>OU823243.1:18023750-20827500 GCA_917490735.1 Dryobotodes eremita | reverse complement strand
GGTTTCGTGCTCGAGTAAAACTCATGACGAAGCATTTGGAAGAATTAAATGTAAGTGTAATCATGCAATAATCAAATAAAAGTTTTTTCATCCATTGTATTTTG
Organism: Dryobotodes eremita; assembly: GCA_917490735.1. Classification (NCBI taxonomy): domain Eukaryota; kingdom Metazoa; phylum Arthropoda; class Insecta; order Lepidoptera; family Noctuidae; genus Dryobotodes; species Dryobotodes eremita. The sequence goes on along the minus strand of OU823243.1, from coordinate 20,827,396 downwards.
GATAAAGATGCCGGTCAGCCTTATTAAATAGAGTTTAATGAAACCAACGAAAAATACAGTCAAATTGCGCATACGCAATCAATAAAATCCATTTCAATCTCTAATAACACCCGATTTCTGAAATGTTAATCAACTAACTGCAGTGTAACTGCAGAGCACTAGTGGCCCAGTGGTATCGGCCCTGACTTATACCTCTATAATAGGTCGTGGGTTCGAGCACAAACAGGCACTTTATTTTATGTAATTTATTTCATCACCACTGCTGTCAAAACAGTGAAGAAAAACATCGTGAGGAAACCGGCATGTCCTAGAACCGAAAATTCGAAGACATTTGACATCTACCAACCCGCACTGGGCCCGCGTGGTGGATTACAACCCACTCCCTCACATAGAGAGGAGGCCTGTGTCCCAGCAGTGGGAACATAAAAGGCTAATTATGGAATCAACGGTGAAGGGATTTAATTGGCTCTTGTTAATTCAGTCAGCCAATCACAGCAGTTTGAGAGTCTGTAAGATTTTTTCTATGTTGTTCAGAAACCAGGTGTTATTCTACAGTATCTCTTCATTCTCTAACGAAAATACTTATTTGTTATGTCACAGCGAGGAACAAGCTCTGAAACGTGAAACACTGCGCGATATCGAGGTGCGCGTGTTGAAGTACGCAGATGAACTTGAAGCCGGCGTGCGAGCAAAGCGTACTGGCCTGTCAGCCACGCAACAGATACACCATTACCGAAGGAAACTTATTAAGAAGGTGCGTATAATTGCGTATGGCTGTCCGCTGCTGGGCGAACTGAGATTGCCAGATGCGAGATAGAGAAACTTTTATTTACAGTACAACTATTTTCTTAATGTCCTTCGGGAATCATCGCATTTCCGAATACAAACGAATGCTAATTTCCATGTCTATCAATTATTATATTTATCGTGTATAATAATTTGAATACAGAAATATTTTTTTACATGATACCTCTACCAAATTGTCAAGCAGTTTGTTGCCAGACGTAGCTCCTTTTTTTTAGTACATCTAAACAAAATTACAACACTTTTTAACTCTAGGTACGCTAAACTATTCATGCATTCCCTAAAATAAACAGAAACAGACATACCGAGTTTTTTAAAATATTCTCTACAGTGAGGCTTTGACAAAACATATTAAAGAGGTACTTACTTTTTTATAGTTATTTTTTTGTGATACTACTGTTTATAACGACTGGAAGGTTATTAAAAATAGTTGGAACTAAAAAAAACCTACATCTTTGACCATAATAGTTATTACAAGTGGGCACTACAAATAGTTATTACAAGTGGGCACTGCAAATAGTAATTACAAGTGGGCACTACAAATATTTATTACAAGTGGGCACTACAAATATTTATGACAAGTGGGCATTACAAATCTTTTCACATTATTATTCCTTTGAGATCTCCTCTCCCTTTGAAAGTGAACCATACACCATGCAAACTGACAGAAACATTATTCTGGTTGGATTCATTCACTCTAGCTAGCGAATCCAGAATCAGTTTAAAAATTGTAAAAGAGGCGATTTTTTGTAAGGCGGATTTTTTTGTGGCACTAAGATGTTCCTCACATCTTTATTCAACATAAATCAGCGAGATGTTATCAGCTTTCCAGAATAAATAGGTATTAAATATTATTTGTTTTTCAGGCGTCCCGAGAAGCTAAAGAGGCTGTAGAAGAAGTGAGAGAATCGCCAGAACCGAGAAGGAGATCACCCGTCGAAGATGATACCTACTCAACGTACGTAAACAATCATTTACTACATTGGCATTAAATTGTACATAAACTTCCCGCGAAATTCGACAGAAGTGTTCATTCGTTCACCAACTCCAAGATCCCGGCAGTGTACATTTGTACCCCAATACGGAGGTCTCGAAAAATAGGCGAACCCCGTATGAAAGAAATTAAATCCTAGACTATAACTAAGAATTTTCTAACAGAAAAACTCAACAAGCTTTGCCCGCGCTGGGGCTCGCACCCAGGACCTCAAGATCCTCAGCCGCGCTTGCTTCGGAGAGGTGATATTTGCTTACATAACCACCGTTAACGACCATTGATAAATACTGGTCTCTTGTACCTATTACGTTACTAAAACATCGGCAGGCTTCTCGTTCGACGTTAAATTTTATAGGACACGTCGTAAATGGCTTTTATACTTACTGAACAGCGTACTGTGCCACCCATTACCTACAGCAGAAATCTGAACGTCTGACAGCCGGAATTGTTCTCACAAAATTGGGTAGTAGATGTCAAGAAAAGCCAAAAAAAAATCGCGTCGTAAAAAATTCGTTAAATAGCGGAGAAGCAGATGATGAAATCCTAATAGTAGAAAATTGTATAAGGAATACTGTAGTGGAAAATAATGTGCAGTCGCCAGTACATTGAGTTATCACAGTCAGATTTTCTCATTCGATTTTGAACTTAACCACCAACATCTTAAGGTTTAAAATCGTTTGGATAGTTAAAATGTTGACAGTTTCTTGTAGCATGACCTCCTGGCCACTGTACGATCGTAAGTTCGAGATATACTACAGCCGTGTAGAAATTTCCTAATCACTATTAGGCAGATGCAACTGTTGTAATTTCGTAGATACATCCTTATTTAGGAATACGAAGTTATGAGTAAACTTAGAACACCAGCTAATTGAAGGGTTTTTGTTTTGCAGAGCATCATCTAAGAAGTCGAAGAAAGCCTCTCGTGAGCCGTCATTGTCACCACCGCCACCGAAGCGATCTCGATACAGGTAACAATATTTTATTTTGTTATAATTTTCAGCCATTTTTTAATCCGTAGTAAATCATAGAGATGTTAAAACTCAGTATACGTTATGAATTTCTTTTTCTTATTAAAATTATGAATATTTATGTTTTTATACTATTTCAGCTTATCATTCAAGCAATAATTGCTATAATTTTACTACCTTTATTCTAGTGATCGCAAGTCAAGATCCCGTTCAAGATCGCGCGAAAGAGAAAGAGAACGCGAACGCTCCCGCGAGAGGGAGCGAGAAAGAGATAGAGAGAGGGACCGAGACAGAGATAGGGAAAGTAGGCGACGCCCACGGTCGCCAGCCACGCCCCCTACGCATCACCATCGAAAACATAGCAAACATGCCAAGTATAAGTACTGACCGACGAGTGACGTGAAATGTACTGACTAATGTATTTAAGCAAATAAATATTAATTATACTTATGTAAAACAACCTAATCATTTATATACTTCAGCTCAAACTGACCTAATCATCCTCCTTCTCTTAAATAAGGCAGCCATACATCTAACTGCGAACAGTAACGACCTATGGTTTAAAAACTGAACTACATAGACAGCTCTGACAGCAACTCATAAAATTATTATTACCAACCTTAGAGCAACGAACATAAAGATCAAAATAAGAAGTATATTTGTATGTGAGATTCTTTATACCCTCGAAACATCATAACGGCTGGATGGATTTTAAGCATGGAATTAGTATGTACTTTATAGATTTTACTGACTTGTCTACAATGCTACAAGGTTTTATTGGCATGTGGCCAAAATTGGAACTGATTAACAATATACTCACTTTCGGCGAGATCGGAATCACAGAGCACATTTTTTGAGAATCTGAATAACGCCGCCATCTTGTTTTTTCAATACATTTTACAAATGTCATACAATGTCATACAAACGCCAAAAGTTCCAAATTAACCGTAGAGTTTAAAACAGTCTTGACCGACACAGTACAGTATTTTTGCTAGTACCCGCGGATACCATGAGGAGCGTAACTATTTGCCACAGAGTACTCTTATATAGACTATTTGCAGATAGGTATGTGTCGCTTTTAGCCAGGTCGTTCTAAAATCAAAATATTTTAGGTTACATTTCGATGTAATAAAAAAGTAAAAGAAAAGGCCTTTGATTAGTATTGTATAATTTTATTTAATAAACATTTTATCTGTATCGAAATAAAATTATAATAAAAATCATAAAACACCTAATATCATTGTCTAAACAATACAAAACATTCTTATACAAATTAATTGAGAACACAAATTACAATTTATTTAGAATAATAATAATCTCATACATTTTATTACTCCCTGATGAAATAGTAACAAAAATGATCATTATAAAAAGTAATAATAATAATATAAAACATTTTCGTACAATGTCAATGAAAGTTAATTTTGTCAATTGGAATTTAGGGGTTTGTAAACTGAATTTAGCCGATATTGCTAAAATTAAATATGACAAAAAAAGGAATGACTTTGACTTAAAAGTTACCTATTTGATTTCCGATCTGAAGTGGTTGGCAATTTTTTGCATTTTTGGTAATTTGCTACTCAGATTAAATATTATTTTTGATAGTTTAATGATTCAGTTTACAAACACCCAACCAACTAATATTTACCATTGACACTACACATGACGCGTACCCTACATGACTAGCTACTAGGCTCGTACTCAAGCCACCAAAACACAGTACTAACGCAGACTTATCGACTTGGTAACTAAAACGATTACATGTTCATAGTATATTTTCTTATAAATAATCTTCGAAAAATGTTTTAGGGTTGGGGCAGAAATGACCGTAATTAACGCCGTTGAAAATGAGTCGCTAAAATTACGTAGCACTGCAAGTTTACGGTTTAGACGGTAAACTAAGCTGACCGTAAATTCCTCGACTCATTTTGAGCGACGAAAATTACGGATTACACTTTTTTGGCGCCACCCTTAAACTGTCCATGAACGTATATCAACGCTCCAAAATAAGTTACAGTAGGCTGCCGGAGCGTATATCTACGCTTTATTATCGCACTCACGCGCATACCATGGTATAATAATATACTTCGCCAGGTATAGCATTCCGAGACACAGTGGTCACGTGGGTGACACAAGCCTACGTCATCACCGCTGTGTTACCAATAGTGTGTCATAATAACTCCCCAACCGCCTTTATTACCTGTGCGAATCCGATAAATCAATGAGGTTTTAACTAACAATTACGTCGGTATAATTTTAAATTGAATTGTTTCGTTTGATTAGAAAAACAAAACGACGATTTAGATGCTTGATGTATATTTTTTAACAGAATGGTGACTGAAAATGTTTCCATACGTCTTGTTTTGTTGCAATAAAGTGGCAACTGGATAGTGACGTAAGCTTGTGTCACTCTCGGAGTGCCAGACCTTGTTTTTTTAGACCATGGCGCATACCATATTCCGTAGCAGACAGCGCTTTTATGTACGCGGTGTGGCGCGGCGGCATACGAAAGATTAATAGTGAATCTAAATGAAACAGTCGAAAAATGATTTTGTCTGTTTGTACGTGTTCTTTGAACGCGGAATATCACAAGTAATTATTGCAAGGAAATTCTCATAAGGCATACATTATACTATACAGATATAACAATACAGGGTGGCAGGGACATCGACGCACAACCTGTTACCATTTTTTTTTTTTTTGGTGGTATATCATCAATGGCCTCTCCCGCTCTGGGCGGAGCGGAAGGGCGTGTCAGACTCTTACTGACTAAAACCCACCCGTGTTCCTTCAGTTGCCTGTGCGCCAGGGCCACGGTAACTCTTTCGAACAATCCGCAGCCCCGGCAGGCACAACCTGTTACCATGGATTCAGTACACGATTCTGAACCCCCACCGTTGAAATTTTTCATCGAATATTAAAAAAAAATTTGCTCTGCCATACATTTTGACCGCGTAGGTTTTCTTTCTTTCACTTTTCTATGAAAAGGCAGTTTTTAAATTTTCTAAAATCATTTGCTGAATTTATGGTTACAGTTTTCTGTTGATGTCCTTGCCGCCCTATCTATCTTTGTTTGTTAATAAAGCTCCTAGCATTACTGATAGCCTCGCAAGCATTCAACTGCATTTCATACAAAATATATACATAATAACATTGATTATTTATTTAAATTGATTTGTGATTCTTATTTAATACTACTTAAAATAATAATTATACAAATACAAGGCCTTCGCCTTTAGAAATATAATACTGAAAAACGCATTGGGGGGAGATAACACAAAATAAACCTTCAACTATTGTAAATAAAACAGGTATTTGTTTGAAAATCATAGCCTTTAGTGTACTTAAGATAAAGTTTAATATATTTCGACAGTATACAATGTTAAAAATTTTACTCCTACATAATTTGACGTCGACCTATTTGTCTAAATGTGATTACATGGTTATGATTGCTGTGTGTACCCGTAGCACAGGAATGTACAAAAATATAATTATTCGATTAATCACAGACTATCATAATTGATGTATCAGTTCTAGTTTTAGTGGTAGAGACTAATCTCTTAGTTTATTATCTCTACAGACTTTAGTTAAAGACTGGTTCCCACAGGTTATGATCCCTAGCTATATACTAACGCTTAAATAATGTGTGTGTCTCTAATATTACCTCTACGATGTGTTTGTGGACGTGTTGAATCAAGTTTATAGCTAGACGATAACCTGATGGGAAATAGCTGTTGACAAAATAGGGAAAGTCTAATTCTGTTAGTATTTTTCAATTAATATGCTGTTGATGAGAAATCGTTTACCTTTTTTACTCACGTAGTTTCAGGAAAAGACTTAGCAAGAAGATTTTAGAACCCCATTTTAAGAGATAAAAAAATGTTTTTTTTTTTTAAATTCTTTGTAAAACCCAACAGAATTAGACTTCGGGCCAACAAATGTTGTCTTTAGTTGGCTAAATTGGGCAAAAAATTATTGGCTTCCATAATAATGGCCAGGGATTGTGCGTACAATTTGGCATGCATTGGCTTCTAAATGACAATTTAATCATTTTCTTAAATTTTTTCGACTACTCGTCAATTAAACTTTTAGACAATGTAAAAATTATGGCAGTAAAAAGTTTCAATAAATCAAACCTATTTTCTTTCCAGTTTTCATATAAAGGGTAACTGTGCATTATCCAAAAGTCCTATTAAGGAGTAGTTCACACTCATTGGCAAATAGGGGATGGCACTACTTCTGACCTGAAATCTGGTTAATATTCATACAAAATTCCCATAAAATTACACTAGTAATTATCAATGTGTCTCACCCCCTATTCGAATCCTTCCTACACGCGTGACACTACTAATAGTACGCCTATTAAATGATTTATAGGCATTTAAGCTAAGCTAAGGCTTTTCCTAACAATTAGGAATAAAATCTCTAAGAGAAGCTGACGTGATGAAACGAGGATTTAATTAGTGAATAAGATCTTATGTAATGTAAAGGCGAAGTTGGTAAACAATATGTTTCGAAACATACAAGAAAAAAAAAAACCGGCAATGTGCGAGTCGGACTTGCGCACGAAGGGTTCCGTACCATTATCTATAAAAACGGAAATAAATCATGTCTGTTGTATGGGAGCCCCCTTAAATATTTATTTTATTCTGTTTTTAGTATTTGTTGTTATAGCGGCAACAGAAATACTCGTACATCATCTGTGAAAATTTCAACTGTAACTATCACGGTTCATGAGATACAGCCTGGTGACAGACGGACAGACAGACGGACGGACAGCGGAGTCTTAGTAATAGGGTCCCGTTTTACCCTTTGGGTACGGAACCCTAAAAAAGTAAGAAATCATGTGTGAAGTGAGAAGTACAGTTTCAAGTAGTAAGAGAGATGAACATTTCAGAACATTCATATTTTTATCTGAAGCTTTTTGAGTAAGTATATAGAGGCGTGAGGAACAGGGTGTAAAGTTCACTCATACCTACATAGAAAAGGGATCAGATCAAATCCTTCGGTCAGACGGGTGTCGTGTCTGGTGGGCAACTGCCCGACGTTTGATGTCGGGACGTTGTATATATGCTAGTTGTGCGGTAAACTTTGATTGCGCGATGCAGGATTTTGCGTGACGTCAGTGTGACGTGTAGCTCGCAAGTGGCGATGTAGATACCGCTACAAGTATATTATTTCGTAGCCATAACACGACTAACATCCACAATCGTTTGTATACAATGTAAGCAAATTAAATCCTCGCGTCATTGCGTAAGCATTGAAATAAATTCGGTTACAACAATAACAGTATTATGTTATTACATGAAGGCCATCTTCTAGCAGTATACTGACACTATCACACAAATCTCGTATATGTTCATTGGTCAACTGAGCTAGTGAGCCTAAAAAGAACCATTTAATACTATTTTGCGACCAATTCTAGTGTCGCCATGCCGTTTGCGCGAAAGTGGCCAAAAGTGAGCCTGAAGTAAGAATCTATCCAAGATTCATGAAACTAGACATAAATTAAAAAAAAAAACACGACTTCCTTTGGGCCCCTTCTATGCAAAAAGCCTCTTATCCACACTTAGGCTCACTAGCGCCAATTAACACCTACCGACGGTTTCCCGAATTAAATAACTTAGAACTTCGTGAAGCTACACACTAAGTGTCTTTTACGATAAAATCTATATGTTTCATTACTTAATACTTCATAATCATTGCATAATATGAGTGGTTTGTTAACATTACTTAATTCTAATTACTTATGTTATATGTCGTTAACCTATATTATGTTAGGCCTGCCTGTAGAAGTTGAAATAGCTTTTATGCTTTTTATAATGTTTGAATTTAATATTGGAATGTCCATCTTTTCAATTCCAGTCGAACCTCTCAAATTTAAAATAATCCAGGTACAATATTTAGGTCGTAATTTAAAATGTAATTCAGTTCGATAATAATAAAATAATTAAAGTAAATAACGCATAATAATATTCAAGATATGTCTTTACAACAAAAAAGAAAATAAATCCTATAATAGTAATCCACCTTTCGTATTTGTGAATAAATCGTTGTATTTTTACATCAGCGAAAACTGATAACCTCTTTTAATTTGTTCATTTAAAATTATATACAATTTTAGAGATCAAACACGCTTATTACTACTATCGAGATACAGTTGTCTTTTAAAATGTATTTTCATTTTGTTTTGCTCATGCCCGTTGGAGTCTCATAAGCCATGAAAATCTGCAAAATTCTACACACAACTATCTATTCTACAGGACGACCAACATAGATTCATGCCTCCTATGTTCTACGACTGTTGCTTACCTACGATAAAATTTCAATTGTTTTTTTCTATCGCGACCAAAACAGTCTACATTTTGACAAACAACCGAGTTAACATCACAAGATTGTATATTTGACTCCTTTCGGAATACGGATATCTGCATTATACTAAACGCCGAAGTTTGGTGCAGTTGCGGTCATAAAACATTAGAGCGAGATGGCACGAGAGTTGGCGTTATTTATAGTTCGTTACCCCTCTATTCTATAGTAATTAATGTTTAAAGGGGGTCCCAAATAATGCTGGCGTTTGATACATACAATAGACTATCGCAAATACGGATATTTATTTTACCATACCCGTGTCAGTTTAAATTGTACGTTTATAAAACAAACATAGCTGGCGAAATTTGGGTGTAATATAGGTACAATTCTGCCTACCCTTCGGAGATTAAAGGCGTAATGTTATGCTGTGTGTTTTTAATACAATAAAGCATATTGTCATCTGTAAGCATGGGTCCAGCGGTTATATCTATGTATTGTTAGGTCCCGCAGTCACCTCCAAGCCCTGCGCTGTGGTCGCGCGGGGTACACAGCGTGCGTGTGCGCGACTGGCGTGCTCGGTGCGGGCTGGCCGGGCGAGCACGCGGGTGATGGTCATCTTGTCTTGCGGATGAGCCAGCACCGTATGCGTCCGTCACTGTAGAGGGAATGTGTGTTGTAGATGCTTGTCATAGGTTGGTTTTTGTTGTTAGTACAATGACAGTGGAAGCACAATATGAGATCAGGTTTTTAATGTGCTTATTAGTAAAATGAAGTAATTACAAATGTATTTTGAATCAATTTTTGTGAATAAATAAATAAATAAAAAATCTTTTGTGTATAGGGCAACTTTAAACGTAGTTAAAATAAGAAAACAAGAACGGTAAAGTGAATTATTGCAATATTGTGCCTCCACCTTTTGCTTGTAGCATATTTAAAAAAGAAAATTAATTGGTAATAATAATCAAATAATTTGGAAAATAAATTTTAACCTCCTTACTGAAACTTGGCAAATTACATCAATCAATAATTATGATACTTTTTATATAATTATGATACTTTTTCGAATCAGTATATAGTTCAAATAAATATTTTAATTTACTATAAGAGGGTTTTAAATGAAATATAGGATGAGAACAGCTAAGAAAACTACACACAACAGTTAAAGCGTAGGTTAGTCATCGAAATAATTATTGTACAATTAGGAAAATTTATTGTTAAGCAAATGGGCACCCTGCGTCAATTTGCCGTGTTATCGCCATTTCATACAACTATCAAAGAATGACAGTTGTGAGTTTTAATATACGGACAATTTAAGTTGGTAGTCAATTTGCTTAGCAGCTAAATAAATGTTATTAACATCTGAATTGGTTGAAAATGGTTAGTAACTAAAGGAAAGCTGTAGAACAATTGAATAAGGTTAGAACAGGGGTACACTCACAGGAAAAACATCAATTAACAAATGGAAAAGATGTACTTATTGGCAGCGTGAATTTTTACACCAGCTATATTTATTTTGAGTTGGTGTAAATAATACTGCTGCCAGTGCCTTTAGAAATGTTCAAAATATATACCATTAAATAGTTACATAATTATTCAGGCTGAGCTTAGAAAATATCTACGAAAAGAATTGCTCAATTTTAGGTTGTTTTGCTTGCTCAACGTTCCTGTTTCTCGCACAGCGTTGGTGGTAAGCCAGCCTGAAGCTCGGGTAAATAGAAAAACGAAGAAGGCATTTATAAAGGCACACGTGTTATAGATACAACAGTTTATAGGAATAAGAAGTAAAGAGCGAAGCGCAATTTTGCCGTGTGAGTGGGGGTGAAGCGGCGGCGCGTGCGCAAGCTGACGGTGCCGCACACCACGTCATCACACTGTGGCTAGTGCGGGTAGCTTTCGTACGAATTTTACGAAGTCTGCTTTCAGTCGACGGGTGGCAGCTGTTTACTGTTTCTGGATATCACTCACTCAGTTTGGTACAAAATCCATGAATGTGAGTGCTACAACGGATGCGAGGTTTCTATTTGAACGCAGAACTACACTGTTGTCTACACTCAGTTTAGAATATTGATACACCTACTTTATTTGCACGTTTACACCGCTTGACAATGTATAACTTGTTGGCGTTTTCCTACATTTATGTATAAAAAGATAGAAATTAAGTACTTTTTGTCTAACAGGTCAAAGACTAATTATAACGGGTGTAAAAAGACACTTAACGAAGCCGAGAGTCACTTGTACTCCCCGTTATTGTAATTTTTTTTTTGTACTGGACCATACCTGGGAACCTTCTGGTTACGGAGATATTGAAGGTCAAAATTACAACTCTTGCTGACGTTCTTCTATGAAAACAAGTTTTTAATGTTATAATAACACAACTTTAAATACCCCCACGACCCGTGTATCGTAGCATGCATCCATAATCACAATGTTTTGCGTGTTCTACATTACACACTACTGCAAACATCCATAAATACAAAATACCCAAATATTTTGCACCCACTTAAATATATATTCTTTTTACCTTAATTCATAATACTCACAGTAATGTGAAACATATAATTGCAAACTAAATATTTCTGTATAAATCGATCCCTACTTCATTTTTGTACGCCGAGGGTAAGCATCCTTTTTTGTCTTCTCCATATTTTAACAATACCAATAGTTTTGCGACACATGTCATTGCAAACTGTAGATATTTCTTATTAAATCCAGCCTTATACGAATTCTGTACGGCGTGGATATGGTTTTTATACTTCACTTTCTAGCGAATCACCCATAAAATATGATACAACACATATTGTGCATTCACATAAAAATAATATGTTTTTTATTATTTTTTACCATAATTTACAATTCCTATAGTAATGCGACACATACCATTGCAAACTACAAATATTTCTCGGTACATCCAGCCCTTTGTCATTTCTGCACGCTGTGGGTATGGGTTTCATACTTTGATGGGCCATGACCTTTCACACCAAAAATAAAACTCGTTTCCCAGGAATTATTTTTGTGCAATGTTACTTAGTTTGATGTACAGAATGCGTAGTTGATAGCTATGTGATGGGTCTTTTTACACCCGGTATAAAGTATCTTAAATCTCTTTGAATACTGCTACATAAAAGATATTTCTTGTTAATAGATCCAGACTCGCAGTTTAGCACTGATGAATGAAAATCAAAACTACATGATTCAAGCTAAGTATATTAGTTGCCGCTCTGTCCAAAAAAATAATAATGAAATAATTACCTGAATTTACAGATGAAATGATAATAAATTCTATACAAATAAGTTAATATGAAGTTTGAAGTTTTATATTATAAATACGTAAATGTAACAAGTATTTCATTCGGGTTTGCTCTGGTTAGTGATAATTTAGCGACATCTAAAGCTATGGTATAAGTAGGTGGTGTGTGTGGTGGTGGTGGTGGTGGTGGTGGTGGTGGTGGTGGTGGTGGTGGTGGTGGTGGTGGTTGTGGTAGTCGTGGTGTGACTGTGCTGACTAGAAATACCTACCTTAAAAGTGGCAGAGGTGGTAGAGGTGGAGTTCTTCAAAGTATGGGCTACTCAAATTCACATTTTCAACAGTTATTTAGGAGAATTCTTTATAATTTATTTTAGACTTTATTTCAACGTACACAGTCTCGATATTTGTTTGGCAGTGAAAACAACGATTTGCGAGGTCTTTGTCGGCCCAGACACGTGTGTGTAAATGTGAAGGAACTGTTGTAAAGAGACATGTGCTATTGTGCTAACATATTGTATGTATATTTATTGGTAGTTTAACAAAAATGTATGTTTGTTTATATGTGTGTCTGTCTGTGTGTAGGTATGCACCTGTGGTCGTTCACTGCTCGACGGTGATCCGCCACGCGCGCACTTCGCCGCCGCTGCAACACACTCACAAGTTACCAACATATTGACTTAAGTTATGACGACGTAAGATTTTAAATATTGAAATCACGAACGTTTTCATAAGAATTACAAGAATTGTCAGTTAGGATTAAACAGACGTGGAGAACAATGTATAAGATGTTGAAAAACAAAATATTATATGTTTAGTTCAAACTTAATTGTCGTTTATTAGGTGACTCAGTGATAATAAACAAAACATTGACTATTAGTGATCTAACTACTTTTAACAGAAACATTAACCCTAGACCTACATATTGTTGGATGCCTCATCAAGCCAAATTGAAGGGTTGGTTTGACCAAAGAAACTCAATCATTTAAGTAAGTTGACATGAAACACACTGAAAAGATAACTTAAAAAGTCAGTTAGCCTGTATGTCGCCTGCGGTCATGGCCAGTATACTCACTTGCCGGCAGCAGCGCGTGCGGCCCGGCGCCCACCACGCACACGCCTGTGACCCAGTATACTCACTTGCCGGCAGCAGCGCGTGCGGCCCGGCGCCCACCACGCACACGCCTGTGACCCAGTATACTCACTTGCCGGCAGCAGCGCGTGCGGCCCGGCGCCCACCACGCACACGCCTGTGACCCAGTATACTCACTTGCCGGCAGCAGCGCGTGCGGCCCGGCGCCCACCACGCACACGCCTGTGACCCAGTATACTCACTTGCCGGCAGCAGCGCGTGCGGCCCGGCGCCCACCACGCACACGCCTGTGACCCAGTATACTCACTTGCCGGCAGCAGCGCGTGCGGCCCGGCGCCCACCACGCACACGCCTGTGACCCAGTATACTCACTTGCCGGCAGCAGCGCGTGCGGCCCGGCGCCCACCACGCACACGCCTGTGACCCAGTATACTCACTTGCAGGCAGCAGCGCGTGCGGCCCGGCGCCCACCACGCACACGCCTGTGACCCAGTATACTCACTTGCCGGCAGCAGCGCGTGCGGCCCGGCGCCCACCACGCACACGCCTGTGACCCAGTATACTCACTTGCCGGCAGCAGCGCGTGCGGCCCGGCGCCCACCACGCACACGCCTGTGACCCAGTATACTCACTTGCCGGCAGCAGCGCGTGCGGCCCGGCGCCCACCACGCACACGCCTGTGACCCAGTATACTCACTTGCCGGCAGCAGCGCGTGCGGCCCGGCGCCCACCACGCACACGCCTGTGACCCAGTATACTCACTTGCAGGCAGCAGCGCGTGCGGCCCGGCGCCCACCACGCACACGCCTGTGACCCAGTATACTCACTTGCCGGCAGCAGCGCGTGCGGCCCGGCGCCCACCACGCACACGCCTGTGACCCAGTATACTCACTCACCACTTGCCGGCCGTGTACAGCGCCCTCAGGTTGCGGTCGGGGTGCGCGCACAGTGCGTGCGGCAGGTCGGGCAGCAGCGCGGGCGGCGCAGCGGGGCGCAGCGCCGCGCTCCACACGCGCAGGCCGGCGTCGCGCCCGCAGCTCGCCACGAGCGCGTGCGGCCCGGCGCCCACACGCACACGCCTGTGACCCAGTATACTCACTTGCCGGCAGCAGCGCGTGCGGCCCGGCGCCCACCACGCACACGCCTGTGACCCAGTATACTCACTCACCACTTGCCGGCCGTGTACAGCGCCCTCAGGTTGCGGTCGGGGTGCGCGCACAGTGCGTGCGGCAGGTCGGGCAGCAGCGCGGGCGGCGCAGCGGGGCGCAGCGCCGCGCTCCACACGCGCAGGCCGGCGTCGCGCCCGCAGCTCGCCACGAGCGCGTGCGGCCCGGCGCCCACACGCACACGCCTGTGACCCAGTATACTCACTTGCCGGCAGCAGCGCGTGCGGCCCGGCGCCCACCACGCACACGCCTGTGACCCAGTATACTCACTCACCACTTGCCGGCCGTGTACAGCGCCCTCAGGTAGCGGTCGGGGTGCGCGCACAGTGCGTGCGGCAGGTCGGGCAGCAGCGCGGGCGGCGCAGCGGGGCGCAGCGCCGCGCTCCACACGCGCAGGCCGGCGTCGCGCCCGCAGCTCGCCACGAGCGCGTGCGGCCCGGCGCCCACACGCACACGCCTGTGACCCAGTATACTCACTTGCCGGCCGTGTACAGCGCCCTCAGGTTGCGGTCGGGGTGCGCGCGCAGTGCGTGCGGCAGGTCGGGCAGCAGCGCGGGCGGCGCGGCGGGGCGCAGCGCCGCGCTCCACACGCGCAGGCCGGCGTCGCGCCCGCAGCTCGCCACGAGCGCGTGCGGCCCGGCGCCCACACGCACACGCCTGTGACCCAGTATACTCACTTGCCGGCCGTGTACAGCGCCCTCAGGTTGCGGTCGGGGTGCGCGCACAGTGCGTGCGGCAGGTCGGGCAGCAGCGCGGGCGGCGCGGCGGGGCGCAGCGCCGCGCTCCACACGCGCAGGCCGGCGTCGCGCCCGCAGCTCGCCACGAGCGCGTGCGGCCCGGCGCCCACACGCACACGCCTGTGACCCAGTATACTCACTTGCCGGCCGTGTACAGCGCCCTCAGGTTGCGGTCGGGGTGCGCGCGCAGTGCGTGCGGCAGGTCGGGTAGCAGCGCGGGCGGCGCGGCGGGGCGCAGCGCCGCGCTCCACACGCGCAGGCCGGCGTCGCGCCCGCAGCTCGCCACGAGCGCGTGCGGCCCGGCGCCCACCACGCACACGCCTGTGACCCAGCCCTTGTGCGCGTTCATTACGCCCTGGTATAAGGAAAACACGTTATAACATTCTGAAAGCGTCCCGTGTGAAGGTGCAGCACACGAGCACATACGCACATATGCATTAATTACGCCCTGGTGCAGAGAAACATGGCGCAATTTAAAAGACTGAAAACTTCCAGAGTGTAGGTGCAACACAAAAATAGCACAGAGCCAAAAAACAAAAACCTCACTCTAATCAAAGTGTAAAAATTCGACCCCGTTTTTATTCTAGAAAAATTAATATAACATCACTGGCCAAATATAGGTACATCTCTGCCTAAGTTAATATTTCTCTTTTATGAAATAATTTACGTGCTGCGGATACCAATTGTATTTGGGCATTTTCACTTATAAGTGTACCCTGTTAAAAATACGATATTTTTTTTAAAGTTGTGTTTTTAATATGTTTAAAGATCTCAACCTGTACTTCATAGTCTGACGGACTGGAGATAGTATTTTATTTTTAATAAATTGAGTGTTTTCCTTATTAAAAACGGAAAATAAATGGACATTGTAGTGAAAAAGTAGTCAGTTTGGTGACGACATAAAAATCATTCTGTTTTATTATTTTAAGTAATATGACTCAATTTTTATTTTCTTTTGCTACTGAATATTACAATCCATCGAAAAAAATAGATAATAACCTTAAATTGAAATCTCATTTCTCTAAGATGAGGTTTCAACTTCCTGTTTTGTGACAAGTGACGCTACGAAGATCGATTTTTTATTAATTCCCTTGATAAAGGGCTTAGTTTTTTTAATAAATGTATTTTGTAGTGTTCAATATTGCAACAGGCAAAAACAATATTCAAACAAATATAATTAAACAATGAAACAAAAGTTTTAAAAAGAATATTTTGTTCACATACAAATTGGGACAGTCACCAAACTGACACAATGAAAAACCTTAAGCTGAGATTACATGATACAAAATAAAACACAGCGTTGGTAACTAAAAGTCTTTATTGTTTCACATTTCTATTAAAAGTATTTAAAGTAATATTTTTATATCTGAGGGCGGATAGGCTGTGTTAGCCCGCGAAGTTCAAGTTTTATTGCGTTTTTTGGAATGTATAGGTCAGTTTCAGCTTCTTGATCTAAATATTTTCCAAATCAGATCATAATACCGAAAATCTAAATTATGGAGATGTCTTGATGATTCTTATGGTCATGTAAATATTATATGGTTTTGTCGCAAATTATATTTTGTTTGCTTGATTTGCAAGCTGAAACTGACCTGTAAGTTGCAAAAAACGTAAAACGTAAAACTTGAATTTTACGAGCTACCACAGTGGATCCACATTTATCTAATTAGTTATCTATAGAAAACTAAGGAACATAATTTGACCATTAATCAATATGCTAAAGGAAAAATCACCGTAAATATATTATTAAATCTAATTGCAAAACAACCTACAGTGAGTCTTTAAATTACCTTTAAAAGGGATTAAATCAGTCTCAAGTTAAATAGTCTTTGATGTCACTATAGTATAATTTAAATAGTAACTTAACTAACAGTTGTGCTTTTTAAGAAAACTAATCTTTGTACTTTATTAAATAACCTAATCAGTCTCACAGTAGAACTTACTGGATTACAAGTCTCACACATTATTAATTTAGCTAGGAATGTTATATCAACGATATATATCCAAACCTATATCGTTTCGTCCTTTCCACGCCACTTAGTGGCATAGTGAGATTTATTAAAAGATAATACCTGAAAATAAAGTATTGTAGCTATGTAATCCTAGCTTTATGTGTCAGTTTGGTGACATTTGTAGTCAGTCCTATATGTGACGGAATAAAAATGTCACCAAACTGACGTCACATTCGCGGATAAATATTAAAGAAAAATGTTTTCTAATCACAATTAAATATTTAGTAAGAATAAAACATGTGAAAATATTTGTAAGTTCTATCTGATTCGGTTGAAACAGTTGTAGCATGTAAAACGTTCTATATTAACAAGGAAATAACGTCACTAACCTGACAAAAAAACTGGAGACAGCTGCCGACACAAACAATAACACCCTTTCACTCGAGACACTGGCGCTTAACAGACGTTTAAAAATTTTGGCCGTGATCTTCTTCACTTAATGTTGGCATTTAAATTATTATGAGTTCCTTTAGTAATTATTTTAAGCAACTGGAACCGTCACTAAACTGACATGTCCGACCGGTTTCAATTTAGAACATTTTTTTAAAACGAATTTTGGCCTGTGTTATTAGAGTTTAAATTGTATAAATTTAATTGATGTGTCGAGAAAGACATTACACTATGAACACACCAAAACTTTTAAATGTATTCGTAGTAGTATTTTAGTAATTTCGGTCAATTCAATGTTGGCAAGGGGTGGGACATGCCAAAAACAGTTACTCTGAATATTTGAAATACGTATAAATTAATAATTTAAAAGTATTTTACCTGGATTTCAGATGAATTCGTCAATTTAATTAATAATTTACTTTTTTATTCCATAAATTAAACCATACGCCCATAATTTATCTTCCTATAAAATTTTGACTAAGTGGGACAGCCTCAAAATCGCGGGTACACTTAAAACTGAAAATGCCCATTTTCACTTTTAAAGAACAGTAAGAAAATCTAATACAAGGTTGGAAGTTCTTCTCATAGTTTTATACGGCTTACTGCATCACATATTGTATAATTACATAGCATATGTGGAGAGTTAGTTATCTAGTGTTAATAATATATTTGCGATGAGATTTTAGGTACATTAGGTTCATTAATTACGTGACTCGTTCAAAGAGAGCATTCGTCGATGAGGAAGGGACGTAAGGAGTGACGTGGATTACTGGTGTGAGCTTTTTAGCTGTTTTGTTTGGCACGAGATCGCTGCACTTCACTCACGATTAAAGTTCGCTCAAAGTTAATAGGTTGCAGTCATAGATATCCGAGAGATATGCCTTCACTCTATATTTGCTCAAGTTTAAGTGTCGCCACCTTTTCCCCACAACTGAAACTCACACATAAACAAAAGAAATAGATACGGCACACATGATGCTTTTAACGCACGCAAACAAAAAATATGCGTAACACTTTTGTGCTATTTTATTGCACATATTATGCTCAAAAGGGGCGGGCACTATAAAGTATTGAAACACTCACTGAATGCACACATGTAACTGTAGCATCAACTAGGGAAGAGAGGTTGGTATAAATATTTGATCGATAAAAATATCGATGAAAACCGACTGCAAAAAGAGGTGTTTTTGGACGTATTTTGTATCGTTTATTTTTTCTGCTCTTCGATGTAAAACACCAATAAAAACAAATTAAGTAAAAATATAATATTTTCGTTTGCAAATGACATTTAAGTAAATCAGTTTCTTCACTTTCTCTCTTACTTAAAAGTAAAACTGTTCAACTATTGCACATAAAACAAAAATTCAAATAGGTACTTATTGAACATTATATCTGATGCTTTCATAATTTAGGTGTTACATTCTTAACCAAAAAATATAAGCAAATATCAATATGTTATTCCATCACACATTTTGCCACTTGGATAATATGATTATCCATCGGGTCTTGCTCAAACTGGTGAAAATCAGTAGATGAGAAAATATTTGTATCGACAAAGTGTCTAAGAGCTTTTGGGATTAGCAACGTCTTTAGGAACTTTGAAGTCACTTGAAATTTGTTTGAGGAAAGCCAGTTATTTTCCCTGCATTTTGCATCTACATATTTATGTTTAATTTCTGGATCTTTCGGGAAACTGAAATAAAATGTATTAATTCTTGTATAACAGATTCTTATTATAATTTCTTATTAGAGCAACTAACAATTATCGATATCCATATCTCAGCGCAGGCCGCTGCGCACCACTAATGCATCGTTTTGACATGCGTCACAAAAATATTTCACAACTAGTTAATTTATAAAATACTTAAATATTATAATTAATGCAGTGATTTTTTACTTACCTGTGGTAACAAGCCAGTAGTTCTAAGGTTTCTTGTAATTGTGCTTTTTTTGCAAATAAGGACAGAACTATTCGGCATTTCATAAAAATACGAAATCACAGTACACGTTCCGATGCAAATATATGACTAAACGGTGCTCACTGCAGTCACGCGTATTTAGGGTCAGTTTGACCGAATGAAGGCGACATGTGCCACGCCTCCAAGCCATATCCCTCTATATTCGTGGTCGCAGTATTAGCAGCCCTACATTATAGCGGTTATAAAAGTTGCAGAAATTGTGTGCGCGCGCGCGCACGTAATCATGAATATGTGCGATTCCAGCGGTGTCTTGAGTAGTGTCATTCGTAAAAAATCTATCGTCTCTCAAGCATTGTGGGAGGGAAAGAGATGGATATAGGAAACGACCGAAATGCTCTCATAAACGACAATCTTACATTTTATAGATGTAAAGTACGAGGCTTTTTAGACTATAAGAGCCCAATTATTTTATTTAATATTTTTTGGCGTCAACAATATGTTTGAGTAGTATGTACATACTATAAAGCTACCATTTACTGGGCACGTCTTCCATTGACTTGAATGTGCCCTGAGGGCTGAGAGTATATCAGGCTCACTCAAATGTGTCCCTGATGGTGGCGCATGTGTTGGATCATTTAGCTCCCTTCAAAATGGTTGGAAATTTAAACATGAATGATGTAACCAATATTTAGTAACCATATTTTGATTTAAAAGAGTGTCTGTGGAGTTTCTTGACCGTTCTTTTCCATTTTCATGTTCATTTCCACCTACTACGCTTTGGAATGAGCAACTAGCTTCATCTTTCTGACCGGCCCACCCCTTGACAATTAAAAAGTGCCTCGTTTATTTCAAATAAATGCTTTGAGTTTGAGTTTATATAAACATTTACTTACAACATTAAAAATTTTCAAGCTGATTTTGACACAATATTCCTTCTTAAAAGTACATGAAAGACGTGCCTAAGAGCAAGTTTTTCTTTTTTTTTTGTTAACCTATGTTGTCCCACTGCTAGGCAAAGGTCTCTCCCATACTTTTACTAGCAACATAACACAAGTCCAAATTAAATTAGCTAGCGAAATTTCACAGACGTGATGGGTATCGATATCTAAGCATGATAAAACAGAAAAAAATAGATTTGTTGGTTTTATTTTTGAAGTCGTTAATGTAGCATTCGTTTACTAGAACAATGAGTTTAGGTAATCTGTTGTTTTGTTACCCAGTACGTCAATAGACTTTCGCTAGCTAATTTAATTTGACCACAGGGTCGAAAGAAATCTGTTATCCAGATAACAGAGTTTTTATAACTTACATGAGTGAGCGTATGGTCGGTGAGACTCCACCTCTTGAGGCTGGTATCTCGTGAAGCGCTGTACAGGGCTGCATCGTCATGACACAACGCTAAAGCTTGCACTCCGTCGTAGTGCGGCGGCTCTAGGAGCCAACGATTACTTGCTTCCCAAGTACCTGCAAATTTAAGACTAACTTTAAATCCACGCGTAACACTTTGTCAGTTGATCATCTTAAGCTCATCCAAAATTAAGTTGCGGAACTTTACACAGTATTCTGCTGAGCTTAATCGTGACTGGGATAGATATATTTGTTAAATTATAAAGGAGCTTAAATAATCATAGAGCGGGTTAACGTCGCGGCCGATCAAGTCGCAGGTGAATGGATTTGCTTAACTGTACCAGAAATACTGTATTGGCAGCAAACATAAGTGTTCTGAATAAGGAGGACCAGGGCGTTACCCTGAGCAGGGACATTATTATATGGTTTGTATTATCAACATTTTTTGAGCGATCCTTGTGGCTTTTGTCCGTTAATTTGTACACATACCGGTATCCTGCGGCAGCATGTCGAGCGTGCGCACGTAGTGGTCCTTGGAGCCCGTGGCCACCAGGTCCCCGCCCGCCGCGCGCCCCACGCACAGGCACATCACCGCCGCCGCGTGACCCGTCCACAGCTTGCACACGCACTCCATCCTAACATACAAATATCATATCAAATTAAAGGAGAATGGGCCACGAACTATGGGTAACTGCCCTAAAACTCAATAGCCATTAGATATGCGCCAATGGGAAGAACATGACAAAGAGTACATTTGCTACACGACTTTTGCCAATCGTTAATCAGTTGGGAGTTAATGACCTAAATAGGTAGACTTGGGCACCGAAGTAAGGGATTTTCTTGGCACCCAATAGCCATAAAATATATACCAATGAAAAGAGCATTTCAAGGACAACCATTGCTACTAACATATCTTTTGCCAATCGTTAGGCCGTCCGGTGTTAAAGACCTAAAATGTGACTACTTAGCTTGATACTTGTATGGGAATTATTTCTTCGTCCAATAGCCATAAGTGACTTTTGTAAATTGTAAGTCCGTTCGGGGTTACATCGCCCAAAACCGGACAAACTACATTACATCTTAATGATAAATGATTTTATTTCTGTAAGTAGGTTTGTAGGTACAAACACTTTTACACGTCAAACATATTTTCCAACTAGATGAGGTCGGCGTTTCCTATCTGACTACTCTGAAAAGCTCAGCGGTCACAGTCTCTTTTAAAGTCCAGACATAATCTTGGTCAGATCATGTGAAGACCATGTAGATTGGTATCTGAAATGATCTTTTGAGGAAAGAACCACACAGATTGAGTGGACCTGTCCAGTCAGTGCACGCATTTGTCAGTAATCGTGCAGCTCAACTCAGGAAGTCAGGACTTCAGGAGCTCAACGATTCGACGAAGAACAATATCAAAGAAAGGTAATTTGGGTAGGCCGTATAAATTACTCAAAACTACCAGATCATGATTAAAATTAATTGAGAAAAAAAAAAAGAACAATGACCCGCATTGTTCTAAATCTTAATCCTCGTATTTTGTTAACTAAGTTGCTTTCAATATGTAAAATAACTGCTTTACTGTATTACATCCACAGGTAACTAGTGCATCGTCTTTGCTTCGCACGGGTGCAATCTACGAATGTGGTGACATGACACAAAATCGAGATTTGTGTTCTAAGTTAAACAGTATAAATGTATCATGTATTACCTTCCAGAATAAATTGTCTACATGATGGTGAAAACCGCATCAAAAGCCATTGTGTAGTTTAGAAGAATTAAGCAGGTCACACGGACAGACACAAAAACCGACTTCGTTTTATACTATGTATATGATATAAACTTTTACTTTTTGTCCAGCAGTGGACAACTCAGATTGAAAAAATAAATTACATAAACTAATTAGTTACAGTCACGGGTGAATCCTGCATAGTATGTATATACTATACAGGATTAATTTAAATTATGCTGCATTGTTATAATCTTAGAAGAGTATACATAATATTAGGTTAGGAAAAAGTTCTTTCGTTTTTTTTATATACAAATTCAAGACTAAGAGCTCGTGTGGCACCCACATATTAAGCTTTTTTGTATATCCAGACTTTTTCAAATGGGTCAAAACTGTTTTGTGGCCAACCCCTAACTCTTCAGCTATGACGTAATTACTAATATGCGGATCTCGCACCAGTTTTTCAAAAATGGCATCGACTTTATCTGTAACAGGGCGACCAGAGAGAGATCTTTGACATCAAAATTCCCGGACTGAAAACGCTTGAACCAACTTTGTATTACTCTTACTGACACCGCGTTAAGTCCATAAACGTTACACATTTTTTTGTACTAAAACTTCAAAATGTATTGAATTTCTTCGTTAGATTCGCTCATTTTGGCGGAAAGAAAAACAATAGAAAAATGGCGGGAAATCGGTTTAATTCTTTTTTTCAATTTCGTCAATTTAATTATATCAAAACCAGTCAGATACAAGTATTACAGCCAAAGAGATTATACTATATTTTATACCTATAAAATACAAAAAGAAAATTTTTTCCTCGACCTATTATTTCGCTGAAAATTGGAGGCATCACTGATTTCGATAGTACACCTTGTTTCGGCATCTGGGGTTGAATTTCACGGTGTCCCTTGCTCTTAAAATTATTGTGTCTCGGTAACTTGTGTCCATACTACATACATATATAGGTCTAGCTTTTGCCCGCAGCTTCGCCCGGGTGGATGTCGGAAATGATCCCACGGGAACGTACTACCGGGATCAAAAGTACCCTACGTGTTAATCCAGGTTATAAACTATCTGTGTTCCAAGTTTCATCCAAATCCGTTCAGTAGTCTTTGCGTGAAAGAGTAACAAATATCCATCCATCCATCCATCCATGCTCACAAACTTTCATATTTATAATATTAGTAGGATTATGTAACTCTAGAAAAAAGAGTGTTGTACTTTTCTTATATGAATAAAATAAAATGTACAAGATTATCACTTACATTCGTAGGTCCCACAATCTCAGCTTGTCTCCTGCAGCGGTGTACAGTCGATGGTTCTGTGTGAGTGCTAGCGCTGTGACTGCTACTTCACCACCCACGCCGCGGTTGGCGGGGCAAGGACCCGTCGCACCGGACGACCTAAGGATGCAACACAAACGGTGTTTTTAGAAGTAATAAACAACGAAGCGTGAATGGAATTTATATAAACCTAAGTCGACGTAATTTCATATCTATTATTTGCTGAAAATATGCGATAGGAACATTCTATATTCGTAAGCAAAGAATAGAATAGAATAGAAAAGAATACTCTTTATTATGTACACCATAAAAATTACAGATATAAATGTAGACATTTTACACAGGGTGACACAATGGGCGGTCTTATCAATGAATCTTGGCGAGTCTTTTATCAATGAATATAGGAACGAGAGATGGTTAGCTGGAACTGCTCCTTACCACAGCGTAGTGACAGGCGTCCTGGACCTGGTGTCGAACATCCTGACGGCGGCGCCTGCGGCCGCCAGCAGCAGGCGCGAGTCCCCGCGGCCGCGCTCGCCGGCCGCCAGCGCGCCCACGCTGCCGCCGCACCAGCCGCGCCACGCCTCGGCGCCCGCGGTGAAGTCCCAGCCGCGGACCGTGCGGTCTGATGGGTAGGAAGAGGATAACAGTTGGAGGAGTATACTGAGTTACAGATTTCCCAAGAAAAGTATGCTTTTCGAGTATCATCGTCTATCGTCGTCTAACCACTCCATGCAATTCCAAAAAAAAAAAAAAAACTTTTGTGTGACAGATGACGATCTGCGACCGGAGTAGGTAACCCTAAAGAGAGAAAACTTCATACAAACGCGCAAAGATACGTGCACTACAATAAAGCGCGGCAGTACAAAACTGGAAGCTTTGCCTCTGAGCGGGTTACTCTGTGACGTGCCGTTCGTACGAATTCGGAAACACGACAATTACCGAAGCGCGTACCTTTTCTGGTTTACTTGTATGTTATAGTATTTTTATCTCATTAAGCGACACGCGCTTTGTTTGTGGTAACCAACTATACAGATACGCTATGAAGATATGTGTGAAGACGAGTAGCACATAATCCACACACACACTTCCGACTTCATAGTCTCAGACGGTACCGAGAGCTTCTGCGCTTACACACACATTCACAGCGTACACTTGGTAACCACAAGTAAAGTGCGCGTTGCTTCGTGAGATAAAAATACTGTAAAAGTAATGTGGGTTATGATAGCTGAACAACGGAATAAAAACGGTGGTTTTGGTTTTGTATTTTGACGTGACAAAACGTATTTTTGAAACTAGGACTTCACATGTTTTTTATTTTTATTTATAATCAGCTTTTGTAAAATCAGGAACTCGATTTATAAACAAGTTGACTATTAACTTGCCCCTAAACTCAAATCATAATAAATTGTCAATCGTGTGAAATGGATATATCATATCAGACACGGCTAATTGATGTAGGTTTTCAATTTTCTCAACATTTGAGTTCCCTGACTTGACTTCGGAGAAGTCTTTTTCGCGACGTTAAGTAGTAGGTAAGTATTTCCTGGCAAGACAACCTTATGGGCAGGAAATACTCGTAAATCTCGACTGCAGTTTATTACCGCCATGGGGTATCTTCATACTTTGTTTTTGTACTCCTAATAAAAGCTTTTTGGACGTCACACAAAAAGCAGACAAAATTAAGTGAGACTGGGCCGGAGACGTTTGCCGCATGTCGAACGAGTCATGAGCCAAATCTACCGCCATGTGGGTCCCAGAAAACGTCCGGCGACATCGAAGCAGACCCAGAAGATAGCGAGACGAGCTTGACGCCTACAGACAGGATTGCTTCACACTAGCTCAAGACAGAGAGGAGTGGATAGGAGAAAGTGAGGCCTTTCCCCTGCAGTGGGACAAATAAGCTAAAATAAATTAATAATAAACGCTTTTTTCTTTCTTTATACACTCACCCACTCCGCCGCTGTACAGCATGTCCGTGGTGGCTGCGAGGGCGAGTGCTGCGCCCGCGTGTCCCTCCGCCACGTGCGTGCACTGCAGCCACGCGCCTGTGTTGTTACCACCACTGCCGCTAGCCCGCTAAGTGAAACGTGGACCACTATTTTACTATTTCCCTACTAAATTCATACTCAAATAAGGCGAAAGAAAAATAAGAAAAGAGTTAGACCAAACAAAAAAAAAAGATGGATAGTGAGAAAGATGATACTTAATAAGGAAGTGAATTTTAAGATGACGGCTAAATTAATAATTTTTTACTGCGCCGATCACAAATAAATCGTGATGAGGGCAGAAGGATGATGAAGAATGATGAATTGTATGCCTCAATGGCGAGACATAGCAGACCTATATGCATAACTATATTGTAACATCTTACTTTACCTATGTTCTACAATAAATAAATTTGAATTTGAAGATGATAAGTCTAAAGTTACATTACCCACCTTTAGAACAATTTCCTTGACGACTCCTTGCGGTGTATTATCATGTCCCGCTCCCGCGAGTCTGAGAAACACGTCATCGTCTCGTGCACGTCGCGACGCTCCCGGCGACGCGGGCGGCGTGCCCACAGTTGCGCTCGCCTCTCTGCGTTAGTGAGCGGGTTAGCAAGCGGGAACACAGGACATAAGGATGGCAAACGAAGAAGCCGTGGCCGGAAAATGATCAAAAATTGAGACCCGATATTAAAAAGAACCAGATCGACACTTCAAAATGTGTCAATCTGCTGAAAAGGAACCCTTATCATTCCGCAAATGTACATGTTTATTTTATGAGACAGAAATATCTGGAATCCACTTGCAAACGTACATGTTTATTTTATGAGACAGAAATATCTCGAATCCACTTAAGTGTGAAGTGCAGATATTCACTCTTATGTGGATTACATTCTGCGGTAAACCGCATAGTTACAGTTGTACGGAAATAGATTAAAATTGTGGAAGGTAATAATGCTATGCTGGGTTATGCTTTTGAAATATCACCTTGCCCAGGAGTTTTCAGGCTACGGCTTAGTGTGAACATTGTGAAATAGTTAGTACCTGTGAGAAATGTAATTATCACGATAGTGCTAAAGTTAACTGAAATGCAAGTCAAGTCAAGTTGGTCTTTCGTTTGGAATTATTAAGTTTATGTTTTATAATTTAACTTTTAATAGAGATGAAGATGCTTCAGTTAATATATAAGTTTAATTCTTTGGTTTTAAATAATGTGTGGAATTTGTAATAATGGCGTAAGTTGAGGTAGGCCCATGTCCAGTAGTGGACTGCGGTAGACTGAGTTGATTAATTAATTAAAATGACACATTATGATTATTCGTATACAAAAATATGAATATATATATGAATATATATATATATGAATTTTGTAATAGGTTCGTTAAGAAATTTCATAAGCTAGGAATTTCAGACAATTAACAGGACATCACAACATTAAATGTAGCAAACCGAATGATTAAATGGGGCATAATGGGGCACAATGGTAGCCATGCCATGGAGATGGTTCAAAATGAGAACATGGACCACAACACAAAAAAAAAAATACTTACAATGTCTTTGGGTCGAAGCGGAAACTATTCTTGATTTAAATTCGGCTATGTGTACCTTCTAAACTTTGACTGTCATCTGTTTTTCTACTGGTGTTTTTAGTATAAACTGCCACAATGTTAAAAACAACTCCAGTGCTTGTGTATTTTGTGTAACTTAACTTTTTGCATGTGCAACTAATAAGAACTCTGGTGCAAAGACTAAGTTTATTTAAAAACTCATCCATGAAATTAATGATATTTTTTTTTTTATAGATAACGTGATAAGTACATTAGTTGACAATAGGAAAAATATATTCATACTGTTTGTTAGAACAACGAATTTTTGGAAGAATTTATAATCAACTGATAAAAATACATGCACATAGAGTAAATTCTGGGTTTCTTTGTAATGTATATCGTGCATTTGTAAAATATTGGTATTATTACTATTCAAATATACATAGTAATAATACCAATATTTTACAAATGCAAGATATACATTACAAAGAAACCCGGAATTTGCATGCAAAGAAGATGCATCCAAATGTATGTTTTCTACTCTTTATGTGCTTTTTTCGAGTAAACATAGCTGTTTATAATATGTTGGTATAATTTATTAAACTTGTGTATAATTTAATATCAATAAATTGAATGCTTCACCATGCAGTATATAGCGGGGGTGCGTCATGCCGGTAGCAAACAAAACACAAGCTGTATTGTATCTATTTATTGTGCCTACATAATATACATATTTCGTACATACACTGTACTCACAGATTACAAACTATACGAACATTTGGCTCGATATTTGTCGCTCGGCCTTTCGCTAAGCCAACCAAAGACGCACATGGACAGTCGCGGATTAAAAATGTTTACCACCGGAAGTTTTAGAATTGAACATTTGTATACGATAACACGAGCTAAAAAAAAATAAGCGTAGGTTCTATTTGATTGATATAAAAAGTTTCATTTAGCGACGTGATATAAAATGTTTGACAAAGATAGGAAGCGAAAACAATCAAAGTTAACACAGTGTTCTCGAAGATGGATTCTTCAGTTTTATAAAAGTAATTTCTTATGAGTTCAGAATGTAAGAAGGAATCTAATTTGGAATCTGTTCAACATTTTTGGTCTCCGACTGTATGCGTGCGCTATTGACGAATATTATAAAGTTCAACATCTGTATATTTTGTAATATGTGCTGTAACCAACTGCCGAGTTAAAGCTTACGTTACACTTGTGACGATATACTTACACACTACTTCGATATAATACAGTAAAATGCATGAAGCTAAACAATTCCTTTGGATTAGTATTATTAATTAACATTTTATGCACTTCTTAAATGCAAAAGTTCCCTTAAAATTATACTGAAGCTTGAAAGATAATCTAGTTATACAAAATTAGATCATATGATCATCACAGTAAAGTTCAAATTGCAGCTGCATTGATAGAAAATTCTAAGCGGTATCAAGCGTCTTTAGACATTTTTGGTTCGATACCCGTATGGTTAGTGCCTATAATATTGTACTTTTAATTTACATTACAAAGTTTCGAGTCGAACAGTTAATATTTTAGCTTAAACCTAATGTTTATATACATAGTTATATAATTTCAGCGTAAATATGGACGCGTACAAACGTACGTATAATACGGTCGCGCCCGTAAATAATTGCGTCCTTTTTTAACCCTATCACGCCGACTTTTACCAGTAAACACAACCAGATTTTTTTATGGTTGTAGAAATTATATGCGCTTTATTTGCAGGTATTATTATGGCCCTTGTTATTAATATAAATATAATTGACACAAAATCTTATTTTTTCTATAACATCAATATTTGAACTTAAATTAGAACCTTACTGTACCAAAGTGTCAAATAATACTTGAAAATACCACACACATCTCTAAAACCATAAAAAATAGCGTTTATTAAGAGTTAACAAAACGTAGAAGAAGCAATAAATAACGAGAAAGCATGCAGAGCGTCGTATGACGTGTGAGAGGGGCGGGGCCTGCGGCGCGGCGGGGGCGGGTCAGTCCTCCACGATGGACAGCTCGGTCAGCAGGCTGCAAGCGACACGTGCGTCAGCGACACGCGCCCGACCCACCCACCGAGCGCCATCACCGTATACGCGAATGTTATATGTGCAAACTAATTTTGTATTCTAAGTCAAGGCAATAAAAGTCGGTTTTGTTTTGACGAACTCTGATTTGGTTTTAGCCGAAAGCGCCAGCGTAGACTGCGGAATTCAAATTTCTTACGTTTTTTTGCAATTTGCAGGTCAGTTGCAGGTTGCATGTTGATTAAAATATGTTTCGCGACCGCATTAAACATGTTCTTATTTATAACCATTGAAATCATTAATACAATTCTCAAGTTCAAATATGGAATAACTATTTGATGAAATCATGATATTTGAGACCAATTCTAACTTAGAGAGTTGTGTTGATAATTTTAATGAATAAAATGTTGTAAATACACATTTGTTCCTGTTGCGAATCATATTTTGATTAACATACAACCTGAACCTGACCTGCAAATGGCAAAAAACGTAAGACATTTTGAATTCCGTGGGCTACCTTAGCGCATCCCCCTTAAAGTCGGTTTTGGCTTGACGCAACACGATTGTGTTAAAAGATACGCGTGTAATTTGGATTGGGTGAACATTTTGTTAATTGAATAATCTGCACATATAATTAGACGGTACAAAGTTCTACAGGTTTTCTTAAAATGGATTTAGACATGACGGTTAAAACATCAACGGTCGTAGCGTGGTCACAAAACGTGGAAGCGAGACAATACGGTAATAATCACCGTCCTACTTGTACGTTTTATGACCGTGAATGTCACAACTTTTGGTTTTTAGTTTAACATCTGCCTTTCACTCGAAAAGAGTAAGTGCGAGCGAAATGCAAATATCGATAAAGGTCACATCATTTCAGCCTTTTTTAAGTAAACCCGTAGTCAATCATATTATTTCTATAAACATACATTAAACACATTTCCCGGTTCTAAATACAACTACAGAAATGTCTACCTCACACCAACTACAGTGTAGCACGTATACCCAAGCAGTGTACCATGCAGAAAGGGACGGCGATATCACACAAATACCAGAGTGAAAGAGACAGATATATTTCTAACTACTCAAGCTTTCATTTGACTGTTAAATAATTTACTAAGAACTGATTTTTTACTGTCAGATATTTTTTATCAGAGGAATAAAATTTACGTTTGATAGATTATTATGAAGTCAGGCAGTTGAAAAAAGAACATAATAAAAATATGAAGAAAATAAAGACTACCAATTCCCAATCATAAAATAATTATTATATCTGGTTTTATAAGAAAAAATAAAATATTGACATCACATTTAAAACGATTACAACGGACAACTAAATATTTCAGTGAATAGGTCGAAAGTTTGTGCTGATCAAACCTATGAGATTTTTTCAAGCATATTGATAAAAAATAAAACAGAACGATTCGAATTGAATACTAGGTACAATACGGCACATATCTGCGCTAATATATAATGTACAGTCGCAGAATGAAAAGGTTTAGAAGCGTTTGATGCATTCATTTTTACTTGCACTGTTTTTATGACTACTTATAGCCAATATTTAGAATGACCGCACGAAGAAGTGCCACGTGAATAATTTTGAAACAAGCCGTGCGCCCGCCCGGTCGGGTTTCCCATATAGGAAAATTAGAAAATTTCATCGGCGATTTATCCCCTTATGGGGTGATTTTTTTTAAATCTTTCCCAAATGCTAATTTTCAAGGAATTTTTGTGTTAGACCCAGCGGTTTAGGCTGTGTTGTGCCAGTAAAATAATTATATTTTTTTATTAAGTAGATTGTTTAACCTTTTCATTCTGCGAGTGTAAGTGATAATCCCCGCCGTATATGTCTCGCTACGGTATGTACAGTGGCGTGTTGTATACGTACAAGGAGGCGGGCTTGGCCAGGTTGTGCAGGCGGCGCGGCGCGCGCGGCGACTCGGGCGGCGCGGCCGGGCGCCGCGCGGGTGCGGGCGACGCCTGCGAGCCGGCTGCGCTGCTCACTGGCTGCAGACCTCTGGGGGTACGATGGGGTGGGGTTTAAAAACAGCACAGTTAAAATACGTAGAATTTTCGGTTTGACAATTGAATGACTTCCTTCACAGCGCGTTTTCATTTGTTACTCAGGCAGCTCAGTGTTAGACATAACAATATTCCCCTATATTTATGAATGTTGCTTAAGTTAAATAATGTAAATAACGTTTGCTTAGCCGGAATTTTTTGACGTTTAAACGTCTTTTAACTTTAAGCGACGTTTATGAATAAAGGGAATTATTTTTAACGTTTCATAGTCAACTCAAAAATAAATATTTTGCAGATAGTAAAATAATTAAATCAATTATTATGTTGTGGAGCAGTGGTGACCCAGAGGTAACGGCCGCAATTTACAAGTTGTAAGCCGTGAGTTCAAACCCAAGCAGGTACTTTTTTTTTTTTTTTTTTCTTAAAACATTGCCCCACACTAGGAATTTCTCCTGTATTGTGGGTGCGTTTACAAACATTTAAAACTCACATACACAAACAGCCAGACCCGGAACAACTACTTGTAGGTCATACAAATATTTGTTCCATGCGGGAATCGAACCCGCGACACGCAGCGCAGCAGTCAATCGCTTAACCACTGCGCCAACCGTGCCGTCAACTTTACTTTCTGTAAATTATTTAATCACCACTGCTCTCTAAACAGTGAAGGAAAACATCATGAGGAAACCGGCATATCCTAGAACCAAAATTTTTAAGACATGTGACATCTACCAAGTTGCACTGGGCCCGTGGGGTGGATTTATCGCCCACTCCCTCTCGAAGAGAGGACGCCTATATATATATCCCAGCAGTGGGAACGTTATAGGCTGATTATGCTATGATTATGTTGTTAGTTAAAAGTTTAAAAAAAAATTGAAATACTTTTCCCACAGGCTTTAGCCTTGTGTACAAGTAGTATATTGCTAAAGCTACTCCGGCCTGTGATACGAAACAATCCTGTCCTAGTACAGGCATCTAACATTTTAATACCAACATTATTAATCTACGATTCATATTTTATTTTATCAATTTTGATTTTGAATAAAGGTTTCTTTTACATAATTATTTACTACTGAAATAGACTATCATAATGGCATAAGTATAAAACATTGTCGGTATATTTATTTTTTTATTTATTTATTTATTCAGTAGTACACATACATATTATATATTTAAGTTTGTGCCAACATAAACTCATTAGAGTTTTACCGTGCACCAAAGTCATCGACTACATAATTTAGAGCATCAAAACCACCTAAGAAGGTACTTAGTAAAGAAAGAAACAACAAATAACTTTATAACGGGTATTTAAGCTAAAAAATTTCTAATAGCAACGAGCGAACATCGGTGACCAATCTGACCGTCCGTCCTTACAATAAAAGTGGTGGAGGAATGTTTTCGAATTAATACAGGTTGTTCCCAAAAGTATGTTTTTAGTGACATGTAGCAATTTTTTTCTTTTTCCTTTTGTGTTCTTATATTATTGTTCGGTATTATGTTTCCTTTATTGTGTACTAGCTTTTGCCCGCGGCTTCACTCGCGTTAATTTAGACTTTGACTATAAATTCGGGTTATAATTCAATCATGATTCGAAAGACACGTGGCGCCATATATTATCATAAGAACGTTATTGTTGTTTTCCTCGGGAACAATACTTTTTTGCGGGATGAAAGGTACCCTATATCCGTTTCTGTACCCCTGACAACGTATATGTAAAATTTCAGGATGATCGGTTCAGTGGTTTAGGCGTGAAAAGGTAACAAACAAACAAACAAACAAACTTACTTTCGCATTTATAATATTAGTTAGGATGTTTTAAACTATTTATGTGTGTGTGTGTGTGTTTAACTATTTGTGTGTATGTTTGAAAATATGAATAATATGATTTTAGGCAAGGAGTACCGGAGGCTGCCGGGCGCGCTGGGCACGCGGCTGAGCGGTACGGGGCGCGGCGACGTGGGCTCCACCAGGGACTGCGTCATGGGGTCGTCGTCGCGCCCGATGACGCCCAGGTCGCGCAGGCGCACCGAGCCGCGACGGACGCTGGTCAACACAGGGACGTCACGGTTACAATAAATCAATCGTAACTTTAAAACATAAAATGATTACACAGTTTAGCACTAAACATAGCTCAGTTTCCGGCTGACACAATCTAGGTTGCCATCGACACTCTAAGAAGAAGAATAACAGTTTTTTACGTTTTCATTAAAAGTTCCGTCGCAAATAGTACCAGCCAATTTGAGTTATGCATTCGCATAATGAGCACATTTCCCTTATTCGAATTTTTCATTTATAACGTTGACAGTACAGTCACGAGCATAAATATATCACTATGAACAGCTCGGCAATAATATCCGATTTTATTTGAATTTTATTTAGTGTTCTAGGTACATATAGTTATATAATTAATGTATAAGTACAAAATATTGTAAGACATTTTAAAAGACTAACGGTGGAGTTTCTCGCCCATTCTTCTCTATACGAAACTACCTTTTGGAAGGGGCAACTAAAATCGATTCTATTTTTTGATAAGTTCTGATGTTAATAAGTGCCTTTTATGTGGCTATTTGAACTAAATGATTTGACTTTGAATATCTGTTTTTTTATTTGAACTGTTACTTTCAGTTTCTAATGTGAAATTAGAAATTTTATCGTCGTGAATTCCTACCTAATATATTAAATATAACAAAACATCGTTTACTACGGTGTTTTGATGTTAAATTAAATCGAAAATATTATCAGTTCTGAAACATCTCTGCAAATTTGGCAGGTCTTTGAAAACTAACCCTGTATATTCCTTATTTTTATTGAAATAAATGTAAATTGGTATACTAACGTGTTCCTTTGGAATGGCGAGGTGGTGTTGTCGTCAGGCGGCGACGTGGGCGCCGTGTTGGTCTCGCGCACGCCGTTCGGAGGTCGCGACTCAAGCTGCGCACTGTGCCAATAACTGATGGTGTAATATGGCTTTGTATTATTTCAACGTAATGAGGGTTATTTGAAAGATAACAGAACTGGCTAACATAACAATTCAGCTAGATTGAGAGTCTATTGAACAGAGCCTAAATACTAAAGTCATCAATCAGTGCGTCTATTCTTTATGACTTACTAGCGTTTAACCGCGGTTTCGCCCGCGTGGATATCGGAAATTACCCCATGGGAACGTACTACCGGATTAAAAAGTATCCTACATGTTAATCCAGGTTATAAACTATCTGTGTTCCAAATTACAACCAAATCTGTTAAGTAGTTTTTGCGTGAAAGAGTAACAAACATCCATCCATCCTCACAAACTTTCACATTTATAATATTAGTAGGATGGAGTCGAGACGTTACGGTTGTTCCACAAATTCAAAGTCGCTAACGAGCTATTGAAAAAAACAATGTTTGGAGTCTCTTTGAAGGATGAAAGAAAAAAAACTATGCTTGGAGTCTCTCTGAGGGATGAAATCCGGAATGCGGTGATGCGACAGAGAACCAAACTAGTTGACGTAGCTCACTTAGAATAAGCAAGCAAAGTTCAAGTGGCAACGAGCCGGCCACATTAGCCATAAAACACGCAAGCATTTAGTTTCAGATTCTGGAATATCTGTTAAAGTCTGCTCAATTAGTGTCCATGCATCCTTAGGGCGAGCAGGAATTTAATGTTATAAAAATATTTAGTATAATAATGCAACCATATGTCAGCGGTTGCCAACACTCCCGCGGCTTACTGTACCTGTCCACGGGCGACACGGAGCGCGTGGACGTGCCCGACGACACGTGCGCCAGCAGGCCGTGCAGGCCCGCCGGCACGCCGGCCCATGGGTTCAGGTTCTGGTCTTCTGTACTCGCTATACGTAAGGCGCTCGCTGTGCGTTCCGTACTTTCTTCCAACTAAACGCAAAAAAAAAGAAAAAATTTGAATGTTTTTCGACTCACACACGTGTATCAACCGGCACCCTAATTGCGTAACACACTCAAAATGAAAATCAATTCATTTTGAAGCCTATTACTAATCCATTGCTTCATATGTTCAAAATTTTGTCTGCTCAACAATGTAAATAACGTAATGAATGTTGTTTAGCGGTCAAAACGAAAGCCATTCCTACTGTTAGTGTGTTACGCAATTACCCCGCGAATCATTATAGGGCTTTAAACCTATTGGCCTCGCCTTGGTCCGCCATTTTGTTTTTTTTTTCGAAATGGCGTCGCACGATAGTACTTTTATATTTAGATTGAGGACATATAAAGGAACAAAAATTTTCACTAACATGATATCTCAAAGTGTCACATTACCGAAATAAATATAGTTAAAGTTAGTTTTAATGAGTCCAAATATTTTCATCTCAATAAAAACATTAATTAACGCTGAACACGGCTTCATGGCCATTTTTAATTTTAACTATCTAGGTAATGTGACAGTTTATGACATTATATCACAGGACATTTTTTGTTTGTCTATATGCCCCTATCCATATATATAGGTATTAACGTGCGACGCCATTTTGAAAAATAATCAAAATGGCGAACCGGGACGAGGCCAGTCTCCATACAAAAAAGTTCAATCCCATTTCGTATTTATAGTAAACAGTAGTCGGGTAACAGAAGGCCAATTATCGTACTTAAAAAGACGTTCAAATTCAAGTCGCAATCTCACCTCAGCGGCAATCAATCTAAAAAACTAGAGGTTTTTTTTTGACAGATTGAGACAGAGTACAATTTGAACATTCCTAAAAATACGGGAATTGCCCCCCCTCAGTTGCTCCACAATGTTTCCGCAACATTAAATCTTGTTGCATTGTTGCAGCAATGCACCATTCAATTTTGCTATGATCCTTAGATACTTATTTCTCCTCATTTACGTTCATACATCTGGTCATATCCGCACGCCGGTTGCGAGTACTACGCCCCTGATCATATCCTAGCAAGTGGCGTTCTGTAGTTTCTGCCTAACGCCATGCGAAGGAGGCGTGAGTTTATGTGTTGTGAAAAAAAATGCATGGTGCATTGTGTAACTTTTGTTATAAGTTTTACCTCTTTGAGTTGCGCGCGCGTGTCCTGCAACATCTTGAGGTTCCTGGCGGCGTCCTGTGCGTGTTGCAGTGTGAGCGCGGCCAGGCGCTCCAGTGAGTAGCGACCCGCCTCGGCCGAGTCGATGTTGTCTAGGAGACGAGGGAGCATGTTCTCGTCGTTTTCTTCCTGGGAAATAAAGACCGGTAACAAAAGTTCGAGTTATTTATTTCATAAACAAACATGGTCGAAACATAAAGCTGCAAGGTAGAGCAATCGGTTTGTGCTCTACAGGTCGCAGGCTTCTTTTTTAATTTAAACAAAAACTTAATTAAACAGTATAATTTTTTAAAGTCATAATTTCAAGCAACTATGCAAGATAGAAAGCAGCAATAGGTCAATGGCTGTGAGAGGCTCGAACTATGTTTTTTATAACATAATTTATTTATGATGAGTAAAATTTTTTTTTCAGTCTATTTAGAGAAATAAATGTCCTTATTATTTATGAGAAATAATAAGTTTTCTTCTTCGTCGTATCGATGCTTCTAAATCATACTTTTTGTTTTATTATGACTTTATATTGATAACCTGTTACTTCTGTGGAGTTTTATTTTCTTGTACGGTCACCAAAAATAAGTAACCAGGGTCGTCATATAGTTGAAGTTTAGTAAGAAACCGATGAATCTTTTCAAATAAAATAAAATAAAATTAATAGAAAACAAACAAGTAATTTATCAAATTAAATTTCATTCGAAAACATCGTTCGGTTTCTTACTAAACTTCAACTATATCCGACGACCCTGGTTACTTATTACATTTGGTGACCGTACATTTATTGTTTCCCTTTTTTATGTTACCTCTATCTGCATGATCTGCGCCTGCGTGTCAGCTATGGACTCTCTGAGGTAGCGCAGCAGATGCTTGGCGTCGGGGTCCTGGTCAGTGTTACGCGCTCGCTCGCGTTGTTGCAGCAACCGTTCGAGCGCGGCCTCTAGTTCTCCGAGCGTACAACGTGCTGCGCAGGCGCGCGACACCCAGCACTCGAGGCGCGACCAGGCTTCACGGTATAATGTGCTCTTGCGGTTCCGTGTGCGATCTGTACGGAATTAAGTAAAATAATATTCATATTTTAATATTTTTCTAGGGCAGTCGGATGATAAACAAATAAAAATATATAAATACCGCTCTCCACCACAAACAACGACTCGCGCTAAATAAAGTTCTCAATTTCTTTTATGTGGCTCAAGCGACTATTCAATACTTGAGTTGAACGTATCTTATTATGCCTCGAAACTGTAGGTGTACACAGCTTGTATAAGAAAAATGTGGTCAAACTAAGGCCCACTTGCACCGCCAATCACTAAACACGTTTAGCGCTAAACGTGTTTAGTGATTGGCGGTGCAAGTGGTTCTTAAGGGTGTAGTGCAGGCCATCAAACTCTGAATCCACTCTGAATACACTCCGTCTCCATAGGACATCGTAATCGAGAAAAAATAGTCAGTCATTTAATAGCATAAACCTCACAATTACATTGGACAAAGTCGCATAGAAAAGTTGATATTTTACTCACCGTGCAGTCTGCCTGCCGCTCGGCTGCTAAGCTTGTCGCGATGTCCTTTCCTTAGCAACGACACTTCCTCTTGCTTTCGCCGTAACACCTACACAGAAATACAATACTATTAGCGTTTATACGTTATTTTAAAACTACCGTGCGGTGACGTCTATAAAAGGAGGGTGCGGCCGGTACTCGCCCCTCACTCCGTCTCAAGCAGCCATCGTGATCACATCTTTTTCTAATATTGTTTTATGTGTTTATTTTGTGTGTTATTTAAATCAGGAAGTATATTTTAAGTCTAATAATTGTATTTGTTTTAAATTGATAAAAGTTTATTCATTTCGTTCGTTTTTTTTTAAATAAAATTAATGTCAACCGCCATTATCAGAAGTGGGATAGGCTCCATTGCCTATCTTATCTTACTGTGTCGTGCGAAAAGCTTTTGAATCATGTCCGAAAGAGCTACCACTCGTAGTAGAGGTAGAAATAGGCGCGATCAAAATAGTGATGCTACCGAACTCCAAGAAACCCTTGGAGCTATTCTGGCGCGCCTGACCGCGCTAGAAAACACCAGCCTACCCGCAACTAGCAACGTGTCGGCGTCAACGGCTCCGGAAGCACGTGCCATTGTGGCGCCTGGACAGATCATCGCGTCGTCGCCACAGGAGCCACAATCAGTGGTGCCTGAGTCGAACACCAGCATCGTTGGAGAATCACTTGCAAGTACTTCGACGTCCCTGGATGCTACAGATCGCCTCATTGGAGCATTGAGTGCGTTAACCAAGGTCAGATCCAACCATTATTACATTTCTAACTTCGATCCCAGCATACATGATATCGATTCTTGGTGTGAAGAGGTTGAAAGGGCACGTTATATTAATAGATGGGACGACAACGAATGTTTATCACGGATTGCTAACTGCCTGAAGGGAGATGCTCGTAGTTGGTTAAACGACTGGGTCACAAACGACCGTACATGGTCTAACTTTAAAATCGAATTTAAGCCGCTTTGCTCACGAAGAATTGATGTTGCAAATATTTTGTTTGACGTCATGAGTACTAATTCCGACAAGTATTCCACGTATGCAGAATATGCTAGGCGCTCCGTATTGAGACTAAACATTGTTAGAGGGTTAAGCGATGATTTAACGGTCGCGATTGTATTACGTGGTATAACGGACGCACAAATACGAGCCGCTGCGACTAACGCTCATTTAACGACCAAAGATCTAGTTGAATTCTTTTCTATTTATACTAAACCGAAACCCATCTCTTCTGTAACCTCTGTGAGATCTTCTCAAAGTAGACATTTTGACCGAAACTCTCGAAAACGTCCACATAATAATATAAATCGCGAAATAACGTGTTTCTCTTGCGGTAGTGTGGGTCACTTGCAGCGCGCGTGCCCAAAACAATCGAAAACTGTTAAATCCGATGTATCGACTGAAACAATTAATAAGAAACCTAATGGGGCGTGTTCATTTTGTAAAAAGCCAGGCCATGACGCCTCTGTCTGTTTTGCCAAACAAAGATCTGAAACGCGTAATAAAAACAACGTTAATTTTTGTTTCGAATTGAAAGGCGCATCAACAGACAGTGACGTCACAACGGCCGTTATACAAGGTATACCTACCGACGTACTCATAGACAGCGGATCGCGCGTTTCACTTATTTCAGAATCGGTGCTAAAATATTTTAAGTGTACCCGACTACCCACATATCAAGTATTACGTGGAATAGGTGATCAAAATATTGAATGTAATAGCCGCGTAACATTAGTTATAGAATTTTGCGACATCTCATTAGAGGTGGATCTTTTTGTTGTTCCCCTAAAATGCCTAAACGTGCCAGTACTAATAGGAACAGATGTTTTGAACCGCGAGGGGGTAACGTATATACGCGCAAACAATGAGCAACGTATAACTCGAATTCCTAGTTCTGTTGGTCAAACTGTATTGCTCATCAACTCAAATGAAGACTTTTCGGTTAACACGCCGCTTGAAGGTAGCGATCGTGAAAAATTAATGTCAGTCGTAAATCAGTTTAAGGAATTCTTTATTATTGGGACTGCCCTAACAACAGTCACAACTGGTAATATGCGCATTGAGTTGACGAGTGAGACACCGATTTGTTATAGGCCGTACAGGCTTTCAATCGACGAAAAATTTAAAGTGCGTGATATCGTAAAAGACTTGCTAGACAAGAAAATAATACGCGAGTCTAACTCTCCATATGCAAGTCCGATTATTCTTGTCAAGAAAAAAGACGGAAAAGATCGCATGTGCGTTGATTACCGCGCGTTAAACGCGGTTACCGTGAAAGATCGCTATCCATTACCCTTGATAGAAGATCATATTGATCGCCTTGGTAAGAGCAAGTACTTCAGCTGTTTAGACATGGCGACAGGCTTCTACCAAATTAGGTTGGATAGCGACTCTGTAGCGAAGACCGCTTTCGTGACCCCCGAAGGTCACTACGAATATTTAAAAATGCCGTTTGGTCTCGCGAACGCGCCGGTTGTATATCAACGTATAATCACAAATACGCTTAAACCACTAATAGAGTCCGGTAAAGCCCTCATATTTATTGATGACGTGTTATTGATGGCGTCTTCTATCGATGAAGCAATCGAGAACGTACGCGAGGTATTACAAACACTTACTTCTGCGGGGTTTTCTATTAACTTAAAGAAAAGTACATTTGTGGCTACAGAGGTTGAGTACCTAGGTCGAACTATCTCTGAGGGTCAGGTTAGACCGAGCGAACAAAAAATTAAGGTTTTAATTGACTCCCCTGTGCCCACAAACGTAAAACAGGTTCGCCAGCTACTCGGGTTGGCAGGGTATTTCCGCCGCTACATACCCGGCTATGCATCTAAGACAGCGCCCATTGCTAGTTTAACACGGAGTAATGTTAAATTTCACTGGAGCGAAGAACAAGAAAACTCGCGTAAGTACTTAGTCCGTTGTCTAACAAGTGAACCTGTGCTTGCTATTTTTGACCCATTATTACCAACTGAGTTGCATACAGACGCGAGTTCTATCGGTTACGGCGCGGTTCTTATTCAGGTGCATGAAAACGGTAAACGCCGCGTAGTGGCGTACTTTAGTAAAACTACGCAAGGCGCCGAACCACGATATCATTCCTATGAGCTTGAGACGCTCGCGATAATTAAAGCTTTACAACATTTTCGCCACTATTTGTTGGGTATTTCGTTTAAAATTGTGACGGACTGTAACGCGCTTAAACTAACGGAACGTAAAAAAGATCTTTTACCACGTGTCGCGCGTTGGTGGATATACATGCAGGATTTCAACTTTACGATAGAATATAGAAAGGGCGTTATGATGCAGCACGCCGATTATCTAAGCCGAAATCCTGTTGATGTCCTTCAAATAACTAGGCCGAAAAACTGGGCACAGATTGCTCAATCTGCTGACGAGGAAACTCGTACGTTGATTGATAAAGTTAACAATAACGAACTAGACTCTTCCCGGTATGTTGTTCGTAACGATCTGCTGTATTATAAATACACCCCCACAGGCCAGGAGTCAAAGCTACTATGCTTCATTCCCAAAGGACACCGATTAAGTCTCTTAAGAGTTTTCCATGACCAGCATGCACATATATGTGCGGATAAGACCATTGATTTAATTCTGCGTCATTTTTGGTTCCCAGGGCTGTATGCCTTTGTAAGGAAATACGTAGGTCATTGTTTGATTTGCCTTTCCTCTAAGAAAGTTCCTAGGGCTCCTTATTACCCGATTTCATCATGGCATAAGCCAGATACCCCATTTAACACGGTCCACATGGACGTACTAGGTCCACTGCCTATTTCAAATGAGAAAATGTATGTGCTTCTTATTGTAGATGCCTACTCTAAGTATTGTTTGTTTTATTCGATAAAAAGGCAAGATTCCAACGAATTAAAACAAATGTTTTCAAACGCAGTTTCCCTATTTGGCACTCCCAAACTTATTGTGTGTGATAGAGGACGAATGTTTGAGAGTGCTAGTTTTCAGGGTTGGGTTTCTGAAATGGGTAGCGCAATTCATTTTGTAACACCTGAGATGCATAGTGAAAACGGTCAGGTCGAACGCTACTGTCGTACTTTGCTCAATATGTTACGCATAGAGGCATCTAAACCAGAGAGTAAATGGTCAGATTCTTTGTGGAAAATGCAGCTTGTTATCAACTGCACTAAACACAAGACCACTCGGATCTCACCTTTACAGTTGCTTATTGGTGTTGAAGCAGTCACGCCAGTCATAAGATCACTTATTCGCGATGTCGCTGTTGATGACGTGCGACCAAATCGCGAGGGTTTAAGAGAGTTACAAAGACAGCGCGCTAGCGAACTGCTTGACCAGAATAGACTTAAACAAGACGAATACGTTAATAGGAATCGGAAGGTCAAGCGTGCGTACAACCTAAATGATAATGTGTTTGTTATAAAAACTTCTCAAGTTACAGGCAAGCTGGACTCGGGAATGCGAGGGCCATATCGTGTGGTGAAAACCCTTCCCCACAATCGATACGAGCTACAGCTGTTAAGTGGTTCGTATGGCAAAGTCACTCAGGCTGCCGCCGAGCACATGGTTGCTTGGCGAGGAGAGTGGACCCCCGAGTCGTGTGCCACGTTCTTTGATAGTAAGTAGATTTTTATATTTACTTTTCTATTTAAGGGCATTGAGCGATGGCTCTGCCGAGACGTGCTAACTGGGTGCCTCCGTCTGTTTACATGCATAATGACTAAGGGCATTGAGCGATGGCTCTGCCGAGACGTGCTAACTGGGTGCCTCCGTCTGTTTACATGCATTATGACTATAAGGGCATTGAGCGATGGCTCTGCCGAGACGTGCTAACTGGGTGCCTCCGTCTGTTTACATGCATAATGACTAAGGGCATTGAGCGATGGCTCTGCCGAGACGTGCTAACTGGGTGCCTCCGTCTGTTTACATGCATTATGACTATAAGGGCATTGAGCGATGGCTCTGCCGAGACGTGCTAACTGGGTGCCTTCGTCTGTTTACATGCATAATGACTAAGGGCATTGAGCAATGGCTCTGCCGAGACGTGCTAACTGGGTGCCTCCGTCTGTTTACATGCATAATGACTGTAAGGGCATTGAGCGATGGCTCTGCCGAGACGTGCTAACTGGGTGCCTCCGTCTCAGTTTATTTATAAGGGCATTGAGATGTCTCTGCCAAGACGAGCTAACTGGGTGCCTCCGTCTAGATGTGTTGTATTTAATTACAACAGACATGTGTTTAGATTAAGTAATAAGGATATT
Organism: Dryobotodes eremita; assembly: GCA_917490735.1. NCBI lineage: Eukaryota > Metazoa > Arthropoda > Insecta > Lepidoptera > Noctuidae > Dryobotodes > Dryobotodes eremita. The sequence goes on along the minus strand of OU823243.1, from coordinate 20,783,952 downwards.
ACTAATAAGTGCTATTCTCTCATTTTTAGCTGAAGAGGATAGTCTCACAGCACCGTCTACCAGTGCAACTAGCTGTGAAGACCGCTCAAGTCGTGGAGATGCAGACACGCACCAGGGTCCATCAATTACTGATGCAGCTATTGAAGACGTGAGCCCTTCGCGTCGCCCGAGTCCAGTTGCCGAAGATCGTGACTGCAGCGAACAAGGACCATCATCTGGACAATGTGGCTGAGGACAACCACACGTCAGGAGAGGCCGTATTAGCGTTTATACGTTATTTTAAAACTACCGTGCGGTGACGTCTATAAAAGGAGGGTGCGGCCGGTACTCGCCCCTCACTCCGTCTCAAGCAGCCATCGTGATCACATCTTTTTCTAATATTGTTTTATGTGTTTATTTTGTGTGTTATTTAAATCAGGAAGTATATTTTAAGTCTAATAATTGTATTTGTTTTAAATTGATAAAAGTTTATTCATTTCGTTCGTTTTTTTTTAAATAAAATTAATGTCAACCGCCATTAATACATTATAACGGTTTATATTCAGATAATTTGTCTTAATTGTGTTTTTGTTAAACTTACCGCTTCCTTCATCTTGGTTTCTGCTTCCAGTGATCTTATTAAGTTGGCGTTCTTACGAGATTCCTTGCGCAGTTGTGCCACCTAAAGGAAATAAATATATTTTTATTAGTACCTAAGGGCTTGTCGATTTTAAAGAGCAGTGTGAGTTTTGAGATACTCACACTGCAATTAATTTATTACAATTTAAATTTTTATAAAGCACTAGCGATATAGAAGGTTTTTTTATGACTGCGGCGACACGTGCATTGCCGCGATTTTTAAATTTTTAAACTGTGACCAAATTTACATAATGCAACGAACAAAATTTTTCCACTAACGGCGTTTGCCTAAATGGTAGACATACTACATACATACTTAATTTTTAGACCTATTTATGAGTAACATTTCTATTATACATAATTTATGTATACATCTAACGGTTTTTGCAGTGCACGCCGAAATAGCTCTCAAACGATTTTTTAACGACGAGGATTTCTTTCGACTTCTTCAACTATTATTGTCATATTTCAGCCAATTTACACAAAACTTTAATGAATTATACACTTAAACCTTCCTCATGAATCACTCCGTCCATTGGTGAAAACCATATGAAAATCCGTTTGGTAGTTTTTGAGTGTATCGCGTACAGACAGACAGACAGACGTGGCGGAGCACATTGTTTTATAATATGTAGTGATATCATTGAACGGGTCTCATAAGGACGTGATCAAATATTTATAAAAATATTGCAACTATTGAAATCTTAATGAAAGGAGTGGGCTCGTGGCTAAATGATAGCATCCATGACCACAGTCACGAACAGACCGCGGCAAGCGTAAGTGCAGGCGATTGATTATTTCTTTTTTTCCATCTTAACGAATAATGATTCTACATACCTCTTTAGCTCGCACTGCTTCAGCTTGCGCGTGTCGCTTAGCTTCCTCGCGCATGCGTTGCACTAACTTGACCTGTAAATAATTTATTTATTTTATCTCCAAGTCTTAAATAACGTTATAATAAACAATATTAAGTTTCGGAAAATCCTTCTAAGAATATGTCAGAATTTTAAACAGGGCGCGATTTAACAAACTTTCTTGCAGAACATTTGATGACGATTCTTTAAGAGGGTGCAATCAGTTTGGCAACGTTGCAAGTACCTGTCAAATATTTGGATGTTTTGATAAATTTGTCAATGTTAAATTATGAAATATCTACATCACCCTAAGGTAGACTGTAAGAAAATGTTGCAGGCATTAAGTCCGCTTTAATGAATAATTAAAACATTAATCTGTAGTGCACTTAAATATTTGAAACGTTGCCAACTTTCTGATTGCATGCTCTTAATGGACCGACCAAGATGACGCCGCCTCGCGAGGCAAAACGCTCGAACGACATAAACTTTCGTCCGAACGATTGCCTCGTTTGCTGGGCGACTGCTCTCGGCTATTGATAGTTTTACAGTAATCTAAAGCATGTACGCTAACTGCATTTAGATTAATATTTGGATATTAAGAGGGCGCAGCAAGACAGAAAAAAATCAAGTTTCACCCGCGCCTCTTTGCCTACCCCTCTCATCAAACACGACAAAAACAAAACACAATCCCTTCCCGCCAGCAGAAACTTTTCGCCCGGCGTATATTTAGGCATTTGAATTTGAATCTTGTGTGTAGTGCGTATACGCAAAATAATCAGATGAAACTGTTTTATTCAATTTACCTATGTGTACATGTAGGTATATTATTAAATATTATTGTATGTCCGTGAATCTGTAACCGATGCTGGTGGGATGTTAGATTGGAGATTAGACTGACTTAAATGAAATAAAGACTAAATGTTACTTCAAGATACGGCCTATAAATTTTCGATTCCGAATTGAAAGACAAACCTAACGTTGTAGTTGAAAAAATATTGTTCCATACATTATGTAACATAACTACAATTGAACAATTTTCAGATACTTTCCTGTACCTATTCCTGTACCTTGCTTGTTGTCAAATTTCATGATTCTAGGTCAACGACATGTATCTTATGGGTTTTAATTTATTTGCGAGTGTCAAGATATGTGAAATGAATGGCAATTTATGCCAAGATACTAAGTCAACGTCTTAGAAGCTCGTTTTTTTTTACAGCTCCAAAGGACCGTTTATGTAAGTATTTGATATCAATTTCAACTTGATACCCCCACGCATTCCTGAGATAAGCGGTTAGATAGATGGATAACAAAGTGATCCCATAAGGGTTTCGATTTTTTCTTTTGAGGTACCGAACTCTAAAAAGCAAAGCACTTCCATAAAAGTACTATAATACTACATACTCATGATACTACCTACATGATGGTGAAAACAATTTCGATAAAATTGCTTTTTTGATGATATAAAAGCGTATAATTATAATCGCATCACTTACCTTCCGCTTTTTACTTTGAGAAAATGAAATCAATTGAACAAAAATGTCAATAAAATAAGAAAATAAACATTCGCAAATAAATTAAAATCCATATGATACATCCCGTTGGCCTAGAATCATGATTTTTTGCAAGAAACAAGGTCTCACACCACAAATAGGTACCTCGAATGGTTTTTCAATTAAAATATTTAAACGAAGTATGACCATTGTCCACTCCCTTTATTTTCAATGAAATTCTTCAGTAGGTAAAACATCTGTTTATTTTGCCTATACTATACGCTAAGCTTGAATTCATAATCTTAGATCATAGTCATGTTTTGGAACTAGAAACTCAATGCTGGCGTGAGAAAGTTCAAATTCTAATGTAACCAAATTTTATTTAGGGCCTTGTACAAGTTGGAGGTCACAACGTCTTCGTGGAAACCAGTGTTAACCAAGTAGAAAAATATAATGGTATATCGTAGATATTGCATTGCAGGATCGTGCAAATTCAATTAGCAATAGTGTTACCAAGTAAAAAATTATATTGGTATGGTGGATTTTGCACTGTATTGTGCAAAGTCAAATGGCATGTGTCATGAAAACCTATACTGCGCGGAGCGCGAGCAGAGAAAAGTTCTCGCCGGAAACATTTGTGAAAAACAGGCCAATTTCGGAACAAATAACTAGGGTACATTAGTCGGCTTTACCGACAAAATAATTGGCATCTATTTATATGGGTGCCAAAGAAAGTCGAAAGTTTATTAGGTTCCTCTTTTGTAACTGTTGAAACTTTAGCTTTGAAAAGCAAGCCGACAGTCCCAAACATTGTGATCCGTCACAATCTTTACTCATCCCCACCATAAGAAGGGATCTAGTCACGAGAACACTATCCGTATGAAAACTGTCATGTCCCGTGCACACCGTTTCGTACTTGTGTCCGCAATAAACCCTATTTTAGTTTTCCGATTTATTTATTTTGTAAACTCCAACAATATAATTATACCAATAACCTACCCATATGTTAAATTTTGAGTTTCAACTTGATTCGGGGGTTTTGGTCAAAAGTCGCTCGAAATGGGTCGTCTAAGGTTACCCTTACACGAAGTTTGTCAACGAAAGTGGGAGTAAACGAATTTGGTTCTTTATTTAATAGTAATAAAATCTAAAATCTCCAGCACGAACTCTATGTTGTAAATTTTCTCCGCAAGCAAATTGACTGAAGTGGAGAACAATGGCGCTAGTTGTACTATACCAGTCAAAAATCTGTCAAATCATTGTATGTCATCTTGAGTTTTCAATTATCAACATTGAATTATAATAATATTTTTATTTTATAGTTTAGCCGTGGTATTTATTTAGTTTATCAATTCTTAAAGATTTTAATAATCGTTTCGGAAGTGGTTTTAGTGATTTTTTCATGTTTTGTATTTCACAGTTTCGTTACAACAATGTGATAAATTACGAAAATATTATTTACGCAAATAAATTAAATCGCAGAGCAGCAGAAAATTCAAGCGCAGTCCTCGCGTCTCAACAGAGCGACGGCGACTGATTTGTGAAAAAAAAATATGCTTGAAGTTCCCGCAACGTGCGACGGAAGATGACTTCTTCCACGAACTAAAAACGTCGTAAGTGCTTAAAGCTTGTAGTCGTAATAATACCAAAAATAAAAGGAATTTCAAAAAATGCCTGCACAATTTTTTTCGCCTTGTCTTGATACAGATAATCATTAAAAAAATATTCTATTAGTCATTAGCATATTAAGTACAAATTGAAAAAACGTGAAAATTAGGGGTAACTTCGTGATGTTATTTTATCGAGAAAATTTTAACGTATTGTGTTTCTGTTGCACAAAAAGTTTCAAAATATCATGTAGTTACTCATATTATTTTTATTTTATACCTAAGTCTTATGAATTTCATGAAAAATACAATTGAAGATAGGCAATTTTGGTTACTACCCGCTCTTAACATTCAGTTTTAAGTTTTCTTTACTAAAAGTAGTGTATGGATTCTCTATGGTCTGAAAATAAAGGTTTATTATTATTTTTAAAATATCTTTGACGTATCTCAGGACCCTCGGATCCCGGACCTTTGGAAGGCGTACGAGCGGCCGAAGGCAACTCGCAGAGCCCCATTTGGCAATTTTAAATGACAAGAGGGCACCAACCGACGCAAGTGTACCCAAGGGCAACCCCCGGTTAGTGCAGGATTATTGCAAGATATGAAAAAAAAAAAAAGATATTCAACATGGGTTTGGGTAGTAAAGTGGACTGGTTACCTAGAACTGTGGAAAGACTATAGATATAGCCACTGCCTGACCAATGTTTTATATACAATACACATAAAATGGCAGGGGGTGACTTGTACACTCAATAATCGGCCGCCAGGAACTGTCGCTAGCACATAGTGCCTTAGCGACAAAACGGGCAACATATCCTGAGGTGCTTGAGGAGTGGAGAGGTATTCCACGGCTATCAGAACAATCCCAGAGCCCGGAAGATGGTTATTATTTGGCTACCTTGTCTCGCTTCATGTTCTGCAGCTCCGAGCGCAGCGTGTTGATCTGCTGCGCGGTCTGCTGCTGCGAGCGCTGCAGGCGCGTGTGTTCGCGCTGCGCCGCTTGCAGCCGCTTCAGTTCGCGCGACATGCCGGCCACGCGGCGCTCGTACTCATCTTTAACGCGCTTTAGTTTCTCGCTTGGAGGTGATGGTTGCGTTGCTGGAAGGTAAAAGGAGATAAATTAGTACGTATACAGTTTCATATTATATCGCTGTTAAACCTGCGATGGTGTGTGTTGGTATGTTTTTGTTAAACCACATTTTAAACGACTTATTTTGATTAATAAACAATATAAAAGAAAACAAGGGGGGTTTTGATTTAGCATTTGTAGAAGTCGCTCTTTTGGAGAAACATCGACGTAAATGTAATTTTTCCCAAAAATGAGTTGTTGTTATAATTATATTGTGCTCGAAAAAAATTCAGAGGAGCAGAGGCGTGAAATATTTAATATGTATTGGGATTTATCAACATTTCAGAACGAGACGGTAACAGATTACTAAAAAAAATCACTTAAATCAAGCTCCTGTAAAATTTTAAAAGCAGCAGTTACGTCGATGTTTCTCCAAATGAGCGAAGTGTCATTTGGTAATAATCTCAGTGGTAGTAGAAAAAAAAAAATTGGTCAGAAATTAGTACTCGAACTTCGTTGCACCGTGTTTGTACACTTTTCCTATGTATGTCTTTACCGTCTTTGACCTTTACTTTTTAGTGTTTTACGCTTGAATTGTCAAACAACTGTTTAGACGTTTTTGAGTCTTTCTACCTGACGGAGACAGTAGAGTTAACGGTGAAATTCGACCATCACGTCGCCACACTACATCATTTATCATTTAGGTACAAAAAAAAAAAAAAAATTTTTTTCTTACCAAGTGAAGCCAGCACCTTATCCTTCTCATCGTTGGTGGCTTTGATCTGGTGATGCAACGTATCGAGCCGCTGTTCGTAGTGCGTCTTCAAGGCGGCGAGGCGACGTTGAGATAGTTCTAGCTGTTCTATCAGACGCGCCTTAGTGTCTATGTCTTCGCTTAACGCTGCTAGTTGCGCTGAGAGTACACGTTGACCTGGCGAATTGGAAGACCAATCAGTCTTATTACAAAACGAGATCTAACTTTTAACAGTTTTTTTTGTATTTTGAACGTTATTTCGATGAAGATAAAGTTCTTAATACAAAAATGACAACTAAGGCCTGCTTGCAACACAAATCACTGATGCGCTTAACGCTGAACATAGTAAAAACATCATTCTGTCTCTTATCATCTGTAAACGATTGACGGAAACAGAACGATGTTTTAAATAAGTTTAGTTCTTAACGTATTTAGTGATTTGTGGTGCAAGTGGACCTTAGTATCGATACTAAGGTCCGTTTGCACCAGAAATCTAATCTAACTAATCTGTCAGTTTTGTATAAAAAAAGCTGTATTCTAATCACAGTTAGGTTCTTATTACAAAAACTGACTCGATGGTTTAAATTATGACCTTGTTTTTTTTTTCTAATAATTACGAATGTATTTAAGATAACATACAAATCAATAATACTTAACTAGGGGTCTTTAAAAAGTCGTTGTGAGTAGTTATAAGACGCTGATGCGTTCTATCTATGTATACCATCAAGGCTGTGAAGTTTTGCCAACAATTTGTTGGAGAAATCTCACAGTCAAGATGGGTTTGATGACTCATGTTTTGGCAATAAAGTTTCAACATATTTTGCTAGTTTTTTTTTACATAAGAATTTAGTTTTAAAGACCAATGCGCTTTGGCTACGTGTTATTCGCTGAGATCTTACATATTCTTTGAAAGAAAGAGAAAAAGTATCAAGAATACAAACTAAATATTGATGCCCAAGACACAGGCTTTGGGGCCAAAACAAAAACTGAGACTAATAATAGACTCTGACTGGCTTCTATGAAGACTGATAATATTGGGACCAACATGGAATGTATTATTTGTGTTTTTTTTTTCCTGGTTTCGTGTTACATTTATTGTGAAAACTACTGTTCGACACAAACGTAAATTTGTCGAGACTAAATAAATAAATAAAACCCTTTTAATCATATTGACAACAAAGTTTTTATTATTATTATTATATTATTACCTTTGGCCTCTGAGTCCTCTTCGTCCGAGTCACTGGGCTCCACCTCAGCGTCTCCGTCAGAGGGCTCGGAGTCTTCCGCACTCTCTCCTTCCGCCCTCTCCCTCTCTCCAATGTGAGTGTCATCTACTGCACTTGTCATGCTTTCACTCATGTTCAGTTTGCGCTGGAATTCGAGTTCCCCCATACTGCGTGCGAGGAGCTCTTTTTCCTGAAAAAATTTTGAAAGTTCATGTAGTGATTGTCATTTTATTTATTAGTTCAGTTGAAGACTGACTGACTGAATTAATCATTTGAAAAATACCGAAGCCTGTAAATTGTAATAAGTGCTTGCAAGCACAGAGGGCCTGGACAAAGTAACATTCGATTAGCGATGACGCTAGTAGAAAACCTAGAAAATGTATGGGATTGACATAAGCTATCGAAATGTCACGTGAGCATAGGTCAACGAATAGAAATTAGCTAGACAAAGTTAACATCATTCGATTCTATGAAACGAACCGACAGCGTCGAACGATTTCTTCCATAGAGATGCGTAGCGAAGTGGCACATTTTAACAAGCGTTATCGCTAGTTTTCGATTCGTATGATGGAAACATTATCGAATCGCTCCGAAGCGAATGCCATTTCTCTATGCCCTCAGGTTCCGCATGGGGTCGATTTCTAAGCTTAATCCCAACAATTCCAGCTTTGAATCAAATTGAACTTTACTATAATTTTAACCTACAAATTCGATCCCAATCGAATCAATTTCTAATTAATTCAGTACTTTAAGAGTTAGGGCTTCAGAATAGGAAAAAACGCTGTTCTTTTACCTGACCGTGTACCCTTGAGTACCTATACACTTAATATAATAAGGACTTAAAAAATAATGTAGGTGATTAAATTGGAAATGATAAATGATTTTATTTCTGTAAGCAGGTTTGTACAAACACTTATACACGTCAATCATATTTTTTAAACAAGATGAGGTCGGCGTTTCTTATCTGACTACTCTGAGAAGAAAGGCCGAAACAAACTCGGAGGTCACAGTCTCTTTTAAAGTCCAGACATAATCTTGGTCAGATCATGTAGATTGGTATCTTAAATGGTCTTTTGGGGAAGAACCACACAGATTGAGTGGACTTGTCCAGTCAGTGTACGAATTTGTTTGTAATCGTGCAGCTCAACTCAGGAAGTCAGGACTTAAGGAGCTCAACGATTGTGTACACTTACTTTATACAACTCCCTTTTGGCATCATCTATGATCAGTGAAGGATCTTGCACGGAGTCGTGTCGTGTTCGCGCGACTGTCGCCTCGCGCTTGCGACTCGCTTCATACATCGCGTTAGATTCCAGCAGCTGGGCTCTCATGTCTTCTATCTCGCTCACGTAGCCCTGGGAAGAATTAAATTACAGACTAAATTTTAAAAGAGTTTTGTTGTTTAGGGTTTTCTAAGCGTTCAGTTTGCGACAAATCTTACATAACATCCTGCATATATTCTCCGAAGGATTAGGCAGAGGTGAAGCTATAACACACTCACATTTGTAAACAAAACTCCTGTGTTAGAATGCTTATTTAATTTGTTGTCAAACATGGAGGGAGCGTTCGTGATTGGTTGTTGTTAATTTGGTTAACCAAACACAAAAAGCTTACGTTATTATGAAAGCCAGCAGATTTTTTTTGAGACTATCATGCTTTCAAAAACCGGTAGCTATTAATTCAAAATATAACACATGGTAGAAAATCAGAATCCCAATTTCTATGCAAAATTTCATTTTCTTTTTTTGGTTTATTTACATAGCATATAAGCACAATCTATTACTAACTCACTAACAACTTACAGGCTGATATGTCTGAAAAAAATATATTTTATTTATTTATATTGATATCCAGACGCTAACCTATCAGGGCCCCAATTCTGTATGATAATTATTATTCCCCGCGTAATCTTACCACGTCAATATCGTGTCTTGTAGAAACGGTTTCGTTCATTGTATCATAGAAAATACGTTATTAGCAGATGTCGTGGTTAGATAAGGAATTGACGTAGTTTCGAAGTAAGGAATCGTTAAGTGATCATAGTGAATTAGGGCCCTGCAAACATTACACCGGTCACCAAACGAGTAACCAGGGTCGTCGGATATAGTTGAAGTTTAGTAAGAAACCGTTGGATGTTTTCAAATGAAATTTAATTTGATAAATTACCTGTTTATTTTCTATTAATTAAATTAAATTTTATTCGAAAACATTCATCGGTTTCTTACAAAATTTCAACTATATTTACAACCCAGGCCCTGCAGTCTCGACATTAGATAGCGACAAAAATCGGTCGGTAAGTCTATATTAAAATAATTTGACTACGATAGGACTTAGCGACGGATTTTGGTCGCTATCTAATGTCGAGACTGCAGGCCCTGGTTCATCTATTTTGGTGACTGTACTATACTCGTTACCTGCACAAGTGATGTAAGCGAACAATCGTTGGCATCAGGACTCCCATCCTTGGGTCCCCAGGTCCCCAACGCCTTCTCCGCAATGAGCTCGCTGTTCCTTGCAGACAGCTGTTCAATGGTCCCCTGCATGGCCTTCACTCTTCGACGGAGGGATTCTGCCTCGCCTGTTAAGATGGCGTTCTCTTGGACCACGTCGCTCCAGCCTTCTTCGCCGTTTTCTGATATTACGCGTTTGCCCTGGAATGTTGGGAAGATATTTTAGACTCATTATCATCATTGTCTTGCCAGTAACACCTCATATTTTGGGCAATTTTTAGTTGCCCCACACTAGGAATTTCTCTTGTATTGTGGGTGCGTTTACAAACATTTAAAACTCACATACACAAACAGCCAAACCCGGAACAACTACTTGTAGGTCATACAAATATTTGTTCCGTGCGGGAATCGAACCCACGACACGCAGCGCAGCAGTCAATCGCTTAACCACTGCGCCAACCGTGCCGTCATATTGCAAAAATACTCCATTCAGCGTACTGAGGAACATCAAACAAGGTACTGTCTCATATGGGGTGAAAAGAAAAAGTTCTTAATATTCAGCTTCCCTAAAAGTCAGATACGACAATTAAAAACTTATAGCTGACAATACACGATGGCAGTGACGCGTAACCGTCACCATTCAGTACATGGTTCTGAACCATCCTGCGTCCAAATTTTTCGTACGTTATTTAAAAAAAAAAAACTGTTTCATACATTATGACCGCGTAGGTATTGCCCTTTTCTATGAAACAGCGATTTATTTTTATTTTTATATCCTACTTAGCCTTAATACGGTAAAATCATATGCCGAATCCATGGTTACAAATTGTGCGTCGATGTCCCTACCACCCTGTATAGCTATGCCTTGGGCCAGTTGCAAAACTTTGGTAGAAGTAAAAGGACCTCTATGTAAAGAACAATGAAATGCAAATTATTGCCTTTTGAATGTAAGGGCTACCCTGCTTAAAATAAAACCTCACCTGTTTATACTCAGCCAGTTCAAGCTGCAACCTCGCCACCTCCTGCCTCAACTGATGTATAGTCCTCGACGTCAGATCCTGGTTCACCACGCACCTGTTCTTGATATTCCTCGCTCGGTTCGCATACTTCAGCGTATTCAGCGTCTCCATGAAGTCCCTATCACTGGGAGACACGCAGGCTATCATGACCGTATTACTGTTCCCTCCGAGTGAGTCTTGGAGTAACCTGGTGAGTTTCGAGTCCCGGTATGGAACGTGTAACACTCTGCGAGATCGATCTCCGAGGGCTGATATCACGTTGCCTAAAGCTAGGAGGCCGCAGTTTATTGATATGCCTTCTTTTGCTCGTTCGCCGGTTGCACCTGTAGAACGTAGAACGTGGAATTATAAAGGCCGTGATGACCGTGATGTCAACGCCGTCACGTCAAAAATGGAACGTGATCTATGCGAAAAACTCCTATGCCGCAATCATACATACAATAAAATGTATATTATTGTGTGTATGATTGCAGCATACAAGAGTTTATATACACTGACGTGCAAAAAAATCGGCCCACCCCGTGCTTTCAATTTGCAATATCTCAATAATCTTATGAATATAATTTATTAATTTATATTGTGTGAAGGTAGGTAAGGTACAGTCTATTTGCACATACACTATATTTGGATAAAAGCATTATTCTTGACAAGATCGACTCAATTCATCAGATGTCCCCATCGCTCACTTTTGCTCGTATAAAGTGCTTGACTTTTTTTTGCCAATGTAATTGACAAAAGAATTATTTAGTTCTTCTTGTATTTCTGTTCGTTTAATGAAAATTTTACTTGATTATTTAACGGACTTCAAAAAACAGGAGGTTCTTTATTCGAACCATGTTTGTAAGTTAGTGATATTTTCATAAACTTATAAATCAGTTTTGATAATTCTTTAACTAAAGTAATCTACATACTCTCAGAAAGGTTTTAGTATACAATATATTAGGTTATTGTTAGTAAACCTTGTTGAATTATATTGTTTCAAATTGAAGAGCACGGGGTGGGTCGATTTTATTGCACGCCAGTGTAGTTAGTATTCCAACAATATTATTAATGTTTACTTGCACTGTGTCTATCGAAAGTCAGAAATTAATTAAAAGTACAGATTAATTTGACGCTTATTGTAGCCTAGGAAACTTATATTTATTGCAAAAAATCATCGGGTGAAATAGTATCGAAATTCTCACCTGTTCGTTTTAGTCGCTCAGACCCAGCGAGATCAACAAAATGGAACTTCGCTGTAAGAGTCTCATACTGTTCAGGCGCTTCTGTATCGGCGTCCCTTTCTATCGTAGCGTCTTGGTCTGGTGCTAGCCTTCTCTGCCGTAGTAATAGAGTGAATACTGCGTGTGACCGGGAGGATGACGAGTTCATGTTGGTTGCTGCTGTGGTTCTAGCTAGGGCACCTGCTCTGAGGGCACTTAAAGCTTCGCGGGCCCCTCTGACTGCTCGCATTGAAGCTCCTACTATTCTAACGCCGCCGCAACCGTCTTCTGTTATCCTGAGTGCGCCCTGAAATGAAATGCGGTTGTAAGAAATTGGTCTTTGAAGAAGGTTCTCATCCAAAAATCTTCATTTTACGACCTGACGGTTTCTGCCATATTTAAACAGCGTTTAAATTAACAGTTTTCTTTAAGAAGAATGCTGGCAGTTATTATTGGAATATTAAGTAAGGGCTCCTACAGACAGGCGCGACACGCGACACGAATCGCATGCGACCCAAAGGCACCGCCTGTCGCGCGACGAGCGGTGCCTTCGTGTTGCGTGCGATTTGTGTTGCGTGTCGCGCCTGTTTTTAGGAGTCTAAACCCTCGCAATGGTGCGGGCACTATGAATGAACCAGATTAGTCATGTAAAATTTTATCTGTTTTTGCGTTTGCTACTTATTTATCCTAGTCAAACTATCGAACCGATTTCGACGACAATAGAAGGTAGATAACTGGATGCTCGAAGAAGAACACACGTATCATTTCGGAAAATAAAACTATTACCCGCGAGTGGAGCAGAGGGCCATAGTTAAGTTTTATATTCCGTTCTTTTAATTCCAATTCACCATTTCCCGTACTTTCTATTTCTAGGCAAGCGCCTCCACGTGCCCGAATAATGAATATGAAACACATGCGGGCGTGTACCGACAGCACGCTTCAGTGAACTTCAGGGAAACAATGAGATTCCCGTTATTAGTTCTGCGAGGCACTGATTTGTTACACGATGTATTCGGTTCAGTGTTTCGGGAAGAGTTTAAAGGTACAAGTCCGTAGCCGACTCCAGGCAACAGCAGCAGGCGACGTGTCGTTGCGACACTACTGATTTCTATCCGTTCGATTTACATCCGTCACCTCACACTTTAGGTTCAGTTGAAAACTAGCGTGAGGTACTAATTGTCTGACAATTTTGCTGAACTGGACCTATTTGGCGCAGCTGCGAGGAACACTTTCCTGCTAATTTCTCACAACGCACTTTACACTTTTTATTTGTTTTATTTTTCTTTTTAGTTGTATATAATGTTGTGTAGTGGGCTTTGTAGTATGTGCTATATAAATGTATTTTCTTTCTTTCTTTTGTTTTCTTTCTATGTATTTCTATGAAATACCTTCCGTAGTTAGCGGCACGTCGCCTGCTGCTGCAGCCTGCAGTCGTATACGGACTTGTACAGTCACCAAAAGAGATAAGTAATCAAGGTCATCGAATATAGTTGAAGTTTAATAAGAAACCGATGAATTTTTTCGAATAAAATTTAATTTGATAAATGAACTGTTTGTTTTCTATTAATTAAATTAAATTTATTCGAAAACATCGATCGATTTCTTACTAACTTCAACTATATCCGACGATCCTGGTTACTTATCATCTTTGGTGACTGTACCTTTACAAGTTTATGTAAGGTTCAGTAGATTTCTTATACTTAGAATGGATAAGGGAATTTAGTTAGGGAATTAGGCAAGTAGAGGGCAGAAAGGAGGTCCTTTAGAACAGAGCTACTAATAACGAGTCCTTTTAGGAACACATTTTAGGACATTCTTTATTTTTTCTCACTACATATAATTTATCAATTTTTTATAAATTATTTGATCGACATTCTTCAGTGTGATTGACAATTCTTAATGCGATAGATGATCTAATTTATTTACTTGTTTATTTGTGGTTCATATATCTATAATAATTTCTTGTTTTAATTATATTGCATGTATTACTACTTTTGTACGCCCTAGAGGCAAAGCATATAGCCCTCAATGTATTACCAAATAAGAACATATAATGTACTTATGTTTTACAATAAATAAATGAATCTGAACATAAATTGATATTTTAATTTACAATAGAAAGGGATAGTTAGTGTGTAGGGGTAATGTGGGGTAGACTATTCTATTTTATTCTATTCTATAGTGCCTGTAATATCGGGAGAAAGTCTTTCGACTCCTTTAGCAAGGCCACGAGGTCCTTGAAAAGATTAACTCGGTTAGTTTCACTCACAGCTGATAAAACTCAGCAAACATAATAAGAGGTAGCAATTGCATTAATAATTTCTTTAAATTTCGTCAAAACAATGCAAATACTAATTTCGTAAAACTGTATAGGTTTTCATAACATCTGCTGGAAAGAGCAAATATTTGGACAGCTCAATGTTATCGAATAGGTGCGAGTAAATAAAGTGTGTTTCTGTAATTTTTTGCACACAAATGTCCAAATGCTTCCGTAATCGAGGTGACACGGCAACTGTGAAGCCATCGACTGTACCGACTTGCAACATTTAGGTAAGTATTTGTAATTCGTACTTCTTGGTAATAAATCAGAGACCGGTTCACAAAATAAATAGTCGTTAATCTTTTCTACATTTCAAGTGTTTGCTGACTTAAATGAGTATTATAAAGTACCTATTACTTCACTTTTTGCTTGGCTGTATATTGCTCAAAGGTGTGTCCGATGCCGTCCTCATCAATTCATCATACTAATGGTTGTCAAATTCTTTCTCAATTACGATTGTGTTACCACAAACCTAGAGATTAGGCAAAAGAATTTTCTGTAAAACGACTTTTTGGATACTATTTACAGTACTACTGATGAATTCTTGTCAGATGTTGTCTATGCAACTTAAAACTGTGTGAAATGGTTTAACAAAAACCGGCCGGTGCGAGTCGGACTCGCACACGAAGGGTTCCGTATCACCGTACAATATTTAACACGACATATTAAATTTAAAAAACAAGTTTCGTTGTGTGGGACCCCCTTAATTATTTTACTTTATTTTATTTGTTGTTGTTATAGCGGCAATAGAAATACACACTCTGTGAAAATTTCAACTGTCTACCTATTTAGATTCATGAGTTACAGCCCGCTGACAGACAGATAGATGGACGGACAGCAGGCTTAGTAATAGGGCTCCGTTGGCACCCTTTGGGTACGGAACTCTTAAAAGAAATGCGAGCAACAATTACTTAACAGCTAAGACTGACTAATAAGGAGGCATCGTGATTTAACGTGTATTCGCACTTCTTACATCCTGTGCGAATATACAGAGTGTCCCGTAAATAATGGATCAAACGTAACGGGTAGGTAGCTCACCTGATTTCCAAAAACTAATTTGAATATTTTAAAAAAGACCGTTACGGTAACTAAGATATTTGTTTTTTCATTCTAATAATGAAACTTTTTAATATTTTTTTTTTCTAAGACAAATAAAACGTTTTTTTTTATCTTATAAAATTAGTAAGCTATTCTGAAATGTTTAACAAAAATCATGCCTACAAATGTTATCATAAGAAAAACTGAATTCTGGTAGAGAAAATAGTAAAATTCGAAAGAAAACAGAATTCGTTACCGTAATGGTTTTTTAAAACTATTCAAATTAGTTGTTGAAAATCAGGCAAGCTGGACATTCTGTATTCCCTGCACACACATAGCTTAGTTTGAAATTTCTAACAGGAACTTTTGTAGCTACAGACAATGCAACCATTCTTGAAAATAACAATAAAAGTATTGTATTCCATATTGCATTTAGGCACAATATTGGTACGGTACTTAGCTCGGTCAAATTTACGCATAATTTACCAGGTTACATTAGAAGCAAGACCTTGATAATTTGTTGGCCAGCGTTGATTTGCTAGATTCGTTTTCTCCATCAACTGATCGTTATTTCTAATGAAAAAGTTTTATTTTGTTAATACGTTTTTTAGAATTAGTATTTATTCTTGTATTTTATAATATATTCGAGCTATCTATATTTTATGTTGCACCTGGCATGTTCTGTCTCTGCATCCGCTAAGATTGACTAGTAGAAAATGCCTTAGGCATTAAATCCGCCTTTACACAGTATGCGCCTTAGGAACCAGACCCAGATATACATATAGCAGGCCAAAACGACAAAACCAAACCTTAGCAAAAGGATCTTTAGCAGGATCGAGCAGATCAACAATATCTTCATTGTACAGCTCTATGAACTGCGCTTGCACAGAGAACTCGGGCGGCAGCTGCCCCTGCGCACGCGCCTCATCCGCCCGCAACTCTGCGCCGGCGAACAGGTCGCGGATGGCGCGTGGGATGATGCCACGCCGTTCTTCGTCACCATCCCCCTCACCTTCCCAACCACTGCCCATTGTGTAGGTCTTGCCGGAGCCAGTCTGGAAACAAAGAAAGAAATAAGTAAATTATTCTTCATACAAAGCTTTTGATAGACTAGAAATAAGTCTTCCGCAGTGAAGCAAGTGAATGACGTCTTTTTTTTGCCTGATGTGTCTGCTCTTAAGCAAGATCTCGCCTAATGAAAAGCGATGGATGAGAACTACGATGGAACGAGCGTGCCCAGAAGATGCCTATTCAATCTTGCTTTGAAGACTGACGGGTTATATAGTTATTCAGTTAGATTGATATCTACAAATAGATCAGCAAATAGAGAAGTTTCCCTGCTATAATACTGAGGTATTCAGTTCAAGACAAAGGGGGTAAGTGCTGAGTCAATGAATCTGTTTACTGGAGTTATAGTAAAGTAGGTATAGATCAAATAAAACTAAAGTGTTATCATCAAACAGCGGATTTCGCTATGGCGGGAAACAACCTGACCTCGAACGCTAATAAATCTTTAATAGGTGTTAAAGGCCAATGAATGACACAACTTTGAGATCATGAATGAATAATACAATATCTCAATTATGTGAAAAATACAAAGGCAAAGATTTGTTGGAAAAACTTCACAGACGTGATGGATATCGATACTGATTCTATTATTATATTACTGACTAGTTTCTGCCCGCGGCTTCGCCCGCGTGGATGTCGGAATTATCCCACGGAAACGTGCTACCGGAACAAAAAGTAACCTACGTCCTTCCCCAGGATGCCATCTATCTCCTTGCCAAATTTCGAAATTCGTTCAGTAGTTTAGGTGTGTAAAGGTATTATACAGAATTACTTTCGAATTTATAATATTAGTACAGATTCCTCGTTTGGTTTATATAGGATATTGTAAATCATCATTCTCTTGTCCGTAATAGGGGACGGCGCAACATGTATTTTTGATGTGAAACATCTATAGCTGCGGGTAAAACCGATTGCCGGCGTGGCGACGCTTCCCCACGCTATATTTTCTATACAAAATACTTTCGATGTTTCACATCTGCCAGGCGTCCCGCGACGGTTCAATTTTTCGTCTTCTATACTTCTCTATTAGTCATCTCGGTAGTCACCCCTTTTCTAACCATAATTATCATCTTTCACACAATCTATCCATCGTTTCTTTGGTCTTCCCCTACTCTTATTGCCATCCATTACGACATTATAACATCATAAAATTGTATGGTCCGAAAAACTGCAACCAGATGAAACTTCAGCTGTCTATTTAAATAGAACCCCGGAAATGTTAACAGACGGAACCGTGGCTACATTAATTACTTAATAAACGGATGGGCGTAGCGATATCAAATTCCCACGGTCACGCTTTGCGACCACGAAATTCACTTTCTAAACTCTTGACTTAGAAGTACTCTTGTGAATCTTGTGTTCATAAGCACAGAATGGCACTGTGGGATTAAATGGTCAAAGAACACTTTGCGAAATAATGGACATGCAATAAAAAATGTGATGCGAGCGATTTTCAGAGGTCTGGACGTCTCGGTGTCATGAAATAACAAACATGTGAAAGAAGTAGGACAACATAAACTGTGGTGAAATTAGGACAAGTACAGTCGCGGTAACCATATCGAATAAATTTATCGGTGGTCGAGATTGACTATCCAAATGCTTCACTGTTTTCTGGGATTTTCATTATCATAAAATATTTAATAATATTATTAAACATAAAATAATGATTATATATAGAATGACATGACAATTTACTTTCTGACATTTCTGTATAACATTATTATTTAATTATTGTGAATGTGAGGACTATGTGCGTCAGTTTTTTTTTTTTTTTTTTCCACTTTCTCAGGTAGTTTTAATGATGATCTGGCAGTTTGAGTGCTTTATGCGGCCTACCCAAATGTCCTTTCTTTGGTATTGTTCGTCGAATCGTTGAGCTCCTTAAGTTTTGAGTTGAGCTGCACGATTACTGACAAATGCGTGCACTGACTGGACAGGTCCACTCATTCTCTGTGGTTTTTCCTCAAAAGACCATTTCAGACTCAAATCGACATGGTCTTCACATGATCTGACCAAGATTATGTCTGGACTTTAAAAGAGACTGTGACCTCTGAGTTTGTTTCGGCCTTTCTTCTCAGAGTAGTCAGATAGTTATAGTTTTAAAATATGATTGATGTGTAAAAGTGTTTTTACAAACCTATTTACAGAAATAAAATCCTTTATCATATTTTCCCAAATTTTAGCGTAAATTCCACATAAGGTGTTTGGAAAAAAATAAACAATTGTGTCCCTGGCATACTTATTAACCACCATAATTAATAACTTATTCATTCCAAGAACAACGCTGGCAAGTGTATGAGTGTTTGTAAAACAGAAATCGAAAGTATGATTATCGCTGCGATTTGATTATTCATTCATGGAAAGTCGGATATGGTAAGCTGAGTTTCCTTGCGACAGATACGGCAGTCTGTTCACTATAGATAATTGCTAGATTGAGCCGTTATTCAAAATATTCTCGAGAATTATCTAAAAAGGAAACTGATGACCTGGGTGTTTAATAAGGCGGATGCGCTATTGAATTAAATAGAGATGCTTATCAAAACATTCAATTACATATAAGTAAAACATTAATAGCCATTGTTACTCATGTTTTGCACTTCGCACGGGGCGACAACATGTCTACCACGACGGACGCGTGACTGCCATACAAATCCCATGTCGTGAGACAATCCAACAATTATAGCTTTGCAATTATATAACTTATCGAAAAAATCTCTTGACGTGATACAGAATAGTTAACTCAATCAGATAAGTGGAGATGAGGTGTAACAAAGAGAGAAAGTGCGCGGTGATGCGTCTCTAATCATATATGCTGATAATTGTGAGATAAAACGTGGAAAATGGACACCGGTTAATTAGAAGGTGGGACGATTTCTTGGGAGGTATTCGGTAAGTCGAAGACAATAGACATGCTAATCCCAGGCGAGTTTACAATTTCCTTTTCTACCGCATTGTCTTTGCGATAGCGGGTGCAAATTTCTTCCTTTAATTGCTTTTGTTGGAAATGGTATTAACCTCTTGAATCCCGCGTAATGAGACAATGATTATCTATTGTCTCGCTCGATATCGCGACCTCGGGACTCATAAGAGTTCATTTGTGATAAAACAATTGCCCGTCAAAAACTTATTTTATTTCTTGTCTGAACCAAGTCTCATAATCCTGCACGTGTCTTGATTGAACAAAAGTAGAAGACCTCATAAATAAACGTGGTGAGCGACAGTTTAACCCTACATTTTTGACGTTTAAACGTCTCTTAACTTTAAGCAACGTTTATAAATAAAGGGGTCAATCTCAAATGACGAATGAGCTCTGACACCTGAATTTGAGATCCTTCCAAGAATACTTATGGGTCTAAGGATCTTAATAATGCATAGGAAGGTACGCACGACGATATAGCAAGCTATTCATTTCCAGTATAAGCTGACTTCTCATTGCACGAAAAGCCTATACAATGCGAGGTCAGCTAATACTGGAAATGTATAGCGTGATACATCGTCGTGTATACAAACATGCAAGCTAACATTGGTTTGCAGTTAGTCTTATTGTTTTATGGTCTTGGATATAGGTCTCCACTCACTTGCGTCATAACACCAGGTAAGGATTGACTATTGTCATGATGGAATCCTAAATTGGAGCTGTTGAGAACAGTTCCAATTCCAAAACAAGGTTCGATGAAAAATGTTTTTCTATTTTATACAGACAACATTTTTTAGCTTTGACCTTTTTGGCTGAATAACTTGAGTTGTAGAACGCAACATAGTAAAGTAATGTCCCGAATTCTAAATATCAAGTTCAATGCCCAGCATGTGGTCTTTGGGTCGAAGGCACAAAGGTGACCTTAATCATAACTTTATTCAGAAAGATGGACATCCATTTGTGTAGCTGGTATAAGCAACTATGTATCTGCATTAGCAATCATTGAACTGTCAGCGAAATGAACTAAAAGCGAAATCTAGCCACCTTTCCCTTTCACCGGTTCATTGTAACGATCTGTAGGGAAACTCGATGGAAGTGAAAAGCTACTAACCTCTCTACTAGAGACACGTCAAAAACTGGAACTGTCTGCTTAAAAATTGAACGCCAGACGGGACCTCCGGATTAGTGTACGTCAAAATCGATGAAGCATCAGGATACAATATTTTTTTAAGGGAGTATCAAATTGCACCATCATTTAACAGGTCTCAAAATAAACAAAAACTATGACATAATGAGAATGTCAAAGATCTAAAGTCAAGTTTTTGCCAATACTTCGTAGAAACTAACAACACTGTTCATAGCATCATGGCATAGTTAAGTAACTCCATTGTGTCGGTTTAACGACTTGAGCAAACGGATTCCGTAGATGTTTGCAAAACAATTATCAAATGTGTGTGAATACACGTTAAACTAACGTTTACAAGGACGCACGAGAAATTGATACGTTCCTTAAAATGTAGGATAAACATGGGTCATGGAGCCAGTGCCGTTTTGAAAACGAGGTGCGGCTGTATGTAGGCGGGGGATCGTTTGGCTATAGTCATAAATACGCCTTGTAAACCCAAAGTTGTATTTAGTTTGTAACATTTTCATAGAGTTATATTTATGAAGCGCCTACATACCGTTATAGGTCAAACAGTTTCTGTATGCGACGTATTTTGGAACTAGTTGAAAGCGTTGTGTACGGCAGACAGCCTGTTTATTAAAAAAGACAATATCATATGTATTCATAAAGTACAGTCGCCAGTAGGTCAAGCTACACGAAACTGTCAAATTTCTCCAAACGATTTTAAAACTTAAAATGTTGATGGTTAAGTTCAAAATCGAATGAGAAAATCCTAAAGTTTTTGGTAACTTGATGTGCTGGTGACTGTACAATAAATGATACTCAAGAACAATCTTACGTTATGTAACAAAATTGCCATACCTATGATTGCCAAATAGGTAGAGGCCAACCGATATTTTGTCGATGTGCCCAATTCATATCTGTCTCTATGAAACTTAACTAATTTGCCACGCAAATCACGTAAATCGTAGGTGCGTATTTAATTGATTGGTTTATCACTTCAAGGTGTATACCAACATTTTTAATAACCTGTTTCTAGCAGTTCCTTTTGAGGCGCTCTTAAATAATTTGATCTATTGTACAAGTTGCAAGCTTTCAGCAAATAGAGTTTTTCTTATTGATGGTAATACTTATTTTCTTTTTGAATAGAAAATATAAGGTTTGTTTTGACATAATGGGGAGTAATTTAAATGTACTTAGCGAAACAATATTGATGTGGGGGTTCCACGAAGAACTTAGGTGGAACTTAGGTTACACACAGGTGTTTCAGCTTTGGAGACCGTTCTGCAAGGCAGTTGCGCGAACAGATTGTGTCGGCGACTTTGGCGGTGACCGACGTATTTGCGGGCACAAATAGTCTACAGAAAAGGTCATGGAGCTCAGGGCAGTCAATATAATCGTTAAGGGTCTTACAGGCTACGTGAGCTGATCAAGGCCTCTCCTTACCTCCAACGAGTTGAAACCCAAAGTCCCTAGGTTAACTTGCAGTTGCTTGTTGTTGTTGTAGGAGTTGCTATGACATCTCGGAGACGACAAGGAGCGTTCTATGACTGTTGAAGATAATTATTATGATCTTTCGAAGACACGTAATACTTTCTTCATTCAGATTAACTTGACGAGGGCATGACAAAACCAGCAAGCAATGGAATACACCAGTTCTGGGGGTCTTTGCTTAAGCAAAAAATCCGTACTTTCGGCCGAAATTACAGGCGCTTCCTACTCCATATTACTTACGGATATAATATTAGTTCGGGGTAAGAATGAATGACGACATGATTTGACAGTTGTTCCTAATCCCGATGTTCTTTTGCCCTACCGATATTTTTTTTATTTGGACTTGTTTTGACAGATCTACTGCTTTCGGACGGGCCCGTATGTTCTTTGACAGACTCCGCAGATCAGAGCTAACTAGAAGTAATGTTCGAGACTTTAGCTTAGCAGTTGGATGCTATAGCCGGACTCGGATTGGATCGGATCAGTAGGCCTAGACAAAATCATTTCTGATAGCGTTAACGCCAGACGCTAACGTCAAAATGTATGGCAATGACATTACCTGCGGAAAAGATACGTAATGTCACGTGGTAAGCAAATGTCAACTCCATACAATTGATTTTTCCGTTGGCGTTAACGCTTACAGAAAAGAGATTTGTCTAGGCCCCCAGTAATATAATTAGCATAAAACTAAATCGCTATCGCTTACGCCTTGTAACTAACAACGGCTTTTAATACATCGAACGGATCGCACGACCGTTCTGTTTACTCTGATGTCACCCGCGCAAAACAAGACTGTATGGTGCGGAAACGTGTGTGTATAATTATTTAATATTCCTATACTTATACTTACGTTAATTATACGGAGTAACGCGTCCTTAAATATGCAATTATACATATTGACTAAGCACACGACTAGCAACAATATGGACGTAGCGAATGTCCATATAGTTGGAGCTGTTTAATATGATAATTACATTTATATTCTAGTTAGTACTTGAAACACGTATATCGTTCACATACATATATACGTAAATAGTTTGTTATTGTCACGTGTTGTGGTCATAAGTAGATAGATGCTTTAATAAAAAAATCAGGCATTGAAAATACCGAGTAATATGCATGAATAAACTTGACCGAGCAAGGGTTTGTGAATGTAATAAAATCAAGAAAAAAGGACTTTTCTATACAATACTGTTTTTGCTTTCCTAAGTTTCCCACAAAGCTTATAATCTATACAAATAAATAAAATTTCAGTGTCTGTTTGTAATGTCAAAATAACAGCTTTTTTCTAAATGCAAATTAGTACAGTATACGGTACGTATAATAAAAAAATCATTTTTTTAAATTTTTGTTTGTCTGTCTGTTTGCTCCTGCTAATCTCTGAAACGGCCGGACCGATTTTGATGAAATTTGGTATGGGAATACTTTGTACCCTGGGAAAGGACATAGACTTTTTATCGACATACCACGCGGGCGAAGCCGCTGGCGGAAACAAGTCTTATAAGTCCCTTTCCTGTCTTATGCAGTATTATTCTTGCTTAATTTCTTGGGTACGCTTTGTAGCTATCTTCCCCACAAAATTCAATTTTGTGACTTTAACACGGTCAGAACTAGTCAACAGGCCTCTCAAAACGGCTTTCAAATGATTGAATTAAAGTGTTTCGAGTATGTACTTAGAATAGCCTGTAATCGCCGTATCTGAGTTTCTAAGATTGTATTGATAAGGTAAAGTAAGACGATATTAAATCTGCTACTGTTGAGATTGCATTCAGATGATTTTCTCGAGTTAAATTACAATATGCATATTAAATGTAATGAACCTTGATACAAGATATTTATGTAAGCACTCGGAATAAGCGATGCGCAAATGCAGATCCTTTTTGATCATGATTGAAGAATCTCAACCGAATAAACGTCAGATTTTGATTTAAGTTCTGAGTCCCCTTAATTTTGCCACTTTTGCTAACCCTAACGACCTCAAACTTTTCTTACTAAAAGCCTCATCAACTAACAAGCGTGAAACCGACAATTAAGCAGTAACTTAAAACCCAAGGTTTCGCAGGGCAAATACATTACTACAAGTATTTGGTCAGGTGCAGTCGTTTCCCCCGTTAACGCACCATATAACAGGACATGAGCAATACGGAAATGTGGACTTTATCACCTTGAGAATTAAAGCTATAGTTGTTATTGTTATCTTGGTCTTATCTGGCAGGATTACAGGCTGTACTGACGAAAATTTTATGTTATCTATTTGGCGCCTACAGTGAGTCATGTACTCATGTTGTTTTGACTATGATTGTGGACCTTGTCTGTTTGTGTTCGTTAATACTTATGCAAACTGTTATGATGTCTAGTCCTAAGCTAAGAATAGACGACCTACTCTCCTGCTGGTGACGTAAGAGAGGATTGAACATGTCAGGCGGATGGGTAACTAACTAGCATATGTATTTGTCAGTATCATGGTCCCTTATTTTCCGAAGATCTGGTAACATTCACAAAAAGTGCTATATGTAGAGAATTCTATGGAACGAAAAGCAGAATTCAGTTTTTATATTTTGCGCTACTGATTTTATTTCCAGACGTTATTTAAGTTTTAGATTGATAATATTTTGAGCCGTCACCAGAAACGCAAATATTTATCAGGGAGATATGGTGATCGATACGGTCTTCCGAGTAATTTATAACCTATAATATCGATTCAGTGAATGATAAATTGGCATGCATTATCTTTATGACACTTTAATAATGAGCGAATAGTAGCCATCGTTTCCTGATTAAGAACATATATTATTACAGAATGCAAAAGGTGAAGCATAGAAACAGAAGGGGTTAGTAGCAATGATGACAATCTATGAATGATAGTAGACCGCTTGAAATGCAAACCGACGAAAATGAAAGAAGTAATGTTGTTTGTCCTGATTTATGTACAGGAGACGGTGAAAGTAGCCGAGCTGTCATTTGGTCTTCTCTAAAACGCGTGCTTTCATAATAGATGGGAATACTTGACACGCGGTGCATCCGTTACGGCGGTAGTAAATGCCCAGCGTGACAAATGGCATTACCATTCGTCGCCCTTTCAGGACTTCTATACACGTTCGATTTTATCACAAACATTGCGGTGTCGATTTTAAACGAAGTTCAGATTGGCACCTCAGTTATAGGTATGATCAAATAAGGCACGTTACTGCATTTTTGAATTCTAATGCTAATACGAGTATCATTTGAATACGAATTAATGTATTTCGTCACTAAAGATTTTCTTGGTAGCGCCCACAATAAAAATCGCAAGACAATGGCCACATTTCTATGCAATAACAGCACACATCAAGGTCAACATCTCTTCAATCATTACTCAATTTGTACTGATTACTAAATAAATTGAGCTATAAGCGGCGTTAACTAGCCCATTATGCTAACAAGCGGAGAATTTTTCTCCCTATTACGTGCAATACTGGACAAAGAACACGATACTCTAAAAGGCATGAAATGGGACCACCGCGGCATTTACATATTTAGAGAATGAATCAACATAAACAATAAGGCAGACCACACACACTGCAGTTAATTTTCTTATATAAAGACATACATGAGGAATGAATTGTAATGAGTGTAATATATTGTGCGAGGATAGTCTATCAAACGTCAACACGCTAAAACTGCTGCTGGAGAAGGCCACTGTGCGGTTTCAATAGGCAGGAATCCGGCTTTCGAAGAAGTTGAGAATCTTACAACAAGATAAGGAAAGGGTACATATTGCCACTGCTCAGAACACAATAGACTTATTGAAGACTGCAGAATTGTCAGTCAGAGACATGATGCTGTGCCATCGCTTCTCCGTGTCTATGGTAAGATTGCGTTAGTTTAGGGAAACTTGATGTAAATCGTTTTGGGCACATATGAGCCTCTGCTAAGTGAGTAACGGTAGAAGCATCTAGCAGCAAGTGTGTGGTCGTCCTAACGCTTTATATGTAGGAAACGGCGCGGTATGCGCGGACGCACAGATATAGATCACAGGCGCGCGCCGCCCGCCCATTTACGGCACAGGCGCTAATGTCGTCACCCGCGGTCCTTAAACGTTTGATACTGTTTTCAATAGGCCGTGTTTCTAACAACACAAATGGAACAAATATAGGCCCCACTATCTATTGAGAATAGAAAAAACCTAAAGTGTAGCTTGGTACGAAGATTGTTCAAACCCTAATAGATGCGAGATGATTCGCTTTGCGGACCAATCAGTGTGGAATTCCTTAGGGAGAATTCTTTGCCCCCGACTGAACTGTGATAAACTTAAAGGAAGTGATGATTAATTGTGAATTTTATTGTTGATAATAATTGGTAATTTATTTGCAATTATACAAGTCGTAAAGTTCGAAATATAAATGATGTAGCTTCTTTATCATTCTGCATAATTAAATGAGCCATAGGTTATTATAATAAATCATATGCCTAGTGGCTTATTGAGTTGTTTGAACTGTTTCAAAAGCTTTAATAAATCATGCTTATATCCGTTTAAAGAACAACTTTAAGGCATGAATCTTTTTAGTCCTTCATAACAAAAACTTACAAGTGCGGTAAACTTCACAAACTTGGTCTTAGCTTTTGAATGTTTAAATCTAATCTGCTCTCCTTTGCTTCTTGGTTATCTGGATTTCCACACTTCTGATTCATGAGGACACTTTAATCCACTTAGTTTATAATTTAAACTTCGCCGAGGGTTTGGCTAGTCCTATTTGTACTTTCTTGTTATATTTGGGAGAAAACTAAAACGCTATCTATAAAATTCATCGTTATATCCCTGCCCTTTATGTTCATAGCTGCTTGTAATGGAACATTGATTACTAAATACGTGAATATCAGCGCAGAAATATTTGTCAACTTCCTTTTATGTCTATGAATCAAATATAACCATTTTCCAAGTGTGTCCAAGGATAACAAATAGCGTTGCGAAACGACGCCTAACCCAAAAATAATCCATATTCGGAAAGCAGTAGGCGAAAAACCGCAAGCAGCAATCGCAAAACGGAAATTGTTTCACCAACACCTGTCTTGGCTCCATTCATAATTCAAGTTACCAAATGGAGAACGCCTTGAAATCGGAATTCTTATATTACTCGGTCCATCGATTAGATAATAGTTTGAACTCCGAACTGGTTCGTGATATCTGTGGTCGGTTGGAGGCCAGTATCATGTTCGACCTTCCTAGGCATATGGCCACAGGTCAATAGCACCACGCATTTTATGGTCCATTAAGAAAAAATGCGTGATCGACGGTTAATATCTTTGTAGCTATTTCAAATAGAGCGGTTTTATTTCTTTAAGTTGGCGTTTTCCAGATATGCTTATCATCAGAAGGATGTTTTTCATGTGATTAATATTCATTTAAGTAAGTAGCTGCTCTGTGCGATATTCTGTCGACTTAATGGATCAGGTTATTAGAAGCTAATCAACTACTAATTAATTAGAAGTTTAACTTATTACGTTTCTAAATTCTTGAGAATACTATTGGCTTGGATCGTTTTATCCCTTGGTTACAGAGCAATATTGTTACCAGCTAAGCCCACATATATCTACAGTATTATTATTAAATCTGGGTCACTACCCACAGTTGAATATCATTTCTGCTTTGCGCCACCTTTCTGTCCTGGGTTAGTCTCATCAATATCCGCCCTGAATATTGGTATATCTATAACATTCTCTGATTTAACCCATACCTGGATGAGTAATCGTTCATCTTTAGCGTCATCATTCATTTATTCATGAACCGATTCAATAGGTTAAACCAACTATTACTTTATCTATGCTTTCACCCAAAACTCCTTCATTATCTCCAGCCCTTTCATTCATAGATTAGATATTTCATTCAATAGGTAATTTGTGGAAGTGTGTCAGCCCTTTATCAGTACAAAAGGGCCCTGTCAAAGGCCCGGATATCCGCCGATAACAGCTAGACAAAGAAAACAAGGAACCAATGTTCTATTTGAAGGAGCATTCATCAAAGTTGTCAGTGGAAAATCTTTTAGTCGGCTTCGTTTTGTGGAATTGTGAAACCATCGTGTGTAGTATTTGTTAAGCAATTATCATTAGCAGTGTTTGTTTTTAGGAAGGTTCTTCGGTATAATTGTTGTGGTAATCTTGGGAACAATCACGATTTTTTTCGATTTGTTTCGAAGATCTTGACCCAAGATGGTAATTGGTTTTTATTTTATAGGACTGTTGTCGGGTGTCAAGGAAAGATTTATGATTTCTAATAATGTTTTTTTTTACAGTCTGTTATAATACAGTATCTGATTTCTCGTTAACTTTGCACAAAATCATAACTACAATAATTTCGCCACCTCCTAACAACAATTCGTCACCTAACCGTACCCCAACGCTCCTAAGAACCTTCATTACGGCCAATGAATTAAACCAAACAGGTTTATTAAAGCAATTACAAACAGTTTAACGTCAAGATAAGATAACCCAGTTGTTACATCTCTATCCAAGTTCACGTACAAGGTCGACGCACTCATCTGCGAGGTAATGGCTAATCCGCTCAATTGGCACCCAGACCGACTTCACTAACGCTAGACGACACCTAAATGAAAAGCACGCTGTTGGAGTTTCAACTTTCAGCGCTAAGCTGAGCGTTGAAAATCCAACATCGCGCTTTCATTTAGAAATAAATTTAGGTATAGACTAGAGTCAGTGAAAACGGGCATCGGTCCTTCACTCATGAAGTCATGAGTAACAATCAAGTATCTACGGACTAGTCATGGATATTTCAGGTACAGCTGAACGAAAATTGTTTCGGAAATGCACGCTTACGAATTTAAGTAGGTTAAGTGACAATTTACGTGAGGTGAAGCTGAATCTACTTTGTGTATTTTTCAGGTTATTTCTGGAATAAATTAGATGAGTAACGAGCGACTCTTTAGAAGTCTACAGTTACCTTCGTTTGATCTTTCAGGCTTAATTTAGAGATATGATCTGGATGAGCAGATTATAATTAGAGCTGAAGCCATAACTGCAAAACGTCTTGCTGAAAATATACTGGTATGTATAATTTTATCCGAAACTTTAGTATGAATATTTTCAGACGAAACATCAAATGATTTAAAGGAAATTATAACAAATCAGGAAGTCGTATAGCTAAGAGCACCACTAACAAACCTCTTGGGTGGCATTGAAAGTGGAATAGACAAAACTGTTCTAAACCAGGATAAATATTTATTCCGCCGGCCGATGAACACCCCGGAACAAAAGGGGAAGCGTATGAACGACCACATTCTCTACACAAATCAATACCAGGACTGGTTGGTTTAATGCACTTCAAAGAGAATCAAAGCGCTTTCCGTAATTGAAATGCAGTAGCTTCAGGTAAATAACAGTTTCCACGTGGGACGGTAAAGAAAGTTAAACAGTCGAGTTTAAACAATACTCATTATTGACTCGGCCATTATACAGCAACAAACAACGTCCAATTAATTTTGAACAGAGTGAAAGATATAATCTGTACTGTAAATTGGACAATTATGAATTACCTTATTCAGAGATTCTTTATCGGATAAGTGCTTAATATAAAGCAATCATGTTGTGCTCAGGCAAATAATTAGTGGTGTTGCTTATTTCATACCACAAGGAGGTCGCCGTGGGCGGGCTCAAGCGGCAAGGACCGCGCCGCCGCCTGCGCACCTCGGCGTTCAACTTTTATTGTTAACACCGCATGCAAATCATAAATATGTTCTGTCATTGAGTTTTTGTAACGTAACATAATTAGTGGAAGTACGTGGGCTGCCAGCCGAGTTACTACAAGCCTATATGGTGAGACCACTTTACATGCTAGATAAAGACCACATTGAACGTAGATCTGTTTTGCATGGTCGTTACGTCATTCGCTAAGAATCTTGATCTGATTGATTTGCTTGTTATGTTTAGAAAAGTGATTTCTGAAATGAGGAAAATCGAGCTATTGAGAAATTGGTCATGTGGAGAGCGCTAAATGACTCCCAACATCAAAAACTTAGACCGTTAATCAAATTTTTGTAAAGAAGGCACAAACCCAGTATGGGATATGCAGGGTCGTCATAGTCACCATGACTTTAACTGCCATATTGGAAGTGACTCATGGCAAGATGAATAGATCATTCTCACACTACGATATCAGCAACAATATTTCCCAACAGGCTCACATAATAAATAACAGAAGCCCTTTCCCCTCGGCACTTTTACGCAAACTTCCTGTCAATTTATCCCTATAACTGTTAGCGTTATATATAATATATTGAAAGGGGCGAGTATAATTTATGTGGTCCGAGTGTGGGTGTACAAGCGAGCGGTATTAGCATGTGTGCTGGTTAACACCGCTAGTGTTTGAACGAAATAGGTCGGAACGAGTACAAATTGACTGTGATGCAGTGGCGATAAGCCTGCTAATTCCATTTCAACTGATGCTGCAAAAACTCAGCTGTGTAATTTAATTGAATCTTCTGGGGAACTTGTTGCCGATAATGAGGACGCCGCTCCTATCGATAGTTCTATCGGGTTTTGGTTTGTTGGTAAATTTGAGAGTTTAAGATTATTATGTGTATTTTATGTATGGGTCTTAGTTGTCTGAAAATTAAGACATTATTATTATTAATAATACTACCAAATAAAGGAAGCTATACACCTACCTACTAAAGCATAGTAGGCACGTTAAAAAAAGTTTCGTAGCAAAAAGTGCTCTAAAAAGTTTAACAAAAATTTTGATTTTACGGTTCGTCGACTTTTGTAGATTGTTGCTGTCCAATATGGAGGCGGGTATGTCTTTAGATAGTATTCGTTGGTGGTACTGAAGTAATTACTCTTTATAGATATCATCAGCAGTTTGTTACGGTTGTAAAATAAATATTAAAGTATCACGAAAACCTGGTTCGGAGTCACGGAACTCACTAGTCGCCGATTGTGAATCTTTGATAAATTTTAAGTATCAATTTTACAAATAGTTTTGTTACAAACTTTTCGATTCTTGTCACTATGTAGATGATCCAGTAGATTTAGATTGGAGGCATATTGTATAAGTTTTAATGTACAATTTCGCTACTGTAGCTCCTTAAATTGGGGCTACACACGCAAGGTGGGTTTTTGCGATCGTACCTACACTACACGGTTTTCAGGTTAGAATAGATTAAAAATTGCTAAATTACTCGTAGATCCAGCGTGTTTTTTTTAACAAGAATCTTTGCTGTTTTCAAAATGCGAAAGAAACGGAGGTATTAGCTAAAGAAGACGAGCATGTCTTATCCACCATCCGAAGAGTTGTCTGCTAAGCAAGGAAATTAGGTATGTGACATTTTGCACTCTTGCACGAGACTCGTGCAATTTAAGAGGGGATATGGGAAATAGCCCCAAGCTCTACAGAAGATGTTTTGTAGATATTAATGTAAATATTCCACGGGGTTCAGTTCAGACATAAGCATAGACTTTCTAATGATAAACAATACTAGTTTGATGGAGAGACTTTACTTGAAGTGAATAGACGGAAAATATCTGTACATTTCAAATACAATAGAGGAGTGACAGGTTGGCAGACATTGTCTGCATACTTTGAAGGAAGAAACACAATATTCTGAGTTTCTTGGAAAATGGCGAACTAGTAAAGCAAATTCATTTCATTCATAGCAACATAATCTTCATTCCCAAAGACAGATGGATTAAAAGAGTATCCCCGACTGATGATACTTAAGTAAGCCCATCGCACCCTGGACAGTCAACCACGGTAATGCATCGGCCATAAGCTTTCCACATAAATCTCGTACCGACACTATAGGAGGATAACCCGAAAGACGTCAACTGCTTGACATTCCCTTACATCGCCACACCAATTTTGATCATGACATTTTAGAGTACCTTTACTAGACAAGTGCACACCCCATAACCAAAGAAAATTATATTAAATTTCTGTACAATATATACTGCCCACGCTGTCCTCAATTTTCACGTAGCCTTTCAGTAGGTATATGCGTACTTGACCTTATAATCTTTAATTATAAGTTGCGTAAAAATGTTAGCCTAAATTATGTCACCGTGCAATGAATGGCAACCTTACTATTGGGCCAATATTTAAATTATTGTAGGTCAATCGGTTTTATAATAAGCAGAAGCAAGAAAATGAAAAATATAAAGTACTGTAGCAAAGAGAACGGTTGCGTGGTGTTGGAAAACCCGCTGTTTATTTTTAAATTCACAATGTGCAATATGATATTGCACTTTTGACCCGGGATTTCCTCAGTTACTCTAACACTACAGTTTTTTCTACGTAATAAAAGTTCCAAGTCCAACAGCTTGCAACTTGATCGCTTTAAATCGGACTTAGTTCGTTCAGATACGGCTTCTTTTCCTAGGTCACTCTAAGCTCAGAGTGGTCATTAAATCCAACTCTATTAAAGTTTATTATCGCCATACAAGTACCTTTACAGATTCCTAGTTTGTTATGGCGTTAAACTATAGGTTATAGTGCAGGTAAAGTTAAGTAGTATACTCTGTGATACTCAACCTGTTTGGCAACTAAACACTGCTGTCGAGAATCGTAACCCGCAAACTTCTTAACAAATCAGAGATAAATATCCCTGTAAGTACTATTTGGAAAAGCCTTAACTATTTTTTTGCCAGGAAAGTTTCGAAAACTTGTAAACAACTGGACTTAAGCGAACTTTTCTTAGAGAAAGCTATAAACTAAGCCCTGGAGACCCTGAAACACATTCCGAAATCCCTAAATCTAGACCGAGACTATCCGCCCCGCCGACCGCTACTGCTGATCATGAGGTCCTGGGTTCGATTCCCGGGTCGGGCAATGTGTTATTGGATTTTTCGATATTAGATTTGTGCTCAGTTGATGGCAATAGGCTCGCCCCCTATTACATGGGACTTAAACATAACTGGCGAAATGTGGGTGTACAATAGGGTACCTATATAGAGGTATGAGGAACAGGGTGTAAAGCTCACTCATACTCTATTGAAAAGGGAGGATCCTCCGACCAGACGGGTATTGTGTCTGGTGGGCAACTGCCCGACGATTGATGTCGGGATGTTGTATATATAATGCTAGTTGCGCGGTAAACTCTGATTGCGCGATGCAGGATTTTGCGTGACGTCAGTATGACGCGTAGCTCGCATGTGGCGATTGTAGATGCCGCTACACCTACACCTCTGCCTAACCTTTCCGGGATTACAGGCTTGATGGTATGTGTAGTCCGAGGGTAACGGCGAATTTCAC
The DNA here is from genome assembly GCA_917490735.1 of Dryobotodes eremita. Taxonomy (NCBI): domain Eukaryota; kingdom Metazoa; phylum Arthropoda; class Insecta; order Lepidoptera; family Noctuidae; genus Dryobotodes; species Dryobotodes eremita. The sequence goes on along the minus strand of OU823243.1, from coordinate 20,750,461 downwards.
CAATGAAACTGAATGCGATCAGAACATCCTAACAACGTTTAAGAGCTGTGAGTCTCAATATTCCACAAGATATAGTCCGTCCTCCAGACTGTATTTCGGCCATGGCTGCCAAACTCAACAGAAACTAGCCTTCGGCGCGGGTGATATTATAGTGCACAAGTGCGCAGACACAGGTGCACTCTCTCTTCCCTTACTTTCATAGTCCGATGGGACGGCAATCCGACACGACCGGAGAGAGATCAGGCGCAGGCCCAACGGCTTAACGTGCTTTCCGAGGCACGGGGGTATCACACCGCCAACTTCTAAGCTCCGGGCTGTTACTTCTAAATTCCTAATGGAAATCCCAATAACACTTTGACCAAACCTGGGAATGGAACCCAGGATCCCACGAGACCAACGGGGCAACATTGATGGCACTGACAGCTCTTGAAAGCGATTGAAATGTGCCCTTAATCACTTAATTTTCTCAAAAATCCGAGCGAAATCGCAGTTCTTCGAAAGTGTAGCAATAAAGTTATAAGTTACAACCATAGTGTTCTGTATGTGTGTTGAGTAATTAATGTTAGGTGTTGCGGCCTTCACGGTGTTTTAATTGAATTGTGTTAGACTCGTGGTAACTCTATATGGACATGGGCTGAACGGCTTACTTATCTAGTCTAAGTCCCACGAAGTTGTAGGGACAAATGACCACAAACGTACAAGGATGCTAATTATATTAATTATATGCCAGTTTGTGTACTGTTCATATACAACTAGAATTTTCTGAAAATAACTTCGAGATTTTGAAAGAACGCACAATGACTGAGACTGAGGCAAATATTTTGAAGAACATGAAATGGGTTTTACACAGCAGCAGCGTCAATATTGAAACTGCAGCTAACTATTTATCTGGTACTACAAGAGTAAGCTTAAACTAGTCAATAACCCTCCGCCTGTCCGCCATTCACATACATTAGGGCATGAATCTCGGAATCTCGGAATATCGCAATATCGGAATCTCGGAACGCAAGTTCCGATATTACAATTCCGATACTGAGTGATCCAATATCGGAATCAGAAAAACAAAAAATTGAGTTTTAAACTAAACCTTTTTAGCTCCTTGTGTAGCGCCGAGCGCGATAGCGAGCTTAACCGTATTCCTGTTGCCAGGCCCTGCAGTCTCGACATAGATAGCGACAAAATCGGTCGTTAAGTCGTATCCTTGTCAAATTCCTTTAATAGATTTCCAACCTTATACTTTGGAAATAAAGTTGAAAATCTATTAAAGGAATTTGACATCGATACGACTTAGCGACAGATTTTTGTCGCTATCTAATGTCGAGACTGTCGGCCCAGCTCGCTAATCATGCGATACAAGAGCTTTAATAGTGTTAGTTGTCTGTCTCGCTCACTCATTACCTGCGCGTGTACGTCTTGCTTATTCGCACAAACGAACAAAATATCCTGTCAAATTGACAGGATATTTTAGGAGCGCAACTGATTGACAGTGTCAATCAGTTGCGCTCGTGGACTGTATAAGTTAAGACGTGTTTGTATTTTATGTGGCTACATGCAATGTCGCTTTAAAATATGTAATTACAAATTATTATCTAATTGTTGTTTTCCAATTCAATAGAAATATTAGTGTTTAAATGATTTTATAATTGTGCTAGGTGCTAGCTCAAAATAAAACAAAAACCGCCGAAAGTGATTCTTTCGTTCGTAGACTTTTAGGTTGCTAGTTTGTATTGGATCGTACAAAGCTGGTTTCTCCATTTACATTTCGTGAAATAAAATTGTAAAAAGATAACTTCTGTTTACAATTTTATTTCACGAATTAACACGAATAATAATTTATTAAATAAACCGGAAAACTAAGGCCAAACCGCGAAGTGCCAGATATGTATAAAATAACTAAAAACTACTGGTGGGTTTACTACGGGCTTGCACACACGTTTACGAACTGTGCACTCAAACAATGCAGTTGGACCCCCTTCATCGGAGAGTACTCCAAGCACATCAACATCACAAGAGCAGACGACAAAGCTCAAGAAACGGAAGCTAATGACTGAATACTTCAGGTCTTCAGAATCAGTGGAAGCTGTTGTTTCTCGAATGACCGCTTTAAATGGTGCTAGTTTCAGATTCTTTTCTGAAAGTCAAGATCTCCGGCAACTCTTCAAAAAAAGTGGATACGACTTACCGAAAACGCCAAATACTATTGCGAAACTGGTTCTTGAACATGCCGAAGTCAAATGTGAAACAGTGAAAACCATAACGCTCATGAATTATAAGAAGTTTTGTTAATTCTGAGTTCGGTACTTAGTTTAATTAGTAATAAGCATAGTATAATAATGAGATATATGATAAACAAATATTTCTAGTAATTATTGTTCCTAATTGTTGATTTTGCTTGCATGTTTTAAATTATAAGAAGTTTTGTTGATTCTGAGTCAGGTAGTTTAATTAGTAATATAAGTATAGGAAAATAATGAGAAATATGTGATTTAATAAATACAGTAGACATACTTAATAAACAACCAATTCTTGAACCAAATTAAAGAATACTATTTAAAAATGTTTTTTATTGTACTAAATCCAACCTCATACCGAATTTGTGCAATTTATAAATAAAATGTGCAATTTCTAACGAAATAACGAAATTCCGATATTAATATCGGAATTCCGATATTGAGATCTAATATCGGAAATCAGTATCGGAGTTGAAAACCTTCCGATATTACATGCCCTAACATACATATATGTCTTCAAAAGAACGGCCTACTCAATAATAATAAAGGCTCCTTAAAACAGGCGCGACACATGAATCGCACCCGACACAAAGGAACCGCGTGTCGCGCCTATTTGAAGGAGCCTTAATGGATTTATTCTTTATCAACATCACTATCTCCGCCTTGAAATATCGCAGCAACTGCATCTATTGTCTTCGGACACTCTTTCAACACTTCCGGACCATCAGACCGTGCCCTTACTAGTACCTACTCATTTTTCTACCAACCTTCTGCAGTACAATGCGGTCAAGGAGTGTGACTGCGACTTCCTACGTTGAAAATATGCAGTGTGGTCTTAAGATGTGCCACAGCTCAAACTAGACGTAGGTACTCTGTACGTGGCCGTTACAAAAAGTAACAAAGTCAATCCGTGGGTGGATTGGGTAGCAACATACTTAATCTTTATTTTAATACCGCTTGTTGGAGATCAAGCATGGTGATACTACACCATTATCTTCCAAGTTTTCAGAATACAAACTAAAATTTCCATGAAATTTTCATAGAAATTGTTCTACTAGAGTCGCGTCGCACCTGTCTGCGGGAGCCTTAACTTATAACTGATGTGCTTTAACGATGGCAGATGTCCAAGTATAAGCCGTGGTTAATTACAAGTTGTATTGTTGGAAATGGACAGTGGATAGTTATTGTAACTAATTGCATTCTACAAATATGTACCAGCTAATTAATTTTATGTAAGTTCAAATGTCTACAGAGCCGGAGACAATATTATTAAGACTCAATTTAGCCCCGTCGTGGTCGACTCCTGTCAACTTGCCAAGCCTACCGCTTGTGATTCATGGGGTTAACCCATGGTAATTAAAATGAGTAGAATTACTACCGGAGTAGGCTATAGGCATTTTAATGGGGTTTGGCATTTTTTATCGAAATATTCTACGAAACTTGGTAGTGTAGCGCTTATTAGAAGCGATTTTCTGGAAGTTATTTCCTTGCCTCCTTGGTCTCAACTCCCAGGATACTTCCGGCTTTAGTGACATTCTTACAAGAGACGAATTGAAAATAATGTGAGAAAACAACTACTACATTCTAGAGACTCTTCATTAACCTGAACCTACCCTCTAGACAATACAATGCTCCCCGAGCGAAACGGAACCGACGACGCGTCACTACAGTAGTGAGATGCAACAATTGCACTACAGACTACAGTGTTCTTCGCCATATTTTTAGCTAAACTAGGTCAATAGTAGAAGAATTTCACGGAACAACGAGCTTACAGACTGAATGTTCGCATGATAAATACATTTTTGGATGACACGAACAAATAAAGTGCACGAAACGCTAACTTTCTTTTGCGGTTAGTTTACAGGTCGTCCCTCTTTTGGAATTGAATTTTATTTCATTAAACGTTTGCGTTTTATATTGAAAAATATTTCAAAGTATCTACTTATTATATTTTTGCGTTTTCAGACAATTTATACAAATCGACAGTTTATTGCTGTCAATGATCTGAGAAGGTTTTCCAGAGCAAATTGATTTTAGCGTAGACATTGTAAACATTTATAAACGATCGATAGCCATTGGCGTGATGGCCTTTTGCCGAAAGGTTAATGGGTACCATTTGTCTAAGTTGAGACTTTCTCTAGAAATATTCGAAATTGATCAGTTCCAAGTTAATGGAGCTCTTCCTAGCTAAAGCAGTGAACCCTAAAAAAGGCTACCCAATAAATGCCATCTTCCAAAAGCTTCTGATAGATGCACTAACCTGTCCATATGCAAGCACAGTAGCATTATATCCATCCAAGGCTGCTTCCACCAGTTTTCTCACACAGGTGTCATAGACGATTTGCTGGCACGAACACGGTTCGAAGGCGTAGTCGAATGTGAACGCGCGCTCTGATCCCAGGGCAACACCGCCATCGCCCGCGGCGCCTCCAGCACGTGCGCATATACCGCATCCTTCTACCACCTCTCCTGGTGTCTGTGGACGGATCCTGCAAAAGAAGTAGGAAAATAGTAAGAAAGAAAGTCGAAATGCATAAGAGAAGATTTGAATCTTTGCATATGAAATAGATGCAATTTTAATTAATGGTGATGGATGGAGCTAAAGTAAGTATGCCACACAACATAATTTTGATAAACAGACCATCGATTACAAAAGTGGACCCTCTAATGACCCTTATATTTCTAACATAAATCAGTCGAATGGATAGAAGAAGGATGTTGTAAATCAATGTCTTTTTCAAATTATTACAGCGTCGCAGAAATAACGAATACAGATACCTTACAAGTGTGAAACCATAAACTAAAACCGACTTGATGAAAAGAAAATACTGTAAAAATAAACTATTAAGACTGAGTTTAAAAAACAACTGTCTTTACGATCGCGTGAGAATCAAAATGGCGCACTTGTTTGGGTTTTAGCACTTGATACTCAAAACGTGATGTTTTTTTTATACCTAAAGATAACAAGAGCTTATCGAAGACTGACATTTTAATAAAGGTGGATAAGGTAATTACAAAAAGGGGGACTTCATTACCTTTAAAATCTCAGACTCATGACAGAAATCGTGAAATATCCAAGGATGTCATGTCACGTGAGAAATTATGAGAATATGATAAAGGAGTAAGACATTGGTTGCTGTAGTTATTCGTAGACCTTTGACTGCCGTAGCGGGTAGTCAGAAGACCGAAAGTCTGACAACCAGTCTTACCCAAGTGTATCGTGTTACTGATAGTGGTTTGGGTTTCTTTCCCGAGTTTCGCGATCCCGGGAATATCCGGGAAACCTGTGAAGCCAAATTCGGGAATTTTATAGTCGGGAATTCCCGATCTTCGGGAAATAAACCAAACGTTCAAAAGATTTTAGGTTTTCGCGTTTTGTAAGACTAAACAAGAATTTTCAACTCTTTCAGACCTCCCGCAAACGGACTCCGAATATGGAGTTACTGTAGAAAGCTTTGTTATCTGTTAAACCGCCATCCACAGAGAGTGAAAGGGTTTTTCCGGTAGCAGGTAATTTGGCTACAAAAATTAGAAGTCGGCTTTCCGATAAGTGTTTGAAGGGTTATTTTGTTCGAAAATAAAAATTCCGTTACGAAGTTTTGTTTTGATTTTTTATAAATCTATACTTATTAATAAGTAGGTAATAAAAAAGAAGTTTCATGAAAAAAAGATTTTCTCATTTTATCCCACTCCCACTGTCAGTGTCGGTCAGCGTCAGCGTCCGCGTCGGCCCATTGACCATTCCTAAAGAAGCAAAATGTAACTCCAAAACCCACAGAATCCTCTTTCAAAGGTAATAATGCATATATATTTCTATTCTCGATCCCGGGAATTCTCGGGATATTCATCTTAGTTCGCGGGTCCCGGCTCGTCTTAAAACCCGGGAATTGAGAAACCCTATTTGTTGAGGGCAGATAGCCGTTCCCCCCCTATGTATAACACTAGCTATTCAGCTGCATCCGGTTTGACTAGAAGCCGAACACAACATGTAGTTGGGTAAAGACAAGGCTGATTACACAGATAATGAAGACGGTAGAGGAATATTTTGAATAAAATAGTATGGTATGGGGTCATAGAAACCATCCTATATTTCTGTAGCTATTAATTTATCTAGGTGAAGGATCGCGTGTGAAATCAAAGTGCCGTTCTTGTTTTGACATTTGATACTCAGAACGTGCAGTCCGCACTCAACAACGAGACAAGTGGCGCTTCTTATCGAAGGCTCGCCTTTAACAATGATTACCTATTGTTTTCCTTTGCCTTGACAGCTATTGCAAGCTTGCAAAACAAGGTTTTTCTTTGATTAAAGCACTGCGAGCCTGTTTTTGAAATAAGAACCTAACAGGAATCGAAATACAGTTCCTTATACAAAACTAACAACTTAGTCCGGCCTTAGGTTGTCAATTTTGTATTGAGAACTTTACTAAAGTCGGCATAAAGTTAGCAATACAGAAACTGTCTCGGAGGTTTAGGCTCGAGCTAAAGTTAGATCGTGTTTTGTAATCAGACGGAGCAGGTTTTCTTTAAAAATTCTGTATTTAAAGTTTTGAGGGCATTTGGACACTTGGTCGGTCAAAAAAAGGTTGACACTCAAGATTTTATGGACTTTTTTTCCCTGAAATTGTTACTAGGCAAAAGGGTAGCCATCAAAACCATTTCAATAAGTAGTGGACCTTATACAATATATATGTAGTCATAAAACTACTCGTGTTATGCCCATCAATTCTGAAAACGTCCTGCATCTTGACATATCGGTCACGTACAGTTTATTGCTTTACATCGACATGTAAACGTGAACAAAGTTACAATCTTTAAATAACAATTCCGTGTGTATCTAGAAGTTAACTTATTACTAATAGCTATTAATACCGGATTCTAATCCGTATCCTTCATTTCGCAAGCTGTGTTTTCTTCCACAAATAAAACGTGACAACATTTAGAAGAAAAACAACATCAATTTGAAAACTAATAAAGCTCCGACAAATAGTCTACCTATCCTAGACCAGCCTATTATATAACATGATAAATCTACCAATCCTGGATTAGCCTATAATATAACATGATAAATCTACCAATGCTAGACCAGCCTGTAATATAATATGATACATCTACCAATCCTAGAACACTCTATGATATAACATGATAAATCTAACAATGCTAGACCAGTCTATGATATAACATGATACATCTATAAATCCTAGACCAGCCTATGATATAACATGATAAATCTATCAATCCTAGACCAAACTATGATATAATATGATACATCTATCAATGCTAGACCAGCCTATGATAGAACATGATAAATCTACCAATCCTAGACCAGTCTATGATAGAACATGATAAATATACCAATCCTAGATCAGCCTATGATATAACATGATAAATCTACCAGTCTTAGACAAGCATGAAATTAAACCGAATCTGCATAGAACCTCAACCGACATCATAAAATGCTAATTCAGAAACGCAACTACATCACGAAAAGGTGCGTCTCATCAAGGCTACGCATAGTATAAGAAACAACCTGGGTCTCGTGAAGGTCTAGCGATATCTGTCAAGGTTATCTATGTCTATGCTCTCCAGCTGACTGCTGATCGATGGTGGAGATAGGGATGATGTAAATTATTCTAAGGATATTAACAATTTTAATGAGAGATTAGTTTTTGTAACTGGGTTGTAGAATACAGGCAGTCTCTTCGTGAAAAATACTAGTATTCAGCTGCATCTGATTAGATTGGAAGCTGACCCCAACATAGTTGCGGAAAGGATAGGCAGTGATGATGAGTGATTAAATGTTGGATTCTATAGTTGCCATACAGGATTCTGTAAGAAGCATCCATTATGGTGTTGACTCATAAATAGATAAATTGCCCGTTTACGCTTTGTTTACAGACGTGTTTATTAGCAAGTCGGACCATTTTCTTCATTAGTGTACAAGATTTCTGTTGCTACGTGAAATTATGTTGTTCAATGAGATCGACTTGCATTATGTAGTATATTGCTAACAGTAATGTCGTCAGGTCATCCTGCTGTTGAAAATCGAAGACCTTTGATATATTTGGATTTGCTCATCCAAAACAATTAGCTATGAAACAATACGATAGTTATTTCTTAAAGACAACATTTACTAACACACCTTATAGACTTCGTCGCATCATTACTCAGAGTCATAAAGTCGAATGAGCTAACTGCAGTTTCCATTATTTCACAATGTCCATAGAGTCAGAGAATACAGGGTGTTATAGAATAGAGTAGACAGCTTATTATGCTCTGTTATTGCACCGCTGCATTGCTGCTAGGCAACCACGATTCAATGAAGGACGGAAGTACCAATTAACAGTTCAAAAGGGAACTTTACCGACTGTCGACCGAACGGAAGTTCAACGTGTGCGCAATGTGACAGTTATACCATAAAAATGGAAGCGATATTATTTATATTCAGAAGTATTTCGAACATGATTCATATTTTTTTTCATCCCGCGTGATACTTGTCAAGATTATTACCAAGATGAGCCGTAATTAGGATCAAGTTGGTCATGCTACTTCTTTTCATTGTGATTGCCGCCATTTTCTGTCGAATTCAGGACACGAGACATCCTGGGTATTACTTTCATCTTTGTCTTTGTTCCAAATTCTGCTTAATTTAGATTTCATTTGAAGATTAATAATTTTATGGCATATTCATTTTTCCTCCTTTGTCTTTCAACCACATAAGGCTTAATACACAAAGTTACTTTGTTCCAAAGTTGCATTCTTCAAAGACTTATAACAATCACGACTAAATCAAAACTGTACATTTACCTCATTGAACCTATTGTCTATGCTTGTAGTATGCTCTAAACTTCAATTTACCTATACCATAGCGTCTATATCACCAATTCCCAATACAGCCATTTCAAATGCACCTTCCTATACCCTACCTATACCTTCCAGTGCAAAATTCCGTGCACTTATATTGTGTGTGCAGCACACTGGGGCTATTGTACTGACGTTACACAATGGAGCACGCGAGCGTCCGACTGGAACACCGACGACGTCGCGGCACGCCATCTACCTAATACTTAGACTTTCAACACCAAGTTCTACATGCGGTGTTTGCTCCTTAATGACCTATTCCTTAGTCATTACGTGGAGCTGCAGTTTTGTTTATCCTGTTTTGGGTATTGCAGTTATTATGCAGAGTTTCTTGGGTGTGTCCTGTTTGACGAACGTTACAATTTTCTTTTAGATTGAAGCGCTTTGCTTTTGTTGCTATTCCGCGTTGATTTAGTTTCTACTGTTTCTGAGAGGTGTCAGTTAGGACGGGATGAAAAGACATTGAAGCGTATAAAGAAGGACAAAGTAAGATGGCAGCGGGACTGTGAACAATCTATAGCTTTGTAACAGGATTAGTCCCTGAAAGAAAACATTTCAGAGCACTACGGAATACGCCGCAGGTAGAAAACTCTTGACCCAAATACGATGGGCAATGTAATCTAAGTAAAAGATTTCATTACTGACAGCATGGCTGTTTATCTACTTCCCGGCGAAATACATTTAAGACCACTTCTCAATACTTAAGAAGCACTTAAAGCATAGAAAACTTAAGTGTAAGATGAAAGTACTAAGTGGATAATCAAAGACTACAAAGCAGAGAGATACATCAATCTCAAACACGCAAATACGCACTGAAAATAGCACACTAGAGTCACTAGACGAACAGCAATCAGTCGCATGTTCTAAGAAAACATCGCTATTTACAGGCTGGGAAGGTGTAGCTGCATGTAACACCCGGTTTCTGAATTGAGAATTTGAAGTTGAGAACGTGTCGAACTCTACTTTAGCATTACTTGAGGTTATTCCCTCATAGTAGTCTGCGAAATTCAAAATTTCTTACATTGTTTGCATATAAATTTCGAATTTCGCCAGCTTTCACGTTTAGTAATGCGAAAATAGAGCTTGACAAGCTCTCAACTTCAAATTCTCAATTCAGAAACCTGATGTAAGAATTCCATTGTACGTAGCACCTATTTTATACTTTGTGTGGAACGACAATGGTACAGCCACTCGCTGTTATTAAACCCCGCTTAACTTATAAACGGATATCACTACACATTGTGCTATCAGTCTTTTTGTATCGCAATTCGTCGTTTAATTCGTATGAGTCAGCTGGTTTTCCACAATGGCTACGGTAACTGTTATGCTTTACAACGGGAAATAAGTTTAATTAAGACGTTATTGCATTTCCCACGAGTTCATTGTGTCAGTTTTCGTCAAGGTTTGACGTGCGTTTCTTTGTTTTGTGTGATGTTGATTGATCTTGGATGTTCATGTTCAATTTATTAATTGAAATCAATAAAGGCTTGTGTCTACGTTTTTAGATGCTCGAAAACTGAGCTCTCGGGTTTACTGAGCAATATTTAGAAGCGAACTTATCCATACTAGGAATGCTAAAGTAACTCAGTCATCAGTCGGTCGGTTATCTTTTTATACCTAAACGGCTAAACGGATTTGGATTAAATTTGGAACACGGATAGACAATGACCTAGGTTAGGAGATAGGATACTTTTTATATCAAGTAATTTCCGACCTCCACGCCGGCGAAGCTGCTGGCAAAAGCTAATATGTTTTAGAAGCTTATGAAATCAAAGCTATTATGGAGTATTATGGCATTGGCTGTATGACCAACTCGAGAAGACTATGATATAAAACATCTCTTTAAATATTATCTTTCTGCGAATGTTTTCCAAGTGCATAAGGCAATGTAGAACAGCCGTGGGTTGATGAGAACCCAAATATTTAGCGAGTTGCGCCCACTTCCCATTGACGCGAGGTGGGTAGATAGAAAACTATAACCTTTGAATACATTAGTAATTTAGTACTTCATAATGATATGCAATGTGTTGCAATAGTGCTAATGTAAGAGGAAACAACGGAATATTTTACTTCTTAGTCTCTCCAATATTATGATCATCTCTGTCCCTCTCTGTCTCTTCAATATTATGAGGAGAGCTAATCGGAATGTTTGTTTGTCTTTGCCATTATTAATACTCATGAAGTGTCTTTTTTTTGCATGCACAATTATACATTAATATACCTCATGCATGTGTGATGCACAATAATAAAAAACCAACACAGTTAGCTGACATTAAACCATAGAGTTCCGTGTCCATTGACATTTACGCGCAAAAGCTAAAGTAAACAGGTTGTATAATTGAACCACATTCTCGTCAGTGCGAGGGTGGCACTCATTTGCACCAATACAATTCTGAATGCGACCAATAGTGCCATATTAAAAATTAGTACGAGCGCAATTATAGCATTATAGGTCGTAGCGCCTCGTAATAAGGACTGGGTCATTTAAATTTAACGGTTTTCAAATCTCAGCACGCACTGCATGCATAATAAACCAAATAACATTTACCGGTACAAAATTAAGGTGCGATCGAACCGTTACGAATTTACGATGAGAATTCAAGAGCTGTTACTTACTCAAATGCATGGATATAGTTGTCGGATGCAGGCGGCGGAAAAAACAATAAACATGTCGGTTTTAACAACACGCTGTATAACAATAGACGGATATAGAGGCGGTGCCGTACACACAAATGGACAAATTATCGAACATTCTTTGGAATTTGGAGACAAGCTACTGAATATTTAAATCATTAGGTTGTGTAATGCCTACATAATAAATTATCCTTTAAACTTGCCCGCATAATGTAAGTGCAGATAAGAATCAAATAAATTATTCTTCCGTGATAGTGCAAATAGTAAATTTAATTCTAGTTATCAATATAGTGCAGCAAGAGTTATCTGCTGAGATATTTACTTAAATTAGGAAAGCGAGGGAACCAGCTGGCATCTGCAAATGTGGTCGGAAAAGCAATCTCTGGAACATACGCGGCCACATCCTTACAAACAGAGCTAAGCAATAAAACTGAATGTACAATGGACCTCGTAATTGCCTTGCCACCCCTACGGTTGAATGTCATTTGTACGTCATTATAAAACGACGCGGTCTATTTTTACTTTAAGGCTAATATAGAATAGAAAAACGTTTATTGTCTCCAGTATCACAGTTAGGTGGTAGTACGTTCATATACAAAACTATAATACCGGAAGCATTAGGTTCAAGCATCAGCATTATGCTTAGGTGCCCTGGAGGGTTGCTAAGAGCTGGTTTTCAGCTTAAACCTCTTTTTTGTTGTTTACAAACAAAAAGATACCTTTTAGCAGCAAAGGGTTATGACGATAATAATATGATGAGCATACATTAATATTGAATTAGGAAATAAAAACAGTTATGTCAGTATCAGTGTCAGTATGTATTTCAGGAAACAGTTATGTCGACACAACTGGCTATTTTATCAGTAAGAACGAAAAAGAAAGACAAGAAAAGAATGTGACAGTTAGATGGTTTCAATATTCTACTATTAATAGTTTCAATTTACTGGGATTTTTTGTCAAAAGTGGTAAAGGAATTACGAGGTCGGGTATACTTAACGGTAACTGTAATGTTTGGTATTTTCTTATTTCTCGTTGCGATATCGAAAGATAATGTCTAGTTGCGTCAGCTCGGCGAGACAATGATGTTCGCACTAGAAAGTAATCGTCAGTTAGATGTAAACAACCATTTCTACAACATCATTACAAAATAGCAATTTACCGATGGACATTGATGTTTTGCAAATTGAGCAATTACTTCTTCCAGTCATACTTTTGCAAGTCAAGTAGATGAGCAGCGAGCGTCAAACTTTTCTGGTTCCTCCAAAGAAAGATGAAAATAGAGTAACTATTATAACCATGGTCTAAAAAAACAAGGTCTGGGCTTCCGAGAGTGACACAAGCCTACGTCACTTTAATGTAACAAAACAAGAAGTATGGAAAAAATTTCAGTCACCGTTCTATTATTTTTTTATATATAGCATTTAAATTGTCGTTTCGTTTTTCTAATCCAACGAAACAATCCAATTTAAACTTATACCAACGTAATTATTAGTTAAAACCTCTTTGATTTATCGGATTCGTATCGGTAATAAAGGCGGTTGGGGAGTTATTATTACACACTACTGGTAACACAGCGGTGATGACGTACGCTTGTGTCACCCACGTAAGCCCCTTTTTTTTTTTTTTTTGGGTTGGAAATCATCAAATGACGTCTCCCGCTCTGGGCGGAGCGGAAGGGCGTGTCAGACTCTTACTGACTAAAACCCACCCGTGTTCCTTCAGTTGCCTGTGCGCCAGGGCCACGGTAACTCTTTCGAACAATCCGCAGCCCCGGCAGGCATCGGTCCTATCGGACCCCGTCAATTTTGCTGACATCTCTTTGAGGCGCGCGTGGAACACGACGCGCCGTCTACCCGGGCCTGGTCCTTACCGGACGGCGAGCTGCCCATTGCCCGCCGTCCGCAAGCCCGCGCCTACGGTGGCCGGGAGTCGGCAATCGACTCCCGACGCCCAGGGTGTCTCCTCCTCCTGCGGCGGCTAGGGGCGCGAGGGCGCAGAGAATGCCTCTCCCTTTCGCGCTCCGCCTCCTCCTTCGCGAGCATTACTGATTCGCAGAAGGAGGTGACGGCTTCCCATTCCCTCTCGCTCCGTACCATGGCCTGAACCAGGGCCGGACGCGAGAGGTCGCCGCCGCCGATCGCCGCCACGAGGACACGGCGGTGCTCCGCCCAAGCCGGGCAGACCTCCACCGTATGCTCCACCGTGTCCTCCGGTCGATCCACACAATGGTAACACCCGGGCGTTTCCTCCCGCCTTATTCGAAACAGGAACCTCCCGAAACAGCCATGTCAGGTGAGGACCTGCGTCAGGCGGAAGGTGAGGACGCCGTGGCGCCTCTCAAGCCACTCCTCAAAGAGGGGTCTTACCGCCGCAATTGTGGCGTGCCCTGCGCTGGGTTGCGACAGTCGCACTCTCCATGCCGCCATGAGATCCCGCCGGAGCTCTATCCGCTGTGCCGCGATTTCTCGCGGCAGCGGAGTTACGCCCCGGCGTTTCGCCTCCTCGCACCACTCCCAGACGTGCGCACCCACGTAACCCCTGTGTTTCTGAATGCTATACCTGGCGAAGTATATTAATTTACCATGATTATAACCAAAGTCTGAACTCCAGTTAAATATGTAAGACATGGATCCTTTTTAAAAACCGTAACCCTTCCGTCGACTGTTACAACCTTCGCAGAATATTAGCATACAAATTCCTAATATATAAAGAATTCCAAAAGGAGTATGTAAGGATCGTAGCAGGTGGCGTTCTATAGTTTCTGCCTACACCCATGGGAAGAAGGCGTAAGTTTCATCAACTCAGCCTATGGACTCCTCCTTCCTCTGTCCTGTGCTAATGGACATAGGCCTCTACCAGGTTGCGCCACGAAACCCTGTCCTCCGCATTTCGTATCCAGTCTGTCCCAGCCACCTTCTTAAGGTCGTCGGTCCATCTAGCTGGGGGTCGTCCCACACTACGCTTGCCGATACGTGGTCTCCACTCCAGGACTCGTCTGCTCCACCGGCCATCGGTCTTTCGACAAACATGGCCAGCCCACTGCCACTTCAGCTTGCTTACAACTTTGCAAGCTATGTCGGTAACTTTAGTTCTTTTCCGGATAACTTCATTTATTTTTATCCTTTAAAGCAACTCCAAGCATAGCCTGCTCCATAGCGTGTCGTGTCATAACGGGCAGAACGCACTGGTTGAAGACCTTAGTTTTTAAATATTGCAGAATGAGCAACGAGAAGAATTGACGAAGTTTTCCAAACGCCCCCCGCCTGAATCCTTCTGTCAACATCTTTCTCAAAGTTGTGTCTAGCAAGCTGGATGACTTGCCCTAAGCGAGCCTTCGATGTGGATTGGGCTCGGAAAGATGTGTGAATTGTAACTACATGACTTAAGCGTAAAATATATGAAAAAAAAATAAAAAAAAACTTTGCTAAATCCTAACCAAGAAAGGTACACAAGCAAGGGTGAATGCGCCAGTTATCATCCTACACCATCAACCGAAGCAAGTGGGTCAGTGAGGTGTTGGTAAAGGGCCAACAACCTGCCATTAACATATTGCAATCGCGCTTTTCGCTATTATCTCTACGGAAAAGCGTGAGCAACACGTAATCGTTAATTTCTTGCTGAAATGTTAATCGCACATACTTAATTTCGTGTTGGGTGAGGCAATAATGCACGCAACTTGAAATCCTTTTAGTTTATGTAAACCTTTTTTTAACCAAAGGCTGAATTTTCATTCCGAAACCAAGTTGCAATTTTTATTTATTTTATTAATAAACAAAATGTTTTTAGCTTTTCATGAATATAGCATATGCTATACCATAAATCAGATTGCAAAATTCCAGTTCAAGGCATCTGCGAAATCCTTAATCCGATTCTGCTAACGATTTCATAACAGCCGCTCCTTTTAAAGCAAAACCGTCATAACATACAAAAACTGGAGCATTAATTGATAATTTAGCCATGTAGACAAGTCGAACTTGTGATGTTAAATCGATACGACACATGTTCCAATTGACATTCACCTCCCACGACTGAACACACTAATAAAATATTTAAAATAACTGACTGGACGCAAGTAGGTGTCGCGACCTTACTAGATCCCGTCATCGATCGTCAAGTAAATAAATAAACACTTTATGATTGTCCTCGTATTGTAAGAAACAATTTCGATTTTTATATCCTTAGTCTTGGATGGTATGGCTAGAAAGGTAGTGACTATCGAGATGACACTTCTAAAGAAGTATGGAAGAAAAGACATTACGCCGCGCCGACCCCAAATAAATTCGGATCAGGCCAGGAGAATGACGATGATGATGATGCCTTGGCAACACGACGTCACTTGCCCGAGATGTTGATTAAAACTATAGAAATCGACAGTACCTATCCCACCAAAATCATTTCATGTAAAATGTTGCCAAGACGACCACATAAGGTTTGCCCTGTGAAAAAGATATCAGATCTCATGTAGAGCCAAGCTTCTGAATCTACACGGCCTAACTCTACCGACCCTAACTTCACAAATTCTACATATACATATATGCAGATGCGACGCACTGCTTAATTGTTCTTATTATTATTGTTTGTTTGTTACAAAAGTAGTCATTTTTCCACACTGCAATCGGCATTTTGTTTTTGTTTTGATCGTTTGTTTGTTGTCATTTGCCAGTGTCGCAACACAGAGCAATGTGTATGGTATTTGGTCTCTGGCATCAAGCAATAGACAAAATTATGAAACTTTTGTAACATGAATACGAGCTCTCTTGGGGCTCACTCTGGATGTTTATTTAAACTAGATAGTAAGACAACAGAAGATACCAGTAACAATGTAGTTATACCTTCCAACTTCAAGGTGTCTTCTTGCTCTCAAATAGTTAAGTGTAAAAAAGGTTCAAAGCAAAATTCCTTGACATTATTTCATCAAAATATTCAAGGTTTTGCTTCCAAACAATTAGAAATTGAACTATTTTTAGAAAAAACCATGTTTGAAATTGTTTGTTTAACTGAACATTGGTTGAAAGATTATGAAATGCTAATTAATTATGAAAATTATAGTGTGGGCAGTTGTTTTAACCGAAAATCTATGCTGCGTGGGGGTTCACTAATCTTAGTTAGAAATTCTATTAAATCTAAGACTCGTAAAGATATAGTTGATTTGTCGGTAGAACATAACATTGAACTGTCCTGTGTTGAGCTAGATAAGCATGTTTTAGTGTGCGTTTACAGACCCCCAAATTATCAAAACTACTCCATATTTGAGTCAGTAATGGAAGATCTTCTAGCAAAACTCGCATCTAGTAAAAAATCGCTAATTATCTGTGGTGACTTCAATATTAATATCTTAGAGAATAGTTCAAATAGCAGTCGATTATTAAGTCTCTTTAAATCATTTAATTTGTCAAATGTATTTTTAGAACCAACCCGCATAACTAAAAATTCTGCTACATGTATTGATAATGTTTTTTGTTGCTGTGACTACATAGATAAAGCCATTGTAAATTATCTCCCTTCGGATCACAGCGGTCAAACTGTTTCTTTCAAGTGCTACACACCATTACAAAAAATTCAGATACAATCTAGACAAATAACAACCAACAATCTAAATAGATTTAATAATAACTTAATTAGTAAGTTAAGTATACCGGGCCATATTATAAAAAATGTAAATGAATTTTATGAGGAATTCTTTTCGGTAGTGCGCACCGAGTTCAATATTACTCTAAAAAAGAAAACAAAAACTATTTGCCCAAATTTTTTGTTCAGTGACTGGGCAACTAAGGGTATAAGGAAAAGTAGGGAAAAATTATTTGAGCTGTATGGCCTTAAGCCTTATGTTAACTCTGAAACTTTTAATAAATACGTTGCTACTTACTCTAAAACTTTCAAAAATACCTGCAAGGTAGCTAAAGCCTTGTACATTAGCAACAAGATCAAATCAGCCGATAATAAAATAAAGACGGTTTGGAAAATTATCAATAATGAAACTAACAGGAATAAAAGACATAATAATGATTTCAATCTCGAGACTTCACGTGGTCCCATAAGCACTAACAAAGAAGTTGCTCAAGAATTTGTAAATTTCTTTACCAGTATCCCACTTAAAACTACTGAAACCTTAAATTCGTCCCCCTCGCGTTCTATTGAATTATTAAGAGCAAACGTTTCATCCTGCCCGATTGAATTTAAATTTAAGCATATAAACCCAATAATAATAATAAAAACTTTCAAGCAAATCAAGATCAAACTAACCGAAGATATATGGGGAATGTCTATCAAAGTTTGTACCTCCATTGTTGAGACTATAGCGCCGTACTTGGCCTTAATATTTAATTTGTGTGTGGATCAAGGAGTCTTCCCGGATCTAATGAAATATAGTAAGGTAATACCACTTTTCAAATCAGGGGACAGTAAAGACACCAATAATTATAGACCCGTATCCGTGTTGCCGGTTTTCAGCAAGGTGTTTGAAAAGGTAATGCTGAATCAAATGCTCAATCATTTTAACACCAATAAAATCTTACATGATCAACAGTATGGTTTCACCAAGGGACGTTGTACGACTGACGCCGGTGTCACCTTATTAAAACACATATTTACGGCGTGGGAAGAGGCCCAAGACGCCGTAGGAATCTTTTGTGACCTCTCCAAGGCATTTGATTGCGTCGACCATGAAACCTTAATATTGAAACTTGAGCATTACGGACTTGGAAAACTTGCGCTCAGTTTAGTAAAATCTTATTTAAATGATAGACAACAGCAAGTTCAAATAAATGGTGTCAATTCACTCGGTTTAAAAGTAAAAATGGGTGTACCACAAGGCTCGATATTGGGGCCTTTCCTCTTTTTAGTATATATCAATGATCTACCCCATTTGTTGAAAACCCAACCACAAATGGTGTTATTTGCTGACGATACTTCTTTAATTTTTAAAATTAATAGACGTGCATCAAATCTTGACGACGTAAATAACGCCCTACTGCAGATCCAAAATTGGTTCACAGCTAATAATTTAGTATTAAATGGGAAAAAAACTAAATGTATAAGATTTTCTTTACCAAATGTCAAAAGTACTAATTGTGAGATAGGAATAAATCAAGAGAAACTAGAATTCGTCGATAAAACTGTTTTCCTGGGGATCACGCTCGACTCAAGGCTTCAATGGGGTCCTCATTTAACATCCCTTGCAGGACGGCTCAGTTCAGCGGCATACGCTGTGAGAAAAATCCGTCAATTTACTGATGTAGGTACCGCGAGGCTAGTCTATTTTAGTTACTTTCATAGTATTATGTCGTACGGTATTTTACTATGGGGACGGGCTGCAGATGTTGAGTCTATTTTTATTCTGCAGAAAAGAGCCATCAGAGCCATATATGGCCTCCGCAGGCGCGACTCTCTAAGGGAACGGTTTAAAGATATTAACATCATGACGGTACCTTGTCAATATATTTATGAAAACATCATGTACGTAAGGAAAAATCTACATAGTTTTAGTAAAAGAGGTGAAAGACACAATTATATCACTAGAAATAGGGACCAATTAGTTCAACCAGGTTTCAGGCTGGCTAAAGTAGACTCTTCTTTCATGGGGTACTGTTTAAAATGTTACAACAAAATACCTCCCCATATACTTCAATTGAATGAAACGAAATTTAAATCCTGTATAAAACGCACACTATGCAGTCAAGCATATTATAAGTTGGGGGATTACATCGCTGATAAAAATGCTTGGCTCAACGCTGGTCCTGCTCCACAAGGGCGCATTAACTAATTGATTAGCATTTGGAACTACTGAAGATTGTAAAAACTGTCTTTACATTGTATAAATTCAATCTTGTAGTATTGTATAATTGCATAGCACATGTGTGAGTACTATGTACCTACTATAAAGCTACCATTTTCTAGGTTTGTCTTTCATTGACTTGAATGTGCCCTGACGGCTGAGAGTATGTCATGCTCACTCAAATGTCTCGCTGGTGGTGGCGTGTGTGTTGGATCATTAAGTTCCCTTCAAAATGGTTGAGCTAAATGGTGCTGATCCATACGTCATGTTCGTGAACGGGCGCCGTCAGTGGGGACTGGTCATCTCTTGGCTGCCACGGCTTATTTTAATTTAATATTGGAATTGTTGTCGTCTCTTTATTACGGACGCTTTTAACGTTCTGCATCGTTCTCACATGCATAATTTCAACATGAATGATGTAACCAATAATTTGTAACCATATTTTGATTTAAAAGAGTGTCCATGGAGTTTCTTGCCCGTTCTTCTCCATAGGTACCTACTACGCTTTGGAATGGGCAACTAGCTTCATCTTTCTGACTGACCGACCCCTTGACAATTCAAAAGTGCCTGTAATTGGTTTATTTGAAATAAATGCTTTGAGTTTGAGTTTGAGGCTTTTGGCTATTTTGTATGTCTCTAAATTAATGTCGTTCATTTGTTAGGTGCGTTTTGTTTGTGCAGAATAAACTATTTTTCTTTCTTTCTTTCTATATCAGTAAAAATTTATGGCTTCGCCGTTTCGCTACCGTCGTGGAGGTGATGCGAATATTTAGTTTCTGAAGTAAGTAACGAAACAGCCAAGCCATACATTTTTACTGATATGTAGAATTTGTGAAGTTAGGGTCGGTAGAGTTAGGCCGTGTAGATTCAGAAGCTTGGCTCTACATGAGATCTGATATCTTTTTCACAGGGCAAACCTTATGTGGTGGTCTTGGCAACATTTTACATGAAATGTTTTTGGTGGGATTTCAGTTCTTTTTGTAAGTTGCAAGGCAGTCTTTTTAGTGTTTATTCTTTTCTTATTTTTTTGGGGTGTATTTCTTGCACATCAGCAGTGCCGGTTAATAAAATTATTGTAATTATATACCTAATTTTAGTATTATATCTTATCGTATTAATTAAGTACTTACAGTCGATTTGCTCACCTCGTCGTCAAAGGGCGTAAATAACTGAGACCTATCATGAGACTTTTGATTAAGGCGGAGGTTCTTGTAAGTACTTATTAATAGGTTTTTTAGTTACTGTCTACAGTCCCGTGTAAACTTTCATGTCCTAATTCATAAAATTGGTGAAAGTCTAATACAAACTTCCACCCCCCCATTTTAGGGGATGGGCGGCGAAAGTTATAAGTTTATGATTTTTTTTGTTGGTTGTATACTAAACTTAGATTACATACCAAATTTCAGCTTTCTAGCACTTCAGGAAGTAGCCAAACATTTTGATGATCATCAGTGTGTCAGTGAGTGTGTCAGTGACGAAATCGGTGTATTTTAGATATCAATAAAATCTAAAGTATTAGAGCTATTCAATTGAGACTTTGTATGTTTAATTAGTCTATTATTGACATCATATCCTGAGAATATGATAAATGCATAAGATACTACATCTTGTCATGGATACTACGCGGCAGCAAAACAGTGGCGACCATGAGTCAAAATTAATAAATTTTAAGTTTTTATTAAATTAACATACTTAACGATAAATTTGGTAGACAGCAGACAAAATACATCAAAAACATATGTACTCTCCTAGACCAATCTAACGACACCAATCTCGGTATGTTTACGTATATCAGAGCGTAGATCCTATGACCACCTTCTAACTCCATCATCAGGCTGGCACAGTATTATCATAATATTGCGTTCTCACCAGACTTACATAAGTATTTATAATTTCAACACTATCAGACTTCAAGAAATAGATGAAAATCGATGTTAATACAAACAGATGAAGTTATTTAAAGAAAAGTCCAAAAAAATTACAAAAGAACACTACACAGTTGTATGATTTATATTTATTTCGTTCGGTATCAATACCCTCTGTATTTGTTTATAAAATTTATAAGTGAAATTCTCAAAAAACTATGGGTTCAGCTATCATGAAGTTACCAGTGTCCTAGTTTAACTTTATCTTCACATATTTGCATTGATAATTATAAATTAAGTATAATTAACAATATACCATACAGGCTTACTAGTAATACGTATAATTACACCATTACATAAAACCTTATGAGCGCATAAACATTAAAAATGGCATTTGAAAAAAACCTATGTAATCTGGCAATTTTGGCAACTTTCCGGCAATATTGACCAATATTGCCGGCAATATTGGAATCTTTCCTAGTAAGTTTCGGAAACATTCGGCAATTTTCATCCCTAGTCTTGGTGGGGGCACTACCGTGCCCCCAGATACGAAAACAGACTTCGAAACTTTTCTGTCTACTACATATTCAAAAAAAACTGAAATCTCTTCGAATACCAACTTACTATTTATCTGCTAAAAACTACCAAAATTATAATAATAATAATAATAATATATTTATTTGACATAAGAAAGTACACAGATACAGGTAGTCACTTAATTTAAGCGTGCAAATAGCCTGGTACAAAATAAATGATCAATGACCCCCATGCTAGGAAAAACCTGTGTTACGGGGGTCATCCATCCGTCCATTATGGATGTTATAATAATTACTTACAAGTTAGTAATGTGCACTTTTATAAAAAATAAATAAACTAGACTAAATACAATTCATTTTGAGGATAAGAACCGGGGGGGTGAAAGTAAAAGGAGTTAAATGAATTAATAACGCGGAAAAGGGAGTATTTATTAGTGTGCCGGGTGTGTGTGTGAGTGTAGCTGTGTATGTGTGAGTGTAGATATGTATAGGTGATGGTAGGTGTGTATGTGTGAGTAGGAGCTTGAATTTCCTTAAGTTATGGTTTGAGTAATTCTTCCGAGTCGTCATAATTTAGGGTCAGGAGATATTCTTTTACTTTTTGTTTACATTGGAATTTGTTCGGTAAATGATTGAAAATATAGCAGTTGAAGCAAAGCGCTCATCAACAACACCGGAGAAACATTAAAAGAAGCGCGTGTACTAAAACCACTAGCAATATTTAGTTCGCCGGTATCTCAAAGCTCGTACTTCCGCGAGTTATAGGTTAAAGATCACAATTTGTCATAATTAGAACAGATTTTCCTGACGCTAACGAGATAAACAACAACCGGTTGGAGTCAAGTAACTCGAGAAATTATTATATTAGGCAGAATGTAGCGGAAACTTAGTGATGTACATTGTTGGTAAATAAATTAATCCGAATCTGAATGCGGCCTGTATATGAATTATTGTGACATTGGTTATGCTCCAAGCATGGTTATGGTCAGAGCATAATGAATATGATAATGTTTACAGTTGTGCCGAAGGACGGCCACAAAGCTAACAAGGCGATCCCAATAATTAGGAAAAACATCCAGACGACATTAAAAAAATGCTTAAGTAATGGCTAGGATTATGACACCATACCATGGCTATTGAAAACGTTGGCTAGCTCACCTAATGAGGCTCACTTTTCCCATAGAACAAACACTATTTACTAAAGTGAAATTCGGAGTGAAAACTTGGCAATGAAATATGACGCCTTTCGTGGCTTTCCAAAGTAACAGCTGATTTTGAACTTCATTTTGGCATAGGGACAACGAATAATGGACGGAATAACTGGAAGGTCCAAAGACAACATAAAACGTAAATTATTTGTCGGATGATTAATGTTAAGCGGTAGATTGCTGGAATGTTTACCTACCATGTTGATTATAGTCTAGTCGACCTAGACGAGGAATGACGACGATGTAGGGCTTAATACGCTCATCAAAGGATCGTCTCTGAGATATGCAATGCATGACGTTAATCTTAACTGATCTAAAGGATCGTGTGCTAAATTCTGAATTCTGCATTTTGTTCAGCAAAATTAAGTATTGATGAAATGATGTGAGGAAAGTTTAGACTAGGAAAAACTAACGAAACAATGGATGGACTGTTCGAAGTCAAAGTCAAATCATTTATTTCGAATAGGCACATAAAAGGCACTTTTGAACGGCAACATCTACAAAAAAATAGAATTGATTCTAGTTGCCTCTTCCAAAAGGTAGTTTCGTATGGAGAAGAATGTGCAAGAAACTCCACCGTCACTATTTTAAAATCTTTTACAAGGCACTTTTGAACGTCAAAATTCACAAGAAAATAGAATTGATTTTAGTTGCCTCTTCCAAAAGGTAGTTTCGTATGGAGAAGAATGGGCAAGAAACTCCACTGTCTCTTTAAGAATGTTTTACAATATTTTGTATACATTAATTATATGTGAAGAAGTTGCACCTAGAATAAAATTACTATACCACATTAGGTAAAAAGAATTAAAGGATGATGTGGCTAAAAAGGGGTAAAAAATTGCAATGAAAGGCGATAGAGATGTATTGAGAAGGCATGTGTCGACCCCGAATAAATTGAAACAATGACAGGAGGATGACAACGGTGACAGCTGTTGAAGGAATACTTCTTTTAAGCCTTGTCTGATCTCGTTGAATGAAGTTTTCAAAGTGTAAAAAAATGTAAATTCTATGTATAATATAACGATTCATCTAGTCCAATCGGTCGGAATCGGAAATAGTCACCGGAACATCTAATCACCGGTCTACAAATTGGGGTGTTGATTGCGGTCACCGTTAAGTGTTTACCAGGTCCGTAGATTTGGGGCATGTTACTAATGATAGGTGATAGTTACTAGCGAACTACAAACAAGGGTAAGTGTTAACGTTTTTAAAGAATAGATAGATTACCAAATCGTATGGTGGTGATCGTGTGGTAGTCTGTTAGTTGACGCGTTGTTGCGAGGTTACAATAACGCTAGCTAAACCCAACCGACAGAGATCTCTACTCCTAGAGAGCCTGAATGATCAGGGGCGTATTTAATAAAACCGACAGCCGACAATCTTAAAAATTTCTTTAACATATTTTCTGTTTTATTAAACGCACCTGTTGAGAAAATGTGTCAATTTTGAGATTTTTTTACAAATATGTCGTATGTCTATCTATGATGTTGTCCACTATCGAAGTCACTTTTCTAGGACTAGATCTAGTTGTTTATACGATAACCCGATTCGGTATCAACAATGAGTCACAGAAGGTAATTGTAACGCGAGTAATTAATATTTGCTCGGCCAAGCGTTACTTCTTTTATCTCGGTGCGTATTGCGGTCAAAGAATGCATCTACATAGTTATCTTAAGTAACAGATGTGTTATCGTGGATGATAAAAATCTGTTCAAATGGCTTCTGACTTTGGTAACAGCTGGATTTGTTTCCATATAAGTAGGTTATAGCTACAATGTTTAGAGGCAGTTTTGGTAAAGGTTGAAACCTTTAAAACAAATATGACACCCTTGACCTATTGTCCCGGTTAATAATTCAAAAGTGTATATGACCTAGTACACAACTCAACCTAATTAAAATAAAACAGTAGGTTTATACTTAGGTTGTGAAGGTATGTATAAATAACCTACTGGGCTCAATCAATACAAAGAAGTCAAATCAAAGCAAGGCACCGTCGACACTAAAAGTAGAAGAGGCAATAAGAACACTCCCAGGATACGGATGATCCAACCTCTACAGTTAGATTTTTCGCAAAGGAAAAATCTAGCAATCGAGCAGTTCTTCGAAAAAAATGTCTTGGACTGTTAGACTCTATCTCTTACGGGAGCTCAGGATCAGTTCATTGCAATAATTACCTCCGATACGTATCGACGGCGTTAATACCAGAACACTGTCCGGTGAAAAATAAATTGATTTGGTAAAAACTTATTGGACAGACCAGGCGGGCCGGTAATAGTGTACCGTAGTACGACAGGGTGCCGTTATGTTCCTTATAGAGATACTAGTATGTACTTGTACTATAAATTGTAATGGTGCGTCTACACGATGGCCAATGTTGACGTAACTACTGACGATGATGGTTTGATAGACGTCTTTTGTTGGAGCAGTGGGTTTCAATTTAGCTGCGCTGGTTTTACGACAAGCTTAAATGAGGAACAGTAAGTCTCTCAATATGCACACATACTTTGTAGTATTCATATGATTTTTCGTTAAAACCAACTAAGACTAAACCAATGGCGTTGGTCGGAAACCCTGCATCTGTATTTCGCCAACTCGCTTTCGCTTCGAGAAAAACATCTCAGTGAAAAGAATGAGCTGTTCAGATCATTCAGATTTATGACACCTAATAAATATATCCATTCTCACACATAAATAAAGAAGCGGGAATCAGGTCAGCCCACTATAAGCGACTTGAAAAACAATAGATACAAGATAAAGACTATTACAGTAACAGGCTGTGAGACGAGAACAATTTAATGACTATAAACTGATTAGCTCTGGCCGCCTGTCACACGGTTGTGTAACCCATCGGCATAGGTCTCGACAGACGAGTAGTGGTATTCGTTAGAAATAGAAAATAAATTCGGAAATAAACTAATACCAAATGGTATTAGCTCTTGGTATTGGATGGGAATAGATCACGAGAATAATACACTGTATGGTATGTTCCAAAAGTAAAGCAAATGGATCAGAAACATACCTGTGAGTGTAGATGGCAATTTGTCGTGACACATTGAGTGCTTTGATTTGATTATTGCAATACTTAAACCCGAAATTCTAATTTAGGATTTTTTTAGGCCCAGTCGACGAGGAAGCGTCAACGATTTTATCGCACAAGAAAAGTTCAAAAGACTGCGTAAGAATTTAACCTGAACAGGGGTTTGTTTACACTTGCATGATATACGTTTGGAACAGACTATAGCCGTTCGATTCGAACTAGGTCTATCTGAACTTTTGTACGCAGTGCGACACAGTGCGAAATCTGTTTGACTTGTTTTTGACACTTGCCCGTTACGTAATATTGTGAAGGATCCGCATTTGTCTATATTTTCGTCTGGCTTGTGTTCTGCCGAAGACCTTGTCTTGATATAAATTTTTTCGTGAAGTTGTTTAGAAGCTACTGAAATGTTTATGTAGATTTGTTAGTCAACTATTGGTTGTTTGTATTTGCTGGTCTGTGATGTAAATATTTCTTATTGTTGTAGCGGCATCTACAACGCCACATGCGAACTACCCGTCAGACTGACGTCACGCGAAATCCTACATCGCGCAAGCAGAGTTTACCGCGCAACTAGCATATATACAACATCCCGACATCAACCGTTGGGCAGTTGTCCACCAGACACAACACCCGTCTGGTCGGAGGATCCTCCCTTTTCCATAGAGTATGAGTGAACTTTACACCCTGTTCCTCATACCTCTATATTGTAAATTAGGATGAGTCAGGGTCGTCGACTTTTAGAAAACCTTGTGGATGCTCATTCTCATGCCCAACTTAGGGTTATTTTATTATGGCCCGCCTAATCCTTAAAATCGCATCTAAATCGGTCCAGTAAAACTCACGTTTAGCGAACAGAAAGGCACTGTCTTCACCCTTAAGAACTTACTAATTAATAAAGTTTATAAAATATGGATTGAAAAAAATCTACGATGCAAGATCGAGCGAAGCGTGCTCCATAATATTAGCACCCCGATTTAAAAGGTTATATATACCTAACGACGTGACGTGATTTTAAAGAGAAATCGGACAAAGCCCATTGACTGATCAAGTGATCAGTTTTGATGTCTATGTTCATGGGTGCTGCGCCCCCGCTATTTACCTCTCGTGGGTGCTGGAGCCCCTGAGCACCCACGGTGTCGGCGCCCCTGGGATGAGTAGATATTTGAAACTTAACTAGAATTATTTTGATGCAAATCTTTAATCCGGTTCAATAATTGGTGCTCAACTGTTCATCACGTTCAGTTCATAATAAACATAACATAACATCACGCCTGTATACCCCAAAGGGTTTCGCAGAGGTGTACCAAGTACACCCACATTTCGCCTGTTATATTTGAGTCCCATGTGTGCGAGCCTATTGCCATTGTAGCGGTATCTACATCGCCACATGCGAGCTATACGTCACAATGACGTCACGCAAAATCCTGCATCGCGCAAGCAGAGTTTGCCGCGCAACTAGCATATATACAACATCCCGACATCAATCAACACCCGTCTGGTCGGAGGATCCTCCCTTTCTATAGAGTATAGAGATATAAGGAACAGGGTATAAGTTCACCATAAACTAGGCACAAATACAGACAAAAGTCTGAATAAGTCAGTTTTCAGTTTATAATAATCCACCATATTTTCATGGCATAAACTTTTCAGCGATAAATAAATCTAATTGACCTGGATTTAGCTAAAAAGAGCAGTGGTGGCCCAGTGGTATCGGTACCGACTTACGAGTTGTCGTGAGTTCGAACCTAGGCAGGCAACTAACTTTGTGTATTTAATTTCATCACCACTGCTCTCAAATCGGTGAAGGAAAACATCTGAGGAAACCGGCATGTCCTAGAACCAAAAATTCGAAGACATGTGGTGACATCCACCAACCCGCACTGGGCCCGAGTGGTAAATTATAGCCCATTCCCTCTCACAGAGAGGAGGCCTGTGTTCCAGCCATAGAGATATAAAATTATAGGCTGATTATGCTAGCAAAAATTTACAGTTTAACCTAATTTTGATAACCTTGAATAAAATAATTTAGAAGACTGACAAGTCTAATATTTCAAAACTTTCGGTAACAGCAACAGTCGCGAAGAAAAATGCTACAATGCTGTAGTTTTTTTTGTGGTTTACCGAGTTGATTGTGCACAGAAGTATTGTTTGTATAGCATTCTCATGTTAATTTAAATTCTCATTGTGTTAACACATTTGTAGCGTAAACTACATGATTGTGATGTTTATCGTAGAAAACATTAAAATAATAGTCAGTAAATAAATTAAACGGCACTCAATACTCAATATTCAATCATTTATTTGCAATGTTTCCACAATGTGAACTAAGGTGGTAACTTAAAATTATATGTGAACATTATGGACCCCGTCGGGCACAGGAAAAATAGTAAGAGAGAGGAAGCTTTCAAAACTTAGCAGCTTATCACTTAAAGTTGTTAACAGTCTTCTGAACTTAATATAAAAACAAAAACATACTATAGTTGTAACTGTACTAAACTTATTTAGATGTGTAAGCACTTATATTTTTCACATTATTGTTTTAACTGATTCGTTTATCTAGATAACTTAAAAATCTCCATAAATGACAGAATTGACAAATGGGATCGTTTTTATTCTGCCATGAACCCCGATTTGAGTAGAAAAATTATGTCGGAGTCTCGGAGGGCTATATTCCTGTGGGTTATATAATAGATGTGTTATACAAAAAAGCAGTGTTCCACCCTTGTGCCAACTGCCAACCCTCGCCCTTTCAGCAATTTAATTGCTTGATACTAATGGCTCATAGTTTGGAACAAGTCCTTTTAGAAACATCACGAAATATTAACATTTGGCTGACGTCTCTGATAGATTTAAATTAGGAATTAATGCCCATCATTATAAACGTTATAAGTTCGTCAAAAACTTACACTAATTTATCTCAGAATATTTGCCGAAGAGGTCGGTGAATTCAGGAATTCTGAACATCTGGATGTTTATAGGTTAGCCTGGAAAGCGTTTCTCTTGTCCTCGCCAAAAATCTCTTTTCATCCTTTCCTAAGTGCACCTTTCAGATTTCTAGGACACCATGATAAAACATGACCCGTTGTCAGGTCGTAATCTACACAAGACCTTTACAACAAATGCAATCAAAAGCGTAGGATGTTATAAACCGACTCACGACTCCCGAAGACACGCTCCGGTGTGACAGACATCTTGAATCAAGCCGAGGATAGGTCGTGGCTTGTCCTCAGAGGCGATTGTCTCAGATTTTACATGGCACAGTTCAAGGAGCCGGCTGGTTTAGCAACGCTTTTCTTGTCAGTTACCTCATGCGTTGAGGATTAGAGGTTGACGTTGATTTTGATAGCGGACGGTAAGGTAAATATGTTTTTTTCAACTTGAAGTTTTATATGTGGAACTTGCATTTGCTACAATAAAGGTCGTTGACGGAATATAATAAGTTTATCTGTGTTAATTTTTTCTCAGCCAAGTATGTTCTTAAACAGGGGATCAAAAGTTCATCGACTATCAATTAGTATAAAAGTAACCTTCCACCTTTAACATATTTCACAAACAGCGCGATTTGATAAACCGCTGATTCATTTATATTGTTCTAATATATTTGGAACTGAGACCCAGTGGTCTTTTCAATCCCTAATAATCGTACTATATAAATAACATCAGACGTTTTAAATAACAACAAAATTAAGCTGCCACTAATAAGCAACACAGCAGGATTCCTGTTGATATAAAATTAATTGATAAATTCCAACAAACTGATCATAAAAAATATGACAGTAATCATATGCAGCTCATCAATCACATCTCTATAAGTATGAGATCCGGTAGAGTACAAAAAGTACGTACCTAAGAACCTTCTCAGGTTGTTCATTGATGTCGAGGATTCCTATTATTACAATGCCCCGTCAATATTACAGTTGTGGACATTACGTCTAGATTTGTATTTGGTTTGATTTCATGTACGGCATTAATTCGCTTTTGATCGCTACTTGGGGCTCTTGAGTTTTGGTTTCATAACTTCTCGGTATATTTGTGTTTCCTTTCTATTTGAACAATATGACTGTTTATTCAAAGTGTCCGTATTTCGCTTTGAAGAAAACTTCATTTAGCTTTCCAATAATGAAGCTTTATAAATATCTAGTCTCTGTTAGTCACCTGAGTGATTCTTTCCAAAAATAAATTCTCTCCCAAAATAATACCTAGTCCAACGAACTTGACTGTCATCTCCCAGATTTAGCCAAAAAGCGCTAGTAACAAAATTTGAGTCTTAATGTGTGATTGTGCGAAGTATGATGACGACGATATTTTTAAAGTTAGCTGAGGCCGTGATGTCATGGAAATAGCTCCATGTCATGTTATAGCCGTAAACATTACACACACTTTAAATATATCACGAATTTAACATCACGCTGTGGATCTGAGACTGAATGCATATTTATCAAAAGATTTGGGTTATGAGAATATTTGATATGCCATCATATTTCGATGTCATGTCGCCGTCACCCCTAATTTTCTTTAATGCTTAGAAGCACAAAATAAAGCAACATGATTCACATTAACACAATCTAACGGTGGAAATGAAAGAGAAGGGAATTGAACTTGTTTATGCTCGTTAGTGTAAGGCCATAAATCAAATTGCGACGACGCAGCGCAGTTTCGTCCGTATCTTTCAGCGTCACGCAATACTGGTATAAAAGAGGCCTGCGTGCAAGCCTTCGACAATCAGACGGTTTGTGGAAAAATGCGTTGAAAATAAATAGGTTTTGGTGCATTTCGAATTCAACGATTTTTTTTTAACAGGCGATACGGGTACCGGCGTTCCTCAACACTGACAATCGCCTGTGATGCAGCCTCCTTTGTCGACGTTTATTATAATGAGGCGCTTCCATTATTTGTATGACACCTTTTGTGCTCCGATCATTTGTATTGCAGCTTGTTAAGTCGTAAACGACCTGTGACGATGGACTAAAGATACATATAAAATCTATTACGACGTGCTAAGACCATCATGAGCCCGATTTAGACAAGCTTGATGTGAGGACTGATTTATTACAAGCATCTTATTTTTTATGAAAGGCCGTTATTTTTGTTTACGGAATTATTACCGGTAGTTAATCATAAATTAAGAAGTTTAGATGTTTCAATATTAATGTTTCAAAGCGTTTAGATTTAGGTGCTTATTTTATAGAGGAAATATATTTAGATCTTCAAAGAGTATCGAGGCAGTTTGGCTTCTCCCCTTGGCAAAACGCGTTTGTGACTGGGTACCTAATAAGGCCAATTTTTAAAACGGTTTCCTGCATTTTTACCGACGACGCCGAAACGAAGGTGGTTTATTATTGCAAAGCTGATAATGACAGCCCCCGGAGGGTTTTCTTTGATTTATAAATGATATTAATAGGTATGAGTATAATATGTAATACCAATATTTGATATTAAGGCTCGTACACACTGGTGCGACGCGACGCCCGACACAAAGGCACCGCGTGTCCCGCGACGAGCGGCGCCTTTGTGTACCGCTGTCGCGTTGCGCCTTTCTGTGGGAGCCTTTATTGCTGTGTCTATTCGTACGAGAAACCAATAAGTAAGTACGCAATGGTAGAAAAACTAAGAAGACTCATAATTAGTTGTTTCTATGGCAGAACTCGAAACAGATCAACATTTTTAAAGGTTTTTTTATTTAATATGTCCTTTCATATTTGCCTCTAGTCGGGGAAAAGTTATTTAAACCTTTTTCGTTTACGTTTGACCACCCGGAGTGGGTTTTTTCAACATTTTCAATTTTGGTTTTTACTTCTAGAGATTAGAGGTTCCACAAAGGTAAGTTCAGGCCATTTATTCCTTTAGACCAAGACAAACCCCTGCAAAAGCGACATAATGCGTGATCCTGCAATCTTTAAGTTGACAGAAGCATGATGCCGCCAACTTATTTTATGGAGAATTTGGTTTTGATACGCAATTATCTTTCGTTTTGGTATTCACAAAGTAACGCCTGAGCACCCAAGACACCCCCACAAGAATCTCTTGACCATGGCAGATGGGCCTGAGATACATGCATGAAGTAATTTATATGTAACTCAGGTAATGTAACACTTTCGAGTAACTTATCGCAATCATTACAGCATAGCTGCGCAGTGCGCAGGTAAAATATGCTTTCTATACTATTGTGCTCTCGGAGTTATTCTAAAAACTGGCTATTTGTCGTCGAGGCAATTTTGTTTTAGTACTGTTCCCTTCTCGAGTATTGCTTCACATGGAAAGGATCGAGGGTTGGTGCCCTACCCTACAAAGGTATAAAAGGGTGCATTACATCCGGCTGTAGTCTGGGGAGAGGGTTTCGAATCCTAGGGCTTTATTATCAATATTCATATGTGCCTCAGTGACTTCAGTGTCAGTACTTGACTCTGTAATCAGCAAGAGACGCTAGTGCTTACTACTTGACTTCAGTTAGGGCCGTCTGCGCCTAGGGCTCAAGTTGCGAATATTTTAGCACCCTAACTAAATCTGTGCCGTGTACTTTGAAAACGTATAATATTATTAATCAATTTGAAACTTGTGTTAGGTTCTGCGGTTGTTTTTTTTGTTCGTGGCTAGGACAGAATGGATGCGGAAAGCGGAAAACCGGGTGCTTATGCGCAACTTAGAAGAGGTTGAAGTCCAGCAGTTGGACTGCGACAGGCCGAGTTAATTACTAATCAGAGAATTGATCAGGCTTTCAGTATTCGGGGGCATATCTTACGAACGAGACAATGCAAGGATATTACGGACTACAATGTCATAATGACCAAACACTAACTATTACGTAACAAAGTGTCACAACCAAGTTATGTTTGAATACACAATGTCGTGAAGTAGCAATCCTATTGTGTACGCATACAATGAAACAATTTGTGTACTAACACTTACATACATGGATATAAGTTGATACTTCACACATCAGCTAGGTCTTTGGGTCGGATATTTGCATAAATTATTGTATTTTCAGTCACGTTCAGTTACTGCAATGATGCGGACAAGTTACACGATGGAATAATTACAATGAACGATCGTTAAGTAAAATGTTTTCTGCATGATTTATGATTATGTAAAAACTACGCAACTTATACAAAAAACATTGTTGAAATTCACGGTTGATTTAACTTTTGAATGACCGTAATGTATCAGTCAAAAGCAAAATTCAATGAAATTTGAAGAAGCGTTGCCTGTCTAGTTTTCTACTCTGCATTATAGAGTCCTAGGGATTGAGTAAACACTTTCCTAGTCGCCACATTTGTGGTCTCTGGTTACAGTCCACCAACACACTGATAGTTGGATCTGTTTCTGTTGGGAAGCAATGCGTGGACCGTGGTTTCCGTTGTTTATACATCAACCATTTGAACGATGTTCAATCTTACAAACTTGGCTAAGCCTTACGATGCTGATTTTCGAATTTTCACGTCGCCTTGCTGTATCGAACCTTCGTCTGTCAAAGCCATACTACTGATAAGCCTACTAGTTGTTGCAGAAGCTGATGACTCGGCTTCTGGACGAGGGGTTAGATTTCCGCATTAAAACAATATTTGTATGGCCTATATGAAATATAAAAACAGTTTGGGGCAGCACTGTTTTTTCGAAATCACGTATTATGGTTAATGTTATGATGGCCAGCGCCGGTTTTAACATCACAGGAGCCCTGAGCAAAATTTCGGCGGCGCCCCTGTCCCGTCTTGGAGAGTAGAGGGGCGAAAAATTTCAGCATTCCGCCCACGTTTTCTTATGTCCATTCATAAAGAAATAGGAGTTACTTTGTCGGCTTATGCAGAAAAGTTTAGAATTCTGAGAGTGTCGGATGCAAGAGCAAGCGAAGAAATCTCAAAAAAATGTTTGGTTTTCTAACCCCAAACGCGAACTAAAACAAAAGTACTCTGCAGACGACAGAGGTGAAGGGGCGCCTAGTCAGAGCGCCCTCACCTCTGGCACCCTGGGCGGTCGGCCAGACGCGCCCTACCGTAAAGCCGGCACTGATGATGGCGATGTTTTAAGAAAGTATTTGATTTGTAACGTACCTGACAGCAACTCGCACGCTGGACTCGTCAGTCATGGCTGCGCGGTGCACCTGCGCAAAGACAACTATGTTGGATGTTTGTTTCACCATACCCATACTTACTTCTATTGTCAACATTGATTGTATGTTAGATTCCCTGAACCTTGCGTCATTCGAAATGAATCGAGAAATCCGCTGCTCTTGGGTTTTTTTTTACATAGGCATTTCATAATAGGAAATATCCAGACTAAGAAAAATAAATGTTTTTTCAAGGTCATAAAATGGCATCTGAGCTTTAATGGTTTTCGCTGCTACAAATGAGCTGTTTGTCAACAAAATTCTACTAAAAAATATTAAGATTAATCAATTCTGCATTAACAATGGTAGTTGATAGGTTCTGCACATAATTTATCAACATTTTATGACTTTAATTAAATTAAATCAGTTTGCTTATTATGATCCTGTCAACACAAGATTTTAAATGCATTCATTTAAATTAGTTACCTATTACAGCTAATCTGTAGTATGGTAGCAAAAATATGTAGGTAAATATGTATTTAGTAGTAATAAATTAATGCTTTAAGCCTTTACACAAAAATGAATTGAATCAAATCATTTAAATAATACAAATGAAGTTTTAGTAAACTCAATGATTTAATGGAGGTGTGCAATAATAACAAAATTGATTGATGGTCAAACAACAATACAAGAATGCTTGTTCATTATTCATTCATTTACTTTTTGTTTGTTACAATAACAAAACAGAGGAGTTGTTTGAATCAATTTATTTTAAATTCAACTTCGGGAGTAGGTATTTTGTTGTTGTAAAGTTTATTTTTGTTAAGGCATTCAACAATAATATTAAAATAATGTCTGACAGGTGCTAAAAACAATGCTTTATTTCTACATTATTTTGATATATTTTATTACCTAATACAGTTTTCAATCAATTAATATTGATCTTTTTACTGATTAGTACCTTTAATTTTTCTTGCTGATAATCTGTTTTATATTTATTATTGTTTTGATATCATTATCTTATCTAAAAATTATTTAACACATCCTCTACACTTTTTTAATCTTGTAGTATTTCAGCTTACTTGTCTATGGTTATCTTGATATCAACAAGAAGTTTCCTTATTATCACATTCTCTTTATTGACATACTTTTAACAGGATTTCCATAAGTACAGGATACATTTACCTTATATGAATTGACTATACCCGTATATTGACTTGTATACAGATTTACCTCATTTGAAAATCAGTAAGGGCCATGAATTATTTTATTTATAAGACATCAACATGATTGTTTATATTCAAATTAAGAATGAATGAATATTTCAAGAATGCAGCTGCGAGAAATAGAATTTACTTAAGCAAAGATAAGAGACATGACAACTAAATGAAATTGTTACATTGTGACTAGTTTTATCTATAAGTTTGTTTAAACTTACTAATCTGAAAAACTATTGGACCAGATTTGATAAAAAAAATTGTTTCCAGCCTGTTTAAAAATGATAATAAACAATGAATGTTACCCTACATTGCAATGTAAACATGCAAACATTTGCACATTTATTTACATAATAACAAACACAGTATTAACATATGCAGGCTGATACATCCTGCCTGTGCCTGTGTTGTTAGTAAACTTGACAGATTTTGTATTAAGAACAATAATATTATCACATAGCACATTTTAAGAGCTCTAATGAGAATGCTATTATTTATAATTATTATTTAATATACACGATAACAATCAAGATAACTTAATCATACCTTAAAGGGATGAGTTTTAATGAACGTAGAGTAACTTTATCAATTATTATATTAATAATTGATAAAATACGGTCTATACAATACTACTTGAGCATTTAAAATCACCTAGACCCATTCATTGAGTTCATATCTTTCAGAGAAAGGTGATAAGAAAACACGCTATATCTGCAACGAACGCAATGTCATAAAAAGATTATACCAAGCAATACTTACTGCTGTTTAAAAAATCCTTAATTTGCGTTGCACTAGATCACATTTCATAGAGCGTCGGCGTCAAAATGACAAGCTAGATCGACAACGACCGATATTTACGTCCATCTTTCACCATTGTGGATAGATTAAGCCGATTTTATTGTTATGCTCACTTACTTCTTGTCTTTAGTAGCTATCGAGCGTGGTTTTCATTATTTGCCAGCGCACTTTTGATACGCGTGGCTTGTAAATGAGTTATAAACAATCGTATTTTAATTAAAACGGTATTTCGGAAGCAGCGCCGTTTGCCACTCGCGATCACTCACGAAAATACATTTGACAACTAATTCGAGTGCTTGACAAAACAAACGAAACGGAACGTATGGCGAAACGTCATTTTGACAAAAGAACAGCTTGTGTTGCCACAAGCGGTTTCTTTTTTCTACTATAATCATGAAAATCACGAACTATGAAGTCTATTGGCGTTTAGAGGAGATCGTTATTTACATATTACAATCCGTTGTAGTGTTTCAGAGGTATGAAATGAGGAACCGAGTTCACATAAATTTAATAATTTATGATAGGCACATGTAAAAACATTTTTGTTGTTTAAAACCTCGACATCTAATATTAGTATTTACTCGCAAATTCAAATTATGAGGTATGCCAGTTGATTTGCAGGAATTCACATAGCTGCGACTGGACTTCTCAATCGAGATTTTCAGCGCTGTGTAGCATTAAATGTAATTGTGACTCATCCACGGTTAGTAATTAGTAAGGCTGGAAGGAAACATCTAACGGGCAACATACTAAGTTTTTCTTTTTAATTAGTTTAGAACTATACTTAATAACAGTTTAAAGCAAGTCGTTATAATATAACGTTTGGAAAGACAAGAGAATTTCGTGGGCTAATTTAGTGCATTCAAATACGTTAACTCCTCAATCAATCCGTCTAGCGTTTTCCCAACTGTGTTGGGGTCGACTTCCAATTTAACCGGATACAGCTGCCCACCCATGGATCGACCTTGGCAAGCGTAGCTTAACCTTCGATTGGCCCGTGCGGTTATTATTTGTTAGCCATGAGACCTTTAGCACAAAAGCTAACTCCTAATATGGTAGAATATTTAAAATCGGGTAGCACGTTAATTTCGCTGCTAGCGCCACATTAATCCAGCAAAATCACGTTAGAATTATGAACTAACTCAAACAGTAGTTTTGTACGTAGTACTAACTTTTGATGACAGATGGCAGTTTACAAAAACTAATTAAATGTGTTTACAAACTACAGATGGCAGCACATCTCTCTATGGAAATATACAAAACATTTTATTTTATTGCACTGTGTTGCAAATCTGTGTAATGTCCGTCTGTTGACCGCATTGTTGATATATATAGAGCATCCTCAATTTGTCTCTATTCATCGGTACATTCAAATTAAAGCCTCAGGAAGCACAGAGTCCTAATGTTTCTACTTACTACTTCAGGGTTTTTTTTGAAATCCTTGAAGGCATCCTCAATCCTAAAGATCAAGAGATGTGAAGTTTGATTGAGACCATCCAAAATCAACGCAAAAAATAAATCGCGGGCATAGTGCTTGTTTGTAGTCTTAGCTCACAGAAACCAAATTTCTTTTTTTGCTACATATTTAATATTTTTGTAATGATATAATTATTTGTAAAACAGCACAAAGTTATGTTTTTTGCGTGTGATATACAATGAGACATGCAATTTAAATTATTGTGTGGCAGCTAAGAGGTTGTTAAGACCCAGGTGGACGGTATACGTGACTCATTGATTTGAGAATAGCCCGCGGCATCTTCTAATGACAGTTGTCTGTTTATTTTATCTGTATACTTACTTAAGGCTATATGAAGACGGCACGGAAAGCGTTTTAATTTGTGTAATTGGCTGTTTGAAGTCGGTACCTACATGAGACCGTTAACAAAAATAGTCGATAGAATTGAGTAGTTAGTGGACCTGAACAAAACATCGTTTTAAAAAATGAAGTCTCCATCTAGACTAGTGATGCGTATCGACGGTGTAGTATCAATAACTCGTAATCAGCCTATAATGTTCCCACTGCTGGGACACAGGCCTCCTCTCTGTGAAAGGGAGTGGGCCGTAATCTACCACGCTGGCCTATTGTGGGTTGGTAGATGTCACATTGTCTTCGAGTTTTTGGCTCTAGGACATGCCGGTTTCCTCACGATGTTTTCCTTCACCGTTTTGAGAGCAGTGGTAATGAAATAATTTACGCAAAGTAAAGCACCTGTCTGGGTTCGAACCCACGACCTACAACTCGTAAGTCGGTGCCGTTACCACTGGGCCACCACAGCTCAAATGTATCAATATCTAATAACAAAAAAAAAACATGATTTTACAGAAGTAGAAAGAAACGTTTCATTTCTATAGTTTTTAACATTTTAATCAAAAAGTTACATATTATACCTGTTAAAAAAATAGTAGGGATCCCTTATGATGGTGATAATGATTTCAGACCTTAATGTCTTTGGAAATACGAGGTCTTTCATAATTTACCTACGAATATACAATAAAGTGACAATCACTAAAATATTAGTTATTAGATATTGATACTCCACGGTCGATATGTAGGTATTACTTATTTTTCCACCACCAGACCAGACCAGATGTATGAACGTAAACGAGGCAAAAGGAGTATGTAAGGATCGTAACAGGTGGCGTTCTGTAGTTTCTGCCTACCCTCATGGGAAGAAGGCGTGAGTTTATGTATGTATGCGTGTGTGTACTTATTTTTGGGGCCTCTACATCTGACACAAGATTAGGTTATTAAAGATGACAGTGGTCCCTCTGATGACGACAGTCACGCAGTTGTAAGGTATTTTGTGATTCGAGACCTATTTTCGATCTCAAATTTTCCGAAAAAACTGTCTTGAAGCCGATTCAGCTAATTACCAAAAGATTCCTGAGCAAATCCCCACACACACTTTCCACTTTCTTTTCCTTGGGTAATTGTAGCATAGTAGTGTACTACACTTCTGTATATTCTCATCACTCTTTTACATTAGTAATTTACTAAAAGAAAATTCGCAACACAGTGATAATAACCTACAGATTTCACATGAATCTTGACACTTCTCAAGTCCTCATCTCAAAGAAGGCATTTCCAGTCTTACCTCAAGAGCCTCCTGAAATGTTGCTTCAAAAAAAAAAAAGATTGTACCAAAATACTCCAAGAACCTTAAAAAAAGCCTCCTCATATTGTGGGTAAGCGCTATTAGATTGTCATCACTTAGTAGGTACGATTTCATTACGCTAATCGAGAGAGCTCGTTCAAGTTAACGCGGGAAAAATGAATTTGGAACGACAAACACGGGCGCTTGCTCTTTATCAGAAAATAAACACTTTTGGTAAATGAGGTGTTGGAAGTGCACGTAGGTTAGTTAATAAACGTTACGCTAAGGAAGTTTCTATGAAATATTTTAATTTTGTGTTTGTTATTATTTTAGTGTCGATGACATCTTTCGCCTGAGATGGTGCACGGTGACCATGGTATAATAATATACTTCGCCAGGTATAGCATTCCGAGACACAGGGTGACACAAGCCTACGTCATCACCGCTGTGTTACCAGTAGTGTGTAATAATAACTCCCCAACCGCCATTATTACCTGTGCGAATCCGATAAAACAATGAGGTTTTAACTAACAATTACGTTGGTATATGTTTAAATTGAATTGTTTCACTTGATTAGAAAAACGAAACGACAATTTAAATGCTTTATATAAAAAAAATAACAGAATGATGACTGAAAATGTTTCCATACTTCTTGTTTTGTTGCAATAAAGTGGCAACTGGATAGTGACGTAAGCTTGTGTCACTCTCGGAAGCCCAGATATTGTTTTTTTAGACCACGCACTGATTAAGATATGAGTTGACATAGAGTCAATCCATTTGATAGTGGTAGCATCATAAACTCCAGTCTCCAAGCTATCACAAAGAAAAAAAAGCAACGAAGTAGAGTACCATCGGCACGAAAAGAAGAAGAAGCTATCACTCATTTTTCCATAGCGAAATCCTAATCTGTGGAGTTTTTTATTGGTGTTAAAATTTTGCACAATATGTATTAAATAATAATTAATCATATAGTAGGTATCAATCCTAGAACAAAAAAAAAATAACTCGACGAGGCAGGCCCGACCTAGTGGAACCTAAACCATAGAGGAAAATAATATGTACTTAGTAGGTAGGTACTGCTGTAGACTATCGCATTGGTTTGACAAGTGCGAGAGTTTTAACCTGACAACGACGACGGCGAAGAGGGTAATGTGTTTACCCGGTTAACCCTGTCAGCCTCACTAAACGTTCCTAAGTGTGTTCTATCATTCACTTGGTAGTAAATGGATCGAGAGAAGAGGAGGAAATTGATTACGTGTCGGGCATAGCTAATCGCGATTTGATGGGCGTCAAATGATTGATTTAGACAGTTTATTGCATTTCTGTGAATAAAGACTTTTTCCGACTATTTTGTTCTATTTTTTAGAGTTCTGTACCCAAAGGGTAAAACGGGACCCTATTACTAAGACTCCGCCGTCCGTCCGTCTGTCTGCCCGTCTGTCACCAGGCTGTATCTCATGAACCGTGATAGTTAGTCAGTTGACATTTTCACAGATGATGTATTTCTATAACGCCGCTATAAGAACAAATACTAAAAAATAGAATACAATAAATATTTAAGGGGGCTCCCATACAACAGACATGACTTTTTTGTCGTTTTTACAGATAATGGTACGGAACCCTTCGTACGCGAGTCGGACTCGCACTTGGCCGGTTTTTTTTATTGTGGCAAGCAAAACCGATGTCGACTATTCTGCCAATGTCTAAAGAGAACTGGAAAAGCATGTGTGCATTATTATAAATTAAAAAATAAAACGATTTGTTTTGAAGTTAAGTACCTACCAATCCACTTTTTATTTAGGCCTAAAGCAACATAGAACAGCTGGTACTTTATGTAGTACGTTTCGCAATAAGAACGGAGTAAATAATGAACCACATGAACTGACCTAGAGGTATATAGGTATATACATGCAAAACTGTTGGGTTTAATTATTCAGCGTGAACTTTATGTCATTTTATGTGTGATGTGTTGTGTCTTGTGTCGTAAAGTTGCAATAGTTTCAATGGGCGTTAACCTACTTGAATATTAAATAACTAGCCCCTGCTTCGCAGGGTTTTTACGACTTGACAAAACATCGATATTTCTTTATTAAATATGTAAGTTTAATAGTATTGTATTTTAAACATAAACCTTCCGGAATAAATTCTCTAAATTATGGTGAAAACCGCATCAAATCCATTGTGGAGTTTAGAAGATCTAAGCGGTGACACAGAAAGATACGAAAGGCGATTTCTTTTACAATATGTATAAAGAAGACGACACCGTTATGGATGGTAGTATAGTGACATTAAACAAAGACCATTGATTGGGCCACCAGAGGGCAGTGGCAAAAGCACTCGCTTTGAAAACGTTTTGTATTTCGACGACTTGCGGCAGGATTGACATATTATAAGCTTTCCGGTAGCTTATATCAGTCTGTGTCAGTACCATACATTTATGACTATTCCATCATCGATATCGCTGATAGATTAACACCAGGTCCTCTGATAGTTATTGTGGCATGAAGCATGACAGTCAACAATATAGAATCGCAACTAAAAAGCTAAGTACTTATGGCTAAGTATTGCTAAATATCACTTTGTCCAGGCCCTCTGATAATTATCGTGGCATCGGGCATGACAGTCGACAATATAGGATCGCCGTTAAAAGCTAAGTACTTATGGCTAGCTATTGCTAAGCTACACATCGACAGATAACTTAGTAAGTAGGTTGCAGCCTATGAGTGTCCTAATGACGTAAATGGCATTTTGACACCGGAGCTAAAGCCGGCTCGAGACGCGTGCTCGAAGATTCTATAAGATAGCAAGTTGTCTATGGTTTATAGGTAATGGACAGTGGTGCGGGTTTTGTGAAATGAATTCTTGGATATTTTAATGTGTTGTTTATTGGTCCTTTTGTTTTAATTATGATGTTAACTGTTCCAACAATAAATATTTCAATGTTACACTAATAGCGAAACAAAAGAATTTTCACACCACCTGCTCGACAATGTCAAATTATATGTCATGCAAACCTAACAGTAAGTTATTAAAGCCCTGGGGTCTAGCCGGGCATAAAATATTCTACTGAATTTCATTATGTATGACTCGCTGATCATTAATGTGATTTGAATTTGGAACTTTGGAACCTCAAGTAAAAATTGCATAGAAACATTTTCCATAGTACATACTAATCCCATGCTTAACCATTGATACCTGCACTAAAAAAAAATTGTATGGAAATCTAACTGGCCACCGAGAGTAGAATACAAATAAAAAAAAGGCGCGAATACTGCAAATCGTTTTGCTGTTAAACAACAAATTAAACTACAAATTCTTACAAAAATATCGAGTGACGATAGCGATTTGACTCGGAAATACATTAAATCCGAAGCCATTGGCGTTGCCAACAATCTACTGCCAGAAAAGTCCAAGGAATCGTACAAGAAAACCTACGACAATTTTTACAAATGGGAAACTATAAAAGGCATCAAGTCTGTACCTGAATCAGTGCTTTTAGTCTACTTCCACCATTTATCATGTACAAAGAAGTGATGATCTATTCGATGCTTAGGTCAACAATAAGCATTAAACATGATATTCAAATATTGATACCGACACCAAATTATGGCATTTTTAAAAAGGAAATCG
This sequence comes from Dryobotodes eremita, assembly GCA_917490735.1. Lineage (NCBI taxonomy): Eukaryota > Metazoa > Arthropoda > Insecta > Lepidoptera > Noctuidae > Dryobotodes > Dryobotodes eremita. Next base: position 20,707,534 of record OU823243.1, on the reverse strand, counting down.
GAAAGACATCGTGCTAAGAAATCAAAAGTTTTCACAGCTCAAAATGTGGAAACGTTTCTAAATGAAGCCCCTGACCACACCTTTCTTCTCACAAAAGTAAGTACCTACTTACTGATTGATTTTTTGTGTAACTAAAATAGCTACATACTTACTTAAGTATACTATTTAGCGACCCGCTCATGTATCGATCGCTTGTGTGCGATCGACTGAAGCCTTGCGTAATGTTAAGACAAGCAAAAATGTCGAGATTTCTGCGCTCTATCCAAGTTAAATATTATTGTAAACCTTCGTTAGGTTTATGTGGCTATTATTACATTTATATGTGTCAATCAAATCTAAGAAGGCGTATAACTTTTAATACGTAAGAATTATCATAATTATGTTATATTAATGTACGTAACTTACCTTCCTACTTCCTAATCTACCTGCCTATTTGTGTAACAGGTGGCCTTGATTTTAGGAGTGAATGGCGCGCTTGTCGTGGAAATGAACTCTTAAAATATTTTTTTATTTATTATTTTAAACATTAAAATCGAAGATATCGAAAAACATTCAGATTTGTTGCTGGTAAATTGGCCAGATACAAAATAAAAGAAAGAACGGTCATTCGTAGTCCGTGGAGAACACATAAGAATTAATTGTCGGAAAGTACCAAGCTCTACGCCCCTCTAATATAAACGCTAACAGATTTTTCGTAGTTTATAATAATGGCAAGTACAGCAGGCAACTTATTGGCAAAAATAAGATCAGCACCATGCCGAATGAAATAGCGAAATACCTGAAGTTGACAAATGCCGAGATTGTTTCAGGAGAACATCGGCTACTCTATTGGCGGATTCAGGAGTAGGCATGGCCCAGATTAAAAGACACCGTGGATTGAAATCGGATGTGGTAGCGGAGGGCTACATTGAAAATTATATAGAGAATACGGATAAAATAAGCTGCCGCATTGGTGACAACATCAGACTAAAAACACCGTCGATAACTGATCCTTGGACACCTTTGTCACCGCAACCATCCATATCAAAACACTATTCATCTAGCCCGCTGCTTCAAACAACACCTTCGGTACCTTCACCAACTTTCACGACCCAAAATGATCCTCAGCAGACCCAAGTTTCTGAAACTTTACTCAACAGCAATACGCAAATAAAATTTACCTCCACTTCAATCAATATACCGAATAACACATACTTTGTCTTTCCAAAACCGGACTAATGTACCAAACATTACCTTTCACTTTTAATTGTTTTATATAGGTCTACTAACTGTAATTTTAATTTTATTAAATAGTTACTTCGATTCTAGTACTCAGTATTGCTTTTTATTGCCTCGTAGATTGTGCAGAAAGTAGAGTTTCCTCCTCGGGGATAAACGTGCCTTCGTCTTGGGCGAGCTTGAATCCCTCGCTGCACTCAGGATTCTTGTCTTAACTCCCTCGCTTTGCTCGGGAGTTAGCTCCAAATTCCTTCGTTAAGCTCGGGATCCAATACGGCGCCTGCGACATAAGACACTGCTTTATCCTCTTGGTGCATAATCTACTATTATAAAACAGAACTACCTAGTTGAACGTTAAAGATCATTACGTAAAAAATTCATAATCGGTGAACGGACCGCATGCCGAAGGACCACATTTTTTGTGACCCGTTATTTTTTTTTACTACTATTGCTCGAGCTATTCTCTATGCAATATCATATTTCCATAATACCTACAGCTGGTCTCGTTTCACACGTCGGCGTCGGTCGGTTGGTACAGCTGCATTTCTCACGTACCAATTTTTCCTCTCATTCAATTCCACTTTTAAAGTGCAATAAATACTGCAGCAATATGGAAAATTTCCAATAAAGGTAGGTACCAGGAATGCATATTTTCTAACCTATAGTTAGTGGAAGTGTTTGAAGCAATTTCTATTGTTAGTTTGGTCGGCGACCAGGCACCGTCGTTGGTCACACGGTACGCAGCACCGCGTGTCGGGGCGAACGCACTAACGACAAACAATAAACCTTTTATTATTTCAACTACACTTAGACCTGAGTATAGGCTGTTCTATTTCTGTTGGCAAGTGAGGTAAATATAAGTTGAGTCTATGTTCTATGCTTTTCTTTACTCTACAATGTGAACTAAGAAGTTTGTATGTTTTAACATTATTTTTAAGTTCTTTAACTTTAGATATAACAATGTTGTTTTAACTATTCGGGTTTATTACCAACTTTAAATCATGCGGCATTAATTATCGTCTCTCTAATTTTATTAGAAGTTGCTACTTTTAACTTAATATTTAATTAAAAAATAGAAAAACTTTAAAGTTTAGAAGAGCTCTAGTTTTCAAGATTGTCAATTGAAAAACAAACCATGTTTAGGTACCAACACGCCATAAAGACGCACAGTTGGGAGTAGATAGACCAGTCGGCACGCACGTAGGCACGGTGGAAAATTTTCGCCTTGTTCCTATGGAAAAATTTTTCACCCATATAGGTAGGTACGAAAGTTAGCGCGAACGGGCGTTGATGGGTAATCAAAATTCTACGCTTGTTTCAGTTCGGATTGGCACGTGAAATGTGGGGCGGACAAGGAAACGGAACAAAATAAGAAAACCTTTGTGTTATTTTTCGAAATGTTTCCTATTAAATGTTTGTGGTCTTGTTGTTACGAACTGCCAGTAAAATAAAAAGTGCAGAGATAAATTAGCGCGTTTATCAGAATAAATAAGTAGTGCTTTCGTAAAAATGCATTTTGTTTTGTTAAATAACTGGAGTACTTTCTCTAATAGGTACAATTATTAGCTTCTTACACTTTCTTCGTTCTAAAATTCTAGACGGTATTATTTTATTTATGCAACATTTCAGCCGGAAAACACTAAATTGTGATTATATTTGAAAATAGAACTATAACAGTTTGGAGGCCAGCACTAAAAGAAAACAAAACAATACCGCATTCATAAAATAAAATCAATTTTGCAACAATTTACACCCACACCTTTTCTAGTGCTACACACATCAAAAATGTCTAGGGATTAAGATATTTAAAAAATATATTTTATTGCCCTATTGAAAATAAATAAAAAAATATCTATCTAGGTTGATTAAATAAAATGTTTTCGTATGTTTAGGTCGACGAAGTACTCTCTGGTTTTGCATTAATGACTTATCGCGATTTTAGCTTACCTATGCGTTTTCATCTTCTTAATCCGGACATTAAAATGTGATAAAAATATAAAATAAGAGACACTCAAAACGCCAATCTTCTTCTGCCCAATTTCTGTGTTCACGCGGAGCTCATTGTAAACGGGCTCTGCAATTGCGGGGCTTAATAGGTGGTAAGTAAGTGGTGGTTTTTATGGTGTACATAATAAAGAGTATTCTATTCTATTCTAAGTAGCGGCCTTCGGGAACGGAGATTGACTTCTTGCAAGCGATTTCTTATGATTTGATCGCTATTAACATCCCTGAAGAGCTATGAAGCCTCGTAACCTACATCATCGCGGTCATTGTACGATTTCGTCGAGCAGTAATTTGTGGTGTGGTGTTGTGGTGATGCGAGCTCGTCCTCTATGTCGCTCTGCCACGCTGCTTGTCATGCGGCAACGTGTCCAAAGTTGACTTATAACACTCTGCGTAGTGCCCAGAGTGATTGCAACAGCACGTTGCCGAGAACCAGCTTCCAACATTCCCACGCCTCTGATAATTTCTTCTCGGCTCAAATGACGTCTTCTCTCCAGAATAACGTTCTTTTGCATTGATTCCACTCAGAATTATGGCAGAATGTTACTGATTTGACCTCAAACCCGTTGCAGGATTATATCGAAATACGACTTGACAGAAGATTTTCATCTTTTGACCGAAATTCAAAAACTATTCCATTTTCAAATGACGAAATTTACTTAAAAGTATCCTTAAGTGTTACATACAAAAAATATAATTAAAAAACCTTCTTTTTAGTAACACTGGCAAAAACTTGCTTGATCCCTAGACACTTTTGATGTGTGTATGTTCAAACATGAATCTCTATTAAATACTGGCAGATTCATTCCAAACGATATTCAAATCTAGTTTTAAATCGTCATTCATCGTTCTATTTTCAAAACGAACGACCATGTCTAGTTATTTCTAAACATGTCTGAATTCAATAAAAAACGTCCTGACCATAACGGTTTTAATTAGGATTCCAAGGCGTTGTAGCGACAACTAGTTATGTGAGTAGTTAAGTAGGAATATAATGTTTGTATTCAGTTAACTGTACGCAATTTGTTTTATAATGAACTAGGAATTATAGCTTTTGCTTCACCTGCTTGATTTCCTGGGAAAATTAAGTGTTGGAGTCAGGAAGGTGTAAGTTTCATCGCCACCTTTACGGTATTAAAATAGCTTTGCTGATCTATCGATGAATTAATTAGGGGTCTAATTAATTTGCCAAAGGAGTGTTTTCGTCCGTTTTCAAAAATGGAACGTGCGTGCACCTTTGATCGTGCCTAATTTTAATTGGTCCTTTGAAAAGACTGCCAACACATCTAAGTATCAATAGTCACCGAAGCCTTATGCCATATTTATGAAGACGACGCTTCGATATTGGCAAAGATACGAGACTGTTCGCCATTAAAGTTCAAATGGGAAGGAAGGAGCTACATAATGTAATTCTACAATATATAATTGAAAATAAACGGACACTTTTAAGTGATAAAGAAGTCGTTAAGGAAAAGTACATAACGGAAGAAAATGATCACAAGAAAATTGGGCTAAAAGACAACAGACCTATTTCTACTCCACAATGTCTAAATACCTCTTAAGACCCTAATTGAATAAACAAAAACAATTTTAAGCCAATTATTTCTCCGGTTCAAATTCATTATGCTCCAGCTCCAAAAGAAAAACCGTTGGAACAAATTTAAAAACACAAAACGGTCCACCATCTTTATTTATAAGTTTCAATGAAGCACCCTCGTCAAGATTGTCGCACATTTTTTCTTTATTAAACTCGATCACGCAGCACAACTTTGTATGTAAAAGGCTAACTTCGTACCTTCTTAAATTTAATGTGAGGCGATTACTGTTGCCCGATTGGGCAGCACTTGACACAAAAATGGAAAGCTTTTAGGAAACTTGTACTTTTGACGGTGTATTGACATTCTTGAGCGATGTTGGAGGATCGAGGGAGCGTTATAATATAGACAATGGTCCATGGTGGCTTTACTTCTTTGTAGGAAAATCACTATTTTCATTTATCATAACAATGATGGAACTATTGATATTAGGTTTAGAAATTGCCATCTTCAACCAATCTAAATTGTACTACGTTTTGCCCGCGGCTTCGCCCGCGTAAAGGTCGGAAATTATACCACTGGAACGTACTACCGGGATTCATACTATCCTATGTCCTTACCCGGATCATGGCCTGTCCGTATGCCTTTCAAGTAAATCTGTTCATCCGTTACGGCATGAAAAGGTAGCAGAACCAAGAACCCCAACAACCCCCTTGACCTCCCGGACCCCTGAACTTCAAGATACGGGCTATAACTATATTTCCATTTCCTTAAATCTCTTGAAAAGAAGTACACAAAAAATCAATTTTAAAATGTATGTTAATTTTAAAATCATCACCTATTTTACCCCCTTGTGAGATGATAAAAAAAAAACGCTGGAACTCGTAATTCTTTATTTCTTACCAAAAGCATTTTTACCGAAATCGTGAAAAGGTAACATACGTACATACATACAGATAGAGTTGCTTTCGAATTTATAATATTAGTATGGATAACTGTACCTATTTGAGATCAATCTCATTACCGTACCTTTTTTTTTTTTTTTTTTTTTGGGTGGGAAATCATCAAATGACGTCTCCCGCTCTGGGCGGAGCGGAAGGGCGTGTCAGACTCTTACTGACTAAAACCCACCCGTGTTCCTTCAGTTGCCTGTGCGCCAGGGCCACGGTAACTCTTTCGAACAATCCGCAGCCCTGGCAGGCATCGGTCCTATCGGACCCCGTCTATTTTGCTGACATCTCTTTGAGGCGCGCGTGGAACACGACGCGCCGTCGACCCGGGCCTGGTCCTTACCGGACGGCGAGCTGCCCATTGCTCGCCGTCCGCAAGCCCGCGCCTACGGTGGCCGGGAGTCGGCAATCGACTCCCGACGCCCAGGGTGTCTCCTCCTCCTGCGGCGGGTAGGGGCGCGAGGGCGCAGAGATTGCCTCTCCCTTTCGCGCTCCGCCTCCTCCTTCGCGAGCATTACTGCTTCGCAGAAGGAGGTGACGGCTTCCCATTCCCTCTCGCTCCGTACCATGGCCTGAACCAGGGCCGGACGCGAGAGGTCGCCGCCGCCGATCGCCGCCACGAGGACACGGCGGTGCTCCGCCCAAGCCGGGCAGACCTCCACCGTATGCTCCACCGTGTCCTCCGGTCGATCCACACAATGGTAACACCCGGGCGTTTCCTCCCGCCTTATCCGGAACAGGAACCTCCCGAAACAGCCATGTCCGGTGAGGACCTGCGTCAGGCGGAAGGTGAGGACGCCGTGGCGCCTCTCAAGCCACTCCTCAAAGAGGGGTCTTACCGCCGCAATTGTGGCGTGCCCTGCGCTGGGTTGCGACAGTCGCACTCTCCATGCCGCCATGAGATCCCGCCGGATCTCTGTCCGCTGTGCCGCGATAACTCGCGGCAGCGGAGTTACGCCCCGGCGTTTCGCCTCCTCGCGCCACTCCCAAACGTGCGCGAGGACCTTTGCCTCCAGATCCCACAGCGGTAATCCGGCAAGGAGGCTCGCCGCCTCGCAGGAGACCGTGCGGTATCCCCGTACCATCCGGATGGCCATGACCCTTTGGGACGCGTTCAACCGGCGGGCTGGCCGGAGCCTCAACGAACGCGCCCACACCGGCGCCCCGTAAAGGGCCATGGACCGCACGACCCCCGCGTAGAGCCTCCGGCAGGAGGCGTTTGGCCCCCCCAGATTGGGCAAGAGCCGCTTCAAAGCAGCCCCGGCCCGCTGCAGTCTGGGAGCCAAACGTCGGAAGTGCTCGACGAAGTTCCACCGGCTGTCGAGGACGAGTCCCAGGTACTTCATCGTCGACTCGACGCCGATGTGAACCCCTCCTACCGTTATTTGGGAGCCCGACAGTGGCGCGTTCCGAGGACCATGAAAACACATGGCCTCGTACTTGTGCAAGGCCACTTCGAGTCCCAATTGCCGGATCCTCTCAACGACTATCGCAACCCCGCGTGTCATGAGTTCGGCCGCCGCCTGGTGCGACCTCCCCTGCGCCAGGACCAGCGTGTCGTCAGCGTAGCACACTACGCTGACGCCACTAGGGAGGTCGGCGCGCAGCACCCAGTCGTAACCGATGTCCCACAAATGCGGCCCCAGGACCGATCCCTGTGGGACACCGCACGACATCTCTCGCCGGTTCCATTCTCCCTGGTGACCGGGGTAGATTACCGCCCTATCCGTCAAATAGGCCTCGACTACACGACAGAGGTAGGTCGGCATCCGGTGATACTGGAGTGCCTCCCTGATGCAACTCCAGGGCAGGGTATTGAAGGCGTTGGCGATGTCTAGAGACACCGCCAAGACGACCCCACCCCGGGCCACAGCATCCTCCGTCGTGAGGGCTCGCACGCGCATGATGGCGTCCACCGTGGAGCGCCCCCTGCGGAAACCAAACTGGCTCTCCGCCAAATCCGGCCCCACCCGCACCAGCTGCCCGACGAGGCGGTCTGCAATGACTCTTTCAAAGAGCTTGCCCACCTCGTCGAGCAGCACGATGGGCCGGTAAGAGGACGGAGAGTCCGCCGGGCGCCCCGGTTTCTTAATGAGGACCAGTTTCCCCGTCTTCCAACGAAGTGGGAACTGGCCCTCCTCCAAGCATGCGCTTAGGACCAAGCATGCACTTAGGATCATTACCGTACCTACAGTTTCTTTCCTGGCAAAGAGTACTCCTCTGTAGGACTTACATGTGAAGAAGAGCAGCATCCTCCAGTTTGCTAATAGCTACAAATTGTTGTGACCACCAAACCATTCGCCCCAAGTAACACAAATTTACTGCATAAAAGCTTTGGAGCCAACTCCATTATTCCCTAAGGTGCTAAGACCCAAGTGCTAAAGCGTGCTCTGAAGGCCTAACGCAGCAACTCAAACGCCATTTTGGGCATAATTTGATGCAGCTCTCAGTTTCATTTCAATTGCAAAAATCTCGCATCTGAATTATCTGTAAAAAGTTAAATAAACAGTCATAAGCACCCTATAACTTGAGAAAAATTGTAAATGAGTCCGTCGTCCTAGTAGCATACAATGCCTATGTAACATCTACTCTACGCTATGGAATTATATACTGGGAAAATTCTGTAGACAAGCTCATCGCATTCAAGGCGCCATCATTAAAATATTATTTGTAAAGTTTAAATTACTTACATTACTGTCTCGTGATATATGTCAGCGGCTAAAAACGCTTCCAAGTTTACTGTGCATAAATATGACGTTCTTGGAGTAATTTTGAAGGGCTTTTATGATTACATCAAAATGTGAAAAGTAATGTAATAAATTTCTTACATTTTTTAAAATTAAATAGATTTTTTATATAATAAGTATTGAAAGTGTCTGTAATAGTCATTTGTATGTGTTTTTTTATAATTTTGCTGAAATGCATCGGGTAATCTTTAAATCTTGCAAGTAAAAAGGATAATTTTCTTAAAAAATATGTAGTTCATGCAGTGCAGCTTTAGCCCGCAGTACTCACCCCAAAACTTTATTTATTCGGGTTAAAGCGCTTATTTTAACTCTTATAAAGCTCCAAATGATTTTTATTTCTTTAGTGCAGTTGGAATCGTCAAAAGGGCTGTAATTTTGCCCTTTTTGCAGGCATAAGTATTAATTGGATGTGTTTTGCAGAGATCCGTAACGTGTGATTCAAGAAATTAAATCCGTCATTCAAGTAAGTAACTTCCAACTCTTAACACCTGAAAATTCTACTTCCTGCAAATATGGACGGATAGATGTTTGTTGCTCAATAACTTATAAACTACTAAACGGATTTTGATATTTGGTATGTAGGTACTTTAGGTGCTGGAAAAAGACATAGGACACTTTTTATCCCGGAAAATCTTGCACCTGGGTGAAACCGCGTTACGCAGCTAGTATTAAATAGATCACAGTGTAATAACAGTATTTTTTTTTCCAGGTTACAATTGTGTCTGCTCCAACAATGCAAAATTCTGAAACTGTTTACTTGTATGCTGCGGATGGAGTATACTTGGATATAGAGTTTACCACGGAAGTAGCTGTAGTTGAAGAAAATGTATCACGAAAGTGAATAACGGAGTCATCACCATTATTAGTTCAATAAAATATATCTGCAGAACCCTCGTCTGTATTATTACAACTTGACGCCTCAGTTGACGTCTCTGGTAAATTTCTAAAAACAAACACAAAATATACTTAAAAAAGTTGGATTAGTAAAAAAATCCACAAATAGTCGTCATATCCCCTACACCTGCTTAAATAAAGTAGAGTAGCGTACATTATGTTTCAATTTAATTTCCAAAATGGTCTCAAAATGTTTATTTATTTATTTATTTATTTTATTATTTATGTACACACAGTAAAATAGATACAGATACGGCATATTAGTATTAAGTACAAAGGTACTGCTTATTTCTTAAGAAATTTCTTCCAGCAGACCCGCGAAAGGAGAAATGAAAAAGAAATGTAGACAATAGTGTGTGAGAACAAGAAGAGAAGAATTTGATTTGTGACGTCTTAAACTAGAATATTAAATATACTTACATATAATGCAAAATAAAAATAACATATACTCAAATAAATACATAATGCTAAAATAAATAAACTTATATATATAAATATATAAAATTCTCACAGTTAAAAGGAAAGGTAATGCTCTTTTACTCGGTATTTGAAATGAGAAATAGATTTTAAATCTCGAATGCTAGGCGGAAGTGAGTTCCACAATCTTACAGCATGAACAGAGAAGGAATAAGAATAGTAGCTGGTTTTATGAGGATGGGATTTAAGAAGGGATCTAAGATGTGATCTACACGGTGCGTCGCGAGGGCGTGCGTAAGAAAAACGCTCACGCAGATAGGAAGGATAAGATGGGTTGTGTAAGATGTTGAAGAGGAGACATAAAATCCGAGTGTTCCTGCGTAAGCGGATCGGGAGCCACTTGAGTTCCTTGCGAAGGTGAGAAACATGGTCATATTTTCGCAGACCGAAAACAAAGCGAATGCACAAGTTTTGCAAGCGCTCAGGCTTGATGTGCTCTAATGTTGCTCTAATTAATTATATAATACACCAACACTTACGTCTCATCAATAATGGAATCACCATTATTGTTTGAATAGAATCTACCTGCGGAACCCTCATCCGTTTTTATGAAACTTGACTTATCATTTCGGCTTGTCTCCGCTTATTTGGTTTACTTTATCATACTACTCAAGGGAGCATTGCTCCCATTTCTAAAGTTCAAAATATGCTCTAGTTATATTTATTGACTTTCTGGAACTTGAGTCAAATACAAAATACAACAAATACAAAATGTTTATTTGCTCAGAAATACATAGTTTATAAGGTAAGGTCTTAAATCCTAAAAGTCATTGTATTCTGCCTGCAAGCAAGCGTGCAAATCATTACAATTATAAAAAGATTAGGTATGTCAAAAGTAAAGCAAAATAAAAAAAATGTCAATGAAATAAAATGTAAGCTAAAATAAAAAGTAAATTGATTTGAAATATCCACGAAATACAATGTCAAAAAAGAATGATATGATAATAACTAAAATTTATATAAACCAGATTTCCAATAAATTAAATTTCATTTTTACAACATTTATAATTATTTAATTAGGATGTTACATTTACATTCTCCAAAAATTCTTTAACGCTATAAAAGCATTTATTTTGTAGCCAATCTGTCAATTGTTTTTTAAACACATTACCCTTCAATAATTTAATTTCGCTTGGTACATTATTATAAATCAATATACACATGTTAAATACATTTTTCCGGTAAATTTCTTTATGACCAGATGGTTGGTATAGTAAATTGCGAAACTTAGCCCTTTTTTGTCGTAGAACAACTTCGCTATGTAGTTTAAAGTAATGCATGTTCTTCTTTACAAACATGCAGATGTCTCGTATATATAAAGAGGGCAGTGGAAGAATCCTAGATTTTTTAAATAAAGGCTTGCAGCTATCTAAAAACCATGCCTTGTATATGACCCGAACGCAACGCTTCTGGAGCTTGAAGACTCTATCGGTATCGGTCGAGTTGCCCCACATGATTAGTCCATAGCTTAGGACAGATGACACGTAACCATGGTAAGCCGAAAGAGCTGCTTCTACAGTTCTACAGTCTCTATAAGAGTTATTATTACCTCTATCACCAGAACTTTAAGTAGAATAACAGTGGTTATTTCAACTCATATACAGCTGCTTTAAGCAGGCTACAATGAACTCTTTTATGCAGTTAAGCGGCATTTAGCTATTACAAGATAATCCTGTAAGCAGCTTTCACTGATCAAATGCCCTTTGTAACCCTTTGTTACAGACGTAAGTAATAAATGGGCTCTAGAATAAACTATTATAAAGACAAGGGTAGCATTAGGTTCCTTTACTGCCACTCTTAGTTACTTTTCTACAGACGTCATCGGAAACAAATATGCAACTTAAAACTGCTTCTTGAACTCTAAAATCGCTATTATACAACTTAAAGATATAAAATATGCTGCAATTTCTACCAGTGGGTTGGTTGTGGCCAAGCGTTCGTAATGATAATGGAAACTATCCTTTAAGATCGTTCATTATGGAGCGGTCATTTGGGAGCCCATGTAGAGTACCAGTTTACGGCCTGTGATACGATGTGATTGTAATTAGTTGGCGATTTATATGTACTTACTTGCTTTATGTAGTTTATATTGCCTTACTAGCTGACCCAACAGACGTTGCCCTGCCCAAACAATAGTTCATACAAAAATCCCATAGAAAAAAGGACGTTCAGCTTTTCCCGAATTTGTAAATTTTCCGGGAAACTTTTCCAATTCTTCTTTCCATAAAGATCTAATTAAGACTATGACGAATATTTAAAAAAAAATAATAGCCGAATCGGTTCAGCCTTTCTCAAGTGATGCATTTACTTTAACTCACACACTTTATTATCACTTGTTAATTTTTTTTATAATCTACTTTTACATTATTTGTAAATCTACGTGAGCACCATGTATCAATCTATCACATAATTAATTTACCTGTCATTGCTTTTTATTTAATTATTTTGACATATTATGGTATAGTAATTATTATATTCTGGGTGCATCGTTTTCAAATACCTATAAATAATTAATGTATACACAATATTGTAAAACATTTTAAAAGAGTACTGGTGAAGTGTATTGCCCATTCTTCTCCATATGAAACTACCTTTTGAAGGGGCAACTATAACCAATTTTTTTTTTTTTTTTGTGAATATTTTCTTTCAAAAGTGCCTTTTATGTGCCTTTTTGAAATAAAAGATGTGACTTTGACAGAATTAACTCTATGATAGACGACCTGAAAAGTAGCAATCCTTCTAAACTTGACAAAGCGTCACATTCGCTGGTCATTGTACACGGAAGTCATAGAAAATGAACTTTTACGTGGATATAAAATCGCTCTGGAATAGGAAACGACTCCTAAAGTTGGTGTTTTATGCCGGAGACCAGCGGGGTAATAGCGAAACACACTAACAGTAAGAATAGCTTTCATTTTGACAGTTCAACAACATTCATTGCGTCATTTACGTTGTGGAGCAGACAATTTTTTCGAACATATAAAGCAATGGATTCAAAATGATTCAGATTGTGATTGATAATGTGTTACGGAATTAGGGTGCCGCTCTAGTTCCCGAGTGAAGGCATTGCAATACGGAGCGGTGAAACTCGCTTCAATATGCCCGCATCCAGCTCAATTATGTGGTCCTTGCCACCTGCTTACATGGTACATTAGGCAAACCTCTTTTGAAACACTTTTCTTCATTATGTGAAGGAAGATAGATCGTTATAATATCGAGCTTTAGAAATTGACTTTCACAAAGGTAAGAATGGTAGAGAGGACGCTCTAGGAAGCAGAACTTTTTCGAAAATGTTCTACGAATGTGTCATTCTCACGGCTTGAGAGTGAGACTGTATACCTGTAGGTGTTCCTACAAATAAGCTTGTGTAAATAATATTCAATTATTTTCTTTTTCTATTTAATTTAGAGAAAAAAAATGTTTTGTTTTTATGTACTTTCCATGACGAAAGGTAAAATATGGTAATACCAGGACTGTGATATACTATTTTTACATAAATGTATGTGTAATGTAATCTACATATTGTTTACCCATATTTGCGAATTTGAAATTGAAAATACCTAGAAGTTGCTCTAATTCACCAATCAATCAATCATCAATGTAATTATAACAATTTTCCAACTTTCCATAAATTTTTCAATTTCAATTACTTATTTTTCTTTTTTAAATGTTCCGTCTTGTTTCCCTTAAAAGTATCTACAGATTAGATAGGTGCCTATAGATACGAGATATCAACATGCGCAATTAAAGTTTTAATAACTATAAACGAAATCAAAAACACTTTAAATTCGTGTCTTCAAAGCGATCGATCCAAATTACAAACAGCGTGTAATGGAATGGCATCTTCTCGTTCAACTGAAGTGAACGACGCGACGTTATCCAAGCCAATGGACGCCTTAATCGCTTGAATTGCGTATAATAGTGTTAAACTCATGTTTGAGCGATTAACTGATCATTTTCACATAACACAAGCACGACTCCACATTCTCTGGGAAATTATTATTCGCTAATATTAAGTAAGATCACTAATGTTCAAGCTTGTTGTAAAACAGGCCATTAGATCGTAGATTAGCGTTATAAATATTCATATTTCGCTATTGTATAAATAGATAGCGTATTGAGAATTTAAATGAACACAAAAAACATGATTGTGTTCGGAGGCGGCGAGATGTATTCCTTTGCCAATTACAATAGAACACGAGTGTAGGAACAGACAAAGGTGCATGATGCGGTTTGCTCGACGACCCACCCGTAGCCGTAGACCTGCCACGTCTATAATAAAATAAATATATTGTAGCGGTAAACGTTTTATAGGCCCGGGGGTGCGCGGGACGGGGCGGGCCGCGCGGAGAGGGGGTGCGTTGACCTCGGGCCAGGTTTACGAGTGCATTTGCACAGTGACACCCCCCCGCGGGCCGCGCGCCTCCTCCGCCATCATCATGCGTGCACGCAGCACTGCGATTCTCGAAATCACAAAAAGCGGCCAATTATGATTGATACAGTCAAGATTCGACGACCGTCGCGCGTCGCGCCGAAAGGTAAAAACGACTAATCGCTCCCCGGTTCATTAACGTCGTCTAGACTTGATAACAATCGAGCTCTTTTATTTAGACCAATGGTTTTCTAATATCGATTCGATATTTTCTGGTGTTCGAGCAAATTTTCTTTTCAATAGATGTCAAGCTGACGGCACACGCGCGCTCGGCATTGTGCACGCCGGGAATGTCGTGTTACTTCCTGATAGATACGGGCATACAATGCCGTGACGCGACAGTACACCTATCATAATAAAGGCTCTTCAGCGCACCCACACTACTTACATAGTTTAGTTACAGACTGTTTTCGTAGTTCTTTGTGTTGCCTGATTTACATCACAATGCAGAATCACATTTCAAACAATTTCATAGTCCAGTAATAATGCTTAAAGGTGTCCTAGAACTGAACAGCGACTTCCAATAAAACGGAGAGATATGTAGATTTTTTTCTGAGAAAATATTCCTAATGTGAAGCAGAAAAGATCTGGTGTTGACAGCCTTTACAACTTCGTTGACATTCGTTTTCATTCGCAGAAACCTGAACGTATTTAACAAAGAAATAATTAGTTCATTGACATCGCAAATAGAGTTCCTATTGGAATTGTGAGTACCTTAGGGCGAGAAGGACCATTAATGGGAACGACTTAAAAGCCCCCTGGAACATTTGTTCAACCGCCCATCTAGGCAAGTGTGAAGTGTGGCCACACACCTCGCTGTTTCGCCTGTGGATCGGTCGTTATAGTGGCGACTGGCCCTTAACCGCGTGATACACCGGGGATCAAGAATTCAAGACTGGATGAAAGGAGTAAGTCGATTTTCTCGACTTTGTGTATTTTCAGTCAGGCTTCCGAAAGTGTAGAAGCGCTTTCAAAGTTTGGAAGTGTTTTTGGTTTGTCACGTTTCAAAAGTTTTGATGTGTTCACAAACTTTGAATACCTTTTCATGAGTAGAAAGAGAAAATATCAAACAAAGTGATGACGAGTATTTAAGCGAAATCAAAGTGACAGAAACCTAGGTGTCTAATAGATAATGGAAAGCTGAATTATGGCTTTTGAAGAGATAATTCGTATAAAGCAAGATTTATGTTTATTCTGGCACATTAAAGATTTATTTCACCCTTTGCTATGCTGCTGAATTTGAAAAAGTGCTGCAGCATTGTTCTGACAGCTGAGAGCTTTCTACAAGCTTTTTACAGAAAGGTAAAACTTTAAAAGTTTTTAGAATTGCACTGTTTTAGGTATGTCTAAGTAACGAAGCACTAAGAATATTATTTACTTTGGTATAACTTTCTGATCTTGTATGGCAAACATTGTTGTGAGTTTGTAACTTTGTATGTTTGTAAAGGGTAAACTCTAAAAATACTGAATCATCCCGAACATTCTTTCACAGACAGTAAAGCTCCTATTCTCGAGTGACATAGGCTACTTTTTGTGCCAAAAAATGCAAGATTCTTATAGTAATCTCCATGCGAGTGAAACCGTGGGCCATAGTTACAAATAGACAAAATCCAGATCACCACCCGTGTATCACGGGGCTTTAAAGTGGGTAAAAAAGTGAAGTAGTATGTGAAACAGCTTCTTGTGGCGGTGTTTAAGCAGGGAGCGAGCGCGCCGGGTTTGTCGAGCAAACACGAGCGGGACGCGTGACGCTGTGTCGCGACCTCCCGACTCCCGCCATTGTTGTCTCCGGTGCGCCTGCGCATGCAAGGGTGCGGACATGGTGGAGGAAAGAAGCGGGAGCGGGTAAAAAACTTTTTGTTTGAGGAATCTGGAGCAACGCGTGAGACATTTCTGCCCTGTGGATTACAGTAAAATTGAGGCAACAAATGACTTGCATCGTCTAAACACTGTTTAGGCAATACAACTTTTTGGAACGAAGTTCCTTCACGCGACTTCCGGTAGGAGTTAACTGGTAGTAATCGTCACGTAAGGAAACAGCGTTATGCTTTCTCCATTCGACTTGCTCTTTTTCTCTTTCTCTTTCTATTATAAATGTATACGAGTGTGTATGCGCGTGCACCTATCGCGTAGGGAACTTCGTTCCTGATAGGGGTTCCCCGACCGCACGTGTTTGTTTTTATTACGTATTGCTAATTCAACGTATTGCGCGCCTCTGAATTTTCATGGGTGGTCCGATTACGTAAAATCAATCGCCTTCGATACACTTGCATATCGTTTGTAGTAAAACAATTGAGTTTGATACGGCATGGAGCGTTGATACCTCCAAATATGGCTAAAAGCGTCACCAGAATTGAAATATTCTATAGGATCACCATAACCTTATAACTTAATAATAATAATTTTATAACTTGGTTTTATAATATATGGAAAATGTCGTGGGTTATACATTTACTTACTCTGTAGCACAAATTTTGTGTAATACTGTAATGTATAACTGTTTATTTTCCCAAATAAATAAAATAAAATAAAAACCTGACCCTGCAGTTCAAATTGTGTTGTTACACAATTATTCCTTTTAGCAATTGCAATATTCAATGTTTTAATCTAGTTGCCGATACAACAGATTGTTAATCTGATAAAACTAAATACCTATTTCTAACGAGAGTAATAAAGGTGTTATTTTTTTAAAGCTATTGCATAGCTTTTATCGCGGGCTTTGAGCGTGGCGACCGAATCAATAAATTCCGTAACGAAAATAAAACCTAACACCCTCCACTTCGCCTACCATGTAGCTCGGCCGAGCGTTCGCTTAACGTGTATGTATATGGTACGACTGTAGGTACTTGAATTAATATCAAAGAAAAAAAAATACTGCATAAATAAAAAATAAATAAATAATTATAATTGCATAAGTTGATAAAAATGCTATGCAATAGCTTTACCGCGGCAGTCCCCGAGTGCCACACGTGTTTTTTGTTGGAACCATCCCATGAACATTGGCCAGATTATTTGCAACTAGCCTTTGCCCGCATGGAGGTCAGAAATTATCCCACGGGGGCGTACTACCGGGATAAAAAGTATCCTATGTGTTAATCCAGGTTATAAACTATCTGTGTGCCAAAGTTCATCCAAATATTTAGCCTTTTTTGCGTGATTGAGTAACAAACATTTAAAATATTAAGTAGGATAGGATAACCAGGGTGGACAAATGGCCCAATTTATTCCATAAAAATATATTACAGTTTAGTAGGTAAATAATGCAAATATGTAAAAATTCCAGCATTAGGAAAGTTTAATATTCCGTCCTTCTAGTAAAGTAGATACACCTAATCGTTTTGCCCTGCCTTCAAAATCTCAGTTGGGCTCATAAACTTTATTTATAACTTTGAAGAGCGTAAGTACACAGACTTCTTGCTTTAAAATTTAAGCAATATTTTTTCTTAATGAGTTTATACTTTGCCCTATCAAACCGGCCGAGCCAGACACCCTTTTGTCAAACATAGGTTACGTTTTAGTCCTGTAGAATTGATAGGATTTAAAACACATGTCACTTCTCTACATTTAGCGTTTGTAATTATAGAGTATTCCCGACCTGAGTACAGTCACTGAATGGTCCTATCATACCACATCCTTATTTATTTATTAAACTTTGTGCACTACAATGGTGCAAAGACGGATTTTATGCCTTCGGCGTTCTTTTCCAATCAACCAAGGGTGGTGGAGAAATAACACCATAGGTATCATATTGCCGCTTCTACTGCTTCACCCGCTTCTACCATCACCATGGCCGAATCTCACCGCATTCGTTCGCTGCACTTGTCACACACGTGCATAATAAAACATCTTTATGTGGCATGTACCTCGCTCCGCGGCGATTGTGTGAGACGTCTACTCAAATTCAATTAGTTGAGATTGCAACGTTAACGTAAAACGAAACGTTGACTGTGTGAACCAGTATGAACCCGGCCTGGCTGTATGCAGGCATTGCCACAACCGACATCGACTTTAGTAATTACGTTTCCTAGTTTAGTTTACAATTTATGGTTTTGTGTGTTGCCATAATGTGAAATTTTATATTCGTGTAGTCTGAACTCTGATTCTACAGGTTTGTTGCGAAGTGCAACAAGTGGTCCTGTGGGACTTAGTTCAGAATACTAATGTTATTCAGTAGAATAGTTTGTACCTATTTGCTGCTTTTGAATCTGATTAGTGTTCTCATCTATGGATACGGAATTTCTGAACTACAAAATCATTAGGCTCTTTGTCTTTCTAATTTCTTACTTAGTTGTACGTAGACTAAGCAGGTAATTCTAAAAGAATTGTTATTGGGACAGCAGATCTAAGTATATCGATGATATAATGGTCTCAAAGAATATCTTTTTAGTTTTAAATTAATCGAAATGTAAAGGCTCCTTCACACAGGCGCGACACGTGACGCGAATTCCACGCGACACAAAGGCACCGCCCGTCGCGCATCGAGCGAGAGCGGTGTCTTTGTGTCGCGTGCGCGTGAAGAAGCCTTAAGTCGGTACCTACCTAATTATTTACGGTTTGTTTCGTGGTCTACTTTTCACCACAAAATTATGTGGGAAACTTTATCAATTTACATTCTAGTTACAAGTTAAATTAAATTTAGCTAAATACTTACCCACTCCTAAATAAGTTTCATTTCGCTTTGGCAAATATTACAGTATAAGCTAATACTAAAATATATAGGGCGGTAGGGACTTCGACATGCAATCTGTTACCATGGATTCAGTACATGGTTCTGAAAAGTCCTGCATTGAAATTTTTCGTCCGTTATTTAAAAGAAATTGCTGTTCCATACATTATGACCACGTAGGTATTATTATTGGGACAGAAGTTAATTGTTAATTAAAATGTTTATAATAATCATTCTTATTATTAACACTTTTCTGTGAAGCAGCCGATTTTTTTTTTTTGATAACCGACGTAATATTTCTACGCTAGGGGGTCTAGAGTCATGGTTTTAGTTTGCACTTTGATGTCACTGCTACCCTATATACACGAGCTAAGTACACTTAATAACAACCAAGTCAGGTCGTATTAAAACAGTTCTAGAATTGCATTGCACTCAGAAAGTTTCACACTTCAGTTTAATATCCATTGCGCCATTCCAGCAACAAACAAGCAAGTTTGACTAAAACTCGCACATAAACCACGCAATGTGTACCGCAAAAGGTTAAAACATTTCTAGATAGAAAGGTATTT
Source organism: Dryobotodes eremita (assembly GCA_917490735.1). Lineage (NCBI taxonomy): Eukaryota > Metazoa > Arthropoda > Insecta > Lepidoptera > Noctuidae > Dryobotodes > Dryobotodes eremita. The sequence continues at coordinate 20,688,042 of OU823243.1, read as the reverse complement.
TCTTAGTAGATCGAATGGATTACGTTAAGTAATCCACGTGTCAGAGTAAGCTCTGGAGGACCGCTGTCACACTCAATAGATAAAAATGTGGAAAAAATGTACAAAGGCTGGCTAGTGCGAACCGTTGCCGCCGCGCGCTAAGATGGATGACTCAATAAATACACCATGTGTCCTAAGGCTACCTTCTCCTTGCTATTTCCTTTTTGCTACATCTTATGTTTCATGTGAACTGCTGAGTGTATTAGGTCCATTATCACTAAGAGAATTTTCCTCACTGTTTTTCGAACATTGTTTTCCAACTTCAAATTCGCGTTGGTTACCTTCGTGAATTAGTTATTCAATAATTCCGGTTTCAGATCCTTTTGTTAAGAGATGATCCTTTTCTTTGATCTAAACGTTTGTTGTTCGATGTTTATCAGCCTCCTTGTAAATGTTTGTCCAATCTCTGGAAAACCGAATGAATTTTCACTGAAAAAGTTTTCGTTCGAATAATTCTTTTGTGTTTGTGTTTTAGCAGTCGCTAAAAAGGGCAGCGATTGTTTATTCATAGCGACGATTATTGTTTAATTAGATACATTACGAGTATTCCGTTTGTTAACGAAGGAGTATAAAATATTAGCCCGTTTGTTAACGAACGAGAATAAATATAAGCATTTATTTAAATCAGTCTCATTATTGTTGTGGTCTCATATTCCACGGACCCTTTTCTATTTAGTTACAACCCTACCTATAAGGCAGAAGCTTGAGCAAAACACCCATTCAGTATAACGAGCTACATCTATATTTACTCCCCGCCATTCTATTAACATCTCCCAATATCATACACACTCCCTTCGCCGTAATATCACGTTCACGATAAGCTAATCTATGGCCTTGTTAACAGCGAAACGCGAAGTAAAAACGTCTATATGAGGCCCGGGATCATTGAAAATGGCGGGCCGTCAGCAATGCACAGCATTTAGAGAACCATGTCGCGGCTAGATAAAATCATTTAGCGTAGCTGGCATTTATGTAAATACCGCGAATACACACGGCAAAACGATCAGACATGTATCGGACTCGTGTACCCAGGCCGTTATAATTGGCTTCGATAATCTGTGGTGCAAATTATTGGCGGGAAAAAGATTGACGATTTAAATTCAGACAGTTTTCTTTTTTTTAAACCTTTGTGGCACTTGTAATGCCCGTACTGAATATTACTGAAGCAAGTACAAATAACAAATGTGTTACAAAAAAGAGCTTTTGATTTAGTATTCCATTGTCGCACCTGTAAAGGAGGAAGTTAAACTTTTCTATTGTAATGCCATTAATACAATACAAAGTTTTTAACTGGGACAATGAAAAACTAGCCTATTGTGTTACTTAATGAAATGGAGATTTATTGTAAGCATACAACACTTTAGAGGCATTTTCATAAATACCGGAGAGAGAAGTACCAAAGAGTTTTAGTTAGTAATATTAAAATAAGTTTACCTAATTGACCATATTCGTTACATGAGGAGGACGAAACACGCATTTTAGTTATTTAATCGACGAATGACATCAGAGTTAAAACTTTTTTGATCAAATTACTATCAATCAGCAATTAAAAAATGTTAGGTTCTCACGAACAATTTTATTAGTTTAGTCACGGTTTGTCGATACATAATAAATACGTTGTTACGCCTAAATAATATTTATGTTAGTTAACAGTTAGAAAGTATTAAAACGAATGTTATATTCTGGCCTGACGCGATTCCGGCCGAATGGTCCTTAATCGGTTTCTTGACTTATTCAAATGTATTAGTTTTAAACGTTCGAGTGCAATTTGATTTAGGAACGACAAAGGCCGCGCACACACGCGCGGTGGTCTGTGTGTAGCAGATAACAGGTTTGGCATGAAAGTGTGGACGTCGCCTCAGCGAAGTGTGTCGCGCGGCGCATGAGTCCCGAGAAACTGCACTTCGCAATTTAGATCCTTGTTTTTTTTTTAATTTTTAACAATTTTTCTTATAACAAACATGACCCATAACTGGTTAAGTATTCGTTTTACTTCATTTGTGTAAATAATGCACGTCAATAAAGATTCAAAAGATAAAGCTCAGGGTACCTGAAAACGTGATTAATTTTAGCTCTCTCTTTGGGTTTAGAAGTTTTATTCAAAACACTTTGAAACTAGTATTTATTTAAACTCGCCCTATCTTAGAAAATACTGTCTCGAGGTCATTATTGATTTAATTATAGTGAGTGAGAAGAGCTTCTGCAGCCTGAACAAGTTTCTACAAGTCTAGATTTATTCGTTCGTGAACACACGATAGTGACGGAGGCTTTTTGTAAGTAGGTAGCTAAATATAGGCTTGAATTTCTATGGTGCATTTCACACTACTTATGGTACGGTATGTGAGAGGTAAGTAAGAAAATCGTAAGCAAAATTAGGCAGAAAACTTAATTTAAAAGACCCTTTTTTTATTTATTAATTATGATATTACAACAATACGACATCTATCCAACTATGATTTCAAAACAACAGTCTATCCTGCGGGGTAATTACGTAACACACAAACAGTAGGAATGGGTTACATTTTGACAGTTCAACAACATCCATTGCGTTATTTACGTTGTTGAGCAGACAAATTTTTCGAACATACGAATCGATGGATTAGCAATAGGCTTCAAAATTATTCAGATTGTGATAGATAGTGTGTTACGTAATTAGGGTGCTGAAATATAAATAAATATTAGCAGATTTACAGCCGATAAGAGGTAACATATGTTTTTACACAGGCGGATAGATTAGGTAACAACTTTTCCTACATTTTCCGATACTGCTGTAGCCATTGTACTTGCTCGACACTAAAGCCCGTATTACAGAACCTCACTCAAAACTCAAGCGTTACTTAAAACTCGTTTAAAGTCATTTGATTGGTTGAAACTAGTTTTAAGTAATGCTTGAGTTTTGAGTAAGGTTCTGTAATACGGCCCTTAGTAGCCTCATTGCATTCCTTGTAAAGTAAGCTTTTACCAATTATGATATTTTTCAGTTTTTGACTGATTCATCACCACAGAGCCTAAACCACTGATGCAGGAAATATGAAATTTTGAGATTAGATTCCTTTTGTGACGTAGGCATCTACTAAGAACGGCTACATTTTGCATAAAAAAAAAAAACTAAAATATCGTTAAAAAGACTTTAAAAGTTTCTATAAAAATCCGTAGGCATTTTTTTTTTTGTAAAATTAAAGATAATTTGTATTTTTGCTTACGGATGAAGTCCCTGGCAAAGTGCTAGATTATGTGATTTAATCATGCTTGGATTTTCTGCAAATAAATTATTCTTAATTCATGTTTCTTGGCAAACATGCTACTCAAAATCTACAAAATCTAAGGATACCTGCCCTGCACCCTAATTACGTAACACACTATCTATCACAATCTGAATCATTTTGAAGCCAAGCTAATCCATTGCTTCATATGTTCGAAAAAATTGTCTGCTCAATAACATAAATAACGCAATGAATGTTGTTGAACTGTCAAAATGAAACCCATTCCTACCGTTAGTGTATTACGTAATTACCCCGCAGAATTGCGTATCGCAAATACCAAAGCTTTAAAAAATCGGTCTCAACTACTGTCAGCAAATCAAGTTACACCTAATTATAAACACCAAATAAAGCATTAATAATAGCAGAAAAACCGACCAACAGCTCATTATTAAACCTGTGTTGTACTGGTTATATCAAACGCGCAGTTTAACTGACGTTTCTTCCCATTTGGCTTGCCTCCAGCCGCTAAGCGCTACACTGAACTAATCAGTCCTTTTAAAAGGCTGCTGAGCGCATTCAACACATGGCTGAAGAGGCTTTAGAGAGGCATCACTCGGTAAAGTGTTTAGGTAATATATTACATGCTCGTTTTTATAAAGGGATTTGTGTAAACGGGTGTTTAATTTTCAGTATTTTCGGCGTTCATATTTTTTGTAAAGAAAGTTGTGCTTTCAAGTTTTGTTTGATGTAATAGACTGTGATTTCTGTAGAGCCTTATCACAATGTAATGTCTGTTTTTGAGAATATAATAATGTTACAATATTCCCCGATTAAAACGTAAGTTCCAATGAATAATTCCCGAAACAGGACCGGAGTGGAATACTTAAGATTCGGGTGCGGACTACCTGTCGGGCCGCTCGGGTAGTTAGTCGAGTAGTTGCAAAAACAGCGCCCGCGCACCGCTCCCACGCTCGCCGAACAGGGTCGTTGACCTCGCCGCCTTGCATCGATCGATGCTAATTTGACGAATATTGACTAAAGTGTGATAACGACGCCGACTCTACGCGAATTCCGATCGACCGCCAAACGATACCGGCTATGTATATTATGTGATCTGCGCCTGAGTCGATGGAGTTTTGTTTGGAGTTGCTGTGAATGATTTTGAATTATGAAATTAATCTATTGATTAATTTATTGCAATAGCTTATTTGGTCATTAAACCCAGCCAATTGCCTCAATAAAATGAATATATTTCTCTCTACATTTCACATAAGCACTAATTATTTACATAACTTAAGTAAAGGTTTTAAGATTTATTTATTGTAGTACCTATTCAAAATTAAAATAATCACATAAAATACAATTTAATTATATTTAATTAAATTGTATTTTATGTCATCATTTTAATTTAAAACTAAGTAAAGTAGACTATTGTCTACTTTATATGTTTTGATTTAGTCTGAATGAACTGCAATTCAAATTATTTCGAGAGGCGAATTTCTATGTAAAGTAGGATAGAGAAAAAACTAGTTTATTTTATTCATGTGCTGGTCTGTTTTTTTATCTATCTTCTTCTGTTTATAGATCTAATACTTAGATCGATAGTCTGTTTTTTAGTTTTTAAATAACGATAAGTACTGCGCGGAAACGTTATTTACAAATTTGCAACGCCTTTTTTATAATGTCTGTGAGTAAATCTAAAATAGGCGAAAAATGCCTGTTTCTAAAATTAATATATTCTGCTGTTATGTCATCTTTTGTAGGTCAATTATGAAATAGTAATCTGAATTGTCTTTCTACCGTTTTAATTATGAAATACTTAGGTATTCCATATTATATTGCAATTTCCGTCGCCATTTCCCCTCCTTACGCGACGGTAAAAATTTCACAAAGATTTTTCTTTTACTTTTTAAATTTTGCCGGTTTGCCGGGAGACTGTTTACCCAAGAGCAGTTCCTTGCATAATAAATTAATAATTTATGACCAATTAAAGCTCCTGTGCAAAAACGTTGTATGATCTCATCTTTCACAAAAACAAACTTAAATGGCTCTCACATCATCGTAAACCATAATAAACCTAGTTTGTGAGCCAGGAGGAATTACGTAACACACTAACAGTAGGAATGGGTTGCATTTTGACAATTCTACAACATTCATTGCATTATTTACGTTGTTGAGCAGACTAATTTTTCGAACATATGAAGCAATGGATTACCAATAGGCTTCAAAAAGATTCAGATTGTGATAGATAGTGTGTTACGTAATTAGAATGCCGGTGGTGGTGGCGTTGTCAGTAAACTAAAAATGACAGACCTTGTCACTTTGCAAAGTTATTTCGTTAGTACAGATAAGTTTGTGGCACTAGTGTTGCAAGGATCTTTTGGCGCATAAATGACATTGTCTGTGGTAAATAAGTGACAAATTGTAAAATAATTTGTACGCACGACTACATATCAAGCTATACATTTCCAGTATAAGCTGACTTCTCCCTGTACGAAAAGCCTATACAATGCGAGGGCAGGCAAAAATAGAAATGTATAGCTTGATATGTAGCCTTGTGTACTAACAAACAAGATGGCGGCGCTAGTTTCAATCTTGACCACGCGTCAAAATAACTATATAGAGTTGTAACTACAATATCATCAAACTTAAAAAAGAACATGTTAAACCTCCAAGCTACTCGTAGGCTGAGTGGCGACCAATCAATTGCTTGCCTAGCACATCGCGTGCGACAGCCATGTCCAATGTTGTTCATCACGCGGTTATCATGACACGGGTTACACGCCGCACCGTTACGCTTACACTGCTCAACAACTTTATAAACCACGGAGTAATAACTTATAGCAGCTTAGGGAAGGATACAGAGTCAAATCTTAATGTCTACATTTATATCTGTCATTTTTATGGTGTACATAATAAAGAGTATTCTGTTCTATTCTATTCTTAGTGAAAACTTGCGCTTCGATCTGTCAAAATCACGACAAAATGCACTGACTTTGGCAGATCAAGTTTCGTCTCTGTATTTTATCCTTTAGTACCTACTTTAAAATGGTGGAAATGTAGAAGTAACTTCATTGGTTACCAACATCTACTTTGAACCGTTTTGGAATTGAAACGTTTACCAAGTATTGCTTGGAGAATGTTTTAGAAGTTGACCACTGACCAGAGACTGGCTCTTTCTTTGGGCGTAGAATTTTTTGCATTGTCATTCAAAGTGGCAACCGTGGCAATGCTGTCAGTCTTTAAATTTTGAGCTCGTTACTCTTACCAGAACATATGACAAAGAATAGATGTGTCCAGTAGTTTGATACCCAATGTTTTCATTTTATTCTTGCTAATTTATACTTACTTATTCACCTAGGGGTGGATAAGTGTAAATGTGTGTATCTTTATTTAAGGAGGAAGCACCAGCACCCTAATTACGTAACACACTAACTATCAAAATCTGAATCATTTTGAAGCCTATGGCTAATCCATTGCTTCATGTGTTCGAAAAATTTGTCAGCTCAAAGATGTAAATAACGCAATGAATGTTGTTGAACTGTCAAAATGAAACCCATTCCTACTGTCAATGTGTTACGTAATTACCCCGCTAGTTGCCCGCGAAATTCTATCTTTCTTACGTTTTTTGCAATTTGCAGGTTAGTGTCAGGTTGTATGTTGAATAAAATATGATTCGCGACTGTAACAAGGTTGTATTTACAGAATTATAATAATTAAAATCAGTAATATAATCCTGTAAGGTAGAATTTTTATTTAAATTACAATAGTACATCAATTAAAATAAATTTATGGCAATGCTGCCTGCCTTTTGGGCACTTTTCCTGTCGACAGCGATGCGGACGAATTTTTTGATGCCCTATGATTCTTTTCCTTGTTTATTTTTTATTTTTATTTATTGTTATTTAGTTGTACATACTATTAATATTATTTGTAGATTATGTAAGATATATATATATGTTTAAATAAATTAATTAACTACCACATCAGTATACAATTAAAATAAATTAAATTAAATCCTGTAAGTTCTATAATCCGACATTTTCGTAAAATATGACTGATATTTTACGAAAATGTCGCTTCCCCTTTAAAGTAAAATTCTAAAGCTCGAGACGTTTGAAAGTTGCTGTTTCATGAACCTAATGGCAGCTGTCGCCGATAGTGGCAGGTGCTTAAGTGTTTCGAAACCACGTTCTAGATAGATATTTCTCTCACATTTTCATTTGTTTGTAACTCACGGGTGTCTCGCCCCGTATCAGCTGTCAATGACCTTCGAATGTAGATACCAGCAACGATCGAAGGTACCCTTCGAGGGTCTCCTTAGGGTATTGAAGGTATGACGATTATCTTTTATTCAAAACCTTGATCCAAATACCGTTTGTGAAAATAAAATAACAAACTTATACCTTTTTGTAGTGAACTGTCAAAGTGACGTTTGAAGCAATAAACGGATGTCGGCTTTAGCCCATACTAATGTAGATACACGCAAGTGAAGCCGTTTTCACTTTTATTTACTTAGGCGCCTAAATGTTTTCATTCCGACCTTTGAAGCCAGTCGGCCGGGCGTAAAGCAAACTCGTTCGGTGCACGCCACGCCAGTAGGTAAGTCAAACGTTCTTTAAACTGTTACCGTCTGAACTCGAGCTTACGCACTAACTATTGTTAACTCACCATGTTTTATTAACGGCCCGTTGTTTGATGAGTAGTCAAACATACTAATAGTTAAAATGCGTTAGTAACTAACAATTTGTTAAAAATTACAGAAGTATGTTGTTTGACAAATGGTTAAGTTAACTACAGTAAAAAAAATGGACAATTTGCTATAAAAGTTAACCATGCGCAGACAAAGTAGTTAAACTTTGACAGCTATTGACTATTGTCAAGTGACTAATTGTTAAATTGGCCATCGGTCACGTTTAACTATGTATCAAACAACGGGCCCCAATAAACAAATTAGCTACAGTTTTAGGTGTAGTGAGCGCGTAATTATGTAATACGTGGTATAATAATATACTTCGCCAGGTATAGCACTCCGAGACACAGTGGTCACGTGGGAGACACAAGTCTACGTCATCACCGCTGTGTTACCAGTAGTGGGTAATAATAACTCCCCAACCGCCTTTATTACCTGTGCGAATCCGATAAAACAATAAGGTTCTAACTAACAATTACGTTGGTATATCTATAAATTGAATCGTCTCGTTTGATCAGAAATACGAAACGACAATTTAAATGCTTTATATATTTTTTTTAATAGAATGGTGACTGAAAATGTTTCCATAATTCGTGTTTTGTTGCAATAAAGCGGCAACTGGATAGTGACGTAAGCATGTGTTAGTCCCAGAATGCCAGACCTTGTTTTTTTAAGACCATGGTGTAATTTATCGGTGAACTTTCGTCTTAGATACTGAACTGAAGCTACCTACATACATAAGTCTATTGCATATACTTCCTACCTACATTTGTTTGGATTGAAACAACTATTTTCCCGGCATTTTGGGAATGAACACAGCGTTATTTTTGTAGAGATAAATGGAAGGCTAGCAAGGGATCAATCACTTAGTTGGGTACATTCATATTTTATGTATTTGGGATGTAATATTATTGTAGTGTTCATAACACGTTGCTCCGGTCGAAATATATCGGGGACTACGCGCATCAATTTCAAAATATTTTTTGTACCTCCGCCTAAAAATAAAAATGTCATTAAAACCATAATCACATCGACCGCGAAACTAAAAACGAAAAACAAAATACGCGGCAAAAGCAAAGCATTGAAAAAAAAAAACAGCAATCTCGCGAACAGTTTTTGAGCTAAAATTCCATCTTACGAGTTCTTGATGTATAGTCTGATGAAACAATTTTTTTCGCCTCCAAAAATGCAGTTACTGTGTAACGGATAAAAAGTGGTAATTGTGCCAAAGATGGTCGTTGCAATTTTCGGTCGGGGCCCGTTTTTGCGACGGACGGGAGCGGGATGCGGCGGGATGTCGCGGTAATTGCGTCGCTCCTGACATGACAAACCACTTTGAGACTACCCATCTTTGAATGTTGTACTTTTGGGATATTTATGTGATATAGTTCAATGTTATACAGGTTGGGGGAAGATACAATTATAGATATTGTGTAAGTCGAAAAGTTAGGCGGTACATAATACCATTTCTCGTATCTACTTTAAAGTAATCAAAATGTATGTAGTATTGATCGAATTTCAAGTTTCTAGTAAATAAAACAGTATTCACATAAGTACGTTACGTGTATTTACGTTACTAACAACGTGGGTAGCTAGCATTTAATACGAAATTTGTCAACTCTATATTCATTCGATTCCATTAAAACTTAAGGTATTCAGCGTCAAAGCTGTAAAACTACGGTAAACCGTAAACTAAAAGACTAAACCGAACTATAAAATAAAGGTGAATAATCGTAGTAACTAAATCTGTGAGTAATTTACTATTTTCACTAACGCAGGCACGCAGTTAATCAAAAAACTGGCCAAGTGCGAGTCGGACTCGCGCACGAAGGGTTCCATTCCATTATTTATAAAAACGGCAAAAAAAATCATGTCTGTTGTATGTGAGCCCCCTTAAATATTTATTTCATTCTGTTTTTTTAGTATTTGTTGTTATAGGCCAACAGAAATACAACATCTGTGAAAATTTCAACTGTCTAACTATCACGGTTCATGAGATACAGCCTGGTGACAGACGGACAGATACACGGACGGATAGCGAAGTCTTATTAATAAGGTCCCGTTTTACCGTTCGGGTACGGAATCCTAAAATAGTAAAGGAAAAAAATCACAACATGAAAAATAAGGGTTGATGAGGGTACAAGGGGAGGATAAGTTAGTACAAGTACAACTATTTTCTTAATGTCCCTCGAGAATCATCGGATTTCCGAACACAAACGAATGCTAATTTCCATGTCCATCAATAACATCAATTATTAGATTTATCGTGTACATAATAATTTGAATTCAGAACTAGGTACTTTATTGTTGTTTTGTTTTCACGGAAATCAAAACAAAACAACAACAAAGTACTTAATTCTGTACACGATAACTCAAATCATTTCAGTCTAATAACCAATACCCATTACGCTTAGTGATACAACAAATTCCGCTTATGCGATATTCCCCAGCGAACAAATCGCATGCGATTAATCTCAGTACATTATAACGTCTATTATCCTTTTAGAAAACTGGAACAGCGAGAACTATCCTTTTCTCATGCAAATGCGGACACGGGAAGTAGAAATCTGTTTCTATTTCAAGAGCTGGACCCCGCATCGTGTCTGCTAGCTATGCAATATAACGGATCCGAAATTTTCTTGTTAGGGTTCCGCACCCAAAGCGGGCAAACGGGACCCTATGACCTTATTAATCACTATTATTCACTCTAGCGAATCACACATCGTAGGTACATGACACATCTGTACGGAACGCGCGACAGTTTCTAAACGTGTTCACTGCTTAACCGCCAATAACAAACTCTGCTTTTCTGGTCAAGCGTTAGCGTTATAAACTGTCCAGCACCACCTGGTGGCGCTGGCGTCCCGATTAGTCAAAGTCAAACGATTGATTTAACGTATTTCGGACACATATATAGGCTGATAAATAAATTACCCTCCTTTGCGTCGCGCAGTCGGGTAAAAAATACAGTGCGACATATTTTGATACTCGCAAATTAATCAAAACCTATAGGGTGATTTCCGTTGATCTAGAATCATGAAAGAAGAAGTAAAGGAAAATATCCGAAAATTGTTAATTTGCAGTTTTATCAAATAAAAAATGTTTTGGTTACTTACATACTTACATTTGCTGTTGGAGAATTGACCATGACTTAGATAATTTGTTCAACTACAAAGTAAATTTTCTTCTTGGGATATATTAATCCCAACTACGAAACCCTTCATCGTGCGTGGTCCGACACGCATTTTGGCGGTTTTATTTTAAAATGTATTTGTTAAATATTGTTCAGTGGTACGGAACCCTTTGTGTGCGAGTCCGACTCGCACTTGGCTAGTTTTTAAACAAACGTTTATTTTATATTGCTTCGTGCGCTTACTGTTATTTACTTTTGTGTGTTTATTTTACATTAGGTAATACCACTATTTAATTTAGCAGACGACCACTTAAGCTGACTAAGCGCCATGTTGATGAAGTTTCGAACTCGTTTTGTTTAGATTGGGACTAGGGATCCAATTCGTAATGGTTCTGATTGTAATGGTAATGGGTAAAGTTATCAACAGATATTGTTATTATTTTAAATAGACTGAAAGCCATAAGCAGGGTTTAGTGCTTACGTAAAACTAAATTACTTAGATGATTACTTGACAGGCTAATGTAGAAGCCAAAAGTCTTGAGACTTCGGCATATTATTATGTTAGCTATAATATTCAAAGGAGTTTGGAAACCTTTGGAAAACTGTTTGAAGTGTCTGTACAGGGTGAGCAGTGCCGGATTAAGCAAGGGCGGGGCCGCCGGGGCCGGAGCAAATTCCATCGAACTTAAAGTGAAAAAGAAAAACAATAGATACTCAATTTGTTTATTTGCCATGTATAGGTTACATACAACGTAAATAATTCTCAAAATCACGTATTTTAAAATTAAGTATTTTATCGAATTAGCCACAACAATGCGACCGGCAAAAAACAATAACTGACACAGTACTAAAACAAAGTACTTTCATGAATGGCTCACATCGAGTACTCATAAAAAGATTAACATTTACAAAATAAAATATCCGTCACATTCTTATTGGTTGGTAGCTAACAGAGATTTATTCTAACTGGCGGATTGTTTGTTACGATACTCGATGACAATGTCAGGGAATCCCCTATTAATTTTGCGGTGTTGCCTACTTCGTTCACGAATAATTTGCATTGTGCCCGGTGTTAACTTCTAGAAATATGTTAAAATTTATATTTATTGTTGTAGCTTTTGATACCATAATCTATCCAATGGCCGGTTGTCGTTTATAGCGAAAGATGGTGGGATATATATTATCATTCGTTTAAAAAAAAATGCGTAAGACTCTGAAGCCTGAGACTTAGAATTTAAACTTGTTTGGTTCTGGGAATAGTTTATTTTATGCATTGTTCTTCAGGAAATCTCTCTTAAATTAATGAAATATTTTCTTTGAGGTTGGAATGTTTAACCGTGAGTATGCGTGTGTGAGACAGAACGTGAGAGTGGTACGAGCGTATGTGTGCGAAAAAATATTTTACCACTGTAATTACCTTTTCTGCTTTGTCATAATTATGACGAAGCAGAAAAGGTAATTACAGGCTTACAAGTTTAGTAACCAGGATGTTAGTCTATTTTTTATTTGTTTGCGAGTGCAATTTCTAATATTGCTCTGTTTGATCACCGCGTTAGAGACATGTACATGCAGAAAATGTGGAAGTCTTTGTGCATATGCGGATTTTACTGGAACTCTGAACTGGAGTTGGAACTCTGAATCTTCGTTTGGCCTATAAACTACCTATATCACTCCTTTTCGAAGATTTGCTGTGGGTCTTTCTTGTTAGGATCAGTATAATACAATTTTCGTACATTCAGCAGGGAAGCTTCTGAGAACAGGATTACTGTAGGAAAACGGTACCTATGGTTTATGTAACAGAGTTTTGAGGACTGCGCATTGTGCTCCTTCGAGGATTATTAGATGAGTTTTTGACGCTCCTCCCCGGATTACAATGCAATATGTATCAGCGATTGACATAGAGCTATAAAGACGAGTTTTTTTACATGCATTGATGCACTGTCCCGTATCATTTTCATTATGTATATTTGCTTCCGAGCGCTTTTAACAAGTTCCCTAATCTGTGCTTTGAATGAAAGGTGTTGGTCTATTATAACTCCTAAGTGTCTTATTTCATCTACTCTGTCGATGTTATTGCTTGAACATTGAGTATTCAGTGTTATTTAATGTGTTATGGATTTCCATAATGATTTCAAATGACGATTCTTAAAGATTCACGGCGAAGATTTCTTCTCCGTGAATCTTTAAATTCCATAATGGTACTTTGGTAGCCCGAGTTTTCCGCGTGTTCTTTTCTGTCGTATCTCACATATGTATTTTATTGTGGTCCACAATTTCATTGAGTTTAGTATATTTTATTAAATATTTATGTGTACGTCACGCAACAGAATTACGTTCAATATCATGTAAACACAGTGAGGCTACAAGGGGTAATAAATATTAGTTTCCTTTACCCCACGATACAATGGCGGCTCGCGGGTAAATTTTCCCCTTGAGTACCTATATATTCTTGGTCATGGGAAGGTGTGAGCTTAGATGGGAAATGTACACGACTAGCATATTGATATGAGCACCGTAATTTGTTTTTCTACAAGTTCGCTAAATATAATCTGTTATGATTAGCATCTTTTAGGTCTAAAATAAAAAAATAAAATTATCCATAGTATCCATTAATATGAGTATCGGAAAAACGCATTTTCTATAAGTTTGTACATCTATTAGGATTTGTTTGTCTGTCAATTAGATAGGAACAAAATAAAAAAAATAAACTGGAAAGGAAAGTGAACTTGAAAAATAAAAAGTAAGTATAAATATACCTACTATTACGATAATCATCATATATAATTATTTTTGGTTTCTTAGGGTCGGTCCAACCATACGTAGGTGTATTATGTACCAGATAAAGAAAGAAAGAATGAAAGAATATACAATTATTTGCGGTAACATGTCGACTACCGTGACATTTGATCACGATAAGTCCTACATACTCACATCTACAATAAGGTAAACTCTGTTCTAAAGATCCATTCTCCCATCCATTCAGCATCCATTACTCTTACACCCGAATGAAACACACAGTTAAAGTATGTCTCTTGGAACAATCATACACCTCTACTGAAATAATCATAAGTATAAACAAATAAAATCAGCTCACACTGCACCAACACAAACACCCGTACACTCACCCTCACGCACACGCACACACACACACAGACGCGCACACACTTGCACAATACAGAACAGCAGCATAAACGGAAATTATACGAAGTTTATTTTAGTTTGTTTTTATATTTAAATTTCATTATAAGAATTAATTTTAGTTTTCCCTGAATTAGTTTGTTTGTATATTTATTACTTATTGTAGTCCCTATAAGGCGAACTAGCTTAACTGTAGCCAATTTAAACTTTATTTTTATTTTATTTTATTAAAAAAATATCAAAATGTTGTAAGTACCGATTTAATGGTGCATAAACAGAAATCATACCATGTTTTATCTTTTATATTTAAATTTTATTATAAGAATTGATTTTCGTTTTCCCTTAATTAGTTAGTTAGTTTGTTTGTATATTAAGTTTTGTAGTCTCGATGACGCTAACTACCTTAACTGCAGCCAATTAAAAAAATATTAATTTTATTAAAATGGTACCAAAATATTGTACCTATTTCATGGGGCCCAAGATACAGGCTGTGCCTAGTTTGAGACCAACGATACATCCATATTGTAATATTGAATGTCGAAATAAATGCTTTACTTTTTTAATTTTATAAATTATAACCCAATATCGGCATTGCTTAGAACCTCAGTAAGTATTGCAGACATAATTTAGGTAATTAGTCAGTATGTCGGTTCTTTAACATTTTCTACTGAACGTGAGGCTTCCCATGCATACGAGTATATCGCTTCGCCCGCTACAATAAACTGTCTAAATGGAAATTACCGTATTAAGGCTCCCCCAGACAGGCGCGACGTGACAGCGCTACACAAAGGCGCCGCTCGTCGCGCGACTGGCGGTGCCTTTGTGTCGGGCGTCGCGTCGCACCAGTGTGTACGAGCTTTTACGCTAAGAAGACGCATTTTTAGTTTAGGTATAGTCGTGCTAAAACAATACATTGTAGGTAGTGTATACTCATGTGTTAAGTGTTTAAAACAATATTGCCATAATTATACCGAGCTCAAATCCAGACATTTCCGTTGAAAAACCGCAATACTAATTTGTCTGACGGGATCGAACCAGAACTCCCACTTCTGACCACTAGACCAACGAGAACTGGTGAAATGTGGGTACTGTCAAACGGGGTGAATAGAGATGCAGGGGTGAATCGGAACGAAATTTAAAAAAAGTTTTTAACATTGAAATAATATAGTTTATTGCCAACAAGAGCGCTTAATCGTAAACTATAATACAGTAAACACATTAGAGTCTTTTTGGCAACAAATTACACCAGCGTGCAATAAAATTGACACACCCCGTGCTCTTCGATTTGAAACAATATAATTCAACAAGGTTTACTAACAATAACCTAATATATTGTATACCAAAACCTTCCTGAAAGTATGTAGATTACGTTAGTTAAAGAATTATCAAAACTGATTTATTAGTTTATGAAAATATCACTAACTTACAAACATGGTTCGAATAAAGAACCTCCTTTTTTTGAAGTCCGTTAAAAATCAAGTAACATTTTCATTAACGAACAGAAATAAACAAAATTATTCTTTTGTCAATTTCATTGGCAAAAAAAAGTCACGCACTTTATCCGAGCAAAAGTGAGCGGTGAGGACATCTGAAGAATTGAGTCGATCTTGTCAAGAATATTGGTTTTATCCAAATATAGTGTATGTGCAAATAGACTGTACCTTACTTACCTTCACACAATATAAATTAATAAATTATATTCATTAAGATTTTTGAGATATCGTCATTTAAATTGAAAGCACGGGGTGGGCCGATTTTTTTGCACGCCATTGTATATTATGTCAATGTTAAAGTCCCTTTTAAAGTTTCGTTCCGATTCACCCCTGCATGAATAGAGATTCACCCCGTTTAACGGTATTACTACTATTCACCTTTGCACAGGTAAAAGCGCACGGTTGTATTCCCAGAAGGGTATTGTTCCGTTGATGTTCTGTTATGTTACAAGCATATAGCATTATTAATGAGACAGTTATTCGAAAACAAGCCGTGTGCTCGATTTCCCATTGGCCAAAATGACGAACTACCATACATATTTCATCCCCTATTTAATCCCTTTAGGGGGTGAATTTTCATAAATCCTTACTTTGTATTTACTTTCGCTATACAGGATAAATTTTTAACCAGTGCGCAAATTGTAACCATGAATTCAGCACATGATTCTAGACCCTCTAGCGTAGAAAAAACAAGTCGGTTATCAAAAAAAAAAATCTGCTGTTTCATAGAAAAGTGCACTTCTTGCGCGGTCAAAATGTATAAAACAATTAATAACAAAAAATATAACCGACGAAAAATTTCTACGCTAGGGGGTATAGAATCATAATTATGCTGAATTCATGGTTACAGTTTGCGCACTGGTTAAATATATATACTGTGTCAGGCACTCTTGTGCAAAATTGCAAGTTTATATAGAATTAGTAGTTCAGGTTGTGCGTGGTCTGTCAGTGAACACCGTTGCCGCGACAAATCGCGGCACAGCGGACAGAGCTCCGGCGGGATCTCATGGCGGCATGGAGAGTGCGACTGTCGCAACCCAGCGCAGGGCACGCCACAATTGCGGCGGTAAGAACCCTCTTTGAGGAGTGGCTTGAGAGGCGCCACGGCGTCCTCACCTTCCGCCTGACGCAGGTCCTCACCGGACATGGCTGTTTCGGGAGGTTCCTGTTTCGGATAAGGCGGGAGAAAACGCCCGGGTGTTATCATTGTGCGGATCGACCGGAGGACAATGTGGAGCATACGGTGGAGGTCTGCCCGGCTTGGGCGGAGCACCGCCGTGTCCTCGTGGCGGCGATCGGCGGCGGCGACCTCTCGCGTCCGGCCCTGGTTCAGGCCATGGTACGGAGCGAGAGGGAATGGGAAGCCGTCACCTCCTTCTGCGAAGTAGTAATGCTCGCGAAGGAGGAGGCGGAGCGCGAAAGGGAGAGGCATTCTCTGCACCCTCGCGCCCCTAGCCGCCGCAGGAGGAGGAGACACCCTGGGCGTCGGGAGTCGATTGCCGACTCCCGGCCACCGTAGGCGCGGGCTTGCGGACGGCGGGCAATGGGCAGCTCGCCGTCCGGTAAGGACCAGGCCCGGGTCGACGGCGCGTCGTGTTGCACGCGCGCCTCAAAGAGATGTCAGCAAAATTGACGGGGTCCGAGAGGACCGATGCCTGCCGGGGCTGCGGATTGTTCGAAAGAGTTACCGTGGCCCTGGCGCACAGGCAACTGAAGGAACACGGGTGGGTTTTAGTCAGTAAGAGTCTGACACGCCCTTTCGCTCCGCCCAGAGCGGGAGAGGTCATTTGATGATTTCCCACCCAAAAAAAAAAAAAAAAGGTCATCATCACATTACGACAGGCCGCAGACGTCAATTCCCACACATAGGAGTTCCCAATTGATCGGCACAACGAGTTCGTATGAGGGTAATGCGGTAATCACATCAATGTTGAACTCACTCATTCGTGCGCCATGTGGGTGGATGCTGTTCAATCACTTTATATTACTCCTAATCGCATCATAATACCCCACATGTGATGTCGGGTGTGAACTTTACCTTATTTGTGATAATTTATTGAGTAACTTGAAATATTAGATCTACACTACATTTTAGAGCTAATTCCGCCAATAAAACTGAACGCAATCAGCCCATCTAATTGTGGAATATTCAAGGCTCCTGCATACAGGCGCGACACACGACGCAAATCACACGCGACACAATGGCACCGCCTGTCGCGCGACGAACGGTGCCATTGTGTCGCGTCGCGTGTCGCGCCTGTTTGAAGGAGCCTTCACACTGACAGCTCTTGAACGCGGTTAAGATGTGCTGATCGCATTCAGTTTCATTAATTAACCCTAACGTAAGCAGCTGTTGAATATCACTAGACCAGCGGGATAATTGCGTAACACACTTCACAGTAGGAATGGCTTTCATTTTGACAGTTCAACAACATTCATTGCGTTATTTACGTTGTTGAGCAGACAAATTATTCGAACATATGAAGCAATGGATTAGCAATATCCTTCAAAATGATACAGATTCAGATTGATAGTGTGTTACGCAATAAGGGTACTGTATAGTCTGGCTATGTAACACCAAATCTTCGATTAGTTCTTACGCCTACTGCACATCACCACACAATACCTACTCGTTGTATTCCATATTTTCATGTATTACTGCCGATTTTTTTCAGTGACTATGTTTTATTTAAACAACGCTATTTTACAGAAGAATCTATTCGACCATTTCTCAAATAAAAGCCTCCATAATTTATTTTGTCAAATTCTAGCCATGTTACACCGCATCTTCGATTACTTCTTAAGGCGATTATCACACTGCCACGCATC
Organism: Dryobotodes eremita; assembly: GCA_917490735.1. NCBI lineage: Eukaryota > Metazoa > Arthropoda > Insecta > Lepidoptera > Noctuidae > Dryobotodes > Dryobotodes eremita. Next base: position 20,669,514 of record OU823243.1, on the reverse strand, counting down.
ACGCTGCATTTTGTGTGTCAACGCAACTGAATGAACGCGCGTGGATGCATTTTCTGTGTGTTGGACTGTGCGTGTTTTCTATACAAACTGAGATACTTACAAGCAACGTTAAAACACGCATTCACGCGCTACGCTGCGTGGTGCGTGGCAGTGTGTTAACCGCCTTAGGCTTCCACAGACAGGCGCGACGCGACAGCGCTACACAAAGGCACCGCTCGTCGCGCAACACGCGGTGCCTTTGTGTCGGGCCTTTACGCCTATAGCATTACTTCATGCATTACTGCTGATTTTATTCAATGACAGTGTTTTATTTAAACGACATTATTTTATAGAAGAAGGGTATTTGGCCATTCCTCAAATAAAAAAGCTATAAAACCTCCATAATTTATCCATTGAATCGGAGAAAAAGACAATGACGCTTGGACTGACGATAGTCGGTTCTATTCGCTTTTTTATTTACCTATACATTATCAGAGGGACAATTTTTCGTATTTTTGGAAAAGTTCGCATGATAATCTCTGTTACAATCTGTCAAAAATACCTCTAATTTACCTACTTTTGACATTGATTGTCGTTGAGATGAGATTGCGACTACATTTTAGACGTTTTCAATAACGGCACCCTAATTACGTAACACACTATCTATCACAATCTGAATCATTTTGAAGCCTATTGCTAATCCATTGCTTCATATGTTCGAAAAATTTGTCGGCTCAACAACGTAAATAACGCAATGAATGTTGTTGAACTGTCAAAATGAAACCCATTCCTACTGTTAGTGTGTTACGTAATTACCCCGCAGTAGTTGGCCTTCAGATCTTCAGCTTATCCCAAGAAGGAAAACAGCAATTCTAGACGTCTCTACCAACATACAAGTGTTATCATGTAGTCCCAGATACTAATTAAGATTAAAGCCTTAATGAAATAACTGGCGCCAACTAATTAGATATGGATCAAGCCTGTTCATACGCCGATTAATGAGTGCGATATGATGAATGCGTACATTTCACTGTGGGTTTTTAAACCGCAACCGGATTTAAATGGATTGGATTTCAATTGAGTTAAGTATATGTATTGGGTGAACCTTTGCAGAATAAAGTCGTTATCGGCAACGCTATCGCTCGGCGAAAAAATTTAAAAATAGATTCGAGAATTTGTCATCTAAATCTTTTTAAAACCAGACGCGGATCGATTTCAGTTGTCTCCAAAATCGAGCTAATGACCAATCAATCAACCAACTTTCACTATTTATCCCTTGTTTCGAACTAAAATACCCACCCTATGAAGGATTCAACCACTTTTCTCTATTTCTCGTACTTAGTCCGGATTTCGTCCTGAAAATCCCATCACAAGACCTCACCTTGTATGTATTTTTAAAAATAAAATAAATTAAAATCAGACCATATGACCCATAAAAAAAAACCGCCCAAATGCGTGTCGGACCACACACAATGTAGGGTTCCGTAGTTTATAGGATGAATTTATCCCAAGAACAAACTTAACATACAATGTTAAGTACAACAACAACTACAAGTTGCAAAACATGTTCAAAAGTGCCTTTTATGTGCCTATTTGAAATAAATGATTTGACTTTGACTTTAACTTCTACGTTCTAACTGAAAATGTAAGTTGGTCAACTATATATATATACTACTACCGTGATTTTTTTCATATCCAAAAACAACCATTTAGCCAGCGGGCGAGGGGGGACACTTGACTCTAACATAATATTTCACAAACGGATCCTTTAAGCGAATAATTGTCTTCACAAACCCGCAATATTTATTAAAGACTTATCTCACGATACCTCACACCATTGGGTAGACGAGAAAAAAAAACAGCCCCACTTTACGTGTAGAGGAGGTAACCTAAAAAAAAAAAACTAGATTTTATTTTACCACTTTGTTACTAATATATACATCTGTAAGAAAAGCGAGAGTCTGGTGTTGTAGGCGGGGGTGACGGTGTTCCCTTGACGAAGGTTATGTAATGAAACCACGTTAATAGGCGAAATCACACTTGTATTGCAAGTAAATACACGAAAATGAACAGTAATCAGTAAATTATAAAACCGTGAGGCGGCTATCGTAACACAAAACACTTTTACACGGCGAAGTACACAATAGTTTCAGGACAATACACGCACATATACAGTTAGGTAATACCTGAATGGTTCAGGGAATGCACAGAAAACAGATCACACAAAATTACAGTCTTTAAAATAGTCAGAGACACCGATGGCATATAAATATGACACAAAGGCTAACTTACAATGCACTTCTAGATACCCTATAGTACTTTACTGCCCTAGGTACAATTTGCGACTTGGTGATACACTTGAAGACACAACTTATTGCTTTGGAGAACTTCCGATGATTACTATTGATGACTAACGACGACTACAAAATATTCGGAATTATGCACCTGTTCTATAGTCTTATTAACTGTAGCGAGTAGTGGGTGCAGGTCACTCGTTTTCCCTCGTTAACCACTCACGAGCACGTATTATGGACTCGCCCGGGGACAAGTTCAGACTTGTCGAGGTCGAGTTCAAACCTGACCGGAAATAGACTCTCCCTTTCATTCCTATTGAGTGTCCATTTCCGGCCAACTATCACCCGCACCCACTACCTGCGCCCTAGTGCGCTGCGTGGGTCAAAATGTATTTGATTTTACATAATCATATCAGTGTTTTCTTAATATGTTAGGTACTCTGATTTACAAATCAAACAATAATTTCACCAGCCTTTATTATTGTGCTTCGTTTACATCCCACCCCCTGTAACAGGGTCCAACCGCATTACATCCTGGTCGGTAGGAAGTACAATAATCTTAGCTACGGGCCGACGCAGGACCCCATTCATCGTCCTTACGTCTACTACACGGATTATTCCGTCACTGCCGTGGTACACGGACTTTATAATGCCCTTTGTCCAAGCACTTCGTTCTTTGTTGTTGTCTACGATCACGACTACGTCACTGACCCGCACATTTGGCACATTGTTTGCCCACTTTTCACGACGCTGTAGAGTTGGGAGATATTCCCGCAGCCAGCGCCGCCAGAACATATCGGCGAGCGCATTCACACGTCGCCACTGCTTGCGGGAATCGACGTCTTCGGTGTCGCTCGGTGCAAACGGAGTACTCCCGGACGCAGTGCCCAGGAGCAGATGATTCGGAGTCAGGACCACAGGCTGGTTGTGGTCGTCGTACACGTAGCTCAGCGGCCGGCTGTTCACAATCAGCTCGGCCTCAGTAAGGAGGGTGTAGAGGACCTCCTCACGAGGGGCTCGCTCCTTGAGCGTGCTGCGAAGCGCGTTCTTTACGGATCTCACCAGGCGTTCCCAGCAGCCGCCCATGTGTGGGGCCGCTGGGGGATTGAAGTGCCACTCGATGCCTCGGTTGATGGCCTCGTCCCTTATCTGACCTTGGTTCAGGTCTTTCAGGGCTGCCCGAAGCTCGGTGTTGGCCCCGATGAAATTGGTACCCTGGTCAGAGTACAGGTGTGCTGGCTGCCCGCGGCGCGCTATAAGGCGCCGCAAGGCTAGTATGGCGGAGTCGGCGCTCAATGAGGCGGCCAACTCTAGGTGGACGGCGCGCGTAGCGAGGCAGGTGAAAAGGGCTCCCCACCTCTTTTCGCGCCGTCGCCCAATGGACACTTCCATCGGGCCGAAGTAGTCGACGCCCACTCGAACAAAGGCTCTTCTTGAAGGTTCTACCCTTGCGAGTGGGAGGTCGCCCATCTTTGGTGGGGCGGGTTTGGCTCTGCAGTTGCGACAGAGCTGACAATTTACGACCACCGACTTCACTGAAGTTCTGACCTTGGTGATCCAGTATCTCTCACGTAGGTTGTTCACGACGGTCTCGTGGTTCGCGTGCAAAGCCATCGCATGGTAGTGTGCGATTAGCTTTCTAGTCAGAGGGTGACGGCCCTCCAAAATTATCGGGTGCCTCTCACTGAATGTGAGCACTTCACAGGCACCCAGTCGTCCCCTTACTCGTAGCAGCCCGTCGTCGTTCATCATCGGGTCTAACGCCTTGATGCTGCTGTTATTTGGAACGGGCAAGCCTTTTAGGATGGCGGCCTGTTCGCGCTGGAAGCTGTCTTCTTGGCACAACTTTATCAGGTAGTTGTGTGCTTCTTCCAGGTCGTGCAGGTTCAGCTCCGTGCTCGACCGACGTTTGCGACATCGGCCGACGAAGATGAGTACGTGCGCCATAACGCGCTGTATGCGCGTCCACGACGAGTAGCGCTCGTACTTTAGGAGTGGCGCCACAGGCGCTGCTGTCGTGTGGACCCGCTGGACGCGCTCGAGGTCTGCCTCTGCCGCCTCAGGATCGCGACACGACGGCCACTGCTCCTGTGGATCACGCAAAAAAGAGGGGCCCGAGAGCCACTCCGCGTGGTTCTCAGGCCAACACAATCTGGTCGCCCTATCAGCTGGGTTGTCCTCGGAGGGAACCCAGCGCCAGTTGCCTCGGTCTGACAGCCTTTGTCGTGCCTGGTTGTAATTGTTAGGCAACTGAGTATTATTATGCTTCCATAATAATCCTACTTCCCACTGCGACTTGTCAGGAGTACGATGGCTAGTGCTGTCCAACACATCTAATGCCCTCTCGATATCCTTATGCTTGCGGACATTCTGTGAGATACCTATTGCTTCTAGGTCGAACTGTGACTTTACTAGGTCATGCAGGTCGGGGAGAGAGATGGTCATATTATTCACTAACTCGTCGCTACTTTTACTACTAAACGGTCCATGTATGACCCAACCTAACTCTGTAAGTGAGGCAACTGGCTTACCGGATCGTCCCTGGCGGATGTCCCGACTGACGAGCAGCTCCCAGTTGTCCTGGCCGAGTAGCAGCAGCGGCTTCGCTCCCCTCATCTCCACGCAACCCAAGTCGCTTAGGTGGGCGTTGTCGCCCATCACTGAGGCGGACACTGTTTGTGTTGGTAGGTTTATGTCTACCATCGTACGACACTTAATGTTATGGCTCTGGCCATTCGGTCCTCTCACACTCACTTGTACCACTCGCGACGTTGAGTCTGTCACTCCGTAGCCACACGCGGTCTTTATCGAGAGAGGTACACACGGACCCGCTAGGTTGGTGGCGAGCGAACTGTCTATGAGCGATACGGTCGCTCCATCGTCCAATAACGCATAACACTTTTTATTGTCACTCACTGTTACTGGTAATATCTTTAGTAGTGCAGTAGCTCGCCATTCTCCTATGTTGGTAACACTTTCCGTCTTACTTTCTTTCTGCGGATTATCCTCCTTCCTCTGTTTGTCCGCGTGTAGTAGTAGGTGATGCCCGAAGCCGCACTTTTCGCATCTATTTGCGCGACAGAACCTCTTGGGGTGCTTCCTGATCAGGCATTTGAAACACGTATTCTTCTCCTTTATCGTGTTCCAACGCTGTTGCACACTCAGTTTCTTAAATTGTGCGCATTCTTCAATGGCGTGCTTCTGTTGGCATATCACACATTCCTTTGGTGTGACTGATTCGTCGCTCTGTGTATTCACACGTTGAGCGAATGGTGGCCTGCTGGCGGCGGGGCGTGCAGCATTCCCTGGTCGGCTTTGCCCGGTACCATACTTCTGCTGCTTGCTAGGGGGTTTGGATGGACTCGGCTCATACATGCTCGGTTGCACGTAGTACGATGTCGAGCGCGCTAAATGTATCAGGAAATGAGACAATATTTCTAGGTTTGGCGACACTCTTAGGTCCACCCCCTGCGAGTTATCCAGGCCCATCGCAAAGTCACCATACTGCGATCGTTGTACTGGTGTCAGCTTGCTCAGCAGGTCACTAATCAGCTGTGGGTTATTTAGGTAGCCCTCAGCTTTAATATTTTTCAGTAACGATACGCAATTTCGTACTGTAGACGAGAATTTTCCCAGCTCCCGGCAATTCTCCGTCACTCTGGGTAAATCTTTCACCTTTTTTAGGGCACATTGTAGCACTAGGGTCGGATGACCGAACTCGTCCTCTAATGCTCGCATTATATCAGCGGGGTCTGTTGACGTTCTGAGCAAATCTTCTACTGATATTTTTGCGTCACCTTGTAGTGAGGTTTTTAATCGCGCTATGTTTTCATGTGCCTTAAATTCGTATAGTCGAGTTGTATCCCAGTACATATTCCGATACGATATCCAATCGGCTGGGTCTCCACTAAAATACGGCAATTCGTATGCCTGTCTCGGTACCGGTCGCGGGCGTGCCATGCTTGTGATCGCGTCTGCCAGTCGGTCGATCTTACTGTCTCTATCCCCCGATGATTGTCGCCGTCTTTCTTTTTCATCCTCTCCGTAATTCTTCTGCCGCTGTGTATCCGACTCGAGTGTAGATACTCGAGGTACACTCGCGACCGGAGTGGTAAAGACGGGAAAGTTGTCGGGTAGACGGAATCTCACACCTGTCGACACTGGCGTGTATATGGGCGTAACTGGTACCGTTAGGTTAGGTAACGGGACTGACTCTGGTGCCCCTAACACACGCGACACATCTCTATCGTACGACACGGACGGTACACGGTATTCACTAGTTTTAAGATCACGAATCACTTTACTCACGTTTTGATCGTGTCTTTCAGATGCTTCACGGGGCGCAGCCACTTCTTCAGGCGCGCCTGACACAGCCGGTGTACCCAATACTTCTGGCAATTGAGCACCTTGGGGTGTTGTATGCACCCACTCTTCCACGCGCTGTGTCGTACTCACATCTGAGCGGGAGTCGTCGCTTTCAGCAGCCGCCTCTATTTGGGCGATGTCTGCTTCCATTCGTTTCTTAAGAAGATTCTCCTTTAGCTGCACCAAATCCCGCTCTGCTTCGTACTCGATCCGCTTTCGCAGGTAATCTACGCTTTTGCGGCTACTTCTCGACGAAACTTTGCTTCGCGGCGATTTATGGCGATCTTTGGTGACTGCCTGCCCTCCCTGTGGTCCCGCTGGCGTACCTCGACTGTAGTCGATAACCCGACCACCCGTCAGTGGAATGTTGAGAGCAGACGTCGATGCTATTGTTGGTGCAACAGACGGTGACCCTGGTGCCCTTTCTGATGGCAACCCTGAGTCGGACACGACATCATCAACTCGACGTGCATTTAAATCTTTGTTCATTTTGCGTAATTTACTGCGTGTGGTTATTTCGCTCCTCTGACTCATGGTTCCACCTTCTAGTTGAACCTTATCCGTCTCGAAGGACCAAAATGTAAGAAAAGCGAGAGTCTGGTGTTGTAGGCGGGGGTGACGGTGTTCCCTTGACGAAGGTTATGTAATGAAACCACGTTAATAGGCGAAATCACACTTGTATTGCAAGTAAATACACGAAAATGAACAGTAATCAGTAAATTATAAAACCGTGAGGCGGCTATCGTAACACAAAACACTTTTACACGGCGAAGTACACAATAGTTTCAGGACAATACACGCACATATACAGTTAGGTAATACCTGAATGGTTCAGGGAATGCACAGAAAACAGATCACACAAAATTACAGTCTTTAAAATAGTCAGAGACACCGATGGCATATAAATATGACACAAAGGCTAACTTACAATGCACTTCTAGATACCCTATAGTACTTTACTGCCCTAGGTACAATTTGCGACTTGGTGATACACTTGAAGACACAACTTATTGCTTTGGAGAACTTCCGATGATTACTATTGATGACTAACGACGACTACAAAATATTCGGAATTATGCACCTTTTCTATAGTCTTATTAACTGTAGCGAGTAGTGGGTGCAGGTCACTCGTTTTCCCTCGTTAACCACTCACGAGCACGTATTATGGACTCGCCCGGGGACAAGTTCAGACTTGTCGAGGTCGAGTTCAAACCTGACCGGAAATAGACTCTCCCTTTCATTCCTATTGAGTGTCCATTTCCGGCCAACTATCACCCGCACCCACTACCTGCGCCCTAGTGCGCTGCGTGGGTCAAAATGTATTTGATTTTACATAATCATATCAGTGTTTTCTTAATATGTTAGGTACTCTGATTTACAAATCAAACAATAATTTCACCAGCCTTTATTATTGTGCTTCGTTTACAACATCCATGCCAAATTACAGATTTCTAGTACTAAGAGTCTATGAGATAAGCTGCGGACAGACGGACGGGCGAACATGGCGAAACTATAAGGGTTCCTTGTTGACTACGGAACCCTAACAAAATTAAGTAGGTTTATTCATATTGTGCATGCGTTTAGTAAAGTAGTAGTTAATGTAATTATTTATGAGCAGCTTTCAGTTTAACCTGGATGAAGTTAGCTGTAACTAGGTTAAACTAGAAGTTGACCATTACGTAAAACGAATGGCTTGAAGTGCTTTTAATTAAAAGAGGTACTTTATTCAGAATTAATGTGAAATGTGTATAAAAACAACTTATACCTGACTAATTAATAAATAAAAATGTAATATCCTAACTTAACTAAAACGATGTATTAACAAACTAAAATATGGCGTCGAAATATTTCTCCGCACCATTGTGCATTGTCGACTAGTAATGTACCCAAGAGCCTGGCGGCATTGCCACGTTATATGGCAAAGTTTACCCTCTGGCCAAGGTAAAAGCTAGCCCTTGGGTCACGAGAAGTGTCCACCAGCCTTGGAGATTTCATAGAACAGACTATGTGTTTTAAACGTGTACAGCATAAATAAGTGAAACGAACCGAGTCAAATAAATATTTTATTAATTTTCTGGAATTATTTCATCAATAAAATGATGCATTGTGTTTACAGAGAAATTGTTTTCATAGGCATAAACATCGAAACGTGTCTGTCTACATGTCCATTCAAATGTTTGGATTGATTTCCGTTTACCTACCTATCATCCTACTATTTGAAACACTTTTCTAACAAAAGCAGTCTTATTGACATCACAGCAGCGGGCCCTATCAGAATACCAGCGCTGCGACATCTATTTTTCCTAAATGTCGCAGCGTCATGCTGAGATAGGGGCCTTTTGGCCTCGTACAGGACTTACTGTTGTTATTTTCATTTTACATTTTGTTTTTATTTTATTATTTTTATGTTTTTATTTTATATTTATGAGTGTGTTTAGTTTAGTATCTGATAATCCTGTGCGAGTCTCAATAAATACTTTTTCTTTCTTTCTTTCTTTATTTTCTTTCGCTTATATCTTCTTCCGTACTTCTTCATTAGCTGTCATTTCAGCAGTCACCCCTTTCTAGCCATATCATCTTTAACACAGTCCATCCATCGTTTTTTTGGTCTTCTTCTACTCTTATGTCCACATTCAAAGTCCAAACTTTCCTCACGACATTTTCCTAATTCTGACAAAAGCAGTATCAGGAGTATCTGTAGGTATATAGGATATAGGGTCAAATTAAATTAGCTAGCGAAACTCCGCAGACGTGGCGGGTATCTATACCTACAGACCCCAAAAAAAAAAAAGTTTTTTTTGGGTTCAACGACCACTGCTGGTGTTGTTACTTGAAGTATGAGTTGAGAAAATCAGTTTTTTTTTAAGCTATTGCATAGTTTTTTTCGTGGGCTTTGAGCGCGGCGACCGAATCAAGAAATTCCGTAACGAAAATAAAACCTAACACCCCCCACTCCGCCTACCATGTAGCTCGGCCGAGCGTTCGCTTAACGTGTATGTATATGGTACGACTTTACGAAGCTCGCACGGATCGAGACGAGCTGCTCCGAAATCTGACGAATACGTAAGCAGATTGCATAAGTTGATAAAAAAATGCTATGCAATAGCTTTACCGCGGCAGTCCCCGAGTGCCACACGTGTTTTTTTTGTTTTATCGTATTTAGGTATCGATACCCATCACGTCTGTGAAGTTTACACAAAGAAAACTGTTTTTTTAAACTGATATTTCAAGTGACTACACTAACTGCGTTGATGACCCCCAAAAACAAAAAAAAACTCATATTTAGATATCCATAGCCATCACGTCTGCGGAGTTTCGCTAGCTAATTCAATTTGACCCTGTATATTCGTGAATATTCCTCAATATAAATCCGCTGACACATTATAAAACCGCCCCCGCCATCTTTGTTCAATAAGTCTATTCTAACGGCGCCATTTCCGACATAACAGATCCACAGACTTACTGAGAAAAAATATACGAGTTATCAGCTACATATCTCTCTTTATCTTTCCGCGGAAGTAGTAAAAGTCAAGTGAAAATAATGTATGGCATGTAAGAGGATAAGAAGCAGCTTAGAATGCGGGCGGCGCCGCGGCTCGAACTTAGTGCATTACGTTACGACGCGAACTGATAACAGACACTGGACTGATAGTACTGAAAGTTTGCATAAGGGGAGTGTTACAAGTAGACTGGTGTTATCTTAAGGCCATGAATAATAATAATAATACCTACGGGATGACTTCACAAGATGTTGTTAGTAGGGTAGGGGAAGCCAGGGCATTGCGCCCTCCCCGGGGCCGCGGGGTAAGACTAGGGTTACCATATGCAAAATTGAAAAGTCCTGACAAAAAGCCTGATTTCTATAGAAAAGTCCTGGCCCTGCAGTCTCGACAAATATAACGACACAAATCGGTCGTTAAGTCTAATCGATGTCAAATTTCTTTAATAGATTTTCAACCTTATGCTTTCGAAATATAGTTGAAAATATCTATTAAAGGAATTTGGCAACGATACGACTTAGCGGCCGATTTTTGTCGCTGTCTAAAGTCGAGACTGCAGGGGTTGGGCCTGAGATTTTGTCGCAAACGTAATTAACGACGACGCATTTTTTTTCAGACGATTATGTGAAAAAAATGCGTTGTGCTGTGATACTATCCAAAGAAGATTTTTTTTTATGTTGATTGCAACTTACAAATAAAAAAAAAAATGTAAATCTAAAGATTTCCCTCAATCGGGCCGCAATCCTGTCAGGAGCCTAAATATCCCGAGATCTCAGGGCAAATCCTGAGATATGGTAACCCTAGGTAAGACGGACACCCCCATTTTCTCGCCTAATAATAAATTGAGATGTTCGGAACTAGTCGGATCGTGTCCCAGTCGGCCTCTCGATTGTGAGTCAATTGGCTTTATCCCCTTTATTTACAAACGTTGCTTAAAGTTAAGTACCTAATGATTAGCGACTCTTTAACCATACATTTTAGACGTTAAAACGGCTCTTAACTTTAATCATCGTTTATAAATAAACCCCTTTGTGCGTAACTAAACGTCGCTCGTTGACACAATGCAAAAACGTAAGTTGACGCTTTTGATCATTTTTTAATTTTTATATCTATGTTGTAGGTAATTCGTGATTGTATTAAATTCTAAATTCTTAAATTAATTACAACGTTCACATATGTGGTAAAATAACTAAAAAGAGTTGTGAAGTAATTGCCAAATATTCTTTCGATTGTGTTAACATTTATTTTAAATGACCTTGGGGGCATTGCAGGCGGGGCAAAATGAGCAGCTTGCCCGTTTTGCCTTGGGTAATTGTGTTAAGTTTATCTTTCTTCTGTAGATATATATGCTGCGTTTTTGCTCGGTTTTATGTAAATACATAAGAGTATAAGACTGGGTATGCTTATTATGCCCCGCATATGACCATTTTGCCCCGGGCTCGGGGCAAATATGCTGCCAGTCTCTAGGTACATTACTAGTTGACAACGATGAGACGGAATTTTTTATGCTTTAATTTAGTTTATTAATAATTTTAGTTAAGTTAGGATATTATATTTTTATTTTATTAATTAATTCGGTATAAATTACTATTTATGTTCATTCCATTTCATTTTAATTCTGAATAAAACTCGAAAATGTTAAAAGCTGTATGTTTAGAACACGAACGACCACCCTTTAATTTGAAAACGTATGCATAATACTGCAGTAACCTTCAACTGCTGTAACCTTATACATCGCTAGATTTAACCCCCACAAGTTTCGCGCGCACGGCTGCATATATTTTAGTTAGCGAATTAATTACGAGCGCACAGGTTAATTGAGTGACGTACATGAACACTGAAACTGAAATGAAGCCTTACCTTGGTCTTAGCAGAACTGTAAAATGTTTAAAGCTTTAAAGGGAAGGTAGGTAGGCTACAGGTATACTTGGGTAAAGACAGTGTAGACAAAATCAAACTGGTTGCTAATTTAATTGATAATTTATAATTTGTATGACATTGATGGTTACATTATGTACTTAACTACTTTAACTCACCCACTAAATTAATACTTGTTAAAATTTTCACTTTTCAATATTTGTAAATATGTGAACACCATGTATCTATCACATAATTAGTTAACCTGTCTTTGCATTATATTTAATTCTTTTTACCTATTGTGGTATAGTAATTTTATTCTAGGCGCATCATCTTCACATATAATTACATAATTAATGTGAACCTACATAATATTGTAAAACATTTTAAAAGAGTAGCGGTGGAGTTTCTTGCCCATTCTTCTCCATACGAAACTACCTTTTGGAAGGGGCAACTAGAATCAATTCTATTTTTTTGGAAATTTTGACGTTCAGAAGTGCCTTTCATGTGCCTATTTGAAATAAATGATTTGACTTTGACTTTGACTTTGAAAGATCGTCTGATTTAAAACTGCACGCCTCTTATAAAGAAATGCTATACAAACATTTGAAATGTATGCAACAAGCAGTGGAGAGGCGTGCAATTTTTAATTAGATGATCTCTACAACGCATTCAAGTAATTTACATAATTATATATCTATATATATCTTCTATACATATAATATAATACCGACATATTTCGTTTTAATGTGTCGAATTTTCGTATTCGTTAGAATGTGTCGACTTTACAATGAAATTTCAAAAGACAATAACAGTATTGACATCTTCTATTCTCGTGCCGGTGTTTTCAAAAGACATGTACAGTTCGCGAAAACTTTATGAGCCTGTAGCGGTATTAACATCGTCACATGCGAGCTAAACGTTACACTGACGTCACGCAAAATCCTGCATCGCGCAAGCAGAGTTTACCGCGCAACTAGCATATATATAACGTCTCGATATCAATCGTCGGGCAGTTGCCCACCAGACACAACACCCGTCTGGTCGGAGAATCCTCCCTTTTCCATAGAGTATGAGTGAGCTTTACACCCTGCTCCTCATACCTCTATAAGCCCTCTGAACGTAGGCCCAGGAACGAAACCGCGCATGCTACAGTTGAGTGAGGGTGAGAGAGTTCCCTCGGACACCTATATTATGCATACTGCGCAGTCACTCACTGCAACTTCCGAGAGCTCATAAAGTTCTGCGTTAAATGTATGTACTCTTTCGTTTTAATGTTGTAACGATTGAAATACTGTTTTCTTTAAATAATGTAATTTTGTGTCAATTATGTATTTTACCTGGCGTGTTTGGTCTCCTACACATTCCCTGCAGGAGTGTGTCGGACGGAGGGCAGGCGCACAGACCTTGTTCCTGTAATTTTGTGAAAAAAGCTTTCACTCGTACTGCAGGCTTATCACGAGTACCGTTTTGTCTTAGTTGATCGAAGCGTTTTGTCGACGGAAGAATAGACAAAAATGACGTTCCGTGACGACAGTACGACGGCAGCAAAGTAGCAAGAGACAACTGCACTTTTTACGAAATTCAGTAGTTTATTCATGTTTTTCTTTTATTTTGCTTATATCTCGAAAAAATGGTGTGTCCTATCGCAAAAATAATGAAAATTGCGACACTCTTTAAACCGCTAAAACTCAACACGTAGGTAATAATTTTTCACATTTGCTATACAAAAAGTGAAAAATTCCATTTTTCCATTCAGTTTTTATACTTTGTGGCCGTCGAGTAAAAAGTTTTTCATTTCTCATACTCGGAAAGTAGTGTTTGTTTGATCCGAGTAGCGGGTGGAAGACGCTGCTCCCCGTCTTAGGGCGGGAAAAACTCGTAGTAATTGCTTCCCTCTCTAGGGCGGGAATGAATTTTAAAAATAGAACTAAATTTGGTTAGGTAGTCGGCAACGAAAGTTTTTATATAATTAAGTAAAATATCGATTAAAAGAAATGCCGGGGGCTTTAAGAGTGTATAAACAGCCAGTGCGAATTAAAAAAATACCTATTAAGGGGAATGCGCTAAGGTAGCCCGTGAAATTCAAATTTACGTACGTGTTTTGCAACTGACACAGAGCTGCAATTTGAAAAAACCAAAGAATATTTGAATTTGGCGGGCTACAACTGTGGATCCACCTTAAGTGGGACGGCCCACGGCGGTGACACGGTGTTTTCCATATTTAACATTAAAAAAGGCTACATATTTTGGCGGGATACTAACTCTGTAAGCTTTCCTAACTTTGTTTTCTTCGTAATAAAGAAACTAAACGTGACATTGACTGAATGCACAAAAAGTGCGAAGCCACAAGAAAAAAAAAAACTGTATGCTGTACCGAAATTCAAAATATCAGTTTTAGAGACTAATATTTGATTAAAAATGAGTCTCATGCATTAATTATTAAGAGACATTTTTAGAAAAACTACTGTTTTTACTTTCCTTAAATTCGAAATGAAAAGTAGGGTATTTAACACGGGTGAAAGTCATCAATTCCTGCTCGGACTATAGCCGCCCTCGCTACGCTCGGGCGTCTAAATACCTCGCATGGGAATTGATTCCTTTCGACCCTTGTATAACAATCTACTATTCTACTGTCTTTAGCATGGCGATTACAAAATCAAATTGTTTTAACTACCTTAGACAACTCTCAGTTGTCAGTGTGATTTTGACAGTTTGGGACAGAAAACTTTCTTCTGAAATAGTCTATAGACATAAAAAAGGACCTAGACAACGATCGGTAGAAACGAAAGACAAGATGACAAATTGTAGAAGGATTTTTACGTTGCGGTGTCAAAAATGGAGAAACGAAATGTCATTTTTTATAGAAATAGCTGGGTCTATTCTTCCAAGAAATAGAAAGCGTCATGTTAAACCTGCTGTAATTGTCATCATTACTATTGTTGTTGCTAGTCATGTTGTGCGATTACGCTTTGGGTGATAATCAGGTCGAAACCTATAATGTGAAACTAGTGATATACTGTGATTATCACCTGTTGTAGTTGGCTTGTGAATAAATAAATAAATTAATAAAATATTATAAATTAAAGTAGGTTTTCGAGTCCGTATGTGTGACCGCGATGTTCTTTAAAACTGCGCAAAAGATTTTGACGCGGTTTTCAGCATTATTTATAGAATTTATACCGGAAGGTTTGTGTGTATAGTACATTAATATTAAACTTACATATAATAAAGAAATCTCGATGTTCTGTCAAGTCGTAAAAACCTTGCGAAGTATCCCACGGGTCGCCAGTGTATATGCAAAATAATATCTATTAGTAATTTATTCTTATAATGTGCCAAATTTCATGATGACCAGCACCCTAATTGCGTAACACACTATCAATCATAATCTGAATAATTTTGAAGGATATTCCTAAACCATTGCTTCATATTATGTTCGAAAAAAAAATCTGCCCAACAACGTGAATATCGCAATTAATGTTGTTGAACTGTCAAAATGAAAGCCATTCCTACTGTTAGTGTGTTACGTAATACCCCGCTGATTGATATTAAAATTATTAACAGTCACTGAACACTGAATAACAAATCACTGAACCTTTTCAGGATCGCTCGATTGATTTGATTACATTGCGCGAGTATGAAAAATGATTGAATTTACAAGGAAAATATTAATGAAACCTACAAAAAAATGTTTTAGTCACCATTATTAAGTACAATCTGCCAAATCAATAATGCCTTCGAGAAATATGTACCTATTACAGCTAGCTATTGCACACATAATCAGACTATAATGTTCCCATTGCTGGGACACAGACCTCCTCTCTGTGAGAGGCAGTGGGTCGTAGTTCACCACGCGGGCCCAGTACGGGTTGATATATGTCATGTCTTCGTATTTTTGGTCCTAAAACATGCCGATTTTCGAGTTTCCTCACGATGTTTTCCTTCACCGTTTTTGAGAACAGTGGTGATGAAAATAAATTACTCAAAATAAAGCGCCTGCTTGGGTTTTAACCCACGACCTACAACTCATTAAGTCGGGGCCGTTAGGTACCACTGGGCCACCATTGCTCTGATATTGCACCAGTAGATACTAATTGTAGTTTTTGATCATGATTTTTCGATGGATGGACTGTGTGAAAGATGATATGGCTAGAAAGGGAGTGACAGAGGAGTGAGAGAGGTATACAAGAAAAAGACATGTTGCGCCGACCAAAAATAAAGGCTCCTACAAACAGGCGCGACACGCGACGCGAATCGCGCGCGACACTAAGGCATCGCTCGTCGCGCGACGAGTGGCGTCTTTGTGTCATGCTGCCGCGTCGCGCCTCTCTGTGGGATCCTTAAATTAGGATAACAGCAGGAGAATAATGAATGATGATGATCATAATTTTTCGAGTTAAATTTTATTTTCTATATGCCGTGTTTTTGTGACATCATCATTGTCTACCTACCCCTTTTCCATCTAAGTGCATAATATGTTACCCCTTGGTAATACTTTGTCCGACTTTCGGGCTTCTGGCGACCCGTAACGACTGTCAAAGATCAACTAATAATAATATAATAATATTTATTGAATAAAATGTTTATAAAAATTGTACATTTAGCCAACAGTAGTAATATTTCCCATACAGTTATAGTGCCTAAAATTAAACTAAAACTAAAATTTTATTACAGGTGCGAGTAATGATAGTTCGGAATTACAATGTAGTAGTAGTTTTTAATTTTCGTATGCTGCACTGGTTGACGTCGTCACGTCAGCGCCGGCTATCGCTGAAAACCAGCGCTGGGGCTCTGTCTCGCATAGGGTCGTAGCATTATGCTGACCGATTGCCGTTATGCGTGAATGTGACGCATATTTTCCCCCAACTCGTTATTTTTTGTGTTTGTGTGTTTTTTCTTTGCGTCATGTTTACCGCAAATAAATGTATTTTCTTTCTTTCTATGTATGGTAGGGACCCGCCCGATCTAGGTTAATTCAAACCTGTGTTTCAGGCCATCACTTTACATTTCAATTAAATTGGGTCAGTAAAATTTAAGTTGATCTGCTTAGGGTGCAGATCAACTTAAATTTTACTGACCCAATTACGTAACACACTGTCTAACACAATCTGAATAATTCTGAAGCCTATTGCTAATCCATTGCTTCATATGTTCGAAAGATTTGTCTGCTCAACAACGTAAATGAATGTTATTGAACTGTCAAAATGAAACCCATGCCTACTGTTAGTGTGTTACGTAATTACCCCGCTGATTTAAAATTATCTATTAACAACTAATACCGGAACCAATAGCGGCACGTGTTTGTGTGACAATAAAAACAAATTTTCTTTATTTCTTTCTTTCTTTCTGTCTTTAACATACTTAATTATATGATTCGTTCGCAAGCTTTGTTACATTTGCATCCCGTTTTATTTCTATATGTGATTATTGCATTACCTTTTTTTTTGGATTGGAAATCATCAAATGACCTCTCCCGGTCTGGGCGGAGCGGACTCAGACTTTTACTGACTAAAACCCACCCGTGTTCATTCAGTTGCCTGTGCACCAGGGCCACGGTAACTCTTTCGAACAATCCGCGACCCCGGCAGATTATTGCATTACCTAAGGGTAAAAAAATTTACTTAAGGCAGTGCCCATGAGTACAGTTAATTTAATGTAAATGTTCAGCAGAGCTACCACTCAGCACTAATGGGCTAACACGATGATGACAAACACCGCCTACTTACCAGTGCAACAAAGTAACTGCACGTTTCTAACTCGTTTGACTCCAACGACTGTACTTAGAACTAGCTAACATAATAACCTCACACGCTTCATATATTCCCTTGATTAGTACTACCAGTCGGTAACTGCTAACTGCCCTTCCAAGCCAACTCACTAAGGCCCACTTGCACCGCCAATCACTAAACACGTTTAGCGCTAAACGAATTTTAAGGCTCCCAGCAAACACGTTTAAAACATAATTCTGTTTCTGTCAAATGTTTGAAGATGAAAGAGACAGAATGATGTTATAAGGCCCCACAAATAAGCGCAACGCGACTCTAGTAGAGCAATTCCTATGAAAACTTCATGGAAATTGTTCTACAAAAGCCGCGTCGCGTCGCGCCTGTCTGTGGGGGCCTTATAACATCTTTCTGTCTCTTTCATCTTCAAACATTTGACAGAAACAGTGTTTTAAACTCGTTTAGGGCTAAACGTGTTTAGTGAATGGCGGTGCTAGTGGGCCTTAGAAGTCTTAATAAGACCGCCCCTTATTTTTAAGTATCTCATAACGAACCCCGTAGAAATAGCACAATGAAAAAAAAACGCAACTTTTTAATCACCTTTTAAAAGAGTCGCCTAATTAAAAGTTTCTATACAACCGCCATTTTTATCTCCAAAGAGTTTTAATTTGCAAAGTATAATTATTGCATTAGTCTATTATAATGGAGGTTTATTTTCAATTACTATGGTTATATTAAAGTTGAGAAATTATTTAGCATGTCAGATGAATATACAGGCTGTTTAAAGTTTAAGTTGTTATTATCTTTTCAAATTGCTAATTAAAATCTAGTATTTATGAAAGGACGCGTCAGTTTGATGCTGGCTCTCTGGGGCGTACGTAGGAATTTACTAAGACTTTTATACTACAAAGTACTCATATTTAATATGTGGTGTAGTTTCGCAGTCATTCAACTCTCTGAACTCTAACTTTAGTGGTTTTGCTTTATTAATTAAGTTCACAATCTAATTTTGGCGACGGTTTTATGTTGTGGTCTCGAAACTTGATGCAGTGTCATATGGAATATTCTGGTAATAAACCATTTTGAGCTTTCAGAGTATCTACCTGTATCTCTGGCGTAAGTAGGTACCTATGTATATTAATTAAGATCGTTTTAATGAAGTCCACATTCAAGATTCGACGTTTACTTAGCTACCTACTACGCTACACCCTCGCCTTCGCTACAACTTCTTGTCAAAGTGACGACTATTTCACGACGACGACTATTACATTGTGTAACTGAATTAATGCACAATATGAAAGTAGTTTTTTCAGAATCGTTTACTGAATCGATTTCTGATATTTTTTGACCAAGCGAGCGCGAAGCGTCTCCGTTTCAGCTTGGGCAAAAATGCTTTCGTATCCGGATGTCCGGATGTCTGTTCTCTACAGGTCGCATTTCTCAACCGATTCTCGTATAATTTTGTGAGTAGGTTCGATAATTATATGAAGATTTTGTCGATTCAGTTTTTCGAAATTTTTCGAAATGGTGGAGATATGGGGGACGAAAACGTAAAAAAAAAACATATTTCAACCATTTCGCGCTGTTTTGTTTTAAATAAGGCGGTGAACATTTATTCAGTTTTAAGCTATGCAAAGACAGACTCCCGAGGTCTACAGCTCACAGAGCCACTAGTAATATAGGTAGGTAATATTGTAGTCCAAAATTAATTAAAACGCAAATTACTGTCACACTTCCGCTGTACAGTCAAAACAAACCAAAATTTACGAAGTAGCTACTACGCTGGACCCTTATACGTGTGCGACTGTGTGTGCCTAAATTTGTAATGTGACAAAAAAATCTCCCACTATCAGTATAACTAATTTAAGAAATAAACAATGGTTCATATATAATAGTAAAAATTTAGCGTGTGTATTATGATTATTTATTTATTTAATTAACATGGGAGACTTGTAACTAAAACAAACAGATCAAGGACAGTACATTACTCTGAAAGCCAATTACAGGTCTCCACTTATAAAATACAGAGAGATTTTTTTTTTTATCTATGTACATTCACACTATTTCACACCAAGTTACTATAAACTACAGCATACTTACTATGTTGCTCGCACTGCATAACAACCATCATAACAAAATTAACTACAAGAAAAGTTTACGGCACGGCTTAAGCACTTCCTGGCTTTATTATAACATAATATTCTGATTGGGGTGTTTGGTAGAGTGCATTAATTCTGGGACACGTTGTATTATTTTTTAATATTCAAGTTAACTTATCATTTTGTATGCACTTATTTCTGTGTCAAATAAACTTATTTTTAGTAACAATAATGTACTAAAAATATTTTATTATTTTAATAATAAATATATTAATTTTCTTAACATACACATTTCCTTGCAAGAAATGCCGCCATATTTTCCAAATACTCCATAAACTTTATCAGCACTTGCGCCAATCATCAGAACAGTATTCACACATGATTGTGCACCGCATTGGTACCGGAACCTTTTAGGTAAATGACATGTAATCCAACAATAACTCCCAACGTAAAGCTTAAAGAAAACAAGAGGCTCAACCAGACGGTACGTGGAGGAAAGGAAGGACGTGGCAAAGGGGGGAGGGAGTGTAAAATATAGGTCCTGAGAAGGTTCACTTGAAACAAGGCGTTGGTTTGCAAGATGGAGATCAAGGGTAAGTATATCTAGACTAGTGGCTCTGCGAGCTGTAGACCTCGCGAGACAGTCTTTGCATAGCTTAAAACTGAATAAATGTTCACCACGCACCTTAAAAAAAATCCTTAAAATAAAAAACGCGCGCAAGTAGCGCGAAATGGCTGAAATATGTTTTTTTTTTACGTTTTCAACCGCCATATCTCCGCCATTTCAACAATTTCGAAAAACAGAATCGTCAAAGAAATCCATATAATTATCGATCCTGCTCACACAATTTCACGAGAATCGTTTGAGAAATGCGACCTGTAGAGGAGAACAGCCGGACATCCAGACATACGAAAGAATTTTTGCCCAAGCTGAAACGGAGACGCTTCACTCGCGTTTCGCACTCGCTCGGTCAATTAAGAAAAAATAAACTCGATATAGATGAAGACGCGACGCGATTGCAGATTAAGCACCGCCAATCACATTTGCTTGCCTTAGTATTCTAGATAGGTAATGGCATAAGTGAGGCAAGGATACCATGAAGGAGTATTTTTAACCCCCGGCACGACCGAAAAAGAAGGGTGATACAAGTTTAACGTTATATCTGTGTGTCTGTCTGCGGCATTGCTGCTCCCAAACGGCTGAACCGATTTTGTTTTTTAACGTTTTGTTTGAAAAGTAACTTGATAGAGAGTATTCTTAGCTAAAAAAATAATTTAAAAAAAAGAATGAAGAAAATCTGTTCAGCTTGTTTTAGAGGTTTTTGTTTGTGTCGGGGATTTTAAATTGAATATTATATTGTTTTGTTAGTATTTAACGTGCAATTTACGATTGAAGCGTGCGGCGTCCATTTGATATTTCAAGCAGATGTGACTGCCTAAGCGATAGAATATGTATGTACATACGTATGTCTTGCTTGCCTGAAACCTGGACTTAATAATGTCCTGAAATTGCCAGGGGCCCGTGATTAGGTAATTCTATCACCTTCTCTATGAGAAATGTGATAATCATTGCTAGTTTCTTCTCCGTATGAGAAGAGCCTTTTGCTCTGCAGATTTTAATTTCGAAGTGGTCCTTCTGCACTTTCCTACCTCGTGTCTGGGACAGGTCATGTCAATATTTAGCCGCTGCGCGTGCGACGTTCTCCGGACACCACCTGATCACACACACCGCGCCGCACAGGGAATATTATCTTACGATATGGATGCACCAATGTTAGATAATGTTTTTAAAAGCTTTGATGCTGGTGTGAATGTTTTGTGAATGTATTTAAATTTAATAACTTGATTTTCTTGGAGTAAGTGGTGTTCTTTGCAGATTTGTTGAATTGCGAAGGTGTGGGTAGCGACGATCAGGTAAGGTTGGTTTCGCGCATAGGTATAAGATATCTCTATGGTTTCTCGCCATAATTTAATGCAATTTTACCATAGAATGTGCTGTCTCGTTAAAGTGAAGTTAATATGCTACCTATTATGTTGATAACACGGTATGTCATTGAAACATGACTCCTAATATTAATATTGTTCCGAAGTTCATATTAAATTATCGCTAAGTTATCTTCTAAGTTAGCAGAATTTACTTAGGGCGATAAGGAGTTCGTAAACTGTTCAAAAGTTTTAATCTTTGTTTTCGATTGCTGAAATATTGTTTTCGTGACTTATTTTGAGTAAACATTCAAAATTGTGATTTGCGTTTTTTTTTTTTTCGTTATTTCCTAGTTTTTTCGTGCGTTTCGCTCACGCACCCTACCCCTTGAAGTGTATGCGTCTTAATAAGGGTAACAAAAAAGTTTTGTGACAATTACGAACATTGTTCGAAATGGCTGAAATATTATATTTTTAACGTTTTCAACCCACATATCTCCTCCATTTTGAAAAATTTCGAAAAACCGAATCGACAAATAAATTCCATAATAATTATCGAACCTGTTCACAAAATTTCACGAGAATCGGTTGAGAAATGCGACTTGTAGATTAGAACAGCCATCCGCTGGACATCCGGACATACGAAAGCATTTTTGCCCAAGCTGAAACGGAGACGATTCGCGCTCACTCGGTCAATAACTCTAAAATGCAACTCATTTCAGCAATATTACACAATAACTGTCGTTCTTTGGCCGTTACTTTTCTAATGCAATAACAAATGGAGTATAGTATTAAATATTAAATGTAAATCCAACAAAAGCCTGCACTCAAATATCACAATAGCCTGTCATGAAACGGTGTTCACGCTTACACAATGCAATTTTCGAGGAAAATATATTGAATTTCATCCAACAATAATATTCAGTTACAGTTTTGTAAACGGCACCCTAATTGCGTAACACACTATCACAATCTGAATAATTTTGAAGCCTATTGCTAATCCATTGCTTCATATGTTCGAAAAATTTGTCCGCTCAACAATGTAAATAACGCAATGAATGTTGTTGAACTGTCAAAATGAAAGTTATTCCTACTGTTACTCTGTTACGCAATTACCCGCAGGGTTCTTCGTAGAATTAACAAAAATATCGAATATCTTAGCGTTTTGTTCTGTAATTATTTCTTAGAAAGTTGGCAACCCGAACAAAGGTAAAACGAATGTATGAAATTACATAATTTGTGACTTTATAGCCAGTACGGTTTCCGGCAGCGGCGTTCTACCATAGATGCGATTCTTCGCGTCCGCGCGCTGTCGGACCAGCAGGCGTAGCATGACGGTTTCTGTTTCTTGGAAGACAAGACATAGCTATTTCCATACAAAGTGACATTTCGTTTCTCTATTTTTGACATCGCACCGTAAAAATCCTTCTAAAATCCGTCATTTTGTCTTTCGTTTTACCGATCGTTGTCTAGGTCTTTTTATATGTAGACTATTTCAGAAGAAAGTTTTCTATCCCAAACGTCAAAAGCATACTGACAACTGTCAGTTGTCTAAGGTAGTGAAGACAATTTGACTTTGTAATCGCCATGCTAAAGACAGTAGAAAACTTTTTACTTGACGGCCGCAAAGTATAAAAATGGAATGGAAAAATTGAATATTTCAGTTTTTGTATGGAAAATGTGAAAGAGTATTACCTACATGTTTAGTTTTACGGGTTTAAGGGTTTCATAAAGGGGGTCGAAATTTTCATTATTTTTGCGATAGGACACACCATTTTCGAGATATAAGCAAAATAAAAGAAAAACGTGAACAAACTACTGAATTTCGTAAAAAGTGCAGTTGCCTCTTTCTACTTTGCTGCCGTCGTACTGTCTTCACGGAACGTCATTTTTGTCGATTCTTCCGTCGACAAAACCCGTTTCTATAATGGTCATGCTACGCGTGCAGGTGGTGTACCTTGGTGGGGTGCAGCCTCCTTGAACTTTTCCTGAAATCTGAAAAGCTTATATGTATAGAATATGCCTCTCATTAGTCTAGTGTTCGCAAACACTACTGCTGAGCAGGAGCTGAGGTTCTGAATTCGATTCCCGAGTCTGTCGAAGTGTTATTGGGTTTCTTTATCAGGAAATGTTAAGTTGCAGCCCGCGCAGTCTTGTACCCGGTTGATGGAATAGGCTGGCCCCCTGTTACATGATAAATGATTTTATATCTGTAAGTAGGTTTGTACAAACACTTTTACACGTCAATCATATTTTAAAACTAGATGAGGTCGGCGTTTCGTTAGGCGTTTTCCATGGGAATTAAACATAACTGGCGAAATGTGGGTGTACTAAGGGTGCACCTTTGCTTAACCCTTCGGGAATACTGGCGTGATATAATGTTATCTTATAAAATAAGCCAAACCTTACCGTTGATGACGTAAATGGCGATTGGAGTGTATCTAGGGCATCAATATGTGCAATAATAAACAACGTATACTGCAATCACTAACCCGTTTGGTAAGCAGGATGATTACTCAAACTCAAACTCAAAGCATTTATTTCAAATAAACCAATTACAGGCACTTTTGAATTGTCAAGGAGTCGTCATTGTCAAGATGAAGCTAGTTGCCCATTCCACAGCGTAGTAGGTACCTATGGAGAAGAACGGGCAAGGAACTCCATGGACACTCTTTTAAATCAAAATATGGTTACAAAATATTGGTTACATCATTCATGTTGAAATTATACCTACCTATGCAAACATCTCTCTACAACCTCGAAGAGAGTCTTTAAAAATCTAGGACATTCCCAGTCCAAAGACTTACCGTCTTATCTATACTAATAATAAAGCTGAAGAGTTTGTTTGTTTGTTTGTTTGCTTGAACGCGCTAATCTCAGGAACTGCTGGTCCGATTTGAAAAATTATTTCAGTGTTACATAGCTCATTTATCGAGGAAGGCTATAGGCTATGTATCATCACGCTAAACCAATAGGAACGGAGCACCAATGAGCAATGTTTAAAAATCGTGGGTTTTTTTCTTCCTTTTGAGAGCTTCCGCTGCGTGCGCTGCGTAAACGGTTAAAGTTTCGCAAAAGTCAACTATTACAGAATTGTTCCCCTTTAAAAGATCTAAAAAAAAGTCTCCGACAGCTTACGTGTATCTTTTAAGGTTGGCTCCCTATAAACTTTTTTATGGTAAGCAAATTTGTTCTAAGATAATGCATTATTTGCGAAGGTGTTTTTATACACATGATATTAATCCTTATCCAAATAAATACGTTATTCATCACAAGTATTTCATTTAAAACAAAATTGCTTTTTACATCATTTGATTTCAATGAATATCTTAGGAGATATCGCAGTTTTAAAATAACATCGCAGCAAAAATAATGGTGCAAGGCTGGCGGTCATGAGGGGGAAGGGCGGTGGCCCCAGTTATCTCTGCGAGATACCAAAAATGACGTTCAGTACCCCAGTAAAAATTGAATCGGTAACCCAGTAAAATTTCTAAGACCTTAAATGATTTTTTGTCCTAGAATTTTTCTGGGTAACCCGGTAAATTTTCTTGGGTTTGTGCATATGGTCCCGCGTTACTCAGGGCTCCAGTAAAAAATCATAAACTCCCAAGGAATA
Source organism: Dryobotodes eremita (assembly GCA_917490735.1). Lineage (NCBI taxonomy): Eukaryota > Metazoa > Arthropoda > Insecta > Lepidoptera > Noctuidae > Dryobotodes > Dryobotodes eremita. Next base: position 20,644,155 of record OU823243.1, on the reverse strand, counting down.
TCTTAAGAAATCTTTTCTCCGTGTACTGATAAAAGCGTGATGTAGGTACCTAAAACAGCTCCTTAACGTACTTACGTATTATTTAAAAATATTTTCACCCTCTACATAAACGAAGTCGCGGGTTAAAGTTAGCGTTTGCCCAAAGTAACTATTCCACGCGGACGAAGTCGCGGGCAGAAGCTAGTTCATAATAAATCCATTCGCTTCATAAACCTATTTCAGCCATCGAACTGTTTTGTCCCTTTCTGTCAAACTTCAGACAGAATGGGACAAAACAGTTCGATAGCTAAAATAAGTTTATGAATCGAATGGCTTTAATTTGAATAGGACGGTAAGTTTACAGGATAACGCTGCGGCCTGACTGCGTCTATAATTATAAATATCAGATATCACGATATTACACCAATTTAACTAATTATTTCATAGAAAACAGCCCACCTAATGAGGGTTATCGCGCTTGAGTTCGCCGCTAGAGGCGCTAGTGTAGAGTAAGGTCTCTAGGTGTCAAAATATGTACTGAACGTTCACTGTTTGCGGGATTTTTATCACGGATTTTAACAAATGATTCATAATAGCTGTAATTGTTGTGCCATTCTTGATTAATTATGGCTTAAGATTTTAAGTAAAAAGTTAGGATCTAACTTAGTAGCACTTGAAGAACGAATAAGAGGTGTCTGCTTCATGCTTGCCAATTTTAGGAACATTATAATCTTAATATTCATTTAAAGTTTTAAAATGAAATAAAATAAACATACTATGAATATAAGGGTACTTGAACATGTCCAAAACATCAAATAAAAATACTGCAACAGGACCTTACTCGACAGTGGCGCCAACTGGTGAGCACAAAAATGATAGCCCCCATTTTGCCGTCATATTCAATGTATCTATCCACCCACATATAATTATGGCTTCACAATACCTAGTCAGTATCAGGATACTGACTAGGTATTGTGAAACAGCAACGCATACTGTTCACAAACGCGGTGTTTCACGTTCACGTCAATAGTTAACTGCGGTCATAAGGCTCATTTACACGGGGACAGTTACTCGCCTCGAATAGGTGATTTTATGAAAGGATATAAAAAGTTGACTCGTGCAGGTCAACGAACGATATTCGCATTTTGAAAGGCAAGATTTGGCATAGAAATAAATTTTGATCGTATTTCGAGTTGGAAAATCATTGTTTGAGAAAATCAACCGATATGAAGAGTCTCGTGACATAATCGTATAGTTGGCGATTTTTTTGCGATACTCGCCTACGACACGCATGGATATTACCACTCAGCAGGCGAGAAACTCTCCTCAAGTAAACGACCCCTTACGTGACACGCGGTCTGAAGCCTCCATTACCGGCCTTATATGCATTACGTATTAGATCAGATACACGAAACAATAACCCACATGTATGAGCGACACGTTCACGCAATCATAGCGTGTGTTTCCGTGATGCCAAACAAAGGGACGTTACCCGCGAGTATTAATTATTTTGAGATGGAAATAGGTCTGTATAACATGGAGGTTCTCGAATGTTGATTTATCACGAAGCTGCGGGGTAATTGCGTAACTAACAGTAGCAATGGCTTTCATTTTCACAGTTCAACAACACTCATTGCGTTATTTACGTTGTTGAGCAGACAAATTTTTCGAACATATGAAGCAATGGATTAGCAGTATCCTTCAAAATGATTCAGATTGTGGTTGATAGTGTGTTACGCAATTAGGGCGCAGATTTTGACATCGTTTGATTTACTTTATTACGACGTTTGGAGGTATAGTCGGCGGCAAAAGTCGATTACCACTTCAGTTTTTGAAATCTTAATTATTGAGCAAAATATTCATAAAAAATCTGGACTGATATTACATTTAAAGAGTGTCCTAAACTCGTAACCATTACATATAATGCTGAAAACCAATGTATTGAATAATTTTGCATTAATTTGGGTGTATGTTATAAGTAGTAAGCCCAGCTACGTTCGGGCGATTTTTTAACGCAACGATTGTTTATCGCACACTAGATTTTGAACTCTCGGTGTTGAGCCGAGTATTGAGAATCCAACAGTGCATTTCAGCGTGTTAAAAAATACACTGTTGAATTTTCAATTTTCGGCGCTAAGCAGTGGGTTGAAAATCTAGGGCGCGATAAAAAATCGATGTATTAAAAAATCACCCGTGGGTTCGAGGGATAGCGGTGTTAAATATCTTTTGCCGCTGACTGTACAATGATTATAACAGTTTTGTAGTCTTGAAAGCTCATGTAATCACGTATTTATGTACATATGAGGCTATACAGGGTGGCAGGGACATCGACGCACAACCTGTTGTCATGGATTCAATACATAATTCTGGACCCCTTTTTTTTTGTTCTTTTTTTGGGTGGGAAATCATCAAATGACCTCTCCCGCTCTGGGCGGAGCGGAAGGGCGTGTCAGACTCTTACTGACTAAAACCCACCCGTGTTCCTTCAGTTGCCTGAGCGACACGGCCACGGTAACTCTTTCGAACAATCCGCGACCCTGGCAGGCATCGGCCCTATTGGACCCCGTCAATTGTGCTGACATCTCTTTGAGGCGCGCGTGGAACACGACGCGCCGTCGACCCGGGCCTGGTCCTTACCGGACGGCGAGCTGCCCATTGTTCGCCGTCTGCAAGCCCGCGCCTACTTTGGCCGGGAGTCGGCAATCGACTCCCGACGCCCAGGGTGTCTCCTCCTGCGGCGACTAGGGGCGTGAGGGCGCAGCGATTACCTCTCCCTCTCGCGCTCCGCCTCCTCCTTCGCGAGCATTACTGCTTCGCAGAAGGAAGTGACGGCTTCTCATTCCCTCTCGCTCCGTACCATGGCCTGAACCAGGGCCGGACGAAAGAGGTCGCCGCCGCCGATCGCCGCCGCCGATCGCCGCTACGAGGACACGGCGGTGCTCCGCCCAAGACGGGCAGACCTCCACCGTATGCTCCACCGTGTCCTCCGGTCGATCCACACAATGACAACACCCGGGCGTTTCCTCCCGCCTTATCCAAAACAGGAACCTCCCGAAACAGCCATGTCCGGTGAGGACCTGCGTCAGGCGGAAGGTGAGGACGCCGGGGCACCTCTCAAGCCACTCTTTAAATTCTGGACCCCCTGCGTTGAAACTTTCCATCGGTTATTTAAAAAAAACTGCTGTTTCCTACAAAAGTGCAATACCTACGCGGTCAAAATGTATGGAACAACAAATTTTTTATTTAATAACCGACCAAAAATTTCAACATATGGGGTCCAGAATCATGTATCAGTACATGATTCGGGACCGCATATGTTGAAATTTTTCATTTTTGTCCATGGTAACAGGTTGCGCGTCGCGTTCCTGCCACCCTGTATTTATAGCGACGGGCTACAGAAAAATTGTGTGGGTGTCATTCAGCTTACTTGTATGTGCGACACGTTCGCACCATCATACTTAGTTCATAGCGATCCTGAAATGTCGAACAAAAGGTGGTCGTTAGCAGGGCCGGATTAACCTTGTCGGGTCCCCTCGGCAATGCAATTCTCGGGACCCCTTTACCCTTTTCTAACTTCATAAAGTACAATTTTTCTACCAAAATGGAATTATATTCATAATTACGTTATTTTTTTACTACATTAGGAAGGTATGCCATCACCCTAGACAATAAAATAAATGAAAGGAAAGTATGCATATTTTTTTGATTAAATACTATACAATTCTGAGTGGTTGGTGTTTTTAAAACGAAAATAATTTTAAAATACTAACTCTTCTAACTTTTTTAGATACTTACAAAATCGTTAAAAACGTCTTGAAAGTCGACCTTTTCCAATATCTCATTTTCAATCGCCATTTTCGTTAATGAATTTAAACGGTTCTTAGACATTGATGAACGAAGACAGTTTTTGATTAGTTTTAATTTCGAAAAGTTAGGTTCACCCGCGGCGTTTGATATCATCAGGCATCTATATATTTGCAATGCTATCATTACATTCGGAGAAGTTGATTGTTACATATTATCAAAAATCTATTTATACGATTCCTTGGCAGGTACAATTTTATCTTTCCCCGCAAAAAACAATAAGGCAATAATATGATGGTTTTGAGGATACAAATTTTCAAATTAAATTTTCACTCGTTGATAATTTCTTTTTTTGTCAGTGCGCTTGCCGATGCGATTGCGCTTGTGTAGCCGGTGCGGGTCCCCTAGGCAGTTGACGACACTGCCTTATGGAAAATCCGGCCCTGGTCGTTAGCCTTCGTTTCGCCACTTATTTAGATACGGGAAGACTGAAAGATCAAAGTTATCTCAAAATAGGTAGGCAGCATATACTACATACATAATTATGTATTATGTAGACCGGATATAACTACTGAGTTATCTCCTTATACTTTGTTATTGGCGTAATATTTAGAATAATAATAATCTTATACTCACTAATATAAAGCTACCTTATTTAAAACTAGTTTTGCTCACGGGTTCGCCCGCGTGGATGTCGGAAATTATCCCACGGGAACGTACTACCAAGATAAAAAGTATCCTACGTGTTAATCCAGCGGGGTGATACGTAACACACTAACAGTAGGAATGGGTTTAATTTTGACAGTTCAACAACATTCATTGCGTTATTTACGTTGTTGAGCAGACAAATTTTTCGAACATATGAAGCAATTGATTAGCAAAAGGCTTCAAAATGATTCTGATTGTGATCGTGTGTTACGTAATAAGGGTGCTGATTATAAACCATCTGTGTTCTAAATTCCATCTAAATCAGCTCAGTAGTTTTTGCGTGAAAGAGTACCAAACATCCAGCCATCCTCACAAACTTTCACATTTATAATATTAGTAGGATAAGGGAAGGGTTAATGTTTGCGGAATTGAGGTCTATCTAATGCGTCGTCAGCTGCGTTGGACATGTTGTGAGGATGCCTGATGAGAGGATAGCTAAGCGCATCTTCTTTTCTGAACTCAAGGACGGCAAGCGGAAACAAGGCGGTCAGTTCCTCAGATACAAAGACATAAAGAGATGCAATATAAATCCCTCTCATTGGGAGGACTTGGCAAAGGATAAAGTCGGCCCTAATTGCGTAACACACTATCTATCACAATCTGAATCATTTTGAAGCCTATTGCTAATCCATTGCTTCATATGTTCGAAAAATTTGTCTGCTCAACAACGTACATAACGCAATGAATGTTGTTGAACTGTCAAAATGAAAGCCATTCCTACTGTTAGTGTGTTACGCAATTACGCCGCTGTTTGGTGATGTTTGGTAAAACAAAATGTTTCTGACTTTGAAGACCAGCGGAGGAGAGATCTCGACAGAAGGCGAAATAACCTCAAGAGTAAAGCACCCTCCAACATACAATATCATTACCACAATGGCATTCTAAGGTGTCGTCACTGTGCTGTGCACGTACCTTTACAGTCAAGATAGGTTATATTAGCCATTAGCCAGCCTACTCTACAAGCACAAATTCCATAGTTTCGGCCGAATTTACGGGCGTTTCCAAATCCGTATCACCTACGGACATGAGATTACTTCGGGGCCCAAACTAAGAATGAATGACAAAACGATTTGACAGTTGTCCTTACTCTCAGCTTGTTTTTGCCCGTACGATAAAGTTAATAAATCGGGAGTAGGGTTCATTCCGAAGTGTCGTATTATTTTCGGACGGGGCCGTATCTACGTGACGCACCCAGAGCACACGCCCATTACCTATAGTTGTCAGAAACAAAAACAGTCACCGTAGCCGAAACCGGCATGGAATGTATTATTATTATATAAAATAAATAATTAATAATAAATTAGGAACAACCAGGTACACATCCGGACTCCGGGCTACTTCTAAGTTATTTCTGATGGAAAAACCCAAGAACACTGCACATGCACATGCTTAGCAGTAGCGCTTGTGACCACTAGACCGATGAGCCCTATAACTGGCAAAATGTGGGTGTGCAACAGCTAGGTACACCTCTGCCCAAAATGTAGGTGTGTAACAGCCATGTACACCTCGGCCTAAAAATGTGGGTGAGCAACAGCTAGGTACACATCTGCCCAAAATGTGGGTGTGCAACAGCCATGTACACCTCTGCCTAAAATGGGGGTGTGCAACAGCTAGGTACACCTTTGCCTAAAAATGTGGTTGTGCAACAGCTAGGTACACCTCTGCCTAAAAAATGGTGATGCAAACTGACTTAAATTTTCTATTAGAATTACAATTGTACTGTAAAGCATGTTACTTTTGAGTTTAACTCATACAAATTTTTTGATAACACAGTTTATATTTCTTGAACCTTCTGATCCCTGCTAACAACAAATAAATCAGTGGTCCAGGGACGAAAATAAGTTGGGAACCACTGCTTTAAGCTGATAATGGTGCCGATTCTCTTGTACACCGAACTATACTAATAAAACTATCACAAAAATTCCTTACTTTTGGCTATGAGAATCTTAAAGCTATTTTGCAAAAAAAAAATCTGTTTAAAAATAATTTTGACACACTAAAATCTAATTTGACAATCGCCACTCCACGTGGTACTTGGTTGCCCTACCCCGTGATTTTTTTAGAGCCGGAGGCGCGCATTGTTGGCAGCCTCGACGTGTTTTATATGGAATTTTTCACTTTTTGTATGGGAAATATAAAAAATGATTACCTACATGTGTAGAATTTAATGGGTATAAAGGTTACATCAAGGGGGTCGAAATTTTCATTATTTTTGCGATAGGATACACCGTTTTAGAGATATAAGCAAAATAAAATAAAAAAAGATACAGTATTCTTATTGCACCTGAAGTCGAGGTGTTGTAGTGAATTATAGTTCATGACAACTAATTTTATTCCACACCTTTTTAATTGCGATAAAAAATAATCAGATTTAGTTAGACAATCAAAATTTTTGGTTAAAAACGTCAAATTCAGAATAGCAAAATTGCTATTTTCACTAAATTAATAACTCAGTGCCATCTTAGTGCTGTCAAACTAAAATATAGTTGTGTCATTATAGTCTGTTTCAGAATGGGAAATTGACGTTTTTTAAATTTTGGTGATTTTTAGTCTAGTATAGAGGCATTTGTGACAAAAGAATCGGCACCAATGTAGGTACATGTATTGCCGATCGCTACTATCGGCTTTTTTCAGTACCTCGATTCAGTAGGGTGTGACACGTTCGAGCAATCATGGCGTTTCCGAAATCCAAGAAAGAAAGAAAAATATTTTATTTGGGACACGCACAGGAAAGGTAGATCGTTACCCCTACTAGGGGTGAGGCGTATTTATTGTAACAGATAGAAATAACAGTAATAATTTTTAAGTAACAAATAACAATTGTTCCTACCGTTATACCTTATCTGTTACTTTAAATAACAGACCCTCAAAGATTGTTACCACGGCTGTTACTGTTATTTCACTATATCAGTCTCTACACATAATGTTACCGTTCTGTTACCTACATAAACACTCACACAAAGGAAGGAATATAGCAAGATTATCAATTTCTTTCTCTTCCTCATTAATGACTAAAAAAGTTAAATAAACGTCATTCCTAGTCAATACTACGGATACGATTTGCGACTTTAAACGAAAAAAAATAAAGAAGATATTTAATTGAGATTTAAATACGTATTTATCATCCGTACAAAAATAACAGGTTGTTATTTAATAACAGATACTTGGATCTGTTATTTTTATGTAACAGTAACAGTGATAACAGATATCGTGTTTCAACTGTTACAACCCATCTCTAACCCCTACGCATCAAAATAGGGAGTGTATCGGGGAAGCAAACAACATATTCCCTGTCGTTAACTGACACGCGGTGCAACCTTGCGACTAACGATAGTGTTATGAAAATCATCACACTTACCTTTTGTGGATGAGCAGAAAAGCAGCTGGCAAAGTTTTGTTATACTCTTACAACGTCATTTTTAGGGTTCCGTACCCAAAGGCTGTATCTCATGAACCTTAGGCTTAGCGCGCACTACGACTTTTAATCGTTGTGGATACTAATCGCAAATCTGTGAACAATACCAATATACTAGAGCCCGTGCACTGGGGTAAAAAATTGCTTGAGAATTCGCTTGAAAAAATATTTTCGTTTGCGATTTTATTTCGCAGTTTAAAAATCGTAGTGCGTGCGTAGCCTTACAGATATAAATTTTCAGTGTGTATTTCTATTGCCCCTATAGCAACAAATAATAAAAATAAATCAAAGTTAGTAAAAATTAGAGGGTCTCCATACAAGAAACGTGTTTTTTTTCAGGGTTTTTTGCCTTGTGGTACGGAACCTTTCGTGAGCCCGACTCGCACTTGGCTGGTTTTAAAATATATTAGAAATATTATGATTCTTTTTTTACATTTGCATCTCATTACCAATGGATAATGGATATTTTAAATATCTTATTTATTTAAGAATAAGGCAAAGTACAGCCTGCATAATTCGATGACAACGAAGCTGCGTGGGTTTCTAATTATATTTTCATATTCTATGTGTAAATCGACGAATAACGGCAGGATTCCTTCTCAGAATGCTTAAAAAAAACAGCGGACGTCTACACGATCTCTTGACAGTCATTTGTAACAGTTTTTTTCTTCTCACGTCTAGACGAGGTCTATGGTTTCTATCAGATGACCTCTGACAACAAACACAGACACAACACACATACCCACTTATAGGTCAAGGTCTTTTTTATTGTTCCATGCCTTTTATTGGCGTCCAAATCGTTTCTTATTCTTAGTAAGTAGTATTACGGGGGCATTTCCCGTATTTTTAAAAACATTCGCATATTGATCTCATTCTCAATCTGTCAAAACACATCTAATTTCCCGAAATTTTTGACAAATTTTGACATCGAATGTCCCTGAGTTATGATTGCAATTTGAATTTGACCTTTTTTAAATACGAGTATTGGACTTATGATTATTAGAGAACTATTTGTTACCCGTGACTTCGTCAGCGATACAGGATGAAAAGTAAGTCTATGTCCTTGTCTAGATCATGGTCTACCCATGTGCCAAATTTCATCCAAATCCGATCAGCAATTTTAGCGTGAAAGCGTAACAAACAAATATACATTTTTTTTTTTCTGTTTATAATATTATTATTATAGTTTAGATGAAAGGAATAGTAGATTGTTATACAAGGGTCGAAAGGAATCAATTCCCATACGAGGTATTTAGACGCCCGAGCGTAGCGAGGGCGGCTATAGTCCGAGTAGGAATTGATAACTTTCACCCGTGTTAAACACTCTACTTTTCATTTCGAATTAAAGAAAGTAAAAACAGTAGTTTTTCTAAAATGTCTATTATTATTAATGCATGAGACTCATTTTTAATCAAATATTAGTCACTAAAACTGTTTTTTTGGAATTTCGGTACAGCTTACAGTTTTCTTTTTTGCTCGTGGCTTCGAACTCTTTGTGCATTCAGTCAATGTCACGTTTAGTTTCTTTAGTACGAAGAAAATAAAGTTAGGAAAGCTTACAGAGTTAAAATCCCGCCAAAATATATAGTCTTTTTTAAATTTTAAATATTGAACACACCGCGTCACCGCCGTGGGCCGTCCCGCTTAAGGTGGATCCTGAGTTGTAGCCCACCAAATTCAAATATTCTTTGGTTTTTTGCAAAAAGCAGCTCTGTGTCAGTTATGTTTTTGGTCACTGCAAATTGCAAAAAACGTAAGTAAATTTGAATTTCGCGGGCTACCTTAGCGCATCCCCCTTAATAGGTATTTTTTTAATTCACACTGGCTATTTATACACTCTTAAAGCCCCCGGCATTTCCTTTAATCGATATTTTACTTAATTATGTAAAAACTTTCGTAGCCGACTACCTAACCAAATTTAGTTCTATTTTTAAAATTAATTCCCGCCCTAGAGAGGGAAGCAATTACTATGAGTTTTTCCCGCCCTAAGACGGGGAGCAGCGTCTTTCACCCGCTGCTCGGATCAAACAAACATTACTTTCCGTGTATGAGAAATGAAAACGACTTTTCAGGACTGAGTCATGCCCGTTTTAAAGTAATTTTTCTTAAGTATGTACAGGGGCGTCTACGGGGGGGGGGGGGGGGCTGGCAACGGGTGTAGTTGCCCCCCTGGGCTTCGATCAAACAGTCTAAAATCCTAAATTAGACATAAACATAGTTTTATTTATAACCTGTAATTTTACTTTGTATCTATACTGTAATGAAATACTTTCTAAAATAATTTTCTTTAAAAATTTAAAAATTAAAAATTTCTTTAATAGATTTTTAACCTATCTATTAAAGAAATTTGACATCGATTAGACTTAACGACCGATTTTTGTCGCTATCTATGTCGAGACTGCCGGCCCTGGATGGTGCTGATCCACGCGTCATGTTTGTGAACGGGCGCCGTCGGTTGAGACTGGTCATCTCTTAACTGCCACGGCTTATTTATAATATTTTAAAATTGTTCCTTATTATTTATATTTTTTTACATTGTTCTCACATGTAAAAAGAATAATGTATTCAGAATTATGTAATATCTTAATTTAAGAGAGTGTCCTTGGAGTTACTTGCCCGTTCTTCTCCATAGAGATCTACGTTTTGTTATGGGCGACTAGCTTCAACTTTCTGACTAACCGACTCTTTGACAAATCAAATATGCCTGTAAATGATTTAATTGAAATAAATGCTTTGAGTTTGAGTTTATCCAGTATTTTCGAGCCCCAACTGTGTTCCGTACACCTCATTAGTGTTTGCGTAAAAACGGCGACCACGACAAGGCAAATCAGCGGAGCACAAATAGTTGCCGAACATACGGAACATGGTATTTACCCAGTTTCATTATCTGCTGCGTAAACGTTCAGATAATATTGTAATCAGCTGCTTTAATTTGCATGCACAATTCAGGCTCTCCACCAAATTACATCAGCGGGGTAACTGCGTAACACACTAAGGGCCTCTTTCACCATCTCCAAGTAAAGCGTTGATTAGTTACTTCCCGGTTAACGTTATTTGGCAAGTAAAAGTTACGAGTATCTTTTGTCAATTTCACAAACGAAAATAAAGCTTCGAGTAACAACTTACTGGTTAAGTGAATGATGTAACGAATCATACGTTACGTTCGTTCAATAATATGTCAATGTTACTCGTCAAACGTCATTGGTTGATTTTTTATTAGTTAATGACGTAATAGAAATCGATTTCAGGGTGTACAAGGGTATGGTTACCTATTGTTTAGAAGTTAGGTAGTCTTTTTTTTAAAGTTGTTTTTATTTGGGTTTTTTTTTGTATTGGTTTGTTTGTTAATAGTAATATCACTTGAATAATGAAAAAAATACCACTCAGCTTTGCGATTTAGGGATTATTTTATGTTTTATAAAGTTAAGCACTTTGTTTATTGCACACCTCGATAGACGAAATTAAGCAAAAAAAAAAAAAACTGTTTCCTCTAAGTCCATAAAATAATCAACACGGAATTTAAATACTCGAATCCAAGGTACTCGTTGCGCTGTAGAATATTTTGATTCATCCAATTGGTGACCAATCAAGTCAAATAAATCGATTTTTATTCATACATTTTAAAATAATCGTTGGTATATCTGATAAGTACCTACACGTTGTCGTTTTTGACAACGCACAACTTTTAACTGTAAAGTAAATACGCTATTTGGCAGATGTCGTGGCAAGTAAGTTACGGGTCAGTTAAATCTTATGATTAGTGCTACTCGAACGTCGTGAAATCCGCACATGCAGTTACGGGTGACTTTAACTGGCGGTTAGCCTACTTGACACTTTACTTGAGGGTGGTGAAAGAGGCCCTTACAGTAGGAATGGATTTCATTTTGACAGTTCAACAACATTCATTGCGTTATTTACCTTGTTGAGCAGACAAATTTTTCGAACATATGAAGCAATGGATTAGCAATAGGCTTCAGCTTTAGGTTTTCGCAATTAGGGTGCGGGTGCCGGTAAATGGTCAACGTCCGGGGAGTAACCAATAGCTCTTCGAACTCTATATTCATTGGGTCAGCATGGCAACAGCGAGATCGACTCGTACTTTCGTGTAAGGCCTGTCGAATCAATCAGACCCATAGATTGATTGGTATCGCGGCGGATGATACATCCATCAATTCTAATATCTAACCTTACTCTTATCCTAGAATTTCATGCAGGTGCACCCTAATTGCGTAACACACTATCAATTACAATCTGAATCATTTTGAAGCCTATTGCTAATCCACTGCTTCATATGTTCGAAAAATTAGTCTGCTCAACAACTTAAATAACGCAATAAATGTTGTTGAACTGTCAAATTGAAACCCATTTCTACTGTCAGATTGTTCCGCAATTACCCCGCTGGAAAAAAATATCTTTCTCTGGGGCGTGTTTTTAACCTTCTTGGTAAGTTTCCTTAAAATCGCTTCAGAAGTGGAAACGTCAAGAATCAACAAACAAACAGACACACGTTCGGATTTACAATATCAATAATTCAATAGACTCCTGCATCCGTCAAGGGGGTGATTCTACCCGTCATGCTTCGCTACCTTCGCTATGAAATTCCATATCCGATTCATGAAACAAAAAAAAAACAAATTCCTACAAAACAGTAGAAAGACTATTTCTATACATATAGAATGTTTCTTTTTTCTTCGAATCCTATAAGGATTTCGTAGGAAAATTTGTTCAGTAGGACGGAGAATTACCCTCTTGACGAATGCAATTGACTAAATCGCCACCCTGTTTGTACTGAAGTAACAGCAATTACGTTGGTACGTCACAGTAATAGCCCGTATGTATGTGTTGCACGTGGCAGCCATTATCACGCCTCTCGATTCCCGGAAACTCTGCTTCTGAACAAAGGGACGTCATGTACCTGCCGCAGTTAATTAACGATATCGCATCGATCTTTCAGTAAAATTGTTGTAATTAGAACTTATCTAAATCGACATTTATCAGTGTTTTCTGGCCAATAAAGCCGATTGTGTGTGAAAATCTTATCTAGAGGAATAATTAAAGGTATGCGCCAGAAAACTTCGTTTTGAGCCTATTGCGCAATTGTCTGATATACAAGATGGATTAAATTAAAATATTTTGCTTTGTATTAAGCTCGCTGCAACACTGTAATGTATGCATTACTACGTCAACACGGAGATTTATTATAAACCCTGGATTCAGCGCAGTTACGTGCACAGCAAAATGTAGCAAATGTTTTGGCTGTTTTTAAATATCAGTCGTGCTTAAAATGTGACAATAGTTCCTGCCTCGTTATTAATGCAAATTGCATAAACTGTGGTCTCAAAGATCATTTCCAGAAATAGTTCAGAACAAGGGACAATAAAAGAAAAAGTTCCAATTAAGTAAGTGGTGTAGTCCTGCCCTGCAATTAATGCTAATTGTATAACATGTTGTTTTAAAGGTAAGATCAAGATCATTTCTAGAAACACTGCAGAAGAAGGGTCAATAAAAGAAAAAGTTCTAACGTCTGAGTTAAATGTCAACAATAAAGATAAAAGCTTAAGTAGACTATATGCTCACTCTTGACATGTTATTATTTTTTTTCTTTCATCATTCACCATTTTTTTTCTTTATTTTTATTTTTATCGTGTTTACACCTAGTTTCATTATGTACATGCTGTGGTCTCCTGTAATTGAAGGAGCACACGTAAAAGAACCAATTTTATTATTTTAATTTATATTGTGTATGAGTATCCTTTGTTGGTGATCCCAAATAAATAAATAAATATTTTACACATCGACGACGATGCAACAATGGACTGTCAAGTAGATAGTGTTCACCGATTCCGGTAGTAGATCTAATAGGACAAAACTTGGGACCACATGAAACAATTTAAAGTTATAGTCTCTGATCAACAAACTTCTCCAGACAAAATATTCATCACTTCTGGTGCAAAACATCCACTAAAAGTACTTGTTTGATGCACACATAAAATATGGTTGTGAATCAACGTTTAAGGAATCTTTTTAGTAAAAAACCACCATATCCCATAACGTACAAGTTTTACTTGACTTTGATTTGATCGCAATGAGCACGTATAAATAATTGATGTTGAAAAATATTGGTTAGAACTTTTAAATAAAAATGTAGCGGAATTTTCCAGAGACTTGATAAAACATAGTTTATTTATGAGTACGAACTAGGTCACTGGGGATTAAGCTAAATCCTACTTTATCATTCAAACAGTGACATCACTACAGATATCTAACAATGACGCAATACCCATCAAACGAAACTAGAATTACCGATTACAGATTGTGAATAAAATTCACGTAATTGTATGGATTAATTGATGAATGCGTTCATGCATCTAAAACGATTACGGACTAATTGCTCGACGCGATTTGCGGCGATCATCGAATCGTAATAGCGATAGCGCACGTGTATCATTCAATGTTTTACCAGTACACGTTTTAATATTAATCATTTTATTAAGTGAGCAAATTAACCAAAGCTTTTGCTGAAATACTCGCACAAAATACATTTTCTGTAGTAATTAAGTGTGGTGTTAGAAAATTGTAATGTGAAATACCGAATTTTCCAGGCCGTTGACATGTTGACAATGTGTAGCTGTTTGTGACTGCGGCACTCAGTTCGAGAGGCATAAGTACCTAGTAAGTAAAATGTTACAGCAGTTAGTCGTATTCGTGTAATACAGTTTTCTGAAACTTTTGCTTTTTATTTTCAGCGAATTCCCAGACGATGTCGAAATTGAAATAAAATGAGCTACAAGACATGAGGAGTGTAAGAGGTGATTTCAGTAAATAAAACACGCACATCTTAGACTATATACCTATACTTAAATAACAAAAGTGTGAGTGTGGCGAGGACGCGTGTGGCGGCGCGCGATGAGATCACTGTTGCTGCTGCGGCGGCGCCAACCGCGCGGCTAGGTGGAGGATGTCGCGCTTCTCCTTCGGGAAGCGGAGCTCCCGCGCGGCCAGGCGAGCGGCGCGCAGCTCGCGCTCGGCTCGTGCGAGCTCGGCCCGCAGGACACCGCCGCCCGTAGCCGCCGCGTCGCGCTCCCTCGCGGCCCATTCCCTCGCCATCTGCTCGCGCATCGCGTCATCAAGCGCGCGCGCAGAGTAATGCGCGACCACCTCTTGCCGCGAGCACTGCCGCTCGCGCATCGCTCGAAGCGATCCGTTCCAGTGCAGCAACTGGAACACTGTCATCAGCTCCTGGAACTCCAGCATCGTGCGGCCCTTGTTCGCTTCCAGCATGAACCTGTTACAAATAATTATGTTGATGCTAACGTTTGGTAACAATGGGAAGAATCTACACTGGCCTTCAAAACATAGTAAGTACCACACTTTTAAAATTGAAATTTTTCCTAAACTATAGAAGTCACGAGTTTTTAAATAAAAAACGTTTTATAGCAAATTTCAACAACTTTCTTTGAAATTATAGTTTATTATGTATTAGTAACGTTTTACACTTAAAAAAAGATAAAAACCAAAAAATGGCAATTTTTTTATAAAAAACTCAAACAACATTTATAAGTACGTTTTACGCCTTATTTACATTTTAATAAGTAGTATTGCCCCCTCGGGCTCTGATTGCAGCTTCGAGCCGGTTTGGCCTACTGAAAACGAGGTTTCGGAGGCTATGTTGGGGAATATTCTCCCATTCTCCCATCAGGGCCTGCTTTAAGGCCCTGAGGGTGATACGAAGTGGTCTGCGGCTTTTGATCAGCCTCCTGAGCTCATTCCAGGCGTGCTCGATTGGGTTGAGACCAGGACTTCTTGATGACCAAGCCATCAAGTTATACAAACCTCCAGAATGTACTCTTGTACGAGCCGAGCAGTATGTGGCCGGGCGTTACCCTACATCAGTATCGATCCAACACCCATTTTTTTTAAATATGGCCCTGCATACTCATTAAAGATCTCTTGAGCATGTCTTTCCCCAGTCAGGGTGCCATTTTCTATAGCCACTAGCTCTGTGCAACCTTCTGAAGAGATGCCAGCCCATACGTGTACAGAGCCTCCACCGTATTGGACTCTGTGAAGCAGACTTCAATGTATCGCTCACCAGGTCGCCTGTACACTCATCGCCTTCCATCGGAAGTGAATAGTGAGAATCGAGGCTCATCAGTGAACAAAACTCTTGCCCATTCGTATTCACTCCACTGTATGTGTTCACAGGCGTAGCGTAGTGTTACTACTCGATGCCCTCTCTCGAGTTTAGGGCCTTTGGGGCTTCAGGTTTGTTTCAGCAAGTCTTCTTCTCACTGTATTGTCACTAATATAGTCTCTTCGAGTCTGAAGAAGCTGTTGTTGGACTTCAACTGCATTGAGGTGGCGATTTCACAACACAGTGGAGACAATATAACAGTCTTCTCGGGTACTAGTGCACCTGGGTCTGCCATTACAAGGTCTCCTCATATGGTTTCCAGTTTCTTCGGACCTTCGCTTCACCTGCCGAACCGTTCTTAATGTTACACCCACCATTCGTGCAGTACGACGCATACTGATGCCTAGTTCCAGAACAGCCATGATTCTTCCACATTCTTCAGGATAAATAAAGTTTTCGTGCTGTAGATACTTTGGCTTTTAAGTCAAAATTCATCGAACAAGAAATAAATGTTAACACGAAAACAGAAATAATACGTCAAAAGTAAGACAGCAATTTGAAGGCGAGTGTTTTTGCTTAGAAAGCTTTTTTCAGCCATTCTTTAAAATAATGATAACGACAAAAAAAAATATAAAAATAAAAAATCTTTTTGTAATTATTTTTTTTATTTTCGAAAATATATCTTATACTTTAACAGTTATTGCAACTTTAAAAATGTGGTACTAAGTTTTGAAGGCCAGTGTAGTTCACACACATACAGACTATAATCTGAACAATGAAAAGAAAGCTCGCCACGGTTTCTTTGTCTTGGAAGTTGGACGGATCTCGGACAGGCAGATAAAAGAATAATCCTTCTTTCAATCCGACTTTAATCATCTAGTCGCGTTGTACAACAATAGATCTTGAAACAATGTAATTTTGCATAGACTAGGTACTAATGAGTGTTGGCTTAAACTTCATTGTAGCCAGACCGCTTCGTTAGCTCAATGATCGATCAAAATGGGGTTAATTTAAATAGCCTTCACGAGCAATTTAATGTGCGGTTTGCGCTCCCAGGTAGACAACTCCGCTTCCTTGCTGTTTTCTCCAAGGTATGAACTAATCAATAGTATGAACTAATATGAGGAAAGAAATATGACCTGTCTATATATGACCTCTAAGGTCGTCTTTTTCATCTTCCATTACCAGCTACAAGTTTACAACCAGCCCCATAAGATGCTAAACTCACCTGAAGGCCGCAATCCCTGCGCTGGGGTCCTGATGATGGGCGGCAGCATCGCCTGCGAAGGAGGCCCGTGCCTCCGCCACCGCCTTCTCTATGAAGTGCTCCGAGATGCGCCGCGACTCATGCTCGTTGAACACGCTGTTCATCAGCGCGATCTTCGCTGCGCTTCGGCGGGCTTCGGCTTTTGTCGGACAATTCTGAACAAGGGGAGAGGCATGTTAGTGAGAAAATCACCATTTATCAGTCATGCTCTCAAAACAGTGGAGAAAAACATGATGGTAAAGCCGACTTGCCTAAGAACCAAAGATGTCACATGCTCGAGGACAATACATGAGACATCCACTGGGTCCGCCTCGATATCACCCATTCCCTTTCACAAAGAGGAGGTTTGAGGCCCAAAATTAGAATTATTAAAGGTTGACTGAAAGTTTGTTATATGTGTAATGAAATCCAATCCAAAATGTTAACATAAAATATTGAGATAAATATACCACTGTTGACTTTCGCCGTGCCGTTTCTGCCACGTCGTAGAATCAACACTTTTAAAGCTTGTGAGTTTATTTTGTATAATTAAATGTGTATTTACGTAAAGACTGTGTTGTATAACGTATAGCTTGCATTGCAAGTACACGCGGGTAGGTGCAATGACGAATTACAAAATTACAGTATATCTATGCATCTGTTGTAGCTTGTAGCCCTGAGCCTTCACGGTATTTGATAGTGTACATAGAAAATACATCACGGCTTTTGCCATTCCAGTATCAAAATCAAAGCATTTAAGTATTTCGATCTAACCAATTACCGGTACTTAAATTTAGATTCCTATAAACGACAATAAAGGTAGAAATTCCTTTTTTTTTTCTTTATAATCGCAATGTGTGACAGTCCCGTCGCTACGGATTATTTTTGGGCCATGAACCTGAACAGACTCTTCGTATTTGGTTGAGACAGAATTTTATGGAATGCACCTAAATCAAGTCGGTTCAACCTCAAGACCAAGATGTAAGTCTTCAACAACTCCACACTCCAAGAAATTCCTTGTTTCCTAAAGCTACAATTTACCTGAAAGCTCCCAAAGCATGCTCCTCCGGGCAGCGTGACGTAGCACACGTAGGGCGGATGCGCGGCTGGCACAGATTCGTAGATGACGAGGGCGCCGCCCCCGCTACCCGCACCTCCGCCCCGCGCCGCCTTCACCTGCCAGAACTCTTGCAGTGCTTCCACCACGTTCACTGTTGATAGGACTCCGTCAGCTGGTGGAAAGAAAAAAAATCTTTGATGACCTGCACAAAGTTACAGTTACAGTTTCGCAGACACATTTAACACTACATAAACCATTGTTAAAGAGTCAAACTCCAGCTCAGCATGTGACGAGGATAGGAAGGAAAGTACGGCCTAAGAGCCTGGAACAGAGAAGACATCACGAATGGATGGGAAGTATAAAAACTTGTTGACTCCAAATTGGGAAGGTGACCCTTAATCATTCTATTTTTGCCAACTTTTCAACAGGGCCTAAAGTTGTTGACATGGGAATTAGGGAAAATGACCCACATTCCTTGTCAACGTACTGCAAACATTTCGCAATAGGGCAACGTCCAAAATTCTACTGTAAAGGCTAAAGTATAATTCAGGATCAAACGCACCCGCATGAATTCAGAAACCTGTAAATTTAACTGTCGTTTCAGTAAAAATCGTTAACGTCTGAGCCTCTAATGTCAAAGCATCAAGCGCTTCCCGTTTTAAATAAGACATCCAATTTGTCTCGCCATTTTCCCCACAATCAGTGCAAGCAATTTATTTGTAAAAGCCTTGGCTTTATTCATATTTCCGTTCGCTTCTCCGTAATGGTTATGGGTTTAATAACGTCATGATAAGGAAATACAACTATTCCCGCGCCTTTAGAACATCATACGTCGGATGAGTCTTCATTAAAACGGTTTCTGTTAATAAGGATACTTGTTGTTTCATGTAACTGAAATCCTTATTGAGAGTAGCTTTTATTATTAGCCTGTCTTTATGAAAAAGGATTTTAGTTATAGGTAATTCACTTTAAAAACCTTATTTGGCTGGTATAGAATCGTATTATACCGTAGTGTTGTTATTGGTAACTGCACATACGCAAATCAAATTATGTTCGTTATCACTAATCCGTTTGAGCCGCGTATCCCGCAAGGCGATTATAGCGTTATCCTCCATGATTGTCCATTAGTGGTCTGTGGGGGATATAGCATAAAGCGGAGGTATAGTAAACAAGCGATATTGTAGTTGAGATAAACTCATGAAACGGTTGCACTGCTAATGTTGCAATTTTCTTTGTTATGGCCTGCATTAAGTTCGTGAGCAGGGCGTAAAGACGCCAAGAAGACGTGCAGCCAATGTCTACTCTAATTTATCTAATAGTTTATGAATATTAATACCAAAACTTCTGCCAAAGGTGGTGATTATCACGATCATTGGGATACTCATGTTCAGCAGTGAGTAGAGATTTATGAGATCTTATAATAATAATAATTATGATTTTGGTTACAGGCTACTGAGGCTCTAAATATTCAATTAAATATAATATTGTTTCAATCGTACAAACGGATAAATATTATTTTAAATAATAAAGGGTCAGCTCTGTTACATAAATGAATGAGTTCGGCTTTCGACTCGCTTTGTGACGAAGAAAATATGCAAATCGCAGACGAGTTTAATTTATGAATCGCTCGTATAAAATTCATCACTTTGCAAACGTCAAATCCGCGAGTATTCGCCCAGAATAATGATTGCTTTTGAACGAGCAATACAGAAGTTTTAAAACTTCGCTTCATAGCAAGCGGCTTCTGGTCTCTAGTGGAGAGATGTCGGGGCCAAAGTATATAATTAGGTTTTTCAGTTTACATAAAGTTTAGGATAGCCCCGGGTTCATATTTTTGTCGGGAAAAGACCGTACGTCGTTGTAATTTGTAAATATAAATATCAAGCATAGGTGAGGTATGACCAGTTGTTAATCAACTTGCTTTCTTAAACATTTCATCACGAGGTGTCTAGCTCTACTGACAGACAAAAACATTACTACAACAGTTCTCCATTTATGTATCACAACTAGTTCAACAGAGCACTCTCTTAGTTCAACTAATGACTGAACAAATAGAAGTAAAAATTAAAGCACTCTGCGGTTCGCTTCCTCGGCTTTTCCCCCGTAGATATTATTATCTCACAATGAGTCGACTGTTTCTGAAAAGCGACTGTAGCGAGGGCTCTCTGTCAGCTTCCCCTGTTGTCCCCATCCGTTACGATTTCACAGGATTTTTCCCCTTTGAACGGCTGCGAAATTTCCGGGGAAGGCAATTTTAAAGACATTTTCAAGACACAGACGGATTCGGAGTTCCATTATCAAGGAGTGGAGTGAAAAATGATGCAAATATTGCGATCGTTACTTGGTTTAACAGTTCTGTTATCTAGAAGGGAGATGTATTTTTGTATTTTATTTTTGAGAGCTAGTCTTATGAAGATAATTAATACACACTCATCATTTAAAGCCAAATGTAGGTTCCAAATGTTATATTGGAAATAAGTCTCTTCGCGTCGCGATGAAAAGTCCTCATTATAATAATTTCACAAACTTAACAAGTTAATATTAAGCTAGCTCAAGGCTAGTAGGTACTTAAGTACTCTAATAGCGCCGCGAAGAAAAATACGAGCTGTAGCTTTCCCATCGTGAAAACAACATAAACATACATTACCCCGGTTACATTATCCCGGTTATTGATTTACTGATGGTTACATTTCAGTACGGCACTAGTAAATTCGTGTCGTGTAACGTCACACATTAGGGGCGATCAAAGTAATTAGTGACGATAACAAAAACATTGGCTTATAAGTTATGTGCTGTTTCATTATGGATTTTCATGTGTTATATTTTACGAAACTCCACGAAAACTGTTTTATTGTCTTTAATCTTAGCTATTATTGGATAATGGGATGTTATTATTTGCAAACAGTTTCCCATATTATTCTAGAATCCAAACGAGAAAATTTTATAGCAATAAACCACACGGAGATTGAATTTTTATGTCGTGAACTCGCAACTTGAAAGTGATAACTTTATAAAAGCTGTATTTATAAAAAAGCAAACATTTTACAGGAACGTTCCTAACATAAATTTATATTTTAAGGTCAATGAGATTCAACAAAAAACTTCTGAAACTTACGTTCACCGAGTTCCAAGGGAAATACAGTGCGAAGTACTCTTGAATGCTCCCACACAAAAGAAACTTTCTTCTTTTACCCTGCTTTTTACCTTTTCTACCACTTTAGTTACCGTTTTTATCATAGCTCTTACAAACACGTTTATGTTTCCAAGGAAAATCTTTTAAGTAAATCATCCTGTAGTTTTACTGTTGCTAAAGAAATGTGCAGTGGAAATTCAAACTCGAATATCGAATACGAGATTTTCTACGAGATACAAAAAAAAATCTACTTCATAAGACAGGGAAAATGTATCGCATTTAACAAGAGAAAAACATTGAACGCCACCGTACGTCAGAACGCTAAACGAGGGTAGTTCGTCCCGTGGTTACTGTGTTGCATCTGCCAGGGGAAACTGGGGGAACAAAACATTCATTCAGACAGGCCGGGGAGATTGCTGCAATAGTCATACGTATTTATTTAACTTCATTTTATATGAGGTTGAGCGACCGAACGTTTATTGTGCCAATATCGATGTCATTTGAAGGAAAATTGTTCTTTTACAGAGATCGTTCGAGCACTGATATTGAAGTCGTTTTTATTTATTTTATAGGAGTTTTTGATCGGGATCGGAATGTGAGGTTTAAACGTGCCATTATAAGCTATAGTAAGCATATATAACTATGGATTGTCAGAGTCGTAGAAAAAACAGAGACGAAAGTGAAGAATTGATGCCAATTGTTGCTCATCGCACAAGCAGCAGAATTTTTAGATTCTGCACTGGGGGCTCCAAGGAGTACGAACCTCTAAGGGGGTGTATCGGGGTGTCAAATTATGCAAAGATCAGAATAGCTATTCACAACCATTTGACAAGCTGTCGTGTTGAAAATGACACATTTTAGATTACCTGGGATCTACTCTCTAAGCACAAAATCCGTAGTTTCGACTTACTTTACCGGCGTTTCCTACTCCGTATCGCCTACGGACATAATATTAGTTTGGGGCCCGACCTAACAATGAATGACACCACGATGTGACAGTTGACCCTACTCCCGATGTATTTTTACTTGTCAAAAATAGTTAATTTATCGGGTGTAGGGTTCACTCCAAAGATTCAAACTACTTTCGGTCGGGCCCGTAGCTTCGTCGACGGATTTAGAGAGTAAGCCCCCTGACTAGGTATAGTGTATTTATTTTATTTCTTATTTTATTGTTTATTTTTAATTTTCGTATGCTGCACTGGTTGACGTCATCACGTCAAGGCCGGCTATCGCTGAAAACCAGCGCCGGGGCTCTTTCTTGCATAGGGTGGTAGCATTATGCTGAGCGATTGCCGTTTTGCGTGGATGTGACGGATATTTTTTTCCCTAACTCGTTCTTTTTTGTATTTGTGCGTTTTTCTTTGCGTCATGTTTACCGCAAATAAACGTATTTTCATTCTTTTCTTTGTTTCTTTTTCAGAAAATAGCTGTCGGAAGAATAGCGGTCGTCTATATAATTTAAACTGACAACATTTTATGGTTTTGGATTTTTGAACAGCGTTTAGAGGACTCCTTCGATAACATTATTGATTCATATTCGATACAGCACGGAAGCGTATCAAATGGTTTTGAATAGCTATGCTAATTCCCTGTTTCCAAAATCCGAGTGAACAAAATTTACTAGCAAAATCTTGTTTTAGATTTGGCCTGTTACCGGCTGAAAAGCTCCGTGTTAAGTTTCTGAACTTTCTGAACTTCCGAATGACCTTCAAATATCAACCGTTCCGAAAGATTACAAGTTTGCGCGAGACAGCTGTTATAAATATTCGCGGGCACGCTTTACCGTGCTCGTTGAAGAAGATAAGGGTTTAATGAGTAAACAAGAAACGCCCATCGAAACTGAGATAACGTAAATACAAATAGGTAATGGTAGGAAGGTGGTTGACTCATTAATCAACCAGCCTACAATAGTAGCCATTTAGCTATGAACCCATAGCAACGTTACCGCTAGTTTCATAGTGTGCAATAGTATTGATTCTGAAGCCGTCATTAACTTCCAGCCAAAATACCGTTGGACCAATCAATCGGCGGAGTGCGTCCATACACGAGCAAATGGCGAACCGAACATAATTGACGAACGTTTCATATCACACAATTACTGAGAAACGGGCTGATGATACTGTTCACACGAGAATGTTGTGAGGTTATGACAATTTATCACAAACATTCTAGAAAGTTCGTGAGAAATTAATGAAGAAGTCTCCAACAATGTGTTGAAAGCTACGTGTGGGATTTTAACAAGTTTTTTTTTTCATTATGATTCATAATTTTTTGCAAGTCATCGCGCTAACGTGCTGATTAAATCTGTGCACCGATGAATCTGCGAGTTTCTCAGACGTTAAAGTGGGTTTCGCGCCATACATTATTTCACAGAAAGGTCAAGTCGTTAATTTATTAGCGTGACAGTTAGTAAACAAACTTTTCACTTTATCTTCGTTTATGTAGCGGAAATTCCGAACGGAAATATTTCGGAAGATAACCTACCTATGCTTAAATTGGTACATAATATTCGATACCCTGTATGTTAATGCTTTGCATTTGAATATCTATCTACCTATCTAGTAGGTAACTACATGTGTTGACAAAGCAACAATTGAGTCTGGATCTCCAGGGAGTACAGACGTCGACAGGCCCATAAATTGTCGATTGAGTTGGCTCAACGACGCAGTGACGAAGCAATGTACAAATGAAACTATGACCTACATAATTACAAATATTGTGACGATTAATAATAGATACCTACCTACTGAAGATTTTAAGTTGATTTTTGGATGGTGACCAGCGGGGTAATTACGTAACACACTAACAGTAGGAATGGGTTTCATTTTGACAGTTCAACAACATTCATTGCGTTATTTACGTTGCTGAGCAGATAATTTTTCCCAACATATGAAGCAATGGATTAGCAATAGGCTTCAAAATGATTCAGGTTGTGATAGAGAGTGTGTTACGTAAATAGGGTGCTTGTCGAAAGCCCACCTGATGTTAAGTGATCACCAACTTTGGACATCTGCAATACCATAGACATCACAGATGGCGTTGCCGTCGCAGAAACAAAGCTGAAATATCTCTCCTTCAAACCGGAATACAGCTGCTTAACAGCAGAAATAGGTCCCGGACGAGCTCCTTCACAAACAGCTCAACTACTATACGCTCTGGTCTGCCCAACCTCCTTTTAACTACCTTGCACTAATTGTCAACGTAATCTCGAGGACAGATGGAACAATGGAATGGACAATGGAAGTTGGTTACTATGAGGTTCAGTTGACATTTCAAGCACCTTCTCCTATGAACCTATGCGGTATCATGCGACACGCAAGAGGCTATCACTTGAGAGGCCGAATTCTACAGCGTGGCATCCCCATCGACGCGCAACCTGTTACCATGGAATTAGTACATGATTCTGGACCGAACTGCGTTGAAAACTTTCGTCGGTTATTAATAAAAATAAATTGCTGTTCCATACATTTTGACCGCGTGGGTGTTGCACGTTTGTAGGAACGAGCAGATGTTTTTTTAATAACCGGCGAAAGATTTCATCGCAGGGGCGTCAAGAATCATGTACTGAAACCATGGTGACAGGTAGCGCGTCGATGTCCCTAGCACCCAGTATAAACGTCACTTAGCATGTACCTACTTTGGTTTTGCTTTATTCCTGTCACGGTCGCACTACTGTCAAACAAGAAGAGCAAGATAGAGACGGGAACATGTGGAAGTCAAAGCATGTGCTAAGTAACGTTTATAAATCTTAGCTTGCTAGCTCAACTTAAAGTTAAATTTGGTAGATGTTGATTAATGCTCGATTCCTATAAACAAAAACGAATCGTTTTGCTTACCAATGGTAGCATTTTTTATTGCCAAACTGGGCTTATAAACAGATTCGTAAGCTATGTGATAGCTACTTCTATACGGGAGGATCAACGATGCAAAGCTATGCGGTCATTGCTTCATTATTGGTAAAGATACAAGAGTCCTAATTTTAACCAATAACGGTCCGTAAATTATTGGAATCGGCCATAACTTAAATTGAGTAAAATATTGTCAGCCCGTATCTTCTTAATAGTAATTTCTAAGGTCACAAATAAGATAATGATAATTTATGACCCTTTGCCCTTTACCCAAATATTCTGTTTGCTTGGCGGAATAATGTTTTTTAATTATATCCTCGCCTCAAAAACATCCTGCGGGACAATTGCGGGATGGGATCAAAGCCGCAATTTACATCGCGAATAGGGTTGTCAAAGAGCTGTATTTTCGTTAATAGCATTTTAATTACTACAAGAATAGCATGATTGATGTCCTATAAAGGCAAATCACCATCAGCCATCCCTGCTTCAGTAATTGCGGTTATGCAAACACTGCGATTATACCTTTATTTACCGGTGTTCAACATGGAGAACAAAGGCCTGGGGATATCTCTACATACTTATAATTTTATACCCTCCATCGTTCCCCCTTCGCAAGTTAAACGCAGGCAAGTAATCATAATCCCCATATCACAGCGGCATATGTCAAAAAGGGATTCGCAATAAAGGAGGAATGAAACTTAAGGGATCCTGAACCCAAAGGTCGGATATCGGATCCGTGGAAACTTAAGGTCAAGGCAAGGACATTACTATTTATCTAATAAAATTGGCCAATAACCCAGATAGAAAAGTTTAAGGTGACTCCTCAGCTCTAGCCCACCAAATTCAAATTTTCTTTAGTTGTTGACCAAAATGTGATTCCAAAAAAAGAAAAGATAGAAAGAAAAACCAAAGAAAATTTGAATTTGACGGGCTACAGCTCAGGATTCACCTTAAAGGTCTAAATTCAAACTTGAAAGCGCGTTTCAAAGGACCATCTTTTAGATGATATTGTGAAGAAAATTGGGCGTTTGATAAATAGTTTAGTAGTAAAGAATATTTAGAATTAAATAGGTAGGTAAGAAATATTTTTAAATGACAATATTTTTATTTGTAAGATAATTCTGGGAAAAGTTATCGCCAAAGTGTTTTAAATATTGAGTGGATTATGGGTACCTTAATGTTAAAAACCTTTTCAAAACACGTAGTTCGTGGCTCGGTTCCATATTATTTTACAAAAAGACAGAATTTGCAAAAGTAAATGGTTTGTACTAATTTTGATATAAACACATTATTATTCCCATAAATCGTAATTTTTATAAGACTTCGTTTACATTAATAGGATCAAAACTAGTTTATGGAAGTCACCATATAGGGTCAACATAAAATCGAATAAATTGCTTCCGAACATAAAACGAATACCTATCTAGTAGGAAATGATATTTTAAATGTTTTTTTTTTATAAGTATTTTTATGGCCTGGTTGCTAAGACCTTTTAGCCAAGTCTTTAGTTTATTTAATTTCCTTCACTAAATTTCTTCGAAAGTGTTTTTAATATATCTATATATTGCTCGATAACAAGTCTTATTTTTTAATAATTCTGTCAAGCGGCGGGAGGTACATTTAGCACAACACTTTCACTACACAATTCACTTAATTCACTCGCTAAAATCAATCTTTGGTTTGGGCTTGATAATTTAGGTTTCCACTTTTCCAGGTACAAACTTGATACAAAGAACAAAGAATACTTAGCTAGGTACTTATTTTCCATATTTCTTGACAACGATTTCCATTATTTTCAATTATTTTTTATTTTTGTTTTAGTTTCCTTCGTGTTATTCCCGCCATTTTTTCTTTTAAATGTTATAATTAATTTTAAATGTAATTTGCTTCGATAATGAGAAAATAGAAGAGACCGTTATATTTTGGCATTTCGGGCGCGCGCTGTTTGTCAAAGGCAAATGTCAAAAACAGTGAAAATCAGGAATATAAATTTTTAAGCATTTGCTTAAAAATTTAACTACTAAACTACTTCTATGTAATTTTAACTACTTACCAACTTAATGGAACGTATATTCAAATCACAGCTGTCATTCTTTGGCAGTTGTTTGAAATGGCTAAACCAAGGGAGTCAATTAGCTTAACAATTAATTTCCCTGACTGTAAATACCTACATTTTTGCCGCGGACGAAGAGCAGTGGTGGCCAAGCGGAAATGGTCGTGAGTTACGAGTTGGAGGTCGTGGGTTCAAATTCGAACCAAAACAGGCGCTTTTGTTTGTGTAACTATATAATTTCATCACCACTGCTCTCAAACCGGTGAAGGAAACCGGCATGTCCTAGAACCAGAAATTCTAAGACATGTGACATCTACCAACCCGTACTGGGACCGCGTGGTGGTTTACGGCCCACTCCCTCTCACAGAGAGGCCTCTGTGTCCCAGCAGTGGGAACATTATAGACTGATTATATCATTATGCTTTGCCGCAGATCAGGTTACGATGGGTGTCGCTAGTCGCCTACAAACGAAAGTAGTTAGCAATTCTACCTGTTCAATAAAGTAGAATTCGTGATAATAGCGCTTCATTCGCGCGCTCATGAATTGGCATTATTAATCCTAACAATTTAAAGTTCTTCTGGCCGTATATATCTTAGTACAATACAGCATTTCATTCACATTCTGAATTGCAATAAAATTGGCCCAAAATTGGGATCCGTGAGGAGGTAATCCACCACGCGGGCGTAGTGCGTGTCAGCATTGATGTCACACGTTGGTATGGTTATTAGAAGGCATGCTGGGGGCCTAGACAAAATCACTACTCTGTAAGCGTTAACGCCAACGGAAAAATCAAATTGTATGGAGATGTAATCATTTGCTTACCACGTGACATTACGTATCTTTTCCGCAGGTAATGTCATTGCTATACATTTTGACGTTAGCGTCTGGCGTTAACGCTATCAGAAAAGTTTTTGTCTAGGCCTACTGGTTTCAACAAGAGGTTCCTTCACTGTATATGTATAGAGCACACGTGGAGAAACAAAATTGTACAAAGTATAGTGCACACCTGTATGAGTTCGAACCCACTAAAGGCTCCTTCAAACAGGCGCGACACAAAGGCACCGCCTGTCGCGCGACTAGCGGTGCCTTTGTGTCGCGCTGTCGCGTCGTGCCTGTTTGCAGGAGCCTTGGATCGCGTTCATTACCTATGTACTACCTACTGGGGCCACGCTGTTTGCTCTATCAAAGTATTTAGAAGCAAATAAAATATTTTAGTTAATTCAATTTCACTCATTCAAAAAACGCAAATCATAATAGTTTCATGACTAAATCAATTAGTCTAATACTTACCAATTCAATTAATGAAACCAAATTAATTATTTAAAAGCCATACCAGCGCGATTGCGGTTGAGGCTATTAGCGAAATCCGATACCACATACCTGCTAGAATATCTATTATTGTATTTATTATGTAATTGTGAATATCTACCTATTACAACGGGTGTAAAAAGACACTTAACGAAGCCGAGAGTCACTTGTACTCCCCGTCATTGTAATTTTTTTTTTGTACTGAACCATACCTGGGAACCTTCTGGTTACGGAGATATTGAAGGGCAAAATTCCAACGTTTACTGACGTTTTTTTTACGAAAACAAGTTTTGAATGTTATAAAACAACTATAAATACCCCCACGACCCCTGTATCGTTGCATGCACCCATAAGCACAATGATTTGCGTGCGTTACGTTGCGCACTACCGTAAACCGCGATTTTTCACACCAAAAATACAATTAGTTTCCGAGCAATTATTTTTGTGCAATGTTACTTAGCTTGATGTACAGAATGCGTAGTTGACGGCTATGTGATGGGTCTTTTTACATCCTGTATATAAGCCTTAGTTAGGAAGATATACGTACCTAGCTTGTAGGACACCGTAAAACGCTTAGTTTACACTCCATAAACATGACAATCCAGAAAAAAATTGAGTGTATTGTCGAATGTCAAAGAAATGACTTAATCTAAAATATTACATAAAAATAAAATAAAATCATGATATAACACAATCGTAAAACAAAGCTCAAAAATTATTTTTCGTCGCATAATTCTCAAAATGTTGAGCGTAAACTATCATATTTTATAGAATGATAATAAAGGGAATTCAATCAACTAAAGAACACTTAAAAATTATGCCACTTAGCCGTGCATATATTTTTGAATTTATTAAAAAAAAACGGCAACGTTACTATTATTTCGGTCAAACGAATCGCTGTTTTGAACCTTATTTGTTGCCGTTATGGGAATTGACCACCCTAATTACGTAACACACTATCAATCACAATCTGAATCATTTTGAAGCCTATTGCTAATCCATTGCTTCATATGTTCGAAAAATTTGTCTGCTCAACAACGTAAATAACGCAATGAATGTTGTTGACTGTCAACATGAAACCCATTCCTACTATTAGTGTGTTACGTAATTACCCCGCTGTTTGTTAGTATTCTCTCTCTGGCTTGAAGTGGACATTCAGTATGATAAAAAAATTATTTAGTTTTTAATATTTAATTCATAATAGAAACGAAATATTATAATAAAGTTGCAGGAAGTAAAAAAAATGTACCATATTTAGCATGTGTAATATTGTGATCTTGTCGCTGAGAAACGTTTAATAAGAGTAATTATTTAATTTTCAAATTAATAATAAAAATACCTAGTAAAAATGAGTCTTTCATATCTAATATAAATTATTATCGTTTATTATAATGATATTAACGTACATAATTGTGCAACAGTAACAAGTTGCAGCTATTATTTCTTACAATATTTTTAATTCGAATCATAAACAAAATATCAAAAAATTGGGCGGGTGGCGTAATATTACTCTCGTGGTTTCCCCAGCTTAAATAGCATATTATGGTCATGACTTGAGCACAGCAACCTACCGTTCTACGGCCTACAAAGCAATTGCAACAATACTGAATAGTTGCTGCTCTGCCCTGTTGATTAGTATTATATAAAATATAAACAAAATATATTTTTCGGCTTATGTGCTTTGTACTTTGCCTCTTGATAATTAACAATTGCCTGCTAAGGGTAAACCTTCTAGGTTACTGGCTCGGTCTGTGATTATTTCAATAGTATAGGAACCATCATTCTTAATGTTCTCCGTAATACGATCATGCCTGCGTGCGTAGCGTGGCGTATAAACGGAAGACAAAATGACAGATTGTGGAAAGATGTCTACGGCGCGATGTCAAAATTCAAGAAAAGAATGACTTTTTGTTAAGAAAGTGATTTGTCTTCTCTTCGTAGAGTAGAGATAGAAGTGGTCATGCTACGCATGCTCTGTTTCAAACTGGTATGTTCCACAACCAAATAAAATAAGTTCACTCTATGTCAGTCTTGGGAATGATACATTATTTATGTTTAAATTTATTTATATATCAACGAGCTCCTGAGTGCGTCTTCTGCGATGCATAACATCGATGCCACAATCAACACGTCGCAGTTCTTCCTCATTCCCCACGCGAGGAAACATGAAGATGCGCAAGAGTGTCCAAGTTCGTGCCAAGGATGTCGTTTAAAGCAGGTTCAATGTCCAAAATAATGCCAGGATCAATGATGAAAGCAGATTCTGTGTCCAAAAGTAAGGCCGGGTCTTCGTAACCGACCGGAAGTAAAGCGCATAGTTTCTTATGCTGAGGCCACTCCAATGGGAAACGCCGTTGATTATCGCGATGGTGGACGTTAACCGTAGGTGTAGCTAGCGCATATCGCGATAATTTGACAAGGGTATTCACATTGCCGTAAGACGTTAGGCGATAACTCGGGTGGCGGTATTTTTTGGCACATCAAAGAGATTTAACGGGAGAATTATTGCGTTAAAGCAGCCACACTAGGTTCGTCATTGTGCACTGTGAGCGCGACGCCGACGGGATCAAGGAAATTTAAGGAAGGAACATTAGCGCCAGTTTTATCGCCAATTAGAGGAGCTTTGACGTTGACCATTCCAAGTGTGGCTATTGAATTTATCACGTTTATTATCGGAATAATTAGCGCGTGGTTTATGGCGATGATGGGCATTGACGTTGACCGTTGATGTGGCCCCAACATTAACAGTCATTGTTGACAGATGATCAATGATGCAGTTGGTGTTGCCAGGTAATAAAAAATATGTTTAACAATAATCTATTTATAGATTTGATAATCGAATCTACATATAATCAGATGTAAATTGGTTCATTGATTGTTTTCATCTAATCACAGACAAATAAGAATAAAATATGGTCCAAATCACTTGATCAGCAAACGTGCTCAAGAAAGAACCGAAGTTTTTTACTCAAATACTAAAAATAGATTTTCTTATCGAATACAAACTGAAATCACATTATTATTTATGTGGTAACCCAGAACCTAAGCCACGAGAACCTGCAACCAAAAATAGCGGTGCTTTGCGCGTGCACTCATAACACAACTCTTTTTACATAAGACTTTCTAGCGACGAGATTTGTAAAAATATTTATTTTAGAATTAATTATATTTATTTGATAAAATACTTTTACTGAACAGCTTGTCCAGGTATGCCGAGAATGGCGATTCCCTTTCACACTATGTGACGCGAACGGAAACAGTGAGTGCCAAAAATAAGTAAAACGAAAATGTGATGGAGCCGTGAAAACGGCAACAGATGGCACCACTGTCATGTCGGATGTGAAATGGGATGTCCGTCCGTCGCTCGCAGAATAAAGACACATCGTGTGAACAGAACCGTGAAGTGGACACTGGGCATCACTGGGCAATGGACAGTTGGAAACGTCTCGTGCACAAATGTTCATCACAAAGTAACGCTTCCGTGTGTTTTGATTGCGACATTACCTACAGTTTTTAATCGATAGGGGCTCTGGGTAAATATTATAGTTCGAATTTTGAATTGATTTCAAAAAATTTACGAAGGTTCATTAAAGACTAGAAAAAAAAAATTGTAAAATAAAATGTCAACCACCTCTAAAGGATTCTCAATTTAAATTCGTCTATGACTCACAAGCATACTTTTTAAAACCATGAATTCATAATCCTACTTCACCTCAATCTTCCAAAAATAACAACACTGGCCGAAACTGCTTCACATTACAAAAACCAGTTGTTCACGAGGAAACAAAACTCAAGCCAATCATTTTAAAGAATTAGTCGACCGTTAATTATGTACGTTTAACTTTGTATTGATCACTTTACGACATCAATAAATAATTATATTCATCCAATCATATGCCGACATCGCGGTTTTTGACGGCGTGATATTATTTTTTATGTTGATAAAAAATAAGGTCGTGTAGATGAACTGTAACGCTGAGGATTTGAAAGGAAAACAAATTATTAAACTGGTGCTAGTTTTTTTTATCGAATTATTATTATGTTTTTGCCCGATTATATTTTAAATTGCCAGTAACTGTTACATTTTAGAACGAAAGGAGAAAAAAATACACATATCTTTTGACTTCGAAAGAAAATCGCAAAAGCACATTTTGATATCGTACTAAACAGTTTTATGGTTATCAATTTAATGGTAATTCAAATTTCCTATTAAATAAATGTGTAAGTATCAATTAACCTAACAGATGTAATGAAATTGAAACTTATGACCCTGTCACAACCTCGCCGCATAGTTTACACGTCTACTCCTTCACGTCTAAATGTCAGACATTAATTTAGATTACCCCTTATCGTATCAAAGTTGCTGTGACACATCACACATGTAAGTTATAGACCGCTCATAAATGCTTCGCAATTTGTGTCAAAACTCATATGTGTCTACATACACCCACGAACTTGAGGGAAATCAGGTAATGCTCCGTACTCATTAATAAGTGGGCTTTAACTGAAAAGCGCCAAGGTAGCCCGCGAAATTCCCCATTGCAATGGGATTCTATGCTCTTAGAGGGTTGTATTGATGATTCTAATGATTATAATTCTGTAAATACATACTTGTTACGACCGCAAATCATATTTTGTTCAACATACAAACTGACACTGACCTGCAAATTGCAAAAAACGTAAGAAAATTTGAATTTCGCGGGCTACCCTGGCGTTTCCGCTTTAAGAGAGTGAATTTAGAAAGTTGGCAACGTTGCAAATAGCTGTCAAATATTTAATTTGTTTTGATTCATTTGTCAATATTACTTACATAATGTAATTATAAAATATCCCTCTGCAGTCCACTAAAATATTAATTATGAATTGCAATAATGACTATAGTAATATTGACAAATTAATCTTCTTTGTTTTCCGTATTATTCGTATATCGTAAAAAATCTTTAAGCAAGAAAAATGGTTTGTTTTACGTAGTCTTCTCGTCAGGCTAATTATTAATTACGCTCGAGTTCATCAAATCTTTTGTTTTGATGATAAACTCGTGGTCTAAATAAAGCCATGGGGCCAATGGGCTTTATTTATTATTTATTTATTTATTTAACCATTTATGTACACACATAATAAACAGACAGGAAGAAAGGAACAGAAAAATACGTACAAAGGTGATGCTTGCAAGTATTTCAAAAGAAATCTCTTCCAGCATACCTGCGATAGGAGAGTATATTAAAGAGATGTAGACAACGTGTGTAAGAAGTAGAAGGGAAAACAAAATACATAAAATCTTAAATAATTTTCCAATTTAAATATAAACTAACAAACTAAACTATCAATATTTTCTAAGGTACAGAATGATACATGTTTATTTTTCATCAGCAAATGACCCCGACATACAGGGTGTCCCAGAACTCAACGTCAAGCCGAAACAGGGCGACAGGATTGATTGTAAACATCATGAGAAAAATCAGAAAAAAAATCAAAAATAAAATTTAAATTAAGAACCTACCAAGAGCTTGTGCGAATAAAAAACATTTTAACTGAGTAAAATGGGTTAGCAAAAATCGGGTTACTTGAGGTTTTTATTTTTTACTCGTTTTTTTTAGTATGAAACTAACAAGTATTTTACCATTTTACAATCCTGATTAAATGCGCCAACTTTTAATGGCACTTGCCAAGGCACTCTAGTACATTTTTTTTAAAGGAGGGCCTTTCAAAGTCGACAAATTTTGAAAATTTTAAATTCATAGTTCAACAAAGTCTTAATTCTAGGAAACTTGGGGCAATTGTGTCATTATTTTTGACTGTGATTCTTAGAAATATTATTTAGGGTTACGGTCCCAAAGTTTAAATGAACAAAAATAATAAAAATTAACCACAATAACCGAAAAATGGTTACAGATTGACGAAATTTTTAGGTTTTTCTTAAATGCCCATAATTTTCAAACTACATGGGATAGATTTTTTTTTCTGATTTTTCTCATGATGTTTACAATCAATCCTGTCACCCCGTTTCGGCTTGACGTTGAGTTCTGGGACACCCTGTATACATATCATTGAAATGCCAAAGTTTGACATTTCTGGAACACGAAAGGACGGAAGAGTTTAAATCAATGCAGGGGAAAATAAATTGATTAGTACCTAGTAATAGCAGCTTGAGAGATACTAATTTGTGAAATAAATCAATAATAATAATATTTATTAAAAAACTACAAGGCATAAAAAATCAGAACATTTTTGCTTAAATGTAAATTATATTCCTAAAACTTACGTGCCTGAACTAGATAATCCTGTGTCTCAGGCGAAAAGTGCTAAAATAGTCTTATAAAATTAATAAATAATCTAAAAGTTGACAATAGACAAATAAATTATACTTATGTCATTTCTAAATTTGATATAGACTTATCGTAGGTGACTATACATATTTCCTACTACTACATCATCTCATATCTCATCATCTATCTTCATTTTTAATTATTCACTTTAACACAGTGTATAAATTCTCTATATCTTCGTAAGACAGTAAGTATACATACTTTGGAGCGCCTCCGAGAATTATCTTACAATTTGTGTAGTTCAGGGAGTGAATGTTTGCTTTCGCGTTTAGTATATTATAGAGGAGAGGACCAAAGTACAGGTAAAAATTGGATCTAAAAGCATGTTTTGTTGTATTTTGTGGACAGACTACATCTTTACGTTTTTGATTAGAATGTTCAATGCTGTAGGGTAGAGCTGTGTGTTGTTTTAATACAATGCTCATTATAAATAGTTGCCGAACTGTTAATAGTTCACAAGATTTGTGTAGGAGGTTGGTAGGAAAAAGGAAAGGACGGAAAGTAGACACTTTGAGAATCGCCCTCTGAGCTCTCTCGATGGTTAGTAACCTTGTTTTATCCGCGCCACCCCATGTGGTAATACAGTAAGTTAATATCGATTGACATAGAGCAAAGTAAACTTGTCTAACTATTTTTGGGTCAACAATATAGCGTAAATTTAAAAAAAAAAAACATCTTGCGAATTCTATTATTTAAAGCTTCTATATGTTGTTTGAACGAAAGTTTTTCATCTATTATGACACCAAGGTATTTTTTTTATATTTGCCATTTTAATTTTGGGACAAACACATTGGTTATCTGTGGGAATTGAGCAATTATGAGCATATAATGTTATGGTACTAGTTGATGTTTGCTTGCGAATCAAAAACTGAATCTATTTTGTCTTGTTTGCATTTAATGTTAGTGAAATACGTTGAAGCCATTTGTTAACAACATTGGATCCGTGTTGCGCAAGCTTGAAAACATTTTTTTCTGAGTCAACCGAAAAAAGAAGGGCAGTGTCGTCAGCATAAGAAACAATTTGGCCTTAATTTAGATTTAGATTACAAAGATCGTTTATATATATCAAAAATAGTGTAGGCACTAAAATACGTCCTTGAGGAACTCTGAAGGACATGATTTTTCATCATCGCTGAGAACATTACCAATCCTTACACATTGGGTACGATCCTCTAGATAGGCCTTAAATAGTGTCAGCTGGGTGCCTCTGATACATATGGCTTCAAGCTTGCAACATAATAGGAATAGAAACCGTTTCAAAAGCTTTGGCAAGGTGCAGGAAGATTCCTACTGTGTGGTTTCATTTATCAAGTTCTTGTACTTGATAGTCAGTCAGATGGTCGACGGCATTGTCTGTTGACATTTTAGGGCTAAATCCAAACTGCCGTTTAGATAAAATTAATTTATCCTCCAAATATTTGTAAAGCCTTTTATTTATATTTTTTTCTGATATTTTTGACATAGAAGGCAGTAAGGACTTTGATTGAGGAATTTGGAGGAGGAATTTGTCACTTGATCTTTACTGCCTGATTTATAAACTGGGACAATAACAGCTTTTTTAGGCACTCAGGAAAAATACCTGTAGTTAATTTTTTTTGGAAAATATAAGCTAATGGCGGTACCAAAATGTGCCTGAACTATTTAATAATTTTATTTGAAATGTTTTCCCAGCCCACCGCACAGTTGTCCTGGCAATATCCGATGGTAACGAAACAATAAATGTTAGTTTAGTTATAAGTTTTATTATTATTTCCTTTATTTCATTATATATGCTAACTTCCTAATCCTAATCCTAACTATAATATATAATATATATAATCCTACTAATCCTACTAATATTATAAATATGAAAGTGTGGATGTTTGGATGTTTATTACTCAATCACGCTAAAACGGCTAAACGGATTTGGATAAAATTTGGCACATGGGTAGACTATGACCTGAATTAGGACATAGGATACTTTTTATCCCGATATTCCACGGGATCTAGATTTCTGCGGGTGAAACCGCGGGGCGCAGCTAGTATATAATATAATATAATATTTAATATTATATTAATATTAAATATTATATTAATATTAATATTATTAATATTAATATATTATAATATATATAATATTTATAATATAATATATAATATTATAAATGCGAAAGTAAATTTGTTTGTTTGTTTGTTTGTTACCTTACACGCCTAAACCACTGAACCGATCATCCTGAAATTTTGCATATACGTTGTCAGGTGTACAAAAACGGACATAGGGTACCTTTCATCCCGCAAAAAAGTACTGTTCCCGAGGAAAACAACAATAACGTCCTTATGATAATAGATGGCGCCACGTGTCTTTTGACTCATGATTGAATTATAACCCGAATTGATAGTCAAAGTCTAAATTAACGCGAGTGAAGCCGCGGGCAAAAGCTGGTATACTTATAAATTATATTTTGAAATATTAGAATATAAAAATGTATAAAACCATTTAAAAATATTAAATATAGTAGCCCACCGGTATCAAGAACAGGGTCCAAGCTACCGTCAGGGCTCCAGAGAGAGGAACTTCCTAACCATGCGAGCCGTGTCGAAAAGTACCTACCGCTTTCTAACCAAACTCTTGATCCAGCTACCCAACGAGACCCTCCTCAAGTGTTGGTCGAGGCTCTTGGTTATTAAACCATTGACTGTTACGACTATCGGCACAATGATCGCTGAGTCCACATCCCACATGTCGATACCTCGCGAGCCAAGTCAAAATATTTGATATTTTTATCTTTCTCGGCATCCCGCATGACGGGAACCTCGTGAAAACGAGGTTCCCATCATGGAGGGCCGTTATATCAACAATCATTGCGCGACACTCCACCCGTTCCACCACCACTATATCAGGCTTATTGGCAACAACAGTCCTGTATGTGATGATGGATCGATCCCAGTACAGTGTGATATTTCCATTTTCGAGAACTGGTCGGTCACATACCTGTAGTACGGCACTTCTGATTCCTCAAGGCTGTATTTCAGAGCAAGTTGCTGATGGATAACACTGGCTACAAGGTTGTGTCTATGCAAGTACTCTTCGTTAGTTAGACGAGAATACCCGGAGATAATGTGTCTGATTGATTCCCCCGGACGGTGGCATGCCCAACAGATGTCAACCGTGCCTTCTTTCACAATACATCTCCGGTAATTGTTCTTCATCATAACTTTGTCCATAATTGCACAGAATAAACCTTCGGTTTCCCCAAAGAGGTCAACGAAACGCAGCCAGACTACGAACGCTAGTAGGTCTACATCGGGTTCATGTAGGACCTGGGAAAAGCATCCTCGAAGCTCCTTACTCTGCCATACCTCCCTACGATCATTAGTGTCAAGCATTACAGCATTACAGGCTTGCGCCATCGCCAGTTCTCTTTAGCCAAGGACGGTGGGGTGAGGCACTCGTCCATCGCGACCACATCTCGACGCATAACCACGTCGGCTTCTAGGAAATATTCCCCGAGACTGCACATCTCGTGATTGTGGAGAGTCTAAGCGTTTAAAAAGCCTCTACCACACTCTCCACACTTTCACGGGATATATAGTCTCATTACCGATGACCGTGGGTGCTGCATTCGATTTGCCGTCAGCAGCGTACCGACCCTCCTATCCAGGGCGTCGAGTTCGATCCGAGTCCATTTGAGTATGCCGAAAGAGTACATCAAAACCGGCATGACCCAACCGTTGAAGCCGCGCATCTTGTTTCCGCCTTATTGAAGACTATTAAATACTTTCTTCAGGCGATCAGAAAAGCACTCCTT
The DNA here is from genome assembly GCA_917490735.1 of Dryobotodes eremita. Lineage (NCBI taxonomy): Eukaryota > Metazoa > Arthropoda > Insecta > Lepidoptera > Noctuidae > Dryobotodes > Dryobotodes eremita. The sequence continues at coordinate 20,605,352 of OU823243.1, read as the reverse complement.
CATAAGTTATATTATTATTGCGGAGGTCGAAAGGAGTATACGTAAGGGTCAAATACAGGATGTCCCAGAAATCGACCGACGTACTGTAGGTAGTGATAACTTTGGTCAAGCCCTCCCAAAATAACAAAACATTTATTCCGCAAAATTTATAGTTTTTAAAATTAATATAATCTATTAACAAGAATATATTTAAGGAAAAAAAATCAGATAATAGTGAATTTATGTTGAATTTGTAAGTTTTTATGGAGCATCAAAGGTAATTACGGATAGAGTAACTATTTAATAATATGTTGATGGAAAAAGTTATTAATAAAAAGATTTTATTTACACGTGAGAGTCAAAAGAATGACGCATGGCGGTTACATTGTTTTTTTTTAAATCTAGTATAACTCGAAAACTATAAAATTTTGCGAAACATATGTTGTGTTATTTTGGGAGGGCTTGACCACCTACAGTATGTCGGTTGATTTCTGGGACATGCTGTATAGCAAGTGGCGTTCTATAGTTTACACCCATGGGAAAAAGGAGTGAGTTTACGTATGTATTTGTATGTATGTAGCTAGAACCTATGAAACAATAAAATCTGGGAAATACTAGCAATGTACCTATTTTTACTATGCAGGAATTTTGAGTTCTAGAACCCAATGATTACAATACAAGCACACAAGTTTTACGAGGTTTTAGTGATAACGTAACCAGTAAATTCAAAAGTACCAACAACAGCTAGTTACTTGCTAAATCATTCTTGACGCAGTAAATTCAAGAAACGTTATTAACCTTACAAGTGCGAGTAAGGTAGGTACCTCTCTGTAATCTCCTACCCCTTGACGTGACCTTATCAGTATCGACCGCGTACCGACCCTCGCAATCAACAATTCTCGTCTAATCAAATACTCGAATGACAGCTGTGGTTACACTGACGATGAGGAATTAAATTATGCGAAGATACCTACCTAATTTATTGGCAACATTTTGAGCTTTGATGTGTATCCCATCTCTTGTTATCAATACAACAATGAACAGATATTTTTGAGCATGTTTTGTTGCTAGAGATAAATCTAATCAAAGCAAAAAGCTCACTGTCAACTTTGCACAGCATCATGCTGAGTGGAAGCTTTCTTGTCACAGTCATGACGTGCAGCTGCCGACTATTTCTGTTTTATGCTCGTGATTCTAGATCTATTTTGTTTGTTTTTATTTTACATTATTACCAGAGCCAATAATCTTTTTTGTATGCACGTGTTTCTGAAACCTATTTTTCTTTCTTTCTTTGCCAACTGTTGCAGATTTGAAGTTATTCAAATCATTTTACAACCTTAAACTATGCAGATTTACTAAACTCTATATGTACCTTCCCACCTATAACATTGATCTCCAATATCAAATGTTTCTCTCTCAAATTGTAATCCCTGTTCAAAAACTCAATCTACGAGTACATACGAAAAGTGAGTATTATTTTTCGCGCGATAATTCATATTGACACCTGAATTGCATGCTCTTTTGTTTGCGGTACAGTTAGTTTTTCAGTTAATGGACTATGAATCCAAACACACATAAATATATGTAAACCCAAGCGTTGTAGAGCTTATAGCTACAATATACGAGCATACAAAACCAACGATGCAACTAGTTGTAATATCACTCGAAAGCCTGATCAATCCATCCCTAAACCGGTGAAAATAGACTCTTAAATTCAGAGCAATAAAGTTCTAAATTGCCTAAGTGGTAACAAATAAAGTGCCAATAATATTGCCGGCTCACGTGCCTCGTATGAACATAATTATACCTAAGTATAATCATCGAAGTAGACTCCTTGATATACTTAGGTATAATGATGTAGGCACAGTTGTAAGCGCTTTAAATAAATGACTATGAACAGTTTTGAACACGATTTTTTGTGTTCAAGCTATCTAATGAATCAAAATCTCAATCTGCCTAGCCTTTTCCCAACTAAGTTGGGTTCAGCTTCCAGTCTAACCGGATGCAGCTGATTTTACATGGAGCGACTGTCTATCTGACCTCCACAACCTTATTATTGGGTAACACGATACCCCTTGGTAAGATTGGTTGTCAGACTTTTGGGCTTCTGATTTGACTACCCGTACCGACTGTCATAGATCCACGAATGACACCATCTAATAAATGAAGCTGCCAAATAGAGGTATCGGAGTATAATTGGTACTAACACAGCACAACAAAAGAAAATGCAAAGTTCACCTTGTTATAGCGTCAGAGGAAAATTTTGTAGGAACGTGTAGGTACTACCAAATGGTCGTAATGTCTCGATCTAGTCGTCAAAAGAACACATCTTCAGTAGGTGCCTAATACAAAGGTAACAATAAACATCCAAAACTTTTGGACTTTGTATTGCACGACTCGTGAATCAGTCTGCCATTCACAGGAAAGAAAAAAAAAGGCACTAATTGGAAAATTTTAAAAAACAAAAGCGTCGCGTCGTCAAAATGTCACACTTTTTTCGGTCAGAGTATAATTTGCGATAAGGAAATTCGTTCCAAAAGTGATAATATGAAGAGGCTTCATCATCATACATTTTAGGTTGTAATTCAACCTTGTATAACAACCAGAAACTAACATGATAACGACTCGTACATATGTATATAGTTACCGGACGATATACTTCTCTAGGGAAAGGCCCTTACCGATAGATTACACTACGAACGATCTTTGAAAGGCATTAAATAATTCAATGTACGCCAGGTAAATTGGTGGTAGCAGTTTTATTATTGGGCAGAATGTAGTAGTTCGTGTTTTATCATACGAGTAACATAACAACACGTCTTGTTTCCTGAAGGGTAGGGCAGAGGTGTACCTATAGTACACCAACATTTCGCCAGTTATGTTTAAGTTCCATAAAATAGGGGGCGAGCCATCAATTGGGCGCAAATCCAGAGTCCAAGTTGCTACTAAGAAATTTCTGACGGCATAACCCAATTTGTTTTTTAAATCTATCTCATCTACTTACGTAGGAGATTTGGTATAGACTTCTTAAGACGGCAGTCTAATTGAGTCAAGAAAAACATATTAACAAGAATTTTTGCATTGTCAAGAATTCTGGTTAATTTGTATGTAATGACACGGCAAAGAAAAAAGCTGTAAAATAAGGAAGGAGAGAATACTTGAGGCTGAGGCTAACGGACACGTATATTTCAAGAAATCATTGAGAGGAACAAGTGTATAATTTATTGATTAAGTATGCATACACATAATATTATCATAAGTAAACCAAACCACCTCTTAACGCCAGCTTCAAACGAGTCAGGTTGGCTTAATGTAACTTATTATTACTCCAAAACCGTAAGCCCTGAAACGGCTTATTCATATTCAAATTCGTACACCAAAACTTGACACTACAACACCTCATACATCTCCATATTAAGGCTTAATTCTCGAAGGAAGTCGAGGTCGTACGTGCATCGCATACCCTAACGCTAGGTTACTAGTATTAACACCCAAAATTCGCATAATAATCCCTGAATTATTATGCGAAATAATCGTATGACGCGCGGATGGAATAATAAAGTAGTGGTGTGAGTTTGTCCGTATAGATGCGACTTGGTCGCGCGATTTTGTATTACAGAGCCGTTTTCGAAACGATGCGTGGGTAGACTGTGTGGATGGTAATAAATATGGTTTTAAAGGGGGTGACTACCGAGATGACGACTAATAGAGAAATATGAAAGAAAAAGACATGCTGCACCGACCCCAAATAAGTCAGGAGAATGATGATGAGTCGTGTTCGAAGCTTTGTCCCTATGGCCATTTAAATATGTCCAGTCAAACGGGGTGAATAGCGATGCAAGGGTGAATCGGTTCGAAACTTTATAAGGGATTTTTACAATATAGTTTGTTGCCAAAAAAGGACTCTAATGTGTTTACTGTATCATAATTAACGATGAAGTACCCTTGTTGGCAACTAAACTATATTATTTAAATGTTAAAATCCCTTTTAAAGTTTCGTCTTGATTCACCCCTGCATCCCTATTCATCCAGTTTGACGGTATTGATAAATTGTACAGGATATTAAAAGGTCTGGTTAAACCGCAAATTAATTCTGCTATGATATTTAACAAACGGATAGCAAATATTTCATATTGTTTAAGGGTTTATTTTTGGGACACGTTGATTAATGCACAGCATATTGCAAATCACAATATGCAAGCAGAATCAATCTCTTGCCGATATTCTGTGCCAATCCCAAAAGGAGTTCTTGGCTATTTTTGGCTAAAGATAAATCCCACCATTCGCATTTCATATCCTAAACCCTATACAATGCGTGCAAAAGTGCCGCGACTTGCGACCGAATCGTATTAAATCCACCTTCGCAAAATCGCAACTATGTGCCCAGTGTTAGTACTATCGATATTCTGCAATTACTCGTGGTGTGCCAGTGGGCGGTAGATCTGTGGTACTGTGGTACACTCTGTATGCCCGTGGCGTAGGAATTCGTAATATGTGAGTCAGCGTATCATGTCGCGGATATATCCTAAGATAGTTTATCGCAAAACTCAATTTATGGGCTCGGTTCCACTGTTTTATTGTTTTCCTGACTCCGCAACGTATTTTCTATTTAGTTGTCTCGAAAAGGGTTCTTGTGGAGGAATTTGAGTGAAAGATTGGATACATATTTCTTTGATTTATTCATTGCTTTTACTACGTTAAATTATTACTTATTTAAAATACATACCAAGGTATATAATATATTAAGGAAGCTTTCTTATCATTTTGAAACATTAACAAATTAAAAATATTGACAGCTTGCTACCATTGACAATGTGTAATAGCTATTCAATTACCACGACTGAAGAAAAAAATATTTGTGCAAATGCACAAATATTATAAAAAAAATTTTTGTTTTTTAGTAGTAAATACTACTAACTAGTTTATTTACGAGTGCCTCCGTTCATCATAAGTTCGTGTATTAAGTATTAAGATTAATTTTTATTTCTCATGATACGTGAATTGTATTATTTTTGAGGAATAAAATGTCTTATACCGTAAACCGTTAACCGTATATTTGTTACTCTAATTTCTAAAATTTTCAAGGACAATCTGAAAATACATTATTATCTTAGCAGATGAAATTTTACTTTAGTTTTCGTAGGCGGAGACGAGTCTCGATCCTAAAATCTACACAAACAAGAGAACGTGCTCAAAACGGTTATTTTTTGTGATAACCATTCTCGTCTTATTAAAATCAATTCCTAATAATTCAAAAAAGATTGTCAAAACATAAAGGTTTTTTTAATCATTTGGTAAAATAAAATAACGGTATCTACGATATATAAAGGAGTGAAATTTATTCATGCAGAAGTAATCTTAGAATAATTAAAACGGTACAAGGATTTTTTGCACGTGGCCATAATCGGAATTAACTACCCATCTTGTTTTTCAATACAATTTCTGTGACAATTTTACAAATGTTTACCAACAAATCGGGCGCTGTCAGAATACCAGCGCTGCGGTACTTATTTTTTTAAATATCGCAGTATTATGCTGAGGTAGGAGCCTTTTTGGCCTCGCAGCTCTTTCATTTTTTACTTGTTTACTGTTGTTTTTATTATTAATTTTGGTAGTTTTAAATGCTCCTTATTTATTTTACTGTTTTTTATTTTTACTGTTTGTATTTCCTGTGCGTATCCCAAATAAAATATTTTTCTTTCTTTCTTTCTAACAACGCCACCTTGTCAATGTCATTATGGCGCCTAAAGATACTTAATGTAGTACTCTAGTTACGTATTTGTCGAACCAAAGTAGGTCTCTTATAATGAAAGAAATAAAGTTTTTTTTTATTCTGCACAAACAGTTTTGTTTGTGCACATTACAATAAAATTACTTCAAATTCACACAATAAAAATATCCAAAACCCTCGTATTCAACCAATAAAATTTTGTCATTTTTGTCCACTGCCTGATGTCAGGGCCAGGGACCAAAGATACACATAGCGTAATTTTACTCTGTGTTGCGACACTGGCAAGTGACAAGAAACAAACGATCAAAACAAAAACAAAATGCCACATCTTATATAAACAAAAGAAGCCTACCACAGCCCTACAAAGGGATCATAAGTTCATAACAGGTGGATGGACAGTTAGTAGCGTCACCCTGCGATAGCCACCTGCCGAGTAGCAATTATGTCATTATCAGGGTCACTTTGTGCCGCACTGAACCCCTGTGACCCTCTGTGGGGGACGACACGAATTCATTGAACAGTGGCACACAACAGGCGGTTGGGAAGATGAAAATAGATGGGGATAGGGAAAAGAGCTATTTTATTAAAAACTTTCTAAAAATAGAGCTCATTACGGTATTCGTTTAAAACGCTGGAAGAGACGATAGTGGGAGATTGAACATCCAGAGAAAAAATAAATAAAAAACCTTTTTGTGCTGTTACTTAGCAACAAAAACAAGATTTCGGCAGACTAAAGGCTCCCACAGACAGGCGCGACGCGACAGCGCGACACGCGGTGCCTTTGTGTAGGGCGTCGCGTCGCGCCAGTATGTACGAGCCTTTAAAGTTAATATTATGAGACTGTCATGTTAAAAAGCGTTGCTGTATTTAATTAACGAAAATCAAATAGTTACAATTAATTTCAGAGCTTGCCAAAAACGTATGAAATTGCGCAGTTCATTATCATCGCTCATAAATTACATTCATGTTATTTGGACATTCGCGATGATTATTTCACATTGTTTGACCTGTTACAAATTGATAATTTGTTCGACAAATTATACCAAACATAATTGACTAATACGGATGGATCTGACCTATAATGACTTGTTTGTATTGTATTGTTGTTGTATGCAATTTTTTATTTAATTTTAATTTTGTGACCCATATTTATAATCTGACATTTTATTTTTATTTCAATTCTGTGACCCTTAGAATTTGTACACTACTCAATCATTTATTTTAATTGCAATGACATTTTATTATATTCTCTTGCAGTATTGTGTTTTTTTTTTGTAATATGAGTTTATGATATTTCACCTACCCAAATGTCCTTTCTTTGGTATTGTTCGCCGAATCGTTGAGCTCCTTAAGTTCTGAGTTGAGCTGCACGATTACTGACAAATGCGTGCACTGACTGGACAGGTCCACTCAATCTGTGTGGTTCTTTCCTCAAAAGACCATTTCAGACACAAATCTACATGGTCTTCATTTGAGCTGAGCAAAACTATGTCTGGAGTTTACAAGAGACTGTGAGCTCTGAGTGTGTTTCGGCCTTTCTCCTCAGAGTAGTCAGATAGGAAACGCCGACCTCATCTAGTTAGAAAATATAATTGACCTGTAAGTGTTTGTACAAACCTACTTACAGGAATAAAATCATGTATTATTTCATTTATTTATTGTAGCGCCAGTTATTATTATCTAAACTTGTCAACTGAACAATCACTCCAAAATTGCGGAAACAAAAGTAAGTTTAAGGCCCGTTGTGCATACACTTTTCCTTGTCGTGAAAAATTACGGTTTTGCCTACGGTTGATTCGCCGTGTGTAGGCACGGTCGTCAGTGTTGTATGGATCACTATGGAAGCTTGTTGACAGACACGGCCGCACTGCGACACGGTGCCGTCGCCGTATGCGTCGTCCGGTGGTATTGCCGTGTCATATACAAGATCACACGATTATTCAACAGGGCAGCTAACGCGCCATACCTTAAAGAAATCGAGCCGTGTAAAACGGGCCTCATTGTGAAAATGGCCAACCTGATCCAAAAATAGCTTACTTAAAACAAAACAATACCTACTCTCAGATACAAGGCAAAATTAATTTCAACCAAAATTAATACAAGTCAAACAAATTAGGGTAAACGGCGCAATAACTGACATCATAACTCACAATCCTATTGAATAAGCGCACAAAGCTGATAATAGAGACGCTTACCTTAAACAGAGTGTTTATACGGTAAGTGTTATCTTATTAATTATCTTAAGAAGGTGCGAAACAATCGCTTTCTCAGTAAAACTGATAAGCTTTATGAAGGCTTTTGCGTCGAGGAGATACTATCTTAGGTGATCATGTGTGCATCCAGGGCAAATGATAAAGTTAACAATATTATTTTGAAAATAGCTCAGTAACTTGGACGAACAAAAAAAGTCGGACGGAATCTCGCTAACAAAAAACTGTGTCGCTCAAGTCGGCCAGCTCGCTGTACGTACAAACCACGCACACATCCACACATTAGTCGATTGGCCATAGCGCGCAAATGGCAACACTCACACATATATATTCACACAGAAACGGGACTCAGTTTTGTCTGAGCGGAGTTCCGTCCGTCTTTTTTTGGTCGTCCATAGTTTTAGCTAACAAAAACTGCCGGTTCCAATATTTAGTCATAAATATTATATATAATGCATGAATTTAGATGTTTGCGAAATTCATATAAAATAGTTATTTAACTGGCAAGCAATTATGAATTTCCCATAATTGTAATAACTTAGATATCATCGAATCCAATTCTAAAATTAAATGGCTTACATCGAAGAGAAAAACGTAAAAAAGTTTTCAAAGACGAATGGATCCTATTGAGTGCAGAAAATGGAAAAGATTAAGGCTGACAGCAGACGGGCGACATCCGAAATAATCCTTAAGAGAGAAGGGTGACGTCACTGAAGAATTTCAGAGTAAAACCTTCTCAAATTGGTTAACAGTATTACGAACAGTTTGGTAAAAGTATTTTGTACAAAATACTTGTTTTCGAAACATAATTATAACTTAAATTACGTCTTTACGGCTTAACATAGAGTTAAGCAAACAGTAAGGACTTGGAGCGGTCCATGTTGGGAGGTTTTTGAAGGAATCCGCAATGAGATTTTCCGGAGAAGAGCAGACGTCACACACATAATCGAAGGTAGCAGAATTAGCAATCTAAAGTGGCAATGAGCTGGCAATGTATGCCGAAATATCGATGGCTCATAATCGGACCAGACGAGACAAATATTTAAAGGGTAAACGCAACATTGCAGACCCCAGCTAGATTGACCAACGATGTCATTCAGGCATCAGGTTGACAGAGACCAGACCTTCAATGTTCTGTGATAAATCCCACCACACTCACTATACTTAGTTTATCGTTTTTAAAAGAGACATATTCAACAGTTTCTTTTCAAATGAGAAATCAAATCAAACTCTCGTACAGTCGATATCTCTGCCTACTTCGCGTCGTGATAATGCGAAAGGATACAGCCAGAGAACGGAACACTGGCAACAAAACCATATCATCTGACTTAAATCAGTGTTTATTATATTATTTCCTAATTATTGTTCTTAGCTCACGTCTGAGTTACAATGAGTTATTTATAACATGTCTGAGTTTGAACTATCAAGTTAAGATCAAGTTTGAGGTTCGCCCAAAAAGCACCCTAATTGCGTAACGTACTATCAATCACATTCTGAATCATTTTAAAGCTTATTGCTAATCCATTGCTGCATATGTTCGAAAAATTTGTCTGCTCAACCACGTAAATAACGCAATGAATGTTGTTGAACTGTCAAAATGAAAGCCATTCCTACTGTAAGTGTGTTACGCAATTATCCCGCTGATCTCGATTAATTATAACCGTATATTCACTTTACTTTTAATAGGAAACTACAATAATATCTATTATAAGACAAGTATGAAGAGAATAAAATACAGGATGATTCACCTCATCAACCACTTCCATGTATGAAGTACCTACTGGATCCCTAGTTGTGATATTAGTTAATCTATACAAAAAATATACGAATGTATTATCCTCGGTATAAGATACACGCTAAAATCTACCAAAGAAAAAGTAAACAGTAGTTCTTTTGTTATGTTGTCCGATTCGAAACGTACGTAGATGTCTTAAATCAGGAAGCCTACTCTCTAAGTCCGTCAACGAAGATACGGTCCCTTCTGAAAGTAGTTCGATACTTCGGAGTAAACCTTACACCAGCGGGGTAATTACGTAACACACTAACAGTAGGAATGGGTTTCATTTTGACAGTTCAACAACATTCATTGCGTTATTTACGTTGTTGAGCAGACAAATTTTTCGAACATATGAAGCAATGGATTAGCAACAGGCTTCAAAAAGATTCAGATTGTGATAGATATTGTGTTACATAATTAGGGTGCTGATTAATTACTTTTTTTTGGACGGGCGAAAACACGGGTGTAGGGACAACTGTCTTATCGTGGTGTCATTCATTCTTAGATCGGGCTTCAAACTAACCTTATGTCCGTAGGTGATACGGAGTAGGAATCACCCGTAACTTTGGCCGTAACTATGGATTTCGTGCCAGACTAGACCTCCTGTATTGAAATGTAAAACGTTGTTAAGATAATAGAGAGGTACTACCTACTGTCCGTTTTCCCTACAGACCATTAAAATTATATGTTTTTCCGCAATAAAAATAATAGATTCAAGCTAAAATAACTCGAAGATGGATTGTTATTCTATTCTCCGATAGCCTTCAACTTTAACAAGATAATATTTATCCAGTACAACGTATTTAACTAAATGTAAACTTTGGACTGTTCAATAGAGAATTGAATGAGCAGTGGTGGCCCAGTGGTATCGGCCCCGACTTACGAGGTGTAGGTCGTGAGTTAGAACCCAGGCAGGCACTTTACTCTGTGTATTTAATTTCGTCACCACTGCTCTCAAAACGGTGAAGGGAAACATCATGAGGAAGCCGGCATGTCGTAGAATCAAAAATTGTAAAACATGTGACACCAACCAACCTGCACTGGGGCCACGTGGTGGATTATAGCACACTCCCTCTCAAAGAGAGGAGGCCTGTGTCCTAACTGTGGAAATATTATAGTCTCATTCTGAATTGAGTGAAACAATTGAGAAAAGGAATGAAGTTAACCGCACGAATAGATACAGAAACCTCATTCGATCAGATAACTAAGATCAAATGTTGTTATTAACACTTTCTCCCTTCTAAACTATCCAGATATCCAATTCTATGTTCATTTTCTATTTCCACAGTGTTTAATACTGAATCTAGTTCACTCTCAAAGCTTTCTACAGCAAGTTTCAGACGACTTCTTATCGAAGTTTTGAAGGAATTTAGAAAACCCTACTGCTTTTCTTTATTATTTTGGCAATACGGAAGCTTAGCTCTTTTAGTTTGCAACAACCAGGGGTCACCGTCCAATATGTTCTTGTACAATCTGATTTTAGTAGACTAGCTGCAGCCCGCGGTTTCACCCGTGTAAGTCTCGATCCCGTGAGAATATCGCGATAAAAAGTATACTTTGTCCTAATCCAGGTCATGGTCCACCCATGTGCCAAATTTCATCCAAATCCATTTAGCCGTTTTGGCGTGAATGCGTAACAACAAATAAACAAATTTACTTTCGCATTTATAATATTAGTTAGGATTTGGATAGAAGAAATAAATTTGAAATTTAAATTTGAAAAAAAGTGGTTGCGGTGAACTTTACCGCATTGAACATGTCATTAACAAAGTTTAAAGTTTTTTCAAAACTCACATATCCGGATATCCGAAAAGTAATATGGTTGCTCCATGAATCAGGATAATCTCAAGACGACTTGCAAGCAGCATAAAGTGCTGTTATACTTGAGGCACAGTTTCTAGAATAATAGCGATTGCATCTGCGACTGTCCTGTGCATGTTGCACCGTGTGGGGAGCCCCACATGCGCAGGCGCTGCTAACGGTCGCAGCATCTCCGAATGAACCGCGTTTTCGAGACATCAGAAATTCTTTTACTCACGAATATTAAATGTTTATACTATATGGCTTTTAGCAAATATTTAAATGTTTTCATAAAAATAAAAGCCTCAGTTGATTTGCCGAATTCAGTAACTGCACTCAAAACAACGTCAAAAATTTGGTACTTAGGAGTTAAATTTTGAAAAACTGAAGCCGATATGAGCCTATTCTGAAATATGTTTGTTGTCTTAAAATATTATTTCATAAATAAACTTTCTTTTACCCTGGTACATTAACACAAAAGGACAAATTCCGTCACCCTGGGCTTCATATTAAGGAGAAGTTCCAAATATATGTTCAATTTACATGTTGTCCAAATTAGACAATCACACAATGAGCTGGAAATCAGTTTTTTTCTTTATATAGAACAAACTTACCTTTTATTGTAACAATAATAAAAATAATGATTAATGTTAAAATAGTATTACAAAAAAAAATGTAACCAAACGATTTTTTTTTTTGCCAAACTAACTTACAAAACGACTCTAAAAGAAAAAATATTAATGAAATTCAAAAGAAGCCCATTAACACGCAATTAACATCTACGTCGCTAATCACATGGGACCATCGAATTATAAATTTTAACAACCAATTAAAACTAATAATTGACATAAAAACCATCAAGCCGCACATGCGATAAACGATCGAGAAATCGCGAGATATCTCAATGTATAACACGCGATCAGATGTAGGCCTTCTTGCAACTCGCATCTCGCATCGTACCCGACCACTCAGCATAGAAACTTTATAGACGATCGTAAACGAGATACCTACTATAAAATCACAATTTGAATTTCCTTAAGACAGTTCAATTTTCAAGGTTTAATTGAGCTTTAAAGCACCGACATGAGCTGTAGGTCCCAATTATTAATAAAACAACCGTTCAACATGACCCGACAACGTCGAAACATTATGAACATAATACTACTCTGTTGTATGGAATTACTGTAATGTCATTATAAAATGAACCGAGACGAGGTCGGACGCAGGTGGAGGATACGCTCGCGAATTCTATTCTCGAATCTTACAATAACGACGCGAATGAGAATACTCTCCGTTGTGTAACTCACTTAATTACCAACTCAAACAGATTTTATAGATCATTGTTCACATGTCTCTGTTATTAACGGTAAGGAGAAAGGTGATTTATAATTTGATCAGGCGGCCAAATCTTTACTAGATCCAAACAAAGAAAATGTTTGCAAAGCATTATTAATAGGATACTCACGTGCGTGGAATAAACTTCTCGACAAACAAAAGGATTTTGTAAGAGGATATTTCCTCAAAGTTGAACTTTAATCCGGTAATTGAATGAGTTCATGTAATATCGTAAAAAAGCTTTCGAAATTTCGTTCTCAGCTGTAAATATTATTTTAGTCGCTAGACATACAGTATGTTATTATTTCTGATACAAAACTTACTGAACTGGATTTAAAGTATTTAACACTCCCTTCCCTGTGAATACTGCGGCGAATATAAAATAACCATTACAATTATGAGCTGGCTCTATTGAAATGTAAATATAATGGTTAAGTAACAGATGTCTGCCGACTGAGTCATCAGCGACCAGTCTCAACGAGTGTGAATTTTTTAAACGAGCTTTTTAAACAAGCACAACGGAACAAAGAAATATGTTTTAAAGCCGGGGTTGAAATGTTTAAAAGCTAAATCGCGCTAAAAGTAGAATTTGATTAGGGTCAAACAAAAAAGGAGAACTAATAAAAGAGTCGTTAAGCACCGGTTTCGAATTTCAAATGTTAATAACAACTTAATAATTATATTCTCGCGCAAGGGTCGTTAAATGGTTGTGCTGAAGCTCAAGTGGCACAGGATCGTCGGCAGGTTGCCTAAGAGACACAGGTTACACACAAAGAAGATTCGCATAGCGGAGCTGGAACTTGCAGTACGTATCGTTCTAAGACAGTTAATTAAATTCCCTCAGCGTTTATCATTGGTTAACCCAGATTTAGGCTTTCAGCATCTTCTAGAAAAAGTGACTTCTAACAATAGTTAACGAATAGAAACTTCAATAAAGAGAATGGAGTTGACAGGGTCAGTGACGTACCTTTCCGAAAGCTTATGTCAATTCCAAACATTTCGTTGATGTTTCTCACGTTAAATTGCTCAATGCAAAGTCTGATTTATCTGATGATAATGAGTCTACCGGTATTCGTTTGCAACATTTGATCGCGGGACAATAAGCTTCGTACCAGACAATTATCATTTGGTAAATCATTCTGACCCTGGCAAAAGCAGGGATTAATAACGCCAGGCTGAGATGAAGAAATCAGGCTGTGGAGCACTTTACGATTGCAGAAAGTCACTTTGTCTGGCAGTCACAGTGGGAATGTGTAAGAAATAGGTGAGGTTGCAAATATCAGCTGACCTCTGTAGACGTCATCGTAGAGGGGGGCGAGCGCGGCGTCTGGCGCGCCCCAGCGGGACGCCTCGGGGTACACCATGGGGGCGCGCCTAGCGCGACATGGCACTCGGCAGCGGCGCGTGCGTCTGCGTCGGCCGTCGCGCGCGGACTGAATACACTCGCAAACACCTACACGCTGACACACACGCAGAACCTCAAGAGACACAGAGTAGAATAACCAGTGTGTTAAAGGAATTAATATCTATACCTATATGGGGATAAACAGGAACCCCTTTTCTCAGAGTAGCCGTGATTGCAAAGACCACCTACTTGGAATTCGAGAGTCGTGTCGAATGGACATGACAGAACTTAGAGAAATTGAAAAGTTACTGCAGATAATGTAAAAAAAAACAAATCTTCCTGTACTTAAATTCCATTCGAGATATATTTTTGAACATAGCTATTCAGAGAAACATACGGTTTTTTAAATGACAAAGAAAAGCTTTCTCTATAGGAAAAGGATCAACGAAACGCAACGCAAGCTTACCGGGAGCTTTCAGGCTCTTGATTGCGCTGGAGTTCCTACTCTATGTGCGTGTGCAGACTGAGCCTGCCCCCCCCCCCCACCGCACGCCCCCTACGTGCTTCACTTTCGCACGGTCCGCGAACCCCGTCGCGACACTAGTTTAATTGCAACCCGTCCGCTGCAGCAGAACCGGATTTATTGTCTCCCGGTCGATATCACCTCGACGTTGATGGGAAACCAGAGAAATCGACCAGGGTTCCGTAAACGGACTATAACCGGTTGTTCTAGGCTTGGCTTGATTAGCTGTTGAAAGACTGCAACTGTTATTGACAGCCCTAAGTGTCGGGGTATGGCTGGAATTGCGACCTGCGCCTGAGTGACATTCGTAGGCGTCGACGCACTTGTAAAAGACATCAACGCGCGCGCCGTAATACGAGACCCTTTATATGAAGACATTGGACGTTCACACAACTATTTAACTGTGTTTAAAGGGAGAAAATTGTTACATTATCGTTTCTTACTTCATTATTACATTCATTTTATATTTACATACGTTTGTATTACTCGTACCTTTGTGCTGACTTTGAGAAAATTTCCTTTACAAATTGTGAATTTATCTCTTATCGGGAGATAGCATTTATGTACTTCGCTACGACATGTACAAATTGGCTCATTTATATAATTAAATATTAACAAGTGATTCCTGCTATTACCAGTCTCCTGCCTGGATAATTAATAGATATGCTGGATTGCTACCTGTAGATTAAATCTTACATGTAAGATGAAAAGATTAACTGTGAATATCCGGTGTCATCTGATTGGGTTCAAATGATATGATTCAGGATCTGTAATTACTTAACGGTATTTGTGGATAACATATCATTACCGCTATTGAAGTTCATTACGTATCATTACTCATTTTTAGGTGATCACCACACTGGGTCGGTCACATAAGCCAAATGATAAATACTAAGCCAGTTCTCAGAGATACAGAACGCAATAAGAAATTATAACATAAAGCTAAATTCGAATTGCGAGTAAACTGAAGTTCTAACAATAGGTGTTAACTCGTGATTAGTGCAGTGTTGAGTATCGATGCGCAGGCGCAGAGCGGTGAACTATGCAGAGTTGCAGGCTGCAGGCCGTAGGGCGCGGGTGGAGGCTGCGGCACGGGCGCTGCCGCTAAAGGCAAGGATAGAAGGCCTACTAGAAAATGTCGAATTAAAAAGAATAAAGGGCATCCTCAGCTGTAGCCCGCCAAATTCAAATTTTCTTTGGTTTTTTTGCAAATTGCAGCTCTGTTTTACGTCGTATGTTGATCAAAATGCGATTCGCGACTGTAGAAATGATATATTTATTGAATAATACTCATCAATTTCATATTAACCGTCATACTTTGGAAATTTGTTCCATTTAAGAATGTTTCAGAATATTTCATATAAAAATTCTTAGGTGGAACAAATTTCCAAAGTTTGACGATTGACAGCAGGACGCGACTGTAGGAATGATATATTTATTGAATAATAATCATCAATTTCATACAGTTGCGGATCGTATTTTGATCAACATACGACGTAAAACAGAGCTGCAATTTGCAATAAAAAACAAAGAAAATTTGAATTTGGCGGGCTGCAACTGAGGATTCACCATGAGGAACAATGGGACTTAAACTTAACTGGCGAAATGTGGATGCAGGTACTATAAGGTACACGTCTGCCTAACCCTTCAGGGATTACACGCGTGATATTATGTTATGTGAACAAAGCAATACGGTAACAATCCTAAAACTATTTCACACAATCTTTAACCTTCCTTTATTTATTACTAGCTGCGCCCCGCGGTTTCAGCCGCAGAAATCTCGATCCCGTGGGAATATCGGGATAAAAAGTATCCTATGTCCTAATCCAGGTCATAGTCTATCCATGTGCCAAATTTTATCCAAATCCGTTCAGCCGTTTTAGCGTGATTGAGTAACAAACATCCAAACATCCACACTTTCACATTTATAATATTAGTAGGATTACCTATGTTACTGTAACATATTTTTTTAATTGAAGGTTCTAAGAATACTTAAATGAAATTCAAAACTGAAATAAGGCAGCTTTACTACTACAATGTATACAAAAGCACTAGGTATACCAACACAAAAGGATTTAGCTACTTTGAAACTAATGCGAACTTGGGATGATCGGATCAAACTATCTTCCGCAAGCGAACAAACGTCTTCTTTAGTCTTTGAAAGCTTAGAGGAACAAAATTTATTCTTTGAAAATACTTCATAGCTACATACTCAGCTTGTACCTACCGCTGTGCATCGAGGTGGATTTCTTATTAGAATTTGTTGAAATTCAACCTTCTGTTCTCGCACTCCGTGTCGCTACCGCAACCAGTTTATATTTTAAATTCGCGATAAAAAAATATCTGCAGCGGCGCGTGTCATTAGCCGCGATGTCCCCCCTCCTCGCCCCCTGCCGCCCCCGCCTGCATTTATTAATCTTATTCGGAGAAATCGACGCATCACAAGACTGCCCCGCTCCCCTCCGCCTCGCCGCGAGGATACCAAAAGTTCAGAAGGATATTGGCAGGAGATTAGGCGAAATTTGTATTTGATGACGTTAGAACGTCGAGGTTTGTAAGCTGACATAGGTGCCTAATTTGATAGGTATTTAGAATCAGAGGTCAACAACTTTTTATTGGCTTACAACTTCACTGATCAATGTCTGTTTGGTTCAGTAGAAACTCATTTTAAGATATTATAGCTTTGTAAAGTAACACTATAAATCATACCTATGGAAATAAGTAAACCCTTTAAAAAACAGGGGTCGGGGATTTACCAATTCACTATACAGGGTGGCAGGAACATCGACGTACAACCTGTTACCATGGATTCAGTACATGATTCTGAACCGGGCGTTGAAATATAACGACGATTATAAAAAAAATAATTGCTGTTCAGTACATTTTGACCGCGTAGGTATTGCACTTTTCTATGAAACAGCTGATTTATTTTGGATAACTGACTACAAATTTCTAACCTAGGGGGTCTAGAATCATGTGCCAACTTCATGGTTACAGTTTGTACGTCGATGTTCCAGCCACCCTGTATAGCGAATTGGTAAATCCCCGACCCCTGTTTTTTAAAGGGTGTACTTATTTCCATAGGTATGATTTACAGTGTTACTTTACAAATCTATAATATCTTAAAATGAGTTTCTACTAAACCAAACAGACAGCTAGCTAGTAGCTAGCTAGCTAGTAGATATCAGCTAGTTAATGTGAGTTTCATAATTTCAAATGTCAAACTGAAATATCTTTAATAACGTCTGAAACAAGATCAAATCCTGATAGTCGGACACAGAGCGTCCGATTTCATGGACACCACAGTGTCCGGTACGCCCGTTCACTCACCGTGCGACATCGCCTTGAATTGATACATATGTATTTATTTATAGGCACCTATATATAATCGATTTCTTGTCTTATGTACACCATTTATTTTTACACCAAACCAACTTTTGGACGCGCCAAACTGAAGAAGGATTTCTTCGAATTCGTTTGCAATGATACCGTATTTTTTTAGTTACTAGATAGTTAATGCTTTAGTACTTAATTAATTTTAACTTAAAGGGGAAGCGCCAGGTAGCCCGCGAAATTCAAATTTTCTTACGATTTTTGCAATTTGCAGGTCAGTGTCAGGTCAAAATCATCAATACAAACCTCTAGTTCATATAATCCTATTGATTGATATTTTATAAAATTGTCATTGAATAGGATTATATGATGAACTTAGAGGATTGTATTGATGATTTTAATGATTATAATTCTGTAAATACATACTTGTTACGATCGCCGCGAATCATACATACAACCTGACACTGAGCTGCAAATTGCAAAAAAAATATGAATTTCGCGGGCAACCTGGCGCTGGCCAAAATAATGATATATTTGGTTCCGATAAATTAATGAGAATTGATAGGCATGATCTTAGCCATTGATGCGATAACTACCTACACAGTCTATTACTGTGTGCGGCTAATGCAGTGGCTCAATTTTGGATAGGGCCAGACATGGGCAGAAGTAGCCTGTAGATCCCTGAGCCAATGACGGCAAAACAAAAACAAGCAGCCAGCTTATCCCAAGGCCTAACGTCTATAAACGAACCTGTACCCTAAATACGTAACACACTATCTATCACAATCTGACTCATTTTGAAGCCTATTGCTAATCCATTGCTTCATAGGTTCGAAAAATTTGTCTGCTCAACAACGTAAATAATGCAATGAATGTTGTTGAACTGTCAAAATTAAACCCATTCCTACTGTTAGTGTGTTACGTAATTACCGCGCTGTTATGAAATTAGTCCAAAAAAAATTGAAGAACATTATTTTCTGTTTTCACGCGTGATAAACATTTTCTTAATTTTTTGACTCACACACATAAGTTTTGGTGGTAGAGAAAGAGATGCTGTGCTTTGCATCAACCAAAAATAGGCTTGCTCCACCCGGTGAGGCCAGCATTCCTCGTTTATTCCTTCCGCTTCACCCTGTTATTTGTTTGACGCCTTCCTTAGCTATGAAGGTTACAGGAATACAGGATAGTAGATCGTATCCAAATCTTGCCTAGGAAGAGAACTTTCAAGGACGGCAGTCGTCGTCGTCTTTCAACGTTTTAAAAAAAAAACAAAAAAAAAAACAAAAAAAAAAATATTAAAAAAAAAAGAAAGAAAGGCTCCTGACGTGCCAGAACTTCCGGTATCGAACTACAATCATAATAACCGGATGTAGGTATGTGTTGGTATTCATTTCGTTTTGAAACACGATTCATATAAGCTTGTAAGTTTGGTTGGTGAGTGCCTACCAGTTCTCGCTTTAGATCCCCAATTTCCGGGTTGACCATCGTTTCAATGTTTGGGATTCCTCAAACAGACTTTTAATGGTCTAAGAACTCGACAGGAGTTTTTAATTTAAAGTTTAATAGGTAGGTAACCTCTATAAATACTTATGTAAAAAATTCATTCAATTTCTGAAATCGAACAACCATTAATTTAGAAGACCATACTTTTATATGTTTACGTATGTAAATTGTACCTTAAGGGCTTCAGTTGCGTAGCTTTTACACAAAAATTACGAAAACAATTTCTACTTTTAGGTATTTCCTAGAATTTTGCTAATAATATCCTATGTAAAATAATTCAAATGAATAAGCTTTGGTTTCCAAAAGCCATTTACTTCGGTATTGTAAACAAATAGCCATGTCGACAAAGTACTGAATATTGCACAATTTATTTCTACGCGACGGCTTAATAATACTCATGAAATCTACCCACGCAGTTGTTACTGTCGCGCATTGCATATTTATTTTAAAAAAAAACTATCTGTTATTGTACTACTGCAAGGCAAATGCCTCTTCACATACAGTGATAGCACGAGCATTGATAAGTTCTATGCTTGCCCAAGACGGGTTGGTGATTGCAGCCTTACACTTATGTAAATAAGTTTTTATAAAAACAATTTTATTTGGTTAGGTCTTATTTCATTTTCATATCTTTATACATTAGATATCTTTTTAAGCAATGTCATCGCAATAAATTAAAAAAAATATATATAAAGCTTAAGCATCAAAATTATGTTTTAGTTCACGAGAACTCCAAGAACTTTGCATCCTGATAACATAATCCAATTCTTGAATTATTTATAAGGCAAAAAACCATTCAGCTTCAAATTTTAACTACCTATCGGTCTGTTAATAAAGAAACATTAATGCATTTTCAATATCAATATTCAATTAACATAAGCTATAAAATACTACAGAAACTGGTATCATAAAACCAGACTTGTGAATAAACTTTACAACTGTCATTTTTGCAAAGATTAAAACTTTAAAACTGTGTAATCTCTTTGAAATATGTTTTATTTTCTTCCTTGCATGCTTCATTCACACACACATTACAAAATATTGTGAATTAAGCATATAAACATTTTATTTTAACTGGTTGAAGGACATTGAACGAGACATAATAGAAGTTTTATTGTTATTATGTTTGTCGGCATTTAGTGTCCCAGAAAGTGTTAATTTATTTATTAATGGCAGCTTACCACAAAACTTTTTTGGATTACTTACAGTTCGTTTGTAAGTACGTTCTCTTAAAGTTAATTTAAAGTCCTTCAGTATGTAGGTACATTTCATTATTGGTATAATTTTTTTTTGGCGGTTATTTAAAAAGAAATTGCTCTTGTATGTCTCAACAGATTTATTTTTAAATAATCTACAGAAAATATCGATCCAGGGGGACCAAAATCATGTTCTGAATCCATGGCAACAGGTTGTGCGTTAATGTCCTGCCACCCTGTATGTCCAAAGTATCCAATCTGTTACCGAACTAGACAAAGTCTGAATTTCGAGTATTACTAACATGTCAATTAATGCAGTCCTGTTTGAAATAATTATTTATTATATTTCTACTATCATTGTAAAAGGAGACAATGTAAATAAAGAAAAGAAAACAATAAATAAAATAATATAATTTATTTTAAAACTAAGTTTTTCTTACTTATGTTTAACAAGTTTATATTACAACAATAATTAAGACACATTGAAATTAAGAGTAGGAAAGTATAGTTAACAGTTTTACAAAAGTTCAGAAATATTTTTATGTTTTTTTTACAAAGACTTTCAAAAATATTTTATAACACTGCTATTTATGTCACAAGTATATCTTTTAACTTAGCAGTTGATTTGAAATTCCATTTAGATTTTTCTTAGAATTAATTAGTCGAAACATGGGCCGCTTTACCTTCATGACATTATGTTCGCTGACAGACAACAAAAAGTAGAAACGGTAAAAAAAACATTTAACAAATAAAACCTAACATAGGTTGGGCATAGATTTGTTGAAAACACCTTTTCAATAGAAATAGATTTGCAATCGAAATAGATTTTTTACAGTTTTATTCTAAATGAGTACCTATACGTACCTAACTTTTACACAGACAGTTTTTGTATGAATACTTGAATTTATAGTGTATAATACACAAAGACATTATACACAATGTTAAATATTAATATTCTTGTAGAAAATTGATCACAAAGTTACTTGCACTAATGAATGGTCAACGGGAGGCGAACGTCTTCATTTAGACTGATTTAAAGTAAGGTTACTTAGCAGGGGTTGGTGCCGTGGGGGCCGCAGCAACACGCTGCTGTGCTGCGGACAGCTGCGGTGTAGTGGTGGCCAGTGCTCGCAACTGCTGCTCAGCTGCAGCATTCACCATCTTTGTAACATTTTTCTTCATCTTATTCCGTTCCGCGGCACTCTTGCTCTTCACTGGCGCGTTCGGACGCTTAGTCACCGCCTTGCCTGCTTTACCCTTATTATTCTTTGATTTTGCGCCAGCAGGCAACTTACTTTTTACTTTTAGTTTGCCTTGAGCCATTTCTACGTTCTATTTATTTTTGCACAATACAAAACACATAAACGTGGTTTTGACGTCGTAATATGACATAACGTTTCTGACAGCAGTGACAGCTGACGCCTGAGCGTTCCGTACTTAGAATAGTTTGATTTAAAGCCTAATGTGGCGGACTCAGGAGGTCTGTCTGTTTATGCACGTCGCGCATGCGAGTGAAGAAGAAGGTATTTTATGTTCATGTTCCAAGTTAGTATTCAATTATTTTTGTTTTTGATACTTACAAGCATATTTTTTTTAAGATTAAACAACATTATTTATGTTAGTTCAAAAGTTATAATGATGTGAGGGATATAATGAATAAAGATACAAATAAAGAGACAAAATTGGTATTTATTTTACGGACTTTTTTTATTCATAAATCGACTGTTGCAGTATATGAATTCGAGTTTCAAGTTAAGAAATATACATATATAATATCTTCTAAATATATTTTATGTACAGACAAATAGAAAAGTAGTCGAGTATAATTATCGGCTATCGATAGAATCGAGCGGCGAGAGTGCAGGCGACCGGCGGAAAGCGGTGCGGACGAGGGCGCACCTCGCCATAAAACGTCTAGAAAAATAGATAAATCGCTCAAAAACGTCAGAATCAGTCGAAAAGATAGAAGAGTAGAGAACGGGCGACGTCAAAGGTGACGACGAGGGTAGGTCCTCAGGCCCTTCTCACGCGTACTCCGTGTCGGTGGAGAGCGAGCGTTCCGCGGGCGAGCGCCGCCCGCTAGTCTCCGCCACCGCCGGCTCACCCGCCTGCGCCTGTGCGTACGCCAGGCTCTTCTGATAGCTGAACAATTGCCGCTCCAGTGAATAGTTCTCCGCCTGAAGAACGGCAATCTCGCGCCTGAAAATATTATCCATGTCATTATTTATGAAATACATTCACGAATACCTAACTTGCACCAGCAGCAATCACACATACCTCATCTGATGCGCATGTAGCCGACAAAGGTCATCGTAGACATGATAAGTAGCTTGAAAGAGTAGGTAAGTATCGCCCCACTCGAGGCGTACACGAAGTTCACCACCCGGGTGCAAGAAGGCGCTGCTGCCGGGCCGCGACATGTCCTCGACGCGCAGGGCCGTCTCCATCATGAGACCCTCATCGGCACTGTCCTGCGCGTAGTAGTGCTCAAAGGGCGCGCCAGGCAGCTCCTCAGCGTCAGACTCACCGGCCGCGACCCCCGTGCGCACCAGCCACGCCGACCAGCTCACGTAGCGCAGGTGGTTGCGCGGCACGTGGTGCACATCGCGGTACAGCATGTGCAGCCGCACCATCTCCGAGTGCATGTCGCAACGCACTGCCCACCCCTGCTTGTCGCGGTCGTAGCATGTGGCCGCGCGGCCCGCCGCCGGCACCGCCAGCTCGGCCAGCGCACGCGCCCACACCAGTTCTACTGTCAGTCGGACTCCTTTAGTTAGTAGCCGCGACGGTGGTCGCGGGTTCCAAGGCGGCGTGCGACCATCTGCGTCACATACGCACTCTAGTGGCCCCGAGTGTAGTCTTCTCTCGCCCTCACCGAGCGCAAGAGCATATCGAACACGACAGCGCTGTCCTTCCCCTGATAATCTCATTAGCCTTAATGTCAGCGGCTCCTTACCACCGCCACCGGTAGCTGACACCTGCCAGTCGAAGCCGGCGAATGCTATGGGTGGTGTGTCAAGGCGAGGCGCGCGCAGTTCACAGGAGTATAGCGTGCGCACGCGTGACATGCTTAGCTCCAGCTGAAACTCGCCGCGCGCATCCGCGTACTTGGTATTGAGTTCTGCGATGGACACACAGCGGCCGCGCCCCTGCGCTGCGCAGCCTGCGCTGAAGCGCACCTGTTTTCCGGAAAAGCCCTCGTTTGCCGTGAAGTGATCACGACTAAGGAGCGTGAATGTGAAGTCAACGTAAACCCGCATGCCTTCGCACGCGCCGCGCCAGACCAAATACACACCTGCAACAATATAAGCAACATTCTAACTATAAGTATGGTAAAATTTAAGCTTATCAGACATTTTAGACAAACTTCATTGCTGGTGGTATCATAAGTTTGGTGAACCCTAGGTACTGACCAAGCGACGCGTCTGTGCGGCTGAAGGCAACGGCCCAGCGCTGGTGCGCGCAGCAGAAATCTTTGGAGGTGACATCGCGGTCGGGCTCGCGCGTGGCTGAGCGCGTGACCACGAAGGTGAACACGTGGGTGTCGGCGCGGTCCTTGAGCCGCGTCGCGCGGTATAGCAGCGCCATGCGCCCGCGCCGCGCGCACCGCCCCCCGGGGCCCCGCCTGCGCAAGCGCCTGCCGACAACGACTCATTATATTAGCGTTATAGTTGTCAGATATTATATAAAAACTGGCAGCTTTAGACCGGCGGACACCGTGTAGCAACATGATGAACAGAGGGAAAGATTTTCCAATCAGAGCGCCAATCAAACTTTGCTATTAGACACCAGGGAGTGTATTATAGTATTATATTATATTATATTATTATTATTATAGTACACTTCAGCTATGCCTATTAGATACAAATGACCAAAACCACCTGATAGCACTATCTCAAAATCACTTATTCATTTCTATGCATTAAAACCACGTTAAATCTACCTGAACTTTCATACAGTTTAACATACTGAAACCTTCTAAAATTCAAAATCTTCAATCACTTAAAACAACGAAAGCATTTCGGAAACTTCTACCTCGGAATATGTCTCTAACAAAGTTGTTCCCTGCTCCGCGTCGGAAAATTTGACTTCCTGTAACTTCCGGACCTGAATTATAGGGGTAGCTAAATTGAAGCGCATCCGGTGAATGAAGCGTAGTGACTAGTCAACCGAGGTTTGGTACTAAAGGTGCATTACCGTGCATCATGTTCTAATCACTTAACAATCCGACAGGGGACCAAATGATTCTGATCTTCTATAAGTAAATTATATAGTTCCCCGCAACCTAATAAGATTCGAACAAAACTGAGCAATTCCATTAAGGGATATGTCCAAGTAATTTCAGGCTCACTCTATCTGTTTCGTCTGACCTTAATTCAAAGTATATTTCGTCTACGTGACTGCTTGGATTTGCAGGAACTCCGTAAATCTCTGTGAGTGGAAGTAGGCAACACCGCCTGGTCGTACCTGTCTAGTTAAATTTTTATTAAGTTACGTCCGTTTATCACGGCTGAAGTTTTCATACCAAGTAAAGTAAAGATGATTCGTAAAAGTATTTCAGTATTTCACCTGGCTTAGTTTTACGCTGTAAAAGTTAAAAGTTGCCTAAGTAGTTATACATTTAATGAAAAGTTTTGAAGTAGAATTTAAGTAGTAATGAATCAAAGTAGAGTAGGTGCTGGTGTTTATAAATAAAATACCAGCTTGGAAGCACTCGGATCCAATATATCTAATGAATCACGGATCGGTCGTTGCGGTGAGATAAATATAGAGAGAATAACTATAGATCTACTTTGTTGATACAAGTCTTGTTTTTTTATGATTTAATCAGACCAAGACCATGGCAAGCAATATCCTCGCACCGTAATTAAAAAGCGTAATATAAAGTTAATTAATCAAGTTAAGCTTTAAGGCTCTCAGCACGACGTGATTCTAGTAAAACAATTTCTATAAAAAAAAAGGAAATTGTTCTACAAAAGTCGCGTCGCGCCTGTCTGCGGAAGCCTTTACTGTGTCGGTCGCACATAATTCCTCGGCACGGCGTTTATAATTACACGCTAATTTAGCTAAATTCGCCATTTAATATTGCAATCTATAACTCAAAATGTAGGCAGAAACCATACATGCATAATTTGTAACATCCAGTGGAATCGATATATGCGTAGGTAGATACCTAGTCACATAGCAACAAACATAGCAACAACTTGACAAGGCCGTTAGCAATTGAGGCTTGCTAATTGATAATTAGCTGTGAACTGTTGTTGTACACACGGCTACATATCAAGCTATACATTTCCAGTATAAGCTGATCTCGCAATGTATAGGATTTCCGTACAATGAGAGGACAGGTTATACTGGAAATGTGTGCCGTGTGTACTGTTTTCCAAACCCGAAGAGCTCCTCCATAAACAAGCGCATGAAATTGATAGGATCCATAAAATGTATCCCACAAAACAGTCTACTGCAATACTAGCATCTGTTTCTCGTACACAGTTGTTACGGTAACACGGTTCGACATAAAATTTTCAAGATAGGAAGCTATTTACGTCACACAATGGAGAAAAATCTGAAAGGTAGTTCGGTCCGCTAGATTCTATCTCACTGTCGACAAATGTTACATCCTTATTCGTTGGGAACGTAGCACGTATTAAAAATGTAAA
Source organism: Dryobotodes eremita (assembly GCA_917490735.1). NCBI lineage: Eukaryota > Metazoa > Arthropoda > Insecta > Lepidoptera > Noctuidae > Dryobotodes > Dryobotodes eremita. The sequence continues at coordinate 20,578,960 of OU823243.1, read as the reverse complement.
GACGTTTGCGGAAACGTGTTGAATATTTGCGTCGATACTTCACTATAGCTTGGGAACCGCATCTGCTAGCAAGTCGGGGAGAGCACTCGCACTTAATAGTCAAACATCTGCTTTAATTCCGGAATTCGGAGCTCCGAATATTCCCGAGCTCCTACGTGGTAACGGAGAAATACGGACCAATATACCTACGTATTGTGTATGTGTTTGTATGTGCTTAATAACAAGAACAATGTCAGACGGAGCCAAGGTTGAATCGGACGATAGGAATTTATTTGGCATGTCTTGAACATAACTTCATTGTATCCTGTAGTTACCTAGATCGTTTCGTACTAAGTCAACATTCCATTTGCATATAGGGTAACTGGTGGGTAGGTATGTAAAATTTTTCAAATCGTGATCCATTTCAATCTCTTTTTGATGAGGCGCCCAAAAATATTAATACATTTAAATTTGAGAAGGCATACGCAAGGTAACCACCTCGGTTGATTACGTTGGGCCCACAGGGCGGAATCGCATTACCCGGGCATCAAAAATATTTTCTTATTATGACGTCTTTTCATGTAACGCCTCCATACTTGGATGGTTCAGTCCCATCTCGGCACCTTCCCATCTAGGCATCCATGAATTTATTTATCATGCCCTTAAATAAATCATGGGTGCCGAGATGGGACTAAACCACTTCGATTTAGAGTAAATTCCGTGAAGGGAATAATGATAACATTAAGTTTCATTATTGTTTCTTGTTCTACGATAATGTTATCGTTAAAAGTTTCGGTAAAATATAACAAGTAAATTACTTGTTAACTGTAATCTATTATTTCCTTTAGAGATAGTAAAGACTTTTCGTTTTTGTAGGCTCGATGGTAACAGACAAAATTAAAAAAGAAACGTTCGCCCCTAGAGGAAAATATGCTATTTTATCCCCGCTCTGAGGGCCTAGACAAAGTAACATTCGATTAGCGATGACGCTAGTAGAAAAGCCAAAAAAATTTTGGGGTTAACCTAAGCTATCGAAATGTCCCGTGATCATAGGTCAACGAATAGAAATTAGCTAGACAACATCATTATAACATTATAATGTTAACATCATTCGATTCTATGAAGCGAATCGACAGCGTCGAACGATTACTTCCATAGAGATGCTTTGACTAGCGTTATCACTAGTTTTCGATTCGTATGGTGGAAACATTAGCGAAAGCGATAGCGATTGTAGCGAATGCCATTTGTCTAGGCCCTCTGGTACGCTACAATCATGCAATGGCGGACTTTTTGAGCAAGATCAGTGAATAATTTACCTTTACTAATTAATTTCATAGAATTAAACGAAGATACAGTACGCAACTTTGCTTTTCCAAGACGTAAATCTATTTCGAGATCGACTACCAAAACTTCTAAGAACTGACTTGCTATGTAGGTATACTCAGTACTAAATCACATTTAGAACTTGTTGATCGTAATAATTCGTCGTAGCATCTTCACAAACTCTTACTCCTCTCTAACAAAACACCGGCAGAGAGAAAGAGATGTGCAGATATACGTTAACCGCTAGGGATCTAATTACAACGAATAAAATATTGTTAAATTAGCTACGTAGCACCTGTATAGACATATTTCAGGAGAGAGGCGCGCCAAGTTACCTATGCTTTGTTTTGTAATTAAAATTATCTTCGTAAACAGTTTCTAGTGTGTACCTATTTGATATTGAATGAGAATGTCGGTTAAATACTCCATTTTGTGTGCTTAAGCCTGTACTAATAATAGTAGGTACTAGACCGGATTCACTACATGATTTTTCCCAAAAGGATTTAGACAAATGCTCCCACAGACAGGCGCGACGCGACAGCGCTACATAAAGGTGCCGCTCGTCGCGTGACACGCGGTGCCTTTGTGTCGGGCGTCGCGTCGCGCCAGTGTCTACGAGCCTTAATACGTCGGGCTCGCTCATAAACAATCTAGTAAACAAAAAAGAGAACATTCACTATATATTAATAAAAACCGTCGACAATTCACTGTGTTTGGTAGGTACCGTCTAAATTCCCTTATACAATAAAATTGGGTATGTAAACGAAAACAAAAAGTCGCATATAAACGAGGTGTCCGGGAGACTAATATTCATCGGTGGAAAACATTGGGCTATGAAATATGCATGGCACTCTTTTTGTTACAACAGGTAGGTACAATTTTGCTGATTGTTACCTAAAGGAAAAATTGTTGGTGATTAGGGAGGTAATATTTTCTATCCTCCCGAAAAGAAACTCAAATAACCTATTTCTTTGTATTTAGTGTTTCTTCTTTGAAACTTTATTAACATACACAGTACATTACTTATTAGTAATGTTGTCCTTTTCTAAACATTGTCGTCTGTTATTCAGGTCTTTCCTATTCTTTTATTTTTTTTATTACTTACACACACTATCTTTACAGGATGACCCCAATACAATAGTGGATTGCAAACACGCACCAGATAAATTGAAAAATAACTTACGGCTAATACTTAGAAAACTAAACTTTAAAAATATGCAAAAAGCAACACTAAACTCTAATAAAACACAATCTAAAGTCAGACTGCAGAATTATAGGTACATATGTAATAATTATCAAACTAAAAATCTTAACCTGAAATATAAAATCAGACTTATCACAGAATATGAATATTTAAATATAGCTGACAAAATTTAATAAAACTCTTGCGGATTCAGTCATATTGCACGAAAATATGTCAATCCTCTCATGCACTTCGTTTAGTACACATATTATTTATCCTTTGACAGCAGATTCTAGCTCCTCATATGTTCTAGTAATCAATATTATGAAATACTTCCTTTATAATTTTTATAATTACCACCCTCAAACCTACTACTACTGCAAAAGTACCTAATTACTCGTAGTACGTAGCCGTATCCGTCACTTTGTCATTTCATTTCACCACTAAAATTCCCAACCGTTCCCCCATTACACGTCAGAGTGAGCCCAATATTGTGTAGGTGCTAGAGTCTGAAAATTCATGGAGCGTAAAAAGGGGCAACCGCGGGAAATGCTATGCATTCTGCTAGTGAACGATGGGGCGCCGCGCCGGTGACCCACGAATAGCGAGAACAATATTGAATAGTCAATGTTTTTGTAATTACGAAATAATAATATATACAGGGTTTTTGGTTATATGTCGGTAATCCGTTAAGGGAATATAGGAGAGGTCATTTGCAACCGAATTACCCCTGATGACCCCTATGCAAATGTCAAACATGTTCGAGTAATTTGACATTTTATATTTTTTTTAAGATATCTGTTATCTTATTGTATCTCGTTGTATAGCAAAGACGTTGCACATGTTTTGGGAATGTTCTGCCGATAAAGTACTACCGTGTTTTTTTTTTGCAGAAATCGACTATTTCAGTCAAATAACCTGCTCAAAATTATAGAAAATTGTAACGATTCGTAAAACTATTGAAGATAATTGTCATTTTATGGTTGATTATTATGTATTAAAGTAGAAGCGGGTAATTGTAATTATAATATATATAATTATAATTTAAAAAATCAAGCATTGTTTTTTTTTAAATAAATTTTCAAAGTTGTGTACCGCTAAAAAAATATTGCCTCACACAGTATTTACAAAACTTCACAAAACATAAAGATTTCTTTATTATAAGTAAGTTTAATAATTAAACAAAACAACACGCAAACCTTCCGGAATAAATTATTGAAATGATTTTGAAAAGCGCATGAAAAACCGTTCTATAGGTAGTTTAGAAGAACAACGCGACGTGGTCACACAGACAGGCACAAAAAGAGACTTTATAATAATGTACCTATAGATATAGGTACATATATTTATTACTGGCTGTTCCAACAGACGTCGTCCTGTCCAAACAATAGTTCATACAAAAAACCCAAAGAAAAAAGGACGTTCAGGTTTTTCCAAATTTGAACATTTTCCGGGAATCTTTTCCAACTTTTTTTTACATAAAAGAAAAACAAATGCCAAATTAGTCCAGCCGTTCTCAAGTCATGCGCTTATCAACGAAGAGCTTTTCATTTTTATTTATACAGCGTGTCGCAGAAATCGACCTGTAGGTGGTGATAGCTTTGGTCAAGCCCTCCCAAAATAACAAAACATATGTTCCGCAAAATCTTATAGTTTTTAAAATTAATATAATTTATCAACATAAAAATATATGAGGAAAATATCCAATACTAGTGAATTTATGTTGAATTTGTAAGTTTTTATGGAGAATCAAAGGTAATTACAGACAGAGTAACTATTTAATAATATGTTGATGGAAAAAGATTATATTTACAAATGATAGTCAAAAGAATCACTCACGGCGGTTATTTTTTTAAATATATTGTAACTCGAAAACTACAAGATTTTGCGGAACATATGTTTCGTTATTTTGGGAGGGCTTGACCAAAGCTATCTCCACCTACAGTATGTCAGTTCATTTCTGGAACAACCTGTATAGAAGATAGATTATCTACTTACTGGATAAGTAAGTACTTTTATAATGTTTTCATCTAAGTAAAAACAGCATTTAAGGTCAAAGATATCAGAGAATAGACTTATTTATTCAAAAGCCTCTATGTATACTCTCTTGTCGAATACTGTCTCTATCTCTACTCGGCCCATTTCAGGAAATAACGAAGCTCATATAGATTTTGTAGTTCTGTTCCAAGATATTAACTTCATAAATCGTGAACATTGTGCTACGACATGCATTAAGTAATTAAAGCGGCAATTTCGCCTGTATCTGTGCTTGATTACAATTTGAAGTCACTCACGTCTTGAACTCGACTGATTAAGAATTTTAACCTTTTTTTCTCCGTTATTAAGTTAATTCATATGAAGGCTACTTTCTATCTTTATTTTAACCTTCTTCTGTAGGCTAACAATTTTATTATTCTACCAGTGCAACCTAAAAAGTTCCACTAATAATCAGAGATCCCTCAGAGTCAGTAGGCACCACCACAGAAATAAGATGCCTATTAATATCTATGGATACCATTGTTTCTGTCGAAACCCGGCTGTCATTCGTAAATCTTTGACAGTCGTTACGAGTAGTCAGAAGCCCAAAAGTCTGACAACCAGTCTTACCAAGCGGTATTCTGTTACCCAGTAGCTAGATTGTGGGGGTCAGATAGGCAGTCGCTCCGTGTAAAATGCTGGTATTCAGCTCCATCCGGTTAGACTGGAAGGAAATGGCTACGCAAATTAATTGACCACTGTTTCTCTTAAAATAACTCGTCAATCACCTTTTAGTATAACTTATTAACATAATCAGCCTTGAGTCTACAATGTTCTCCAATGTTGGAACACAGGCCTCCTCTCGCTGAGAGGGAATGGGCTGTAATCCACCACGCGGGCCCAGAGCGGGTTGGTAGATGTCACATGTCTTCGAATTTTTGGTTCTACAACATGCTGGTTTCCTCACGATGTTTTCCTTCACCGTTTTGAGAGCAGTGGTGATGAAATTATTTACACAAATTAACGCGCCTGACTGGGTTTGAACCCAAGACGTACAATTCGTAGGTCGGGGCCGTCAGGGCCGCCTTTTAGTATACCATTGAGAAAAACCAGCCAAGTGCGTGTTGAGCCACGCACAATGAATAGAATAGAAAAATAGTTGGGATGAATTCATTCCAAGAACATACTTAACATTGTAGTTGAAAAACATGTTCTCCCATACTTTCCAACTGCAAATGTAAGTTGGTCGACTATTACTCGTAAACTGGTAAAGCCTACTTAGCTGTGATAGTTTTCCTTTTAATTTCGTTATAATTATATACTACTTCCGTGAATTTTTTCACATATCCAAAAGCAAACATTTAACTGGCAGGGCGGGGACACTAGGCTCTAACAAAAATTTGCAATGTAAAGCTTAATTTTACGCAAACGGATACCTGAATTGAAAAATGGTTTGCATAGACCCGTAATATTTTTGAATGACCTATCCAACGATACCCCATACTATGGGATAAATGAGAAAAATAACAACATCCCCACTTTATGTGTACTCCAGGAACCATAATTTTTTTTTATCCGTTTGTCGGCGTGATTAATACACTGGCGTGCAATAAAATCGACCCACCCCGTGCTCTTCGATTTGAAACAATATAATTCAACAAGGTTTACTAAAAACTTTTTTACAAAAAAAAACAACCAACATTAAAAAAAGACACTACATAGTGAAAAATAACTTTAATTTCGGAAGTCGGTGTCCTTGGATCTGTATTTTAGTTTTTTGCCACCGAGTTCCGAAATTGAAGTTATTTTTCACTATGTAGTGTCTTTTTTTGAAGTTGGTTGTTTTTTTTTGTAATTTTTTTTTTATTTTTCACTTTTTAGTGATTCAGTTATTAATTTATCTAAGTTACAATAGCCTAATGTCAACCGCTCATCACCTTTTACTTGTGTTTAAACGCCTACCAGAAAAGTAACTATTTTACTATCAAAAATTTCAAAATATTCACCAAATTGTGTCCAACAGAATGGATAAATGCTCACCAAATTGTGTTTCATAAAGTATTCTAGAAATTAACCTATTTTCCTTTTTTAATTTATAAGGCGTAGTCGACGGAGCCCCGCTTGGCGGGGCTCTTTCTTCTAACCTAACTTGTCCGAGTCAAGGTGCCCCAAGTCCCGAGCTCGCTACGCTCGCTCTTGCATCCTATCCCACCCTTACATTTTGAAGCAAACTTATTATTGGTGAGCAACTTAAACAAGATTTGGTGAGCATTCATCCATTTTGGTAGGCAAAAGGAATATAAATACAACACGTACAATTATTCTGATGAGTGTATAGCTATTTTGGAACTTAAAACGTTGTTCTTTAGGCACCTCGGTATAGTGTGAGTTTATTTTATTTGAAGTTAACATATTTTACTTGGTACTTAGTCTTAGGGTCTGAAAATTATTTTGGTGAGCATTTAAATTGTAGCCTTTACAAAATATTCCTTTTTCCGATGCGTTAATTATTGAGGAAATCTCCTGAAAAAGAACTGGAGTTGATGGTGAAGCCACCATCAGCTCCATTTCACCATATGCATTGTGACGAGCAAAAATTGCTTAGCAACCATATTAAAGTAATCGAATCGCAACCCGTGAAATACATATTATTGAGTAGTTCCGGTGGCCACCTCTGGTCTTCATCATCAGTTCCAATTCACGGAATTGTTCTTACCGAGAGCAAATGCACGAGTAACTATAAAAAATACCCAAATCGCTATAAGTTTGCCTATAAAATTTAAGGATTTCCCTTGATTTCCATGGGATCCCTTAATCAGATTCTAACTTGGTGACAATGGGACCACTTCGAGAGTATACCCTTTCAAACAAAAAAATAATTTTGCAAATCCGTCTATATATGACGCAGTTATGCCCGAACATACATAAAAAAAAATATATAAACATCCGAATTGATAACCTCCTCCTTTTTGAAGTCGGTTAAAAATAACCTAATATATTGTATACTAAAACCTTCCTAAAAGTATGTAGATTACGTTAGTTAAAGAATTATCAAAACTGATTTAACTATAAGTTTATGAAAAAATCACAAACTTACAAACATGGGGGTTGGAATAAAGAACCTCCTTTTTTTGAAGATCGTTAAAAAATCAAGTTATATTTTCATTAAACGAACAGAAATTAACAAAATTATTCTTTAATCAATTTCATTGGCAAAAAAAGTCACGCAATTTATCCGAGCAAAAGTGAGCGATGAGGACATCTGAAGAATTGAGTCGATCTCGTCAAGAATTTTGCTTTTATCCAAATATAGTGTATGTGCAAATAGACTGTACCTTATCTACCTTCACACAATATAAATTAATAAATTATATTCATTACGGTTTTTGAGATATCGTCTCTCAAAATTGAAAGCACGGGGTGGGCTGATTTTTTTGCACGCCAGTGTATGTATATTCATGCCAAATTATAGCTTTCTAGAACTGTAGTAGTACTACGGAACCCTAAAAAAGTCTTAACATCTGTAATCCTATGGGTAGTGGTAATCACACGTTAACAATATATCTATTCCTCAGAGAGCTATCGAAGTATGAAATGGCTCTAACCCTGATAAAATATTCTGAATAGGAGAAACAAAGTAACGTAGTGCTCGCTAATGGATACCGAACGGAACTGAACGAATACTATTCAAATGTTGTTCCTAAAAACGAAGCAAACACATCGAATAGATCTGTATGCTATCCAGACCAGCACCTTAATTACGTAACACACTATTAATCACAATCTAAATCATTTTGAAGGATATTGCTAATCCATTGCTTCATATATTCGAAAAATTTGTCTGGTCAACAACGTAAATAACGTAATGAATGTTGTTGAACTGTCAAAATGAAACCCATTTCTACTGTTAGTGTGTTACGCAATTACCCCGCGAGCCTGAACGAATACCATTCAAATGTAGTTCCGAAAAACGACGCAAACACAGCGAATAGATCTGTATGCTATCCAGACCCAGGTATAGACTAAACGAGCAAGTATAAGCAACAAGTCAAGTATAACACTGAATTTGAAACAAGATTTTATTAACGACTAGCTGACCAGACAAACGTTGTCCTGGCAAAATTTCAATACTTCATACAAAAATATTGTAGAAAAAATGACTTTCGATTTTTCCCGAATTTGAAAATTTTCCGGAAATCTTCTCTAATAGTGCTTTCCAAAAAATCTAATGCGAATTATTACGAGAAATTAAAAAGAAAAATTAACCAAATCGGTCCAGCCGTTCTCAAGTAAAGCGCTTACTAACGAACAACATTCCATTTTTTAGGGTTCCGTAGTCAGCAAGGAACTCTTATAGTTTCGCCATGTCTATCTCTCCATCCGCAGCTTAACTCGGAGACTCTTAGTACTAGAAAACTATAATTTGGCATAGATATACATATTAATCACGCCGACAAAGCGTTAAAATAAAATAATGACAAAAAAAAAAAAGTTTTTGGTTACCTCGTGTACACATAAAGTGGGGATGTATTTTTTTCTGGTCTATCTCATGGTGTGGGGTATCGTTAGATAGGCCATTCAAACATATTACGGTTCTGTGAAAACCATTTTTCGATTCAGGAATCCATTTGCATAACATTAAGCTTTTAATTGCTAATTTTTGTTAGTCAAGTGTCCCCCCCCCCCCCTGGCAGCGAAATGGTTGCTTTTGGATATGTGAAAACATTCACGACGGTAGTATATATAACGAAATTAAAAGGAAAACTATCAGCTAAGTAGGCTTTACAAGTTTACGAGTAATAGTCGACCAACTTACATTATGTTATGTTAAGTTTGTTCTTGGGATAAATTCATCCCAACTACGGAACCCTTCATTGTGCGTGGTCCGACACGCACTTGGCCGGTTTATTTATATATAAAAGACTCGCTTCTGCCCGCGCCTTCGTCCGCGGGAAATATGTTGTTAGCACGACCCACGCGTCGCATCGCATCGCCTAACCGCGCTTATACTTCGTTTTGCGTAGCGTTATTTGTGACTTTTTTGATTTTTGTTCGACTCGCAAGGGTCCTAGCGTGATGTTAAGACCTATAGCCTTCCTCAAGAACAGGGCTATCATATGCAAAAATAGTTTTTCAAATCCGACTGGTAGTTCCAGAGATAGCGCGTTCAAACAAACAAACAAACTCAACAGCTTTATTATTGAGATTAGTTTAGAATTCGTATACCTATGCTAGAGCACCTTTTTAGGATCAAAATGTAAGGTAATGTAGTCCTAAAATTACTTATAAGATTTTTTTATCAAACCAGTCATTCATAATCAAAATGGATGCTCTTATATCTTCTATTTACCGAATATAAATCCCACATATACATTAGGCAAAATGATCACAGTCCTGGTGAACTCGCCTAGGAAATTAGAGGTGCCGATCAACCCGCTGATGGCTATCTAGCACCTATATCTACATCTCCATTTGTCGATCATGTAGGGGAAATTAAACGGTTATCTCACATCTATCTCATCACTATCAATCGAACGTGTAGCGTGCATTATGTGCTGCTATTTCAAACCCTAGTGTTCTGAATTTGAATTGAATGTCTTCGAATAACATATCAGTATTTTGAAAAGTCATATAGGTAAAAGGCAAATAGGCAATCGGCTCGCCCCCTATGAAATGGGACTTAAACATTACTTGCGAAATGTGGGTGCACTATAGGTACACCTCTGCCTAACCCTTCAGGAATTACAGGCGTGATGTTATATTATGTTATCTAAGGAAAAACTGTTCACCATTGTTGGATGACAGGAGAACTGAGTTCTGGAATTGGGGAGTCTGTGAAAAGTTCTGTTTTTAAATTTTTGTGATTTGGACAGTTATTTAATAATGGAACGTTGTGTCAGTCAACCAGTAACATCGGCATGACATTTGACAGCAGGTTCTCTGAACAGACTTGATCACACTTTCAATAAGTTAGGAGGGGGTGGTAAAACTATCCCAGAAACTACTGGGAACTATATTAATGTAGACAGGTAGGTACCTATTCTTGCCAAACTGAATAATTCAGAGAACCAGGGATAAATACCGACTTTAAAGAGTCTATAATTACTTCGAATTCGAAGAAAACAATGTTCACTAGTATTTTTCCGCTCGCGTATACATGACCCAAAATTTGTTTTATTACCAATGAAAATGAGCTTAAAATGGGAGCCACAAATAGGCTATAAAAAAGTCGCTTTTAATTAGTTTCCCCGATGGTACAAGGTTTTTGTTTCAGTTTAACTAAAGCCCTATAATTTATGTGTATGTAAGTTCAAAAAGTGTGGTATGTAATGGCCTATTTGGCACACCGGTACATGTATTTAACCTGCACGTACGCTGTTTGTTCCCCTGTACATATGCCACTTTGACAGTGACGAAGTTCCTTAGCTGCTTTGTATGCAAGGAGGTTTTATATCTGTTAAGATAAAAATATGTATGAAGCAGACAGCTTCTTTTAATGTCTATGAGATTATTTATGGAGGATTTGAATATCAGTAGCACCCACGCTTATATAGGTACCTAAGGCGTACGTTAAGAAATTTCTCTTCTCATAAAAACCGCAAATCTTGTTATTGGCAAAATAATAAATGAAAAATTTGGCTCTAAGCTCGCTCGCAAAAAATAAATATTATCTTTTCTTGGGAAACCAGCTGCTCAGTCGAATTTAAAAGGTTTATCTCTTTACTACTAGGTACCTATACCGAATTTATAAAACCCGTTTATAAAACCTCAATAATCCTAAGAATAATATCTTATATATATAATAGCGAAAATATTAGCTCCATTTCAAAGTGTAATAAACATAAATAAATAATATTACCTTGCCTACAAATAAAAAGTGTAATTCGTCACTCAAGAAAATTTAATATTAATGCTCTCAAAGTCTAAATAAATGCTATGAAGAAAGTAAGCTAGGCTATCAAAAAATATCGTACTGAAAGCACATTGAAACTATGTTATTTATCAGCAGCTGTTACAAAATTCACAAAACAGAGATATTGCTCCTATTTATTTAACGATTAGATGATAAAGTTTGGTTCAAAATATTGTTAAAATTAATCGCTGATATAAAACGTACCTACAGTAATAGGGCATGTTTTTGTATGAACACGTGTAAAGTTAAAAAGGGTCAAACTTATTAAATTTTAATTACAAAATAAAACTTTGTTATGACCAGACGGTCATAACAGGCCAGATGAGGCCATGCTATTTAATTATTTAAATAAAGAACAGATGATTATAAAAGAGAGTAATTTTATTTTGTTTGTTACATTGCAACATTCGTCACTCCGAACGTCATCCGTCACTTGTCCCTAAGGGTTCATCAGAAAACCAGCGTCAGACAGCATCTGTCTGGAATTAATGCTGAAATGACCCTTTTGGCGCAGCCGTGAGGCACACACTGTTGTTGTTAAACATTACTTTCCCTATTTTACTTTGTTATTTGTATTTTGTGTTTCACGACCTGTGTCCAAATAAACTTTATTCTTTCTTTCTTTCTTTCTTTTTTTCATAAATCCTTCTCGCGCTGTATTGTCGCCAACCACTGACATAGTTTGTACCTAATTCATTACAAAAGAGGTTTTGTTTAAAAAAAACAGGTGAATTAAAAAATGAACATTTTTGCGAAAGTAAAATCTATTCAATTATTTTCTGTTATTATTTCTATAGCACCTACACGTTGGCATAATTTTAATTCTTTATGATGGATTACGTCGACGTTGATCGATCGTTGTAGGTAAGTATACAAATGAAGCGATGGAAGTGAGAATCAACCAAAGAGGACCATTCTGTAGAGTTTGCAAAAGATATTTAAAATTGGAAGCGTATTTTCCGCCTACAATTTGTGAATAGCTTTAATAAAAACAAATACCGCCATCTGATTTTATGCGCATTTTTTACTCAAGTTAATCTGAGCTCGAGTTGCTTTTTATATTCAAATTAAAAAGCGTTTGTGAATTGTCTAAAAAATGTGCCAGAGATATGTTACAGGCGTTGTGTTTGCGTTTTTACCTTACACTACGTCATTAAAAAGTTAGTAGGCGGTTAATTAACTCAAGTTTCAGAATATCCTTTGTCACGAAGTCAACACTGCAGCATTTTTATACAATAAAAAATACAACACTCTTGTTGTTAAGAGAGTTACCTACATAACACGATAAAATTAAAGTGCCACTGAAATAACTTCGTGTGTTGAGTTCAACTTTTTCTGCATTTTTCGTAGTAAGAACGTACTTACTTAGAACTTTAAAGTCTTCATTTCAGAACAAATTACATACAAGTTCTTTTATGTTTGTACAAACACGGTACTTATTTAAGGTTTTTAGTGCTACGGTACTAAAGCAAAAAACTTACTACGTCATACATAATATATTTTGTCGCTAGCTTTGCGGTGAAGTTTTCCTCAATACGGTATGATTTATACTGATGTTATTTTTACAAAGTCAATCCTCAAGGGGATGCTACAAACAAACTCACCCGCGGTAACTGTAAGCCAAGTCAAATCGCTGATCGGCAAAACTTCTGTCAGATCTCTTATTAGCTACGCATTGTGATCGATTGTCTAAAACAACAACAAAAACCTTTCTATTAAGACCGATTTGACATCTTAAGTAATTGAACTTTCTTAAACTGGGCATCGGAAACAGTTGCATTAATGTTTTTTTTTTCAGCCAATTAATAAACGACATTTAACCATCTTGTTTGCAGGAACAATTGAAAGTGTTTTTAAAGTGAAACTTCTTGCGATTCAATAATTGGCCAAGAACTGAGAGTGAAATTTCAAGGACGCGTCACGCTTAGTCACATGTCGTTACATGAGAGAGAAGAAAGATATAACTCTCTCTGTCTCTCACACCTCTAAATCTAAATAATCTCTCATATTATTTATTTAATTTTTTAAGAAGTTTCACCGTTATTACGTGTACAGTGCTACACGCGCAAATTTTCTTTTTTAATGTTTTTTTTCTCGACGCTCACAAGCCTAGACCAAAATTAAATAAAAAAACACTTAAAACCTCATTCGTACACTGGCTGAAAAAATAAACAAAAGAACCGTGACAGACCGCGACGGACAAGCAGAGATTATGTCTGGATATAAAAAAACTACTAAGCATTGTCAGGGGTAACGAATCACCCGCGTTTTTAACCCCCACATAGCAGGGGTTAAGTACTCCCGACCAAAGTAATTGGGCGTTTTAATTCAAATTCTACACAGATATACTGTATTCGCATGAATTACCTACATAACGATGAAATGAAAGATCTTTTTGTGAATTTATTTAAAGGGAGATCGTTTGAGACCCGTTAAATTAAAATGTAATAGCTTTAAGAGTGAGTAGGGGCTTATTGTCCCATTATTAGAATTAAGAGGGTAGGTACCTACCGGTACCTAAGTATGACCGATTGATCGTAAATAAATCTGTTCATGATCAATTTGATTATACCTAACCCTGTTTCGTTTTCAGTATGTGTATCAAATAAAGCACTACTCAGCAACAACGTAAATAATTCAGAAATATCTTCATCTAAATCAAAGAGCTGCCTATTTTCTTTGTTAGAACACTATGTCGTATCATAGAGCAAATGTCTATTCTTAGATAAGCTCAAACAGTCTCTTCTGTGTCTCGTGGGAAAGCGTACTTACTAAAATAGCAGGTTTCACAACAAATGAGTGTAACAAAGTGATAGTCTGTATACGCTTCTTCACTCTGTTCGAAATATGAAAAAATATGATCAGAGACAATTCGTATTTTTAAGAAAGGTCGCATTCTGATCTAAGTCTCAATCTGTCAAAAATACCTAAACTTTGATTTTTTATTTGTTAGATCAAAATGACAGCTGCGATCGACTTTTTTTTTAAATGTTGCGAGCGTGGAGCATATTGTTGTAGTATGGCTCATTCATAAGTGATTCATCGAATCGTTGTCATTTAAAATTAATGGTTGATCGCAGCTGTCATTTTGGTCTAGAAAATTCAAAATCAGTGGTTTAGGTACGGTTATGACAAGATTTTTACATTGATTGATTATGACCTTGACAGTTCAAAAGTGCCTGTAAATGGTTTAATTGAAATAAATGCTTTGAGTTTTGAGTTTTAAATTTTAGATTTTGATTGTGGCTGATATGAGATTGCGACTAAGATTTTGAACGTTTTTAATTACGGAAATTGACTTTGAGATGCCTTATAGGTACAGTCACCTAACTTGGCAAGAGTCGTTAGATGCGTTTTTCCTTTCTTTAACTTTCTTTTAAACATACACGTTTAACAATAAATTATGGCAATAACTATAGAATAATGACAAGCAATAAAACTGTCGATTTTTGTTGCATTAAGTAGACATGCGCAAACTTACTCCCACTAGGCCAAAACCTAGCCAAGTTACATACGCCCGCCACCGCCAGGCAGCGCCGGCGACTATATTAATCCTTCAAATTGGAAGCTTACACAACATAAGTACATCCAAAAGGTAATCACTTATATCCGTAGCACAACACTCCAACCACAACAATTAGTTTCAGTTAACACCATATTAATTCCCACTCACTAATAATAATAAATCATTTGTTTTCTTGCAATTGACTCTAAATATAATTTCGAAGCCGGGAAACTTTCTTAATAACGCCCGAGTGTTGCGAAACTGTTCAGAGTACTTCCGAGTCTTTGATAACAAGCATGATACTATTGTCTCTGTCTCAATAATATTTCACTAGCTTCTGCCAGCAACTTCGTCCGCGTGAAATTTCTTGTGCTCCCGACCCACTGCGTCGCATCGCATCGCCCGCCCGCGCTATTACTTCGTTTTCGCATAGCGTTCTTTCAGACTTTTTTCTTTTTTGCTCGTCCCCTAAAGGTCGCAGCGTGATGTTTAATCCTACTATCCTACTAATATTATAAATTTAATAGTTTGTGAGGACGGATGGATGTTTGTTACTCTTTCACGAAAAACTACTGAACGGATTTGGATGGAATTTGGAACACATATAGTTTATAACCTGGATTAACACGTAGGATACTTTTTATCCCGGTGGTACGTTCCCGTGGGATAATTTCCGACATCCACGCGGGCGAAGCCGCGGGCAAAAGCTAGTAGCCTATAAACCTCAAGAACTGGGCTATCAAATTCAAAATAGTTATACATGATGCTAGTGCGGTAAGTTGGATGGTTTTTACAAACGAGGCGTACCATAGTCACGAGTTTGTAAATACCAATTTCCGCACGTGTATCGTACAACGTTTTTCAATACATTTTCGAGAAAACAGTACAACATTAATATCGGATTCCTCGCTTGAACTCATATTATTATTTTGTTTTTAATTATCAGTCGGAAAGTCGCAACAATCTTTGACGTTTCTAATATGAAAATGGCGCGAATTTGCAAAAGGCGCCACGTGCGTGCGGTGAAAATTAGAACTACATCTTTCATCTCATTTTCTCTGTAGTATTATAGTGAGACAAACGTACGTATTGAGCAAAAGCGCTTCCAAGGAGGTTCGATTATTCAGCTTATTTATTCTCATAATGTGAAACTCCTTGATGGAATTCTTATCATTTTTTTATTAAAATTAAAAAACCGTAAAGGATACGCACGGCGCTATACAACGGAGTAAGCAGTAAAACAGGTACTTATGTGAGAGTACCAATTTTACCGCACATTCCGTTGTATGGTGCGTAATTTTTAAAATTCGAACAATGTATACAGGCTTCGTAAACGCATTTTTTGAGCAAATGTGTTGAAAAGAATTTTTCAAATCGGAGCAACAATTTCAGAGATCAGCGCGTTCAAACAAACAAACACTTCAGATTTATTATAATATACGTTTAAGTATATAAGTATATAGAATATAGATATTTAAACTCACTTCACAATCTACACTTCGACCTATAGACGAAAATAGATGCTTCAAGTATTTTATATCCATTAAACTTTTTGGTCGGTGAGATTAAGATTGACGTTTTTAAATTAGTCTTGAAAGTATTATGTTAACGATTTTCGTGGAAAATGTTTAGGGGACGTATATTTTCTTTGTAGATGTACCTTATGTCATTGTGTGCTACTTGTATCCGCGCAATTTGTATGGACGATCGTGGCCATTTGTCAGTTTTCCGTCCAGCTCAACGGTCAGCACGAAATCTTCTACATATACTGTAGATCTTACGAATTCACGCTGTAGTAAATCAATAACTGAAGACTGATTTTATTTTCAAAAATTAATTTCCTTCACTTCTTTACAAACTATCCGAGATCCTTCAGATTAAAAATGATGATGTGGAAATTTCAGCCTATGTCATTTCCGAATTACTGTCATTTTTTTTTCTCTTTCTCACCTACGTAAATACAGCGATACGTATAGCAATTACAACTAGCAACAAGAAAAACATTTCCGACCAAATAAATGTTTGAACAAATTAATTGCCTACCAATCTGTAACACAGACACTAGTATCACCTAATCAGTCTTAAAGAACCACAACAACTGTAATTCCAAGTTCTCGATCTACAGAGCCCACAGTATAGTTGGAATATCTGTCACAAACATTTTCAATTATGGCCGGGAATTGGAATTGTGGCCGATAAATGGCAATAGCCTCGGCTCCTGTCACATGGGAACTAAGATTGTCATTGGAAACCTGTGGATGTACGACTGTCCTTATAAAATCACTGCGTTCAAAGTTATTCAAATAAGTTGGAAACCGTTTTCTTGAAATACGTTTTATTGCGCTTCTTCTTTTCGAGTCGATGGTAAAGGTAAAGATATTGTATGTTAGATGAGTTGGGTCACAGGTGGCCACGCCAATGGCGGGATCAGTGGCGTTTTTTAGGTGCTCAGAAGTGCAGGTGTATGGATATTTTGGAAACTCCAACATAGGGTCATGGTTTGGTCAGGAGCACCGCATTAGCACTGGGTGTCGGTTGGGTAAATAATCCCCCATTCAGATTGGGTATATTTATTAGAATTATATTAAAACGCTGTGCATAAAAAAAAAATTATGACCATAGCGTACTTTTTCTATTGAACTGCGTTCTTGACAGCTGTCATTTGATATGCAAGAGATGAGAACTAGTCAGTTTTGGTAGGTACGAACGCAATCTAATCATTAAGCACTCGTAGGCATGTACATTCGCCAGCATATCAAGTTACCGCAAACTGTCAGATTTTCTCATTCGATTTTGAACTTAACTATCAACATTTTAAAGTTTCTAATCGTTTGGAGAAATTTGACAGTTTCGTGTAGCTTGACCTGCTGGCGACTGTACCTATTATACCGAAAATTTAATTGGTCAAATGAGTTTATTTTTGAATTTATAACTGTCAATTCAAATCGAAGTTTGCATTACACAGAATTGTACTACATGCCTGTTAAAGCATACATTTATGTGTTCAGTTTGGATCACTTTGACTTAATTGTTATGTTACTTTAGAATAGGTATTAATAGTATGCCAAGCACTACTGACGACACGGTCATGTTAAAAGATAGTTTTTTTTTGCTTCTATTTCAAGTTGGTTCTAAACTCTTGTTTTATTAAATAACCAAAAAATATCAATCTAAGCAATGGATTCATTACAATGAATCCATTGCTTAGATTGATATTTAACAGTCTCATAATAAAGGTTTATTATTATTATTATTAAGCACGTAGTACACTTAGACCAAAAATATAGATCAACTTGAGTATAAACTTCAGGCTTTTCGTCGAACTCCCCAAAGTCACTATCAGCAATTTACAAGTAGAGTACCTCTATTAAAATGAATAATATCCCACAAACAACACATAACAAGTAGTTATCACGCATACTTCCTTCCACAAAGGAACTTGGTAACTCCTCGTACTTTCCTAAATACAGTTGACACAATGTAAACGCACGCCCCTTCAAATCAAATCAAATCAAATCAAATCATTTATTTGCCAATAATGTAGGTGTACAGATATGATGGTAATAATATTTTACTAGCAGTCCCGATACATTTTGCCTTACGGCATGCAAAATTATTTTTAAAACACACAACAATACTTTTCAAATAAGGCACAATGTCAATAGATTAATTTCAGTTACCTACTTAAGTACATGGCAGACAATTAAATTACAAATGTCAACAATATAATAAATTAAACAAGAAAATAACAAACAAACCACAAATTTCAACAAATTAAGTCAATTAATTCCAATACATATGTCAACAAATTATTTATCTTTAGAATGACTACCAATTCAATTACATAATTATGTCAATAAATTCTATTACTGAAATGAATATTATTAAATTAAAACAAAAATATTATCAGTAAATTAAATCACAGAGAACAGAAAGCTTTGTCATTGAGAAAATCCTTAATTGAGTAATAACACTTGTCCAGTAGTAATTTTGTCAACTTTTGTTTACATGCTTTTATGGGTAATTCTTTTAAATGTAAAGGTAATTTATTGTATATAAGAGGACCCATGGTTAAGATATTATTTTTTAGTAAGGACGTTTGGTAACCACCTGTGTGTAGTAGGTTTTTATATTGAGACCTAATCAGTCCTAAACGTTGTCTTTTATCCACTACTGATGTAAACAAGTGCTTGTTAGTCCTTACAAATAGGGCAACTTCCAGTATATATAACGATGGCAGTGTGAGTATCCTAAGTGATTTAAAAACAGGTTGACAACTTTCTGTAGATTTAAGACCTGTCATTGATCGAACACAGCGTTTTTGGGCCCTAAATATTCTCTCTCTCTCACTACAGTTTCCCCAAAAAATAACACCGAACCTTAATGAGGAAGCAACTAGGCCATGATATGCTGTCACCAATGTGTTCATATTAACTTTTTTTGAAAGGCTATAGAGTACATATGCCGTTTTACTTAATTTATTGCATACGTTTTCAGCATGATGTTTCCATGTCAGTTTATTATCTATGTGAACTCCTAAGAATTTTGTTACTGTAGTTGTATCCACACATTGTCCGTCATATTCAATTATTATATTATCTGGCTCTAGTCTCTGGTAGAAATGCATGACTTGTGTCTTATTTAGGTTTATTTCTAGATTATTTTTATGAAGCCAGTCTATTATAGTTTTAAGTGTGTTGTTTATATCTTGTCTGTATTCCATTTTATTTAAGCATTCAATTACAACTGTGCTATCGTCCGCAAATAATGCCATTGGGTGATGAATTTGGCGCGGTAAGTCGTTAATATATAGCAGGAATAATAATGGCCCGAGTACACTACCCTGCGGGACCCCAAATTTAGGTATTCTGCTGGAAGATAAATATTTGTATTCACGCTTTGTTTTAGTACAAACTCTTGAAATTTCTGTAAACTGTTTTCGATCAGTGAGGTAAGACTTAATAAGGTTTAGAACGTTGCCTCTTATGCCATATTTTTCCAGTTTGTTTAACAGGGTATCGTGTTTTACTCGGTCGAAAGCTTTTGTCATATCTGTGAAAATTGCGCACACAGGGTTTCTCTTATCTACATTTTCCAAGATGACTTTTAAAAGATCAAATATCGCCAGGTTAATGTTTTTATTTTTTCGAAAGCCTTTTTGCTCTTCGCATAATATATTATTTTTACTTAAAAATGTGTAGATAGCTTCATAAATTATTTTTTCAAATATCTTAGAAAATACAGATATTAGAGCTATGGGTCTATAGTTAGACATGTCTTCCTTAGTATTTTTCTTATGCAATGGTTTTATGACTACACATTTCAATTGATCCGGAAATATACCTGAGGTTATAGTAACATTTATTATATGGCTCAATGGTTTGGCTATGATTTCCGAAACAAATTTGACAGCCGTAGTAGAAACCTCATCGTATCCAGTACTTTTTTTATTTTTTAGATGTTTTATCACTCGTATAATATCTTGCGGCACTACTGGGGGCATAAATAAAGAACTACTGATATAAGTATTGCCACTTGTATTACCCAGATGTTTCCTACTTTCATTCTGTACCTGATCTACAAAGAAATCATTAAATGACTCAGCAATTTGCTGTGAATCATTTACCAGTTTATTATCTTTATTTATTTGTAGAATAGGCTCTTGTAACCGATTGTTATCATTAATTAACTGCCATGATACCTTTGATTTATTTTGAGAACAGTTAATAAGGTAGTTATTCTGAGCTTTCTGAGTGAGATTTATTATTTTCTTTAGAGTCCGTGAATAGTTTTTAAACGTACTTTTATTTTCACTTGAAGGCGCTTTCCTATATCTCCAAAGTAGGTTCCTTTGTTTCCTGCTACAAATCCTTATTCCACGTGAAATCCATTTAATTTTTTTATCACATTTAATATTAACTAATTGTTTAGGGAAACATAAATCATAAAATAATAGAAACAATTCCAAAAACTTATCGTATGCCTCATTAGGGTTGTCTGTTTCAAATATTTCTGAGAAAGACAGACATTGTAGGTGTCTTTTGAAAAGAACTAAATTTTCTTTGGATAAGTTACGTTTAAAAATGTGCCAAGAATTTAGTATGCATGTTTTTTTAACCTGTATTTTTAAAATCTGTGCTGTGTGGTCGGATAATGCAAAATCGATAACTTCACTCACACATTTTTGTCTGGAGTTATGAGCAAAGTTATCTATGCATGTGCCGCTTTTTGGTCTAGTCGGTTGCTTTAATTCTAATTTTAGATTATATGCAAGTAGCAAGTGTTCAAAGTCTAGTGTTATGTTATTCCTCTTTAGTGTATTAATGTTAAAGTCCCCACACAATACAATTTTTTTACTTGACTTAGTACACAATTGCTTCAATAAATTGTTTAAATTGTCCATAAAAGAGTTCATACATGACATATTCGGAGGTCTATAAATACTTACAACAATCAATCCCTGATGAGATAATTCTATAGCACAATATTCAAATACACCCGCGATAGACGTGTTAGCAAGTTCCTTATATTCGAGTCTATTCCTGATAAGGATACACGCTCCTCCACGCTTCTGATGACTTCTTGAATAGCACGATGCAAGCTTGAAATTAGGTACTTTAATCAATGATTCCTGACCTGAAGTAACGAAGTGTTCTGTTATGCACAATATATCGATATCAATGTTTTTTTCAGAACGCAGCTCTTGGATATAGAGTGTCAGCATGTCAGATTTATTCAGAAGTCCAGCGATGTTTTGGTGCATAATATTAATATGGTTATAATAGAAAAAACTGATCCCTCATTGTTTTAGTATTCTCTTGCTCAGTTGAAATCTCAGCAGTACTTGTAGATAGAGAGTTGTGAGTCTTTGTGGTTGGCAAGACTTCTTGAAAACCAAATATTTTGTAGTCAATATTTATCCTAGACATGATCTGGTCAAATATGTTTCTCCATCCATTTTTATTTATTTTCCCGGAATTGTAGGAAAACATTTCATGCGATAGGGTAGCGTTGCAATCGAAGAAATATGCATATTCATTATTTTTTATGTCTGTAAGGAGGAGGTTATTAAAAAGCTCCACTTTATAATTATGTATTAATGCGCCTTTTACATATATCGGTGTGCAAATAACAATATTTGTATGGGTTATATTTTTCATCATCGAGCAGTTTAGGTTGTGAAGTATATTTGCGTAGTCACCGTTTTGTATATCATTTTCTCCAATGAAGATCAGGCAGTAGTCATTCAATGAGAAGTCTTTTAATTTGTATTGAAGGGTCATTAAGAAGTCTTTTGATGTGACGTTAGGTACAATATAATTGCAATACTCAAACTGATTGGAAAATACTTCTTCGATCAAGGGCAGAGTCCTCCCTGTACCATTGCTACTGATAATATAAAGTCTATTTTTATGTTTTACGCCTGCGACATTTTTGCAAGCAAAATAACTCGTTTGTGCCTCAGTTTCAGAGTTATGCAGTTCCACAATTTCACAGGAGTTAATGCGCTCTGTCAGTAACGCAATCTCCTGTTCTGCGATCTGTAATTTCTTTTGAAGTTTAATTATTTCCTGTTCCAGTCGAAGTACATATTCACTGACCTCAACTTTAAATGATGATGATAATGGAGAGGATGGTACCGAACTTATGTTGCGTTGCTGTAAGGGGGTTTGCTTCTTTTTCTTTGTATTTGAACCCGGATTTCGAAAAATGGAAGAAGATTGGCACAGTGATTTTAAGGTGTTGATTTCCGTGGATAGTTTGTTGATATGTTTATGTAAATCAGTTTTTTCCAACAACACATTTTCTAATTCATTTTCCGTACTTTCCAATTTGATTGTTAGTTGAGCGATTGTTTCTTTCATCTCTGTGCTAGATATCAAATCATTTACAGTTCTGTCAACACTCCTTGTTAATCTATTAGGAGTCAAATAAGACTCATCAGATAATTCACCGTCAGTAAGAATGTGGGAGTCAGATAACATCGTGCTATTTGATGTACTATTTGACGGTATTTCTGGTACTTGTTTTTTAGGTGATGGGGTCCTCAAAGCCTTTTGTTTTTTTCGTAAGGTAATGCTAGACGAAAATTCGGTTTTAGCAAATTTTTTGCTCCTGATACACATCTTACATCTCCATTTTCAAAATTTGTTTACTTCAATTTTCGACAAAAATACATAATGTCCCATTTCTCCCATCCCTTCTAACAAGGATATAAAACTGCTACCTATATCGTTATATTCGAGATTGAACTCAGCCGTTTGCGTATATTCCATAAGTATATTCTATCACAGGTTTAAAATAAAGAAGAATTTATTCAATAATGGTGATGTGCTTCAGAAAAGGTCAGGTGCGTAGTACTCACAACCGGCGTGCGTGTATGACCAGTGTATGAACGTAAACGAAGCAAAAGGAGTATGTAAGGAAAGTAGCAGGTGATGTTCTGTTGTTTCTGCCCCATGGGAAGAACGCGTGAGTTTATGTATGTTATGCGGAAAAACAAAATAATACTCTTTTTACGGCGCGGCGCGACGAATAGGTACCGGATACTTAACTACTTACTTCTGATAATAGGGTCTGAAGGAAAACAAAGGAGTAAAATCTTAAATAGAGCTATCAATAGGTAATCCGATGGTAATATACCTACCATCATAGTATAGGTATTTCTAGTTTTGCATCGACCGTAATACCTAACTACCTTAAGTAGGTAGGTGCTATACCTACCGACAGACTGACTTTCAATTCATTGACAACCTTTCAGGGGATAAATATTCATGAATATGAAAAATTATACTCCATCCATTTCTTTCTCGTTTTTTCAGATGGTCTCATATTAAATGTTCATTATTTTTCAGCTCCTAAATGAATGCCAATAATTTTTAAAGTCAGTCGGTAAACCCAAATGTCCCTATTAAAAACCGACGAGACGCAATCAAGAAAGTATTCCCTCTCCAAAGAGCAGCTTATACCTATCTGATATTTTAATCAAGAAATCATTTGCGTGCAGATTACTGCAGAACCTACCTACTTCCGTCTATTGTCGACACGCTTCATTTTATTCAGCGAGGAATTTTCTAGCAAATGCCAAGGAGAAAAGAATCGCCTTTCATGCTTCACAATGTTCAGTTAACGACAAACTTCAAGAAAGACTTGTGCCCAGCGACGTGACAATAATAGGCTGTGTCTTTCGTTTTTTCTTTTAACTACCACTACACATTCAACCCCAACGCCTCTAAAATTGAATTGTCCTTTAGAAATCAGATAAACATTTATAAAGCCTTCATTTTATTACTCTGAAAGCTTTTCCAACAAAAAATTTAAATGGTTATAAATAAGTTGAGGCTTAAAATGATTAAAAAGCAATCAGCCGCTCCTAGGAATTATTAAAATATGAATTTGTAGGACAAATTGACGTCAATTATTATAAATAACAAACATCGATCCAGGTTGATTTATGATGGCTTGTGTCCATTATTGCGTCAACAAACAAATCCAATTTATTACAACTGAATTTATTTTGATCGAAAAGTTACAAATATCTTGTTTTTGTTCCCCCTTCATTGTATATTTATGTCGCACTGATTCAAAAGTTCCAAATTCTGTTATCAAATTAGACTGTGCAAAAAGAAAAAAATATTTGCGAAGAAAACACTGTTGCTTTTCCGAATATCGCATTGTTTCCCTTTCCGCCCCTCAGCTCCAATGTCATGAAATTAGGCGGGAAACTGAGACACCCACCCTATTTACACAATAATTACATCCTCACAGCGGACTCCTTGTTTTCCAACACAAAGCGTGCGTAGGCATCCAATTACCCATTATTTATACAGAAGGTATTCGACGAGCGAATAGTAACCTACCTATCTATACATTATTATTTTACCTAGTGTAAATCTACAAGTTTCGAGGAGCTAATCGATCCAGGTAAGTTGAAAGTGCGAGAGCAAATAAACCTATCAATATGGCTATATAAAATTTTAAGAGAAGTTCAGCAGCGGTAGATATAGAGAAGGGACGGTGCGATCCCGCCAAATTAGCCGAGTGTAGATTAAGAAAGATCGGAAGGTGCATTAAGGTAAACATTGTAGTGCAGTGCGCAACAGGGTGGCGCGTCATGCATGCGAGCGTACCTGAGGCGGGCGCCGGGTGCGGGGAGGACCGAGGCTCCCTAAACTGGCGAGCCAAGCCAGCGCGCCGCTCCACGCGGACTAACGCACCCGCGCGCCGCCAACATCTCTCCTCGACGTAAGCCGGGGTTGCCAAGCTAAACACCTATTTCCCTGTAACTGAAATATGAAATTTTTGATGAAAATTGGTAGGTCTGGCAGTGTTCTCTGGGAAACCGGTGGAAAACCACAATTTTAAAGTTCTGTAATTCGTTATGTATTCATATTGTGGCTAGTTTTAGTATTATTCGCTTACCGGCAAATGGTTTCAAATGGTCTCAAGTTTAAGACAGTTTGTAAGACTGTAGTACAGGAGCAGTATAAAAAGGTAAAATTTTCTTTAAAATAATTAACGACTCTACCTACAAACCTGGGACGTAATGCGAAGCAGTAAGTTGGCAACATTGTACCCGCCCGCACCCCTCCGACCCGGGCCGGGCGCCGAATAATGAAGCAGGGGAAAAAGAGATTGTAGAGCGGGGAAATGCCGGAAGATACCGGCCCGTGCCGGATGGACGGGCCACGCTGCCGGATCCGACGCCCTGACTTGCACCTTTTCACAACTTCCCAAACACAGCCATGTGCAAACGATGCGAGCAGTGGACGCGAAGAAAAAGAATTTCACGCAGTTTTGTTGAAGCGGACCATAATTTTATGTTTTATTGCATTTCTTTATGGAACATGAGGGAGCATCCTCTCCTCCGCGGTACTCGCGCCGCTCATAGTTTGTTTTACGGCTCCATGTTATTAGCATAAATGTTAGCAGGGCTTTTTATATTTTTTCTCGACGTACTTACTTCATCTACATAGGCACTTGAGATCGTTATTGCTGCATAAGTAATGCACGATCGTAACACATTCAAATATTTTAGACGTACGAGATGTTATTGGAAAATGCTCTGAAATCTATTTTCACAGGACCCTGCGCTCTGGGAGCCGCAAGCCAATTTTAAGTTGTATCATCGGCAAATGTGGTATCAATACGCAATTCAAATAGTTAGCGAATTCTCTGGGGCTTAGCAACAGATTTTGGGAGTTAAACGAAGTTTTACGAGACTGAGAAAATAAAAGGAGCGCTCCTGAAACGAGGTCAGATAGTTTTTTATCTGTTTCATTACCCTACAGCACTAGATATAAATTTTCAGCTCAATTACTAACAAACATGAATAAATGGCTCCACTACATATCTTTCAAGACTTACCTATATACAAAACAAGTGAAACTAAATAAAAGCTAGTAATAAATGTAGATAAAATTAAACCTTAACTTCTAAACTTGAAGATATTCAGTGAGAAACTTTTCAAATTTTCATTGTGTCGGTTGTGTGTGCCGTCGAATAGGGTGCTTGACGGCGCGCACTTTGTTTCAAGCATGGCTGCAATACGAAATGAAAACACCAACCAACTTTTATTATCTATAACAATGTTACAAGTACGTAAAGGGGGAGAAGTCCATAATCTCGAACAGCGTATTTTTGTTTTTTT
Source organism: Dryobotodes eremita (assembly GCA_917490735.1). Lineage (NCBI taxonomy): Eukaryota > Metazoa > Arthropoda > Insecta > Lepidoptera > Noctuidae > Dryobotodes > Dryobotodes eremita. The sequence goes on along the minus strand of OU823243.1, from coordinate 20,552,430 downwards.
TCCTTGTTCTACACCCCTTTATTTTCCCCCGGAAAACAATAAATTACATTGTCAAAAGAAGTTTTTTAGTTAACTCACATGATTAAAGTCTAGTTCACAATGTAAAAGTCTTCTAAACAGTTATAAATAGACAACGGAACTATTGGTGTTGGTAAGTCAGCTTCTTAATTAAATGTTATTCTACGGAGCTGATTTAATTTTGCTAATTACAAATTCTCCAAGCAGGGATAGTCCATAAAACGACGCTCCCGCTTAACAGATAATAAAATTGTAAAGTAAAAGCATAGACTACGTACTGTGTTTCTGTTTCTTTTTTAAATCAAGTTAATGAGGAGTAAATTGAGTAGAAACCTTTCTTGGAGATTTTATCAAAGAACGTTTATATTGTACGTTGATCGACTTTTAAGTAATTTAGGCATCAATGTTTAAGCTACTAAATGGCCCATTCATTAGTTAGGAAACATGAACGATCTACGAGTAATTCTAACAATAGTATGAGACCTCTTTTCTCGATATCGTTCTCTTGAATGAACACAGACGAATCGACTAGACTATTCATAATACTGGAGGAAATAGGCATTTGTCGTTCTCGTCGCGTCGGCTTTTAAGATGCACTAATCTGCCACCGGTAGTTCTACCAATTGGTGCGGAAACCAGCCGGCAGCTTTGTGGAAAATATTGATATTCACTCATAATCATTGGGATACACTTTTAATCGAATTAAAAAACTGAGGGCTTGTTTCACCACCATCGAATAAGCTCTCGTTAAATGTCATAGTGGCAATTCTGATCCATTTTAGTGAGTAGGTTGTAGCTATTCGGATATTGCGAAATGGCCCTGATAGTCTAACATAGTTACTTGAAAAAAGCTACGGTAGGGAAGCGAATTGAGATATACGCTTGAAAGAAATCTGTGCTTCCTTTCAGTGGAACAGAAAAAGCCCCAGGCTGCATGCATTCTGCAGTGTCTCCCCAAAAAGAGCAAAAAATACAGTTGGATTTTCGTGCTCGGATGTCGAGCTTTCAGGATATAGGTATACGTTGAGTGTGAGCGTTGTAACTTACATTGTAACTCTAAATTCGACGTAATAGGTACAGACAACCGAACCTCCATGGTAACAATTCGAAATTGACAGCCATTTTGACAACGCCCTATTTCGTAGCTGTAACTCCCGTTTATAGTTCAAGCGTTACTACTATCGTGCGATTAACCTTACCAACTCAGTTTTTTGATCACCAATGAAAATGATAATTCTATATCTTTACAAAATTTAAAATTGAAGTCACTTTTCGTGTCTGACTGACCGCGTTGATCTTTGGAACTCCGCGACGGATTTTGATGCGGTTTTCACCATAATTTAGAGAATTTATTCCGGAAGATTTGTTTGTATAAAAAGTTTATATTATACTAACATTTCATAAAGAAATCTCGATGTTTTGTCAAGTGATAAAACCGTGCGAAGGAAGAGCGGCTCGCTAATGTTACGTAAATAAATAATTTTTACTGTAATAAAATCTCTTATATTTTCACGCACCAGCTGCAAATCAATATACGCTCAGCGAATACTGACCTAAATCCCTAGCTGCACATAATTTAAGTTTTTAATCCTGTTTGCACCTACTACTGAAATATTTGTATTACATATTTGTCCCATAATATAATGTAAAATCGGCTTAAAAGTAGGAAAGTAACCCCGTAATAAATCATTATTATTTCTTTTAAATATTCTAGCACCTATGTGACAACAACTTCAACGTTAATAAGTTTCATAAATGTACCTATTAAATATAGTACTTATAAATTCCATAGTTTAATGAATACAACTAACCAAACAAAAGACTGACGCTAGAATGGAACGAACAAATTCTAAAATTGAAAAAGTTTCAAATCCAGTGCAACAGTGCGCCTCAAAAGTCCCTCATGTCGTTCATTTTACCCTATACAAACCAGAGCGTACGGAAATAATTGGATTAGTCGTCGCACTTTGCAGCCAGCAAAAGTACGACAAATCGCTAGAACGAAGAACTACAAAAGCTGAAAAAGGACTTAGCCAAGTGCAACGCTGCTACGGATGTGGTTCCAAAGTCCCAAACGTTGTGAAAGTTAACCCTACGCTAACCGGTTCACGGAAATACCAAATTGGATTAGCCATCGTACTGGTCGGAAATAAAACACATACGAATCGCTGAAACGAAGAACAATTCAAAGGGAAAAAACGAAACGCTTATAGGATCACTTCGTTGTCCGTTCGTCCGTCCGTCTGTCAGTATGCAAAGACCCTTTTTCTCAGGAACGCGTGGGGTTATCAAGTTGAAATTAATATCGAATACGTAGGCCTACGGTTCCTCGGGGCTCTAAAAAATTCAAGCTTCTAAGTCAACGCAATAAAAAAATACAGCTGTTTATACGACATTTTTGATACTCGCAAATACATAAATCAAAACCTATACGGTATCTCCCGTTGATCTAGAGTCATGAAATTTGGTAGGAAGCAAGGTCTCACAGCACAAGTAAAGGAAAAGGTCCGAAAATTGCTAATTTGTAGTTTTACCACATAAAAAAAAATGCTATTACAAACTTACATTGCAATTGGAGAATTGACCATAACGTATATCGATATATGGGAAAACATATTTTCAACTACAAAGTTAAGTTTGTTCTTGGGTCAAATTCATCCCAACTACGGAAACCTTCATTGGGCGTAGTCCGACACGCACTTCGCCGGTTTTTTAAACGAAAACTCACAAAGCCCGATGCAACACTTTTAAGCCACACTAGCACCTAGAGTGTAGCTCAAAAGTCCCCCACGTCCACGTCGTACAATACAACTTAACCCTACGTCAGCCGGAGTACGAATATAATTGGTTTATCCGCACTTCGGCCGTTTCGACGTTTATCGCCACATTCGGCGCGTAATTACAGGAAAACGACCAGAATTATGAACAACAGCAATAAGTGAAATGCCATGTTGCACGGTTGTGTAAATGGTGCGGACTGGCAAGTGGCGTTTGACGGATAACGCCTAAACTTATTGCGTATTCTGTTTGGTACTCTACACAGCTCAGTGAAAATTATACAATCTATAAACTTAATTAATCATGTGCTAAACATTGGTGCCGATTCTCTTGTCACAATATACTCTAAGCTAGACTAAAAATCACCAAAATTTTGTTTATTCCTGTCAAACGACGTTTCCCATTCTGAAATTGACTAAAGTAACACAACTTAACCATAATATAGTTTGACAGCACTAATGTCATTTAGATATTTAATTTAGTGAAAATGACAATTTTGCTAAACCTAAAATTTAGATTATCAAACTAAACCAGACTATTATAATCACTATTAAAAAGTTGGTGGTATAACATTAATTGTCATGAACTAAAAGTTACAAAGCACATTTCTCTACTAGTTCTTGAATGTTTGGATGCTTGTGAGTTTGGAAATCATTATGGAACTTATGTGATTGCAGCTCTTGTCGATCCACGACATAACAAACAAACAGACTCAGACAAATTCACGGTGCCCTTGATAGGGTTTTCCTACGGCGACGAGAACACCGGAGATTTGAGATTTTGAACTAGTAAGTTGAGTTGTTTAGTAGAACGAAACACCGGATTATCTTTTCTCAAGATCACATTTTTATAAGTAAATTCGCTTTAATACGCTGAAATTAATAGCAAGATAACTATGCTACCTGAATATTTTTTTTCTTATTGTAAACCAACAACATTCGCCGCAGTTCTAAATCGTTTTCGGTGAACAACCCAAGCAGGATCACATTGGTCACAGATAATAAACACAAATTTTATACAGTTTATTGCATCTTAATTTATTAAAATATAACCATTCGTATAGTTTTTAATAATTGATAAATAATTAAAGATAATTATTTGATTTTACTCAGGTTTTCTTTACACTTCGGATCATTTAGTTCACTCTTTATTTTAATTTCCTACAAATCTTGGTCTTTGGTCTACTCAACTTAGCAATTGTCAAACTCGATTTTAGTTGTGTCAAAATTGTTTTTAAGTTTAGAGAATCTTGTTTCAGAATAACTTTTAAGATTCTCATACCCAAGAATAAGAAATTTTAGTGATAATTTAGTTTAGTTCGGTGTACAAGAGAATCGGCACCATTCCCTTTTTTATTTTTTGAAAACCTTGTTTTACTTAAAAAAATATACTTATGTCTTTCATGATAAGTTGAGGAAACCCGTAATAAACATGTGAAAAAATCAAAAACATAAATCGGTCAATAAATGTACATAAATAATATGATAAGCGACACTGAGCCTACAACTAAAAACTTGAGTAGAATCTTAAGTAGGTTTTTAACATATACAAGGGGGTGGAGTGAATACTTTAACCAGAGGTCAACAGAAAAGGTAATTTGGTACAAGACCATCCAACCACAGCTTCCAGTGTATAATTGGACTGATCAAAATCTGCTTAGCAGAAGTGATTTAGTTATGGCACTAAAAGACTTCGTTCCGGTCACATTCCATTAAGGAAGCTTGGTTTTCTGATGGAAAAGGGTACGTCCAATCCAACCAACCAACCAACCAACTCAACCAACCAACCAACCAACCAACTCAACCAACCAACCAACTGTGAAGAAAGTGGAATAGTCGAAGATGTGCAACATGTTTTCATGGAGTGTGTGCGGAATGAAGCTTTGCGATTTAGCTTACTTGGTCCAACAAATAAGTATGATACTGGAGTCTCACCACCCAACCCAAACTCAAACTCAAAGCATTTATTTCAATTAAACCATTTACAGGCACTGTTGAATTGTCAAAGAGTCGGTCAGTTAGTCAGAAAGTTCAAGCTAGTTGCCCATTCCAAAACGTAGATCTCTATGGAGAAGAACGGGCAAGAAACTCCAAGGACACTCTTTTTAAATCAAGATATTACAAAATCCGAGTGTAATAATATCCTGGCTTGTCCTTTATCGGAACATGCTAGGATACTGTACAAACTGGCATTTTTATTTGAAAGTAAGTGTTTAAAACTGTTTTTAGGTTTAGTTGATTGGGCTGATGTTACAAGGTGACGTTATCTTTCAGCGATAAAGCCCTTAAAAATGAGAAAAAGAAGCTGCACAATGTGGTCATAGACCCTCATGTTACATTTAACGAAATATTTCAGCCCCGAGTTTTATAACTGAGATATTTCTCATAAAATCTCAGCTTCTCTTTTGATTGAACTAGAATTTAATCTCAAGTTTCAAGATAAAACACAAAAATTTCTATAAACGCATAACGAACTGCGAGCTCTAGTGTTATTATTAACAAAATTAAAAATGTAACTAAATGCATCATATCAAAGTTACCACCAACCAACATTTAGTTAAGCTCAGTTTGTTCACGAATACAGTTTGTGTACTCTACAGTAACTAAGTATTAAAAATGGCTGACGCTACTCGTCTGAAATACTGAGATAAATCTCCGTGAGATACTCTTTACGAATGGCGCGCAGCTGGCTACACAGTGGTCGATGGTGGACACACTTTAATTGGAACTGAAAGAGGTCTAGCATACATTTTGTTCACTATCAAAGCATGGCGATAGATTGTGCTAACTACTCTCTCGTGGGGCCCGGCGAACTTGGAAAGAAAGAACAATTTATTTCAAACTAAGTCCTGTGACACTAACGTTTTTTCAATTATTGTTTTGCTACGAAACTTTTTTCTTTTACCTTTATGACATTATATTATTATGACATTTATGACATTAATTATATTATGATATTTATGTCATTAATTACATTATGACATTAATTATATTATGGCATTTATAACAATAATTATATTATGAAATTTATGACATTATTTACATTATGACATTTATGTCATTAATTATATTATGACATTAATTAAATTATGACATTTATGTCATTAATTATATTATGACATTTATGACATTAATTATATTATAACTATTAAGACATTACTTATATTATTATTAACTGCCTCCTTGGTCTAGTGGTCGCAAGCGCTACTGTTGAGCATGAGATCCTGGTTTCGATTCCCAGGTCGGGCATAGTATTATTGGGTTTTTCCACCAGGAATTTCTCAATAGCAGCCCGGAGTCTGGATTTATGCCCGGCTGATGGCAGCAGGCTCGCCCCCTATAACATCAATCAACTCAGCCCATCGCAGTAAACTGCTGGACATGGGCCTCTCCCAGGGTGCACTACAACACCTTATCTTCCGCCTTCCGCATCCAGTATGTCCCAGCCACCTTTTTGAGGTCGCCGGTCCATCTAGCTGGGGGGCGTCCCACACAACGCTTGCCGATACGCGGTCTCCACTCCAGAACTCGTCTGCTCCACCGGCCATCGGTCCTTCGACAAACATGGCCAGCCCACTGCCACTTCAGTTTGCTTACTCTGCAAGCTATGTCGGTAACTCCGGTTCTTTCCCGGATAATTTCGTTTCTGATTTTATACTTCCAAGAAATCCCGAACATAGCCCGCTCCATAGCGCGCGCTCCATAGTGTCCCATTACATGGGACTTAAACATAATTGATGAAATTTGGGTGTGCCATAGGCTACACCTCTGCCTAAGCTTTCCAGGGTTACAAGCGTGATGTTATATTATCCTAACTTCCTAACTACCTAACTAATATTATAAATGCGAAAGTAAGTTTGTTTGTTTGTTTGTTACCTTTTCACGCCCAAACCACTGAACCGATCATCCTGAAATTTTGCATATACGTTGTCAGGTGTACAGAAACGGACATAGGGTACCTTTCATCCCGCAAAAAAGTACTGTTTCCGAGGAAAACAACAATAACGTCCTTATGATAATAGATGGCGCCACGTGTCTTTCGAATCATGATTGAATTATAACCCGAATTGATAGTCAGTCTAAATTAACGTGAGCGAAGCCGCGGGCAAAAGCTAGTGTAAGTATATTATTAAAAAGAAATATGCTAAAATATCAGATTAGGGATAGGTAGGGAAATAAAGATTATGTAAAATTTGTCTGTCAGCTAGGCACAGTATTAAAGTTAAAGATGATACTTCCTCTTTTCAAGAGTGTCCCAAAGGCGATAAAAGGATTATGGCAAGAACATGACTCGGTATCTTTCTAAGCTCATATTACAAAGTATTCAGTGGTCACCAATCTGTAAGCAGCAACTTTAGCGGTCTTTTGAAATAACGTCAGATTCTAAACACGAATAGAGAGATAAATCTCTCAAAACGTTTTGCATCTCAAATGAGCAAAGTCATATAAATTATCCTATTCACTATGCATATCCTTCGTTATACTGCCCGAAACTCCGAGCAGCACCAACTGCATTCTAAACCAGCGCATACAATCCACTTTGCACTGTGCCCAATTCACTGTCGACCTATATTTATAGTGTTCCGTACCCAAAGGGTGCCAATAGGACTCCTCAATCCTTCCGTCTGTCACAGGGCGGTATCTTTTAAATCATAACAGGTGCACACTTGAAATTTTAACCGAATGTGTGCTACTATGGCCGCTATAATAAAAAAAATATAAAAAAGTTAAAAATTAAAGGTCCCCATACAACAATGGTGTTATTTTTTCGAAAATATGTAGCGTTAAATATTGTACATTGAAACGGAGCCCTTCGTGTGCGAGTCCGACTCGTACTTGGCCGCTTTTTTTTTAAATTTGTGATGGGTTTGCTCTTGATTTGTTTTTAAATATAATCTCAGAACAAAAGAGACGCAAATATCCAGGGACAAGAATCTACCCTACCAAATAAAACGTTCGAAAAGAAAATGTTTCATATACTCGTAGAACATTTTTGAAGGGTGAAGCGAGGTGAAAGGGCTGCAGCTGACGTCACTTAAATTGACCGTGAAATATCAGCAGAGCATTTTCCGAGTGCGAATTTTCGTGGAAAATTAAAAGTTGGAAGCCATTTTTGTGTTGTACTTTCGGTAGATAAAAGCGGCTGAAACTCGATAAAGCAATACGTTTTGTTACAAGCTTTTATTCTGTGGATGTAGAGAGGAAAGTAGGAACTGTTATTGCTAGATGAGCTGTTAAGTAATTTACTACTGTTATATCCTTCTTAATGTCAGTATAGGTGAAACACGCCACTGACGTCGCGATGGGCGTGATCACCTACTGAGCCCAACTCATTTAAGAAAATACTTCTACCTATTTACCATCAACTCTAAAAGAAGAAGAATGTATAGGAAAAGGCATACATAGACAAACTACAAAGTAAAAGAAAACTAACTAAGGTACGTAGGTACTTGATATTCGTGACATCTTTCTAAAATGTCCAAAAGTGACACATACATACATAAACCCAGGCCTTCTTCCCATGGGGGTAGGCAGATACCACAGAACACCACCTGCTACGATCCTTACATACTCCTTTTGCCTCGTTTACGTTCATACACGCACGCAGGTTTTAGTACTACGCACCTGACCTTTCTGAAGAACATCACCAATAAGGTTAGTATATGTCCTCCTAGGGCGACCCCTCCCGGCGTTTCCACTCACTTTTGCCTTATACCTTTGTCAATCGCCTTTCACTCATCCTCTCAACATGACCAATCAATCTTTTTTTTTTGATTGGGAAATCATCAAATAACTTCTCCCGCTCTGGGCGGAGCGGGAGGGCGTGTCAGACTCTTACTGACTAAAACCCACCCGTGTTCCTTCAGTTGCCTGTGTACCAGGGCCATGGTAACTCTTTCGAACAATCCGCGACCCCGGCAGGCATCGGCTCTATCGGACCCCGTCAATGATGCTGACATCTCTTTGAGGCGCGCCGCGCGCGCGCGCACAACGCGCCGTCGACCCGGACCTAGTCCTTACCGGACGGCGAGCTACCCTTTGCTCCCCGTCCGCAGGTCCGCGCCTACGGTGGCCGGGAATCGGCTATCGATTTCGGACGCCCTGGGCGTCTTCTCCTGCGGCGACTAGGGGCGTAAGGGCGAAACGATTACCTCACCTTCACGCGCTCCGCCTCCTCCTTCGCGAGCATTACTGCTTCACAGAAGGAGGTGACTGCTTCCCATGTCCTCTCGATCCGTACCATGGCCTGGACCAGGGCCGGTAGCTAGGGATCGCCGCCGCCGATCGCCGCCGCGAGGACACAGCGGTGCTCCGCCCAAGCCGGGCAGACCTCTACCGTATGCTCCACACCGTGTGCTCCGGTCGATCCACACAATGGTAAATGACCAAACCCTAAGCATACTCTTTAACATTTTTGTCACTACATCTCCAAAAGTGACATCCATGAACTTTATTGAAAAACTAGCGTTGCTAAACTAAGTATAGTATAATTTCATGATTTTCTATCCAAAGTCCCTGGGTCTACTCTCTAAGCATGAAATCCGGAGTTCCGACCGAAGTAACGGGCGATTCCTGATCCGTATCACCTACGGAAATAAGATTACTTCGGGACCCGAACTAAGAATGAATGTCAACATTATTTGACAGTTGTCTTTACTCCCGATGTGTTATTACCCATCCGAAAAAGTTAATTAATCAGGGGTAGGGTTCATTTCGAAGTAACGGTCTACTTTCGGACGGGCCCGTTTCTTCGTTGACGGACATAAAGAATAGGCCCCCTGGGCACAAAACCGTAAATATATTAATCGTTAATTAACGAAGTTAACATTTCGAGTAGCGGATTAACTTCTAAGTTAAGTTTAAAAATTGTTAACGGACTCATTAAGTTCCGTTAACTTTCCATAACTCCGTTAATTGTTAATTAAGTAGCGACTATTTGCAAAAATACACCGCGCGGGCCACGCCGCGCCTCGAAACACGTTCTGCAGACGTAGCATGACGCTTTCTATTTCTTGGAAGACAAGAAATAGCTATTTCTATACAAAGTGACATTTTGTTTCTCCATTTTTGACATCGCACCGTAAAAATCCTTCTACAATCCGTCATTTGCCTTTCGTTTTTACCTTCCTCCTTTTATATGTAGACTATTTCAGAAGAAAGTTTTCTATCCCAAACGTCAAAATCTCACTGACAACTGACAGTTGTCTAAGGTTGTGAAGACAATTTGATTTTGTAATCGCTATGCTAAAGACAGTAGAAAACTTTTTACTCGTCAGCCACAAAGTATAAAAATGGAATAGAAAAATGGAATTTTTCACTTTTTGTATGGAAAATGTGAAAAATTATTACCTACATGTTTAGTGTTAGGGATTTAAGGGTTCCATAAAGGGGGTCCAAATTTTCATTATTTTTGCCATAGGACACACCATTTTCGAGATATAAGCAAAATAAAAGAAAAACGTGAATCTGATTTTCTTAAAACGTGCAGTTGACTCTTTCTACTTTGCTGCCGTCGTACTGTCCTCACGGAACGTCATTTTTGTCTATTCTTCCGTCGACAAAATCCGTTTCTACAATGGTCATGCTATGCGTACTGACAATCTCTAAATAATAATTATTACAAACTAATGATTCACCCTTCTTTTATAAATTTTTCATGTCCGTCCATAGCCCATACCATTTCTTTTTATATGGTAATCACTAACTCAACGACAAATAAAATTCAATCTTTATCACGAGTTAACGCTTCCGAAATGAAACCCTTAAACTTTTAACGAAGTTAAATTCTTTAGTTTATTGTATAGGATCAAGTTCTTCTAACTGAACAGACAGCTGTGCTACTGGCGAGTTTCTTGCGCCATTTCTTCTCCCCAGCTAAAGCACTAGGAAGTGGTGAAGGGCGGGCGTTTTGGAGGACTGTCTTATGTAATGTTGACGTTCGAAAAGTGCTCTGATTCTCAGCCTAATTTGAATAAATGGCTTTTTATTTGATTTTGAATAGTAACGGATTAGAGATTAACAAAGTTAACTATTGGATTAACAGTGCCCAAATATAGTTTTATCGTCCTAAATCTTAAGGGGCTTACAACAGCTAAAGCGCGGTCACTGTCGGACTGCATAGAAAAGAAAGAGAAGCGCGATGACACAACCCTGGTAATTTATTGCAAAATATGATGCAATCATCTATTTACAAAAAATCTATTGATTGGATTAAAAAATTAAAACACTATTACGTTAGTATGTTGCTTGTAGAATAATCTGACCAAAAATCAGAATGATTAAATGCATAGTAGTATGGTTTTTAATCGTTAAAAGAAATTTTTAGAGGTATCTTCGTGATTTTTTTCTATCGTATCAAATTAGTTGTATTATGTTTTCAACATATTATCTAATTAGCAAATATCTTGTAGAATAACATATATTTTTCTGATTTTGTTTACTGCAGTGTTTCATATACTTTTAGGCATTATAAAACTTACGTTTAGGTCCTGTAGTCCCCTTAACGAGATGTTGTTTACTAAATTAAAATTCCAGAATGCAATCTCAAGTCCATTCAGCGCGGTAATAGCCGACGTTACCGCTAACAAACCCCGGGAGTCCTCCAACTCTTAATAAATCATCTTAACTCAAACTCTGAAAGCTAAGCTATTTGACTGAAGGCTTTGTGGCCTTGTCTAAGCCGTGTCATCTTAGGCATGTCGAATTAATTTTGGGACTGAATATTAAATTCTTATAGCCTGCGACTATTTTAGAAATTCTAAACTCCAGAATGTTATGAGTAGATAATGAGGATCCAGACAAAATTCGGCCTATTTTTAATGTTACAGTTAAGCGTCGAAACCGACATATACAGACTCACTTTTCTCTAATACTTTATTAAAGTGCACGAGTACACGTGGATTGTCTTCTAAAATCAAGTTGAGCCCAGGTTTCTTAAAATAGGCACCCAAGATATGCCTTAGAAGGTCATACTATTTTTGGGAGTCCCTAAAAATTTGTAAGTATCACTCAATAATTAGGGAAGGTTCGCTACCCGTGGGTGGCCACTTAACATCAGGTGGCCCCATTGCAAACCTCTCTCAATTTTGAGTGGAAATTTTACAATCTTTGATAAAATCTCCACCGCACACTCAGTGCGATGGCATAAGGATAAAGGATAACTTGGATCCTGACTCGAACCTTAAAAAGCCATTTGGTATTTTCAGCGATACCTGCATATTGAGGATATACATTTCAATAATCATTTTGTATAAAACTGAAGGTACTAACGTTCCCCTCCTGTGCCACACAAATATTTCCAATTAGGTCAGGTAGGTAGGTAGTAGTTGCCATCCATATATATTCTTGAAACCGTTATGTTGGTCAGGAACAATCCTAAATTATTTCCGCAAAGGGCAGATCAATTTCCCAGGAACAGGCGTGATCAAACCCAGCTGTGTGTACTTTCCTGTAGGACTGCACTTATGCGCAAAAGTATTTTCCATGTGACTCCAATGAGGGCTACCGCGCTTGAGTTCGCCGCTAGAGGCGTTAGTGTAGAGTAAGGTCTCTAGATGTCAAAATATGTACTGAACGTGCACTGTTTGCGGGATTTTTTATCACGGATTTTATCGAAGGATTCATAATAGCTGTAATGGTTGTGCCATTCTTGATTAATTATGGCTTATGACTTTAAGTAAAAAGTTAGGATCTAATTTGGTAGCACTTGAAGGAAGAATAAGATTGTCTGCTTCAGGCTTGCCAATTTTAGGAATATTATAATCTAAATATTCATTTGAAGTTTTAGAATGTAATAAAATAAACATAATATGAATATAAGGGTACTTAAACATATCCAAAACATCAAATAAAAGTACTGCAACAGGACCTTACTCGACAGTGGCGCCAACTGGTGAGCACAAAAACGATAGCCCCTATTCTTTACAATAAGTTGCCTAAAAGTTGGAAGGACCATAATAACGTACATTTGAAATAAAACTTAATACATATTTAGTAAATCAACGAGTTCCTAGAGGAAAAAATTGTATTGATATAGTAGCTTATTTGATTTGACATGATTATTGTATAAAGGCCTTAATACCTTATTTTTATTTTGATATTCTGTTGGATTTTTTTGTCATTTTAAATTTATTACAATATTGTTATTTTATTATTCTTTAATTACTTCATTTATTGTTATTTTAAGAGAACTTTTTAATTAACAATATTTCTTGACATTTGCACGTCACATCATGTGCCAAACATGTCTGTACCTAATAATGTTGTTACCATGGTATAATAAAATACTTCGCCAGGAGCATTCCGAGACACAGTGGTCACGTGGGTGACACAAGCCTACGTCATCACCGCTGTGTTACCAATAGTGTGTAATAATAACTCCCCAACCGCCTTTATTACCTGTGCGAATCCGATAAAACAATGAGGTTTTAACTAACAATTACGTTGGCATATGTTTAAATTGAATTATTTCGTTTGATTAGAAAAACCAGACGACACTTTAAATGCTTTATATATATTTTTTAACTGAATGGTGACTGAAAATGTTTCCATAATTCGTGTTTTGTTGCAGTAAAGTGGCAACTGGATAGTGACGTAAGCATGTGTCACTCCCGGAGTGCCAGACCTTGTTTTTTTAGACCATGGTTGTTACCATCTTATATGCATCTCTTTTCTTGTAAGTTTGACACATGTTTAAGCAAATAAATATCATCTTATCATAACTTTAGGTAGAAACACCTTGTTAGTCGCATGTGTCGAGGAAGTTTTGTTAAATCGTCTATAACAGATGTCTGTTACGCCGCAAATCGTAAAAGTCAACGAAAGGAAAAGCTTACAAGATTTCTCTTAAGGATAGGAATGACGCAAAGTACCTACTGAAAACCGTACGGATTATAGTAAAACCGTTTCAGTTCGTTGCTAATAGATGTAGGCACTAAATCTACTGCCATTCAGTGCATTATATTGAGCTCAGATATCCGAACAATCTCGCCGAACATGTCGGAATGTAAAACGTCTTCGTTCGAATCCTTGCCGTTTTATCACATTTAATTTCAGTCTAGCTCAATTCCCCAGTGAGCTCCGAGCTTTAAATCATCCACTTTTCGAATTTCCGATAGAAACAGTGTAATTTCCATATAATCTGTTCCAAACTTTCTGTTTTTCGTTCATAATTCCAACAATCACAAACACTAATTGTTGTACCAATTTCCTCGATTATATAATATTAATATGTCATTCGTTTGAGTGAATTATAACCGGGAACAGAGGGTCCGTAGATAAACAAAGATCTACTTTTGTTTTTATCTTTTGTGCCACGGAACATTTGTTACTCAAACATGAGTCCTGTCAACAGTGCAAACAGCAAACGATTTTATATTCAAACATCAACATGAAAATTGAAAAATGATCGGATAAATCACGATGAAGGACTTTGAAACAAAAGGAATGTAATTTTTGCTCCTTTGCCTAAAAGTAAAACTGCTGCGAATTCTTATGCAAATAGAGCTCGGAAATTCGGGGGGTCACTGGACAAATTTACTGAATCTGATTAATTTCCTAGCCGTTCATCACCGAACACGGATAGATTTCAAGTTTAGAATGCACGAAGTTTTGACAGCTACTCAAAAACGTGATATAAGATTTAAAAAAAATAACAACAAAGCATCGAATTATACAGCCTTTTGGTACGGAAGTTCTGATTGAGTTTGGCACGAGTTATAATATTAATTACGTGGAAACGTACAGAAGGGTCGGTTACGGAAAATTACACTCAGCTTCTGAGAGCTACCTACAAGCGTACATTATGTCCGACTCACCCAAACGCTTCAATTAGTTTAATCGTACAATTTGTTACGCCATAACTTACTTAAGTAAGGAGTTTCATGTTTCATTTGTTGTTTACAAGGCATAGAAAACCTTTGCTCGGAAAATTCACGCAGTGTCTTTATTACGACTTTATGACCAATTGTACCTACATGAGAGTTCTGCGATCCCATCCGTATTAGACATTAAGCACTTTGCCCATTTACCTTGAATATGTGTTTACGACATCATCATCATCATCGACTGTACGTCTGAACTTCGAAGTTTAAAATATCGATGTATTTAATTGAGAATGTTCATAATCGTGATGTACGGAACTTCGAAAGAATGTCTGTTCAAACTTCGAAGTTCAGTATGAAATTCTTTCGAAGTTCCTTACATCGCGATTATGAACATTCTCAATTAAATACATCGATATTTTAAACTTCGAAGTTCAGACGTACAGTCGTCATCATCATCATTTCAGCCGAAAGACTGATTTCAGCTGCTGGACATGGGCCTCACCCAAGCACCGCCACTTCGACCGGTTCTTTGCTTCTCGCATCCAACAGATTCCTGCGGCGTTCACCAGGGCCCCAATTCTGTATGGTTATTATTATTCCCCGCGTAATCTTACCACGTCAATATCGTGTCTTGTAGAAACGGTTTCGTTTATTGTATCATAGAGAATACGTTATTAGCAGATGTCGTGGTTAGATAAGGAATTGACGTGATTTCGAAGTAAGGAATCGTTAAGTGGTCATAGTGAATTAGGGCCCTGGTCTTCAGTCCACCTTATAGGAGGCACCTTTCCAATGCTGCTTATTCCGGTATGCTGTCGCCACTCCAGAACCCTGTTTTACGTAACAAAGTGATATTGTAAATACTCTAAACTGCCCACGTTGAAAAAGTTAGGTCAATTAAAAAATGTTAGATACCGGAAATCTCAAAGTGTAGAATCAAATAAAAAATAATCTATCTTATTTAAATAATCCTTATAACTTTATTAAATCCTTTCATCCCTAAAAAGGCCTTGAAGCCTTATTTTGTAAAATCTAACGAGAAGCAAACAAAACTCATTTTATTACAAAGGATTAAACTACGCTTACTGCCTAGATCCGGTTGTTCCGTCCAGCGGCTCCCCATCGTGCGCCGCCTTCAGCGAACTGAAACAGTAAAACTACCTACATTTAATACTATGATTACAATCATATCACGGCGCAAATAACTCAACATTAGACTTGCGTGTTTATGGTAACATAATATTAATATACGCCCACATTAAACCTCTTTGTTTTGTGTGACCCGTCTGACCCGGCATTGTTACAAAAAATATTTGACACCACAGTGACCTTTGTGAAGTATAGCTACTTCTTACTTGTTTTTTGTTCTTGGAAAACTTAAGTTATTAATATTGGCTTTCAGCCGTAATATTGGTAGAACTGCCGTGGGCCGGCAAGGCTATAAAGGGCCCCGCAATTTTACCACATGAGAGGTTACGGCCGCCATAATATGTACGGACAGACAAGATAGATCACACTCTACATCAAGTTAGCTATGCAGGCTATTATGGCTGGAGGTCAGATGGCAGTCGCTCCGTGAAATTCTAATATATTCAGCGCCTAGTTAGACTGAAAGCTGAGGCTTGAGAAACAGCTAGAGTTATGGTGATTGTAGGTAAAGTGAAATTAGTTCTGACTTAACAAAACGTTGACTATCCATGATTTTGTGAGGGAGTCGTATTTCGTAACTTTTTATGCAAAGTTTTGTTAACAGTAGATGGTAGTAAGCAAGTATTAAGAGCACCAATAAAAGTAAGGAAAAAACATAATTTTCTCAAAAATTCTTGGAAATTCGAGCATTATTTTGACAACCTTCTTTGAGATAAATCGAAAATGCTATACTGGTCAAATACATGCGAGCAGCGGCCGGCAGTGTTAGTA
This sequence comes from Dryobotodes eremita, assembly GCA_917490735.1. Classification (NCBI taxonomy): domain Eukaryota; kingdom Metazoa; phylum Arthropoda; class Insecta; order Lepidoptera; family Noctuidae; genus Dryobotodes; species Dryobotodes eremita. Next base: position 20,535,890 of record OU823243.1, on the reverse strand, counting down.
TGAAAATCCATATCTGTCGAGTTTAGCGACCGAATAAATTACTATGAAAAGTTTTCAGCAATAATCGTGATGTAAGAACAAAACATTATTATCTCTGTCAGTGCATTTTGAATCTACGTCAAGAATCTTCATAGGCATCGTTCACACGATGGTCCATATAATGAACCCTTAATTATCCGCCACTTGAATGTAATAGTGGCGTCTAAGTGTGGCTAATATAGCACCCGAGTGGTCCTTCCAAAGTCGTTAGTAATCCGTTAATGGACTTTAGACATGCGTCAACATGAAACATTGTTCTCTAGACCCATTCGGATTAAACGATAGAAAGACCAGGAAATGTGATTATAAAATCCATCATAGTTACCATATCTTTGAGAATAGGGACTTCTGTTCATACAAATATGTTCCCCAATAGAGTGCGATTTTCACAAATACTTGGAAAATCTTTCGGTTTAAATCGGATTCGCGAAGATAAGCCTCCCGTTCACGAGGAGAGCGGCCATAAAACATACCACCGCACAGGGGGTTGTGGACAAATTAATTTATTTCCGGGCGGTCGAACCCACGATAAATAACGTCAAATATACCTACAATATACAGTCTCACGAAGTATTAGAAATAAATTGAAAGATCAAAAGCCTGCCAAACAAAATTCTCCATAATTCCTCGTTAGACTTCTTTAATCTACTTAAAAATCCGGAGCAATGCCTTGCCATACCATTGCCATTAGATGGGCCTCCATAAAGACCTCATCAAGGCAGGAAATTTAATTCTAAACCAATTCGACCTCATGAATTTCAAGCCAGTTTTTAGTTTGAGAACGATTGGCCTAAAATAATTAGGTAACGTTTAATTAATTAAAATACTGGCTGGGTCGCTCGTTGATTAAGGAAGAAAAACAAAAAAAAAACTCGTGTGGCACTCGGGGACTGCCGCGGTAAAGCTATTGCATAGCATTTTTTATCAACTTATGCAATTATAATTATTTATTTATTTTTTATTTATGCAGTATTTTTTTTTCTTTGATATTAATTCAAGTACAGTCGTACCTTATACATGCACGTTAAGCGAACGCTCGGCCGAGCTACATGGTAGGTGGAGTGGGGGGTGTTAGGTTTTATTTTCGTTACGGAATTTCTTGATTCGGTCGCCGCGCTCAAAGCCCGTGATAAAAGCTATGCAATAGCTTAAAACGTGTGAGGTCTCGGGACCCCCGTCAGGAACAAACTTCCTTGCTCAATACTCGCACGTAGAGATGGGTAACTCAGGAGAGATAGATACAAAAGATATGAATCATTCAGTTTCCATCAATCACTCTTTAAATCCGTTCACATCCGAATGTATCACTGTATCAGTGTATCTTTACAACTCATTCACTCACGGCGTCTTTTAGTAAAATAACTACACGTAAATAGGTTGCCAGTCCTAAGCCTGGAAAAGTATGAAGGAAAATCGGTAGAATAAATCCTAATATATAGTTTCTACAAATAAATAAAAACGATATCTACCCTATACATATAATGTTATATTCGTTAATCATTAATTTAATTATTTTAAACTAAAAATTCAAGTTACTTTTTCGAATACCTATTTATTATGTATCAATCATACACAACAAATAGATACCTAGAAAGAAACAGCAGCTCAAAAAATCAGATAGATACCTAATACATAATGTTAAGACCAAGCAAAGTGCAAAAATATCTATCGCTCTTACTGATTTATTGACTACTGAAGCGAACCACGCTGAGTGAGTGAACAGCACAGAGCAACGCGCTGCGTGTCGTGCGCGCGGGCGTGAGCTACTGATACTGATACTGATACATAAGGATATAAAGATACAAAAGAGTGATACATATCCCAGTGATCTAAAGATACATTTCAATCTTTTCTTTTTAGTGATACATTTTACCCATGTCTACTCGCACGAACACACACACTCGTATAAAATAGAAAGAGAGAGAGAGGGAAAGTCGCATGGAGGGGGTATAACGCTTTTTTAATACGTGACGATTTCTAGATTTCTACCAGTCAACTCCTACTGCAAGCCGAGCTAAGGAACTTCGTTCCACAAAATAAAAAAAAATGCCAGTCATTTGGAGGCAGTTGTAAAAGTTAAGTGAGGTGAGTGCGTTGTTGTGATGCTTGTAGCCAATGGTCCATAATGGCACGCTGTCGCTACTTATCTACGCGAAATTCTTGTTCGCATTTTCCTGGCGTATTGTCAGTCTTTTCTCGCTAGTGGCTCTTTCGTAGGCTCATTAGCTAGCGTACGCGGTACGGCGTATTTCCATATAAAGGACTCCAGTTTTATACGGTGTTTGTAAAACAGTAAGTATTCAAACTTGAAAAAATACAGGTTCAGTTAGAGAGGACAGTGTTTGAAAGTAAAACACGTAAAGTAGCTACATTTTACCTCGTATTTAAAAAAACACTACAAAGTGAAAAATAACTTTAATTTCGGAAGTCGGTGTCTTTGGTTTTGTATTTTCGTTTTTTGCCACCGACTTAAAAGTTATTTTTCACTTTATGGTGTTTTTCTCTAGAAGTCAGCATGAATTGTTTTTTGTAAAAAAAATTGTAGTTTCTTTTTTTAATTGTGGTACCTACTCCACACAAATTCGTATACCACTACTTGTTATGTAAATAACAGTGACAGTAAGTTATTAAAACATCATCAATATTATACTAAGTGGAAAAAGTACGCATTATTAAGGATAACTCAAAAACTACTGGTCAAATCTTGATCATTTTTTATGGGACCACATGATAAGCACCAGCTTTCAAATGAAAAAATATTCATCAAAATCGGTTCACCTATGAAAAAGTTCTGAGGTAACACATTTTTTTTTTTAAGTAGTGGTATTGAGAACCTCTTCCTTTTTTTGAAGTCGGTTAAAAATAAACACAAAGGTACAAGTAACTAAAATTACTAGACTAGAAGAAACCTCTTTCTGGACGCTGTATAGCAAAGTTTTTTATACAATGAAGAGACAACAATACGACAATAAATGAAAATACTGGCAAAACTAGTTCATAGGAGTATTTTTAAAATATCAAATAAATGATAACATCGAATTTAAAAAGAACTGTTTTTCAAACAAACAAACAAACCAAATAAGTTATGGGCATCTAAATGCCAATTACTTATTTAGTTTATTTGAAAAACAGTTTTTTTTAAATTGATAAGTGATTTTTACACCGTTCCTCATAACTCTATAGTTATGAGGAACGATGTAAAGTTCACTCATACCTTCATAGAAAAGGGAGGATCCTCCAAACAGACGGGTGTCGTGTCTGGTATGCAACTGCCAGACGATTGATGTCGGGCCGTTGTATATATGTTAGTTGCGCGGTAAACTCTGCTTGCGCGATGCAGGATTTTGCGTAACGTCCAGTGTAACGCGTAGCTCGAATGTGGCGTTGTAGATACCGCTACAGGCCGACTTGCCGCTCTTGGACTAGCTATAGTGACCCAACTATTGAATTTTTGAATATAGACTAGGAACTTAAGAACCTGATTATAAGAACAGAGTTTGAATTATTATCGTATCGTCGTCCCTACATTGTATATCGTCACTTTTCAAATTCATTCCTTTATTTATCGTGTCAGGAGTTCAGGACACTAAATCTGCTTTACCGACTCAGAATTATACAGGGTGACTTGTAATTTGACGTATTTCTTCCAAGACGTGATAGTGTGACCCATTTCCAATAATAAAACACCCCATGAAACTTAGCCGAAAATTCATGGGATTCGAGCATGGACATGGATGTTTACATATTTTTGAAATTTTCCCAGGTATCCCCACAAAATATCACTTTTCTAAGCGCTCAAATTGAACGGCCATCATATACATTTGGCTATGCCATTGGGTACCTAATACTTTAACAAACCTCCCGATGTAACCAAATTTTCTAAAATATCAAACAATTAAAAGTTAAAAGAAGAAGTTTATTAAACACTAGCTGCGCCCCGCGGTTTCACCCGCAGAAATCTCGATCCCGTGGGAATATCGGGATAAAAAGTATCCTATGTCCTAACCCAGGTCATAGTCTACCCATGTGCCAAATTTTATCCAAATCCGTTCAGCCGTTTTAGCGTGATTGAGTAACAAACATCCAAACATCCACACTTTCACATTTATAATATTAAGTAGGATTTTCAAAAATCGTCTACGTACATGACCTTTGACACGTGATATCTAAAAAAATACGATAACATTAAGCGTACACATTACGAGGAAGACATCTTCATGTAATTAGCTATCTAACGAGGTACAAAAGTAAAAAATATATAGAGTTGCCAATGAAACTATCGATAATGCTGGCAAAGGTCAAATTTGCAAATGGATGAAATAGTTAAAAAATGTGTAATAATCGAATGAATTAACTTTTTTATGCCATCCCACTACCTTCTCTCCTCCCAGCAATCCATCACACGTTAGGCATCCAGGTTGTCATGACCAGGACACACGCCACGGAATACCGTAGCTTCAAAAGGTACTCTATCGTGCAATAAGCAAACAAAAAGAACCCTTAGTGATTGTACATGAATGACGACTAAAATTTGTGTAACGCATAATTATAAAAAAACCAGATAATATGTAAAGTTCAACTATACTGCACAATAACGGAAATGTTTGAGATAGGTTTTCGCGAATTTGAAAATATATCAGCTACGGTGAGGTTTCCTTCTGCTATTGAGCACGTGATAATGTCACTTTTAACAGCTTCACATCTTGATCCTTCGTAATTGCCAACACATTGACAGACTGGCTCGGTCTTCTCATTCAAGGAGCAGTCACCATTGTTCAGACAATAACCATAGCACGCGTTGACTTCACACCTTTCGCCGGAATAACCGGCATTACATCTGAAATAACGAAATGTGAAATGGGGCATAACTTAATTAAATAACGAAACCAACACATGGATTAAAATATGTTTTACCTGCATTTAGGAAGTCCCTCATCATTGAAACTGCAGTTACCTTGGAAACAATAGTTCTCACAGACTGAAACATCGCATCGGTCACCGGTATAACCAGGTGTGCATTTACAGAGAGATTGTCCATTAACTTTTAGACCATGATCACAAAACGGCCCATCATATTCTTTGGCGTTTTTGAATGAGTTGTCGGTCACGGAGTTATTCAGTACTAGTCTCGTCAGGGCATCGCAATCCTCAAATTCTTCTATTTGTTCTGAAATTGTATAGTAAGTGGTTATACTGCCAGCAGTTTTGAAATCCTTTATGTATCTTTTTTATTCGAGTGTTGGCTTTGTTAAATCCCAAAGGCAGTATTTTAAGGTCCAACAAATACGTACAGATACGTAAAGATTTTTTTGAAACGGTCAATATATTTAATTGACTTAAAATGTTTGAATCACCAGGATTAAAACGATGTACAAATTTCTTGTTTTCTCCATTCAAATCTGCACTACATAAATAGTATAGAAAATTAACATAAGGTTCAAGCCTGTATACTTTCTGTGTCTATTGATCAATAGCTAAACTGTGTGGCTCCAATATGTAATTGCTATGGAAATACAGTGAATTACTCGTAATAACAACTTCTCTCTCCAAGCCATTCAATCGAGCTCTATTGTAGGCGTCGTAACTTTTGTGTTGATCCAGTAAATATACCTGTAAATTGAAAACCATAGTTACTTTTCACGTAGCAAAATAGACTTTATGGAAAAAATTTAAATGTTAAAACTATCATTGGTAACGTACCCTCTACAGCTATCTACGGCAATGACAGTGGGGATCCCGTCGTCCATCTTGATTAAAACATTTCCGTTAACATTGTTCTTAAATTCAGGTTTTAATGAAATCCAATTAATACTTGGTTCATTAATATCAGTGAAGAACAGTAATTCTGTGGCAGGATCGAAGGCGAGACCCTGAATGATTCTGCCGTTTCTTTCTGTTAAATATTTGTATTGTATATTTGTCGACGTACAGTATCATGTTGTGAACGACATCGTAAGCTATCGCTGCGAGGTTTTGTGAAGTAAAACGTACGGTGTCCATTTTGATTCCGTCGGTATAAAATTCTAGTAAATTTCCATTAGATGTGGCTATGTCTGAAACAAAAGCGAAATAGTTTATCTAACAAGCTGATAGCTAAAAAAGAAATAGTTAAAAATAAACACTTTACCGTCATCCATCACACACTAAAAATTATAAAATAATTAAATTGACTTGTATTAGTTCTTTTTTTATATATTAATTAAAAACATACAATTAAAAAACGCTCCACGTATTTTGATTGAATCATTAGATATAAAAGAAGAACTAATACAAGTCAACTTAATTATTTTATAATGTTTTGTGTGTAATAAAAGCGTGCTTTTATTTTTAAAACAAATTACTTGTTTTTTACTTTTTAGTCTAGTATATTCTCCATTTAGTAAATAAGTCTAAGAGTTCCACTATCACGTCTTGGCTCCATCATCAGACCCTCGTTGCCTAAGCCCAATGTATTGGACTCGTCAAATCAAATCATATGAGCCCAAACTCGAGGGGTTTACTAGTAGCCCCTGAAGAGTTTCACTATCCACTTCCTGGCTCCATCATCAGATCAGCTCCAAGATACCAAATTATAGTTTTGTCATCTGAACTACGTATCCATACCAAGTTTCATTTCGATACAACAATTAGAAGTAGGTGAAAATTTACTTCTAAGATTTTTTTACATTGTTTGTTAGTTACAAATGAAGTTAGTAAAAGAGTGTTAAAAAACCACTAGGTATAAATTAAAATCATATGAGACAATATTCCAGTACGCAATGTTTTCTAATAAAAGTGTTTTTTTATTTTTTTTATTTCCAATACTTCATAATATTAGTTTACCTAACATTCACTTCCTCTGTTTAGCCTTAAATACTTATAATAATTAGATACACTGTTTCTTTTTATCAAAAAAATACGTATATTTCAAAAGAAAACAACTGAATGCTAAAAATAGTTATCAGTTTATCGTCTCTTTATATTACGTCATTTTGATTGGACTTAGCGACAGATTTTTGTCGCTATCTAATGTCGAGACTGCAGGGCCTGGCCCTGTACGTATAGTTAGTCTTTTAGGTTATCAAGTTTTTGTTACCTACCTAAATTAAAATGATTATGAATTATTATTGCTTCGCATGGTATTTACGACTTGATAAAACATTGAGATTTATTTGTGATGTAGAAGTTAAATATTAATGTACATATACTATACACATAAACGTTCCGGAATAAATTCTCTAAATGATGGTGAAAACCGCATCAAAATCGGTTGCGGAGTTTAGAAGATCAACACGGTCACACAGACAGACACAAATAGTGACTTTAATTTATAATATTTACGTATACGTCCGAGTCGAATACAAAACCTCTTTAATAACCGATTTCTTTTTTAATTCGTTAAAAAGGAGAGACTTCAAGATGACGGCTATTATTAATAGTGATGGAAAGAAAAATACATGCTGAGCCAACCCCAAATAAATAAGGTTAGGCAAAGCAGAATGATATGCTGGCTGAGCCATGCGTATAGATTCCTAGACAATGGGGTGCTAAATTGCAAGCCCATACTCACACACTTTCGCGGGGGTGACCCGCGGCAGCGATCTCTCGCGTCCGGCCCTAGTCCAGGCCATGGTACGAAGCGAGAGGGCATGGGAAGCTGTCACCTCCTTCTGCGAAACAGTAATGCTCGCGAAGGAGGAGGCGGAGTGCGTGAGGGCGAGGCAATCGTTGCACCCCCACGCCCCTAGTCGGCGCAGGAGGAGACGCTCAGGCGATGGGAATCGATAGCCGATTACCGGCCACCGTAGGCGCGGGCATGCGGACGGAAAGCGATGGTAGCTCGCCGTCCGGTAAGCAATAGACCCGGGTAGACGGCGCGTTGTATTCCACGCGCTCCTCAAAGAGATGTCAGCACTAATTGACGGGGTCCGATAGGGCCGATGCCTGCCGGGGTCGCGGATTGTTCGAAAGAGTTACCGTGGCCCTGGCGCACAGGCAACTGAAGGAACACGGGTGGGTTTTAGTCAGTAAGAGTCTGACACGCCCTTCCGCTCCGCCCAGAGCGGGAGAAGTCATGAGATGATTTCCGATACAAAAAAAAGACCCACACAATACTATCCCGCCCAATATTGATACTTTAATAACAAGCAACAGTGTAATAAAAAAACATGGACAATGAGATATAACAAGCACGCCCCTCGTACTTACCCCACGAGTGCGCCATCCCCACGTACAGCGCTACCAACATCAGCACACACTGCGTTCTACACATTTTGAACTTCAGAATTACTAAGTTATTTCAACAGGGGTAGATGGCGCGTCCACTACCGCTCTTGGAGTATTAAAGTAAAACGCTGGCTCTTCGTTACATAAATAAGACCTTAAGGCATCCCAATGATAAAAAAGACGTATGATAAGAGCTCATGTTTTACCCTCCGTCTGCCATGTCTTCGCACAGATAACCTGTTGATCTCAGGAAAATAAGAACAATTAAATACCTACTAATAAAATATGGAAAAAAATTGTCTGAATTAAAGCATGCAAAAATAACTAGTGAAATTCCTAGAAAAAATATTTCACTGGAATTGTGTTAATTACGATGGTAGCATTTATTAAAAAATATATATAAATCGTCAAACGTTAGAAACCAAATTTTTCTTCAAATATCTCGTAAGGTATTGGGTTTACGTCAATGTAATAAAAAATAAACCTAGTAAAATTCCTAGTAAAAGTATTACACTGGAATTGTGTTAAATACGATGGTAGCACGTGCTAAAAAAATATATATAAATCGTCGAACGTCAGAAACTATTTTTTTCTTAAAAAATCTCGTAAGGTATTGGGTTAACGTCAATGTAATGGTTCAACAAGTTTATTGCTTATTAAATTCTGCACAAAAAGTCCTACAGAAGATTGATTTAGGATCAATAGTTCTCGAGATATAAAGGCTAAGAAATTTTCAAGACAGCGCGTACTCCTCTAGGTAATAAATCTGTGCGTATAGTAGTGTATTCTAATAAAACGATGTTTTTATGCTCAAGAAAGCCGTCGACGCAGTCATAGTTTTGGATACGTCAATCTTCGGTGATATTTTAAATACTCTACGAAATACATACAACCTAACAACAGTGTATTTATTTATTTATTATAGAGATGAAGCAGTATTGAAGAAAATGAAAAATAAAAAGTAGATATAACAGAAGTAGAAGACCAGCAGTGCTATTCTCTATGGACACAGCCTTGGCCGCAGCGCTGCCGCAGCGACGAAACACGTTATTTCGCCGCTGTTTCGTCGCTGCGGCAGTGCTGAAAGATTAATAAGAAAACGACCTACAATTCATAAAATCATCATCATTCAATACTCAAGCCTACGATATCAAGCAAAGACAAACGCGCCTTTTACTTAAGGGCCCGATTTCTTGTACCACAACCGCACCACAACGACAAGTGAACGGGCGCTAATTTGTATGAGAATGAATAGTTTACAGTGTGGGCAATAGCGACCACATCAGGCCACGTCACAGGCACAACGCAACCAGCAGCGAGACCGCGAACTAGCGGACGGCCACATACAAACACAACGTTGTAGTATTGACCACTTGATTTGATTTGGTAGTTACCAAAACGCAACTGAAAGAAGCTGCAGCGACACTATTCGCACGCTACCATTGCTGGCCCAAATTTTGTGGCAGCGGTGTGGTGTGGTTGTGTTACGTGTGATCAGGGCCGGCAGTCTTGACATAGATAGCGACACTGTCGCAAACTACCGATCGCTAAATATTAAGGTGACACCTCAGTTGTAGCCCGCCAAATTCAAATTTTCTTTGCATTTGACGATTGATATGAAATTAATCGATAAATATCGATCTATCGATAAATATCGATCTATCGATAAATATATAATTCCCACAGTCGAGAATCGCATTTTGATCAACAAACAACTTAAAACAGAGCTGCTTTTTGAAAAAAACTAAAGAAAATTTGAATTTTCCGGGTACAACTGAGGATTCACCTTAATATTTAGCGATCGGTAGTTTGCGACAGCGCGCGTCGCTATCTAGTCGAGACTGTCGGCCCCGACCCTTACAGGTGGTGCGGAAATAAAAGAATCGTTACCACCAACTTTTCTCTCGAGATGTTCTGTATTTATCTCGAGAAATATTGGTCCTACGTAAATCTAGTTACGGAACAATTTGTGCAAAATTAAGTAAATAATTATCTTGAAGTAATATTAATTCACGTAAAACGGACACTTGACGAAAAAAACAGATTTTCGGGATCTTCAACATTTTTTTGCCTCTTGTATCGCTATGGAGTTTTCACGCAGTATTTTTAATGCCTTTATACATATAACCCCGGTGCGAAATCTTCACTAGGATATTTTTTGCAGACAAAATTACTTTCCTGATTGGTGCCATTTTTCCGACAGCTATTGCAGATACGATATAAGGTGCTTCTAAAATTGGAGTTTTAATTGTATTCAGTAAGATGACACTTGGAGGGATAATGGTTTCTCACAAACAAAAGGTAGTGCGGTGAAATCTATATATATATATATATATATATAAAAATTAATCCCTATTTTACTTGGTCACGCCATAACTTGAGAACGACTTTACCGATTTCATCCATCTTTTTTCAATAATTTTATAAACCTTTGTAGAGGGCTCTTACGGAAAAAAAAATAAGAAAGTTGCGAGATTTATGCGGGTGAAACCGCTGGGCGCAGCTAGTATAGAATAAAAATGAATTAACTTCGTAATTTACTTTATATGTTCACAGTTTTCATTGAATTTAATGACTTCTAAGTACTTTAAAACATGTTTTCTTGAACATTATTTTGCTTCGAACTGTCAAGTTAGTGAATACAATTAAAAGTCCAATTATAGGTAAGTAATATTTACACAGTTTTTTGATTATAATAAATAGGTAAATAATTGAATGCAGACATGGACAAAAGGTATCCCGCCACAAATCTTACAATGGCTCATCGAGTTTAAGAATCTTGGCTTTGTAACTATGCATCTGTATCGATTTTGTAGCATACGGACGGACAGGTACACGGTTATATATAAGGGATTTGATGATTATAAGGGTTCCTTTTTAGGGTTCCGTACCCAAAGGGTAAAACGGGACCCTATTACTAAGACTCCGCTGTCCTTCCGTCTGTCTGTCCGTCTGTCACCAGGCTGTATCTCATGAACCGTGATAGTTATACAGTTGAAATTTTCACAGATGATGTATTTCTGTTGCCGCTATTACAACAAATACTAAAAAACAGAATAAAATTATATTTAAGGGGGCTCACATACAACAGACATAATTTTTTGCCGTTTTTATAGATAATGGTACAGAACCCATCGTGCGCGAGTCCGACTCGCAGTCGATCGGTTTTTTTTTTCTTTTAATTCAGATTTGTTACAGTTGTAATGGCAATTATGCCATTTGGTTTAAATGGGCTTTTATTTAGATTCTGTTATATTTTGTGAATGTGAGAACGCTGTAGCCCTAACTTGTGGACTGTAGATTCGTAGATTATTTTCTATTTTGTCAGGTACTTGTTGACAGGCCCACACTCTCCTCCCATACCTATTAACACTGTAACTTGAAATCATTGTAAAAGCCAATTATTTTTAAAAGAGTAACTGTGGAGTTTCTTGCCGGCTCTTCTACATAGGAAACGACCAATTGGAACCGTGCACCTGGCTTGTGACGTTCCATAAGTGCCCATATTGGTTTATATAAAATAAAATATTTTGATTTTGATTCTGCCATTTGGTTACTAAACCCTAAAAATGACACGGGCGATTTAATTTTAAAAGTAAATAAAGTTTTTATCTACCGAATGCGTGTGATGTTTTTATTACTAATAATAAAACAAGATATATTAAATAGGTCTTGTTTATTTAAAAAAAAATATCTAATTGGTGTCTGCCAGATAACGGAGGGAGCTCACATTTTCGAAAATGATGTTTTTAAAGACGGATCTAATAAACCATCATCCATAGCTGTTTACAGCTATCTTATTCGATTCGGTCTCGATTGCCGTTTTGCGAGGATATGACGCATATTTTCCCCCAACTCGTTCTTTTGCACGCCTCATAAGCGAAGTGCGTGAGATAGTGCTCTACTCTCGCCTTCCAAAGAACAAGTAATTCCTTGAGCTAAAAATGTCTCTATTTACTTCATATCGCACTTGTAGAATAATATTCACACACAAACGTCAAGAAAAAACACTAGTTTCAACACTCATGTTATTTTCAAAAGAGATTTTGCTATTTAAAATAATGAATACCTATTTAAAAAAATTATTCTGTGGATGTCCGTGTATCTGTATGTATGTATCCTAACGTGGTCACGATAACTCCCGAAAAACTTAACTAATCGAGTCCATTTTTTTTAAACGCTTCATTATTATCGAAAACTAAGTCCTTTCGAAAATCACGGTCTAATTCAATGTCGTTTAACTGTAATTACTAACATTTTATAGAATTGAATGAGATTATGAGGTGTGCACTTTTGGATTTTCCATATTTTTTTTTGTATTTGTGTGTTTTTCTCTGCATCATGTTTACCACAAACAAACGTATTTTCTTTCTTTATTTTCAACATCCATAGCTGTATAAAGCTATCTCATTCGATTCGATCTCGAGGCTCGGTTCGGTCAGGAAAGTGCAATTGACTTTTCGGATAGAAAATTTTCAGTCGCAGCTCAGGATTGGATTGTACCCGATAAATTGTGTTTGGCTTGTCGTATATCCGTGGAAATACAGTCAATAGACGGCTGTAGTTGGACCGCAACCTACCTCTTTTTTTTTTGTTTGGGAAATCATCTAATGACCTCTCCCGCTCTCGGCGGAGCGGAAGCGCGTGTCAGACTCTTACTGATTAAAACCCACCCGTGTTCCTTCAGTTGCCTGTGCGCCAGGGCCACGGTAACTCTTTCGAACAGTCCGCGACCCCGGCAGGCATCGGCCCTATCGGACCCCGTCAATGGCGTTGACATCTCTTTGAGGCGCGCGTGGAACACGACGCGCCGTCGACCCGGGCCTGTGGGGTCATTACGTAACACACTAACAGTAGGAATGGGTTTAATTTTGACAGTTCAACAACATTCATTGCGTTATTTACGTTGTTGAGCAGATTTTATTTTCGAGCATATGAAGCAATGGATTAGCAATAGGCTTCAAAATGATTCAGATTGTGATAGATAGTGTATTACGTAATTAGGGTGCTGGTCCTTACCGGACGACAAGCTACGGCAACCTACCTAATACACAGTTAATTAAAAAGGACTATAATATGAAAGCGGGCAATTTTCGTAGGTACAAACTCTTCCCTGTGGGTTAGCTGTACAGTCAAACTTTTGGTCGTGTTATTGTTAGAATATTATGCATTGATAACAATGATATTATGTAGATTGTTAGGTAATAAATATGAATACAATGCCATTGGTGGTTACACTAGATACTTGGGTAGATAATTAGGTACCGATGATAATTAATTACATTCACATTTCCACTTGTATTTCTATGGCTTTTTTGTTTGAGTATTTTTTATTTTTTTTATAATATTTATTGAATAAAACATTTACAAAAAGTGTACATTTAGTCAACAGTAGTAATATTTTTCATACGATTTAGTGCCTAAAAATAAACTAAAACTAAAATTTTATTACAGGTGCAAGTAATGATGATTCGGAATTACAATGTAAGGGAGAGACACACCTGATCTAGGTTAATTCAAACCTGTGTTTCGGGCAGTTAATGCTATTTAGTTGGTATATTGCAGTCTGGTGTGTACTAGCTGACATGAGGTTTTGTTTTTCTCTTTGTTTAATTTTTTATTTTAATTACTTTGCATACAAAGGATTGCCTAAAATCAAGTTTTTACGTTCGGCCTTCATGAGATTTGTTCGCCAGGAAAAGTGTACAGCATAATTGTTTATTTTAAGAGATCTTCAATCGTCAACTTGCTCTGTTATTTATGCTATCATTTTTATTAGGCTACGAAAAATAGCTTGCCTCGTATCTGTCGCCTATGATCAATGACGATCCGTTCATATCACTCGGCCATCACTGACAATATGATGGGCTTTCATTTATTTATTTTACTTTTATGTAAAAAGGCACTCGGCCACTTAAAGTCATTGATGGGTTCTTCCAGTTATAATCGGTTTTTAGCGCCGTGTGTTACACTCTGCTTTTCACAACGATTGCGAGAAAATACAATAATCCAATACAATATTAAATGGTTTACTTTTTTTATTCTTCTGTAGCCGCAACGCAATGCTCGCATTCTATCGAAAAGATCGCCGCTTTTAGTTCCATTTTCAAAAATAAAATGTTCTTTTCTTATGAAACAGTAATAGGTCGAGTCTTTATTCATGCTCTGCTTATAAATAAAGACTTTTTCGTTTTTGTAAGCTCATTGGTAACAAATAAAAATTTAAAAACTTAAAATAATTTTTCCCCTAGAGGAAAATATGCTATTTTATCCCCGCCCTGACACGCTACAATGACGGACTTTTTGAACAATAGGAGTGAAAACATATTTTAGAGTGAGACCCACGTATAAGTACCTACCTACTATGTAATAATAGAGGGCAATAATACAATGGCCATAAGAACAGGAAATCCGATACAGCAGAAAATAAATACTACTCGTTGGTACTTACTCTGAATTATTAAATGAAGAAAATATACCTATTTACTAGTAAGCAATAAAATATGCACGTCAAAACTTTCAATCTGAAGATTTATCATTTGAACTATAAAAGAACCTATCATAGATCGTACGAGTTTGACAAAAGTTTGATAAATCGCTACATTCATCTATTTCAATAAAAAGTTCGTCTTCGATAAATTCGAAGCTATCTCCTTAAACGGGCTCATTCTTCCAATTCATTCGAAATCTAGGAATCAAAGAATTAAGTACTTAGTTGAATTCTAAGATGAATTGGATTAGGAAGTTTACTTCAAGGGTAGTATAACAGTTATCGTGTCTTGTTTTAGTCAAGGTAAAAACTCATCACACTTTGCTCATCGCTAGGACTTTGATGAAGTTGTACATACTCTTAATATTTTGACATTGAATTTGACATAACCTGCTATTAATTTGACATTGTTTTTATTTGTTGACATATTTTTAATTAATTGACTCTTGGACTAAACATCAATTTCAATTAGGCTTTTAAATGTATTATTTCAGAGTGTAATAATTGTATTTAATAAGTAATGTTCAACACAATGGTAATTGTTAATGAATAAATAAATGAATGAATGTATGAACTCAATCATGCGGATAAAACATTTTTTTTCACCAATAAATAAAGGCGAGTATTTAATCGAACCTCAAATAATTCCCATAATTTTCTTTCCTAAAAATATTATTCAACACTCTAATATAATGATTGCGCCTCTTTTTGTGAACCTCAATAAAATAACATTTTTGGGGGGCCTAAAATTACTAAATAGCCAACTTGGGTGTAGCTTTTGTTCACAGTTCCAACCTAACCTAACCCGTTTTGTCGGGGTACCCTAGCTTAGTTACTGCGATCAACTGAAGTGAGAAAAGACCAGAAACTTAAAAAAGTGGCTCAATTATTTACAAAAAGAAAGTGTGCATCATTAGACCCGCAAAAATCGTTTAGAGGTTAAGGTGAATCCTCAGCTGCAGCCCGCCAAATTCAAATTTTCTTTTGTTTTTTGCAAATTGCAGCTCTGTTTTAAGTCAAAATGCGATTCGCAACTATAGGAACCATATTATATTTACTGAATAGTAATCATCAATTTTATATCAATCGTCAAACTTTGAGAATTAGTTCCACCTAAGAAGTTTCATATGAAATATTCTGAAAATATATTTGTTGGATTATACTGCATAGTAGTGATTAACTTCAAAGTGCGTATAGCATACATAATATTTGCAGAATACCTATTCAAAAAGTAGGTATTACATGCGGTATGCTAAATACAGTGGATATAAAAATCATTTGGACTGCCTCGTTGGTCTAGTGGTTGCAAGCGTTACTGCTGAACATGAGGTCCTGGGTTCGATTCCTGGGTCGGGCAAAGTGTTATTGGTTTTTTCCATCTGGAATTTCTCAGTAGCAGCCCCGAGTCTGGATTTGTGCCCGGTTGATGGCAATAGGCTCGCCCCCTATTACATGGGACTTAAACATAACTGGCGAAATGTGTGTGGACATCTGCTTAACCCTTCGGGGAATGAATACAAGCGTGATGATGTAAAAATCATTCCGATGTAGCGTGCACGCTACAAATACAGTTGTAAACATGTAGGAGGACATGAAAAGATAATATATTCTGTACTATGTCTCTTGTAATAGTTGTAATAAAATCCTCCACATAGTCAGTACATCACAGCTCAGAGTTGCCAGAAATTACATTTTATTTAAATTGCTAGCCTTCTAAATTCCTCTGCTAGAGATGTCAAGTAAATGACTTATTTACATGGAAATTACTTCACATATTATACGTTTTGTAGTCGGTACATTCAGGTATAAAATGAAGTTATAAATATGCAAAAAACCTTTAGTTGTATGAGAATAATCCTGTTAGCCTGAATCAATACAATGCTAATTGGACTATGTATGACTAACAGAACCTGACTATAGATACCAGACCGTTTCGTGGAATTGGTTTGTTTACATTACTATGAATACACACATCATCAGTTGTTAAAACTTATAGCATCACGCATTTATTTCCCAGAAGGCTGAGCAGAAGTGTTAAGTAACACCCACATTTCGCCAGTCACTATTTATGCCCAACATATAAAAAAAAATCCTTACACGGCCTCATACATTTGCAGGAATTTCCCCCCATTTCCTTTTAAGGGGGATGCGGTAAGGTAGCCCGCGAAATTAAAATTTTCTTACGTTTTTGTAATTTGCCGGTCAGTATCGGGTTGTATGTTGATCTATAAATATGATTCGCGACCGTAACAAATATGTATTTATTATAGAATTATAATAATCAGAATCAGCGATACACGTCCTTGAGTTAGAATTGGCCTCAAATGACATGCTTTCATGAAATACTCATTCAATAGGGTAATATGAAATAAGAGAGTTGTATTGATTATTTTTATGATTATAAATCTATAAATATATACATGTTACGACCGCGCGACACCAATTACAAAAAACTTAAGAAATTTTTTATTTCGTGGGCTATCGTGACGCTTTCGCCTTAAGGGGTAAACAAAATTACAGGCATGATAAAGAATGTTTGTGTCCTTTTAAACCACATAAAGTTCGCACGATGAAGGATGACTCCTATGCATAAGTAAACAGTCCCTTGAAGGATACTGCTGGTTAGGTAGTTACGCATCTCTGCCAACGGCCCAACGCTCAGAATACCCCTGCGTACCCCTACTTGTTTGGGGTTTAATATTTATATTAGTTAGTTATGTGTGTCGCGATCAGGAAAGGTAACTCAGTGTTGTTGTTGCCATGGCTGATAAACAAAATATTAACAGTGAAAACATCATGCTGTAAAAATGAAAGTGCCCTGAAAATTACGAAGCTTGATAGAGCTTAGTTGCAGAGAGAATTCGCTACCTTGTTCATACCCTAACCAGCAGGCTTGCCATAACGCTTTCTATTTCTACGAAGAATAGACACAGCTTTTTCTATAAAAGTGACACTTCGTTTCTCCATTTTTAACATCGCACCGTAGAAATCCTTCTACTTACAATCTGTCATTTTGTCTTTCGTTTCTAATGATCTTTGTCTAGGTCCTTTTTTATGTACACTATTTCAGAAGAAAGTTTTCTATCCCACACTGTCAAAATCAAACTGACAATGGACAGATGTCTAAGGTAGTGAAGACAATTTGATTTTGTAATCGCCATGCTAAAGACAGTAGAAAACTTTCTACTTGACGGCCACAAAGTATACACGGTTATCTACAAAATTATGATTTTACAGGAGAGCGTTTTGAACGAAAAACTTTGATAATTCATAGAAGAACAAAACTATCTTCTCCTATTTTACATAATTTAGTTAATAGGGCATTACCAAGGAAATGTGAAGAAATTACTTTAATATTTGTTTGTTACAAAATACGGTACTTCGACACTTCGAGATAAATTGTTGTAGTTGTTTTTATATACGTGACTTTTAATATCAGTAAAAATTGAGAATCAAACAGAAAAAAAATCCTATGATTTGCGTGATTCGTTCACTCTTTTACATAATTCGACTCAGAATTCTTTGTTTTGACAAAGAATTCGAGTCGAATTATGTAAAAGAGTGAATCTCGTACAAAGTGCAGTTAACTCTTTCTTACTTTGCTGCCGTCTTACTATCTACATGGAACGTCATTTTTGTCTACTCTTCCGTCGACAAAATGGTGGTCGTACTAAGCCTGCTGTAGACTTAATAGGATAGGTAGAGGTCGTCTAATATAAAATTTCACGCCCCTCCACTAAAATGTATATACAAACATTTGAGAATAGCATCTGCCTCCGACTTAGTTCGCGTGAAAATCGTAAGACACCACAATAATAATTATGTTATACTAAAATTATAGCCACTTATGTATAAATCATCCCTGTATACTACATGCGCAGTTTTGGTATCAGCAGCCAAAATATGAAGAGAGTCAGAACCGTTGACGCGGGAGCAAGCGACGTACAGTCTTCCGTGTGAGAAGCAGCTCGTCCTGTGGTCGACACCCAAAGCCTTCAATAGTAATTTCCCATTGAAAAAACTTTTTTACAAAATAAAAACAACCGACTTAAAAAAAAAAACACTAAAAAACGTGAAAAATAACTTTTTTTGGAAGTCAGTTGTTTTTTTTGTAAAAAAGTTTTTATTTCAAAAATATTCAATGTACAGTTTGACTTTGACAGATGTGTATGCAACAAGCAGTGGAGGGGCATGCAATTTTAAATTACATAACCTGTACATTCTTTTTTTTCTGTTGCCGTCAAGTTGGAAAAAGGCACGCTGAAATCAGATGAAAAATACTTAATAAAAAGGACTCTGAAAACACTTTTAATCAAATTACATTCACATTTCTTTCATTACTAAAATACACCAGAGTATTTTTAGAAATTTCATTCTCATATAAAAATATGTCCAATTCTCTTTGAACAAAAGCCCACTTTGTTACTGATTACGTTAAAACAAATTGATTGATCACCAGGGGGCTTGGCAAGTTTATAACTTGCACTATTAATATTGATATAGCCTTCGGGAGACGAACAACAAATGAAAAAGCCAGACTGAGCGAATAAATACATGTATTTTATGTGTACGAGTGCGTTGTATGATTGTGTCAGGGTACCCTAGAGAATTAAAGCGATTGCATTTTTCATAGTGAAAAAAAACTCAAATCTATCCTTAGGTAGCCCGTACTTAATCGTAAAAAGTTAGTTGAAGTATTCATTTAATTCAGACTTAAGTGTCAGTCATGTTCTCGACAACTGTTGCTTTTATTACTCGAAAAGTGTAGTCAGACTATAATTTACTGTTATTTAATTAAATCTGCGAGCACTAGTAAACCAGGTTTAACATTTCAAAGCGAAAATAATGGAGAGTATCTTTAAAAAAATGCCAATGAAATAAATATTACGCCACTTATCTCCGCCGTCGCTTGAATAAAATAAAGTGCGGAGAAATGGGACGATTATGCCATTCCATATTTAAAAAATACCGCGAATATAAAATCAGAGATTACTTCCGTATTCCATTCTGGCGTGGCTGGCTGCGAGTCTGCCGGACTTTTCAATTCAATATTTCGTTCCGTAATTTGGTTGGGGTGCCGATATGACCGCCATTTATTGTCGGAATCCCGAAAAAATTATAATTAAGTTAATATAATTTTGTGATCTCGTTAAAATGTTGGTAGTATAGGCATATCCGGATATCAAGCGCCCCTCGGAGTAATTAGGGTGGTGGCTTCTCAGATTTGTCGGGCAGGCCGCGTCAAAAGTTTTGAATTTATTATAGCGTACCGGGTGAACGGAGGCGGCTCGTGTTTACTTACGGGTCGCGGCTTTCGGTTACTTTACGGAACTTTGTTTCGCACTAGTCGCGTGTCGTCCCGTTCACAGCGATACCTGTAATACCCACAACAAACCCGAAGTCGACGACACCCGTCAATCTGTTCAAGTATTACCCAACCCTAGTACCGTCGATAATTCAGCAGGACATGCGTTTGAATTTGGAAGACGGTGGGTTTAGACTGGGGTTCCCAACCCTACTATATAATATAGTATCCTGCTATATTACAGCCCTAAATACTATATTTCTTAAAAAAATATTGTAGATAAGATAAGTCTTTATTTTGCCTTAAACATGGTATAAAGTTGTTTCAGTCTGGTTTGATAAAATGTTTATATGTTTAGCTATATTGCTAAACAAAGCAATCACCAATAGCTAGCAACAACACAATAATACACGAGTTAAAGGTGAACTACACAATGTCGCAGATTAATTGGTAATACAATAAAGGCTCCCACATACAGGCGACGCGACAGCGCTACACAAAGGCGCCCCTCGTCGCGCGACACGCGGTGCCTTTGTGTCGGGCGTCGCGTCGCGCCAGTGTCTATGAGCCTTAATAGTCATTCAAATCATACATCACAAACATTTTCATTAATACCTACCTACCTGTACATACATATTTTATATTAGTTAAAGAAATCTATAATCTCATAAAAGTTATGTCCACTCAGCCATTAATATAGTTTGTTTATAAATAAGTTAAAATAATTTAATCATTTTAGTTCTTTTGATATTTTATTGTATATACGTACCTACATCACAAGGCAGCTTTTAGCATACTTGGCTGACTTAGGATTATCCTTTAATACAAGTCTGTGTGGATCCCTTGTTGGTTGAGAGATTACTTCATCCGCTTTTTTGAACAATACCCTTATCACTGTACACAAATTTACAGATTTCGTTTATGTAAATTTAGGTTTATCACCACTCCCTAGTGGTAATAAACCTAGCTTTTAAAAAACAATTCGCAGAACTCATCAGGATTAAGTCCACAAATGGCCCTGTTGCATTTTTTTTTGGTGCAATAAATGCTCTATCCTTATCCGCACTGTTCCCTATATAACAAGCCCGTAACGTAAAATGGATTCTATATATGCGTGGTATGTAGTTATTGCCGTTATTCTATTTGTCACGTTATTTTCTTGTCTGAGAGCATAAGCAAATTTATCAATCCTATTACACAAAAATTATCTAGATGTACTTTCCAATTTAAGTGTTGATCTATGAGTACACCCAAGAATTTGGTTTGTGTAACTTCTTTTAGTCTATCAATATTAAGTTTAAAATTGTATTTATGATTAGTCACTAGTGGTGTCATTTATAAAATTATAATATAAATAAAATGGGTTTTAAGACACTCCCTTGAGGGACGCTACATTTATTTTCCCTGCAGTCAGAAGAATTGGAAGAAGTTAAGTTTTCAAGTACTTTATATCTGACAATGTATTGTTACCGAGATAGATATCGTTACCGATCACTTAAAAAAGACGAAATCCACTGTTGTGCTAGTCCTCTTATTCCAATTCTGTCTACCTTTTTAATAAAACGTCATGTACTACAAAGTCGAAAGCTTGGGACAGGTCGAAAAAAGGTCCTGTTGATATGTGATTATTATTTAGATTACTCAGGATATTGCTCGAAAGGGAAAATATTGCCTGTGTTGTAGACTTGTGTTTTTGAAATCCAAATTGTTAAATTGCTATGTTATGTTTGATACAAAAGTTGACAAGTCGAAAAATGTATGCTCAATAAGCAAACATTTTTCGAATACTTTTGACAAAATAGGAATAAGAGTAATCGGGTGATAGATATTTACGTCATTTTTATTGCTTTTTTTTAAAGCGGGTTCACGACTGATAATTTTAAGGCATCAGGAAAAGTACCTGATGAAAATGAAAGATTAAATTAAATATGTCAATACAGAATTTAATTCAGTATTCCATCATAACCTTCGGATTATTATTATTTAAAGCCATTATCTCCTTTTTAACTTCATCTTCAGTCTTGGAACTAAGAGACACGGAATTAGGAATTGACACCATTTTACAGTCATATAAGTAAATGATTAAATTTTAAGGTGTTTGTCGAGTCAATCAAATAGTTATTAAAAGTGTTCACTCTGTCAATCGGACTCGTCAGTATCAGCTTATCTAATTATAATTCAGAAATATTATTGTCACATTTTGTAGTCCCAATTTCGTAATTAATGAATGACTGACCACGTTGCTGTACATTTGTTTTGGCTTTTTTTGATGAAATTAATACTAGAATAAATTTTTGATTTAATAGTGCACTTTTCAGTATATTTGAATATTTTTAGGGCTCCGTGCCTCAAAAGGAAAAAACGGAACCCTTATAGGATAACTTTGTTGTCCGTTTGTCTGTCTGTCTGTCAAGACCCTTTTTCTCAAGAACTCGTGGAGGTATCAAGCTGAAATTCATATCAAATACTCAACTTCTACTGTCCATCTACTGTCCACTGTCCCTTGAAGCTGTGAAAAAATCAAACTTCTAAGCTGACGCAATCAAAAGATACAGCCGTTTATGCCGCAAATTTTCGACACTCGAAAGAGAATCAAAACCTACAGGGTACTTCCCGTGAACTCAGAATCTTGAAATTTGGTACGAAGCAATGTCTTATCGCACAAATAAAGGAAAAATTGCGAAAAGCATACATTTTTAGTTATATCATATAATAAAAATATTTTTAATAATGTTAAACTTACTACCCCTTTCCTCATGAACGCGTAGTGGTATTATATTGAAATTCATATCAAATACTCAGGTCTGTAATACCTTTAAGCTGTAACAAAATCAAACTTCTATGTCAACGCAATCAAAAGAAACAGCAATTTAAGCCGCATATTTTTAAAATCGCAACTACTCGCAAGGGAATCAAAACCTAAAGGATACTTCCAGTCGACCTAGAATCTTGAAATTTGCCATGAAACAACGTTTTATAGCACACATAAAGGAAAAATTCCGAAAACCTTAATTTTTTTGTCACATCACATAATAAGGTTCTTTAATACTTAATTAGTATTTTTGAACCAGATTTCTAAATAGTGACTAATAAACTTTTGTAAATAAATAACTTTGATAAAAATAACTTTGCAAGGCTGCGGCAAGGCTAGTGTAAGTATTTCAGTTATATTTAAAAATAAATGATATGTGTTAATATAAAATAAAGAATTACTGAAACGATAAAGGGACCTTTGTCTTAAATTTATGCTCCTCCAGCTTTCCACATTGTAATGTTATGGATTACATTTAGCAATAAAAATACCATAACTTTTACTTATATACCTACAGGTTTGTACGGAACCCTCGGTGCGCGAGTCCGACTTGCACTTGGCCGGTTTTTATATTTTGTTTTGTACATTATAGTTTCATTTTTGTAGTAAAAATATCGTAAATATCGTTTAGTTTCACAACTATTTCTTAGCCCTTGCTTATCCATTTTTATTTGTATGTATTAGAGTTATTAATATTTATTTTAATTTTTGGGAAGCATAAGTTATATAAGAGACAAATTAAGTCATGAAATTTATTAACAGCCTTATTTGGGTCAACTTCTAGGTTTACTTCTGACCACGATAAACTTGAGAGACATTCTTTGAATGTTTTAATATTATCGTTACAATCGTCTTTCTTATAAACGTAGTATGATTTGGACTTGGAATTTTGCTCTTTTATTGAAAAGTTTAATAATTGGGCAGTGTCGTAATCATATAAATAAAGAGGTAAAACATCTGTCGATGTTGTCTTTATGTAACTTAGTATGTAGTCTATACAAGCGTCTTTACGAGTGAAAATATTAAAGTGCATTTACAGATTGTTACATAAATCTTTGAAATATGTGGCCACTTTTATATATATATTAATATTATCAGCAATAACTACACTCACGCACAAAGAATACGGGTCAGTATGAAAAACTAAAATTATTCTTAAAATTATAGAGCTAGCGGTATGAATGAAACTGTATGTTATAGATAATTTACCAGTTAATAAAATTACACCAAATGTTGGAAACATTATTAGTTTATTTGTCAAAATTGTATGAAAAAACCAAATAATAAACAAACAAATAACCAAATAAACGAATTAATATTAATAATATTTACGTTGAAAAATAATGGTTGGTACCTCCCTCGTATACAACACAAAAACGAATTTTAAATCAAAATTAATACTTTGTATTGCCTCCACGGGCTCTTCTCACAGCTGCCAGGCGATTAGGCATTCTTTTTATTAAGTTTCTTATGCGATGTTGTGGGATATTGGTCCATTCTTCCACTAACGCATGTTTCCGGTCTCGAAGTGTAGCTGGGGCGGGATTTCGATTTCTTACACACCTCCCAAGCTCGTCCCAAGCGTGTTCCATTGGATCAGGTCCTAGCTTCTCGTGGGCCAGTACATGCAATTGATGCCAAAGTCCTGAAAATACTCATTTACAAATTGAGCTGTATGTGGCCTGGCGTTGTCATGCATGAATATTGAATTTTCACTCATATTCATTAAATATGGACCGACATGCTTATTTAGAATTTCTTCCACATATCTTGCACTAGTTAGTGTACCGTTTTCTATCAGCACGAATTATTTAGTTTTAAATATTTTTCAATACGCGTAAAGGTTTCAGAGAAACATGAAATGTCAGGATCTTTATTCGCGGCTAGTAGTGTTAGTTCTAGTATTTCTTGTTTTGATAAAATACAAGCGATATTTTGAAGTAATATGTTAAAGTCTGGATTTACTACTATTTTTCACGCTGTTACCTGTCTAGTGACTACAACATTAAAATTGTGTGGTATAGTACTTATTTTTGTAGAAGAGTTTTTTTTTTTGTATCGGGATTATTTAAAGCATCGCATTGTGGCTGTTTTCGTGCAAAGTAATATGGGATGATTCGCTTAGGATCATTTTTTGTATTTTGTATTTTTGTTTTATCAGTGTTCGTAAGATTTGGTTGACTACGCAATATTCATTTCTTTAGTTCTTTGACATTAAAGTATTTTTCTTCAGATCATTTGTTTATTTATTTATTTCAATAAACAAACGTTTCGGTATTTATTTTGTTAATCGTAGATGTCGCAACAATTAGCAAAAGAATGTCAGAAACTGTTTGTTTGTTTGGATACAGCGTTGTTATGCGCAACGATGCCAAACCATTAAGTGTCATCGCAGATATCTAAAATATCAGAATAGGAATACTACCTATCAATTTCATTTGCCACCATTAAGAAGCGCCATTCAAGCTGAGGCTCCTTCAAACAGGCGCAACACGCGACGCTACACAAAGGCACCGCCTGTCGCGCGACGAGCGGTGCCTTTATGCCGCGTGCGTTTCGCATCGCGTGCCGCGCCTATTTGAAAGAGCCTAAGCTTTTCGTCCTCACAAGAAAAGCGCGCGTTCCACGACGGACAAAATAAGACAGTATGTTACGAAATAAAGCTATCCAGGCCCTGCAGTCTCGACATTAGATAGCGACAAAAATCCGTCGCTAAGTCGTATCGTTGTCAAATTCCTTTAATAGATTTTCAACTTTATCTTGAAAGTATAAGGTTGAAAATCTATTAAAGAAATTTGGCATAGATTCGACTTAACGGCCGATTTTTGTCGGTATCTGTGTCGAGACTGCAGGCCCAGGAAATAAACGTCTATCTACGATACAAAGAACTTCCTTTTATATGCCACTCAAGCTCAAGTTTACAGACTTTACTCGTGTCCTGTCATAAAGATAACGACTGTTGTAAAAAGTTTTGATTGTATTACACGCCAGATTGGAATCCAAATTCCGCGCGACAGGACGAAACTGCAATGCAGTTTGAAACTTTGAAATTTGCGGTAGAAGTATGTTAAAATATGAGAATATTGGACACATCTTGAGCAGTCACTTTTTATTTTTCCTTTGAGTTTTCAACTGCTCCTGTAAGTTGGCGAGGTCGTGACTTCGTTTCACTAGTGAAAAACGACTTTAAAATATCTTCAATTTGACCAGTTTGCTCTTTGGCTATAAATAACTGAGAAAACTGAAGTTCTATCTTGTTCGCGTAGTCCATTGTAGCGAAACGTGATATTGCTACGACAATAGTTCGATCCCCGCTGCAACAATATGTTTTTCATTTAAAAGTAGACAAGAACCTCTTGAAAGAGTCCCACGTAAAAACATATAACGTATGTACACTTACAATGCCCTAAGGACATTTATATCATTTGTAACTTTACGCATAACTACACTACCGGTGCGACGCAAATAAATTGAGTCCCAAACACCTCTAACTAAATATTTGAGCCCGCAAAATGAATAAACCTATACAAACATAGCGAGGGTGTCTCTTACCTCTTGTAACAAACGTCTTGAGCAAAACGTACCTATTCATTCATCGTAATTCGTAACCCATTAATTTTAGTTTATGTGGACCAGGCCGTTTAGGACCCATAAATTGTGGACATTCATTGTCTCTGGACGTCTGACTAGGCTGGCAGCTGCGGCCGGCCCGAGACGTCCTTTCGACTCAGACCTCGTTGCACCAACGAGTGCCTATTGTTACGACCCCCACCAATTAGGATGGCCCACAAACAACATGAATTTAACAAGCTTCTAACTAATGACACTGGGCACCTTATTTAGAGAACGCAATTTAGACAATTTCGGTTTGGCTATTCGGGATTTAGGCGCGATGATTAGGCAATTTTGTAACCCGCTTTTCATGAGGTAAATCTTAATTTTAAACTAGTGACTTTTGCGATGTTCTTGCTATATTTTCACTAAGCAATGAAGACTTTTATGAATACATGGGTTCTCTTTAGGTTATGACGACGAGGCTAATTGCCGCGACTTAATTATTTGAGCCGACAGTGAATCTGTCTTCTAATCCGTATCTTGTCATATTGTGTATACTTTACGTACCCTTTCGCACGGCACGTCAACCCTTCCCAATTGCCTCATCCCTTGCCCCCTGCAATGCTCTGAGGTCCCTTGTATCCCTTTTTTGTCTAGATTGAATGTCTTAAGTACCCTCTTCCGTAGCTTCAACGAGGTTATTTGGAACACTGAACACTGCGGTCAATAGTGCTTCGGGAAAATGGTGTACGAACCAAATATAAGTAGGCACTGTAGGTAGCCAGTTTTGTTTACGAGATTTTTTAGGACGCAGCTTATGAGCGTAATAAATATACTGTAAATGCTCGTAAAGCACAGCCTTCAGGAAATTTGAGATTACTGCGAATGTAAAGTAAGATGAGCTCATTTAAAATGACTTCACTTGGATTCTATTTGACGGTCGTAAAATACACAGGCGTTGTTATTACATTAGAATAGAAAAGAAAATTCATTTTCGGAGCCATTTTCTCCGACACAATGATGAATTTGGGGACGAAATATAATAAAATACGCCAAGACCACACTTAAGTATCCACGTGTGACTTTTATACCTCATTTTGTCGGAAGCGGGGAAGTGACAGAAATAAATCAGAGATTCAGAGCTCTTTGTGTGCCACGTCCGTAAGACGACACATTCATTGCCGATGGTTAACGAAGTATAAATATGTATGAACGAACATTCATTTATCAGGAGCCATGCTGGGAATTAATAGGAACATGGAGCTACAGACACACTGGTTCTCGATAAAAGTGATACGGTCCATTAGTAAATATTTATCAGTATTGTTTCGCGCCATTTTCCTGCGCGCGGGCTTGACGGCCTATTAGTGAGGGGCTCCCTGAGCCCGACCGCTAGTTGGATAAGCCCGATAGCCCGATACAATATGCAGTTTACTTTCTCTTAATCTAAACGCAATTAGCTGAGTCTCGATATTGCAGAGTGGAAATCCAGTTACGCTGAAAATGTTTTTAACATTATTTCTCCTCGATTCTCGATGAATTTTCAATTAGGTTATATTCAAATTTCAATATGCAACAATAGCAGAATTATGTCATATTTCACCTATTCTCCACTTATTAGAAAAAAAACGGCTAATTATCGACAGTTATTGTGTCATATTGTAGAAATTACTACACTCTAGAGTTATATTTTTAATGTAAATGGTAAATAGATTACATTGCTTTGTATTGATCGTGAAATAACGGAGTTGATTTTACCTTTATATCGAATCGAAATAACGAAAGGGTGATAGCCGTTATTTTTCTAATGTTATATTATAGAGAGTATAAGTTTCTTTAAAGTAGTTTAAAGTATGAAGACGAAGAATATCTAAAGAGCAAATAACACAGTGTGAAATACAAATTTACCGATTTTCTCAATCGCCCCACTATCGAGCAGTGAAATTTTCATATAAATCGGTTCCTAAGTGAGGTTTACTGTTGCTGTTGTTACATAACAGTAAATAAGCTTAAATAAGATTCAGTAAATCTCCCAAAACAATGTGTTTATTGGAACATATTACAATGGTTATATTATGTCTGTTGTATCCACAACGTTACTTCAAAGATTTTCCTCCTTCGCGGCTTCGCTCCGAAAGTAGCGCGGGAAAATAGACGCGGGGTACCTAATACCTTTGCCACTCGAAAATTAGCATAGGAAAATACAAACGCGGGAAAAGTTTCATGAGTATGGTTTCCCAAAACATAACAATTATTGTGACAATATACACGTGAATCGTGTAACAGTCGGATTCACACGCATTTCAGCGGATTAAGAAAATAGAACTGTAAAATAATACTTAAGTACCAAGCGTAATTAATTAGGCATGTTGTTAGTTATCAACAAACACTCAACGAAACCACACACTTAGCTCGGTAATTATCCCCAATAAACTGTTAATTTAGCAGCTCATCAAACCCTTGTTTACTCACCGACAATTACTCGTTTGGGCTGTTACATTATATTAATAACTTAATATCGGACCAAAGGGGATCATTAATTAGCTAAGCAACCTCTCCCGCCAAAAGCATATACGTATCCGAATATCTGTTTGTTTCAGTCACTCATACATATTCGATCCGATTTTTCGTACCTAAATCAAAATTCCGCGCGGCTCAAATATTTGTTTCAAAATATGATGATGAGCAATCTATTTCTACCTACCCTTATTCCGCACATGTCAGTTTGATTACACACGTCGGGCCCATCGCGGGGGGCAGGTCAGTGGGGGGTGGGGGGTATCAGGTCGAGCAACAGGCGCCGGCTGATCAATGAGCATCTCCCGCGCCCCGCACCCCGCACCACCACCTGCGCCGCACTTGTTGCGCGCACGATTCAAACAAATGCAAGCCCACCCGAACACCATTACCACCCTTATTCCTTCCCCAATTAGTTCTATAATAGCCGCGCATAATAACGTTGCATTGTTTCCTGAAGTGTGCTCAACATTTATTAGGTAATATCTGGCTGTGTGTCTCCGAGGTACGGGTGCGATCAGGCGCGTTAGTGCCAGCCTCCCATAAACGTAGCAGCGATAAAGATACGATGATGACCGTGCCATTATGCACCCTTTTGTTCGCTCCTATACCTTGTAGAGTTACCGATATCTTTGGCACATAACTTTAACAAAGGTAGGACTAGATGTGTCGTCAAGGGCCAATCTTCAAGGACGCGGTTCAACTTTCCCATTGTTGAGAACAGATTGGCTCTCACAGTTCATCTTGTAATTAGATATCCGTGTGGTCTAGAACTCTCGTCTGGCGGCTAAGAATAGACCACTACACTTGTTGAGGTGTCGTTTGAGACTAATAGTGGACTATTAGGGCTTATTTACTCGCTTTCGGGCACTTGCAGAATGGGAGCTGTGGAGTGGCATCTTACTACCAACAACAATGTGCTTCTCTTGTTCGGTTCAGTGATATTGGGTCCGTTTTAAACTGTGGGCACTCCTACAATGCATAGATAAAATAGATAGGTACCTAGGTACATTTAAGACATAATAAGAGCCTGGATCAAATATTCAACCCAGCTTTTCACAATCATTTCTGAACATAGATCCCATCACCCACTAAGTGATGCCGTATGATTTCATAACCCTCTTTCTAGTCATAAATGCCAAGAAAAACCATTTGATTTACAAAACCCGCACCACACACCCTGCCCTGATCGACCACATTCTCGTATGAAAATTAATCAACAACTTGTAATACAAATAGTTGAAGCTAGTCAAAGGAATATTTTCCGATCCGCACAGACTTTATGGAAAGCGGGACAAAGGCGCCAAAAAGCTTTACATACCTAAAAAAAATATGAGCCAGCAAATACTCCATTGTGAAATCATGCGAAAATTTATTCAGGCTTGTTCTACACTTTGTTTTCTTTTGACGTAGCATCGGAATCAATTATAAAATGTATACGGAGCGAATGAAAAGTATTTCAAATGCTTTTTCAATTCAGAACTGGGGCCAACTTCTCGTGGATCTATGAAAATAGTTTCGTTGTATTATTTGCAGATAGGAGTTTGCCAGTCATAAAAATTGTTCGCATACCATCACTCTTGTGCCTTCTTTTTCTAAAAGCAATATAAGTTTAAAAAAATGTAGTTTGATTCAAAGGTTTCATGAAATGGTAATTGGGTGATCCTGTTCAAAACCTCTCATCTATAGCTTTGAATTAGAATTCGCGTCTCGTCTCGCTCCTATCGAAGACCTAATGATGTCATCAGAGGACCGGAGGTACCTATTACCTTACATAGATGTTATGTTTGAAGCTTCTTTACATTTTTATTAGATAGAGAGGGTCATGAGATTTTTGTGAGTGAGCTTTAGTGGTTTCCACTGATGAAACACAATGGTGGGGGAAACAATGGTTGCGCCAAACCAAACAAATAAGTATTGTGTAGGGTAGGTAAGCCCAACTGACGTTCAATTGGTTGCGCAACAAACCATAGAGCTATAAGTATACATTTTGTTAGCAGCACAACTACAGTTGCGCCGGTTTGGCGGAAAATCGGAAATAATATGTATGAGCGAAATGCATTTCAGTTTTTCATGCATTTAACGCCGAATATGCTCATTAAAGTGTAAACGAGTTATACTCTGAGAGCCGACGATTTATTTTCCTTTAACGCTGTTTCGCAATAAATCATTTTTGAAATGAAGTTGAATAAAAAAGTGCATTTTAAATGGAAGTCGTAGTATTGTTATGAAAATTATTTTTCTGGTAGAGAGATGATTGATTACGATTCTGTGAATTATTGCCCTACCCTTTCAGAGGAGAGGAATTGATACCAATTCACCTCGCTAGCTTTGTACCTACACGTAAAGCAAGTTGGCAATTTCTGATGTAAATCTAGGTATTCTCAAGATATATTTATTCTTACGATATTGTCAGCAGCATATAACCTATCTACCTTATATGTTACAGGTTCCCTTACTTTGGAAAAGTCACATTAATAACATGAATCTACAACTCAGTGCAGGACCACAAAACGCCAGGCCAGCCAACGTAAAATCGCCATTATTTTTTTACCGACTTATAAAAAGAGAAGGTTCTCAATTCGTCTGTATGTTTTTTTTTCGTATGTTACGCTATATCTCCGGCAATTGTGGATCGATTTCCAAAATTCTTTGGATAATTCTTTTAATAGATAGAGTATACCCCTTTTTTCAGTTAGCTTCAATAATACGAGTACGTATTTGTTCCACTTAGTGTATATTGATGATGTTATGATAACTTCCCGTCGCTGTTACTTAAATAGTAGTAGTATATAAGTAGTGGTATACGAATTTGTGTAGAGTTGTACCACAACTACAAATTGAAAAATTACAGTAATTTCAGAAGCTGGTGGCAAAAATAACGAAACCAAAGACACCGACTGCCGAAATTAAAGTAATTTTTCACTTTGTAGTGAATTTTTTTGGAGGTCG
Organism: Dryobotodes eremita; assembly: GCA_917490735.1. Lineage (NCBI taxonomy): Eukaryota > Metazoa > Arthropoda > Insecta > Lepidoptera > Noctuidae > Dryobotodes > Dryobotodes eremita. The sequence continues at coordinate 20,504,015 of OU823243.1, read as the reverse complement.
TTTGTTTTTTTGTTTCTAATCGCACACCATTTTTTTAGTTTTTAATATTTTTACTCGCCAGACTTTGAAGGCGAGAACCGCTCGTTCAGATACACAATTAACCTTAGTCTCTTGGGTACATTACCAGTCGACAGCGATGCGGAGGAATTTTTTGACGCCATTTTTTAGTTTGTTAATAGTTTTAGTTAGGTTAAGTTAATTAATAAGATGTAAGTTGTTATTTATGTACATATAATTTCAATTCTGAATAAATAATTGTTTAAAACCTTATTTACTACCTTACTTACAAGTTGCAATATCTTACGACATGCTTGGAAACACAAATACCTAACTATGCGTTTGCACCAGAAAACATTCAAACATGTAGATGTTTCAATACTTGTCTCGTGAAACAAATCTCATACAAGTTTTGTTTAATTTACGTTCCCACTGCACGAAACATGAGTGGGTTTTAAGACAGATGTCAAAATTTGTCACACTGTTTGTTAAAAAAGTATTACTCTACGATCTTTGTGAAGTCAAACAAGCAATGCTCACGCATCTTTGGTCTCAAGTCAGACCCTACAGTACTCTAATTGGATCTTCCTATTTGCAAATTGTCAATTATAGCCCGTGATTGGAATCCAGCGCTCGCTTGGCCGCCCACTGTAACATTGGGAACCCAACACTGAACACTGATTGATGAACGGACATGGCCGATATAACATGGTTTGACATGCATAATTGCATAATGAAGATATGGTCAGAAACTGATAAAGTTGGTTAAAGCCAAGTCAAAGTCAAAGTCAAATCATTTATTTGAAGTACGCACTTAATAGAATTGATCTTCTTCTTCTTTAGGGTTTGGTTTCCGCACTTAGTCCTTCAGTTGAACCATTGTGCGTAGGCCATAGCGGCCGTCCGTGGTTATTCCAACCACCCACCTCCCTCCAGAAGTTGATTATGTCTCCTGGTTTGCTAAGAACATCTGTGTAGGATCTGGGTGCCCCGAGGGTTTCTGTCCTAACCTGGGTGACGCCTGTGCATTCAAAGAGCACATGCGCCACGGTTTCGTCAGCCTCCATGCAAGCCCTGCATAGAAGACTGTCCGTTATGCCTATTGTGTAGTGGAAGTGTTTGTCTAGTTAGCAGTGTCCCGTGATGGTCCCCGTCACCAAGCACAGGCCGTTCCTGTCCAGGCGTAATAAACGTCTGGTTAGCCTGCCCTGCACCTTCCCTGGACTTCCTACAGTCCGGTGTCCACCAGCTCTTCGCTTGTGTGTGGGTGAACTCCTGTCGCCACCTGGGTAGCTGGTTGAAGGGGATGGACACGATGGGTTGGGTCCACAGACTGATTCGCTGGATGCTCTTCTAGCCAGTACGTCAACTGCGTCGTTACCCAGTGATCCACTGTGTCCTTTTTCCATTGCAGTATCACACTAGATACCGTTACTCGTTCTAGTGCATGGTGTCATTCTAGTGATAGACTTGAGGTAATATATTTTCTCTCCAAGGATTGGAGAACTGAGGCACTGTCGGAGAGTTTACGTATATGGGGGTCCGTAACTCTCCTGGCTTCTATGACGTACGCCGCCTGTATGATGACCACACGCTACTCCTGGTAGACGGTGTTGAACATTCCCAGCGGGCTGGATAATTATGTTTATGTTGAGGTCGTGAGAGAAATCTCCGACTCCGGTTCCGGAGTTGGTCTTTGATCCGTCGATGTATACTCTCAACTCTTTCGGGCCTGAATAGTCACGCTGTTCTTCTGTGAGTATTATGTTGTAATGCTTTTGAAAGTAGTGTAGTTTCGGGGCTTTGTCGCAGTGTGATGCCATCATTGGTTGTATGTGCTGGACTCTAGAGTCTTTGCTTAGGGTTCCTAATATATTGAGCCTAAAAGCGGCCAGGGCCGCCTCATCCCGCACAATGAAGTGTAGAGGTGGCAGTCTAAGCATTGCCTGTAGAGCAGCAGTGGGTGTAGATCTCATACAGCTAGTTATTGCTACACAAACGAACCGCTGCAGTTATTCGAGTTCTCTTTGGGCTGTGTTCAGGTCTATCCTGGGCCACCATACTAGTGAGCCGTATGTGATAATTGGTCGGATGACTGTGGTGTAAAGCCAGTAAGTGACCTTGAGCCTAATCCCCCAATTCCTGCCAAGCATTCCCTTGCAATGCCACAGGGATATGCTGGCTTTTGTAGTGATGTACTTGTTTTGCCCTATTCTCAAGGAGTTTACAATCTGGAAAGTGAGTCTCGAGAAGGACCTTAGTGGTTTCCTGGTCAGTTAGGTTGTATGAGTTATCAGGTTTTTTCGTCCTGATCAGTTTCCGCCCCTTAGGGAGGTAACCAAACCAAGGGTTCCTTACCCTTGTGGCTTCATTATTGGTCTCGATGGATTCACAGAATTTCCGCCATGCTGTCCTTCTGGCAGTTCTAATTTGCTCTGTTGAATTGCTAACGTAGTGTATCTTTGAGTTTACTAAGTCCAGCGTTCCATCAGGGTTTCCTCTCGCTGTTGGTTTTTAGCGCCCTTCGTTTGCAGCATGCATGGTATATGCTTCGGTTAGGTATTCTGACAGTTTATTCACGATGTATTCCAGTATTTCACATCACCTTCGGTCTTGAGCCTGACAGCTGTCGGGCCTCTGGAACAGAATTGAGTGAGTGGTGTGATCGGAATTTCTTTGGGTATGTAAGCGCAGGTTCTCGGTTTGTCTACACTACGTGTTGTAACATTGCTGCAATGTTACCGAGGCCGCATATTCTGTTGTCCCTGATCTACGGCTATTGGATCAGTGCGATGGTTCGGGGTTCGGGACCACCAATGCTCTGCGTACACTAGCCGTGGCAGTCTGACTATGTTAGAGGTATGTTGGTGGTTGTAAAAAATAGAATAGAATTGATTCTAGGCGCCTAATTACAACCACAACGGGCCGTACATCACAGCCGCAACGGGCCGTAGCGCAACGCATATACAAAAAAGTGCGGTCGGCCCGCTTGTAGTGTACAAAGAAAATGTGCGACGCGGCCCGCCCCACTCTGCCTTAGCCTTTACAGTTCAGTTTTTTTATCATGACGATTGACGATCATTACTCTTCTTACTACTCACTCTACTCATTACTTTCTTGACGGCACGGTTGGCGCAGTGGTTAAGCGATTGGCTGCTGCGCTGCGTGTCACGGGTTCGATTCCCGCACGGAACAAATATTTATATGACCTACAAGTAGTTGTTCCGGGTCTGGCTGTTTGTGTATGTGAGTTAAATGTTTGTAAACGCACCCACAATACAGGAGAAATTCCTAGTGTGGGGCAATGTTTAAAAAAAAAAAAAAAAAAATAGAACTGGTACTGAGAACCAAAGTATCGAGTAATTTTGTGTCAATTTAGATACCTATTAGGTTTGAAAAAGTACCCGTTTTCAGCCCGGATCTAGATTTTTTTCGAGGCGGGGCAGAAACTGTCGTCTGCCGCCAATCCTTTAACCTTTAGTTTCTCTATGAAGCCTTATGTTTTTTTTAAACGTACCTGGACATATCAGACATTTATTTGAATTAGTATAGATGAGTATAGGGTTTGAAATAGGAAGTCGTGCGATTATAGAATTAAAATTTTACTCTTCGAGCCTTTTATTCTGCAAACAAATCTGTGCCTTGTAATAATTAATCTGTTGTGCGACCTGATTTTCGATTGTTAAGAACGCGAGACTCGACTTATGCAGAAAAGCATGACACCAATGAACGCAATCTAGAATGCAAGAGCGAGCTAAGCGAGCGTGAAAATTTTAGCACTCTGCCTCAAATCGGGTCGGGAGTTCGGGAGACCCGGCGCACCCGCTACGTGAAGCAAAATTTCAAATATAAAGAATTTTCTTATATTTTTGACCACAGAGGCACTCATCGAGGAGTGGCAGAATTTAACTGCGTCTACTCGCAACCCGTTCACACCGTTTGACGACCTATGCCTACGCTAATCTCGTAGTTTCCTCAGTGCGCCGCCCGCAGAGAAAGATTATAAGTGTTACGCGTCTCATTGATTGCAAAGTTGCGGTGCGCTGGGTGGTGCCCTTGTCTGCCACGGTTGAATTTGCCGCACCCCAAAGTTGGCGCCCGGGATGCGGGCCCAGGCTTGCCCCCCCCCCCCCCCCCCCACTAGATCCGGGGCTGCCAATGTTTACACTACCAACTTTGTTAATCTATGAAGACTTTATGCATGCATTATTCGTATGACATTTCATGCATACTAATATCATAAATGCGAAAGTAACTCTATCTGTCTGTCTAACGTCTTACATTTTCACGCCTTACACCGTTTGTCCACCCGACACCGTCAACGAGACATCAACGAGAAACGAGATTATTCGAACCGAGCGTGACATCTCGGTGACGGCGTAACACAGTAAATGTATGTATTGTTACATCGGCGTCATCACCTCGTTCTCTTTGACGTCCCGTTGACGTCCCATTGACGTGGCGGTGGACAAACGGCCTTAACGGCTAAACGGATTTGAATGGGCACACAGATAGACCATGCCCTGGGTTAGGACATAGGATTTTCATCCCGGTGTAGTACGTTCCCGTGGAATAATTTATGACCGATTTTGCAGGCGAAGCCGTGGGCAAAAGCTAAATAACCACCACACAAACCTGAACTAAAATTTCACACAACTCAAAGTTGTTAAAAAGATTTCCTGAAACAAAGTTAAAAGTAAGCGCTGTTGTTGTTCTTAAAGACTTTACCCTTAAAAGATAAGCGACGGATAAACCCTCGTATGAGGCATGTACGAGTAGCTATCGAGCGGAGTCTCGAACGCATATCATATCGGGCTTAAGGCACCTGGCCCACCACCGGCGATTAACGAGAAGCGAGTAAATCTAGCAACTAAAAACGAGTTGGCGAGCAGCGAGAAAGCGCGAGTGCGCGGCGGCGACGAATGATTAGGTACTTGCTGGGATACGTATGTTACTAAGCATGCGTCTATCAGCGAGTGTTCAGAGCCGGCAGTCTCGACATAATGTCGAGACTGCCGGCCCTGCACGCTAATGGCCGATTCCTATAATTTAGGGACCGTTATTGGTTAAAATTAAGACTCTTGTATCTTTAACAATAATGAAGCAAAGACCGCATAGCTTTGCACAGTAGATCCTCCCATATGGAAGTAGCTATCACAGGTAAAATTAACTTACGAATCTATTTATACGCCCAGTTTGGAAACAAAAATGCTACCATTGGTAAGCAAAACGATTCGTTTTTGTTTTTAAGAACCGAGCATAAGTGAACTGTTTTTATAACTCTTGTCGCTGCAAAAAACGAGAGTACTCGCCGGGCGGTGTGACCAGTCAGCAATCAACATACCTACAATATTTTATACGTTTCTTGAGCGAGAAAATCGTTGATAGCTAGTCGTTTCCTCGCCGGCGCGCGGCGGTGGGACACATGCCTAAAAGATCACAATATTACGAGTAAGAAGGTACCCTCCGCACGTAACCAACCGTATACATTGATTGGTTCTGACAGTTTACCAGGATAAAATCGGAGAAGCTGTGATTATGTAGAGATTTTTGCATTATTCACTTGTTTTTGAGAAAACAGTGGATGTTTGCTTATCGCATAGAACAATTCGGGGGGAATGAGTTGCCAAAAAACATTGGTCCAAATAACTTTTACTTATAAAAGTTTAAGTAACTACCAACTTTCACGTTTCGGGCGAACTTCCATACAAACTTTTATTCTTTAGGGAACGAAAAATCCTTCCTTAGTGCTTACTTTCGCTAGCGCGTTCTCTGTCAGTGAATGAATGAATTTAAGATTTCACCACATTTGGCTAAAAGTCAAAGTCAAAGCATTTATTTCAAATAGCCACATAAAAGGTACTTTTGAACGTCAAAATTAATTTAGAATAAAATAGAATTGATTCTAGTTGCCCCTTCTAAAAGGTAGTTTCGTATGGAGAAGAATGGGCAAGATACTCCAACGTTACGCACTCTTTTAAAATGTTTTACAATATTTTGTATACATTAATTATATAACTGCTGCATGATATAGCTTACAGAGTAAGCAAGCTGAAGTGGCAGCGGACTGGCCATGTTTGTCGAAGGACCGATGGCCGGTGGAGCAGACGAGTCCTGGAGTGGAGACCGCGTATCGGCAAGCGTAGTGTGGGACGCCCCCCAGCTAGATAGACCGACGACCTCAAAAAGGTGGCTGGGACAGACTGGATGCGGAAGGCGGAGGACAGGGTGTTGTGGCGCAGCCTGGGAGAGGCCTATGTCCAGCAGTGGACTGCGATAGGCTGAGTTGATTGATTGAATTATATAAAGAAAAATAAAGAAAGAAAAATGCGTTTATTGGCATTGCAGCAACAAAAATACACCTTAAAACTAAAAAATACGGAACAATGATTATAATGCCAATGGGGCCTCAGCTCAGCATAATGTCAGATGACAACACAAGGTGTACCACCTGACGCTGATTTTCAGCTGTAACCCACGAGTGCCATACGCTAGAATAATAAAAAGAATAGGGAAGTGTGTGTCCGTTCTAATAAATTAAAAGTGTTGTGGCATGGGTGTGTGTGTGTGTTGTGTTGTAATTAATGAAAAACTAAAATAAATACCCAATACCTGCGTACATTAAACTAATAAGTCTAAAGTCCCTAGATCTAAAAGACAAAATCGTGTGACTGCGTGTTTCTTCTTAACTACGAAACGGATTTTCATGTGGTTTTCATTTCCATTTATGGTACAAACTATAATAATTGACTAATAAAAAATTATAGCAAATTGAAATTAAAATAATAATTGAATATAATTATATGTGAAGACGATGCACCTAGAATAAAATTATCTCAGTGGTGGAGCGATTAGGTGCTACGCTATGTGTCTTGTGTACTATCTTGCACAGAACAAATATTTGTGATAGATGTCTCTACGCTTAAGAATCTAAAAATGTTTAATTAATTAAAGACGCATGGTCAATTAAATTACTCTTAATTGCTGTAATTCCTTAGTCGGCTTTTACGACACCTAACGGCGGCGGCGGGAATGAGGAAGGCTATATTACAGGGAAACACGTGTAAGGAAGCCTTCGGTAAATTCAAACGGCCAACCTCTTCACAATTTTTCAAACTAACGCCTTTTATTATTAAGTGAAAACCATTTTATCTCTGCTTCAAGCTGTCAGCTCGCAGACTTTCCGTTTAAAACTTTTCAGGCTTCTCTAAAATTTCCTTTTCAATTTTATTCAGTTTAATGTAAGTAGAAAATGCATTTTACTATGCGAAAAAGAGCGCTTTTCAATGATAAAAAGCTTCGCATGCTTTGATAATTTTATTTACTTACCTACTGGCTTCAGCCCGCGACGTCGTCTGCGTGGACTTCGCAATTGGGTCCAGAGAGAAATTAAAAATGTGATAAATTGATGACAGTCGCCATTCATATATCGGGATAAAAGTATCCTAGTGTTAATCCAGCACTGTAATTGCGTAACAAACTCTATCACAATCTGAATCCTTTTGGAGCCCATTGCTTCATGTGTTCGAAAAATTTGTCTGCTCCACAACGTAAATAACGCAATGAATGTTGATGAACTGTCAAAATGAAAGCCCGGCTACATATTAATCTGTACATTTCCAGTATAAGCTGCAGGGCCGTATTTAAGCGTGTGGAGGTCCTGGGGCAACCAAAATGTGTAGGCCCCGAAAATGTTGTGTAACAGACGATAAAAAAAAAATCCCACGTTTTTCAATATTTTTTAAACAGTCTGGATTTTTTAGATAGGGCAGTAAGGGCAAGGTACCTTAACCATTGTACCTACACACCGTGTGTAAAACAGCAAAAAAAAAGAATATTAAAGGAAAAGTTGTTTCAAATCCGTTAAGCCGTTTTTGTGTGATTGCGTAACAAACATACAAACTGTCACATTTTATAATGTTAGTAAGATGAGTAATGAGTTTGTTTTGCTTTACAGAATAGGCCTCTCCCACCCCAGACCCTTCCACAGTTTTCGGTCGTGAGCTTTCCTTGTACATGTCGCACCCGCTGTCGATCTCGTCATCCTCCCACCTACGCACCGGTCTTCCTCTTTTCCTGTTCTCCTCTCGGACCATTCAGTGAAGTCTTTGGCCCATTTCTCTATATTGCTTCTGTACTATCATACTATCAGATACCTATGTACCTACCAATAAATATAAAAAATTACTGTACTAGATAAGTACCTACCTACCTATCAGAATTATCGTGTTAGATAATGTTGAGCAAGATATTGCACCTATGTGGGACTAAATGGAAGTAATGGGACAGCATATAAAAATTACATTTTATAACCATTAACAATTTGTATGAACATACCTAGTTAGCAAAACACCCCTCTTCAGAAAACTTCAACATTGGTGCCGATTCTCTTGTACACCGAACTAAACTCTCACTAAAATTCCTTACTTTTTTGGCTATGAGAATCTTAAAGCTATTCTGCAAAAAAATATCTTAAAAAAAAATTTTTTGACCCTACTAAAATTTAATTTGACAATCGAGACTCTACGTGGTACTTGTTTGCCCTACCCCGTAATTGCTTTTTAGACTTGCGAGGCGCGCTTAGTGGCAGCCTCGACGTGTTTTATATGGATTTTTTCACTTTTTGAATGGAAAGTATGAAAAATTAATACCTACAAGTTGAGTTTTAGGGGTGTTTATGGGTGCTATAAAGGGGGTCGACATTTTCATTATTATTGCGATAGGACACACAATTTTCGAAATATACTTACGCAAAATAAAAGAAAAAAAAGATACAGTAGGTACTGTTTTTGAAAGAAAGAAAGAAAAATATTTTATTTGGGACACGCACAGGAAATACAAAGTTTAAAAAATAAAAAAGGAGCATTTAAAACTAACAAAATTAACAATAAAAAGAAAAAGAAAAAAAACAACAATAAACAAGTAAAAAACCAGTTCGAGGCCAAAAAGGCTCCTATCTCAGCATAATTCTACGATATTTAAAAAATAAATACCGCAGCGCTGCACCTGAAGTCGAGGTGTTTGGTGAATTTTAGTTCATGACAACTAATCTTATTCCACACCTTTTTAATCGCGATTAAAAATAGTCAGTCAGATTTAATTAGCCAACCAAAAGTTTTGGTGAATAACGTCAAATTCAGAATAGCAAAATTGCCATTTGCTGCAAGTGCTGTCAAACTAAAATATAGTTAAGTTGTATCACTTTAGTCTATTTCAGAATAGGATATCGTCGTTTGACCGGAATAAACAAAATTTTGGTGATTTTTAGTCTAGTTTAGAGAATTTTGTGACAAGAAAATCGACACCAGTATCCTACAAACTTAGGTCTCAGAATCTGAAAATCAAAATGTAAATTCAGCAATCTATAACCTAATAAGATTTAGAAACGAATGCGATTTAGAAATCATGGATTGCGTCTCAGGCACGAAGTGTAGGTACTAGGTACGAGTCAGCTGTAAGACAAGCTGCACCAACTTTAATGAGGATACTACGTACCTATATACCATTTTTGTTAATATAAAGCAGGGGGACACTAAGGATAACTAAACTAATATTCTAAACTATAATATAAAACTAAACGATATTATAATAATCCTAACTAATCCATACTAATATTATAAATTCGAAAGTCTCTATGTTACCTTTTCACGCCTAAACCGCTGAACTGATTTCGATCAAATTTGGCAAGAAGATAGATGGCATCCTGAGGAAGGACATGGCTACTTTTTTTCCCGGTAGCACGTTTCCGTGGAATAATTTCCGAAACCTACGCGGGCGATGCCGCGGCGCGGCGGGGAGAAGCTAATAAATATTATACATGCGAAAGTGAGTTCCTTTGAGACACATCACTACAGGGCGGCGCCGTCAACGTGAAACGGCACGACGTCGTACCGCGCCACGGCGGGCGTCGTGTACGGTGTGCCGTGAGCCGGCGCGGCACACCGTACCGGACGCCCGCGCCGTGGCGCGGTACGACGCGCGGCGTTGTGCCGTTTCACGGTGGCGGCGCCGCGCCGTGGTGATGTGTCCAGGCCGTTACGCTTTCACGGTAAATTGGCTAAACGGATTTGGCACATGGGTAGACCATGACCTGGATTAGGATATTTGATACTTTCTATCCCGATATTCCCACAGGGCCGAGACTTATGTGGGTGAAACGGTGGGGCACAACTAGGACAATATACATCCTGTTGACTCGTGAAACGAAAATGGAAAAGTCACCCTCCTTTTCTTAGTATCCGAGCAACTAAAGTAAGCCAGAGGCATCACAATCTGTTTAAAATCGAATTACAACAAAAACTTGTATTGATAAAAAGTGTTACTTACTATTTTTAAAGTGAAAACTTATTTAGCCCCGTTGTGGTTTAAAACTCGATAAACCGAAAAAGCGACATTAAAAAGAGACAAACAATTCAACGTGCGAGATAATGAGATAGAATACATTATAAAGTCTTGAAGTTCACATTTTTGAAGGTTTCACTTCTATCGCGTGTGAACTGCACAAATGGTTTTTTTCGTTTTACCTGTTTTGGGTTGGAGTTGAGGTGGCATTGGAGCGAGGACTTAAAAAAAAACCGTATATTTTTTGTTTCGGAACTTTTTTGCAGCATTGGGTTGACCTTGTCTATAGAAATCATTTAGCTTTTGAGTAGCATGGTCCTATGACGCACCGTTTCCGAGAAATAGGCTTTCGAAGCGAGCTCAGGACTTGGAGCACCCTAACTCAGACAGGTGAGGTTCGAAGGGGATGGTAGGGTCTAGTGAGCGAACGAAGCGGGCGAACCAAGACAACGCCATCCCTTTCGTGGTTATTCTTTTTAAGCCATTTAGAAGTAGGAGACGACTACGCCTACTTGCCACGTAGGGCCATGCTTCTCAGAACCTAAATGGATTCTATGGTCAAGGTTAACCCGATACTGCAATAAAATTGGTAGATATCCGAAAGATTATTTTTCCAAAAAATGTACTGACCCAAAAAAATATTTTTTTATTTTTTGTTTGTTTTCATTTTGCTCATAGTGCCCCTAAGCGTATACTGCAACTCCTACTAGTCCGCCCCTAAGACGACCCACTGACCCTGTTTCGTAGTTATCGCTAAAAGACTGGTGTCCCATTTGCACAAAAAAGTAACAACTGCTGCAGTAGTGATGTTCACATTCTTGATTTTAGTTGTTAGTTCTCCGAAATCGATTTGCTTAAATATTTTTATGGTAAAATGCCAGATAACAAAAAAATAAAAGAAAACATTGCTCTAATGTTCTATTTGCTATTTGTGCATACGAATTGATGCGTTTCACATAAGTTGTTGAGTTCTTAATGATTATTCTTGAGTCCATCGATTTTAGTTCACTCACACTTCCAACACTACTACGGGCTGACACAGAAAAAAAATGTGAGTGCAGTGAATGTCAATTTTGTGCTATTTTTGTATTTATAATTCCATTTTGTGCTGTCGCAAAACAATTTATCACCAACGATAAGACACTAAAACTTGATTATCACTCATAGGGTTCCTCGTAACGTAGAACGCGTAAGTCGACCTTGTATTTTAAACCCTGTTACTTGCTGTTTGTCGCTGTTAAAAATCAGTCATGAAAAATATTATTGGAAAAAGTTGGCGTGACTCTGCTTCGTTAATAGTGCTCACCAAGCGGAATAGCGAGTTGTTATCGCGCGTTGAGGATCGTGGCGGTGTTAATTACGACATATTGTTGCAGACTCGGACGCGCAGTGCTTCGTTTGCCAACAGCGTGGTGTTTCCCGGCGGAGTCAGCGAGTCCGCGGACGGGAGCCCCCGCTGGCTGGAGCTCCTCAAATCCTTCGGCTACTCGAAACAAGATTTGGAAGCATTTCACCGCCCTGATAGTGTTATCAACCAGATTTTCCAAAATAATCCTATACAAAGGTAATATTTGTCGAGCTTGACATCTCGGCATTCTCGGCTGACGTTTTCGTCAGTCACACACTAAATGATAACGACAGTAAACACTAATGCTTGCACACTTGTATATCACTTTATATTTAACACCAAGTGAAGTGCTGTTGCAATCATTTTATGTGTTGTGTACATTAGCTAACTTGTATATTTATGTTTTGTACTGATACTTAGTTACTGTGGTTGTCTTCATATTATTTCTTGATGAATACTTTCTATTATAACTTGTGTATATAATAGCTGAATCGTGAGTGTTTTCCTTATATTTTTTAACATACATTAACAGTAACAGGTTATGCAAAATAAACATAAATGCCAGAGCATTCATTATAACCATATTTGGTATGTTAATGGTTGGCCACAGTTTGATAATCTTTTTCTTTATAGTGAGTGCTAGTACATCATAACTACCCAATTTATTAAGTCTCCATTCGACATTGAAATGATATTATGAAGGATACGTTTATCTTCTTAGTAAGATTTTTCTGTTCTGTTCTAGCAAACTTCCCATCATATTGGTTTTTGTGCCAACCAAAAACAAAGAGACCAAACGACAACTGAATCAAGACATTTGATTCTTAATTGAGCCAACAGCGATCAGTATAAAATATCTCGCATATGCTCACTAAATATATTGGCCTCCAACAATGCCTTATAATGTGTTCAATTATAGCTCCAATATACCAATGTTGGTGCAATTTTGGCATTCATGTCAGATTATATCTACTTAAATAAAGCAATTGTGTACAAAACAAGTAATGGGCATAATTGTGCGGCCAACATTTGTCATTGTGTAATGTAAGCTTTTCAATTGTGCTCATGAATAACATTTGTGTTTATAGACATTTGCAACTGAGGATAACAGCAATCAGAGAGACTTTTGAGGAGTTGGGCCTGTTGATCTGCAGTCGGAAAAAGAAGGAGCAGAGGACTGGGCTATGGGCAGACATCATAGAGGATATTGATGTCAACTACTGGCAAAGTCGGGTGAGTATATTATCTATACTATGGGTTGTTGACTTACAGTTGTGTCAATATTTTGTTGTAGGTATATTTACACATGTTTCAGTAAGAAGCAGGAGCTCAAATGCAATTTGCATACATGTGTGAAGTTTTTAGGTATTGCAGAAATGAAAATAATTGCTATTTCAAGTATTATATATATATTTTTTAGTAGTATGTATTGGCTTACTTATCAGCACAGTTACACAGTTTTAGTTATAATTTACTAATCCAAAGGTGATAATTGTGCTAAATCTCATATGGCCTGTTTCACCAGCACTGGATGATTTCCAGTTAACTGAAACACACATAAATAAACTCACGCCTTCTTCCCTTGGGGGAAACTACAGAAGGCCATCTGCTACGATTCCTACATACTCCTTTTGCTTTGTTTATGTTCATACAAGCAAGCCTGTTGCTAGGACTATGCACCTGACCTTTCTGAAGACCATCACCAATAATGTCATATATGTCCTTCTAAAGCGTTCCACTCACATCTGCCTTGTAAATGCCTTGTTAGTCGCCCTTCACTCATCGATCCGTCCTTTCATTCCAGTTAACTGATTTGACAGAATATTAAAAAAGAAACTGGTAAGTAGATTCTACCAGATAAATAGTACATATCTGGGCATTGTGAAAGAACCTGTACTGGACTACTAAAAAACAAGTCATCGGAAAAACACAATTTCTAGAAATTTGTAGATGAATAAGTCAATATAATAATATGCAAACAATCAAACAACATCCTTTTGAATGAATCATTTTGGCACCAACATCGACAGTATAATTAATTAGTTGAATTGGATAATATTACGACTTACTATAAAGTCATTATTTTACTACAACAACACCTACTGTCATATTCTTATAATGGACTAGCTTAGAGTCTAATAAATTTTTACTTATTCGCCAATATTTATGTGAACTTTATGTTCTTTTAGCTAAACAAAGACCCTGGGGACTGGTTTACCTTGTGTGAGGAGCAACACTGTTATCCTGACATCTGGTCCTTGCACTACTGGAGCAATTGGCTGTCTCCTGTCAAGCTCCCAAAGAGGTTCAACACCGCTTTCTTCGTGACTGCCTTGGAAAATAAGCCAAAGAGCATTGGAAGCAGCTCTGAAGTGGCTGAAGTTCAGGTAATTCTTTTTGCAATGCTTATTTTTGCCAATGGGTTTCCACATGTGAAATAAATAAAACAGATTTCTTGCAAACCATCTACTTTTTATAAGCAATGACTGCATATTTTCAAAATGGTGTTAATCTACTTGATACTTTTCAGATATATGAATTTCAGTCTTGTGTGTTGAAGAAATCAACTCAGTCCTAAAAAATGATTCTCTTTTTGATAGTGGCAATTTACCAAAAACGTATAAAATCAAAGTTTTTGAATTTAGGATAATTTAACTAATAAATAATATAGAAAGCAAGAAAAGTATTTTATTTGGAACACACACAGGAAATCAAAAAAAATATATAAAAAAGGAACAATTAAAAAACTTACAAACAAACATACAATATAACAATAAAATTAAAAGGCCTATGTGAGGCCAAAAAGGCTCCTATCTCAGCATAATGCTGTGATATTTAAAAAAATAAATAAATACCGCAACGCTGGAATTCTGATAGGGCCCGCTGTGATGTAATGGTCACACCTACGGATATGCATATAATATATCCATACAATTGCCCGCTGTGATGTCACAGACACACCTACGGACATGCATATAATATACCCATACAATATCTCAACTGTCTGTCTGTAATTTAAGTTTACATGGTTTAATGTTTTTTTATTTTTTATTTCAGTGGTTGAGCCCTGCTGAAGTTATATACAGCGACAAGAAGCTACAAGTACCTCAACTGTATGAGCTCAACCGTTTGAACCAGGTGAAGGACTTAAAAGAGCTAGTCAAATTCGCCCAAGACAGGAGTGGACATGGTACTGACTTAACGTATCCATTCATAATCAAAGTAAAAGATGGCGTCTTGTTTCTGTTACCTGGTAATTATCTTGTAATCGTTTTCTTTATTGTTTCAAATGAAATTTAAATAGTACTGATAACTTTATTTTGTTCTCAGGCGATGAATTATATCCTTCAAGTATAGACTACAACGACAATACAACTAACTATATAGACCAAACTATATTAGAGTTAAGAGAAGCTTCTAAAACCATTCATAGACTTGAATCAGGAAAGGAGAAAAAGCACTTAGTAATTCAGAATTACAAACCTAAACATCACATCAAAATGGAAGATAAAACCTACCCAGGTTTTTCTGCAGTTTAAAATACAGTTTGTAGTTCAGTTCATGCCTTAAAGTTTGGCCTTATTAGCAGTACATATAAGAACAAGTAGTAACTGTAGAACTAAATCAGGTGTAGGTACATTAAGTGGTGGTAAAGATGGCGGGTTCCGGGCACACGTGGCCCAACAGCCAGGACGACTACGAGCTGCTGGACGTCATCGGCTGCGGCGCCACGGCCGTCGTGCACGCCGCCTTCTGCCGCCCGCGCGGCGAGAAGTGCGCCATCAAGCGCATCAACCTGGAGAAGTGGAACACTTCCATGGACGAGCTGCTCAAGGAGATCCAGGCTATGTCCAGCTGCAACCACGAGAACGTCGTCACCTACTACACCAGCTTCGTGGTCAAAGAGGAGCTGTGGCTCGTGCTCCGGCTGCTCGAGGGCGGCAGCTTGCTCGATATCATCAAACACAAAATGAGGATATCCAACTGCAAGCACGGTGTGTTCGACGAGGCGACGATCGCCACCGTATTGAAAGAGGTGCTTAAGGGCCTCGAGTATTTTCACCAGAACGGTCAGATACACAGAGACATTAAGGCCGGTAATATCCTACTCGGAGACGACGGCATCGTTCAGATCGCCGACTTCGGCGTGTCGGCGTGGCTGGCCACGGGACGCGACATCTCGCGGCAGAAGGTGCGCCACACTTTCGTAGGCACTCCCTGCTGGATGGCCCCCGAAGTTATGGAGCAAAACCACGGTTACGATTTTAAAGCCGATATCTGGTCTTTTGGAATTACAGCCATCGAGATGGCGACCGGCACTGCGCCGTACCACAAGTATCCTCCGATGAAAGTGCTCATGCTCACGCTACAGAACGACCCGCCGACGCTCGACACCGGCGCCGAGGAGAAGGACCAGTACAAGGCGTACGGCAAGACGTTCAGGAAAATGATATTCGAATGTCTGCAGAAGGACCCGGCGAAGAGGCCGACGGCCACCGAGCTGTTGAAGCACTCGTTCTTCAAAAAGGCGCGCGACCGCAAATACCTGGTGTCCACGCTGGTGACCATCGGGCCCAGCATGGAGACGCGCGTGCATAAGGCCAGCCGGCGCCAGCCTGGCGCGTCGGGCCGCCTGCACCGCATGGAGACGGGCGAGTGGGTGTGGGAGAGCGAGGAGGACGACGACGACGACGAGGACGACGCTGAGCGCGACCGGCCCATGAACACGCTGGAGCGCGCCGACAGCTCCGATAGCGACGACGACCGCGCCGGCTTCACCATCGGCTCGCTGGGCGCCGCCACCGACGCGCCGCAGGTCAACCTCGTGCTGCGCATGCGCAACGCGCGCAACGAATTAAACGATATCCGCTTCGAGTTCGCGCCCGGCAAGGACTCGGCCGACGGCATCGCCACGGAGCTGGTGGGCGCGGGCCTGCTGGACGCGCGCGACGCTGACGTCACAGCTCGCCAGCTGCAGCGCCTCGTGGACGACGTGCTGTTCCCGGGCGCCGGGCCCGCTCCGCGCTCGCTCACGTTCCGCCTGCGCTCGGCGCCGCCCGAGCCCGAGGACGAGAACAGTCTGCTCGGCTTCGCGCAGCTCTCCATCGTGGACTGACCGCCGAACGCGGCCCGCACGCTGTCTATGCTTAGGTACCTCCTACGTATTTTATGGGTGGATATGGAATTATATTAGTTGTATACCGTTTATGCGGTGGTGATTTTTGTGGACGGATGGCGCGGGCGGCGTCTTGTAGTCCCCCCGCCCCGCCTGTCCTCTGCGTGCGCGCATCGAGTCGTCTGTATACGAAAACTATCGCCGCGTAGCTCAAATGAATGTATATTTTACATTATGATTATAAGGGTGAATCTGAATTTATAAGAGTATTTTTTGTGATCGTACCGTGTCAATTTTGCTGCTTCCAACACTGTAATCGATTAGGACCCACATTCGCAAATTTTGCAATGCTATACAAATAATGACAATGAATGACAATAGTTTGCGCAGGCGTATTGAAGAAATCCAACTTGTAAGATAGCACTTTTTTAGCGTATTATACTTGTTTGTAATAAAAGCTATCTATATTTGTAATTCGTATTACTTTTTAACAACTTCCAAGTGCCATATTTTAAAAATATGAATGGACAAAAAATGTATACTGTAAGTTTGACAGTGATAAAATTGCATATAATAATAATCATTACAGTGTTAATTTTAAATAGCAGGTCTATATAGCACCATAGAATGTTCTTTTTACATTGTTATTTGTTTGTTGCTTATTTTGGAAGTATTTTAATAATAAAAGATGAAATCGATTTCGGCAGGATGTTTTATTAAAACCTCTATGATTTTTCAAAAACGTTAACTAAAAGCTATGTTTGTTCTTAGACTAAAATTACATTATTTTATAACAAGTTCACGAAGGTGGTAGAGTACTGGCATCCTGCTTTCTGTTGCGAGTGGTCCGATCACAAGGTGCCACTGCCGACTGCCACTAGCACAGCCACACAGCAGACTGCACAGTGAGTGAAACAATAAGTATCTGTAAAAACTCAGTTTGGCATCTAAACATTGTCGAAATAAACCATCTATAACATTCCAAACATTACCAACTTTCATTCCTGTTCATAACATTATAAAGAGATTCTTAATTCTAAGCGTAATAAGAGTTGAAAAAGCAATAACGGTATAAAAATAAGTTTTTAGGTACATACAAACTTAACTCCATAGCATGTTGGTCCACAAAGAAAAAATAAAAGTTCTATTTTATTGGCTACGAGTATTAAACTACCACAACGAAGGTTTTCTGTCATTTTTACAAGTTATTCTAATTAAATGCGATGCAGTCCATACTGTTTTACTTTTTGACAGTTTAATTAGTAATTTTAATTGACAATTTCAATATATTATGATCAAGCGACGTGATGTGCAAGGAAATAGCTACAGATTAACTTGTAACAAGTATTTTATCATTTTATTCAATTCACGGTACTTGTGCTGGCCACAACAATCATTGACAATAGTTTTGCAATTTACATATTGTTTAAATTACATAGCCTCTTTGATTTTGAGAACGTACTTATTTCCCGTAATTTAGAACATATTGCAATAAAGTAAGGTCTTTTAAGTACATTCTGTTAAGTACAAAATTAGTTCTAAATTACTGGAAACATGAAATCAACAATTGTTGGAGTAGCTTTTAGTAGGAGCGAGGCGGTTGTGGCCACCACACAGTTTTTTAATTACAGTCGGCAAAAGAGACAAGTATCCAGGGTCGCCAGATATAGTTGAAGTTTAGTAAGAAACAGATGAATATTTTCGAATAAAATAAAATAAAATTAATAGAAAAAAACTGGTCACTTATCAAATTAAATTTCATTCGAAAACATTAATCGATTTCTTACTAAACTTCAACTATATCCGGCGACCCTGCATACTTATCTCTTTTGCCGACTGTACATAGTTTATATCATGTTTCGTGTAAAAAATATTCAAATTGTCATGTTACTTACAACTAGTGCTAATATAATAATGTTTGAGAATCATTTACATACACAGTGACTAGGCAAAATGAAGCGTCTAATTAAGTACTTAAGTCTAACACACTCACTCTAGTAAGGCATTAACAACATTGAATTGTGTCATAATAAATAAATAATTTAATCAATATGTTCCTAATAAAAATATTATAAATAACACTTAGACAACATATTATTCATAAACTTATACAATAATTGTGCAGAAATTATAGAACCAGCTGCTTATGACTAGGTTTAAAATATAAAGTTATGGCACATCTAAAAAAAAATATTATTTAAATACTTTGTGCGCGAATATTTAATCATTCATTAAATAGGTACTATAAAAATAATTATTTAAAACACTACAAACAATACTTTTGGAAGACTAAATTATTAAGTGGAATGTTACGTGAAAATTGTAGTATAAAATTATGAGATTCATAATATCGCAGTTTGTACGCAGAACATTATAAATTTATATTTACGGACCTAATATTTTGTAAGTTTGGACGTCTTCCGTCGGAGTAGCGTTCGTCAGGCCGATCTAAGCAGTAGGCCCATGTATGAAAAACAATTAGGAACGTAGAAACCCCACAAATCCTTGTGCCGTGCGAGAAAAGTACAACCCGTTCACGCTAAGCTTGCCGCTGACAATGTGATATCACTCCAAATATCGAGAAAATTTAAGAATATTAAGGTAAAGTAAAGGTAATAAGTAATAATCACACGCGCTTGTGATGAGGTTGGGTACAATACTGAGAGGGCGACTCAGCGGTGCGGTAGGCCGGCTGGGGAGCGGACGCGCGTTCTACGGACCGGCAAACTTGGCGTGAACGTGTTTTAGTGATAGCTTACAAATTAATTGTACTATAAGAAAGCGTATAGCGGTGACTTACTTCTAAGTACGCGAAGAGTTTGTACAAATAAGACTCGTTGAAACGTCCTCGCCGGAAATACATAAACACAGCTTGTAGTAGAGCAGAACAAGAGTTTCAGAAAAATAAATTTTTGTAAAGAGTTTTAGAAAACAAAAGGATTTTTTTGTAGAATTAGTACAGTACTGAGAGCGTAATTTTAAATAATGTATAGACAGAAGTTTGGGCTGAAGCTGAGTTGACGTCTGTCCAGCGAGGTCAATCACTTTACCCTTAAAAACTTAACGATACGCGCCGGAAAAATTTGACACTCGGGAAGTGGACGAGCGAGGGCCGCCGCGGCCGGGATGCGAATCAGAACAGTTCAACGACCTTACGCTTCAGGTAGTCTTTGAGGGGCGTGTAGTAGTGGCGCCGGAGGGCTACGAGCTCGGGCTTGCGCTTGAGCTCGCGGAGGGGCGCCCAGTCCGTCTCGAACAGCAGCAGGGCCAGCAGGGCCAGGCACAGCCACACCACGACGAAGGACGGCACGAAGGCGCGCAGCAGGCTGAAGGGGCGCGGCGCCGGCGCCAGCGCGGCGCCCGGCGCGGCCCAGTCGTCGCCGGCCTGCGCCAGCTGCGCCAGCGTGGCCGACGTCACGCCCGACTCCGACGACGAGTGCTCGAACGAGTCGCGGAGATTGTACTCCGTTGGGATCGCTGCAATATTTTAAACAGAAACAGTTAGGACGTACGTGTTTTCAAGCTTATCTGCCAGCTTTTAGTGCCGTTGTCTGAATAAGTACCTGTCATATTTTATGGATTGTTTTATGAATAAGAGTTATTATAATACTGTGCAAGTGTAAACCTTAAATATTACAAAGTCGGGACCTCGTCATCTTATACAGTATAGAAACCACATAATATGCAATAAATTAAACCACAGTAATACTAGTCCACAGAAGTAGAGCAAAATTAAATATTAAAATAAAAAAATCTATATTTTCAAACAAAATAAATTCAGTAAAAATAAACACTCTATTTAGACACCGTACTTTGACCCCTGGACGAAAAGTGGCAACGATGCACGCGGGCAGCATGGCGGCGTTCTTGTGTCGGCTTTGATCTTAAGCTTTGCTTCGTTTGACAATAGTGCCAATTCTCTTGTACACTGAACTAAACTATCACAAAAATTTCTTGTTTTCGTTTAAGAGTATCTTAAAAGCTATTCTACAAACAAGATTCCCTAAACTTAAAAACAAATATGGCACAACTAAAATCGAATTAGATATATTTCTCGACTCCTTTAAAAGAAGCTAATGGTCGATAACAGGTGTCCTATCCTACGGGAAAGGCGCGCGCGCACTTGCGCCGTCGCCTTTGAAGAACGCCGCGTGCCTCGTGTCGCCTGTTTAAAGAAGCCGCCTAAAGACGCCGCTGCCGACGCACAGTGTTGTTTTTGCCTCGAAAAACGGACATCCGCTTTTTATCAACTTATCCGATAGAGCAGATTATTTTAAGAGTAAGAGTAAAATACTCGTGTGCCGATTTTACACCAAACACGAGTAAAAAAATGTTTACTTTATTTTTAAACTTTTCTAAATTAATTAATTACAAAAACAATACGCATTATTATACCCTTTTGTTTATTATGTGTAATAAAACTATATTAAAGCTATTTAAAAAAAATACAAAAGAGTACTAACTAGTACAGATGTAAAGAAATATGCTTTTTTTGTGTTTTTAGATTTTGATTTTTCATGGTTGTGTCTTCGCTTAGTTGGATTCAATATTTATTGTAAATCATACTCAGAACCCAACCAATCACTAAAAAAAAAAAACACATCCAAATCTCGCGGTATCTAGGAGTACTAGGAGTAATTCACTTTTAAAGTTTTTTCTGATAATTTTGATTTTAGGGTCATCACTTCACAAAAAATAATAATTTTTGTTTATAGGTTTAAATTTTATGTTGGATTCAATTTAACATAGAATAATACTTATCTACGTATACATATTACCACCCACTCTCATAAATTTTACAAATAATGTTCTTATATATTTTTATTATTTTTACATCGAACTAAACATACAACTAAAGTAAAGTAATTATTTATACTGATGTTTTTCATGCTTTATTAAATGTCGAGCCAAGTTCAGAGATGAACAGGGTGAAGCACACCTTTCACGAACCATTTCGACCTACTTTCCACCACCTAAATCTATTAGACCTACGAAAATATCTCTAAATTTAAAAATAATTTTGACGCAACTAAAATTTAATTTGACAATCGCGACTCCACGTGGTACTTGTTTGCCCTACCTCGTGAATTTTTTTTAGAGCTGGAGGCGCGCATTGGGGCAGCCTCGACGTGTTTAATATGGAATTTTCCACTTTTTGTATGGAAAATATGAAAAATAATAACCTACATGTAAAGTTTTAGGGGTTTATTTGTTTCGTAGAGGGGGTCGAAATTTTCATCAGTTTTGCAATAGGACACACTATTTTCGAGATATAAGCAAAATATAAGAAAAAAGAGATACATTATTGTTTTTGCATCTGCAGGCGTAGCATGACGCTTTCTGTTTCTTGGAAGACAAGACAGCTATTTCTATACAAAGTGACATTTCGTTTCTCTATTTTTGACATCGCACCGTAAAAATCCTTCTACAATCCGTCATTTTATCTGTCATTTTACCGATCGTTGTCTAGGTCTTTTTATATGTAGACTATTTCAGAAGAAAGTTTTTTATCCCAAACGTCAAAATCACACTGACAACTGTCAGTTGTCTAAGGTAGTGAAGACAATTTGATTTTGTAATCGCCATGCTAAAGACAGTAGAAAACTTTTTACTCGACGGCCGCAAAGTATAAAAATGGAATTTTTCACTTTTTGTATGGAAAATGTGAAAAAGTATTACCTACATGTTTAGTTTTAGGGGTTGAAGGATTCAAAAAGGGGGTCGAAATTTTCATTATTTTTGCGATAGGACACACCATTTTCGAGATATAAGCAAAATAAAAGAAAAACGTGAATAAACTACTCAATTTCGTAAAAAAGTGCAGTTGACTCTTTCTACTTTGCTGCCGTCGTACTGTCTTCATGGAACGTCATTTTTGTCTATTCTTCCGTCGACAAAACCCGTTTCTATAATGGTCATGCTACGCCTGCTGAAGTCGAGGTGTTAAGCTATTGCATATGTTTTATCGCGGGCTTTGAGCGTGGCGACCGAATCAAGAAATTCCGTAACGAAAATAAAACCTAACACCCCCCACTCCGCCTACCATGTAGCTCGGCCGAGCGTTCGCTTAACATGTATGTATATGGTACGACTGTACGAAGCTCGCACGGATCGAGACGAGCTGCTCCGAAACCGGATGAATACGTAAGCAGATTGCATAAGTTGATAAAAAATGCTATGCAATAGCTTTACCGCGGCAGTCCCCGAGTGCCACACGTGTTTTGTGGTGAATTTTAGTTCATGACAACTAATTTTATTCCACACCTTTTTATTCGCAATTAAAAATAGTCAGATTTAGTTAAGCAACCAAAATTGTAGGTGAAAATTGTCAAATTCAGAATAGCAAAATTGCCACTTTCACTAAATTACTAACTCAGTGCCATCTTAGTGATGTCAAACTTATAGTTAAGTTGTGTCACTTTAGTCTCCTTCAGAATGGTAAATCGTCGTTTGACAGGAATAAACAAAATTTTAGTGATTTTTAGTCTAGTTTAGAGAATTTTGTGACAAGAAAATCGGCACCATTAGTAAACTAACAAATATCCAAACAAATATCTAAACGGGTAAAAAAATTGTACATTTATAAAACTAGTAGGATTACTAGCATTATAATTCTGTTTATTTATTTTAATTTAATTTGTTTTTAATTATTTATAAAATAATATAAAAATAGTTGGATTTATCATTAACAATGTGAAAATCAATGATATTGTAACTTCTTTCAGATAACCATGTTATTATGTCCTTTATTTATTTTTACACATATTATTTTACATTTTTAAACATTTCTTTAAATAAATACATAAAAACAATTTAAAAATATAAAAAAATAGTAGCTCATCGGTATCGGGAACAGGGCCCCAGTATTATGTTGTTTTTTTTTTTTTCAATAATAAAACATTTTTTTTAAATACGACTTGTGTCAACCCTAGCGCCAAAATTTCAGAATCCTGTAAATTCTAGATACCATGAGATTTGGATATGAGATTTTAAATAAGTACTTCTTAGTGCCCAAGCAACAGCTTGTCTTGATATTGAATCCAAATTCCATGAAATAAGCCCATAAAAAAATAAAATCGATAATATGTAATATTTGATATTACTCACTTCCGGTTAACGATAAAAATGTAGAGTTTGCTTGATAATTTACTTAATATAAAGCATCAAGTAATTGCAATCAAAGATATAACAAAAACGGATTGGTTCTAAAGTTATTGCGATTTCTATGGTTTTTATGGAAACCATGGAAAAAAAATATATCTCCAGTTTGGGGCAAAATTGTCACCCGGGTGTTCTAGTCTTGCTTTTAAAATGACCTGTTTTATCGAATAAGCTAATAAAATGGGGATGTCCGTTTTTTGAAGCAAAAGCAATACTGTGCGACGTACACTCGCAGGAAATGTAGACGCGTCCCAGTGATAGGTTTTATTTATTTATTATTAAGCTATTCAAAAACTAGTAGGTACACTGTTACTTTACAATCACATTTCAATCAATCAATCATCTCAATCATCTTGTTACAATTTGTACATTGCAAACTGTCGTAAGCGCCTCTTTACTACGAAAATCCAAGTACTAATGTACCAAAAAAACCATTAACATTAGTTTTAATAACTAGCCTACAATGATTCCTATCTGACCTCCACAGCCCAGTCCCTGGATAAAACGATACCCGTTGGTAAGACTGGTTAACAGACTTTCGGGCTTCTGACGACTCGTAACGACTGTCAAAGATCCACGAATGACAGCTTGGACCACCGGCTTAACGTGCTTTCACGAAGTCACGGAGGGGTTTGGTATGTAAAGATGGTCCACTCATTAACGGACCAACCGCTGCAAGCGTAGCTTCAAGGCTCCCGCAGACAAGCGCGACGCGACAGAGTGACACTAAGAAGCTGCTCGTCGCGCGACGAGCGGTGCCTTTGAGTCGCGCGCTATTCGCGTCTCGTGTCGCGCTTGTTTGTAGGAGCCTTAACTTGAACGATCGAACCATGCGGCTGTTATTGCTTAGCCCCAAGCCCCCTTAATTAAAAATTATTATAAATTTCCAGCCTGTCCTTGAAGTGTACCGATTTTACATTTTAGACAAATAAGTAGAATACGTAACAGCGTCGTGATAGTTCGCACTGCGTGGCAACGTCGCTTTTCAATGTTCACAGATTCAAGTTCATTGAATCATTGATCTTGTGATCCAATTCTACAGAATGTTCAAATTTGCTCAAAATTAAAACTACTCTTTGAGCTACTTACCGAATCGATTTCGTGTTTTTTTTTTTTTGTATATCGGCTGCAAAGGCAATAACAAGTATGTGGTTTCGTTTATTGCATATTATGTGGTATCCATACTGTATAAATAAATAAATAATAAAAATTCTTTACTGTAAATGCATTATTTAAGTGTTAAATTTAATAACCCACTTAGCACTCTAAGTAGTAGGCCAGTATATTTAAAAATACAAGCGGAATACAGATACAATCCATAAACAGTATTACAGAAAAAAAGAGGAACTCTAACTCCAGCGCTAGGTTAGAGTATCTGTATTTCAAGAGCCAGTGACGTCATCCAGTGAGGTTACAATTTAGCAAGTTTTATGCATCTAAGGTTGTAAAATTATATTACTTAAAATAATTAAGTTGAATACCGAAATCAAAAAAAATAAAAACATTAAAATTCATTTAAGATAAAATTAGCTACAATAACACCAGTACAACATACCGGGAGGCTTAGCTTCCTCCTGCACAGTCCTCAGATGGTCGGTGCAGGCCAGCGCGATGTCCACGGCCGGCCCACTCAGCAAGCACGCTCCATTACAACTATCGTCACCGCCACTCTCCTCTAGAGGCGCGCTGTGTGTTGACCGGGGAAGGCTGCTGTAACCTGTACATGGTGGCGATTTTTACAAAACTATTCAGTTTTTACCTTAACCTAGTGTGGATCAATAAGGTGGGTCGAAGGTAACGGGTATCTTTCTTTAGGTCACTTATTTGGTAAACAAATATGTCTCTATGTCTAAAGTGAGTGTAAATAACCTACACGCGAAGACTTGTAATTGGCTTCCTGTTGACTATGGTTTCCTTTTTATTGAGTTTATAAGCTGTAAGTCCTCACTGTTTCAATAAATAAATAAATATGACACCATGCTTACCTACAATGCTCACAATACTAACAAGAGACGGAATGATATAGTATGCATATCTAATACAACCTCAAAACATGTCTTTGTTCAGATTTTTTACATTCTTGGGCCTGTAGCGGCATCTACAATCGCCACATGCGAGCTACACGTCATAATGACGTAACACAAAATCCTGCATCGCGCAAGTAGAGTTTACCGCGCAACTAGCATATATACAACATCCCGACATCAATCGTCGGGCAGTTGCCCACCAGACACAACACCCGTCTGGTCGGAGGATCCTCCGTTTTCTATGGAGGTTTGAGTGAACTTTACACCCTGTTCCTCATACCTCTATAGGCCCATTTATATACACGCATCAAGAGTGTCTAGGGATCAAGCACCTTTTTGCTAGTTACTAAAAATCTGGTTTTTAATTGACTGTACATCTGAACTTCGAAGTTTAAAACATCGATGTATTTAATTGAGAATGTTCATAATCGCGATGTACGGAACTTCGAAAGAATGTCATACTGAACTTCGAAGTTTGAATAGACATTCTTTCGAAGGTCCGTACATCGCGATTATGAACATTCTCAATTAAATACATCGATATTTTAAACTTCGAAGTTCAGTAATAGTCTTCTTTTTTTTTCTGTAACTCTCTGATGGATACTTTTTAGTAAATTTTGTCATTTGAAAAAGGAATAGTTTTTGAATTTGCAAGTCAGTAAAATTTCTGCCATACTTCTGAGTGGAATCAATCCAAAAGAACGTTATTATGGAGACAAGACGTCATTTGAGCCAAGAAGAAATGATCAGATCCGTGGGAATATTGGAAGCTGGTTCTCGGCAACGTGCTGTGGCAATCGCTCTGGGCACTACGCAGCGTTATAAGTCGACTTTGGACACGTTACCGCATCACTGAGAGCGTGGTAGAGCGCAGTGGAGAACGAGCTCGCATCACCACACGCAGACAAGATCGTTACATACATATTACTGCTCGACGAAATCGTACAATGATCACCATGATGTTGGTTACGAGAGTACTTAGCTGTTCAGGGTCAAACCACACCTCAGCCCAGGGACCTCAGGGTCAAGCAATCAAACCATAAGAAATCGCTTGCATAAAGGCAATCTCCGTTCCCGAAAACTGCTACGTGTACCACCTATTGAGCCCCGCAATCGCAGATCCCATTTACAATGGGCTCGTGAACACAGAAATTGGGCAAAGAAGAGTGGCGTTTTCTGTTTTTCTGACGAAGCTTTCTGAGAAGCTCGAAGTAAAAGGTTTTTATAATTACTTCGGGCTTTAGAAAGTAACTGGAACACAGGTATTTAGTGACGGACACTCAACAAAAGCAAACTTTCCATAAAACGCGTTGTGCCATTTTAACAGCCTACTGTATATTGCGAGAAAATGAATGCGTAAATTCGAAGCATATCTTTTTATGTATTTCATGTAGTATGTGATTCTTACAAAGATCATACATTCATACTAACTTTTTACACCTTCTTACACTAAGGGCTGATTTCGCCAGTCCAATATCTTTTATCCGTGGAATAAAATTGACGTCTGACAATTCTAGTATGGAAAAACTGTCAAAAATTCAAAATTTATTCTCAGGGTTAGACTTATTCGAGGGACTTTAAAAGTTTGGTGAAATTCGTCATTAATTAACTAACAAACACTATTAACAAACTAACTTTAGACATGTGACTGATGTGAAAACTCGTTATTTTTGTACCGTGTCTGTTTACCAAATAAGTCAAGTAAAGAAAAATACGCAGTAGGATGGTTCCCTAAGTTATAGAAGTGTAATGAAATAGATATGTACGATAAATACCGAAGTCGCCGGTCATGGGAGTGGACGGGGTGGCCGGCACACTGGACGCTTTCCTTTTACCACCTGTGCTTGACCCTTCCTTCTGAAATAAAAAAAGTAAACCTAATTATGGTATAGCTTATAATATCTAGTATTAAGTTTATCGTCAAACAAAGCAAAAATGTTTACATTTGTAAATTCAGAAAAAAATGTTTTTTTGTATTTTTGGATAGTGACTCATATAAGGTTTTCAAAGCAGTTTAGTAACATCAGATTTCAAATATCATCAATTCTGAGCGAATGTGGGTTCCAGACGTTATCCTTATAAGGCCCATTGTGATCACTTGAGAACAAAATCATTTATGGCCCCGCCCCGGTCCAACACAACAAATTATTGACATCGAATTACCGCCCCGTGTGATCAACTGATACTATATTAGATTTTCGCTCATAATCAGCTTATACTGTTCCTACTGCTGCGACACAGGTATCCTCTCTGTGAGTGGGAGTGGGCCGTAATCCAGCACGCGGGCCCAGTGCGGGCTGGTAGATGTCACATGTCTTAGAATTTTTGGTTCTAGGACGACATGTCCTAGAACCAAAAAATGGTTTCATCACAATGTTTTCCTTCACCGTTTTGAGAGCAGTGGTGATGGAATAATTTACACAAAGTAAAGCGCCTGTTAGGTTTCGAACCTACGGCCTACAACTCGTAAGTCGCGGCCGTTACCACTGTTCCACCACTCCTCTTTTTGCTCCCCTTTTTGAAAATTCACGCATTTATATTTTAATTTTAAGTGCCAGTGAGTGTTTGGTAATTTTTTTGTGTTTTTTATATAGAACATGAAGTGTCCTTGTTCCAATCAAAATTTAACTGACAAACGAGACTGGAAAGAGCCCATGGTATAATAATATCTTCGCCAGGTATAGCATTCCGAGACACAGGGTGACACAAGGCTACGTCATCACCGCTGTGTTACCAGTAGTGTGTAATAATAACTCCCCAATCGCCTTTATTACCTGTGCGAATCCGATCTAACAATGAGGGTTTAACTAACAATTACGTTGGTATATGTTTAAATTGAATTGTTTCATTTGATGAGAAAAACGAAACGACAATTTAAATGCTATAAATATATTTTTTAACAGAATGATGACTGAAAATGTTTCCATAATTCGTGTTTTGTTGCAATAAAGTGGCAATTGGATAGTGACGTAAGCATGTGTCACTCCCGGAATGCCAAACCTTGTTTTTTTAGACCATGAAAGAGCCTGAAACCACACTTCGCAGGGGTCGGTTTTTAACATTGTTTTATTGATAGACAAAAGTCCTTAGGCAAAAATAAGGACCTTATACCATCCCCAAAGAACATCAAACTAGTGTGTTTCGTACCTGATTGTCCCTGGGCGCTAGTAGGCCGTCCCTCTCCAGTATCTCCCGCTCTGTGCGGCCCACGTACTTGAACTTGGTGCCCCACGAGAACAGCCCGCCGCTCGAGTACACGCACGCGTCCGACGACGAAGGTAACCTGACAACACGTATTATTAGTTCTAAGACCATCCTTTGATTCATATCGGTCTGTAGAAAAATATCACAAATTAAATTATCAATTAAAGCATGTTATGTGAATGTGTAAAATTGTATTGTACCTACAGATTATTATTATTATTGCGTTATCTATGTGTTTTTTTTTAATGTAGGTTTGCATGGACCATCGACGCGCAACCTATTACCATGGATTCAATACATGATTCTGAACCCCTTGCGTTGAAAGTTTTCGTCGGTTACTAAAAAATATATTAGCTTTTCAATACATTTTGACCGCGCACTTTTCTATGAAACACCTGTATTTTATTATAAGCGTCCAAAAAAAAATTACGCTAGGGGGTTCAGAATTATGTACTGAATCCATGGTGACAGGTTGCGCGTCGATATCCCTGCCAACATGTATATATTTATTGTAAGTTGGATGTATAGTAGAAGGATGTATGGGACTGGACAGGCCCACTCAATCTGTGTAGTTTTTCCTCAAAAGACCATTTCAGACACAAATCTACATGGTCTGACCAAGATTATTGTCTGGACTTTAAAAGAGACCTCTGAGTTTGTTTTGACCTTTCTCCTTAGAGTAGTCCGATTTGAAACCTCATCTACTTTTTAAAATATGATTGACGTTTTACACGTCAATCATATTTTAAAAACTAGATGTACGGATGTGTACGGAACTTCGAAAGAATGTCATACTGAACTTCGAAGTTTGAATAGACATTCTTTCGAAGTTCCGTACATCGCGATTATGAACATTCTCAATTAAATACATCGATATTTTAAACTTCGAAGTTCAGACGTACAGTCTTATTACTGTGTACACGTTGAAAAGAAAAGACACAAAATACGTTTATTTGCGGTAAACATGACGCAGAGAAAAACACACAAAAAGAACAAGAAGTGGAGTGGAAGTGGTGTTTGAAGTGCCCTTGCGTCCGTCAGGTCAGATATAGGTAGTCGCTCCATGTATAATACTGGTATTCCGCGGCATCCAGTTAGACTGGAACTCAACCACAATATAGTTGTGAAAAGGTAGGTAGATTGATTGAAGTACCCTTGCGTGTGAATTTTTATCTCTATGCCAACGAATTATACAAGTGCACTCAGACCCATGAATATGTTAGTATTCGTAAGTCTGATTGGATGTACTTTGAGTCTAAGTGCTAATCACAATTTTATCTCACAGAAACTGTTTGTTGTATCGGGATGCTAAGTAGAGTTCACAAGATACCACTTTAGGTAGATTTTTATAAAGAATATCGCCGATTTACACATGCAATACATTGCCAATATTGCCACTCAACCAAATAAATAAGGCACTTGTTTGGCCCCCCATAAAACTTATAGAAATGTCGACTACATAGGTAATATTATCAATGTTTATGACAGACATAATGTATCAGTCATAAACATTCAAAAGCATTTACTGTAACAATTTGAGGTCACGTCCGGACATTGAAAAATACAATCCTACTAATATTATAAATGTGAAAGTTTGTGAGGATGGATGGATGGGTGGATGTTTGTTACCCTTTCATGCAAAAACTACTGAACGAATTTGGATGGAATTTGGAGCACAGACAGTTTATAACCTGGATTAACACGTAGGATACTTTTTATCGGTACTACGTTCCCGTGAGATAATTTCCGACCTCCACGCGGGCAAAGCCGCGGGCAAAAGCTAGTTATTAATATAATTAAAACTACTTAACTGTTAGTAAAAATCTGTATATATGAAAAAGTATACTCACGTAAAAAACAGCATTTGTTCAATGGCACAGCACCACACATGACGGCAGGCGGGGCCGTTCGGACATTTGAAACCAACCGTATGTTTCTTCTGAAATTCATCATAATTACAATTCATACAATAATTACGATCTTAGGCACCCAAAAAAAAAAAGGTGCGAGGCTAAAATCAGAAGCACATAAGATAGAACAAAATTTAACAAATCTCATTTACATAGTAATATCATAATATAAACATTATGAGTTAGGACAGGTACAGCGGCTTCTTATCGCTAATAGTCCAGTAGTTGGCCACTGAAACCCGTAACTGTCAAAGACAAAAATAGTCACCGTAACCGAAATCAGCGTGGGAATATATTAGGGTGGCAGGGACATCGACCCGCAACGTGTTACCATCGATTCAGTACGTGATTTTACCCCCCCTGCGTAGAAATCGCTATTCAGTTATAAAAAAAAAATGCTGTTTCATAGAAAAGTGTAATTAATACCTACGCGGTCAAAATGTACGAAACAAAATTTTCTTTTTTAAATAACCGGCGAAAAATTTAATCGCAGAGGGGTTCAGAATCATGTACTGAATCCATGCTAACAGGTTGCGCGTCGATAACCCTGCCACCCTGTATAGATACTAAGGTGACCATCTTGATTGCAGCATCATTAGAATTCTTAAGGTCATCTAAGGTAGCTAACTCCTGGCCTCAAACAATATAAAAACAAAGTACCATCGAGACATGAAAAGAAAATGAATCTGATGAAATGAAAATGATATCTACCAGACAACCTTTAGATGCCAAAAACATTTAGTAATAGTGCTTGTTTAATTTTGCAACAAAAAATGTATTATAGAACACAATATAAAGCCTGTATCCCAACAGGTCATGTGAATGCCCCGTTCATACATATTTGCCATTATTTATCAAAACACTAGCGACTCGCTCGGCGGCTCCTGCTTCGCACGGGTGCAATGGCGACATGTCAACACTTTCTGTGCTATATACATCTAAGTTAAATATGAATAAGCCTTCCAGAATAAATGCCTTAAATGATGATGGAATCCGCAGCAAAATCCATTGAGTTTTGAAGATAAACAGTCACACAGACAAACACAAAATGCGACTTTTTGGGGTCCGGAACCCGGAGTAAAACAAATACCACTTATAATAAGAAATGAAATAATAAATTAATAATAAATAAATTATGAATTATATTATTTGTCTTATAATATGTGTAGATTCACCAGTATAAACAAAATGCTGTAATGACAACGCCGGAGCATCCGTGTGCTGTTCACAGGATGACGACTTCGATTTGCATAATGTAGTTGCTAACCGAGCAAATATTTATTAAACTTGACCATTTCTATTTAAACAGTCCCCACCTAGACTAAATTAAGACTGATTAATGATTATGAATATTCAATATAATATTACCCCTACAATTACCTATGAAATTGCAACTATTTAGTATGTTGAGTATATTTCATATCAAAATTACTCTAGGTATAAAGCGAGTCACGCATGGCGTCCATTCCGAAGTTACTTTTAATTTGGTAGTAAAGCAGCTATAAATAGTTAGCTACAAATGAGTCAATGGGCCAATTATTCCGCTTCAAAAATTCTTTATACCGCGTGAGATCATAATCAACGCATTTCACTCACGATACAAATAATTGTACCTACTGGTTTTTACTTTTACTCTTTATAGCATAATAGCTATTAAAAAAGACCATTATTTGCAACACAATATCTTTTGACCGTTAAGTACACGATGGACTTCTTTTGAGCATTTAAATGGGCTATTCATTTTGGAAACCCTGTATTGAATTACTGTAGATTCATGTTTTCTTAACAAAGAAACTGTGAGCTAAGTACCGGTCATTTGATTCGGAAACGAGTTCTGTATTATTAATGCCCCAGACTCCCTTATTCTGAGATCGTAATTCAAGGTTACAGAGCAGATGTACTTCTTCGAATTGAACCCTCTGTACTAGGCAATATAATTTATTTGAATTCAATGCAGGGCTTTTGTTAAAAACAAGTATTTAGATTATAATTGCTAAAGGGGAATATTGCAGTAGGTGAGACCTTCTTTACTGGGTGAAAAATTACTGAATGAGGGAGGTCAAGATCGCACAATTATTTGCATTAAAGCCAGTGATAATTTTTAATTCCCAAATGCTCGTAATAGGATAACAAAATTTTGTTTACTAGCTTCGCCCGCGTCGATGTCGGAAAGTATCCCACGGGAACGTGCTACCGGAACAAAAAGTAGCCATGTGCTTCCCCAGGATGCCATCTATCTCCTTGACAAATTTTATCGAAATCCGTTCAGTGGTTTAGGCGTGAAAAGGTAACATACAGACAGTTACTTTCAAATTTATAATATTAGTATGGATTTAATTAACTAAAATTAACAGGTTCATTTTTTTGTGGTTTTTACTAAACTTTTTCCTCATATTTTATAATTTATTAGAGTGGTAAGCACCATAGATAAATACATATTTGGGTAAGTAGTAGCAGACTTAATTATTATTTACTTATGAGTATTCCTGCATAAAATCTAAATATTCTATTTTGGGTATTTTATTAATTATTTTGAAAATGTAGCTATGAATATTTTTTTTTTAAATATATTTTACGAGTGATCTGTGTGCGTCATCGAAACCGAACATTATGCCCAAATTCCTATTGTTGCATAGTTTTCGAGAAAAATCTTTGTGACAGACGGACAGAACAACAAAGTCATTTTATCTAATAATGGTTCAGATTTTCGTTAAAAACGGAACCCTAAAAAGACAAGATAGACAGACTCTTGCGCCTTTCTATATCACTGTAAAAATCTCACCTCTGGATAATTTAGATGTACAATAAACATGCGTCCCTCAAAGTTGATCTTCTGCACTTCGGACCACTTGAAGTGATGCGTCTTCCGACTGCCTTGGAACGTTAGGATACCGCTGTGGTTGATGCCCAGGTACAACTGGTTGCCTCTGTGATCCTGGATCATAGAAATATATAGTTAAGTGAGTTGGTCAGGGGTCGTAGGGGAAGTATGAAGGTTTTGTTAAAGTAGGGCGGGCAGGACTTGAAGATAATGGAAAAAAATATATTCAGGGATATGTAAAGTATACGAAAATCGTGTGTGTTATAACCAGTCGTTAAAAGTGTAAAATAAGTTTCTTTTGAAACTTTTGATTATTTAGGTGCACGAAAACTTTACGTCATAATTAGGCAAGAAAACAAATTATAATTTAATATGTACTTTCAAAGGCATGTATACTAAATTAAGACATAATTCAAAAAAATCATAACGACGTCGAAAATTATGGCAAATCAAATCACTAAATAATTAATAATATAATAATAATTAATAATAATATAATTAATTAATTTATATTAAGTATTAATAATAATTATTATTAATAATTAGTGATTGACTTTGATTTTTTATTGATTTGCATTTTGAGTGTTTTTTTTAAAATAATTGAATATACATGTGGGCGCTAAATATATCTCAAACAACATAACATTCTGTCTCTATCATTATCAAACGATTGAGTGAAACATATTATATTTTAAGTTGGTGTAGCGTTAAATGCATTAAGCATGCGCTTACACCACAAATCACAAAATGCATTAAACGCTAAACGTTTCAAAAAATCGTTCCGTTTCTGGCAATAATAATAATATTTTATTGACATAAAAGTATGTTACATTTATATATGGAAACCCTGACTCCTGCGCTAGGTTGTAACCTATGTTACAGGAATCAGTGTCTTCTCCCAATAGTTTTACAGATATTATGCAATAAGATTTAAACAATTTGAAATTATACAGTACCTACTTGAGGCGTATGTGTGAGGGTGGGTGTGGGTGTATGAATGTGTGAGAAATCGTTCAAAGATGACAGAGACAACTATGTTGTAAATTCGTGTAACGTTAAACGTATTTAGTGATTTGTGGTGCAAGCGAGCCTTAGTGACTTGTGGCGCAAGTGGGTCTAAAAGCTTAAATAGATATAAATACCCAATAAAGGAAAGCAACACATATACCCAAACCTTGACAGGATGGGGGTCCACCCCATAGGTGTCGAGCTGGCAGGCGATCTTCACGAACGTTCGCTCGGCTTCCTGTGTCGACATGCCCTTCACGCCGCCACTGCCGCCCGGGGTACCTTCTACTGGCTCCCTGTGTAGTTCCTGAACAACACCAAAAATTAATACATAGAATATAGTTGTTGTAGGTGGTTAACCAACAAAGTAGGTCAAAATTAAAAAAGTATCTCTTACAACATACCTCTAGGGTGTAAGAAAATAAATAAAAAGAATATCCTAACATGAATAAACAGAAAACTAACCTATGAACAGTCGCCAGCAGGTCAAGCTACACGAAACTGTCAAATTTCTCCAAACGATTTTAAACCTTAAAATGTTGAAGGTTAAGTTCAAAATCGAATGAGAAAATCTGACAGTTTTGTGGTAACTTGATGTGCTGGCGACTTGTACATAGGTTAGTTTTCTGCAGTAGTTCTGGACATAATCTTTTAATTTCAAGGTAAATTTGTTTGTGGTCTGAAAACGACGACTCAATAATTGCCAAATGAAAGCTGTAGTCGGTGATTTGCAGGTTAGTACTAAGTCTAACATGATCTAAGATAGTGGTGGTCGTTGAAGTTTCTCGTGTGTTTTTTGGCAATCCTATTTTTTGGCCAAAAAATCAGCATCGCCATACAACATGGCAATGCTGCCAGCCTTTTGGGCACTTTTCCTGTCGACAACGATGCGGACGAATTTTTTTATGCCCTATGATTATTTTCCTTTTTTAAATTTTTATTTAGATGTACATACTATCAATATTATTTATAAATTATCCTATTTAATATTGTATATCCATCTTCCTTTAATAAATATTTATAATCCTTCACGTTTTTATCAGGTTTAAGAAGATTGAGGTTATAGGCCCCAAATATAATAGTTCTTTTCATCTTTTGTAAATAGCATGAATAGGTGTCTAATTCGTCCGTTCCGGTTTGTAAACAACTCCAAAGTCAAGAGATTTTTTTTTCAGGTGGACCCAAAGGTAATGGTTGGTATGGTAAGGTAAAACTGAAGATGACTTCAGTTTTTTCTTCGACGAAGGTTTCCTTCAGAAAATTGTGTACATAAATGAAAACCTCCTCTCATATTTGTTCGGAAGTTGTAGTAATGGGTATAGGTGGGTACTTGCAGTCAACATTGTATAATTATCTAAACAGCGTCACCTTTGCCCCCTCGTGTTGTGAACTTTTAACATAGATAACGTTACAAGTTCACTTGATAACATAATACTAGTATGGTATAATTGTCACTTACTGTATGTATTTCTTTGTGTTTACATCATTATTTGAGTTAAAAAAGACTTACTCGTCGAACATTCCGAAATTCCTATTGTCTACATAATTAATAGTATCTTCTAAGAATTAATGTGGTGTATGAATATTTAATTATGAGGCCAATATTATGGCCGGCCCGAATGGTACGGAGGCCTTGAACTTGATTGGCCGTGTGATCAAGTTCACACCATATGTATTGCATTGCCATGAATATTTGCTTTGTAAAATATTATATTATTTTAATTATTGTGAATGTAAAGATTATGTGGGTCATTGTTTTTTTTTTCTTCTCAATTATTTTTAATCATGGTCTGGCAGTTTGAGTAATTTATGCGACCTACCCAAATATCCTTTCTTTGGTATTGTTTGTTGAATCGTTGAGCTCCTTAAGTTTTGAGTTGAGCTGTACGATTACTGACAAATGCGAGCACTGACTGGACAGGTCCACTCAATCTGTGTGGTCCTCACATGATCTGGCCAAGATTATGTCTGGACCTTAAAAGAGACTGTGACCTCTAGAGTTTGTTTCAGCCTTTCTTCTCGGAGTAGTCAGATAGGAAACGCATACCTCATCTAGTTTTAAAATATGATTGACGTGTAAAAGTGTTTGTACAAATCTACTTACAGAAATAAAATCATTTATCATTTATGCAAGCAATTTTTTCCGTTCTAAATGATAATGATATCTTAGGAAAAGCCGCTTGACTTAGCTCAAACTGTACCGAGCCAATCCACACAGGATTCAGCGAGGATAGATGCCGAACGAAGCTTACCGATCGGCACAAGCCGAATGAAAGCCGAATATGTGTAGTAATTGCTTCGGGTCGGCTCTGTTGTTCAACAAATACTGTCGAATCAAGTGAGGATAGGCCCTAAATCTGATAATGAAGGTCATCATAATAGTCACCTGTATCCTGGCTTCAATGGTGTCCGTTTGTCTTAGGAGCAGCCTCATCTCCGTAACGTAGTTGCCAACGTGAATGTTCGGGTCGTAGTCGCCTAGCTCGACTGAAAAAGAAAGAAGATTTTTTATACAAACGTCAACCCAGAGCAATGGTGAATTAAATACCTTGTGGATAGAAAACTCTGAATATTAAATGTTAAACTTAAAACTAATTCAATACTCTCAAGAATGCATACTACAATTGAATACTATGCTTGGTACTAAGGTTGACTGGTAATTACGTCCGCCTTTGTACAGTATTTTTTTTTACTAGTGCATGAAGTTTTAATAAATCCTACTATCCTACTATCCCACTAATATTATAAATGTGAAAGTGTGGATGTTTGGATGTTTGTTACTCAATCACGTTAAAACGGCTGAACGGATTTGGATAAAATTTGGCACATGGGTAGATTATGACCTGGATTAGGACATAGGATACTTTTATCCCGATATTCCCACGGGATCGAGATTTCTGCGGGTGAAACCGCGGGGCGCAGCTAGTACTAAATAAATTATAGTATTCATACTATAATAATTATAAATGTGAAAGTGTGGATGTTTGGATGTTTGTTACTCAATCACGCTAAAACGGCTGAACGGATTTGGATAAAATTTGGCACATGGGTAGAATATGACCTGGATTAGGACATAGGATATTTTTATCCCGATATTCCCACGGGATCGAGATTTCTGCGGGTGAAACCGCGAGGCGCAGCTAGTACTAAATAAATTATAGTATTCATTCAATTCAATCAATCATTCCTTTTAATTTATGTACGTAGATTATTTTTTGTTTAGCTTTTCTCATTTAATTTTACCTCCTTAGCGTATATTTTTAAGGGCCACATAAGGAGTGCCTATTTATGTGGCCCTTAAAATATACGCGTCGACTTGAGAACCTCTTCCTTTTTTTTCCATTTAAAAAACTATTAATAATAAATAAAATGAATATGAATAAATACTTTGTTACTGCCCTTTTTTTTCATTTAAAAAGGGCAGTAACAAAGTATTTATTCATATTAATTTTATTTATTATTAATAGTTTTTTTTTTAAGCTTTTTTATTAACTAGCGACCCGCCCCGGCTACGCACGGGTGCAATGTGCAATGATGATCAAGCCACTTTCAGCATACAATAACCAATTTTATGGTAATTAATTAACCTAACCTAACTAAAACTATTAACAAACTAAAAAATGGCGTCAAAAATTCCTCCGCATCGCTGTCGACTGGTAATGTACCCAAGAAACTGGCGGCATTGCCACGTTGTATGGCAATGCTTAGCCTCTGGCCAAGGTAAAAACCAGCCCTTGGGTCACGGGAAGTGTCAAAAGTCGACAGCGATGCGGAGGAATTATTAATATATATGTATATACTCGTATAACCCATTATTTAAAGATAATAATTGTTACTGTGGGTCATCCTTAGGAGATAGACATAATTATACCATAGCGGACTTTTTTGTAGATCTTTTTAAAATATACAATTCCGTAGTACATTATTTGGGTCTTTTGATCTATTTCGTAAGGTTTAGCCAGCGTTTGCACTGTAAGCGCACAAAAATATGATTTTTACGACATCACATTACTTATCTTTGAAATTCTCGGCTTTTATCTACTATAATATTCATGTATTAGACATATAAACCTTCCTCTTGAATCATCATCATCAACCTGTCTATTGATGAAAACCACATTAAAATCCGTTGCGTAGTTTAAAATATTTACGTGTACAGGCAAAAAACGCGACTTTGTTTTATACTACGTAAAGAAACAAACAAGCCCACAATAAAATACTCGTGGAATATGTGATAATTTGCCGACACAACCATGAACCAATCAATTCATACATTTTATACAGGAACTTTGCTGCAAGGAAGATAATAATCATTTTCAATTAGATACTACAGTGTATGCAATATCAATAGGCCACAATTAGCAATATTGCCAACAGTACAACGTCCACTTATGTACAAAACTGCTCTATATGTATAGTAAATTAGCTTTTTCCCGCGTCTTCGCCCGCGTGGAGATCGGAAATTATCTCACGGACACGTACTACCGGGATAAAAAGTATCCTATGTGTTAATCCAGGTTATAAACTATCTGTGTTCCAAATTCCATCCAAATCCGTCCAGCAGTTTTTGCGTGAAAGAGTAACAAACATCCATCTTCACAAACTTTTACATTTATAATATTAGTAGGATTATAGAAGCTTGGCGTAGCAAGCTGTTGTGTGCAAAATCAGTCACTTCCTGTGGCGTTATCAGTTTGCCCTTGCAATGATGTAAGCACCGCAGCCACGAAACACAATGTTAACTCAAAAACTATAGGTAAAAAAGTTCATAGTCCTATCAGCAACAAAGAGAGATATATAATTATGGTGATATTGATACCTCTTTTACCGAACACGTGTTTTTGAACAGAGTTGGTTAGTACATACTTGTATCGGCAAATTATTTCAATGTCAAGACCATTCATTTGTTTGGATTGGATCTGAAGTGTAAACATGCTTCCATTTTTTGTATTGCCGCCTTGTTCATAGGTAATATTAAAATTAGGTTAGGCAAACATACATCCAACAGTTACCGTACGTGAGATTTTCAGTAACACCAAGGCATTGCTGGACTCCCTCGAGGAGCTGGGGTGGATCGAATCATCGATTTTCCCACGTGAACGCAAAATTGCGGACACGAGCCCGAATTAAGTATTACCTATACATACATTCCAGTTATTTTATGATTTCATATAGTAAGATTACCAACCACCATTTTACTGGATCAATTACCACCATAGACTGCATCGTTGGTCTAGTGTTGGCAAGTGCTACTGAGCATGAGGTCTTGGGGCCGATTTCCAGGTCAGGCAAAATCAGGCCCGCCGCTGGGCGCTTCACCGCCCGCGTGCAAAACTCACAATGCCGCCCCCTCTTTATCCTACTAGGCTTTTAGAGAGGAATCTGATGTTGGTTAAGTTGTTATGGAAGTGTATAAAAAAAAACCGGCCATGTGCGTGTCGGACCACGCACAATGAAGGGTTATATTTAGAACAGGGAACACCCTCTTAGAGATTACCTATCTAAGGGCCAATTTTTCAATAATTAGATATTGAATAATATAATAATTACTTTTACCTGAAGAATAAATGTGACGTTTTGACAGATTGTCCAAACAAAAACTGTCAAAATGAAAAACTTATTCGTCGGATAAAAGTTAACTGGCGATTGAAAAACCGACCCTTAGTAGCTTGAACCTGCAAACGTTTGCGTAAATTTTCTGTGTGCAATAATGTGTTCAATAAGGAGATATCTGTTTGCCGCCCCCTTGAAAGTGCCGCCCTTGTGCAGTGCACGCCCTGCACGCCCGCACACAGCGGGCCTGGGCAAAGTATTAAGTACTGGGTTTTCCATCTGTAATTTCTCAGTAGCAGCACGGAGTCTGGATTTGTGCCCGTTTGATGGCAATAGGCTCGCCCCCTATTACATGGGACTTAAACATAACTGGCGAAATGTGGGTGTCCTTAGGTACACCTCTGCCTAATACTTCGGAGAAAATAGGCGTGACGTTATGTTAATTTTTCTCCATAGTAGATTACACTAAACATTTTTGAACAGTAGGTACACTACACAAACTATGGTAGTCTTAGAAAATGCGTCATAATCTTACTTTGTATAATAAGCGCTCCTAACATAGCTGCTTCATTGGACGTACAATATAGTCTCCCATGCAGGAGATCTCTCTTCAGCTGCAAATATATCTGGAACCTAGTCACATCTTCCTTTAAGAGTAGAGGATTTGGTGGGTAGAACTTCACTCGGAAACTAAACAGTATTGGTGATGCATCTGTAAACAAAATTGGGGGTTAAATAGAGCTCTGGTACGGACTTAACATATAGGTTGGCAGAGACATCGACGCGCAAACGGTAACCATGAATTCAGCACATGATTCTAGACCCCCTAGCATAGAAATATTTCGTTGGTTATCAAGAATAAATCAGCTGATTCCTAAAAAAATGTAATACCTATTTTTATATTATATATTTTTTTAATTACCAATGAAAAATTTCATAGCAGGTGGGTTCAGAATCATATACTGAATCCATGGTGTCAGGTTGCCCATCGATGTCCCTACCACCCTGTATAATTGGAAGTAATTGGTAGTAGACAAAAATACAAATAAAATAAATAATAGAATTTAGAAATTTAATTGCCACGGTAGGCAGTAAAGTAGTGTATAAAATAAAAATAAATAAGTTTCAAGAAATAAAATAGCCAATGGTCTCATTCATCTAAATTGTAATAATTAATGTGTAGGAGTTACAAATGTATGCTATCAATTGAAACACTGTACTAGTCAATTAAGAATGATAGACAAAACAACAGATGTGGATGGTAAACATACCTTTGACTTGTTTCAGTATTAACTTTGCCATATGCAGCCAATGCTGAAAACAAAATAAACAATGTCACTGGCTGTTTAATAAACACTGAAAATAAACAATTTTAGTCTTTATGAGGAGATGTGCAGAAATTCTATGTCTATTTTATTGGGATTGAGTTCTGAAAGAAAGAAAATACGTTTATTTGCAGTAAACATGATGCAAAGAAAAAACACACAAACACAAAAAAGAACGGGTTGGGGGAAAATATGCGTCATATCCACGCAAAACGGCAATCTCTACACTTAGTAATTCAAGTGGACTATTATATGTAGTTTACAGAGCTTTGCATGTATCAGAAAGATATACAGGCATACACCCCATGGCTGAGATCAATCCGTGGGTCAGGTTAAGTGTTCACAGGTTGTTTCCCTTCAGAATATTTCAGAAGCAGCCCATCTGGGTTTTGCGCGGTTAACAGCAATGGACTGGCCCACTATGGCTGTGAAGACTCAAAGGTCTCTATGGAATTCACACCTGATGTTATGTTATTTTTAAAAGTTTGGAAATATTCTGAATTTCGGGATTTTCAATTACTACTTTCAATTAAAGAAATTACATGCCTTTATGAAACGAGTGTCGTGAAACATTAGCATGACTGGTCTGCTTCGGGCTATAGCTAACTAACACTTCGTTTTTTTAAAGGTGATAATTTCAACTAACACGCTGTCATGTACAGAAATTATAAAAATTATGTCAGCCATTTAGATGAATTTATCAGCTTTTCAAAAACCGGGTGTTATGTTTGCTATAGCCTGAAACAGAACAATCAAACTACTGTTTCATGATACAAGTTTCATAATGTAAACCCCACTTTATGAAACTTCACCCCTGTTATCAATCAAATGAAAGCTTTAGTTGGACACGCTCCAACTGAATTTATGATGAACTGGCTAATTTTGTAGTTCTCTTGAATATTGAATCGTGGTAAAATTATACACCATATGAAGCCTGTTCAAATATTAATAAACTTTTTTTTAAGAAGGTTTAATCTGCAGTACACATTCAAGATCACTAGTTATATAGTTATATATATCAATTAAATTGACAAATATCTACTGAGGTTCAGAAGGTTATCTTAATCTCTGAAATGTATGATAACAAGACGGTATTAACATTTTATTACCTAATTTTCTTTCTTTCTATTTTGAAAGCTAGTCTTGGGAGATGCTGCTAGCATGGCTAATTAAAAGGAGAGTTTTATAGCATTAAAAAATCCACTAATTACTTAATGATTCCGCAGGCATAATAAAAAGACATTAATATTTTTTAAAGTTATGTTTGAATAAAGCATTCAGTGAGAAAACTTTTCATAATATTCTTGGCAAATTTTCAAGAGGTTCCTCAATTGATTTTATTGTTTCTTTGACTGATTTACTTAGACATACTGCCATAAACATTTTAGTACTGTTTATAGTTGCACTAGTTTTAAACTTCGTAGCAAAACATGTTATAAATCTAGAATATAATACTTTTAAAAATTCACTTTCAATGTTGGACACTCGTTCTTCATTCTCTTATCTTATAGACATAGTGACCCTGAAACATCCCAGGTCACTATGAGTTATTGTACTTGTAATAAAGCTACAGAATATTAGCTCACCCTTTGACCACCGGCGTCCACATAACGAAGTCCGAAATAATCTGTCTCAGTAAGATTCAACTGTTGACATACATGCTCCAAAAGAAACTTGCCCTTGTAACTTGGCTGAAAACAAACGTCATTTATTAAAGATTCATAGAAAAAAGAACCATTAATTATTTATAAAAATACTCACGTGAAATTCACATTCTAATATTTCTGTATCTTCTAAAAGTCGCACTGTACATTTATAAACAATATCTCCGCGACTTTTGAACATGCTGCCAACTATTTATTTTCCACAGTATCACGTTAAATATTCCTAACAATGAAACATTTTAATTAACTAACGCATTGCTAACTTAATTTCGATTCCATTTATGACTTCATTCAAATTTTCATTTGTTTCGTTTCGATTTCGACACAGTAACCCGAATGGGGTGCGGACAGTGCGGTGCGGGGGTGAGAAAATTTGACATTTCCTACGTTCAGTATTTTCATAGCATAGAAAAAAAAACGTGAGACCAATGTTTTGTGCATCGATTTTTTTAATTGTATAGTAGAATTCAAAGAACTACAAACAATTTTAATTAACCCATTTCAATGAAATAGTATTTGTTTGTATGTTACAAGACATGGCTAGCTTTGTTGAAGGTTGGACCTAGCCCCAATTTTTTTTTTAAATATTTTTTGTTTGAGAATGTAGTCCATAACACATTTTTAAACTTATTATTCAACCAGACTAGTTAATAAATTGTACTGTTTGGTTACCAAAAAATCTTTTTATACCAGCACGTGTTGTGTTGTCATTAATTAAAATTCATTAGTTAATATTTCTGAACGAATTTGCAAATGGAGCCGTCATATCCGTTTTAAGTCTGCTGTTGCCAGACTTGACAAAACTTCCCCAAAGTAA
Organism: Dryobotodes eremita; assembly: GCA_917490735.1. Taxonomy (NCBI): domain Eukaryota; kingdom Metazoa; phylum Arthropoda; class Insecta; order Lepidoptera; family Noctuidae; genus Dryobotodes; species Dryobotodes eremita. Next base: position 20,459,723 of record OU823243.1, on the reverse strand, counting down.
TGGTATATTATTTTATTCTTATTAGAAATACAGAAATACTTTGATAATGCATTTTTCATTTCCTTTTCCTTAGTGGATAAACTGTTATTAGTACCTTTCTTCTTCTTTGGGTATAAACATTCATAAAAATAATTTAAAAACCTAAAATAAATTCTTATTTACCTAACGAGCATGACTGCGTCACCAAAATAGTGTTAGCTTCGCAAAATTCTGGTGAGCGTCAAGATGACGAGATCAAGTCCCCAATTTAAAATGTATCACTTTAAAGTGTTTGTAATACATAAATATGCAAGACATTTGTACCTATAAAGGTATAGGAAGTATGTCAAGACGTCCCTGGTCCCGCCAATTTGACGTCAAAGTGGCAGGACCTTCTGAAAGCGCTACTCAGAGGCAGGTAATTCACACCCGAAGACTTAATACTAGATATGTACAGGTATATACTCAATTTTCGATACAATTGTAAGTGCCAAATTAAAGTTATGTGAGTAAAACATTAGTCATACGTACAAGATGCGCAAAAATAAGTCTTATCAAACTTTATATTTATTACACATAACTTTTATCATTAGAATACTAAAGGCAACAGTTATAGTTGGAGTTGGATCAATATATATATATTTATTTACCATACTATTTTGGGAAGTTTCATTTTTGCATAGATGTGTCCCTTTCAAAGAAAACGACGCATAATTATAGATAACTTTGATGTACTTAGATTATAAATACGAAAATTACACACGTTCATGTACTCAGGACGAACTAAGTTTCCACATTTAATTTTGCACAAGTTCTAACGATTTTCATATGAATTCAGCGATAACATGAATAATCAAATTGGCGGGACCAATGTTTTAATCACGTAGCTTTCATTTGGCACTTACAATCGTATTAAAAATTTAATATATACCTATACATATGTAGTACTAAGTTTTCGGGTGTGAATTACGTGCCTCTGAGTAGCGCTTCCAGAAGATCCCGCAACTTTGACATCAAAGTGGTGGGACCACGGACGTCTTGACATACTTCCTTTACCTTTAGAGGTACAAATGTCTTGTTTAGGGTACAAATAGTACATATGTAGTACAAACACTTTAATGTGATACATTTTAAATTGGAGAATTGATCCCGGCTTCTTGACGCTCACAAATTCTAGGCCAAACATTAAAATTACATCACAACTCTTTCACTATTTTTACCATCGACATGCTACTAAGAACTTCTTAGACTCGAATTTTAGAGTGTTATTCCATCATTGCTCCGTTGCCATAACGAAATAAAATTGTTCTATTTTGTCTTGCGTAACCGCTCCTTCTCTCATTGTCACACTGTTACAATGAATGCATCATAATAGAGCCCAATCAAACCCAGGACCCCATCGTCCTTGTGACGATCCACGGTCACCAATGTTATTTGGTATTTTCTATAAAAAAATAGAAAATTAAAGTAGCTGCCCGTAGTTAGAATTGACGTAATTTATCAGGCATGTTTACTCCGAAGAGTTCAGGTTGTGCAAAAGTTTGATATATTCGCTAGTTAGTACCGGCGTTAGGGTAGGGAACCAGGGTCGTTTTTAACCTATTGGAGGCCCTAGGCATTTTAGGATACCGGGGCCCCTATGGAGAATCAAGGATGCAAGATCAAGCGAAGTGAGCTGGAAATTTGTAGCACCCTGCCTTTGATAGCCCCTAGTTCCGACGCGGGCAGGAAATGGGGCTCCATGAATCGAGGGGCCCTGGACAATTGCCCAGAGTGTCAATGGAAAAGAAGGCCCTGTAGGGAACAGCTGCCCTTTTACTTTATTTGACACAAGTCGACAGAACAATTTCTCATTCTGTATGAATGGACAAAAGAAAACCTTACCTTGCCGGGGCGGGGTGGTAAAATTTTCGAGCTTGCTCTTGCGTCCTACTTTCTCAAACTCTTCTGTATGAGTCAACTAAGAAACCCCTGTTTCTTTATGAATGTAAGTTCAAAAGAATAACCTTAACCTCCAATCCGACCAGAGATAGGGTACAAAAATTTTCGCCGGCCGCTCTACTCTTCAAGAGTAGAGGGGCTCTGCAGAAATCTCTCCCATGGCGCCGCGCCGTTTGTGCTAAAACCGGCACTGGCCAGTTACGTTTAAGTCCCATGGAATAGGGTCAGAGCCTTTTGCCATCAACTGGGCAGAATCTAGAATCCGGCTGTCTGAGCAATTCCTTATGGAAAACCAACACGCTTTACCAAACCCAACCTGGGAATAGAAACCATGTAGCAGTGGCACTTGCTTGTGACCATTTGACAAGACCAACGAAGTAGTCTATTAACTTTTTTTCGGGTTTTGGTATTGTTTTATTCTAATAGGAGAACAAGTATAATAATTAAAAAAGCTTATTACAAAATTAAAGACTCCGTTGAATAATTTTTGGCAATAGCTCCTTCTACATATGGGGCTACCCTAGTACCTAATTAATGGGATAATTATGCAGATGTTTATTAACAGCTCCCAAATTACGATGTTTCTTTTTTAAATCTTATTTTGTACGTCTTCCTGTGACATAAGCATCGTATTACCTACCACCTATATACTATACTACACGTACTATACTATACGTATTACTTACCTACAATTCTAACTTCAACTCTTCGATATGATATTAAATAGGTTTTTTTTTATTTAGTTATCTTTTAAAGATTCTTTTCTATTTTGTAAATGTGAGAACGTTTTAGGCCAACAGACCGAATCATCTGTGAGTCTACAAAGATTCACAGATGATTCGGTCTGTTGACCGCTTCCTATTATGTTAAGTACGATACTTGTTGACAGGCCTACACTGTCCTCCCATACCTATTAACACTTTAAATATTGTAAAAGAGACAATTATTTTTAAAAGAGCAACCGTGGAGTCTCTTGCCGGCTCTTCTCCATAGGAAACGACGACGCTTCTGACGTTTTATAACTGCCCAAGTATTTCAGAATTTGAGTTCATATACATAACAAAGCAAAACAAATAAAGAACACCCACGGATCTTTGTGTTGGTTTTGTGAAGTTAACTTCAGGTGCGGTATAACTGTAGTTTTTGTTTGTGACCCGTAGCACATGCTGTACTGTACAATGGGGTTTAAACTGAGAGCTCGTGATAGGTGGCAGCACTGCTGTTAGTCCAGAAACCGCTATAGTTTTGTATGTGTTTACTGTTGTGTCGATTACAAATTACACGAAAATTAGATAAATATGTGTGCGACTTGGAGCACTATTAAAAAGGGAGCTAACAAAAAGGGGAGCGTCTACTACTGCTGAAAAAGCAGCTTTAGTGGAAAAGTTAAGTAAATTAAATATAAACACTTTAGAATTTATAGGTGGTTTTGTGTTTTTTTAACTTTTAATTATTTTATTATTGAATACTGGTTGTGTATGATAGGAATAACCTGCGGGGTAGTTACGTAACACACTAATAGTAGGAATGGGTTTCATTTTGACAGTTCAACAACATTAATTGCATTATTTACGTTGTTGAGCAGACAAATTTTCCGAACATATGGAGCAATGGATTAGCAATAGGCTTCAAAATTATTCAGATTGTGATATATAGTGTGTTAGGTAATTAGGGTGCTGATTGGAGTTGAACCAACTTGAGTATGATCTTCCTAACATCCTGCCCTGGAAAACTTCAGATGTTAATTCTAGAATGATTTATTTATTTCTCACTTATAATTATAACCTATGATAATATAACAAACACACACCCTTAATATAATTACCACCACCACCACAAATGCCTGTAGGTAATGAAAACAGAATTAGTTCTCCCGTATAAGTCATCGGGTTTAACAAAGATAGCACATAGTCTCGACGAAATATCGGATTTCCAAATTTTTCTTCGGAGAGATTACTTACCGTATTTTCCAATTATTTGACTAATGGTACCTACCACTTGCTGACTTCAGATGTCGCTAACCATCTGAAGTGAGCAAGTGGCAGTTTTTATCCCCATACAATCATTACTTTCTCTTTAGAATTACCAGCTTTAATTTTTTAAATTGGTACTTTCGAAATAAAGCACTGCCACACCGAGCGCCGGAAGTGACTCTTCCTATTCCAGCCAGCTGAAAGAGCAACCATTTCTCGTCCATTCTGTTGGAGTCTATCTCGGATATTACACGTGGATTGTAATCCGTGGTGAGTGTCAGAAGAAATTGTTTAGTGCAGTGTTAAAAAGTGATATTAGTTTCCCGTAAGCATAAACGATTGTGTTTCTCAATAATATTGGCAAGAATTCACGGCAACATAATATCAATTATCTCGATTCCTATTGTGGTGTAATTCTAAACCTACAAATTACACGTTGTACATCCAACGTATGGTTACGTTAACTTGTGAAAAATTTAACTACTTCATTTGTTTATATAATTGTTCTTGGCTATATTCAAATGTCGAATTAAACACAGTTCTCGTTTGCTTACGCGTCACACTCTTGTTCACCAACCGGCTCGCCACCACGTGGTTGATGCACACTTGTTTTCTCTTTTCCTTAATTGTTGTTAATTTGTCCGCTCAAATATAATAAGCTCCCAAGTTAATGGAATGTATGTAATGGCAATAAATCGTTAATTTTCATACATTCGCCGAAATGGCTGACATCCATTGTGAAATGTCAAGATAGGGCGAGGCGGCCATGCGGCCGCCATATTGCCGGCCGCGCGATACATGAGGTTGCGACCTTGCAGATGCCGGCTCGCATCACTCAACCCCTTGCACTTTTCTTATCAATAACAGTTTTTAACTAGATTCTTTTGTTTTGTTCTAGACTAACCAAAAATGGGCAAGGAAAAGATTCATATTAACATTGTCGTCATTGGACACGTCGACTCCGGCAAGTCCACAACCACCGGTCACTTGATCTACAAATGCGGTGGTATCGACAAACGTACCATCGAGAAGTTCGAGAAGGAGGCCCAGGAAATGGGTAAGGGTTCCTTCAAATACGCCTGGGTGTTGGACAAACTGAAGGCTGAGCGTGAACGTGGTATCACCATCGATATTGCTCTATGGAAGTTCGAGACCGCTAAATACTATGTCACCATCATCGACGCTCCCGGACACAGAGATTTCATCAAGAACATGATCACTGGAACCTCCCAGGCTGACTGCGCCGTGCTCATCGTTGCCGCCGGTACCGGTGAGTTCGAGGCTGGTATCTCTAAGAATGGACAGACTCGTGAGCACGCTCTGCTCGCTTTCACACTCGGTGTCAAGCAGCTGATTGTGGGTGTCAACAAAATGGACTCCACTGAGCCCCCATTCAGCGAATCCCGTTTCGAGGAAATCAAGAAGGAAGTCTCCTCTTACATCAAGAAGATCGGCTACAACCCACTTGCTGTCGCTTTCGTACCCATTTCTGGCTGGCACGGAGACAACATGTTGGAGCCCTCAACCAAAATGCCCTGGTTCAAGGGATGGAACGTTGAGCGCAAGGAAGGCAAGGCTGAAGGTAAATGCCTCATTGAGGCCCTCGACGCCATCCTGCCCCCTGCTCGCCCCACAGACAAGGCCCTGCGTCTTCCCCTCCAGGACGTATACAAAATTGGTGGTATCGGAACGGTGCCCGTAGGCAGAGTCGAAACTGGTATCCTCAAGCCTGGTACCATCGTCGTCTTCGCCCCCGCCATGATCACCACTGAAGTCAAGTCTGTGGAGATGCACCACGAAGCTCTCCAAGAGGCTGTCCCCGGTGACAACGTTGGTTTCAACGTAAAGAACGTGTCCGTCAAGGAGTTGCGTCGTGGATACGTCGCTGGCGACTCCAAGAACAACCCACCCAGGGGCGCCGCCGATTTCACAGCCCAGGTCATCGTGCTCAACCACCCTGGTCAAATTTCAAACGGATACACGCCTGTGCTGGATTGCCACACAGCTCACATTGCCTGCAAATTCGCCGAAATCAAAGAGAAAGTGGACCGTCGTACAGGTAAATCCACTGAAGACAACCCCAAGTCTATCAAATCTGGAGATGCTGCTATCGTCATTCTGGTACCCTCCAAGCCTCTGTGTGTTGAGTCCTTCCAGGAATTCCCTCCCCTCGGTCGTTTCGCCGTGCGTGACATGAGGCAGACGGTCGCTGTAGGTGTCATCAAGGCAGTCAACTTCAAGGAACTTGGTGGTGGTAAGGTGACCAAAGCCGCTGAGAAGGCCACCAAGGGCAAGAAGTAGCTAGCGCTGTTAACAGCACAATTTTTCATTCAACTGCGATACTTCATTCACCGCAAGGTGTTCCGAAGGAAAGAAGGGCTACAAACTCATTCCTTTTCTATATTTTTTACAAGGCTTATACTGTAACATTATTTTATAATTTATATAAGGTTATATCTGAACTATTTTGTTATAACTGCAAACTAATGTGTAAATTCATAGAAGAATAAAGGTAGCCTCCAGTAAAAATTACTCTGAATTTTCATTTTACCTGGTAACCAATACACAAGAAATCAATTCAAAACAAGTGCCGATCGTTACAAAACGAAGGTACACACAACTAGATAGGTACATACTTAAAATACACACACATACCACTACCTTTTCAGTTCTATTATCCAACCAAGGAAACACTGGAAATGCTGCTGACCTGACAATTTTAGCGAAGATAACCTACCTACTACCAATGCAGTGAAATGCCTTCCAAGCATCACTAGGTATGTATCTACCTGTTTTAAAATGAAAAGTTGAATGAACTCTGGAACTATTTTTGAAAGCAGGAAATATGTGGACATAAGATGACTCTTAAATTATTTGCATTCCTACAAAAGAGTGGGAAGGTAGTGCCTTGGCACCAAAGAGTACGTATACGGGTACTTTGCACCTACGTTCATAAGTTCTGAATTATTATTAGGTAGTCTTAATATTCGGGCTTGAGCATTAGTATAGGCCACTTTCGACCCATATCTACCAGTCTCTTCCAAGGAAGCTTGGTCTCGTCATTTTATGCAACGTCGGAAGTACGCTCGCTCGACGTGAACAGATTTAAGTGATAGTATGTATAGATAGTGTGGCTGATAAGGATAACTTGTTCATGCTACACTATTTTAGGTTTTCAGGCCAATACCTAAAAGTATAAAGTTATCCATCTCGATATACTTTTTATGTACCTAACTGTGCATTTTGTGATGGTGAGTCACTAAAGTATTCAGTTTCGTGAATTTCAACAGTTAACTCTGGTAACTGTATACTTTTTATCCACTCTTACTTTTATAGATCTGCAGTTATACCTAAGTAGGTACTTTTTAATAAACCATTACCTGTTTACAAACGTTCCGTACATAGATACATATTTTTTTAAGTTAGGAGAGACATTCAAAATCAAAATCATTTATGAGACATGAGACATTCTAATTTCTAACCAGATTCAACTGAGGTGAATCACCTCAAAAGTCAATACATAACGTCACAGGCTTGAAGTGCGTCATATTTACAAGAATTAACTAGGTTTGTCAGTATAATATGACTATTTATTAGAAAATAGCATTAGTAGGCAGGGGCGTAGCTGCTCTTCTGGATGTTTTGTTTGTAATTGTAGGTACCTACTGGGTCTGGTGAATCATGAATTCATGATAAGATAGCGAAATATTTATTAATGTGCAATTGATATTTCGAGAATTTCAATATTCATGCAATAATGTTACACAGCGTGTCAACATCATGAACACGTGTCATTATAGTCTTGCTCTTGTGGTCTCACGTGGCGCAACGTTGCTTCCAACGTGCCTGCTAATAAAGTTATAGCAATAGTCCAATCCGGCGAAATGGAACTATCATTCCACCGTCCGCAAACCACAGTCATTTTTATAACAAATCTTCCATAAAATATTACTATTATTAATTTAATTCGTTGTAAGGTGCTTTAGTAGTTGGTTCGTAAAATGATTTAATTGATATGATAGGATGAAAATACCAATTTATCATATTTATTGTGCAATCAGAAAACCCGAGGGTCTAATTAATTAGTCACACACATCACAACCCTCACAACTGTTGTAGAGTAATTAAGTAGGTGCTGGTTGAATATTATTGACCAAATATTATGGTGAAATAGATTTTCAATCAACCTGATAATTTTTATAGCATATATTACATATGAATAGTTAAGTAGATATTGCATATGAATAGTTAGATTTGCCTACCTATTAATTCATATGCAATGCTAGGTAGGTAGATAGAACTTTCAAAAGTCTCTCCATTTTAGATATTTTATGTCTGTAATTTTCGTCTGGACTAGTCTAGATTAAAACATGTGTCATGTACTTCTAGTTAGAAAAGGTCACGGGTCACGAACTCTCGCACCAACGCCCTTTTGTCCCGAGCGCGTAAGTTTCATAATTTCAGATGCGACAAAGGAATTAATTTTTCGAAGAGCATGAATACTTGAATAGGTAGGTACCCACTTATAAATATCTGTCTGCTGACTAGTTGTTGTGCTCATAACCTCACGTTTTATGTCCTCTCAATTTTGATGACACTTGGCACGAGTATTTAGGGGAAAATCTCAGAGGAACCATCCGACGTGAGGCGTGGACAAAATAATGTTGTTTCTTTGTGTTTGTAGGTACAAGTATTTTCCATCCAAAAACATTAAATAAATGGTTGCGAAACCTTGCGCAATATTTTTGTACCAGAGCGGCTTTCATTTAATAACTTAGAGCAAAGAGCCAAGTTTCGAAATTGATTATCTTTTGGTAGGTTGTTACATGTATTGATCCTATACCCCATGTTACCGTTATAATCTCTAGACCGGGTCATTGCCCCTTTTACGTAGAATCCTCGGCGACTGTAAATGTGCGATAGCAGGTAGATGACCCGACCTTCAAGAATTAGAGGCGCGAGCGTTATGTAAATCATGCTATGCAAAAATTACCATGACCATTTTTATTCTTACATGACGACTAGGGTAATTGCGTAACACACTAGCAATCGGAAGCGCCCCGTGTGGATTTTTCCTAGAGTTTATTCCAAGGGTATAACACATCATTACCTATAATAAATTAGATCTTCTGGCTGCAAGAAATTGTAGAAGGTAAAAGTTAAATAACGAATGTACTAATTACTGACATTGGTGATGGAAAACATCATCAGGAAACTGACTTACAAGTATAGTTAATATAAGTCTGAAATCGCCAATTTGTCTTGAGCAAGCGTTGTGATCAATGCTCGTGCCTTCTCTGTAGGAGAAGAGGCCTTTGCCCAGCAGTGGGACAATAATAAGCAGGTATTATTATTATATTATTAAAAGATAGTTAGGTACCTACGCACGTTCAGGAAAACCTCGAGCGCTTCCGGATTACAAGTCTATTACACAATATAGTGCAGTTTATGTAGATTTCAGTGGCGCCGCGCCAGGTCACATTTTATTCTCAATCCCAGAATACCCAACGGGTAGCAGGACTCGTATAAAAATATTAAGTCGTCAATCTCTTGCCGTTATCCCAACTGAGTCGGCGCAACATGTCTGTTTCTTCCATAAGTACTTCTCTAAAATATTAAGTATGTACTTATATAAAATCATCATTTGTTTTAAATAGGCTTTTATTTTGTATAGATTCTTATATATTTTGTGAATATGAGAACGTTGTAGGCCTAACTTGTAGAATGTAGATAAGTAGACCTTTTTATATACTTAATTTTTTTTTTTCGAGTTCCTGTTACTTGTTGTCAGGCCTACACTGTCCTCCCATTATCAACACTATAATTTGAAACATTGTAAAACGCCCTTATTTTTAAAAGAGTAACCGTGGAGTTTCTTTCCGGCTCTTCTCCATAGGAAACAACCAATTGGAACCGTGCACCTAGCTTCTGACGTTTCATAAGTGCCCATGTTGGTTTATGTGAAATTAAATATTTTGTTTTTTTTTTGAAAACTAATAGGTAAATAAATTATATGACCCGAACAAGGCAAAATCCCTAAGCCACAGTTTTTTTCCCCTAACACCAGACAAACGCGGCATGTTCAGAAATTGCGTTCAATAAGTGTGATGGGCCAATTACTGCTGACGGAGTTTCCACAATCCATAATTATTATGTAAGTAATAATAGGACGCCCACTTTGCCTCATCCCTCTGAGTCTCGTGCGTCATTCGCCAAGTAGGTACTTATGTGAGAAGACGACGATACGCTGTTGGTAAGGGAGGTGGCAAAAAAGTCTATAAGTAGATAAGTAGGTATTATACTTGGGTAATGCTAACTACCGAACTACGGAATTGAACGTAAGTGGTTGTTGTAATTAAAGAATCTCCTTTAGCTTCATTAATCTAGTGGTCTTGTAGTGCGTCCGCCGAAGACTCTATCGACAGCGACCGTCACGTCTTATCATCATCAGTCAGGCTTTTCCCAACTGTGTTAAAGCTTCCAGTCTAACTAGATACAGCTGACTACCAGTATTTTACATGGAGCGACTGCTTATCTGACCTCCACAACCCAGATGCTTGGTAACACGACAGCCCTTCGCAGGACTGGTTGTTAGATTTTTGAGTTTCTGCGTAAAGACCAGCACCCTAATTACGTAACACACTATCTATCACAATCTAAATCATTTTGAAGCCTATTGCTAATCCATTGCTTCATATGTTAGAAAAATTTGTCTGCTCAACAACGTAAAAAACGCAATGAATGTTGTTGAACTGTCAAAATGAAACCCATTTCTACTGTTAGTGTCTTACGTAATTACCCCGCAGGTAAAGACTGTCAAAGAGCGACGAATACTATAGACATCACGCTTACGGTCAGTTTAATCTTCAGGGTACCTAATGCTTGGATGAAGAACCTTCATTGCCGTATAATATAACCGTGATACCTATATTAAGTTGTGTTTAAGCATGTGCTAGGGAAGTACGTACAGTCAGCGACAATCGGTCGATTAGCATCAGTTCAGTTTTAGTTATGGAACGCAATCTCGCACGATCTCGAATCTCGCCCCTTTTCGAGATTCAATCTCGTGGGGAATTAACCTCGTTCGAGACTGAGCGCGCGCGACTGAGCTGACTATGCTTCTTGAGAAGCTATTTTCAATATAGGTACATAATAATTATTGGTTTTATAGTGTGTGTCACTATGCATGTGGGCGTTATGTATGCGTAGTGCATATATACTTAAATACTAGATACTACTACTTATTTAAATAAACGTTGCTTTTTTTGTTTCGAGATTCGATTTGTGTTTTTTTTATTTACAAAATGTAACACGACTAGCTGCGCCCCGCTGTTTCACCCGCATTAGTCTGGATCCCGTGGGAATATCGGGATAAAAAATCCTAGGTCATGGTCTATCCATGTGCCAAATTTCATCCAAATCCGTTCAGCCGTTTTAGCGTGAAAGCATAACAAGCACTTAGCACGTGAGATCTCAGAGTCGCCAATCTAGAATCGAGATTGACAACTCGAAATCTCGCATGATAAAATTCTTTATCAATATAATAGATTTTATTTATAGACTCATCATCAGTATAATCGACAAATAGGCATCGTTACCCATATAAGTGTTTTGTTTTACGCATCACAGTAAAGATTAGAAATAAAGTATTTTTGCATACTTTATTTTGATGCAAATGTATAAAATATATTTATCGAAAATAAAGTAGAATACGTTATTATAAAGTATGGTTAGCATTTGGCAACCTTACGTGTTACCCAGTAACTGGGTTGTGGAGGTCACACAGGCAGTCACTCCATGTAAAATACTGGTACTCAGCTGCATCTGGTTAGACTGGAAGCTCCAAACATAATTCGGAAAAGGCTGGCTAATGATGATAAGACGTGACGTCGCACGGTGGATCGAAAATCGGCTGTAGAAGACATAGGATCTCGATTTCTTAAATGTTATTTTTTTTGCTGGAAATGACTTCTGCTGATCATTACTATGTACAAAAATGACACCCGAGTTAATTCTGCCCAAAAACGAAGGAAATATATTTTTTTTACGAAAAATTTGTATGAAGCTAGTATGAAAAATCGAATTATCTCCTAAACGGCATGTTTAACCGTAATATCCTTGGAGGTGGTCATAGTGCTAATTATTTATGATTTTTTGGTTGCCGATTTGACGAAAAATTTAATGCCGTTTTTTTTTAAAAAATCGTCAAAATATTTTTATTTATTTTTACATGTAAAATGATCCCTTTTAGTGTCCAAGTTAAAAAGTTCGATATGTTATTAACCCAAATATTAAGAACACACAAAACAAGAAAAATTAAATTAAAAAATTGCTGTTTTTTGACACATTTTTTTTATTTAAATAAAAAAAGATTATCAAACTCTTATTTAAGTAACATATAAAGTTATATTATATACAAAATAATTTAATTTAAGGAATTAATACTAAGCATTTGTAAAATAAAGAAAAAAAAAGACAAAATATCATTAAATATTACAAAAAAAAAACCCAAACAGACTCAAATACAAATTTACAAATAAGTACATATATAATTTTTTACAAATTTTCCTTATCACTCTCGTTGTCAGACTCCAATTCTGAGTCAGCATCCAGATTGGATATATCCAAAAACTCGAACTCAGTTTCCTGAAATTGAATTAAGTCGAGAGTTTCAGCAAAAAAGCTCTGCTTTTTCTTGGCATCTAACTTAGGCCTTTGTGCACTTAGCAAAGGATCCGAAGAAACAACAAGCATATTTAAAATGTCTTGATTGGAATCCTGCCTGCTTCTTTTCCGCGAATGATGTTCTCGAAACCTCCTAAAATCTTTGTTTCGAGACTCTGAGGCTTCTTCCGAGAGAGTCCCAATCGGCACAATATTATTTTTCTCAATTATGTCAGCCCCATGGATTAATAATTTATGAACGGTTGACGACATGTAGTACCAGTCGTATAATAATACGTACTTTTCTGCTGTTTTGCGGGCATAATCTCTAAATTTTATTATATCGACCTGCTCTCCAGATGTAATTGCTTGTAAAATTACAGCAAATCTTTTGATGAGGTCTTCATCCAAACCGGTTATAGCTGCGGTTTTATTAGGAAACTCAAAGAATTTTCTTGCAGTATTCCCGTCATTGGTGGTTCCCGAGCCTTGTTTTACTATATCAATCAACAGATTGAGCTCATCTTTGAATTTATTTTGAATTATTTTCTTCCTTGTCTGTAGCATTTCTTTGTGCTCATCACTTCTCGCTGCCCACCGTTTGAAGTCGAGCCTGTATGCAATGTGTAACAGACATTCCATACAATTTATACGGGCGTGTAGGGATGACAAGCCAAATTCATACAGGTCAGAACACACAATTTTTGATGTTACAGCATCTAAGCGGTTCATTGCTGTAGGCTTTGCTAAGCACAGGTAGCACGATGCATTTGATCTAGCTTCAGAAAGGTAAGTGCAAACTTTAGCGTCGATCATCGTTATCATTAGTTCATTAGTCACCCTATTATTATTATTGCACTCTGTGGGGATAAGGGCCTCAATTTCTTCATCCATTTGTTTTTTCAGCTCAAGGACAACTGCTTCACTCTCCTTTACAAAAGTAAACTGAACTGGACGACAATACAAAACTGAGCATGGTTTTGGGTTCGTCCATAAGATGTTGTCTCCATCTGTCAGTTTAAGTGGCACCAAGGAGGTCATGAAAATGCTCGAGTCATCTTCCTCACCCTCCATTTTCTGCTTGTATCGGCTTTGGTTAGAAGCACCATCAAATCCCCACTTGGAAATCAGCTTCAACTGCTTGTTATGCTCTTCCTTAGAAAGGCTTTGAAGGATTCTTGTAACTGTGATATCAAGTAAAGCTTGAAGTGTAATCCTAGCCGATGAATCAGTAACTGTCACTGATTGCTTCGGAGGGTAGCAATCAAGCTTAGTTTGTTGCACTTTATAGTAAGATGGATAAATATCCTTAGCACCTTCCCGAATGGCAGCCTCTCGCAACGTAATATATTGCCACTTTGAGAGTTTTAGCGAAAGAAGCAATCCAAGCGCCTTTTCTGACGTAAATATGATTGTTTTCGCTGGTTTCTTAAGCGTTTCATTTAATTTAGCGGCTGCTTCAGGATTTTTCATCATGTATTCGATGACAGAGTTTTGTCTATTTTTTTATTTATTTTACTTTATTTTACAAATGCTTAGTATTAATTCCTTAAATTAAATTATTTTGTATATAATATAACTTTATATGTTACTTAAATAAGAGTTTGATAATCTTTTTTTATTTAAATTAATAAAAATGTGTCAAAAAACAGCAATTTTTTTTTTAATTTTTCTTGTTTTGTGTGTTCTTAATATTTGGGTTAATAACATATCGAACTTTTTAACTTGGACACTAAAAGGGATCGTTTTACATGTAAAAATAAATAAAAATATTTTGACGATTTTTTAAAAAAAAACGGCATTAAATTTTTCGTCAAATCGGCAACCAAAAAATCATAAATAATTAGCACTATGACCACCTCCAAGGATATTACGGTTAAACATGCCGTTTAGGAGATAATTCGATTTTTCATACTAGCTTCATACAAATTTTTCGTAAAAAAAATATATTTCCTTCGTTTTTGGGCAGAATTAACTCGGGTGTCATTTTTGTACATAGTAATGATCAGCAGAAGTCATTTCCAGCAAAAAAAATAACATTTAAGAAATCGAGATCCTATGTCTTCTACAGCCGATTTTCGATCCACCGTGCGTCGCATCGATAGTCTTCGGCGGACGCGCTACAAGACCCCTAGATTAAAGAAGCTAAAGGAGGTTCTTTAATTACAACAACCACTTACGTTCAATTCCGTAGTTCGTTAATTAGCATTACCTAAGTATAATACTTATCTACTTACAGACTTTATTGCCATCTCTCTCATCAACAGCGACCGACGAGTCACCTATTCTCACTTAGGTACCTACTTGGCGAATGCCGCACGCGACCCAGAGGAATGCGGGAAAGTGGGAGTCCTTTTATTACTTACATAATAATTATCGATTGTGGAATCTTCGTCAACAGTAATTGGCCCATAAAACTTATTGAACGCAATTTCTGAACATGCGGCGTTTGTCGGATGTGAGGGGAACAAAGCTGTGGCTTAGGGATTGTTACTTGTTCGGGTCATATAATTTATTTACCTATTTGTTTTATATGAGTACTTTTATTTTTTTAAACACTATATTGAAAAAGAAAGCAAAATCTCGATCTCGAAAACGAGATTGCCGAGCGAGATTCGACACCAAACTTAGCCCGCGGGATCTCGACTTGCCAATCTCGACTCGAGATTGCATTCCCTGGTTTCAGTAAGTACCTACTTAGTTTTATGAATGAAAACTTGTCAAAAATTATTAGGTAAGTACTTCCTTATAACAAATTAATAACGAGTAGGGAAACACTAATAAAGTTCTAAGACAAAAAATCCGAAATGATCAGCGACTTTTCGATGACTGTACCTACCTATTTGTATAGATTTTGAATGTTTGTTGCTTGTTAAGATAATCCTCACTGGTGGAACAACGGGAATTATAGACTGGAATTATTTTGAAATATGGCTCATCATCAAGGCAATTTGAAAAATGGTTCACGGAAATGTCGCCTTTACAGGACTTTGTATCTTATTGGGAAGTTTGGGGGGGCTCATTGGTAAATAATATTTTGTAACTGAGCTAAAGGTAGTATTTTAAGCTACACATGTCGTCTCAACTCGGTGTTAACTTGTAAACCTGCTTACTGTGTTACCTGGACAATAAACTATTGTTCATTATAGTGTAGGTGGAGCAAATAAATGAACCTTGGCTTTGTATTAATTTATTTTATATGTTTTTACCTACTATTTACATTTTTAACAACTAGTACGAGATATTGTTGGTGCCGCCTTCTCCAGACTCTTCTTGCTCTATTATCATGTTTGCCCACTCCTCTGCCTGCCTGTACCTCTGCCGCTTCACATGTGGAGCGTACACATTCCTATGAAAAATTACTGCTGCTGAAGTTATAGAAATAGCCATCAGCATCTTCACCAGCGGACTGGAGGTTCTTATCCATGTTTTAACATGCTCCATTATTTAGCTTCAGTGGCTACTTCAACTTTTGCAATTTTAGGTTTTCTGAAATAATCGTCAAATAGCGGCCTCCAGATATAAATTCCGCTGAAAACACCTAATACTGTCACTAAAACAACCTGTCCTCTTGTAATTCCTTTGGGTCTATAAATGCGCATTATATTTTAGTAAAAATAACAGTTATGGCTATGTAAACAAGATTTCATTTTAATTTTCTTCACTTTTCTCTTGAAAATTTTAAGGTTATGATGACAGTGTTATGTCATATGGTTTCGCGTTCCGAATTACGTACGTCAAAGTTGCATTCTATAGCGTTATGATATGACCTAAGTAATCTTTATTTAATCTTTGGTTATGACTTAAGAGGAAAACTAGAGAATGGCGGGAATAACAAGAAGGAAAGGAAAACCAAAGTAAAAAAATAAAAAATAATTGACAATCATGGAAGTCGTTGTCAAGAAATATGAAAATAAGTACCTAGCTAAATATTCTTTGTTCTTTGTATCAACTTTGTACCTGGAAAAGTGGAAACCTAAATTATCAAGCCCAAACCAAAGCGAGAGAATTAAGTGAATTATGTAGTGAAAGTGTTGTGCTAAATAATACCTCCCGCCGCTTGACAGAATTATTAAAAAATAAGACTTGTTATCGAGCAATATATAAATATATTAAAAACACTCGTAGAAATTTAGTGAAGGAAATTAAATAAACTAAGGACTTGGCTAAAAGGTCTTACCAACCAAGCCATAAAAATACTTATAAAATAAAGGAAAACTAGAGGTGGACAGGGACTTTACTTATTTGATTGTAGTCTATAACGTTTCATCAACACACTTAATTTTCTCATAAGTTTACAAGAAAACGGAATTACATGTTGGTTTTGGTTTACTTTCGATTTCCAAGTTATAACAGCATTAGTAATACAAACCAACGAATAATGTTAAGTCCTGGAAAAAATCTCGACTAACATTGAAAATCGGTTAATGTGTAATGGTGGCATTATCAGTTTGTGCGCTGTCTGACACTGCCTGACTGACATTTGTTTGGTAAATAATTGAATTGTCAAAACACGGGATAACCTTTACACGAAATATACGTTCAATATCTACAAATAAATATTTAGATCAAACAAACACGTCAACATGGCTAGCACCAATAGAATGGTGCCTAATATACTCGTAACAGGTAAGATATACCGCTATAAGGGTAAGTTTTGTTCACATTTTTTACCCACGTGTGATACTGTTAGATGAGCATGTTGAATATTTCCACTTCTAGGTACGCCAGGTGTTGGCAAATCTACTCTTTCTCGTCTGCTTGCAGACAGGACAAAGTTTACTTGGCGAGAAGTGTCCAAGTTAGCCGAGCAATACAGTTGTTTAGACGAATTTGACCCAGAGTATCAGTGCCCATTCTTGAATGAAGATAAGGTAAGTTGAATACCTGCGTATAGTTACCGGCACGTAAGTTGACCACAGATTTTGTAGTGGGGGAAGTTCGCGCACCCCCAATTTCATACATTTTTACATGCGCGAACTTCCCCCACTACAAAATCTTTGGCCAACTTACGTGCCGGTAACTATACACGCTTATATATTAAGGGTCTAATGCAATATCATTTCTAGGGCTTTGAGCATTGAACTCAATCTTTATTGATAGCCAGTCTAGGACTATTCCTTAAGGGGGAAGGAAGGAAGAAGCACCAGGGTAACCCGCAAAATTCAAATTGTCTTATGTTTTTTTGCAATTTACAGGTCAGTGTCAGGTCAATCATATTTTGTTCATTAACAAAATATGATTGGAGATTGTAACAAGTATATATTTACAGAATTATGATCTCAAGTTCATATAACCCTATTGATTGATATTTCATGAAATAGTCATTCAACCTGACACTGAAAGACCTGCAAATTGCAAAAAATGTAAGAAAATTTCAATTTTGAAGGGGACCTTGGTGCTTCCCCCTTAATATGAATGGACTGTAAAGGTTTTTGTAGATCAACCAGAACCAATTTAGGTATGAATTATTAAACCACCCCCAAGATGACCCTCTGACCAATTCTAAGAATATTCTACTGGTAAAGACCACCTATTTTATTCCCTTATACCAAATAAAATTTATCAATCTAGAACGGGCACAGCGGTCCTTCGTAAAAACGATGTATTTTAAAAGGATGAGGTTTTCTACTGAAAAACTATACGAAATTAGTGATCTACTTTCAGTTAGGAAATTATATATCATTTCCACTGTCCTAAAAAAACATAAAACTCTTTCATTTGATCCAAAAGTAATGACGAAAAAGGCGAAATGACTTGATTGCACAAGTACCACAAACTAAAACGAAATTCGCGGCTATACAATACCAACATCGATTTGCTCAACTGTATAATAGGGTAAACAAACAAATTTACATATATCCCAACCAACTACATGAATGTAAAAAAAACTAACAGACACTCCTACAACACATGACCTAATATACACACACACACCCCCACACTACACACAGCCACACCACTCACAAAAGTCAGTCACTTTCACTTTCACATCACATCACACTACATCGCATCACATCACATCACATCACATCACACCACATTGCATCACATCACATCACATCACATCACATCACACCACTCTCTCACTTACACCCCCACACTCCTACTTGACAAGCCAACACACATACTATATCTTTTATAATATCACCTTTTATCCTACCTAAGAAAGAGCGGCGTCTTCTAACACAGGCATTATCTGCTTAAAAGGAGGCGCCACTCATCAACAAAATGTTAACAACTATGATCAAGAAATAAACATTCTTTTTTTTTTTTGTGTTTCAGTTTTCACTCTAGAATTCCTAACCTAATGTTATTCCACACATGATTTCAGCTATTAGACATTATGGAAGGTATGATGGCTAAAGGTGGCAACATAGTGGATTACCATGGCTGTGACTTCTTTCCCGAGAGGTGGTTTGATGGTGTGTTTGTTGTTAGGGCCAACAACACAACGCTGTTTGATAGACTTACAGCCAGGTCAGTTTTAGTTGGTCATATTTTTTTTCATTGCATTTATATGGTTTCTTTATGTAGATATGAAGGAAACGGAAGGGGTGGCGGTCTGGAGGAGTTTATTATGTAACTTTGATTTTCAAAAAGTGCTGTTCTCAGCCTAATTTGAATAATAATTTGGCTTTTGATTTTGAGATGACTTCTCTCGGGTACCGTCAAACGGGGTGAATAGGAATGCAAGGGGTGAATCGGAACGAAACTTTATATGGGATGTTAACGTTTAAATAATATCTTTTTTGCCAACAAGGGCACTTAATCGTTAATTATAATACAGTAAACACATTAGAGTCCTTTTTGGCAACAAACTGTCTTATTTAAATGTTAACATCCTTTTTAAAAGTTTCGTTCCGATTCACCCCTGTATTCCTATTCACCACGTTTGACGGTACTTTCTGCATGCTCAGAATCGTCCAGCAGGCTCCTTATTCAGGAGACTGAACGAAAAATGGACACAGACAATTTTATTCTACCCACCTAACAGCTATCTCTATTGTTTTATGTAATTGACAATTGAATTGTTATAAATGTGGCAATACCGTATTATTTACAATTAATTTATTTTGTTGTTAGTTATTGGATTCCATTTAATTTTCATACATATTATTTATATTTTAAGAGTTTTACTCATCTCAACAATTTTTGGCTCGCCCCCTATATGGGTCTTAAACATAACTGGCGAAATGTGGGTGTACTATAGGTACACTGCTGCCTAACCTTTCGGAGATTACAGGCCTGATTTATGTTATATTTTTATAATAAACATTATTGCTTGATTCTCTAAAATAAAGTATCGCTGGCAACAACTGGTGTTGGTCTTTGACATTCTACTGTTTATTCAGTGTAGCTTTTGAGTGTAGTACGACCAATCAAGAGTTGTAATGACGCTCATAATAAATCATTAGGTTGAGTCAGCAACACAAGTTGATTAACATATTAGTTTTAGAAATCTTAATTATTGAGCAAAATATTTATAAAATATGTGTACCATTATAAAATTTAAAGGATGTAAGGATCGTAGCAGGTGATGTTCTGTAGTTTCTGCCTACATACAGGAATACGTATTCAGCTGTTTCATGAAGTGCAGAGCAGTGCATCAAATAATTTTGGATCTAGAATAGAATACTGTACATCCTATGTTTTTATTGTTATTACTTACATTGATTTATTGTTTTTTTTTTTTTAACTTTATTCACAATAAAAATATACTGTCCAAAGGCGGACTTATGTAATGCCTGAGGTATTTTCTACCAGTCAACCTGAGGGTGATGCAGAGACAAAACATGGCAGGATTAGATCAAGAGTATTTTTAGTAGTGTTAATCGACTTTTGTTGTCGACTGTACCTGAGGTTATTGAGCCAACGCTCATAATTTTTAATTACTTATTACTCCACACACTTATTTTAAATTTTGCAATTTTCTTTCCAGAGGCTACACAGGAAAGAAACTAGAGGATAATGTTCAATGTGAGATATTTGAGACATTGCTAGAAGAGGCACAGTCATCATACAAGCCAGAGATAGTGATGGAGTTACAGAATGACTCGGAGGATCAGCTGCAGAGCAATGTTGAGATCATTACACAGTGGATAGAAAGGTGGAAAGAGGAGAATATATAGTTTATTTAACGTTTTGTTTTATTTCTTCCTTTTACAGAAATGACTGTTGTGAATGTTCTGCAAGACAGTTCTGCTTCAGAAATTGTACATCAGGACATGTAGGTAGATAAATGAACACTTGATAAAAAAGTAACTAGGAAAGTGGGTTACCAGATCTTTTCATAGATTTTGCTGATAATTCATATCTTTCCTTATGATATTTCTGGCGATAAAAAATAAAACAACAAAATTATAAATACAACCTAATTTATTACCGACACTATATAAAGAAATGCATTCAAAATTACTGTATTTAGATCAATCTTAAAATAGATTTATAAAACCAACCCGTCACTGAGCGTCAACTGGATGGATTGTGAACGGCACGTTGACATGTCAGTGGTTCTTACTAGCTGTACAAGTATCTTTTGGCGCCAAAATTGGAACTAACACCGCCATCTTTGTTTTTTCAAACATTTCACAAAACTATTGCACAAATGTTACCAACAGCGTCCCTTTTTAACGTCATTTAAGTGCCAAAAGATCCTTGTAGTTGCAGCAGTGCATAACACGGTCACTCACACTCGCACACTCTGCCACGCACACACAGATCTTTCATGGAAAGTTTTACATCACAACTCTTTAGAGCTCCTCCTTCTTGGCTGTGCCCTTTCTGTCCCAGCCCTTGAGCTCGCTAGAGGCCTGTTCGGCTACGTACTTCACGAAGTCTTCGAGAGCGCGGCCACCCTGGAAATATATTGCGATTCATTAAATGAGGTAGAAAGTTATTATACAAGCGTGACATTAAGTTATTAAAGTGGGCATTTGCAATCAACGTTTGATTGTGTTAACTAAGAAAAAAGACAAATTTTAATTGAATATAGTGCTAGGCTTATTAAGTAAGTGTATAATGGTTGAGCGCTTTTAAATTTTTTTTAATTGTAAAAAGCTATCAAAAATTAGGGTAGGTTGTGTAATTCTCGTAGGTATTTTTATATCATGTAGTGTGAATTTGAATTCTGACATCTGCTTCTAGGAATAAATAAAGTATGTTATTTCCTGAATTAAATAGTAATACAAGACTTTAAAAAAGGCATGCTATGTTAGTTGAAACTTACGTTGTATCTGACAGGCTTCTGGGTTTTATCAGCAGGCTTCCAGTAAATGGTGGGGAATCCGGACACGTCGAACTGTGACTTGGGCCAGTCGTTGGCGGTCGCGTCGATCTTCACGATGTCCACAGCTTCGTCCTTCAGCTGTTAATACAATAGATTAGTTAGTTAGTTTCAAGAAGTATACAAATTTTGAAATATATTATAGAGCATAAGAAGGTATTTTGAAGTATTTGAGCTACAAATAACAAAATAATTTTCTGAATTAAGTACCGTGAAGGCTGATTGCCTTCAAATCCATACTAATATTATAAATTCGAAAGTAACTCTGTCTGTATGTTACCTTTTCACGCCTAAACCACTGAACAGATTTCGATAAAATTTGGTAAGGAGACAGATGTCATCCTGAGGAAGGACATAGGCTACTTTTTGTCTCATACATAATCCTAAAGGGGGTGATATAAGGGATGAAAAATTGTATGGGAAACCCAGAGGGATATGAAAATACAAATCTATGTTTTTGGTTAGATATAAAGAAATACGTGTCTTAGCGTTTTTGTAAAATTATCCCCCGAAAGGGTAAAATGGGGTTGATCTTAAAATTCACAAGTGTTATTGAAATTTTTGTGTAACTCTTTTTAAGCGATTTAAGGGATTGGAATCTGTTACCTTTTCATGCCATAAAGGCTGAATGGAATTGAATGAAAGGCATACGGATACGCCCGTGACCTGGGTTAGGACATAGAATACTTTTTATCCCGGTTGTAAATTCGCGTGGGATATTTTCCGACAGTCACGCGGGCGAAACCGCGAACAAAAACTAGAATTATCATAAACAAAAACAGAACTGGGATAGCATTCATAAAAAAGAATGTGTTATACATCAGTTATCACTATAAACGTCCACCGTGTCAAAATAATAAATACGCCGATACTTATGAGTTGACACAAAGATATGACTAGATATCAAGACAATAATCAAATGAGAGAAAGAAGTCTATGTTGAAGACAACGACGATCGACTGATGCTTCTTACTAAAAAGATGTCATCGAAACTTTATTCTGTTTGCATCTTGGGAGCTCATTCAGATATTAAAATTAACTAAATGTTAGCTTGTGTTGTGAGGAAAGTTTTGTGTATGAATTTGGATGGCTATAAGTGTGGGGGAATACCAATGAAATAATGGATGGACTGTGTGAAAGATGGTATGGCTAGAAAGGGTCTACTGGTCTACTGCGATGATGACTAACCCGAAATAAATAGGGGATAAGGGTAAGATTAATGATAAACATTTTTTTCGTTCATACTTTATGATATTAGCTAGAAATATTACCTTGTCACCAAGCTCCTCCCAGATGGGAGAGAGTTTCTGGCAGTGGCCGCACCATGGAGCATAGAACTCAATGAGGGCATCACGTCCGCTGTCAGTGACCAGCTCCTGGAAGTTCTTGCCTACAGCAACCTTGACTGGGCCGTCGTTGCTCTCAGGAATGGCTTCAGACTTGACGAAGGGTTCCAGTTTGCCGTCAACCATCTCCTTTGTGAAGGTCAACAGGTTTTCGACGCTGTAAGGAGTGGAAAAACGTGTTAAGTACGCATTTTGAAGGGTTCGTCTTCATGGGTTAGGTTAACAATTCTACGTAATGGATCTATGGTTATACGAGTAAATAAAACACCAGAGGTACGATACAAAGATACTTATTAAATGTTAACCTGATTTATTTTGCAAATCACTCTTACAACAATTTAACAATTTTATTGTTTAATTTTACTAAGCAGAATTGTGACGTAAAATCAATCCATTTTTCGTCTGTACTTGGAGAAAGATGGAATTTGACATTTCGGCCAAATATATTCGTTCGTATCTTAAACGTTTGTGGTGTTTTAAGGTCATAAATTTGAAAAAAGATGTACCTTAAATAGCTCACTTTGTATTTACAACGGTGAGACAAATTAACAAAGCACTTTTCCAAACCGGTTAAAAATAAAAAAGGGTCCAATAATTATACAATGCAGACGGAATTTAATGAATTACCTGCCACTTTTGTATTTAAATAACATCAGAAGGCAACAATGAATATAAAAGAATTTTAGTTTGATCGCCTGCTTATCATTACTGCGAGGTAATGCTTTAAACAAAGTTAACGGGGCGTACCACAATCGCAAGTAACAACGCCACACGATAACATGACCATAAAAATATTCAGTTGCATATACAATGGAATTACATCTTTTGTTTCAAGTGTTTATACGGAAGGAGTCGGCAGAGGTGTACACTACGTACTCTCTACATGTACTGTATGTTGTGTCCATGTATGCTTTTTTTTTTGTGTTTTGCCATAATGTTATACCATGTTTTTAAGCAAATAAATATTATTCTATTCTATTTTAACATGTCGCCAGTTATGTTTAAGTCGCATGCCACTAACGGGACTCGAATTCAGACTTTGGGCTTAGAAATTTCTAAAAGAAAATACTTTAACCGAACTTGGCGATCGCACCTAGGCTCCACGCTCAGAGCCCTAAAAGTATTGCTTTCGACCACTAGACTAACAAAGTACTCAACATTTTTGACTCACTTTTACGTGGAATGAGTTGTATAATGTTTTTTGTTTTGTTTTGCAATATAATAATGCATTCAGGGTGCTGATGTGGCTGCCCCGATTCTGCAGCGCATCAGGAATGTTCGTCGAGTCTCAAGTAGACTGTTTCTATTCTACTATGTGAAAACGATACACATCTTTGGTGCGCAGGGTTCGGGATAGCTCCAACGGCATCCTGAGGGCATTCGCGCAGACGTCCGATTGCTGTATAGTTCACATACCGAGCAATCGAAGTCTGTAATATGTATGTTTATGTTGACTTTTTAGTTGTATGTATTTATTTTAATTTTGAATTTCTATGCTTATGATCCTTTGTTGGTCGAAATAAACGTTTTTATTTATTTGTTTATTTTTAATACCACTCAACCACTGTGTTATTTTGAAGTGTTGGCGTGTGTCCAAGCTTGTGCAAATTGAAGGATACTATAAAACTACCATTTACTGGGTTCGTCTTTCGTTGACTTGAATATACTCTGGCGGCTGAGAGTATGTCATGCTCACTCAAATTTTTCGCTGGTGGTGGCGTGTGTTGGATCATTAAGTTCCCTTCAAAATGGTTGAGCTGAATGGTGCTGATCCATACGTCATGTTCGTGAACGGGCGCCGTCAGTTGGGACTGGTTATCTCTTAGCTGCCACGGCGTATTTTAATTTCAGAATTGTTTTTTTGTTTGTTTTTATCTTTTTATTTATGGTCACTTTTAATGTGCACGTCTTTCTACATCGTTCTCACATGTATCTTTTCAACATGAATGATGTAACCAATTTTTTGTAACAATATTTTGATTTAAAAGAGTTTGCGTGGAGTTTCTTGCCCGTTCTTCTCCATAGGTGCCTATACTACGCTTTGGAATGGGCAACTAGCTTCATTTTTCTGACTGACCGACCCTTTGACAATTCAGAAGTGCCTGTGATTTGTTTATTTGAAATAAATGCTTTGAGTTTTAACAGTTTTTATGCTTTCGGTTGTACCTACACATTTTTGTACAAATGAGGTATTCGTTTATTTTGAATTTGATAAAGCATTAATAGCCTGAATTTCATAAAATTTTCTTCAGAAAAGTTTGTTACCGTTTATACTAATTCTTACATTGAAATTTGGTTTTAATCATACGCGTCTTTTCTCCTACTACTTCTACTACCGGAAATTGATTCATTGTGATGAATTAACGGTAAATGAATAACGGTTTTATAAAATCTATGACTCAGATTTTGGATGAATAGATAATTTTTTTTTCCTAACCGCTTTTTTAACTGTTCTTTACTTATTATTTATTTTGGGAAACTTTAAAAATCATTGTTCATCAGGCTTTTCGTCTATTCTAAAGACACTATAATGTTTCCAGTGTGTCTCGCGTGGATGTACAGGTAAACCAGAAAAGGTATGCGCTTCGGTAATCTTCGTGTTTCCGTAATAGTACGAACGTTGCGCTTCAAAGTAACCCCACAGAGGCAGAGCTTCTAAGTTTAGTACTGCCGCACTTTGACGTAATGCTGGTTTGTATGAAGCTTTCTCTTTTGGGTTATCTACTCTGATCGCATCTTACTGAAGTTCTGAAAGCTTTGTTGAAATTGCATAGAGACAAAATAGGCAAGTACTTCCATTGTTGTAACAGCTCTATAGTAGATATCATCATCGCACTTTCATATTACCGAAGATAGACGATGATTTCCGAAGCGCAAACTTTTGCTGGGAGATCTGTAAAAAAGTTGTTTATTGTATTTACCTGAATTCAGTAGTCATGATGAACTTGTTGCCATCGGCATCACGGCCAGCGACGACGGGCTTGTCACCTTTAGCGTAGTCAATGCCGTACTCATTCAGCTCGTGGGTGAAATCATCCTTGTCGCTCACTGCGAAGTTAACCTCGGACAGCTCCTTGGCAACCTGGGTAGAAAGAATTAAGGTATTTAGGTAGGTACATGCCATGTGCCCGATGGATGTCCCATCGGCAAAAATTACCATACAAACTTTCGACCCCTAATTAACCCCTTTAGGGGATGAATTTCCAAAATCTTTAGTGCTCAGTTTGTTGTTTATGAAAAATTGTGCAAAATTTCATGCTTCTAGACGCGTAGCGGTTTAGGCCGCGCGTTGGCAGTCAGTGAATTTAAGATTTTTATTAAGTAGATGGTTTGGATTTAATCTTAAATATTAGTCTCTAATAACTAAAAGGAAAGAGTCCTTACTCTAGCACGTTTGCGTGTCCTACGACAATGTTATCAACGTGGCCTAGTTATGGTCCAACTAACATAACAAAACAAATAATAAATAGAAATGTATAGTTTTAGTAGCGTGCAAGAAAGGCCTAACTCCGCGTCCTATTTAAAAGCGATCATCGCGGGAATACGCGATCGTCGCGTGTAATATGTTACTTTTGATCGGTGAACTTGAACGCGTGCTCGCGCCGACAGAGGGCGCTTTCCATTTTTCCTAATAAATAGTGACATTTGAACGCAACGATCGCTTTTATATAGGACGCGGCCTAACAGTGGACTGCTATTAGCCAGATGATGTATGGTTTTAGGGTTCCGTACCCAAAGGGTACTATGGGACCCTATTACTAAGATTCCGCTGTCCGTCCGTCTGTCTGTCCGTCTGTCACCAGGCTGTATCTCATGAACCGTGATAGTTAGACAGTTGAAAATTTCACAAATGATGTATTTCTGTTGCCGCTATAACAACAAATACTAAAAAACAGAATAAAATAAATATTTAAGGGGGCTACCATACAACAGACATGATTTTTTTTGCCGTTTTTATAGATAATGGTACGGAACCCTTCGGGCGCGAGTCCCTTAGCTGGTTTTTATTGCTATTCTGGGTGATAGAATAAATTAATAGTAGATTAGTAATAGCTATCTAATTGAATTCGTAGTAGTCCTGTAGGTAGGGTTTTGTCTGGCTAGAACTATCACACGTCTACATATTAGTTTAAGTACAGTCGCTAGCACATTAAGTTACCACGAACTGGCAGACTTTCTCATTCGATTTTGAACTTAACCATCAACATTTTAAGATTTAAAATCGTTTGGCGAAATTGGACAGTTTCGTGTAGCTTGACCTGCTGGCGACTGTACCTTTTAAATGCGATTGGAATCGATTTTTCACGACACGAAATGTTGTTTCTATTTTTCCATGGTGTTAAATAACCGGTGTTGTAAAATGTAGGTATTTTAGAAACATACATTCTTCTTGGTTTGTTTTAAGAAATGTACCTACATTTTAATTTTCATAAACATTTTTTTTTTGTTATTTATGTACAGCATATTCCAAGCTAGCGTTATACAAGCATCCTAGTTTTCAACTGTACCGAAGTTGTTAGTTTTTACAGACTGGAAAATTGACCATGAAATTGCTAATTATGATACTGTAATGAAGTTAATATTATTCATAATTTGTTCTCAGACATTGTTTAAAAATATGTGACATTGATAGTATATTATTAGTTCAATAGGTACTTAAAAATAATAGTACGATTATCGTCGTATTTATTGTAAAATATCCTCGAACGATAAACAATCTATATAGTGGTGACGGAAGATAGAATTGTTTATTGCACGCCTCCTCTTGGTTTACAAAAGTAGGACTGTAGTAGTAAAAACTCGCTTATAAACATCAAAATGTTTTTAGTTATGGGATCCCACAATATACCACAAGCACGCAAAAAAATAATTCGGTACTCGTAGCAATTTTTTTTTCCATCCCTCTGTATTTTATTTACTTACTACACTACTACTTACTACTTTACTTTACTACACTACTGTTTACCGGTACAAAGAAAACAACTTTTTTTAAATTTCCATCGATATAGTGCAGTCTCCGAGTAGGCTGTGCGTCATACGGACGGACCGACAGACTGAGATGACGAAACTCTAAGGTTTCCAGTTCTGCCATTTGGTTACGGAACTCTAAAAAAAATACGTACCTTAAGAACACGATTCCTCCAGTAGTTGGTGCCCTTGGGGTTCTTGACATAGTCCACATCGTAGTAGGCAACGACCAGGGGGTCGACGAAGTCGCGAATGTTGTCCTTCTGGCGGATGCCGACCAGGCCGTGGCTGAGAAATTATACGTCTGTTAGATTCACATTCTGGTGTGACACTCTAATCATGTTTGCCGGGCCAAGATGGCCAGAGATCGCAAAAAATAGAGAGGTTTGGAAGGAAGGTGAGGCATTTGTCCATTAGTGGGATACAACGTGGCGAAACAAAAAAAAAAAAGATTTACATTCAACATTCAGAGAACTCCTTTGCTACGTTAATTAATTCTTGAATATATCTAAAAAAAAATTGGTAAAACTTTATACTCATTGCTATATTCTAGAGTGAATTCTTCCCCAAAACATTGATAAAATTTATGAGATTATTATCTCCTAAATTAAAGTAAGTAACTAATTCTGAGGCGCCAAACAAACAATCAACGAAGATCAATCAAGCTGCTATCAATCTACGCTTAACGTAATTGATTTGTTTGTTTGTATCAAAATTGAGATGAGAACCTCCTCCTTTGTCAAACCATGACAAAAGATTATCATACTCGACCAGAATATTGCTCCAGGCTTAAAAATCCAACGAACTAGTACATAAAATAAACTTACAAGTTCTCCTTGATGAAAGCCTTGAGCGAGTACGTCTCGGGTTCTCCCTTGTATGCGACGGACGAGTCTTCGAACTTGTTCTGCAGGCGTTTGGGACGGAACAATACCACGTCGTTCCTGTTAACAATATGTTACTTGACTTAAATGTATATCGTACATGGACTAGTCTTGTTTCAAGTCAGACTGAGGTGTAGTTACTTGAAAGTTTGGTTTGTAGTTTCTAATTAGTTGCCTAGACGTATCGAAGCATGTATTTTTTAAAGATAATTCTGTAAATAGGAAGAATTTTAGGAAAACCAACATTGTAATACTTATACGGTGTTAACAAGTTCAGCGTGAGGTGATAAGAGGGCGCACACCGGTCCACTAGGGCCGCTCCTTTAAAAAAATACTATCTCGTGACTGAGAAGGAATTTGATAACGACGGAGTAATTACGTAACACACTAACAGTAGGAATTGGTTTCATTCTGACAGTTCAACAACATTCATTGCGTTATTTACGTTGATGAGACACATTTTTGGAACATATGAAGCATTGGATTAGCAAAAGGCTTAAAAATTATTCATATTGTGATAGGTAGTGTGTTACGTAATTAGGGTGCTGGTCAATAAGCACCCTCGGTAAGTGGGTCTAGAATTTTCTAATACCTTTTATAAACTTTCATATTGAGACACGAAGCAAAAAATTCGATCAAAAGCGGCCACATTCCTCTAGATCGTATTTTATTGCTTCGTGTCTCAATATGAAAGTTTGTAAAAGATATTAGAAAATTCTAGACACACTTACCGAGGGTGCTGATTCAGCCGTTATTCAAAATTCCTTCTCAGCCAGGGGTTTTTTTTTTTTTAAAGGAGTGGCTCTAGTGGACCGGTGTGCGCCCTCTTAAGTGTGACTTGATAGTATCCAATGACTTTTTAACGACAGTTTTTTTGTTATTTCCCACTATTAAGAACTTATTTCGTCTGCTAGAGAATCTTCTTTTAAGACATTAACAAGTTGTTTTAATAAATAAATGTATACGGCTTTAATAATAAGGCCATTAGTAGTTAGGTTCACAATGCATTTTCGATGTAATGGTTCGGTACTTAATACAAACTTCGACAGTAATAAAACCAAATAGTCTATTACTTAAGCCTTTAGGTTGATAATTACCACTGTAACCTTACTTGGCGTATTTGTCAAAATATTCGCATTACTTGGGTGATACAAACCTTGTCCTAGAGGTTTTGAAATAACGCGAATATTAGCGCAAATACGCCAAGTGTAGTGCCTGCATAAGAACAGCTGGGTACGAGCAAATAGCACTGACATTATGACATTGTACGAGTTGCATACTTTGACACCCGTACAAACAGTAGCTGCATAACAATGTGCAATAAGCTCATATAGGTGGCTTATTACCGGTTCCAAATTAACGTGAAACGTGTAAAATCGATTAAATCGCGTGACAGTTACTGAGTATTCAGGGAAACTGTTTACTAAACAGAGGTAGGTAGGTGACTTACTTCTGCATACTTGTATATCTATTAATTGGGCAAATAACATAATCATCGCGCCTGTTCGAGAAGGGTAGGCAGTGGTGTAAAGAACACCTTTATTTCGCCAGTTATGTTAGAGGGCGAGCCTTAGGCCAGTATCCGAGCACAAATCCAGACTCCGGGCTGCTACTGTGTAATTCCTGATCAAAAGACGCCGATAATGGTTTGCCCGACCTGAGAATCGAAACTCAGGACCCCGCGTTCTGCATTCATACTTGCGACAACTAGTCCAATCCAACGATGCAGCTAAAATCTGGGCAAATCTAGGTCGAAAATAATATTATTATTCTAAATTCGACGAATTAAAGAAATATTCATGTGCTACGTTTTGAACTGGTGTTAATTATTCGATAAAAACTACTTATAAACGAGATATTGACTACGTCATAAAATTAATGTAAATTATGTCGTGCGTGTAAACCTGTCTGTTGAAACCAGTCAGTATAGGACACGTGGGTTTAAATAATGACCGGTAAAAGTATGAAAGATTATATCTTTATAGCATCGGAACATGAAGCTTCATTTGTTTTTTTTTTCAGTTTAGTGATGAATGGTTTATTGCTATATTCGAATGACGAAAAATGATCTTAGACGTCATCTAGAGCTGCTCCCTTCTTTTTGTTTGAGTTTGTAAAGCTCGGCTTGAGGGCATCTCTCATATCGAGCTATACGACTATTACAGCTAAAACAGTCAATGGTCAGTAGTAGAGTTGAGTGCCCAGGGTGCACTGGGCGTCCTAAGTATCGCCTAGAAACCTCTTTTACCCGACAGCGCGACAGCAAAGACAGGGGGTTATGTTGTTAATAGTATATTTCTACAAGGATCCCTCATTACTGAGGATCGCAACGCATTTTTAAGCAATGCTGTTTTTGGACGGATTCCTATCGTATTTTTTAAAGTGTAATGCCCATTTTCACTAACACTAGGCGACACCCAAATGGATGTCTAAATAAAAGTGCGCTGTTGGATTTTCAATATTCTGCTCACTGCCGAAAGTTGAAAATCCGACAGCGCGCTTCATTTGGATGTCCCCTAGCCCCTAGTGTTAGGGAAAACAGGCATAGAGTACTTAGGTATTAATCTAAATAAGTATCCATCTATCTTCTTTGGTCCGTACATGCTGTTTCCGACAACCATGTACAACTCCATTATTATGACTGGAGAGTACATAACCACGCCACGATCATATCAATACGATGACGTGTCAAGTCACGGATGAGGATCATTTGCTGCCGTTTCACCGGTGGTGCAATTTTCCGCAGTTTCACACTTATTAATATAATCAAGTACTATTAAAAGGATGTATTGTGTCCGATTTGGCAACTTCTTGTTTTTAAATTGATTATGTTTATTGTAGTATTAGCTATGTATTTCGTCAGTTTCCGATTCTTTATTTACCGGTTAATAATTAGCTTTGTAAGTTAATAGGCTTTCAATATTTAGAAGGTGAGTAGAGCAAAAAAAATTAGGCAACAGATTTTTTATCCTGTTTATTGAAATTATCTTGATGACAAGTCATCTATGTAAGTATTAGTGTATACGGGAAGCCAAGCAATAAATATTGGACTGCATCTATTAAATAGATTTCAATTTATATTTCCTGTAGTAAACTGGTGCTCCATTCGTCCCTAAACGACATTTAAACTATGCAGTTAAAGTATTCCTAAAGCATTTAAAATAATGTTACCTTCTGTTATTTCACTGTTGATAACAAATAACATCAATTTTCTTGTTATCAA
Organism: Dryobotodes eremita; assembly: GCA_917490735.1. NCBI lineage: Eukaryota > Metazoa > Arthropoda > Insecta > Lepidoptera > Noctuidae > Dryobotodes > Dryobotodes eremita. Next base: position 20,427,459 of record OU823243.1, on the reverse strand, counting down.
TAAGAAATGTCATTGAATTCCTTACAAAACTTCAAAGGTTGAAAAATAAGTTGGATGCGTAACACTTGTGTACACACAGGTTCAATGTGTATTTGTTTAATAATTATGAGTGACTTTCAATTGTGGACAGCTGTTCAAATAGTATTACTTTGTCATAAAGGATAAATGTAGAATGTGAATATTATTTAGAATTCAATACTATTGTAGCAATTTTAGTTAGTTAGTTTCTTTTCAGTTTTTTGTACCTCAATCGCATTTATAAAGGAGTAGAAAAAATTTGTTTATTTAGCAAACCACAAATTATCCAATAATTGGCAAAAAAATTATGAGAATGATGATCTGTGCAATTATACACTAATTATTATTATTTATTAAATTATAAATTCAAAAATTTCTAGTTTTAAAGAACATTCCAATTAATTGTAATATTAATTAATAATATTCGTATTTTAAGGACTCCGGGCACGGAAACGTAATATAATTACTAGTTATAACATCATTCCATGCTAGATATCAGTAGATACCACAAATAACGGGGTAGACCGTAGAGAATGCCATAATTACCATAGATAAAAGTGCACTTAAAGTAAGGACACGGTAAAAAAAGTAATTGTTGCTATTATTGATGAATTTGATGATAATAATGTACTTGGCGTACTTTTATCCTTTTTGAGAACAAGTTAAATGAACGAGGAATAATTTTGCAGTTTATCAGCTTTTGTATACAAAATATGTCAAATCTGGTTCTGGTTTAAGAACTTTATCATCAACTTTATCACATAAATCACCATATTTATTTCACAGATTAAATGTATCTGATGCTAAGTATCGGCCCTTAATCATTTTAATTTTCGCCTGCTTAAAATAAACCAATAGAAAGGTAGAATGATGATAATTCAGATAATTATCTGTAGGTAGAGCAGGGGCACATGGGTAGCAACACATGTAAAAAGAAAATAACACGAAAAAGTTTACTTACTTGTATCCAGCCTTTGCAAGGACCTCCTTAGCCGAAGTATGTCCAAAAGTGACCTCTTCACGCATCTTGTCAGCAGACTTGACAAAGTCACCCTTGAGGTCAGTCTCCTTCTCGAAGAAGCCAATGACTACCACCTCATCCTTGGAAAGGAACGCTTCGTATTCAGCAACAGTCTTGATTTCCTTGGAGCTCGGGCCAACTTGGGCACGCATGTACTTGACGATGCCATCTGTGGGGGAGAATGTTTGGTCAGTTAATAGGGAAAGAGGTTTTTGGTGGTAGATTAAGGCTTTAGAGCTTTCTGCACTGGTGATGAAGAATTTGCTGGTAGTTTTGGTATAAAAATAAAACCTACTGCTGAAGAGTATTGTTTTCTTCAAAAATATAATATCTCTACAATATAAAATATCTATTTGTTAGAGTATTGATTAAATATAACAGCAGGTAGTCAGATAAAATACTGACTTATCATCAGCTTAGTCTCCAAAACTGTAATTTATTTTTTTAATTAACCATAAATGAGTATAATGAATGAGTGAGAAGTAGTTCACATAATAAAGGTTTGAAAAACTCCCAACACAGAAAAAGAAATAATAATAATAATGTTTATTTATCAAAATGTACGAATCAATATGTGCATATTCGGTGGGCCACAAACTAAGCATTGCTTGTATATTGTGGCTAATCTAAATATACTGGTAACACCAATTAGGTACTGATAACCATTCTTGACTTTTCTTTTAATTATGTGAAAGTTTATTTTTTACAAGCTTAAGTATCCTGTCAAAAAATTTACTTTAGTGCAAAATCATGATCTGATGTATTAATGGACACATCATTTTACTTATTTCTATTAAAACTAACCCTAATCAGTCAGAGTTATCACTATGGCAGGAAATTAAACAATTGCCTTTATCAGTGCTGACAACATTAGTTCAATTAATTTAGTTTTTTTTGGTTTGTCACTTGCCTGCTATGAGAGGAAAAGCATGTTAATAATATTATCCATGATGTCATGTTGGGCCACATAATAAGTTAAAAACCTATTGATAACTATACATTTTTCAACTATCAGTCATCAACTTTATCTGTGGAGGCTTGTAATTAGCAACTTAGATAAATATTATTGTTATTATAATGTTATTAGACTGTAAGCCTTCCAAAAATAAAGAAAATTAAATAACTGATATTTATGTGGCTACATTTTTGTTCTATGGATGAAGTGTGTATTAAATGATATGGCTATTGTTATTATAATGTTATTAGTCTGTAAGCCTTCCAAAAAGAAATAAATTAAAATAACTGATATTTATGTGGCAAAATTTTTGTTTTATGGATGAAGTGTGTATTAAATGACATAGCAATAAAAGGCTTTTTCTGAATTCACTCTGCATTCAGAAATAGAATTGCTGCACTAACCCCACAAGAATTTTAACATGGACAGGAGGATGCTCATTAAGGGGAAAATGCCAGGTTGCCAGCAAAATTCATATTTTCTTACATTTTTTGCAATTTGCAGGGCAATGTCAGGTTTTATGTTAAACAAAATATGATTTGTGGGCATAACAAGTATGTATTTACATAATTATAATGATTAAAGTTATCAATACAACCCTTTAAGTTCATATCAACAGTAAAAAGGTAAAATGGCTAAAGCACCAAAACCTGAAATCTCAGGATTTGATTTCAGGTTTTGACGCTTTAGCCATTTTACCTTTCCACCGTCTATATAATCCTTTTGATTGATATTTTATGAAATTGTCATTCACTAGGATTATATGAACTTAAATGGTGGTTAGATGGCGCTTCCCCCTTAATAGAATCATTCTACTGAATTAAGTTAGATGATTCTATTGAGTTAAGTTAAATAATTCACTTGAATTAAGAATATTACACCCTATTGAATAGATTATGTGTCCAACATGTAGGTAATAATTTATCTGATCCCACACAAAGATCATACATAGGGTCAAGTTTAAAGTTATTTCACTAAAACACTTTTGATCCAATAAGATGTTAAGTTACTGCAGTTGCTACTGAAACCAGTACCTAAGAATGTTTCAGTTAGAATAATATCAGCTTATTTGAAATACTTACAATGACTATACTTTTGTAAGTTTAGTTTTTATTCAGGAAACAGATAAAGTTTCTGTTTAGATTTTCAAAACTGTGCAGTTTTGTGCAATTTTTTCAATCTACCTTTAGAAACAAAGTTATTTCATAAAAAAGTAACTTCCATGTTGAAATATGGAATAGATGTTCTAGAACTTACTTGCTTCCCTGGGGCCATTGTAATCCTGAGAGACCTCTCCCTTTCTGAAGATCTTTATTGTGGGGTATCCCGAAACCGAGAACTGCTCGCAAGTGCTCTTGCCGCCCTCGGTACAGTCCACCTTCGCTAAAGCGACAGGAGGGTCATCGGTCTTTAGCACGCCGGCCGCAACCGCGTACTCTGGTTTCAATCTCTTACAATGACCGCACCTAACAAACAATTACACACGCAAATCAAACAACCAGCTCATTTAACGCCATTCATAAGTTTATAGTTACGATAAATCATTAATTACTCACCATGGTGCGTAAAACATGACCAGAGCAGTATCATGTTGGCCTAAAACCGTCGAAAAGTCGGAATCTGTGAGGTCCAACACATCTTCTTCGGCAGCTCTACATAAATAAATTACACCTAACAATAATACAATTTTCAGTGATCCCAACATCTTTAAATTTTTTTCGCCACTTGTAAAACCGTGCGCGATTCTTCGCCGTCCAAGTCGAGCTGAGGAAAGTATGCAGTGCCAAGAGAGGACAAGGACCGGAAAAATACACGTATGATGCCGATGATGACACTTGCCGGCACAGCGTTGGCTGATTCTCATTGGTCTATTTTGGATGCGTTCTGAAATGAACATCAGTTTGAATAGAAAATTAAGATTTTGAATACAAAAATATTTTACATTAGAAAATAAACCAATCAATTACAAAATTAAATACATTAAGAATAGGATTATGAATAGTAATTTTTCTTTAAAAATAAGTCCTTTACTATATAAGTCCTCCTTTTCTAGAAAACTACTATGCCCCTTATTTCTACCAAATGGGGATGCCAGCTTTTGGTTTTGGTTTGACTTGCACTCAGGGCTTGGAGCCGCCTAGCCGGTACCAAAAGTACAGGTTCTGTATCGGTTCTTGCCATTTCAGTACCTGGGTACTGGTTCCAAATGGGTACCGGTACTCCATCTAACAAGTACCGGTACCAAATTCAGCTACCAGGTGCGTACCACAAATCTCATATTTGTAGGTGAAACCTCGTACGTTTGGCAACCTTGAAGTTATTTTTCAAATGCCTATTAACTATCCTTTTTACTTATTATATCTGTTATCTCACTCTAACTCTGATATTTGTTGGGTACCGGTTTTGGTACCGGTACAGTACCGACACTGATTAGAAATACCAATAGTATTGGCAGTGGCACTTCGTCTGGTACCGGTACCAGTAGTACAGGTACTACTCTGGTACCCGTATCACAAGGAGGCCAATGGTACCGTTCCCAAAAATACCGGTATTTCAAGACCCGCTGGCACTACACCGCAACAAATGAATTTGAAAATTAAATTAAACACAGTGTTTATTTGATTTGAGGTCTATAATATTCACACTGTAAGGATCACAGTAAATAAGTATACTGAAACGTTTACATTTGCAAATGTACCGTCAACTCTCAAATCAATGACACTGATGAAAAATTAAACGTCTTTTACTATTATGAAAAGCCTAAATACAAAAAAACATTATTAATGAATGCACTATGAAACTAATCTAAAGTACTGATGTAGGCTGTAATTACCAGAACAGATTCTGATGGTTCACAAAATATTCAGCCGCTATATTTACCAGTCTTCTGTAGTGCTATGATAGCACACGCATTCTCTTTTTGGATAGTGTACAGTATTTTTATTTTATCTCACGAAGCGACGCGTGCTTTACTTGTGGTAACCAAGAGTACAAACATACTGTGACTGTGTGCGTGAAGACGAGTAGCGTTAGCACATAGCACACAAATGCACACACACACTTCCGACTTCACCCGTGTCTCAGACGAGACGGTACCAGGAGCTCCTGCGCTTACACACGCATTTACAGCATGTTTTTTATACTTGGCAACCACACGTAAAACTCGCGTCGCTTCTTAAGATAAAAATGCTATACCTTCTAAGTGCGTTTCGCTCGTCATCATGCCAAATCAAGCAAAATGATAATAAAACATACCTACTGGGAATGGCAATTAGATGTGGTTACCATTAGCCTGCATCATCCCACTCCCTGGAAAATGCCTCCCCCATGGCATTGACAGGCATGACATGACGTTTCACAAGTCTAGGGCCAAAGTAAACCATTTCTAATGATTTTTTGTTTTTGTCTAATTTGGTTTTGTTTATTAGCTTTGGTGCACACGACTAATATCAAGTTATACATTTCCAGTATAAGCTGACTACTCATTGTACGAAAAGTCTATACATAGCGAGCTCAGCTAAAACTGGAAATGTATAGCTTGATATGTCGTCACGTGTACCTATATAATCACATGAAATAATTTTATAACTGTCAACCAAAATTAAATTAAAAATGCACTAGAACAATTTTTATTTATTGTGGTGAAATCTTTTGGTTGGTAGTTTTTATTCATCAGTAGTATAGTATAAAGTACTCTGTGGTAGTAATTTACTTCTGCCTGTGGTAACACGAATATCTTGGCTTTTTGTCAGTTGGCTTTGCTGTCAAACGGAAAATGGCAGCGACGAGTGTTGTCGTTCTCGACAGAGGCAACAATACAACTTGTACCGTAAATCTTTTCGGTAAGTAATGATTTAAATTATTTTCTATGTTAACTATGATGTAATATCATCAAATTTCTATGATTACGCAAATTATCAGAGCATTATAAGTTGCGGCCGCATAACCCTAACTTCTTTATTTATTTTTGAAATTGTACGCGCGTAACTTGAAAAAATAATGTCTTTTTAATCATATTTTATTCATAAATTAAAAACCATTGCAGTAATATGAGTTTAAAGTACACGGAAAGTGTTTGTGTAAAGAGTACGTAGTGTAGTTAGTGGTGTTTAGTTCATAGGCAACTAGTTTTTTCACATTGAATAGAATAAGTTGTCTGCGGCGGGTCTGACCTTGGCTATTGGATTGTAGGAAGTAAACTGTAGATACTTGCTTTTAAATTGTAGGTTGGTATTTGATGTACTCACAAAAAATAATCATAAGTCATACTCTAGCAATAATTTGGCTAATACATTAGGAAATGAGGAAGATCATCAATGTGAGATTAGCTCTAAAATTTGATTTGATGTTTATTTAATTGTTGATTTATACATTAGTTTATTACTTAAAAATATAATTTTACATTTATTTTTTATTTTGTCATCTACATTCTATGTTGTTTCCCAATTGATGATGCACAAACAGTACAAATTAAAGCAGAAAAAAAAATACTTTACTAACTTTACTTTAAAATACTTTTATCTTGTTTTAGGTGCAACGGTAGTATCATGGAGAGTGAACAATCAAGAACAGTTATTTGTTAGGTAAGTTAAAACACAATTATCTTTGTAATTATTTTCACAGATACCTGCTCAGTAATTATTTTACTATTAACCAAAAATGTTGACAAAAAAAAATCAACTTCAACCAAGGTTCAACTACAAAAGTTTTTTTGCCATCTTCAAATTATTTACAAATATTTGCTTAATCATTTGTTAGATATAATATTACTTAACTTAACTTACTAACTTGTAAAATACAATTAAAATCATTACCCTGAACAGTGTACTATTCAATTCTAGCAAATTTTACATTATCTGTCTATAACATTCCCACTGCTGGGATACAGGCCTCCTCTCTCTGAGAGGGAGTGGGCTGTCATCCATTATGCGGGCCCAGTGCGGGTTGGTAGTTGTCACATGTCTTCAATTTTTTTTGGTTCTACGACATGCCGGTTTCCTCATGATGTATTTTCGGTGTTTTGAGAGCAGTGGTGATGAAATTAAATACACAAAGTAAAGTGCCTGCCTGGGTTCGAAGTCGCGGCCTACAACTCGTAGTTGGGGCCGATACCGCTGGGTCACCACTGCTCTCCAAATATTACTAAGTATCAAATATTTCTAACAGTCCAAAGAACTATGAAAGATATCAATTAACAATCACCATCCGAGTATATGCACATTTAACATTTCAAGCGATGTGAGGTATAATTTTGCCATTGAGTGATTAATTCATCTTTGACACCGTGTAATTAGTCTTTGGGCTCGTAATTTAATTTGCATTAATTACATACGCAAATTGTATTTGCATGTATTAATATGCTTTGGGATACTGACAAAGTAGTCATAATTTACAACTAAAATGCTTCCTGATTAGTTCCTGATAATTACTATTTCACTCAGGATATTGTGAAATAAAAAATATAGTTTTTCTATGTCCCACAAAGCTTTTAGGGAAGCTTAAAACGTCTTATTCTGAGGAGTTGTTACAAACATATGTAATTATAATATGTAGGTATTTAAAATGTCCATTGAATGGGCAAGGCACTTTGATTGATGTTGGCCTGTTTAATTTAATTAAACTTCGTGGAATATCATTTGTTATTGGATGGTGTTACTCACACCTTATTTTGTTAATGCGGGTAACAGTGAATACGTTCCCGCCCGCGTAAAATTTGGCCTGTTTGACTTGGTTTGACGGATCGATTTTCGCCCTAAATTTTGTTTCATAATTCTTCTAACACTGTGCAGCTGGCGCGTTTCACAGTAACATAGCCGCTAAAGAACAATCACATGATCTGTCATGTTTAGCATAATTAGCCTATAATGTTCCCACTGCTGGGCCTCAGGCCTCCTCTCGGTGAGAGGGAGTGGGCCATAATTCACCACGCAGGCCCAGTGTGCGGGTTGGTAGATGTCACATGTTTTAGAATTTTTGGTTCTAGGACCATGCCGGATTCCTCGCGATGTTTTACTTCACCGTTTTCCCTTCATCTATAATTTTTGACCACATTTAATAGTTGGTATATACCTTGAATAACTGTCGACACACACATTATGTGATTTAATCTGTCACCATCAGTCTCGAAACAGCGTCTGACTCCGCCCTAAACAACTTTAGATCTCAATAACTAGCTACTGATTTCGGTTGCCCAATTCAATTTTGAGATTTAAAATTAATTGCAGGGCCAAGGACAAACCCTTTAGGTAACCCCTTGTTTACTGAACAGTGATGCTATTACATTTTCAAACCTCGTCCCTATCCCTATAATCGTGCAAGTCAAGAATCATGACAACAATTTATAACACATTATCTTGTATGCCAATAATAAGGCGTTATCATTCGTCATCAGTCGAAAGCATATTGAGGTTCGAAAAATCAGATATCACGATTCCTGTGCACATTATTAGATCATCGATTACGATTTTACACTTTCTGCACATTTATCTAAACTTTAATCGAAGGACTTATGAACCGTGACGATCCGTTCAAAACGTTTAAGCTAGATCTAAGGAACAAAAAACCCAAAAAATGTAGAATTCCATAATAGAGAAAATAGAGTCAAAAGAGTACTGCCTTTACGTCTCGTATTACCGGATAAGCTTTTAAACTAGCAAACATTTCTATGAATCTGGTTTGGATCTCTAGACAGGTATTTAAATCCTAGGTACATGAACAAAGAGCGACTTTCGGAATGAGTAAGGTTAGTTCGTAGACAATAGTTCGCCCATGAAGATGTCTGTTCAATGACGATTAGAGAATGGACGGAATGAGGTCCGAATGTGTATGTATAAATCTGCCATTCAGATGTACGTTTTTGCGGAATTCACTAAGGTCTAGGTGATGTAAAAATAAATGGGCATATGAACGAACCACTCAAGAATTCAATCTTTTGGGAATGAACGACTACGTGTGAATACACACGAGCGATACGCGTCAACGGCAGAGGCAACTGCAGCCGTCAACGAGTGTCGCTCGTGTGTATGAGCACTTAGAAAAGAGGGACAGCAAATATAGATAACATAATAACAGATGAAATGAATGCTTGGTACCGAGATGACAGCTTTTTAGTTTTAGAAGTATGGAAGAAAAAGACTGCACCGAGCTCAAATACATTGGGATAAGGGCAAGCTAATGATAGTGATGAAAAATAACTGAGTGGCAATATTTGCGCCAAAAATAATCCTTTAGTTTCATACGTAAGTAGCTGTAAAAAAGCCACAATAAACGCGAGTAGCTCATGTCGCTGCACTACCGTTGCTTAGGGATAATTTTTCATGAAAATACAATGAAACAAATAACAGTTTCGCGCACAATTTGTAAAGATAGATAATCACCGTAGCCAACAGCTCCCTATAAACTATGGAGTCCCTCAGGGCAGCATACTAGGCCCCACGTTTTTCTCGCTATATATCAACAACATCTCTAACCTAGAATTAAATAACACCGCCAGCGACATAGTGATCCTATTTCACGACAAGTCGTGGTACCTCGTGTTCTGTCATGCAGAGGAGGGTATGTATTTTATTGCAATTGCACTGGATAATAACTTACTGTCACTTAACACTGAAAAAACGAACTACATCGCCTTCTCGAAAACCTCAGCCTCTAGTCCTCCAAACGACCTACTACTGACAATACCCTTCTGTCCTCCTTTGTCAGGTCCAAAAACTGCAAACTGCACATGCCGGGCGGCATGTGCAGTTTGCAGATTGAACGCACCTCGTCAGTCAGATATCTGGGCGTCACTATTGACTCAAGGCTTTCCTTCTAGCCACATATCGCCGCTTTCGCTGGCAGAACACGGAAATTAATTTACATAATGTAGAAACTTCGTGATTGCCTGTCTCCAGATCTTTTAAGAAAGGTCTACCTTGCTATCTGTCAGCCCATAATACAATACTGCGTCTCTGTTTGGGTAAGTGCCGGAAAAAGCCGCATGATTTACGTTGAGAGAGCTCAGAGGGCACTTCTGAAAGTCACGTTTAGGAAACCATTCCGATTCCCAACTGACAAGCTCTACAGAGACATCCAGGTCCTCCGCGTGAGGCAACTTTTCATTGTAATTGCAATCGTCCGCACTCACAAGACCCTCACCAAAAGAGCTGATTATAGTGAACTTCTGTCAAAGCGGGTGTTTAGAATCCCAACTCCGCATGCGAAGTCCCTTTTGGTCAGACGGAGCCCAGCTTACTCTCACCTACACACATTTAACAAGGTCTGCAAATCTTTGGATATCAAAGAATTGTTAACCGCTCGACTAAAAAGTGTCCTAAAGAAATGGCTTCTGGAACTAACATACACCGAAACAGAATCGTTTCTCTAACAATTGTCGACAAGCCAAAGTGCCAGCAAACAGTATCCCTCTCTCACACTTTCATCCTCACAGACACTCACACAAACACACACTCATAACATAATAGGGTGTATTACTCAACTAGCCTTCAAAACCGACATATTTCTTTCTGCTCACTCGCACTCCGAACCCCAAGATACAAGCCCTGCTTAGTTTGGGATCAACGAACGGTCAAACCAAAAAATTGTGATGTACAAACTTAACTGTGATAATGTAAAATTACTGTCTGTCATTCTGTCATCTTTTCTTTAGCCAATAAAACTTTTTGTATTTTGTATAGTTTCCCAAAATACCATGGCGTAGACTAATATAATTTTATCTAGATACATTCAATCTTCTTTGCAGAAAAGGTTAGAGATTAATTAAAGTGTGCTTATATTTGTAGAAAACTTTAAAAAATAAATAAACAAATACTCAAAACCCGAATCCTATCTATCCTCCTATCAAAATTTCGACTATATCAACATATCATAATGATGAGTTTTATTTTGTAGGTACCTACTAAGAGTACTTATTAATTGAAACCTAGATTTTGCAAATATACATACTTAAAGCATCAATACATACTTTATCCGTTCTAAATCTAATAATAGCTGCGGATAACGACTGAAAATGTAACAGCCTCATAATTAAACGCTTCCAAAGTTAGAGAGAACATTAAAAACACACTCCATAAGTGTATCCACGTTGAACAAGCGTCTTCCGCTAATGACCCTTGCTCGATTAGTGGGGATTTGGGCCCGGCAGACCCCGGGTAGTTTACTGCGGGGAAATGGAACCTGAATTTCGGTTAATACCGTCTGACGCATGTAGTGCTTTGAAGATTTCTGCTACATAAGCTTCTTTCCAACATTCCGTAGTAGAAGTTATGACAGTCAAAGTCAAACCCCGTTTATCGGACTATCAAATCGTAAGGTCCAGTGTGGAAACTTCTGCTTTAAGTAAGCGATTTCTAATTACTTATTCGGTGCACATAACCCCACTGTTGATTATATTTTTCGCCATATTTTTGGGGCCTCCCACTGTTGCTATTGTCCAACCCATCCGCTGTAAAAATCTTGATTTGAAGCTCTTGAATCCGTGAACAAACCAATGCAGCGGCTTTAAAAGTAACACGGTAAAGAATACAGTTTGAAACCAAGGTTTCTTTTATTCAAATATAATGACTATGAAATGGCTCATTGAAGTCAAAAAGCTCTCAGAACCGCGATGATTACAGCAATCGGAAATTCATTAAATCATTATTAATATCGATGTATCGATGAAGACAATGCGATTCAGTGTTCTTCCATATCCGTTAGTTAATTGAATACAATGGAAGTGCTTGCTTATCTCTTCATATTACGAATGTACATACATTGATTATGGATATTGCTAGTTGGTATCTGCAGCTTCACTTAACTAGTTAACGCTGCTTATTATCATACTACTATAGTTGCTTCTGCTATAATATTTTCTTGTGCTTCCACATTATTAAGACCCGTTTCATCTCGAAAAAAGAAATTCTTCTCTAATTCAAGATGTATTTATTGTGCTTCCTGTAATACCATTTGAGGCTGTGGGTGCATCAGTAATAGAGCTTCCTAATTATACGATTTTATGGGAAATATTAATGTAGCAGACGGTAATTGAAAGTACCTACTTCAAATCATTAGCGGATATTTAATGTCCTTGTCTAGACATTTAAAACAGCTTAAACATACATATATTCTTGCATTGCAGATCCTTTTGTTAATGTTGAAGAAGATTCGATAATATTTTCGACTACAGTCCTTGAATTTAAAATGATTACATTTAAAAAGAACTAAATTAGCCTTTAATACAGCTTCACCCGCGCAACATTTGTCTAAACCTACTCGACGAATAATCTTCATTTTTGTCTTATTATTCCCAATTCTATAGAAGTGAAGATCATTAATAAAATCCTAATTCATGATTGTTGTACAAGTCACACCATCTCTTATGTTACCGCAATTAATTCCAAATCAATTTACTGACAACGTATTGTGCGGATGCAATTTGGCGTTGAGACAAAAACCCGTCTCCGGGCCGCGAATGGCTCTAACAAACGACCGACTGCCACTAATGATTCTATGTACAATATAAATATACTACATATAGCTAGCCAGTAGCCAGTGTAGCCACACATTTGATGCCAGTATCATTACCTACAAATTGATTCGTTGTATTAATTTTCACTAGTTCAGAGCTAATAGGATCATTAACATTAAAGATAATTTAGTTTAGTTACAACTAGAGTATGAGTTTCAGCGATGATAGACTGTTTAATGACAACCGGTGGTCGTTGGATATTAATTACTTTTTGATTAGGTAAGGAGTGTAGAGATAATATTATTATGAGTAGATCTAGAGTTTGTGTTTGAATAGCGGTTGGGTTTTCCGCCAAATCCATTGTTTTGAACACATAAAAATGTCTGCAGTTCGTTTAATCAATCATCGTCAATCAATACATGTAAAAAGGTGTTAGCAGCTTGTGTCGGATTTCTATCTAGATTTCGTTTCTTTTAAGCTTAATTAATTCTTCATCACAGCCATGAGGCTCCTCGCATGTCGTCTGTTTTAATGGCCAGTTTTAATCTGTATGCGTTGGATTAAAAACCATTTTAATCTGACTTTCGCGCGGAATTTAGTAAATTAAATAAGCGATGTCCAAGGGGTCCCTGGTCGCCAACAAAAACTTGTCGGCACGCGCCTTCTGTTCTAATATCCAATATAGTTTGTACTCTTGGTGTTTTTGCGCCTCCGCTGAGCCGACGTGACGCAACCGCTTGACCCTTTTATGACTGCGGGATTTTTCGAGGGCTCCGAGTTTTGGAACTGACGACTATAGTATGGATGGAAGCGACAGCTTTGGCTAAGGAATTTTCGCCAGTTTCAAGGACCGTCCGCTTTTTGTATCAGGAGTGGCTCACGTCTAGAAGATGATGCTCTTATAAAACCAAGAAATAACATGTTTTATGAGAATAAATAAAAAACCCCGAAGTTTTAATTGAACTTTCAATTAAACTGAATCATTTGAAACCTTCGTGATGCTCGTTACCACCTTCTAAGTTAAGTTTACGTTTCGTACAATTATACAATTGTATGTCTCTTGGACCCCGTTTACGTCATTTGGTCCAAATTACCATTAGTGGTGGTGGTGCTGTCGTTAGTGTAGTGTAATATTACATTAGTGTTTTTTTAGTAAAAACTTAGTTCAATAACATACGGCGCGAAAATTTTCAGACGGACCTTTGCAGGTTACCACTGAGTAAATACTAAACGTAGTGTAGCTGAGTAACTTTAAAGTTGTAGTTGCGCCATAATTCAAAGTTAGCAGTGTCCAAACAGCATGTCGTACATAAGAGAATCGTGACACGGTGCGGCACATCCCTGCGGGTGGCAGTGGCAGAGCGGTGGCTGCGAGTCCCGCCCCTGCTCTCCGCGTCTTGTTTTTGTGGTCGCGTCTGCAGCCGCCCCGAGTCGCCGCCATCGCCACTTTCTTCCCGCCCCCTCCCGCGCCCCCCACTCCCCTGCACACCGCCGATGACAAATGGTCCCCGGACACCCCGCTCGCTCCCCGGCCCGCTAATGCCCAGATAATTTTATGCCGCTCCCGATGCACAGACAAAGCCGGGATGGGATGACCGCGAGATTACCCCATCGATCGTCGTCGACGCGCGTCAATGAGTGCAAGCTTTATTTTATGCTCAGCTTCACGGATCAACGATGCCTGAGACGGGTTTATCGCTCCATTAGGTAGAAATTGATGATGCTCGCAATTATTTTCTCCGGTTGCACGTTTCCTACGCAAAATACAATGGTGCAGTTAAGTTTTACTACTGCGAGATCGACTTGGATATCTGACAACATTTTCTAATCGGTAGCACTGGTAGCGACTGGCGACGCTACGTGCTTAACAACTGAATGGTCTAATATTTCAAAAAAACAAAATGAAATAAGACGTGGGTAAAGAATGTCAGCGTCACCCAACGGCCAGCGCCCGGCAACCTCTCTACCGCCGTCGTCGGTCACACGCCATTGACTCCGCTGAATAGTCAGGCCCGCTCCGCTACCGTCACATTATCTCCTGCCTTCGGCTCACTTGATAGATCTTGATTTGAACGCTCGGGGTGTCGACTAACGCTAATTATACCTAACCCCAACGAGATAGAGTCCAACAGAAGCTGGAACGTTTCGGAATCAACTTTTTCTTATTTGGATCCTCCGAAATAAACTTCTAGTCGTTTCGCCATGTTGTCATTAATAAAGTAGAAGCGTCACGAAGTCTGTCCACTGCACGTGCTTGCTCCATTACCGTCGACAGTGTACACATGTTGCGCTTTTTTTGGCGTCTCCAATGACACCCAAGACAAAGATTGTTCCATACAGCTGCGGTGAGATATTAGAGGATCGAACGGCTCTAGTCATTTCCACCGCGGCAGATTTAGCCGACCGATATGTAATTTAGTAATCCAAGCAACACCCACCTACAACATTCATTGTCTGATTGCTTAGTCGGTGATTTAGTACAATTATCCTGCAGGTTTGCTAACTCGGACATGATTTATCTCCCACTGTGACTGTATCTAGCCGGAGTTGTAATTAACGGTTACGAAGGCGATTTATCACAATTAAGACATCTTTAGATTTTGACGTGAACTCTTAAAGTAATAAACTTGACCTTTGACTCGTTCAAAGCTGCATATGAGTTGGAATTTCCAAAGATTTATTAATATAAAGGAATATCAACGTCAAGAGAGCCGAAGAGATCTTGGCTAGAACGGTAAATCCAAATCGCGTTAAGATCATGGTATTAAAGAAATTACTTTGTGTGGTTGGCTGTGTGTATATCATTAGTTATCTTATTATCGTCCTACGCTTACATAGCGTGGTGATCACAATTTTCGTCTGTTCATGATGGCTCTGCCTGATTTTGTTTAGGCGTGTAATTATGTAAGTTGAGTAAGAGTGGCACGCTACTTGGACAACGCTCGAAGCTTCAGTTACGTTACAATGGAAAGAGAAACAATTTTGTACCACTTCGTTACCACTTCAAAAATATTACTTCAAATGCTACATGGAGAAAATATTTAACCCTCCAGCCGTTCCAGATGTTAAAATAACTCATTTGAATAAAATACTTGCAGTTTCGCAACTTGATCTCAATATTGTCGACAAGTTGCTATGCGAATTGAAAGTTCCCAACTTTTGAAGTCTGTTTCAAAGTTGTCTTAAAAGAAACTGGAGTGAGTTTTATAAAGCAACCACTTTGTTACTACACTGTGGGAAACCGTTTAATATCGTTTGAATGTACTCGCCAGCATGCCTCTTTGAGATGTAAATTCATGTCATTTGTTCGCAATTTGTCAATGCTGCTTTCAGGACTTTATGGTGCTAATTTGACTGAGGCAGGGTTAGATCTTGTTATTGATCCTTGAAATTTTATTTGTTCATGTTTTTTACTTTTTTTTAATAATATATCCAGTGAATACAAAGTGGTCTTCACCAAACATTGCTTGGAAACAAATACCGCTTCAATTTTTTTAACCAAGTAGTTGTTCGTCATGGGTACCGGGCGTTAGTTGGTGTCTGAGCGAAGCGCATGACATCATCAGAATATGTCTCGTGCGGCCTTACATGGTCGCATGGCGTATGATCTATTGACTACACACTTGTAACAGCTGATAATGATCGTGACGCGATATAGTTCGGGATCCGGCTAAATATGGTCACATTGATTCGATGCGTGCTGTCAAATATATTTTTTTATTCCCTATAGTGTGTCAGCACTGCACCTTGTAAGTTTTACATGAATTAAGATTAGGCGACGATAGGCCTGCTAATTTGTATTTCTTATTACTATGCATTGTAGCATTTATCTTTAGTCAGTTTGCAAGATGCTGCTATATGAGCACATAATTTATGTCAATGTGGCCTGGATCCTGGTCTGTAACTAAAAACGTAATTACTTTTTTAGTTCTCGCGCCTTATTTGATATTATATTCATTTATCTATAGTAAAATAACCTTTAAAAGTCAAGTTTAACTGAATAAGTAGATATTGTATCAGGCAGTATGTAAGTTCGTATCTATTATTGACATTCAGGGCTTTTGTCGGCAATTTGGAATTTGTGTTACTGCCAAAATTATCATTTGTAGCCTAAAAAAAGTGTTAATCATCATTATCTTGCCCTTTCTTTCCTAATTTATTAAGATTCGGTGCAACATGTCTAATGTTATTCAAAAATTGATTTGGCAGCGAGCGTTATGGGAGCCGAGACATTAAAAGCTATTTGTAAAAAAAACATCAGTCCGTTCATCGATCGCGTCTCATACATTACGCTTGTTAAAGTTTTCAAGCTTAGCAGCCACGAATACATTAAGCTGGTAAGGACTACCATGCCTGGCAATACGTACAATAGTATACGGTGCACTAATCTCGGCCTCAGCGCGAATAGATACCAGCATAACATAAACATGCAAGCGTTTATCAGTGCCACTGTCCACAATTAGCATAGCCACATTATCTCCGCCATAAGCACGTCTGTTTGTCTCCCAGATTCGGGTAATCGGCTTATCTGGTAGGGTGGTGTTTGTTAAATTGGCGCTGTTAAGTCGCCACCGCAGCCCCGGGGCGGAGTCCCCGTCTTATTAATCGGCTGTCCGGACCATCTGCTGGCGCTATTTACAGCGCTGACCCCTGTCGGCAAAAGGAGTTTTGTTGCAAGACCACTTAGTTCTTGTATGTAACGTTTGTCTCTGTCCCGTTTTCAAACAACACATTACATTAATTAAGTGAGGCCCGTCAATCTTAAGAGGGAATAGAGATACGAATATGGACAGAAGGACCAAATATGCTGTGTAAATATAGGCCAACCAAACGGACCTTTTAAAGAACTTACACGCACAGCCCTTAGTGTATTCTGATATGATCTTTTTTTTGGATTAATTGCTTCCCGGCATCACGCATCGTCCTTAATCTTAATTAAAAGGTGTGTAAACAATTTGCGACTAATTAGTTTCAACTTTCAATACCAAATAACCTACAGAATTCACGTGCCCTTATAAACGGGTTGCTAATAAAACTGGTCCTTATGCAAACTTTTAGGAATTGGTCCTTATGGTAACTTCTAAAGCAGAGAGACTATTAATTTAATGTGAGAACAAATGTACCATGAAAATCGTACCTTTAATGATCACGTAATGTAACAGGTACTAATGGTAGTTTTATGGTACATTTTCTGTCTTATTACAAAAAGCGGTTTAACTAAAAACCCAGGTTTAAATCTCTATAAACTACGGTTTAAACAAAAATGATATTACAAAACGTGGTTTTTCGAAAAACCATAGACCATATCATGGTCTAACGCTAAACCTCAGCGGCCCCTAGTTTAAACGATCAAACCATGGTCTAAATCGTATCTGTCAGTTTCTCTTTTAGGTTATAGCATCTTTTTCGTTTTGTTGTGTTGTATTTAAACCGAAAATGGATATTAACATGGTTGATTTAATTGATATTGAGGATATTGAAGCCGCCGAGTTGTTGGGAACACCACGCCAACACAACATAAATCGTGTTCGAATCGATCCCTTCATAGAATTATCCGATGAAGATTTTAGGCAAAAGTATAGGTTTAATAAACGTTATGCGATGAAAATAGCGGACTTATTAAGAGTAGATTTGACTAGAGATGCTCGAGGATGCCAAGATTTCAAGTTCATCGAAGTAATGTATGTTTACTTACTTTTCCTCGGTACTCCAATTCTCAGATCGCTTTTTCTTTTGTTGGTCCATCACAATATAATATTAAAATTACTATAGAAGGTAAAACTATTAACAAAGAGGCAATTGTACTAATATAGACTTCGATAATTCAAAAATTCCAAAGCTAAATTAACTTTGTTCAACTTGCGATGGGTTTGTTTATTGTTATGGTTTCATATAACGCGCCAGAATGTTACGTTTCGTTACACGTACTTAGATGTATTATTAGTAATTAATACGACACTAATTAATGTGCTTAAACCTATACAAAAGTGCAATCGACTAAATAACTAATATTCCATGCAAATTAACAGTCTCAATATTTTTAACACTCCTAAACATCATAATAATCATTAGCGTATTAACAAAAAGTTTTCTTTTCTGAGCAAACGGAACGTTGCAATAGAATGATATCATGGTGAACGAATAATATTTGTATTAATCTGTGGTTGATATTTAAGCAATGGTTCAAATGACGGTACTAAGAAGACCACGGTTTTTTTAAGTTTTGTAATACGGACAAATTTAGACCATGGTTCTGGAGATAAGCCTGGACTTGATAGGACAGGTTTAAACCAAGGTTTATTTAGTTTTTTGTAATAAGACTGTTTATGTTTAACTTTATTGATTCTGTTCCGGTTGCTGTAATGATGGATAGCTATAAAATGTAGATTGATTAAACTGAGTCACTTATCTCTGTTTATGGCATAGTTTATGAAGCTTGATGTTCTGTTACTTATAAGTAAAACTAACAAAGTTAACTTAGAGGACCACTTTGTTTCCAAGTTTCACGGAGTGTTTTGGCCTGAAAAACCTAGTCAATACAAAAGAAAGAAGAAGAAAGAATATAATCGATATCGTTATTTTTAATTTTGAAAGTTTGACTGCTGTGCTGTAAAAAGGAAGTAGTAGTCTAAACTAGTTGGGATTCCGCTTCACTGGCTAAGTTACAAAATGGCTCTGCTTATACTAGGCCACGGTTTGTAAAATAAAACTAGTAACCGTAGCTGTCTCACTGTGTAAGAGGGGGGAAATTACAATCTTTTATTTGGTACAAAACTACTAGCCGCCATTATCAATTAATGTTGATGTTCTATAACATCTGAGTAGATGAATTGATCTGAGTAGATGAGTAGATGAGTTGATGACGGCACCTCAAAATTCTAGAGCTATCCTGAAACTAATTAAGAATTTAGACAACGATAAGCAGTCAACAATACCTAATTTACTAAGTTCCGTTTTCCAAATGCAGACTGTCGACACATAGAATAGTTAATTTTATCTTAAGGTCATATAACTCGTATACATAATTGATTGTAATCACAACTTAAATCTTGTATTAACAAATTACACGTTGCCGCTTCGCTTTTATGCAAAAAGTCTTATGTAATTAGATTTTATTCATGTAACTGTACTAATAGGGTACAAGGAAGTTACTCACGCTATCAATCAGTGTTCACCAATGAAAAATTTACTAAAAATAATGAGCTTATAAACGTAATGAATGTATAATTAGTTGCTTTATCTAGGAGGATATTGGCGTTGTTTTTTATATAGTAAAGTTGGACTTTGTAAGTTAGACTGAAGAAGAAGCGCAAAAACTTCAACATATCCATAGTTGGAATTCTGACTCGCAAGACCAATAAGGAAACCCCCAAAGGACCAAATAATATTCAGAAGTGTAACAGTTTTACAGATTGCCGTTAATTCATAGACAGTAGACACTTTATTCTATGACACTACTTAAGGGGCCTACAGGACCTAAACGTAAGTTTTATAATGCCTAAAAGTATATGATCCACTGCACTAAACAAAATCAGAAAAATATATGTTATTCTTCTGGATATTTTCTAATTAGATTGTGTGTTGAAAACATAATACAACTAATTTGATACGATAGAAAAAAATCACGAAGATACCTCTAAAAATTTCTTTTAACGATTAAAAACCATACTACTATGCATTAAATCATTCTGATTTTTTGTCAGATTATTCTACAAGCAACATACTAACGTAATAGTGTTTTATTTTTTTAATCCAATCAATAGATTTTTCGTAAATTGATAATTGCTTCATATTTTGCAATAAATTACCAGCGTTCCAGTCCGACAGTGACCGCGCTTTAGCTCTTGTAAGCCTCTTAAGCCAGACCTCTCTGTCTTTGAAATTATCTTGTTACTCAACTTCCAATCAACTGGTAAAAATCCTTAAACCAAAAGCTTCTGCTGCTGTATTACCTTGACACGAGTTGATCTTACTGAACATTTTAGATCTGTATTTTTTATGTCTCAAACTTGTCACGTAGACATCTCCCTCATTGTTCATTATTCTCAAGCATTCCTAAATACCCAGAAGTGGTAATCAATAGCCAGTAAGTACTTGTGGCACGTGCTCAGTACCTCCGAGTCAGCCTCCGGCGCCCACGCGTGTTCCGGCAGCGTGCACTTTCATTGGACGGCCCTGGTCGGCCACTGCGCAAGGTTATATCACCTCTATGTTACCGTGGCACACGGTGTACGTCGATCTAATGAAGGGATTTTTGTTTTTGGTCGTGTAAAGGCTCCCGCAGATAGGCGCGCCGCGACTCTAGTAGAAAAATTTCTATGAAACTTCATGGAAATTGTTCTACCATAATCGCGTAGCACCGAGGGGACTACAGGACCTAAATATAAGTTTTATAATGCCTAAAAGTATATGATCCACTGCAGTAAACAAAATCAGAAAAAAAAATATGATATTATTCAGGATATTTGCTAATTAGATAGTGTGTTGAAAACATAATACAACTAATTTGATACGATAGAAAAAAAGTCACGAAGATACCTCTAAAAATTTCTTATAACAATTAAAAACATACTACTATGCATTAAATCATTCTGATTTTTTGTCAGATTAATCTACAAGCAACATACTAACGTAAAAGTGTTTTAATTTTTTAATCCAATCAATAGATTTTTCGTAAATTGATAATTGCTTCATATTTTGCAATAAATTACCAGCGTTCCAGTCCGACAGTGACCGCGCTTTAGCTCTTGTAAGCCTCTTAATTCTGATCGCTCATTTTGATTATCATCTTCGCTTAAATCTTTACCCTACGTGAATGTGTGTCTAGGATACAAATTAATTGATGCACGTAATGGAATACTGCAACTGCAAGCTTTGTGCAGTAATTGGTTACTGATTACTGCTCATCGATGTGATTCTGGTTTTTAACTTCTCCAGGTATTAGAATTTAGATAAACTTATACATCCACTTGTAATAATTCGAAAATCTTTCGTAAATCCGATCTTCAGAGAGGTTCCATAAATTCCTCTTGGTTAATATCAAATCAATTTGCCATAAGTGTTGGTACACTTGGTACAATTTTGGTCGTAACATAAATAATTATATAGATCCACACTTGAGCCATAATAATCTGACAAAAAAACATTTAAGTAGGTTTATACTTAGTTATAAATATTTTTGTTATAATTCAATTAACATTAAAATGGGGAGCAATATCTATACGTTATTAGTTTTTTTTTTATACTATTAATATCAGAGAGTGGAATGATTATGATTGCAATTGTGTTATTCAAAAATCGTATCCTCTTGATATAAAGGAGCTGTATGATTTTCATTAGAAATGAATATGCATCATGTTGCCAAGGCCTGCACCCTAATTACGTAACACATTATCTATCACAATCTGAATCATTTTCAAACCTATTGCTAATCCATTGCTTCATATGTTCCAAAAATTTGACTGCTCAACAACGTAAATAACGCAATGAATGTTGTTGAACTGTCAAAATGAAACCCATTCCTATTGTTAGTGTGTTACGTAATTACCCCGCTGTTTAACGTAGACTCAACTGAAGTATTGCGTTTACTATCAATATTTAAATCAATCAAATGCGTTTTACTGCAGTGTAGATAACTCGCTGATATGGAAGTTATCCCTTATCATAGTTAAAAACCTCATTTACTTTATTATATACCACATCAATCACTACAAAGAGACTAGCCTATAATTAATTACTATAATTAGGAGCCGCATTGATCAATAGTCAGCCCATCTTATCTTGAATTGATAAGTGACCCTTTCCCTCCTGATCGCGTTAGGTTATCATATTTGAAGATTTTCAATTTCCTTGGCGATCAGCTTGGAAGTGAATCTTACCCAATATTCATGGAAAATTCGATGTTTAACATCTAGATGTTTTGAAAGCCCTTAGCCGTAGTGACGTAATCTGACCTCGGTTAACATTAATCCAGATGTCAAGTTTCAAGCGAGAATAAATGGCGCTTTACGTTCTATCATGTAACGCTAAGGTAAGGTAGAAGGTTCACTTCTTAACTTGTGTCTTCCCATCAAAAGCCATATGGGGGAATTTAGCTATCAAAGCACCCTCTCTCTTAAAGTCTTCTCATCATCACTGCTGGATAAATGCCTCCCTCAAGCATTGTCACAATGAACGATCGGTCATATGTTCCCAGTGTTGCCCGCATCCTGCCGATTCTCGCCGCTATGTCTTGACATAATCCTTTTAAATAAGAGCTACGGAAGGAAGTTTCCTTGGCTTTTCCGTCACGTAGCCTGCTAAACTAGCAACGTTTTGTCCTATTCTTGAATTTGGTCCTTTTGTACGCGTATATTCGTTGGTATATCTGTTCGGTCGACGCGTTGGCGATGTAACGCAATGTTAGGATAATACACCTCGGGAACTATTGTGAGGTGGACACATAAAACACAATCAATTGAAACACCGTGCCCCAGTACTTAATATAAAGGTGATTTGTTTAATGTCTTCTGATAGCAGATTCTCTTATGCTATATTTTAACTTCAGGACTTCGTGGTTGTTCCTCAAACCAATTTAATGTTAATCAATGGGTTGTAGTTTGTAGTTCACGCTTGAATACTCTCTACATTTTCTGTATCATTCAACGCGGATGGTGGCAACTGACCATATGATACCCAACCATGCTGAAGTGTTTTCAGTCCCATCCAATTAATTTGTAAACATTATCTTGAATAATTTTAATGTCGTACGTGTATATTAAGCCAATATCTATAACAGTTACTTAGCTCGATGTTAATTAAACAATCAATTTATTATTATTTCTCTTCAAGTTGTGCACATAAAAATATCTCACAATAATGAGCATTTATGACAATCATTATCTTAAATCGTGTTTCCTTCTAGTAAAGTAAATACTAGTCATTAAACAGTACACGAGCTGATCCACTTGCAAAATAAATTGCGCTTTAATGTCATATTGCTTTTAAGGGTTTTTTATTGCAGCTACCGGTTATTTGCAGTAGATAATGATATACCCAGCCGGCCAGCGGCTGCGGGATCGCTGGTCCTAAAAAGATCTAATTGCGTCCTATAGTGTCGCATCGTTTATGCGACCTTTAGTTTGTTGATGCACAGGAGCCCTTGCTTTTATTCACAGTTTTTTCTCCAAACCAGTTTACTGTTTTCTCTTAATATGTCAAAGTAACACGCTCCCGAGTCATTAACTTGGTAGCGCTTCAAATAGGTTTTCTACGCTTTTTGTGATAGCAACGCCACTTTTTTCATCAGCTCGCTAGTTAAAATAATTAGAGGATTCATTAACTATGAGAAAGGGTGTCCATTGAAACATGTCTGCGACTAACTTTGCAACTACTTTGTTGCTTTTCTAACCAATATTTTTTCTGCTATAGTTCATCGCTAATATTGTTGATTTTTTCTTCTCGTATGGGGCTGGTAATGAAAACTAGTTAATTTTGCATTTTTATAGTAGCTTGCTTTGTTTTTCAAATTACGTTAATAATTTCTCGTCCTCAGCACCCTCTGCTGCAAATGTGATATGAATAGACGTGCGCGCTGAGGCAATATTAATGAAATTCCATTCATGGACATAACTGGTTGATGCGGCACATAAAAATGCTCGTCTAGTTAATTATAATGTTATCGTGCGGGGTGCGTGTGTCGCCCCCGGCGGCAGCGGCTGCAGGGTGCGCTCGCCCATCTCACGAGAACGCTACAACAATGTTGAGAAACGTGACGAGCTTATGTGATCAATAGTTACTTGAAAGTCGAGAACAATGACTATGAGAGTTAGTCGCGAGAAACTATCGCGGGTCATAGCGTTTTTGCACAATATTGTGATCACCGCGGCCGCTTGAGCGCCCCAATAAAATGCTGATTAACATTTTTCTTGAGAGCAAAACCTTAATCAATTATAAATGTCACTTAATTTAGGTATTGAAGCTTTTTATCTGGATTGTCTGAGAACAGGCCGTGCCGGCATCACTTGCTTGTTATCATACAATAGCATAATGCTATCCCAGGTCTATGTTGCTGACATTAACCTCGTCTGGTAACAAGTGAGATGCGGTTTTTGACCCATTAATACTTATATATCGATATATATTTACATAATTATATCCGTATAAAACATCCCTTTATAAAAAAATCATAAGTGACAGTTTGACAAAAGAGATTTGGCTCATTTCGCTATATTGCGTGCAAAAGGACCAGAAAATATTTACTTCATTGTGGGCAGGGAGGATTTATGGGGGTCGTTACAAATACCGAGCCTTTAATTGGTTCAAAAATCACACGATTTGGGAAATTTTATTGTAACTGTTATATAGAGAAAGCAATTGGCTCCAATGGTATATTTATTGTCGCTATTTATCTGGCCGGAGAATGGCGGGATGGAACGAGTTTGCGTGGTGGTAAAAACTCGGCTGCTGCCGAAGCGGGAATGTATCGGCTCCCGGCGACTCATGGAGGAATTTCATCCGGAATCCCTAATTAAAACTTTATCTAGTCCCTCTCCCGATTCGTGGAAAACGTACTATTGAATTGCCATTTCGAACTGAGCTTACTAGTTATTAAAATATTTTAAATTAAAGGCGTCATTGGTATTCCTGTCCACTCCAGCTCCGTTACATTTTATTCTATTTGATTGGTTCCAGTTTAATCAACTAGAGTCGTTTACCGCTGGGTATTATCAATGTCAAAATGCAATTATCGTTAAGACATTGTACGGTAATAAACGGTTCGTATCTTAGTCGGACTAGTGTTTAACGGTACACCGGTCTGTACCATCTGTAAGGGTTAAAAACTCTATATATGGAGGACAGTAAAAAGATGGCTGACATTACGCTGAAGACGTTTATTAATATTTGTGTGTCAATTAACATTTTTCACAGCAGTTAATTTGCGGATAACTGGAGTACTATAAAAGGGTTTTAGACAAATATCCATGTGTATTTGGCATTTGGTATACATATTCATAGAATTCGTTGAAACTTGCGGTACAGTTTGTTCAACTGTAGATAATCCGTGTGAAATAGATGCACTCAGGCTGCTGCTAACGTGGGAGTTATAATTTATGTACTTAATTTCTAGAACCGATTTCTAGATCGATAGATAATA
The DNA here is from genome assembly GCA_917490735.1 of Dryobotodes eremita. Classification (NCBI taxonomy): domain Eukaryota; kingdom Metazoa; phylum Arthropoda; class Insecta; order Lepidoptera; family Noctuidae; genus Dryobotodes; species Dryobotodes eremita. The sequence continues at coordinate 20,401,883 of OU823243.1, read as the reverse complement.
TTCGTTTTAATTTAGCTAATTTGTTTGAATGACGTAATTCAAATATTTAAGATTTATCTCTGTGATTGCTTTATGCATATAATAATAAATTAATTCAAATTTGCTAATCTTCCATCGTTTTTTTTTGTATTTTGTATCAATGTTAGCAGTCTGACAGTCTGTATAATCAGATGAAATACGAGGTTGATTTCTATGCAAATAAGCGATATATTTTTTCCACTGGATTGTATAAAAAGCCAACCTCCAACTTCGGGAATGGCACGTTCAACATTTGGCGATAGCTTGGTGACTCAAAGTGCAAATTCCCGGCGCGACGCGTTTCGATGACGAGTCCGTCGCATCGTGGTCATCATTCGCGACCACTCGTTTCACAAACTTCGAAATGCTAAAAATGGCATAAATAATTTATACGTGGCTTGCTCGAGCTCCGTTTTTGTCGCGGCCGACCTGTCCACTGATGCATTTATAATATAAGGGTGCTTTTTGCATCGTCCCCCGGCGGCGCTGGAATGCAACCGCTAAAATTGATCATGTTTCAAACGTGAGCTGAAGGAGTAATGCTGCTGCTTGCTCAGTGCGGTCGAGCTAAACTGTTGCGGTTCAGCCTAATGCATGCGAGTAATATGTATGTATTGTAGCAGTCGATACAACTCGTGAAACGTGCATGCGGCATTAGTTATGCCTGCCATTAGGTACCACATACCTATTTGGATATAAAGCATGACTTTACATTGACTACATTAGTACGCTCATGACTGGCGAATATTGCTTGTCTAATAAATATAATTATGCTAAAATCATGGTCTGTTTCGAAGATTGTTTTTAGAGCAAAATGAAAGGCTCGTAATGGATAAAAAACAATGAAAGGAACCCTTTGAATATTTCGCAACAATATTTTAGTATAAATATTTTCATTATCAATTATAACTGGGAGTTTTCCGTCGGAACTTTCGCAGCTATTTTTCCATTTTTAGATTGTTTTTCTGAAAATGAATACGTAAAGATATTTGAGAGTAAAACTCTTACTGTAAGATAACTTGAGATAGATTTTGACTAACTGTTGTTATATTATGAAACTTTATTTTAATTCAAACCAACCACAACCTGGACAATCTAAATTAATTGTAATCTCTTGTCCCTTAAATCTTTGTTTGATAACATGAATCTTACAAGAATAGTATCCCCTTGATAAAATCTCCTATAGAATTTACAAGGGGGAATCTCCAGTGTAGCCCGCGAAATTCAAATTGGCTTACGATTTTTGCAATTCGCAGGTCAGTGTCAGGTTGTATGTTGAACAAAATATGATTCGCGACCGTAACAAGTATGCATTTACAGAATTATAATCATTAAATCATCAATATAACGCTCTAAGTTCATATAATCCCATTGAATGACTATTTCATGAAAAAGTCACTGCCAACCTGCAAATTGCAAAAAACGTAAAAAAAAATCCTGGGCTACCCTGACGCTCTTCCCTCTTAATAGCAGTTTCGTATTATAACGAAGTTATTGTAAACTTGAGAACATCTGCGTAGGTACTAGAAACGATTTGCATTTGAACTTAAAAACTGTGAAAGAAATTAAACGTTCATCATTTGTCTTGTGTTGTGTTAATTGAATTAAACGCATAGGATAGTAATTATAGCGTACATAATTATAGGTGCTAGCTTGGCATTACTATTTAGTAACTATTTGACTTTTTATCGATTCTTTTGAAAATTACCTATGAATTGAATTAGTATTCCCGATATGTATCGATTTGATGACAACTTTGTCGTTGCAATTTGTTGGCCATTAATAACATGTTTATTTTTTCTTTTTTCGCAGTAAACAAGCAGTATTTGATGGCAAGAGGGCGATACGGGGAGGGATACCGTTTGTTTTCCGTAAGTTTATTATTAAAGTTTGTAATTTTTATGGATGCTTCTAATTATAAATATTAATTATCTGGAAGCTGGAAGCCTACGACAGCTTTCTACAAGTTTTGTAGCTATTGTAAGAAATATGAGTTTGTTGGGTTCTTGTTCTTGAAACTGCGGGGTTATTACGTAACACACTAACAGTAGGAATGGGTTTCATTTTGACAGTTCAACAACATTCATTGCGTTATTTACGTTGTTGAGCAGACACATTTTTCGAACATATGAAGGAATGGATTAGCAATTGGCTTCAAAATGATTCAGATTGTGATAGATAGTGTGTTACGTAATTAGGGTGCAGGTCCTTCTATCCGGAGCTCGGGTTCTTTAATTTTAAACAGAAAATACCTGGTTTCCCATCAAAGCTTTACACAGCTTGATAAAGACGCAGATATCTTTGATACCACAGTTGAAATACTTGTTCGGTAACCATATCGGGTGTTATTGGACTTGCGAGGTTTTCGGTATTGTAATTTTGGAACATATTCTACAATCTTCTTCTTATTAACCGACTTCTGAAAAAGGAGGAGGTTCTCAATTCTCAATTGTTTTGTTTATATGTTAGACACGCGATATCTCCGGCAATTGTGGATCGAATTCGAAATATAAAAAAAATATGGATAGGGTATGCCTCAGGGGTTGTCCATTATAAATTTTTGTTAACTTTGCTTGGGTAGTTTTTCAGTTACGTTAGTAATACGTATTTTTTCCACTTAGTGTATATTGATTATGCAATGATAATATAAAAACTTCCTGTCACTGTTATTTACATGGCAAGTAGTGTTAGGTATACGAATTTGTGTGGGGTAGGTACCACAACTAAAAATAAAAAATATAAACTTTTACAAAAAAAAAAAAGTCTGATTTCCAAAAAACACTACAACGTGAAAAATTACTTTAATTTCAGAAGTCGGTGGCAGAAAACGAAAGTACAAAACCAAAGACACCCACTTCCGAAAATAAAGTAATTTTTCACTTTGTAGTTTACTAGTACTTTCTAAATAAAACATTTTATTATGTTAGATGAGTTGGGCCCAGTAAGTAGCCACGCCAATCGCGGCATCAGTGGCGGTTATTAGGTCCTCAGAGATGCAGCACCCTAATTGCGTAACACACTCTCTTATCATCATCTAAATCATTTTGAAACCTATTGCTTATCCATTGTTTGATATGTTCGAAAAATTTGTCTGCTCAACCACGTAAATTACGAAATGAATGTTGTTGAACTGTCAAAATGAAAGCTATTCCTACTGTTAGTGTTTTACGCAATTACCCCACAGGTATATGGACACTTTGGACATGCCAACATATGGGGTATGGACTGGTCAGGAGTATTCACACTGAAAGAAAGAAAGAAGGAAAAATAGGTTTATTTGTCACAGATACACGTGCATAGAAAAAAGATAATTAGCTTATTTTACAATGTAAAATAAAAACAAACAAAATAGATCTATAAACACGAGCACAAAACAGAAATAGTCGACAGCTGCACGTCATGTCTGTGACAAGAAACTTTCCACTCAGCTTGATGCTGTGTGCTGTGTGCTGTGACTGGGTGTCGGTTGGGTCTATATTTCACAATACTAAAGTCGATCACTATTACTGCCTCTTTGGTCTAGTGGTCGGAATGGCACCTGCTGAGCATGAGGTCCTGGTTTCGATTCCCAGGTCGAGCAGTGTTATTGGGTTTTAGGAACGAAGTTCCATAAGGCACGGTACGGACTTAGTAGGTGGGGGCTAGGCGACAAAAAGTGTAAGAATTTTCCGTCCGACCCTTTGTTTATTTGTTTGTTTGGTTGAACGTGCTAATTTCAGGAAAAATCTTTTTGTTTTGGATAGTCCATTTATCGAGGATGGCTTTAGGCTATATAACATCACGCTACGAAGGACAGGAGAGGAGCATACAAAAAATGTTGCAAAAACGGGAAAAAATTATTCCTTTTGAGAGCTCCCGTTGCGTGCGCTGCGTAAACGGCTAAAGTTACGCAAAAATCATGTATGACGGATTGTTCCCCTTTTAAAGTTCTAAAAAAAGTCCCCGACAGCATAATTATGTCTATCTTCTAAGGTTGACTCAATATAACCCTTTTTATGGTAATCAAATTTGTTCTATGGATGTTCTAAATATATTACGCAAGGAACTTCGTTCCAACGCAGGAGTGTTCCACGACACTCATACATTTGTCTATTAGGAATTTCTCAGTAGCAGCCCGGGCGATATGCCTATTACATGGTACTTAAACGTAATGGGCGAAATGTGGGTCTTTTATATGTATAGGTACATCACTGCCTATCCCGTCGGTGATACAGGCATGATGTTTGGAACATATTCCGCAATAGTAAAGTGGATCATCATTGCAGCTCAATTCGGACAATGGGCCTTCGGTCCGCAGCACGGCTTCGCGCGGATAGCTCGCTGGCACGTCGAGAAGATGCCGGAGCGCCTGCCCAGCGGCGACGTGGAGGCCGTCTTCAGCCTCATGGATGACGACTTCACTAGATCCATGTGGCATTTCCAGTTAGTATGATTTTTGTATATCACGTTTATGACAAACACTATATATTTTTTTTAAAGTGGTTACTTAGAGACCACTAAGACACGGAAGTTCTACGTCGCTGTGTTTAATGGTTTCTGTATAAAAATATTTTTACAATAGTTAAACAATCGCCGTGAGCCATCTATTATGTGGGTCCCAATTCCTGGTAAGTACTGGAAAAGACTTAAGTTAACTGCCTTGTGATGGAGAAAGAAAGAAAGGAAGAAAAAGTATTTATTGGGACTCGCATTGGATTATCACAAACTAAACTACACACTATTAAAAACAAAAATAAAATAACACCAGAGGGTCCTGTATGAGGCCAAAAGGCCCCTATCTCAGGAAGATGCTACGACGTTTAAAAATAAGTGTCGCAGTGCTGTGAGAAAAGTGTGCTTATTTGAAAAAGTATCCATTTCTAGAAAACTACAGAAAATTTACGGGTCAATTATTCAATTATTATCTGTGAAAATTCTAGTGTGGTTCTTAGACTAGGTACGGTCACCAAAAGAGATGAGTAACCAGGGTCGTCGACTATAGTTGAAGTTTAGTAAGAAACCGATAAATGTTTTCAAATAAAATTTAATTTAATTAATAGAAAACAAGCAGGTCATTTATCAAATTCAATTTCGTTCTGAAACATCCATCGGTTTCTTACTAAACTTCAACCATATCCGACGAGCCTGGTTACTAATCTCTTTTGGTGACTGTACTTATACCCGAAATCATAATAAGAAGTCATCGCGTTTTAAATCTTCAGCCTTTGCTTATCCAACAGGAAAATGAAGCCTAATTTGATTATTCAACAGGAAGATTTAGCTCAAAACTATTTAATCATCAATTCTTCTTTACCCAGGTTCAGACTGACATACAGGCTGATCCTCCGCGAGAAGGAGCTGCACTTCAACATCGGCGTGTACAACCCGAGCAAGGAACTCACGTTCAGTTGCCAGCTCCTTCTTCACACGTACTTCAAAGTACCCGACGTGCGCCGCTGCCAGATCACCGGCATGCATGGATGCATGTTTATTGATAAGGTTATTTTCAAAACTTCATAGTCGCTTTTCATAGAATACAGGCCACCGTAGGCGCGGGCTTGCGGACGGCGAGCAATGGGCAGCTCGCCGTCCGATGAGGACCAGGCCCGCGTCGACGGCGCGTCGTATTCCACGCGCGCCTCAAAGAGATGTCAGCATAATTGACGGGGTTCGATAGGGCCGATGCCTGTCGTGGTCGCGGATTGTTCGAAAGAGTTCCCGTGGCCGTGGCAACTAAAGAAACACGGGTGGGTTTTAGTCAGTAAGAGTCTGACACGCCCTTCCGCTCCGCCCAGAGCGGGAGAGGTCATTTGATGATTTCCCAACCAAGAAAAAAATTATGTTTTCCGCGATATTGGTCGGTGCAGGTAAAATGAATTCAATATTTACTCATCTGGTGATGCTAGAATCTCTGACCAAGATCGACGAACCGCTGACTGGCGTGAGAAACTGAGAATCTGCTGGAATTGGGCGGGATACGAGCAAAACTTTCAGCCATAAGATGTGCACTGCTTGTTATAGGCCACCCCCAGCCCCATGATTTACCACTACGACTGGTCACTTGAATGATTGTTCAACATTAATTCTATGTATGTCAACCATATTAATAAAACGTCAATTTGTCTGCAATTCGGTGTCTTAAAATCGTGATTTGCGGACTTAAAGACGACAGTGCCAAAATCTTGCGTAGATAACAGGATTTAATTTAAATTGACAAGCAAAAATTGCCAAATACAATACAAATATTTATGTAATCATAATCAATAATGATTTACGGCAGAAATACATTGTTTAAGCAATCACAGATGACAGTTTCAGGGGTCAATGCCATTCGGGGCGTTATTTTGGAATTTTAATTATGTACAGCTTTATTACGCCGCATCCTTATTTTACTGAGCACGAGGACCTGCGGGGGGATTGCGTACACACTAAAAGTAGGAATAGTTTTCATTTTGACAGTTCAACAACATTCATTGCGTTATTTACGTTATTGATCAGACAAATTTTTCGAAAATATCAAGTAATGGATTAGCAATAGGCTTCAAAATGACTCAGATTGTGATAGATAGTGTGTTACGCAATTAGGGTGCTGGTTATTATTTTCGTAGAAGGAAAAAATTCGGTAATTTTTTTGTCAGGATCATTTTAGTGTATATAAAATTGTAACTTCTCCATACTACGGATACTCTCATTTACAATTTATTTATTTAAAAAAAGAAATTATATCACGCCAGTATTCCCTCCTCGAAGGGGTAGGCAGAGGTGTATATTGTCGCGGATTGTTCGAAAGAGTTACCGTGGCCCTGGCGCACAGGCAACTGAAGGAACACGGGTGGGTTTTAGTCAGTAAGAGTCTGACACGCCCTTCCGCTCCGCCCAGAGCTAGAGAGGTCATTTGATGATTTACAACCCACAAAAAAAAAAAATAAGAGTTGTATATTACATCCACATTTCGCCAGTAAAGTGTATTTATCTTTATCTTCTATATCTATATATATTATAAATTAAAGTCGCTTTTCGTGTCCGTCTGTGTGACCGCGTTGTTCTTCTAAACTGTGCAACTGATTTTGATGCGATTTTCACCATCATTTAGAGAATTTATTCCGCAAGGTTTATGTGTATAATAAAAATACATTAATATTTAATTTAGATATAATATGAAGACATCTCAATGTTTTGTCAAGTCTTAAAACCGTGCGAAGCAGGGGTGGGTCGCTAGTTATTTATAAAAATATGTTCTCATTGTAGACGCGAGAGGGCGCCGTGTACCAGGAGACCAGGGAGGTAGTGACGATCAACGAGTGGACAGACAGGATCTACCAGAACACCATGCAAGAGCACATCATTACCAACGTAGTCAGCGGGCGCAAGATGAGGATACAGAAGTACAACTTCCCTGATACCGGTATGATTGACTCTTTGATACAATGGACGATGACGTAACTTCAGTGCGATTAAAAAAGAGGTTTTAATGTACAATTAGCACGAACATTTAGCATAAAAGTGTTCTATTGCGTCGTAGAATGTGCACGAAGACGCACGTTAGCAGCGCGGGTCGCTTTGTCCGGCTGCGTGTGTCGAATTTTTAACTACAGCACAAGATGCGTAGTGATATTGTGACCCACAGCTATGCACGGTACATGATCACGCTTCTCCCACCCCAACAACGTCATGAAGTCACTTCCGCATAATATTTAGCTAGGCAGCATGGCTCAAAAAAGTAACTTAAGGGGCCTACAGGACCTAAACGTAAGTTTTATAATGCCTAAAAGTATATGATCCACTGCAGTAAACAAAATCAGAGAAATATATGTTATTCTTCAGGATATTTGCTAATTAGATAGTGTGTTGAAAACATAATACAACTAATTTGATACGATAGAAAAAAGCACGAAGATACCTCTAAAAATGTCTTATAAAGATTAAAAACCATACTACTATGCATTAAATCATTCAGATTTTTTGTCAGATTATTCTACAAGCAACTTACTAACGTAATAGTGTTTTAATTTTTTAATCCAATCAATAGATTTTTTGTAAATCGATCATTGCTTCGTATTTGGCAATAAATTACCAGCGTTGTGTCATCGCGCTTCTCTTTCTTTTCTATGCAGTCCGACTGTGACCGCGCTTTAGCTCTTGTAAGCCTCTTTATGGACGAAATGTGCGACGTAGTTGTCGAGCGCCATGTTCCACAACATGTCGCTCCATTTGTCCCATAGTGTATTCGAGGTTTTAGACGCTTGGACCACAAATCACGAAATACGTTTAGCTCTAAACATATTTAAAACATCGTTCTGTTTCTGTCAATCCTTTGAAGATGACAGAGACAGAATGTTGAGTTAAAGCATTTTGCATTAAGCATTTTGTGATTTGGGGTGTAAGCGGACAAAAATTCTTAGTGATTTTGAACAAAAATCTTCTCCACAGTGATCTGGAACCCCTGGGCGGAGTACGCCAAGGAGATCCCGGACTTCGGCGACGATGAGTTCCCGAACATGGTGTGTGTGGAGGCGGGACGCGTCGCCGCGCCCATCGTGCTGTTGCCTGGCACAGCCTTCGAGGCCAGCCAGATACTGCAGGTTGGTTGAGTATGATAGTGGAAAATGTCTTAAAACTCTTTTACCTCAGTGAGTCGTATGTTGGATAGGTCTTACTGAACTGTTTCTTTGCTCATAGTCTTTGCACTAGCATCTATTTCGGTGGCTATATATCCAATCACACTTGACACACAGCAGTATGCTAACAACTGGATTTTAGTTCGATCTATGTAACTTGAATCTCACCAGTAAATTATACAATTAAAAACCATAGAATAACTATCAAAAACAACTTATTTTCGTTCCAGGTGATGTAAGAGGTCGGGCGACCACACACAACGCAGCCGTCCACAGGAGCGAAGTCAATTGAGGTGTCCGCGTCATTCCACATAGCTGACAGTACGTAGGGGGCTCTACGATGTAACTGTACCCATATCTACTCCTGTACACAATGGACGATACTGGCCCAACTTCTATGTAATGATAGCTTTTCTAAACCAAGAGTCCAATCCTGAGAGGTATTTCAGGATTGCCCTACAATACCCTATGATACTGGAGAACATGGTAATGTTCTGCAGTATCCTAGGGTATTGTTAAAATATTTCCAGACGCGGCCTCATCATCTCAGCCAAAAGACGGACATAAGTCAAGCCAAGGTACACAAGTCCCTCAAACATCGCTAAAAAACACCCTAACCAAAATATTTTCAAGTCTTTCTGCAAAAATTGAACGCAGAAATATGGCATTATGTCGCCCATTGTGTACAGGAACCTTTACATAATAAACCAGTAATCATTAGTTTTCCAGTAATTTTGTACTTTTGGAAATAATGTAGTTTCAATATTCATAAATCCTCATTGTTAGTATAGGTGTAATGATATCAATACATCACCCGTAGATAATTTTCAATGTCAATTTTATAACGTATCGTAGGTTTTAGAAACCTTACGAAATACTTTTTAAATAATAATTTTCAGTACAAGTGTTACATACAGCTTGTTCTGTCAGATTTTCAAGTACAATATAAAGCATTTTTCTTTTACAATTTTGATTATACTTATTCGTAATTATAAATACTTTTTTTGTCAGAGCTCAAAGAAGTTTGGTGAATTAAAAATCAAATTGTGCCGCTAAGCCCCCTATTATGTTAACTAAATCATTCCGAATGTACAATTATTTTGTAGTTTCACATAAAGCTAATAGTTTTACGGTATATTCACAACTCAGACTAAGTTTAGTTCAATTCAAAAAGTAATTTAGAAGGCGATAGCCAATCGTGTTTATACATTTTGAAAACTTAAATCGTGGCTACGTACGTTTTCAGACTTATTTCACTAAGGTTCATAGTGGATTCGTGCAATCACAACTATACAGGGTGCATTGCTTGCAAAGCCAAAATAATGTGCTGTGGCCAGGGCCATTTTTAACCTATTGGAGGCCCTAGGCACTTTAGGATACTGTGGCCTCTATGGAGAATATAGGATGCAAGAGCTCGAAATTTGTAGCACCCTGCTTCTGATAGCCCCTAGCTCCGACGCTGGCAGGCAATGGGGCCCCATGAATAGAAGGGCCCTGGGCACTAGCCCAGAGTGGCCAATGGAAAAGAAGGCCCTGGCTGTGGCAAACATTTCAATTCAGTTCCATATTTCGTCTGATAATAGACACGCTGTATAAGTATTAATTTCTTAGTAAAAGCACAGGTTTGCATTACAAAGCTCAAGTTTTACGAAATAAGGTGACGATCGAGACGAAATAAAAAAGACATTAGATACACTAAAACTATTGTTTATTAAGTGGAGGTTAAGTTTCTATTATGTGTTTAAATGCAGCTTTTTAAATTGTTTTAATCTTGCCAAAAGGTGTCTAACTTTTCTTATTTTCGTTTATTTTTGGTAACCTTTAATTAGAGGGTATTATGTTTTCTTCCAGATGTGGTTTTATGTTCATAGGGATAGGTCCACGATAGACCAATTTCAGGTAGAACCGATTTCTTAGAGCACTTGCGAGCAAAGTATACGAGAAAAATCCAATGCTAGATTAATCTAGGTATGTTGGACGAGGTGCTAAATGCTCGTGGTTCGGTACAATCGATGAAGTATATCCTCGATTATAAAATTAAATTTTCGCCGAATAATTTTTACACGTCCATGTGGACTACATCTAGCTTCCTTCTGTCTTCCGCTTCTACACTTGTTGTCATTTGTTCTGTTTGTTTTTCTAACTATTAAGCGATAAGTAACTTAGTTTTGCTTTAACACTCTCCTAAATTGTGCACAAAATTTACTCTTATGTAAGCCAGTTTTTAATTACGTTGATGGCAGTTCTATAAAATTAAAATTCTAAACATTTTTACTTGTTCCCCTGTAACCCTATTGATTGATATTTCATTAAATAGTCATTGAATAGGGTAACTTGATGGTTCTATTGATGATTTTAATGATTATAATTCTGTAAATACATACTTGTTACGGTTGCGAATCATATTTTGTTCAACATACAACCTGACAATGACCTGCAAATTGCAACAACCGTAAGAAACTTAATTTCGTGGGCTATCCTGGTGCTTTCCCCTTAATGTAAACAGTCTCATTATAATCAGCCTATAATGTTCCCACTGCTGGGACACAGGCCTCTCGGTGGGAGGAAGTGGGCCCTAATCCACCACGCGGGCCCAGTGCGCGTTGTTAAATGTCATGTCTTCGAATTTTTGGTTTAAGGTCATGCCGGCTTCCTCTCGATGTTTTCCTTTTCACCGTTTGTGAGAGCAGTGGTGATGAAATAATTTACACAAAGAAACGCGCTTGTCTGGGTTCGTACCTACGACCTACAGCTCGTAAGTCGCGGCCGTTACCACTGGGCCACCACAGCTCTCACTGTCTTAGTGATATGTCAATAATGCAGGCCGCATACATTTCAACTTAACAGGATATTCTTTTTCAGTTTTAAAGGGACGAAATATCGTATCGGTCCTGTTATTGCTTTTGAATGTATTCATTTTTCTTTCTGATGTATGCGACCAGCTCAACAGTCCTCTTTAGTAATACTCAGGCCACTCTAGTAACTTATTGTTGTAACAGTTAAGTAAACAGGTTAACTATTTAGTTTAATACTAACACCTGTGTTCATATCGCATGGAGGCAAGTAGAGTTCTCCTGAATCACTAACCCGGTACATTAGAATTTACAAAATCAGTTAGGTTTTCTCTTCCTGAGACTTCAAAAACAATTCCATTACTTCTATAATACTTTGTGTCTGAATTTACAGCGTTGAATTATGAATATTATTACGTCAAAAAGGAAATAGACAGTGTTCACGCACATATTGTACAAAATTATGTGATTTTTTTTAAAGTACATTTATTTTGTACATTTTGTTTTTCTTCTCTAAATATTGGAACGTTTTTGGAGGCTTTTAAAGTATACGATGATTAACGTAAGAATATGTACTTAGATATAACGAGTTCCTTGTTTTTAAATACAAACGATTGGGTAGGTTTTTTTGTACTAAAATAACTTTGTATCATGTCATTATCGACTTGATGTTGTAAAGGTATTTTTATTATGTATATTATACATTTTGTAGTGTCCTGATGCTCTCTCGACGTAGAGGTAGACTTAAGATTAAAACATCCGTTCTTTATTAAAAGTATTTGATCCATAGTTTTAAGTCAATTTTGACTTTTTGATGTTCATTAATACGCCAAGTGAGTCTTAGGGCTCGTAATAATAATATTTGTAAACTAACTTGATGGTGGCTATCAATAGTGACCAGAAACAACGAAATATGCAACGAAGTGTACTTCCTTAGGTGCAATAAAGTGAAGTTAAATGAAAAATGTGTTTTTATTTTTATAATAACCTATCCTCTCATTATTTATTTTGATCAAAATGTCATAAATTTAATAAGTTATCAATATTGGGGATATTTTTGCATTGAATCATAATTAAGGTCAAATAAAAATCAATAGCAACTGTAACACTATTATATTTCATACATGCGTATTTCCCTTGCCGTGTTCAATTCAATCCGCCGGTTGGGTGAAATCACCACGCTTTTGTAGCACGGTACATGCCCACCAAAACGGTGTTCAGTTTTTGTTAGTAAAATTGTTTGGTAATCGACTAACTTTGTATAGTTGTATTTACAAAACAGTGTACAGTTTACGGTTTATCTGACCTTGATGTTAACACAGCTTCATGCAATATAAATCTAACAAGGTCAATAAATAGGTTAATTAAAGGTCATCTATTAATCAGTAACCAAATACCCCAGGGGGGGTGATGAAAATGTCATTATTTTTTTCCTAGGACGTCTACGTTTTTGAGATATTTGTGTAAAACCCAACAGGGTTGGTTCCAAGTTAATCATTTTAGCACGAAAGACGCAACTTACGATTACACTTGTCTGAAGTCATAGACGTCAAAATTCAGGCAATTGGAATAGTTACTTCAAGGATTCTCATAGCATTCTGCATAATTCAGTTGCTGAACGAACTTTACAATAGTGAAAATGATAACACAGCTTCTTGGAATATAAATCCAAGATTCATTAGGGCCTGTTGTTTGATACATAGTTAAACATGACCAATAGTAAATTTAACAATTTAGTCACTTGAAAATAGTCAATAGCTGTCAGTTTAACTACTCTGTCTGCGCATGGTTAACTTTTATAGCAAATTGTAAATTTTTGTATTTGTAGTTAGCTTAACCATTTGTCAAACAACATTCTTCTGTCATTTTTAACTAACTGTTTTTATTTTATTTTACATTTTAACTATTAGTATGTTTGATTACTGATCAAACAACGGGCTCTTAGACAAAGGTCACGGTCAAGGTCATCCATTAATCTGTAGCCAAAACCTTAAACTCTGTAGACTAATCGTAAACTGTACTGTTTTGTAAACATTAAACGTTAGTCGATTACTAAAGAGTATTATAACTGACGCAAACTAAACACGGTCTCCTAATTTTGCTGTGCCCGACAGGGTCCATATTGATCTTTACGTTGTTATACCATCTATGTAATACATATGGAATGCAATAAAGAATTGAGTATTGAGTTTTGGAGGGCAGCAGCGGCGTGGTGATTTCACGCAACCGGTGTCTCAAATTGAAGACGAAAAGGGAAATACGCTTCATACATAAATCTACAAATTAACTCTGCGTAGCTTCGGAACTGGCCGCTTGGTGTTCCCAAGCACCAACCTCAGTGAGTAAATCCTTCTTAGACTCAAAGTACTCCTTATACCAAAGGATATGATCTTTCTTTTCCTTTGCTGTGTAGAATGCGTTTTTGGACAAACCTACGCATACAAGCTCCATGAAATGCTTGATGGGGCCCTTCTTGGGACACCAGCCCTCGAGGTGGGAGTCCAGGAATATGTGTTCTGAGAAGTGCACATTTTGCTCTTCTTCTAGGCCTGGAATTAAAATAAGAACTGAATTAAATATTTACGTTACTTATGTACAGTTGCCAGCAGGTCAAGCTACACGAAACTGTCGAACTCCAAACGAGTTTAAACCTTAAAATGTTGATAGTTAAGTTCAAAATCGAATGAGAAAAATGACAGTTTGTGGTAACTCGGATGACTCGGACTACATATATACATACATATATATACAACGTGTAACGGAAAGGGTATATACATACCAAGGGCACGGCTTCTTTGGATGATATCAAACGATATTGGAAGGATTTTTAAATCCTATCTCCACATGTTCGAAAGTTATAAGAATTTTTAAAACATTGATACCAGAAACCGAACTTTTAAAATTGAAATAAAGACATCACTAGCACCAAGTCAGCTGATCGGTGTCAGCGAACTATTTGTAAGTAAAAATAAACCTCTTACTCCTGGTATTTCCGAATAAAAGGTTCCGTATGTTTATTTTTTGTCTACAAAATATTACTACTAACTTTTCCTAAACTTTGATTATGTTTGTGAACTAGCTAAAATACAATTAATTGGTCTAGGTATCAAAATTTAACGAAATAATATTTAGATACCTGCCTGCACTGTCACGTATCATTTACACACTTGTTGGTTTTTTACGTAGTTGTCCTTTTGTAGAAGATTACTTTGTAGATAATTACCTAAACTAAATTTTTTCCTAAAGTTATTCCTAACCTTTTATTTTAGTGGCCATAAGGATGAACGATGTTTTGCTTTAAGTCGATTTTCTATTCGATTCACAGATCGAATCCCGTGCTTTTGAACCGATCTTCTAAAAATTCATTCAAAAATCGTAATAAAAAAAACAACATTTAACACACCTTTATTTTGTGACATATTTAAAGTTGCCAGTCAGGTACGGGTGTACGTCTAAACTTTTAATAAATAATAATTGATAACCTTTCCAGCGTAATTCAATGGATTTCATTCAGATGGTACAGATGCAGTCGGTTAAAATCACAATGACTAATACAGAATACGACGCCGAGCGATTAATTTATAAAATACAGCTATGTCATTCGAAATGAGAACTTCTATCAAACCGTCAAATGTTTCAATCTTCGCTTAGTGCTAACATAAACAATGCGGACAAGTTAAAAAGTGTCGACATATGTATGTAATTGATCTTGTTTGAAATAGATAAACCTATCTATTCGCTGTTTATGATTGTCAGCACAATACTTTGGGCAAATATGAACTATTATCGTATTATTTTTTACACATACGATCCAGGAGATTTGATTCACCTTACTATTGAATCAATTTGCTAGAAGATCGCATTAAAACGAATTGTTTGAAAAATCGTCAGCTCGTATCATTGAAATGATGATGATGAAATAAATCCTTACGTGCATCCTACCAGGAATTAATTGCTTAAATGAATATTATTATTTGCCATTAGAACTTAAAATAGAAAAAGGATTTAGTAACAATTTATGTCCAACTGAACCCAAAACATGATTTCAATTCATTTCTTCGCAACTTATGTTTCTCCTAGTACAAATAAAATCACAGTGGGTTCCGTTCATAATTTTTAAAATAAAGTAATTTTTAAAATTATTATGACGAAAACTATTAACAACAAGTTAATAGTTTTTTTTTATTACAAAATAATAGCACGTACCTACGCATACATTTTACATGTAGGACTAACCGATAGAATTATGGGAAGTTCACGGTCTGTCGGTGAGGTACGTGGGGTTTATTGGTTTGAGCACGTTTAGTCTTTAAAGTCAATAAAAAAAATCTTAAAACTGCATCTAACTGTGGAAAGAAATTAATAAAGTACTAGGACCGCATGAGTAACAGGAGTTGTTATTGCCTAATTGAAAATCGTTGCTCACAGAACCCTGATTACATCGTTACACACACAATGTAAGCATCATAATGTGTGTAAACCTAATGGGTTAGGGCCTAAGGGTACGTGAACCAATTGCAGTCCGTGTAGTTTTAATTACTCCTGGTAATTACAACTTCTAATTCAGACTTCTAATGAGATATCGCGGCCTCGGAATGCAAAGGCAACTGAAAGAACAGAGTGATTTTTAGTCAGTAAGAGTCTAACACTTCCTCTGAGTCATTAATGATTTTCCCACCTCAAAAAATGAACGATTTTTCAATTTTGAATTTGAATTACGTAATTAGTTTGCTCTGGTGTGTTAAATTTACTTAAAAGTTTAACGGGGTTTAGTTGAAATTATTATTGGGATGTAAAATAATCTTGAATTCTTGAACAATATTTTTTAATAGTAGTGTACACTAATAGGACAGCTACCCTATAGGTATCAAAATTGAACGAAATAATATTTAGGTACCAGACCAGCAGGGAATAGGAGCTTTATTTAGCATTATTGTTATTGGTTTGCTAGTTTGCTCGTCAGTCGACGTCTGTTCCGCGTCTAGTAGTGCACTCGTTTCTATCCCTGTGATACGCGCATCAGTTCAGTACGGCTACACCTAATTGACTTTTTTTGTTGTGTTTGCAAAATGTCGTTAAGTAATAGCGAAATGTATTACGAAATGATGATGTGTGTCGGAGCAGAAAATGGTAATTTGCGAGCTGCCCGAGAACTGTACCGTCGCCGTTTTATTGAGGGTAGACCAGATGCTGAGCGTCGACAGCTGCCTTCGTCGGCATGTTAGACCTAACCCCGTTAGACTTTTTTTGTGGGGGTACATTAAAAATGTAGTGTAAGCAGTGCAGTGTGATACTATGAAACTAATGAAAGTGCGGATTGAGGCCGCTTTCAGGACAATAACACCAGACATGCTACGCAATGTGCAGGTGTCCATGAACAAGCGAGCGGCCTTGTGCATTCAATACCAAGGTCACCATATCGAACCCCATCTTTAAAACTGTAAGTCAATTTACTAAATTAAGCAAAGCTTTAAGATTTTACTGTTTACTCGGTAATAAGTAATAATAAGAGATGAAACCAGTTAACCTACCTAAACTTTGTTTTGATTTTTTACGTAAGTTTTGTTATCTCAGGTTTTACGTGCAATTTCTGTCTTGATATTAACGAATAAACTGTAAATCAATAATTATGTATTAATTTTTATATCACGGTAAAGTAGGTATGCTTTATTGCGCGGGCGCTCAATCGCTATGGCGGGCGGCGCGGCGGCATGTTTTATTTCGTCAATTCGCGCCGACAAAGAACACCGCCTGCGGTAGGCTACTAGGGTACTAGGCGCGCAGAATTACGGAAGCGATTTATCGTGATATTGGCAAGTAACGTGGAAAGTTATTGACCTACGTAGTGCGGTGACACGTTTGTTATGATTTGAATTAAAGAAACCTAGGAAACCGAAAATTTGGTATCAATTCTTAAGAGTATTTTATTTTGAGTTGAAACTATGTATAGTGATTCTATACGAGCTATTATCTTTAGTGCTTAAGGATAGCAATAGGGTTTCTGTTACACCCTGTATATACTCACGCCTTCCGTACGCAAAACACTTGCATTGACGTGGAGTTGCGGACACCAGCCCGATTACCTATATTCACGCCTGTTTCCCCATATAGTTTCTGCCTAACCCCATAGGAAAAAGGTGTGAGTTTACGTTACTTACTGCAACAATAAAAGACGCCTCATCACTGTTGACATGTCATGCAATATACAGTCGGGGAATTTGATTGTTTAGCAGATGGAACACACTACGTCAATTTTGCCGTGAATTTACGGACATCTTAAGTCGGTAGTCAATTTGCTAAGTAATAATTTTCTCTAACTTCATATAAGGTTCCTAACGACACCTTATTCGCATCATAGGTAAAGTATTTATTGTTGGAGCAGCATGCGTAGCATGACCACTTCTACTCTACTCTACGAAGAGAAGACAAATCACTTTCTTAACAAAAACTCATTATTTTCTTGAATTTTGACATCGCGCCGTAGAAATCTTTCTACAATCTGAAATTTTGTCTTCCGTTTCTATTGTGGCCATGCTACGCATGCGGGTTTAGGTGAGCATAATACAGCATTATTTAGCGAGTTCTTGAAGCCCAGATCAACTAGCAAAGCCTTAGGCCACAAACTGTCTCATTAGTCTAGTGGTTACAAGCGCTACTGCTGAGCATGAGGTTCTGGGTTCGATTCCCAGGTCAGGCAAAATGTTATTGGGTTTCTCCATCAGTTATTTCTCAGTAAAGGCCCGGAGTCTGGATTTGTGCCTGATTGATGGCAATAGGCTCGCCCTCTGTTAGATGGGACGGAAACATAACTGGCGAAATGTGGGTGTTCTATAGGTGCACCTCTGTCTAACCATTCGGGGATTATAGGGCGTGATGTTATGTTATTTTTATGAGTTCAAACCAAAACTTCAAGCTTGTTATTGTATTTTGAACTTCATTCCGACAAACATTACAAAATTGACAACTCACGACTCGGGTTTGACGTCAGTTTTTGTAATTAGAACTTTAATTTTGTGAGAATAAAGTTCGAAATTAAAAAAAACTTGGGTCTACAGACACCTTGTTTTGTAATTAGGCCGAAAACGTTTATCAATCTTACCTTGTTCATTATTAATAGGGAACTTCCAGATCTTCCCCTGTTCAGTCCAAAGCACCATTTTCTGGAAGTAATTAACAGGCGGCTGCGACGTCGCCAGAGTCAGTTCACGTTGCTGCAGGTTCTCCCACACATCTAGTTTGGTACCATAGTTGGCTTCTTTGGCTTTAAAGATGCCCAGAGGTTCACCGCTGAAGATGTTCACTGTTGTTACTGAAGTTGGTTGTAATTGAGAGGGTCTGTAAAAGAAATAATTTTGTATCAGAAACTTGGGTGATTTTATGGCGGTTTCTGAGTTTCTTGGTTTATTTTGACATAAATGAAATGAAATGTTTATTTCTGTAAGTAGATCTTTTAAGACAATTTTACATGACAATATTTTGTGGGTCAATATTTTAAAACTACATGGCGCCGACTTTTCCTAGCTGACTGATCCCTGAGAAGAAATGGCGAAACAAACTCAGAGGTCATGGTCTCTTTTGAAGTACAAACATTATATTATTAGGATTTTATGTGAGTCTAATCAATGCAGGGCCATGTTTGGAAGGGACTTTTGAAGAAAGAGCCATTGCAGCTTTGAGTTGACCTGTCCCAAGAGATGGCATGCATGCATCAGTCATTGTGTAGCTCAATCCTATTTTAGGGAGCTCAATTTTAAGGATAGGATTATCAATCACCCAATGTTTGTTGATTTCTCTCTGCAATAATCAGTGCTTTAGTGGCAAATGGCAATCTAGTAAAGCACCATACAGCAACCAGTCTTTATACTAGAAATTGACAATTACTAAACTTTTATGCTTCTACTTGCTTTTTAGTTCTCTTTACTTTCTTAAAACTTAGTCAGTGTAAAAAAGATAGAAACCAGAATACTTTTGAATTCCTTAGGTCAAATATGAGCTTGATTTCAAGCTGATGTCACCAGCTAGTCAGGGAAATTTGTTGTTAAGCTAATTTACTACCAACTTAAAATAACAACTGTCATTCTTTGACAGTTGTATAAAAAGGCTATAATACGGGAAATTGACATAGGGTGTTAATTTGCTTAATAATTCATTCCCTGACTGTACGGAGTGATAATCTAAAGGTAAAAATGTAAATTGATTGGAAGGAATACTAGGTTTTAAAAGACTTTTCAACTTACGCCCTCCTCCTTCCCTCCCGTCCGTCGCCACCCTGCTCCCCATCTGCCGGCCTGCCCTTCCTCTGGGAATACCTGGTCTGCTGTGTTTCTGCCTTAGTCTTGTTGACGATGCGCTTTACTTGCTGACCTCTAGTCTCTGGTTGTTTCCTTTCTTCAGGCTCTTTTGAGCGGTCTACTTTCATGCCTACTAGGAGGTCACTGGAAAGTCAGTTATTATTTGGTTAGTTATTTACCAGCAGCAGAAACATCATTTTCATGAAATAAATTAAATGTTAAAATCTAAGGCCCGCTTGCACCACAAATCACTTAATGCATTTAATGCTAAACATATTTAAAATATTGTTCTGTTTCTTTCAACCATTTAAAGATATCAGAGACAGAACAAGATTCCTAACCAAATTAAAGAACTTCCAGCGGTCCGCTTCAGAAGGGCTTTACGCAGCTGGTTAATTGAGAATTCATTCTATACAATAAAAGAATTCCTTCAGTTTAAATTAAAATGATCTAATTGTATAAGTACCAAAAATTTGCATGTCATTATGTTATGATTAAATATGTTAAGCTACTATTGTACTACCATTGTAAGAACTTTTGTAACCATATTTTTCTGCAAATAAATCTTTGACTTTGACTTTAGAATGATGTTTTAAATATGTTTACCGCTAAACACGTTTAATGAATTGTAGTGTAAGAGGGCCTAAATATACTATAATGAACAATATAGGGCTACACAAGCAGCTTTTATTTCGAAAATTAATAAAGGCTGTTTCAATAAAGCGTACTGTTGAACTCGAACTTTCGTCATTAGACCTCCTGATGATAATCCTGTTCAAAATTAATTAAAACAAATTGTGAAATTCTTCCATCATGTGATTGACATACTTTACTAATTTATCTATTAAACACTTTATTGAACACCACATAAAATAAAAAGAAAGAAAATTAAATTATTTAGCTCCGGTTAAGGCACACTAAAGGACAAACTTCTAAAACTAGTATATAAAGGGAGATTGGCAATCTCTTACAGGCAACCTTTGGATGGACTGAAAGCAATGAGAGACACTGTCAGTATACAAAAATAGTAATAACTAGTTCCATCATAACGTTATCATAATGACATAATTATATCATCATAACAACATCCACACGGGCGACTGGGGCGGGCACGGACACTGCAAGCAAAGCTTGCGGCTTTGCCAGCGTTGATGTCTTATATTATCCCACGGGAATGTACTACCGGGATAAAAAGTATCCTATGTGTTAATCCAGGTTATAAACTATCTGTGTTCCAAATTCCATCTAAATCCATTCAGGAGTTTCAGCGTGAACGAGTAACAAACATCCATCCATCCTCACAAACTTTCACATTTATAATATTAGTAGGATTATACTTATTTATTAGCTTACCTCAGAGTAGTTGATGACTGTTCGATCTTGCCCAGTACCCTGGACAGCAGTTCAGCCTCAGTCTGCTTCACATCTCCACCGAGAGCTTGGGCCACTTCACCTGCAGCTTTAGTGATACTTTCCTCTGAAAATATGCATAATTTATTAATTTGATTCTAATAAAGGTGCAAGATCATCTCTATCTGCAGGTGTAGGTACTAACAAAATGTATCTTTCTGTTTTTGTACTTCTTAAGTGGCAAAACATCTGATGAGGCTTTTGAATAGAAAATAAACAATACAATTTTTAGAGGAGAAATTGTTTAGTTATTAGTTATTCTGTGGGACAATAATATGCTGGTATTATTATTGATACCAATACTGATTCTATTCTCTCTTTTAAATGGTGTATAAAACATGTATTCAATTATTATAATTGGTTTTTGACCATTTTTATCAAACTAAATAAATAAATGCTGAATAAAAAAATTAAGTTCTACAAACAGTATTAAAGGCAAACCTATTTTCTCTGTTTTGACTTCAATTTCATCTCCTTTCTTTTTTCTTTGTATCACAGGTGCAGTGGCGAACTTATTCTTGTATTCACTCTCCTTTATTGTGGGCTCAGCCATCATCAACTTTAGGAGCTCCTGAATCTTTTCTGTGGCATTATCTGAGGACTTCTGTGGTTCTGCAGGTTTTGGCTTAGATTCAGGTGCTTTTCCATCATTATCTGAGGGTTTGTCTGATAAACATCTGATTATAACCCGAAAGTCCCGCCTGAATCGGAGCCTGAAATAAAATGGATCGGATTAAATGAAATTTACGAATTACTACATACTAACTATGAGATAAGTAGTTTAACTATTAATATGGTACCTGGTCAGCATCTTTTAACTAATTCAAGTTTACAAATAAATAAAATAATCAACACAAAAAGTGATCACAATTTTTTTGAGGTTATAAAATAATTGCGTTGCGTTTCGTTCCACATAAAATGACACTTTGTAAAGTTAAGTTTGAAACGAATAATTTAGGGAATTTTTACTTGAAACGAAACGTTTATCAAAATAACTTTGTTCACCATGAATAGATAGTTTGTAGTATTTACGTGTAAAACTCATATTGAAAGATATAGTACAGTCACCAGTAGGTCAAGCTACATGAAACTGTAAAATTTCTCCAAACGATTTTAAACCTTAAAATGTTGATAGTTAAGTTCAAAATCGAATGAAAGAATCTGACAGTTTGTGGTGACTTCATTAAGTTACCACAAACTGTTAGATTTTCTCATTCGATTTTGCTGGCGACTGTACATTACGGCAGCGGCTTCACAGAGTACTTTATACAGAGCGGCTTCCAAAGGAGGCATTGATGGACGCACGTGAAAGTGTGGGCCGAGGCACACATACGTGAGTGCATCAATACCTAGTTGTGGCCAAGGCCTATATAGTACTTTTCGCAAATAATGCGCGGACATCCAAAGTAACTAAAGAACCTACGTAGAAACAGATATTTTCTCAAAAATACTTGGAAATTCGAACATTACCTTGACAACCTTCTTCGAGATAAATCGAAAATACGATACCTACTGGTCAAATACCTACATGCGAGCAGCGGCCGTCAAAGTAAGTATGAAAATACATATCTGTTACGTTTAGCAGCCGAATAAATTATTATGAAAACTCTCTATCGTGTAAATAAAAAATGGAACGAACATTTTACTTCGAAACCGCAACCAAGGAGGTAAGTTTTTAACCAAAGATTTTATTTTAAATTTCGAACTGGCCTGCAAATAGAGAAACAAATGAACATATTGTTATTTTCGGGTGATAAATTATTGTTGTTCATTGGTTATAGAAGTTATAATTAATTGACTTAGTTTGGATTTTCGCGCATTATTTGAGAAAAGTACGAAGCATACAAACCTTGGCCGCAACCAGGCATCGATGCACTCATATATGTGTGCCTTTTTTTTTTTTTGGGTGGGAAATCGTCAAATGACCTCCCGCCTTATCCGAAACAGGAACCTCCCGAAACAGCCATGTCCGGTGAGGACCTGCTTCAGGCGGAAGGTGAGGACGCCGCGGCGTTTCGCCTCCTCGCGCCACTCCCAAACGTGCGCGAACGTATGTGTGCTTTGGCCCACATTTTCACGTTCGTCCATCAATGCCTCTTTTACAGGCCGCTGCAGTAATGTACCTACTATTTGTTTTACCATGGATGACACGGTACGCAGGATTTTTTAACGCCATACCAAATGAGGTGACCGCGATGACCTATTAAGGGGTGTCTACAGCGGTTTGCACTGGCTAAGATGCAGATGGCGAGGAATTGAGCACTCGATTCGATGTTACCTGTATGCAATTATAAACTGCAACAGGGCTGTTTCATACTTTGATATAATATTACGTGAACGAAATTGATCAGCGCTTTCTCTTTCAACCCCAGTCAAGAGTTAATCTGGATGAAACAAAATCTATGCCTCATGCTAAAAGGGCTTTAGTTGGACTAGCTGTCAAGTAATTTAGGAAGTCGGTTTTTTTGGTTTTGTATTTTCGTTTTTTGCCACCAACTTCCGAAATTACTTAAATTAGTTTTTCATTTTGAACAGATTTTTTGGAAGTCGTTTTTTCTTTGTAACAAAAAAGTTTTTACTCTTCACTTTTTGGTTGTAGATCCTACCCCACAAAAAATTGTATACCACTACTTGCTAATAACAGTGACAGAAAGTTATTATAACATCATCAATATACACTAAGTGGAAAAAATACGTATTATTGATGCTAACTGAAAAACTACCGAAGCAAAGTTAATAAAAAAAATATGGGACCACCGCTGAGGTATACCCTATATATCAAAAAAGAATTTTCGAAATCGATCCACAATTGGCGGAGATATCGCGTAACATACATACAGACGAATTGAGAACCTCCTACTTTTTGAAGTCGGTTAATAACTTCTTAAGAAAGAAGTTGACTGCTAAGAAATGACGAATATTACAAGAAATACTACATTTGCCTGACCGTTGTCAAGTGAATTTCGGTCTTGCGACCAAAGTTGAGTAGCAGTTTTTGTGGGAGTAGAAAGAAATTCGCATTACAGGTAGAAGTAAAAGAATTGGTCAATGTAAATGAAACGTTATTATA
Source organism: Dryobotodes eremita (assembly GCA_917490735.1). Taxonomy (NCBI): domain Eukaryota; kingdom Metazoa; phylum Arthropoda; class Insecta; order Lepidoptera; family Noctuidae; genus Dryobotodes; species Dryobotodes eremita. Next base: position 20,377,705 of record OU823243.1, on the reverse strand, counting down.
AAATCTTCCTATTATTTCAGTCACGGATGACTTCGGCATTAGGAAGGAAAAACGTTGGATTGCGAAGATGGTGACTGGCTGGCATACGAAAATAAAAAGAGAACAGATTTCACTTGTAAGGCACATTTATTTGTGGACGGGAGTCATCTCCAAAAATATTATACAAAGAAATACTTAACACGTATTCCTAATAATTTTAAGTAGACAATGAACATAACTGTACATTATGAATTTCACGAAATCATACAAATTAAATTTTATTACTAAAGATATCACATTTTTCGATATACTTATGACTTATAATTAATTAAATAACTACTCAATGTAACATGAAACGTGTATTTTTATCAATTAAACACGCACTAAACGCAAAATTAAACTTAGTTTTATTTTTTACGTTACCTTTTTTTTCGACTCATATATGAATCGATGCATAATTACTATAAGGGTTCGAGCAGACGATCGGTCAACGCAATAACAACATTTGCGCATTTGTCGACTAATTCTTTAATCGTCAATGTAGGTAAAAAATGTACGAGATAGACATGTTCATCTCGTACATTTTGGACCTACGAGTTGAAGACTGAAAGTCACTGGTCTCTTAGTACAAACTTGTGTTTCTATGGAAGCTCTGTATGTTAAGAGCCATATCTTACTGGAATGACATGGCGGCACAGTCAGCTCGCGTCGCCAACAAAATGTATGGTGGGATGCGTAACCAAGCGGACGTCAGGTGAGCCACCCACTATATAGCTATATATATTTAGATGGCAGCGTGACCTGGCGATGTCATCATGGCGTCCCGGTAAGGTGGTGGCTCTAACAGTCAAACTGTTGATCTTATTTTTATTTGACAAGAGATCGATCGTGTGCCTGAATCCCTACTTACAACGCTACAAGGTTCTTTAGGCGCGTGGCCAAAATCGGAACTAACGCCGCCATCTTGTTTTGTCAATACAATTTCTGTGACAAAATTTCACAAATATTTACCAACAACGCCCCCCGTCAATGTCATTCAAGCGCGCCAAGAGATCCTTGCAGCTCTCTAGATAAGGTTTAACATAAATGCGTCAAGTTTCCATTTAAAAAACTACGCTGGAAATGTGACTGGGTTTCTACAATAAGCCGAGTATACACGAGCGAACGCAAACCTTGAACTCGCTTTTCATGGATATTGGAACTTCGACACTGTTCACATCTTTGCAATAGTTTTAAAATTCGATATAATACTACGATACAATTTGTCGACAAATCGTCCATCACAATAAAGTAATTTTAACAAAAAAAAAAATGAAACAATTGGTTGCCTCTGCTGAACGAAACCACTTTTGTGTCTGTAGGATCTCTACATCACTAGATTACATTAAAACTGTCAGCCATTTTAATACGGTTGGGTTAAAATTACATATGATGGGTGATTTGTCGATAAAATTAATCGTATTACTTGCCCTTAATGGGTTGGACATCGGTGACCAGACACACTGTATAAAATATAAAGCAATTCTTAAGTTTTCCTTCAACAATATTGGTAAGTTTCTCTCTTTCTAACAAAACAAATATTAATAACTAAAAGGTTGCTATGGCACATTAAATAGCAGCTACTTTTAACTGACTGTATACATGTACAGTCGCGAGCAGGTCAAGTTATACGAAATTGTCAAATTTCTCCAAACGATTTTAAACCTTAATTTGTTGTATATTAAGTTCAAAATCGAATGAGAAAATCTGTAATTTCTTAGTAACTTGATGTGCTGGCGACTGTACTAAACATAGACTTAATCCCTCTTATTACAAAACGTGGTTTAACTATATGTCAATCTGCGTAGCCTTTTCTCACCCATGTTGGGGTCGGATTCCAGTCTACCCGGATGCAGGTATCTCTCCTCCGCAACCCAGTTACTGGATAACACGATAGCCCTTGGTAAGACTGGTGGTTTAACTATATGTAGTCTTAGTTAAGTCTACCGTTTATGTCACAAACCAAGGTCAAGGTAAGCCCCAAGACTATAGTAAAACCACATTTTGTTAAGGATTTAATTGAAATGACCAACTACTAAAAAGTTATGGACGTGATAAATGCCATTTTTAGCAAATTCTTGTAGTACATACAAATACGCCATTCGTTGTGGCATTTGACTTATTTTACCTTGTAAAGTCAGGGAAACTAATTGTTAAACAAATTGACTACCAACTTTAACTGTCCGTATATTCAAATCACAATGGTTGTTATTCTTTGACACTTGTATGAAATGGTTATAACACGGCAAATTGAGGTAGGGTGTGAATTTGCTTCACAATTAATTTTCTTGATTGTACAAACAGTAAACATCAAAATGAAGGCTACTGCCTTCATTAAAACTTACACTACTGTGTAAGTTGCTTAATTACTACTGTACATATATTTAAGTAAACAATTTCTAAAAGAAACGTTACGTTGACCATGGCGCGTTAAGGCTCTCCCAAACAGGCGTGACGCGACAGCACGACACAAAAGCACCGCTCGTCGCGCGACACGCGGTGCCTTTGTGTCGTGTCGCGTCATTGTGTACGAGCCTTTACTGTACGTTGCCGGCATTCTATCTCAGTCCAAAACCGTCTTAACAAATACTACAAGGTAAATACCAAGTAATGGTAACATACAAATATACTAACCTAGTACTTCGCATAGTATAAGCATTAATATTGCATAAAAAAACTAAACTACAAAAAGTATAAAAACAAATACAAATCAAACCTTTTGTTTTTGTTACCTAATGTAACAAAGATATTCTTAATACTAATACGTATCTAGCACCAATCCTCTCACTGGCAGTGATAAATTATCACACCCCACTAACTACTCGAAAATTACGCAAACAGTGAGTAACGAGACAAGACTGATATTGATTTATAGTAGGACTAAATATTAGAGTTGCTTTGCTAACATGATCTGTTACAGTATCTAGTTAAAAAAAAAATGTTAGGGTTGCCAAATAAAAAAAAAAAACTGTTAGGTTTGCCAATTTAAAAAAAAAGTTTTTTAAATATTAGTGTTGCTAATGTAATATGTTACTAAACCTAGTTGTTTAAAAAAAAGAAGTTTATGTTTAGTCTTTAAAAAAAATTGTGGACCGAACTCTGCATGAATAATTGTTGCCCAACTTCATTTGAGCTGTTAATTGGGTTCGCATAAATAACGGATTTTCTCTCTGGTGTCATAACAAACTTGTTTATTCCCTTGCGGAATAACAAACATGACTTGTTAATTCTGACCTTGTTAAGAAAAGAAAAATCCCTCACCACACTCATAAGGCTTTCCACTGTTTGCATAACAATCGCTTCTGACTCACAGTTGAATGCTCGGGGCTTCATTCAAAACTTCCATTTACCTTAACATTCTTAACTAATTCACAGCCGTTTAGGAACTAAGTTTTACGAAACCGAAGTAGCTGTAGCCTGGTCTGAGCCATACCGTTCTGTTGGGTTCCCTTTGAGCGATGTTCACGATGTCTCCTGCATACAGTCTGGCAACGGTTTGAACGGAGCATGACATCTGGGACTTGCTCAGTGGCCGCTGGCTCGAGTCGTCGCCTGTTGCGCAAGTGGATAGTAAACGTGGCTCCTTGCCGGTTAGTCGCGCCCATATGAAGTAGCAGTTCGGTGACTGGGTTAGGTACACCACCTGGGGAGAATAAGAAGTATGGGTAAGTTGAATGGTACTTACTTGTTGCCAGGATTGGTGGTAGGGAAATATTAAGCTATGAGCATACCAGGAGACATTGTTTGCTAGCCATTAAGGGGGAAGCGCCAGAACAGCCCGGGAAATTGACTTTTCATGAAATAGTCATTCAATGGGATTATATGAATTTCGAAGGTTGTATTGATGATTTTAACGATTGCAATTCTGTAAATTTATACTTGTTACGGTCGCGAATCATATTTTGTTCAACATATAACCTGACACTAACGGGCAAATTGCAAAAAAAAACGTAAAAAATATTGAATTGCGCGGACTACTCTGGCGCTTCCCCCTTAAGAAGCATAGATTTTACAATTATTCTTCTTCCTGTTTTATTTGGATAATTTATCGATATTTAAAAATTATTAATACTCTACACAAACATAATGATTTTGTTTCTGTTGGTTTCCACTCTGGTAGACTCTTTCGACTCTGCTTTTACAGCATTCATAAGTTGTCATTCGTTTCGGAACGAGAGGTAGAAGACAAAATAAGTCTAAGTGGTTGGTCAAGGAGGTCGTGGTAGGAGGGAAAAGACACTGCCCTCATTAATTAAATTTGCCGTTAAACTACGTATTTTTCAATAATGACGCACATAACCACTGGGTATTACGTCTATCTAGTTATATTCGTTGAAATCCCTTCATTTTGCGGTCGACATGGCCTTATTTTCACTGTCAATATTCGCTTAAGATTTTATGTATTTTTCTTGCAAATAAGGAATATTATAACATACATAGGTATACCATATGTATATTTAATATTGTAACGTAAACCGCATGTTGTTACGTTTGCAATAAGTGAGTCATCATTAAATAAATACCAAGTCTGTAAAGATTTGCTTTACAGTGGCTTTGCGTATTCTTTGATAAATTATTTTCTGTATATGGTATAGATGGAGTTTTATGTCTATAATTTACCAATTCGTTAATATCCAAGGCATAATAAAGATGTCATAGTATTATCAAGCCTTAAGGCTCCCGCAGAGAAGCGCGACGCGACAGTGCGACGCGATTGTGGTGAAACAATTTCCATGAAGTTTTCATAGAAATTGTTCTACTAGAGAGAGTCGCGTCGCGCCTGTCTGCCGAAGCGTTTATGAAAAGTCAAAGAGGAAATTCTTATAATGACCACGAATAGCTGCTTATTGATTGGGACTTTAACATAACTGGCGAAATATGTGTATACTATAGAGCATAGGTACACCTCTGCTTGGCTTTTCGGGGAATACACGCGTGATGTTATGTTGGTGATTGCCTATTCTTTTCAACAAATTCCTAAGATTTCGGTCCCGGCACCTGATGGAGGAAAGTATGGCCTGTTTGCCATAAAACAAGAACAATTTTATGAATAATAAAAATTAAAAATAATAATTTCAATAATAATATAGTAATAAATTAATATAATAGAATAATAACAATATAATATAATAATATTATATATAATTTATATCTATATATTATTATATTGTTATTCGTATTATATATTTTTATTGTAATAATTTCTCAGTGACAGCCCGGAGTCTGCATTTGTGCCCGGTTGATGGCAATAGGCTCGCCCCCTTTGACACGGGACTTAAACATAATTGGCGAAATACGTGTGTACTATAGGTACACCTCTGCCTTGCCCTTCGGGGAAACAGGCGTTGTGTTATGTTACTTGATATAAATCACAACAAAAGTAGGTACTCTCGGAAAAATTGCATAGAATTTCATACTCTATAGTTAAAAAATCCAGATTTTAAATTAAGCATAAGCATAATCAGCCTACAATGTTCCCACTGCTGTGACACAGGCCTCCTCTCTGTGAGAGGGAGCGTGCCGTAATCCACCACGCGGGCCCAGTGCGGGTTGGTAGATGTGACATGTCTTCGAATGTTTGGTTCTAGGACATGCCGGATTCCTCACGATGTTTTCTCTTCACCGTTTTGAGATAAAACAGTAATACAGGGTGGCAGGGACATCGACGCGCAACCTGTTACCATGGATTCAGAACCACCTTTGTTTTTTAGGAAATCATCAAATAACTTCTCCCACTCTGGGCGGGCGGGAGGACGTGTCAGACTTTTACTGACTAAAACCCACCCGTGTTCCTTCAGTTGCCTGTGCGCCAGGGCCACGGTAACATTCAGAACCACCCTGCGCTGACCTTTTTCAAGGGATATTAAAAAAAAAAAAATGATATATCAAACATTTTGAGCGCATAGGTATTGCATTTTTCTATGAAACGGCTGATATTTTTTATGATAACAGACGAAAATATTCTGGGCTAGAGGGAGTCTATAATCATGTGCTGAATTCATGGTTTCAGTTTGTCCGTCGATCGTCGTTTGTCGTCGTCAGCCTGTATTATTAAATTATTATGATTTTAAAATAAAACTGTAATATTATTATTACTTGTTATCAGTCGTTTACTGTGCCTATAGTGTCCGATAAATATCGATAAGCTTTTTATCATGTGGAACGTAAACAGTTATTGGCGTACCATAATAATGTGTATCTATAGACGATACTACGACTGTCTGTGTGTCTGTCCCTTTTAGATATTGTCTTGGAGATTCGTCTTGTTAGGCGCGGGCTATACATAAGGGACGTGAGACGAGGACGGGACGCAGACGCGACAATAGTATGCAGATGGACAAGCGACTCACATGTGGCTTGTGGTTTCTGTATGTTTTGTGTCAGATTATGTATGAAGAATAATGAAGAGACATGAAAGGGACGCCGCGTCTGCGTCCCGTCCTCGTCTCACGTCCCTTCTGTGTGTCCCGTGCCTTACGATAACTATGTTTTGAATGAAGTTTAAAATATAAATCTTGTTGAAACAGGAGCTTTATTGAATTAGTTAAAAAGGTAGAAATAAAAGTATGATTAATCGATGTGAGATTCTCGCATTATCTAACTTAGAGTTTTTTGTTTGACGTCCCGGAGTTTAAGCTGTATCCGGAAGCCGGAAAATGGTGATAAGGTCGACCCTGTCACAAGATACCATGGCCGGCATGACTTTATCATATAACACAAATTATTTAAAGCTAAAAGATTCCACGAATTTAGCAACAACTCTACCTATTCTATAGCACTAGTCATCTTACGTATAGATAACATCATATAAAAACTCAAGCGAAGATCACCTCATTTCTTGTACAGATGTTGCATTGCATTTCACGAACGCGCGTCAATCATTCCAATTTATACCTTATTATAATGACATAAGACTGACATGACGTGCGCTCGTGAATTGCTATATCCATAGTAATGACGCGGATCGATTGATGTGGCGATGCTTGGGGAGGCCTATGTCGAGCAGTGAACGCTTTTCGCCTGAAATGATGACGATACTGATAAATTGATACATACCTGAGCATAAATTAAGTAGAGGCCGCCATCTTTGATGGTGACGTAGTTGCTGTTCAGCTCAATTTTTTTTTCGCTGTTCTTCGAGGACACCTCCTCGTCGCGCACCCAGGGTCCCATTATGGCTGAGGACAAGGAATTAGAGATAAGTTAAAATTGGTAATGGCTTGGTAACTTGGTATTGGTTGGTTGGTTTGTTGGTTCAGTTGGTTGATGGAACAAAGGTTTTTTAAAGTTTTTTTTTGTAAAACTTTATTGGTTATACCTAGTGTTAGGTTAAAAGTATACTCATTTTAAAATTGTATAGTTGCAGGGATTGGATACGTTGATTGCATTAGTTGTGTGTACACACGGCTGCATATTAAGCTAAATGTATAGCTTGATAATAGCCGTGTGTACCTAATAATTATACCAATTAAGAGAAAATGAATTTACAATAACGTGATCCCTTAACATATTTTTGGAGGAGCGGCGCGTTGATCTGCAGGACATCATTCGAAGTGGTGCTATCAAAATATTCGTCCTAAAGCCCTAATGATTTCTCCATTCCATTGTCGTGACCCTGAAATACTAACTCCATATCTATATATGTATATAACAAACTTTGGGCCACGGTGTTTGTGGTCTCACTCCTCCGAAACGGCTCGACCGAATTTTATGTTTTTTTATGTATATTTGGTAGGTATGAGAATAGGTCGTAAAGTATATTCCATACTCAAAAAAATAATAATTGAGGAACAGTGTTTGCTGGGTCAGCTAGTATGGTATAATAAGACTATAGTAATCTACAGCGGGAGCCTAACCACTTGGGTTATAGATGTAACACTTTCATTGTATAATATAGTCGACCTAGTAATTGCTTTGGCACTTTTAACAACAATTCCCAGTCTCGTCTCACGAAAGAAGTCCTGCGGCATTAAGTAAAAGTAAATGATTATAATATAAATGATAAATAATTTTATTTCTGTGAGTAGGTTTGAACAAACACTTTTACACGTCAATCATATTTTAAAAACTAGATGAGGTCGGCGTTTCCTATCTGACTACTCTGAGAAGAAAGGCCGAAACAAACTAAGAGGTTACAGTCTCTTTTAAAGTCCAGACATAATCTTGGTCAGATCATATAGTTAGTAACATTCCTGTAGCTCTCCTACCTCAGACACCTTTCTATATTTAAGATTGTGCATTTTTATTAACTAGTGCCTGTAATATAATGTTCAGGTATATAAACATTTATGATTCCGTTGCGTGCCTATAGCTCCGCGTTTGCGAGACTTCTTTCGTGAGACGGACTTTAAATTTAAACGTCACTAAAGTTGAAACTATCCAATAGTCACATAAACCTTGTTTTTTTATAACATGCAAGTGAGATTCAACCTTAGGGTGATAAAGCAATTAAGAGGGTGGGTGCACACGGATCCACTAGCGCCACTCCTTTAAAAAAATATTATCTCGTGACTGAGAAGGAATTTTAAATAACGGCTCAATAAGCACCCTCCGTAAGCGTGTCTAGAATTTGAGACAAAAAGCAACAAAATACGATCTAGAGGAATGTGGCCGCTTTTCTTTAGATCGAATTTTGTTGCTTCGTGTCTCAATATGAAAGTTTATAAAGGTATTAGAAAATTCTAGACATATTTACCGAGGGTGCTTATTAAGCCGTTATTCAAAATTCCTTCTCAGTCACGAGATAATGTTATTTTAAAGGAGTGGCGCTAGTGGACCTGTGTGCGCCCTCTTAAGAAGCCGACTGTACTTTCTTTTGCTTATCAACAAACCAGAAGTGTACTCGTATGTTATCATTTCGCGTAACATAAAAATATTTTTAAAAATATCGCGGTTGCGATAGCAACGATAATAAGCAGTGACAAAGCCATAGCCTAGTGACATAGTTCTTGATCTTTATAATGTGCGCAGACGCAGAACGATAAGCAGCTAATATTTTGGTATATCTATCTGTTATTTTAAAAATATACGCATAATTATAATGGAATGCAAATATTCAGGTTAATTCTATGTTTAGCCTAACGTTTTAGTCTATGTGCTGGACAAAAGCAAAAAAGTGGTGGAGTAGGTTTTTTTTTCGGTTGCAACTTTGGTGTTCAGAAAAACATTTTTATTTTTGTAGCGTTTCAATAATTGAATCGTTCACTCCCCAGTCGAGGATCATTTCCATTTGAAGTCTAGATAAAATTTGATAAATTTTTAAGAAAAAAGCTTTCGATGTTTAACAAAAATAACTTATTCAAACATTCATGAATACCAAATTAATTCAGCGTCGTTTGTTCATCTTAATACGTCTCTCAAAAGGTTCAAGAGCTCAAGACGAGCTTCACCGAAGGATTTTAAACATTTTAAATAATATGTTACTGCCTCAGAACGTTGCCACGTATTCCAAAGGGAATTTTAAGTTGTATAATGTTACGGCACACTCACCTCAATGGTCCCTAATAAAATGTAAGTGCAACTCGTTAAAAATGCTCATGCATGAACCATCAAAAATTACTGTCTTTTATTTCACACCTAATCGATTTTGATGTGCTTTTGTTAAACTTTTTAAGCTTAATTGAAAAAGTAAATGTTGTTGGGTATATTTTTGGCTCGGTAATAAAAACTATATTGTTTTAGTGTTTTCAGAAAATAAAGAAAATGAAGCAAATCCGTAGAAATTACTGCCATTACGAAACCCTAAATATAATGAAAGGATGGTTTTACGCCATATCGAAAGTAAGGGTAATTTAATTACCTTATTGTGATATTGTGTATGTGACCTGCCCATTTGCCCAAGTTTTTTTAATTCCCTTTAATTTAAAACTTTTCATAATAACCAAATGTTAATTAAGCTGCGTTTTGTTTGTATCTATACATGCAAATAAATACAATAATTGAAGTGTCTGTTTGTAATGTCAAAATAGCCGCTTTTTATTAAATGCATATGCAACTGCTACCTTTTTTTTTTGGGTGGGAAATTATCAAATGATCTCTCCCGCCTGGGCGGAGCGGAAGGGCGTGTCAGACTCTTACTGACTAAAACCCACCCGTGTTCCTTCAGTTGCCTGTGCGCCAGCGCCACGGTAACTCTTTCGAACAATCCGCGACCCCGGCAGGCATCGGCCCTATCGGACACCCTCAATGGTGCTGACATTTCTTTGATCTCTGTTTGTTCCGGCTAATCTCCGAAACGGCTGGACCCATTTTCATAAAATTTGGTATGGGGATACTTTGAAACCCGAGGAATACTTTTTATCGACATACCACGCGCGCACGCGGGTGAAGCCGCGTGCGGAAGCTAGTTTTAACTAAGTACTTTTCCAAGTCGATTCAATTCTGGTTGTGTATGTATTCTACCTAAATTAGCTGTTTAATTAAACCTCCTTTCTACTTATACGCCCACATTCAGAGGACAGTCGGCATATATTATTTCTCTTTTAGTAAAAACCACTTTAAGACCAATGTAAGTATTTGAAATTGAAGGAGTTTTTTTTTATGATTATTGATTAAATTCACTTTATTATTCTACTACTATTCGACTAAAATAAATGTCGACTTTTAACTTTCGATTAGACTTTGTTATTTGTATTGAATATTTTTTTTAATTATTATGATTGACTTCTACGACTTTATTAAAGACTGTATTTTCAATTTTATGTATTTCATTTAGGTATTTGATTTATTAGAATATATTTTAAATATATATTTACTTTAGGACCGACATAGTATTAAGTAGGTACTACTTACACTTACTGTGGACCAAACAGTTGTCTTTTGATGTATTGTATACCTACATAATATATTCTTAAAGTAGGCAGCACCACTAATGGTCGGTATTTGAAGGTAGGTTTAATGAAACTAGGTACCTAATATTAGTTAGGTTTAACAAAACACCACCGCCATTAATGGTATTTGGAGATACCTTTAAAATTTTAAGGATAATATTTTAATAAATCAAATTCTTATTAGTGCGTCCTACATAATGGTAGTTTAATATTTTAAGGAAATATTTACCTACTGTAGGTACTAGGTACCTACAACGATAAACCAAAACCAAAGTGCCTAACGTAATTGATGACCTAATTTATTTTCTGTATTTTCCATTTAAAAACCAAAATTTAAGTAACGTTTTATCCTACTAATATTATAAATGTGAAAGTTTGTGATGATGGATGGATGGATGGATGTTTGTTACTCTTTCACGCAAAAACGACTGAACGGATTTGGATGGAATTTGGAACACAGATAGTTTATAACCTGGATTAAAAAGTAGGATACTTTTTATCCCCGTAGTATGTTCCCGTGGGATAATTTCCGACATCCGCGCGGGTGATGCCCCGGGCAAAAGCTAGTAATATATACTTATTTAGTAAAATAACAATAGAACAGAATTCTATTGATAACAATCACAATATACATCAGTATGTAGGTAATGTGTGGATATCTAATTCTCTCAACAAAACTCTAGTAAAACAAGTCATATCTGAATAATGTTACATGGTACCACTTTGTCACAAAGTGACATAAAAACATTTATAAAAAAAAAAAAAAAAACTAAAAAGTGAAAAATAACTATTTCGGCAGTCGGTGTCTTTGGTTTTGTATTTTCTTTTTTTTGCCACCGACTTCCGAAATTAAAGTTATTTTCCACATTTTAGTGTTTTTTTGGAAGTCGGTTGTTTTTCTTGTATAAAAGTTTATATTTTTCACTTTTTAGCTGTGGTACCTACCCCACACAAATTCGTATACCACTATTTGATATGTAAATAACAGTGATAGAAAATTATTAAAACATTATCAATATAAACTAAGTGGAAGATCAAATTTATTTGGGACCACATGAGAAGCACCAGCTTTCAAATAAAAAAAAAAACATCCAAATCGGGTCACCTAGAAAAAAATTCGGAGCTAACATACATAAAAAATAAAGATTAGAACCTCCTCCTTTTTTGAAGTCGGTTAAAAAGAGAGGACAGTAGCATATTTCAATCACATCAGTATTATACCACCTATCTGGTCTATAGAGTGGCCAATCTTTCGCCTAATAGCAGAAATAAGAGAAGAAAAGCCTTTTTATTCCGACATGCCAAGATTACAAGTTTGATGTCTGGTGGACTGCGGTTGCTCTAGTTACAAACAATACGAATGAAGTTACAATTAGTTAGAAGTTTGAAACTATAAGTAATCCCTGAGAGGAGAATAGTTCTACCAAATTTAACTTATATGCAAACAAGCTGAAGCCTGCGGTTTCGTTCGCAGCGTAAGAACTACTCCATGTACAGTCAGCAAAAGAGATAAGTATCCAGGGTCGCCGGATATAGTTGAATTATACTAAGAAACCGATGAATGTTTTCGAATGAAATTTAATTTGATAAATGGCCAGTTTGTTTTCTATTAATTTTATTCGAAAACATTCATCGGTTTCAAACCAAACTTCAACTATATCCGGCGACCCTGGATACTTATCTGTTTTGCTTTCTATACATTGATGAAGATATCCTGTCTTTTTAGGGGTTGAGTTTAAGCTCTGTGCCAATATTCGTTGAAATCGGTTCAGCAGTTGTGGCGTGAAGAAGTAACAAACAAACGTGCAGACGCATTTGATTTTGATTTATAATACTTGAAAATAGATACTTTGTTTTGTTGTAGTGATGTAAGATATGTGTCAGTTGTCAAAAGCACTACATTCGTTATCAATTTCCGATTATTACTGTGTTATCTAAAAAGTCGTAATTGTGCACATCATTGGTATCACACTTAAGACAATTGTGTTTTAACAATTGTTGCGCAGTTGGTACAATAACTTTAGTGTAACTTATATTGGTATAAGGTATTGCATGCTACAAAAAATAATTATTATTTTTAGTTACTGGCAATATTAAAGAAGGTTTATATTTTGGCGGGAATTACTGGAATTTATGTTTGGATGCAAACTGATAAGCCAGTCAAATAAATAAAATTATTATAGTATGTTATGTCTAATAACTTCCTACCAGGGAGTCCCCTTTATATAAACAGTAGCCATGTGAGATGAATGTGTGTAGGTAGCTATTTCAATTAAAAAAAAAACCGGCCTAGTGCGAGTCGGACACGCGCACGGAGGGTTCTGTACCATTATATATAATAACGGCAAAAAAAAAATGTGTGTTGTATGGGAGCCCCATTAAATGTTTATTTTATTATATTTTTCAGTATTTCTTGTTATAGCGGCAACAGAAATACATCATCTGTTAAAATTTGAACTGTCTAACTATCACGGTTCATGAGATACAGCCTGGTGACAGACGGATGGACAGCGGAGTCTTAGTAATAGTGTCCCATTTTACCCTTTGGGTACGGAACACTAATTAGCAAAAAAAACATGGTCACCAGTACCACACCATAAATAAGAAAGCATAATATTATTGTTAAACTGTGGCTAGCTTAAATAGAGTAGATACCTACTTGTAATAACTAGTTTGATTGAATGGGGTCAATTAGTTTCATGGAAGAGGTGAATCTATAACAATATGGTACGAGTTGATAGACTTGAATCAAGAGACTCAAATTGTTCTATTTACAAAATAAATAGTAGGTACCTACATCATTTCTCTTAATGTATGTGCATTTTAGCACATTAAGATAGCTGTAAAGGTCAAGAAAAGACGCATAAAACCGTTAGAACGCCGGCGTTCAAATCTAAGTCCTCAAATAACTACTAATTAACAGCAAGCTATAAATTGGTAGCCACAATTAATGAATGCAGATGATACAAAAGGAATTATGTAACATTGTCTGGAAGCTTAATTATTATGAGCAGATTAATTACGACAACACATCTATTCCATATAAGTTGTGTTGTGAGCCAAGTAACTATGTCAGGCTGGTAACTTTTCTGTACTTAGGATTATCAACCTTATTACTTCCTTTTAAGCATGATTATACCTTGTAGTTGTAGTGTACACAATGCAAATATCTAAGCGTATCCTGTCTGTGTCACATTCATATACACATAAATTATTATTTTAATCACATATTTGCGGTAGTATTAGATCTACAATACCTAGTATAAAAATCTTATTGTTCCTTTGTTTACTTAAAAGCTGCCAGTGAGACATGTGCCCATAAAAATCAATGCTTGTAATAGGTAGCAAGTTATTTGAAAAAAGAAGTCTTGAGAATTTTATAGTAACTACAAATTATTTCTCTTTAAAAAACTTTGGGAAAAAATTGGTGTAGTAGCATTTTGTGGTAAGTACATAAATGAAGAGTTTGATTCAGTAAAGATTATCTATCTGTGATTATTGTGGTCTATGGCAGATAAACAGTTTCCTTTATCTCTCTGCTGCCTAGTGATCATAATTATGTCATGGATTTATCAAACCAATACCAAGCTTGACACCTTGCAATAGGCACTAGTTTTAGTTGACATTAACTTAATAATCAAGAATTTATCTGCTTATTAAAATTGTTGTTATGTAACAAAGTATGTAGGTACATAAGTTATTATATCTTAGTCACTAGCAATATCAGCAGTTGTTTTATTATTGTACTAGCTGTTGCCCATGACTTTGTCTGCGATGCAGGATAAAAAGTAGCCCACGTCCTTACTCAGGTCATGGTCTATCTGTGTGCCAAATTTCATCAAAATCGGTTCAGCCGTTTTAATGTGAAAGCATAACAAACAAACAAACTCACTTTCGCATTTATAATGTTAAGTTAGGATTTTAGTTTTTATATTTTCTTGTTTAAGTTTGTTATCTTCTTACCAATACTAAATTTTTATGCTGTGTTATCTTTAATTGACCTTACTAAAATGAAGACAGTATTTATAAAAATATTTCTTATACTTACATTGTTTCCCCATATTAAATTCTTGAAGAGCACCATTGAATTGAGCCACCACCAACTCTGTAATTAATTATAAACAAACATTATTGTGATGAGTATGACACACATGTTTAATAATAACTTAAAATAAATGTTGAAGGTTCATATTAACCTTTTTGTAGCACTGTTAAGTCATAAATAGGAGCATTGTCTTTGCTTGAATTTTTTTTCTTGGAGTCTACCAGCAACATGTCTTCGCCCAGGTCCTCAACATAGTATTTCCTGGCATTCTGTTGGACCTCGTCGTCGTCAAAGGACCTCGTTCGTGATTCGCGTTCGCGCGGCTCGTTAACGCCCGGCGTCCTTGGGCGCGCCACCAGGGCACTCTGCACCCCTCTGTCCTGGTTCACATTGTGTAACATAAAGTGGTCGTTTATCATGTCCAGCTGTCTTCTCATCGATATCATCTCATTCCAGTAGTAGAATGCTATCGAACAACTTAACACCATACATATCACGCTCAACAAAAAATTCAACACGAACAAAAGCTTTATTTTCTTGGAAGACGCTATTGAGAACGTCGTATTTATATGCACGCCGAGGTCTGACGGTTTCTCTGCAATCAATAAAATACCACGTTATTTACATATTCGTGTTTTAAAATATATTTCATTCTATAAAATAAATAAGTCACCTGTATTGAGATGTATGACAGTCCCTTCGGTTGAATTAACTTTCGTATTTTTACCAGTATTTAGAAAAATGTTAGCCGCACCTGGTGAGTTCAAGGGTACACCCTCGCTCATGTGGATTTTCCTTTCGCCGTCCATTATAAATACTACGGTTACTTGTTTACAGTACGAGGTACTATAATACTACTACTATTCGGGCGTAAGCGTACGCGTCGCCGCTGATACCTAAACAAAGGATGTAAAGCTCAATCAAATAAGTTCGCACTGACCGCACATGATAACCGCTAGTTGATAAAAAAAACACAACACAGTTTACATACCACGAATGTATCCGTTGGCACTGTATTTGCTATTATTAATTTAATATAATTGCTCACTAAGGCTTACACTAACACTAAAATGTTTCATTTATGAAGTAAAACCAGTTCGACGACTTCCAACAAAAAGTAAACACAACAAACAAAAGTTTTCGCTCCTTCACTTCGTTTCGTTTCGATACAACTTCCTTGGGCAAAGGCGCGCTCGTCGCTGGCTGCCTGACCGGTACCGGTTGCGCGCCAAATTCGAACTGAGCGTGCAAACTTGTGAACAGCGATGCGATGCTAGCGAGTGAATGCGGAATGACCGCGATTAGCAGGCTGGGATATATTCACCGGTGGACAGTGGACGACGGGTAACTTTTACAAATGGTACAGGCGTGCATGCTTATATCGGTTTTATTCGAAGAACACACTGAATTTGAACCAATTCAGCAAACTCGATGCTGACGAATAAAATATTACGAAGATTCTACCAACTTCATAAGTTGGCATAATATTGGTCGCCAACATAAACAATTAATTACCAAAAATTGTTGGAACATAATATATATTTTTATATTCTGGAAGCCCCAAAAATCGATACATAAATAATAAAAAAAAAGTTTTTGAAATTCGAGGATTTCCTGTAATATTGACAAGGCCTGTAATTTAAAATTGATAAAAATCGGGCCAGGGCTACTTTCATTTGTTTTGAAATGATAATCCATACTATAATAACCTAACTAATATTATAAATGCCAAAAGTAAGTTTGTTTGTTTGTTACGCTTTCACGCCAAAACGGCGGCTGAACGGATTTTGATGAAATTGGGAACACAGATAGACCATGAGCTGGCTAAGGACATAGGCTACTTTTCATCCTGGATTGCAGACGAAGTCGCGGGCAACAGCTAGTAATCCATACTTATATTTATATACATATATATTATATTATAAGTTCGAAAGTAACTCTGTCTGTATGTTACCTTTTCATGCCTAAACCATTGAACGGATTTTGATAAAATTTGGCAATTAGATAGATGGCATCCTGGGGAAGGCTATTTTTTTTCCCGGTATCACGTTCCTGTGAGATAATTTCCAACATCCACGCGGGCAAAGCCGCAGGCAAAAGCTAGCCAGTAAAATATATTTTAATAGGCTGTGCAGGTAATATATTTTATAGGACTTGTTTTAAATGCCAGTTTCAAAATAAAAAAAACAGAATCGGCGCACACGCCACATGCACTTGAAAACTCAAACTTAAAAAAATCCTGGGAGCGTCTTTTACCTGAAATGCACCTTTGTTAAAGGTAATCTTATTTCTCGAAACCCTTATGTCGCCAGGTAATTACCCGAACGGTAGTAAAGTGTAACCCAAACGTGCTTGGCTCTCTAAACAAATGCGGCGTTTGGGGAGCTGTCGCATAGTATTTCACATTGAGAAACATTGTCGCGAATCCGCGCTGGTATGCGGGACCAGCTGCTCGCGTCTCAGACTTAGTTATCTCGGCTGGGACGGATATAGTTTGTTTTAGGGATGTTGCGTCCGTTTTAGATCTTATCTTGTGCCCGTGTGGCTGTGTAATGGTATGCATGCCTAACGTTTTCGACCATAAGACATTTTATAGATACTCTTTGTGAGCTTCCTTTTTTTCACGGATTCCTTATGTGTGTGTGTGTGTGTGGCGAAATGTGGGTGTACTGTAGGTATACATCTGCCTTACCCTTCGGGGAATACAGGCGTGATATTATGTTATGTTGAATGTGCGTCCAATGAGTTCTCAGTCAGTCCACTCAAGTCAGGTTATGTTAAGGAGCACTTGCACATTAGATTTTAGTAGTCATTTTCCGTAAGCAATTAAGTATCACCAGGCCCTGCAGTCTCGACATAGATACCGACAAAAATCGGTCGTTAAGTCCAATCGATGTCAAATTTCTTTAATAGATTTTCAACCTTATGCTTTCGAAATAAAGTTGAAAATCTATTAAAGGAATTTGACATCGATACGACTTAGCGACAGATTTTTGTCTCTATCTAATGTCGAGACTGCCGGCCCAGCACCCTAATTGCGTGACACACTATCAATCATAATTTGAATCATTTTGAAGCCTATTGCTAATCCATTGCTTCATAAGTTCGAAACATTTGTCTGCTCAACAACGTAAATAATGCAATGAATGTTGTTGAACTGTCAAAATGAAAGCCATTCCTACTGTTAGTGTGATACGCAACTACCCCGTGGATGGTAGAAAAACGTCGCAGACAGAACTGCATAGGGCCACGTGGAGGATGTGGTGGGTGGCGTTTATAGAAAAAAATAAACATGGCCCAAAGGCAGTTGTTTATAATGTACCCATAGGAACTTGCACGTGGAAATATAAAAGATGCGCAGAATATTATGATAGAGAGATCTCCGAACTATTATATTAATGATCGAAGGAGAGATGACTAAATTCAAAGAGACAGAATGCTACCACAGAGTACTTTATAAAATACTACTTTGAAAAATTCCAAAGGAAAACAAAAGCAAAACCGAGACAGTCATGTTGATTAGCGAAGCTCCAACAGCTTTCAGGGTTCACAAGCTGCAACAAACAATGAACTTCAAGAAATAAGTACAGCGGGATAATTACGTAACACACTAACAGTAGGAATGGGTTTTGACAGTTCAACAACATTCATTGCGTTATTTACGTTGTTGAACACACTAATTTTTCCAACTTAAGAAGCAATGGATTAGCAATAGGCTTCAAAATTATTCAGATTGTGATAGATAGTGTGTTATGTAATTAGGGTGCAGGTCTGTAACTGTTCGTCTTGCATGTGATACTAATGATACAATTACTACTTAGTAAGCAGCAGAAATCTGAGGACAAAGTGTTATGTCCCAATTTGAGAGATACCTGCAGCTTTAGCTGAACACTGCGTAAGGTTGATATTTTTATTTTATTTATTCGGGAAAACAAACAATTGCACATTAAGAATTACAAAAGGATAGGATACAGAAATTATACAAATGTGAAATTAACCACGTTCTCTACAGATACACAATACACAATGAGGCAATTTGGTAAATTTTAAGACTAGCGTTGTAAACAATAAAAAAGAGGAATATTAATAGTAAAGTATCAACAAAACATGAAGCTGTCACTAGTGCCGCATAAGTGGAACAACAGTGTCACATTAAAATTTTATGATATTATGATTAATATTTATATGATTTATGAATCCAGATCGCACCCTAGATGATTGAACTGCATAAACATTTGACAGGCTGTCCTGTCGAAAATCATACATTTTCCATTAGGTACCTGATTTGCTCGCTCCCGGAATATATAGCTGTCGGGAGAATAGCGGTCGTCATTTGATTTAAACTGACAAAATTTTCGGGTTTCAGATTTTTTAATAGCGTTTAGAGGTCTCTTTCGATAACATTGATTGTTGTTCGATTCGGCACGGTAGCGTATCGAATGGTTGTGAATAGCTATGCTGGCCGGGAAAATGTAAGGATGAAAAAAGAACCTAACCAAAGCCTGCATCCCAAGTTTTGCTTGTATACAGTAAAGTATAATGTCTCCCTCATAATTAATCTGTAATAGTACCTACACCGTATTGGTTCCAGCCCTGCAGGCCCGATCTATTTCTGCACGAGCCAAACTCTGCACCATAAGATTTCGCAAAGTTATGTACATACCGGCCATGTTTTTACAGCTATGGCGAGAATAGACTAAGATTTCACTGGATTTACTGGTAAGAGGGTTCACACGGAGTTCAAACTTAACTGGATGTTCGTATATGTGGTAACTTATTGTTAAGAAACACGATGTTTTTGTGTCCATCCTTTTTGGAATATGGACACAGTATTGCCCCACACAAAAGTCGCATGGATTCCAATTGAGAATCGTGCGTGACGCAATTATTTTAGGCGTTCTTTCTGAATAAGTAGGGCAATTATTTATGTCTTTGATTTTTGTGCACCGTTTTGGCTACCTTTATGAAATTAACTTTTTTAAACTAATTATTGCCATGGATAAGTTTTTGTACAGACAAAGCTGCACATCATCCCCTACCTCAATTAAATAGGTACCTTAGAAAAGGGGAATAACATTAACATTTATATATCCATACTTAGCTTCCATGCGAACGAAAGAAAGTCTGTCTTTCACGCCATAACGGCTGATCGGATTTCGATGAAGGCGCGCAGGTAGACCATGACCTGGGTAAGGACAGTCTTGAACAAGTTTTAAGCAGTATTAGAGCTATTTATAAAGCAACTAGCTTTTGCCCGCGGGTTCGCGCACACCCACAGGAAAGTACCGTCCTAACCCGTCATGGTCTTTTTTCATCAGATTGCAGTGAAGTACCGGAAATTCTTTGTTGAAGAAATGTTGAGTGTGGTACTTACGTTTTCCATATCCAATTTAAATGCTTCAATATTCACGCTGGTATTCCCCGGGATCGTCCTTACTTCAGCTAAAAGACCTCCAAAGCCCCCAAGTATTGCCACAAATGCCCAAATAATATTTATTAGGTACCTACCTAGTGGTTTTCTTTTAGTGGGTATATCCGTATATGAATGTAATCTATTGTAATTTTCCCAGCCGCAAAGTAGGTAGTGACTCCAGCAGTTCCTTTTAAAAAGGGTTTATGCCATGACATGATGTTTGGCACCTTATACGGTATTTAACACGAATAGTTTTCAACATTTTCAGTCATTATAAGTTAAGCTTAATAAGGCCAATAGAGAAATTCTAAAAAGTTAAGTTTAATTTAGGTTTATATTTAGTTACCCAAAAATTCCAGGATTTAACTCTGACAAAGGGACCATTAAGAACGAAAGTAGTCGTTAGTAAATTAAGTCGCCGTAATAAAGATGAAGCGTCAGCTAATTAACAAACGATAATTGTCTTGATCACGCTCGTTTTATAATTACCTAGAATAATTATTAATGAGTGTACATATGGTTTGGTGAAGAAATTAGAGCTTGCATGCGTGAGTCACAGGGGGGACTGCCTGCTTTGACTCACGCATCCACTGGATTATGCTTACAGTCATTATTCCAATAAAGAAGTTGCGCCTGCTTTGTTATACTGACCTCTTTTGTTTTCGATAATGACAACAAAAAAATCTCGGAAATGTTTCCGCTGCCGTGAACTAACTTGTTTATGGTCTCATTCGAACCCGGTTTTCGAACCGATTCGGACGTATTCTAGAACTTCGTTAAACTACCCTGCTAAGAGCAGTGAATTTTGGTAGTCCATTCCATAACGAAGAAGTGGACGGTATAAAATGGAGATTATTTTGATGATAAGTAAATCGAGATTGATAGTTCTTGTGAAATTTTACCGTAGGTTCAATGTCAGAACTAATGTAGGCCGCTGTGTACTAGTCGAAATTACCAGCCGTTTAAATTCGCAAATGAAAAAATACCCTAGCTAAGCAATAATAAAAAAAACGCTTGCGTATGATATTTCAAATATCAGCTGTTTTAAAAATAGTAAAATTTAAATATTGGTTTGATAGGTACGTTCTGTTCTATAGACAAAGTGCTAAGTCATCCATCACTTTCGATTATCGAACATTCACAGTTAAAAATAACGGTAGATAATAGCAGATGTAACTTTCTTTATCAATGTTGCAATATTAAAAATCATGTTTTACTTTTAAGAATTCGGCAGCATCTGCGGACTGGCCAGTTTCCTGGCTGGCAGTTGTTTTGGTTCTGATGTCGTCTGCCATTGCCCTACATTCCTGTTACGGCGATGTTGACATGGCGTTTCCATAGAGATACACGCTCACCTACTTAGATTAATTACTGATAGAGAGTTCCGTTTGATCCTCAAATATTTAACGTTATCAGTCATGACTTTAGAGAGTTCTGTTTATTTTTCTACACCAGTTTCACTTTGAAGTGATTTTTTTTGTGCCGATTTATAAAGATATCCGAGACCGATTATATAGGTTTCGATCATGTTTCGATTGATTATTCGTTACATTGCAGTTTGCGTCCTGGATTTTCTTCTTTTTTTTTACTTTCATGTTGACCTAATTGTGAGCTCGAGGAGTGTGAGCTTTTAATTTTGTTATCAGAGTGTACGTAGAGTTTTTTGCCCGTTCTTCTCCATAGATACCTATTACGCTTTAGAATGGGCAACTATCTTCATCTTTCGAACCGACGCGACGACCCTTTGACATTTCAAAAGTGGCTGTAATTGGTATAATAGAAATAAATGCTTTGAGTTTCAGTTTGAGTTCGAGCACGGGCTTTTAAAGAAAATGTTAGGTTTTGCATAATTATTTGGTCGTAGTTAGCAAAAGAGCTATAAATTTTTATCAAAGTACCGAATTCTTCTTCATACCTAATTCTTTTAAATAAATAATAATACGCTTATTGCATCAACTTAAATAACTTATTCTACTTACAATGGGGAAAATCTTAAACCTATCCCATCTTTTTCACCAAAATCTTGTGTATTTTTTTTATAGAAACTTTCATGAGTGAAATAATGTTCCCACACTTCAATTAACTATCTTTTGGTCGCACGGGGCCTATGTGACATCCGCTGCGTAATGCCCGCAGGAAACGCATTTCAGCAAATTCCTTCAGCTAGATTCATGCGATATAGTAACAAACAATGTTACTCATTACGAAATAGCGGCATCTACAAGTTTGCATAGTGGCCACTGAGTCAGAAAATGAGAAAAAAAAAGTTGAATGAACGAATGATGACCGAGGAGTTTTATGGAACGCAAACGGTATCTTAGTCATGTAGGCTTTGTCCTACGTGATAATTAAGTGCGATTTAATGTCAATAGGTTGGCTACTGTATGGCCAATGTTGGCGTGTTATCGATGTAGATTGAGGAATGGAAATTGTGAACCTCGCATTGACACGATGCTGCCTATATCTTTGGCTACAACAACGGGTGTCTTACGACAAAATATGGAACGCACGAATTAAGGGTCTTAAAAATGAGAACTTATTTTTTAGGCTTAGAAAACCTGTGCTGGAGCCTTCATTGTATCTTCAGGTCTAAGGGATGAGAGAGAAATGACTGATCTGCGGTCATCGACTTGCTTCTTCAGTGCACACGTCGGAAATTCTGAACGAACTCTTACTGAGTTTGTTCAGATTTTCCGCCTTAAGGCTGGTACACACTGGCGCGACGCGAAGTCCGACACAAAGGCACCACGTGTCGCGCGACGAGCGGCGCCTTTGTGTAGCGCTGTCGCGCCGCGCCTTTCGGTGGGAGCCTTTATAGCTTTTATGGTTTCGGGAAATCACTCCTTAATTTTCATTCACATCCATAGTGAATCC
Organism: Dryobotodes eremita; assembly: GCA_917490735.1. Classification (NCBI taxonomy): domain Eukaryota; kingdom Metazoa; phylum Arthropoda; class Insecta; order Lepidoptera; family Noctuidae; genus Dryobotodes; species Dryobotodes eremita. The sequence goes on along the minus strand of OU823243.1, from coordinate 20,354,526 downwards.
CTTGCTTACATAGGGAGTTAGGAAGTATACCTTATGGATGCCATGGATAGATGAATGACGTTGTTCTTACATCAAGTATTCTCTCAAGTTTCTATGGGGGATGAGGAAGTTTACACCCTGTTGCTCATACGTCTATAAATGTATTTCACTATGCTAAAGAGTGCCAGCAGGTTCATTATCAAACAAAGAAAAAGAAAACATGTGTGCAGTTCACACGCGATAGAAGTGAAACCTTAAAAAATGTGAACTTCAAGACTATAATGTATTCTATCTCATTCTCTCGCACGTTAAATCCTATAGATGAAAGTATTTGTCTCTTTTTATTGTCGCTTTTTAATTTGATCGAGTTTCAAATCACAAAGGGGCTAAAGAAGTACCCAATTTAAAAAAAAAAACTATTGGTTAATCAAAGAATTGAATTGAACATGAACTTATATAAGAAACGACTAAAATCCTTACTGGTGAACAAAACATATTACAGTATTTTGGAATTTATAACAGATAAAAATCTAATGACAGAATATCTACCTACCTACGTATAATTTCACAAACTGTTCAGGAACGCTTTTCTCGGTTAAGGCGGAACCTTCAGGGTAGCCCGCGAAATTCAAATTTACTTACGTATTTTGCATTTTGCAGGTCACTGTCAGGTTGTATTTTGATTAAAATATGATTCGCGGTCGTAACAAATATGGCTTTACGGAATTATAATCATTAGAATCAGCAATACATCTCTCTGAGTTCATATTACTGTATTAAATGACTATTTCATGAAATCATGACATTTGACACCAATTCTAACTTAAGGAGTTGTCTTACTGGTTCTAATGATTATAATTTTGTAAAGCCATATTTGTTACGGTCGCGAATCATATTTTTATCAAAATATAACCTGACATTGACCTTCAAATTGCAAAAAACGTAAGAAAATTTGAATTTCGCGGGCCACCCATGCGCTTCCCCCTTAAGTCAACCGGGATTGCTCAGATCATCGTAATTTCCTCAGATAAAGTATTATCTATGGAGTAGTATTTTTATCTAAGTCAACAAATCATTCTTGTTACTCAAATTACAGTATAAATATGTGCCTAGGTGACTATGTACTTGACCCACATATCGTCATACCTGTGATGTAACGGCAGAAGCCTCGTCATATGCACTGAGATTGCTTATTTCTGCATTCTTACAAAATGTCTGTAGGTATCGGGATTAAAGCTGCGGGGTAATTGGGTAACACACCAACAGTAGGAATGGCTTTCATTTTGACAGTTCAACAACATTCATTGCGTTATTTACGTTTTTGAGTAGGCAAATTTCTCGAACATATGAAGCAATGGATTAGTAATAGGCTTCAAAATGATTTAGATAGTCATTGCTACGCAATGAGGGCTATCGCCATATCGGCTTTCGCGCTTGAGTTCGCCGCTAGAGGCGCTAGTGTAGATAGAGTAAGGTCTCTAGATGTCAAAGTATGTACTGAACGTTCACTGTTTGCGGGATTTTTTATCACGGATTTTAACGAATGATTCATAATAGCTGTAATGGTTCTGCCATTCTTCATTAATTATGGCTTAAGATTTTAAGTACAGGTTAGGATCTAATTTGGTAGTACTTGAAGGAAGAATAAGATTTGTCTGCTTCATGCTTGCCAATTTTAGGAACATTATAATCTAAATATTAATTTGAAGTTTTAAAATGTAATAAAATAAACATACTATGAATATAAGGGTACTTAAACATATCCAAAACATCAAATAAAAGTACTGCAACAGGACCTTACTCGACAGTGGCGCAAACTAGTGAGCACAAAAACGATGGCCCCCATTAGGGTATAGGACAGTACAGCCATTTCATAAGACGGCGCGTGTATCTCATAGTTTACAATAGATGTGGCTAATATTATGTTCACATTGGGGCAGTAGTGAAGTACACTTGAAACGTTCTGAAAAGTTGCCCAAGTAATTAGACAAGACGTACCATCGATACAAAAGAAGAAGTTACGTCCCCGAAAGCTGCCTTGGTGTTGTTTCTTGTGCACACTTATCAAGCAATTTGCGAAACTTAATTTAACAGTTTAGCCAGCCATAACTGTCCCTGACATTCACAACATCAGACGCAAAGAGCTTGTTATGGGTTAGGCGTTTAGGAATGTCGAATGTCGTTGCCAAAGCATTCATTAGTGCTCGCATTTCCGGTCAGGGTCTGTAAACAATTTTGAATTTAGGTACTCTCGTGACCCACCCATCATAATGTATCGTCCACCATTGTTTGGCTGTAGGTAAAGGAGCCCGGAGGTACTAGGTAATAGATATAATACAGTAAGTAGGTACTTATTCAGTAGGTAGGTATATCAGGGTGCTAAACATGATCAAAGCACAATAAGCTACTTGCAGTTTTTTTCATTTTTGTCTTTTGAAATGAATGAATGAATTTGTTTATTTATTATTCATGATAATATTTTAACGTATGCTGTAGATGTGAGTGGAAACGCCGAGAGGGTAAGCCCTTTTTCAGACAATTATAGTGACATTATTGGTGATGTTCTTCAGAAAGGTCAGGTGCGTAGTATGTGTGTATGACCAGATGTATGAACATAAACGAAGCAAAAGTAGTATGTAAGGATCGTAGCAGGTGGCGTTCTGTAGTTTCTGCCTACCCCATGGGAAGAACGCGTGAGTTTATTTAAGTATATTTTAATGCCAATAACAGCATATTGACAATTTCGTTGTTTTGTATGTTATACAAAACAACGGCAGGTGTAGACCTCACTTTGAGTAAAGCTGCTATAACGCAGCGGAAAAGCGAGTGATGACAGGCTGTACGAATTTATTTCAGTGCCCCTACGGAAAATACGCAACATTGTTTGAACAAAAAACTTCCAATGTTTATAGTAAAAACCGACCGAATCGCTTTGTCGTAGTTAAACATTATTTTACAGGTTGGGAAATAATACTTTTGTAAGCAATGTATTACATAATTATTAGGTAATATTGGCTACAAAGAGAAAACAAGAAAATGATTAAATACGTCATACAATTTTAGTCGATTTTCTGGGGTGCGCCAAAGTTCACCTAAATTTTCAACTCCGATAATTGGAAATCCGAAAATGTTCTTCCTAACATTTTTCATCCTAACAATCACAATTCCTAACTACTCTGTCTCTAATGTTCATAATTCCGAAGCATTCAACTTCATAATGTCAGGTAGCAATAAACATCTATTATACTTGTATTTGTTTTCCTATATTTTCTCAACATAACCATCTTATACACTATTATTCAAAGTCATATTTTTTTTCTTTAGATTTCTTTTTATTCATAATAATCAGTATTATATACATAAATTTTGCGTAACTTTATTTTCACATAACATGTGTAACATATAAGAATAAAGCGTATTCTTTAATTTTATTTATAGCGGTGTGTACCTGCAAATATATCCATAGGTTAGGTTAGGTTAGAACTGTGACCAACTACGCGCGAGCCGAGCGAGCGAAGCGAGCGGTGCCGCGGCAGCGGCCGGCGAGCGCTACCTCGAAATTGGTCGCGAAATTTTTCTAAGTATTTTTTTCATAGTGCCCCCAAGACGACACTCTGACCTGAATTTCATTCATTTAAGACAAACATCAGTCAAACGACCTTTAATCATTCTAAACAGTTGGTTTAAAATATAGTGGGTAGGTTATATATAAGTTGGGTGAAAATATTATGGTAATTATGTTTAGGAATAAAAGCGTTATGATAAAAAACAGTAGGAGTTTAAATATATTTACATTAATGATATTATTAATAACAATTTTCGGAAACATGAGTGTTATGAACATCGCCGGTAGCACTACAAATAGTATGAATGAAAACTTTAGGATGAAAAATTTTAGGAAGAGTGATCATTCGGATTACAAATCGTTAGGAAGAACAATTTCGGGTAAAGAACTTTAGTTGAGCCAATATGGACCCGATTTTCTGTAATACGTAGTCGCGGTATAATAAAGTTTATTATACTGTGACGTAGGTAACTAGGTTAATATTTACTAGTGGTTTAGATCCATCAAATACTCCAACATACCTATAGAATGATGGTGGAATACAATCAATGACAATCATGCAAGGACCAATGGTAAATTAATTTCGTAGCTCATTTACATCGTGGAGTTTGTGTGCTGTGATCCTTGTGTAAGTAGGTCGGACCGTTAGGCTCACAGTCATATCTCCTTTGCCTCGGTGAAAGCCAGTTCGAGAACAAAAAGTTTAAAAAATGGCGGTCACGTTAACTCTAGTTTAAAAATAATGTCGCGGAATTGGGGTCAGCAGACTTGTAAATTGAAAATGAGGTTTGTTTTGGCGCCTATGGGGTAACGGAAGATCTTTTATTGTCGATCGGTTTATTTCAGAGGGGTCTATATGATAATTCAGTCCAGTGGAATAAGTATTTCAATGGAAAAAGACTTGAAAAACGTTTACCATTTCATTTTTGGTGTTTTGTTTACAAGTTTTTAGTTTATGGGGAAAGTAAGAGGACCATGCAGACTATCCATCTTTACTACCTACAAATAATGTTGCGTCGTTCTTTTCTTTTTTTCGATGAATTATGTTTAGGTACCGTTGTTGATGTCGTGGGGTCCATGGATCATACTCAGATTTCTAATAAATATTTGTACATTAATCATAGAGCATGTCGCTCATTTGGAGAAACATCGACGTAACTGCTGCTTTTAAAATTCTACAGGAGAGTGATTTAAAGTCGTTTTTTTTTTTTGTAATCTGTTACCGTCTCGTTTTGAAATGTTGATAAATCCTAAAACCATATTAAATATTTCACGCTAAATATTTCACGCCTCTGCTCCTCTGAAATTTTTTTCGAGCACAATGTAGATCGACAACTCATTTTTGGGAAAAATTACATTTACGTCGATGTTTCTCCAAATGAGCGATGTATTCTTTTTAAATTACCAGCATCTATTACTTGAAAAAGAAACACGACGCTTCCTCAGGTAGCTCCAGGGAAAAGTGAACATTGCATTTTTTTAAAATAAGTACAGCCTTGTTTATGACATAGATTTTGTTTGTTTTGATCTACCTCAATGTAATAAATAATACGATGCATTCCATCGACGACCTTCCCTAGTTGTAGACGCAGTTTCTATTATTTTCTTTTAAGTAAATATTTACCAAATAGAAAATGCTGATTTAGTTTGCTCTAGGTAGCTAAGGATGCTGACTATAGTAATCAAACAAAACATTTCATAATAATATTGTTTTATTAGTAATATATTTTATTTTTACGTAATAATTTATTACGTATAAATTACAAAGTGAGAAAAATAGAACATTTCCTCGCCAAAATTGTACACGCCTGAAGATTATGTAACTGCTATATCGGCCATTTTGACGTGTTTATCGATATTATTAGAAATATTGATTGATCTATGAAATAAGAGACGATGATATCGAGACATTGTTTACTATAATGTAATGACCATTGTATTTATCCACCTTGTGGCGTAATTTGAGTTTCTTTGATTTTTTAAGATATATCGAGGGCATAAGGTGTTGCACTAGTAAGCTAATTGATGTCCCGTACGTGCTTTGTAGCTGCGTTAGCTCATTTGTGGTGTTTATTTTACATACGTTACATTTTACGTTACACATTACGTACCTACATTGTTTACCTATTAATATAAAAGTGGGCGAAACGTTTTTGGTTCATTAAAACATGCGCAGAGTAGTACAATCAATCGTAAAGGCTCCGCAAACAGGCGCGACGCGACTCTAGTAGAACAATTTCTATGAAAACTTCAGGGAAATTGTTCTACAAGTCACGTTGCGCTGTCGCGTCGCGCCTGTCTGCGGGAGCCTTAATGCTTATTCGGAAAAAAAATGCGGAAATCGTTCCTGTTCTTACTGGAGTGTTGCTTGATGATTAAAATAGGTAGTAAAACCTAATTTTGCAGCACTAACAATGATATATCAATCGGCCAAAGACAAAAGCAAACTCTATTGTTTGTTTCCTGTCGGGCCGGGTAAGTACATAAGTGCCTATTTTGGCATCTGAAAGTTATTTACTTTTCTGCTCATTGAAATTAATAAACTCAAACTCAAAGCATGTATTTCAATTAAACCATTTACAGGCACTTTTGAATTGTCAAAGAGGCGGTCAGTTAGTCAGAAAGTTCAAGCTAGTTTGTCCATTCCAAAACGTCCGTAATCATTTCAGTTTCAGAAAAAATGCTACGTAGATAATTACTACCTACTTTATTTCTTCCATTGAGTACCTAATCATAAGGTTCTTGCCGCTTCAGCATTCTATGGTATCAATCATACCAATTTAGATGTGGATTGTCTTAGAAGATTTTCCTCATTTCCATCATCCACCAAGCGAAAGCCAGCTACGTGAAACCGGTCACGAACTCACGATTCACACCTCCTAACAAGCATTAAATAAAATCATAATAGGCCATAATAACCCAGAAATCAAGCACTTGTTTTGCATTTATGACTGTCATACGAACCGGTTGTGTACAATGCAATCTTTTTCAGGGGCAGTACATAATGTCAACCACGTGTTGGTCATTACCGTTACCAATGCCTTGCTATAGGAATCCGTCACTCGATACTCCACTATGAGTCACGCACGCAGGGAATCGTAGTTCATTCACCATTTCCGTGTTCAGTCGATTTAAAAAAGGAATTGAAAATCATGCGCCATTTTTAACTCTATGGTTTTAGAATAGGGATGTTACGTAGTCGGTGGACTGAAGTGTTAACTTTGTTGAGTTATCGCGCATCTTTCTGAAGAATTGATTATTTTCAAAACAATCATTTATTAACGTAAGCTGACTGATCTGGGAATCGATATAGGTTTCTGATGTATGGTAAACTGTGCGGTGCCGTGCTGTCTGGAAGTAGCCTTCGAGAAAAGTTTCTGTTACAGTTTTCATTACACCATCTTCCTATAGAGACGTTACCAGCAATTTAATTTATTTTTTTCATAGCCATACAGGCCATACACAAAAATTCAAGTCGTATAATGTACAAAATATAGGCGAAAATCAAAATAAATGAAACCTGACTTCTAAATAGGCAGATGCCGCTGTATCTTAGAAATAAGTGTCGCTCCCAAGAATAAACAAAATAAAATAAGAATCATTTATACCAGACGTATAACGTCCATTTGTTAGTATACAAAGGACTTAGAAACTTACTCAATTTATTACTGTAAGTAGGTACGGTCTCTGAGAATTTCTTTGAAAATAAAATTATACAAGAGAAAATATAAAAAATATATGTACATAATTATTTTTTATTTTCTTTTATAAATTTTGTTTGTTAGGTTGTCAGTAATTAATTTCGTAATTTATGTATGTTTGGGTACCTACATACTTTTTTGTTGTATGTAGGTACATGGATTGATATTCGGATTGAACCTATGAAAGAATTCAATGGGATATTTAGATACCTACCTATGTATGTTAATTTATTTTATTTATAATTTATATTATCAGTTTATTGCTTTAGAAATGTACCATGAAACATTATCAAAATGCCATATATAATTTAAAAAAAATAAACAACTCGACTTGAAAACACCACAGACAAGAACAGCAATTTTTTTTTTTTTTTTTGTGTGATTTATCTAGATTTTTATGTAAAGCCATCAGGAAATAAATTCTATCCGGTATAATCTATACGTGTTTCAAGGAATTCAAGCCACGGTGTTAGTGGACAGGACATTGTAATAGTGAAAACAACGAGAGCGTATATGACCATCGCGCCACGTGTGATCCGACCCATGACACGATGATATCATGTTTAGATACTCATGAACGCTTTATTAGGATATAGTTCAAGGCTGTTACAATTCAGATCAAGGCTGAAAGCAAATTCATATCTCCTTTTTAGCATTAGGTAGGTACTCTATATTTGTTTCTGGCCCCAAGTAAGTAGTAAGGATCTTTTTAATTTGCTGTCGATAAATTTTGAAATTGTCTATGGTCTTTTCATATTATTATTTCACGAGGTTTCCAGGTACTTCTAAAAAAACAAAGTCCATTCAAAGACTTCTAGGGGTCTAATCAAAGGGTACAAAATTGCTTTGTTATCTGAAAAGGTACTGAAACTTTGTAAGTAATCTTTTAGCGCTGAAAATTTAATAGCGTTGGAGTTTCAGTGAGCATTCCTCGAGGACTGCGATTAATGGATTCTGCAATCAACTAACAAAGGCGGCCATTGTAAGAATAAGCTTCGAAATTCGAAAAGGACTTTAGCAGGCGAACTAACGATTTCATTTTCGTTAATTTCAAGATAACATTATTATCTTTGTAATCTAAAACAATCATTCACATAAATTAATGTTGTTTTTTTCATTATGCGAAGATTCAGCGGTTGTCATCATTCTCAATCGTGTTTCGCCGACAAGCCGACAAGAGTTATGGAGTCATTGATATGGCATTAAGCCTAATATTAGAACTTGGGTATAGGAACCAGGAAGTAAATAATAATTCCTGGAAATCATACTTATTAACAATTTATTTTTGTTAGATGGGGCCCATAATGACTTCATATAGGACAGTAAAATGCAATAAAATATTGAATAAGTCATCATTTCAGCCGAAAGAGTCCACCACTGGAAATAGGTCTACCCCAAGAGTCGCCACATCGACCGGTCCTGTGTTTTTCGCATCCAGCGGTTTCTCGCGGCCTTCATAAGGTCATCGGTACAACTTGTGGTAAGCCTTCAAACGCTGCCTTCCGGTACGCGGTCGCCACTCCCGAACCTTTCAGCCCATGGGCCATCCGTTCTGCGAGCAATGTTAAACCACCTACTGCCACCTTAAAGTTTGGCAATTCTTCGGGCTATGTTGGTTACCTTGGTTCTTCTGCAGATCTCTACATTTCTGATTCGACCACGTAGGGAAATTCTAAGCATATCCTTCTCCATTGCCCTTTGGGTGACTTTCAGCCTTCTAATGAGGCTCATTGTGGGTGGTTGAGTAGGTAAGTTACGAGTATTATGTATTGAAAGCATATTGCAATGCGTCGATATACAATCTCAAGTTTCTATTGATCGCTTGTTCACCACATTCCTCCCATTAATAACAATAATATGTTACTGTCTCTATAATTATTATAGATGATTAAATAATAGCTAATTATGTGATTATTTTGTAATGCTGCAGAAGTCTATACTTTGGTAGGTACCTATCTACCTAATGTTTTCATAGAGTGGGTACATACATTGAATGCGTTTTTCTACAACATCTATGTACTTTTTTGGCATACTTACCTCTATATAGATTTTTTGTAAAAGATTTTCATGAATAAACAAGAAATCTATTGCACGCTTCATAAGCGAAGCGCGTGAGTGAAGTGCTCTACTCTCGCCTTACAAAGAATATATAATTCCTGGAGCTAAAAATTTCTCTATTTACTTCATATCGCACTTGTAGAATAACATTCACACACAAAAGTCAAGAAAAAACACTAGTTTCAACATTCATGTTATTATCAAAAGACATTTTGCTATTTAAAATAATGAAAAACTGTTTAAAAAAAATATTTTGTGGACGTCCGTGTGTCTGTATGTATGGATCCTGGTGTGGTCACGATAACTCCCGAAAAACTTAACTAATTGAGTCCATTTTTTAGGGTTCCATACCCAAAGGGTAAAACAGGACCCTATTACTAAGACTCCGCTGTCCGTCTGTCACCAGGCTGTTTCTCATGAACCGTGATAGTTAGGCAGTTGAAATTTTCACAGATGATGTATTTCTGTTGCCGCTATAACAACAAATACCTACTAAAAACAGAAAATAAATATTTAAGGGGGCTCCCATACAACAGACATGATTTTTTGGCCGTTTTTATAGATAATGGTACGGAACCCTTCGTGCGCGGGTTCGACTCGCACTTGGCCGGTTTTTTTTAAACGCATCAGTATTAACGACAACTAAGTCCTTTCGAAAATCACGGTCTAATTCAATGTAGTTTAAATGTAATTAGGAATATAAAAATACGACTGGACATTTCGTTCGTTGTATTTTTTATAGAATTGAATGAGATTATGAGGCGTACACTTTTGGATGTTCCATTTTTTTTTTTGTGTTTATCCCAAAGAAATCATTGTGTACGGCTTTGAGATTAGAATACAACCAACTTAGAGTAGAGGGGCAATTCCCATATTTCTACCAGATCTACAAGACCGCTACTCGGCGGGGCCTGTGCTGACAGGCCACCACGTCTGCCACGTGCTGCCAAGGACAACATTACAACAATGATTGATGATTATTATCTAAAGAACAATACGGGCTTTTACCGGTGAGACTTGGTAAATCTTAGGATTTACCGATAAATCCTAAGATTTACCGCAGTTCGGGCTTTTACAGTAACAGTTATACGACCCGAGGGGTAATTACGTAACACACTAACAGTAAAATGGGTTTCATTTTGACAGTTCAACAATATTCATTGCATTATTACGTTGTTGAGCAGACAAATTATTCGAACGTAAGAAGTAATGGATTAGCAATAGGCTTCAAAATGATTCAGATTGTGATAGATAGTGTGTTACGTAATTAGGGTGCCGGTCAATTCTCCAACTGCAAAAATAAGTTTGTGATGACAATTTTATTTTTAATGTGATTAAGCTACAAAGTAACGATTTTCGGACTTTTTCCATTACTTGTGGTGTAGACCCTGCTTCTTGCCAAATTTTATGACTAGCTAGGTCAACGGGAAGTACCCTATAGGTTTTGATTTATTTGTGTTTATCAAAATATATCGCATAAGTGGCCGTATTTTCGTATTGCGGTAACTTAGAAGCTTGATTATTTTAGAGCTCTAAGGGACCGTAGACCGTATTTGATATTAATTTCAACTTGATACCTCGTTAAAAAAGGTCTTGACAGACAGACAGACGGACGGACAACGGAGTGATCCTATAAGGGTTCCGTTTTTTCCTTTTGAGGTACGGAACCGTAATAAAAAGCGTGTTAACAGTAAGTAATTCTTCAATACTGTCGATTTTTCTAGGGTGGACAAAGAAGTTTCTGTTACCCTAGCTACGCCCATGCTTACCCTGTGTGTGCGAGTGCTCACAGACAGACAGTCAATGACTTACCTATAACCTAGCCGTCACCTACCTGTTGGTTTCAATTACCTCTTTATTTACAATACCTGACAGTTGAAGGCTTACGCAGTCTCTGCCTTGCCAGTCTCTCTCTGTCTTGCCTCTGTAACGGCTGGGACTTTGCAGGTAGACTGCAAAGGCCGTGAATTGATAGCTAGTGTGATAGCTGGGTTACCATCCGTCTGGATTTGTTCGGACATGTCCGGCTTTATGGCCCCCCGTCCGGAATTTTTCCGGCTTTGTCATTTGTCCGGACATTTTGACATAAGGGGATTTTTATTAGGAATTATAAAAATCATAATTAATACTGAAATAGAAAGATTAAAAAGTAAAATGTCCGGAGTTCTTTGCAAATGTCCGGGTTTTTGTCAGGACTTTTCATATTTCCAAATAGGAACCATAGTGTAGAGAGATCAGTGAAACTAGTAGGTTAGGTTAATACATAACAGAATATCACGCCTGTATTTCCCGAAGGGTAAGGCAGAGGTGCACCTATAGTACTTACACCCACATTTCGCCAGTTATGTTTAAGTCCCATGTAACAGGGGGCGAGCCTATTGCCATCAACCGGGCACAAATCCAAACTCCGGGCTGCTACTGAGAAATTCCAGATGGAAATACCCAATAACATTTTGCCATTCTGCATTTTGGTTAGGTTAATACATATAATCCTATCTTATCCTATCCTATCCTACTATTATTATAAATGTGAAAGTATGTGAGGATGGATGGATGGATGGATGTTTGTTACCCTTTCACGCTAAAACTTCTGCACGGATTTGGATGGAATTTGGAACACAGATAGTTTATAACCTGAATTAACATGTAGGATACTTTTTATACCGGTAATACGTTCCCGTGGATAATTTCCGATATCCACGCGGGCGAAGCCGCGGGCAAAATCTGGTAATTAAATATGTAGAACTAACAGGGCTAGGTAGCGGGTAAATGTCAGTCTGTTCTGAACACTCGCACTCACTAAAGGATAAAGGGTGCCATCCTTGTTAGCATGTAGCAGACGCTTGTCTAGAAAACAATCAGTTGTACTTACGTACGAAGGTACGTCTAGCTGATGTGCTGTCGCATCAAGGCTTCTTGAAACAGGCGCGACACGCGACGCGAAACAAAGGCACCGCCTATGCGCCTGTCGCGCGACGAGCGCAGCCTTTAGGCACCCAGCGACAGGTGCGACGCGACAGCGCTACACAAACGCGCCACTCGTCGCGCGACACGCGGTGCCTTTGTGCCGGGCGTCGCGTCGCGCCAGTGTGTACGAGCCTTTTGTATCGCGTGCGATTCGCGTCGCGTGTCGCGCCTGTGTGAAGGAGCCTTCACTGATGGTCGACATATCGTACTGTCGCCCTAACATTTGTCGTGTATTTGTTTGTCGCGACTGTGATGTGGAGTCGACAAAAGTACCTCTAATTTACCTACATTATTTGTAAGCTGAGATGAGATTGCAACTACATTTAGAACGTTTTTAATTAGGAACTCAAATTGTGACTGTTATTCTATCAAATATTACTGTTTTTGGCCAATTACTGCTACTTTGATTTCTTCTTATTTTAACAACCGAGCAAAGTGTATTTAAACATCATTCTCACCTGTCTAGCCATTTCACAAGTCTTTTGGGGTCTGCTTCCAGTCTAACCGGATGCAACGGACCAGCACACTAATTGCGTAATACGCTGTCAATCACAATCTGAATCATTTTGAAGCCTATTGCTAATCCATTGCTTCATATGTTCGAAAAATTTGTCTGTTCAACAACGTAAATAACACAATGAATGTTGTTGAACTGTCAAAATGAAACCCATTCCTACTGCTAGTGTGTTACGTAATAACCCCGCAGTATTTTACATGGAGCGACTGCCTATCTGACCTCCACAATCAAGTTACTGCAGGGTAACACGATACATCTTGGTAAGACTAGTTGTCAGACATTCGGGCTTCTGACTATAACAACTGTCAAAGATTTACAAATGACAGCCGGGACTAACGGCTTAACGAGGTCTGAGGCACGGCGGGGTCTTGGTATGTAATGGATGGTCACCCATCCACGGACCGACCTCGGCAAGCGTTGCTTAACCTTGAAGATCAACCTGTACGGCTGTTATTACTTAGCCGCAAGTGTGTGAATTTAAACAGTTTGCTATACATTTTCAGAAGGGGCAACTCGATTTATGAAACCTATAACTATGGGTACCTACTTACTTAGGTACCTACAATATAAACTATTGACCTTACTAATGTCATATTAAACAACGAATATTTATTTAAATACTAGCTTTGATTCTAACTTTAATTAAAACATAAATAAAGCATGTCTACTCCGTCTACTATTAGGTATGCATGTGATTGCTCAGTATTAATTTTGGCGTACGGTACCTACGTTATTCTATGTTCATAGAATTAATAAATGTAGATACTTTCTCGGCTATGTTACATACAAGCATGCAACGATAACTGTGTAACTCTTAGTTTATTTCAATAAAGGACTTTTATTAAGTAACTAGCTTCTGCCAGCAACTTCGTCCGCGTAAAATTTCGTGTTCCCCCGACCCACTCAGTCGCATCGCAACTTTCTTAAAAAAAAAAACCGTAAGAACCTTTTACAAAGTATTAGAAAACTTTTTTTTAAAAGATGGATGAAATCGGTAAAGTCGTCCTCAAGCTATGGCGTGACAAAGGGAAATAGGGATTCATTTTTATAAATATATATATATATATATATAAGATAGATAGATTTATAATGTTCGCAACTTTTCGAAGTAATGTTAGAACATAATGATCATAATATTTCAGTAACAGTAAAAGTAACAGTGATTTTATGGGTTCCCTATATCCCGGATAACTAAAAACTACAACCCGAGTCATGAGTACAAATAGTTTATTTTCTTCATAATTCCTTCATCCAGGCGGGCATTAAAAATAACGCAGATGGTAGTTTTGCAGTTGCATTACCATCAGGCGCACGCGTAGTTCTACGCAACTTTGATTTCGATGCTTCAAGTGCACATCAACACGAATGTGCTTCGGATATTACTTGTTAACATAAACACTTGAAGTTCTTATCAAATATGTGATGAGAGGGGGAAGAGTGCGTTTACATACGTATTTATAAGATATGTGAAGAGTTGAAGGGATATTCCCTACTTCAGTGGTTCATCGGTAGGTACTTGTAGAAGGACTAAGTTATTGTCATTGCTATTTATAACAGTTACCTATTGGTCTTACGTTTCAAACATGTAGGTACTGCAAGCAGGACTGAAAAACTGTATCTAGTATTCTCCGGCTCCTGTAGCTAAAATTCTTCATTAAATGTTGATTTTCCTGAAATTCATCGTTAAGGGAAAAGCTCCAGGTTGCCCGCAAAATTCAAATTTTCTTAAGTTTTTTGCAATTTGCAGGTCAGTGTCAGGTTGTATGTTGAACAAAATATGATTCGCGACCGTAACAAGTATGTATTTACAGAATTATAAACATTAAACTCACTAATACAACCCTCTAAGTTTATATAATCCTATTGAATGACAATTTCATAAAATATCCTGCTAATTCCAAAATACTTAAGAAAATTTGAATTTTGGCGGACAACCTGGCGCTTCCGCCTTAATAATGATGATTAGCGCCAAAGATCCTCAAAGTCAACATTCTACTTAGTATGTTCAAATTGGGAATTGGGAATCGTAATTAGCAGTTTGTAATTTGTTGTTAGTTTTATACCATTATTTATTGAATAGGGATTGGTAAATATTGTTCTTCTATAGGTATTAGAAAAACAAAAGACTATCCACCTGTACTGTACTTTGTTAAAGCTCCATTTACGCGATGTACCTAGGTTTCTTGCCAGTAAAATTGAAGCAACAAATCACTTGCATCGTCTAAATACTGTTCACACGATGCCACAGGGAATTAAATGTCACCGTGTAAATCGGGCTTTACAAGAACATCATGAAATGAAACTACTTATTTCCTTAATTAACAAGAAGACAAGATCGCAATTACTTTGAAGGCATGCAATAGGTACAACAGAACAAGCTCTAGTCCTAGGTATCCTGTTTGGATCAGAATGCAAAATAGCTGGGATAGAATACCCAGTCTACAAATAGAGATTAGTTGTGTTTCTTTTTGCTCGTATTACAGGAATCTATTAGCAGTGCGGAATGTAGACTGAAACAGCCGCCTATTTAAAACATCTTTAGTGCTAGCTTGTGAATGTAGTCGCCAGCAGGTCAAGCTACACGAAACTGTCAAATTTCTCCAAACGATTTTAAACCTTAAAATGTTGATGATTAAGTTCAAAATCGAATGAGAAAATCTGACAGTTTGTGGTAACTTTTTGTCCTGGGGACTGTACTTGTTTAAATATACTCCTGTAGTACTGTTCTGTAAAAATCTCACGGTGAAAACTTAGGTGAAGTGAGTATAAAGTGAGCTGTCAATGGTGTCAACCCAGGTGGAATGACAGCTCACTT
The DNA here is from genome assembly GCA_917490735.1 of Dryobotodes eremita. NCBI lineage: Eukaryota > Metazoa > Arthropoda > Insecta > Lepidoptera > Noctuidae > Dryobotodes > Dryobotodes eremita. The sequence goes on along the minus strand of OU823243.1, from coordinate 20,338,924 downwards.
CACGTAAGTTTGAGAGAGTTTTGCAGAATAGCATTACTGTTATCACTGGGTTCAATCCGACGTTAGCTATACTCTGATCATTTTACGGAGATCCAAATGACATGTGTCATGTCATGCTGAATGCTTATTTTTTAGAACTGTAGCACAGGCAGTGAAAGTACTAAAATTGGTAAACTACATAGGTAGGTAGATAGATAGGTAGTAGATAGGTACCTATTCGATTATAAATTCTTTTAAACAAGACTTGGAGTAGAAAAGAAGAAGATTAACCGGCTTTATATAAGGTTAAATGGCTATGTTTGGTTTGTGTCATAGCGATCATCATAAAATGAACAAAGAATACTTACCTACTTTACTTTACACAAAAGTATGGAATTAGTATGTACTATATGGTATAGAAAAGAAACAAAGTTTATAAAATGTCAAAGCGGTCGTATAATCCTATTTACAGTAACTTTACCTATAAAGAAGTTACCTACATTGTGTAATTAAAATTTGTACTCGACTGAAATCGGTACCTTTGTCCCCAAGGCTTTGTTGTGTAGCGAATTAATCTCTTTGTGGTATTTTCACATAGGGCCGAACGTAATTTAGATTTTTCAGTGAATATGTGCGTAAAATTACTAGACTTGTTTCATATTTCGTCTAGCGACTTTATGTTACCGTAGGATAGCTCAAAGCCTGTTAGATATTTTAATATTTCGTTGATTTTGATGTAAATATCATGTTTATATATTGACCCGTGTTTATGGTTCCGTAGCCAAATGGTAAAAACGGATCACTCTTAATTTCGTTCTGTCTGTCCGTTCGTAAGTCACAGCCGTTGACTCGAGACTGTTGGCAGTATAGATGAGGAGGGAAGGTGAATTCTATGAAACGCTAAATAATGGTGTAGTGAAATTACGAAAGAAAATATTAAGTGTTTTAAGGATATGGAGGTATACTACATGTAACCTAGGGATAAAAAATATTTAGGCGTCTGGGGTATTTTATTATGATGTGTCTAAGTGACTTTTATTTCAGTCGAAAGTTCGTGAGATACCTATTCGCTTGAAACGAAAATTGTTTTGAAGAAGACAGGCAAGTCGTTTGTGTACCTACCTACTTTTTGAGATGTGGGATATTTTGGGTTACAACCACAGAAGTAACTTTGTTTTTCAATTTATTTGAAAAATACTATGGAACACCAGCCTACAAACTTGCTTTTGCTGTCGATAAAATCAATATTGTGCATGCGTAAATATTCATCCCGACTACGGAACCCCTTTCTGTTCTGTGGTAGGACTTTAACAGTCATCATCGATTTAAGGGGTGGAAGTGGGGGGTGTAGAACCGACGAATAAATGAAGGAGGAAGTAGCAGCCCCCCCCCCTTGCATCCGTTAACAAGACTTAAAAAGGAAGGACATAAACAAAAATAAACATTTTCTTTTATTTTTTCTCGTAAGCCATTTATCTCCGCAACTTAAAACTTTACACGGAGGCTTTTAATGATAAGATGAGTCTGCAAAAAAAAATGGACCCCCAACTCGATGGCTATTAAAGTAAAGCTTTGCCGTATTTGTAAGTTGTTGACCCACTGAGGTATACCAGCCATCAGAGGAAACTACTCAAGACATTTTCACTAAAATGTATTCAATGAATTAAAAAAACAACTACGTTGAAGAAAGTTGGCATCGTGATGCCTGCTGTCATGCATCACGTTACGTTTTTGGCGCATTTGAAAATAGAACGTTAAAAATATAGCTGCTACACGATTCTGTCAGAACTCAGAGGCTCATGTTTTTTAGAGAACAGTACCTACAGTAAAAAAAAAAAAACACGATGTTGCCAACATTATAATAGTGTCTCCTTTTCGCGGGACTTTTGGTAGCTAGCGCTACAAAGTAAGTACCTACCATAGAACTATTTTCCCCAGATCTAGGTTATTTTACTTTACTAGTTCAATGCATAATATTATTGTTTAACGTTCTAGACGTGCTTTTGTTAACGTAATACTGTTCGGCCGGCTAAACTGTTTACTTTATAAAATGAGTATTGGGTGATGTTGAAAATTCAATTTTCATGAAACTACATATTATTGCAAATTTTAAATTGGCTTTTGGCTTTGGAAACAAAATTATATTATTCATAGGTTAAGATGACGGGTGAACACATAGATATTTTTATATTTCTATGGGTGAACATTTTCCACAGTTTATGTCAATAGAAAATGGACTAAGTACTTATCTGTTTAATTGAAAATATGTATATTAATATAATAATACACTTAAAGAAAGATTCATGGATCTCATGTAGATGAGGATTCATGTGTATGTCTCACTTTCATAGTGTTTATGTTATGTGTCCCTGTCTCCCCTGGCAATTCAACACACCAGTGTTGCCAACTGATTCCAATAGTCATTGATCGATTATTATCAATTATATGAAGATAGTATGCGGGCGCGTCTCTATTACACAATTGATGTAAGAAGCGGTGCCTCCGGCGTACGCGCATCCGTGCTAGAAATCAAATGAACCGATCTCTGTTCGGACTGTTTGCGTCATCGTTTTAATATCGTAGCTATTGATTTTATTTTATTGAATGTTCTTAATATCGTGCTGTTTTGGCTGACACTCTGGTCGAGTTTAACCCGAAATATTGGTTTGAACTAACGAAATATGCAGTCACTTTTATGAATTACTGGCTTCTGCCTACGACTCCGTTCGCGTTGAAGCCACACGCGCGTACATACCATGTAAACTATAAATATATGAAATATATACCATATAAAATATAAACTACAATAGTGAAGTTTTCTATCAGTGTTTTTTTTTAAATCGTTTGAGTAGAGTTTGGCAAAAAAAGAGTATGATGCGATGATAATAGAAACTAAAATATATATTTGATATACCGACCGGTTATTATCGAAACAGCCATCGTTATATCGACTTGTGTTCTAAAAATAACATATATCTAAAATAAAGACTTTGGATTCATAGTATTTCGTGCCTTAAACTACTTACGCGTGCCTTAGAGGCGCCCTCAGTTTTTCCACACTCTTTTTTGCCAAGCTGTAGTTTTGTAGATTACCGCCTACATCTAAACTCACAAACTTTACCTCTTTATAATATTAGTACAGATAGTGTTTATTAGCGTCGAAATAAAATACAAATGAAAAGTTTTTACGAGTAAGTATATGTGAGGACTGAGGATTAAACCATCCAGCTGGTGATTCAACAATATTTTACTGACCACGTTTACCTATGTGTAATATGTACCTATAACCCTTCATAACCCTGCAAACTAATGCTTACGCAGGCAAATATTGAAATTTATTAATTGAATATATTACTTATACATCGTCATTACTAATAAACCGAGATTAGCTTTAAGTATATTTAGGTATACCTAGGTACATTACATGAGTCAGTTCAAGGAAAAAACACTTGAGTTAAACCTTATATTCCCATTTGTTAAATATCACTTACGAATGATATAATTTTCTTACATGTATTAAAATTGTCAGCCAAATTCCACCTTTTTGGCAGTGTTCATTAATTCCTCCCTTTAAGTAGCCTTATATCGGCTGTAATAAGAGCACATCTTAAAGTGAGCTGTCATTTCACCTAATGCTAGGGATTGACACTAATGACAGCTCACTTCAACTTCACTTCACTTAAGTTTTCACAGTGGGATTTTGGTCAGTGGGTCATCTTAGGGGCGGAGTAGTAGTAGTTGCAGTATACGCTTAGGGGCACTATGAGCAGAAAAGAAAACAAAAAAAAAATTGTTGAAAATATTTTTTTGGGACTAAAAACAATTATTTCGGAAATATACAATTTTTTTGCACTACCGGGTTAACCATGACCATATAAACCATTTAAGTCCTAAGAAGCATGGCCCTACGAAGCACCGTTTCCGAGTTAGGAACTTTTGTTTCTATAAAAAGCTCTATATTTCCAAAATGGTAGCTCAAATGAATATCTTTTCTGGAAGTCCTCGCTCCATAGTGCCCCTAAGGCTACACTCCAACCGGGAGTTTTACAGAATAGATCGGCAGGTGTAGGACAAGATGGAAGATGGACCATGGACACTGTGCACCATGGTTGGTTTGGAAAACAAAGCTTGGGTCTACAATGCCTTTGCCTCAAAATAGGAACAAGTCCATTCTAATGTTTCTTTGTACACATAAGTACATTACAGTAGGGACACATCGCATTTTCGAATACAAACGAATGCTAATTTCCATGTCCATCAATTATTAGATTTATCGTGTATAATAATTTGAATTCAGAACTAAGTACTTTATTGTTGTTTTTGTTTTGACGTAACAACAATAAAGTACTTAGTTCTAAATTCCAAAACCAACCATGGTGTCCATGCATAGTTTCCATCTTCCATCTTGTCCTACATCTGCCGATCTATTTTGTAAAACTTCCGGTTAGACTGTAGCCTTAGGGGCACTATGGAGCGAGGACTTCCAGAAAAGATATTCATTTGAGCTACCATTTTGGAAATATAGAGCGTTTTATAGAAACAAAAGCTCCTAACACGGAAACGGTGCGTCGTAGGGCCATGCTTCTCAGGACATAAATGGTTTATATGGTCAAGGTTAACCCGGTACTGCAATAAAATTTGTATATTTTCGAAATAATTGTTTTTAGTCCCAAAAAACTATTTTCTACAATATATTTCATTTTTGTTTTAAAATGCGATGATTCCCGAGAGACATTAAGAAAATAGTTGTATTGTAAATAGGTGGCGTAGCGACTCATCATGATCAAGTTCAAGTTCAAGTTATTTATTTCATAACAAAATAACATTTGTGTCGAAATATTTACACAGTAGGTACACAAAAGAAGCAACATAACGAATTATAATATAATATGTAACCTCGTTCCTCACCGTTCATCAAAGTTAGAACGTCTATCCAAATACAAAATACTGATTTTACAAACATTAATATTCTTGTGTATACAAAGTCCCTAGCAAAATTCTACAAAATACATTTAATGTCAAAAAAATAAAGAATAAAAAAAAACAACATTTATAAAGTCAAAGAGTACACATATTTAATTTAAGTTTAATAAAATACTAGTTTTAAGATTTTTGTCATTATAATATTCGTCAATGCTGTAATAGGCTTTGTTGATTAACAAAGCTCTGAGTTTATTTTTAAACATGTTCACATTCTGAATATTCTTTAATTCTGCAGGTAATTTGTTAAACAGATTGACAGACTGCACGTGTGACGAGTGTTTGACAACATTAAGCTTTGCCTGTAGAATCGTAGCAAGATCTTTTCTGCGAGTATCTACTCTAATTTTTCTTTCATCGTCTGTTTCAAACTCGTTTAAGTTTTTGTTTAAGTGAGTAAGGAGAACTAAAATATAAAGACATGGTACCGTTAAAATTCTAAGTTTAATAAAATATTCCCTACATGATTCTGTCTGGTTTAAACGAAGCATGGTTCTTAATGCTCGCTTTTGTATAATAAAGGCTGCCTTAACATTATATTTATAGCTATTTCCCCAAAATTTAATGCTATATCTAAGTTTAGATTCAACTAGAGCAAAATAGACGGTACGAAGTTGATCAATAGACAAAATATCTCTCAGAGATCGGATAGCATAACACGCACTACTTATTGAATTCGTAATAAAATCTAATTCTGGCTTCCAATTAAGTAAAGAATCAATTTGTACCCCCAAAAATTTTTAACTGTCTACTATATCAATTTTACTGCCTAAGGATTCTACGTTTACTAAAGATTTGTTCCTAACTGTAGATCTAAATATCATACATTTTGTCTTACTTACATTTAATTTAAGATTATTCATAGAAAACCAGCTTTCACAAGCAGCTATTAATACATTTAATTTACATTTTAAGGTCTCTATATTGTCAGCAGCTATAACAGCACTCGTATCGTCAGCAAATATTATCAAGTCAGCTTCTGGTAAAATGTTTTTAATGTATTCAGTTAGGTCGTTAAGAAATATTATAAAGAAAATGGGTCCCAACACCGAACCCTGCGGAACACCTCTAGTTACAGAAAATGATTTCGATTTATGGATTTCTTCCACACCTTCGTGAAGTGATTTAATTTCGACGTACTGTTTCCTATTGGTCAAATAAGAACTAAAAAGTTTTAAAACATTTTCTCTTATACCGTAATGCTCCAACTTATCCATTAGAATGCAATGTTCTACAGTATCAAATGCAGAACTTAAGTCTAGGAATAAGCCAGCAACTTTAAGTTTATTGTTCAGCTTATTTACCACGTTATTAACTAACGAGTCTATTGCATCCAGTGTCCCTTTCCTTTTTTGGTGTCCAAACTGATTACGGTTTATTATTTTCAAACTACTCAAATGTCTTACAAGCCTAGATTTGATCACTTTTTCAAAAAGTTTGGATAGAACCGGTAACAGTGAAATGGGCCTGTAATTGCCCGGATCTGTTTTAGCACCTTTCTTAAATAGAGGTAGAACTCTGGCTAACTTAAATTGGTCAGGAAAGACGCCTTCATTGACGCAGTTATTTATTATTTCAGATATTGGGTATGCCAGTATATCTATATTATCTTTAATTATGGTCAGCGGTATTTCATCGTGTCCAAATGACTTTTTACTATCCATACCCTTTACCATTTTGTAAATCTCTATCGGCATGACGGGATTAAAAGCCATAGACTTATCAACTCTGTCAGTATTTTCAATTAAATGCTTCTTAGCCAGTTCTGGATTACTGAATCATTATCTTCCTGCCTTTGTACATGTTGCTTGAAGTCGATGCAACACGTTTTTTTCTTCCATTCTCTCTTGTCAACCCCCACGCTATCATTCACTCTTTAATATAATTTCTCTCACAATCCATCCATCTTTTCTTTGGCCTTCCTCTCCCTCTCCATCTATCAACACTTATATTCATCACTAGTGCGCGGTAGCGTAGCTAGTGACGTCAATAAATGATAAGGATGTTCTTCGTGGACTTTACCCGTAAATCTCATGAAACCCACACAGTATTGTCCGCTGAAGATTACTGTTCCTAGTAACTGACCTACTTTTCGTTTATATGGGGCTTTTGCGGTTATTTCGGTGTTGTTTTAGGTGCAGTCCTTTTTGCTGAATAGCATTTTTAGGTGAGGTGTGTGACTTAACCGGTTCTTTGTTGTAACGTATATTACATGTATTAGCAGTACTGCTTAAAAGGAAATGCGGGTGGAGAGACTTTAAAAAATTAGGAATTTGAAGAAACTATCGCTGTCGCTCTGCGAGCGCTCAGCGTCCGGCCGCCCTATCCATGTGTGTGTGTAAGTTGACAGTGTGTGCATTTCTCCGACACGCGCTCCCGTCGCGTGTCGTGTAATCGCCCCAGTCACTCGTCCCTGGTATTTTATGGTGTTTCTATCGTTCTTTACCTACGCGAAGTGATTGATCTCTCAAGATTTTGGCTTGTTTATTGGACTTGTTGTACTCTGGTACTCTTCTGATTCAGCTTATATTTGCTGGAATTCCTGATTCTGATATACAGTACTGCTGCGCGCCAAGACGAAAAAGGACTAGCTATTTTAAATGGGGACGTTGATGAAAATGGCTATCCTTTAGTTACATTGATTGCAGATGATTCTTCGGCAAAGAGATCATACAAAAGTGGATTTAGTTCTTCATCCGGTGCAGGTTGCAAAGTTGGACTGCGCACTAAAAAGTTTTATTCCTCCGGGGTAATTGCGTAACACTAACAGTAGGAATGACTTTCATTTTGACAGTTCAACAGCATTCATTGCCTTATTTACGTCGCTGAGTAGACAAATTTTCGAACATATGAAGCAATGGATTAGCAATAGGCTTCAAAATGATTCAGATTGTGATTGACAGTCTGTTTCGCAATTAGGTGCTGAGAGAGAAAGAATGTTTAATTTCGTTGATGTTGATGTAGGAGATCTAGAGACTGGATACCTATCCTACAATGTATAATTTACTATTTTGTATTGAAAACTTTTTGTAACAAACATTTATAGACATGACATTTTATTTTGTATTCATTATTTATAAAAAAAAAAGGATTTGTATCTTCCACTAAAGAGCACATCCAAAAAATGTAAATGTATTTATCGATAACTATTTACAACACTTGTTTATCGATATTATTGTCATCTACTACGCATCACTTTTCCGTCTGTGTAAGTATTTAAGCAGAATGTCCCGCGTCCCCGCCTTCAAATTCGTGCGATAAGAACAACTGCAGACCCGACTGAAGCATTTTTTGAGGGTTCTAGTGCTTATAAAGATAATGTGTCATCAAAAAGAAAAACATAGGGACATACAAGTACCTAGTTCATATTTATTTTACTGTAAAAAATGATTGTTTTAAGGTCATAAACGCGAAAGAAAAAAGGCAAGAGCGTTTCTATGGAGAAAAGACAACCCGCATTTCATCTTAAAGCCAGAAATATGTATGGTGGTGAGACCCACCCAGGAATAATAGTCCCCAGTGTTAATACCTAATGAAGATTGGTTAAATAAAACAGATAGCTGAAGGAAAGGGATAACCATCTAATCCCCGACTAGCCCTAGATCATTGTAGCATCTAAAGGAATCAGTCATACATACATAAACTTACGCCTTTTTCCTACGGGTTGCCAGAAACTACAGAACGTCACCAGCTGGCCTATTCTGAAAACCTCTGTTCTGAAATTCTCACCGTGAAAACTTATATCGGTGAAGTGAGCTTGACATGAGCTGTCATTCCACCTCCTAATGTTAGGGATTGACACTATGTGGAAGGTCGGTCAAAGCTATTTGTAGATGGCGCGTCTATAGCTAGGTCCCTACCGTCCCTACGGCCTACCAATAAATTTGACATTTCGTTTATTCATTCCATTTCGTTTCATTCATGAGTTTGGTTTTATTCCACTATTTCGTTATTTTCGGTAATTTCAATATTTTAAATCAATATTTATGCGACATGAAAAGATTCAGAATTAAAAACTTTAAATATTGCTTATTTCCTCGTAAACACTGTCTTCAAAATGTTTCCGATATAACCCCGAATTCTGTTAAGTTAAAATAATTATCTGCGAATAGCTTTAAGCCACCATCTTCTAAGTTTAGGTCTTTCGGAAAATGGTAGACTCCAGTTTCCGAGCATTGAGTAACACAAAAACAAGTCATTTTCGCAAAACTAAGTAAAAACCACCTCACGGCTTACCTAATCTGTGCGCCTTACATTATTACCTTGTTTTTGGGCACTAGCTACGACAGCGCCATTTTGACAGTTGCCTTCCCAATTGACACTACACCGTCGAGCTCACTTCAAACTCACTACACCTAAGTTTTCACGGTGAGATTTTTACAGAATACATCAGGTGCTTCAAACCTGGCATACTCCTTTTGCTTCTTTACGTTCAACATCTGGTCATACACGCACCCTGGTCAATGACAGATCTTTGACGTTTATATGTTTAGTCGACTCTGATGTGCGAAAGTATAGTCTGTTCCAAACCAAAGTATCTGGTGAGAGTGTAAACAAACCCTTGTTCAATTCATCTGCAATCACTCACTAAAGGGAAGTAGTAATACATTAACCCGTATTTAGAAGGTTTCAACGTTATATCTCACCACTTTTTCCAATAATTATTGTTTGAATAACCATATTAAATTGTAATTGAAAATCATCGACGAAAATTGAGGGTATAAAATTAACTTCAATTGTCAAATGACAAAACATCTATCAAAGCACTCAATTTGTGAGCGGCACGACAAATTGACATACACAGGTTTTGGACTTTGTTTTGCACGTCCACTATAGGCGAGAGGGCTCTGCACTGAGTATCGGCAAATTCATAAAGTTGATTGATAAGCTTTTTACGGCATTTGTTTACGGGTCATATTATTCAGTGATGATCATGCTCACCTGTGTAGAAATGCTAAATATTACGTCTAGCTTATGAAACTCTTGACATAAGTGGTGTTATGTTCACATAAGAAGTTTCAAGTTCGATGTGGTATTTTGGATTCTGCGGGGTAATTACGTAACACACTAACAGTAGGAATGGGTTTCATTTTGACAGTTCAACAACATTCATTGCGTTATGTACGTTGTTGAGCAGACAAATTCTTCGAACATATGAAGCAATGGATTAGCAATAGGCTTCAAAATGATTCAGATTGTGATAGATAGTGTGGTACGTAATTAGGGTGCTGGTTCTAATAATCATGACGGCAATAATATAATAAGCATGTACCATGTGTGTTCGTCGTCTATCGGGACTTACGATAATGAGGAATGATGATTTCATTTTTTATTTATTTATTATGTGAAAAGATGGTGTCCTAAAATGCTGCCTTGAGTTATACCTAAGGGAAAACATCTTGTGAAGTATTGAAAAAGATTAATTGTCACTTTCATGTAGTGCTACTGCCCGAAGAGGTCTATATCAAAGCTCTCTATCAAACCAATGCTCTTATTTTATATTAAATATTGTCGAGTTCCCTTACGTATAGGGATTGGCACAGTATCAAATGCCTAACATATTCTAAGGGAAAACCCTGGTGATGATGCTATTCCAGAAAAAGACGTTTACAAGGTGTAATTGAAATAAATGAAAATATAACTATACAGAGTGAAATTTAATAGGTGTGCCAAATTAAAATATATAAATCGACGAAAGAAAATTTTGAGCATGTCATTCGGCCGAGAGAAAGGAAAGGGATGCACATACGTGCGCGTAGGTAAGCGATCTGGCAACGTCGCGCGTCGTCGCGGGCCCTTTTTTTCGTAGGAACGGGCAAAATTATTGCTTCATGTTGTGAACTCTGCGATTAATGCATTATTGCTCTTTGGGAGCACGCTAAAATGGATACTTTAATTTTCTTATTAATAACTTAGTTTGCACTATCTTACGACGATAATTATATGATTTTTGCAAGAATTTAAATTTGGGAAATGAGAATTTATAAGTATTATGTAACAGTTACTGGACCTCCTATTTTGAGTTGGCGCAAGTTTTTAATTTAATTCTGTATAAATTGGGATAACGGCAAGAGAATGATGATGATGATGACGAAAAAATATAATTATTTCAGTTATACCCACAGACAACATAAAGAACGCGTGCATTTCTAAAAAAATTCCAGCTACGGAGTCAAGCGTTATTTTAATATTGTGAATGTGAAGACTATGTGGCTCATTGTTGCTTTTTTTCTCCTTCTCAGTATAATGGTCTGGCAGTTTGAGTAATTTTTGTTGCCTACCCATATGTCCTTTCTTTGGTATTGCTCTTCGAATCGTTGAGCTCCTTATGTTCTGAGTTGAGCTGCACGGTTACTGACAAATGCGTGCACTGATTGGACAGGTCCACTCTATCTGTGTGGTTTTTCCTCAAAAGACCATTTCAGACACAAATCTATATGGTCTTCACATGATCTAACCAAGATTATAAGAAACTGTGACCTCTGAGTTTATTTCGGCCTTTCTTCTCAGAGTAGTCAGATAGGAAACGCCGACCTCATCTAATTTTTTAAATATGATTGACGTGAAAAAGTGTTTGTACAAACCTACTTACAGAAATAAAATCATTTATCATTTAGCGTAAAAACCACAACGGTTCGTATGTTGTCAGTGTTTTTTTCTTCTATTGCTTTCGTTTAGCCCTTCGTCATACATAAGATATGAGTTAATGAATAATATACGTATTCATTCAGTATGGTTTGGAACACTTACGTTCATTAATGTTGTTTACTGATTCTCTTATCACTGGAGTAACCGCACTTACTATGACGTACACATTTATTAAATAAACATTATGTAGGTACGTATTTATATATATGTTATCTGTAATTAACTGGAATTCTGAGTGCGTCGGCAAGTCTGGGCTGTTCATAGATTTGTTTAGAATATTGACGGGATCTGTGTGTGATTCGTAACATAGGCATAGGTCTGTTAAAATTATGGTTATTTATCAGTTACATAATATTTCTTATAAAGATTGTGTTTTATTGATATAATTCTGGTTTAGTGCTGTTGTAAAAGTTTGTTATCTTTCGCGAATGGTTCAAGATTTTCAAACATCAAAAGTTTGATTTGTGTACCGTTTTTAGTATGTAAGTTTAGTTTTCTGAGAACCTAATTACCTACAAAGAATATATTATTTTGCATTCGTATGTTTTAATCGCAAGTCTTCTTGATTTGTTTGTCGATCTCAAAAACGGGTAACCTCATTTCTATACTGGTGTTAAAATGTTATCTTTCTCGAGCGGTCAATGAAGGTTATTATTTATAATGCATACTTATTTATTCACCGATATGCGGGATCATCCCGGTTCCCCCACAGAGAATAGTATACACAGAAGATCCTGTCCTATCTTCATTCAATAAAGGAACTTATTAATATGTTCCAGTCCCAATGGCAGGTAATAGAGACAATTCTCAAACCACACATTATACGCACTATCGGTATTTTGGTTATGTTTGTCGTCTCCGTGTCCGTTGACAAAAATCAAGATGTGCGTGGAGTTGAACTTCTAGTCCCACAAACTTTTAAGTGGTTCGGTCCGAGCGATGCGCGCGCGCCGGCTGCCGTGTTTCTGATTCCGCGTCCAGTCGTTCGCCGCGCGCGCACCCATCTACATACCTCCGCTCCGCACTCGCTCCTGATCCGTCTCGTAGTGCACGCGCATCTCCCTCCCCCGAACTACTTGGCACGTGCACCGATATACTCTATCTCTTTCACGGGCCCTTCGACCCGGCCTTCCACGAACCTCGATAATGGGCCGATAAAAACTAATTACTCGGTTAGTTTGCCACTTAGGGATCGAGTGACGGGTGACGGTTCGCGAGTGCAGTGTCAGGGCTGTGATGGCTGAGAATCACGCACTTATACCCGAAGCCAACTCGATGTATACTCAGACGAACATGAAGGAGTCGCAAGACATATCGAAGAATTTGATGAGCGGTGATTTTGAAAGACAATTTAGGGGTGCGATGGTTGAGAAGACGGATAGGCGATGGCAGACGTGGCTGATCACGGTGACCGTAGTGGTCGGTGCGCTGGTGGCATGGCTGCTGGTGTTCACGATAGTGCGGGAGGTGCAGATCCGGCATCTGCGCCATGAGGTCGACGAGCTGACTGCCAACATGATCGCCATGTCCGCTAACGTCAAGTCCCTCAGCCAGAAGATCGAGAAGAACAAACTGTTCAACGAGTTCAAGGACTTGCAGGACACGGTGAGTCCATATCATTAGACAGCACGTTTGTTTGCTTGCAGATTATGTCAGATTACAAAACCAGGTGTCAACATTACAACGACTTTGAACTAAAAACGCGAAGAGGACAAAACAAAAACAAAACGTAGTTGATATTAAAATAGCAGATGTATGCACATTTTTATTTTGTTTTAGCTTACTGATAGGTACGAAGTTCGTTTTGAACGGATGTTTATTTAATCCCTAACAACAACATTGCTTTGTCAGGTAAAAATAATACAAAGGATGAAATCAATTCCATTTGGCCTCTGGGCAAACCCAGAACAGGACTAGGCCCGAGTTTATTTACATTGGAAACTGGTAAACAACAACATTTTACCGAATAGATAATCAGATTCCAGGTAAAGCGAAGCGAAGGCCCGGAACGTGTGGAGAATGTCTTATGTAATTAGCGTAGTAATAATATGTTGTAGATAACACGCCAGTGGCTACTTCACTCGTCGCACGGTACCTCAGAAGCGCGGTAGTCAGTGGCCAAGGTCTACAATATAAACACTCCACATTATTATAGTCAATTGAGTGAGCAATGATACGATCGTTTGGCATGGCAGCAATTTTATAGACGACGTTCAAACTGTTTGTATCCTCATAGGCATGTCTATTTCGCGAACTGTTCAGAATTAGTAGTTGTTGAACATATTTTAAAGGTTCTTTTGTTATTTTTTTTGTCGCAAAACTTGGAGGATATTGGGAGAACTTTGGCGTGGGTCTAGAGAGCACGAAACTGGTTTTGTTAAGACTACAACCAGTTACGAATGTAAACAAAAACGTGCCGGGCGGCGGAGGCGCCGATCTTGCGCAACACATATCATTTGTGGCATAGCCGCATTAATTGGATGACAATTAACTTGCTGTAAAATCCATCTATCTGTACTTGGGAGTTTATTAAGATGTTTATGGTTCTGATTACTTTAATTAAACTTGTGTTATGGCTAATGGAAACGTAGGTACCATCTTAGAATTAATCAATTATGAGTCTATCTATCTGTAGAGATTACTGAGTTACTGACTAAAGAGATAAACTAAAGATGTTAAAAACAAGCAAACTATTCGGTTTCTGCGATCGTCTTAATGTTTTAGTTGTTCCAAGATGCCTCGAGGTTCACTTGGCTACTATTCAAAGTGCCACTAACCAAATAACTTATTGTTGTTAGAATGGGACTATTTATCGGCTGTAGTTTCTCGGAGAAAACGAAAGTTGGAAACGGACAATACGTATCAGAAACGGACAACAGTGACACCTTCCGATTGTGAATATTCTCTTACCACGAACCACCACCAAGAAGTGGGTTATTCCGCTAACCCCCACGTAACCTAGTGTTAAACATGAGCTTTTCTTGTAGACAAAACAACTGGATAATGGCAACATGATCACGGGAACGTAGGCAAACCACATTGCCTGGGTCTCTAAGGCAGTGTAACCTATAGATGTCGACCTTAAAATTTTGGTACTCTTGCTGTACTTTTGTTAAATTCTTAAATTATAGGTGCCTTCAAAAAAATGCTGCAGAAGATTAAGTTTTACTTATACTCTCAGGAACAATCTAGCCTACAAGTTCAATACGAAAATAAAATAAAAACCCGGACCTACCAAAAATTACTCAAGATTAGACGTAAATAAAATTAACGTTAATGAGCTCGGTCAATATAAATAGCAACAAAGCACTCGACACCGTGAGAAGTTAAACAGAACATAAAAATGTGTGGGTGTTTAACTTTTAATGGTGTGCTTCACACCACTCGAACGATTAACGAGATATTAAAAAATATTATTAGATTCTAAGAGCTACCTTACGTAGACTGTAAAATATTTATGTTAGAACTTTATAATTATTAATTTGTTATTAAGTTAGGCGGTGAAGAGGCTGATGATCGATCACTTAATATTAATTGCTGTGATGAAGAGATAATCGACTCCGCAGTGTGAAATATTACGCCATTGCAGTTTATAGGTGATCAACCTGAAAAGGGCAGAGTAAATGGTTATAGATCTTCAGGCAGGATTGTCCAAAAAACACATTTTAGATTGACGAAGAAATCCACGTAATCATGCATGAAGGTACGAAGAGCGTTCAATGTAATCTCGGTATGAGAGTGATTTACTAATAATGTGGGTAATTTGACTTATGAATGAATTAATTACACTATCTAAGGGTATAAAGGTAAAATTTCATTAGTTGTGATCATTAGTTTGCTAGTTATCCTTAGTCAACGACGACTGGAATGGCTAACGTGACAATGTTGAAGACGATCGAGCACAACACTGTTATTAAATTCCTTACCAAACAAGGAAAATGTCGAAAAGCTGTTCACGAAGAGATGGTGGCTGTTTACCAAGATTCTGCACCTTCATTTTCTACGGTTCAAAAGTGGTCAAGTGAATTTAAAAGGGGCCGAGAGAGTATGGAAGACGACACTCGCTGGGGTAGCCCGGTTACTGCCTAGACGGTAGAAAACGTGAAAAAAGTTGAGAAGCTTATACTGGAGGATGCCCGAATGAAGATGAAAATGATAATAAAGATGACCCCACCTTTCCTTTGGTACCGTATACACTGTTCTTCATGACATTTATCTTTCAAAAGTCAGTGCAAGATGAGTGCCGCGAACGCTCACGGTGCCTCAAAAACAAGTGCGAATTGAGTCCTGTAGAGAGTTTTGAGAGTTCTGTGGTGAAGTTCGATCAAGTTTTTTCGATCGAATTGTTACTGGAGATGAAATGTGGGTTCATCATTATAACCTTGAAAGTAAGCAGGAGTCCATGCAGTGGCACAAGAAGGGTACTGCGCCCCCTAAGAAATTCAAATTCGTTCCGTCTGCCGGAAAAATCATGGCCAGTGTTTTGGGACTCAAGGGGAATTTTGGTGAATGACTACACAAAAAAAGGTGAAACCATAAACGCAGCAACCTATGCATCTACTTTACGAAATTTAAGGGAAGTAATTAAAGAAAAAAGACGGGGTAAACTGACCACCGATGTGTTCCTTCTTCACGACAACGCCCCGGTCCACACGGTGCGTGTTTCCAAGGGTGCTATGCGAGATTGTGGTTTCAAAGAAATTAACCACTCTCCCTATAGCCCGGTCCTATACTCAAGTGATTATTAATTGTTCCCTGATTTGAAAAAAGACTTCGTGGGCAAGGATTTTCCAACGATGAAGAGCTCAAGGCAGCATGCGCATTTTTCAGAGAAAGAGGAAAATTATTTTGTACAGGGTATTGAAAAGTTAATTTCGAGAAGTAATAAATGCATCGAGGTAATGTGGGATTACATTGAAAAATAAAAATAATTTAAATTGAATTTAGTTTTTTTTATGCCGATACCGAGAATACATTGAACTCCCTTCGTACAAGTCGTACACTTGCTAATGAATAAACCGCCTGTTTCAATAAGAAAATTTGTAAACGTATAGATGGAGAAACTAAAAAAGTTGTAACTGCTACAGAAATCAACCGTCCTTATATTACAGACTTTTATTTTTGTTAAATAGAACCTCTATAAGAGGCTTAACGAGTCTTTGAGTGGTTGAAGTTACAATGGCTAAAGCTGTTTACACAAGGGGTCCCTCAGGGTACTATACTTATATCATACTATAGCATTCGACTCATAAAGCTTTCAAGCATTGTGACTAAATTCTTTGTTGGTAATATGGGTAGTATCGTTCACATTTGAGTATCTACCTACTATTATACATAAATAAATTAGGCCGTCACAGGTAACCACTAAACCTATATTACATAATAATCTATGAATATATTAACATCACTATTGTAAAGGGAATTATGTAAATTTTATTGCTGTGTATGATAAAAACAAAGAAAAGTCATTAGAATCACACCGGTTAGTTAGCATGTTCCTTTTGAAGCCAGAACATACATACATGATTATTACTGACCATAATTTAATAGTCATTGTAGTAATCTTAGTTGTATTATGTATTCCTAATGGTACTGATGGGATTATTGAAAATCGTTTGTGTTATATTATGATCATAGGTAAGATAGGATAGATAGGTAAAGTAAGGGAGGATTAAGTAATAGTAACACAATATACGACTGTATTTTAAAAATTTTGTTGGCTTCCATATTTTTTTTTGTTCATTTTCATACGATAGCACGTATCTAAACGTGACTATGTAAATCAGATATGTTGCAAAAGTAGAAAGTAAGTTTTGAAAATGATTAAAAATACCACATCAGGTGACGCTTGATGAAAATAATACAATAATAATACAGCAGTGGAGGACAATTTAAGACAGGAATTTGCGGAAAGTTACGATCATCAGTTGTGTGAAAAGTCATAAAACGTTTACGAGGGAGACGTGTATATTACAGCGGATATAGAGGATCACACTGTAGAGACAACGCTACTATTGTGTAGGTACAATTTTTTCTAGAGACAAACTGCTGGTGTAATGTTCATACTGTGGAGCCTGCTCGCTCAGATTCCTACCCAACTGTTGGCATATTTTGTAACAGAAAACATTTGACGAGGCCGTTCGAAACCGCACATAAAATTCTCCGAATAAATATAGAAGCGTATAAGATGAAAGTTTACAAACACACAGGTTGGACTGGCGCCAATTTTTGACAGACCGTATAGTGGACCCAGGTCGAACATTGACGATATTCTGTAGCATAATATTGAGCTACAAAGTAAATGGCATGCTATGAGAGATTTATTGTTAGTTCCTCGAATTAGATTTTATTGGTTCGTATTTTGAATAGCTGCTAATAATATTTACAACAACAGTGTTTTGTAGCAGAAAACGAGCAAAAAGTGTTTTCCTAAACACTGACCAATATTGTGTATTCGTGAGCGTTTTGATATTATGTAACTCGAAGAAAGTACCAAGTGTCAATGCATAGTTGTACCTTAGTCACAAAGTCTTAAGGATGTGACCTGTGACTGTGACACGATTTACGATAAAATTAGAAGTGCCTACATAATAATAATCATTATATCTAATGTAACAGAGTAAAGAAATGAAGAAAATGTAGACTATAGTTGAACGTAGTTTCTTTCACTGGGAAAACATAATGTGGATTCATTTTAGAAAAGAAAAATTTTAAATCAATGAAAAGTGTTGTCGCTTTTTCAGTTTGATGTAGATGTTGCAGAAGCGATAACTTAGATGTTCCTAGTAGATAGATCTTGTATTCCTTTTACTTCCTTGCTTTACATCCTTTGTAAGCGGGCTGTAAAGATTCTGGTATTTCGCTTTAAAGAAACCACATTCTTTAGTCTATTTATATATTTAGCATTGAAAGGGCTGCTTGTTTAAATAATTCTTGTTATAATTCGATACCTGAACCGGTAACCTGATTCGGTAACCTATGTTTTCAGATGTGAAATCGCAGGACACTCATTTAACTGATACTGAAAAGCAAACCTTTAGTTACCTTTGACTGTTTTTTATGTCCAAATCTGTATTTCATATGATTAATTTCCTCCTTTTATATAATCTTAGAATGTTTTTAATATTTTTATACTTTGACATTTTTATCGTTAATTGTCATGTCAGTTTTCTTTTTCTTTAAAGCTTAGGTACATGTCCCAGTTAGTGTAATAAGGTCAGGTTCTCTCTGAAAGCCGCTTTATGGTTTCTGGCCGACTATCAATTTATGATTAAGTTGAATTACTTTTTGAAACAAGATACATTTACATCTGTCTAGTAAAAATATGGGCCTTCAGCCCAAATAAAGGCAGTCTAGTTTTGACTTTCAAACTTATCAGGAGTTTTTATTATCTTGGTGAGCACCGGTGACCAGCTCAAAGTCCTCCCTCGGACATCTGGGCCCCAATGCTGGGGTAGTCCTGTTGTTTGGCGCATGGATGCCGTAGACCGGACTCCTAGGGCCCTATTGCATGTCGGCGTGAGGATGCTGAAGCCCGGGCAGTTCCGAGTCCCACCCCGCTCCTGCGTTGATGCCTATGGACCTGTTCCTAATCCTAATTACTTTTATACTTTATGTTTTTGTATTGTACTAAGATTGTACACTTATTTTTTATATAAAATTTCATGCCATCGTCGCAGTTCAAAGAATAGGTTTAAAAAAAAAAACTTGCGATATGACCCGAAGATTGCAGAATAGGCAGTAAAAGATATGCTTGTATTTTTAAATTGCATATAATTTTTAAAGGGCATTATATCGATGGTCGAGTTTTGTCGCTTGTCAATAAGAGGCCTAGTACGCTTTGCGTTTTTAATGATAACTTTGGGATTTTTTGCTACCGGTGATCAAATTTGAATACCGGATTCCTATAATTTAACTGAAAGTTAAAATTTTAAAGAAACTCTCTCGTACCTTTCCCGAAATCCAAAACCATAATCTGCGCCGCTTTGCATAGAGAAGATAAGATTCAAATCTTATGATTGGTTGATTTGTATTGACAAAAATATTCACGTATTTATAAGAGCAAGGGTGTAAGGATGATTCATGTTCAAAAAAGATTCGCGTATTTATAAGAACCGGGTGTAAGGATGATTCATGTCCAACAAAGTATCTTTCAATTAATTGAATCACCGGCTAACGCTTTGCTGTTATTTTTTAAAAATTACAAGAGATATCTTACTTAAAAGCTGATATTTAAAGACAGAGTGAAAGTTGATTTTAGTGCGCAGGAATGTTAGCGAAACAAATTCTGTTTCTTATCGTTAAAAACGACATGTAAATAATCAGAGGGACTTTTTGTTTTTCGTATGAACAATCGTAAAACTGCCCAGATTCAGATTACCGCAGATTTTATATGAGCGCGCCTGCGCCGCTAAGCACCGAAATGAAATTCACGATAATTTTAAAGTTATAATTACGATATGTTTTTGTCAAAATAAGTCGAAATAAGCATTGAAGTATGACTGTTTGAATATCCTCGTAAAATATGCCTTAACAGGTAGTCAATAAATTATTTAAATATTCAGCACACTTCAGCAATAACATTTGGTGTTAATGATTATTGGCGAAGCTTAGGAAGTAAAACATACTTTAAGCTTGAGCTTACTCAAATATGAAACTGTTATACACGCTTTTGAGTATGGCGGAAACCAAATGTTATGTTCAGAAATTCCTTTGTCACTTCGCATATTATAAGGCGATGAAGCTGATGCTGTTAGTCAAAATAAGCATAATATTTGTAATTACGATAGTCATGCATGATCCAAAAATATGTAAGGTTGTCCTATTTTATTTCGGGTTTACGATTTTGGCATAGAAAACTGTTCTATTTTGTTTGTGAAATCAAATGCGTCTAATATCGATGTAGTCCAAGGGTTTTTATATTTTATTGCAGTATATATTATATCTAAGTCCCAGAATGATACATCATAGGTTCTGTGATTGGCACAATCTCGTGAATGCTGTCTGAAATCTTTTTAACATAATAACCCACTATGGAAAAGTTTGATCGCAATTGCTCTATTGGTCTCTATTCTACATATTTATATAACATTGATCGATGCGTTATTAACCCGCGAAAACACGTTACATTGTGTCAAATCTTAAAATTATAAAAGATTGGTACTTGAGCTAACCACAGGGTTTAGACATTCATAACCAGCGGCGTAATTACGTAACACACTAACAGTAGGAATAAGTTTCATTTTGACAGTTCAACAACATTCATTGCGTTATTTACGTTGTTGAGCAGACAATTTTTTTTTTTTTTTTTTGAAAATATGAAGTAATGGATTAGCAATAGGCTTCAAAATGATACGGCTTGGGCGGAGCACCGCCGTGTCCTCGTGGCGGCGATCGGCGGCGGCGACCTCTCGCGTCCGGCCCTGGTTCAGGCCATGGTACGGAGCGAGAGGGAATGGGAAGCCGTCACCTCCTTCTGCGAAGCAGTAATGCTCGCGAAGGAGGAGGCGGAGCGCGAAAGGGAGAGGCATTCTCTGCGCCCTCGCGCCACTAGCCGCCGCAGGAGGAGGAGACACCCTGGGCGTCGGGAGTCGATTGCCGACTCCCGGCCACCGTAGGCGCGGGCTTGCGGACGGCGGGCAATGGGCAGCTCGCCGTCCGGTAAGGACCAGGCCCGGGTCGACGGCGCGTCGTGTTCCACGCGCGCCTCAAAGAGATGTCAGCAAAATTGACGGGGTCCGAGAGGACCGATGCCTGCCGGGGCTGCGGATTGTTCGAAAGAGTTACCGTGGCCCTGGCGCACAGGCAACTGAAGGAACACGGGTGGGTTTTAGTCAGTAAGAGTCTGACACGCCCTTCCGCTCCGCCCAGAGCGGGAGAGGTCATTTGATGATTTCCCACCCAAAAAAAAAAAAGGCTTCAAAATGATTCAGATTGTGATAGATAGTGTGTTACGTAATTAGGGTGCATGTTTACATTTTTTATTAAATAAAAAAATTGAGTGGTTGAAGTTATCTATTATCTACAAACTATGGCGGAGAGTATCGACTCTCCGATTATTAAAAGATTTGTGAGAAGGAGAATCACTAAACATCAATCTGGGGATGTCCTTTTCACAATACTATTTATTCTGTCTTCTTCTCTATTGTATGTTAACTACTAACACTAGAAATAAGATATAATATTGTTTACTAACACGCTGGATAATTGTTATCCGAAAATAAAGAATATTATTATTATTGTAAATCCATTACTAAATCTATGGTCAAATCATCTATCGAGAACAGAAGCCATTTTATTTTATCTATTCTAAATTCAAAATGCTTAAAAAATGGCGCAGCCAATCTACAATACATAACCGCTCTCAAGTTTCCAGCCAGTAGCTACACAAAAATGATCGCCCAAATTATGGTATTGTTCAGAAACCTGTTTTGTAAGCCGGTTAGACCGGACTGGGACGACCAAATTCTGAGAAACCCAGTCATCGTCGGAAGGATATGAGCTATTAGCCGTTACACCTAGTTGCAATATTAATGATGCGCTCCGAACCGAACTGAATAGATTAGTTAGAAGATGGGTTGATTTTTTATGGAATTATTGTCTGTGATCTTCTAGACTCCGTGTCCGTGTATTATAACCAGTGAATTCGTTTGGATCTTTCGTATTTAAATGGATTTTAAATGAATATCTACTTTCACATTTTAATTTCAAAAAGCTTTTAAAACGATTTCCGTTACAGTTGTTTTTTCTCTGGATGTTTATGCAAACGTATTCTCGTGTCTCGTGTGTTGCATTCACAGTCACTTCTTTTTTTCCCTGAAACAAAATAAAATCTAATCAGTCAATTTTGTAACAGGAAAAATAAAGGGAACCTATCTACCTACTTGTTATCTACATAACAGTGTAGTTGTTAATGAAATAATGACGAGACTAAAGCCAGCTCAGACGGAGCTTGATTGCTATACCAGGCATTACGTTCAGTTGAATCATGGGCGATGCTAACAGGGATTAACAATTAAAGTGGCCGCTGACCTACGCCCACGTGCTTCTGTCACAATTTTCATCTAACAAGACTCGATGGTACATGTCGAATAAAGGAATAGGTACAGGAGAATATAGAAAAAATACGTGAAAAACTAACATTGTTCGTGCCATCTCCGGTTATAGATATACGGTTCTTGGAAAAAACAGATGAGATATAAAAGAGAAAATGTTCTTTATTTGGATGAAACATTTTGTATGGTCCAATGTAAAAAAATATTATATCCGAAATAGATACAGTAGGGAATTTACTTCTGAATTGGAAATATCCTGGGCAAAGAATATTTCTTGCATAATGCAAAAAATACCTTATATCGGGCGCTTTATGACAAACAATCAGCTCCTCAGTTTGATATCTTGAAAGATTTGTGAACTGCACGAACTCCAACATTAAACCAAGACCCAGAAAAATGTAGATTTGATTATACGGTCTATTGAGTAGATACCGAAGCTGTGTCCTTCAAAGATGAATTTTATCAAAAATATCATGAACAAAATCAACTTTAGATATACAAAGCAATCGTAGGTGCACACGGCTACATATCAAGCTATACATTTCCAGTATAAGCTGACATCTCGTACGGAAATCCTATACAATGTGAGCCCAGCTTGTACTGGAAATGTATAGCTTGATATATAGCCGTGTGTACATTGCTATTTGAAATAGCTTATAGAATTGCAAATTGTCGGTATAGGTACTACATAAAGTACAGTTCACTATCGATATTATCGGTCTAGTACTGGCCATCATGGCTCCGTAGTAGGTCCCTAATTGAAATCGGATCCCTTTGACAAATAACCGTAACAACCTTGATTGGCATTGTTTAGACTAGCCGTACTAAAGGCCGAAGGTGTATTAAATTAGTTTTGTTACCTAAGCTTAGTTGAAGTTGAGTTTATTATTGGTAGAATTTCTATAATATCGTAATTTTCCGGCCTTATCCAAATTTATGTGGAGTAGACACAGTGTATATTCTTCTACAGCGTATTGTTGGTCTTCCCCTACTCTTCCAAATTGATATTTAATGCAGATATAATCTTAGATATAGATACCGATATGAATTTCTAGGAAGTTTGAATTTGATGTGGATGTCTTTAAGTCAGTCACCATTTCCTTGTAAAACAAAAAAGAACATTATAAATTCTAGATATCTATATGATAAGCCATTACTAATAGAAGTAACCTATTGTAAAGTATACGCAATCGGTGATAAAATACAAGTCTATTAGGATATACTCATTGATATGAACAATAAATATATTGAATGACTTGAAATGAATGAATTTGACCTTTGTTAATTGATAGAGACCGCTATCGATGAGTTAGTCGTAAAATATATATTATATCAGAAGAATATGTCTATGTATGCATTGTAGTTTCTGCCTATTGTGCACGTGTCAAGTGTGAAGTAGTTAGATAATTTGTACTGATTACGACGTTAATTGATACAAGCCTTTTTATATCAGAACTTCTCAAGTTGTTGGCAATATAAATGCTAAAACGCTATAATATCTACCTACGCACTTGGATTGCCTACAAAAATTCAGGATCCGAGGTTAAAGACACATTGAAATGATCTAAGTTTGTATTAGTTTTCTGAGTGTTTATGGATGAATTACGTGCAGGCTGAAGATAAATGATATTAATTTAAGGTTGGGTTCTTCAAAACTCAAAGCATTTATTTCAAATAAAGGCACTTTTGAATTTTCAAGGGGTCGGTCGGTCAGAAAGTTGAAACTAGTTGCCCATTCCAAAGCGTAGTAGGTACCTAAGGAGAAGAACGAGCAAGAAACTCCACGGACACTCTTTTAAATCAAAATATGGTTACAAAAATATTGGTTACATCATTCATGTTGAAATTATGTATGTGAGAACGATGCAGAACGTTAAAAGCGTCCGTAATAAAAAGACAAAAACAATTCAAATTAAAATAAGCCGTGGCAGCTAAGAGATGACCAGTCCCTACTGATGGCGCCCGTTCACGAACATGATCGCATGTGGGTATCTGGTTCATAAAAGCCACATCAATAAATTGAAACGATAAACCTGACACAGTACACTCATTAATGTAATTTACATTCTTGCATTCCTTATCTACATCAGAAACATTCTGCTAAATCAGTAGCTCAACTTTGACATATTAATTATTTTAATAGTAATCATAAAAGCAATAGATACTGCGGTCCAATTAGTTCCTATTGCACTTTACACTAAAAATAGAGAATTGAGATCACGGAGCGTTTGTCATAATTGCTGAATGCACTCCACTAATCAGTGGGAATTAAACCAGTTAGCAGTAGTTCCTTGGAAGTGATGACGGCACAATGGATCCTATTAGTGATGACGTTAATGTGTGCTATTAATTAGCGGAGCAGAGCTGGATATTACATAATGTACGGGGTTGTTTCTTAGAAAATAATACGGAAAACTGTACAAAAAATCTCGGGAAGGAACGGCGTAATGTACGGGTATAACGAACACATATTGCCTGAGTATCCGAATCTAAATAATCTGTACTTCTTTTAACTAATTGGGTAACGACTTGTTGAGGATAATAGTGAGTTCTTTGTTTTCGTGTCCTTGTGAACTGATAGTGATTTAAGTTACGTCACTTGTTCTGAAAACAATAGGTAGACTTGTAGCCAAAGTTGTCTCATTAGGTACAAGGCACTTTCGGATTAGCAAAAGCTCTGCTTCTAATAAAATTCCTTCCCATAATATTTATAAAGCAATAAACATTTTATCATAAGCTGCTATCTCAATATATGTTCCCTGGTAATATATGGAGTATTTTGTGGTTCTATACCCTAATTACGTAATACACTATCAATCACAATGAGTCATTTTGAAGCTAATCTATTGCTTCATATGTTCGAAAAATTTGTCTGCTCAACAACGTAAATAATGCAAGGAATGTTGTTGAAGTGTCAAAATGAAAGCTATTCTAGTGTGTTACGCAGTTACTGATGTTACCCCGCAGTTATTGATGAAGGCATTAAAGGTGCCTTCAAACAGACGAGACCCGTGACGCGAATCGCACGCGACATAAAGGCACCGCTCGTTGCATGACAGTCGGTGCCTTTATGTCGCGTTCGATTCGCGTCGTGTGTCGCGCCTGTATGAAGGATCCTTTACCGGAACCGCTACACTGATAGATATCTCCGAGAAAGAGGTGACAACCCGTCTCGATCCGATGTTATCCGATAAAAGTATCGATACTGACATTATTTATAATCAGAGAAATATTAACTCGATTCCGAAGAGGGAAACACAAAAGATATTTTTTTTTAAAGAAAGTATAAAATTTATTTTGAATTCATCTACGTTTACCGTTTTATTAAAGTTTTCAAGATCACTGCCTGTGCGCTAGATATGAATATAAAATGGAATGTTGATTTCACAAACTAGATTTATTTTTATTGAGTAACTTCTTTAACAACATAGAGATGGAAATATCAGAATAAACCCAATACTGTATTACTTGTTATGCATAGAAATTGAAAAAAGAATGATAGATATGTCGACATCCAGTCTATTTTGAATGTCGTCTCCAATACAGTTGGCTTCCATTCCGCCGGTATGATGGTACAATGGAGACTTTGAACTATGAAATACTGGTGTATATTGAAAATATCTAGAGTTACTGACAGGGTTATTCGTTATTAGATAATTGAGTACCTTATATGTGTATTGTTGTGGTTTATAAAAATAACTGATACCAAGTAATGTTTGAGGTTTTTTTTTACTTTATTACTAGTTATTAATATTATTACTAATGTTTCGCTGACCGTCAGTCCGTCTGTCTGTCAGCGGGCTGTATCTCTTGAACCGTAATAGGTAGACAGTTGAAATTTACACAGAGTGTGTTTTTCTATCGCCGCTATAACAAAAAATAATAAAAATAAAATAAAAGTAAAAAAATAAATTTATATAAAATTGTGGGGGACCCTATACAAAAGGTGTTTAAAAAAAAAAAGAAGTTTTGTATCATATTGTACAGTGGTACGAAACCCTTCGTGTGCGACTCCGACTCGCACCAGGCCGTTCTTTTTTTAAATCGTCGTTCGTTTTATTCGTCAGGTTACGTTAAAAGAATTTAACGTACCCTGACTTTTGGAATTCTAATTGAAGAACCGCTAAAGGCTCCCACAGACAGGCGCGACGCGACAGCGCTACACAAAGGGCCGCTCGTCGCGCGACACTCGGAGTCTTTGTGTCGGGCGTCGCGTCGCGCCAGTATGTACGAGCCTTAATACCAACGGCTCAAAAAATAATGGGGAACGCGATGTTATTGGGGATAAAAGCACTAGTATTATTATGCTTAGGAAGACCATAATTTCCTGAAATAAATTATTATTGAATTTAATTTAAAAGCTTGGAAAAGTAAAGTATTTAACTATGATTGTTAATAGGTACCAACAATAAATGACTTACCTAACATCGTCAGTTATTAACCAAAAGATAAAGGAGGATGACACAACGGGGTCAAAGTGGATGAGGGTTGTCATAAAGCGTGACAAAGTGTTGCCAGAACACACAATAGAACTTCGACACAAACAAGTATTGTTCGCTAATGTTGCCAGTATCACGTTACAGTTTCTATTAGACGTCCCGATTATCATTGTTTAATGGAATCATATACAAAGGAAAGCTGTCATAGTTTTTGTTTTCATGTTTTATTATTTGCTTCCATTAGTGTTACATCGTTCTTTTGTAGTTATTGTACCAGTTAATGGGATTTTAACCTAAGGTGTTGCCAGCTTTTAAGATGTTATGTTATGTTTAAGAAATGGAACGTCCTGTTTTTAAAATTCGAATCTGGGTCATTGAAAATTCATTTCATAAGGTTTGTTTTTTAGGTGTTTGTCCACAGTGGACTGCGATAAAATCTGTCAGGTTTTAGTTTCTTTTCCAGATGGCCAGTTTCATAAAATTATTATCAACGTGTGTCGTACGGTGTCGTTTAAGCCGAATCTTACATCTTAAAAAGAGAGCGTGTTTTCCACGGAATTTCATCCACTTCTATTTTCCATTTCCTTTTGACACTTTTCTGAGAATTTTTTCCCAATGGTTCTCTAAAAATACATATCGGAAGGTAAAATATATTTGAATACAAGACTTATGAATTAAATATACCTAGATGTATTCCTGCAATTATTGAGAAAATGTTTAGAGTTCGTCTTTGTTCCTTTGACTAAAGATAATTTATTGGTAGGTCAATAGATGATTTTTTGTGTACGATGTTCCTAAGCTGGAACAACTTTCAACAGTTTTCTGTTAAACTTGCAAGTTTACGATTTTTACAAAAACGTAAATTATTTAGTTCCATCCATCGAGAGACAAATTTGTTGAGAATAGAAATAAATTATCTTCTCTCTTAGGCCTCGTTTCTGGAGACGCGTGGCTTCGAGCGTCGCGTGCGGAGGCGCGACCCGCACTAAATTCAAACTTACGGCGTTGTATGAGAGCGTTTACGGAGAGGCGTTTTTACACGCGTTTGTTTGAATTGTAGCATTATTTGCGGATGACGACGCCGCGTCGCACGGGGCGTCGTCGGTCGCAGCGCCGCACGCGGCGTCTGTCGCAGCGTCGTACGCGGCGTCGGTCGCAGCGTCGTACGCGGCGTCGATCGCAGCGTCGTGCGCAGCGCCAGCTTTCTTGTGTCCTGGGCAGTCTTGTTCTAATAGTAACAACGAACAAACGTGTGTGTAAATATGGACGATTTAGACTTATTATTGCTCGAAGACAATAATTGCTTAAAAAGTTTGTTATTTACCGTTACAGCGGCACCTAGATTTACATTAGGCGAACGGGAACAATTTGGAGAATATGCAACTCTTTCTCTCCCCCTCCCCTTTCTACCCCCCGCAGGGTTAGCCGCGTCCGCCGCCGCGTAGCCCGCCGCGTCCACCGCCGCGTCCGCAGCTACACTTCACGCGACGCGCCATGACCCTCGGCTCCATGAACGAATTCGTACTTAATCATATGTTTGTTTTTGTGCGTGTGAAGACGCGGACCGCTGCACGCGCCGTCTCTTTGTGAACGCAAAAAACGTCCAACGCAACGCTAGACGCCACACTGCACGCGACGCGCGAAGCCACGCGTCTCCGTAAACGAGGCCTTAGGGCCGGCGCACACCTGGCGAGGCGCAGCGCGGAGCGGTTGTCACTGCCAAACAAATATCAACGTTGCATGCCTAAAAATAAAGTGGAAAATAAATAAATTGAGACGCGCGCCTCTTTTCGCTTAGACGCGCTCTCGAGCTAATGGAAGTTTATTTATATTCAACTTTAAATCAACCCGTGCAAGGTCGATATTTGTTTGGCAGTGACCAATGCGCTGCGCTGGGTCTCGCCAGATGTGAGCCGGCCCTTAAGCTACGGTTTCCTAGAAGGGCGGTTCCGTCATAATTATTATAACGGCTGTCATGAAAATTTGCTATTTTTACCAATATTAAGGTGTTAGGTGGGTGGTGGTGATTTCCCTCACAAAAAAAAAAATTGTGTGGTGGTGTGGTGTGTGTTAAGGCTCTTACAAACAGGCGCGACGCGACAGCGTGACACAAAGGCACCGCGTGTCGAGCGACGAGTGGTGCCTTTGTGTCGTGCTGTCGCGTCGCGCCTGTTTGTAGGAGCCTTTAGGTGTGTGTCATTATACCTAGGTACTTATGAATAAACATGCGTCTGGGACAAAGTCTGAGGTATCTAATGAGTTCAAAAACAAATGAAAGTGTTACTCAAGCGCTAATCTAATGCTGGGTCCACTGCGCTAATTTTCTACGAAAATGTATTAGCAAAACAGCCAGTCCGCTGCGAATATTGAGTAAACAATGTTTTAGTTAGAAAATCTCTTTTCAAAAATGAGATCCGGCGAGGAAGACGTGTCGGCTGTTCTAGCAATAGTAGATTTGGTTCTACAAAGAAGAAATAGAAATAGATTCCGTGTCCGACCAAGTTCGTTCAATTATTTATCAAGAACTGAAAATTGATGATCTTTAAAGTCGCTTCAGAATGTCGAAATTAATTTTTATACAGAATCTGGTATAAAAAAACGGTTTTCAGAAAGCGATTTTGAAGAGCTATTATCATGCACTTAAAACTTAATAATTCACGGAACGTCTTCGTCTGGAGAACACTAACTTGAAATGAGTGACTTCACCCCCCCGCAAGCAAACTTGGGGGATGTTATCCGTTGGTTGTGGTAAACACGATATTGTGTGTTTGCTAACAAAACAGTTAGGCCACGCCCCCTTTCGGTTAGAAAACAATGTGTTTGTTAAACACGAAATCATGGCGCAGCGGACCCGGCTTAACTTATTCACGAGCAGTGAAAGTTTTCTACTAATTCGGATGTCTCTCCAATTTCCATTTTACTAAAAGTTACAAACTAGACCTAGGTAATTGGGTAGAGCCTGCACCTAAGTACCGAGCTCTAATTAATAGAATACCTTTACCGTACAGGTATTGTACCTTACATAATATTATTTTCCTAATCTTGCGTAGTATTATTTTCTAAGCCCAAGTTACATAAACTCAAACTCAAACTCAAAGCATTTATTTCAAATAAACCAATTACAGGCACTTTTGAATTGTCAAGGGGTCGGTCAGTCAGAATGATGAAGCTAGTTACCCATTCTAAAGCGTAGTAGGTACCTATGGAGAAGAACGGGCCAGAAACTCCATGGACACTCTTTTAAATCAAAATATGGTTACAAAATAATGGTTACATCATTCATGTTGAAATTATGCATGTGAGAACGATGCAGAATGTTAAAAGCGTCCGTAATAAAGAGACAAAAACAATTCCAATAATAAATTAAAATAAGCCATGGCAGCCAAGAGATGACCAGTCCCCACTGACGGCGCCCGTTCACGAACATGACGTATGGATCAGCACCATTTAGCTCAACCATTTTGAAGGGAACTTAATGATCCAACACACACGTCACCACCAGCGAAACCGCGCCAAACCAGCAAACAGCGCCACCGCCATAAAAGCTCTGCTCGCGTAATCCCATTTCCAATGACGAGAAAAAGCTTTATATATGTACATGCAAATCGAATGCGAATCCGTAATTTCCGTGGAAAGGCTGGCCTACGTCGTGTTATAATTAAACTTTCATAACAAATTCTCTATATCAAATCAACGCCCGCCCGTCCGTGCATTGAATACCAAATAGGATTGGTTCCCTCGCGAATGCACTGACTATTTCAGGCACAAATCTAGGTTAACGTAATTCTGCACGTTTCATGCGCACAAATTACGTCACTTTTAGACGGTTTAGAGCACCTGCACTTAGGGATCAAACGAATAATATCGATACCTGAGTAGTTTATCGATAGGCGGGAAATTCTTCGAATTCTCAAACGATACTGAACTTTCAAGATGTTAGTAAAAGTGTTTCTGTCAGTACAATTTACCTAAAAGTGACAGAAAAAGTTTCATTGTAAAATACGGCCGTTAGTTGGCTTTTCAAGGGTACTCATAAGGTGTCCCTTGGAAATATTTCCGACTTTCAACCACATTCCTGATATTGGATGGGTCCCTGAGACATCAGTGTCTTCAGAAAGGGTTCTTTTTGTTCGCGATTCGATCATGACATTCATGGGACTGATTCTTAATGAATCAGGATTGGTACTTATAATTGTAATAAGTATTTCATCGATACTTTTGAGTGACTTTGTACCACATCCCTCCATGAATTTCGGTATCCCGCATCGAAATCATTAAATAGACGTGATTTAAAGGTATATTGCTGGTTCCCAAACCGCTGTTTGGAGTCAAACCGTATGTAGATACATAATACTGGGTCAAATTAAATTAGCTAGCGAAACTCCGCAGACGTGACAGGTATCGGTATGTAAACATGATAAAACAAAAAATAAATTAATTTGGTGTTTTTTTTGTGGGGTCATCAACCGCAGTTATTGTATTCATTTGAAATATCAGTTAAAAAAATCTGTTATTTTGTGTAAACTCCACAGGCGTTTTTGGTATCGATATCTAAACACGATAAAACATATTTTTTTAACTCATAGGTACTTCATGTAACAACACTACCAGCGGTCGTTCACCCCAAAAAATACATCGTATCTTTTTATTTAGCTGTGTTTAGATATCGATACTCATCACGTCAGCGGAGTTTCGCTAGCTAATTTAATTTGAAAAATATTTTAGGCACTAAAATTAGATAACATTTGGTATCTTTTTTTTAAACAACTTATGTAACAATAATTTAACGATACAGTACAGTTATTCAAACATATTTGGCGAAATGTGTGTGTACTATAGGTAGGTACACACGGCTACATATCAAGCTATACATTTCCACTATTAGCTGACCTTTCATTGTACGGAAATCCTATACAATGTGAGATCAGCTTGTACTGGAAATGTATAGCTTGATATGTAGCCGTGTGTACAAGTCAACCTAAAGGCTCCCGCAAACAGGCGTGAGGCGACAGCACGACGCAAAGGCACCGTTCGTCGCGCAAAACGCGGTGCCATTGAGTCTCGCTGTCGCGTCGCGCCTGTGTGGACGAGCCTTAACCCTTTGGGGAATACAAGCGGGATGTTATGTATGTTATGTATCTTCAATGTACTTACGATGATATATTATGTACGATGACGATGATGTATCTTCAAAACCATTCAGGTTTTTGTGAAATAATGTAACTTAAATGTTTAGGTACCTAATTTAAGATATGTACAAAATGCAAGACGGCAAAAACACGAAATTATGGACTGTAATAGAGACTTATGGTTAAAGTAGAAAGGAGATGTTTTAAAATGGGCCAGCACCCTAATTACTTAACACATTATCTATTACAATCTGAATCATTTTGAAGCCTATTGCTAATCCATTGCTTCATATGTTCGAAAAATGTGTCTGCTCAACAACGTAAATAACGTAATGAATGTTGTTGAACTGTCAAAATGAAACCCATTCCTACTGTTAGTGTGTTACGTAATTACCCCGCAGGTCTATATGCACTACCTCAAAATAAACAGCAAAATCATTAGAATTCGGGAAAATACAGATAACTCATTTAAATGTAATACTGTTGAGGTAGTTAATTGATAATTAAGTATAAATTGTTTTTATCGACTTTCAAAATGGCGTCTCACCGATTTAGTTACTCTGTGCTTAAAAACAATGAGAATCAATCATAGATCGAACATTGATCATAGAAAGAGAAGTGTCAGCTGTCATAACAGTGTCAATAAACATGTCAAACGTCATTAACCATAATCAATCAAAATGACAGCTTATCGCCATGGCGAGTTTTTGTTGTGAGTTGCAATTTCAAGTGTAATTTATTGTGGTTTATCAGCAAACAAAGCCATTTTAAAGTAATTGAACGATAGAAAACTGTTTTAAATGTGTTTTCCTGTTTTTAAGTATAGTGTACAAGGACCTGGCCTAGATTCATACATTTTGGGATATTTCCTTCGCTTAAATAAAGACCTATAGCTTAATTCCAGGTTTTGCAGAAACATTAATCATTATTATGAGCATGACGGAGGTAGATACTATTTATGGACTTTTTGGAAATAAAATTATTTCCTAAATTATTATTAAATGCAAGCCAGTCAGTATTTTCCCGGTATTTTATCAGGAGTTCCATAACGATTGTTTTACAATTATTGATAAATCCATCAAATTAGTAAGTACCTACTAGTCGTCAGTAGATACAGGTATTATGTAGTTTATACGAATGAATAATTACAGAAGAACGACACTATTTTCTTTATTAATATTAAGATATTAGAGATATCGTCAGTAGTAAGTATTTTTTGTTTTTTCGCGTCCCAGAAAATCTATAGCGCTTTTCTTTATGTGATACCGAAGACAAGATCTACGGACATACAAAATGAAAAGCCGAGTAATGAGTTTTGAGCACAGATGAGCAATTCAATTAGTGCGAGCAAAGTTCAGCAGTGAGCTCATAACTGTCAAATTAAAGAGACGTGAGAATTCACAAATTTTTCGTTCCTTTAGGTATATAAGATAATAATGAAGTGTATTACATTCGTGTGTGATTCTATGCTGCGTGTACAGTCACGATCATAAATATGTATACACTTGCCTAAATTCAAAAGCGATTTTCTCCTCAATTTTTGAATGAAATTTTATGTTGTTACGAACATAATATTTTAGAACCCATAGGTTTATGTAAAATATGTCGAATTTCAACGTTGCATTCGTTATTTCACGAAAAAATCGCTATTGAAAGTTGCCAAGTGTTGACATAATAGTGCTCGGGACTGTACACTACGAGCTTCTGCTCGCAACGTTGTCCGCGTGATGATTTTTGTTTTGATATAAAACATTTTCTTATGACACTCGGCAATAGTGAAGTTTTCTATCAACGAAAGAATTTTCGAAATCGGATCAGTACCTTCTTCCCGGGATAACTTTTCAACCCCCAACGGAAAAAGAGGGGTGTTTTAAGTGTGTCCGTCTGCGGCAGCGTAGCTCCCAAACGGCTGAACCAAATTTGTTTTTTTTGTTGTTTTATTTGAAAGTTGACGTGGTTGAGTGTTCTTAGCTAAAAAAAAGAAAGAAGAAAGTCAGTTCAGCCGTTTTTAGAGGTTTTAGTTCGTGTCGGGAATATTTTTCATTTTATATTTAAAAAATATTACCTCTTTGTAATATTAGTTTCGGAGTTTAGAATAGACTAGAGGCAGACTTGGGTAGCAACCCAAGTGGAGACAGAGCTACGCCTTGCAGCTTTCCTCAGGACTTCCAGCCTTAGGGCCCGTCATGTTTTGCTGGTCCAGAGAGCCGTGCGCTTCGTTAGGCAAGTAATCACTAGACTCTAGAAGCAGCTTCGAGCAGTCTTAGTTGGTCTCAAGTCGAAGCTGCTCAAGTGTACGACACTTTTCGGGCGTTAAAATATGCCTTAGCATTTTTACTCAGTACAGTCAGGTAAATTTATTGTGTGTCAAATTGATTCACTACGTCAATTTAGCGTGTTTATAGCTTGTCAAAGAAGGACAGTTGTAATTTGAATATACGGGCAATTTAAGTTGGTAGCCAATTTAGTAAACATTTATTTTTTCTGACTTTACAATGCAGGATGTTTGTCGGATATTTTCCGACATCCACGCGGGTGAAGCCACGGGCAAAAGCTAGTAGATAATATAGGTTCTATGTGAATGCTACCTACACTTCATGATTCACACTGTTTACTACAATTATATGTATTGTTCATTTTGTGGTCAGACCATTTTTATTTCAAAATTAAATTAAATGTTTCTACTAAAACTTATTGAATTCTACTTATTAGAGCTATTCCTATTGTGGTCTACATTGTGACTAATTTCTGCTTATTCATTAGTAAAATAATAATATATTAATTGTGACTTGTCACAACAACAAATACTAAGGTACAAACCATAAATGATATTTACCTATATACATACAAAAAAAAAAAAAAAACCATACCCATATAAATTATATAAATATTTTACAATTTATAAAATTAATAATTTTTGAATTTTCCATTTTCCATAATGGAAAATTCCAAACGTCATTTAGGTACAAATTCAAAATTCATTACCAGATAATAAAGGCTCCTACAAACAGGCGCGACACAAAGGCACCACCTGTCGCGCGACGAGCTTTCCCCACAGTAGTTTCGGTTTCGCTTCCAGTGTTACCAGAATCTAAATTGTGTAACCCACTCCTAATAACTACCGCTTTAATTCTAAAAAAAAAAAACATTGCATTGTAAGTTTTAAAATACGTCCCGGTAGCATAAACCTGTAGCATAAGCATAATCAGCCTATAATGTTCCCACTGCTGGGACACAGGCCTCCTCTCGGTGAGAGGGAATGGGCTGTAATCTACCACGCGAGCCCAGTCCGGGTTGTTACATGTCACATGTCTTCGAATTTTTGGTTCTAAGACATGCTGGTTTCCTCACGATGTTTTCCTTCACCGTTTTGAGAGCAGTGGAGATGAAATAATTTACACAAAGTAAAGCCGCCTGTCAGGGTTCGAATCTACGACCTACACCTCGTAAGTCGCGACTGTTACCACTGGGCCACCACTGCTCTCGAGTTCCCGGTAACAAACATTTACATTAATTCAAGTTTTATAATATTACACAGAGTATATAGAGGCTAAAAAAAACTACTTAAAAAGAAAATTGAAAATTAGAAAAAAAGAAAAGATATAACTAAATCTATTTTGTTGCTCTAATATTAATATAATTAATGTGTTAAAAGGTATGCTTCGTAATTAGGCTACAGATATGGCTGAATTTCAAAGTAAACGTGTTTTATTACAATCGTTTCTTTCCAAATGTTTTGCAGACACACAAACACATGCATGCCATCAATCATACTTAAAGTAAATTACGCAAATTGCTCCATTAAATTAATTATTAACCTCAAAAATAATGATTGTACCTGCATATCAATCGCAATTCCGGCATTTATAAATAAATGCCGGATTATTATGAGTGTATGATAGTAAACGTATTTATTTGTTCAACTAGAATTAGAATGACAAAACTTTTTCAATTTACTAACGACCACCCTGCTACAACACTAATGGATTTCTATTTATATTTTTTTTATAATGTGAAGTTTTAAAATAGATCCATTCAAAGAAATTTCAAGTGTAGTAGGATCAACATTTTATTAATCAGTAATTTCACTACAGTATAGTCTTCAAATCGTTTACAGGGATTTGCTTAATCCATAAGTACCTACTAAAATTATAAATGCGAAGTAAGTCTCTCAGTTACAAGCACTGCATAAGCTAGTTTTGTTAGTTGTTAGTTGTTTTGTTGTTGTTTTGCTTGTTTTGTATCGTGAGTATAATTCACCTTAGGTCCCAAATACTCAGAAATAATTGTTGTCGATCGCAATTTAAATATTTAGAAATAAATGCCGGATTATTATAAGCGAATGATTGTGAACATATTTATTTGTTCATTTAGAATTAGAATGACAAAACTTTTTCAATTTACTAACGACCACCCTGCTACAACACTAATGGATTTCTATTTATAAAAACTGTTTTATAAAGTGAAGTTTTAAAATAGATCTATTCAGAGAAATGTCAAGGGTAATAGGATCAACATTTTATTGATTACTAATTTCACTACAGTGTAGTCTTCAAATCGTTTACAGTGATGTTTTAATCCATAAGTACCTACTAAAATTATAAATGCGAAGTAAAGGCTCGTACACACTGGCGCGATACGACGCCCGACCAGTCGAGCGACGAGCGGCGCCTTTGTGTAGCGCTGTCGCGTCGCGCCTGTCTGTGGGAGCCTCTACTCTGTCTGTAACTGCATAAGCTAGTTTTGTTATAAGTAATTATGATTAGGATAATTCTCCTTAGTTCCCAAACTAGGTATTTCTGTGTCTC
Organism: Dryobotodes eremita; assembly: GCA_917490735.1. Classification (NCBI taxonomy): domain Eukaryota; kingdom Metazoa; phylum Arthropoda; class Insecta; order Lepidoptera; family Noctuidae; genus Dryobotodes; species Dryobotodes eremita. Next base: position 20,301,887 of record OU823243.1, on the reverse strand, counting down.
AAGCTTTCACGGGGCACCAAACCAATTACCTAATGTGCTCGAGAAAATGTGTCATATAACACAGTCATGTAGTGTGTGGTCACACGACTGACATCACAGTCATTATATTGTATAGGCATTAGGTACTATGGTTCCAGTATTCGCTACCTACCCAATTACCTAAAAGAAATCCCTATGAACAACCTTATCGGGGAAACACTGACCACTGAACTGCCCGAAACTACAGTCATCAGTTCAGAAAACCCTAAAACGCCCGAACGCACAAAACTCACCACTTCAAAATGGCGGCTGACCGTGCGTTCCCGCCTCTTAGTTTTTAAATTTTTTGAATTTTATGCGTGGACCCACCTCTTTCGTACCAGGTTCTTTTGAAAGGTGGATAAATGTAGCATATTTTTGCTACAATCCGTGCGTGTGTATTGGGAATTATTTAATATTAATAATATAAGTAGATGCTTACGCAGATTTCAAATAACAAATTCGCCTTGCGACGGTAATTTGTACCATCAAACATCTCAACAAAGAAATGCATGATGAAGGAACGAAGTTTTTCAAAGCTTCCATCTTCCCACTGACTCAAATCAAGCCCACTTAGTACAACCACCATAGTTAGCTCACTTTACTATTAACGTTACAAACTGCTCCAGTTGCGGTCACATCCGAGTTGCTCGACATCAAAGCAGTCTGTATGTAATCGGTCGACTGTAAACGTTCAAGTCGGCTCGTTAGGAGACCCGAGAATACATGTGTCATGTGAAGCAAGCAGATTTTACTCGCAATAGATAGTTAAGTATGTTTTTTAAGGTGCCTTTGCATTGGCTGTTGGTACAACGTATGCGCTGACGCCATGCTAACGCATCGTAGACGCCGCGTAGGCGTCTCATAAACTGTGCGTAGGCGCCATTAGACCTGGCGGAGGCACCTCGTAGAATTGACGTTGGCACTTCGTAGGCTCGACGTTGGCATTTCGTAGACTCAGCTTAGACGTCTCGTAGGCTCAACGAATGTGCCTCGTAGACTCAGCGTAAGCGACTTGTAGACACATGTTACAAACGCTCAGAGGCAGTGCGAGAACACCCTTAGTTTATGACCTATAGAGACATTAATAGAATCGTTCATGTTAATTCGGTTTCAGTCGAGCAGAAAACCCTTTAGAAGTCGACATTTATGTAATCGTAAATGTAGGTTAGTATAGGTACCTACGAGTAGAACTAAATTAGAAAACTTTTTGTGTACTCTGTGAGCTTGTGGGTAAAACACAATCAAATGAGCAACAAACCTCCACCAGTGAATGGGGATCAACTATGACAAACGGGTTATAAATAGAATTGAAATACGTCCTCGACATCAGATTTGTCTCTTTTTTGTTCATGGATTTGCTTCCAGTAACTGACAATTGGTGTAGGCTTGGGCTTTATTAAATGGGCCTCAAACATAACAGGCGAAGTGTGGGTGTAAGGTGTTACTACTTATTCGGGGAATATAGGCATGATGTTTTACATACTTACCTATATTTTTCTACGTTCATTTTGCACTAAGGTTGGTGTGAAATATACTGAAACGCACTAAAAATCGTGCAAAGCAAGAGCAGGCGCCCCTGCTTTGCACAATTTTGACGATTTAACAAAACAACCAGATTTCAATATTATATGTTACTTTAATATGAATGTATTCTAAGTACACATTTACCTTCCAGAATAAATTATCTGAATGATGGTGAAAACCGCATCAAAATTCATTGCGTGGTGTATAAGAACAAGAACAAGGCGTTCACACAGACAGACACGAAAAGCGACTTTTATTTATAATATGCATAGAAATAGATATAGCTCCTCACTTGAAAGGCTCACAAATATGCCAGTATAACGTAGAATATTATAAGAAAACACACTTACAATTTGATTATCACCCGTCAGCTGTTCAAGTCCGGATAAGCTTTGATAAAATATACTCGCCAGAAAAATGTTACCTATCCCTGTTATCAGCCCATGTTTACAGAGCTGACTCGAGTATTTGAGTTTACTTATCAAAGTATTTTCAGGTGCTACCAACCCTTGGAACGAGCAGATTTAGCTATATCGGAGATTGCCTTCTGAGAAAATTCGTTACTCTAGTAACTTCAAGTATAAGTTGACGCAGTTGATAGACAAGTGAATATTGATAAGTAATTGAATTTAGGTGTTTTGGATACAAATAATAGCTAAATATCGTTCCCTTAGCGTTATCAGCCTATAATGTTCCCACTGCTGGGATACAGGCCTCCTCTCTTCGAGAATGATTGGGCTGTCATTCACCACACAGGCCCAGTGCGGGTTGGTAGATGTTACATGTCTTCGAATTTTTGGTTGTAGGACATGCCGGTTTCCTCACGATGTTTTCTTTCACATTACTTTGAGAATAGAATTATTTACAACTTACAACTCTTAAGTCGGGACTGGGTACCACTGGGCCACCATTGCTCCACGTTCGTTCCCTTGCTGGGGCCTATTTTACCTATTGCGTCAGATACAGCAGGTGATACGTATAGGTACTTTAATATAGTCTAGCCAGAGACAGTAGCTAAGTAGGTTACTACAATAGTTATTAAAATATATACATGAAATGTGATGTACCTAAATATTTGTACACTTTTCAGACTCCCCAGAGTCATAATATAAAATGCAAATGAGTTTTAAAATTTAAAACTTTTGCACAACGATATTTCTCTCAATGGAATTCCCACACAGTTTTTCATCTAGATTTTTTTAAGCAATAAAAACTTTAATTGTATAAGTTGAAAAAAATGACCTTTTGAAGAGCTGGAATTATAAATAGCTACCGACCACAGTATGGCTATCGTTTGGAGAAGTCTGAAAAAACTTAATCAACCTATAATATTTCAACTGCTGCGACACAAGCCTCCACTCAATGAGACTGCCTTTCTATTATCCTCACCTTGGAGCCACAGTTTCCTCAAAAGAAAATGGCCACGTGTAGAACATTATTAACCAATTGGTAATACTGAGGCACTTTTCAGGGTTTAAAATAATAATACTTTACACCAATTAGTTACTTACATATTGAAACATATAGCGGTGAACAAATCTATACATATTAAAAAATCTTAGCGAAATCAAAAATGTACATCGTTTTTAAAGTAATTTTTGCGAGGTCTGGGGACGATTTTAATGCTGAAAATATAATTATTTGCATTTTTGTCTGTTTGTGTGTTTGTCTGAATGTATGGTCCAGCATCACGCAAAACTACCGGCTAGATTTTGTTAAAATTTTGCATATATATATATATATATATATATTCCCTATAAGTCGGGTTAGTCTGTAGGCTATATATTATCACGCTATTTGCAATGGGGGATGTGCAATATTGCAATTTATTCGTATTTTTCTATAGTTCACCGAAAAATGTAAAAAGACGAGCCAAAGGCTAGAATATTGCAGATGGTTACAGATTTAATCCCGCTATACCTAGAAGGAGCTAAGCAGTCAAGCATGACATAGTACAGGGTGGCAGGGACGTCGACGCACAAGCTGTTACCATGGGTTCAGTACATGATTCTGAACCATCCGAAAAAAATTCAACCCATAGGGCGTTGAAATTTTTCGTCTTTTATAAAAACAATATACAGTGAAACCTGGTTAAGTGGGACCTGGATAAGTGAGAAACCTCTATTATTGAGAATTTCAATGAGGTCCCGGCACTTTTTCATCCAATTACCTCTGTTAATGGGATTTTACGAACCTGGTTAAATAAGATTTGATTTCTAGGATTTTTTCGATGTTTACCTCTATAATTGGGAGTCTGTAGCTCAATTCCCTGTATAAGTGAGACATTTATCAGGTTGGGACAGGTTTCGACACGTAACAATAACAAATAACACCAAAAATACGCATTTTTATTAACCTTTCCACCTCTATAAATGGAATAACAGTACATTTCGACCTCTATAAGCGGGGGCCTCTGTAAATGAGACAACGATAATGTTAAACCTCTCTAATTGGAAAACTGGATAAATGAAAACCTCTTTAAATGGTACAAAATCCTTGGTCCCTTGAGATCCCAATTAACCAGGTTTCACTGTATTTGCTGTTCCCTAAATTTTGACCGGGTAAGCATTGCAACAACTAAACTACAACCAAACTACACTAACTAAATATATCTATTTCTCTAGCGACCACAGTCGCTAAGGTGCTTGATGGTCTGCTTGATACATAGCTAAACGAACATCTCGTGCTGCACGACAATCAGTTCGGGTTTCGGCCAGGACTTTCTACAGAAAGTGCAGTTCTTGTATCTCAAGCAGGTCGTCAGGTAAAACACAAAAATAAGAACACCTGTTTTCGCTTGCTTCCTCGATCAGTCCAGAGCTTTTGATCTGATTTCCTACCATATATTATGGAAGAAACTTTAAGCTATAAGCAAGCCTATCGAACTTATAAGCATCTTCAAACATTGGTACGGAAACCAGGTCAACAGTGTTCGGTGGGCAGGTGTGCTGTCGAAGCTAAATGAAAGCTGAGTGCGCAGTGTGACAGGGGGTTGATCTCCCCTGCCCTCTTCAATTTCTATATGAATGCCCTGAATGAGGCGCTTAGCAGTCATCATGTCGGTTGTCTTATTGACGGTGCCTGTGTCAATAATTTAAGTTACGCGGACGATATGGTGCTGCTGAACGCGGTAGGTATTTCAGACGGCGGTATTAGGACACTATTGGCCACATGTGAACGTTACGCAACTGAACATGGGTTATTGTATAACGTTCAGAAAAGTCAGTACATTGTTTTTGAGACGAGGTCGAAATATTATCATCTTGATGTACCTCCCATACAGCTAAACGGTGTTCCTCTTGAGCGAGTGGAACAATTTAAATACCTAGCTCACCACTGACCTTGAAGACTATGCTGACATTAAAAGGGAACGGAGAGCTCTTTCCGTGCGTGCGAATATGATAGCCTGCAGGTTTGCACATTGTACTGCAGACTTAAGGGTGACGCTCTTTAGAACATTTTGTACCACCTTCTACACATGCAGCTTGTGGGAGAAATATTCGCAAACGTCGTAAGGAGCTCTTCGTGTCCAATATAAAATCTTGTTCAGAAAACTAATGGGGTTGCCATGGCGTTGCAGTGCGTCAGGGGTTTGCGGCGGTGCGTTTAGATTGTTTTTACACGATAATGCGCAACCGCGCAGCATCAATGGTGGCTCGAGTCATGGCCAACCTTAACATGATTCTGAAAATGATTGCTGACAGAGTGGACTGTCCATATGTAATTCACTGCGGTCAGTTTCATCATTGTGTCATGTATCGTGTTGTTTACTAACACTTAGATATAAGGACAATGCTACTAATCCTATATGAGTCTTCGCTCGAATAAAAGATTCAAAATTGCACGTTTCAATGAAACAGCTGATTTCCTTTTTGATGACCAACGAAAAATGTCTACGCTAGGGGGTCTAGAAACATGTGCTGAATCCATGGTAATAGTTTGTGCGTCGAGTCCCTGCCACACTGCATAAATATAAAATTAGATCAACTTGAAAGGTTGAATTTGAGTAGAAACGTTCAACGTTATTAATAAGCAGCTTTTTTGTAAGCAGCTTTCCTTAGGAATCAAGGAGGAAATACCTACATTAATCGTCTTAACAGCAACGATTTGCGTCATCGCTTTCAATTATTTACGCTCTTTACATACTTATGTATACTTAAACTGTGTACATAAATGATGTATCTTAGAAGTCAACGCAATTATATTGATAAGGCTATTTTTAGCGTTTTGGGATACAAATAGTCGGGGGGGAAAAATTGGAAGCTGGACTAATAGGGAGGAGTGGGAAATTATGTCATTGCGTAACGTCTCACAATATATCTCTCCCTTTCCATACCCTAGTTTGGAAGTAATCTGTTACTATTGAATGTGATATATAATGCAAGAACGTATACATATATCAATCCGGATTTATTTGCTGCTAGGCTAGAGACTACTTGAAAAGAAAAGTTACTTCTTATAAAAGTACCAAACTTCAATATCTCAACGACAGAAATCCTGAATAAATAAAAAACTTATCTGATATTCAAGTTATATCAGATTTAAGTTTCGTAGACGGTACCTACTTGAAGACTGCTCTTTATTGTGTACACAGGTGACACAAGTTTCTGATATGAAAGTGTTCTTTTGTTCAACTGTCTGTAGGTATCTTTGTAAAAGATGTTTGTTGTTGGTGTAAGATAAAACTCGTAAAGCTGGCCACAGTGAGGCAAATCCTGTGCGTGATGCGACTGCGTGCGTCTATTGTTTTAACGATTAAGGCGCGGTAAGAAGCTAATTTTTAGGTAATTGACAATAGCGCATCGCGGCAACAAATAAGGTTCAAAATAGCGATGCGTTTGATGTTAGTTGAATGCCACCGCTTAGTGGAATTTCATCCCGCATTTCGCGTGGTATTCGACTCAGTTTCACCAAAGCTTTAGCGTTTATTACAGACATGACCTATATGACAATATTTTATACGGATGAGGCTGGTTAAAATAAGAGTCGGTCACTATTGTCAGCCAATTCGTAGTGGGAGGGTGCTTCGGATTTACATTGAAGTGTTCGTGTAGAGGATATGCAAATAATACTAAACCACGTTCTTAAACACTACGTAGTTTTCTACCGATAAGTTTCATACAAAGTAGATGCTCTTAGCAGTAAACACAGTTAAAAGACGATCACATCCCACCTTTTACATGTATCAATAGCTTTATGTCTGACTGTCGATATAAAGAAGCTAAATCCGCAGGCGGTGGACATTAGGACGTAAATCGGGAGGACGCTATTGAGTAGCGTCCTCCTATAAAGTATAATGAACATTAAACATAAACATAAACACATCAGCTTTGGTTGTCATACGATAATATAATCTATGATGGTCGATACAAGCAGACAAGAGCGTGAAAGTCAAACTAAGGAGACGCGTATAAATAACTCCTTTATATGAGATGCTTAGAAACCCACTTAAAAGGGTCCTTGAGAGCGTATTATATTAAATTAATTTGATTCATTGCTTTTTTATATTTTTTTTTGTTTTGGTTTTATTAACATTGTGTCTAAGCCTTAGTGCAAGTGGGCCTTGGACTCTAAGGCCTACTTGCACCACAAATCGCAAAACACATTTAACTCTAAACGCATTTCAAACATCTTTCTATTTCTGTCAATCGTTTGAAGGTGACAGACAGAATAATGTTTTGAATAAATACGTTTTAGCGTTTAATTAATGCTTTTATTGATTTGTGGTGCAAGTTGGCCTTAGTATCTTTGTTTATCAAAAATCGCACTGTGATCATTCCGTTTAATATACAAAAATCAACCTTGTTATTAGAAAAGGGGTTGAAACAAAAAAGCTTGAGAAAAGTTTAGGAAAATTAAACAAAAGATTTGAAAACCTTAACTCTATAAAATATTTTTTTATGCTTTGCCCCGGTTTCTCTCAAATCCTTTTGGATTGCTGCAATATTTTTTGCACTGTAGTTTGACTGGGTCTACTATAGAACTGCAGGACTAAGAACCACAAGTGTTTATATTACAATGTTATTTGTTACGCTGTCTCCAATTGTTGTAGCTTGGGTTTCGTCATGGTATAATAATATACTTCTCCAGGTATAGCACTCCGAGACACAGTGGTCACGTGGGTGACACAAGCCTACGTCATCACCGCTGTGTTACCAGTAGTGTGTCATAATAACTCCCCAACCACCTTTTTACCTGTGCGAATCCGATAAATCAATGAGGTTTTAACTAATAATTACGTCAGTATAAGTTTAAATTTAATTTTTTCGTTTGATTAGAAAAACAAAACGACAATTTAAATGTTTGATATCTTTTTTTAACAGAATGGTGACTGAAAATGTTTCCATACTTCTTGTTTTGTTGCAATAAAGTGGCAACTGGATAGTGACGTAAGCTTGTGTCACTTTCGGAGTGCCAGACCTTGTTTTTTTAGACCATGGGTTTCGTAGGAAAGCGGTTTCGTCATATTATCATATGAAGAAACCGAAGCTTATCACGCCTGTCATAAAAATCTGTAATTTTCACCAGTATTTGACGATAAGGTGTCAAAAAACGCTCTGTATTTGGATAGCCTTTATTGTGTGACCGTACACTGCTTTCTTAAGAAACCAATTCTTTAGGACAAATTTATCTAATCAAATACTATTATCTATTTATTTTAAAAACTTGAAGCATCCACTGCAGCATGTAGTTACTACTCTCCAGCTCATTCCACCAAACCTAATGATAAAAAATTGAAATGTTCGCTTTTGATATTGTAGAATCTTGTTGATCCCGTATTTAAGCTGATTACATCACTACACTGGCTCAGCACCACATCAAGCCTCTCATGCAGGCACGCTTCACTCTCCACTGTTTCCCGCCATTCGTGGTGAACTGACAGTTGACATCAGTGACAGCTACCTCACTACTGATGTGCAGTGTTTACATATCTGGTAAACTAGCTTTTGCCCGCGGCTGTGCCCGCATGGATGTCGCAAATGACAATGTCTTTAGGATGCTGGGGATCTATTCTCCAAGCACGAAATCTGTAGTTTCGGCCGACGTTACGAGCGTTTTCACCTCCGTATCACTTACGGACATAAGATTAGTTTGGGGCCCGACCTAAGAATGAATGACACCACGATGTAACAGTTGTCCCTACTATCGATGTGTTTTTACCTGTCCGAAAAAGTTAATTAATCGGGTGTTGGGTCTGCATAATTTAGAACTACTTTCGGACGGGCCCGGATTATCGTTGAATGACATAGAGAGTTGGCCCCCTTATACGATTGCCGAGGCACTGCAGAGCGTGGGGCATGTTCGCCGACACTCGCATTGATAGCTTTCATGCAATCGTCAGAAAGAAAGCTGCATCATTGCCTAGTCGTGTCCGCGGCAATCGCATCGACTTCTTAGCGTTGCCGCGTTGTGGCTGGCAAAGTATATACACTACAGATATATTTTTACGTGAGCGTAGGTAGTCGTGTTTACAGATTTTATATTTATAAACTTATACGTAAGTATGAGGTAAATCATATTATTTTCGTAAATTCGTTGGCGTTGATATGTTTGGAGTTCTTACTAAATCTAATTTACTTCAAAGTTTGGTAACTATTTGTTATTGTTGTTTGATAGTTCATATTTTTACCTTACCTCTTGTGATTTATTTAGATTTTTTCTAAACGGCCGATAAATCTGTGTTAGTAATGTAAACACGTAGTATGTCATGAATTTCTTATATAGGTTAAGTAAAGGCTTGTGCCCACTTGAGCTTATATATTGTGCATAGGTAGACACAGTGCCGGTTTTAATAATACAGGCGCCCTGAGCGAAGTTGTGGCGGCACCCCTATCCCTTCTTGGAGCGTAGAGAGGGGCGAAAAATTTCAGCACTCCACCTAGGTTTTCTTATGTCCATTCATAAAGAAATAGGAGTTCTTATACAGAAAAGATTGAGAATTTAGAGAATGTCGGATGCAAGAGCAAGCGAAGAGACCTCAACATTTTTTTAACTCCAGATGAACTAAAACAAAAGTAGCCAGAGGTGAAGGGGCGCCTAGTCACAGCCTCTTCGGTGCCCCTTCACCTCTTGCACCCTGGGTGGTCGCCCAGCCGTGCCTTACCCTAACGCCGGCACTGGGTAGACAATACCATGGTCTAAAAAAACAAGGTCTGGCATTCCGGGAGTGACATAAGCTTACGTCACTATCCAGTTGCCACTTTATTGCAACAAAACACGAATTATGGAAACATTTTCAGTCACCATTCTGTAAAAAAATATATTTATAGCATTTAAATTGTCGTTTCGTTTTTCTAATCAACTGAAACAATTTAATTTAAACATATACCAACGTAATTGTTAGTTAAAATCTCATTGTTATATCGGATTCGCACAGGTAATAAAGGCGTTTGGGGAGTTATTATTACACACTACTGGTAACACAGCGATGATGACGTAGGCTTGTGTCACCCTGTGTCTCGGAATGCTATACCTGGCGAAGTATATTATTATACCATGGACAACACTATCAATAAATACTTAACAAGCGCGCATGCTGGCTGCAGTGCAACGATTCTTCCTATGTATTTCGTTTTGAATTTTCCCTCACGAAACTTTTTATAACGAACCTTTGGCTCTTCAAGAGTACACCCGAGAACAAACATAATTATTATTACCTGGGCACTAGGGTTACACAACATTTGTAAGATTTCACATGTTTGGCTATTTCTACGATTGACGTCAACAAACCCTGAAATAGGAACATTTCCAATAATTCTATAACGTACTTGGGCACGTTCTTACGTAATGGTATATAATATACGGTTCAGTATGAGCTTGTTATATGTACAAGTGCGGAAAGAACGATGTCAGCTGTGGTCGACGGGCGAATTGTGTACAATGTCGGAAAACTCTCATGCTCGTGTGTTGTTATATTTCATTTCAAGATAAATGTTGTGGTCGGGGTTGTGAACTAGTTTTTGCTTTCGTATCTAAGGACCAGTTTCGGTCGCTGATGTTTCTATTAGGTACTGTTTGTTGTTCTGTAGTTCAATTATTGTATTCTCGAAATTGTTAAGTACAGTTAAGCAACCAATCTAGATAATCTAGACACATACATTACAATAAAATTGTCTCGTGTGAGTTATCAAAATACTGGGTGTCTCAAAAGTAGGTATAGGATGTGTTTTCCAATAAAATGCGCACGGATTGGAATTTCTTCATAATTTTATTTTATTTTAAAGACTTGTACAATTTTATTTGAACAGAAAATCTACCAAATGACCGCCACAGGCATTTTTGTAAATGCCGATTCTTTTGCCGAACTTTTTCATTACATTTTCACACCTTTCGCGGCTTATTTCAGCAATAACAAGGCGAATATTGTGTTTCAAGTTGTCAATGTTTTGTGGATCGTTGGCGTAGACCTCATCTTTGACGTGGCCCCAAAGAAAGAAATCCAGTGACGTCAGATCAGATCTCGGTGGCCAATTGACTTCGCCTCTGTAAATTCTATACGTACTTTTGGGACACCCATTAGAAAATGAGATTCAAAGAACAGCACCCTAATTGCGTAACACACTATCAACCACAATCTGAATCATTTTGAAGGATATTGCTAATCCATTGCTTCATATGTTCGAAAGATTTGTCTGGTGAACAACGTAAATAATGCAATAAATGTTGTTGAACTGTCAAAATTAAAGCCATTCCTACTGTTAGTGTGATACGCAATTACCCCGCTGATTACTCTATCAACGGGTGAAAGGATTCCGTCTGAGCGTAAGTAAAACACAGTCATATATTAGGTATGCACATGCTAAACCCAGGATCATCAGAAAGCTGCACAGATCCTGTCATACCATCCAGTGAGATCCTATTATCTCTCGATCTAAACGGTTTATATTCATAGAAAACGTGCAAAACTGGCCTTGGATGTTCGCCCGTTAAGCTCCATTGACGTTTAAATCCTCCATTATCTGTTTACAGATACACTGACAGTAATTCAACGTCTGAATTATGCGTCAATAATTTACGATGGTATCTTTCATTGACGCGCACGGCAGATCCGCGCGTCAATACATCGTATGTGCAAAGCTTTATAGTTCTATAGGTTGCTATTTTATGTGAAAAGATACAGATGTTATTGGGATTATTTTCGTTCTTTTTGCTTGTGTATCGGATAGTTAACTACACTGGTCTATACAATAGCGTTAAGAATTTCGGTTCTATATTTTCTCTTAAGGAGAAAGGTTTTTGGTGTTACTGATTCAGGAAAACTAAATATTAAAACATCACTCCTTGGTTGAAACATATTTTTAGTGTACATAGATATGCATTAATTTCTATACCAAACCACGCATTTAACAAAGTCTGAGTGCGTTAAAAGGTCCCTTGAAACAGGCGCGACACGCGAAATGACACAAAGGCACCGATTGTCGCGCGACGAGTGATGCCTTTGTGTCGCGTGGGGACTTTAAGGAGCCTTAAGGCTTCCGCAGACGCGCTACTGGACTCTAGTAGAACAATTTCTATGAAAACTTCTAAAAATTGTTCTACAAGAATTGCGTCGCGACTTTAGTGAACACACACTAAATAAACTTTGCATAACTGTGGGGGGCAGCTGTGGTCCCCGCTTTAGACATACTTACTATGTAAAGCGAGGACCACAGATGCAACCCACAGTTACGCATGCGCAGTCACTATTAGCCAAGATGTACTAGTTTCCGATGAAAACATGCCACAATGACGCTAGTCGCCGAAAGCTATGCGATCAAAACAAAATTAAAACGATGGGAAATAGCGAAACAATTGCTGGCACCGCTCCATTTCCTCTAAGAAATGTTATTAGAGAACAGTACACCGCTAAAATGAACCGGTGACGTTTATTATAGATGAGAGTAACGATTTGCAAACTCCGCGGTGAATTTAAATTTATCATGTCAAATGTGTCGCGTGAATCAGAGGAGCTTTTTGTTTGACGTGTGGTATTAAATCCTACTAAGCCTAGTAATATTATAAATGTGAAAGTTTGTGAGGATGGATGGATGGATGGATGGATGGATGGATGTTTGTTACTCTTTCAGGCAAAAATTACTGAACGGATTTGGATGGAATTTGGAACACATATAGTTTATAACCTGGATTAATCCTACGTGTACGTTATCCCGGTAGTACGTTCCCGTGGGATAATTTCCGACCACCACGCGGGTGAAGCAGCGGGCAAAAGTTAGTATTAAATATTTCACGCCTCTGCTCCTCTGAAAATTTATATCGACAACAAATTTTTGGGAAAAATTGCATTTACGTCGATGTTACTTAAAATGAGCGTTAAGTTGATCGCGATTAGTTTCATTAGTGAAATTGGCACTAAGACTAGGACATCCCTGATACACTATAAATTTTCCCAATAACTCCATCAGTTTAAAGTAAGTACGTAATTTATTAACTCAACAATGGCACTTCATCGTGTTTGTAAGTTTAGAATTCTGAGGCATAGCATAAATAGCTACACGCGTGCTTAGAATTCTAGTGCATGCGTCATTCGCTGCAGGAATAGACTTCGGAGATTAAGACCAAAAAATAGATCGCGGCGAAATTGTGTTGATAGAGACATTGTTCTAAGAATATAGGACGGCAACGAAAGATTTTAGATACAATTTTATTCTGTTATCTACTTAAACATTTTTCTTTTGTGTTTGTAAAGTAAAAAAGTAAATAACTGGGACAAAGAAATCACGTTTTTACGAAGCTGTCTTTTAAGAAAATTATAAAATAAAGGTATTTTTCTAATTTTTTTGCTGACAACGACTTGTTGAAATTTTGGAATATTAAATATAATGATGGGCTTACTTTCAGTAAAAAATTCAGGAAACTGAAAAATACTTACACGTATAGGGAAATGAAAACAGTTTCAGAAATTCTCTTTTAGAATCTGAGTTAAAATTCCAAGTAGCGATGCTAGGGAAAAGTGCGTGGGAGCAGGCGAGCGGGCATAGATCAGCCTCCTAAGTAATGAAACTATTTCCCTTGCCGCACAAAACATAGGTACCTATGATTAGTAGACACAAAAGTGGGTGTTCCAATTTCAAAAGACGTTGGAAAACTGTACAGCATGCGTAGCATGACAACTTCTATATCTACTCTACGAAGAGAAGACAAATCACTTTCATAACAAAACCTCATTCTTTTTTTGAATTTTGACATCGCGCCGTAGAAATCTTTCTACAATGCTACAATCTGTCATTTTATTTTCCGTCTCTTCCGTTTCCATAGTGGCCACGCTAATCGTGCCGGTTGCTGTTCTGTGCCACTTCTTCGAGCAATAGGTCATTAATTAAAAGGGAGATAAAATATGTGTAGAACGAGATACGATCATTGGCTTTTCTTAGTCCCGGTTTTCTAACTATTTTTTTATCTCTTCTCCAACCTGTATTTGGTTTCCTATATTGCACGCAATTTTTTAGGTTTTGTTGCTAAACTAATGGCAGAAGGTACCTAGTGCTTTTATATTTCTACTTACTTCATTTAATTTTTCGCTGATTCGCTGGGTTCGTTTTCTCGTCTACTGATCGTTATTTCTCCTGGCAAAGTTTATTCTGTTTTTATGTGTGTATGTATTAGTATTTATTCTTGTATTTTATAGTTATTTCCAAGCTATCTATCCCGTATATTGCACCTGCCATGTTTAGTCTCTGCATCACCCTAAGGTTGACACTGGTAGAAAATGCCTCAGGCATTATGTCCGCCTTTGTACAGGATTTTTTTACTTGTGCATAAAGTTTGAATAAATAAATTAATAAAAACTTCCCTCTTTTCTTCATTTAACCCATATATTTCATTATTAATATCTTCATAATTAGATGTTTATGTTAAAACTGTAAAGAATTAATTTCAAAGCAAAGGTTCAGTCTAAGAATACGCGAACTATTTGCATTAGCCTTTTGTTTTACTTTAGACGAGTTGCATCGCTAAATGATACGAGTTCATTGATCGGAAGCCATGTGTATTTTTTGTACGAGAATGTCATAACAACTGCTTTGTTTTGTATTTCAATCAACATTATCTGCATTTAGCACACGCGTGTTACATTTCACCATATTGAATAAACAATTCAATCTTACATACTGCTGACAACCGACTAATACTAAAGAACAAAGTACATAATAGATACAACCGTCCTATTTACATTATTATGTCATGGGATTTTATGTTTCAACTTAAAAAGCTAGATACTGTCCTCAGTCTAATCTATGATGGCGGATAAGTTGTAAAATTAGACCGTAAACAGTAGCTTTTCGGCTATATCTGCTATAGATTCACCTACACTGCGCTGCGGTACTTATTTTTTTTAATATCGCAGCATTATGCTGAGATGGGAGCCTTTTTGGCCTCGCACAGGTTTTATTACTTGTTTATTGTTGTTTTTATTTTTTATATTTATTATTGTTAATTTTGTTAAAATGCTCCTTTTTTATTATTATTTTTATTTTTTACTCTTTGTATTTCCCGTGCGTGTCCCAAATAAAATATTTTTCTTTCTTTCTTTCAATTTCTGAACTAGACTTAAGGCCTATAAGGTCTTATAACATCAAACACTAAAGTTTTCGACTATACTCGTAAAACTGTTCTTCCACTGTCGTACTGAATTATTATTTATTTATATACAACTTTTGTAGGTACCTACATCCAAAATTATATTATTCATCGAAAATTTATATTGCGCGAAGGATATTTTCGGCGGGTCAGCCAAAACATGTCAGTCATTCCGTGAATTGGATCGAGGACGATACGTATCAATCGTCTGAAGCACGGAAATACTCGTAAAACGTTTGTGGACCACCCAGAAATGCCCAGAATGAATGTTTGTAGCGGAAATACATCACGCAGATAGCCATTTCTTGTTTCTTTTGGTGCTGAGAAAAATTGTGTCAATCTGTCAGAAAGAACGAAAACTAAATCTTTATTTACATTACGAAATTAAAAAGTTTTCGAGTTAGCAGCGCCTATTCTGGAAATAATTTGTATTCGTTTTCTCTTTCGTATAATTTTACGTTCAAACTTGTCAACTGAGTAGGTAAAATAAGTACCAAACAAACAACATACTTTTCAAAACTTCTCCATTTGTGTAGTATTAAAATGGTTAAGCGGCCATTTTCTTACATTCTCGGCCGCCATTTTGCATTTACGGGTCACCAGGGATGCCGAGGGAAATGGAAAATGGAACCAATCCACTTACCCACTCAATTTAGTCACAGATTTAAACGCAGAAAATAGGTGACACCATAAAACGGCTTAGATTATCTCTTGAGAAAACAGGTCACTCTTAATGTAAGGGAATACTGAATATATTCCCGAAAATATATGCGTTTCTGTAAACCGGTGTAGGTCAAAGACCCCGGAACGTGTGCCCGAAAAACAATATTGCGGACAAAATTCGCGTATTTTATCTGTTCACTGATCTCTTGCCAGGCTTACGAGATAAACATCGATCCTATAAATGAGATTTTGGGATTATCGAATTATATACAACGTGCTTAAAATTCTGTTGCCATATAAGGATGGAATCCATTGAGAAATATTCTGTAGGTACCTACACGTATAAATTTTGTTTTTATCTTATCTGTGGGCTTCAATGATGTGTGGTCTTGACTTACGAAATGCTTGCATCTGTGTTTAATGCATTAAACAAGATTATTGGATGGGTTTACTTCAAATAAGTTGAACATTTACTGATAGTGTTTTACCGCTAAACATGTTTCATGTAGAGTTCGTTTCTCGTACAACCACAGCATACCACTCACAACATTCCACTTCAGATCTCGAACTGGTTGCTTTCATCAATGCGGAACCTAGCAATGCAATGGAAAAACACTGATACTTACAAAAAAATAAGACGATCTTTCATTGAATGCAGTCCTTATTTAGTTACTGATAAAGTTACTGCTTTTAACTTACTTTGCTACCAGCAAAACAAGTTTAAAATTCATCTCCTTGAAATGCAATGTTGTGTCACCTCTCCGTCTGTCCGGAAACTGCTGTAAAATATTTTCTCATTTTACTCGATTTCAGCAAATTGTAAATGAAGTTATGCTGTGACAGTAAATGCCTGTCTTTAATTTGTGTTCTCTGTATTTAATAAAAAACATGGTTGCTAATGCATATAGGTAGGTAGAACATGAGCTTAAAGTGCGTGTCACCAATTAATTAACATTAGGTGCAATAATTTACATTCAACACTAATTAATTATGATTGCACAATAGCCAGGTTTGATTGATCAATAAATGCAATTAAGAACGAAACGTGAAACAATAAATATTCATGAATAACATGCTATTGTTTTGTTGTTTAATGAATAGTTAATAAATACAGGTCAATAGGACAATGGTCCAGCTTGACCTATATACGGAATTTCAGTCTGTCATTTTAAAATGTTTCAGTTTTCATCGAAGCCGAAAGTTATTAAATTTTGTACCCTTTCAACCGTGCTGAAACAATTTAAACGCTCGAAGAGTTTTTTCCACACAATATTTCATAAAATTATTAAGTGCGACGTAGTTTTGCGGTTTGCAGTTTTAAAGATGGTGAACGTGATGGCTCAGGAACGAACATTTTTTCACAACGAACAATTTTAGTAGGCAAAACTGATAGACTGACAATTTGCTTGTGAAAGATCGCAATGAAAACTAAGAAATTATAATTAATTAAAACCACATAAGTAACACATTTGACTTTGAAGCTCATAACTTTTGAAATAAAATTAATTTTGAATTCATCAAAAGCTGAATAATTCGTTAGACGTATGAAACATTCATTTTACCTTAGCGTTTAAATTTTACTTGGAATTGTTTTATAGATGATTTGAGTGAGCACGCGGAGTGAAGGACCATTTTATGAAAACATACGCGTCGCTGAGCTATGTGGGTGGTGTGTAAAGCCTTTATGCTATCAAATAATTGATAATATATGATAGTAGATGTAATGACATGGTGTTAAAAAAATATACCCAAAGTGGTCTATATCGACCCTATTATTAGATGTTACACAAATCTGTGATATCATCTAAGATAT
The DNA here is from genome assembly GCA_917490735.1 of Dryobotodes eremita. Taxonomy (NCBI): domain Eukaryota; kingdom Metazoa; phylum Arthropoda; class Insecta; order Lepidoptera; family Noctuidae; genus Dryobotodes; species Dryobotodes eremita. The sequence continues at coordinate 20,284,291 of OU823243.1, read as the reverse complement.
TCAGTTTAATGGAATGCTGTAAAGGGCAATTTTGATCTCCATTAAATGCATAACGTATCCGTATTTAATTGGATAAGGATGAATAATGTATTGTTTAAAATAGCGTCGTAAATAACCTATAATTTTTTTGTAATATGTAAAAGATAAAAATGGTTACTGTGGGTTATCTTTAGGAGATAGACATACACCATTCGAGACTTTTCTGTAGATCTTTTTATGATATATAATTCCGTAGTACATTATTTTGATCTATCTCGTAAGGTGTAGCCAGCTTAAGCAATGTAAGCGCCCAAAAATATGATTTTTTATAATATCATTACAAATCTTTGAAATTCTCGGTGTTAAAAGAAGACACAAAATTATGTAGACATGGCTACTGATAATTAATTCAAGTCCAGAAAAAATTGTAATCAGAAGTAGCTAATGAAGGTATCTCTTATTCTCTGAGGTCTAGGACCATACATTATACTTTTTTTTTTGGGTTTGCAACCATTAAATGACCTCTCCCGCTCTCGGCGGAGCGAGAGCGTGTGTCAGACTATTACTGACTAAAACCCACCCGTGTTCCTTCAGTTGCCTGTGCGCCAGGGCCACGGTAGGTAACTCTTTTGAACAATCCGCGACCCCGGCAGGCATCGGCCCCACTCCCCTGTGTTATCGTGATGCCGTGACGTGGACATCTACATATTATCGTCACGTTAGAAATGATAAAAGCGCACATTCACTGCTGAGCTGCTGCTCCTATAGCTGCTGAAAGAAAAAAAAGGAAATACTTGGTTGGAATAGGAAATAGTACCCAGCAACAACTGGATAATGAATATATTGGAATAAGGCGGACTTTCAGAATAACAGATAGGTTTAGTACGAAAATCCATCATTTAAAAGAGAAATCGACGAAGAATGTACTTATTAGAACCATCATTATTCATCGGCATGCAATTTGTACGCTGACGTTGCGGAATTTAGGGGTGGATAAGAGCAATTTATTCTCTTTTAAAACTTCCTTTCATTACTTACTATATACTCCTACACATTGACATATTGTCAGCCGTTAAACTTTTCCGAGGATAAGATTAATCTGGCCACAATGTATTTCTTCTTCTTTTAAAATCAAAGATACTTAATGGCACTGGCGGACTAAGGGGTGGGGGCGGGGGAGGTGCGGTCCGCCCCGGGCCCCGGTCCTGGGGGCCCCCAAAACCAAAACTCGAGAAATAGTTTTTAATCAAATCCCAGATAAGACCAAAATATGTTTTGTAAGTAGAAGGCAGGTTGTAGTTGGGCCCTCCTGCGTATGCTAAATATGAACGTAGCGTGCGTTTGGAGGTCGCTTCACTCGCTCTTGCAATCTACATTATCTGTTTTGTCAGGCTTCTCTCTGCGTAAGTCAACCAAGTATCTCCTATTTATGTACGAATTGTCAAAAGAAAACCCAACCTTTATGAGGCAGCGTGCTACATATTTCGACGTTCATTCCTGTGCGGGGGGGCGTCCATTTAGTTTTTCCACCCCAGACCTCCGACAGGCTTAGTGCGCCAATGCGGCATACCTATGTTTTTACTTAAATGTATAAACATATGGCAAAAATCATCACTTGCAAAGTAGAGGAGGTAGGTACGATGGTACAAGAGCGCAAGTACTACACCTGAACCATACTGAAATAGGTACAGAAGCTTTCATTAGCATCTAACGATATTTGCATAATTATAGAGACAGGAAGTTTCTGCCTTGTTCTGAGCCAGAAACAAATACGAATATGGCACAAACAATTAAAGGCAAGCATATCCGGGAGACAAATATTGCATAACATGACAACATAATTAAACACAAAACCACGTGGTCCTTAGTGGCAGCCCGCGGCTGTCAGGACCAATTTAGACGCGAATTGATTGCACACATTAACTCATGCGCCTTTTATTCACTTTGGGTCTTTGTGATAAAAATAAGCGCGTAATTACGCATCGGTCTGTTTGGCGGTAAAATGCTCTTATGCAAGGATTTAATTTGTATTTTTAAAGCTTTAAAATTAAAGGCCTTTGATTTTTATGCGCCTTTGGACCGCCAATTTACTCGTTTACATTTAGCCGTGGCTTATAATTTACGAGAACATAAAACGATACTTTCACGGCAATTTACCATGAGAAAGGATTCGGTGCAGATACACAGCACTTTTTATTAAACTAAAATGCCAAAATACTGGTAATTTTCTAGAAATATATTAGGTACTTGGAAAGTAGGTAAAAACATTTGGTGCCCTAACCTTCAGGGCTTACTTTTTGTATTGAAACGTATCAATCAAACCTAGTAAAAAAACTACCTTCTTTACGTACGTATCAAACCTGAAACAAGAACCCACTTGGTCGTTATTCACTTCACTGGCTACATTTTCATGTGATATTTTAAGATTCCTCTCCTAAATTGATTCGTCATCTCATTGGTCATGCGCGACGTTCAGATTTATTACTGTCTAATATTTATACACCTTGATTCAAAACACTGCGTAAAATACTTGTAAATGAAAATACATATAAAAATGTCTGGGTTTACGATTTGAGAAGACTGTCTTATAAATAATTACAGGAGAAATGTGTTGATGTCGTTGATTTTTAGAGAAGAAAGAAAGCGTTGACTTGACACGTTAGTTAAAAAAAAGAATAAACATGAACGAGTTAATTTTACAAGGATTTGTTTCACCGTATCAATCGCCATTTATAACATTTTCAAGTAACATAGCAACAACCAACAACTGTTACACTATCCGAATGTGACCCCAACCTTACAAATTCCCGCAACATCTGGTTAAACATGTGCGCTGATCTGTTAATAAGTACGACACTGACCTATCCGAAGGCCCGACTTTTTCTTCCTTTCTCATCAATTCCAATTACTTCAACAATAAAAGAGACATAAAACATTAACAAGGAGTTTAATTTAGTTTAGCGGAAGTCAACAACGAGCCGTGTTTTGATCAAAACAACTGCTTAGAAATGTCACACGCAGATATTAGAGATTTCTCCGAAGTCTATTATAGATCGACGAGTGGGACATATACACCTTCCTACATACAGTTCAGAAGAGGCGCCACAATTGCCGGTCATTCACCTCTTTCATCCATACGTTTCCGCGTGCATTAACATCATCGATTGGCGAACAATATTAAATGTCTGTTAGAGCTTGTTCGTATGCAGTAGCTTCAGAAACTCCGCCCGATACTTGACAAGTTGCGTCTTAATTGAAAAACTTTGGTTCTTCGAGTCTCAAGGAAATATCTTCATCGGAAATTGTAATATTCAAAATGGTTTCGTGGAACTATGTTTATCTTAATGTTTTATATTGTTCGTGTTTAGAAGAGATTCTGTATTACTAGTAGTTTTCATTTTTGTGCTTTGAAGTATATCGTCTTTATTTGTCATTTCTTAACCATTAACTACTAAATAAATGTATTAATAATCCTAGTTTCCTCATATTATTCCGTGGCCGGTTCCTAGAAAGGTGTGACGAGTCGTTCAAACGCCTATTGCATTATAAAATCTATATCGAGAGTAGATCCCTGATCCAGCGCATGTTAACCTTTTGTTACGGATGGTTGGTCCTTCGATCTATGTCTTAACTACTCGTTGTCGCGTGACGATTATAAATTGATATGTCAGGTGCAGCTTGGGAGCCATGTTTCTTATAAATTATGTATTTAGAGACGTATTTATTAACTGTCAACGCTTTTTAATGTATGTATTGGGTTACTTGTGATTGTAATATGCCTTCAACGTCTCCGTATTGGTGTTATTATTTGCATCTTCTGCTAAATAGATGATTTTGCTTGTATTAATTATTATTAATCTTGTTAATTAGTAGATACTGTCTCTCTACAATATTATCCAGTACCGATTAGCGAGTTATGTATGGGTGACCTGCATAATCCGTTATCGTTTATGGATTTTCTTTCGGTAAATATTACAATTATCATAACATCACGCCTGTAATCCGCGAAGGGTTAGGCAGAGGTGTACCTAGTACACCCATATTTCGCTAGTTATGTTTTAGTCAAATGTAATAGGGAAAAAAGGAACGGAAGTGCGGGTCACACTTTAGTTATACATATAAGCTTACCATATAAGAAAATATAGCAAAGCAGTCCTGGCATTTAAATCTGAACTGAATAAGTGAAAGACAAAGATGGAATGTGCAAAGTTTAGGTACCTAAATAAATATACAAAAGTGTTCTCACATCATTATCGCAATCCATAATTACAGCGAGCTACAAATATTTGTACTTTGCCCTTGTTGTTCGTGGGAGAGTGGAAGTGTATATACGTGTCTATATACTACGTTGTATGTACTGTGTTTATGTCTGTTTGGCGTATGTCGATAACGTACACGGGTTAAATGGGACGTGTTAAACACACTATGAAATGACTTGCGATTAACCCTATCAAGGCTAGTGACGGCTTGCTTTCTTACTATTTGGTGGGTAAATATAATTTAGTATTTACATTGGAAGAGTATATTATGGAGATGACGTAAGAAAATTTTGTCATTTTCCTGATAATTTTCTTCAAAATACTAACATACGTTAAGACGAACCATCAGCTATCGGTCCTTAGATCCGGAGTGTCGATTCTCGTAAAGGAACATTTGTATGGTTTGAAAGATAATTATATTATCCTGATAGGTATCAGCTGTTTGCAGCTGTTTGCAGCGTTATGTTTATTATTTTATTAGGATTGACGACTCGTGCCATTATTTTTGCACCTACATTATTGCATCTGATAAAATAAAACGCGCATTAAATCTCCGGCTCACCCGGCTTGCGATCAAACACCGTGATAACCGATTTATTTTTGTAGCGAAGCGTCTAATGCGATGCTGAGCTTTCAAGTAAACATACTTCGTCTCTTTTACTCGTATGGTTCTGCATGAAGTGTGAATGAGATGGATGTATTGTTCAAGGGCTGCTGATGAAGACATGCGATACTGTACAGCTCACGTTTCGCGATTCAAAGGATTAGTTAATTAAGTCGTCCGTGTGGGATTCTCAATCCCTGTTACATGTGGCAAAAGTTTTGATTGATTTACGGATACTTATTTGTTTTATGCGTCTATATGTGTGTGTCTAAACTTAAGTGTGGTATTTAGATTGCGCCTTAATGATCGATAAGGTAAGGAAGCCTATTAAGAAACGTTTTTTAAAAGTATCGTTTGGGACTTTTCCTGAAACTCCAAGCCGTTTCAATTTCACATTACGTAAAAGGCAAAAAAATTACAGAACATTCTCTGGAAAAATATTATATAATAAATTTTCAAGCAAATAACCTTTTTAATAACACATTTTTTTTTGTAATAAGGTAATAACCCTCTAATCAAAATGTATGAACCAGTTTCATATTATACAATTTCCAAGAAAATATATTAACAATTCTGTTAGAGAGATACCCTGAAGGAATATTTTAAGGGCCGTCGTATTACGATCGTACAATCATTTATTATGATTGATAGCCCGTTGTAACAGAAACTAGAAAGATGCAGAAGGTTCACTGTAAACAAAAGCTTGCTTGTGAAAATGCGACTTCAGTGCAATGTGCATGTCACGAGAATAGGCAGTCACATTCGCTTGTCATCTGTGCACTAATTATAATAACAGGATAAGACATTAAGGGCAGATTATTCAATTCTTATATACCTGGCGAAATGTGGGTGTGTGAAAAATTCATTTATGAAAATATTATGTATGTAAGAAAAAATCGACATCTTTTTAATAAAATAAGTGATAGACATAATTTTAATACTAGAAATAAAGATAAAATTGATCAACCATTTTTTAGATTATCTAAAGTACATACATCTTTTATGGGGTACTGTGTTAAATGTTACAACAAAATACCTTGTGACATATTGCAATTAAATGAAAGAAAATTTAAAACTCATATAAAAAGTACACTTTGTAAACAAGCATATTACAAATTAGAGGATTATATCCTAGATAAGAATGCTTGGAAACATGCTGGTCCTGCGCCATAGGACAATCTAGAGTCTAGACAAAATCAAACTGGTTGCTAATTTGATTGTATAATTTATAATTTTTATGACATTGATTGTTACATTATGTACTTAACTACTTAAACTCACACACTAAATTATTACTTGTTGAAATTTTGGAAACATCATCTACTTTTCAATATTTGTAAATATGTGAGCACCATGTATCTATCACATAATTAATTTACCTGCCTTTGCATTATATTTAATTCTTTTTACCTATTGTGGTATAGTAATTTTATTCTAGGTGCATCGTCTTCACATATGATTACATAATTAATGTGAACTTACATAATATTGTAAAATATTTTAAAAGAGTAACGGTGGAGTTTCTTGCCCATTCTTCTCCATACGAAACTACCTTTTGGAAGGGGCAACTAGAATCAATTCTATTTTTTTTGTAAATTTTGACGTTCAAAAGTGCCTTTTATGTGCCTATTTGAAATAAATGATTTGACTTTGACTTTGACTTTGACTTTGGTGTACTTAGGTACACCTCTGCCTAACCCTTCGGGAAATACGGGCGTGACGTTATGTTATTCAATGGTCAGGTACTAATTCTCAATGGTGGTAAATTGGTAATGGTAACGGTGGACTTTTAGCGGCATCTACAACACCACATGCGAGCTACGCGTCACACTGACGTCACGCAAAATCCTGCATCGCGCAAGCAGAGTTTACTGCGCAACTAGCATTATTAAATACAACGTCCCGACATCAATTGCCGGTCAGTTGCCCACCAGACACAACACCCATCTGACGGAGGATCCTCCCGTTTCTATGTAGGTATGAGTGAGCTTTACACCCTGTTCCTCATTCCTCTATAGACTAGTCTGAAGAATAAATACGAGTTCTGACATATTATTATTTTCTATACAAAAGCTTTACACTTTAACCGTCTTATTTACTCCTTAGATAAAAGTTTTCTGATGATTGAAAAATCGGCCCTAAATAAAATAATAGTCGGTTAGACGATTTGATAGCTGTACAAGATAGGCTTCAAAGTTTAGGAACCCTTTGACTGTGGCAATTTTCGATTATGGGTGTATTGTGTGATTAAAAGAGCTTTTATCTTGCAAAATTGGTCCTTCTGTCCATATGTACATTGTGGTGATATACAACATCACATATCTTTCACATCCATTACATAGAGCATTGTACGGACATGGGGCTGATGTGGCTCACTTGAAATGACAAATTGCTTTAATCACCTCTAGGGATCAGTAAGATAAAATTATCGTTGTAAATTTGAAGAGATATTTTATATTGTATTTTGTTGGTGATATTTGAGATGTCTTAGGCAAGAGAAACCTAGGGTAGTTTTACTGTTACTGTTAGCCTGCATCATCCCACTGCTGGACAAAGGCCTCAACTCATGACTTCCAGCTCTTTCGATCCAGCGGGGTAATTGCGTAACACACTAACAGTAGGAAACGCTTTCATTTTGATAATTCAAGAACATTAATTGCGTTGTTAACGTTGTTGAACAGACAAATTTTTCGAACATATGAAGCTATGGATTAGCAATAGGCTTCAAAATGATTCAGATTGTGATTGATAGTGTGTTACGCAATTAGTGTGCAGGGCTAATGTGGACAATAGTCGTTTCTTTTCTCTAGCTTGTCCCACCGTAGTTTTATGAAATAAAATTAAAAGAATACTTGAATACAGTCGAAATTACAGATGAGCTAAAGCAGCAATATCAGGCAATGCAACAGATAAGTGGACTGATCTCTTTTGATCACGATTACCTAAAAGTTCCCAACTTTACCGAAAACTTAACCAGTTTGCCGTTTCGAACGTGACTCTGATGGTAATGGCTCACAGTGGCCATAAAAATAATACAGCGTAAGGAAGGAGGACATGGCATGGAATACCTACTTATGTAAGACATCTTTAGGTACCTACTTTTGACTCTAGCAGGTTTATTTTATATCTAGGCTAACTTTGCATTGCTTTACAATCTTGAAAGGGTTGAAAAAAAAATGCCATTAAAACACTAAAAAGGAGGAGGCGCATGTACCTATTTATGATTTTTTTTAAATATTATATATTTTACTATGTCTGAGATCATCTTGGAAAATTGCTGCAAAAGCATCTGTATTATATTTTCATTCTTAAAACAGCACATAATTACATAATCACTTCAGCCTATAATGTTCCCACTGTTGGGACAAAGGCCCCCTCTCTGTGAGAGGAAGTGGGCCGTAATCCACCACGCGGGCCCAGTGCGGGTTGGCGGATGTCACATGTCTTCGAATTTTTGGTTCTAGGGTTTCCTCACGATATTTTCCTTCACCGTTTTGAGAGCAGTGGTGATGAAATTAAATACACGAAATCACCACCTACAGCCCGGACAGGCAACTGCCTGCCTGGGTCCAAACTCACGACCTACAACTCGTAAGTCGGGGCCGATAGCACTGGGCCACCGCTGCTCTCAGCAGATGCTGATGAGAGCACATAATTGTTTCAGAATTGGTCCCATAGTAAAAGATGGTAATATTCATGAATACGTTCATCCCCTTCAAAGTTTTCCACAGAATTGAAAGTAACCCTGTATTCTTAAAACTCAAAATCAACACCACAATTCCCCATTTTCTCGTGCTCAAATAAACGCTCTGATTATTTGTACAATGTTTTGTTTTGTTCGGAAAGTAAAGGAGAACCGGAACGTATACCTACTGCAATACAAGTCCTCGTGTATCGTACTAATGGAGAGAAATGGGTTGTTCAAGTTGTTTTACTGTTTCAATACACGAGTGTGCCCCGGTCTACATTTGTTGCCTCTAAATTTTGATTACCAATGAAATAAGGCTTTAGTTTCTTTTGTCTAGGAGTAGGATCCTAGTTTTAACAATAATCAAGACCCTGAGAATGCCTGGAGACAGTCTAGGTCACGGTCTCGGCTAGAGCGTATTGATTTTCATTTCACAAGATTACTTACACTCAACAGTAGTCATTATTCATTATTATAATTTAAAATACCAGACGGTACACATTTATTCATAATATCTCGGCCGTTTTACCCCAAGGGTTTTGGGTAGTTAAAGGTATACGTAAACCTATATTTCGCCAGTTATGTTTAAGTCCTATTGAGGTATGAGGACCAGGGTGTGAAGTTCGCTCATACCTCCATAGAAAAGGGAGGATTCTCCGACCCTGACGGGTGTTGTGTCTGGTGGGCAACTGACCGACGATTGATGTCGTGACGTTAGTGTGACGCGTAGCTCGCATGTGGCGTTGTAGTTACCGCTACAGTCCCACGTAAAAGGGGGCGAGCCAGTTGCCATCAACCGGGCCCAAATCCAGACTCCAGGCTGTTACTGAGAAATTCCTGGTGGAAAAACGCAACAACACTGCCCGACCTAGGAATCGAACCCGCATGCTCAGCAGAAGCTCTTGCGACCTCGTAAGCCGCGAGGCAGTCCACTTAGTTTAAAGACTCCTGAAAAATATAAATTCCATCTTCTTAAACATAATTTATTATTGTTCCCAGATTTACGCAGATGACGACATCAGCAGCGTAGTGGAGGGTAAGGAAGACGCGAAGGATCGTGTATACGACTCCTTGGCGAAGCTGCATGGTCTGACCGTGCTGGAAGATGACAACCTTGGAGACGATGAGGATCTGCTGGATGCTGGCGAGGATGCCGAGAGTGGGGACTGGTACCCTGACTATGATAAGAGAACTCAACATGTAAGTACCTATTTATGTATGGGTACTTTTAAGCTGTATCTTATTCAAATGAGCAAGGAAATGATTTTTACGAAAACAGGTACTCAAAAAGCTAAGTTTATTTATTTTATTGTCTCTTGTTTTTCCGATTGATGTAAAAAATCATAAGTCCATCAGAATAGACTAAGGCATGGTTACTATTTTTTCATTACAGACAGTTTTTAAATGTTTGTCATTTGGTCCTTCGTCCCATATTACCAGAAATTACAGTTTGGGACGAAGGACCAATTTTTTTATAAACAATGGGGACATAATATTATAATACCGGCCTATAACTGTCCCACTGCAGGACAGAGGCAGAGGCCTCTTCTCATACAGAAAAGACATGAGCATTGATCAACACGATGCTCAAGACGGGTTGGCGATTTGGGGACATAAGCAACAACAACATTTTAATCGTGTTTACGACGAGATACCTATAACTTAATGAATAAAATATTTTGTATCGATACGAAGCCGACGTTCACTTAATTGACGTACCTATCGGTGTTACAAAAATAGCGTAATATCTAGAAAATTATTAATTGTTGAGGATGCAGCGGTCAGGGGTCAAGGAGAGTTTTTACATGCGTCATGTTGTCGTTTCGCCTCAGTTGGCATTTCTCAATGGAACGACTTTTATTATTTGTGACAGCTTCTACTTATGCCTATTTGTGACGATTGTCGGACTCTGTATTTCAAAATTAATAATAATATTGATGTGTTGTGTTGTTGTATGTTGTTGTAATTTTGTTGTGTATTGTTGTTGTTTTTGTGTTATTGTATTATTATTGTTGTAATAGTATTGTCGTTTATTTATTATTTTTAAATTTTTGTTATTATTACGCGATATAGTTTCAGGATTACTACCGAACCTAAGTATAATATTAATATAGGTAATAATTCGTGAAATTGTGCAAAAATCTAGCCAAAATGTGTCAAACTTAAGTTTTAGACTTTGGATTTCAAGGGGAAAAGTAACATCAATTATAAAATATTTTTGTGTCGCTCTGGCTTTGACTTTCTGTACTTATCAGTATTTTCAATCTCCATCAATTAATTTGATTAATTTACTAACTTTTCCGTTAATTGATCAGATAATGACGTCCGGATATTTTAAAGTACGTAATTGACAACACAGAACAACAAAATTAAGTAAAGGAGAACACAAAGATATATTTTGGTATTTTCCTTGAAAACAGAGAACGAAATAATGTTCAGGATTTTGTGGAAATGGCGATTCCTTTTGTAAAAGATCTGAAAGCTTTTAAATTCTAATGAAATTACTTTGTCAGACAGAATGTTTAAGGGATAAGTATTTATGTAATGAACGTATTTACTAGGTGCTCATACAGATGGAAAATCTTACTTTATTTTGCTGTTAAGGTGTATTTAACTTAAATATCTGACTTCTCTAAAGTCCATAAAACCTGAGATATAAGGTAGGTATTCATCCTTAGCCCACACGCCTCTTGAGTACGACCTGTGAAACTGCAAAATTTCCAAAAAAAAAACAATTTGAAAATAAAAGATACTCGCCGAATGCATAGCCTCCTCCATTTATGAAGTCGGTGAAAATTGTACATAAAGTAGGCCTTTTTAGAAATACTTGGAGTTTTATACTAAATTATGTAAAATACAGTTTAAAATACTATAGAAATTCATGTAATATTAAAATACTAGCTTTTGCCCGCGGTTTCACTCGCGTTAATTTAGACTTTGACTATAAATTCGGGTTATAATTCAATCATGATTCGAAAGACACGTGGCGCCATCTATCATTATAAGGACGTTTTTGTTGTTTTCATTGGTAATAGTACTTTTTTGCGGGATGAAAGGTACCCTATGTCCATTTCTTTACCCCTGACAACGTATATGCAAAATTTCAGGATGATCGGTTCAGTGGTTTAGGCGTGAAAAGGTAACAAACAAACAAACAAACTTACTTTCGCATTTATAATATTAGTTAGGATTATTAATTTATAAGACGACCCTAGTTCTTTACACAATTTATTTAGCTCAATATGCTTCAACCTTGTTTATGATATGATGACAGTAGATTATTATTTTACCCAGTTATATTTTTAAATAATATATACTCTTTAAAAACTGCTAAAGGCCGTCTCTATTTTTCTACCAGAGACTTAGGTGTAAGTAAATGCATTGCTAACATTTTGCACGTTATGCAAATTTTATTTTATAAAGTGCACATTTTGAGAGCTAAAGAAGACACAAGTATTCAGACGAACTGTTTAGCAACTTTATGAACGAAACATGATGCTTGATTATTTTATCTTATATGTATTAGTATGATGTTTTGCTTATAATGTACCTGCATGTCACAGATGGATTGTCGAATCAGCCGCTAGCTGTTTTACAAAATAGCTTCGTTATGTAAAACAGTTGAACGACGTTTAGAGATTTTCCATAATTACTCAACTTTAAAACGCAGAATAGCATACACGTTTTGCATTTATCAATGCAGCGGGTCAACGATTAGAGATTATGTACAACATCGAGAAATAAACATCAAATTGTAGATTTTAGTTCTAAATTTTGTCGCTCGTGGATCTGTGTGTCATGGCAACAATAATGGCGTCCGAAACAGAAATAAAAAATAAGAGTAAATGAGTAAAAATGACGCTACCTCAAGTGAAAACAGTGAGTTTAAGGACAATTTTAACATGAAGCTGTCAGTTTTTTATGAAAGTCAGTCCTAAAAATACTAAATAGCCAAGTAACTGCGACCAACTTGGAAGTAGCGCTAGCAGGCTATCAAGGTGCCCTAGCTTTGTTACTGCTTCTAATTCGGCATTAGAAGCTACACCAAATGCTTATTGTGACTGAAGACATGCCATTCTGCATTATGTCTAAACGTGGGTAGCAGTTTTGTTAAACGTAACGTAATAACATTTGTTCAGCTGTTTTACACAAGAAAGCTGTTTTGTAAAACAGCTAGCGGTTATGTAAAACAGTGGTTTCGAGAATTCATCTGCGACATACGTATAGGTACAAGGTTGTAGGTTAAACAAGGGACATACTTTATGGGAGTGTAGTACTCATGAAAAATCAACAACTTTTACTAAGGGACCAAATCCGAAAATATATGAAAAAAAATATATCACCTGTACCAGGCATGTTGATCTCGTAGATATTGCGTTTTATTTTTATTTTAGGGTTGTTGCTATAGTAAAAGCTGTTTATTTTCCCTTAATAAAAGTATGCCCCTCGTCTAACCTAACACCTTGAATAGTAACAGTATTTATATATATAAATAAGTACCTACTTTCTAAAAGGGCCACGTTAATGGGCACCTACGCATCAGACTGACATAGGTAGACTTAATTTTATTGGCATGGCAATCAACCGTGTCACCCTTCGGGCACGTTACACTGAAAACACTTCGGATAGTCATCATGCAGGATTTTTTCAAGTCTGGTACATTTTTAATGAGTATAAAAACTGCCACTTGTTCACTTCAGATGTCACTGCTATCCAACGTCCAAGAATTTGACAGCTAACTGTTACTATCCATACATTTTTTGTAAACTTCTTTTACGCATAATTAATTAATATTCCCCGTTGCGCAGTTGTTGACTGCAAAAATACGGGGACCCATGTATTTGCCAAAGATGTTAAAATATGAAAATTGTGAGAAAAAGCTCTCCGAAATAAAAAGAAAGCCGATATTTCGTCGAGGCCAGCTGTGTGTTATCCTTTTTTTTAAACCTCACCTTTTAAACATCACCTGTATACGAATTTCTGAAGTCTTCACTTCGGAAATTCGTATACAGGTGATGTTATCAAGATAACTAAGTCCGTTTTTAGTAACTACAGGCACTTGTGGTGGAGTGATATAACGTAAATTATAGTAAAGGTGTCTGTGTTCATATTATCATATTAGATCAGTGCTTTTTTTTTGTCCCTATCATCAAATACCTTCTCCGGCTTTGGGCGGAGCGGGAGGGCGTGTCAGACTGTTACTGACTAAAACCCAGCCGTGTTCCTTCAGTTGCCTGTGCGCCAGGGCCACGGTAACTCTTTCGAACAATCCGCGACCCTGGCAGGCATCGGCTCTAGTGGACCCCGTTAATTGGTGCTGACATCTCTTTGAGGCGCGCGTGGAACAGTGCTAGAATTAACATCTCTGAAGTTTTTCAGTCAGGAAGAATATCCTCGAGGTTGGTTTTCAACTCCGATCAGGTTATTCCAGTCGTAAGCCTCCAGTCGTCACCAAAAAAATTTACTTGAAGTTAACAAACACAAGATATCCTATAATTATAATACGTTCAAAATTTATTGTCTTTTCCACTACAGTTGCTTTTTTATCAGTCGTAGACGCTTCCGTTTTCCTTATCTCGTATTTTAAAACACTCGTAAGTCTCATACATATTTATCTAGTTTTCGTTTAATTTCCGATCGACACAAAAGTAAACATAAACAACAAACAGACACAAAAAACACAAACACGAACAAAAGAATGGTGGTTTTTAGACGTTGAACTGTGCTGCCACCTATGACGAGCTTTCAGTTTTGAACCTCATTGAAATGGTCTTCGTAGATTTCTAGATAGAGCGCAGAGTTTTAGGAAAACACAGGGCAATGGTGTGGTGTGGTGGTAGTGGTGGTGGCTGCGGGAATGATATATTTACTGAATAATAACCATCAATTTCTTATCAATCAGCATCATCATATCAGCATTTTGACCAATATACGACGTAAAACAGAGCTACAATTTGCAAAAACCAAAGAAAATTTGAATTTGGCGGGAGTTAACATGAAAATCTATACGCAGCGGAGCATGGAGCAAAGATGGCCGAAGCTCGTCCGCAACTCGCTTAGGGATTTAGAATTTACCCCTGTTATTTGTGTTAAGGGAGTACCTAAATCATAATATGTATTTAGTTTCACGTTGTATTTGAACACGTGTACGTATAATCTGTGGTTTCATGAATATTTCATTAATATTGTTCCCTAGCTTGTCCTTATTTTGCTAAGAATCTCCTCTCATCTTGTTTGTATTAGAATTAATCTTGGAAGGTAAACCTTTGTGGTTGTATACTTAACAAAGATGTATTGGGCTTCTTTTGGCCTGTGAGCTCACGTCAGTCTCCTGCTTGTTTACTTTACTTTGATGTTAAGGAAACAATTTAAATTGAAGTTGCTAAATATTATTCTGATTTCATTGGAAATATTGAGAATCGGCAAAATATTATTAACGTGTCGATTTTATACGAGAGTGTTACTGAATTAAAATAGGTAGTTGCGGTACTCAAAACGATTAGACGATCGAGACTTTTTATAGTCTGTATAAATTTTTGTTATTATTTAATTGTCGCGAAATATGCTGTATTAAAATCCAAAAAAATCCAGCTCTCATACATGAATATTCTGATATTTATTTCCATACATGATCAGTCTCTTATTTACATACTACATCTCGGAGGGGCTCCTGGCTTAATAACAATAGCCGCACGGGTCGACCGAAGGTCAAGCAACAATAGGTGCGGTCGGCCCGTGGATGGGTGACCATCCATTACATATCGAGAGCCCTACGTGCCACGGAAAGCGCGTTAAGCCGATGGTCCCGGCTGTCATTTCTAGATCTTTGACGGTCGTTACGGTTAGTCAGAAGCCCAAAATTCTGACAACCAGTCTTACCAAGGGGTATCGTGTTACCCCGTTACTGGGTTGTGGAGGTCAGATATGCAATCGCTTCCTGTGAAATACTGGTATTCAGCTGTATCTGGTAAGACTGGACGCCGACCCCAGCAGAGTTGGAAAGAGACTAGGAAGATGATAATGACCGGTACCTAATGGGCATATTTTGTACACACCCAGGCATCTTATTAACACTGATTTGTTTTTCCTTCTTAAACTTTCAAAATTCAACCCAGAACTTGATTCGGACATTCTAAGTGTCTCAGTGTCACTAATTCCTACGTCAGATAGTACTTAAAAGTGGCGCAAGTGTCTCAAGTGGTACTTCTGTGTCCATCGCACTCATCTCCGAGGCGCTTTGATGTGTTTCTTTCGACAATCGCTTATTTTGAGCGCTTTCTGAAGAACACTTTGTATATAATATGTTTATTTTGCCAAGACGATTTGGCCAATGATTGATACGTATTGATAAACGTACATGATTGACTAGCTTCTGCTCGCGTCTTCGTCCGCGTGAAATCCTACGACATTCGGCAATGCTGTAGCTTCCCATTAGTGAAAGAATTATTGGAATCGAATCAGTAGTTCTGAAGATTATCCCCAACATACGTACTCACAAATTTTAGCTCATTATAATATTAGTATAGGTATGGTTGTTTAGACTGGCAGTTTATTGCAAAATGGTCGAACTATGCGTATTTAAATTTAGGAATTCCCGCAAACAGGCGAGTTGCGACAACGCGACGCGACTCTAGTAGAACAATTTCTATGAAAACTTCATGGAAATTGTTCTACAAGAGTCGCGTCGCGCCTCTCTGCGGAAGCTTTTAAGCTTGAAGACGGACCATTTACCAACGTAAATCCATTAATAATAAAAAAACAAAACCGTTGATTCAAATTAGACAGAGAATCAGCACTTTTTAGACCTCCAAATTATATAAGACAGTCCCCCAAAATGCTCGCTCTTCACAACTTTCTAGAGTTTCAGATGGAAAGAAGTCGCGCAACAAATTCCCCAGCAACAAATCTGTCTGTTATGTTTGAAGAAAATTGCTAGAACAACAGCATGTGTCAGAAAGGTGTGGTTGAATATAAGGGTATAAAAAGTAATCAGCCGTGCCCTACATTTGGGTCAAGTAGGTATTTGAAGTTTTGTATGCGACAGTTGATGTTCTCTGACACCGTCTGTTTGTACTTTCACTGCTATCATCGCGAGCACTTATCAGCCGGCTTTCCATTCACTGACTCATATTTATAAAACAAAGAGCAACAGAACGGGAAAATCTTAAAACGGGTGGTAAGAAAGATACACCTACCCATTTCTTCGTTCAGAGACTAAAAAGGCGAGATGAAAGTTTGTGAAAACCATAGAGAGGCTATCAGAAGAAATGTCATAGAAAAACTGTGATCCCATGTCTCAGTGACGGCATCTAGCATAATATAGCAAAACGTAGCAATCCATTAATAATAAAAAAAACAAAAATCATTTGCTAAGAAGCATCAGTTTTTGAACGTCAAAATTACATAAGACAATATCCAAAACGCCCGCCCTTCACAATTGCCTAGTGCTTTAGCTGGGAAGCAGAAGTGTTCCAACAAACTCCTCAGCAGCACAACTGGCACACTCCGAGGTCGCAAACAGAAATGTGTGAAAAATTCAAAAGTTGTCCTTCTTTACAATGTTTTTTTATTATTACTTTTAAGAGTTCCATATTGCTTCCTTTTTCTCGTATTGTGAAAGATTACTTAAGCTTTGTTTCAGTAAAACCATTCGGGTCATTGTTCACGTTTGTAGCATTGCGAAAATTACTTTCTTTAACCTAAAGTAATTGTTTCAAAAGCCTTTCTTTGTTTGGTTTCGAACGCAAGCTATGTAATATTAAATATTTAAGATAAATTAAAGTCGCCTTTCGTGTCTGTCTGATGCTACTTACGCAACTGATTTTGATGCGGTTTTCATCATCATTTAGAGAATTTATTCCTGAAGGCTTATGTGTAATTATCAATATCTCGATGTGTTGTCAAGTCGTAAAAAACGTGCAAAGCAGGGGTTCGCTAGTAATTAATAAAGAATTAATTTTAATTTATTTCACATAATTTGACATTTGGTATTAGCATATTCTTTATTTAAACATTCTGATTCACATTGAATATATCTTATTTAATCATGCTCATTCAGAAATAACCTTATCAATGAAATTATGTAAACCATTTCCTTGGTTATAAATGTTATAATTAACATAAATTCTGCAATACTTAAGTGAATTTTAGACGATTTTATTCACTGTTGAAATCGGCTCGCATACACAAGACACATTCAATATAAATGAATAAAATTATATATTAATATTTATGATATCTTTTTGGCATATTTATTCTGGTTGTTACTAACTAGATACTTAAGCTTTCTCATTCTCGTATCTGTATCACTATTATTATCTGCCTAGTTTTTTCTGACCTGTATTGCGGTTGGCTTCTAGGTTAACCGGATGCAACTTTTTTTATGGAGAGACTGCCTATCTGACCTCTACAACCCAGTTATTGGGTGATACCCTTTGGTAAGACTGGTTATCAAACTTTCGGAGTCTCATTAAATATTTTCTTCTTCAGATCGGCACAACGAATATGGTGCATCTTCGTCCTGAAGACTTCGAGGACAGCGACGTCACCTTCGGAGATAAGTCTGTGATGTCCAACATCAGGGAAATCAAACGAAGACTGAATGAGAACCCAGAAGACCCTGACTTGCTTGGTAAGAAATATGTCGTCAACTACGTAGGTACACTTTTTGACGAGGTAATGGAAGGTTCGATTATAGTAGCGACTGGGGGCGAGATTCAGAGATAGCACTTGTGACTTTACTATGTAAAGTTAGCGTTTTAAACAATTATGAACCTTATTCTCAATGACGTTCATATTCATATGAAACAGTAACGCTAAACGTCAAAGTGCTATCTGTGCATCTTGCCGTGATTGTGTCACCACTGCACACTACACCCAGACTAAATTTGTCATGTTCTAAGTGAAATAGATATACCTACCTACAAATAAAGAAACAAGGATTTCTTCCATCAAAAATTGAAGAGAAACGAGAGGTATAAAAGTTTTCTATAGTTGAGAAAAGAACTCGATAAAATAGATACAGCAATAATAAGCCTTGGAAGTATCAAGAAAATGTTCAGTACTTTCCTGCAAAGCAGAAAGTTCTAAATAGAATTTCTCGTGAGAAGTTGATTTGGCAGTTAAGCTGGCATATTGTGTTACCTATGTAGTTTGTACCGGTTTAACATAATATATTTCTTTTAGCGTAGGTGTGTTTTTGAAGTCTACACGACTGACGTTTGTTTTTAGGGAACGATTTAAATCTATACTAATCTATTAAAGTTGAAGAGTATGTTTTTTGTTAGAACGCGCTCTGGAACTATACCTGTCGGATTTGAAAAAATCTTTCATTTGCATTTGATAGCCTAATTCTTGAGGAAGGTTATAAGCAATTTAAAATCACGACGATCGCTAGGAGTCGAGCAAAAAGAAAAAAAAGTTGCAAAGAATGCTAAGCGAAAACGAAGCAAGAGCGCGGGCGACGCGATGCGACGCAGTGCTAATTAAGTAATAAGCTTAGAAAAGTCAATATCATTCTCTTGCCCATAATTTACCCAATATATTTGGGTTCGGCGCAGCATGTTTTCTCCTTACATACTTAACTCCTAAGAGAAGTAAGGAAATTCAAATTAATATATTCTTACACTATCTAATATGTACTTTTGACTCAAAAATTGGTCCTGAGTTCAGTACCTCCTACAGACTGTAAAACTCCGCTTCGGTTAGTATCTGAAATCGTTCCACTCTAAGCGATCACTTTGGAGTAGATAGAAAGCCGTTAAACAATTTCAAACTTCACCGGCATTTCCAAGAAACTTAAAGGTTTTACAGACTTGAAGGTTTTCAAGAAATTGAGGCTTTCGTGGACGAATTAGTTGGGCTTAGTGGTAGAAGGAATTTATCGAGCCGACACTATGTGGATTGTTAAGAAATATCATCACAGGAAAATTTCGTTGCAATACAGCAGCAGCCCGAAGTGCCCGGTTGATGGTAATAGGCTCGCCCCTATTACTTGGGACTAAAGCATAACTGGCGAAATGTGGGTCTACTATAGGTACACCTCTGCCTAACCCTTCGGGGAACAGGCATGATGTTATGTTACGTTACTATATCAAGGTCTTTCATCTCCCAAACTGTTCAGGGTCATAAGGAAGCCGAGTAGTAAATCCTGGCCATTTCAACCGCAGCTGTAATATTTGGATAGTGAAACCTTTATGACTTCCTCTTGCAACTTTGCCAAATTGTTTCGCCATAAATTTTATGTGTTTATGTTATAAACCGCCCGGTTCCTGACTGATATAATATCGTTAGCATTAGTATTCGATTGAAAGCACTCGCTTTGACGAGAAGGATGTTGCTCCCATAGGAATACTGTGCAATAAATGTTTATAGTTTGGTCCTAGCGAAACGAATGACAGGTGCAATGGAATTCAGGTCAGTCACGGTGGAATGGATGATTAAATGGATGCTTTTGAAATATTCCACAACGAAGAAAAAACAGCGTCAAGTTTCCGAAATAGAGGAGCATAGGTTTTCGAAACACTGCATTATCAACAATTACATTTCTAGAGCATAACATAATTTTAACCTTCAATTCGAAATTTTTGGTCTTTTCAGTCGCTTACTTATGTCTTAGTTTTCTATTCCCTGACCTTATTTCATGTCTGCAACCTCTTCTAGAACTGCAACCTGCAGTACCGGCAGCAGTCCGTCCGACCAAGCCAACTGATGAAGAAGGAACACGAACCAAGCGCAGTGTCTTCCCGGACACATCAGCGGACTCCGTCGATGAGTACGCAGCACCCAGGATGATGGCTAAGACTGATGACAGGTAACTTAACCATGATTTTTATGCTGATGTTAAAGCAAACAAATAGCACTTTAATTAAAACATTCTTGCTAGAGTTTAAATATTTCTAAACTTATACAGAGTGACAGGAAAATCGACGTGCAAACTGTAACCATGAATTCAGCATATGATTCTAGATGGTAGCGTTGAAATTTTTCGTCTGTTTTAAAAAGAAAACAGCTGTTTCATAGAAAAGTGCAATATCTATGCGGTCAAAATGGTGTTTGAGCGTCAATGTCCCTGCTGCCCTGTACAGGGCAACCTGGTCAAACAGCTCCAGTAACAAATCATGGTGATTGGCCAATCTTTTTTCCTAACTATCAGCAGGTAACATCCTATCTAGAGACTAGACAGGCTGTTAGATTCTAGACAGTAGTGTAGCGGCATCTACAATGCCACATGCGAGCTATACGTCACACTGACGTCACACAAAGTCCTGCATCGCGCAAGCAGAGTTTACCGCGCAACTAGCATATACAACGTCCCAACATCAATCGTCGGGCAGTTGCCCACCAGATACGACACCCGTCTGGTCGAGGGATCCTCCCTTTTCTATGGAGGTATGAGTGAACTTTACACCCTGTTCCTCATACCTCTATAGTTGCATCACTGGTGACGTCATTAATGTTTGTCTACTGGCTACTTAGCCCAACACTGCTGATAGGCTAGCTAGATTCTGGATATAGAGCGATGATGCTCTAACAAGCAGAACAATATGAAGCATTCAAAGCACAGACAGTTGTGAGCCGCATTTTCGAAAGCTTCAGCGACTTACACTTCCCTGTCTTTACATTTAGAAAGTAGCAAGCTATGTTAAAGGCTCGTACACACTGGCGCTACGCGACGCCCGCCACAAAGGCACCGCGTGTCGCGCGACGAGCGGTGCCTTTGTGTAGCGCTGTCGCGTCGCGCCTGTCTGTGCGAGCCTTAAAGCAAATATGCACCGATATAACCACCCAATGAGTTTACGACACAAAAATAAAATATGCGCTACACCACATAAAAAAGCTGTTTTCTATAAAAGTCTTTTAGGTATGGCACCCAAAATTTACAATAAACTACCTAAACATATTATGGAAATTAAAGATATAGATCTACTTAAAACCAAAACACACGAATTTTTAGTTGCGAAATGTTATTATCATATTAATGATTATTTAAATGAAAGGTGCTACATCTGATTTACTACGTTAGGAAAAATCATTCGTTATTTATTATTTTAACTTAATTAATAATGATTATTCTGAAATTAATTATTAGGTAATGTATTTATATTTTTATTTATTTTTCATAATTTAGATTTATTGGATTTAGTTGACATTATTGATAGTTTTAAATTTTATCACACTATTTGCATACCCTTGTAAGAGTAAAACATGGAGAAATTTATTATAAGGAAAAATATCTATGTATCACTTACCCATGTTTGCAAATAAATAAATGAAAATGAAGTGAGATCCACAATTATTATTACGTAGTTATTTTACGTAGTAATTATTATTATTACGTAGAACAAAAAATTCTCCTATATTAAATTTAACCCTATCTTCTTAACCGTCGAACTACTTGAAGATTTAGTCCTAAACGTTATGCGGACCGCAAATTCCAGTATAGATAACAGGAACAAATATGTATGTATGTATGTATATAAGAGTCTGTGACGGTCGACGGCTAGGCGCGAAGCAATCAGGAATGCGACCGCAATGCTCTCCGGTTTCATCATGAGAAATATTCATGGATTATTATGCTTATTGCTATTTTTATTGCGGCTACTTCGTAGCGCTCTGGTTAATGTAAGGTGGATCTCACAAAATCGTGACCCTAATGGTGTTTGTTGGGAGAATAACTTCTAATGATGGTATTTTTATTCTATATCTTTAATTAAGAGTAGAACTTCAGGCTATAAAATAAAGGGCACGCCACAATTGCGGCGGTAAGTCCCCTCTTTGAGGAGTGGCTTGAGAGGCACCACGGCGTCCTCACCTTCCGCCTGACGCAGGTCCTCACTGGACATGGCTGTTTCGGGAGGTTCCTGTTTCGGATAAGGCGAGAGGAAACGCCCGGGTGTTATCATTGTGTGGATCGACCGGAGGACACGGTGGAGCATACGGTGGAGGTCTGCCCGGCTTGGGCGGAGCACCGCCGTGTCCTCGTGGCGGCGATCGGCGGCGGCGACCTCTCGCGTCCGGCCCTGAGTCAGGCCATGGTACGGAGCGAGAGGGAATGGGAAGCCGTCACCTCCTTCTGCGAAGCAGTAATGCTCGCGAAGGAAGAGGCGGAGCGCGAGAGGGAGACGCAATCACTGCGCCCTCGCGCCCCTAATCGCCGCAGGAGGAGACACCCTGGGCGTCGGGAGTCGATTGCCGACTCCCGGCCACCGTAGGCGCGGGCTTGCGGACGGCGAGCAATGGGCAGCTCACCGTCAGGTAAGGACCAGGCCCGGGTCGACGGCGCGTCGTGTTCCACGCGCGCCTCAAAGAGATGTCAGCAAAATTGACGGGGTCCGATAGGACCGATGCCTGCCGGGGCTGCGGATTGTTCGAAAGAGTTACCGTGGCCCTGGCGCACAGGCAACTGAAGGAACACGGGTGGGTTTTAGTCAGTAAGAGTCTGACACGCCCTTCCGCTCCGCCCAGAGCGGGAGAGGTCATTTGATGATTTCCCAACCAAAAAAAAAAAAGGGCTATAAAATAAGTTCTGACCCATGGCATCATTCAAGGCCTTTTCAAAACTGTATACCAAGTATTTTTAAACCGTATTCCAGACCATCCACATATATAATACGACTAAATATAACAGTCAGGCAGGCAGGCGATCAATATGTTTATAGCTTACCGACGTACCGAACATAGCGTCTAAAAATAAGCTACCAAAAATAAATATCGCGCAAAAGAAATAACGGTCAAAGCAACTTGATCAAACAACAACCAATGATAGTAGCTGTCAATCGTAGCCTAATAAGTACCTATTATTCTTTAGCGAACTTGAATATTCCGTCAGCCACCCCTTTCAAGCGAGGTGTCACATGAACTAGTAACGCAATTACTGTGAGCACTCTGCCCCGGACACATCACAAATATTTGCCACTCTAGAACGTAATTCATGTGTACCGAACCGTATGTTGATCGCGTCAGTGGATAATTGAGTAGTTCGGCAATAAGCACTCGATGCTGTGGGTCTACTCTCTAAGCACGAAGTCCATTGTTTCGGCCGAAGTTACGGATGTTTCCTACTCCGTATCACTTACGGACATAACATTAGTTTGGAGCCCGACCTAAGAATGAATGACACCACGATTTGACAGTTGTCCCTACTCCCGATGTGTTTTTACCTTAGGGTTCACGCCAAGGTTTCAAACTACTTTCGGACGGGCTCGCATCTTCGTTGACGGACTTAGAGAATAGGCCCCCTGTTGTGAGCTGATCAATATTTTTGATGCCAAAAATTTGAATTATTATTCCTGTACCTTCGGAAGGAAACCTTGCAGATGACAGGATATTTTATGTTTAAGTTACCATCGTTAGCCTTTGGGCTTTATTTTTTTTTCAAGCCTAGGCTGCCATGTACTTAGTACATTTTCTTATTTTCAAATCTTTAGTCCGCGACTCGAAGGACCCAAGCCAAGGTTGACAGAAACGGGGAGGTCTAAATAGGGATTCCTGATTATGCGTTAAAACATCGTTGAGTTTCAACCAAAAAAAAACAACTAAAAAAAGCAAAGTGCTCAGCAGAGCTATTCTTCCTAACGATGCGATCCATACTAATAATTATTATATATGTGAAAGTAACTTTGTCTATCTGTTACCAATTCACGCCTAACCCACTGAACCGCTTGAAAGATAGGCAGCCTGGACCCTGGAGAAGGACAGGCTACTTTGAAGCCTGGATATTTGTATTAAAAAAAATGTGAAATACAAAATAAACGCAGCCGAAGTCACGGGCAATATCTAATAAAACATAACAACCAGCACCCTAATTGCGTAACACACTATCAGGCACGATCTGAATCACTTTGAAGGATATTGCTAATCCATTGCTTCATATGTTCGAAAAATTTGTCTGCTCCACATACGTAAATAACGCAATGAATGTTGTTGAAGTGTCAAAATTAAACTCATTCCCACTGTTAGTGTGTTACGCAATTACCCCGCAGTATGTAGTTAGGTAACCTATAGTTAATCCACTTGTAACCCATACACATTATGAAATTGTCATGGTATAATAATATACTTCGCCAGGTATAGAATTCCGACACAGTGGTCACGTGGGAGACACAAGCCTACGTCATCACCGCTGTGTTACCAGTAGTGTGTAATAATAACTCCCCAAACGCCTTTATTACCTGTGCGAATCCAATAAAACAATGAGTTTTTGACAAAAAATTAATTTGGTATATGTTTAAATTGAATTGTTTCGATTGATTAGAAAAACGAAACGACAATTTAAATGCTTTAGATATATTTTTTAACAGAGTGGTGACTGAAAATGTTTCCATAATTCGTGTTTTGTTGCAATAAAGTGGTAACTGGATAGTGACGTAAGCAAGTGTCAATCCCGGAATGCCAGACCTTGTTTGCTTAGACCATGAAATTCACAAAGTAACGCCACTCAACTCAAGGCGATACAACTGCAAACATTGTTAGTAAACTTGTTAGTGCGCTATACTAGCGACACGTGCCGCCTCGCCAAGTTTACAGCACTCGCTGGCTATAGAAGGAAATTATGCATGGAAGCCTTGCTCTTGCCTTTTGTTGAAGCTTCTAAGAAGTTGTATTAGTAGTTTATATACCGATGCTTTCGTAATGAAACTCAGTATTTAATTATCCTCAGGTTACCTAAGGGTCGGTACGGTCTTACGTAAGGGAGGATTATGAAGATCCAGAAAAAATCAATACTAAGTTACCAATTAGAACAATTTATTACACGGTAGATTAATTTTGTTAATTATTTTGGAAAGGTAGTCTGTTACAGACGAAAGCTACAATAATAAAAAGCCGATTTTTGTCAAACATATTTCTTGTTGGAAAACTGACGCAAACCAACGGTATTTTTCATTTAACAAAGCGTTGGCAGAAAGGGGTCATAGTGGTGGGACTATTTCACGGGATCAAATCCGACAGAAAGGGACCACTAGTCTACAAATGTAACTTTCCCAATTTTCTCCGCTCCGTTCGGGTCCTCGTGCGAGTTACGAGTAACACCTCTAGAGAGTAAGAATAATTTTCTCAAGTCGCCTCACTGTCCTCTTAAGCATTGTTCTTGAACTGACTAATTATAATTTTAGTATCATTTCTAATTAGAACACCGTGGGGTGTTTCGTAGGGGTCCATATTGGCTCAACTAAAGTTCTTTACCCGAAATTGTTCTTCCTAACGATTTGTAATCCGAATGATCACTCTTCCTAAAATTTTTCATCCTAAAGTTTTCATTCATACTATTTGTAGTGCTACCGGCGATGTTCATAACACTCATGTTTCCGAAAATTGTAATTAATAATATCATTAATGTAAATATATTTAAACTCCTACTGTTTTTTATCATAACGCTTTTATCCCTAAACATAATTACCATAATATTTTCACCCAACTTATATATAACCTACCCACTATATTTTAAACCAATTGTTTAGAATGATTAAAGGTCGTTTGACTGATTTTGTCTTAAATTAATGAAATTCAAGTCAGAGTGTCGTCTTGGGGGCACTATGAAAAAAATACTTAGAAAAATTTCGCGACCAATTTCGAGGTAGCGCTCGCCGGCCGCTGCCGCGGCACCGCTCGCTTCGCTCGCTCGGCTCGCGCGTAGTTGGTCACAGTTCTAACCTAACCTAACCTATGGATATATTTGCAGGTACACACCGCTATAAATAAAATTAAAGAATACGCTTTATTCTTATATGTTACACATGTTATGTGAAAATAAAGTTACGCAAAATTTATGTATATAATACTGATTATTATGAATAAAAAGAAATGTAAACAAAAAAAATATGACTTTGAATAATAGTGTATAAGATGGTTATGTTGAGAAAATATAGGAAAACAAATACAAGTATAATAGATGTTTATTGCTACTGACATTATGAAGTTGAATGCTTCGGAATTATGAACATTAGAGACAGAGTAGTTAGGAATTGTGATTGTTAGGATGAAAAATGTTAGGAAGAACATTTTCGGATTTCCAATTATCGGAGTTGAAAATTTAGGTGAACTTTGGCGCACCCGTTTCGTAGATTAGTCAAAATTATATTTTGAGAGCAACTTGAGTTAACTTAGGTTTATAAACTTAATCGTTTTTTCTAGCACAACTTCTATGTTTATCGAAGCAAATTAATCTTAAAATCTAAGTCATTTTATTCTGCTGAAGGAAATTCATTTTCCCGTATCGGAAGCTCAAATTTTCTGACACAAATTAGCGATAACTTAGTGATAAATCTTAAAGTAGTACCTAGTAGATTTTACCTTATCGTAATGTAAAGTCAGGGAAAGTAATTCTTAAGCAAATTGACTACCAACTTAAATTGTCCGTATATTCAAATCACAAATGTCATTCTTTGACAGTTGTGTAAGTATAACACGGCAAATAGACTTAGGGTGTCCATTTCCTCAACAGTTAATTTCCCTGACTTTATAAAATATTAAGTAACGCATAATGAATTTGAGGAACTTTAAGATACAGCACACCAAAATACGGAAACGTTACCAGACATCTTGTTCAATTTTATGACATTACAAACAAAGATCATGAATATTCGTCCTTGTCTAACAATGTACGTTTCATCTTGCTAACGTCCCTCCTCCGTCCCTAAATAATCACAAACTTTGGGACTAAAATTTTGCCTTAGTTCCACCTGTTAGCATTACACGTTAGCGCCCTCATTAACCGGCTAAGAGTGAGTTACGCCAACTGTACCTCATCAACGTCCATTAATTAAAATCGCGATATTAAAAAAAACTTCGTTTTAATTACTTTTGCTTCGTATAGAGGTTCTCTTTAGCGCAAACCTCGTGCAGAAAATATGCATTATTTTATATAATTACTAGCGACCCGCCTTTGCTTTGCCCGGTTTTTACGGCTTGACAAAACATCAAGATTTCTTTATATTTTTTTAATTTTATTTAACCAATTATGTACACACATATAAAAGATAGAAAGAAACAAAGGAACAGAAAAATACATGCAAAGATGATGCTTATTTCTAAAGAAATCTCTTCTTGCGATAGGAGAGTATATTAAAAGAAATGTAGACAACGTGTGTAAGAGTAGAAGGGAAAACGATATAAATAAAATCGAAAACAATTTTCCAATTTTAATATAAACATACAATATGAGAATATACGTACATACATACATATTTCTAAAATTAATATCACTAAAATATATAAAAATAAAATGTACCTAATTTAAATAATAAATACATATGCAATCATGACAAAATGGAAAGATAGTCTTCTTTCACTCTACTTTTAAATACTGCAACAGATTATTATACAGGATAAATTTTTAACCAGTGCGCAAACTGTAACCAAGAATTCAGCATATGATTCTATACCCCCTAGCGTAAAAAAAATTCGTCCGTTATATTTTTTTTTATTAGTTGTTCCAAACATTTTGACCGCGTAGGTATTTTTTCACTTTTCTATGAAACAGCAAATTTTTTTTTGATAACCGACGAGAAATTTCTGCGCTAGAGGGTCTAGACTCTAGAATCATGTGCTGAATTCATGGTTACAGTTTGCGCAGTGGTTAAAAATTTATCCTGTATGTAAGTTTAATATTAATTTAGTATACAGATAAACCTTCCGGAATAAATTCTCCGAATAATAGGTTAACCTCATAGGAATTAAGCTCCTAACGCTAGACGACACCAATTTAAATGAATGCCTATAAACGCGCTTTTGGATTTTCAACTTTCACGATTAAATCGAGCGTTGAAAATCCAACGCGCGATTTTACTTTAGGAGTCGTCTAGTATTAGTGAAAACGGCTATTATTGCAATAACTTTGAAGAAAGTTTTTCAGCTCCTAATATTGTTTCAGACGCAAGACGAAGAAATTCTCTCCGAACTTAGACTACGCTCCCTCAGCCAAGATGGCGATGCACACCGTGACCAGAACTGTCAGGAACAGTGATTTTGAGGTAGGTACCTACTTTCCTAATTTTATTTTGTACTAGCTTTTTCCCCCGGCTTCGCTCGCATGGATGTCGGAAAATATCCCAAGCGAACGTATAGTGAAAATATCCCACGCGAACGTACGGATTAAAAGTACCTTATGTGTTAATCGTTATAAACTATCTGTGTGCCAAATTGCATCCAAATTCGTTCAGCCGTTTTTGCGCCAAACCGGAACATACCTACTCCTACATCCAGACAAATAGACAAAATGATAAAAGTTCCTAAAACTATATTTTTATCATCAGACTCGTTCCCACATCCCACAACTCGAAGCAATTACTTTTTTCAAAAATATTAATGTACAGTTTTAACTTCGTTACTATTTCTTTTATTATATGTATTTTTACTTAGATGTAAAACACCTACTCCTTCAAGCGGGGTAATTGCGTAACACACTATCAGTAGGATTGGCATCCATTTTGACAGTTCAACAATATTCATTGCGTTATTTAAGTTGTTGAGCAGACAAATTTTTCGAACATATGAAGCAATGGATTTGCAATAGGCTTCAAAATGATTTAGGTTGTGATTGATAGTGTGTTATGTAATTAGGGTGCCGGTTAGACTGAAAACGGTCTGAACATAATTGGGTTAGAAAAAGGCGAGCTAGATGATGTCTTAAGATAACCAGTGGTAGAATCAACGTAATCAGATCTAGACTAAGTATTCTATTATCTTCATATACTTTTTGTACTCAGTCTGAGTATCTACTTTACATTATTTAAGATTAAATCAGACTCGTTTTAAAATGTGCCATTTCGTGAACAGAGAAGCTCAACATTTTATAAAGTATTTTTCGTTGGACTTTTTCGAGAATCTGTCCTGATAAGTACTTACCTACTAACGGTATTTATATTGATCTTTGTAGCGGCATCTACAACGCCACATGCGAGCTACGCGTCACACTGATGTCACGCAAAATTCTGCATCGCGCAAGCAGAGTTTACCGCGCAACTAGCTTAAATACAACGCCTCGCCATCAATCGTAGGGCAGTTTCCCACCAGACACGACTCCCGTCTGGTCGGAGGATCCTTCCCTTTTCCATAGAGTTTAGTGAACTTTACACCCTATTCCTCATACCTCTCTATAATCTTCTATAATAGCTTTATGACTAAAGGTATAATAAGCTAAGGCCACGATTCCATACGAATAAAAGGTTTTTGGTTTTCCGATTTTCCAGCTATCCTTAAAACCAAAGTTTATCAATCATCAGCAATAGTGTTCCTCTTTACCTAGTTATGATCCAGGTATAGTCAGTAGATACCTCCTAACCCCCAAAGGGTGTCTAATCTGTAACTGAAATCCGTTTCAGGACGGCGGCGTCAGGAGGCCGTTCGTAGCGGCTCACTTCCACGGCAACACGTCACATCTGAGCCCCGAGATACACGAGCATTACAAAGGTAATATTATATTTACTGACGGCTTACATTCGTTCTGAGATGAGAACAAGGTATAACATATACTTCGTTCGCGATTTAGTTTCCAAACATGTAAACAAATAAGTGTTTTCGGAAAACATCTTTAATAAAACCCTACAGACTAATATTCGTTTAAAGTGGAAATAAAATCAATTGGAAACAAGATTTTGAATAGACTTTACCTACGTCTTGACAAGTTGACATATTATATCTACTGATACATAAAGAGGTGACAAAACAGACATGACTTTACGTATATACCTATCTATGTAAAGACAGGGAAATTAATTGTTTAACAAATTTACTACTACTTTAAATAGTCCGTACTTATATTCAAATCACAAATGTCATTCTTTGACAGTTGTATGAAATAACATGACAAATGACGTATACTGTCAATTAGATTAACAATTAATTTCCCTGACTGTACTATGTAAGTATGTATGACATAAATAAATAAGGGACTACATATAAATATTTTCGGTGGGCAGTCGTTAGATATTTTATAAATATTTTATATTCGTTGTTTTTTTTTCCACTGAATATTTGACACCCGCTACATAAAAAATGGTAATAAATTACAGTCGACAACGTCATCACAAAGCGATTTTAAATAAAGGCCTTGTGATATGCAAAAACATCATTTTCCATTCATTGTATTTAGTCCATTCATGATCCAAAAATGAATGCATACTTTGTCCTTACATATTTATGAACCCAAATACCAAGAACGCGTTTTATTAAAGAGCAATTTTTTTTGAATATTTTATTTATTCATAAGATACGCAAAATGTCGCATATTTCAAATGTAGACAGTAATGACATCATATCATCTCTCAGGCGCCAGCAGAATATAAAATCAACATAGACAGGACACGATTAAAAAGCTTTTAATAAAGATGCTGGTTATGCGTCGAATATTAATTGGTTACAATAAGTTACTCAAGACTACGAGAAAACAGAATATCTATATAAACAGTAGGTAGGTATTATGCTTTCTTGATGTTGGACTTTATAGTTTTACCTATGAGTTTGTTGTTTGTTGATGTTGACTAACTCTTCGGAAAATCTCACAATCATTGAAGATTCTTAACCATTAACTTGAAGTTATCAGTGCAGATGTTTTAAACACTAGTTCAAGATTTTCATAAATTTATTTATTCACCGAAACGCAACACGCAGTATAAACCAGTGGGTGATATGGCATGATTTTTTTAAGCTCAAGTTTTTATTTATTTATTTTATTATTTACCAGCTTTTGTCCGCGGCTTCTCCCGCGTGGATATCGGAAATTGTCCCACGGGAACGTACTACCGAGATAAAAAGTATCCTACGTGTTAATCCAAGTTATAAACTATCTGTGTTCCAAACTCCATCCAAATCCGTTCAGTAGTTTTTGCGTGAAAGAGTAACAAACATCCATCCATCCATCCATCCTCACAAACTTTCACATTTATAATATTAGTAGGATGTACACACAGTAAAATAGGTACAGATACTGCATATTAGTATTGAGTACAAAGGTACTGTTTATTTCTTAAGAAATTTCTTCCTTGATTTTCTTTTATAATGAAGGAAAATTCGTTCCCTTTGGGTTAAATAGAGTATAAAAGTTCGTCATTTTCGTCGATGGGAAAACCCATCGGGCGCATGGCTTGTCCTGACATAAATTTAAAGACTATAATCGTTGCCACGAAACAATGAAAACCTTTGCATTAATTACTCATGTTGTCAATAATTAAATGGGTTACTTCCCTTCCCATAGGGTAAATATTTACCTACATTATTTACCATCCTCTCGTATCCTTGTTATTTACTTTGTCGAGTTTTCCTTTGAAAACAAGGCCTCCTCTCTCTAGAGGGGTTTCATCTCATATTCCTAAAATATTTTCCTTCCTTCTTGTTTTTCAATAATGACCTACTACTAATAACGTCTACGCAAAGTGAACTTTATTAAAACCTCATCAAGTCGAGTTGAAAGCGGTATTCAAAGAGTCAGTTCGGCTACCTAACTTCAATAGCTTCTGTGAGCTCCTACGCTGAAAGAATTAAACAAAGAACTTCAGCGAGGTAATTGCGTAAAACAGTAACAGTAGGAATGGCTTTCATTTTGACATTTCAATAACATCCATTGTGTTATTTACGTTGCTGAGCAGACTAATTTTTCGGACATATGAAGCAATGGATTAGGAATATCCTACAAAATGATTCAGATTGTGATTAATAGTGTGTTACGTAATTAGGGTGCTAGTTCTTTTTCATCTGCTTTTTAGGTCAACGTCCTATTTTTCCTACCTATATTTGGAAATGGGGTCAGTTTCAGTGTAATTGTTCTGTCAATTCAAAGTGATGAAAATAATAATTTTGTCAAATATATAGATATTTATCAGTCATCATTCTTCTGCCCTTATCCCAATTTATTTGTGGTTAGTGCATGTGCAACATGTCAAATATGTAGATCCTATGACATACTAAAGATCTTTGTACTTATAAGACTTTCGGTAAGAGTAGTGTAAAAGTTTCTGTGAAACCTTGCTTGCTATCACGCTAACATACTGACAATATCGTTTGTATTCCTACAAGCCCTAAAATTGCCGAACTTCCATAAAAACTTTCATCCTTTATTTAGCCCCTTTAGGGGATGAATATTCAAAAATCCTTCCTTAGTGCCCACTTTCGTTATATAAGGAATTCCTTATACCCATAACGAAAGTGAGCACTGAGGAATAAATTTTGCACAACAATTATTGTGCAAAATTTCATGGTTCTAAACGTAGCGGTCTAGGCTGAGCGTTGTCTGTCAGTGAATGAATGAATCTAAGATCTTTATTGAGTAGAAGATCGTTCAGCGTATTCAAGCGCTTTATTACAAGCGAAGCTAAAACTGCAGTTTGCTTCCGCGCTATTGAAGAGAGTTTGAATTCAATTGGACTACTCACGTTTCAAAGCACAGTCGAGCTGACTCAATTTGTCAATTGCTAGGACGATAATTCAGCGTTCAACATGTTGATATGTCTATGTAAACTTCGTGCTCTCAACAAATTGAGTTTGAAATTGAATCGTCAGACAGTTTGTCCCCATTTCCTTAAGGGGGATGCGATACGGTAGCCCGCGAATTTCAAATTTTCTTACGTTTTTTTCAATTTGCAAGTCAGTGCCAGGTTTTATATTGATTAAAATATGATTCGCGACCGCAACAAATATGGCTTTACAGAATTATAGTCATTAGAATCAGCAATACAACTCCTTAAGTTAGAATTGGCCTCAAATGTCATGATTTCATGAAATAGTCATTCAATGGGGTAATATGAACTTAGAGAGATGTATTGATGATTTATATGATTATAATTTTTTAAATACATATTATATACGGCCGCGAATCATATTTAGATCAACATTCAACCTGATACTGACCTGCAAATTGCAAAAAAACGGAAGAAAATTTGTATTTCGCGGGCTTCCCTGACGCTTTCGCCTTAAGCCTATTCTATCGTCGAGTCTCATGTCAAGCCTTGATTTGATTGGCTGCTGTTTTACCGCTAAAGCTACGGTTTGCTAGAAGAGTGGTAGCCGCCATAATTATGCGTCCGTAATAATAATGGCCAGTATAATATGACTGACTTCATGAAAATCTGTAATTTTCACCAGTATTTGACATTAAAGTGTCAAAAAATGCTCAGTATTTAGACAGCCTATAGATAGATACTGTGTGACCGTTCACCGCTTTCATAGAAAACCAAAGCTTTATCGACCACGTTTATGACGGTGCATTCTGAAAGTTTGACAACGTCGCAAATAGCTGTCAAATATTTAGCCGTTTTAATGAATTATTCAATATTACCTACTAAATTATCCG
Source organism: Dryobotodes eremita (assembly GCA_917490735.1). Classification (NCBI taxonomy): domain Eukaryota; kingdom Metazoa; phylum Arthropoda; class Insecta; order Lepidoptera; family Noctuidae; genus Dryobotodes; species Dryobotodes eremita. The sequence continues at coordinate 20,250,479 of OU823243.1, read as the reverse complement.
TCATACCTACTAAATTATCCGTCATACCTACAATATTATCCACCTACTAATTAGTTATCTGTCATATCGCTATGTCCGATCTGTGCTTCGTTCTGTGCTTAAATATTGATTGTGAATTGCAATAACTATTATTGTGTGAATATTTAGTTTCAGGTGAAGACTTTTCTTCACTTGGAAACATTGCGAATGCTTTTTTACAACTAACATTGTTACAACACCTAACATAGTGTTATTAATGCAATTCATTACCAATATTTTAGTGCAACCCAGAGCATTATTTCATAATTTAATTTAATAATACTGATTAATTAATAAAAACTGTGAAACATTTGACAGCTATTTGCAACGTTGCTTTTAGAATGAAGAGCCTTAACATTTGGTTTAGGTTTCAAGAAACCGGGAGTAAGTAGTAGTAAGCTCAACATTGATCATTTATTTGAAATGTCTTCTTGACAGGTAATGGCCTAGTCCGTGTGTCCCACGGCGCAGCTCACGATGTGTGGTACCCGGCGCCCTGGACGGTGGTGTCCCCACACCCTCGCCCCACGCTCACTCGCAACGGCCACGTGCATGTTCATCATACTGGCGTGTATCTCGTCTATGTGCAGGTAATAAGCCGTAGTTACAACGCAACACAGTTCTTTTAGCGCGTGGCCGTAATTGGAACTAACGCCGCCATCTTGTTATGTTAATACAATTTTTGTGAAAATTTCACAAATGTTTACCATCAACGCGCACACAATGTTATTCAGGCGCCAAATGATATTTGTAATTCTCTACATGGATATTATGGAACTCACAGGTGATACGAGGATGACGCGGCACTAAGCCAGTGAATTACGAAAAGTAGAAGAAGGCAGAAAGGTCTGAAAATGCTGTAAAATCCTCTCCAATTGCAAGCCTTTGAGTCGGATCCTCGGCCACTCTTAACCAACTATTGCCGGCCACGCTGCAGAGATAGTCAGTCTTCCTAGGATATCTTACTCGAGAACACATCTACCCCCAATGATCACGAGTTCCAATTTGGCAATACATTAGCATTTATCATTCCTAAAATTACGGAGAAGTCTAAGCTTTCTTCATATAGCTTAGCATAGGTATATTACACGGTGAATTTTGCGTTGGAATGGGAGTCTAGACGTTCCTAAATTAGCAAACAATAAATAGCCACCAACTTAAATAAAAAGGGCTTATAAATTCCTTTGAACTTCTTATCTTATATAAATAAACTAGTTAAGACAACAAACGAATCCAGAGTCGCCAGATTTAAAATAGATACGTTTGGCTTTTGACTTTACTTCGGGATAACTTTCTGCCTTGAGGCAAATACAAGCTCTTAAAAATAAAAGCTGAGAAGCGTAAAGCCATAAAATCATTTATAAATGGACCTATGTTTTCTTAAGCACTGAAATTATTATTAAGGTTTGTTTGTTTATACTAGGAAGATATATACTAAAAAAGAGATTTCTCTGAATTGAAAACCTCCTCCTTCTTTAGCCGACGGAAAGAAGGAGGAAGTTTTCAAGTTGACACGTATGTTTGTTTTTTTGAAGTCATTTTAATATTATTTTATTTTTCCTCAGATCTACTACCTGGACAGTCACGACATAATCTCCTGGGTTCTTCACCGCACGAATGCCGAAATTGAGGGTCGGGAGACTCTCCTCCAGTGTGCTCAATCTACCCACTCCACAGAACAGATCGACAAGCCCAACTCCTGCTTTTCAGCAGCCGCGCTGTTCCTCAAAGCTGGTGACAGACTAGCAGTCCGGAACACTGGGGGTGACAGACACTCCTTGATGCAGCCAGAGAAGAGCTTCATAGGCCTCGTCAAACTGGCTGATGCTGAGGACCCCGTTCAGGAGTTGTAAATTCTCTACCTCCATGTTCCGTTAGTCTTTATTAACTTTTTCTGGAAGTTCTTTAAAGTTAATGGACGAATGGTGGAAAAATTTGGTGTTTAAGAACTTTTTCTAGTACAGGAGTGGTTAATAATCGAGCACATTTACAGGAAAGTAGGCAGTAATCTCAAGAAAATTGTCATTACCGTAAACTTTCCTCCAATTTTCAGCTATAGACTTAGCTCGTTCAAAGATCTAATTCTGATAAGTTGCTATAAAACTTGGAACATTTTTTCCTAACTTGATGTTAGTATAGATTTTTGTCTGAATATATTTGTAATAGATCTTTACAAATGTATTGGAAAGTGATAATATTGTTATAATAGTCAAGAAAGTGCCATTGTTATGGGTTTACGAAGCGGTAATTATAGGAACAAATTAATTAGATTATTAGTATTGGCATCGTGTTGGCGTAATCGCTAAAACAGATACTTCATGGAAACGACCTCGCCGAATTTACATTTTTTGTATTTTTGTCCTAGCAACATTTTGTATGTTGCCATTTAATTTTGGCAAAAGAACGGCAATGAAAACTTTTTGGTACATTTTTATTAGTTTTAAAATTAATATTTTCATGTTTTTTTTTATTGTTTTGAAATATATGTTTACGTGTATTTTAGTAATATATCGAGGAATCAATAGAAAGATCTGTTATACCATTGATATTATAAGTACCTACTAACGTTAAAACTTAAAATAATTTATTGTACGTACATAGGTATTCCTATTTAATACTTATAGAAGTTAAAATGCAACGATGCATTTTTGATATTCATGTTTTGTAAGTGAAAAAATAAATTGTATGAAAAATAATAATTTGTGTTTTATGAGTTGCCTTAAAATAACTTTGTTGGATTTGTGTCTAGTAGAACTAACCTCACCAAAAATATTTCATGTAAAGTACGTTGCCAAGACTCACGTCGCTCATTTGGAGAAACAACGACGTAAATGTAATTTTTCCCAAAAATTAGTTATCGATATATATTGTGCTCGAAAAAAAATTCAGAGGAGCAGAGGCGTGTAATATTTAGCGTGAAGTATTTAATATGGTTTTGGGATTTATCAACATTTCATAACGAGACGGTAACAGATTACAAAAAATAAAAAAACGACTTTAAATCACTCTCCTGTAAAATTTTAAAAATAATGGCCAGTATAACATTCGTTAACATAAAAAATTTTCAGATCTAATGTAGAGCCAAGTCCCTAACTCTATAAGGCATAACTCTACATATCTTACATCTTGGTCAAAATGTACGGCTTGGCCGTATCGCGGCCATCGCAAGGACACTTTTATGGGCTTATGGTAAAAAATTATGTCACTGGTCTTTAATGTTGTCATGTTATATTCAATAGAACGGCCGTTTTGGTAGGATTTCATTGCTTTTTGTAGGTACCTATTATCCGTAAGAAATACAGAATTGCACCCCCCTTTAACGGGGTTGGAGGGTAAAAGTAACTTTGTTGTTCGTGTGCAAATCCTAGCCTGCATTCCAAATTTCTGTTTTCTAGGACTTCGGGGCGTGCTCTAGAGGTTTTGATGAGTGATTGAGTCAGTGAATCAGTGATGAAATGGACGTATTTTAGATTTTTATAAAACCCAAAGCATAAAAGCTAGACAAATTAAACTTAGTCCATATTATTACAAAACACGATCTAACTTTAGCCCGAGCCTAAGCCTTCGAGCCAGTTTTTGAATTTAGAACTTTATGCCGACTTTAGTAAAGTTCTTAATACAAAATTGACAACCTAACACCGGACTAAGTTTTGTTGTTGTCAGTTTTGTAAAAGGAACTGTATTTCGATTCCTGTTGGGTTCTTATTTCAAAAACAGGCTCGATGGTTTAAACCTGCCTAAAGAAAAACCTTGTTTTGTAATAAGACCTAGTGTTTTTTATAAGTTTGCTAACCACATCTTATCCTGAGAATTTGAGCTCTCTAGCATAATCCAGGGTAAAGCTAGGATGGTTTGAAAATACGACGAAACGCTTCAAAAAGGTAAATAGTGCCCCCTGCTTTTTATTTTTGGCTCGTCTTGGCGGCGGCACTGCCGTGCACCGAAATTTTCTAGTAAAATTAGTAAGTAAGTAATCATTTACTTACCAAAATACTTAGCTTAGGTAACATCAGTGTTGTTTCAATATAGGATGGGTATATGGCTATCAACTCATGTTGCCCACTCCGCACGTACTAATCGTGATACTACCTTACTATTCTTAGTAAAAAAAATACCGAAAACATCTGCATTAAAAACAGCTGTCCGAATCAACTACAATCTACTAGACGCTGCATTAAAGCAAATTGACTTTAAACCAGTGGGGTACTTGCGTAACACACTAACAGTAGCAATAGATTTCATTTTGACAGTTCAACTACATTCATTGCGTTATTTACGTTGTTGAACAGACACATTTTTCGAACATATGAAGCAATGGATTAGCAATAGGCTTCAAAATGATTCATATTGTGATAGTGTGTTACGTAGTTAGGTTGCAAAGCTAATGATCAGCCAGGTGATTGATTCAAATAGAAAATTTGTTAAAATATCAAATCGGAAAGGCCACACCGGGCCTTCTCCGATGTATCTGGCATAGAGACAAACTACACCAACAAAAAAACAAAAAGTCTTCTACAAACCAAATTTTAAGAACAGCATTCACTAGATACAAAAACTAGAATTTGAGAACAAGCTACTAAATAAGATCAAACTAGAATTTGAGAAAAAATAAATTAACAACGCCGGACAACCCCAAACAAATCTGGCCAGCCATAAACGCAATATCCCATGGAACTTATGAAAGACAGCACATCACACTTATTACATATGTCAGCTTCTCCACTGCAATCCGTTAAACTGGTCAACAAATTCTTTGCAGAAATCGATAAAAATCTTGCAGAACATAAAGTTTCTAGGTCAACTGGTGAAGCATCCCAGACTGTCAAGATCCACTAATTGACGGGGTCCGATAGGGCCGATGCCTGCCGGGGTCGCAGATTGTTCGAAAGAGTTACCGTCGCTCTGGCGCACAGGCAATTGAAGGAACACGGCTGGGTTTTAGTCAGTAAAAATCTGTCAGGCTCTCCCGCTCGGCCCAGAGCGGGAGAAGTTATTTGATGATTTCCCAACCAAAAAAAAGACTGTCCAGATCGGCTTCTTACTGTCTATGTTACTATTACCGATGGATGAAAATTAAGTTGCTAATCTGATAACATCCCTAAGTAACGTCTGTACTGTGGGATGGGATAGAATTTCTAATTGCCTTAAGAAAAAACACATGGCCATTGTTGTACCGCCGTTTACAACCTGCATATCTGCAACCTCGCTCTCAAATCAGGTCAATTTCCTAAACCATTAAAAAATCCATTATACATCCTATCTTTATGAGTGGGGACCGAAACTGTGTCAACAACTACAGACCTATTGCTGTGTTTCCTGCCCTATCCAAAATACTACAGAGGATCATGAAAAATTGACTCGTTTACTATTTAGAAAAGTTTAACATATTGTCTCCCTCACAATATGGTTTTCGGTCTGGCAAATCAACGTCCGATGCGGTTCATGATCTGACTTACTATGTTGTCACAAACATGGATGGGGGGCAGTAAGTCTTGGTATCTTTTAAGATCTTGTCAAAGCTTTTGACTCTGTTTCTGTACCAATTCTTATTCACAAAATGGAAAGAATAGGCATAAGGGCGACACATCTTCAAAATTTTGAGGACTGCCTATGTGAGCGTACCCAGTTCTTTAAGTTTGATGATATCGTCAGCGAAGAGCCCACCGTCACCTATGGTGAGCCATAAGGTAGCGTTCTCGGTCCGACTCTCTTTCTCGTATACATTAACGAGCTGGGTATGCGCACCATCCCCAAGGGTAAACTTATAACTTTCGCAGATGACACTGCCCTTCTCTTTAGCACAAACTCATGGAATGAAGTTTACGCGCATGCTCAGACAGGCCTTGACGTGTAATGAGTTGGTTGTATAGTAATGTTCTCACACGAAACGCGGATAAAACAAAGTACACACATCAAAAGTGTCTAGGGATTAAGCACGTCTTTGCTAGTTACAAAAACTCAGGTTTTTCACTAAGTATATTTTTTAAAACTCCTATGGATACTTAATAGTAAATTTCGTCATTTGAAAAGGGTATAGTTTTTGAATTTCGGTCAATCTTCTGTCAAGTCGTATTCCTATATAATCCGGCAACGGGTTTGAGGCCAAACCAGTAAAATTTCTGCCATACTTCTACTTCTGAGTGGAATTAATACAAAATAACGTTATTATGGAGAGAAGGGGTGATTTGAGCCGAGAAGAAATGGTCAGAGCTATGGGAATGTTGGAAACTGGTTCTCGGCAACGTGCTGTGGCAATCACTTTGGGCAATACGCAGAAGTAGTTGAAAATTAGGGCATCCAGATCAAAAAAAAGATCTGGATACCCTAATTTCCACTATTCGTATTTATTCATGTGAATAGTATCTTCAACTACTCTTCAAAACGCCTGATCTGATCTAGAAACGTTCAATTATCACTTTTCACCTATTCAAATAGGAAAGAAGATCTGTAAACGTGTCTGCCCAGTCCATATCTATTCAACCTCTGTTACTTTTCAACTGATTGGAATTGAAATTTATTTCAAACTGATTTAAATAAAAGGAATTTCATCTTCTGGTAGAATTTGATAGCATATAATGTCTTCTGAATCAGGTATCACTAAATCACGTATTATGTTCCTCATTGATGATGTGCCAGTGTCCTTACACTTTGTGGAACCCGCTTTCAATTTTTCAGCACCAATCTGCATATCGTTAACTCGTGAGAATGTTAGCTCTCTGCTACCACTTTTAAAGACAAGTTCTTGAATGTTTCCTGAATTTATTGTATTATGCATGTTTTGATAGAATAAATCTTCTTGCGTTGTATCTCTAACCTGAGGTTTTGATAAATCTGCGCTTGATTTTTTATGAGCGGGCTGCATTTCTCGGAAAAATATAGCCTCGCCGTTAGCGTTCTGGATAATAATTTTACAAATGCCTTCAGAAGTATATTTCACTGAATCTTGCATGGTAGCTATTAATTATACTTTATACAATTTATTTTTAAATTGTTTAATTCAGTTTAGGACTCAACCTTTTACTACAATGGTAGGAATCGAATGTCGGTTTATAATGACTGTAAGTAATTTATAGTTGCTTAGACTCCATTGCTAATAGCATTTAGTAGCTTATTCAGCGGACAGTCAATATAATAATCCTCTTCCACTTTAAAATAATTTTATATTTTTGTTTCTTTAAAAAATAGACGTTTTGTTTTGTCAAGATAATCTGTTCCTTTTACAGCATTTAAATAAAAGCAATCAGGAAAAAATATAGCATGTTGCATCCAAGGATCATCATAATACTCCCAATCTTCGATGCCACCTCCACACGAAAAGCACATAACTTTATCGTTTAAACCACTTCCACAGTAAAAAAAACCTGCATCAGCCATTTCCATCACCAATCTTCGTTTTGAATCTACTGTAGCCCAATAATGTCGAAATGAACATAATCGAATTTTATGTTTATTATATATTTCATATCGTGGGCTGAAATAATTTTGAATCATTTATAAGAAGGTCTCGATACAGGTAAGTATAAAAGATTAATGAAGACTTGTATCTGGTGATCTCAATTTATAAAGATGTGGTGTTCCGAGTTGTAATTGAGCAGGAATGACATATAGAAGTTTTTACTACTAATGAAATACTTAATTTTATATTGTATCGATATCATAGGTGTTCAAAAAATAAGACTGCAGAGTAGTTTAATTGTAAATATTTATTTCTACTTCTTAAATAAAAACACTATTTTAGCAAGATACACTTTGAAGCACTTATATTGTAAATATTTATGTAATAAGCAGTTCTTAATTTATTAGATGAGAACATTATTTTCTTCACACCACTTATTTAAACAAAATACATTTTTTAAGGCGCATATATTGGTATGATGCATACAACTTTTAATGTCAGATGAAGTTGAATAGTTTTTATACAATGTTACTAAACTAGGACAGTTTTTACTTTCTAAGTTAAATACATTATTAATTTGGAATATATCTTTTAACCATAACACTTTTTCGTTGCCTTTTGTAAACAAAGATTTATTTTTGAAAAAAATACCCAAGCTAGCTTTATAGTTAAAATATGGTACAATGCCTTCGTTCCAGTATATTCCTCTATTTTTTTCAATCCAAGCTACTTGTAATCGTTCTTTCTTTGTCAAGTCATGAAACGCTCGCGGTGGTTTTATCAACAATATTTGTATGCGTCCTTTACACATTATTGCTATTTCTTTTGGAATAAACTCGTTTTCTTCACTCTTAAAGCCTTGAACATCTACGATAACATTCATGATAATTTTCTCACAATATTACTCAAGGGTTTGTATTCGAACAGTCGATCGTTTATTATTAAACAATATGCAGATGTATTATCTGGAATATCTTCAGAACATTCGATTTCCACTCGCACGTCAACCGGTCCAGTTTTAAGCGAATCGTTTTGTCTTGAGCAGTCAATCACAAAAACTGGTGCAATTGCTTTGAACTGATTTAGGCTAAGCAACGGATCAATACCTAAGTTGTAATACGACTGACGAAAATGAGCATACATTTCATATAATATACCGTATTTACCTTCATCAAATTTCAGATTAAGTGAGTCATACGGATAGTATTGCGAATTTAAAAATAATTTAATATTGCTTACATTACAATGATCAAAAATGGAAGAACTTTTGGTTTTATTAGCTTTCCGGGCTGTTTGCAACCCACATATAACAAATCTTGGTTTTTCTAGCTGGGAAGTGGTCTTCACTGACCAGGAATGTTTTGTTGTTCTTGGTAATAATGGATATTCATACAAATCCCAATTTCTAAATGCTAACTGTATAGGACGATCTCTCTCAAGACTCTTAAGCAATAACAATTTGTTACGATCAGAAACTTTAATATGTGGTACACGCCATTGTATTTTTTGTATATCTATGTCTACACTATCATTTTTTTCCATAAGCACACAGTTTAATGTCGAGCTACTTCTTTGTAGTATAAGTTCATGCTTACAATTGATTATTACTTTGTTATAATCTTCTGCAAATCCCAGTATTCTATTCAATGGAATGATAACACTAAAATGTTCATTTTTTATTTTCGTACCATTTAAGTTCCATCCCCAGACTGCTGCAGCTTTACTTTCACCTTCATTCATGGAGACGTACGATTTTAAGGTTGTTGTTATACCAACATTTTTAATGCGGTCGATTTCAACACCATTTATTTCATACCTAATATCTTGGAATAAATACGAAATTGGGTTATTTATAAAATCAACATCCTTTTTCAATATTTTTCCAGCTGTATCTTTAAAATATACGCTTGCATACCCTTCTATAAAAATGGAACTGCCTGACGGTAATACATACAAATCTTGTTGATGAATGGGTATTCTGATTTCATCGTTTTCTTTAAAACTGGTATTATACGGATTGTAGCTGTGAATCTCATAACTCTCAATAGAGTTGTCATGTTGTGGTAAATCTGTTATTTGAAGCATTATTTTAATTTAAGTCCAATATCTTGGAGAAATCTTTTATTCTCTTTAGTAATTCTTCTAACGTTGATCACGTTAACACGTCTACCTTCTTTGGAAATAGGAACTGAAATATTACATTTTCCTCTCCCACTAGGAGTTTTATTGAATACTAACATATTATTCTTACATGAATAAACAAATGAGATTTAGCTCAATAATACTTAATAAAATGAGTAGTGACTATCACAAAGGACAACCTACGAATGTGTGTAGAATGTCAAGAGTTAAATATTTATAATGTCATAAATAAGTTACAAACAAAAACATTAAAATAAAACACAATAATTTTGTTATGTTTCTTTATTGTCTTTCCAAAATGACTTAAGAAATTTTAAACATAAGTGTCCACAATTATACATATGATCACGCTGTATGTTTTTATAATTATACTGAATGTTATTTCCAACATATTTCATAAATTCTTTTGGAGGTTTTAGGTTACCATAACTGTCGAAATATTCTATGTATTCATTTATTTTACCATATGCTACCCAATGAGTGCCAGAGTTTTTAGACGAGTCTAGATTGATCACTCCACATTCTATTCGTGATACGTTATCTGGTAGTTTATCTCTCATAAACACACCTCGAAAGAATGGAATATTATTTGAGTGTTTCATTATATCAATATTTGTTAAAGCTCTATTGGGTAGCCGACATTTCAGTTTTTTTTCTCTGCGATGTAAATACCTAAACCGTCTTTGTAAGGCTTAAGGTGTAATCCTCGTCCAATCAACATCGTTTCCATTTCCTTGTTGTGTCGTTCCGATTCAAACAATTGCTTCTTAGCTGTTTTAAATGCATTAATAGCTTTTGCAATCCCAGCAGCACCTCCTGCTAAACTGCCGGCAGCAGATAATCCGGCAAATATTGGTATTAAAGGAAGAAATCCACCAGTTTTTGGTACTGGTATAATTCTAGGTAATTTAATTGGTAGATCTGATGCAAAGTCTTTAGCTGTGGTGTAAGCTAATTCCATCAATGCTTTCTTACATTTTGGTTTTAGTTTTTTAATGTGCTTTTTAGTATGTGTAACAATTTTTTTAAGAGTCTTCTTAAAACCTGCACCGGTTTTAACTTTACTTTTTTTACTGGGTGTAGTGGAAACCGTTTCTCTGGTGACTGAATTACATCGTCTTGTCTTCATTTCTATTCCTTTATTTTTCTTTAAATCAATAGTAATGTATGTAAACTTAAAAGTGTACAAATACAAGTCCTTATTGTTTTAAGAACAGATTCGTAATGAATAAAACAAAACATGTATTTGCTTAAATATCCATGAGAACCTAATATTCTTGTTTAGTTCACTTAAGTATACTTATAATATTTTTTTTTTATCAATCCAACTGTTCTCACTAGTAGGAAGGCCGAGCCATTTAACATAAACTTTATTTCCTTTGCTTTTCAAAACTTTTTCAACAAGATATAACTCAGAATGGCAGGTTTTCTGTAGTTCTTGAGCATAAAATCCTCCTAGTATTGGTCGGCATCGTGAATCTTCTATTAAATAAGTGGTTGGATTCGTTTCTTGTATTGTTTTTATCTTAAATATTTCTGTTGACCAATTTGGATAATAACCTTTATCAAAACATCCTTTGTATTTACTTATTCTCACAAAATCACCAACACAAAATTTCTTACACTTTGTGCTTTTCCTAGACTGAGCTACATGAAAATATCTCTGTAAAATACTTGTTTTATTGATATGATTTACAGAAGCTGGTGTTCGCCCAACAGTTCTGTGCGTAGTATTATTATATTCATATACGTTTTTATTGAGCGTTTCATTAAACCACTTGTAATTTCCATTAAGACTAAATTCTTTATATAATTTATTCTTTAAAGTCCTTATCAATCTTTCAACAATTGAGGCTTTTTTAGTAGAATAAGTTGAATAATGATTAATTTTATGCTTTTTTACAATATTTTTGAACAGGTCATTATAAAACTCTTTACCAAGATCGGTTTGCAAATTTTTTGGAACACGTCCTTTATCTAATAGGGTTTTAAATGCTTTTGATACTTGTTGCTTATTCTTTTGTTTCAAAGGAATTGTCCAAGCATATTTCGAAAAAGCATCTATGATTACCAGTATATATTTGTAGCCGCGATTTACTTTTGAAATTGCTTGCATATCCATTAAATCGGCTTGCCAAAGATCATCAATATCTTTAAGTATGACCTGTCTTCTTGGAAAGTTAACTCTTGCACATTTATGAATTTTATTTATGACATCTACTTTGCTCATAATGCTTATTTAATTTTCCTGCAATTTCTTTTAACGCAATATTTTTTTCAAGTCTTCTTACTCTCTCATTTATAATTGAAATCAATATCTTTAGTTGTTCTATTTTCTCTGATACATCAACTTTAATTATGTTAATTTGGTCATCACTACTTTTGTTTTTGGATTCGGTTTTTCCTGATGTATTTGTAATCTCAATATGCTCAACACTAATACTACTATCTTTTATGACTGATGTTTGTTTTGTACAAACACAATTAACATATTTATGTTCACTCATGTTCTATACAACTTAATAACTGAGAATAATTCCAAGATTTTTATTCTTTTATAATACTAGCTTCTTTTAACTCTTCTACTATAGATATAATTTCATTGTCATGATTAGTATTGCCAGCATTTTTTGAAGCAATCAGAAGTTTCAATCTTTCAATGAGTTCATTAGGGTCATCCCAATAAATATAATCCGTATTACTTTTATATTTTTTCAGTTTAGGTAAAAAACCACCGCTTTTTGATTTCATTATCTGCCCTTCATCTTGAACATCACTATTTTGTGAAAATAAAGGCTTAATAATTTGACGATATTTTAAACTTTTATCACCTTTTATTTGACCATTGGAGTGATAGTCTCGTTTATGCGCGTGTGTATTATGGAGCATATCTTTATAGACAATTTTATCTACTTCAGTCATCAGATTAAGATCAGGTTTATTTCGTAGTAAAAGTTCTTTGAGGCCTAATGTCAATTCATAATGCTTTTTATTAACAGTAACTATTTTGGGTGAATTCCTAGCATTGTTTGTAAGTGAAAGCGCTACTTTGGAATCCCCCATCATCAGATTTTTGTTTTCACTACGTATCCCAAATGGTACATTCAGGTTATCATCATAGATTTCCATCATATCTTCTTTATTCAGTGAAATAAGTGTATTATTTGAATCTTTAGATGAATTTCTTAAACGAACGTCTTTGTAACATTCAGAATCATTATTTGAAGCAGGGCTCATATATTTTCTCAAATTTTCATAATCTGGGGATGAGGTAAGTCTTCCAAATATATTACTCTCGTCTTTAGAAATGTCAAATGTTGCTTTATCTTTATCATTCGCTTTAATTAATGTTTCTAATGGATCTGTTATTGGCTTGAAGACTTTTTTTAAATTTAAATTAGCAGTATCTTCTTCATTTTGTATTATCTTTATTTTATTTTTTATAGTATCTATTGATTTTATCAATTGTTCTTTAATGTTAACATCCATTATCAGATTTTTTAATTTTACCCAACTGTTTTTAACAAATGCTAGTCATTGATTGGTATATTTCATTCACTGAGTTGGTATTTATGTATGTTCTAGAAGTATATAAATGTATCGAAGCCTTGTCTGTATCTACCTTTATTAAGAGGACAGTCTTTGTTTATTAATAAAAAATCAAATCGATCTTGCCATATAATCGAACAAAGTTTTTTAAATTGAAACCAGTCGATATCCGTATTTACATGCTCATTATAAATATGCTTAAGATTTGTTTCGTCTTGTTTAAAGATAATCATTAAGTTCACATTATCTCATATTAGTTGTTTTGGTATTTTGGAATAAGTTTGTGATAAATAAAAACAATCTATCTGTTTATGCCTTCCCATTGCGAAGTAATTACGAATGTTTACTTGATTTTCACATGCAACATCATCAAAAATTATTATTGAATTACTCAAAGCATCATTAGGATGTATAACTTCTTTATTATCATTGAAGACAAATAAATTTGCATCTGGAATACTGTTCATAACTTGTTTAAGAAAACAGTACTTTGGCTGGAAAGCTGTCTTCGAGTATAAATAAATATGTTTGAATTTAACACCGTTTTTATGAAATATCAAATTTAGCATTATGTTGGTTTTACCACAATTAGATGGACCACATATTATACATCTGATAGTATTAGGTAATAGCGCACTATGTCTCACTTTTTGTGAATTGTTATCTAATTTTATATTATTAACTTCAAATGTCTGCGGTTGCTTGACGAACTTCATTGTGTAATGTGGGTAAAGGGAAATGATCAGTGTTTATATACTTCTATAAAATAGATGTTATAATCTATTATTCTTGTTATCTATACATTACTTTATCATAGATACAATTAACTCTAGATTTGGAAGTAAATCGTGAAGAATATTCTGAAGTGTAAGGTAAAGTGGTAGAGTTAAAATAAAATACTTTTTTTTTTTATACTATATACGTTTATTAAATAATAATAAAAATATTTTTTATTATAAACATTTACTTATAACAGAGTACCTACGATTACACATTCAATTTATGCACTAAAAACATAGATATAATTTAACGGAGTGAAAATCATTCATTTAAGTTATAAAAATATAAATTATAATTACAGATTACACATCACTAGAATAATCTAAAAACATAGAATCACAATGACCCCATGGTAATGTGTGAATTTGATCTTGTAATACTTGGATTTTGTCATCGTTTCTTTCTAAAACTTGTTTATCTACTTGTTGAGTGTATAAAACATGTTTAATCGATTTTATCATATTCATTTTACATCTTTGCGCTTTATTGGTCAGCAGTACATCATTGTAATCATTCAATTTCAGTTTAGAAGTTATAGATTTGGAAACACCTTTAGCTTTTTTTATTTGGGTCTTGACACTGTTTATAAAATATAATTTAGCTCTTAAACCTGTAAATTCTGTAATTAAATCGTCACCAATCTCATGTTTCCACAATCCAGGAATTTTTGCATTAAGTTGTGGTATGTGATAAGCATTATTTATTGCAAAATTACTGGTATCAAACTTAGTAAGATTATCATGCATATCATGATAAAAATCATTTGTGTAAATTAAATATAATAAGCTATCGGTATCGGTGTAACACAGCTCGACATTGTTTTCGTATTTATTTTTCATAAAGTCATAATGAAATTGGTATAAGTGTTGCTTAGAATATTCTAAAACTGTGAATCCAATATAAATAGGTCTATCTAAAACGACTTTTTCACGATACAATTCCACAGCTATGAAATTTTCCGAAAAAATTGAAATACTTTTTAAATTTGGTTTAGCTATCAATTTTTCAGCTCCAAGATGCTTGTTAGTTTTATTACAAGTATCTCTCCATCTTGTTACTAATTTAACATCAGCTTGCTTACGTTTATTTTCAATCGTTTTACCGAATATGGCATTATTTAATAATTTAAAAAAGTCCTTCTCAAACGCAGTTTTGGAATTTTGACGAAGACTGGTATTCAAATCGATGTATTCTTTTAGAAAGGATTCTTGTCTAAAGCTAAGTATGCAATGAATCTTTTTTAAAATTAAGCCATTTTTTAAACATTCTTTTAAGTGAACGTAATGAATAACATAATTACGCTTATCATAAAGGTTTGCAACCAATTTCGACGATTTTCCATAAGGAGGTACTAATTTCTCAACTGCAAAAGGTAAGTCTTTATGCTTGTTATGTAAATAATTCGGATAATTCAAGTCTACTTCTAAAATATAACCATAATCATTATTATCTGACACATTATTTACATCAAAGTTGCTAATTTCTTTTGGAGTCAAAAACTTAAATTCTGAAATAGGAAGCTTCTTCATCATAGCATAACCATATAGATTATTACAATCAAGATATATTAAATAACTAGTTGGTTCTGACTCATTAAAATGTGGTAAGTATTTATTATTCGCTACAGCATGACGTAGAGAACACTGTGCCAGCCCACCACGAATTCCTTTTTCTAATAACTCGTACATTTGTAAATCACTTATCAACTCAAGTTCAATGCCGGTATATAAAAGCATTGCATCCCAACTTAAGCTCGGTGACGTTACATAATAAGCGGGATCCAACTTATAGTATTGTAAGCTCGTTTTTCTAAATTTTTCAAATATGTCACATAATAAAAGCACATCACATTTTAGGTATAAATCTGTATATTCGCCAAGGGATTTAACTTCAAAAACATTCCAGACTGTTTGTGCGTGTAAATATTCTTCATTAGTTATATGTTGGTTACACAAACTGTTATAAAAACTATGCTTTGATGGAAGTTCCGTTTCATCAAATTTGGAACAAGAATCTATATAATCATATGGATAAATGCCCTTTATTCGCATTAAATCAAATTTATTTTTGTCTGTAAACTCTCTCGATAAATTAAAAAAATCCTTTTCTGATAAACTTTTACTTAATGCATCTAGACTAGAACTGAGAAACTGAAAAGAATCAATAAACTTTATTTGAATTTTTTCTTTTTTTGTATTTATTACTTTTGTTATTGAAAGGTATTTTTCTTTAGTTTTCGGTATTATGTTAATAGAGCCATCATACTTTGCTAACTCTGTAATGAATAAATGTGAGTCATATCCGGACAAATTATGAAAAACAACAGGAATGAATGAACAAACTCTATACATTAAGTTACAATGGGCGTGCGCCGCTCCACGATACTCAGATGTAATATGATCATGATCTCGGACTTTATCATTAAATAATAATTGTTTACATATATGACATGTAGTTGAATTTCGATAATCCATCTCTTGCTCTGCTGATAAAGGGTTCATTGGCTTTTTACTACTTAAAAGCGTATGTATAAGTTTAACGTCTTCTATTAAATATTTAACGAATACTTCTACACAATCTGCACCTCGATATGAAACATATTTATTTAATTGATCATTATGTGCACAACAAATATAATACGCAAAACAAGACGGGTTATGTATTTTTAGTTTCTGAGTGTTTAAAGAGTTACTTTCATTACAGTCCATTAAAATACATTCAAAATCAGCGTAAATTATGAAATTAATTTTTTGCTGTCTCTCATAATGTTTAAATTTAACTACAGAATTCTTTTCAGGTAAAATAGACAAAATTTTAGAGCAGTTATGCGAATTATATCTTTTTTCGCTATTAAATAATTGTAAACATGTATCACACAAATAAACTTTACCTTTATAATGAGTTACTTGACGTCGTACTAAACGTGTCAAATCTTTAATTAAACAATAGTGTCCAATGGTATTGTATTCAATATAAAGTAAATGAATATGACTTTTTCTTTTATTTTTCGATACATAAAGAGGTCCAGTCACAATATTATTCTGTATACCATAAATATTTAAACTAATGTTTGGATTGTTTTTCTCAAACTTTTTAATATCATTTCTCGTAGGAGGAAAAGACATTCCTTCAATATTTAAAACAGACGAATAATGAGGATATGAACTTGTTCTGCATACATTATTACTAGCTGGGTATAATCCAGCAATTATACTCCATAGAAAACAACAATTATCTTTATTTTTTATATTTATACAACTCTTAGAATGTTTAATAGCTGACGGAAGTTCTATATAAGACCCACCTCTCATAGGAGAATATTTGTTTATATTAATTTCGAGATGACTCATAGACACGAATGTCCAACCAGATTGACAGTGCTGGAACTCAGTTAATTTATTGTTTAGTATATTCATTACTTTAGTTTGTAATTCATTCAAATCAGTGTTCTTAAAAACAATGTCGTACTTGGTGTTAAACGACTTTAATTGTTTTTCGTCTAATTTTGGTAGCATAAAATAGGCAAACAATTCAAAATTCAATTTTATACAATTGTGTTCATTCAGAGACATTTTTATCAATTCTGTTAGATTTACTTGATGCTCACACAGGAACGCCTCTAGACCGAGGTACTCGTCTTTCTGAGTGACATTCAATCTATAGGTCATTAATCTGTTTTTGAATGCTGTTGCAATTATATGGATATTTGTGAACTTGGTATTCAATAAACAATTTGCTTTGTGTATATTAGTTCTCATGTGATAGGAATACTGATTTGCTGGTATTAAAATTTTACATTTGTCACAGTTTACTGACTTTCTAGATCTTGATATATTGTTGTTGAGGCGTGTTACTGTGAAAAAAGAAAAGAAAACTAATATTACATAGAAATGTTTAATAGTAAAAATAAAAAAAATAACAAATCATCATAATAAGTAGGTACACTAAAATAATTATTACTGATTATGATTTTAGGTTATGTAAGTATAAAATGTTATTCTAAGTAGTTTGTTTATAGTAATTAGAAATCCGCTAAAATAATTATTACTGATTATGATTTTAGGTTATGTAAGTATAAAATGTTATTCTAAGTAGTTTGTTTATAGTAATTAGAAATCCGCTTAACTATCGTAAGTTCCTATATGAGTGAGTGGACAATTCTTAAAATCTTTTTGAGTTGATTGGATGAATTTCTTTATGTGATGCCAAGACTCCTTATTTTCATCCAATTTAGTCTTTATGGTAGTAATGGCGGAGCGCCATCTATTTATTGGCATAATTTTTTTAATTTCATCTGTGTTATATATTTTCACCTCCACATAATATTTCCCTTCTTTGGTCTCGCTAATTTGTCGGGAATAACCCTTAGCCATCCTTCTTGTGAAATAAGAATAAAGAGGTGGTATTTTACCGGTTTTAATGGAGCTCTGTGTTCGGGCGACACTTCCCTCGTCATCATTGTCTTCACCGAATAATTCACTAGCTGTAACTCGAGCTGGTAGTGTAACCGGGGAGATAATCGATTTCGACTTCTTTGTACTTGACCCTTCACCTGACTTGCCAGATCTTTCCCGTTTCGTTTTTCTTTCCTCCAACTTTCTCTTCAGTTTCACCTCTTGTTCAGAATCGTCACTGGAGAGAAGAAGGTCGTTGGCGAGTAGCTTGGACCTGCGAACAAAAAAAAGAAGTGTTATTGCTGTCCTGTAATCGATCTGTTTCTTCATTAATTGAATTACATTTCAAAAGGTGAATTGATAAGAAGATGAATAGATAGAAAGTTATAAAATAAATAAAATAAAATATTGTTTTTCTTTTTCGTTAATCTACATTAGGATAAATTCTGTGTCGTGAATGTCCACACACCTGGATCTCGAAACAACTATATTTAGTCTATAAGTACAAATGTTTTATCTGCACAGGAATCGAATCTGTGACACTTAATATAGGAAATCGATTGCTCAGCTATTGCAATAAATATGTTGAAAATAATAATAATGATAATAAGTACCTCCTCATCATTTAAAATTGTCTAAGCCTCTACGAGTTGACTTCGACCTCTCATACGTCTTCCAAAGGTTCGGTACCGCACGGTTCCGAGATGTGGCAAAGATATTTCATAATAGTGTTGATTCGTACAGGAATCGAATCCATAATATGCTGTACCTACTTATAGAAAACCGATTGCTCGGCCACTGGGCCAAACGTGTCGACTATTTAAATAGATGAATAATTAGTCAATATTTGATCCGTGCAGGAATCGAACCTACGACGTACCGTACAGAAAGCCCATCACTCAGTCTCCGAGCTAAACGTGCTGGCTAACTGTTGAGTGATGAACGCTATATTACTTGAATAAATAACAATAAATTAATATAACAATAATTAATTCAATAGTTAAATATAAATCATAAGTAGGTATGTACTTACATGCTGATGATTAGATAATGTAGGTAGACACTTGTTAAAAATTAAACTTGGAGCTTTGGTTTGTTCCTTCCTTTGTCCTCCTGTTTTATGTGTGTCGGGAACTAATTTACGACCTGTTTATATAGGCCTAAAATCACGTCATTCAATCCAAATTTGTAAAATTGCATGCATGCAAAAATTGACAATTGCGTACACGAGCGAACAAAACACAGCGGTTTACGTTCGGTATAAATCACAGCGGTTTACGTATGGTTTTACGATTTACAGCGTTTCTTCACAGATAAACGATATCCGATTTTAAACCTTATGTACCTAAATAAAAATGGGAAATTCTATAATTTATCAACATAAATGAGAAAGTCCACAATCGGATTCAATGTTGTTGACGACACAAACGTCGCGGTTTGGACGCTCGTATGTAACTCCTAGACATGTGGAGGTATGACAAATCAGCAAATCTCATATTTCTGTGTTTAAAAAAGAAGCTGAATTAAATCTAATAATTTTGAACCTTAATAACAAAATAAATTATACCTGAAACAAGTATAAAATCAGTACAGAACTAAGGAAAATCACACTGTTGTTAACTCTCTTCATCTATAATGTCGGTAAGTAAAACAACAACTTTTATTAAGTTTTATTTATTTATTTATTTCAATTAGAATATAACTGTTTATGATAACTGTTTTTATTGTTATTGTAGTTTTTTTTTATAATAAGTTATAAAATCGATGTTTACATAATTCAATGTACCTATTATGTTTCAGGAATCCGGCGATCTTTTCATCTCTACCCCATCATACTCACCATTTCCAGCTGCACAAACATTACGTCAAAATATGATGAACTATATGGAAAGAGAAAGACCGAACTCATCATATTCCCCCATTTCACCACCATTATCACTGTGTCAAAATGTACAGATGGACAAACCATTCCAATTTGAAAATGGACCGCACTGTAGTACCACTAACAACATCAACAATAAAAGAAGAGGAAGTGAAATTATGTATTCGTATGTTAAAAAATCTGTACGGGGTCCACAGCGTAAAATAATACGCATTCAAATCTTTGATGCCAAAGAATTCGATGGTTCTAAATTATGTGCGTGTAAGGCTGATGTATGTGCTCAGCATATTGTTGAAAATGTATTTAGTGATGATCTTTACAGGGGTGCTAAAGATTTGATAAGTAAAATACAGTATAGTTAAGTTTATATTAAAATAATTGATAAGTATTTTAGATAACTTAGTTTAAAGTTGTAATCAAGCAAATCGAAAGGTATAGGAAAATGTAATTAATTATATGTATTTACATGGAAAATAAACAGTTTTAACTAATTTCTGACTTTCAATTAACATTTTTATCTAAATGTAGGTGTATACCTACTGCAGGAAACTCATTTAGGTAGGTACACACAAAGTCACGTCAAGTCTCTCACAAAGTTAGCTCCTTGTTCGTGCACTATTGTCGAAAATTAGCTGTAAGTACATAACTTGTGTAGAGAAAATAAACTTTTCATACTATTAATATTTTATTATTAATTTAAATTCATCATTCAATGTCATGCATTCGTCGCATTAAAAGATGGTATAGTTACCTATTTGAGTAGGTAGGTTTATCACATCTATTCATATTTTATAAATAAACATGGACACGATTGAATCACATTCTATAGTAGTGAGTCTAATAATAACATAGATATATCTGCATAGTTACAGAGGCAAAGTTAGCGTGGAATGCATTCAGTTTCCTTAACGGGAATTATGTAAACATTAGCGCACTTAGCAACGTTCGTAAGTTTGATGCTATAAATGACAATAAATTGAATAAAATACAATCATTCGTATTACATAGGTACATTATACTGAATAGATACATATGTCTGAGTAGAATAGATTAGTGAAATGTATAGCTAGTTCAATACTATTCAATTGTAGGATTCTGAACATAAGTTTCGAGTAAGAGGTATTTTGAATAGATAGTTCTCGAAGATACTATTCACGTTAATGATTAGAAGTCTCATTTCGAATAGTGGAAATTAGGGTATCCAGATCTTTTTTTTTGATCTGGATGCCCTAATTTTCAACTACTCGCAGAGTGTTACAAGTCAACTTTGGACACGTTGCCGCATCATTGGCAGCGTGGCAGAGCGCTTATGGAGGACGAGCTCGCATTACTACACGCGAACAAGGTTGTTACATACAAATTACTGTTCGACGAAATCGTACAATGACCGCGATAATGTTGGTTACGAGGCTTCATAGCTCTTCAGGAGTGTTAGTAAGTGATCAAACCATGAGAAATTGCTTGCATGAAGTCAATCGAGCGGCGCAATCGCAGAGCCCGTTTACAATGGGCTCGTGAACACAGAAATTGGGGAAAGAAGAGTGGCTTTTTGTGTTATTCCGATGAATCCCACTTTGGTAGGAGGCCAGATACTAGACGTACACGGTATTGGAAGACCCCTGGAGGCCAAGAACGTTTGAAATCATGCCAGGAAGTCCATGCACACAGTGGTGGAACAATCATGATATGTGCGGGAATTTGGATCAGCGGAAGAATCGAAATGATTTGGATCAGAGGCAATCTCAATGCACAGATTTACGCAGAAATGATTGTATCAGATGTTGTCATTTCTTTGTGGACCCAATTTGGTGCTTCATTTCTACTTATCCATGATAATGCACGTCCACATACTGCCAGAGTCGCTGGAAACACCCTTGCCGCAGCTAATATCAACGTCCTACAATGGCCTGCTCAATCGTCAGACTTGAATCTCATTGAACACACACGAGATATAAATATGCTTCAAAGAAGAGCTTTGCCAAATATGGATGCCGTACACACACCAGAAAATCTTTTTCGCCTGTTAGAATGGACATGGGCGGCCATTCCGCAACGTGATTTGGATGAACTCATATTGAGTATGGCCGAATCGCTACGATTGTACTATACGCGTTAAGGGCGGAAATACAGACTACTAATTGTTTATTTTACGCAATAAAATCTTTTAAAAACTTTTATTTTTTTATCACTTTTTATTAACATTAGGTTTAACTAAGGTGAAAGGGAGCAGTGATGGTCCAGTGGGAGCAGTGGTGGCCCAGTGGTTTAGGCCCCGACTTACGAGTTGTAGGTCGTGGGTTGGAACCCAGGCAGGCGCTTTACTTTTGTAAATAATTTAATCAACACTGCTCTCAAAACGGTGAAGGAAAACATCGTGAGGAATCCGGCATGTCCTGGAACCAAAAATTCGAAGACATGTGACATCTACCAACCCACACTGGGCCCGCGTGGTAGATTACAGCCCATTCCCACTCAAAAGAGACGAGGCCTGTGTCCCAGCAGTGTTCTAACATTATAGGCTAAGGCCAAAAAAAAAAGAAAAAACCAGCATAAGCAAAAATCGCGTAGTCTTTATTAATGCAAAAGCAGACAGTACTTCGTCGATCTACATATACGAAAAAAAATATTTGGTCAATCTGAATAGATACTTTTATTTAATTTCAATAGGTTCTCAATTCGACTGTATGTTTTTTTTTATGTGTGTTACCTCATAACTTTTTTAGGTGAACTGATTTTGATGATTCTTTTTTATTTGAAAGCTGGTGATTGTCACGTAGTCCCATATAAATTTGATCAAGATCTGACCAGTAGTTTTTGAGTTATATTTGAGTGATCCTTGAGTCGTATTTTTCCTTGAGTGGAAAAATATGCATTATTATGCGTATTTTTTCCACTTAGTATGTATTGATGATGTTTTAATAACTTCCTGTCACTGTTATTTACATATTAAGTAGTGGTATACGGATTTGTGTGGGGTTGGTACCGCAAAAAAAATATTAAAAATAAAAACTGTTTTACGAAAAAAACAATTGCTTCCAAAAATAAAACCACTAAAATGTGAAAAATAATTTTAATTTCGGAAGGCGGTGGCAAAAAACGAAAATACAAAATCAAAGACACCGACTTCCGAAATTTTTTGTGGGTCGGTTTTGTAATTTCTTAAGTTACAATAGCGTAATGTCGACTGATCATCACCTTTTACAAAATATTGCATTTCCGGATGCAGGGACCTCAATTGTTGAGTGAAAGAGAGTTCTCCTGGTACTTCACCATCAGCTCCACTTCACCACATGCATTGTGACGAGCATAAATTGCTTAGCAAACATATCAAAGTGACTGAATCGAGACCCGCGAAATACTTATTATTTAGTAGTTCCGGTGGCTTCATCATATATAAACTAAGAGTAAATTGAAGGTTAGGAGCTGGCTCCAGGAATTAAGTTAAGAGGCTGCGAAAAAACTTCTAGTTATCGTATAACTTGCTTCTTTGAATACAAAAATGTATTTATATAACAGGCATTCTTTTTTACCAGTGCGCTATATGTAACCATGAATTCAGCATATTATAATTCTTAACCCCCTAGAGTAGAAGCTTTTGATCGGTTATTAAAAAAAAAATTGCTGTTTCATAGACAAGTACAATACCTACGCGGTCAAAATGTATGGGACAACGAATATTTATTATATCTGATTTATATTTGATTACAATTTGCGCACTGGTTATTTTTTTATCCTGTAGTTATATATATTTTAATCGCATAAAGGCTCGTATACTGGCGCGACGCCCGACACAGAGGCACCGCGTGTCGCGCGGTGAGCGGCGCCTTTGCGTAGCGCTGTCGCGTCGCGCCTGTCTGTGGGAGCCTTAAGGATAGTAGTATAATAATAAAAATGAAAAGAATAAGCACCATATTTATACATATCACCATTCCGTGCATTCAGCCCTTCACCTTTACTATCATATACACACTAACGCACCCTCACACACACACCTACTAACCCTAGAATAAGTAATAATCAACAGTGTAATTTTTTCTGGTTTTATATAACTTATCGCATTTGTGTACGAGTGCATAATCCGTTATAAATGTAATTGGTTCTGAAGGGTAAAGTCCCGGTGTCCTGAAATACAGACCTTACGCCTAGCTTAAGCACTAGTCTCCCACAGTATATTATTAAAACTATTATGTATTGTTCTTGATTACAGATGAGTAAGAGTCCTGCCCGTCAAACTAGGAAAATTCTCTATCTTGAAGGGCAGTGTTTTGAAATTGTTTACTCAATCACCTTAAAATTGTGGTAAAATGGTGAATCACCACCCTTGTGAGCCTTATCTAAAGCCTAAAGCCGATAACGAGTACCTACTTTATCAATAGATTCATTAGACAACTTATCAGTCAAAGCACCCAATATTAGGAAGTATCGTCAACACAAAATCTACTGCCCGATAATACTGCAAAATCATGTGTAAAAAACACGTATTAAAACCAGCTGATATCAAATGGAATTCAAATCCTCTGGCTGGCGACATAAAGTAAGCTCCATTTTCATCAGAATAACTTGCATAGTTCAATAATATTATTTAGTTGTAAAACAAAACCTAGATTTGCAGACCCGTGTCTATATGACAGATTGGACAGAAAAGGAAACAGAGAGAGAACTGTAGAAGTTCATGTAGGTACAAGTCCTGCCCAAATGTGAGACGTGGCGTGTGTGATGTGTGCGTGTGTGATGTGTACGTGTGTGATGTGTGCGTGTGTGATGTGTACGTGTGTGATGTGTGCGTGTGTGATGTGTGCGTGTGTGATGTGTACGTGTGTGATGTGTGCGTGTGTGATGTGTGCGTGTGTGATGTGTGCGTGTGTGATGTGTACGTGTGTGATGTGTGCGTGCGTGTGTGTGTGTGTGTGTATGTGTATGTGTGTGTGTGCGTGTGTGTGTGAATGTGTGACCTAAGTAGAAAACAAACAACAAAAGGTCTGTTAGTTAAGTAACTATGAGTCACTCAACAGGTTTACTGACCGCGAAGATAATAGTTAAACAATCACTATGGCCCATATGTGGGTCAGGATGGGACTGCGAGCTGACACCCGACAGCATAAAACAAATGACGAATTCCCTGGACTTTTACTATTTCACTTTGACAGAACAATCGGAGGTGCCATACCTATATGAGGTATGCAGAATAGGATCGAATTCGATATCCACTCTACCTTCATTTTATAACTTTTATGAAACAAGATATTTTACCGATATACCCAGGTTATAAGGGTTTCCGTTGTCAAAAGGAATTTATTGGAGAAAATAATGTCAAAGGCAACACAGGTTATCATCCAATTTGTTTCATGAGGACTTTTGACCGGTCCTGGGGTATATAGTTTATACAGGTACATCTGAGGATCGTATGTGACTCCCGAGGAAGGAATTAACCATTAACAAGGAAGGTAATTACCTAATTTGTAAGTGTCTAAGGGCCCGTTGTTTGATACATAGTTAAACATGACCAATAGTCAATTTAACAATTAGTCACTAGACAATATTCAATAGCTGTCAAAGTTTAACTAAGTATTCTGTCTGCGCATGGTTAACTTTTATAGCAAATTGTAATTTTTTAAACTTTAGTTAGCTTAACCATTTGTCAAACAACATTCTTATGTCATTTTTAACAAATTGTTAGTTACTAAGGCATTTTAACTATTAGTACAGAACCGTACCGGCACTCGTGCGGTCAGGTTGTGTTTTTTGTCGCGGATCGGATCGTTATCCCCACTGCGCGAATTGTTGTTTACGCACTGCCACGCGCTATAGGCGTGCGCCGGACCTCTCGGCTGCGCAGCCCTACAGTGTGCCTTACGTGATCGCGCCATGGCTGATAACGAAAGCGCTGCTCCGCGTTGTGTTACGCCCGTATTCAAGAATGATATACAGAGTTTGTTGAATGATTCGTCAGACATGGATGCTATAGATGATGATGGCAAAAATGTGGAGGAACCGTTAAGAGCGGAAAAGCGAGAAAGAGTGGACAGTACTGAAGATGAAGAGGGTTGGACAGAAGTTAAGGGAATTAAAAAAAAGATATGTTTCGGTAGCAAAAACTCTGTAAAAGAAGAAAAATATGAGGTCTACGTTTCTTCCAAGGAACGTCTTCCGAAACAGTTTGCAATGGCACGTATTTTAAAAGTAAATAACATAACAAAAATTAGCCAGGTTAAATATTTAAGTCCTTTTAAAATACGCTTTCAATTTGAATGTGAATCGGCTGCGCAAAATCTTATATTGTGTGATAAACTTTTAGAGAAAGGATGGAGGATCCAGAAGGCCACGCAGCTGTCTGTCTGCTATGGGCTAATTAAGGATGTAGATGTGGATTTCACTGATGAGGAGATCCACGAAAATATTTCATGTCCGTCCCCCGCCAAGCTTTTATCATTCAAGAGGCTAGACCGTCGCAACAGGGATGAAGGTGGTTGGTGCCCCAGCGAAACCCTTCGACTTTGTTTTGACGGTAATCATCTGCCAGCATCAGTTCGTGTATGTGATATAAACATAAAGGTTTTGCCTTACATACACCAAGTATCCCAATGTTCTCAATGTTGGAGGTTAGGCCATATGCGGAAAATGTGCCCCTCGAAAAACGTGGTTTGTCCGAAGTGTGGTGGGCATCATGAAAATTGCGACACTTTATTATTTACCTGTGTCAACTGCAATGGTAACCACATATCTCTAAGTAAGACTTGTCCAGTGTATAAGAAGGAAAGAAGGCTAAGGGAGATTATGGCTGAGTTTGGTTGTACATACAGGAAAGCCCTAGAATGTTATGTACCTCCTGACAGTTCCGGTCCCCCCGAGATTGTCGTTCTCCCTCAAGCTCCTGTAGCCCCAGAAAATCGTGTCTCTTCTACACTTCTTGCAAGCGAGCCTTCGCAATTTAGAGAAACGACATCGGGAGCCTCCTTACATCACAGTTTTGCTGAAATTATACACACTCCAGCCACTGTACACAAAGTGCAGACTCCTACACCCAATGTCCCTCGTAAACCCAAAGTACAGTCTACGAAAAATAAAAATATCCCACCAAAAGAAGACTGGATGTTTTGGAATTCAGATGAAGATGATAAAGACTTTCATTAATCACCTGATGATGGAGAGACTAATGATGAATGTCCATCTTTTAATGAGTTGTGGGCTAGAATAAAGGAAGTTATTTACCTCAAAAAGACTAGCTTAATTATTAAGATTAGGAGTGTCTACCAATTGTGCCTAGAATGGTTAACCTTAGTGTCAGTGAGTTTTGTTTCAGAGTGGCCGTGGATAAAAGCAGTATTTAACTTTTTTATTCCTTGTGATGGCTAACAAATCAATTAAATTAAATATATTACAGTGGAATGCCCAAATTATTAGGCCTAAGTTAGCATCGTTTCATGAAATTTTATGCCAGGATAAAGTACATATTGCTGCCCTTAGTGAGACGTGGCTCGAACCAGAAAGTAATTTTAAAGTTAGTAGTTATGATGTTTATCGCGCAGACCGGCATGACTCATACGGCGGTGTAGCTATCATAGTACACAGGTCTGTTAAAGCGCAGCAGAGGCGCGTCCACGTGAATAATAACGGTATCGAGGTAGTGTGCGTTCAGTTATTTAATTGTGATCCATTAGAAAATATTGTTGCTATCTATTGTCCAAGTAGAATTGTTACAACTCAACAGGATTGGGATAATCTGTTATCATTATGGCCGTCCAAAACTTTAATTTTGGGTGATTTTAACGCCCATCACGTCAGTTGGTCATATAAAACTGACCACAGAGGCAGTCTTATTCACGACTCGCTTATAGACAGCAACTTTTTTTCTTTGAACGATGGGTCACATACGCGAGTTCGTTTAGTTGACAACAACTTGCAACAGACTTCCCCAGATATATCACTGGTTTCTACAGATATTGCGTTTAACCTTAATTGGACCGTTTTAAGTGAAAATCTGGGCAGTGACCATTTAATGATTAAAATCTCAACGTTGTGTACATCATGCCTCCCTTCAGTTATTAAAAGGAATTTTGGCAAAGCAGACTGGACTTCATATAAAAAATATCTGGAACAAAAATTTTGCCATTTGTGTTTACCGAATGACCCTCAAAAATCTTATGATTTATTTTTAGATATTTTGAATGACGCTGCTAACAAATTCATCCCGAAATTTAAATTTAACCAAAATCCTTGTTCAGATTTTACTCCAAAGCCGTACTGGACTTCAGAACTGTCACACGCTGTCGCTCATCGTAGGTTAGCATTATCCAAATTTAGGCGTAATCCCACGCCCCAAAATCTTGATACTCTCAATAATAGGATAAGTACATCGCAAAAGTTAATCCGGCAGGCTAGGGGAGTGAACTGGCAAAATATTTGTTCTACCGTTGATCACAATACATCGTCTAGTGAAATGTGGCGCAAAATGAGATGGCTGAAAGGTTACCGCTCACCTAGACATTTTGTGGACGCCCAAAGTGCCACAAATCTTTTAAATTCTTTAACACCCGATTATGTTTCACCATCGACCCCTACGGTCCACCATAGTAACCCTATATTAGAGCGTGAGATCTCTATTCAGGAGCTAGATAAATGTATCAAATCTAAGGATACATCTCCTGGATGCGATGATATATCTTATTCTATGATTAAGAATTTACCTGATGTGGGTAAATCTGTTTTACTAACGTTATATAATAACATTTTTGATCTTAGTTTTGTTCCCTCTCAGTGGCGCGACATTTGTATCGTACCTATTCCAAAACCTGGTCGTGACCCTAGTAACGTTTCTTCACTTCGTCCTATATCCTTGTTGTCGTGCATATGCAAAATTTTCCATTACGTTTTATTTCGAAGATTGGAATGGTTTCTGGAAAAAAGTAACACATTTTCTGCGAACACAGTAGGCTTCCGAAGAGGTAGGTCGTGTTTAGATGGATTAAGTTGCTTAATCTCCGTAATTCAAACTGGTTTTTCCGAGGGTTGTTCTACTATGGGTTGTTTTTTAGATATTAATAATGCATATAATAATGTAAATAATACTGTTTTAATAAATGTTTTAGATAGCTTTCAAGTAGGGTCACGCATCTGTCGATATTTATGGAATTTTCTTCATAAAAGAGTACTCAAAATAAGGTCTGGTAATGACTTTATTAGCAGATATTCGGGTTGTGGTTTGGCTCAGGGTGATCCGTTATCTCCACTATTATTTAATATAATAACTTCGGATATTTGTAAACGTTTGCGGAACGATATTTGCATATCCCAGTATGCGGATGATTTCGCTATTTATGTGCAGTGCTCTTCTGTTAGTGAGGGCGAATGCAAGATCCAGTCTGCTCTTAATCTAATCAACAACATGTTAATGCACGTAGGTTTAGAAATTTCCCCCAATAAAAGTAAAGTTTGTTTGTTTAGTAGAGGTTTTCGTAGGCCAGTTATAGATGTCCGTTTAAACGGTACTTTTTTAGAGTTAGTAGACCATGTGAAATATTTAGGAATATGGCTAGATAGGGGTCTCAGATGGAAGAAACATATAAATGAGGTTCGTGAGCGAGTACTTAAATTGATTAATATTTTTAAAGTCTTAGTGGGCCCCGGGTGGGGTGTTCATCCCAACCATTTAAGACGGTTATATATCTCTCTTATTCGTAGTCGTATCGACTTTGGTTGCTTTTTACTGGACAATAGCGCCGACACACATTTAACCAAACTGGATAGATTACAAAACATTTGCCTGAGGTTAATCGGTGGGTTTATCAAAAGTACTCCGATACACGGTATGGAATCCGAATTAATATTGCCTCCTCTTTTTATCCGCCGCCGGTATTTAGCTGGTAAGTTTTACTTAAAATCGAAATGCTACGATTTTCCTTTAATAGGCATATTGGATAAGCTCCTTGGTCTTTGTGGTAACCCCTATTGGAGAAATAAGAAAAAACCACTGTTAGTTATGTCTCACGATATCTTAAAGCAGGAACATATGTACTGCAGTAGTAAAATTGGCATGTTCTCCATGGATACTTGGGTCAGCAATATAGACTTATCACGTATTGTAAAACCTAACTTAGATTCGGTTGATAAACCTAAACATTGTTATTTTATACGTAATTTAAGATCTATATGTTGTGAGTCTCTAAATACCCAATATTCTGGATTTTACTGTGTGTATACCGACGGTTCTAGACATGAGAATTACTGTGGCTCGGCCATTTTTGATTCGCAAGTTGGTACTTTTTTCAAATTCCGTATTTCATCAAAGGTTTCAATAATGCACTTGGAGTTAATCGCTATCGCTGAAGCTTTGGCTTATGTCAAATCTTTGGACGGTGACCGGTTTGTAATTTTCACTGACTCGAAAAGTGCCCTTCTTCATCTGATGAGATGTACGAGTACTTCACCTTTCAGGGGGCTTCCACTGGCGTATAGTATCATAAAAACCATCACTGAATTTGTTGCCAAACATATAACAATTGTATTGCAATGGATTCCTTCTCATGTTGGACTGGATGGTAATGAGATGGTTGATCGTTTGGCAAATATAGCCGCGTCTGATGGCGAATTCTATGCTTGTCCTCCATGGCATACTGAGCTTTTACCCTTGATTAGAGACAGATGTATTCAATCTTGGTCAGAATATTTTGATAAAAGATCTTTAACTAAGGGCATTTGGTACAGGACGATTCAGCCATCTCTTCCACGTATGCTTTGGTTCAGCGAGGGCAGGATGAATAGGCAAGAAGTTGTGATGGCTTTGAGACTCCGATCCGGCCACGTTCCTCTAAATAGTTTTGGTTTCATGATGCGCAAAGTTGATTCACCCAATTGTGCTGTCTGTGGAGTCTTAGAAGATGTGCACCACATCCTGACGGAATGTAGTCGTATTGGGGTCCAAAGACGTCAAGCTTTTGCCAGTGATTTTAATATAGGTTTCTATAATAGCGTTCTGGCCTCGCCATTGTTAGATGAGGCCAGAACACTTTATCATATTATTATTATAGGTACAAGGTTGCGGGTAGGCTAGTTTTCTTTTTAATATTATTTTTATAATTATTGTATTCAATAATCGGGGTGACATATTCTTTATAGAAAAAACCCTGTAAATAAATAAAGATTTAAAAAAAAAAAACTATTAGTATGTTTGACTACTGATCAATCAACGGGCCCTTAGAGGAAGGAGATTCGATAAAAATAAATGGATGCCTACTAATTTACTGTTGTTTTGGTCACCGGCATGGTTTTAAGGAAAATGGTAATTATATTTCCGTAAAGGAAAACGATTTCCCATTAAGCAATGTGAACAAGAATGTTTTTAATTTACGAATTGGTCTTGGCTTCTTACACGTTCCCTGTGTAGCTATGTACCCTTACGTGTATCGCAGAATGTAGATTTTAAGTTGCGATAGGTTTTAAGTTGATGATAGAATATTGGTCACCCTAATAAAAAAATCATTCGTTGAAAAAAAAAAAGAAAACTATGGTCATACGTGTATGTCGATAAAAACTAATAAGCTCCGACGTGTATAAATTTAAAAGACTATACACTTGTTTGGACTCATGCCCCATGGATGGGGCATGCATGTACGATACGTCCGCGTAACATAAGGTCCAGTTGAAAACCAGCGTCAGGCACTAGTTGTCTGGCAATTATGCTGACCTGGGCCTATTTGGCGCAGCCGTGAGGCACACAGTACTGCTTTTAAGTTTTTCACAATTTTTTTGTTTTTGTGTGGACGTTGTGTGCCTTAACCTGGGTCACATAATTTTATTTTCTTTCTTTCTTTGTATACTCGTATGAGACTCAAAATGCACCATCGATGGGTCATACACTGTTAACGTGTTAAGCAAAATTGTTTGAAGGCCTGCCCTCTGCATGAAACTAGAAACCTAGCAGATAATAGATAATAGCAGAATGATTTTCAACCGTGTCACATAGAAGGTGAACAGCCGGTCCATTTTGTAAAAATATAACCCTGAAAACTAGTGTGAAGAGAGCTGTCAATTCACCTTACGCTAGAAATTGACACTATTAGGATTATTGTTGTATTTAATGTACGAGTATATGACATTAGTATACTTACCTAGTATTAAGTACTTTTAAATTGTAATCCTTGTTGCTATGCCGTTGAGAAATAAAATGTGTTATTATTTCGTTCATTTATTTTGATACTTATTAGATACATTTTTAAATATTTTTATAAAGACATTTAAAAAAACATTTAGAAATATAAAAAATAGTGGTCCGCCGGTATCGGGAGCAGGGTCCAAGCTACCGGTGGTTAGGACTCATTATTATTATTATTGCCAGTTCACTTCGCCTAAGTGAGATTTTTTACGAAATAGATCGGCAGCCCTTAGGTCCAAGTTCGATGCACGACAGACACCCTAAACATACAGTCTGGGGACACAAACGTCACATAAGCAACTAAGGTATGGCACAGCAAATAAACGTTCGGAATAAAGTCAATAATACTATACTCCAGGCTATATATACTAACGTAACGTTATAAACAGCACCCCAATTGCGTAACACACTATCAATCAGAATCTGAATTATTTTGAAGGATACTGCTAATCCATTGCTTCATATGTTCGAAAAAATTGTCTGCTCAGCAACGTAAATATCGCAATGAATGTTGTTGAACTGTCAAAATGAAAGCCATCCCTACTGTTACTGTGTTACGCAATTACTCCGCTGTTCTATGTTTTATTATAGGGAAGAAACATTTACGGAGATGTGCTCTTTGTTTTAACGACGTTAAATTGTACCAAGAACCAAGTTACCTAGGAGACATGAACCGGAAGGCACTTACCGACTTCCTTCAACGTATTTTCATTTTATTAGGCTTGCTGAGCAGGAAATAACAAGCGTTTATAAATAGAAAGCTTTTATAAAACATTATTGAAAAGTATTAATAGCAACTTTAGCAATGTAGGTATGGTGGCAGGACTGATTGCCAAAAGAGCGTTTGGAGATCGCCTCTTCGGTACTAATAACTAATGCATCTTTTCGAAGGAACTATCTATCTATATTAGGTTAACTTTTCATTATTTACAAGAGGGGCTTGTGACCAAGTAATAACAGCCGCAAGGTTCGATCGATCAGGTTAAGCTACGATTGCCTTGGTTGGTCTGTGGATGGATGACCAACTTTACATATCAAGACTCCTCCGTGCCTCGGAAAGCACGTTAAGCCCTTTGTCCCGGCTATCATTTGGTCGTTACGGGTCGTTAGAAGTCCGAAAGTCTGACAACCAGTCCTACTAAGGCGTATCGTATTACCTAGTAACTGGGTTGTGGAGGTCCAGTCGCGTCATGTAAACGTCTGGTATTCAGCTGCATCCGGTTAGACTGGAAGCCGACCCTAGCATAGTTGGGAATAGGCTAGGCAGATGATATTATAGAAGTATGAGGAACAGGGTGTAAAGCTCACTCATACTCTATGGAAAAGGGAGGATCCTCCGACCAGACGGGTGTTGTGTCTAGTGGGCAGCTGCCCGACGATTGATGTCGCGACGTTGTATATATGCTATTTGCGCGATGCAGGATTTTGTGTGACGTCAGTGTGACGCGTAGCTCTCATGTGGCGTTGTAGATGCCGCTACAATGACTTTACATTATTAACAGTGTCTTCTTTTCTTTGTTCTGATTAATTAACTTGAATTGAACGCCTGTCTTCATTAATTTTAGTTTGGTCATGCTGAGATATGATACTCCTCTACGGCCCCTATACACATATACAACCTTTAATATTTTCACTGCTAGGTCTCAGGCCTCCTTTCTGTGAGATTGTAGCGGTATCTACATCGCCACATGCGAGCTACGCATCACACTGACGTCATGCAAAATCGTGCATCGCGCAAGCAGAGTTTACCGTGCAACTAGCATAATTATATACAACGTCCCGACATCATACGTCGGGCAGTTGCCCACCAGACACTACACCCGTCTGGTTGGAGGATCCTTCGTTTTCTATGGAGGTATTAGTGAACTTTACACCCTGTTAATCATCCCTCTATAAGATTGAGTGGGCCTGAATTCACCACGCGAGCCCTGTGGATGTTACCGTGTCCTGACTATGTCTTTGAATTTTAGGTTGTACGACCTTCTTCACGATGTTTTTCTTCACCATTTTTAGAGTAGCATTTTTTACAGTAAAATATTGCACATAGAAAAGTGCGCGCCAGCTTGGGTTCGGACCAATTTCTTAAGCCCTATGTCCCAAAACCACAGAGCCACCCCTCTTTTACATTTAGTAGTATTCTACCCTCAAGTCACCCTCACTCAACACTAAGCCCTTAGCTTCAGTCTCGTCTAGTTAATTCTATAAACCAGTCAGAACTCATCCAATTAATATCGCCGATTAATACTAAAACGATTAGTCTCATACATAATATTGTTCGATTACTGATTCAATTACCCTCCATTAACTTCTATAACCATCATGGGAACTTTAGCAGCTGACAGTTTATTTATTACTAGTTTTTGCACGCGGCTTTGCCCGTGTGTTTGTCGGAAATTATCTTACGGGAACGTAATACCGGGATAAAAATTATTCCTATAAAAACTATTCCTGTCCTAACCCAGGTCATGGTCTACTTGTGTACCATATCAAAATTCGTTCAGCCGTTATGGCGTTATTCACGCCATAGCGGCTGTAACAGACTGACAGAGTTACTTTCGCATTTAAGGCTCCCGCAAACAGGCGCGTCGCGCTGTCGCGTGGCGCCTTTGTAATATTAGTATGGATTAGTATGATGAGATTATTGTAGAAAGGTCTGTAGCATAACATTGGCTTAACATAAGCTTAAATTTGAATTCGGTTAAAGGAGATTGCACTGAAAGGTATTATTTATTGATTAGGTATGAGATAATTTGCTGCCGGGGTCGCGGATTGTTCGAAAGAGTTACCGTGGCCCTGGCACAGGCAACTCAAGGAACACGGGTGGGTTTTAGTCAGTAAGAGTCTGACACGCCCTTCCGGTCCGCCCCGAGCGGGAGAGGTCATTTGATGATTTCCCAACCAAAAAAAATAGTATGAGATAATTTGCTATGGTTGAATTCTGGAGTTATAAAGGAATCACTAATATATATTATTGATTTCGTAACTGTATTCAAGGCGTACTGTCAGTCTTTTTATACGTGCAGCCTATGGGTGAGGCATACGCAGAAGACTTACAGTGCCCTGCGTGTCCAATAGAATAATGCGTTCAGGATGTTGATGCGGTTGCCACGCTTTTGTAGCGCATCAGGTATGTTTGCAGGCGCTCAAGTGGATGGCTTTCAAGCGATACATCGCAAAAGAATAGCGTCTCTGATGCGCCGCATACGGGGCAGCCCCAACCGCTTCCTGCAGCTCATCGCAGAGAGAATGGATGTGGATTGCTCCTTCATGGAGCATTGGACAAAACTACTTGTGCGAGTAGTGCGGTCCTGATCCAATGTTTCCATACAGGAAGTAGACACACAACAATGCATTGTTGTGTGTCTATTTCTTGTATTCTTATTCTTATTATATTATATTATTTAAAAATAAAACATGTATGGATTTATAATTAAAGATTGTAATTTATCTGAAATAAATGAATTGAATTGAATTGAATTGAATACATATTCTATCTGCGGCAAATTTGACATACATGGACTAGAGGAATCGGACATAGTGAAAAAGTACATCGAAAAGACTACTTCTACGAAGACAAGGTAACATTTCGTTTCTTCATTATTAACACCGCGTCCTAGAAATCTTTCTATAATCAGTCGTTTTCTCTTTAGTTTTTGCGGTGGTCATGCTACGCTGTTACGACCATATCAAAATATCTCAAAACCTCATTAATTTTAGTACACTTTCCTTTAATTATCTACAAACGTGCATTTGAAATGTACGAAGAGACCTTTTCCTAGCATTCCTTCCTCAATGATTCGATTATAAGATTCAATTATTCGTCTAACACTGATCAATGAAGGCTATGTGTAGTCTTGGATAGTTATTCGATCGGTGTGGTGTTCCCGTAATGTCGTTGAAGGGTATCAGGGTCGTCCCGACTCGTGCCGACAATTTCATTAGATTGAGACGCGCGCCATTCCTGCGACAGGAATCTTGTGTACAGCCGGACTGAACACTGTTATGAAAGAGCTTTTAAATTTAATGTCTTTTGCCTTTATTCGTTTAGATATTTTTACCCGACTACACGACAGCAGAGTTTATGTTTTTCACGCGTATCTAGGTCCAACTGCTTCAATGCTGTACGGGCGTAAGAAAGAGGTCACGCTGCTAAACAGACTCCGTGGCAGCCCCAGGAGTACACTACGCGCTATAGCCGATAGACATGTCAGCCCGTTGGTGAGGTACTTGTCACCTGTAGGTACACTGTCTGTGTTATTAGTCAAGTACTAACATAGGTTAAGACTATTGTTACTAACCCAACATTGGATCTTTGTTATCTGAATAAATGAATTATGTATTATGAATTTGTTTGTGGGTTTCTTTATACCCTCGATGCACCCTAACGGCTGGATGGATTTTAATACAGTCATGAGGTGTCTATCGATTCGTCTAGGTCGCGTGAAGATTTTGTTTTTTATAAAATCAAAATGGCGGATTTTAGACGTCAAAAAGTAAAGTCTGATGCAAACAGGCGCGATACGTGACGTGACACAAAGGCTCCGCCTGTCGCGCGACGAGCGGTGACTCTGTTTCGCTTGCGATTCGTGTGGCGTGTGCTGTTTGAAGGAGCCTTAATAACTTGAAAAAAAAAGACAACGATTCCAAAAATACTTTTAACACAGTAAAAAGTTGAAAAAAAATTAATACATCCTAAAACTCGCCTGCAACTAATAAATTCAAAATAAGCTCACTTTTTAAACAGTCTAATGCAATTGGTAGCATCAAATGTGAGATTGAACTACAACAACTTACTACGACACATTGTTTGTTCAATAATAATAATAATTTATTACTTAATAGTCATCATCATCTCCGTCTGTCAATGTCACCAGGTGGACATAGGGCTCCCCCAAGCATCGCCACAACGCCTGTCCGGCTGACCCCATGCTCCTGTATGTAGTGGATTCTGGCGACCTTCACAAGGTCAATGACAACGGTTGAGCGAAGGTAAATATTACTTTTTAAAACAATAACAATAATTAAGAATATATGGAACGAAAGTTTAAAAAAAACACGAACCATAATACTTTTATTACTCAACTAGCTTATGCCCGCGAATTCGTCCGCGTGAAATTTCTTGTTTCCCCAACCCACCCGCGTTATTTCTTCGTTTTCACCTAGCGTTCTTTCTGACTACTTTTTGCTCGGCTCCTAAGGGTTCTAGCGTGATGTTAAATAGCTTATAGCTTTCCTCAAGAATTCGGCTATCAAATGCAAAAATATTTTTTCAAATCCGACCCGTAGTTCCAGAGATTACCGCCTACATACAAACTTACAAACGAACAAATTTTACCTCTTTATAACATTACTGTGTGCCAAATTTCATCCAAATCCGTTCAGCCGTTTTAGCGTGAAAGCGTAACAAACAAACAAACTTACCTTCGCATTTATAATATTATATAGTTAGGATAGTTAGGATTATTATATTATTATAGATTACGTTCATAATGAAAGCGTAACATGAAAGTCGTGATATTGCTCCATTATTATAGTTATCATAGTATCACAATATTATGAAAATTGAAACAATACACTAGTAGTACGTACTTAGGTAAATAGCGATAGTTTCTCTTTCATAGAAATAAGAAAAAAATCCTTTTGGGTAATAACTGTGTTTTCTATAAAAAATGGCATATTTCGAGACCCATACAATCTTCAAACATAACATTTATATTTCTTTTTAATATCTACGTAGCTATCTACGTTAAAAATATGGGTCATTATTAGAGTTGCTAACCCCACTATATAAAGGGCCTCAATACAAAAAAATATATAAAAGGCGAAACTAGTATATTTTCATTTCAATACAAAATGGCGATATAAGCGCAATAGGGTCAATTAATAATTATTAATCTCATTAATGGTATTTGGTAACCTTAATTTAGAGTGTAATAATAGTTGAGTCATTGCAGGCTCAAAGAAGTAAAAAGTATGCGTACAAAATAACATACTGCAGCAATATATTTCTGCATTAAAGTTTTCGTAATATACCTCTTTCGTTCTAAAAAAATATTCAACTTGTTTAAGCTTTTCTTGACCGGCAATTAATGTTGTTCTTAATTTTTGGGAATTTTGAACTTCTTCGTTTTGAGATAAGCAAAATGTTCTTACAATGATTGTCATTGCAGAAAATTTCTTATACCTGGGTTGTTCATATTTTTTAGCCAAAATTTCCTCTAGAAATTACAATATTTATGTGGATTTAACCGTAATCAGTCGGATTACCCAGTATGGTTATTAGATATTCCGTTTAAACTGGGTATGTATTCTTTCTTATTCGTTCAAATGATCGAAACCTCTATCTCTTTGTCTCCTTTATATTCTATTTCTTTGTCATAGGAACGTTCTGTGAACGCTTTGCTTGGAGTGTTTTGTAACAATAAGTATCTTATCTTGAGCAAAACGGTATGTAAATTTTCTTATATTTTCAATTTTCTTCTCTATTATTAATAAATCTGCTTGTACTCACGGTCCTCATCTCTTATTGTTTGTCTTAGATATTGACAGTGTTTATCAAGCCGAATTTCCGCCTCACCCTCCCGGGCTAATGGTCTAGCCCGTGAGTCGTAACAAGCAACCTCACTAATCGTGACAAGACTATGCGTAGTCTCGTTACGAGTCATGACTACATCCTTGTTCCCGACTCCGGCAGTCACAACGATCGCAGGAGTTTATCAGCTATTTATTTATTATTAATTCTAAACTCTAAGTTCTTTTCTGTTTAATTTCAGTCCGTACCATGATCAGGGTCTAATTTAGCGCCCGCGCCGTCTTCTAGACAATAGTTCAGAAACCTTATATTTACCGTGCGCGTCCTAGAATACTGGTTGCAATCAGGTTCTTAGGGACTTATTGCGAATACTAGACTAAATGTATTATCGATAATACGCGTCAAGTTTTTCTCGTGTATTTCTTTTTTATATAAGAACCCATATCGACAACCATTTCTGCAATTTTCTGATTTGATTCCTTAAAATTTTCATTATCTATTTTACTTTTTTATATTGGTGTATTTTCGGTGTATTATTTGGTTATCAAAATTATATGTGTTTATCCGATGAATATTTTTTTTATTTCGCTACAATACCTACCATATTTTTTTTAGTTTTTCGCCATCAAGCATAATTTTACAGGCACTGGCTTCGAAAATAGTATATTTGATATAAAAAAGTTGGCAATCCTTGTCACAATCCTATAGTTTATGACATTTACACACTCTGCTTCAGGCAGAGTTTTCACATCGTCCGCCATTTATATTATTTTCAGTTCGAACAAAACGTCTGCTACTACCAACTTATATACCTTCCGTTATTTCCTTTCATAAATACCTATGGTTTTCGTCTTAACTTCAAGCTTCAAATAACTTTAATTTACAAAGATGAAACAATAAATTCTCACTTTACCAAAACTTGGTAACAGTATTCTTGACTTTGATGCTATTTTTTTAATTTATTTTTATTACTGAATGGGCCTTCACGCCTGATGGAAAGAAACAGTTTTTTAGTTACTGTTATTTATTTATTTAATACTTCAATTACAGAAATGAACTAGAGTAGAGGTGAACTCAAAAACATAGGCATTTTCTACCAGTCAACCTTTGGGTGATGCAAAGACAAACAGTGGTAGTTGCAATAACGAAAAATTTGAGGAATAAATATTTATTTAAATATAAAGATACAGATAATTATACCCTGCCGGGGTCGCGGATTGTTCGAAAGAGTTACCGTGGCCCTGGCGCACAGGCAACTGAAGGAACACGGGTGGGTTTTAGTCAGTAAGAGCCTGACACGCCTTTCCGCTCCGCCCAGAGCGGGAGAGGTCATTTGATGATTTCCCAACCAAAAAAAAAAAAAAATGTATACTTATACCTACTATAAACTATACATAAATTATATATATCTATACCTAATTATATATAAATATATATGCACAAATAAATACAGGTTGGCATGGACATCGACGTGCAATCTGAAACCGGGAATTCAGCACATGATTCTAGACCTCCCCTAGCGTCGGAAATTTTCCATCGGTTATTAAAAGGAATTTTCTGTTACAACAGCTACTTAAATCTTTTTTATAACCGACGAACAATTTCAACGCAGGAGGGTTCAGAATCGTGTACTAAATCTATGGTAACAGATTGCGCGTCGTTGTCCCTGCCACCCTGTATATTATAATGGTTGCTAGGTCTAGAAAATCAAGTCAATTTAACGGAAACTTATACACAGACCTTTAGACTTACTCTTGAATTCGACGGAAGTCGGACTAAAATAAAAAATCTTTAAAAAAAACCCTGTAATTTTTTAACGAATAGATTTAGCAAAAGTCTGAAACATGTTTACGCCAAGAATGAAAACCACGTATTAAAAGAATCGAAACAACAAAATCTACTTTAAAACAGGTGATAGCAAAGATGAAAATGAATAGAAAAATACAAAGCAGGCATAGACGCATCAAACCACACGTCTTCACAATAGCCGACACTTTTCTGCCTTAATATAAAAGCGAGCTGAAATCTCACAAAAATGTTATAGTGGAGTGGACAGTGGAGCTTGGATTTATTCACTCGATGCCGATGCCTGGTTCAATATTTCTGCCGATAAGAGCTGTCTATCTGTCAGTCATGATGGCACTTTATTTTCGACTAGCTTTTTGAACGTGGATATGAAGTTTAAAATGGGAATCGGAAATTGGTAATTGTTGGAGATTTTTCCAAGGCTGTAGATATAACAGGTTTATTTAATAAAAAAAAAGTGATGGTGTCTCGGATTTAAAATGGGAAAACAATAGTACACCAGGTATTGGAATAATCGGGGGAAGACCAGGATTTCTGTGTCCTAAAAGCATCAATATGCAGTAAGTGTGCATTGAGATGTGTGGAGCCTGATGGTCCCATGACTTAAAAAGGTGACTGGGACAGAATGGATGCGGAACGCGGAGGACTGTGTTGTGGCGCAGCCTGGGAGAGACCTATGTACAGCAGCGGACTGCAATAGTCTGATTCTATTGATTGTGCATTGTTATCGGTCCTCAACTATTCCCCATAAGAGGTGACCTTCCTATGTAGTCTAATTGTTAGCTGATTCTATTGATACAAACCGTGCGCCCGAGGATTACCCATCGGCAAAAAAAAAAAATTACGAACATCCATACCAACTTGCATTCTCTATTTAGCCCAATTTAACTCATTTAGGGGATGAATATTCAGAAATCCTTCCTTAGTGGTTACTTTCGTTACACAGGGTGTAATTAAATTAGCTTGCGAAACTCTGCAGACGTAATGATAATGAGTATGGATATCAAACACAATAAAATAAAAATAAAAATATTTGGTATTTTTTGGGCGTTAACAACCTCTAATGGTGCTGTTACTTGAAGTAAATATGTTTTTATCGTGTTAAGATATCGACAATTATCACTTCTGCGAAGTTTACAAAAAAAAAAACTGATATTTCAAGTTAATACGATACTGAAGTTGGTGACCCTACAAAAAAAACATGAAATTAATTTCTTTTTTGTTTTATCATGTTTAGATATTGATAGCCATAAGTCTGCGGAGTTTCGCTAGCTAATTTAATTTGACCCTGTATAAGTTACTCTTGTGCGTTTGACTGTAGGCGAACTTAAAATTTTTGAACACCCAATTAGAAAGACGGAAATAATAACATTTATTTGGCATGACATCACGAATTGTCCCAAAAAATGTACTCATAACATCACGGCTTGTTTACCCGGAGGGTTTGGCAGAGGTGTACCCATCGTACACCCACATTTCGCCAGTTATGTGGCACTCATTACACATAAATATTATACAAAACCTTCTGCAGCTCAGCTGTTTTTTTTTTTTTTTTTTTTTTTAATCTAAAATTTGTCCTGGAAGGCTACGCAGTTCTCAAAGTTATTTTCAAAAGTGACGTTATGTCCTAGATAGCATTGTATTACAGATCAATAAAGAAATTTTCTGTATTCTCAACTCTGATCTACGCCTACTCTTTGTTCCCTTGCAAATGTCACAGGATAATTGGAAAAATCGAATCTTTCCGAAAATTCTAGGATTTCCGCAAAAGATCGGCTCGTTTGAGAATGATTTTCGTAATTTCATGATTTTGCAATAAAATCAATCTATTTAGGACGATTGGAAACTTGAAAGCTGATTTTGTTAATCAATCAATCTGCCTAGCCTTTTCCTACGTTGGAGTCAGCTTTCAGTCTAACTGGATGTAGCTGAATACCAGTATTTTACAAGGAGCGACTGCCTATCTGACCTGTATTCTCAATTACTAAGAATGCTTGTGTGCGCGGATGTTATCATCTAGCCAGGAGCCTTTTTTGGGTGTCTAATTTAGGAGTCAATTCATAACATCTCTATTCTGGTTGGTCTTAACATGCCTCGTGTGAAGCTGTTAACATCTAAGCAAATCCGTCAGTGCATAGCGATTAAAACAAACAATGAGCGTTCATACTACAAAAATAGCTGTTTTTTTTGCAAAAATCCTGGTTTTATTTGGCTCCTATTATTACGAAAAATTTTCTCAGTTTCCCATAATCTGGTCTTTTACGAAAATCCTAAGATTTTCGGAAAGATTTGGATTTTCACAATTATCCTGCTACATTACGTACAAGTTCCACTTCATGCCTCTAGTGAATATCTTCTATCGTTTTCAGTCCACTCGTGCCGAGGGGTCTCCCACGCGAATGCCGATGGTAATCAGGCCCGACTTGGTGATGTGATTACGTCAGCGTTTTGTACCTAAGGGTTCGCTTTCTTTGGTAATGACAAACATGAAGAAGAACATGAAGGGCATAGGCTTGGAACGTAGGAATCAGCCTTTTTTACAGTCTCGTCTATTTCAGAACTAATGAGGAGAAATTATAAATAACCAGATGTGTCCTAAAAATATACGCACATTCCATGCTATGTTTTTAGATAAATATTGTCCCTGTTTTTTTTAAGGTTTCACAATCAACAGAACATTGTAGGTAAGTACTCCGTTCAAACATATTTCAGGAATAAAATTAAAACATTTACTTTGGATTTATAAAACAGATCACCCTTTCAAAACGTCAACCCACACTGCCGCGTGGCGGTGCATGCAACGTTGCGATAAAGCTCTGCGGTCATCAATTTGCTCCTATCATAGCGACTACGTGGTTACGGGCTTACTTCATTTTCGAGGCAAACTGACTCGAAACCGTTCAGTTCTGGTAGTGTATAAGGACCATTATAGCTTGTACAAGGATAGCTTAACAACACGTCGAAATTCGAGAGGTATCGAGTCATCAACTACGTCGCAGTTTGGCAGAAATAAAAAAATATCTTGTAAATAAATAAATCTGTGAATAAACACTTTTTCATTTCCTTTCATCATTAAAATAACTCTCCATCTTGTCTGGCAAAACTAATTACTTAAGAAATAATTACTTAGGAAATCGCTTTTGAATTTTGTGCATTTGAGTGAAGTTCAAATTGAACTTTACTAATGAACGATTTAAGACGCTTCAAGCTTACAGTAATTTTAAATGCATTCAACGAACTTTTGGAAATATCATCATTATATTCTTGGCCTTATGTATCTCAGCCTATTTGTGGTCGGCTCAATCTTACATATATATATAATTAATTATACTAAATCAAAACTCCTAGACTTCATAAAACATTGTCTAGAGACGATGTTTTGTGAAGTCTAGGAGC
This sequence comes from Dryobotodes eremita, assembly GCA_917490735.1. Taxonomy (NCBI): domain Eukaryota; kingdom Metazoa; phylum Arthropoda; class Insecta; order Lepidoptera; family Noctuidae; genus Dryobotodes; species Dryobotodes eremita. The sequence continues at coordinate 20,206,436 of OU823243.1, read as the reverse complement.
CACATGTGTCATGAGAAATCTAGCTCTAGCTAGATTTCTCATGACGCATGTGGCTGCAGGCTTTGATATATTAGAGCCGAACTAAACATGCTAGTCTGAGCACCCACGAGCTCCGGGCGAGAGTAATTATGAAAGTTCATACGTAACCGTCGCTACGGACAGATGACGCAAATGCTGACTAATGAGAATTATACCAACCTACATATAATGCTGATTATTTTCTTAATTGGAAGTTGGAAGCTTATTATATTTCAGATACTCTATATTACAAATAGCATGTATAAATAAACGCGTGCCTTTTTCCAATGCGGTAGGCAGAAACTACAGGGCTCCAATTCTGTATAGTAATTATTATTCCCCGCGTAACCTTACCACGTCAATATCGTGTCTTGTAGAAACGGTTTCGTTTATTGTATCATAGAGAATACGTTATTAGCAGATGTCGTGGTTAGATAAGGAATTGACGTGGTTTCGAAGTAAGGAATTGTTAAGTGGTCATCGTGAAATAGGGCCCAGAATGCCACCAGCTACGGCTCTTACATACTTATTCCTTTTGCTTCGTTTACATTCATACATCTGGTCATACGAGCACGCCAGTTGTGAGCACTGAACCTGACCTTTCTGAAGAACATCACCAAAAGGGTCACTATAATATGTCCTTCTAGGGTGCCCCTTCTCGGCTGTTCCACTCACATCTGCCTTGACTATAAATAAATACCTAATCTCATCTGCTTTAGAAGAAAAAAGATTCCTACAGTCCGGCCGCCGAGAGAATGCGTTCTAACACCTGTCAGTTTCATACAAACGAAAACGAGTTTTGCGAATTTGATCTTTATTAGAAACTAAAATTGTCGCACTGGCAGGTTTCAGGAACGCATTCTTTCGACGGCCGGACTATAATACAATACCTTCATGCTTACATGTTTATATAGACACCCTGGCACTTCATCTTCATTCTATTATGCCAATTTATTGAGGTCGGTGCAGCATGTCTTCTTCCCCCATACTTCTCTATTACTCGTCATGCAAGTAATCACCCCTTTCTAACCATATCATCTTACACACAGTCCATCCATCGTTTCCATTCACGTACTCTAACTATCGTTGTAAATTAACTACATTAATGAATACATTTTGACTAAATGTTTCGAGGTAATGTGCACTTTTATCATTTCTAACGTGACGATAATATCGTGGACGTTCACGGCATTAAGCTTCCTTCAAACAGACGCGACATGCGACGCAAATCGCACGCGACACAAAGGCACTGCTCGTCGCGCGACAGGCGGTGCCTTTGTGTCACGTCACGTATCGCGCCTCTTTGAAGGAGCCTTTACGATAGGATAACACAGCGAAGTTAAATGTATGGAAATAATATGAAGACGCTTTTATATTTCCGCACACGATAATGTTATAACGTGCATGTAGATATTTCCATACATTTTATGGACGTGGACGTCCACGATAATATAGTCACGTAAAAAATTATAAAAGCGAACAACAAGTGTGTGTGTTTTAATATTGTGTAAGCCTCTCGAGCAAATAAATAATTCTTAATTTATATTAAGAGTAACGTTATTACCGCAAGGCGGAAAACCGGATTTGGAAAAATATTTTCTAAATTAAATGTCATTGCACACGACGAGCAGCGGTTTGCGGTTTGCGGTTTACCAGTAATGAACCGTCGCCAACATTTGGTCCTTTGTGGAGAAGGGGTGAATTATTTCCGTTACGTAAAGGGTTTTTTCCGGAATGAATCATGCAAGGTATACGTACCTGTCGTTGTATCTGTAACCCGTGAAGTTCAGCTGGGGTGAGCTCTTGACAAGATTCACAAATTCCGACTAGACAAAACAAAGAAAACACTAAGGTTTCATTAATTGTTTGAAAATTTCTGTTTACTTTCGTTTCAGTGGGTACAGTTATGAGCATAAATACCTTACACTTACGCAACATTCAAACGTGATTTTCTCGGAAAATTACGACTGCGATTTTGAGAAAAGCCGTTAGTAACATAATTGCTTTTCTATCCATACTTTAGGAGACTATTGTTTTTGAGTCTTGCGTAAGTGTAGTAAACTAAGGTATTCTTCCAGTACATTTATTAAATTTAATGTGTTGTAAAATAAGTTCAGGACTTTTGTGGAGATAAGATATGCAGTCCCTTCAAGTAAAATACTAGAATTCAGCTGCATCCGGTTAGACTGGAAGCTGACCCCAATATACGTAGTTCGAAAAAAGGTTATGTAGATGATGCTGTAAGACTTAAAACTATGCATTGCATTACTTAATTTGAATAACTTCCTTGCACCAGCCACAAGGCTTTTTTGAATGCTTGGACCATTTACGGTAGAAAATCATAATGAAACATAAATACAATGATCACATGAACACATGAACACCAAACAACAACAACACACTGTTCCTACAACACCATGTTGTAGGAACAGTGCACATAGCTTCTGCCATTTCATAAGCACCTATGTAGGTTTTATGTGAAATATAGTACGTGGTAGCGGCCAAGGATTGTATAGTACTTTTCTCAAATAATGCGCGGAATTTCAAGCTAAGTAAATGATTTATAAACAGAATCAATGACTTTGGCCGCTAACATGACAGATATGGATTTTCAAATCAACATTGCCAGCTGCTAAACACGACAGATATGGATTTTCATACTAACATCACATGTGTTAACATTCCTGGCCGTTGCTCACATGTATTTGACCAGTACAGCAATTTCGAAAATAATTCTCGAATTTCCAAGCATGTTTGAGAAAAAATATTTTCAATTTGAATTCAGAATTTGAAAATGGGCCGAGCCGTAGAAAACAGTCTATATTTTTTCCTCGCACAAAGTGCTTAGGTCCTAATAAAACATTTAATTAGGACATTAATTTGTCTGAGAGGGCCGTTAGAAACAATATTGGAAAGTTTTACTGCACTTTCAAGTAAAAGCTATTAGACACAGCCTCCTTCCTTCACACTTCATCAAAAGCGGCTTCGGACCCTTAGATATGTCCCAGGAAATAACTCTATTGAGTCTGCTATTCGCTCGTGCCTAGATTGAAAAGAGATGGGTTTGTTTATTAAACATTATTGTTATGCTTTGTTTTGCTTCGATTTTGCTATCATCTTTTTGCTTTTTGGTCCTTAGTATGATGAAAATTAAAAGTCACTTTGAATCATTGTCAATTCAGATTTATCATCATTGGCGGGATAAGAATAGTGTATTTGGAAAAAGCTACAACTAAAATGCTTCTTACATACTAGGCTATGAGAGCCAGAGTTGCCTAACTACTTAAAAAATAGTTTTCAGTAGTAAGGAAAAAAGAGAAGCCCTGGTTTCAAATAATTTAAACTAAACTAATTTATAAATTAAATAATTAAAAAAAAAAGCTAATTTGTAGGCCACGTGGCGCTACGACTTGTACCGTTTAGAGGAGTTTAAAAAAAAATAACACTATTGAAAAAATTACAGTTAGGCCACTCTGGCTCTCATGGCCTCCTTAAGTTACACTGAATAAAGTCCATAAATTTTATTTATTTTCCTTTGATCCGACTTTAGACGATAGATAGAACTGACATTATTCTCGTCCACAATTACTTAAGAAGCCTAAATGACCTTCCCTTGAACGACACATTGCCCAAATTATCTAATACGGTCTGCCCCAAAACCGTGCTCAATGCCAAATGAACTCTGGTCCTTAGGGAATTAAAAGAATCTACCCTCATTTCACAGACCTGATTTTAGTAATATTCCTTGAACCAAAATTCCCTAAAATACAAATTAAGCTTGCCGAATACCGACGAGTTTATTAATGGTGTTGTCAAATTAACTTGTACGGAATTAACAAATTTTGTGAAGCTCAATTTAATCTAGCTAATATTGCCGAACTGTGTCTATGTATTTAATAGTTTGAAAATGAAAATGAGGGTTTATAAATTTTTAACCAGTGCGGATACTGTAATCATGAATTCAGCATATGATTCTAGACCTTCTATCGCAGAAATTTCTCGTCGGTTATCAAATAAAAAAAACTGCTGTCTCATAGAAAAATGTAATACCTATGCGGTTAAAATTAGGATTGATGAGGATTCCTCTTCCTCATCCTCAAAATGCGGAAGTTCCTCATTTTTTTGCGATTCCTCATCCTCTTCCACATCCCCAAAATTAGGCATAAAATATTCCTCTTCCTCGTCCACTTCCTCATTCATTATGAGGAATTTATGAGGAAGTGTTGTTGACGTAGGTATTCTAAAATATTTTGAACTGGAGCTGTGCGCCAATATCTTTCAGCCTCTCCATCAAGTCTCCGCAGTGAGCGACTTTTCAGTGGCGCTGGATTATTTTACGACAAATTACGAAATCGTCTATCTGGAGAAATAGCTTCAAAGTTAATTTTCATTAAATTCAACCTCCCTATTGTGAATTTTGATTATTAAATAGTTTTTTTTTTCTTCTAAATATTAAAGGGCCCATTCGCAATCTTTCTTTTATTAATTTCAATTTGAAATCACAGGTTCTATTTTCCTCATCCGCATCCTCTTCCTCATCCTCTTCCTCCACCTCGTATCCTCAACCTCATCCACTTCCTCAAAACGTGTTTCTAATAGTTCCTCATCCGCATCCTCTTCTTCATAACCACTTCCTCTGCACTGGTTAAAAATGTATCCTGTATAACTCTAGATATATATACAGAATATAGCTATGTAGATTATGTAGAATAGATTGATGAAAAAAAGAAACCCGTAACAAAATCTGAAAATGACAACAATCGCACCGGTCGATAGAAGGGTTAAGCTACGCTTGTCGCGTTCGGTTCATGGATGGGTGAGCATCCATTACATATCGAAACCCGTCTGAGCTTCGAAAAGCACGTTAAGCCGTTGGTCTCGGCTGTCATACGTAGATCTTTGCCAGTCATTACGGGTAGTCAGAAGCTCAAAAGTCTGAAAACCAGTCTTCCCAAGGGAATCCTATTACCCAGTAACTAGGTTTGAGAAGGTCAGGTAGGCAGTCGCTCCATGTAAAATACTGGTATTTGTCTGCATATGGTTAGACTGGATGCCGACCCCAATATATTTGGTAAAAGTCTCGGAATATTGATTGGATGAACACAGAAATTAATTAATAAATAAGCAAGAGCAGTGCAATAGCTCCCACTTGTTTGAAGAAAACATCAAACTAAGGACAATTGTGGTACTTTTCTGTGCAATACCTACATATAGGTTCAATCGTATTTGATACATGAGGGTAGAATAAGGGATCAGTTAATTACAAAGAACGTTTTTCCAAAAACCTTTGACCCAGAAAGGCTAACCAGCAAATATACATTACTACGGTACATTATTTTCTATTATTTCAAACCGACATTTGTCCAACAAACAAGTAATAAATCAAACACATTATTTTTAAAAACACAAAAATATTAAAAGCTCCGTCTGTCATGTCACAGTCAACCTCGTTTCATAAATTGAAAAGAATATTGCTTTTGCAGTAAAAACGTTATTAAAAATCTCTCGACATTCCACAATGATTAAAAATAATGATTAATTGTATTGGAAATGATTAAAAATAATGATTAATTGTATTGGAAAATGTTGGTCCTTTGATCTGGCACTCTAATTACATAACACACTTTCAATCACAATCCGAGGGTTTTGGAGGAAATTCCTAATCCACTGCTTCTTAGGTTAAAAACAATTTGTCTGCTCAACAACGTATATAACGCAATTAACTTGGCTGAATCGTCAAAATGAAATGCAATAAATTTACATTTCAGGTGTGTAACGCAATTACCCCACAGATTGTGAAAAACAAAACATTATTATTTTATTATGTACTAGCTGTTGACCGCGACTTCATCTGCGTTTATTTATTTTTACACAAATATTCAGGATCAAAAGTAGCCAGTATGTCCTGCTCCAGCGGGGTAATTACGTATACACTAACAGTAGGAATGGGTTTCATTTTGACAGTTCCACAACATTCATTGCGTTATTTACGTTGTTAATCAGACAAATTTTTCGAACGTATGAAGCAATGGGTTAGCAATAAGCTTCAAAATAATTCAGATGGTTATAGATAGTGTGTTACGTAATTAGCGTGCAAGTCTTAGGCTACCTATCAGTCAAATTTTAAAACTATTGGTTTACTGGTTCAAGCGTGAAAAGGTAACAGACAGACAGAGTTACTTTCACATTTATAATATTAAGTATGGATTAGAGCAGAAAATATCCATTAGCCAAATTGAGTTTAGATTGAACACAACAGAAGCACCAGGCACCATTGTGTTAGATATTTTAGAGATGGACTATTATCATAAACAGCTGCTAGATGGTTGGATGAAGGCCAAGGACAAAGGGGTGTATTTTTACCCCACTATAGCGAAGCAAAAAGGAGGGTTATGATTTTGCCCGGTATGTATGTATGTATGTTCACCTGTTCCCTCATAAGTTCTAAACTACTTATCATAATTTAACAAGTGAGATCTCGGTGGAAGCGTCCTGATCGTCCGCTGGTTAAAGGCTATGTGACGTCACAAAAATCCCAACATGGCGGCTTACAGCGGATACAATTTGGTTAACATATCGTATTTGGTATCTTATGAAAGCTCTTAAGAAGTACTTTCTGAAAATGTATTGTTTATCTATAATTATATACACATAAGCCCCAAATTTTAATGTTGAATTTTTGCAAACAAAAGAACTGAATAGGTACCTACCGCCTATGATCCCAATCCCCAAAATAATAGAAATAAAAGTTACTAAAAACTAAAACCCAACTACGCCAAAAACAACAACTAAAAAGGTACAAAGAACATCACAGACAGACAAATAAAAAATCCGGAGACACGTATGTCTTAATTACATGACGTGTGACACCGGACTTTAAATTAGTCTGTCTGTGATGTCTTGTTTATACCTTTTTAGTTGTTGTTTTTGTCGTAGTTGGGTTTTAGTTTTTATTAGCTTTTATTTTTATTCGCTTTCTACTCGTTAGACTTATATTATATAATTTACAATCCACAGGACCAACACCCTAATTGCGTAACACACTATCAATCATAATCTGAATCATTTTGAATGATATTGCTAATCCATTGCTTCATATGTTCGAAAAATTTGTGTGCTCGACAACGTAAATAACGCAATGAATGTTGTTGAGCTGTCAAAATGAAAGCCATTCCTACTGATTATGTGTTACGCAATTACCCCGCTCTTCATCTATCATATACTGTTAGATAGATGATAGATACATCGTTTATTTGTTGCATAAAAGAGACAGCACAAATATACAGAAGCATGACTTAATAATAAAAACTTATACCTTTGTTTTAAACAAAGAAAATAAATAAAAAATACGTTTATTTGCGGTAAACAAGACGCAGAGAAAAACACACAAAAAGAACGGAATAAAAAATTAAAATAAACGAAACGAAACAACGAAATAATTTACATGCTTATTGTATTATGGCGGAATCTTTCCTGCACTAAAAATATCAGCAACAACCTTTACATTTAACGCATTTTATGCAAATAAAATATGTACTTACTTACAAGGGGGAGCCACAGTCGGATAATCGGATGTTATCATCCCGTTTTCTTTCATCTTGCTTTTGCACCTATTTATAAAACTTCATTTGGAGCTACAGGGACGAGTTTAAATTAACTTTAATTGCATGAAACGGTTCTTTTGCTGTGCACCTCATATTTAATGGTCCGCCAAAACAATGGAAGCCTTATCGTCACCTATTGTTAGTCCCCGTCTATAAAGAAAGGTCCGTTTTGGTTTTGACAGAACATGTATGGTGGGTACTTTCTGTATATCAAGGGCTAATGGAATAAAAAATGGTTTATCATAGCTAGGCTGCCATGGCTTTTTTTGTGGTGTCAATTTGGCGTTTCGAGTTTGGACTCAAAGTAGCACGTATTATTTTATGATTTTATGTTGAATAAAGACAATTTTTCATCAAACTAAAGCCTGAAACATACAAAAGATAGTTGAACAAACTAAAGGGTGGAACACTCTGATGGGTGTAACAAACTGATGGGTGTAACAAACTAATGGATGTAACAAACTGATGGGTGTAACAAACTGATGGGTGTAACAAACTGATGGGTGTAACAAAGGGATGGGTGTAACAAAGTGATGGGTGTAATAAACTTATGGATGTAACAAACTGATGGGTGTAACAAACTGATGGGTGTAACAAACTGATGGGTGTAACAAACTAATGGATGTAACAAACTGATGGGTGTAACAAACTGATGGGTGTAACAAACTGATGGGTGTAACAAAGGGATGGGTGTAACAAAGTGATGGGTGTAATAAACTTATGGATGTAACAAACTGATGGGTGTAACAAACTGATGGGTGTAACAAACTGATGGGTGTAACAAACTGATGGGTGTAACAAACTGATGGGTGTAACAAACTGATGGGTGTAACAAAGGGATGGGTGTAACAAAGTGATGGGTGTAATAAACTTATGGGTGTAAAAAACTGATGGGTGTAAAAAACTGATGGGTGTAACAAACTGATCGGTATCACAAACTGATGGGTGTAACAAACTAATGGATGTAACAAACTGATGGGTGTAACCGACTGATGGGTGTAACAAACTGATGGGCGTAACAAACTGATGGGTGTAACAAACTGATGGGTGTAACAAAGTGATGGATGTAACAAACGCCGCAATATAACAAAGATTATTACCCGCCGATGTATAGTTCGCCGATAAAAAGTAAAAATTATTGTTCTCGCGCCCTACGCTCGCGCCCGCCCCCGGTATCGATCGGGCGCGTTATATAACCCTTCCCCGCGCGCCCCCACCGCGCCCCGACTAACACAAGATACCTTTCGCAGGCTATATCATTCATAAGTCAGGTTCCGCAGCCGGCGGTCCGCGCTCGATCCTTCCCGAAGCCTCAACCCTCTCACTGCGCATCCTGTGCTGCGCAAGTTGCCCAACACTGACTCTCAGTTGTTTTCGAAACCCCAGAGTGTACGAACGCTTTGCACGAGTTTCAGCAGTGTTTTGTTGTGGACAATCGCGATAAATGTTCTAAGGTAAGTGCATAACAAATTGTCATTTTGTTTTTTCAGCCATTCCTCTGGAATGATTTGTGTACAGCATCATGAATGTTGTGTCCTGACGCGTCGTTCATATTCGATTCGTGTGTTTTATGGGGCAATAAAAAAAGTAATTAATCAGGTCACGTCAGAATACGGCGCCAGAGTAATTGTTTGTTAAATCAGCTTATATATGATTAAGCTACAATTGCTATGTATCATGGAAATGGACAATTATAATTGACATCCTAATTAATGCTGCCAACAGGCTTTGTTGTCCTCGTGCAGGGCAGGGTTGATTTTTGGAAATAAGGTATTCTATTGCCTCATTTGTATTAATCATGGTTGGGCATTATATCAATTAACAGTAATGTTTTGCCAGCGGTTTTCCTGATTGCCATTTACACTTTGCGAAGCGTCTACCGTGTTTCTGCGCCGCGCGCCATCGCCGATGATCCAAATATTTAGAAAGGTGTCAATTATCAGATATTTCGGCAACGTTTATTTGTTTCACATAAAATATTGAAAGCGGGTGTCTTCTGGAGACAAAACATTTTAAACACAATTTGTTTTTTTATTGGTAAACAGACTACCTAGATGTCTATCACGTGTTTGAATAAAAGTATTCTTCAGATAGGTACTACTTGAATGCATCGAAAATTTGGCATTTCTGTCGTTTTTAATAGCGTGCAAAAATCTTATCGACTTTTAATAAAGGACCACCATCTCTAAACCCAAGCTTTCATTTATTTATTTAAACTTTATGTACGGTAGGTAGCGACCATACATAGGCAGACTTAATGCAACAAAGCATTCTCGACCAGACTTTTGCATGTCTGGGAATAATTATCAGTTCAACATGCAGCAGATGCGAAAAACTATGTATATTATATACACGGTAAAAGAGTTTTATGTCTGCATAAATATTTAATATCGAAGCAAGTACGACCTCTTGTAGATAACTTATAAAGTCTACAGGATAATAATATTCTTTACAAACCAGCCAAGCTTAAAAGAGTAAAACGTAAAACACAACCATATTGTTTATAGTTTGTATTTGCATTTTAAATGAACTACGAGACGACGAGAAGTGGTTCGACTACGTAATTGACATATTTATGTTCGTTATTTATTTAATTTGCATCAAAGCTTTTCTACATATTCTTGTACACGGGCATAAAAAATGTCTTCATTTAAAAAAAAAATTAAATACACAGGTTCGCTGAACTTTTTGGTCTTTTGGTCCGCGGAATCGAAAGGACTTTGTACAAGAATTTTTGTAGGCTTTTTATGGAACTTTGAAGAATTTGAATGGCATTTCAAAGTTATTTCATCTCAGTAATCTTAGCACAATCTTAAGCCGTCTTCCAAATCAAGCGGGGTAGGTTCAGGGGATTAGGACGGTCCTCGCGGCTTTGTATGTGGCTCTCTCTTAATCTTTGGGTGCAGTCGTGGGTGTTAGTTTGGGTGTGGGTTTCCTGTGCGTGTCTCAAATAAAATATTTTTCTTTCTTTCTTTCATTCAGTGACTGAAAATTTAGCCACAAATTGTCACGCTACCAAATAGATTATTTCAAGATATACTTTGCCTCATGTTAGAGCTCATCTCATCGGTTCACACAGCTTACTACGAGTAGCACCTGCATGATACAAAATTGTTTTGACCCATAAACAAATCCTTGTTTCACGCAAAACCACCTGTAAGAATTTTCCCTTTCCCTAAAGACAATTTTCCCTTTTTAACCGACTTCAAAAAGGAGGAGGTTCTCAATGCGTCTGTATATATTTTTTGTAAGTTTGTTACGCGATATCTCCGGCAATTGTGGCGTGATTTCGAAAATTCTTTTTTGAATGGATAGGGTATGCTTGAGGGGTGGTTTCATATAAATTTTATTAACTTTTCTTGGATAGTTTTTCAGTTAGATTCAATAATGCGTATTTTTCCACTTAGAACATTGATGATATTATAATAACTTCCTGTCACTGTTATTTACATAGCAAGTAGTGGTATACCAATTTATGTGATGTAGGTACCATAACTAAAAATTTAAAAATAAAATCTTAAAAATACAACCGACTTCCATAAAATAAACACTACAAATTAAAAATAACTTTAATTTTGGAAGTCGATGGCAAAAACAAAAACCAAAGAACCGACTTCCGAAATTAAAGTTATATTTCACTTTTTGTAAAAATATTTTCTTGTTCTCTAGTAATGAGAGTTCGTTTTAGTAATAAAACGAACGCAATTTTCGTCCATAAAAAAAAATGTCTCTTATCTTACTCAAGTCACAAAGCCACAGACAGGATGGTCCCAGAACTAATTAAATAAACGTAGCACGAATTACAAAGACAAAGTAAGTCCTTACTTTTAATTAAAGTAATAGACTCAAACATTTTACCTACTTCGTCTGTTCATTCCAGACTAAAAGGAATAGAGATCCGACTGCGTCACTGTGTAAGACATAATTGCTTAAATTAGGCTTGTAATTACACAAAGAGGTCACTATTTGTATGAGACTTTGATCTTTTTCTCTTTCATGGTCTAGAGTTTAGATTGGGTTATTTTCCAGCCAGCATCCTAATTGTGTAACATACTATCTATCACAATATGGATCATTTTCAAGGATATTGCTAATCCATTGCTTCATATGCTCGAAAAATTGGTCTGCTCAACAAAGTAAACAACGCAATGAATGTTCTTGAACTGTCAAAATGAAAGCCATTCTTACTGTTATTGTGTTACGCAATTACCTACCCCGCGGGTTTTCAAGACCAATTTTGGATTTGCAAGTCATCAGAGAGCTCACGAAATGAAACAAAATAATTAACCTGTGTCGCTATCGCCCAATAAGGTGAACAGCGGGGTAATTACGTAACACACTAACAATAGGAATGGGTTGGATTTTGACAGTTGAACAACATTCATTGCGTTATTTACGTTGTTGAGCAGACACATTTTTCGAACCTACGAAGCAATGGATTAGCAATAGACTTCAAAATGATTCAGATTGTGATATGTAGTGTGTTACGTAATTAGGGTGCAAGACTATATAGTACATGTAAATAAAGCAATGAATGTTGTTGAGCTGCCAAAATGAAAGAAAGCCATTACGCTATTACCCCGCAGGTTACGAGTCTTTCCTCCTGTGTTTATATACCTTTCATAGGACATTTAGGAAGGATTTATAGCAACATGATAGTGTGTTAAGTTTTCTTTCGACATGACCAACCTCTGAGTACCTGCAGAATTGTCTCTCCTTCGTCGTTTAATCCATCAAAGTCAAAGTCAAAATATTTATTTCAAATAGGAACATAAAAGGAACTTTTGAACGTCAAAATTTATCATCATCATTCTCAGGCTGTCTTTAAAAGATCGCTTTTAGCGACAGACCGCCTATTGTGTAACCCTAAGTAAAATTTTTAAATTTATGTCTTGAATCTATATGGTGTATCCTAACTATCCTAACTAATATTATAAATGCAAAAGCAAGTTTGTTTGTTTGTTTGTTTGTTACCTTTTCACGCCTAAACTACTGAACCGATCATCCTGAAATTTTGCATTTATACGTTGTCAGGTCTACAGAAACGGACATAGGCTACCTTTCATCCCGCAAAAAAGTACAGTTCCCTAGGAAAACAACAATAATGTTCTTTTGATAATAGATGGCGCCAAGTGTCTTTCGAATCATGATAAAATTATAACCCGAATTGATAGTCAGTCTAAATTAACGCGAGGGAAGCCGCGGGCAAGAGCTAGTTATATAATATAATAAGGAGTATTCTATTCTATTCTATTCTATTCTAAAACCACTCGTGGGGTTGATCTTTAATTGAACCATAAGGACCAATTTCCTACAGCGTTGGCGAAGAGCTCTTTTACTCACTAACAGATCTGGTCGTTGGTCTAGTGGTCGCTAGCGCGACTGCTGAGATGAAGTCCTGGGTTCGATTCCCGGGTCGGGCAAAGTGTTATTGGGTTTTGTCATCTGGAATTTCTCAATAGCAGCCCAGAGCCTAGATCTGTGCCAGATTGATAGCAAAAGGCCCGCCCCCCATTATAACGGGCGAAATGTGGGTGTACTATAGGTCCACCTCTGCCTTACCCTTCGGGGAATACAGGCTTGATGTTATGTTACAACGTAACCAATATTATGTACAGTAGCCAGCAGGTCAAACTATACGAACGATTTTAAACCTTAAATGTTAATGGTTAGCTTCAAAATCGAATGAGAGAATCTGACAGCTTGTGGGAACTTGATGCGCTGGCGACGGTATTTAGAACAATAACGATCATGCAACGTCTGTGATACGGCACGGTCAGCACTCGAAGCAGTACCTAGTGCACCTAATGCATTTTTGTGAGGGTACCTACTACAGATAAGATAATAGCTAGGTATATGTTATGTTAGGTAGCGTGCAGTTCTTAGTATTGACATCTCTAAAGGATGATTTCTACCAAACGGCTCGCATCGCATCGGATCGGAACGGATTTAACAATCTTTAAACGATGTTAAATCGTGTACATAGTATTTAAAGTCTATATTACCAAGCCGCACACAGCAGCTTGACCGCGGGCGTCTACCGCGACACGCGATCGTAGCCGAAAGTATGCTGCGACGCGCGATCGGCTCCGATCGCCTGTCGTCCTATCTTTCTTTTCCGCTTCCGTGTTTTATGATTTTTTTCTTCTTTTTTTAATGCAATAGCCAACAACTTCAACTTCAACCATTTTCAAAAATTAGAACACGTCGACGCGGTAGGAATGAAACTATTTGACTAGGCGCATAAACGGATACGTTCGCAAGCGATGGTACCGGAGCCGACCGTATGCGTCGATATCCTGCCGTCGCGCGTCATACCCTTTCCGATCGGACGCGATGCGAGCCGTTTGGTGGAAATCATATCATCTTTATGTGAACGATATGACCTGCTGACATAACTAAGTATTAATATAAACAAAACAAGCAACTGATCATTAAAAATACCTATGAGTCCTAGTCTGTTTTTTTTATCTATTCCCATCCAATACCAAGAGCTAATGCCATTTGGTATTAGTTTATATGCATAATGCCATTTGCCACAGGGCCTTGAGACTATTGAGACCCTTCTTATTCCTCATTTATATTAATGATCTCCCAAATATCACTTGCCATAACACAATCTTGTTTGCTGATGACACAGCCCTCATTGTGAATTGTGAAAATCCAGACACCTATGAACTAGACATAAATAAAGCAATAAACAACATAATAAACTGGTTACATTTTAACAACTTGCAAATTAATATGGAGAAAACTAAAATGATCCAATTCCAAACACATAAAAGAACGCCATTGACGTTAAATGTTAAATATAATGATACTATCATCGAACAAGTTGCTAGTACTAAATTTTTGGATATAAATTTGGATCAGAATTGCGACTGGAAAATGCACATCGATTATGTTTGCGATAGACTTGACAGATTTGTCTATGCAATAAAAAGATTAAGAGCCACGGTATCAACAGAAGCTGCTCTTTGTGCATATCACGGATACGTTTCGTCCGTACTCTAACTTATGGACTCTTGTTGTGGGGTAATTCGGTGGATATTTTAAAAGCGTTCAGAGTACAAAAAAAATGCGTACGTGCAATTTGTGGAGCCTGGTATATGGATAGTTGTCAGCCCTTGTTTAAAAAGTATAATGTTCTGCCATTACCGTGTATGTACATTAGAGAATTATGCCTTTTTGTAAAACAACATCCCGAACATTTTACTAAACATAAAGATGTAATTAAACGAAATGTAGCTCCTAGAAATAAAAATAAATTTAAACATGAGCTCTGTTTACCGCAATGCAGGCTCTAATTGTATAAGAGAAACTCGTACATAAATACTGTTAAGGTATATAACAAATTACCGGACTCCTTTAAAGATTTACCTTTGACCATGTTTAAAAAAAAGGTAACGCAATGGTTAAAAGAAAAGTGCTTTTACAATCTCAGTGAATACATGTCAGATTGCGGAGAGAGAAACTGAAATAAATATGGGTATACACCATATTTTTATTAATTAATGTTCAAAAATTTGTGAATTAATACATTGGACACCTTATTAGTTATGACATTATCAATTACCATTTACAATAATATTTATTAAGGGTTAATCTGACATTATATTTTATCTCTTGAACTGACTCTCTCTTTAGGTATAGCTTTGACTTCATTAATATTTTTTTTTTCCATGAAATATCTAATGCATGAATCTTATTTGTTTTTGCTGTATTTTCTTTTTTATTTAATTAGTGTTGTGAAGGACAAAATTAAATATTTGCACACCATAAGTAATGGTAGAATGTAAAGGGCCATTATAGTTTTAAGATCATACATTGTAAACCTACATTCTCGCAAATAAATGAATTTGAATTTGAATTTATTTCCGAATGTATTTTCTATTCCCAACGAGTACCACATTTTTTTAAATAAAAAATCTATTACTAACGAATACCAAAGCGTGACTTTTTGTACACTCAGCTACACAAAGTTTTATTTAAATTGCGTTTTACCGAAATCTAAGGTAATCTAAATATAGGGTTAGAGTTAATAAGCTGGTCGACGGAGCCCCGCTTCGCGGGGCTCCTATTTCTGTCTAAAGGGTTTAAAGGAACCTAACCAACCGAACCTCTGGATGCCACTGACGTCGACCGTCTAGGGTTAGGATTTTCGGGAACATTTATTATGTTTTCGGAAACTTAGTTCGTCACTCAAAGCATTTTAATTTTACTGAACCTGACTGTATCTGATTTCTTCAAACTTGTTTTGGTAATGGTTTTAAAATGTGGTACTCGTTGGGAATAGAAAATAAATTCGGAAATAAACTAATACCAAATGGTATTAGCTCTTGGTATTGGATGGGAATAGAGCGTTTTTTTAGGTGTTTATTGTACATTGGGACACGCATGAATTTCAATTGTTCTTAAGGAAAAATAATCTTATCACGCAAACACGACAAGCAAATTGTTAAATTCGTATAAAGACGATAATTAACACATTCTTAGTTTTAACTGACTTCAAAAAAGGACGAAGTTCTGTGTTCGTCTGTATGTATTCTTTTTATGATATTTTCATTAATTGTGGAGCGATTTTGAAAATTATTTTTTTAATATTGAAAACAGCTAAAAACTCAAATATCTTCTTATCTTTTATTAAAAACAAAAATGCGACCTTTTTGTGAACAACGCAAACCATTCAAAAAAGGGTTAAAGGAATTCCTAATCCCGAACTATCCCGGCCAATTTACTGGAAAATTCCTATCAAAAAGTTTAATAGGAACGACAAAATAAAACAAATTTCTAACATAAGTTTATAATCGGGTTTTTATGAGACCTAAATACCTACAAATTTGATTGATTAAGTACTTACAGTACCTGTCAGATGACGAACGGGTTTAAGGGTATCTTCGGCTCGGATGTCAGTTTATATTTAGGCCACCTTTTCCAGCTTCTGATCCTTATTGAAACACGTAAGCCAATAAAGCATTGTTGTGGTTTCACTACTGGTTCCAGTTCTGCAGAGTGCTCAACCAATCTACAGGACAAATCTCTATTGTTGCATGAAAATAAAAACGACGTCAACCCCAATCAATAATGCCACAACAATAAAACCAAAAAACAACTGCAAGTTCAAAATTCCGGGAAGCTCTCCGCGAAAAATTCAACTAGAAAATCATAACTGAAAGCTGAATAAAAGTGTCAATATATTAATGTCAAGTATAACATGTATAGTCTAAGTAACAGTAGCTTTTCCATAAGTAATCAATATTTATTTATATGAAGGCTTACCAACTAAAAATACACAGCATTACACCCACAGTCTTTGTCTGTAAATTACAGTAAAGCACGACACTGTTAATTGGGGTACTTGTACACACGGCTAGATATCAAGCTATACATTTCTAGTATAAGCTGACCTCTCATTGTACGGAAATCCTACACAATGCGAGATCAGCTTATACTGGAAATATATAGCTCGATATCTAGCCTTGTGTACACTATCGTAAACCAAATTATAAAGAGGAAGTAAGGATGAGATTAGACCATCAAACGTCAAATGCTGGACGTGGGTTTCGGAAAATAGGAATGGCATTGAACGGCTAAACTAAAGGAAGAAATTGTTCTAAACTCCACAATTGGCTGACGGATCCTGCTACCAATAGAACTCAGCAGAGCTTAGGAATAGGTACTGCTGCATTTCTTTAAGGGCTTTTAAAAGTCCACGTAGAGAAAGTCGTTTTAAAATTTTCCGTATTTTGATATTAGTTAACTTCGGACAATCTATCTCAGCAAGCAGAATACTTCAGTTTCAACCTCCCTAACCTTTTTTCCAACTATTTTGGGGTCGACTTCCAGTCTAACTGGTTGCAGCTGAATATCTATTTTACATGGAGAGACTGCCTATCTGACCTCCACGACCCAGTTACTGGGTAACACGAAACACTTGGTAAAACAGGTTGTCAGACTTTTGGGGTTCTGGCTACCCGCAACGACTGTCAAAGATCTACGAATGACAGCAGAATACTTCAGTTTTAACTAAATTAACTCTCAATAGTTGTTTATATTGTAGTAACTAAAACAAAATTGGTCCTTCATGCCAGTGTTTTGTACTGCGGTCATAAATTTGATCCTTCGGGTATAAAACATGGAAGAGGCGGTTTTACGTTACAGCCGTAACTAAGCGCTCGATCTGGAGATAGCATTTTACTACATTACGTGAAAATGGATTTATATTTTATTTACTTTCATACGAAGGAACATCGCGAATCATATTGATGATTCACACAAAGTCCTATCACAATCATAAAAACATAGGTACCTACTAGCGACCCGGCCCTGCTTTGCACAGTTTTTACGACTTGACAAAACGCCGAGATTTATTTATTATATGTAATTTTAATATTCATTTATTATATACACCGCATCAAAATCTGTTCCGTAGTTTAGTAGAACAATGCGATCATACAGACAGGCACGGAAAGCTACTTTAATTTATAATACTTATGTATAGATATAGTAGCATAGTTTTTTATAAAGAAAGTTTATAAAGTAATTGCCACTGAAAATAAAAAAATTGTTCATCCTCGTGAAAAAAGCCCTATGCATAAGTAATATTCTCCGAAAAATGAAAGATACACAAAAGAAACGTGACTTAAAATAAAACAAAAACAGTTCGTGCTCATGAAAACCGTTTGATATTTAAATACAGACACGAAGCCTAACACAATAAGGAAAGAAAGAAGGAAATAATAAACATTTCCTGTTCGTATTTCAGTTCGTTACTTTAAGAGATTTTCGGTATAAAGAAGCTTTGCTTAATAAGCACACAAAATCTGTTGTTCCATTTGTTTTTAAGGCTTTTTCATATTTAATTTCAGGCTTAAAAATCCAGAATTAAGATAAGATTGACTCTTTTAAAATTACTTTTTCATTGTTTAGGACTTTATTAAATTCTAATCCAATTAGCAATTTGTGTTAACAACTATAATGGGCAATGGAGAGGGCTATGCTTGGAGTTTCCCTACGTGATCGAATCAGAAATGAAGAAATGCGCAGGAGAACCAAGGTAACCAACATAGCCCGAAGAATTGCCAAACTTATGTGGCAGTGGGTAGGGCACATTGCTCGCAGAACAGATAGCCGATGGGGCCGAAAGGTTCTGGAGTGGCGACCGCGTACCGGAAGACGTAGCCTCCTACAAGGTGGACCGATGCCCTGGTGAAGCCCGCAGAAATCCGCTAGATGCGAGAAGCACAGAACTCGTCTAAGATGCGGTTCTTGAAGGAGGCGCCGTCAGTTGGGACTGCATGGTCATCTCTTAGCTGCCATGGCTTATTTTAATTTCTGAATTGTATTTTTTTTGTTTTTATCTTTTTAACTACGGTCGCTTTTAACGTACACGTCTTTCTACATCGTTCTCACACGTATAATATGATATCAACATGAATGATGTAATAAATATGTGAAATGAAAATATAAAAAATGTTTTTTGTCACAATGTTTTGATTTAAAAGAGTGTCCGTGGAGTTTCTTGCCCGTTATTCTCCATAGGTACCTACTACGCTTTGGAATGGGCAACTAGCTTCATCTTTCTGACTGACCGACCCCTTGACAGTTAAAAAGTGCCTGTGATTGTTTTATTTGAAATAAATGCTTTGAGTTTGAGGTCTATATCCAGCAGTGGATATCTTTCGGCTGAACTAATGATGATGATGATTAACAACAGTAGTAGTGTCGTAGTTTCTAATTTGTATATTTATTACTGGCGAACTATCTTACCACTTATACGGTTTTTGCACTTGCGAGCTACGCGTCACACTGACGTCACGCAAAACCCTGCATCGCGCAAGCAGAGTTTACCGCGCAACTAGCATATATACGTCGTCCCGACATCCCCCACACACCCGTCTGGTCGGAGGATCCTCCCTTTTCTATGGAGGTATGAGTGAACTTTACACCCTGTTCCTCATACCTCTTTACATCTATTGTTCTCTACTAACCAGGTAGGTACAGGTGGGAACTGTTCATTATTGCTAAGGTATATTTCCTGCAAATATATTTCGTAGTCAATAATGGGTTTACGAGGATGGTTCAACAATGGGTTTACTCCCGGACGGTACACAATACAAATGTAATAACACAGTCCCGTGGCAACTGAATATGACAGCTCCGTATAAAAGCCGTCAAGAAATTCCTATTTCCCTTTCGTTATTCGAAAACATTTTCACTTTATCTAAATCAGAAATGTTTTTGATTAATATCCAGAGAGATAAGAGCCAGTTTTTATTCGAATAAATAAATTATTTTTAAAAATGTACATTATTAAAGCCGTTTATGATTGAAATCTTGTCATCTTCGTCCGAAAAAAATAAAATTAACAAGCTAAGTTAAAAGAGATTAAGGTGTTTTTTCACCAAAATATGTCTCTCACAAAGGAAATGAATAAGTCCAAAATATATTAGAGTCATATTTTCTATTAATCTAAGGTTAATAGGCACTTACAATCTAGATATAATTCCATCTAAAATATTTTTTAATAGCTTACCCGACAGAGACGTTGTCCTGTCCAAATCCCATAAAAAGAACGTTCAGGTTTTCCCGAATTTAAAATTTTTCAGGAAAACTTCTCCATTTTTTCTTTCCGTAAAAACCTAATTCGGACTATTACGAACATTTTAAAACCAAAAATTTCCAAATCAGCATTTCATATTTGTTATGTATTTCGAAAATACGTTAAATGAATCGTTTGACTTTGACAAATCGGAACGCCAGCGCCAGCAGGCGGCGCTCGTCAGAGTCTATAACATAACGCTCGACCAGAATTAAAGCAGAGTTTGTCATTGGCGGTCAAGCAGTGAACATGTACATCAGCAGTTTCTAAAACTGTCGCGCGTTCTGTATAGTTGTGTCGTGTACCTATACCTACCGTGTATGATTCGTTAGTGTAATTTATTTGTTCGTAAATTTTAATTTGATTTGAACTGCAAACGGTTTTTCTATTGCGCAATAACTAACACTTCCCATAGTACGCCCACAGTAGTTAAAATATGGCTGATGATAACGAGAGAAACGTATCTTCTCCTTCATATATATTAAATAAAGCTCATAGAGAATTATAACAATTTTCGTTTGATATTGTTTTACAAAATATCAAAGAACGTTACAAGATAATTAGATATAAGGCAAAAGATAAAATTAGTTGGAGCTGCTATAAAAAGGGCTAAAATACCCCAATGGGTATGTACTAACATTCCCTTTGTTAAAAAGATAAATTAATGCTATGCACTATGTAGTTTGTCCCTAGATAGCGACATGATTGATGATACTGTGAGACGTAACTCACATTATTTATAATGAAAGCTCGAGTTTTCTAGCACATCACTTTGTTTTAAATTCAGGTTACTTTGGGTACGTATAATATTTCAGGGAGGTTAGAAGTAGATACTCAGTGACCTCTTTACAAAAAGGATAGCATTTTGAACATTTTGTGAATAATTTCAACATAGTCAGGATATTGCTCCAACTTCTGAAATTGGAACGACATTATTGGCCATTTACGCTTTTATACGCTTAAAATACTAAAATCCACTTGCACCGCCAATCGCTAAACACGTTTAGCGGTAAAGGAGTTTGAAACATAATTCTGTTTCTGTCAAATGTTTGAAGATGACAACGACAGAATGATGTTTAAAACTCGTTTAGCGCTAAACGTAACTTAGTTAAGCCGATATCAGACGCTTATCTGGAGTGAATGGTTCACTCGACTGAAGGTTCATTTTTGTTTCAATTCACGTTCAGAGGACAGCAACAAAATTATATAGGATCTGTTAACCTCATTCATTTCATTTCTCGATAATTCCGTAGGTCAACATTGTTGGATCGGCTCACTAATAAATTCATATTACACTTTTGTTTCATTTTGTGTTCAGACGTTTCACTTGGAGTGAAAAAATGCCGAATGAAAGACAAAAAGAACAAAGAGTAAAGCGTCTGTTATCGGCTTTGTCTTGCTTATTTTGTTGCCAAGAAAAGAAAGACTAGATTAATTTTTAAATATCGCGAACATGTTTAGCTATGTTCAGAAGATTTGTTATAGGTAAGTTGTTATTTATGTACATTTCATTTTAATTCATCCAGAATTAAAATTAAATGTACCATAATAAACATCACCTTTAGAATAATTATACGTACCGATAGAAGATTAGGAATTCCTAATTAAGTTTTAAACAGTTACATCATTATTAAACTGAAGCAAAAGAATTACATAATATAAAACATTTTTCCTACCATAATCCATTGATATGCTAAAAGCCGTAATATCCGAACATCTTCAATAATTTCTGAGAAATCCTTTGTGTTATCTTTTTCCTTGCGGCCATAAAAAATACAATATTTGACTCAATAACCACAATCTTTTGAACGAAGACATATGTAATAATGTGACAATTTGTATGTGTGATGTGCGTTAGGGTGCGTGCGTGAGGGTGTGTATGTGTGTGTGTGTGTGTGTGTGTGTGGGAGGGTGTGTTTGTGATGTAGGGTGTGTGCGTGTGTTTTTTTACTTGTCAATGAAGAAATGAAAAAAAAAGCAATGGTGGTGCTCGTTACAAAAACACGGGTAGTAGCTATTTGTATTATCCTTTACAGGTAGACCAATGACCAGGAGCGAGGAAACGCATGTGATTAAAAGAGTGATGAATATAAATGTTGACGGATGGAGAGGGAGAGGAAGCCCCAGGGAAAAGATTGAAGGGTTGTCTGAGGAATGATATGAATGAGAAGGGAGTGAATGATAGCGTGACGGGGACAGGTGAGAATGAAAGAAGAAAATGTGTTCCGCTGACCCCAAGTACCATGGGTTAAGGGAAGGAAGATGATGAGGTAGACCAATGTATAAATTCTCTAGAATAGGGATTATGCATTTTATTTTATTCTATTCATGAAACTTACAGCTAACTTACACAGTATTCTTAAACATTATGCAATTGAAGGCCATCTACAAGTTTCCACTGATAGACACTAGAACAAAAAACCGGCCAAGTGCGAGTCGGACTCAGACACGAAGGGTTCCGTAACATTATCTATAAAAATGTCTGTTGTATGGGAGCCCTTTAAATATTTATTTTATTCTGTTTTTAGTATTTGTTGTTATAGCGGCAACAGAAATACATCATCTGTGAAAATTTCAACTGTCTAACTATCACGGTTCATGAGATACAGCCTGGTGACAGACGGACAGATACACAGACGGACAGCGGAGTCTTAGTAATAGGGTTCCGTTTTAGCCTTTGGGTACCGAACCCTAAAAACCAGACAAAAACAGGTCGGTACAAAATACGTATAACATAAATTAGGAAATTAATATTACACGATTGACTAATACAAATTATGAATAACTAGCTGCGCTCCGCGGTTTCACCCGCAGAAATCTCGATCCCGTGGGAATATCGGCATAAAAAGTATCCTATGTCCTAATCCAAGTCATAGTCTACCCATGTGCCAAATTTTATCCAAATCCGTTCAGCCGTTTTAGCGTGATTGAGTAACAAACATCCAAACATCCACACTTTCACATTTATAATATTAGTAGGATTAGTAGGATTTAGACGCAAACAATTAATTTTCAGTAAGGAAGCTTTTCACCAACAAATGCTTAAGCCGAGAAACACTGGCGATATGGCGATAAGGTCAAGAGAACTCACTAAAGGACCTATTAATAACGTTATAGGTGTGTAGGTACTGCAGTAAGCTTGCTATTATGTCTAAAGTCTCCCTCAAACAGGCGCGACGCGACAGCGCGACACAAAGGCACCGCTCGTAGCGCGACACGCGGTGCCTTTGTGTTGCACTGTCGCGTCGCGCCAGTGTGCACAAGCCTTAATAAGCTAGATGATGGTAAGATAGAACCGCATCAGTATCTAAAGGATGTGAAACCTATTACGGTTCAAAAGATACAACCCTCTGACAGACGGACGGACGAACAGCGGAGCCTTATTAATAGGGCCCCGTTGGCACCCTTTGGGTACGGAACCCTAAGAAGAAAGCACATGCACAAAAACACCAACATTTAGTTAATTACACATTATTTAATAGGTACCGTACCTATTAGGTACCCAAAGCTTAACTCAACCAATTACAAGCATCAAAACAACTTTATGACTACAACATTAACTAAAGTCAATGACGTCATGAAAAAGCCGTAGGAGTTTGACAGTAAAACGCAATACTTCACGTCTCCCATGAAATATTCATGACCCTTCGCTTCATATCTCCTCGTCGAGGACTTAGGTACGCCGGCCTTAATATAAAGGACATTCCTCATTTTCCTTAGAGACGAATAACTGGCTAGGGTACGACGACAAATGAATTTAATTTTCATGATATATATATGGATCTTTGCATAATTAGTTTCTACTATAACAAGCTGACATGAAAATATTCATTCATCAGTTTTAATTCTGATGCGACATCTTGTTAAAACAGTAGGAAAGTGTTCCATTGCTTTACTGACGCCAATTTAACTCGCTTGTAGCATACACTATAGGTAAATAGTGCTCTTCTGCAGATCTATTCTGTAAAATTCTCACCGTGATAACTTAGGCGAAGTGAGCGTGGTGTGAGTTGTCAATAGTGGCAAGCCATCAGGCGGACTGACAGCTCACTTCACCTATGTTTTCACAGTGAGAATTTTACAGAATAGATCGGCTGTACACGGTGTGACCCGCACCCTAATTGGGTAACACACTATCTATCACAATCTGAATGATTTTGAAGGTTATTGCTATTTGCATCGTTGATTTGCATAGTCGATTAATCTGTATCGTTATCACATGCATAATTTCAACATGAATAATGTTACCAATATTTTGTAACCATATTATGATTTAAAAGAGTGTCTGTGGAGAATCTTGCCCGTTCTTCTCCATAGGTACCTACTACGCTTTTGAATGGCCAACTAGCTTCATCTTTCTGACTGACCGACCCCTTGACAATTCAAAAGTGCCTGTAATTGGTTTATTTGAAATAAATGCTTTGAGTTTGCTAATCCATTGCTTCATATGATCGATAAATTTGTCTGCTCAAAAACGTAAATAACGCAATAAACGTTTTTGAACTATCAAAATTAAAGCCATTCCTATTGTTATTGTGTTACGAAATTACCTAACCCGCGGGTTTTCAAGACCAATTTTGGTTTTGCAAGTCATCGGAGAGTTCACGAAATGAAACAAATTAGTCTGGGCCGCTGCCGCAGATAAGGTGAAGAGGACTTCGTAGATTTATGATAAGGTAGTGCAGTTTGAAACGGAGGATAAAATGAGTGACGGTATAATTTTAAATAATAAATGATTTTATTTCCGTAAGTAGGTTTGTACAAATACTTTTACACGTCAATCATATTTTAAAACTAGATGAGG
Organism: Dryobotodes eremita; assembly: GCA_917490735.1. Taxonomy (NCBI): domain Eukaryota; kingdom Metazoa; phylum Arthropoda; class Insecta; order Lepidoptera; family Noctuidae; genus Dryobotodes; species Dryobotodes eremita. The sequence continues at coordinate 20,181,409 of OU823243.1, read as the reverse complement.
TCGGCGTTTCCTATCTGACTACTCTGAAAAGAAAGGCCGAAACAAACTCAGAGGTAAACAGTCTATTTTAAAATCCAGACATAATCTTGGTCAGATCATGTGAATCGCAGTTGTATCGCTTTTCATGTACTCGTAACTTCACTGAAGTCTGATGCAAGGACAGGACTCCTTAAGGTCCTGCGGTACGTCCGATAGTAGAAAAACAATACATACTAACGACGATATTCGAGCTGAAGAAATAAACCACCATTTTAAAGTGGAAAAACTGCAAAAACTGTAGAGACGCAGAAAAACTTTAATATTTAACCAGAGGTAGAAAGATATAGTCAATTTTCATACAAAAAAAAAAAAACTTTGCTGACAAATATTACAGTTTCGTGGGACTTAATGTTGAAAAATATACCTACTTTTAGAAAGAAATATAGCCTTTGTTTCTATCAAAGCCTTTATGGCGCGACAGGCTAATAATGAAATATGACGTCTATGATTTATTATACGTAGTCTGGCTGTCTTCATTTATAGCCCTTCGCTCTTGTTTCATGATTATTATTGTACATTTACCTATATATATAGATATATATATATGAGGCTATGAGAGCCAGAGTGGCCTAACCACTTAAAAAATCATTTTCAGTAGGCAAGGAAAAAAACAGAAGCCCTGATTTCAAATAATTTAAACTGAACTAATTTATAAATTAACTAATTTAAATACTAAATTTAAAAAAGAAAAATATTTGTAGGCCACTGTGGCGCTATGACTTTTACCGTTTAGAGCAGTTTTTACTGAAATAAAAACAGCATTGAAAAAATTACAGTTAGGCCAATCTGGCTCTCATGGCCTCCTATATACAGGTAAACATATGCTTTATGAATTTATTGTATATGTAAGTGGTACACCACAGACTAGAGTGCGCGCAAAATAAGTTTGCGCGCGGCCGAAATCGGAAATAATCGTTTTCCGCCATCTCGACATTTACATCAGCGGGGTAATTGCGTAGCACACTAATAGTAGCAACGGCTTTCATTTTGACAGTTCTACAACATTAATTGCGTTATTTACGTTGTTGAGCAGACAAATTTTTTGAACATGTGAAGCAATGGATTAGCAATATCCTTCAAAATTATTGACATTGTGATTGGTAGGGTGTTATGTAATTAGGCTGCTGGTGTCAAAAGAATTTGCTGTGTTCCGTGTTTTCCAAAGTACTTAAATAAATAATCGCCATCATTATTACGAAAGTGATTAAAAGTGCTGGTAGGGATAGTCTTGAATTTCAAACACCCGCGCAGAATAAATCTTGCGCGCACTTTATCTGCAGTATTGTCTTTCCTTTTTCCTTTATATCCAGCCGCAGATTGTCTTTAAAAGATTGCTTTTAGCGATAAGACCGTCCATTGTGTCAACCTATGTAAAATTACTACATTCATATCTGTTATTCGCATGGTGTACAAAATAAAGATTATTCTTTTCTATTCTAGTTTTTTTAACAATAGCTTCTTTGTAACCGTCAACATTCGGCATTTTTCTAGCGTTTTCTTTTACGAGTATTTTGTTAACATAACGATTAGGCCTGTTTTGGTACCTATAGTAAATACATACTGATACACTCACATTTCGCCAGTTTGTATTAAGTCCCATGTTTCATCAACTGGCTACAAAAAGGCTTAAGGCGCTGCCCAAACGTAGGATACCGTTAACCGCTCAGATTTTTGTCGCACAGTTAGGCGTATAGGTTGGTTGGTATTGCAAGCCAGAAAAAATTTAGTGTATATATTGACAAATCTTCAAAGAAAAGACTTATTCAAAAATATTTTGTAAATATAAAATAGTATCATGATAAAACAATCGGAAAACAGATCTGAAAAAAAAAAATGGCCGCATAATGCTCAAAATTTTTAGCATTATGCGACAATTTAAATTAAAGCTATTATTTTATATGTAATGATAATAAAGGGAATTCAATCAACTAAAGAAATACCTAAAAATTATGCCACTGAGCCGTGCATTAATTTAATTAAAACTGCAAATGATTACTTATACAGTATGGCCTCGATAATCCGAACACCCAAAATGTACACTCCGTTCGGATTAATGAGGCGTTCGGATTATAGTATGTAGATATTTTAAAAGGTGTTTTTTGAAATAAAACGGATTGTTATAATTGAAAGTGAATACAAATTTTAATCATTAAGTATTATTACACTTTAAAAAAATAATCTAGTTTAGTACTTTGACGAGTGGTGTTTAATGATATTACGCAGTATTTTTTTTTCTGAAATTGGCTTGCGCACGCGGGAGGGGGTCGTTCGGATTACACAGGCGTTCGGATTATCGGGGGTTAGGATTATCGAGGCCCTACAGTATTTTTGTCAAACGCATCGCTGTTTTGAAACTTATTTGTTGCCGCGTTGCGCTATTGTAAAATTTGCTTCTTACCGCGCCTTAATAGGTAGTTAATCTAAGACAATCTGTCAGTATCATTTTGATAGAAGAGCCAATGTTCATTAAAAATATTCGTAAGTGTTCGTAGCTGTTCGGCTTGGCTATGCCAGATCGATAAAGCAATGTTATGGCAGCGAACCACAAAGACTTTTCTGAGCAACTTGTTTTACTCCGCGTTATACAGGGTGGCAGGGACATCGACGCGCAAGCTGTTACCAAGGATTCAGTTCATGATTCTGAACCTTACTGCATTGAAATTTTTCGTCGTAATTTTTTTTTAAATCGCTTTTCATTACACTTTGCTATGAAACAGCAGATTCTTTTTTGATAACTGGCGAAAAATTTCTACGCGGTCAGAATCATGTATTGAATTCATGGTTTCAGCTTGTGCGTCGATGTTCCTGCCATCCTGTATATCAGACCTCAATAAACATTCAATATTGGAACCATAAATATATCTATATCTATGATTGGAACCTTATTTAAATAATACCGGCATTCGCCCACAGTTACACGTCCAGACCAGACCAGCATTTATGGAAGTGTGACTGTGAATTCAGATTAGATTCGGATCTTAGGTTATCTATCATATTATATTTTGTTTGTTACAAAACGGCCTTGTGATCGCTAAATTTCTATAAAGAACACTAAAGGAATAAAAAGGTCTATTTAAAAATAGTAGATTATTCACTAAGGGGATAAAGCGGTGTTTTAAATCATGGGTGGTATTTTGAATCCCGAACGCAATTAAGGATTCTAGGGCTCCCGAGAGCAACAAGAGAGCTCTGCTGATTTAACTCCTGAGTGAAGCGAGGGAAATAAGACTAGAATCCTGAGTGCAGCGAGAGATTTAAGCTCTCCCAAGACGAAGACACCTTTATCCCCGAGAAGAATACTCTAGTTTTCGCACCTCTGCGAAGTAATAAAAACCAATTCGACTTTATTGTGGTAAAATTTCGATACGATTTTCTAAGTTGAGTTTCCAAATTCAAATCACAAAAATTGGAAGGCTGGCAGCATTGACATCCAACGTGGCAATGCTGCCAGCCTTTTGGACACTTATCCTATTGACAGAGATGCGGACAATTTTTTTATGCCCTATGAGCTATTACCCTTTTTTAAATTATATTCTTGTACATAGTATATATATTTTAGTGTTAGCTTATGTAATGTAATCTATTTAGTATGGATTGTTATTACACTGATAATTGTCAAGTAAAAAAAACACAAATATGACCAGCGGGTCATAATTCAATTCAGTACAATATTAATTCCCGGCTAGAGCCTAGGGCTTAAATGACTTGCTTTATTATACGAGTAGGTATGTTAGTTTTGCATGACATATAATTCGATATTTGCGAGCAGGTGGTGTGAAAATACTTTTACAGCTTAGCTGGCGTAAGTTGCCTTTTCCTTTTCCGTTACCTTGTCGTTATCATTTCCATTTATAAGTGCATAAGTTCGTTTTCAGTAAGGTACGTGGTCGGAAAATTACGTTCTTTAATTATTAGCGACGCCCCGCGGTTTCACCCGCATAAATTTAAATCCCGTGGGAATATCGGGATAAAAAGTATCCATGTCCTAATCCAGGTCATGGTCTACCTATATGTGCCAAATTGCATCCAAATCCGTTCAGTCATTTTAGCGTTAAAGCGTAACAAACAAACATACAAATAATCAAATCTTTTCTGTTTATAATATTAGTTTAGATTAAAAAGGTTAAGTTATTAAAGCAGGCTCATATCCGTTTTCTGTAGACGCTGTTATAAATACTTAGGTAGGTACTTTAATAAACAAACAAATAAAAGGAAAACATCAAAACCAGGAAATACCAGATTAAAATCTCTCAAGTTCGGTAAATATTTGACGTTTTCAGCGTAATACGAAATGAAAAGCACGTTTAGGTGAAAACCAAACAATGAAATACGGAGAACCCTCTTCAAATTATTAATTTAATTGCGCACAGAATAACACCCTCCATCCACCCTCCCCCACCTCGCTAAGTGACATTGATAGTTATTCTTGCTATATATTGACATTAACGTCCATTTTCCTTAGTGGAGGTGACGGGGGTGAGGAATCGTCTGCTAACACATTCGAGTCCACCCACTTTTCATAGAGCTCATATACACATTGCTAGTGGAGGGTCAGATATCGATAGGTACCCATCACGTCTGCGGAGTTTCGCTAGCTAATTTAATTTGACCCTGTATATAGATACGTAAACCCCTTACGAAGCAGAGGCGGGTCGCTAATAATATTATAATACTAAGTCGCAATAAACTCGAACTCAGACCAAGAACCAATTAAGGGAAGAAAAATATTTTATTCGAAGGAGCGGTACAGCTCCTTCGTATAATTTTTTTTTATAATAGGAAATGTAAATATTTAAACAAATATATTAAACGTTTATGTTCAGGAACAATGTAACACATAAACAAAAAAAAAATACCCGCATATATTTATAATAAATTTGGAATCTTCGTTTTAAATATTCTGTTTTCCTTTTATCGACTCATGGAGTCATTCTGTTACCTTATTACTGCATGAGTTATTTATATATCTCATAGGTTATGTAAACTGTTTTGTGTTCTTTATGAGAATAAAATTCTTAAAACCGAAGTCGATATGATTACAGAATTGAACCTTTATATACCGTCAAACGGGGTGAATAGAGTTGCATGGGTGAATCGGAACGAAACTTAAGGGATTTTAACATTGAAATAATATAGTTTGTTGCCAAAAAGGACTCTAATCTGTTACTGTATTATAATTAACGATTAAGCGCTCTTGTTGGCGACAAACTATATTATTTCAATGATAAAATCCCTTTTAAAGTTTCGTTCCGATTCACCCCTGCATCTCTATTCACCCCGTTTGACGGTACAAGAGTAGAATCTAGTATTAAACCAAAAAACCCTAAAGTTCCAGTAGGTATTCTTCTACCAAATGGTATGTACCTAATATAATATCTTTCACCTATTTTACAGAAACCCCATTGTCAACAATGGGCCTAACGTGGCTACTTTTGGTGGCGTGCGCGCTGTCATGCGCGAACGCCGACCGCGGTGGTTCATCACTACGAAGTGCGCTTGAGGCGCTGCAGCGTCGGCAGCGCGGACGAATGCACGGACCTATCCTACCACAACCGGACTACGAATCGCTTTATGAATTCGTACCACCGCAAGGTTACCCCGGTATGCATACAATATACCTTTTGTCATCATTTCAGGAGTTCAGGGTGCAAAAGACCCATTACATAGCCGTTATCCTCGCATTCTGTACATCAAACTCAGTAACATTGAGCAAAAATTATTGCAGAGAAACTAGTTTTATTTTTGATGTGACAAATCGCTGTTTTCGGTAGCGTGCAATGTAACGCAAAACATTATGCTTATGCATGCAATGGTACAGGAGCTGTGGGGCTATTCAAAGTTTAGTTACTTATAACATTTAAAACTTCATTTCGTGAAAAAAGTTTTAAAAAACGTTGGAACTTTGACATTCAATATCTCCGTAACCTGAAGGTTCTCAGGTCCATCCTTTAGAACCTTCTGGATACGGACATATTCAGTACCCAGTCCAAAAAAAATGGTCACATGACTCTCGGCTTCGTTAAGCGTCTTTTAACACCCGTTATGTCCAATACTGTACCTACCTACTGCCGTGATGAACGGTTCTTGCCACTTATATCTCATGCGCTATTCACAAGTCTTTATCCTAGCAATGCATACAGCTGTCTTTAGTTTAGCTGGAAATATAATTTTCGTTATTCATTAGAATTTTGGAAACTAAGTATAGAATATGGAAAGCTTACGATGACATCTTTATAATAATTTCAAATCCTTTCTTATTTCAGAACCTGATTACGCTGTTGATGTTGAAGACATTGAAGATGAACCAAATCAGAAATACATAGTGAAGTTACTAGATAACGACGAAAGGCCACCTGAAGCCTACGAATACAAAATAATTAAGAAAACAAATACCGCTAATTCAGCGTCTAAGAAAGAATCTGCTTTCCGTGAGAGGAGTCATCATTCTGACAACGACAGGCTACGAGAATTGTTCATGGATAAAAACGAAGCTGAGGAGAAGAAAGAACTTGAAGATGGACCCGACAATGACGCTGAATACGCGCTACTTCTAGGACAACTTTGGTCAAAGTACAAATACAATAAAGAACACGCCAACAATGTCGAGACTGCCCCTCAAGGCGTTGTTAAACTTTACAAAGAGAAAATCGTCAAGAAACGATTCCCTGACAATTGGGGTCCAATTGCTTTCAAAAGGAAACGAAGTTCCGACTCCGAATCTGATCGACCAATCTTGTTCGATTACGAGAACAGGAAGAGTCAAATCCCAGGGCCAGTGGACCCCAATAATTACAATACTTATGACGTTTCCGATGAGGATAAAGATGATCTTCGTGAAGAATATGCCATCGCTTTCCAACCACTAGATGATGATAGCTTGTCTGATATGGCGGATGAAGATCAATACACATACGATGCAGTTGAAAAGCGTTTTCCTGTAACCAAACGAAGTAGTGGCTCTTATAGCCTCAATACCCAAAAGAAAAGGTTTGCCCCAAATCAAAACAAACGTGATACAGCGAAATCATTCCGAAGCAGCGCCGGTACTGATCCAAAGCTAATAAAAGATCTTTCAAAAATATTTGGTGATTCTGAGATTGAAATTATCAAAAACCCAGTGAAACGAAATACGGATCATGAAGAGCACGAGCATGAAGTAAAACCTCCAATGCTAACACCAGCTCACAATCTCACCCATGAACACAATACTTCAGCTGTGCATGACGATGATAGCCACGAACACCACGGTCATAACATTCATCATCCAGGTATTTCTGGAAAAGAAGGAGAACACGCACATGTGCATGCCCATGCCCATGACAGCCATTCACACGATCATGACCATACACACGACCATGACCATGCGCAGGATCACAATAACAACGATAAAGACAAGCCAATTATCGTCAGGAAGAAGTCTATTGATTGGTCTGATTACTTCGGAATTGACAAACGCACTAACAAACCGGTTTCATTTGTAAATGGATTAACTCAAGACAGATTGAGGAAACAATACTTCGACACTTTTAACAAGGAAGTGATTTATCCTTTAAATTCATTTCGCAAACACAGCAATGTTAAGAGGAATTTCGTTGAGACGAAGCAACCCAACGAAGAAACTGAAATTCAAATAGACAGAGCACATATTGCGGTTCAGAATGAAGACAAGAGGAGTACAGCTACTGACAACGACTCAAAACTAGACAATATTGACAAGAAACTAAGAAACATGGAAGGACTAATTGTAGACGAGGCACTTCATTATTCGAACGTAGGAGAAGAGCTTGATTCCAAAGAGGAGCAGGAAATGAAAGAAAAGCTATTGTCACGCTTAGCGGCCGCTTACAGCTTGGAAAAGATGAGAAAGGCTTTAAAAGAATTTAAACAAAGTTTACAAATCCAAAAGACGAAACCGAACGCGCAACCGGGTCCTATTCCCACTGATGAGTCTAAAGCCAAACGTGTAGCCGTAAAGAAGGAGAAAGTGGAAATTATGACCAATGACATTCCAGGATTCGAAAAGGGAGATGAAAGGAACAATGATTTCGAAGATGAGCAAGGAGCTGGTCACTACTTAAATGGAAAAACTGAAGAGCAATACTCTGAAGGTTACATGGGAGGCAGCGGTAGACATCGCATTCCCGCAATGGCTACAGGTAATTATTACAAAATAAAAGAACTTCATTGATCATCGTTGAAAAAGACTATATTTACCAAATTGCATTTTATAGTAGGAGCGTCAGGCGCGTGCCCGGTTCTTGCGAAGATTGTGCAGCGCTGCCGAGGAGTAGACTTGCTGGCTGGCGACCGCGGACAGCTGTTCCTACCGCTTTGTAGCTTGCATCAGATCTGCTATCTTTGCGTAAGAAGTTCTTTTCATTCATCAGGTACTATTCATCAGAAGATTTTTCTTGAGATCTCATATTTGTCTTTTTTTATAGGGAGAGGCCCCACCAACGACCTGCGACCTGGTATTCCTTTCTGAAGCTGATACGACTTGCGAAGGAGATATGAGTTGTCAACGAGCGGCTCGTTCTGCACTGATGGCCCTTCGAGAACTTCACGACAACCTGGCTGACGAGCTTGACGGAGAATGTGAGGCAAGCCCCTGTCTGCCTGCCACTCTCAAGCTCAACCTGGGTTGGCAGCGAGCTTTCCAGCGATAGACTACCAACACACGCATGCGAACATTACTCAAGGCGAGAATCACTTCAGCCACGTCACATTTAATGGACTAAGGCTTTCTCTACATGTCTCTCGGCGAACTGTACTCGTGACCGATGGTATAAATCTACTTTCTTTTACATCGTCACCTAAAGATATATATCAGATCACAATTAGTATTATCTAGTTAAAACTTTGTTATTGTATTCGTACGAGTCTAACCAGCCATAGACCCGTAGGGATCGTTAAGGCTCCCACAGACAGGTGAGACGCGACAGCGCTACACAAAGGCGCCGCTCGTCGCGCGACGCGCGGTGCCTTTGTGTCGGGCGTCGCGTCGCGCCAGTGTGTACGAGCCTTTAAGGTTCACGCAAAGTTGATCTCAATAATTACGTCAGCTAGCTGTTATTTACGCGATAATTCTACGCTTTCATTGTTAAATGTAATTTGAAATTATTATTATTATATTATATTGAACGTTGTATGGACTTTTGCTAGATATGTTTTTGCGATTGTATTTAAAGTGTAGACTCATCTAATATAATGTGAACTCAGGGCAGGATTAGATGTGAGGTTTTCAGAAAATCGATGTGTTTATGAATGTATTGAGATGGTAATTTTATTGTTGTTAAGTATTTACCTACGTATATTTGTATTTAAGTGTGTCCACGTAAGTATTGAAACTAATCAAAATACTAAATGTATAATAAAATAAATGTAATTCCAAAATATGAGACTATTATAAATGGAAGTATATTCCAAGGTATTGAGAAAATGAGAAATATCATACAGGTACATTTTACATAGATGTGTACCTTTATTTATATCTATATTTTCTATTCGTTTAATTAAAATGATACTTAGGAATAAAGGATTGGAAAAATGAGTCATAAACTGTATTGCTTTGTCAGATCGCCCCCACAGTCAAACATCAGACCTGAGATTGAGAGCGCATTTGCATTAGTCGTGGCACTTTAGACTATACTAGGACAATAAATCGTTTCATTTACACGCGTGACGTCGGCTCCGGTCTGACATCACCAAGTGTCTTTAAGAGAGTGGATATTGCACTCGGCCTCTAAGTCTTCCGATCAAAATTTTGCTTCAAACGTGTCCTTTGTACCGAATCTGACCGCGGCGTTTACAACTCCCTATGCGAAATTTACAATGTTTTATCTCGACATTTACAATAAATGTTAGTCGGAGTGATGAGAATTAGATAGAATATATGAATGTAATTTATTAAAAATACTGTACGGTATGTAACGGTCATTTTAACGACTTGAATGTTATCACTTTATTCAAGTAATTATTACTAACACCCGAATATAAATGGTTTTCAATAAAAATTGTTTCAATCACATCTTAATTTTTCTGCACCCTGTATTTAAATGATCCCTCCTGAAATAACTGAAAGAACAGCGTAGAAAGTCCGGATAGGATAGAAATATGTGCCACCGCCGCATTTGCAGCAAGACCCGTTATGAAGGAGTGGCTCGGAGAGAGCCAAAAGCATAAAGTAAGGGCGAATGCATGGCCCTTACTTTTTGGCTGACATAGGTGCTCTCCGGATACGGATGCTAGCATGTAACTTGTGCCGTATAAGCCGGGGGTTGAAGCCCGGTTACCACCATAGCGATGACTGCCACACTCTAGAGGAGTGCTCTGCTTGGACAGTGCAGCGCGGTGACCTTATCTCGGCAATCGGTGCTGCGGATAATCTCTCACTTCCGAACGTGGTTCACCCCATGATCGGGAGCGAGAGTGCCGTCGCCTCCTTCTGCGAGAAAGTGAGGTAGGTCGTAAACAAGGCGGCTCAAATGGAGCTGGAGGACACATCCTTCCTCCCTATCCGCCTAGTGCCTTTCAAGAGGAACTGCCGCAGAAGGTGACGGGGTCCGTATAGAAATCATACGGGCCAATACCTGGCGGGGGGCGCGTGACTGCACAAGTCTTCCAGCACCCCAGCCTAAGGTAGTTGAAGAACACCGTGTGGTTTTAGTCAATAAAAGTCTGACAAAACCATCAATCTTGAATGTCTTCCGTCCTGGGGCGAGTGAAGGATATCCACGAGATATTCACACAATATTTTTTTTTACACTTATTGTGGTAATTTACGATGATGATTATGAATGATTTAATTAGAAAAGTAGAGAAACAATCATTAATATTAATAATTATTTATAATTACATATAATAAAATCGCAGCGATTTCAAAACTGTACTTACATTGTTTTTTTTTAAAGTAATTTATTGCGACGTTTGGGCACGATTCTAATGCCGAAAATATCATTTTTGTCTGTTTGTCTGAATTTAAGTTCCAAAATCACGCAAAAACTACCGGATAGATATGTTCTTAGAATTTTGCATAGATATTCCCTATAAGTTTTTTTAGTCTGTAGGCTGTATATTATCACACTATTTGCTATGAGACCATGGGGGATGAGCAGTATTGCAATTTGTTCGTATTCTTCTATAGTTTACCGCAAATGGTCAAAAGATGATCCAAAATATTGCAGAGTTACAGATTTAAACTTTTAAGTGATTATCATCACGCTAAACCTTTATGACGCTAAGTAGTCAATCATCAGGGTGGATTTTAGAGATGGGGCAATAAGGGCAGGTACCTTTATCGTTGTCGCTACAAGAAAATCGTAATAAAAGACCGTTCTTAACTTTTGGAAACATTTTGATTTGCATTGATAAAAATAATATAATAATATTTAGATTTGAAAAAATATACAGTCAGCAAGAAACTGAATTATTTTCACAAAATTTTTTTTTTGTTGCCTATCTATTGTTTCTTACACGGATCAAAAAACTTTATTGGACCAACTGAGGTTTAAGTACTAGAAAAGTCAGAAATCGTAAAAAAGACTTACTTACTTACTACACATTTCGTAGGAAATGGAGGAGACAGAGATGAGAGAGAACACAATATACTAGTGTATGACAATAGTCGAGTTATTCTATTACTTCACTGTGCTGAATAGGGAACAAATATAGCAGATAGTTACAGATTTAACCTTCTAAATGATTATCATCCCGCTATACCTTTAAGGAGTTAAGCTGTTAATCATGATGACATAGAACTGCTATTTTAGACAACTTTCAACAAAGCAAATAGCTTAAAGGTTCGACAACTGCTTTGTAAACCTAAGTTCGATTCCCAACAATTGATATTTATTGTGCTTCTTTTTTTTACATTTTGTTATCCATACTAATACCATAAATTCGAAAGTAACTCTGTCTGTGTGTCTGTATGTTTTTTATGTAACTTTCTGATCCCAGATTGAAGGAAAATCTATAAATTACCAGTTTTTGGATTTTTGTTTACTTGAATTGTAAGACTATGCTTCTCGCCTAACTTCATGCTGCTAGGTCAACGGGAAGTACCATATAGGCTTTGGTTCATTAGCGGGTCTCAAATATGCGGCATAAATGGCCGTACTGTTTTATTGCGTTGACTTGGAAGTTTAATTATCTTTACAGCTCCAAGGCACCGCATATCTAGGTTGTCGACCTATATTTCAACTTGGTGCTTCCACGTGGTTCTGAGAAAAAGGGTCTTGTGAGACAACGAAGGAGTTCCAATTTTTCATGTTGAGGTACGGAACTCTATAAAAGATTAATTGAATTTATTATCGCCTGTCTCTCTGTCTGTTACCTTTTCATGCCGTAACGGCCGAAGGGTTTTAGATGAAAGGCATACGGATAGGCCATGACCTGGGTTAAGAATCCCGGTAGTACGTTCATCTGCGATAATTTACGACCTTTACGCGGGCGGAGCCGCGGGCATAAAGCTATATTATGATATATTGTTATATTATGATAGTTCGTAGAACGTACACAGAAAAATAAAGTGTAGGCCTCTTCAGTCATCTTTGGTTATAATAAAAATAAACATCTATGGTTAGGCGACTGTTAATGAGAAATCCCGTGTGTTTACAATCTACTGTTATATTATTTTAGTGATAGCTGTTCGTCAGGAATAATCTGTAAGAAAGCATCAGTCGTTGTATCAGTGTTGTGCCATTTGGTAGTATCTATAGGAACGCAGGCGTTCATTGATTCACTAAAAACGAAAAAGGGGCCAAGCTGCTCATCACACGGACAACTGTAAGTCAGTCACTTGCTCCCGCGTCACCAGTCCTGACTCTCTTCATATTTTGGCTTCTGAGACAAACTACAAACGTAGTATAGGTACACGAAAGTTCTATAAAAATGTGGCTTTTACTTTAATATATTGTGGTGTTTTGATGATGAGTTTCAGGCAAACGAAGTCGCGGGCCGAAGCTAGTTACGTAACAAATATCTAAATTAACGCTTTTTCTAAGGAAAATACACACAAAAATATGTTCGTACACACATAACTGTTGATGTAATTAATGTGCCAATCGCAGTACCTACAACACATCGATGTCTACTCGATAATAACGCTGAGATATCTTTTATTGATAACGACGAGTAAAAACTGCCGATAACACAGTTTGACCACGCATTGACAACAAATAACATCTACCTGTAAAAAGTGAATCGAATGTGAAAAATTGTGTGAAAAAAGAAGTTATTTCGAAAATGGGGGATAGTGGAGGTTCAGAACTAAGAACAGAAGTCCTAGGAATTGATAACCGTGGTGCAACTGAAGGTAATTACGCTAATTATAGTGTAAATGATCAAATAGATAAGGAGTCTATAGATTATAAGTCTGCACACAAAATGCTTGTTGAAACAAAAGACTGGGAATATAAGTGTAGTTAAGAAGATAATTTGCTACATCATCGATCAAAGAAATTCATTAAATTTAAGATGTGTGTTGGTCACGTAAACTGTGAATGAGTTTTTCAAACAAAGGGTATATACATGCTGGCAGGAACATCGACACAAAAACTGAAACCATGAATTCAGCACATGATTCTGAACCCCACCGCGTTGAAATTTTTCGTCAGTTATAAAAAAATTATCTGTTGTTTCATAGAAAAGTGCAATACCTACGCGGTCAAAATGTATGGCAGAGCAATGTTTTTTTTTAAATAACCTACGATGAATTTCAACGCAGGGTGGTTCAGAATTCCGGGGTTGCGGATTGTTCGAAAGAGTTACCGTGGCCCTGGCGCACAGGCAACTGAAGGAACACGGGTGGGTTTTAGTCAGTAAGAGTCTGACACGCCCTTCCGCTCCGCCCAGAGCGGGAGAGGTCATTTGATGATTTACCACCCAAAAAAAAAAAAAAAAAGGTTGGTTCAGAATCTGATCTGATCTGATCTACTGAATCGATGGTATCAAGTAGGGCATCGATGTCCCTGCCGCCCTGCATAGAGTTATCCTGTATGGAGAGTACCTATGTGCTGTAATTTTTCCTGTACGTAGAGCTTATATCAGACGCTTCACTCGAGTCAATATGAAAGATGCCGAGATCCGAAATCCAAAAACGTTGGATTGGTTCACTAATGAATAAATTTTTCACCTTTATTCATTTTGTGTTCAGACTTTGAGTAAAATATGGGAAAAAAGAAGAGAGTAAGAAAGAGAAAGACAAAAATTAACAAAAAGTGAAGCATCTGACATCTGCTTAAATGACTTGCTGACGCAAAACTGACTTATAGCCGAAACACTGAGAACACACAGAGGTTAAAACTTAATAAACCGTCACTTTTACTTCATCCTTGAACTAGAACTGATAAACTCCGATTGATTCAATCATAATAATCTTTCCGCAGATGATGGAACACCCGTGAGACCAGATTTAGTTATAAGTGTGCAACCTACAAACGGTAAGTTAGAAACCATTTTCTAAAGATTCATAAACAAGTTGATGAGAAAGCTAACAAAAAGATTAACACAGATGAGCTACTCCATCTCTACCATTTGATTTCTTCCAATGAAGAAACGTGTCATGTGACTATGCAAAATGAAATGGTTGCGGGAATTTCATAAAAGAATTTCATAAAAAAAAAGCACCGATATTATTATACCTTACAAAAACTCAATAAGAGAAGATGACTTTAGATATGACAGCTATGGATATACAACTTGACAAAGAATATTCCACATGACATATGTTCAAAGTCTAACTGAAGACATGCATGAACCCATGGTCTAAAAAAACAAGGTCTGGCATTCCGGGAGGGACACATGCTTACGTCACTATCCAGTTTCCACTTTATTGCGACAAAACTCGAATTATGGAAAAAAAACAGTCACCATTCTATTAAAAATATATGTGTAAAGCATTTAAATTGTCGTTTCGTTTTTCTAATCAAACGAAACAATTCAATTTAAACATATAGCAACGTAACTGTTAGTTAATACCTCATTGTTTATCGGATTCGCACAGGTAATAAAGGCCGTTGGGGAGTTATTCTTACACTCTACTGGTAACACAGCGGTGATGACGTAGGCTTGTGTCACCCACGTGACCACTGAGTCTCGGAATGCTATACCTGGCGAAGTATATTATTATACCTGAACCGAAGTATCATTCTTATAATACGTTTTGCGTGAATATGACGCATATTTTCCCCCAACACGTTCTTTTTTGTGTTTGTGTGTTTTTTCTTTGCGTCATGTTTACCGCAAATGAATGTATTTTCTTTCTTTCTTTATTTCTTAATAAGCTCTTTCTACCGCTGTAAAAAAAACTTTAGAGGAAACAGTTTTTCATAACAAAACTTTTGTTACTGAAATCATAGGAACCGATCGTGCCCAACTGCCCGTGTCCACACTAGACTGGCGCTCAAACACTCGAGGCCAGTTCATTCCGGTTCATGGTCTGGACTTCCTCATCGGAGTCTCTAGCCTGCTAATCCAACAAACCGTGGAGCTGACTGATCGTAAGTACCTACCTATACTTACATATACGGTTGAGATACAAATAAGACAGAGGTTAAAGTCTCACCCAAACAGGCGCGACGCGACAGCACGACACAAAGGCACCGCTCGTAGCACGACACGCGGTGCCTTTGTGTTGCGTTGTCGCGTCGCGCCAGTGTGCACAAGCCTTAAGTCCATTATCCAAAACACTTACCTACCTTATATTATCATGATACCAAAAAAGTTTGATAAAATGGCGAAACTTTGATTTTCATTTCTCATACGCGGAAAGTAGTTTTGGTTTGATCCGAGTAGCGGGTGGAAGACGCTGCTCCTCATCTTTGGGCGGGAAATACTCATAGTATTGCTTCCCTGTCTAGGCCAGGAATGAATTTTAAAAATAGAACTAGTTTTGGTTAGGCGACGAAAAATTTTACATATTTAAGAAAAATATAGATTAAAATAAAATAAAAATGCTGCGGTCTTGTGAGTGTATGAACAGCCAACTCAGTGTGAATTAAAAATATACCTATAAAGCGGGACGGCCGGCGGCGGTGACGCGGTGTGTTCCATATTTAAAATTTAAATTTCTTTGCTTATGTACATTTTGTGATTCCTCAAAATATTTTTAAATTAAATAAGGTGGATCTACGTACTTAGTTATATATTATGTAGGGTAGCATTTTTGCGTATTGAGTAAATCGAGCGCAAGCCTTTGATTTGCTGACATAGGTCGTGATATTTATTCGACTTAGAGTTTGGCAGAATTTCGTTTATCTTGAAGAATATTACTCAAACAAATGACTCACAAGCACGACTACGTCATCAAATTGTTGCTCATTGCAAAATGTCATCTATTTTTATTTATGCATCATTTACAATAAAGGCTCTATCCATCGTGAAACTACCTTTACATGGTTTACGAGATTCCTACCATATTGTCGTCGCGACTCTGCACTTCTGCACTTGCAGCTTTATGCTAATGAAACAATCGTACACTTGTAAACAAAAGGATCGGAGCAGATAAGCCTTTTACAGACTTGTCTGCTCTGATCCTTTCTAATCTAATCTAATATCAATGCACAATGTTATAATTAAGTGAGTCTGAAACATAAATAACAGGGGCACTTTTAAAATGAAATATATCCCGATATTTGAGTTACCTACTGTGAAATCATTATCTTCACAGAACATTTATGACCGATATAGTTAAACCATATACACTGAAAAGAGGTCTTAGAAAAAGCAGAGGTAGAACCATAAGGTTGAAAATCACCTTAACTATGTTACTCAACTTTGTGACTTCCACATACCCGTCTGCAAAACATATGAAGTAAACTTGGTTGGTATGTGCTTGTGTGGTTCGAGAGTACAAAAGCTTACAGCAGTTGCTATGGTTAACTCTGGAAACATTGATATTAAAAAAATCTTCATTAAAAATTAGTGAGTCACCAATTCGATTTTGGTATAAGCACAAAACGCATCCCTAATGGTAGAATGAACCTGGACCCAAATACAATTTTTTAACAACTCACCTGTATCTACATTCTATGCAAATAAATATTTTCTCTTCTGTTCACTTGAACACCTTTCAGTGACATCTAGAATTAAGTCGGAAAACAGATACATCGTAAGGATACCTAACGGCGAAGCTCTATACATTGCGAGCGAAACTTCGAGTTCTACCCAGCGATGCCTGTGTGGGACAGGACGAGCCTTCACCCTGCACCTCCATGATAACACCAGACAAGAAGCCATGGTGCTCACCAGAAGACTTGCGGCTGCCTCTTGCTGCTTCCCTTGCAGATTGCAGGTCAGTTTTTCTTATGGAGCGATTCGAATAAGCCTTCATTTACATGTTGTATTACAAAAGCCTTCCAAATAACTGTAATTTTAACGTGCTCAGCAAAGGCGTATAAGTGTCCAAACTAAACATAGTTTAGCTGCAGCCTAGCCTGTTTCAGCTGCAGGTTTACCAACAGGTAAACCTGCAAAAGAAACGCTGTAACAAAAACAAAAAACTTTGGTCCAAAGGGGATCATTGCTTTTGTGTCAAATTGATTACAAATCGTGAACTTTCTCATCAATCTTCTGCACCCAAGAAGGGGACTGAGGTTTTCATTTCATCGTGCCTTTTGGAGCATGATGAAGAACCGAACCGGACTAAATAGGTTTTTTTTCAAGAAATCGTTTTGAGTACTTTAAAGCAAAGTTATAAACCCAACCCTAGATGTAACCAAATCCTGTATATCATGAATTCAAAAATTTTGACGAGTGAGAGAAAGAAATATCTTAAATATGGCCTGTTTGTTTTCCAGGAAATAAAAGTGGTAACTCCACCTGGTGACTACGTGGGTCGAGTACAGCAGCAATGCACATGGATGGTGCCCTTCTTCCTGGTGCGGGATGCCAATGATCAGGTGCTGTTCGTGGTAGAAGGACCGGCTGTATTGCAAAGGAGCGCCCTGCTGCTCGCTGAGTTTAAGGTAGGATTTTGGTTATTAATGATGGAGTTAGCTCTTGTGCTGTGTAGGCCGCAATTATACTTTACCAGGCTGCCTTGTATCCTCACATGTGGAGAAATGATTGAAAAGAAGACTGTCGGTCTGTCTCATGATAGGATTGTCAGAATTGTCAGGATCATAAGGATAATAATGTAAGAAACTATTTCGTTAAGCCTCAGAGATTTTCCTCTCTCTTTTTAACATGCTCACTTTTTATGGTTCCGTTAATTAATTTTCTAGCGAAAAATTTATTTTGGAAAAATCATCAATATGAACGATGTTATTATTATACTTTTCCAGATAATGACAGGTGACTCTCTTCGCGAGGTGGGTAAGATAGCCCACGGCTGGGACAGAGAGCTGAACAGCTTCACCACGACAGTGCAGGTGCCTGCTCTCGCCGTGCAGCCGAAACACAAAGCTCTCATATTGGCTGCTGCCTTCCTATTGGTAAGATTTTGACATAATTATTAGAGTCAAATCAGCGGGGTAATTGCGTAACACACTAACGACAGGAATTGCTTTCGTTTTGACAGTTCAACAACATTCATTGCGTTATTTACGGTGTTGAGCAGACAAATATTTCGAACAAATGAAGCAATGGATTAGCAATATCCTTCAAAATGATTCAGATTCTGATTGATAGTGTGTTACGGAAAAAGGGTGCTGGTCTAGGTAGGTGCTATCCGTGTAGTTTTCATTCAATTCTGTTTAGCTGTGAAGGCGTGATTGATCAACGAACATGTTATAAATAATTCACAAACATAATTATATCAAACTTACACGTTCATAAAAAAACTAGCTTCTGCCCGCGACTTCGTCCGAGTTTTTGTTTTTGCTCGACTCCTAAGAGTTTTAGCGTGAAGGTATCCAGCCTTCCTCAAGAATAAGGCTACAAGACTTTTTCAAATCCGACTGGTAGTTCCTGAGATTAGCGCGTTCAAACAAAAAAAGTCTTCAGCTTTATTATTAGTATAGAAAATAGGATATAGTAGTATAAATAGGGTAATTGATTTATAATTTGAACATAACACAATTTTAGCCAATTTTATTTATTAAATTTTGTACGTATTGTACGGTTTGTGTTGTTTCAGGAATACACTTACTTCGAAAGTGCAAAATCGAGTTGTTGCAGATGTTGTTAAGAAGTGACAACGTAAGAATAACTTATCACCATTCCTTTATTCTACAAAAGGGTAGATAGAAATGTTTACTGTACGGTAGCCCGGACCCCCTGTGATCGGGGGCGAGCCTATGTAATAAATACGGACTACTCCAGCAATAAAAGTAAATAAAACAGATTCACCGCCAGTAAAACTGTCTTATTAACTTTAATAACGTTGTACTGTTACAACATTATTTTATACCTAATAAATAAAATAAGCTTATGACTATATTTCATACTGTATAATTTTTGTTATAAAATAAATGGATTAAACGTATAAGGAGTCTAATTTTTCAAAACGTTCCTTTTGGAAATATCCACTACATAGGCATGATGGAGTAGGTACATATGTAGCTACTGCATCATACCTACTGCATTTTAGTAAATAAGTATCTATACACGCGTTAGCGTGTCAAGCCAAGTTCAAAGAAAAATGAACAGGCGACGGAGCAGCCGTGTGTTATACACGAACCATTTGGAGACACTTTTGACCTCTTAATAACTCAAAATCTATTGAACATAAATACATGAAATTTGATTTATTTATTAACGCGTTCAGCTGAGTATTTGGGCATTCAAATGTTAGCTGCGTGGCGCACTATTTTCTCATACAAAGTAAATGACGATTAGTGACGTTCTGCTTTTCATACAAGCAAAGATAATATGAAATATGATATGACTCTACCGTTACTACACGTCGACGTTTATCCATGTTGTGTCCATCCATCTGAATGTATGTGTGTGAGTAGCCTTATAAAGTGTAAAAAAAAACTAACGTGGAGTGGCGCTAGCAGTCCGTAAATTTAATCTGATACGGCGCGATAACGTAGCTTGAAGGAATTGGTATAAGCTGCAGCCTTTATATAATCCTAACTTCCTAATCCTTCCTAACTAATATTATAAATGCGAAAGTAAGTTTGTTTGTTTGTTTGTTACCGTTTCACGCCTTAACCACTGAACCGATCATCATGAAATTTTGCATATACGTTGTCAGGGGTACAGAAACGGACACAGGGTACCTTTCATCCCGCAAAAAAGTACTGTTCCCGAGGAAAACAACAATAACGTCCTTATGATAATAGATGGCGCCACGTGTCTTTCGAATCATGATTGAATTATAACCCGAATTGATAGTCAGTCTAAATTAACGCGAGCGAAGCCGCGGGCAAAAGCTAGTTTATTATAATTATAAAATTATGCACGTTCTTTAAAAAAAGACATATTTTTTGCTGACGTGATTAAACGTTGTGTCTATTATAGCGGTTATATTTTTTTCGTATTATACCATTGCTCCGCTCAAAGTGTTAAAACTCCTTAGATTAAGTATAATCCCATATTTCATAGATACAGCTCAAACGGTTATTGAGATATTAACGTCTAAAAATCTTCATTTTTATCACTGACTGAATGATATATACCTAGATCAAAAACCTAACCCACTTCCAGATGAGTGTCCATGGAGTTTCTTGCCCGTTCTTCTCCATAGGTACCTACTACGCTTTGGAATAGGCAATTGCCTATTCCAAAGCTGTTGGGGGGGGTCTGGATTTATGCTTTCGCGGTTGCACAACGACATGCTTTGCTTTGCTTTGCTTGGTAGTATAGATGCAGGCCTACCCTGCCGCCTCCTTCAGAGGTAGCAGGGTGGCGGGGTCTTGAGGGAGAGCGCTACAGTCGTGTAGATCCTCAAGGCAAGTCTGGCGGATGCACCTTCCCGAGGTTGCCACCCCGTTTCTTGGTCTAATTCCTTAAGAAGTAGACGTAACAAAAACCTCCAGGCGCCATCACACCCCTTTCCCAATTACCCTTAAACCCCGTTCTTTCCTGTCCTATGCCCCTCCAGTCCCAAATCTAACAATCCCTCCCCATTCCATCCTTCCCATCCCCACTCCTCCCACCTCCAACGTTCCAATTTCCTCTCCTAACCGCGACCCCTTTGTGACTGGGTGGTGGCGGGCTCGACTGTCACTAAAGTCAGCTAATAGCGAGTAGGAGTAAGTAGTCACCTGCGCTAGGACCTGCGCAGTTGAGCGCCGTGAGCGGGGATGAAGGAGTCCTGGGGGGTTGAGCCGAGCGGCTCTGGTTTTAATGTGTCCGTAAGGCAACACGCCCCCTTTGGTCTGGATTTCAAGCGAAACGGTGGCCCTACCCAATAGCCAGGGGTAGGGAAATGGTCACAGTGTCCCGTCAGAGGGCCACAGGCGAGGTGCGTGAGGTCCGCTGAGGTCGTCCTCGGACGGCCGCGGTATGTAAAGGTCATGCTGACGGTGTAAGTGAGGGTTGATCAGTTCGTTGGGGGTGGCCCTTTGGACCCCCTATGCCAACCCGATCGAGCACCCGATGTCGCACTGTAAGCCAGCCTTGCGCCCCTATATCTCTCTGGTAGTCCTAACGTACGAGCTTTTTTATAGTGAGACGTTCCCAGGTGCGGGCTCCATGGAGGGTGGGAGCCAGAGAGATGAAAATTTTACAAATCATTAACATGGATAAATTAAGGCCAGTTAACAACACAAGCAACGGGGTGGAGGCGAAAGCCAATGAGACTCCCAAGGGAGGTGCTTGCACTTCTCTCGCCCCTGGTGGCCATGCGGCTAACGCTGCGGGTACCAGCGTGGGTGTCGGTCCGGCTGTGGCGAGAACCACTGCTAAGACCAAAAAGTCCCAGCATAAGCAAAGGACGTCGGCGCTGATTGGGACCAGTACCGACCCTTCTAATACTCAGGCGAAGACTACGGCGACGACTAATACCACTGCCGGTCCGACCCTCTCCATACTAACCCCGGCGCTGGGTAACACTGGCACCGGGTGTCCTGTCAAACACCCTCCTCTTCCTTTGGCTCCTCTAGCCTCCTCTCACCAGGCGGCCGTTACCGATCAAGCGGAGACGACCAGCCATGCCGAAGACGCATTCTCACGCGCCTGGCAAGTGCAGAAACGCAAGGGTAAGGGTAAACGCACTCAACAAGCCCGTTGCCCTTGCACTGACCCTTCAGGTCCACCAGCTGCCTCAGATCAAGGCAAGCAGAAGGATAGAGTGACGAGGAAGGAGCGCCGACAAACACGCTGGATGTCAGGTAAAGGCTCCCGCAAAAAACATGCCACTGCCGCCAGGTCGGTCAAAGCGACAAGCGGTCAGCTGAACTTCTCCGCCGGAAAGCGGGCGCAGGCAGAGGCCGGCACAAGCCGACCAGTGTCCAGTCAACCGCCAACCAGTGTTCCAGAGAGTCCGGCTGAAGGTACAACCAAGACACAGCGACCCGATTGGAAGGATCAGGGCGCGGCCAAGCGAGCCCTCAACGAGACTTTGACACCTCGGGGGGATCATAAGCGGCCGCGTCTTGATCAATCCAAACGGATCGCCCAACGCAGCTACGCCCAAGCTGCCAGCGCTACCCTGGACGTCGCCATTACCTGCGACCGCACGGGGATCCTCAGCAAGGACGTATCGGACCAGGTGCTCGCTGCCATCCAGAGGCGGATCATACTCGAGGCCTGCTCCCCCAAGCAAGACACTCCAGGGCCGACCTTCAACGCGAAGCCGTTGTTTGCCAGGGGTGCACTGAAACTGTGGTGCGGTAACGACCACACCTTAGCCTGGCTAAGGAAGACAGTCTCCGACCTTGCTCTCCCAATTAGCATCCCGCTAGTCGTCAAGAGCCAGTCGGAACTACAAAAACGGGCACGATGCGGCATTGTGATCCCAGACGAGCAGGGGGTCTTCGAAGAGCCGACTAATATTGGGCGCGCTCTCAGTTATCAGAACCCCTGGATCGATATAAAAAGGTGGGTTCTCTTGCATGCCGACAAACAGGCCGCAGCGTGGTTCGTGGTAATCGGTGTCCCTGTGGACCAAATTCCGACCCTGATGGAGGCCGGACGCCGTCTCTCAGTGGGACTGGGGGCGGTGTACGTTAAGTTCCAGGGTCGGAACGGCAGGTTCACCGATGTCCCGCAAGGATGGGACCCCGCCACGAACACCATCAGTGAGGCGCTGAACCAGCCGCAGGATCAAGCAGGGGAGTCAACTCCCCCTTTAAACCCGGAAGCATCCGCGGCTGAACCTGCTGCAGCAGAGTCGGCCGCCCGTGCTGCCGCCACCGTGGGCGCCGTCCCCTCATCGGGTGAGGAGCTGGACGATATCATCCTCTCCCCGGCGTCGGACCAGGGTGGGGACGGCTTCGACGAGGGCGACCTGTTTGCCGGGCTCAGACTGGAGGTGGACGAGGGTTCGACCAGCGATGGCGTCCCTTTCGTCGACCTGTAAAGTCCTACAGGCAAACCTCCACCACAGCCAGACCGCAATGGCTCAGCTTCGAAAGTGGCTGGAGGTTCAACACACGGCCATTGCCTTGATCCAGGAGCCGTGGATTAGGGCGGGCCGCATACAAGGACTCTCCAATCTTGGCGGTAAGCTCCTGGTCACCACAGATCACGATCACCCCAGATCGTGCATCTATACCACAGGTAACCTTAAAGCACAGCTTTTAACTGACTTCTGTTGCAGAGATGTCTCTGGCTCTCTGCAGCAAAGCTGACAATACAGCGCGACGATGCCAAGGAAATGGTGATCGTTTTCGCCTCGGCCTACATGCCCGAGGCAGAGGCGCCGCCTCCCCACGATCTCGCCCGCCTCGTGAGTCATTGCGAGAGGTGCGGGTTTGAGGTCGTCGTCGGGGCCGATGCCAATGCTCACCACCAGCTGTGGGGTATGGACTCGCAAAACGAGAGGGGTAAGGTATTGGTTGACTACTTATTCTCAACTAACCTATCCCTACTAAACACTGGCTCTGAACCAACTTTCGTAACCAGGCGAAGCCGCACAATCATAGACCTTACTCTGGCAACAGAGGGCGCAGCGGAAAGTACCACTAGGTGGGAGGTATCCCGGGAGGCCTCCTGTTCTGATCACAGATGGATCCGCTTCGACATCCAGGTCTGTGTTCCGCCAACACCACCACGGCGTAGTCCGCGTAACACGGATCGTGCCACCTACACACGCAGCCTTGAGGCCAAGCTTGCGACACTAAGCGATCCGACGACATTTGCGGACACGACACAGATTGAGGTACAAGTAAGCCAAATTACTAAATCAATGATAGACAGCTACCAAACTGCCTGCCCAGAGACCACCCCGCGTAACACTCCGGGTAAACAACCGTGGTGGGGCGCTGATCAGGAGCGCAAGCGCAGTAAGGTAAGGAAAGCTCTGAATAGAGCCATGAACACTTGTGCGGATGAGGACTGGGACAATTATTACGCAGCCAAATCCAGCTACAAAAAATGCATCAGATTCAGGAGTACCACGGGATGGCGCAAATTCTGTGGTAGCATTGAATACTGTCAACAAGCAAACAGGGTAAGGAAAGTACTGGCGCAGCAGCATACACCTAGGTCCGCCACCCTCCGCAAACCTGACAATACACTAACTTCCTCGCCAGAAGAAGCGAAACGCATCCTAATCGAAACTCACTTCCCCGGATGTATCTTCACGCAGGTAATCGACTGGCAAGATGGAATTCAAACACCATCAGACAATGATTGGCTGTATGCACGCAGGGTGATCACGTTGGAGAAACTTCAATGGTCCATCCGGAGTTTCCATCCTTTTAAGGCAGCTGGGCCAGATGGAGTCTTCCCCGCCTTACTACAGTGGGGCGGTACATCTGTTGCAATAAGACTGGTGCCCTTGATGAGAGCATGTCTGGCCTTCAGATACGTTCCTAAAGGATGGAGGAAAGTGAAAGTAATATTCATCCCTAAGCCAGGTAAGGGTGACTACACAAACGCCAAATCCTATCGACCAATCAGCCTGACCTCCTTTTTATTAAAGACTCTAGAAAGGCTCTGTGATAGAGAGCTGAGGGATGGCGCTCTGAAAAACATACCGCTACACGGTAATCAACATGCATACAGCTCGGGTAAGTCGACCGAATCGGCTCTACATCTGGTAGTCAGCCAGATAGAGGAGGCGATTCATCAGAAAGGCACCTGCCTGGGCACTTTCATAGACATCGAAGGAGCCTTCGACAAAACCAACTTCTCCAGCATCAGCAGTGCCCTCTCCAGACACGGAGTAGAACAGGTACTAACAGACTGGATAACAAACATGTTAAGCAAACGAGTGGTTCGCCTTGAGGATGAGCAGCAATTGGCCATGATAGCCAGAGGTTGCCCCCAGGGAGGGGTGCTGTCCCCCCTTCTATGGAATCTGGTGACTAATGACCTCATCACCAAACTCAACGACAACCGCTATTACACAATAGGCTATGCAGACGACCTCGCAATCCTTGTTTCGGGGAAGGTGACGGGTACGATTTGCAACCTCACTCAGCAAGCGCTACGTATCGTAGAGAGATGGTGCAGGGACTTTGACCATTCAGTGAATCCCACCAAAACTGAACTAGTCATGTTTACCCAAAAAAGAGCATTAGGCCTTTTCAGCCTACCTAAACTATTCAATACAGAACTCCAGTTGGCCAACGAAGTCAAGTACCTCGGGGTCACTCTAGACAGTAAGTTAAACTGGAGTAGTCATTTAGACAACAAACTAAACAGGGCCTGCATAACCTTCTGGCAGTGCAGGAGAATGATAGGTAAGAAGTGGGGTCTGTCCCCTAAAATTATACTATGGCTGTACACCACTGTAATCCGCCCCATGATCACCTACGGGGCCGTGGTGTGGTGGCCCCGCACCAAGCTGGTTACAGCCTCCAACAAACTACAACACATGCAAAGACTAGCCTGCATGGCCACCACGGGTTGCATGAGGACTACCCCGACTGCAGCAATCGAAGCCATGCTGGCACTACCACCGCTCCACCTGTTCATACAGCAGGAAGCGACGATGGCGGTGGCACGTCTAAATGCAATAGATCTCTGGGGTAAGAGTGACATACCACACACCGCGCTGCTAGAGGGACTCAATAAGGAGTTCCCCATTACGAAAGCCATTAATGACCGGGTACCCAAACAATTTATCTTTGATAAAAAATACAAAATCCAACTTTACGAGGATCGCCGTTGCGAGGGCTTGTGCCCTGCAGAGCTGCGCATCTTCACGGATGGATCTAAAACAGGTAGTGGTACAGGTGCTGGGATCTTCTCGGAGGACTTCAATATACACTTAGCCACACCATTGGGGGTCCATAACACAGTGTTCCAGGCCGAGTGCATGGGTATTTCTCTAGCCGCTTCGGCCATCATGACCAGGGAAGTTAAGGACCACTCAATCCGCATACTCTCAGACAGCATGGCTGTTCTACAAGCGCTAAACAGTCACACAGTTGATTCTGGGCTAATATACGAGTGCCACCAGCGCCTCAACCAGGTGGGTAGCCTCAATAACATAACCATTCAATGGATCAAGGGACACAGCGGTTCGCTAGGTAATGACGCAGCTGACGAACTTGCCAGAAGGGGGTCGAGCGTGGCACCAGTGGGACCTGAACCCATCGTGCCACTCCCCTTTGGGTACTTACGCACTCTGGTAAGGAAACGCACCAGGGACCAACATTACAAACTGTGGGTGGACCAAGGTGAGTGCAGACAGGCTAAGGAAGCCCTCCCTACAATTGATGGCCGCCTTGCGAAACAGGTTCTCCGACTAACTAAACAACAGTTGCGTACAGTTACAGCAGCTTTAACTGGCCACGGGTCATTTAATAAACACCTCTCTGTCATAGGAGTCACAGACAGTCCGCTGTGCAGGGCCTGCATGGAGGACGACGAAACAGCAGCTCATGTGCTTCTAAACTGCCCGGTGGTCGCCACGTACAGGGCAAAGTACTTCGGTAACCCAGGTACCCTACGTGAGATTGTCAGCAACACCAAGGCGTTGCTGGCCTTCTTCGAGGAGCTGGGGTGGATCGAATGATTGATTTTCCCACCCGTACGCAAAATACGCGCATTGACGTGGAGTTGCGGACACCAGCCCGTATTACCTATTACCTATTACCTACCTATTCCAAAGCTGTTTTGTGGTTCACATGTGTTCACACAAATGAAGCTAGTTAGCTTCATTTGTGTGAACACATGTGAACCACAAAGGAGTATACAAACGTATTTTAACCGACTTGAGAGGCTAATTTGAATGATGAATAATAATAATAATTTCTTTACAAAAAATAATAATATCGCATCAAAAACAAAAATGTGAAAATAGGAGACAAGTTCAATATTAAGAATATATATGTGGTTATCGACTTCGCCGACAAAAGAATTAAGATCTAAATGGGTGCCAAGTTCTTTATGTAATCCTAAAATTTATTTATAAAAACTTACAACATTCTAAAATAAATTTAAAACAATGTTTGCTATTTAAAAATATAACTTCTTTTTGAACAGTATAAATTGAACTATAAGATAAATTCAACACCAATAAAATTAAGGTTCTAATCAGAATCGATTCTAAAATGGCCTCCTTTCTCATAGATTTTAATCTGCTCTCCAAATTGACATAAGCACCTGCCAATACAGCTGTCAAACCTAGTATTGTAAACAACCATAACATTTCGAATAATTTACACGAAACTTGTTTTATTTTTGTTAAACAAAGTGATCTTATGTATTAATATCCATGTCTTGCGATCCGCCGAAAACCAATGCCGACACCAAGTGGCCTTATCAGGAATACTACATCGGGGAGCGAGATGAGGAGAATAGAAAGAATGGGAAGGGATCACATCACTGGAGTGGCGCCGAGGTTACTGTATTACTATAGCATAACCTAGGCAAGATATTACCTGCCGGGGTCGCGGATTGTTCGAAAGAGTTACCGTGGCCCTGGCGCACAGGCAACTGAAGGAACACGGGTGGGTTTTAGTAAGAGTCTGACACGCCCTTCCGCTCCGTCCAGAGCGGGAGAGGTCATTTGATGATTTAACAGCCAAAAAAAAAAGGCATGATATTACAGGCACGTAAGATATTTCCGACAGGACTGGCAAAAAATAGAATTGGGTGGAAATGAAGGCCTTTGATCTACAGTGGGTCAATACAGGCTAGGTAGATTGGATAATTTTTATTATTATTTTTAAGTCTCTTGACATTTCTCGGGACCCTGCGGTCCCGGACTTTTAGAAGGCGTACGAGGGGCCGAAGTCAACTCACAGAGGCCCGTTAGACGTTTTTAATTAAATGAAGCACCTACCGACGATTACCCGTGTTCGGACTATGTAAGTGCACCCAAGGTGAACCCCGGGTTGGTGTAGGATTATTGCAGGATATGGAGGATATTGTACTATGGATTTGGGTAGTTTAAGTGGACTTGTTATCTAGTAGTGACTATAGAAAGGCTATGACCTCTGCCTGACCGAAGTTTTATAAAAAATACACAGATAAAATAGCAGGGGGTGACTTGCACACTTAATAATGGGCCCCCGGAAATGGTCACTAGTACATAGTATCTTAGCGACAAGGAGGCAACATGTCGTGAGTGCTTATGAGGAGTGGAGAGGTATTCCACGGCTATCAAGCCAATCCCGGTAGTACGAGTCATAATCCCTACCAGCATCTTACTGGAATACTTCCTTCCTCTGAGCACTTTTGCTCTTGCGAATCTCCACTCAAGCCAGCCAATAAAGGCAAGAAAGAGGTGGGCGCTCTGTTCCTCGTCATCGTTCACTCCAGCCGGCCAATAAAGGCAAGGCAGACGTGACGAACAAGACTTCTCGCGGGAGATAGGGTCCGTGAGGTCGCTACTGCCCAACAGCTCGCCACATGCTGCCTTGCGGGTTTCTGTATCTGTCTTGGTCTGGCCCCTCACCCTAGACCTGTTTCGACAAAGTATACCGGCACAAACTTAGAGTTCAGGAGAGATACGGCGGCGGTGGGGTTATTGTTTGTATTATTTCAACTTTGTTCCTGGGTTTAAAGATTTATATTGTTAAAAAAATATATATTATAAATAATTTCATTTAGAATAAAATTTTATATTATTTAGAAAAAAATATATATTATGATAAAATTAGTACCTATATAAACTTTTATTAGATAATTATTTTTAATAAAACTAATTAAAAGGAATTCGGCAAATTTTATAACGCACCTGCGATGCCTCTGGTAGTCGTCAGGTGGGTCACAAGCTTAATGGGGGCTATCGTCGGGGGGTATCGTTATCGGGGGTGCTCACCAGTTGGCGCCACTGTCGAGTAAGGTCCTGTTGCCGTACTTTTATTTGATGTTTTGGATATGTTCAAGTACCCTTATATTCATAGTATGTTTATTTTATTACGTTATAAAACTTCAAATGAATGTTTAGATTATAATGTTCCTAAAATGTGCAAGCATGAAGCAGACAAATCTTATTCTTCCTTCAAGTGCTACCAAATTAGATCCTAACTTTTTACTTAAATCTTAAGCTATAATTAATCAAGAATGGCAGAAACATTACAGCTATTATGAATCATTCGTTAAAATCCGTGATAAAAAATCCCGCAAACAGTGAACATTCAGTACATATTTTGACATCTAGAGACCTTACTCTACACTAGCGCCTCTAGCGGCGAACTCAAGCGCGATAGCCCTCATTGCATCAAAAACATATAGTATAGAAAGGCTTACTATCACCATATTATGAATGTATTGTAATACGCATGCTGAAATGCTCTCCATTAGAAAGTATATATACTGGAAAACGTTTCGTGCATGATAACCCAATTTCACATGGAACGGCTTTCTTTGAGCAATCTACGGAATCTGCCCAGCTAGAGTGTCACAGTCCGTTAAAGTTTATGCAAAAATCATCAAAGTTATTAGTTGTAAAATGAAGTTCGTAGTTCCTCTTTGTTTATTATGTAAATGATAAATTTAAAATTTATAAAACCCCCGACACAAACAAAAACCTCTAAAATCGGTTGAACGGATTTTCTTAATATATATTTTTTTTATCTAAGTACATTTCCGATCAAGTCACCATTCAAACAAAATAAAAACAAAATGGGTTCAGCCGTTTGGGAGCTACGCGGCTACGATGCCGCAGACAGACACACAGATACACACGTTAAACTTATAACACCCCTCTTTTTCCGTCGAGGGTTAAAAAGGAGACAGAAGTTCCACCTACCCCGATGGAATATAAACCTTGTTGTAAAGATTTTTCTATTCTAGTACCAAAGTTTTTATTCGGAATCGGTAAAGGCGTAGGTGGCCGATGATTTGTTGTACCTATTTAGCTGTATGCATACCGGAATAGCAGTGGTGGCCCAGTGGTAACAACCGCGACTTACGAGTTGTAGGTCGGAGGTTCGAATCCAGACAAGCGCTTTAGCAAAATCAGTCTATAACGTTCCCGCTGCTGGAACACAGGCCACCTCTCTGTGAGAGCGAATGGTAGTAATCCACCATTCAGGCCCAGTGCGGGTTGGTATCAGACAGGCGCTTTACTTTGTGTAAATTATTTCATCACCACTGTTCTCAAAACGGTGAAGGAAAACATCGTTCTAGAAACAAAATTCGAAGACATATGACATCAACCAGCCCGCACTGGGCCCGCGTGGTGGATTAAGGCCCACTCCCTCTCACCGAGAGGAGGCCTGTGTCCCAGCAGTGGGAACAGTATAGGCTGATTACGCTTATGCTATGCCTATGCTAGTACATTCCTACCTATGTCGTTGATCATTTTTCCATTTCCCATCTATTTTCAATCTTACAGTCACTAGAGTGGTACAATGGCCACATGCTACGCGATACGATGCATGGTGACGGTGACTACCGCTGGCGGTACCTAGGACACGGCCACTTAGCCACCACCTATGAGGGCCGGTTCTACAACAACTCCATGCACGGCTACGGCCTCATGTCCTATCCTGATGGACGCGTATTTAATGTTAGTATCATTGGTTTTTATTTTTCAGTGAAAATGGTTACTGACCTGTAATTAATAAGTAATAATTGCAAGACACATAAATATCCTCTTCTCTGGTTCAATTCAGGGTCTATTTCATAAGAACTTGCGCTTTGGTCCTGGCGTGGAAACCCATGCATGTCTTCGAGAAAACGTAGGACTATGGTATGGGTACCAACTCATTCGACTGGCGTGGCGGCCAGCAGTACCCAGCGTGGCCATCGACCTGGTGTCGACTCCCATTGGAGCTAACACGATCATGCCGCATCGGATACTGTTGACGAACAATGTTAAGATTGTTAGTAGATTATTCTAATAACATTACATAACATCTAGCCTCTAGGTATTCCTCTTTAACCCTGTGCCACAGATTAGGACAGATAGTTCACTCCATAGGAAAAGATAGATACCTAACCCTATAATTATCTATAAAAATATTACAGGGGGTTGTGCGCGCTAAAATGTACCTTACGCGGACGCCCGAGAGTATCTACTGTCATCTGCCGCGATGTCGGGCGATCACGTGCATTTTTGAACGCAACGCTAGGGCTGTCTATGCTAAGAAATTATTACACAAAAGAATGGGTGACTAAAAACGGTTTTTTTTTGCATTGAAAACAATATTTTTATTTATTGAAAATCACAAATGCCTCACTTTAATATAATGGTCAATAAACTTTTTAACCTTCCCGTAAATTTCGATTATTAAATTTAATCGTAAAAATTCTAAATCGTACAAATAACTTTAACAAGTATTCCTTAAGAAAACATGTACATACTCGTAAATGTGTAATGTTCGCTTCCTTTAGAATGTTATACAGGGTGCTTCCTGGTCGGCTAGTTAATGTTTTTTCAAAATTATAAAAAAAATAATGTTTCTAATTCTCTAAACAGTCGTCTACACTGCAATATGCCCAAGATAAAGCCATTATTATAGGCGCGGGTGCGGTACGTACACTCGAACAGGCGCGTGACAACCGACTAGATTTTGTTCGCCCGGGTGAACGCGAGCTGTTAGGTACGTTAGCGCCTGACCTCGAACGAGTGAACTACCTGTCCTAATCTGTAAATGTGCTCTTCTAATTAAATAAATATATTGTAAGTTGGTTGAAATTTTCTTCGATACGTAAGGTACCTGCTTATGTCTCCAGTAAAGACTTTCCCTGTCGAAAGCATCGAGAGCATAATATTCATAATTATTATGAAACGTGAGATTCAATCATTCGTTGTGAGGGAAGATAACAATATCCCGTTCGACGGTGAAGGCTTAATGGGAGTGGTTCTGTGTGAAAGATTGATATACATAGGTATATATTCAGTCTCATAATAAACTGGAAAATTCCAGTAATAGTTGAGGTAAACCCACGTTAATTAACAGTAGTTTTGTCTCATTAATCTGTACATACAAATACATAAAACTGAAGTGTCTGTTTTTAATATTAAAATGACCGCTTGTTACTAAATACATATGGATGTATACACGGTACACATACCAAAACAACATTTTTTACAATTTTTGTCTGTCTGTCTGTTTGTTCCGGCTAATCTCCGAAACGCCTGGACCGATTTTGACGGGCCTTTCACTGGAAAATAGCTGATGTTATAAGGAGTAACATAGGCTACTTTTTGTCTCGGTAGCACGTTCCTGAAGCCGCGGGCAGCAGCTATTAACAATAGAAAAGATCATATACGATCTAGAGCCTCAATCACCTCTTTACAGATCGGCGAAGTAAACTCAGCATTAGAACTGCTAAAACAATCTGGTTGTGAGCCACTAGTGGCTGCAGACAAGTGGTCGAAGCTCTACCCAAAGAACTGCACAGACACGTCGAGCCAACTGTGCCAGGTCGAGGCGTTCGATCGGGCTTACTATGTCAACGAAATTAATACGCTGAATGAGGTTATAGCTGTTGGGCCGGATACGGTATTATTACTATTAATATATATTACTATTACTATTCAAATCAGCACCCTAATTGCGTAACACACTATCAATCACAATTTCAATAATTTTGATAATATTGACCACTTGCACTTATTTAAGCGGAAGCTAAAGAAATTTCTAACTGATAAAGTGTATTACAGTGTGAAGGAGTATCTAAAAGGGAATCCTTATGGCCAATCATATTAATAAGATATTCAATAATAGAAATGACATGTGTAACTCACAATTATTATTTATCTAGGACTTTTATTTATTTATTCACTATTTACTATGATATTTATTTAATTAATGACTACTAGATACTTCTCGACATTGAAAAATAAAACGGTTAAAATGATTTTCCAATTTAATAATTTTGTAATATTTATTGTTATTCAGCATGGTATTTTGATAATAGATTGTTAATTTATGTGTAAAATTTTGCATGCCCCAGTGACGACGACAGAGCATGGAGAAAATTATCATCACACCTCACTTTATACCTCTACATCTATACCTCTACCCATGTTGGCAAAAAATAAATGATTTGATTTGATTTGAAGCCTATTGCTAATCCATTGCTTCACAAGTTCGAAAAATTTGTTTGCTCAACAACGTAAATAACGCAATGAATGTTGTTGAACTGTCAAAAGGGAAGCTATTCCAACTGTTAGTGTGTTACGCAATTGCGTAACACTACAGTAGGAATAGCTTACCCCGCAGAACTAGAAATCATATTATATGTGCTGTTCACCCATAGACAATCTGTTAGCAATATTTAAGAACCTTTCAGAAACTGTGTGTGATCCATTTTTTTTTTAATTACTGTGAAAATTATTTTACGGGTAATGAAACTACGGGTACGGGTGATGAATGAATACTTATTGGGCCACGTTCTAGTCTTTACTCATCCCGAGGATACCATAAAAGCGACTTACATCCGGTTTCCGAATTGAACATTCGAAGTTAAGAACTTGTCAAACTCCACTATAGCATTACTTAAAGTAGATCTTTGCAAAAAATCTAAGTGAATTTCGCGGGCAACATTGAACGAACCACCTTCGATGGACACTGAACGAGACTCAATAGAAGTTTTATTGTTACCAGCTTTTGCCCGCGGCTTCGCCCGCGTGGAGGTCGGAAATTATCCCACGGGAACGTACTACCGGGAAAAAGTATTCTCAGGTATCAACTATCTGTGTTCCAAATTCCATCCAAATCCGTTCAGTAGTTTTTGCGTGAAAGAGTTACAAACATCCACCCATCCTCACAAACTTTCACGTTTATAATATTAGTAGGATAGGATAGGATTACGTCTGAGGGCGTTTAGTGTCCCACAAAGTGTTAAGTAATGCTAAAGTAGAATTTCACGAGTTCTCAACTTCAAATTCTCTATAAAAAAACCGGGTAGTTATAAGGTTTAAATATCAGGCCCATGGGTCATTCACGGCATCGCTAAGAAACCGATGTGTCCTAATTGTCCTTAGGCAAGTGAATCGACAGTAAATAAATTATAATAATAAGCATTAACAAACTTCTTACCCAGGATAGCAGCTCTGAAATTAATGACCCCAATAAAACGACTTATTATGCGTGGAACAATAACAAAATAAT
This sequence comes from Dryobotodes eremita, assembly GCA_917490735.1. Lineage (NCBI taxonomy): Eukaryota > Metazoa > Arthropoda > Insecta > Lepidoptera > Noctuidae > Dryobotodes > Dryobotodes eremita. The sequence goes on along the minus strand of OU823243.1, from coordinate 20,146,847 downwards.
CATTCACATGATGAAGCATTGCTTTACTCACGAAGAGCAGAGGGGCAAGCATCGGCTCAGCCTCGAGAATATCCTCAGTGGGCCTAGGTCCTCTTTTAAACAAGCTGGCAAGCATGAAATGGATTGCAGGTTTGTACATAATTAGCCTAATGCTTCTTATATTGGGTCTTCAAAACATGCCACTATGGTTTTGGTTGTGAAAGGCAAAGGCACAAAGCCTCTATAATTTTCGAACTTTCAAGTTAGTGCCAAGTCAACCCGCACTAGGCCCACGAGGCGGATTACGGCCCACTCCCTCTCATAGAGACGAGGCCTGTGTATGTGTCCCAGCAGTGGGCACATTATAGGCTGATTATGTTTATGCATTTAAATGTTCGGTTCTGTATCTGTTCGTATGTAGCGAAGGTAGTAAAGAAAATGTTTAATGAACCACGTAATTTCAGGACTTTATTAATGGCAAGTTATTTGGGGTACATCTCGAATGTTGCCACGTTTATAAATGAATGTGACGTCGTGCCGAACGTCACTGATGTACAAGGAAACTCGGTTATAATGTACGCAGCAGTGAGTATGACTTAAAAAATTAACTATGGTACGAAAAGGGTTACGAAACCCAGATGTTTCACGCCGGCAACTCTGATCAGACAATTTGTTATCACACTTTATAATATATGTTGTTGTGTCAGTTTTTAATGATCCATTATATCGGATAAAGGAAGTGTTGATTACGAGTATCAGCAGATTTAAGTAGTAATCTAAGATCCCAGGTTAGGAACTACAGAGAAAGAGATATTAAATGCTAATCCAGGCAGGATTTCTAGCTTCAATCAAATCAGCGACGTGACTGGATTGATTCACGGCCACTTGTGTAGTTATAACCAAAGCATTTATATCAATTAAATCATTACAGGCACTTTTGAATTGTCAAACGAGTCGGTTCTTCAGTGCCCATTCCAAAGCGTAGTAGGTTTCTATGGATAAGAATGGGCAAGGAACTTCATGGACTTCTTTTAAATAATATTTTTACAAAATATTAGTTACATCATAATACTTAAGCTTTATTGTCAGTGTGGGGATCAACCAGAAATAATACATTTCCTGGTCGAAGCCGGCGCTGAGATTGACGCCTACAATGACGCGTGCTGCACACCTCTGGGCATCACCTTGTTAAGATACGCGATGGAGAAGCGGGGTGTATCATACAATGCAATGTTCCAGGCTCTGCTACCACCCCCCACTGCTGTAGGACCTCGTAAGTATAAAATACTTTTTGAAGGAAACATGGAAGCCTTTTAGTAGCCAGATCAATAAAATGGTCAGTAGAAGGGTAGCACAACTCAGTTACGAGATAAGTAACAACTAAAAAAAAAACGATTAGGTTTAAGGCTCGTACACACAGGCGCGACGCGACGCCTGACACAAAAGCACTGCGCGTCGCGCGACGAGCGGCGCCTTTGTGTAGCGCTGCCGCGTCGCACCTGTCTGTGGGAGACTTTACTCATCAGAATCGCTATTTAGATAGGTTTTGCAAAAATATTGGTTAAATTCTAGCAATGCCGGATGAAAAGATACTTGAATGGAAAATTTCCCGAGAAAACCAAGATATGCCAGCAGCGAATGGGTCAAACACAGGCAAATCAAATTATAAACAGAATATGCAGGGTAAAAAGACTTCTGCAAAAGAAATGTTTTTGAGAAGGAAATCTGAGGTATTTTCAAAACAGGACTTAACAAACAGGCAAAAACCTACTGATAAGGATATAAATGCGAGTACTGATGCGTCCGCTGAAGATAAGCAAATGTATGATAATATTAATACTGAATATTTGATAAGAGTGGCTGAAGCGTTCTCAGTGTTTAGTGAGGTTAATCCTATACCATACATTTTTGAAGTACGCGACATGTATAAAGACGTAGAATTATTGAATGAAGAGGAAGCAAAAAAAATGGCAGACAGTAAGACTCTCAAGAAAACTGCATCCAAAATTATTAAAGAATTGCCGATGAAGGGTAGCAGAGTCACTCTGTTTCAGGATAAGGAAGATACCTTAGTTGATACTATAGAACAAAAGAAACAAGAAAAGTGAGTACATGTTCCATTTGATTTATAGATTAATGTTATAATTGTCTTTAAACGTTGTGCATCACTATGTCAATGGGTACACTAACTAGAGTGCTGAATTTTGTAGTTAGCAGGGCTAAAGGGAAATTAATGAGGAGTTCAATACATACTAAACATGATTATGATTAAATTAATTACTTATATAAAGACCAACCGTAGGTTTCTGTGATTGTCTTCGATAGAATCGTACCCGAATTCCGATAATAAATAGCATTAACTATGGTAATTAATCAGTTACGTTAGAAGTGGGTTTGACTTATCAGGTTGCACCTATAGGCACTCCCTCACCGGGAGCATTCCTATGCAATATAACAATCTAAGACTCCACTGTAATAGCTAGGGTTTTGCAAGTAGACTGTGCAGGCCATCAACTGTTAGGTAGTGTAGAGAGATAATTGAAACCAGCAGGATACGTTAATAATTACATACAATTGAATAAGTAAAAGTAACACGGCTAGGTCGCAGGTAAAGATTACATTACAGGCGAATGCTCCCGGTGAGGGAGCGCCTTGTTATTTAATTAATGTCGCTTTTATAACCTTTTTTATTCCTCCTGTCTTTTCTATGCATATATGACGGTGAACACAACACTTCATCTCTCCAGAAATATAATCATTATTTAATATAGTTCTTTGCTCTAGTTTCATCATTATTTTGTATATATACAGGATGGCATGGGACATCTACGCGCAAACCTAAACCATGGATTCAACACATGATTCTAGACGGGAGCGTAGAAATTTTTGGTCAGTTTTTAAAATGTATGGAACAGCTGATTTTTTTTTTTTAATAACCGACGAAATATTTCAACGCAGTTGGTCCACAATCATGTACTGAACCTATGGTAACCGTTGTGCGTCGATTTCCCTACCACCCTACATATATTAGTATATGCTTTATTTATGTATGTATTTATTGTACTTAAGTGTTAATTACACAATACAGGCTACTCGTAATATTGTATCTCCTTCGCCCTTTAAATCCATCCAAAGGTCATTTTTAAAAGATTGCTTTTAGCGATGAGGCCGCCTACTTTAATATCTGTATTTCATATGGTGTACCTACATAATAAAGAGTACCCATTTTATTCTATTCTGTTCTAGCACTTACAGTTTATCGTCAGCTGTGTTCTAGCACTTACAGCTTATCGTAAGCTGTGTTCTAGCACTTACAGTTTATCGGAAGCTGTGTTCTAGAACTTACAATTTATCGTAAGCTGTGTTCTAGCACTTACAGTTTATCGGAAGCTGTGTTCTAGAACTTACAATTTATCGTAAGCTGTGTTCTAGCACTTACAGCTTATCGTAAGCTGTGTTCTAGCACTTACAGTTTATCGGAAGCTGTGTTCTAGAACTTACAATTTATCGTTAGCTGTGTTCTAGCACTTACAGCTTATCGTAAGCTGTGTTCTAGCACTTACAGCTTATCGTAAGCTTTGTTCTAGCACTAAGTTTAAGTAGTACTAGTTTATCGTAAGCTGTCTCAACATTTTTGCGTATTTTAGGATGTCTCGGATAATGTTGACGATCCTACAGCTGTTGTCCGATGGTGCGGACCCTCTTAAAGTCCGGTGTCCTCAACCACCGCTGTTCATTGCTGCCGTGTCCGGTTGTGCTGAACTAATAGAACACTTATTCATGAATGGCGCTGATATTAATGAAGTTTACCCACAAGTAACTAATTTATTCTTAATTTTGTTTTCCGAAGTCGGTTAAATAGAGATATTTACTGATATCCAAAGTCAAAGTCAAATAATTTATAAAAGGCACTTTTGAACGTCAATATTTACATTAAAATAGAATTGACTTTAGTCATCCATTGCAAAATGTAGTTTCGTATGGAGAAGAACGGGCAAGAAACTCCACCTAAACTCTTTTAAAATGTTTTACAATATTTTGTATAAGTACATTAATTAAGGTGCATTCGGGTAATTACGAAAGGATTTTTGAAGAGTTGGCGGGACGTTCATATTTTAATATACCACTCAGAATTGGTGGAGCTAATGAAACTAATTTAGGTCACTTAATTTACTTGAATAGACTGCCTAAAGCTGTGTTTCGAAGACTTTTAATAATATCCTTGGTATATACAAGTGTTTAAAAATCCGATTATTTTTATTTGTGTACAAGTGCAATTCTGAAGTATGTTCGGGTAATTCTGAATGACAGTTAAAAGTGGTTTTCATATAGTTTTAGCATACGGACCATATTGCTTTTTCGTTCAAAATTACCTTCAAAAAGAAATATTTCTCGATTTTGACCTCTGAGTAGCCTAAACATATTTATGTGATATTTGAATTTCGGAATTACCCTACAAGTTGTCTACGGTAGTCAAACTTTTAGTAAGTAGGTACACCATTTGTACTAGTTATAAAGATGTTTGAAATAAAAGTAAAAATTCAATATAATAAGGTTTAATCAAAATGAAGTAGGTAAAAGGAATCAATCATTAAGATTCAACATAAAATATATTAAAGTAAGAGATACATTCATGTAGGTAAGAGTAATAAAATACTATATTATTTTATACGATATAAATGGCATATGTTTGGCTAAACAATTACGATATTTCACCTTATATAAAAGAGAGCATTTTATTTATTTAAAATGAAATATCGTAATTTTTTATTTTTACGTTATGTCTGAATCAAAAAAATCTAGCCTGTAGATTCCAATAAAAAGTTTACTTATCAAACTTTCAATAATTATTCATAACAAGTTTTTTTGTTATTATTATAATATAATTTGTTTTAGCACCTCCTCCCTTGAAAGGCCGAACCCCCACTTTTCCATAGTTTTAATTGCGTCGGCCAATCAATTTTCTAGTTCCCATGGAATAGCTAACGGTCTACCTACAACATTCATATTACAAGTTTCTTTGATCTTGTCATAAAGTGATGTTGAGGGTATTCCGCACTTTTGCGCTGCAGCGTACATTGATAACCCATCGTTTTTAACTTCTCGAACTGCATTGGTTATATCTTCTTGTGTGTATCGGGGTGTTTTCTTTTATATATTTATTAGGCATGTTCCTGAAACAATTAAAATATAGTGTTCTGACCATCTATAACACTAAACAGTCATATCGATCAAAACTCTTATAATACATTAGAAATACACCCAAAAAACATCTAATATCCTAGCCTGGGTCAACTCAATCTGTAAATAAATGAATGTGTTTTGTATATGTATTTTATATTATATTATTGAAATGTATATTATATATTATTGTCTCTATGTAAAAGCCTGCATATTTACTTATCACATCAAACAAATTCTTTCATTTAACAAGTAGACAATTTAAAATAGGTTGGTGTACATTGAATAGGTGTAACTGAAAGAAAATAGCAATTAAAAAATCTATTTAAAAAAAGAAACTTAAAGATTGGAAACCACTGACTATTTCTTTGGAAAATCAATATCGGGTAAATCTGAATGGTTCATAATTCAGAATTATCCTAGTCGACTAATACCGAAAAAAATACAAAACTTTGAGCTAGGGTGTCCTAAACCTACTCAACAGTGCACTAAAACGAAAATCTATCGAATTAAAAAACCACCAGTTAAAAAACTTACTTGATTTCGTAATTATAGACCTTCGGGTAAATCCGATAATCCAAAAAACGCGCGAAATATCACTCGTTCGCAAAAATGTCGCGTGACACACCAACGCTCGCTCATAGCCTCTTGAGCCAACTGAAGCGCGGGAGCTTACTAAGATGGCGGTTAGGTGAATGTTGCTAGATCCAATAATATTGCCGCGATTTCTTGAAATTTGTAATTATTGGAATATCCCGATTTTCGGAGTTAGCCGAATGCACCTTATATAATTATAAGTGAGACCATGTAAAGACGATGCACCTAGAATAAAATTACTATACCACAATAAATAAAAAGAAGTACAAATGAAGCAATAACAGATAAATTAATTATGTGATAGATTTATGGTGCTCACATATTTACAAACATTGTAAAAGTAGGTAAACGATTTTCCTAAAATTTTTACAAATAAAAAGTCAGTGTGTGAGTTAAAGTAATCACAGAATGTAAATCAATGTCATAAAAATAATAAATTATACAATTAAATTAGCAACCAGTTTCATTTTGTCTAGACTCTAGATTGTCCTATGGAGCAGGACCAGCATGTTTCGAAGCATTCTTATCTTGGATATAATCCTCAAATTAGAGGATTATATCCAAGATAACTCTTTCCCTCTCGTTTACAAAGTAAACTTTTAATTTGAATTTTAAATTTTCTTTCATTAATTGCAATTAAGTATCAAGTGATTTTGTTGTAACGTTTAACACGGTATACCCCATAGATATCCGAGAGATATGCCTTTACTCTATATTTGCTCAAGTTTAAGTGTCGCCACCTTTTCCCCACTCCTGAAACTCACACATAAACAAAAGGAATAGATACGGCACACATGATGCTTTTTTCGCATACAAGTAAGAAAATATGCGTAACACTTTTGTGCTATTTTATTGCACATATGCTCAAAAGAGGCGGGCACTAGAAAGTATAGATACAGTCACTGAATGCACACATGTAATTGTAGCATCAACTAGGGAAGAGGGTTGGTATAAATATGTGATCGATAAAAATATCGATGAAAAGCGACTGCAAAAGAAGGTGTGTTTTGGACGTATTTTGTATCGTTTATTTTTTCTGCTTTTCGATGTGGAATATTAAAACACCAATAACAACAAAACAAGTAAAAATATAATATTTTCGTTTGCAAATAACATTTAAGGAAATTAGTTTCTTCAGTTTCTCTCCTACTTTAAATTAAAATTATTCAACTATCACACATAAAACAACAATTCATATAGGTACTTATTGAACATAAAATCAAAATCTAAAGTCATTTATTCAAATTAGGCTGAGACTCAGCACTTTTCGAACATCAAAATTACATAAGACAGTCACCCAAAAACACCCGCCCTTCATCACTTCCTAGTGCATTAGCAAACAAACTAGCGCAACAAACTTCCCAGCAGCACATATAGTTTTGGAGAATGAAGACAATTGGTTTGCCTAAAACTTTTGCACATGCAATAAAAGTTAACTTACAGTTTCAAATATGTATCTTAATTTGAGTGTAGGTACAGCCCACTCAAAAAGCCTGCGTTTTTTCGCGGACGGCTTAAAACGAATCTTCTTGAAAGTGGGAAGAACAAATTACACTTTGATTTGAGGGGAACCAATTATTTTCTCTGCCTGTTGCATATATCCATTTATTATTAGTTTCTGGATCTTTCGGGAAACTGAAATAAAATATGATCATTCTTGTAAAACAGCACCCTAATTACGTAACACACTATCTATCACAATCTGGATCATTTTGAAGCTTAATGCTAATCCATTGCTTCATTAGTTCGAAAAATTTGTCTGCTCAACAACGTAAATAACGCAATGAATGTTGTTGAACTGTCAAAATGAAACCCGTTTCTACTGTTAGTGTGTTACGTAATTACCCCGCAGGTTCTTAATATAAGTTTTGATTTAGAATAACTAACAATTATCGATATCTACATCTCAGCGCTGCGCATCACTAATGCGTCGCCTTGACATGCGTCAATCATTAGGCAATAAGCTGACGCATGTCAAAAATATTTCACAACCAAATAATTTGTAAAATCCTTAAATATTGTAATTCATTCAGTGATTTTTTACTTACCGGTGATAAGACACGCCACTTGTCCTAAGGTTTGTTGTAATTGTCCTATTTTTGCAAATAAGGACGGAACAATTCGGCATTTTGTAAAAATATGATATCACACTACACGTTCCGCTTCAAACATTTGACTAAACGATGCTCACCGAGTCATGCGTATTTTGGGTCAGTATGACCTAACAGAGGCGACATGTGCCACGCCTCCAAGCCATATCCCTCGATATCCGTGGTATACCCTAATACTCGTAAGATGTATGTAGTTTAGCTAATCTAAAAAATGGTTGATCTATTTTATCTTTATTTCTAGAATTAAAATTATGTCTACCACTCATTTTAATAAAAAGATGAAGATGTTTTCTTACATAAATAATATTTTCATAAATGAATTGGCAAGGTACCGTCATAACATTAATCTTTTTAAATAGTTATCTGAGAGATTCGCGGCGACGACGTAGAATATAAATGGCTCTGAAATCTCTGTTTTGCAAAATACTTATGGATTCAATTTCAGCAGCCCGACTCCACAGTAAAATGCCATACGACATAAGTAATCGGAACATAGGAAGTAGCTAAAATAGACCAAACGCGCGGTTTCTACATCTCCGCGGCGGTGAGCGGCGTAGTGTGAAAACAGCCTTACTTTGAAGAGTATAATATAGAATGAAGTTCGATTATAGTAACCATACTTTTCTAATCCACAATGATTTTCTCAGGCGCATGGATACACAATTTTAGACATCGCAGTGAGCGGACCGCTGACAAACGACAACTTGGAGGTCATTCGTGCATTACTGGAGTGTGGAGCAGATCCAGACCGCAGGCTGAAGGTCCCTCCGCAACCAATACCACCCACGGCACCAACCGCTGCTCAACCTCCAAATATTATGACTGAGTTCGAGGGCCCAACTTTGTTGCATACGGTGCTTGCAAGAAAATTAGATTCTGAGGCAGATAATACTCGCGCCATTGACGTAAGTAAATAATAATAATCTATCATTCTTCCTGCACCATCTTGGGACACTGCGACGAAAGGCCCGGCAAAGGATTGAACTTTTTTAGGAGTTGAATAAGTTGATAATCGTTTCCTCATTTCTACTAAATGGAGCCTTTCAGTAAGTAGAAATGAAGGAACTACTACGTACTACTACTAAGTACTAGTTGGCTGAAAATTCCTCGACTGGAGAGGATTCCAGTCGAGGATTTCTCAGGAAACAAATACTTAAAATGCGGTTATTACAAATTTTTAAGCCGTGTGATAGTTTGCACCACTTCTGGGCCAAAAATCCTACGTGAGACTTTATAGCTAAGGATCGTTTTTTTTTCCAGCTTCGCAATCGACTCCTGGAGTTGCTTCTTCAATATGGCTGCGATCCGATTACCCAATACAAAGGTCGTTCAGCGGTGGAAGTGGCTCTGAATAAAAGTTTGGACTTATTTGACATCTTCTTAAAAAGCCCGAGGACTGATCTCAATGCGGTCATTAATGATTCTAATCAGACTATATTGGTGAAAATGTTCTCTCTGCCCTTTTGCAAAACCATCCCTCTCTCGGAAAAGTTACAAACGGTAGGTACCTACATACCTATTATTATGTATAATCTCATTCATTCGGTTTTTTCTAATTTTTGGAAACGCAGGGCATTCAATCAAATCCATAATACATATTTTATTAGCTGTAGTTAACTTATACAAAATGTTGACTTCTTTCATTATAATATTTTCAGCTGACGAATCTGCTCCTGTTTGGCGCAGATCCTTTAGTAAAGTGTCAGAGTGGAAAAGAAGAGTATGGAAACCTGTTCGTTTATTTAAAAAGCGTTTTAATTGATATAGATTCATCGCACGCTACTAAGGCTCCAAGTCCAATAGTGTCAAGTACTTATCTAATAACTAATATAATAACATTAATTATGGAATATAGATTTTTATAGCCTGTTTCACGACTCCTTCATCATTAGCAACAAAGGTGTCTCCCAGAAAACTTCCTAGATACAAATAAGGTGTCCATCTTGTATTTAGATACATATGTTGTAGAAGTGACTTGCCCGGGCTCGTGCTAAATAATAACAGGCGCATAGGTCGATCGAAAGGTTAAGCTACGCTAGCCTCGGTCAGTTCGTGGATGGGTGACCATCCATTACATATCGAGACCTCACCGTGCCTCGGAAAGCACGTTAAGCCATTGGTCCCGGCTGTCATTTGTAAATCGTCAGAAGCCCAAAAGTCTGACAATCAGTCTTACCAAGGGATATCGTGTTACTCAGTAATTGGGTTGTGGAGGTCAGATAGGCAGTCGCTCCATGTAAAATACTATATCCAGCTGCATCCGGTTAGACTGGAAGGCTACTTGGATATAATTGGGAAAAGACTAGGCTTCTTTTTTGTTGTTTACATTACGTACATACTTACCCTTGTGTAACAGACCCTTTACATCTTATCCATAATAATTTTGTGTGTGAATGTTCTTTTTGGTCTTCTGACATATTATACCTGAGTATAGGCGAGCACGTAATTTTTTTTTTTTTTTTTGTCTGGGAAATCAAATCAATTAGCCTAAGGTCAAATGTCACCTACACGTAATAAAACGAAAAGGTCTATTTATCTATGTAACAGTTAGATACTTTCGGACTTAATAAGCATAATCAGCCTATAATATTCCCACTGCTGGGACACTGGCCTCCTGTCTTCGAGAGGAAATTGGCTATAATCTACCACGCGGGCTCCGTGCGGTTTGGTAGATGTCACATGTCTTCAAATTTTTGTTTCTAGTACATGGGGGTTTCCTCACGATGTTATCCTTTACCGTTTTGAGAGCAGTGGTGATGAAATTATTTACACAAAGTAAAGCGCCTTCCTGGGTTCGAACCCACAACCTACAACTCGTAAGTCGGGGCCATTACCACTGGGTCACCACTGCTCAACCTTAGTGAAGTTTCAATTTACTGCTGTTGTAAAAAGTAGCAAGTCAATTACGAGGTCGACTTCACCGATATACTTAACTAATGTGAAGACATTGTAGGGACTAATAACATAAATTTGCGCCATTTTCGGATTACAGAGACTCCAAAAAATGTTAAGAGCGATGTAAAGTCAAAGAAAGCTGCGAAGCTTGCAGTATCAAAGAGTACAGGTACAAAGCAATCGGGAAAAATAGCTGATGATAGTCCAGGCGATTACAGACAAGCTGTCGACCTGGTTGTAGAGTGCGCAAGGCTGCTTTACATTAGATGGTTGCAGGCCACATTGTTGAAGGAGCTCATTGAAGTTGTTTACAAGTATGTATTGTTGAAGCGTTCTTTAATCTATTTTGCAATCCTAAATTCCTATCAAAGGATGTATCTTGTAGGTGCCTGCTATCCCACCGAGGGTGTCTTCACGTTGTCGTCATGGTGGGGCTTGCGTGTCTCAATGATCTTAGAGCTTTGCCGGTAGAGTTACTCATGTCGGAAAGGTCTAAGTGAGAGACCAGACTAAGAGAGGCATCGAACTTCTGCGAGGGGCGCACCGTTTGGGGATCGGACGGCTGAGGAGATAGTCACACTTTCGGACCATCGAGTTTTTTATGATACACTTCGCCCTTCAGACGGCCTGATCTATCCAAATTCTAGCCCACCGGCGCGGCGATGGGCCATCAAGCGGCTCAATCGAGACATGCTCTTCGCAGCTGCTAACGTGGCGGCATGGCCGGAAGATATTATTTCCCATGGAAACTCGCCCAATCCAAAGGAAGAGGCGGTCTATAAAATAAGATGGCGTTGATTTGTGACGCTTCCATGCTACGGGTCAGGTGCGCTCAGCGTCCTGGTGCGGTTAACTGGTGGTGGGAAGATATCGCGCAGTTGCGTGTTTACTGTCTTAGATCATGATAAATGATAAATGATAAATTATTTTATTTCTGTAAGTAGGTTTGAACAAACACTTTTACAAGTCAATCATGTTTTAAAAACTAGATGAGGTCGGCGTTTCCTATCTGACTACTCTGAGAAGAAAGGCCAAAACAAACTCAGAGGTCACAGTCTCTTTTAAAGTCCAGACATAATCTTGGTCAGATCATGTGAAGACCATGTAGATTTGTGACTGAAATGGTCTTTTGGGGAAAAACCACACAGATTGAGTGGACCTGTCCAGTCAGTGCACGCATTTGTCAGTAATCGTGTAGCGCAACTCAGAACTTAAGGAGCTCAACGCCATGCCAGTATCATCGCACCAGACGCAGACGACAACCGAGAGGAACGGAGGAGAAAATAGCCTTTGGCTATAGAATGTACCGGGAGGCGACAACGGATCTCCAACATGCCATCGCGGATGCCAGGCCAAGATCCTGGCAGGAGCTTCTCGAAGGGCTGGACAGACATCCATGGGGAAAACCTTACAAGTTGGTCATGGCCAAATTAGGATCATGGGTCCCTCCTATCACAGAAACCATGAATCCAAGTCTACTGGAGAGAGTTGTAAACACACTCTTTGCAGTAGTTAGAGACAGTCCATCGCCACTTTTGTCTTCTTCAGACGGATCTGACGAGTTGGTGGTGACTGAAAGCAAGCTAGACCGAGCCGTGAGACGTTTGGGGGCTCGTAACACCACGCTAGGCCCAGATGGTAACCCTGGTCGCAATTGGGTTGTGGCCTTGGCTGCTCTGCGGTACCGACTAAGACTGTTGTTCAACAGTTGCCTCCGTGATGGCGTATTTCCCTCCAGCTGGAAGGAGGCCGGATGGATGTTGAGGAAGGAAGGCAGGGCCTACGAGTCTCCCTTTGCATACCGTCCCATTTGCCTGCTCGACGAGATTTCTTAACCATTCGAAAGAATAGTTGCCGAAAGGTTCGTTGGACATAAATCACGGGTTGGTCCCGACCTCGCCGATTGCCAGTATGGCTTTGGGCAGCAGCGTTCTACTGTGGATGCGATCGTACACGTCCGCTCGCTGTCGGTAGTAAGTATATACCCGGGGTGGGGTGGTGCTAGCAGTAAGTTTGGATATCGTCAACGCCTTTAACTCTCAGCCTTGGGTTGCGATTAGGGCGGCACTTGTATATCACAGAGTGCCTCCTTACCTACAGTGCATCGTCGGGGCCTACTTTCGCGACCGGCACATTCGCTATGTGGGTCGAGACGATAGCGTTCATCGCAGGGAGATTACGTGCGGGGTTCCGCAGGCCGCAGGCAGCCACCCAGCTCGCTGGCCAGAGTGGGAATGCGCAAGTCCAGGTGGGTCGATACATTAAGTATCTCGGTCTAACCCTGGACGGTCGGTGGGGCTTCGAAGAGCACTTCGAGCGCTTTGTTTCCCTCGTTGGGAATGCAGTGGGTGCTTTGCGCAGACTATTGCCCAATCTCGGTGGACCTCGAGAAGAAATTCGCCACCTCGACGCGGATGTCATAAGATCGATGTTCCTTTATGGGGCATCTATTTGGTCAAATAGGCTGTCAGGCGTCCGACGCTGCAGGACTAAAATCAACAGCCTGCAGTGGAAAATGACTATTCGTATCGCACGAAGATACCGAACTGTATCATTTGAGGCGGCAAGTCTCCTTGCACGCTTTCCGCCTCTGGACATCTTGGCGACTTAGAGCGAGAGGGTTTATAACTGAATCCGTGCCATCCGCCAAGATGGCAATGGCGTGCCAGGAATTGCTGTTGTTCGGCTGAGGCGGCAGGAACGGCGACAGGCGTTCAAGCGGTGGCTTGAGTGGCTGCAACACCCGCAATATTCGCGTAAGCGCATTGTTGAAGCTATACTACCGCATTTCGAAACCTGGCTGAAAAGAGGCGAGCGCATATCTTATAGGCTTACTCAGGTGCTGACCGGGCACGGTTGCTTCGGTGAGTAGCTGAACAAGATCGGGCGAGAGGCCACGGCTAATTGCTATCACTGCGGAGGCGGCTTCGATTCTGCACAGCACACGCTCGAGGAGCGCCCGGCGTTGGCTTCTGAAAGACAGGTCCTGGTCGCCAGGATCGGGCGAGATTTGCCGCTACCAGCAGTAGCTGGGTCTATGCTGGCGAAGTTGGAGAACTGGAAGGAAATGGCTTCCTTCTGTAAGACGGTAATAGTCCAAAAGGAGGCTGCCAAGTGGAATCGTGAGAGGGCTAATCCCACTAGGAGAAGAAGACGTCGGGGAGGCGACCGCCCCACGCCTAAACTGCCGAAGCCCCGCCTGCATCGTTAAAGCAGGCGGGAATTTTGGGTCACAGGCGCTTAGAGTGGGGACTCTGTCCCACTGAGTGATTTCAGGGAAGGGGGGCGCACAGTGGTCACGTGCTGCCTTGCACACTTGCACAGTTAGGTTTCGGGGAAACCCCTTTACCCCAGAAAAGTGCCCTAAGAGGCCTTGTAAAGAGAGGATTTCGGATCGGTCTTTTGAGAGGTAACTGTCCCCTTTTATGTGCAGATGTAAACCACCGAAATCGCACACTCTCCGGTCTTATCCCCAAAGCCCGGGCGCCTTTTGAACGTTCCCAAAAAAAAGGTGCCTCTGTTAAAACAAGCCGGGCCCTAACCTCAAAACTTTACATAAAGAATAAATTTGTTTGTTTAGGTACAAACATCGCCATTGGACCATGATTTTAAAAGAACATAAGAATAAGAAGTGTACAAGCCTCTGGTTGACTGCGGTTCGCAGCCTGGAAATATGGGATGTCCTAAAAACAACTAGGAAAAAAATATACAAGGATGAAAAGATTTTAAAACAAGTGCTATGTATAATACACTTTTATTTTATAAGGACGAAAATCCTACGATTTAACTCAATCACAAAAGTTTGGCGACGTCCCCCTATCACGTTTCAAGAGAAAGAATTCATAGAAAATGAAGTAACGAACTTTACGCGTGAACATAGATTGGCTACTATGTCAACGCCGGACATGGTGCCAGCAATACGGCCGTACGTTACACCCGAGCTTATGGTCAAAGAGGTACCTATTTATACTTTTTTGCGTACATAGTATTTGTCACAGTGAGTTCAGCTGCTACAGGTTTGGAGATAAAAGTAATCTCGAAATTCAAACGTAAACCGTTTCAAGTGTAGAAATCGACGATCGACTGTCGCCGTTTTAAATCCAAGGTTTTCATCATAATAGGCTGTCTGTCTGATGTCACTTCGACCATATGCAGTTAAATAGTAAGTGGTTAGTCATAAATATGGATAAAATTGGTACCTAGTGTGAATGGTAGGGTAGGTACAAGAACTGAAGAACAGGATCCGAACTAATTAGCTACTTACAACTCTTTTCTGTTGTCAACTGCTTAGGGTATCTTTTCAATGAGTTTCTTTAGTCTACCGTTAAGATATTTTAATGTGACAATATTATATGTTTTCAGGAAGAAAAGTTCAACGTGTGCTTCGAATGTATAATGCCACTAGGAGCTAAAAAGATCCTGTGCGACTCATGCAATCTGATCGGTTTTTGCTCGTTTGAATGCATGAAAACGAACATTAATAGAACTAACTGTCATCCATGCAGTAACTATCTAAAGCAAAAATACTTCCCATCTCCCGAAGAGACTGAAACTAATTCTGAAGTTATTACCCAATTCACAACACACGACTAAATTGTCTTGCTTGTCGGTACCTAAATCTGTTTTATATTTTTCTACTCGTGCATAAAACTAATCTTGTGCAGTGATCAATGTAGACTGTAGATACTCAGGTACGTAAGAACATTTTTTCAAACTTAGTTCATAGCTGCATGCTCCACAAAAACAGAAATGGCACAAAAAAAATATGAGAACCCAAGATTTTTGCGCAAAATGTAATGGCAAAATTTACATCATACTGTCATAAGGCTAGCTGTCATTTTTATATTTTTAATCTGTATTTTCTGCTGGCTTTGTTATGGCGAGTTTGGGGCTTTCTTCAAAATAAAGATTGTAACAAATTTATATGAGATTTCTCTTCATAACAACACAAACTACTGCAATACTAATGGCATCTGCAGCGAAAAAGCTCAAGCTTTCAACAGCAGCTTCATTGGAGAGCAAGAGCAATGGAATTACTTCAAATTCAAATGTTGAAGAATTTATGAACAAGTTGCAAGCTAATCGCGAAGATACGGCTAAGTCAATTTTAGAGTATAAGTTCAATAAAAAACGTGTTAGAATCGTGTCTCAGGAGCAGATGGTCCCTGATAAGTGCGAGGGGGTGGTGTACTGGATGTCGCGAGACAGCCGAGTTCAGGATAACTGGGCCTTTTTGTTCGCACAGAAACTTGCGCTGAAAAACGAAGTACCTCTCCACGTATGCTTTTGTTTGATAGCCAAGTATTTGGATGCTTCTGTCAGACAGTTTGATTTTCTTGTGAAAGGTAAATAACCACTGTCACTTATTTACAATTCAAATAAATTAAAACATTTAGAACTAGAAATCGATTTATAAACTTACATATTTTTTACACTGTATTTTATCATATTTTCAGGTTTAGAGAAAGTTGCAGAAGACTGCAAGAAGCTCAACATATCATTTCACTTGCTAGAAGGGAGCGGGGCAGAGGTGTTGCCGCAGTGGGTTGTGAAACATAAGATAGGGGCTGTGGTCTGTGACTTCAATCCATTGAGAGTGCCGCTGGGCTGGCTGGAAGGCTGTAAGAAAAAACTTAAGAAAGATGTCCCGCTTATACAGGTAAAATTTTTTTTTTTTATTTCCTCTATGTCTAGGGCGGGGGTCACCAATTAGTTTTGCTCGGGGTCCGTTTTAAGAAATGAAATGACCATCACAGTCAGCGCAACATTTTATAGAAAAACATATTTATTAAACAAATGTAATTACGGAAATAACAAAGGTATTTTTTACATATCAAAATTTCATTTTTTGTTGTGGAATATCTGTCTGAAGTTTGGAGTAAAATTGGTGCAAATTGGACATTAAATCCTGGAGATATTCATCAGTAAGTCAAGATCGAAATTTATTCTTAATGAAGTTCATCTTCGTAAATATATGTTGACCCAAACAAAGTAAGAAGTTTCAAAGCTAATTTTTGTAGTTCTGGATATTTATTACCACACACAAACTTTATCCATTTTATCACGCTTGTTAGCTCGTTACTTCGCCCGGCCGTTTTTGAACTGACGTCAACAAAGACAATGCGAGGGATATATTTTTATTAAATTATGTACCCTGTAGTGCAAGTTGCTGTGTTCTCGCGATCCGCATAAAATTAATAAGCAGTCCGGATGCGGATCGCGGTCCGCCATTTGGCGACCCCTGCTCTAGGGTTTGAATATTAAAGAATCAACTGGCATATGAATTATTTTTTCAATTATAATTATTTTTGTTTTTAGTCTTCATACCAAATAATTCAACAAAGTCACGATTACTAATGTAAAACACCCTTACGGGAAATATGACAAAGTCACATTTTCTTAGCTTTAAATATGAATGATTGGTTTGAATGAAAATGAATTACTCATATTTATCATTGAACATTAGATACCTACACACATCAAGAGTGTTGCTACGAGTTGCATGTGTGCGTTCATTGTAATAGGTACCTATAACCAGATGGTGTTGGACAAAAAAGATTAGCAGGGTTGTCAATATTTATGTAATCGAATCATAAACTAGTTGTGAAGATGAGATACGATCAGGGCAGGTTTGATTTCGTGTTTGGTAAAATGCGTATGGATAATATGATTAAAAAGGATGAAGGGAACCTCATGTTACTCAATAATTCAACTTCTGAACACCATTCTGTCAAGTTTAGCTATGCAAACTAGATACTATCGTTGTAAAATGACGTCATTTTGGAATTTAAGAAAGACTTTTTAGTGTTTAAGAAAACTAAACAACTACGATACACATCAATATTTTAAATTCGTTTATTGATCTGTGCCTATTACATATTAAATTCAAAAAAGCCTTCTCTGGTTACTTATTTGGAATATCGAATACATATTAGTTACACGTGATGTGGCTATCCAGGCCGTTCGTTTCGCTTAGAAGAATTACTAAACTTAATAAAAAATCAATCAGGAAAAAGCAAATGATTTATAATGAATGAAATACAAAAAAATCCACGTTCTGTTACGTGCCTACGCATTATTTATCGTAAGGGCCGAGTCACACCGGAACGGCAGCGGCCGGCGGCGCCGCTGGTGGCATCGCGCGACCTCCAGACCCCACGCGCCTAGTCTCGTCTTGACTAGTTTAGTTTCTACATTCAGCGGGGCGGGGGTGAACAGCGCGCGGCCGCCCGCGGTGCCGCGAGCCGCCTCGCCTCGCCGCTGGCAGCCACGACCTTTTCAAGCTTTTCAAGCGATACTGGTCTTTTAAGTATGTAGAAAAAGTTTAAAATTATTTCACACTGAAAGTGCTCGCCGCGTCACTGCCGGCCGCTGCCATTCCGGTGTGACTCGGCCCTAAGTGATGACAACCCTGATGTTCCGAACAACTACAGACACATAGAACTCATTGTATTCAACTTGATGCCCGTCCGTGTCCGTGACACTACGCATGAACCTACTTAATAGCTCTATCTTACTTACCCAGTGACAAGCGCCAATGAGAGAGTACTCCGAGTCGTAGTAGGTGCACTTCACATGACTGTTGTAGGTAGGCAACTCTTGGGGGTTAGGCAACTCTGGGGTATGTTGTGTAGTAGTAACTTCGTAATGATATCGTTATTGATTAAATCCCGACTTGGTATTTTAACTTATTAATCACTCACTTTGATTTAACGGACATAATTATTAAATGAAGATTTCGATTTTTCTAGTACAGCAAAAGTGCGAATATTTCGAACGTGGCTCAGATTAATAATAACCTTCACCCAGTAATTAATTTAAACTTTAGAAATACGTGACAAACCTTAATGAATTATGCTTATTAATCGTAATAAGTTTAGTGTAAGGTCTAAGGAAGGAGGATGAAAAAATTGATAAAATAATGATCGTATCGCATCATCGCAGGGCTCTAGCGGTCCGGAGCAATATGTTGTCCCGTAGATTTGCGCGGTGTACAGACCAAGTAAAAGTAACACTTTTCAAGGCTTATTGCCAAAGTTTGTACACGGGCAATCTATGGGTCAGTTATACTAAGAGATCGCTGGATGTCCTGCGCGTCCAATATAACAATGCTTTCAGGATGTTGTTGAGGCTGCCTCGTTACTGTAGCGTGTCTGAAATGTTTGCGCAAGCCCGCACCGACGGCTTCTATGCAATTATACGCAAAAAAACTGCGTCGCTGAGGCTGTGCGCGTGCGCTGTGCGCGTGTGCGCTGTGCGCGTGAGGGGCAGTCGGAACAGCATCCTGCAAACTGTAGCCGAGAGCTTCGGCTCTCCGATTGTACAGCAGTTTGTGCGGAGATTGATTTTTACTAACACTAGGCAATAAGTTATTTTTTGTATGTTACTAACACTATATGGATATTTGTGTCCGAATTAAAGAGATTATTATTATTATTTATTTTCAAGCTTTTCGCATATCTCGGGACCATGAGGTCCCGGTCCTTTGGTAGGCATACTAGGGGCCGAAGCCAACTCGCAAAGGCCCGTTAGAATCTATAAGTAAAGGAAATGAAGCACAAGCCGGCGATTATCCCTGTATGCACTGTGCAAGTGCACCCAAGGACAATCCCCGGTTGGTGTTGGACTATTGCAGGATATGGAAACAAAAATAATTATTGAACTATGGGTTTTTGTGGCTAAGGTGGACTGGTTACCAAGAACTATGGGACGGCTATGGCCCCTGCCTGACCAATGTTTTATATATAAAATACACGGATAAAATGGCAGGGGGTGACTTGCACATTCAATAATGGGCCCCCGGGAACCGTCGCTAGCACATAGTGACGTAGCGACAAGGGGGCAACACTTCCTGAGGTGCTTGAGGAGTGGAGAGGTATTCCACGGCTATCAGAACAATCCCAGAGCCCGGAAGATGGTCAAGATCCCTACCAGCACTTACTGAAATACTTCCTTCCTCCGAGCACGTTTGCTCTTGCGAATCTCCACTCAAGCCAGCCAATAAAGGCAAGAAAGAGGTGGGAGCTCTGTTCCTCGTCATTGTTCACTCCAGCCGGCCAATAAAGGCAAGCCAGAGGTGAGGAACAAGACTTCTCCCGGGAGACAGGGTCCGTGGGGTCGCTACTGCCCAACAGCTCGCCACATGCTGCCCTGCGGATTCCTGTATCTCTCTTGGTCTGGCTCCTCACCCTAGACCTGTTTCAGTAAACTCTACCGGTACAGACTTAGAGTTCAGGAGCGCGCAAGCCCCACCACGACGACAACGTAGAGATACGGCGGTGGGGTTATTATTATTATTATTATTATAAGACTGTTAACTTTTTTGATTTGGGCTTAATTACTTTTTTACTGGTGGCCTATAAAATTTAAACATAGGTCCTTCCTTCCTTCTACCGCTGTTACCAGTTAGTTATTGCACCATTTTCACCATCGTAAAACGACGACTTTCAGTATAGTATAAAGTACTCTGTGACGACGACATAGCAAAACCGTTTGTAACCTATGGCTATAGTTTAAACTTAGCTTTTGTCTATGGTGATGAAAGTGTGCTTAGTTTTATTACCCGACTAGGGCAGAGCAAAGGTAGGGTAACGTTTTTTTTTAAAGAATGATTTAAGTAAATAAAATAAAAGTTGCGATGACGTTTTTGTCATGGTGCAACGCCAAATTGCTGTCTTTGCTAAAGTTAACTTTTACGATTAAGTACCTTAGCCGATCATTTTGGTACAGTAGTAGTTATAGACAGTTTTTCAGGTTTTCGTAAAAGCTTGAGGCGTGAACGTCCTTCTTACACTTAAGATAAGCCGCAAGCTTCTAAGACAATATTAAAGTTTTATGTTAACATAAGTTTTATTTAGTACTTTTTAGTTCAATAAAAGCTTGTTTTTAAAAAGGTTTTTTACTTCAATTTTTGTCCTAAATAAATTATAATTGATGATATCTTCGAAACTATGCATTTTTAAACCACATATTCTTGGACTTTTTGTATTATTTTTACTTATAGAATATAACCCTAGAGTTATGGGATATCAAAAATAACACGTTGCCGAAAATTTATCATGATTGAATACTTAATCAAAGTAATGTTCAAGTTATTGTCATGTTTGATAACTGCAGGATGGACATTTTCTATTGTTTTTTGGCTTTACTATGATTATGCTATCTTGGGAAAAAGAGAGGCCTTTGTCGTGCAGTGCGACAGCATAGGCTAAAAAATAATGCCCCTGGTCCACATTGTTACCAAGTTAAACTATGGTGAATATCATCAAAATTCAGCACTTATTGAAGGCCAAAAGTAAAAAAACTGCTCCTAGAACACTAACCTTACTTAATGAATACCAAGTGTTTGAGCTGAAAAGATGAAGTGGAAAAAGAAGACTCACCAGCAACACATACTCTGTCTGTTCTAACAACAATTTGAATATCAACAATACTTTTCAATCTTTCAGGTAGATGCCCACAACATAGTACCCTGCTGGGTGGCCTCAGACAAACAGGAGTACTCAGCAAGAACAATCAGAAACAAGATAAACTCAAAACTTGGTGAATACCTGACTGAATTCCCCCCAGTTATCAAACATCCATATACTGCCAAGTTTGAGCCAGAGGTAAGAGCGAAATATAGTTGATTGAATTTATTGTACACCCATTATCGCAAACAGCAAAGAATCTTGAATCAGAAAATTTTGAGTTTTTCTAGATTTAAGTTCCACCCACCCACACCTTTGTAGAAGAATGAAATCGAGGGTTTACGGGCTATTTGCATTAAGCGACATCCTGACCGATATTCAGTTGTATACATATTCGGAATCGCCAGATTTCATGGCGATCTGAGCCCTTTTTTGTCGCTTGAAACATCAATAAATTTAGGTCTAGTTTGAATCTGATTTGATTTATGCGATACAAATTTTATACAATTTTACAAAAGAGGGACTTCATATAGACAAAATATTTTGGATTTTGACTTAGCTGTTTGTCCTGACGTAAATTTATAAAAAAAAAATATTGTTGTTCCATACATTTTGACCGTGTAGGTATTGTACTATTGTATGAAACAACTGATATTTTTAGACAATCGACTAAAAATTTCTATGCTAGGTGGTCTAAAATCATTTGCTGAATTCATGGCCACAGTTTGCGCACTAGATAAAAAACACGTTGGCTTGAGAACCTCCCCCTTTTTCGTTGGTTAAAAATACTGATTTGAAGAAGTTATCTGCACCGCTTCTTTTTCAAAGGATAAAGTTGTATACTAACTTATTGTTTTGTTATACAATTCCAGCCCATAGACTGGGATGAAGCAATAGTATCCAGGGAGGCAGACAAAGACGTTGGCCCCGTAGAATGGGCCCGGCCAGGATATGATAATGCCCTGAAAATGCTGAAGAGCTTCCTGGACCAAAGGCTGAAGGTGTTTGCCACAAAGAGGAATGATCCTACGAAAGATGCCCTGAGTAATTTATCACCATGGTTTCATTTTGGTAAGTAATTTATGTATTTGTTAGATAATAATGAAGAAAACATAAAATAAGGCTGTAAGTCAATGACTGACATTACCAGAGATCGGTACATTTACTTTAATAGTGGAGAATAATGCAAGAATAGTGGACTTTTGAGAAGTGACTTTAGAGAGAATTCGAAGTTACAATCAGTTATCAAAATGGTCAAAGAAATCATGAGCTTGATTTTGGAAAAAATCAAAACTGCATTTAAGCGGGTATGGTATGTGACCTGTGGTAGTATACCCTACATAGTATCTATGGGCGCCAAGCCATTATTTGATTTTATTTTTAAGTTTGTTTTAATTATTTCGCACTTAATCTGACTTCCATGTTATTTATTAAATTAATACTTGTATTTCCGGTTAAGTCTATGTTAAGTTTTATTTTGATGTATTTAAAATATTGTAGTTTCCGTTTGAATTTATATAGTTTTTGCTCTCGTACTCCCTTTTGATTGATTTAAAATATTGTTAGTTTCCGGTTGAAATTATATAGTTTTAATTCTCATACTTCCTTTTGATTTATTTGTTAGTTTCCGGTTTAATTTAAATAGTTTTTAATCTCGTACTTCCTTTTGATTTATTTAAAATATTGTTACGTTTCCGGTTTGATTTAAATAGTTTTTATTCTCATACTTCCTTTTGATTTATTTAAAATATTGTGCGTTTCCGGTTGCCTTTATTTTAAGTTTCTATGTTGGTATTGAACGATTTATTTTGACACATCCGCTTGAATAAGTTAAAATGTTATATCCGCTTGATTTATATAAATTCTACTTGGCGGTAAAGTTTCGCGGTAATTTTGTGTATAAAAACTGTTGTACTGTGAATGGAAGGACATTCTTTGTTCGGTGCTCCTGGAATAAACACCCTGAGTTGAAGTAAGGTATTTTCTTTGTACTCTCTTAAACATTTCTCTGCCATTTCCTATTTCTGTGTATTTTTGTGATATAGTGGTGTAAAGTAATATGTCTGACTCCGACAACGACGGCGATGATGCGCCGACAGCAGCGGTGGGATCCACCTCGCCCTTACTGAGGTCTTCCGGATTCCGGGTTCGCAAACCAGTGCCTGCCGCTCAGCCAGACCCAACTTTCTCGATGGAGCAAGTGATGAGTCTGGTGACATCAATTACGAAGCAAGCCACATCCAGCGCCGTGGCCGCCGCGCTGTCCGCTACTCCAGCACCTTCACGGGATCGTGGCAATTTCTACCTACCGCCATTCGATCCCGATGTGCGCTCACACGACATCAGGGACTGGTGTGCCAATGTTGATCAAACCATTGCAACTATTGGCATATCATCGCATGAAGCTCGCATGAAGGCAATACTGCAGCTGAAAGGAAGAGCAAAGACGTGGGCTGATACGTGGTCCCTACAATCCACCACGTGGGAGCAAGTTAAGCAAGATCTAATCCAAACGTTCGGCGAAGAGTTCCGGTATGCTGATGACATCCAGCGGTGGCGCGACTACACGTCGGAGCATGCGAGCAGCTACGCGGATTACGCAACCACGGGATGGACGCTGTTCAAGAGAGTGCGGCCTGAAGCCGCGGACACAGAGGTTATCGATGCTCTTATCACTGGTATCTACCCTGATTTTGTGAAATGTGAATTGTTACGTAATACTCCTGACTCTTTGCCCAAACTAGTCTCCGCTCTGAAAACTTTTCGTAAACGTGACCGACCGAAAACTGACAGTACAGACAAAAGTCATCTTAACAAAAAACCCCGGCTTTCCGAAACCCCTGGTTCGTTTTTAGGTCAGTCACCAATTTGTTTCAAATGTAAAAAATCTGGGCACCGATTTCGTGACTGTAAAGAAAAGTCTACACAAAATACAGACTCTAATATTTCTGCAAAGCTAGCCTCTCAGGTTACGCCAGACAACCGTAAGTTTATTGAATGTAACTATTGCCATAAAAAGGGTCATTTAGAGAAAACTTGTTTCCGTAAGCAAAATGACGAAAAATCAAAGTCAACAGATCAAAAATCCGTTAATTTTTGTGGTTCTATAAATCGTTGCACGACTACCGTCAAAATTGGAGCTACTTCATATCCTTGCCTATTTGATTCCGGCGCAGATTGTTCGTTAGTACGTAAAAGCATTTCTGGTTCGATTCCGGGCAAAAGAAAGACTGTCAATACAGTTTTCAAGGGAATAGGTGGTGTGAATATCACGTGTTCCCAGAGTATCTCGGCGATTGTCGAGATCGATCAAGTTACTGTAGAATTGGATCTATTTGTTGTAGAAGATCACCAAACCCAGTTTAATATTTTAATTGGCTATGATTTAGTGAAAATTCCGGGTCTTACTATCACATTAATAGATAAAAATATGACTGTCTCGAGAAATATGATTATTTCTGAATGTTCTTTAACCGAGTCGGAAACAAAAATAAATACCGACCTTGCTGACCCTTCCATGTTAGAAAAATTAAATTTTATTTTAAATAATTTTAAAGATAATTTCACTTCTGGTAATAAAGTTTCCGAGGTGAAAACTGGTCAATTGACTATTAGATTAAAGAATAAAGATAAAATTGTTCAACGTAGACCCTACAGATTATCGCCAATGGAACGCGAAAAAGTCAAAGACATTTTAAACGACCTTAAACAAAACGGTATAATAAGAGACAGCTCATCTCCATTTAGCAGCCCCATTTTATTAGTAAAAAAAAAAGATGGGACTGACCGATTATGTGTCGACTTTCGGGAATTAAATGCAAACACAGCTAGGGATAATTTTCCATTACCATTGATTGCTGATCAGATTGATAGGTTAGGCAAAGCGCGTTATTTCACTTGTTTAGATATGACTGCAGGGTTTTATCAAATACCAATTTCGGTAGATTCTATAGAAAAAACCGCGTTCGTTACACCTGACGGTCAATTCGAATTTTTACGCATGCCATTTGGGCTATGCAATGCGCCGTCTGTTTATCAGCGTGCCATTAATAAAGCTTTGGGTGACTATAAGGATAAGATTGCTCTAGTTTATATTGACGATGTTCTTGTAATTTCTACAACAATAGAAGAAGGGTTACTTAACTTGGAATTAGTTTTAGAAAGATTAACAAATGCAGGTTTTTCACTAAACATAAAAAAATGCTCATTTCTTAAAAAATCGGTTGAATATTTAGGAAATATAATAGAAAACGGAACCGTTAAGCCTAGTCCCAGAAAATTAGATGCCCTCTCTAAGTCCGCTTTACCTAAAAACATTAAAGAATTACGGCAATTTAACGGCCTAGCTGGTTATTTTAGGAAATTCGTACCAAATTTTTCCAAAATCATGGCCCCTTTATATGAATTAACTAAATCTGGCGTACCTTGGAGGTGGACTGAAAAGCAGGAAAATGCCCGAAAGGAAGTAATTAGTAGATTAACATCTTCCCCACTCTTGACAATTTTCGACCCTGATTTACCATGTGAACTCCATACAGACGCTAGTTCGCTAGGTTATGGTGCAGTTTTGATTCAGCGACATGATAAGAATCCTCATGTTGTTGGTTATTTTAGTATGCGAACGACCAATGCCGAGAGCAAATACCATTCATATGAGCTCGAAACATTGGCTGTCGTCAAAGCTATTAAACATTTTCGCCACTTTTTGTATGGTAGATGCTTTAAAGTTGTAACAGATTGTAATTCACTGAAAGCATCCAGAACCAAAAAAGAACTAACGCCTAGAGTACACCGCTGGTGGGCATTTTTGCAAACTTTTCAATTTGATATTGAGTATAGAAAGGGTGACAAACTTTCTCATGCCGATTTTTTTAGTCGAAATCCAATAACGAGCTCCTGTAAAGTTCCAAACAAGAATATCTCGTTGCAATTTTCAGTAAACTCTTCTACACTTGATCATAACTGGCTCCTAATAGAACAAAAACGTGATCCAGTTCTTAAGAACATAGTTGAACAACTTAGTTCTGATACAATCCCAAAAGACATTGCTGAAACTTATGTTATATCGCAAGATAAATTGCTTAGACGTAAAGTTCAAATAGAAAATAAAACTCGTAAACTTATTATTGTGCCACGTAATTATAGATGGAATCTGATTTCCCACTATCATGATAATCTTCAACACTTCAGTTGGGAAAAGGTTCTAACTAAATTAAGAGAGCAATATTGGTTTCCCAATATGTCAAAAACAGTTCGAAGGTTTATTGAAAATTGTGTTAGTTGTCGAATTCGTAAAGGTATGTCTGGTGCTAAGCAAGTTACGCTTCATCCTATAGATAAAATTGCAATTCCCTTTCACACCGTACATGCTGACATAACTGGACGTATGAACGGTAAACGTAATAATGCTGAATATGCGTTTGTTTTTATCGATGCTTTTACCAAATATACTCATTTAATTTACACCAATGATAGAACATCAGATACAGCCATATCTTGTTTGCAAGAAGTAATTTCTATTTTCGGCACCCCAAATAGACTCATAACAGATCAGGATAAAAGTATGACATCATCTGATTTCAAGAATTTTTGTCAGCGATTTGGTATTGAACATCACGTAGTAGCTAAAGGCGCTAGTCGGGCAAATGGTCAGGTAGAACGTATTATGAAAATCATCAAAGATAATATGTCTGTTGTGGAGCTTAATAAACAGTGGCACACTGCTATTCGAGATTTACAGTTGGCTATTAATTCTACCATTTCTAAAAGTACGGGAAAATCTCCCATGGAGTTGTTGTTTGGGAAAAATTGTTCGCCACCGGGTATTAAGCTCTTACAAATCGATGATGATGAACCAATTGTTGATCTTAATACTGTTAGATCATTATGTAAATTAAGGATGGACGAGCGATCATTTCGGGACAAGTTAAGATTTGACAAGGGCAAAGCTCAAATCAAGCCCTTTGAAAAAGGGGATTTTGTCTTAATGCATAAGCATGAAAGACATACGACTAAACTTGGTCCTAAATATGAAGGTCCTATGGAAGTTCTAGAAGTATTACCTAATAATCGCTACAAAGTAAAGCATGTCAATTTAAGGGGATGTTCCGAAAAAATCGCTAGTCATGATTTTTTGAGACCAGCACCTCTGGCTCAAAATGATCCATTTATGGATGACAATGATAACTAACCGACCGTATGGGCGGATGATTTGTAAATTATCTTAGCTACTCCACCTTCCCCCCTACTACGCTGGCTGGCCACCATGCGTATCCTTTTTCCTGGTCTTAGGGCTATATCCCAGGCGGGTGATGCCATGTGTTATGGCTAGATCCAAGGCGGGTGATGCCGTGTTAGGGGGCTATATCTCAGGCGGGTGATGCCATGTGGTATGGCTAGATCCAAGGCGGGTGATGCCATGTTAGGGGGCTATATCCCAGGCAGGTGATGCCATATGGTATGGCTAGATCCAAGGCGGGTGATGCCGTGTATTTTTGGCTAAACCCGAGATGGGTGATGCCGTTCTGTTGTAAAATGCTTTACAGCGCAGAGAACGCGCTGGATCAGAATGGCCGTATGGGCGCCAAGCCATTATTTGATTTTATTTTTAAGTTTGTTTTAATTATTTCGCACTTAATCTGACTTCCATGTTATTTATTAAATTAATACTTGTATTTCCGGTTAAGTCTATGTTAAGTTTTATTTTGATGTATTTAAAATATTGTAGTTTCCGTTTGAATTTATATAGTTTTTGCTCTCGTACTCCCTTTTGATTGATTTAAAATATTGTTAGTTTCCGGTTGAAATTATATAGTTTTAATTCTCATACTTCCTTTTGATTTATTTGTTAGTTTCCGGTTTAATTTAAATAGTTTTTAATCTCGTACTTCCTTTTGATTTATTTAAAATATTGTTACGTTTCCGGTTTGATTTAAATAGTTTTTATTCTCATACTTCCTTTTGATTTATTTAAAATATTGTGCGTTTCCGGTTGCCTTTATTTTAAGTTTCTATGTTGGTATTGAACGATTTATTTTGACACATCCGCTTGAATAAGTTAAAATGTTATATCCGCTTGATTTATATAAATTCTACTTGGCGGTAAAGTTTCGCGGTAATTTTGTGTATAAAAACTGTTGTACTGTGAATGGAAGGACATTCTTTGTTCGGTGCTCCTGGAATAAACACCCTGAGTTGAAGTAAGGTATTTTCTTTGTACTCTCTTAAACATTTCTCTGCCATTTCCTATTTCTGTGTATTTTTGTGATATAGTGGTGTAAAGTAATATGTCTGACTCCGACAACGACGGCGATGATGCGCCGACATATCCATATATTTCACCTCTTCGCAAAAGACGAGGTGAAATATTCGGATTTGATGGCCAACAATTTGGCCAACCTTCAGTTATTCGAGAAGCAACAAAAGAAAAAGAAGAATTTGATAAAGCTCCTAGTTTAGCTAGGAATCAATTCTATCTATTTTTTTTAAACCCCTGCCACTCTTCAGACCATAGTTATTAATAATGATCATTATAGTCAGTTCATTATTACCCCACATTTACAGGTCAAATATCAGTCCAGAGAGTGGCCCTATGTGTCCAAGAACACAAAGCAAAGTGCACAGAATCAGTGAATGCATACCTGGAAGAGGCCATCGTACGTCGCGAGCTGGCAGATAACTTTTGTTTCTACTGCGAACATTACGACAGCATCAAGGGTGCTAGTAACTGGGCGCAGAAGACTCTGGATGATCACAGGTATAAAATGGTATTTAACCCAGATAAGTTGTTTTTATGCCATTTAATAATAGACTTTATAAATGCTATAGAACGTCTGTGGAACTATTAGAAGTCTGCGTTGGTTCTAGTACAACTTTGCACTTTATGACACTCGAAATAAAGTTTATTATTTAATTTCTTTAGAAAATCCTGTGCATCTTTATGATACAACTAGCTTTTGCCCGCGGCTTCGCTCGCGTTAATTTAGACTTTGACTATCAATTCGGGTTATAATTCATTCATGATTCGAAAGACAGGTGGCGCCATCTATTATCATAAGAACGTTATTGTTGTTTTCCTCGGGAACAGTACTTTTTTGCGGGATGGAAGTTACCCTATGTCCGTTTCTGTACACCTGGCAACGTATATGCAAAATTTCAGGATGATCGGTTCAGTGGTTTAGGCGTGAAAAAGTAACAAACAAACAAACTTACTTTCGCATTTATAATATTTGTTAGGAAGTTAGGATTTGTCTAGAACCTGGAAAGTAAAGGAGTATGGTCGAAAAGTTCATGCTTTTCTGGGTTCTTTATACTTCGGCGTCTATTAAGGTGTCCGCTAGTGTTAGTGAAAACGGGCATGAAAGGCTTGTGTTTTTCTACTAAATATTTTTTTCTGACCTACAGGAAAGACAAAAGATCTCACATCTACTCACTGGAGCAACTAGCTAATTCCGAGACACACGACGACCTGTGGAATTCGGCACAGATCCAGCTGGTGAAGGAAGGGAAGATGCACGGCTTCCTGCGCATGTACTGGGCCAAGAAGATCCTGGAGTGGACGCCGTCGCCTGAGGAAGCGTTGAAGTATGCGATTTACTTGAATGATCACTACAGCATTGATGGAAGGGACCCCAGTGGATATGTTGGTAAGTTTCACTTTTTACTGACTGCACAACCGTTATAGGTCTGTTTTTGAGATGAGACTTCAGGGGCAGTATAATTATGAAGTATTAATGCCATCATGGTTTCAGTCCGAAAAAGGAATGGTGCTATCGGTCATTTAAAGCTCCGGGATTCTATCGCACTGGAATAATTGCATTTAAATGTCATAAAATGCCATCAGTCAAATTAGAAACTATGAGAAGTACAGTGGCAGAGTGAAAATATTAAGCTGTTTTCAAATACATTCCTGTCCCATATGGCTGGCAAGTGTCACCTTTTCCAGTTGTTTTTTGTGTTCATAATGTTGACAGTACATATGTAGTCAGAAAAATTATAATAAATTTTATGCACTATGGTCGTAAAACTGATCCTAACCTAAATCCGCATCTTTACATTCCTCGACTGTACATAGATCAAAGTTTTCAAGGCAGCCATGATCTCTATTTTTAAGACAAATATATTTATTTGAAGTATATAGTACAACGTTGGTAGGTAAAGGAACAAAACTTAAACTGCATTTTTAGTTTCTAATTAAAACGGACTAACTTATGGTGCTCAAACTTGATCCTTGACCGAGTATCAAAAAAGCGATGGAGCGTAGCGTGTTGGTTGTGTTAAGCTCGGCGACCGAATACGTAATGCCACGATACGCTCCAAAACAGGAATAGCCGATGTGGATAATAAGTCTGTCAGACTGAAGTGGGCTCGGGCGGCTCATATAATGTAGAATACATCGAGACAGATGGGCCAGTCGTCACGCAGTGGGTGCAAGACTAGCGTGGTCGCCGAGGGAGGCCCAGGAAACGCTGGCGTGCTGACTTAGATGCGTTCTCTCCCGATTAACCGGAGAAGGCAACACAAAAGGAAAAGTGGAAAGTTATGAGGGAGATCTTAACCCATCAGTGGGACAATACAGATTGAAATAAAAAAAAAAGAAAATGGGTAAATAAATGTCTCCAATCTTAACTGATGAAGGAGTGTCAGTCCATTTAGATAACAATAAATTTAAGTGGGCATCTGTTAATGGATCATCTGTCTTACAGGCTGCATGTGGTCAGTTTGCGGTATACACGACCAAGGCTGGGCGGAGCGTGCTGTGTTCGGCAAGATACGGTTCATGAACTACGACGGATGCAAGCGCAAGTTTGATATCAAAGCCTTCATAGCAAGGTACGGCGGGAAAGTACACAAGTATGTACAGAAGAAATAAGAATATTAGCCTTTAAATATTGTCTGGAGAAGGATCTGTTACACAAAGGATCTGAATGTTAGAAGTAAGTTATATTGTTTTTAGTATTACCATCAATTACTTTTGATTTTGTTAATTATTACTATTATAGGTATATAGGTAAGTTTTTACTAACTCATTGCACTATCATCTTAGTTTTTAAAAGTGGTAGTTACGTCTATTGCCGAATTATCGGCACTTTTATAAAAGTTAATCTCGGTACTTAATAATGTAAGTAATTTATAATCCAAAGTGCAAATTAAAGTAAACAAATAGTACAAACGAACAGGGAAAACGGTATACAATACCTAATATTGTTTATTTCTTGTTGTGTATAATTACTATCAGTCCTTTTATTATTATATTGCCATCGCTAACAGGAATAATTTCGAATATTAGTCATATTTATGATCCTCAAATTCTGTCATACTCATAATATTTATATATCAAATTATTGATTGATTTTAAAACTGATTTTGTTATGCTATGAGAAATGGTAATTAAACATGTTATGTATGATATTCTGTATCTATAATATTATGAACATAACACCTCCGCACTACCTCTCAGTTAGGTTAAGTTTTACCTCATAAGCTGAAAACTTTTGTAAACAATATACTACAATAAAACATCCATTTTGCTTATAAATATTTTTATTTAAGAATGTGAGTTCTTGTAGTTACACTTTTCTCATATATTTCGATAATAATCTTCATAAAATTAGAAATAGAAAAATAATATCAAAGAGCTATTTTCTTCATTGGAACTTTTCGGTGAGTCAGGTTAAATTGCATTTGATTAGAATTTCATCACGTTTGGGCAACTAGTCAAAGGCTGAATGCTTGTGGGTAACCCAAGCTAAGAGGAAAGCATTCAAATTAACATTGTATTTCTCACAATATCTTATACAAGCAAAATTTATTGAATTTCATGTCAAATTGTATTCAGAAACACAAAACCATAACGATTTTTATTATGTCTCAAATTATTATTATTATATAGGTAAATATAAGTCTCTACAAAGGAAAATAATAGGAAAACATGATTTCACCACACAACGACATATTAATATAAACGGAAAGAAATCTAAGTGACATTGACCGATTTGTATTATTATGGATATTGAAATTTATTATGATTCAATAGAGGCATATGAATACCTGAGTTAACTGTTTCAACTATGAACACAAATCGTGGCTCGCTTCTATTAACATATTCCACTAATACACATTACAGCACAAGGGTTATTACACCTTTACTTTCAACATACAAACATTAGCTTACAATAAGGCTCTCAATTAAATTTCATAGAAAACCCGAGATAACCATGTCGTAACGGGTAATAAGGTACCGAGATCATAACCAAATTCTCAGTCGTGTCAGGTTAACTCAAAAGGAATGTGGTAATTCCAAGCTCTTGCAGGTTAAGGCAGAATTCGGTTACAACTCCCCAACGAAACGAGAAATAAAGAAAATAGTCGTCAAAAAGAGGCGACACTAGGATAAAAAACTAATTCATTGTTGTCTATGCTCCCCTGTGTCAGTGTGTGTGTGAAAGCAGAGCTACATTCGCTGTTACGGGCGCAGGACGGTTTCCCACGGACGCTTACTGCACGCAGCAGTTGGGCCCCTTGTGCCCATTCTTCTTCAGCCGCGACTTCGGGCGATACTTCTCCAAGTACGACAGTTGCTTCGCGTTGATGGCACCGCGGCGTTGACTGGAATGAAATGAAATAATGTTTATTTCTGTAAGTACATCTATTAAGACACTTTAACACGTCAATTTTTCGGTCCATATTTTTTAAATGGCGCCGGTAATTTTGCTGACTAATCCCTGAGAAGAAATGCCGCAACAAACACAGAAGACCTGGTCTCTTTTAAAGTTCAAACATTATACTTAATAAGATATAACTTGAGTCTGACAATGCAGAGCCATGCCTGGAAGGGCTTTTTGAAGAAAGACGGCTACACGATGACAGGTGCATGCATTGCATCAGTCATCGTGTAGCTCAACCCTATTTTAGTGAGCTCAGCTACCCGTCACGACGCTACCAGATCTGCAAAACATTTGCGTCGGCTATATAAAAAATTATCAAAACCGCCAGACAGTTATGAAATCATGTAATGCAGAATAAACACTGGAACATCGTGACAAGAAGAACATTCAATGTAGATTATCTGCATAAACATAAGGCAACTCCTATTTCTACACCTCGATCTAAACATGTGCATAAATATACACCTTTATGCATTACTCGTTCAATTATCTATTAATTGACATGTGCGTCATGTTCCTTAGCATCCTGTGTACATTGTATAAGGTGTTATAACGTGCAAGAAATTTTCTATGCAGCGAGACACTGGGACTTCGGCGAAGAATCGTGAAGCTTTGATTAGCATGGCGAAAATAGTTATCAAACAAAAATTGCGTAGAATCGAATAAGTATTTTCTCGAAGAATGATTTGCGTCTTATAGAATAAATCTTCTAAAAAGGAAGGTCAAATTATTGTCTCTGTCTGCACAGCGCTATACAATGACCGTCAAATAATTCCCACACTTCAATTTCTTGAGAAAGCTTAACAGGCGAGTCTACGTCAGTTTGATATGATCGGAGTCTCGCACATACACGAAACAACCTTATCAGTACGATGCGACAAATAGTTTTCGCTCCGGCAACCGTATGCGCAAAGACTGAGGCATTTACATCCACAAATGATACTAGAATTAAAATATGAGGTGAAACTGGGGCGGTATAGAGAAGTTTCAAAGTCATAAAGTTGCCCTTTCGAAGGCGACCGCAAGCAACAACGTCGCCCTACCGCAATGACAAAGTTTCAGCGACTCGACATGCCGCTGCGGTTTTAATTTAGAACGCGGCGTCACAACTTCGATGGCAACGGCATTTCTCTTCTTCAATTTCGCGATAGTCATTTGTCTAACAAAACAATACGTCTTGTCGCACTGCTCTGTTAGTGACAGCCAGTGGCGGCAGTACTGGTTTGCGGACTGTATAGCCCCATCCCTTTCCCACACTGAAGTATGATTAAAATAATACTACCATAACCCACTCCACTGATATTTATTTTATACCTCTCAGACTTGAAAAACACGCTCCGCCTGCCATTTTCGTTATTTGCGTATGATACAAAGTTTTCTGGGAAACCTGACTCAAGACTGGTTGTTGACGCTGAATGTTGACAAGTGTACCGTCTTGCACATACAACTTATCGTCTCGCACTCCAAAATCTCTCAGCTGTTGAGTCCAAGTAAGATCTAGGTGTTATGCCCAATGACCTAAAGTGGGAAGTGCACATATCCAGTATTGTCCAAAGAGCAAATTCTAAACTTTACGCAAGGCGTTCAAGTGCCTGACGCCTAAGACATTTGTCAAGTCGTACAAGACCTACATAAGACCTGTCTTGGTATATGCTAATGTCTTTAGACATCACTCAACTTAATAATGTACAAAGGGAAACCAAGATGGTTCGCACCATGCGTAGTCTACCTTACGAACAGCGCCTCATGGCCTTATAACACTGGAACAGCGTAGAAAAAAGGCTAGGGTCATTGAGATGTACAAAACACTTACAGAACACTACGAAGTGTCCTGCTTTCAAGACCTTTACTCTCTGAATGCCAACAAACATTTGCTTAAGTTGTGGGATAATTCATCAAAGAAAAAGCCTTTGAAGCAATTCTTGTCTCACCGAGTAGTAACAGCATAGAATAGGCTCCCAGAAAATTTTGTGACGGCTCCTACAAAGAACTGCTTCAAGAATCGAATGGACAGATTAAATATCTCCAAGCTATTCGATACACACGCATCAGCTAATTAGCTGTTAGTGTGTCTAACCAAATAATAATAATATAAAAGGTGGTGGTAGGCCCACTAGTCATGTATGTTAGCTTTATGTTAACTACACAATACTCACTCTCGAATTGTCTCGACGGCTTCCTCGTACTTCATACCGAGCTCGATAAGTGCGATGGCCACCATGACGGGCGCGCGGCCCAGTCCTGCCACGCAATGCACTGCCACCGCCGCCTCAGGCTTGTTCTGCGCTCTGTGGAATTAATGAGGACTGTTTTAGTACTGCGTGATTTTATGGACATTTTCACAGGAATATGGGGAATTAACGAACACAATTTTAGTACTGCGTGATTTCAGTAAAATATTATGCAGTTCATGCATTAATTAGCAAGAAACGAGCTAGTCTGACCCTCAAAGAGGTCGAGATTGGCAGTTACTCTTCTCCGGTATGCCCAGATTCCCTTGAAAGTGGATGGGTAGAAGCTAGCTAATAGCACATCAGTATGGTTTCTAAAACATAGTGAACCGCGGTCATTTTAATCCATCATTTATCACCAAAATGATTGTTTTCTTTGAGGAAAGCGCATGTTCTGATAATGAGTCAATATTATAACGTTGTCAGTGTTTAGTTAATAGCCAAACAAACTAGAGGATTGTTTGATAATGTGGTTACAACACCAAACAAAACACAATTTACATAAGCTACAATAACACGACGTAACATACCAATTTAATAGGTATTAAATGAACCAGCGAATCCGAACTATATGGTACATGTGTCGATCATAATCAGTGCGTCACACCACAGTTACGTAACAATAACTTTGAATATGCGTCACTCAATAATAAATAGAATTTACTATAATAATTGAACAAAGTTTCTTCGTGAGGCTCGAATATTGTTACAGTAGAATTTCAATATTTGAATCAGAATATCAATGTCAAGAATGAAATATTGACCTATGAAAAATACTACAACAGAACTAGGGAACATATGGAAAATTTGTTAAACTTAAGTCACCAAGCTGCTGCAGTGCTACTCGTCTACCTCTTTTGTCTTAACAGCACCACCACCGTATTAACCATCTCGGGGTTCCCAGAACGCATTTCGGGTGTGTTCAAACATTTTTAGCACCCAGAGAAAGTAGCTCTCGTAACGGCGAGCAATTTCTGACTAATGAATCTCGGGACCATAAGAAAAAGGTACAACTCCAAACCCCCAGTTCCGATAAAAAAATATCGTAAGAATGGAAAGTGATACTCACTTTTCGCGCAGAATCTCAAACCAGTCGTCGACGACGTTGGCAGGCGGGAAGGTTCCGTCGTCGTAAGCTAGGTCACGCACTTCGATGCTCTCGGCCTTCAGCGGCGCCGTGTCGTAGCTGGGCTCGCACACGCGTACCACCGTGCACACATTGTGCTTCCTCAGTTCCTGTACCAAGAAGAAACACGTATAACATCTTGAAACACCTGGGCATTCGCTGAAGTGACTTATTTGAGACAACCGAGAAGGTTGGTCACTGCGGAAAAAATGTCGCCTTACGGGAAATTGGCATTTCAAGTAGAGTGAGAACGAATCTCCTGCTCATGTCATAGTATACGATATTTTAAATATCCAAAGAAAACGACGTCTACAGCATGGCAATCCACACCGTAAGGTCTAAGAAAATTTGCACAGAAAGAGGACCATAACATCACAGGCAGATCATGATCTAAGCGCACTTAAATCATAGCAGAAGAAAGAGATCGTATTGAAGATAGGAGGTTTCAAGGCCAAAGTCCTGGAATTAGTTATTAATTTATGGGTATCGACAACACAATTTTCCTCGTCATAATATTGCTTAGCCGCTCTCCAGGTATCGGGTTCCAGTCTAACAAGATGAATCTGGGTATAATTATTTTATACGGAACTAGCTGTTGCCCGCGACTTTGTCTGCGATCCACGCGATGAAAAGTAGGCTATGTCCTCACCCAGGTCATGGTCTACCCACGTGCCAAATTTCATCCAAATCCGTTGAGCTGTTTTAGCGTGAAAGCGTAACAAATAAACAAACTCACTTTCGCATCTATAATATTAGTTAGGATTACGGAGCCCCGCCACAAAACTTGTGAGACCGGTATTGCTGGCAAAGGCATTATCGTGTATTGACTTTTCCACATAAATTCCAAGTGTTATCTCCTTTGCGAGTAATAAGGCTATTTCTTTATATCATTTGCGAATTAGCAATCGTGCAACCAGACAATCTCTTTTAATTTAAATTTTAGCGGTTAAAGGTAAAGTGATAGTTTCCTCAATAGCATTTCAAATGGTTTGTAACATCGCGCACCATATTTATATTAATCTAGAATGTTACCACAATCATAATTTATTATGAAACTTAAGTTAACTGGTCATTGAAACGCACCCACATTACAGGAGAAATTTGTAATGTGGAGCAAAGTTTAAAAAAAAAAATTGCCAACTTAAGTTAACTGGTCATTGAAACGCACCCACATTACAGGAGAAATTTGTAATGTGGAGGAAAGTTTAAAAAAGAAATTGCCAGCATTGACCTTGCTAATTAGCTAAGTTAATGAAGAGTAATTAATTCAATATTTTTTTGGTCACTAATACGTGAGAAAATCCTCAATGGGCCTACCCGCGGATTTTAACTTTGAAATTAAAATAAAAGTCATTTATTACATATTCAGAGGTATTAGAGGGAGATTATTCTATTCGACATTTTAATTCTTGAAAAGTATGAAAAGATTTTGAACCTTTAACTTTATCCTTCATAATAACTTATTGACTAAGTTTTAGCCGGTTAAGCTGGGTTTAACCTTTTAATTTTGAAGGATTATTTCAAACAGAAACTTTCGAGAATTTTGAAGGGATAGAACTTGAGTTAGTTCACATGTTCCAAGCAAAGTTGTAAAAATCGTAACACAGACAAATTGTCATTGGCTCATTAGTCATTAGTTTCCAACTGTCTGAGTGGCCTACATGTTATTACCCGCGGCTTCACCCGCGTGGATGTCGGAAAATATGCCACGGGAACGTGCTACCGGGACAAAAAGTAGCCTATATAACTCCTTATAACATCAGCTATTTGCCGGTGAAAGTCCCGTTCAGAATCGGTCCAGCCGTTTCGGAGATTAGCCGGAACAAACAGACAGACAAAAAGTGACTTAATAACAGTATTGTGTGTATTGTTTTGTTATAAGTACCGTATATACTTTCATATGCATTTAGTAAATAGCTGTTACTTTCGACATTGCAAACAGACACTTCAATTTTATTTATTTGTATAGACTAATTACTTAGTTGAAAATAAATTATAACAATATATTGATTTAAGCGTTGAGATAACATTTACGTTAAGCTAATGATAAATTGTATAAATAAAGTATATTTACCTGGAGATAGGACTGAATGGTGACGTCGGACGGGCGGTCGGTGATGAGGAACCGCATGTTCTTGTACTCGATTAGCGAGGGCGCCGGCCTGATGTCCTTCTGCTTCATCGTGATCGATTCGCTGCTCTCCGGTCACACAAGATACGCACCCGGCTGGTACTCACGTCACACGTGTCAGAGAAAGATGTCACGGTCCGGCACAGTCTAACAGACAAACTGTCACTCTATTTCCACACAACACACGACAGTTTCGTTACTTTTCTTTAGAAAGGGTCCAATTATATAATGAGAACCACCCGCATGGATGTCGCTTTCAACCACTTGATCGCATTCGGAGACGAACAAACAAAAGTTCAGAATGTGGAGTGGAACTAAAAGAAATTATGCGAAAAACATAAGTTTTTTTATCACACGAACTTCGGCAACTGAATGATATGCTCCAATTTTCTGTGGCTTCTGAATTTAAGGTAACTGAAACAAAAAAAATAGTTTCGTTAATGTCAGCGATCCAGCTGGCACCGCGCTGTGATTCACGACGAATATCATTTTTAAAGCGTATTTGCGTCAAAGCTCGAGCAACGACTGAAGTGGAATAAAAAACAGCTTCTAAAAATAGTGTTCGGGATACAGCGAAGTTTCGGTCATGTGGATGTGCGATGTTCTGAACGCCTATGTCTGTCCATCGACATCGGTATTTCCGAGCTGATCCAGAGCCAACATCGCGTCAATTGTGGACGTGCCTCACACAGCTCAGCACTCTTTTAAACAACACAACACTATGATTAAACACAATATGTAAACACTACGCCATCTGAACAACGTTGCTGTTATTTTATTTCGATAAGTACCTGCTCAACAAATGCACCTTTATTAATATAGTGATGTGACGCGTTAGGTAAACGGATTCGGTTACAGTATTATCACCGGTATCGCGTTCTTGTCTTGGTCAGGAGCAGATAACAACTGATAGTTCTGCCGTGAGACGCCGGCTTCGGTTCACCCCACTCTGATTTCAATATGGCGGTTGAGCGTAGTTAGCAAGAGATTGTGGTTACCTGTGGGTGTGTGTACGTGGTACAGCGCTTGTGGTGCGTAGAGTAGCGCGCTCCCGGCAGCATGGGTCCAGCGGTGGCACACTCCGCTCCCTCGTCGCACGAAACGCCCTGCAGTTTATTTGTGTTGGGCCTGGCAGTACTCCGCGCTGTCCAAGTGGAACTCCATCAATGTCGCCACAAAAGGGATCTCCAGCTGCGACAAATAAATAAGATCAATTAACAAAATGCCGCATTGTCTTACTTGTGACTCAGTGCTGTTGTTTACACTATGCACAACGATAATGGGGTTGTTGGAAGTCATATATTAATAGGTCTAATGGACAAAGTAAAACTGATCCAGTTAAATATTTTATCGATTGCAAAGGAGCATGCAAGATCAATAAAACGGATATCAACGATACCTATCGATCCTTCGTGATAGACAAATGGCATTCACACTTCAAGGAATAAAGATTATTCACGTATAGCTATGGAACACATGCTATATTTAAAACCTCTATAGTTCAAACACTTATTAACACATTCCTAAACAACCGGAGATCACGAAATTTATTTAACAAATGTGGTATAACAGAGAACAGCACTGTTAGTACAATATAAATGATATCGTTTGCCTGCAAAATATCTGGCATCTTACGCGTGGCTCGCTCGGGCGGAGTCTCACTAAACACTTCAATGTGAATATACAATTTTTGTCACAATTAGCACAAAACAATAAAGACGACGGATTATAGGAGTGGCTCGGACACAACTCTGAAACAGCGGCGTATGAGAAGTTGGCAGCCACGATACCGGCGTGGGATTTACATATACACGTCATATGTTTACATTTACATTTACAATCGTGTATGTATACATATAATCTTGATGCAAAACATTGGCCGCAATCGAATTTACTCTCCTCCCCCACCCAATACCTAGCTGGGCGAAAATCTTCACGAATATTTTGAAGTGTTTTGCTTTATTTTCCTTCAGATTTTATCAAGGAGACGGCACAGACTTGGGTTCAGGCCAAAAGGAACAGTGGCTCGTGCCGACGCGAGCAAACATACCTATTTCACTTTGGGAATTTAATTTTCCTTGAGCGCAAATAGATGCATGATCCTACACAATGAGCTTCTAATCTTCATAACAGAGATACGATTCAAATTACGTGGTTTTATTAGTAGCAAAAAATTCATAATGCTGCACAAGATAATTGCCCATTCAATCAATTCTAGGTGGAACGGTCAACCGTAGATAAAAATATGAGTGACAATGTCACTGAAATAGCACGTTATCTGCTTACACACACTACTGATTTATAAAATGGCGAAGTTTTCCGCAGTTTTTCCGTTTCTATATAATTATAAATTGTATACTATGTAAGAACACGTGAAGTAAATAACAAAATAAGTTAACGAGTTCATATCAGCGAGGTTACTATGTTAAATTGTTTTATTTTATGTTCCAAGTCGCTCACAACTCCGTAAATGTCGTTTTCGTACTTGTGAACATCTCTAAACATGGTAGGTGCTATGAATCGTATGGAAGTAAACAAAAAAATTGAGCAATAAAACACTTGTGAGACAAAGGGAAAAGTCTGCAGTCGCAGCCGAAGAGAAGATTGTCTGAACTAGACGCTACGGTCGATAAACCCAAGCCAGACTACACACATGTGCATTACAGATGTTGGTCTGAACCGTCTGCATTGTTATGCAGACGGTTCAGCCCAACATCTGTAATGTCTGAATACGGAAGAACGTCTAGCCGACATAGCCGGGACCACGACAAGAATCTGATACAGTTGGTACTTGAAAATCTACAAGCAAACCTCATTTGTATGGTAGCAACAATTTATTGGTAGAGACCGGAACTAAAACATCTGCTCATAGATATTTGCACGTAGGCAATGCGAATAATTTGTGGATCTAAATAAAATAAATAACATTATCACGTATCTTACATTTTATTATCACTTTGGGTAAGGCTCAACTTCTAATAATGCACTAACTCTGATTCAGAACTCATTATCACTACTATTCAGATCATTATTGTCCATACTCTTAAAAATACGTCAATGTGTTTAATTGTTCCATCGCGAATAAATTCGATGTGAACACATTTTTGACACAATGCACGTTTCATG
This sequence comes from Dryobotodes eremita, assembly GCA_917490735.1. Classification (NCBI taxonomy): domain Eukaryota; kingdom Metazoa; phylum Arthropoda; class Insecta; order Lepidoptera; family Noctuidae; genus Dryobotodes; species Dryobotodes eremita. Next base: position 20,105,395 of record OU823243.1, on the reverse strand, counting down.
GGTGCAAGGGCACGAGGATGCGGATGTTATTGATCTATCAATAGCTCTGGCAGTCTAGCTATGGAATTCAATGGACGAAGACTAGCAAAACATAGCATGAATTTATAGAGTCGACACGTGGCAAACACCGCCATGTTGAACTTGTAACATAGTACTTGCGCAACCGCAAACAATTATTGGAAACAATGTTCTTCATTGTGTTGGTCAAAGTCACGCACAAGTATTAACTATTGTTAAGTTTTACGTTTAAAGTGGATAATGATATTTAGCAAGTACTGTCAGCCCGTTAAAACATGTCAATTGTTAAAGGACTATGTTCTTGGAACGCGTCACTCCCCAATTTGCAACTGCTATACATGTTTATTAAGTATTTATAATTGAACTTCCACTCAATGAGTCACGGTTCACAAAGCAGCTAAATGGACTACATACCAGACAGAAAAAAAGGTGCATTCCCCCAAAGGGTAGATTTTCCAGTGCATCAAATATCGCAGTAATGGCAGAAACAGGGCGAGGTCGTCGTCCGACAATATCTATGCAACTAGTTGCACATTTAGCTTCATTGCCGGTAATTCCAGGAAGCGGTCGTTACAAACCTTGATGTTGTTTACCCCAAGTCAAATTAAAACGCAATTTGCATCACAACTTTTTGCTGTTAAAGAGTTTTTCAGTTTCCCGTTGTGTGATAAAATCCAATTTCCTTTTATTACAACCCAGGTGTTTTGGGAAACTGATACAATAATATAACAGACCTATAACTTCTGCAGTTAAAGATGCAGTCAAATAAAATCTATTGTGCTGTCCCTAGCCAAGAATAGATCATCCCACTTCTTCCCGTGATGTCGTAACAGACAATTGAGGGATTATATCATACAACTGATACAACATCTTTCATTTAGCTGCGGAAAAAAGTTAGGATGAGCTCCTCATTAAACTAGCTTCTCGATGTGAAACCGTCTGGGCGACGTCGACGTATGCTTGCTAATTAGTGCACAACCGACTCTTTCAAAGAAAAGCTGGTTCTGTCTGACAATAAGTCCGGAAAAGAACAAGATGGACTGCAGATACTTGTAATTAACAAATTATTGTTGGACCACAAAGAACAATACGCTTGTATAGAGTAGAAAGTGCAGCTACTAACATTTATAATTGGCACCCTTTCGGATTTCAATAAGCTGAGCAGTTTTGCTATTTACGAGTTCTCATGGAAAACTTCAAAAGCAGATGGCACTAAAGATGTATAGCACCTATCACACTGGGTGCTCATTAATATCATGGTAATGGAAAACAGATCAATCTGATACCGATATCCGCCTATCTCGCGGGATTATTATGAACTGATGAAACAATAGCGATACCTTATGATTTAGTCACGAAGCAACTACGCAACTGAAGGCCACTAGCAGATAAACAAAATACCTATGTACGAGCTACCAATGTGACATTCATATATTATCGTTGGTAGCTTGGTACCTCACAAAACACACATCTTACTGCGAAACATAAATTTTGATTCTCCTACAAACGATTTGGCCTGATAATATTCTTAAATAAACCATGTTGGGGTACCGTGCTTACCGCTTGGTCATTCATTACATTATGCATCGTCCTGCTAAAACTATTTGGTACATATCTGGACCAAGCAATACTCATCTAATACGATCGATTATGTATACCTATATAATCGACCATACAGCATAATAGCAACGTGCATGGAAAACGACTTGACTTTGAATTGCTCCAACGCACCTCGTTTGCTACCTATTAGAGTGCGGCTCATACATACATGACATCATGCTTGTAAATTGTGATCCCAAATGGGGTAACTAGACTTACCATTACAAAAAAAAAAAAAAAATGCTAGATACAAGCAACTTAGTTTGACGATGATCTAACTAAAGAAAGTAGTGAGAACGCTAGATAGGACAAGCCTAGGACATCAGGAGTATAAGTTCTTTTGTCCATGTGAGTATAAGCAGCCTATAAAAGCTGCTACTAATAATTCATGAGCGTGGAACGTGTCGTAGTTGACTCATTGTTTTTAATTTTCATTAACTACCAGGCTATTATCGTATTGCGACTCATTTCACAAGAAAAATAAAGCGTAAAATAAATTCCCCAATAAAAACCAAACTGCGTCAACACTTTCATCAGCTAGTTCTGAAATGTTTACTACTTGAGCTAGGTTACGAGTGAATCACAAATGAAACTGAAAACATGCTAATATTTACGAAAATATATCATCAAGAATGTTATCAGTATTTATCTCGAGCGTTATATTATAAATTTAGTAATTTATGTGTAATCATCCCAATGAAGTCATATCCGCTGCCACTATCTCTATATAGGAATAACTCAAGCAACATCTTCGAGATAAAATAATTAGCTAGTACAGTGAGTGCAGTTCATTACCACTTGATATTCTATTTCATTAAACCCATACGTTAAGTCCAGAACTCCAGATTCTCTTCATTTATAATATCCCAAAGATGAATGTAAAAGAAAAAGAAATAACATGAAAAAAATAAACAAAATAATTCGTATTCGTATTCCGTAAAACTTTCATAGGTACCCCAATTTATTTCGCTTTTGCCTATGGGTTTTTTTCTTATTACAGGAGGGAGATTTGTGCCCTTTACGACGGTGGCACGTATGCCTGTGACCTCGAAGACTGGGAAGGGCTTGAAATAAAGAGAAAAGAGGTAATATAAACGGTATACGTGGAACCTCAATCGAATATAGGTAGAAGATTTCATGTTTTATTCAAAAGTTATTGTAAACACCATATCTTAAAAGGAGGTAATTATGATGTATATATAGAACTAATGAATATTCCTAAAGGTACTCAACATCAATATATAGGGAGCAGAACCATGAATACATTAACAATAAATAACCATTAAAAATTCCTGAACGATTACTGCTAGATAATTGAATGTAAAACATCAGTGCACAAATGTTGTTGTTAAACACAGGAATTTAGATGACTCAGTTTGTTTTGCTGAGATTGACACTTCAATAAATGTAAATGTACATATTATTATCTTAAAGAACAGTAAGAGAAGAACTGAACGCATATAAGGTAAACAGATAATTAAAATGTAGCCAAGCAAGACCAGTCGTGAAGTGGACGATAAACAACATCCACTAGCAACAAAACAAAGGAGATGATATGCTAGATATTATACAAATAATTGACCGTGACATTGATAGCCCACGTAATGTGGTCGAATAAATTTGATATAATGAAGAAACATAGAAACTGGAGATTTGTATTCAAGGTACAGGAAATACCGCAATAAATGTTATAATACTGGTTGAAGTATCTGTTAGGGAGTACTAGTTCCTATTGAAGTCATGTAGATAGCCGCACCCGCGAAGAACGATTAAAGTGGTATTAAATTAACACAATACACAAAAACAGGTCATATTAAGCACACGTGTATTTCCATTTCCACAAAGGGCATATCGTACCACAATCGAATAATTGTTGCCTTCAAACTCTAATTAATTTGAGTCATTAGACTTTCGTGACCCGAATTCAGGGCAGACTTATATTTTTTTTTTCATGTTTTCCTGATAACAACAAAATTAATTTTGACGAAGACGACATTATTTAGCGCTTTTGCGCCCAGAATTTATGAGTTTGCATGCATTCGTTTGAAATTCAAGCAAGTTTTATGGTTCCAGTAAGTATAAAGTAAGCTTTAGCTCACGACGACGTCATCAGTTTTTACTACATTAAGTATACAAACGTACTTTCTCCATAATTGTGATTACAGACAAAGAACTTGATAAACACAATAATATGAGTGGAGTTAATGTTTTTACGCTACTTCTAAAGTGCGAGGCGTGACTGCGCTTTTGAGTTGAACACCTGTTGATTCAAAAGTGAGTAATAATTTTAAATGCAAACGCTAGAAATGATTGCAAGTTTACTCTAATGCATCACTACAAAAGAAAACATTGTGCAATTTAAAAAAATTACCTGGTCACCTATTTTGACCATATCCAACCGACCAGGATCGAATGGCGTACTGTGTTTCCCAGACTGTCTTACTTTGGTCACGCTCGCATGACTCTTGAGGATTCGTTTAAAACGCGTCAGTATTGCGGGACACCGACGTTAATGCTGACACAAAAACTTCACTTACATGAATCCGGCGCGGCGGATGAGAAAACAGTTATTTTATCACAAAAATTAAGTTAATATACCAATGAGGAAATTAACGGAAACTATTGTGCACACGCAACTGAGGCTGTCGTTGTAGACAGATTAGAAGGTTAGGCGTTTACATCGCAACGGTTCGACACTGTCGGTGCCGCGGTTGTGCAGAGACTGGCGCGCCGGCCGCGGCCGCCCCAGCGCCGGCCGCGAGGGACGTCATACCGTGCGGCGCGCCGGCGGAGCAGGCGGGGGCGTTGGCGTCATTTGCCAGACGTACTCCGCTGTCCACTTCGCACACACGCACACCAACGTCTGCCCACTCGTTTCGCACAAGTTTTCAAACTTTTCACAAGTTATGATCCATCATATGAATGAAACAATGATCGTTTGATAGATCTCATTTTCGAACAGTCAGAAGTTATGAATCATGTTACAAATACTCATGAAAAGATGCAAGACTAAACGGTACCAGTGGAGGTGTTAAATAAGTCAAACAAACACTTGCTCCAATAAACGATCTACAGTTTTAACTAGTTGTTACTGATTGATCTCGGGTTTTTCCCAACAGTTCCTAATTGGTGAGATAAAAAATAAATCGAGAGCGATAAAACTGAACCAATTGCATTTCAGACGACGCATCTGTGACCGAGAAGATTCGATTAGCAACCGCGACGCCGCCCGTGGTCACATTCTATTAATAGCAAGAAAAACGAGAAATAATTCGTATTAAAAAACTCCCACGCGTGGCTATCTGTACACACACCCAATAAAAAGTTATTAAAGGGAGTCCTTGTATCATAGAAAACTCAATTAATAGATTCGCTTGAATTTATAAAAGACAATAAATTATCCTGAAACTGCTTAGCGATTCATCCGTATAATAAAAATGCAAAGAGGTCTCTCCAATGGCCCCGAGAATAATTTAACGTGTGAGCTACAAATCCTGAAAATGTGGAATTAAGGTTATCGCTAAAGCGACCCCGTTCGCTCTCACCGGCTCATGTAGGTCTCACTCACGTCTTTCAACTGACATTTTAGCGAATTTGGAAAATTATCACTACGTGCACCGAGATGTTGGCATCCTTCTACGTCTAAATAGGAAAACAGGCTTTGCGATACAGCTGCCGTTATTGTCGAAGCCTGCCCACTACAACCCGCCTCGGATAAATTTAGCTCCACCCACGGCGAGAGGAAATTTTCTAGTCCATTGAGAATTACGGTATAGTATAGATATAGAGAGTAGATACTGAGCAAAATCAGTGTTTCTCATAATGTAGGTAAGTTTATGTTAGACGGAATAAGCTGTATGTTGACTTAATCCAAAAACAATGATACTATATCATCCATAAATATTTATTGACAGCCTGTCGGCAGTAACGTTGATTTATAAGTTCAATCACTGGATACACAATATGCCGTCGATGTTCACTATCGACTATCAGTGCCAGGATTTCTGATTATTTTCCGATCCGTATTCTGATTAGAAAGTTAAAGTAAAGCGTTCCTGAGCTATTAAATATATGAGAAAACTTGATGAGCAGAAGATAGCTTGCACACAAGGCTTGTTTGAAGTTGCTTGCTACAAGTTTACAAAACTCATGGGATAGTGAGGATTTGCGGTCAACTATCGAATAAACATCGAAGTCTTTTCTTGCAAATGGAAAATGATGGAATATTAGGAAATGATAAATATGGCCATAAGATTAGTGAGAAAGATGATATAGGCTAGAAAGGGGATGACTACTGAGGGGACGGCTAATAGAGATATATGGAAGAAGTCATGACCCCAAATAAATAGGAACAAGTGCAGGAAGGAGGATGACGATGATGATTAGGGAATGGCGTAAAATAGTACATATTTCGTTTTTAGCTTCTTGAAAGATTAGAACCGTGAACAAGCAGTAGGTAGTTGCAGTTAGTAAACACTTGCGAGGTTCATTTACGTTGCTGTTTTCGAAAATTGATTAGGTTTTAATTTTTCTATTTATTAAATGGCATTGCGGGGTTGATAAAAACAACGACTTAAAAAGAAAAAGTCGGATTTATATCAGACCTTTTTATTTAAATGCCTTTTTTGATTTTAATAATAATTTAAATGCTTTTAATTTGGGATTCAGTTTTTAGTTGTAAAGCTTAATAAAAAAACTGTATTATTAACTCCTCCTGGCTCCTGGAACACAGGTGTTTTTACCTAGCGCAGGAGTCAGGGCTGCAGGGTATGCCAATAAAATAATTTATTATGGTTTGTAATCATTTACTATTATTTAACAGAAAATCAATGATATTTACTTACATAATTTTCTAAATAAAAAACTTAACCAAAGCTTAAGGCGCCGTGAATGAAATCAACTCATTTTGGACAATTTTGATCTCTATTTGTGAGAAAGGGAAAAATAATTTAAACTATTCTTTTTTGATATTATAAGAGTCGAGTTCTAATTCTTGAATGTGACTTCAAGGGATTTCATTCTCGGTACTATGCCTATTAATTATTTTTACAAACTTTACACACTGTTCTTCTTCTTCTTCTTCTTTAGGGGTTTTGGTTTCCGCACTTAGTCCTTCAAGTGGACCATTGTGCGTGGGCCATGGTGGCCGTCGGTGGTTACTCCAACCAGCCCACCTCCCTCCAGAAGTTGATGATGTCTCCTGGTCTGTTGAGAACATCTGTGTAGGATCTGGGTGCCCCGAGGGTTTGTGACCTAATCTGGGTGACGCCTGTGCATTCGAAGAGCACATGCGCTACGGTTTCCTCAGCCTCCATGCAAGCCCTGCACAGAGGACTGTCCGTTATGCCTATTGTGTGAAAGTGTTTGTTTAGTGAGCAGTGTCCCGTGATGGTCCCCGTCAACAGGCGCAGGCCGTTCCTGTCCAGACGTAATAGGCGTCTGGTTAACTTGCCATCCAAGGATGGCATGGCGTTCTTGGACTGCCTGCAGCCTGTTGTCGAGGTCCACCAGGTCTCCGCTTGTGTGTGGGTGTACTCCTGTAACCATCTTCGTAGCTGGTTGAAGGGGATGGGCGCGATGGGTTCGGGTCCACAGACTGACGCGCTGGATGCTCTTCTGGCCAGCTCGTCAGCTGCGTCGTTACCCAGTGATCCACTGTGTCCTTTAATCCATTGCAGTGTAACTGTGTTGCGATAAGATACCGCTACACGTTCCAGAGCATTGTGACATTCAAGTGTTATGCTCGACGTAATATACTTTCTCCCCAGGGATTGGAGGACTGAGGCGCTGTCGGAGAGTATACGTATATGGGTGTCCGTGACTCTCCTGGCCTTACACACTGTTTTGATAAACTTGCCGCGAATGGATTTTTTTTTCATTGGTATGCACCCATTCAGCATGTTTTTTTCTTCCAGACATCTTGTTGTATTGAAATTTTTGGCAGGTTTCTGTTTTTATTGCGAGGCACAAAACAATTGACAAAATCAAGTTTTTTATCACCTAATTTTTATCGTGATCTAAATCATCTGAACCCTGGCATTGGGGCATAAAGCTGGGTGCGTAGGTTTGTGTAATGGTTCCACGAAGCTTTCAACGTCTTTAAAGACTTCCAGTAAACGAGGCGTCAATAAATAGAAATATAATTTTATTGATGAAATAGGGCTTGCTTCAACATGTTAATGTACCACCCACGTGACTCCAGCATGAGGCACCAGCCCCAACATGCGTTTGTAAGATAAACAAAATGGGGCGATTGTTGGTTGGATTAACAAACTCCTACTGGAAACGTGCCTAGTAGCAACAAACGTTTTAAATAACCGTGTGCAGATATCTAATCAATTTCACCCATTTTACTAACATGTCGTCAATAACGTCGACTACTGAGTATAATCTTTGCAGATTAAAATCAGTTCACACTAACTCTGTTCATATCGCAGTAATAATTATAGATTTGATACATTTTTATCAGATAAAATATGTGTTAAAAACGTAGTTATCTTAATGAAACGCGACGGTATTTGCCGCAGTGATATCATTAATATCACAACAGGTAGGTTAGGTACGAGTACTAGTATGATACATGGATTAGCCTATATTATTGCAGCTGCAATGCGAAACTAATTTTATAAAGGTTCTCATCGCCCTAAAGCAAAAATGAGGAATATCCTCAGACTTCTATTATTTCTATCTACCACATAGAAAGATGTCTGCACTCTATGGCGCCAAAATCTTCGTGATGTAATATAAAGCAGTCCGAAGGTCAAATCCATTCGCAACGACATGGCAACGGGCGTGGTAGATTATTTTGGGATTGGTACATTGACTGACTATTCTGTCACAAAAATTGATTTCTAGAATCACCGACAACAGCTTTAGATAATACAAGAATGTGTATGCGATTTAGATAAAAAAATAACGTCAGAATGATTTATATCGCCCAGAATTTTCTTATTCATATAGACGAAAACGAACAAGATTGTGAATTGGGCCAACACGCATAAGGAAAACTCCGTTCTATTTTGGGATGCTTTTCTGCTTTACGATTCCGGACGTTTCGTGCAATCTGCACACTTCCTTGAAATATGAGAGGTCTTCCAACAAAGGCACTCATTCCAGTAGTGAATAGTGACCGCACCATGCACCTATAAGCAGCATGGAGGGGAATACGCGGTGCAAATCAACTTTCACAACACTGATACTTACTTACCCGAGCAATGGACCAATCACAACGATTTACCGCCTCGACGTAGGTGCCTTCAGCAGTTTATTCACACAAACGAACCCGGCCGAGGAAAGCGATTCATCGATACCCGACCTCATTATCTGATATGCATTATTCAGACTTTCTCTTTACAGCAGAATTTCCATTTAAAGCCAACTTACAGACTGGTTATAGGGTAAAAAAGAGGATAAAGGTCTTCATTTCGCCGCCACCAGGAGAGGTTTACAGCTTGGTGTTTACTGAAGAATTAACGAAAATTTTGCAGGATAGCTGGGCAATAACTCCGTACCGGTTACCGCAAAACACTGAATTGACGTGACTGACATTTAGCAAGTCGGGTACTAAACGTCCGAAGGCCACGCACCACATCGACCGTCCTGTGCAACGCTCATGAAATGATCGTGTACTGAACGTGCAATACAAATATTTATGTCTTTCATATCTGTAAATACATTTACAGTTATATTGTGTTGTAAGTCAACAATTAAATGAGACAAAGTCTATAAATAGAAACTAAAGTGTATACGGAACCAGGCTGAATCAATAAGTAAGAAATTGGGGGCACTGAAAGGAGTCCACAGTTTTCGTTTTTACCAGTAGAACGTAGATGACATAAACAAGTTTTGAAGTGCACCATAATCCAAATAAAACTATATCAACAATTCAACATACCCGGAACGCTGTCGGGTTCATAAGTAATTGAAGAAAAAGGGGAAAATATCACAGGCATCATCCTTTATACAGCTACCTAGAACACGTCCACGTGTAGACGAAGCATCACCCTATTCGCTTGAACCTAATGCAACGTTGTATCGAGATGACCGTTGCATCGCTCCACTTGGGTGTATTGCAACGGAAAACGGGTCGCGACCCACTTCGTCGGGATCAATACTCGGTCATCGACTCCGCCCGCGCCTAGCCCCCTCATGTCTGTTACAGACAGACATGGATTTAAAGTTATGTTATGCCTAGTAACTTCCGCAGCTTGACCATTGAGAATTGCATTTAGAAAAGCGTGGGAGACCATTCAGAAATAGTCGCTGTCTTCGTGGAGGTAATGCTCACAATTTTCTTTATTCTTGATGGATATATTGCACATTGGCACAATATTTCAAGATAAATAAATTATTTGGATGCTTTTGCGCGATATTTTTAAAGCAAGAATGTTGGTAATGCATAAACATTCGAAATGTTTGTGGAAGGGAAGGGTAATAAATCTGTGACGTTTTATTGAGTTATCAACTTGCAGATGTTCGGTTGATGAACGGCATGTTATCGTCGTGTGGCCGGCAGGATGATAACTGGTGAACCCTATTACGATGAACTTTGCATCAAACGTCGTAAACTATAATCGGTACAAGATCACCAACCTACACTGTAAACAAGATCTGTCCGTGAAAAAAAATCGATTCAGTGTTTCTCAACCACCTCAGCAGATCACTGCTGTCAAGTATGTGTCAGATACATACTTGACATGGGCCACACATGTGGCAAGTATGGGTCCATCAACTTCCATATCAAGTCCGCCAGCTACGATCTACAAGTCTGGCCAGCAAGTTCTAATTGCTTAACACACTATCAATCACAATCAGAATCATTTTGAAGAATATTGCTAATCCATTGCTTCATATGTTCGAAAAAATTGTCTGCTCAAAAACGTAAATAACGCAATGAATGTTGATGAACTGTCAAAATGAAGGCGATTGCTACTGATTATGTGTTACGCAATTACCCCGCAATTTGCGTCTACCATTTGTACCTTTGCTGATTTGTAGTCTCCGTTTAGGGACTCCAGCGGCTCCCAGTCTTCAAGTGGTTTTTTCATGGCATCACGTGATGTTAGCCGGCATGAGAATTCTTACTTTACGGTTCTCTGTGGAACATATTTTGATTTTATCGCTAGCTTCAATCTTCCACCAGTAGACTTTTGCCTCGAGAACTTCCGAGAAATTAAATCTGATACAAGAATCTCCTGTAGTTATGGCATCTATAGCACACTGTTGACACAAACTAGGAATGACTGCAGCATAGCAGACGGAAGTCTGTAGTAAATTAATGTTTCTAAATTACAATAGCCATTAATAAGATGAATGAAGTAAAGGATTGAAAAACAGAACGACAGGTTTAACATACCAACAGGTATTTCAAGGTCTCAAGATTACGATGATATTAACCGTTTGTCTTTTTAAATAGATAAGTACTTTTAGTACATTGCGATGATTTCGGTATTTTTCTGACTTGGTTATTTTGGTTTACCTAATCACGAAAGACAAATCAGAATCTGATTATGTGATAATATGATCGTAAAGGTAGGAAAAAATACGAGCAGAATGTACTGGATGATAAGAGTTGGGGCGTAATGTATTAACAGTGACGTACTGCGCATGACGTCACGCGCAGTGGCCGATAGACTATATTTAGGACACTAGTTTTTCCCAGAATTCAGTCAACTATAAGTCTATATCAAGTATCAACTACACTGGGCCGCAAAGAAAGCGGGTCGGTAATAAAAACCTTAAAAACTTCCAAAATATTGAAGCTAGCTTTATGAAATAAAGAAGTATATCATAGACAATTTTATAGTGCTTAAATCAATGTTGTAACAGTCGAGTAAAAATTACCATTTTCACTAGATTTCGAAAAAGGTGCGACGGTATCAAATATGCAATTTTTACACATTTTAGTATTTTGAATTGCCACCACGAGTTGTTAATACAGCTGTTATACGGTTTGGCATGCTTTCCACCAGATTTCTGTGCCGATGGTGAAGAATATTCTCCCATTCCTCTATCAGTGCTTCTTTCAGTTCACGAAGCGTGATTGGACGGGAATTTCGCTAGCGTACACGTCGTCACGGTTCTTCCCAGGCATGCTCGATGGGATTCAAGTATAGGCTGCGTGCTAGCCAGTCCATGCGAGCGACATATATATATATTCAAGGGTAGTCAAACAATATCCGAGCTGAATGGGGACGAGCGTTATGTTGCATAAAGATGGCGTTTTCGCCCATGTTTACTAAAAATGGGCCAACCTACTCCACTAAGATTTCATTCACTTATCTTTCTGCAGTTAAAGTGCCCTCCCTCTTCTATCACGGTCCACTAGCACGGTGCGGCTTTCGGAAGAAATTCAGCCCACACGTGCATTGAGCCTCCGCCGAATGGTACTTTCTCTTCAATGCAAGTTTGGTTATAGCGGTCTCCTGGTCATCTGTAGACTCTTTGCCTCCCATCGTGTGTGTATAGCATGAACTTCGACTCATCCGAAACCATTACTCTTGACCAGTCACCTAGAATCCAATTCATGTTCATGTATTCTCTAGCGCAACTCAGCCTTGAATTCGGATGCTGAGTTTTGGACCATTTGCAGGTCTAAACGGGTTCAAGTTTGCTTCAGCAAGACGCTGCGTCACTGTACACGTGCTCAGATTGCTCCCTCCAGCACGTAGAAGGTGGTTTTTGACTTCAACAGCCGTTTGAAATCGAATTCTCAATATTGTTGACACCATATATCGATCCGCCCGCGCTGTCGTGCAACTTATTCGGCGGGTTCCTGGCCTGCGAATATGGGATCCAGTCTCTACAAATCGCTGGATCAGTTTTTGAACGGTTGATAGCGACACACCAACAGTGCTCGCTGTATAACGCTGATTGCGCCCGTCTACAAGCATTGTTAGAATTCTGGTACACTCTTCAGGGGTTAGTGGCATGTTTTTAATTGAATTTGATCAGAATATTGAATTTCTGCACAAGAAATGCCATATTTATAAATAGAAACAAAAGTAAAACAAATGGTTTCAAAGTTGTTTATATTTAAAAATTATATTTATTTTTTATTTATGGTTTTTAATACAATCACCAAAAAGAAATAAAAAAGGTTTTACTTCTTCCTATATTTGTAATGAAATAAACTTCAATTTAGTTTTTATTTTAAAAGGTTTACTCAAATATTTTAAATTTATCTCATTTTTTATAACCGACCCGCTTTCTTTGCGGGCCAGTGTATTAATAGCTTGTCTGGAACAATGCAAAGATAATATTACTCATTCAGTTACAGTAATATGTTGCGTGATTTTAGGTCACCTCCAAAATCAGGTTTTGTCACGAAAGCATATAAAAAGAGTATCTACAAAAACCAACCACCAACTGTTAACCGGTTATAAACTTAGAAAACAGTTGCCTGACAATTACACTTTTTGGGAGGGTTTGGGTTAGATTAAAAATTGCATTTAGTGACAATGATAACCGATGTAAAAGGTTCTGGGATTATGATACAACCAAAAGTTTAAAGATAGACTTCTAAGTACTTGATGTGGATGCTATTTTTAACCAGGCAACGGGAGGAGAATCGTCCTGACCGCGACCTGGCTCAGTGACCCGAATACGCCCGCGCGGACTGCGCCGCGTCTCTGACCCCCTTTACCTGCACTTACACGATCATGAATAGACCTATGTCTATACATAGAGCGCGCAATGCAGCGTCAATTACAAGTTCTGACATTAAATACAAAATCAAGGTTGGATCGGATATATATCATATATACAAACGATTTGAAAAACATTTGCAGATGAAAAAAGGACGTTTTGAAAAAGAGTTTTGCATAAAAATCTCGGATAGCAGCAGACCATTTTCTCTATTTTATATTTTAGTATTTCATAGTCTGTTTCATGATTCAGTAGATGAAGACATAGAGACAGCGCATTACATTGAGAAACACAATTTTTAAGATGATGCACAGTTTCGTAACTAAGCTTCAGATTTATTTTTTATTTTTATGTCAGCGTATTACAAAAGTCACAAAATTAATAAACACACGCTTGCTGCTTCGTTCACGCTGTCTCGTTATCGAGAAATGTATTTTTGTTCATGACCTAGAAATATTGTTTGAACTCCTAAAACTAATCAAATTAATACAGGTTTCAGTAAAAAATCGATCAATCATGCTAATAATAATGTGCGTGTTGTGTCAAAAGGACGGTTGGGTGCGTCGCCCTGCGGTTCGAAAGCCCGTCTATGCAAGGAGCTCGGAGCAACGACCTTAGCCCTTGCTGAATAGCAGCCCAAGTTTTTCTATATACGTAGTACGTAGCTATCGTTTGTCAAGCGGCCCTCTTCTCCCCCGAGGCGGGCGGCGCTTAATGGCCACGCCATTTAACAGCTTTAAGTCGAGTCTGAGTGGCGCTTTCCGGAAATTCCATAAATGTTTGGATGTTTGCGGTACCTCCCTGATATAAATACAGCGGTAGTTTAAATTATAACAGCTAAATTCCTCGATGTTCTATTCAATTCAATTACTATTTACTGTCGTATTTTGGACGCAGACGCGTCAGTCTGTTAATTTGTTTGTTTGGTCTTTAACGTCGCTTGACGGTAAACTGAACGGTAATTAATTACAGTCACTAACTAATCACGCCATTGGCACGTACTTAAATAGATACTCTGGTAGTCTCTGAGAAAAATTTCAAATTGAAACAGGGCTGATGATAATACATATTAGCTTCCGAGAAATAGGACGTGTTTATACACACAAAGCTAATTTATGGTTGAAACGTTTGTATGAACCATGAACTGGGGAAAACAACACGTTGGTACTCGTTGAAGAATGTGAGCAACCAACTAATACATCATATACCTATTAAAAGAATACTTTAAAGTTCTACAATCGTGTTCTACCGCCGAGAGGTGACGTCAATAAAACTATCATTGTCAGCCAAAAACGGCGTTGGATGAAATCAGTAGAAAACGGTGTGGCCAGTCGCACTCTGCGAGTAGTCAGGCGGGATCGTGAGTGGTCGGGGTAACGGACCGGCGGCGCTTGCGCAGGGTCAACACACGCTAGCCAAGGTCGGGTCGACGCACTATCCAGGGAGTCCTGACATTTTATGCCGGTGCATTAAACTCCCATTAATGTACAATTCCCGGTAAGGATGAGCAGTTTCTTAGAAACTGTGTGCGGTCTCCAAAGGGATCACGTTGCGTTTGCATGCAAGGTCTTAAACCGCATAAGGACACACAATCGTCGATCTCGCCATATGTAAACGTTTGAGCAGCCGTGCGCAAATATCAGCGTAGAATAACCATCTAGTAGGTTTTAGTCTTACGTAGCATTCAGATTTGTACTCTACACGTGCATGAAATGCTGTGTTAAACAATGAGTCTACGGCAGCTCATATTTCACAAGTTATCGATAAACCGCATTATGCAATTCTGACGTAATAAATTACCTCCTAACGTTGCAGTTTGGTTTTTCAGTCTAGGAAACTTGTGGACAAGCAGTCGTAGAATTACGTAGGTATGCTAGTGACGTCAACAGTGCTTGTTATTTGAAATAAAAGTGCGCCGTGTTTTCTATCTAGAAAGATCCTTACTAGATATGTACTAAAAGTAACAAATACGTCATTTCGTTATGTTTGCAACTTAAAAGGGGTGGGCGTAATTCATAGAGTAATAAATATTTAAATACACACATTATACACTATAATTACTTAGCTGCAAAAATCTAATAAAATTATAAAATCATTCTAGAACTGCATGAAAAACTCACATAAAAAATTATTCCATTCATTCATATTGACAATCAGAAAACCAGAAGGTCAGGTACCATTTCTGAACAAGAAGACCATAAAAAATAGTAGCAAAATATTCCAATACATATCAGTTAAAATTCCTTGCAACAGGAAGGAAACCTTTGTTTGTAAACAAGCTTTTGTCAGTCGCCATTTTGAAAAAGTAGAAATTCTCCAAATCTACTTTTTCAAAATGGTGACTGAAATTTAATTCAATCGCTGTTTCGGGGATTAGCCGGAACAAACAGACAAGCAGACAATTTTTTTTTGTATTTTTTTAGGTCTTGGCCATAGGTACCTATATACTTTCATAATACATTTAGTAAAAAGCTGTTATTTTGACATTACAAATGGTCTGACGGTGTTATAGACACTTCAATTTTATTTATTTGTATTTAGAGACCTATATTAAATAATTGATTTGGTCAAGTGGTTTTATAAAAACAAGAAGTTTAGTACTTTATATTTACAGATTTAGAACTTATTAGAGAGGAAGCATTTTAATTTTTGTGAATATATTAATAATATTTTTTTTGTAAGTTGTAACCCTGACTTAATAAATGACATTCTGAGCAAGACATTAAACAAAGATCCTTGTCCGGAGAATCACAAATATCCTGCACATTAATGCAGACATTCAGATTCAATCATGCCAAAAGTGCATACAAATCATTTATGGGTGCAATGAACACTCCTGTCAACTTAGCATGGACAAAGTGAATCAAAGACAATGGACATTTTAAATGGAAACAATCATACAATTGCAGCTTGGTTTATAAATGAGTGCTGTAACAATCAAACTCTTTATAAACATTTAAGCATGAAATAAATAATTTATGTTTCATGATCAATCAATTATTAAATATAAAAGGTGTAAAGTGATGCCATATGAGTTTAATATTGAGTTTAAAAACATTATCAGATTTGACATGTATAATGCATTGCATAATAATTACAGGTCATGGTGTTATTTAAACATGCAATATTATGAAAGTTGGATAAAAGATTAATTTTAATAGGTTTACAGAGTATTCAATTAATTGTATGTATGTAGCACAATTTTAAATTATTAAAATTCCAACAGCGTACACCCAGTTGACCCAATATTTCATCAACAAGTTATACAGCTAAATATAAACTGTGCAGCATGCTGCAAATGATTCACTAACAACACCATTGTTTTGTTATGAGTTGAAAGTTTCAACAACATTACACTAACTTCACTTTCCAATTATATACATAGGTAGAACTCCAAGTACCTACAACAAATACCTACTTACCTAGTTATATTAGGTTGCAAATGTGCTGTCCAGCAAAATCATAACTTTTTATGTCTACATTATTGCGTGACTCATTCAATACGACATTGGTATATCGACCGGTGATTTGGTCGGCAGAATTAGGATTCGAACAATGAAATGAAGACCACGCGTAAGACAAGAACGGTGGCGGGGTGGCGGGTACTAAAACTCCACCACGGGCGTCCACAGTCACGGGGCGGGGACCACATAAATTCTGATTACCCTATCATAACTACCAAACGCGCGATACGTGGATAATGATACAGAAGTTAGTAACAACAGGATAATGCAAATTCTATTATAATTTAAATAGTTTCGTGACGCCTGCTGACGTTTGTCGCTCAGCGAGGGCACGACCTTTAAAGTGATTTTGTTGCAAATTTATGACTGTAAGTATACTTGACGTATTTAAACAATATAACTTACCTTCACAGCCATACACATTGAATAGAAATTGAACGGTTGCAGCCGTGAGCAGCCAAGGAAATTCACTACACACGCGGGAAACGTGTGCACCGCACAAATAACTTGCTAAACTAAAAATGTGGTGTTGCCATTCGCGACAATTTAATATTACAATTAAGTGCTGCAATCTCATAAATCCAAATTCTACTAAAGAAACTAAGTAAAATAATAGGACCGCGCCCACATGGCGTATTTGTAATAAACGACCTATTACTAAGTTTAGAAGAAAGTGCGCCGATTATTTTTTCAAAATGATGGCTGTCCTGCACCTTACCAGCGATCAGTACAAGTGCACTTAGAGCCCCCAGATACTTGTTTTCCTAACTCGTGGATTGGCAGAGGCGGCCCTATTCCTTGGCCCGCACAATCCCCAGACCTGACACCCTTGGATGTGTACGTCTAGGGACGTGCAAAGGAATTAGTTTACCCAACGGAGCCGAAGGTGCCCGCAAGATAAATTTTAATTGGAA
Organism: Dryobotodes eremita; assembly: GCA_917490735.1. Taxonomy (NCBI): domain Eukaryota; kingdom Metazoa; phylum Arthropoda; class Insecta; order Lepidoptera; family Noctuidae; genus Dryobotodes; species Dryobotodes eremita. The sequence goes on along the minus strand of OU823243.1, from coordinate 20,087,754 downwards.
GAATTAGCGCTGCGTTCGATACAATGAAAGCAGAAATGCGCCTCCATACAACGACCGTCGAAATAAGAAATAGGCGTCGTGTCTGCATAAGCCGTAGAGGAGGGCACTTTGTTTTTTTTTTAAGTAACTGATATTATATATTATAAGCTTTTTAACTTATCAGTCTTTTCTTTATCCCGATCCTGACAACAAGTATCTCTCATTTTAACCACATAATTAAACATTTCGATGACATGTAGCATACCATTGAAAAGGGTATAAACTAGATACCGTTTTAAACTAAAACTAAGTTCAAAATAGCTTTTAATTTTTTAGAAGCTGCCATTTTTTATACATTTATATAGCTTTAAGAATTTGAGACCGCATAAGTATTATTTTATAGACCAATTGCATCAACTAATGATTAATTAAGAATACATTGCATAATGCAATAAAAGTTATTTTGTGCTATTACAACCATAAAAAAAAATGACGATTTAAAGGTGAGATTTTGGATAATTTAAAGAAAAATCTAAAAAAATAATATCTCAATTACCGTGATACTTAGGACATGGGGTCTGTGGATGAAACCTCGCATATGACCCTCCCAACCCCAAAAAAAAAAGGTCGGTCCATGCACCAAAACATCTATAAAGGTCATTATAGTGAATGATACGCGAGCGGGCGTTACGAGCCGGTGCCCCACAACCGATCTATGGAATTTATTTTTTTATATTTGACATAACTCTATAAATATGTTGTTTGTTTAACCTTTTATTTTTATAAACGTTTATTTTAGACCAAAACGACCAAAAGATTCCGAGGTTTCATACTATTCATAAATTACTGCCAAGTAGTGGTAGTTATTTTTAGTCTGTGACGTGACAGTGATTTGTTTGAGTGACATTTATGATTCATTCAAGTCATTCAACCATGGCGCGAATAATCAATTCAAAATCTGTTCATCTTGCATGCAAAAACTTATTTTGGAAATTAACTTTTGAAGTACCTGTGAGTAAATACTTTCTATGGGTACTTTATGTAGGTATAATTGCCATCAACCGGAAATAAATGCAGACTCCAAGCATATTATTATTTTACGTACTCTGCTCCAAGCTGCTACTACCAAATTCTCGATGGAAAAACTCAACAACACTGTTCGACCTGGGAATCAACCCAGGACGTCCTGCACAGCCTTTGTGCTCAGCAGTAGTGCTTGAGACCGTTGGCCCAACTAGGCCAAGACCAAGTAGGTATTACCTACGTCTTTTACGGTGCAAATCTGGCTGCTGTCGCAAAACTTATAATAGTCAATGGCTAGACTAACATCCCAAGTAACACAGTCATGCTGAATTTATAGTTTGAGTAATAGCAACTCGCAAATGTTTACAGCTATAAGCTACATATCATGTGAGTAAGTGGCTATTAAAAGAGCCAACTTCTGAATAATGTTCTCTTTCGGCCTTTATAACTCTTTAAGCTTAGTAATAACTTCTATACCGCATATAAAACAGATGTTATTAAGCCTAAAGCATTATAGATGACTTTAATTTGAAAAAGAGTGCCTGTGACAGCATTTATCTATATAATAGTATAAGTCGCTGAATAAACGTGGATAACGAATACTAATATACAAACTTTACTCAGCTTATTGCTTCTGAAACCACTATATGCTGTTAAATAGTGCCCTAAGCAGCTGTCTTCTGAATAAAGGTGTATTTAATTTGTATTAAAAAGCTTGATTTTCAATAACCGCTTTTATTTTGTCTTCAAGTTACATAAGGTTCCACATTTTATCAATTATTCAGCTACTGTATAAAAGTGTTTTCTGGGTTCTTTATAGAGCTTATTTCGGTATAATGGAAATAAAGTCATAGTTTATAGCTAACTAACACAGATAGAACCTGAATGATGTATTCTTATTCCGCAATTAGGTACCTGTAAAATTATAATTTTCATACAAGTTATACCTACAGAGTTTTTCTGGGTAGTAATTGAATTAGGGACGTTTAAAATATTGTTTTACTGTCGTTGCGTATTGTTTTACTGCGGGTTTGTTGTGAACAGTTTGATGGAAAATAAATCATGGAAATCTAGGAGAACAAAAAATATACAGTTTTAGAGACAATTACGAATGCACAAACGAATCAAATATGTACTGAGAACAAGCTTTGTCATAAGTTGAGTCATGTCCAGACAGATCCAGTTGAAGAGAGTTCCGTACCTTCAAATAATGTTGATATAGTATTGTACAGAATTCAGCAGACAATTGTTCCATCTAGACTGGTGGCATCTAGTAAAGGACGAATCAGATGTGAATTCATTGAATTTAAAAATATATTTTTTTGCTGTAATATTAAGGAATGGGCGCTAAGTAAAAATATCTCACAAGTTGCATTGAAAGAATTGATGGCATTTAAATTTATTATAGATTAAATAGTAGCCTATATCCTTCTCCAGGTCTCAGGCTATCTTCTTATCAAATTTCATCAAGATCCTATCAGCGGTTTAACCGTGAAAGCGTAACAAGCAAACTCACACTCACATTTATAATATTAAATAAGTATAAGTAAATAGTATAGTACAATATAAGTATTTTGTTAGGTATAGCTTTTTGTCTTAAATTCACTGTATTAGGATCTTTTTGTTCGTATATTTGTTTATCTGGCAATAACAGTTTTCTTCACGGGTGTATATGCGCAGGGCCTATGTTCAGACCCGCCAAGATACACCTGCCGTACTGTATCTGTGAATAATCGCAACTGACCAATAATTTTGAGCGCCCACCCGGCCGGTAGTACAGAGAGACGGGGTGCGGGCAGCGGAGAGGGCATCGCGGTCGTATATTGCTTACGATACACGTAGATTCTCGTTGAAGATAGGGTAGGTATGTTTTGTAATTTGTTGTTTATATTTTATATTAGTAAGTACCTATAATATTTCACTATGTATCTACATATTACCTATTATAATACGTACATACATGCTACAAAAAAAGAAAAAACATAACAAAATGCATAATATTTATGTTATGTTATTTGCATTGAAAAACATATGTGAACTTTATAGAACTGCTGATTATTTTGTTATTATAGGCGTAAGTTATAAATAGGTAAGTATCAATTTTCCTGAGAAACTGGGTGGATCGCATTTTATTTTGAACCCTAATTTGCTGTATAATCAATCATATTTAGTAACTTATTCAAGTGTTATTCAGATATTTGTACTACCAAATCACTATTTCTCAAACAAAAGCTTCATAATTAGAAAGGCGTGACTTTTTATTCAGAGCTATGCTGTAAATTAGCTGCTTTGAGAGCTTTTATCCAGCTTATAATGAATCGCCATTAAAACTTATTTTTAAGTAAACCATTGAATCATTATGTATATCAAATGCCTCATTTTAGTAATTAATTACAGTTAAATATACAATTTATAATTTATTTAATGACTTTAAAGATAAGCGTTAGCTGTTTTATCCTAAGTATTTTTGTCACTTCTAAAAGTCTATTTACTATGATTGAACTTGATTACCTAAGCGGCACATGAAAAATGTTGAGATAACTCATATGCTATTCACGATAAAACTATTTGCGTAGTAATATTTAACGTGTATCATAGTATAATAATATTACTTACACCGATTCTCAGTGTTATTGATTTTATTCAATGCAACTATGGAATGTCAAAACAGACGCACTGCACGATTAAACACGTTTTTTTTTATATTTAACAACTTAACTCTTTAATTTTGTTTGAGAAGTATTATGCAAATAAAATTAATCCTGAATAATTTCTGAATATCAATATCCATATGCATTTGTCTGAATAAATATGAAATAACATTTGTATAAAAGAGATGTCAGCTTTTTTTCTGATTTTACTATGCTAAGTGGGCCATTACTAAGCTATTACCCAGACTTTACATTGCTGTTATACAGACTAAAGCATTTAAAAATGTGCCCAAATTGTTTGAATAACAGCTGAATAGACGTTTACTCAAACATTATCCAGATAATAGTTGCAGTTTATAGTTTTGCGGATCGTTATTACTTAAACTTTATTCAGCATGACTGTGTTCCTTGGGATACCAAAGTATTTAGAAAAGAAATCAGCTGCTTTTTTACTTGTAGAGAAAACAAAAATCAAGTACTTTCAAATTAACTTTATTCATATTATTGATGTGCACAAAAATGTAAAGACAGTAGGTATACTGTTACAGTAGCTACATGAACATGTTGTCATTGAAGCCGGGGGGCGGCAGGTGGTCCGCATCCGGCGGCGCTGGCCGGCGGCCCGGCATAGGCCCACCGGGAGGGCCGAACGGGTCGAAACGAGCTCCGGGCGGCACTGCCCCTCTGTAAAACCGACATTTTTTTTTAAACATTTTTTTGGTGGGAAACAAGCAGGCTGCCTGCTGATGATAAGAGTTCACCGATGATATTATAAGTAAAAAGAAGTCATATGGAGTTCATCGGAACGAAGCTTAGCGGCATAAATAGATACGAAGTTTCAAGGTTGTACTTCCCCAGAAAAGCTCTCAGTATACGTGTTATTTCTGACTAGGCTTTGAGCAATACAGCGTACGGTTTATGATTACCAGGAGCTGGTAAGACTGATAAAGCTATAAGCGCCAATATTTGACAGCTTTCGCCAATTTTGTGTAATCTACGGGTTTTTTTATGTATGTACACCCACAACAAAAAAAAGAAGGTTGTTATTATTTTGAAGCCTATGTGTGTTTATACATATTGGAAACGGCCAAGATAAGATAGGAGACAGTTTACAAGACCTCGGTAATCCTCCAGGTATGCCAAGGCCAGGGTTCTCAAGATCCCTCCGAGGGTCGAACGGGTTGAACAGCATACCGCCGCCGCCGGGTGCGAAAGGGTCCAGGTCGGAATTGCCGATGTTCGGCAGACGGGGTGGTGGCATTCCCCTGAAAAACAAAAATTATCTGTCTGTTTGAATCCCGTGGACTGAGTCCCTCGGAACTTTTTGTGGAAACAATAGTTCCGCCTATAATCCTCGAAAGTTGTGGAGATCACCGCTCGTACAGTTTTCGAAAGGTGTTCGCTATTCTGGCTTTTACAAAAAACTGAACAAACTTGAACTCTCATTAGACTACACCAAAATCGTCACTCTTCCTTCAGTATCATTTACTTGCATAAAAATCCAATAGCGAGATTCTACTTTTACGCGATGTTCTTGTTCTTATAATACTAGTTGTTGCCCGCACTTCGTCTGCGTGTATATTTATTTTATAGAAATATCCAGAATGAAAAGTAGCCTAAATCCTTCTCCAGGCTACCTTTCTGGAGGACACGGTGGAGCACACGGTGGTCTGCCCGGCTTGGGCGGAGCACCACCGTGTCCTCGCGGAGGCGATCGGCGGCGGCGATCTCTCGCGTTCGGCCCTGGCCCAGGCCAAGATACGGAGCGAGAGTGCATGGGAAGCCGTCACCTCCTTCTGCGAAGCAGGAGCTCGCGAAGGAGGAGGCGGAAAGCGTGCGCCCTCACGACCCTAGTTGCTGCAGGAGACGCCCTGGGCGTCGGGAATCAATAGCCGATTCCCGGCCACCGTAGGCGCCGGCTTGCGGACGGCGAGCAATGGGCAGCTCGCCGTCCGTTAAGGATCAGGCCCGGGTCGACGGAGCGTTGTGTTCCACGCGCGCCTCAAAGAGATGTCAGCACACATTGACGGGGTCCGTTAGAGCCAGAAAGGGTTACCGTGGTTCTGGCACACAGGCAACTGAAGGAACACGGGTGGGTTTTATCAGTAAAAGTCTGATACGCGCTCCCGCTCCGTCCAGAGCGGGAGAAGTTATTTGATGGCATCCCACCCAAAAAAAAAGGCTACCTATCTGACAAATTTCATAACAATCGGCTTAGTTGTTTAGGCGTGAAGAGGAGACAGACAGACAGAGTTACTTTCGCATTTATCATATTAGTATGGAAGTATGGCCTAAAGTTAATATAAAAAAAATTGCCAATTTTAACGGGCTTTACTTAAAGGTACCATAGGTCTGGGGTGTCGGGGTTCACTCCAGGCAGTGGTCGGGGCGCTACCCTCAGGGGGTCCTCCGGAGGCCTCCTTGTAGTCGTATCGCCTGAAACAATTCATGGTAACACATTTTAGGAGGGCTGTCTTGCAGTATTTGTGCTTTTAAGTCTTGGTGCACTGAACTAAAGTTTAATCAGATCTACCTTTTTAAGTATAAAGGCTGATTTAGGCCTTTCTTCAATTAGTAACGCAATTTTGTTAATTCTGTTTGAGTTACTGCTGGTATTAGCAATGTAACCTAGCAGAAATTGTGTAATTTGAGATAGTAACTAGCAACACACCAAAGGCCTGCTTTGAATTTTTAACTTAGTGTCCGCTAAATTACAAACTGAACTAGAACGACATGGTGACTTGACAATGTGAAACTTTGTTTAACAACAAAAATAAAAACATAACATCTGTTGTTTCCAAAACAACAGACACAAGGAGCAATATGTTTTTAAATAATAACTCTTACCTCCCGTGACACTCAGGGTAAACAGTACCCCAAGTGTGACTAAAACTAACACATCACTCAGAGATAACATTGATTCGAGTTTAAGGTCACAACTAAGCAAAAATCTTAATAGATTGCAATGCCATATTATTTATGAGCAATCCAATAACCTGTTTTCCTTAGTTAACTCATAAAACTTGAATAACAAATGAGAAGAACCTGATACCGCCATATGTTTGAATAACTGATACGTTTCTGTTATTTTCCATTGAGAAATTGACCTCTAGATAAGCAAATATAATTAATTAGAAAAGGTGAAAGTTATCAAAACATAACACTTGCTTGTTATTATTTATACTTTCAAGCTATATAAATACATATTTATGTATAGGGCAACAAGTTATCTAGAACTACCTACAATAAAAAAGTTATGGTGAAATTAATTGTTTATTTAATAATATTGCAATTAATGTCATTGAAACCTAATTATAGAACAATTTTTCTACTGTTAGTATTATTAAAAGTAAACAATGAATCAAGCTTGCACTATGAACAAGTTTTAGCACTGAAATGTTATGTTATGTACCCTATGCAATCATTTTATTGTCTTACTCTACACACTATAAATTTACATGTACTTATGTATTTTCTACTTTGAGAAACATTATTATCCTGAACGACTGTATTACTGAACTTCGAAGTTTAAAATATCGATGTATTTAATTGAGAATGTTCATAATCGCGATGTATGGAACTTCGAAAGAATGTCATACTGAACTTCGACCTGCCGGGGCTGCGGATTGTTCGAAAGAGTTACCGTGGCCCTGGCGCACAGGCAACTGAAGGAACACGGGTGGGTTTTAGTCAGTAAGAGTCTGACACGCCCTTCCGCTCCGCCCAGAGCTGTAGAGGTCATTTGATGATTTCCAACCCAAAAAAAAAAAAACTGAACTTCGAAGTTTGAATAGACATTCTTTCGAAGTTCCGTACATCGCGATTATGAACATTCTCGATTAAATACATCGATATTTTAAACTTCGAAGTTCAGACGTACAGTCCCTGCTATAACATTTTGTTTTTGTTGTAACTATATAATTCTTACTTAATTTAACCTTTCCAATTTGGAAGATTCATATTATGTAAAAGCAGTTTTAAAACCTATTTCTATAAATATTGATTTACAACTAACAACAGGTTAAACATATTTTGACCCATTTATTTTTGGTCCCTTTCAGCTGTAAATAACAGTTAAAACAATACTGTAATTAATAATCAAATTACATAAAAATTTATCATACTTCTCGAGGTCTGTGTCTCTGTAGTAACTGTGGTTCTCTCAGTGACTGTGTCAATTAGGTCACGTTTCACATGATATATCAACTCCTTATGATTTGGCATCATCTTATCAATCGGTCCAGCTAAGTATTTCACTGTATCATCTATCTTTACTGCTATGTTGGACACCGCCAAGTCTTCTGATCTCTGAAATGGATTCATGTTGAAATGTAATGTAAGAACAGAACTAGGTTCTAAGTTAATACTGTCAAGTCATGATTGTTATATTATGAAGTAATGTTATTAAAGAAATGTTTTAAATTTTCAGGATATGTTTACATTTTGGACATTCAAAATTTCAGAGTTACACACTCCACAGACACTAAAAATGTGATTTGTCAGAAAGAAACATAGGAGGTTAAACACATTAAAAACTACTTTTATTCAAGGAGTCCAAGCTTCCAAGGTTCAAACATGGATTTATAATACAAATACAAACAAGTTGTTTAGACTGGGTGGTTAAACCAATTGCATTAATAATTACCATGAGATTAACAATGAGGTTGCCATCAGTATTCAATCCATGTAGAATGAACAGTTTGTTATCAAGGACATATCGCAGGGCATAGTTGTCCTTGTCATTCCAGCCAGTAGGCAACAGCTCAGTTTTTTCTTCATCTCCCGACAAAGTCCTCTGAAATAGAAAAGTATTGTTTTCAATATTTTGATGATGGATGTGACTGATATTTATATTACAAATACAGTCCATAAGCAATAATATGGCAATAATTAGTCGTAGGTATCCGCCCATTTCAGATTATGTTTTGTGATTATTAATCATTATGACAGATAATGCATCAAGAAAAATTGGGGCAGTAGGTCAAATACTGAAGCTATTATATCGATTTTTCCAAGATTAGTCCTAGCATTGTATGTGTTGTGTGATTTTATTAGAGATTACCGATAACACTTCATAAATGAATGCTAAAACACTCGCTCTGCTTCGAATTAAGTGTTAATATCTGCAAGTATACTCGTATGTGGTGCAGGTATAAAGAGTCAGTTCGTATGTAAGTTAGTTTGTAAGTGTCTCACCTCGTCTCCTATTCCAATGCTTCTAAATCCCCTCTTCGTTAGGTTCCAATGAATAAATGCAATAATAACATCAGATTTCCGCTTGATGTCTTTCTCCACTGTTTTAAAAGTTAAATCCCAGCCAAATAGTGCATCGGCCGCCATAGCGATATGATCGTATAGTATTTTGCTGAGACAAATATCTTACGTATTTCTAGGTAATCTTTCTTCAGAGTCTTGATTGTAAAATTTCTTGTTTTATAAATTCCTGAGAAGTTGAAAAAGACTCGTCATGTTTTGCTTCGGCTGTCAAATTGACATTAGTAGCCGGCTGGATGTCACAACATGTTACGTTTCTTTACGCAGTCCATGTACTAACTCAATACGAGAATTTTAATGAATTGGCATTATTTTATTTCAAATGCGATGGAAAACCTTGGCTTTTTATTAAATTTTCATAATTCTTCAAAAAGTTTCAATTGCAGGAAATACTTTGGTATGGTAACATTGCAGAATGGGCGCTAGTGTTGTCCTGGCCTTTCAACTGTATCGAGTAGAAATTCTAAATTATAAAAAAAAAAAACTGGTTAGGTTAGGTTATCTTAAAAAAACAGGGTACAGTAGCCAGCATTTACAGTGACAGCTGGTGAGCTGATCTCTAAATAAAATAATATAACCATTTTCCGAGGGACATGAAAAAATATTGTTTTATACTTCAATTTTACTTCTGCTTCGATTGTGCCTTGATCGGCTTGATTTATATTATGAATTGTTATTCACGACTAAAAAGATGAAGATTTGGAAAACTTTTTTATTTATTTTAATAAAATTAACTTACCTATTAGTGTACACGTGCTTCTGTCACAAATAAAGTTATTTTTCTTAATATATTGGGTAATTTATTTTAAGTCTCAATCGTAAACTCCATCGATTGACACTTTTAGTGAAATAAATCGATTGAATGTTTCAAATCGTTAACGTCTGCTCAAGAAGACACGTCAAGCACTATCGAACGTAGTAAAAACAACATGGCGGACAGTGTCAATCCGGGAACGTCGTGATCGTAACGTGAAATAATGAATTATGTTTTTTTAGAATATGGGTGAATATGTGCAATAATTTACTAAACAATTGTGTGCAAAGTGTTGTGTTTTAATTGTATTTGTGTAATTAGAGTGTGAAAATGGCTACGGATAAGATTAAAGTAGCCGTTCGGGTTCGTCCTTTTAACAGGCGAGGTAAGCTGGTTTCATTTTGCTAATAAATAAAGAAATCGCTATCGCTCAGGTGACTACGTTGTTTAAGTTTATCTGTGTACCTTGTGCATAATATATACAAGATAAAATGAGTGATAGTTGTACGTATTTCTTTACAATATAATTATAGAGAGTTTATTACTTTTGTGGAAATCATTATTTTCAATTCTAGCACTTATGATTAATTTGGAATCGCTTCTTATCGTAAATCTAATTGTATTTCCGATTTTTAGATATCATTTTATCTATAGATACTAAAAAACGGAGGAATTTCATTTAGAACTCTCCAACTATTGTTTATTTACAACTGCATAAAAGTGCCTTTGTTCCTAAATATTTAATTACACATTGCATGGCTTGATTATATTACAGAGTGGTTTATATATTTTTGCTTTTGATGTATTTGGCTTATCTTTGAACACATCCTGGTATGGCTCCTGATAAAAATATCTAAATGTATTTTGTAAATAAATGAATAGATGATAGCTTAGTATTGAAAATTACTGTTTTTGGTACAATATTATCTTCCATGTTTTAATACAGATGGTCATGTTATTAATTAATTATTAAGTAACCGAGCCTCACTTTTTCTTGATGTTTCAATAAATCTTACAAAATCCATAGACCCCTCCTGCAAAACCCATGTTTTTGTGGTTATTTTTATATTTTACATAATATTTAGCCTTGTTTTCTCATTTCCAGTTATAACCATAGTAAGTAGTATTGAGTTCCTAAGGAACTTGAGAAAATATCTGTAATATTTTCCTGTTAACAACATATTGGTTATGTTCTGTAGGAATAAAACCAGCCGTTGAACTGCTCAAAATACTACGCAATAGAAATGAAAAAGTATAAGAAACATGAAGGAAGATAAAATTCAAATCAATCTTGATAGAGCTACAGATAGGGTTCCTAATAAAAATTACATCATTGTGTACTATCAAGAATTACTTACCTAATCTAATTGACTAGTCATATTCTCTGAATTATTATTTTCAATCTACAAGTTACTCATGTTGCAAAATAAGTTTAGCCTTGTCAGTCTATTAATGAATCACTCTTACATTTTTGCAGTTGCCTCATTTTAGTATTAGTGTGTTAATTAAGTAAAAAGGAATTCTTTGTTGAGGTACACATAACATACATACATGCTATCACGCCTGTAATCCCGAAGTGTTAGGCAGAGGTGTACTTAGTACACCCACATTTCGCCAGCTACGTTTAAGTCCCATGTAATAGGGGGCGAGCCTATTTCCACTGGTATATTTAGGCAATAGGTGTATTTAGGAAGGTGTATTGTTGAGGTAACATCTCAAATTGCATCATTATCAGCAGCCAGTGTTCACTTACAATATTTAGTTTGGGTTTCCTGTATCCTACGTAACTCTTTAACTCTTCATATTTCCCAACCATTGTCCTAAAGATTTGCTTGTTGATCTACTGTTATGTTAAGGTACCTACTGGGAAAGTAATTAAGAAGCTAAACATATTAATTTTCAAGTATTTAATTCTTCTTTTAAAGTCTTGTTTGTACTATCAATTGAAACTAACTTGTTATTATAAGTATTTCTTTGAATGTGAATAAATTCTTGAATTGTTATTGAAGTTTCTAAGCATATTTACAACATTATTAAGCATAGATTTTTCCTCTGTAAGTATTTAAGATAAAAACAGGATATTTAATAGACCTAAACATGTTTGTACTTCTCATTGAATATAATAACACAACCTTGTACCAAATTGGAGGATAGTTACTTTAATTGTAAATGGTTTCGGTTTGAAATAAATTTACTAGATTTACTTATTTATCACTAAGCAATTTTTTTGCGATAGACCGTCATTCGTCTTCTCCGTGTCGCTGGCACGACTTTTCTCATATTTTGTTGGCCCAAAACTTCGCCACTTCCACGGCGTCATCGGTGGCAGCGCAGAGGTCACATAGACCGTCATTGAAAGTAAATAAGCGTCCTTGTTGCATTTCTGTTAAAAGAGGAACAAGTATTGCACTATAGGCAAGGAGTCTTAATTTAATATTATTATTAGGTATTTAAAGAATGTAAATAATTGAGGCAGCTATGAAATTAACAGATTATGAAAGACAGTCTACTTCCAAATTGTGCAACAAGCAACAACTAATACAAGACTTAACTACTAACTACTTGATACTCATACTTATCAAAGTCGTCAATTTGACGAACCACATCCGATATAATTATGCAAATTTGCAATCCCTGGTGACCCAGATAAATAAATGAATACATTTTCTGATAAAGCTACATTTGTCACAAGGTCCGGTATCGAAAAACGGATTTGGGAAGACTGAAACAGAATTTATTATGACTCTACACCTGTTTCGACTGTACAATGAAAATGGAGGGACTGGATCAGCATAATGACGCTGTGCTGTGACACAACAGCTGGCTGTCCTACATATCTATCATGAGCCCTATTGTGAATTCCATCGGTATTTATAATACTCGCCTTCGTCGGCAGACCGGACCGTGTACGGAGAACAATGCTCGGGAAAACAAGCGTTTTTTCTAGAAAAAATGAATTTTTCATAAAACTTTGAAGGTAATAGAAGGTTGTTTGTTAATAGATAATCATGATAGGATTATTCCAACAAGTTTATGAAGATAATCTCTAAAGCTTTTAGGGCTTCTTTTGGCCATTTGACTTGCTAATTCACTCACCAGACTGAGTGAACCGTGCATCTTCTAAATAGGTAACAGATATTCGAAACCGAAATCGATAACAGTTTTTTTTATCGATATCCGTTCACTACACTAAAGATCAGTGTAGAGTTAAATATCAATTCAAGTAATTTAACCTTGACAAAGACGTCTGACAGAATGACTTTGTTAGTAAATAGTTGTGTAAACTCCGAGATCATTTTAGTACAAGAATGCACGCTCACTTGCATTCGTCATGGTAAATAAACTCGGTGGAAATCCTCGGTGTGATTGCCGCTGCTCTACTTTTAGCAAAACGTCTTTACGTAATTTGTCAAATCGATTCTAGACTGGACTGTTCATTGCGACACGCAGCGCATCGATGAGCACTATTTCCTTTTTTTACCACAGGAATTTAGTATCTTTTAGTGTCTCACGACATCAAAAGAAATAGCGCTTAATCTTGTCAGCATTACCAGAAATTGCAAGCCGAGAAGTATCACTTTTGTTTCTCTTTCGATGATAATAAATAATTTACATTAGAGAATCGAATAAATACATACTAAGCAAGATTAGCTATATTTGGCTCATGCATGATCTCATGATATGCCGTTTCATTTACGATTCGTGTTTTCGAGGATAATTTAAGTTACTGGAGTGTTTAAAAAACATGGAGCAAATATAATAAATTGTTTCGATTATTGAACTACCTTCGTGTGAAGTGTAAACTCTTCATACAGAAGTCTGTTCCGACGTCTAGCCAAGTTAAATACCGTTTGCTTAATATAAGCCTAGCGTACATGAAATGGTCTAGTAAAACCGGATTTGAAAGAGCATCGCCACGGACGTACGGCCCGACCGCGGCCTGACTCACCGCTTGCGTACTTACTATTTAAATTAGTATTATAATACCTACATAAGCCTGTATAATGTATTATGTTAGAGGTTTTCTTTACACGTACGAGTATAACCTAATAACTACTCTTCCTATTCAATGACGGTCTAGCCTGTAGATACCCCTATCTTAGTGTTGGAACTGTTCGTGCGTTTGTGATAGAAATATGTCCAAAAGAATTTCGGCTAATTCCTTTTAAGGCCGTGGATGGTTCGGTTTAGATTCCGCGTGAATCTAAAACGAACCGTCCACGGTGAAAAAAACCTCAATGCATGTAGGTAGTATCCAAAGGACCCGAGCTAGCAACCAAGCAATTTCAAAAGAAACCCATAAAAGATGGAATGTCATTTAATGTTCAATTTAAAATTCTGATAGGTTAGGTATTTGGTAATAAAGCGAAGGTCGTGCAGATTAGACAGACAGGTAGACACTGCTTCGGGTCATTGAAAAATACTACTAAGATTGAACATAATATGGAATTTCAAATACATATATTTTTATTTGTTAAACATAGGTAGGTTAGGTACAGATGTTTTAATTATTAAAGAACGCTATGTCTAGCCGTCATCGGCGTACAAATTCGAACCAAGACAACAGTCAAAATAATAACCTTTTAAAATACTCCATGTAATACTTTGATTCATAAAGACAATGAACAGTAAATAATACAGAAGTAATAAAATAACTATATACACAAATATCACTCAAGTAATAAAATAATAGTCTCGTATTTTCCTGTTACCTATTAATACCAATTATATGTCGTCTAAACAACGAGTAAGTACAAGACTTAATCTTATCTGCAAACCACTTACTATAAAACTTATTACTAATCTAACACATACACAAATAACCAATGATTAGCGAATGGGCTGAATACTAAATAGCCCGTTATTAGTCTTAAGGTCTACCCATTACCCTTACTCGAAATAATTAAAGGTGATTAGCATTCCTGTAGGCGGTTGTTCCCGTTCTGTACTGACATTAAAGGCTCCTGCAAACAGGCGCGATTAGTACCTATTTGTTTCAAATCGCAGGTACTGTTGAAAATAAAAAAACAATGGTAAAAAAATATATACATATAATAAAATTCTCGTGTCACAGTTTTCGTTGCCATACTCCTCCGAAACGGCTTAACCGATTTTGATGAAATTTTTTGTGCTTATCCGGTATCTATGAGAATCGGCCAACATCTATTTTTTTTTTTTTTTTTTTTGGTATGTAGGGTTGGGAGTTAGGGAGGTAGGTAGGTAGGTAGGGTAGGTAGGTAGGTAGGGTAGGTAGGTAGGTAGGGTAGGTAGGTAGGTAGAGTAGGTAGGTAGGTAGGTAGGGTAGGTAGGTAGGTAGGTAGGGTAGGTAGGTAGGGTAGGTAGGTAGGGTACGCCGTAGATAAGTACCGCAACCCGTGCGAAGCCGGGGCGGGCAGCTAGTATACATATATGATCACAAACTAAAATAAAAAACAACAAGCGAATAAAACAAATATAAAAAATATTAAAAAAACAGGCGCGACACGGCAGCGCGACGCCAGTCGCGTCGCGCAACAACTTCTATGAAAATACAACAACTTCTATGAAAATTTTACGGAAATTGTTCTACAAGAGTCGCGTCGCGCCTGTCTGCAGGAGCCTGCCCGGTTCGATTACATTCTGTTATCTCTTCGTGGCTTTGTGAAAGGTGTGCCTTTGATGGCAGAGGTTTGGGGAATGTATCTACTGATAGTGCTTTTGTTTCCTATAGATTAAATACAACTTTATAATCGTCATCTTAAGCTTATAATAGTCCACTTCTGGATATAGATATCCAGAAGCTTCTCCAGGCTTCTCCATTCACATGTCATCTAAGTCGGTCCTTTGCCACGTTCCTCCAGCTTTGTATTAATGCTATTTTTATCAACTATGGTGTCTAACTTCATTGCTCTTATTTTGCTTTAGAGTCCGACCACATGTTTTGCGTTTCCAGGCCGTACACGGTGTCATAGTTTCTTCTTACAAAATAATTCTTGTTTTAGCCCTTTATTTTTAGCTTTCGTATGAGTCACAGATGTGTGTTGGTCATAGGGTTTCGTGCAGGAACTTTAAATTCTCGCCGCCTAAAATCTATAACCTACGTAGGCCTTTGCCCGTTAGGTCAAAAGGTTATAGGGCTAACGTACGTCGTGACACGTCACGTTCATCAACCTCAGTCATCGTCATTATTTTGGTAGTCATCAATATTTTGGGGTTATTCTAAGTGATCATCAATATTTTGCCTTCTGTTGTTAAAACTTGTTTCTTTTTTTTTTCAGAACTCGAACTGGGTACACAATGTGTGGTGGAGATGGAGAGTATGCAGACGATACTGCAGGTTCCTCAATCGGCGCACGAAAAAGAAAGGTACGGTTAGCAAATAATTTGTGAAAAGTTTTATTGTATTCTGCTCATTACCATAACGGACATAATTAGCATAAAGTACAAATTACTCCTTTTAATGTTAGGATTCTTTATAAGTGCGTTAAAATCTGCTCTCATAAAAGAAATACTTTCTGACGAAAATGCTTTTTGTGTAACAAAAGTTGAAAACTTGGCTCTAAATTATTGCTTTTAAATGTGTAGTTTACCTTCAAAGGCTTTGAAATTCCCAAATACAAAGGAAGATGAATTAGGCGACCTTGATCTTTACTAGTTTTAGGAGCGGTATTCATTTATCAGACCTGAGGGATTGGAAGTCTTGGAATTATTTCAGCAGCAAGATTCAATATAGAAACCATTGTTTGAAGTATGTGGTTTAGTAACATAGTGGCTTCGTGTTGTAAAATGTATTTCCGTATCGACCTCACAAATCATCCTTGCCCTATATGGAAGCGAACATTAGCTTAGCGAATAGGAAGTCTGACGTAAGGTCGAATGCGCTCTTTAATCAAGTTTCTTGAAGCTATTGTTTTTGTTATCAATATTATCTTCGTTGTTCGATAAAGATTAAGGCTTGTTGGGGAATTGCAAATAGTATTATTATTATATTTCTTATTATATCACCAACAAGGCTGACAAACACCTAACTGATTTCTGGGTCGAGTCCATTTAGTTTGTTACCGACACGCTAAGAAGACCAGTAAGATCGTTTCTTGAATTCCATCTTTTTCGGAGTTATGTAGAATTTTAGTTGATTATTTCCTCCAAAATCACTGTAATCGTAACAGAATTGCGTTGCCAGATTTGCGGTAACATTAAGTACATACCTACCTGACGAATCGAGATGCTCTGATTGGCGCGTTACTGCCGCAGGTTGCGTTACGCAAGTGGCGCTTGCGCATAAAAACGAGCAAATGTGAACATTAACGGAAACGTAATTTGTAAAAGTAATAATGATGTGTAATGTTCAAGACATTCAAAATCAAAATATTTTATTTCACATAAATCTAAATGGGCACTTATGAAATGTCAGAAGCAGAAGCAAGGTGCACGGTTCTAATTAGTCGTTTCCTATGGAAAGAGCCGGCAAGAAACTCCACGGTTACTCTTTAAAAAAATAATTGGCTTTTACAACATTAAATAACGACAATTACCTTTACTCCAAGATATTGGAACGAATACAACATGTTACCTCTTCTAAAAAAATATTAATTGGGCTTAATTATTTTGAAACTGAAGACGTTTTTATTAAGTTAAAAAAAACTCTACGAATGTTCATGAACATAATAAATTTACTTGCTGAAAATTTTGCTGAACCAGCCCAAGGGCTGCCCAGTTTAGCAGTGTAATTAATTACGAAAAATGTTTGAGGCGAAAATAAAATTTGAAGTAAACAAAAGCGTTTGTGGTTGAAGCCTGAAGCTTATCGCGGTTTTGTTGCCGCACAGTTAATTACTAGCGCGTTGGGAGATGGGCTTTCTTGATATAAACTTGAATTATTTTGGGACTTGAATTTTGGTTCATATTTGTGTTTCCTCTTTTCTTAACGGCATTGGAAAGGTCAAATTTTTCTTCCTCGTTAAGTTTGCTGTAAACTGTAAAATGATGTCTGTACAATTATTAGCACTGGCTTTGTGAACATAATGTTCTATGCCCCAGTAGCAAAATGTGGTCCTGTAAGTTTTCTAGGAGCATGTGTATTTTTTAGTTCTATAGAAATCCTATAAACGTTTATAGAACCGCATTTGGGCGCAGTTTATGGGACTATTACGCATTATAGTTGTTTTGATACAGTCCGGTAAAGTGCAATTCGATTTTATAGTTATCTTAATAGGTACTTTTAATTATGTTATTTTGACAACAGTTGTCAGAGTGATGCCATAACTAGAGCATTCGTTTTTTCATCATTTTTGTAACGATGACGTGCTGGTGTCTTAAGAAAAATATAATGTTTTCGAAGGGACAGTTAATCATCATACTCATTCAAAACGAAACATATTTATTATGTGTTTATTCGATAATAATTAATAAAAATTTAAGCCGCTTTAGAATCTGGATCACATGCCATAATATTGCATTATAAAAACTTTTATAATACAATTAAGTCACAGCTAAGACTACTACAGGACATAGCTACTTCGCCATATTTAAGTTTTGGGGTTCTAGGCCGATTACTCTAGTAATTGCAAATGTAGGACACATATAAGTAGAATCTAACATATAAAAACCGGAGGGCATGCTAGTTTGGTGCTAACAATCAATTAGAAGTCACGACTAAGACAAATAAATCCTGTAATATAATTGACCTATAGCAGCTATATCTAAGACGTTTATAAAAGCGTATGTCTTATAGAAGAATGAAACAAGACGTTAACAGGAATAATCCAACTCATTAAATGCGTTTAAAGGATCAAAAGCAACACTTTGCTAATTAGTTTTATAACATGCGCTTATAAGACTGCAAGTTCTAGTAAGAATCCTATAAATTACTCCTGTAAACGTTTATAAAACGAGTAATAGAATCGTATGTACTTGTGGCGCAAATCGTCTTTAAGATGCTGCTGTAAGATCAGTGATCTTACTCAAAGCGTCTATTAGATTCCTATAAGACGTTCAATCTTATAAGTCGATTACTATAGAAGAATTTTGCTACTTGGGTCGTATAGGTAGTAAAACTAGTGCACATTTTTGCGCCATTGCAATAAATAATGCTTAGCTGGTATTAAATCAAACATCTTTTGTTGTTTCTAGGTCATGATTATATTATTATTATATATACCTAGTACCTACAACAATATTAACCTACAGAAAACGCATATGAAAAGAATTAAATCCTCCACTGAATTCACCTCTGAAAGCGTAAAGATTTTAATCAGAACTCGTTGGTTGGAAGAAATAAAGTAATTTAATTATAATAATTCATGATTTAAGGTTGGTATCTTTAACACAGCTCAATAAGCGTATCACGCCGTATATCTGGCAAACGGAAATATACGTTAGTACTGAATAGGACGTAAGATTCATGAATTTTGATTGTTAATGCATAAATAACTAGGGAATGTTGAATCATTGATATTGTAAGAAACGTAAGCCTGTCAACGCTATCTCTGTCACTTGAGACTTACTTAAATATTGCAAAAGAGAAAAATGTTTATTGTAGATTTTGTAAAACTTCTCATACTTTCATAATGAACAAAGAAATAAACATGGAATGTTGTTTCACCTTTCTGCCGAGTTTCTGTACTAAAAGAATAAAATACCTAAGCAAACCTTTTGTAAAATGGCCAGTTACACATAAATCAAAGCGGGGTTTTTGAAATTTAAATTTTCACTAACGCCTTGTTTTAAATCCGCCCACGCGGCCACGGTTACTCGGGAACGGTTTTGAAAGGTCAGCTTTGCATTTCATTTCGCACGATTATTGTATGAAAACTCTTTTGCGGTTCAAAATACTATTTTATTATACCTGTGAAACCACCAGGAGCTTTAACAATGAACGGTAGGATAATAAAAGATTAGAGAATTGCGAAAACCAGATATTCGCCAGAATTTTAAAGGAAACTGACACAGTGACTTTGCTTACACAACTAATTTTTTTAATACAGCCTTGAAATGGCCCTATAAATATGCCATTGTTATGTGTTCTTTAAAGTTGGGCTAAAATAACAATAACTGTAAAAAATATATTCTAAGGCTCGTTGTTCTATCTATTCTGAAGCTACTTAATTACCTTAGTAATACATACTTTCCACAACCAGTCAACAGTTTATCGACAAGCGTGAGAACAGGTGCAATTCATACAGTTTACAGCGAGGCCATAGAAATTCTGACTCCAGTTTCATTTGAAAAATAAATGTGAATACATTAACATTTCTGATACCTTGAAATTACATTGTAGCTAAAATGTTCAGTGGCAAAGCCCGTGTGACGTGTATCACCTATTTCCCAGATGGCGCTCGTTGCTATAATAGCTGGGTGTTAGTCCGGAAAACTGGGATCCCCTGTGAGTTCCCACAATACAGCGTGTCCCATATGGAACTCCGCAAGTCTGAGATAGTTTTGTGTTCAATTCTTTTGAAAGCCGTTTACTTCTCTTTCGTATATTTTGCACGACTATTTTTGGACTCCGCGCTTTCAATTTCATCCTACGTTCGCGACGAGCCCTGTTTTACATGATATTTGAATTTAAATTAAATCGCTGTTATTTACATATTACGTATTACTATTTACTGCACCATACATACATAAACTCACGCCATCTTCCCATGGGGGTAGGCACCATGCACCATGTAGTAATAATATCCATTGTTTCTTACCACTGAGAGTATTTTTACAATATTTTTCTTCATAATCATCCTCTCTCCTGCCATGTTAATTAGAATATATTTCTCTCATCGCAAATGTCTGGTGAAGCGTATTATAATCAGCCGGCTCATTACCATGATTTAACCGTAAATAATAATTTCACAAAACTCTCGTATAAGTTTTTCAGCTAAAAGTATAAAAACTAACCACATGACTTCATACTTCTGTCTCGCGCTGCAAAAGCACAGGTGCTACTTACTGTAACTTAGTGAACTTTTTCCAACTCACATTGTAGCTCATGAATTAAATTGTCCATGCATTTTATCCACTAAATAAAACATGAAACGGGAGTTATAAAACGCAGTCCACCTGCATTATGCAAATCGCTGTTGGCGAATTTGCGGCAAAATTGGTTTCTTACGTCAGTTACTGAAAAACCTATACCACTAACTGTGTTTTGTGGTTTAAAAATGACGTAAAATGTACAGTAGTTAAGTAAAATGAATAAGAAATCTAATTCGTGTCGTAATTGGGTCTCGGTCTTCTCTTTACTTCGTTTAGTTTTGTATAGAATCTAGATATTTGTACCGTTATTCAGGTATTAATCTTAGTTCTTATTTAGCAACATGAATCTGCGGTTCGTGACCGCGGCTTTTTTGTTTGTTTGATAATTCAGAAATGAACTGTCTGCATTTATCTCATTCACAACGCAGATTACTTATCTGCTCTTTTCTGAAGTATAACAACATCGTGCGAGGCGAGGAATCTCCGGTCATTGATCTATTTGCGAAGCTGCGGAGCCAACAATTTTTTATTACATCTCTCAATTTTGTTACTCCATAAAATGTTTTTGTGGCCACCAATAGTTTCTGTTGCGGAATATATTGTAATTTATTATGAAAGTGTTTGTTTTGAACGTCGTAAGTTGTAAATAGGAGGTATTCATGGCCATTAGAGCGACGTCCTCTAAACTCTAGACTGCAGTGATATAATTGTTAGTGTTTTATAAAGTTTCATGATCAAAACAAGTTATTAAATGTTAATCTTGTTTGACCTTCTGATTTTTTATAACAAATCTTGCTCTTGGTTCATGCAAATATATTTTTGGATATTCTTAAAACATCATGTATTTGTTGCGCTGTTCGATACTATCTATAGTGAATTAGAGTCTATTCAAATCCTTGTTTCCAGTTGAAGTTATTTCCACTTAAACAAATGTCAACTTTAGGTACAATAACTGTAAATTAGGTTTATTTTAGAATTAATAGTACTTTTGAAAAAGTCATAAAATCTGTTGAAGTTGTTGTACAAACTGAATCTTATGATTGTCTAGGTAAACAAAATATCTAAATACACATATTTGTTTCCATTCTAGAAACTTAATTGCGAACGCAGAAAAGGTAGATTTTCCTTGCTAAAAGTGGTGATGTAGTGGCCGGTTGTTTTCTTCCTTCCGAAGTAGCTCCTCAGCCTTGTATAATAGACAGTCATCGATTCAATAATGAATAGTTTAAGCGGAGGTGCGTGTCGTACGATCCGACACGCGACTAGTCGTTTGTCATATCGATTGACCCAAATGTACTTATGCCCGTTTTCACTAACACTAAGCGACACCTGAATGAATCCTAACTTCCTAACTATCCTAACTATAATATTATAAATGCGAAAGTAAGTTTTTTTGTTTGTTTGTTTGTTACCTTTTCACGCCTAAAACACTGAACGGATCATCCTGAAATTTTGCATATACGTTGTCAGGTGTACAGAAACGGACATAGGGTACCTTTCATCCCCAAAAAAAGTACTGTTCCCGAGGAAAACAACAATAACGTTCTTATGATAATAGATGGCGCCACGTGTCTTTCGAATCATGATTGAATTATATTATTGTAGAAACTTTAGTACTGTGTTAAGAGTTTTTATTTAATTTTTTATTTAAGTACCTAATAAATTTTGTGAGTCTAGAGTGTCGATAGACCGGTTTTTCATCCTCCTAACTATCTGACTTCCGAATAACCCGAATTGATTGTCAAATTCTAAATAAACGCGAGCGAAGCCGCGGGCAAAATCTAGTACCTAAATAAAAGTTCGCTGATGGATTTACAACGCTCGACTTAGCGCCGAAAGTTGAAAATGTAACAGCGCGCTTTTCATTTACTTAAGTTTCGAATAGTATTAGTGCAAACAGGCAATTATTGTCGTACCTTAGCGTGTTCTTATTGGCAAGTAGGCGTCTAGTAACCACTAATAAAACGATTTAAATTAAGCTTCTTTAGCGTCTAAACTTTCCGAGGTTTTGAAACGACCATAAATTAAGATTGTGCATATTGACATTGCGAAGTCTCACGGACGTTTTGGCTGTGTACTTTAATTAATATTAAATAATAGTATTATACTCGAAATATTATACAAGGGCGTTAGGGACATCGACGCGCAAACTAAACGATGAATTGAGCACACTCACAAACCGAGAGTGTAATAATGCAATTACCAAATTATACCGATCAAATATTAGTCGCCGAAAGGCTTCATTGAGTTAACTAAACTCTCGCATGATTAATGTTCGCAAAAACAATGATTGTTTGGTAGGTACATTATTTATTGTGATCGATATTTCAGTTGATCAATGAGCATTCCGTATTTTCTATGGAAAAGTGTAATTGAAACTTCGCTCAAATTAAAATGGTCGTTGCGTCATTTATTTGCACAAAATGCACTGCCTTTAAACTTGCCACTTGTGCCAATAAAATATACAAGATCGCTCGAATTTATTTGTTACGCAGCAAGGACATGAACCGAGGAGCAGTTGTGCCCACTGGTAACGGCCTCGACTTACGAGTTGTAGGTCGTAGGTTCGAACCCTGACAGGAGCTTTACTTTGTGTAAATTATTTCATTACCATTGCTCTCAAAACAGTGAAGTAAAACATCGTGAGGAAACCGGCATGTCCTAGACCCAAAAAATCGAAAACATGTGGCATCACCAACCCACACTGGGTCCGGTGTGGATTACGGCCCACTCCCTCTCACAGAGAGGAGGCCTGCGTCCCAGCAGTGGGAACATTATAGGATGATTATGCTAAGACCATGACCCAAATTAGTAAAAAACCTCATCATACGTATAATTTATTAAAACATTTAAGCATGATACCACATCTCTTTAAACATGTTTGAAATATTTAAAACAATCTGCTGTAAGCCTCTTACGGGCTCAGCGGTTGTATATGAAACGCTCCCTGGTTGCGTTCAACGTTGCTTATATAATATTATAAAAGGATATTAATAAAAGGGAAACAATGACTTTTTACCTAATGTATTAACTTTCCAAGGTCCTGAACTGCTCCATTAAGTTTCGCTATGACTTGCCTCGCTTGAAACATTTGAGGCTAGTTCTCAAATGTTTTTCATGAAGTGACCCTTTATTTTTAAACGCAACAGTTTTCCGCTTAAGTTCTGTACATTTTTATTCAAGTAAGGAAGACTTCATCCAGGAAAATCCTCGGCGAATTTCATTCTAGTCTTGGGAGAAAGAAAATTTTACTGCTTTTGGACGACCAATTTATGCAGATATATTTGACTCACTTTTCTTCATTGGCCTTTTTTGTAGAGTTTTACAACAACCTTATTATTAATGTTATAATAAATATGCCTAGCCTTTGTTAGGTTATCAGGTTTATGTTCCTACATAAACCTGATAACCAAACCACAAACTTAACAAAGGATACGCTCTTTTGCAAGGCTCTTATACGAAGCCTTTTGCGCAGACGGTACGAAGGTCACGTAACTTTTATTCCAGCTTTTCATCTCAGTGCAAAGCACAAAATATTTCTATGTCTTCATCATCTGCCCAGAATTTTTCCCAACTATACCGGATGGAGCTGAATATCACAATTTCAGAAATATTTCTATGTTACTTTTAAAAGAGATTGTTTTGCAGGTATACCTTGAATATCCAAACTAGTGGCACACTTTACAAATAGTTGTTTGGCTTTCCCTTCCCTACCGCAGCAATCTCGCGTTTTTTCTCCAAGAGCTCGGCTATACGCCATGCTGTTCGTGATTTCCCGAGGACCCCTAACAATCTCTTTGTGCACGACCTCATTTTGTGTTGAATGCTCGCTGTTAATAGAGCCACCAAGTCGCTGTCAGATAAACATCTACACGTACAGATGGTGCCTATGTTTGCCTTTGAGTATTTTTTGTCGTTTTTAAATTTTTGACTTCGCAATACTTGACATCATTATGAGACTATTCAGGACTTAAACGAATGTAAAATTTATTCTTGTCATTGGTATGTTCTTAATCTGGTTGGAAAGCACAGCCAGCCAGATCTTTAAAAAAATATTGTCCTATAACAGGGATAAAATCGACGCATTTAGTAACATTTTTCACTTTCGGTAGTAAGATTTGCATTTTATTAAATTCCAAGTGTTTTTTAGACGACACGACCCACCTTTTAAAGGACTAGTAGGTAAGTAAGTAGAGTAACTGACACCTTCGAGGTCGTCAAAATTCTTACAAAAAAGACAGCAGGAAGTTCCTCATGAGAGAAGATAGACTAATTTACATTACGTGAAGTAGCAAACTGACAATTTATTGTCTTTACTCTAAGTACCTACTTAGAAAACTTGTCCTGAGAACAAACGAGATTAGTATTCGATTTAGACGAAATTTTCTATTTAACTTTTTGGGGATTCAAGAATTTTGAGCCTGTTTTAATGGCAGAACTATTAAAACAGACTCAGAATTCTTAAAGCCTGTAATTTTTTCGGTGTTCTTCACTATTTGTGAGGTAGAAAATCAATATTCTGTGCTCGAAGTTTAATCCTGCACTACCCTAATTGTGAAACAAACTTTAAAGATTAAAATGTTTTTTTTTTTATGTAAGGGTCATGTGTTACTGCTCATGCAATAACAGTCTTGTATTGCTGCGTCCCATTACATATTTACACAAGCAACTCTCATGGAATTCAAATTGGGTAACACTAAATAAATAAATTCTCTCCATGGAACAGGCGCCTTAAGTGCTGCTTTTCAAATTAATTACTTTGAAGATAGTAAAGAGTACGTGAGCGCAATTTGGCAGCTCCTTCAGCTCCAGTTAGTTGTCACGATAAAAGCTCCTTCAAACAGGCGCGACACGTGAAGCGAATCGCATGGAAAACAAAGGCACCGCACGTCGCGCGACTGGCGGTGCCTTTGTGTCTCGTCGCGTGTCGCGCCTGTTTGTAGGAGCCTTAACGTCAAATGGACGGTTTGATGAACTGATAGGTGGACCTACCTGACCTAACCTAACCTGATAGGGCATTACAATTTAGTGTAAAAGTCGATTATTTTTGAATAGGTATTTATTTTCGCTACACTTATTGTATAAAAGTTTTCAGTTTTATGCGCGCTCATATCACAGTGACCAATTTCAGTGGCACGAACTGTAAAAATTTGTCAATGTTAACACAAAAATAATCCATCAGTAGAACATAACGATATTTGTTTATTATATACAGTTCCCCAAACCTTTTTTTATTATTTTATTTTGAATATTTGAAATGGTTAATGCAGTGATCAATCAATTCAGTGCTCTGCTTGGTATTCATAGCGCTATTCTATAACCTATGAATGCTGAGTTATCAATATTTATGACAATCCCCTTAAAATAATACCGTGTGAAATATGGACACGGATTCGTTGTTCTCGCTTTAGGCTCTAAATTATAAATTATCCTATCGATGGCATAACTACGCAGTTTTGCTTCGATACCTGGCAACAAATCACCTTAACAGCAATCCCATTAAATAGGAAACCCATTTCAAACGATTAGAGACTTGCGAAACGCCGAAATGGTTTCAGCGGATACCTACTTCGGCTGCAAATCTCGATTACCGAACAATAAATCGACTATGTAATCTCATTAATACTAGACCCTTGTTCATTTCCGTGGTAACGCGTTAGATCTCTCGAAGATTCCGGAGTAAAGGCGATAATCCTGCGGAGTTTGGTTGGAACCAATATCACTTGATTTCCTTTGATGTCATTTGAGGCCTACATGTTGGGTCGTTAATGTCCTCCACTTACCTTTGTAGAGTTAATAGGTTGGTAATTTTGAGGTTTTAGGTGTCCTTCGTCCTTTTAAGCATACTTAGTTTCCTTAAAATAAATCTTTTTGAGTTTAAGCAAGATAATTTTGCCGTTAATCTGAAAAGAAACTGGGTTTATTAAGCACCCTTTTTTTTAGTAACGAAGTAGGTAGATGTTGACAAACTTGACCTTGTTATAGAATTTCTTAAAATGTCATCTTTAGTCAGATAAAATGTACTCAAAGTACACCAAAGTCAATCGTAAACACGTGCTTTAAAAAAAATGGCCTCAATTCCATTCTTTTCAGATTTTTTCTTCGGATTACAAAATCCAATAACGTTTTCGCTTAATACGTCGCTCAGCGTGTTTTGCAACAAGGCTGGTACAGGCCATTATTGTTAAAATTGCCGTTAGCTTTGTATTTGGAGTCCCTTTCTGTCGGAAAATAGACCTAATTGCATTACTTGAGCCTTGGGGGCTGAGTGGGTCGTGTCGAGGATTTAGGGATATATCGAACTGTAGTGATGTCGTGTTGGCTGGTAGTATTCGCGAGGGGAAATAAAATATATCGGTGGTATTTCTTGATGGATTGGGGAGTGACTTCGTGTGTGAGTGACTTGCGATTTTATGTATAAGACGTGAGCAGTATAGCAACCGATATTACAGCTGTCGTAAATCCGAGACGAATTATTTGAAAGGTTTGGCGAAGCCTGCTCTGATTATCTGCCCTAATTTCGTTCCTTAGTGGACTACAGATACAGTGCCACAAATTGGGGCCTCCTTTTTATATTTAACTCGTTTCTGGAACGAACATAAAAATAAAAGCAACTGGCCTTCCTTCCGCTAAAATCTACGTGATCCTGAAACCGAACACTAACGTACAAAATCCCAGTTCTTTTCAAGCTCCATCCGAATATCGGACGTACGTTGGTAACTGTGATTTATGTTGCGGTATCAGCTGTACAACCCACGCTTGTTACAATATTTAACGAGGGAACCGGGTTACTTTGGGGTGTTCGTAGGTGGTCAACCAACCTGTCATTATTTATGCACATTGTAAACGTCAAACCAAATCTAATCAGTTATTTCTGTACTGGGTGGCTAATTGTATCATTGGATATCGGTATCGATTGGAACTTTACGTGTGTTCGATTTACCTAATGAGTTTTGTACTTTGGTCCCACCGAACTCCACTTTTCACAATTTTGTTTCAGTGTGGTTAGTGGAAGTGGTCAGGTGCGTTTCGGTCAAGTGCTGTTGAAATCAGTGCTCTGAGTGGAATACCTCTAAAATTACACCATTTCGACTACTTCTTCATGTTCAGAAGTTATCGGCAGTATATCGGGAATATTTTCAGGTTGACCAATTATACGGTCCGCTGCCGTATTAATCACGCTAAACAAATAAATTAAACTCGGAACGGAAGATGTATCGTTTGTAGGTAAATGGTAACTAATTCAGATAAAGCTGAGCTTAAACTATTAATTAGGTCGCCTCGGCCCAGGCTCGTGGTCCACCGGAATTATTTATAAGGAGACCGGATAGGGTGCCCATTATTCTCTTCCGCTATAATGTTAATTTAATTTTACTAAGTGAATATAGATCACTAGGGAACTGTGTAGATTCTATACGATACAAATTAGTATGTTCTGCGCATAAATCACAATTGTATGGCTTTTTATGGGATCCTAAATTATATGTTTGAACCGGTTCTGTACATGACATAACTATTTTATCATTCTCACGTGTGCTCGTTTTTTGCGTTGCGTTTTTGCGTTCCAATTACAATGAACATACCACTAATCTACTTGTAGGTACTTTTTATTTATTTAATTAGTATAAAAGTACAAAGTATCGTCTGCTTATTCTTCACGCATAATAGATACAACTCATTTTCTGTAAAAAAAATATTATGGTCTATCAAGTAACGCCGCAAAGTTTGACAGGAACAATTAAATCGAAGAAATCCCTATAGAGTTGAACAATTCTGGTAACCCTAGTTCTCCTCATCAACGTGAGTGCTGAGCTTTAGGCCCGTCCCAATCCCAATGCGTGGTTATGTGACTCCGCTCCGCCATTACTCTTTATGACGTCTGTGAAAATTTACGCCTACCCGACCCAAGTGAAACATCCTAATATCCTTTTATATCGACAACCCACAAAATTATTGCAACCGACAGATTTCGCGTAATTTTTATGAGGTTGTATTTTTTGGACTGTGAATTTGAGAGCTTAACGTTTGGGAAATGTGTGGTGGAAAAGGCTTTTGGTATTTTGGTATGGTGGAATAAAAACCGGGAATCGTAATTGTGGAAAAAGGGTAGGTTTATAATTCGATTGGAGAGAGTATTTGCTCGTTGCGTCATGACGAAAGTTTAAGGAGACTTTATATTCTATAGTAGGTACTATAGAATATAAAGTAGGTAGGGGTCTACATACTTTTTTATACGCCCACATAATTTAATGTCCTTAGCTGCGTATAACTTCAGACGTGCAAAGCTAAAACTGCCGGCCAGACAGACAGGGCGCGTGTCTTTGAACCTGTTATGCTGGTCTCGACTAGACACGGCAATTTACTATTCCTGTTTAGCATTATAAATTAAATTGGCATGTCCTTTTGTCCATCATATCAATCTGGAACTGAATACTGATGACCATTGTCCTCTTACAAAAAAATCCGAACCTAGCCTTTAAAACCGTGCTTCATGGGTTTTTAGTCACATAAGAGTACGTTACATTTTTACATCGTGACTTTTTAGATACCCAGGGTTAAGGGTTATAGTGTCGTCATAAAGGTCACACAGAAGATATATATTTTTGTTTGATTCATACGACTTTGCAGGGACGACCTTGCCTTTAAATTACTTACTCGAAAACAAACTAATTGGATTCGTCTGACAGAATATAATATAGACGTGTCTACTTTTAGAGTCTGAGTTTCATCCATCACACAGAGGAGCCCCAACATGTAGGTTTTACGCAAAAACAGTTAGGCCTACCAGAAACAATGGCAGGGTATCAGCACGTTTCTTGCGTGACTGCCCGTTAGTTGCACCCAGACGAACAGTAGACTTAACGACGTGATTACATACTACTGGCTGTTAATAGCAGACGGTAGCGTCTAGAGCTTCGGTTTTAGTGTTATATCAATGGCAATAAACGTAAAACTTGAACAGTGCTTGATATGTTTGTTAGAAACCATAATAGCGATGCTTCAAACTGAGGCGGTGACTAATATATCTAATTGTGTATTCTATCTGACCAGTTCCATTATTATGGAATCACAATCAGAGTATTGTTCGAAAAATGTGCACGTATTTGCATTACCAATATCATTCCTGAAAGCTTCACATGTATTGTTCGACTTTTCGACTATCATCAGCAAGACTTTAGTCACGTTCTTTCCTTATACGTTATATTCAAGTGGCATAAAGATGTGCTGATACGCCACGAGGTCAATTGGTGCAAGACCTTTTTACCCACTATTGTATGTTCGAACGGTGACAGAATGGAGGACTGTTATATGTACAACACGGTGACCCATATACGCTGAATCCCTGATTAATGAGCCGTTGATACGCGACATTCTGATATTTTGACGTTTGATTTACCGAAATGATGCGGTGGAACATTATTGGGAGTGCATTTCGGAAATATGTCCACCGTATTTCAGGATTCCATGAATAATTGGTTCAACGTTCGGAAGTATTAGTGAAAAATAATGAAGCTGCTCTTATGTCAATAGATTAATAATTACCAGATCAAGTAAACTCATGAGTTTTATTATGATTTTTTCGCTGCTGTCTGTTCCAAGGTTAATTCCTTACTGAAAGCATGACAATGAGAAGTCTGTCAAACTCGCAACCTATCACTTCTTCCAAAAGATAACAAAAAAAAAAAAAAAAGCGTGCGGCTTGGCCGGTTCGCGGCAGTCGCAATATAATAATACTAGCTGTTGCTCGCGACTTCGTCTGCAATCCAAGATGAAAAGTAGCTTATGTTCTTACCAGATCAAGGTCTATCTGTGTTCCAAATTCCATCCAAATCCGTTCAGTAGTTTTTGCGTGAAAGAGTAACAAACATCCATTCGTCCTCACAAACTTTCACATTTATTATATTAGTAGGATAGTTATAATAATTTATCATTTATTCTCTTCACAAAGCTGTCTTAATGCGTTAATGTCACGTACAAAAACACAACAAACCTAACAAATCAACAAACCTCCCTCTTAATATCTTCGATCTGGTTGTCTAACTGCCTTCCAGACGTCATCTTATATCTTGTTAGCTAGCACTGTGTCCAAGGCTGACAAGTTAGTGCCGTACGGTTAACTGCTATGCACCCATACAATGGCTGTTCATTCAAGTTGATTCTGCCGTGAGACCGGTTTCGATTGCACTGCTATTAATAGACGAACACATCAATGAACCTAGATAATTACACTTCAGTTGACTTTAAATGATGAGTGAGTGACTGAAAATCGAGAAACTTATACAATACTAGCTTTTGCCTGCAGCTTCGCTAGCGTTAATTAAGACTTTGACTATCAATTCGGGTTATAATTCAATCATGATCGGAAGACACCTGGCGCCATCTATTATCATAAGAACGTTATTGTTGTTTTCCTCGCGAACAGTACTTTTTTTCGGGTTGAAAGGTACCCTATGTCCGTTTCTGTACCCCTGACAAAGTATATGCAAAATTTCAGGATAATCGGTTCAGTGGTTTAGGCGTGAAAAGGTAACAAACAAACAACGAGAAAACAAAAAGAAAAGATCTTGCTTGAAGTCAAGATCTTCAGTAGTAAACAGAAGTTTATAGCTGGTTGATGGTTTCGCACAAACTATTGGACTTTGTATTCGCGACTCGTGTTGTCTAGCAAGAATACGAGGTGCATTCAATAAGTACCTAGCCTCATCGCCAGAGGGCGCTGTAGTTTCAAAAGAGTTTTACCACAGTGTAGCACATTCTTTTTTAATTCTTTTTTCAAATTTTCATTCCAATCCCTTCATTTGTTTTAATTTGACAACTTATGGAAGCGAACGTGTCGATCGGTTTTACAAAAATGGAAAAAGAGCAATATCGTTCGGTGATTCGATTCCTATTTTTGGAAGGGAAAACGCGCATCGAAATCAAAGAGCGCTTGGATGCTGTGTACGGTGACTCTTCTCCATCGATGGCCACCGTCAAGAATTGGTTCAACGAGTTTGCACGTGGCCGTACGTCGGTTTTTGATGAACCACGTCCAGGTGCACCGAAAACAGCTGCTACGGAGGAAAACATTAAAAAAATCCATGATCTCGTATTGGCAGATCGCCGATTGAAGGTTCGGGAGCTAGCTGAGACTGTAGGCATTTCAGAAGGAACAGTGCATCATATTCTTCACGAGGAACTCGGCATGAGAAAGCTGTCGGCGCGATGGGTGCCGCGTTTACTCACACCAGAAAACAAGCGCAACCGTGAGACCACATCGGAGACGTGTTTGGCGCTGTTTAAGATGAATCCAGCGGAGTTTTTGCGTCGTTTTGTGACCGTCGATGAAACCTGGATCCACTGGTACACACCAGAGACCAAGGAGCAATCAAAACAATGGATCCAGACCGGGGAACGTGCTCCAAAGAAGGCGAAAACTGTAAAATCGGCCGGAAAAGTTATGGCCACCGTTTTCTGGGATTCACAAGGTGTGATCTACATCGATTACCTCGAGAAGGGTAAAACAATTACAGGGCTTTACTATGCCGATTTATTAGGCCGATTCGACGCCGAATTAAAGAAAAAACGACCCCATCTGGCGAAGAAAAAAGTGCTGTTTCACCACGACAACGCACCGGTTCACACGTCTGCCGTTGCCATGGCCAAATTGGTCGAATTACGCTACGAATTGCTGCCCCATCCACCGTATTCTCCAGATTTGGCCCCTTGTGACTTCTTTCTGTTTCCTAATCTGAAAAAATCACTCGCCGGGAATAGATATGGATCGAATGAGGAGGTCATCGCCGCCACGGAGGCCTATTTTGCAGAGTTTGACAAAAACTATTTTTCGGACGGGTTAAAAAAGTTGGAGCATCGCTGGGCTAAGTGTATCGAACTAAAAGGAGACTATGTTGAAAAATAAATTGCCACTTTTCCAAAATTTTCGTTTACTTTTTGTAGGCTAAGTATTTATTGAATGACCCTCGTAAGTTGAGAATATTAACAAGTACTTTCACAAAGCAATTAGCTTACTTACAAAGGACGAGTCTGCAAACAAAAATTCCTAAGTCTAGAAGCAAAAAGTATAGTAATAAGTTTTCGATCATTTGGTTTCATTGTTGAGATTAAAACGACGTAGTGAAGATAGTGAAGGAGTATTAAACTATACTCGAAGCGCAGTATGTAAACAAACATGTATGTCACATGCTAGGGCTTACAATTTTAATTTTTCCTTGAAGATCAACGATACCACAGCGGCAGGTCCAAAAAAAGGAGGCGCGATGACGTTGATGCGTATTGAAAGGGTTGATTCGAGATGGCACAGGAAAAGATGATGCTGGCCCGAAAAATTAAAGAGCCCTTTAACCAGACGAGAGAATATGTATAGGCTGAACAAAAGTCTCGTTGCATTGTCTGAAACAATGAATTAGATGCCTTTATTTGCGGCTTGTAAAAAAAAGCAAATAGCAAATTGTAGTAGGTAACATTGATAAGTACGATTGAGTCTGTGTCTGATAACTGATAACACGTAACGTAGATAAAGCTACGTGTCTCTATTGACTGGAATTCTAAGGCGCACCTGTAGGTACAGTTTGTACTGAACTTGAAATCAGTATTTTTTTTACAATAACTTCAGAGACATTCATTCAAAATTTTGATTTTTCTTCAACGGTTACTCAATACAAACTATTGTAAAAGTTTTGAGTAGCTCTCTGTCAACCATAAATTAAAGATAACAGTACGCCGCTGGATAGATGTGAGTGCGGCATAGCAGATAGAAGTACTACATATACCCAGTCTTATTTACACAACGGAGCACGACGTATCGACATTTACTCAGTCAGTCTTAACGATCGTTAAGCCGACATGTTTTAGTGAGACAGACGCTCTTTGATGGAGATGCAGCTTTGAACTGAGCTTGTGGATTAGCTGATTTTTATATTTATTTTGTTAGTTTCTCCAACAATTGATAACACTGATACAAACACATAATTCATTTTTAAAAGTAAAATAACAGTAAATCTTTGATGGAGATGCAGCTTTGAACTGAGTTTGTGAATTAACTGATTTATTAATTAATTTTATTAGGTTCACCAACAAACACTGATACAAACACATAATTCATTTTTTAAAGTAAAATAACAGTAAAATTTCAAAATAACAATGAATTAGAGAAATAATCTAACTTAGTAATAAGCGTTAATATTGATAAAAAGGTAACATAGGTAAAAAGGTACATTAAAATGAAATAAAGATGTATGAAATGCTGATTAAAAATTATAAAATTGGTAAAGGTAAAATTGATTATTCTTTGATATCGATAACATTGGTAAAATCTATAAAAATTAAATAAAAATGAAAATTGTAAACATTGTCAAATTAAAAACATTAAGTGAATGAATAAAGTTTTATAAACTTTTAACATCGCCAAGTACAGTACAACAACTATCTTAATGTCCCTCGGGTATCATCGCATTTCCAAATACAAACGAATAGTAATTTCCATGTCCATCAATTATTAGATTTATCGTGTGTAATAATTTGAATTCAGAACTAAGTACTTTGTTGATGTTTTGTTTTGACGTAACAACAATAAAGTACCTTCTTAATTCTGCAATGTTCGATAACAGGAATTTATTATATCGAAATTACCTATCTTAAAATCCGATTCAGGTACTTACTGATTTTACACACACTTATTGAATATTATTGTGACGTGCACTTTTATTTAGATAATTACTGTACGGTAGCTTACGAAGATTTAGGTTTTAGAGAGAGAAATTATGAGTTATAGGTTAAATGGTTCTTCCAAACTCTTAACGAGGTGTCTGTCTATTCTTATATTATATGATTCTTTAGACTTAAAATCTCGGATTGGGTTTAGGGGCTAAGAAGAAAGTTTCAATGTATCTCTTAAATGTATTTGTGGATTTTTACCAGTCCTGTAGTTCAACATCAGAATTTATATCGAAATAAAATAACTATTCTATCAAGCTATAATTTCCAGTTTTAGTAGACCTCGCATTGTGTAGACTTTTCGTGCAATGAGAAGTCAGCTTATACTGGAAATGTATAGCTTGATATGTAGTCGTGCGTACACAGTGGAGTGAGAACGATTGGACGCGCCACTGATCCTATTTATCAATTTGGTTTATTTATTTGCCTTTGGGACGGCGTCAAAAAGTTTAGTTACCCCTAACAGGGCTCGCCTACAACCTTGAATCCAGTAGATGGCAAATAGAAAATAAGCAGAGATCTTGAGCGAATACAACAACATTTTCTTAGAAGCTACAATTACAACTTCTTCAAACAAGTACAAGACTAATTAAAATTACTGAAGCTTGTTAATATTTCTGATTTTCCTTTTGAAGATTTGTTTCTCGCTTGTCTAAACAAAGCAGCAAGCAACGTTTGTGTAAAACTCCTTGCAAACGAAAATATTTTGCTATTCCTTCAATTAACTTTTACCTTTTGTAGTTTTAATTGATCATTGCAATAAATGTGCGGGTCGTTGATTTCTATGGAAATTCAGAAGCTCTCGTACGCTCGTTATTACTTGACTAACGATTCATCAGAATTGACGAGGCTGGATCCTGCGAATTTGATCCGTACTTTTATATTGATGGTCCATGTTGAAAAGTCTTTTTAATACGACTTGATTAATTTCATATGTCTTTCCATATGGTTCTCTATGGCTCTCTTAGATTAGATTTCTTGTTTCTAGTTGTGTAATTTACGTTTTGCTTAGTCCGAAAAAATCAATTCGACTGAATTCTGGTTCAAGTCGCAAAATAGTGCTGGTACTAAATGTTTTTCAGTGCAGGATTAAAAGCTTTGAAGTCCTTACTTACATAATTATGATACAAACACAATAGGTTGATTATTGAAGCACGATAAAGACGTGTGATGTAACTCAATAACGTAATTCCTAGTTGTGGTCAGGTTCTAGGACACAATTTTACGAGGTACACTCATCATGAATAATACAATATCCATAAATACAGTTGGCGTGAACACTTTATTTATAACCTCCATTGCTCTATATTGACAATCATTTGTCACTATAGCAAAGGTTAAACAGGAGCTGAACTTAACGAATTCCTCATTTGTACCAGTTGATGTTCTTAGTTATGATGTAACCTCACATCTCAATTTATTTAAGGTCAAGTCTTCTTGCACTTTTTTAAACTGTTGATATGAAAGGTAAAGCGGTCGAAATGTGACCAATGTGATTAAGGCTCATTAATATGTTTATCGAATGAGGAATGGGAACGATTAGGAACCATAATTTCGCAATTCTTTTTCTAATTAGCTTCTCTCCAAAGCAAAGCAAGTTTTGATTTTATAAGAGAGTATTTGTGTCTCTATAAGAAATCCTTTGGAAATCGGAGATCGTTGTAGCCTTTATCGATATGATCTCCGTACCAAACTCTTTGATCTAGTTAGGGGTGCTGTTCCTACACTATTGTAATATCAGACAAATTACGCACAGTCACGGCCTCACAATATGTCCCTGTCGCATACAATTATCCGTTGCCACTAACAGTTCAGTATCAATAACTCAGGAGCAAGTGAATAAATTACCATGGTTGGCTTCCGTTCTCATAGGATTGAACTGCATGTCCCGTGATTTAGTACTGATGTGCATGAGACAAATGTGTTGTGGGATGTGAGTGGATGAAACTTGCATGGTAGCTTGAATGATGATATGTTATCATTAGGGTAAAACTAGTGATTATTTGTTCATCGGAAGAGGGATAGGCGATAGATGTTGAAGCAAGGGAGGTTCGATATGTTATAGTGGGGTTTTATCCAGCATGCGATTAGAATTTTTAAGTTTAGCCGGCTTTGGAAGTATGCCAAGAAAGGCTTTAGTTTAAAGAAGAGTTTAGGATTAAAGTCACTTGGGGAGTTAAATTTTCAGCTCAATCTATCGCAGTCGACTGCATGACATGGTCTTATAAAAGTTGCATTATAAAACTCGGTTCTCCGCCTTCGTCAGACGAGCATAGTTTCTCCCAGTTTTTAGACGAGAACAAGTATTGTCTTTACATTTTATACCAAGTAAACTTAAACTCGAACGTGTTTTTCAATTATTCCACTTCAAGATTCTATAAAGCCATTTATTTCAAGTAGCAGACCAGCATAGTTTTGAAATGAAGCATCATTAAGGCTCCTTCAAACAGGCGCGACACGCGACGCGAATCGAACGCGACACAAAGCACCGTTCGTCGCGCGACAGGCGGTGCCTTTGTGTCGTGTCGCGCGTCGCGCCTTTTTCGGTCTTCTTTGAGTCTTTACTCGGCGCCTTCTTCGAGTCTTTACTCGGTCCTTAATTGAATCCACGACCTTTGTTCTTACGCCAGGCCGTCGAACAATTACATCGAAGAACGTAGATTAAGATCTAGATGATTTGGAACAGAATTAACTTTTGTTTCGTAATCTGGATGACTTACCTGAAAGTGAAGGTCAGAAGGGATGTTAGTGTCTTTTTCAATTCTGTCATTATATAAAAGAAGTATGATTGGATATTTGATGACTACTTTCATTACTCGTTTCGAATTTCTTGTCTTTCGAATATTCACTTTTTTATTTATTTTATAATTATTAGAAAACTAAGAGTGTACAATAGTGCACTTTATGGTTTCTGTATAATATTCCCGAGAATTGTCCATCATTAAAATAAAACTCATGTCAAAGTCACCATTATCATCGTTTCAATATATTATCGCAAAAATACTCACCCCTAAGCCATAATTGTTATTATTAGATATGTCCGTACGTAAATACAACTGCCGAACACATAATTTACGGAAATGAAAATAAAAGTGGCCTAACATAAGGTCATTGCATATAGAAAACACATGCGCACACAAAAACCAAATAAACCGAGAAGCAATTTAAATGCATACCACCATTGTCGACGTAAAAATTAACAATGTTTTACAACGAACTGGAAAGCATGAGTCATCCATTAGCATGTTTGTAAGGTTATGTACTTGTACGTAATGTGACATTGTATTTCGTTTGACATCTGTGTTATTGGCTTAGACCTAAAAGGCTTGAATTTTTTTGGAAATGTGAGGCAAACTGTGCATGAAAAATCTGTTAACCTCTTTTCGGAGGGTGTCAGCACCCTAATTGCGTAACACATTATTAATCACAATCTGAATCATTTTGAAGCCTATTAATAATCCATTGCTTGATATGTTCCAAAAAATTGTCTGCTCAACAACGTAAATAACGCTATGAATGTTGTTGAACTGTCAAAATGAAAGCTATTCCAACTGTTAGTGTGTTATGTAAGTACCCCGCTGGTCCTTAGTGAACGTATTCACGGCGTCGTTTCATTTATTTGATGCCTTTCTAATGTACACTTCCCTCATCAAAAATATAAAGGGTTACGTGTGAAGAGAGATATTGCACAATAAAGTAAA
Organism: Dryobotodes eremita; assembly: GCA_917490735.1. Lineage (NCBI taxonomy): Eukaryota > Metazoa > Arthropoda > Insecta > Lepidoptera > Noctuidae > Dryobotodes > Dryobotodes eremita. The sequence goes on along the minus strand of OU823243.1, from coordinate 20,049,706 downwards.
CATGTCATTTGCATCAACCAAGGCTGCGGCTGCGGTGGGTTCCGCTCTGATAATGCCCGAGGCCCAGATGAGAAATATTTGCGTTTCAACTCAATTCTACGCACAGAACACAAGGTGTGAAACATACTTATCAGAACGGGTTACTGTTGTATCCCCAAGAGCTGCCTGTTTCTGCAATTTGGGTTGTTTGGCAACTTGTAATTTCGCAAACCCGTTTCCTTATTACAGTCAGTGGACCTCCTTGCCGTTTAGGATGTCCTTCGGAATTTGTTCTTTGTATAACAGCGGGAAGTAAGGACGAACTAAGCAACTCGTGTTTGAACAATACAGAATTATCATTCTCCGGGAAGGCTTCATTGTTCGATCTTACTGTTAATCCTGGCTTACGGGGATTTGTGGCTAAATTACGCTGGGCATGTCTCTAGTTACCTATTAATATTTTCGCGGATTTTTTGTCTTGGTCTTAACTAGGCATTATATTTTAATTAAATATGATAGCATTCAAATATAAAAAATAAATATTAGCTTACAATGACTCAGTATAAAACGTATATTATCTATGAATATTGATACGTAATAGAGGAAAAGCCTATGAGCTCATAGAATAACGATAAGGTAAGTATTATCATTTCCTTTATATAACTATGAAACAATGAATTTATCGTTTTGTGTCCATTTTCTGTTTCATAATTATTGTTATTTTTCGAACGTAGGTACTGAAGTCATAAGTTCAAATTGATGACGCCTTATTTGGATTCGAAACCAGAACTTCGTCAAGTCAATCATTTATTAATACTATTAGATTTTCCTTATATGAGGCACTTATGTGTCATTCTAAATGCGCCAACAGCAAAAGTGGCCAAATGTCATCGAAATAGATGTAAACATAATCTTTAAAATGATTGCCTTGAAGCTTTTGAAATATAACCTCAAAACGTCACAAACCGACTTGTTCTACGCGACCTCAAGAATATGTATTAACATTTGTTTACACGCCACGTCGACGGCTGATTCACTGTGTAAATATACAATCTTGATGTTAAGGTATTACTGTATTATTCCATCAAGCTGTGGATTTTCATAGAGATAATACAGGTTGGTAGGGACATCGGCGCGCAACCTGTTACCATGGATGAATCCATGGTAACAGGTACTGAAGTACATGATTTTGGGATATGGATGCCCTTGCATTGAAATTTTTCGTCGGTTAATAAAATAAAAATTTGCTATTTCATATATTTTGGCCGCGTAGGTATTGCACTATTCTATGACACCGCAGATTTTTTTTTTTGATAAGTGACATAAAATTTCAATGCAGGCGCGTCCAGAATCATGTACTGAATCCATGGTTACAGATTGCGTGTCGAGGTTCCCGCCACCCTGTAATATTGACATTCAGAAATCTTGAACCTCTACATATCGTCGCTTGCATGACTAAAAGTCCTATCTCATTTTTTAGCTGATTTGAGTTAGGACAACTACATTCTTCTATTCGTGATGCTTTATATTTTTCACTAACCGTCGTTTCTCTATGTGATTTGGATCTCAAAATATAACTATTTTGTGTTGCCGACAGATTATCATTTTATGTTAGTTAGAAATGTCGTAACCGCAAAACGCTTGTCCTGAACAATTGACAATACGGACATAGGACCGTTAGTCATGCGAGCGACGATATGTTTTCTCCAAAATCATATGTACTTAAACTCACGTAAATTACTTGCATTTAAATATGTTATACTAACTTATGCTACAATATAGGGTGGTAACACGAAAAAGGTAAAGATAATGAAAGCCAAGTTTCAGTTAAGTGAAAGCAAGGATTCAGTACTGAATTTTAAGCTTTGAAATAGCATTTTCTACATTTAAACACGGATAGACCAAAGAATAAAATTAAAAATAACACAAAGGTCTGTTAGAAATGAAAAACAGATTAACTATAACGGGACCCCGTTCACCAAATAACCCTATCAGAAAAAGCTTAGATACTGGCTTTTGTCCTGCATCCTGTATCTAAACTAGATTAATAATTCAATAGATTTCATACTACAACGCAAAATCTGCCGGGAGCGCGCTCGTTTCCTGTTTTTGAACAAACGCTTTATTGAACAATGAGCAGTGGCATACAAAGTTGTATTTGTTCCGGGTTATCAGACGTGCAATATTCCCCCGTAGACTATGTTCCATTCGAAGAGTGATTTTCATTTAAACCAGATAGAAGTCAAACGTTTGGTGACATACGAATTTTCATTACGCGATATCGTAGAGTGAATGGCAGAGAAAAGAATATGAGCATCGCGTCCCATACAATTCGAGCGCGGCTGTAGACAGTTGTGATTGGCATTTTCAATATTGTTCCGTAGATTTTCATTTCGTCCCTGGCACTTGATCCCTGACATCAAAATGCTCGCGTTTGTATCAGAAAAGAGTTTTACTTCTTCTGTGTAAGACTTGGAGTTTCGTAAAGGTTTTCTCCAGTTTCCTATCGCTTCCGTGTTATCAAGCCCGAGTTAAATTGATATATACACATGTATATATTTTCTGTGTTTGAGAATATAAGCACGTTCATCCCTTTCTTCGCAAATGCTGGCTGTATTCAATTCGAAACCGCGATAAAATGCTTCAGGTACAACGATATTTTTATAAGTATCTATCGAAGTCGATTGCCGTTGCCAAATTCCCAACATCGTCTAACTCGAAACAGAACACACTAAAGAGTTAGCGTCGTCTTAACGGCTAATGATTAGCTAATAAAACAGGCGTAAACTACGAAAGTTTACTGTTTTGCTGAGTTCTTAAGCTAACCAACAATATAACGGATGCGCTGTTAAATTGCTTCTGTATTTTTAAGTAAGATGGAGAGAGATGATTTTGTTGCCTTAAAACTTTATCGATCGCAAATATTTTGTGTGCGTTATCAAAGATGGATTAGTGCAATAAAAGATTAAGAATTGTAAGCAGGTAGATGATGTCATTAATTCTAACTTTTAAAACAAATTATACAAGTTTTTTGATAACAGGTTTCCCCAATGTCTAACAGCAACAAACAAAATCTCTCAAGAAAGAGCAAGTATATTTGATCATATAAAAATCCTTAACATCACCAGACGTTTTCTGCACCAGATATTAAAAAAGAAAAAAGAAAGAAAAGAAAAAGTATTTATTGAGACTCGCACAGGGTTATAAGAAACTGAACTAAACACACTCATAAAAATAAACACGTGTGGCACTCGGGGACTGCCGCGGTAAAGCTATTGCATAGCATTTTTTATCAACTTATGCAATTATAATTATTTATTTATTTATTATTTATGCAGTATTTTTTTTTCTTTGATGTTAATTCAAGTACAGTCGTACCATATACATACACGTTAAGCGAACGCTCGGCCGAGCTACATGGTAGGCGGAGTGTTAGGTTTTATTTTCGTTACGTAATTTCTTGATTCGATCGCCGCGCTCAAAGCCCGCGATAAAAGCTATGCAATAGCTTAAAAATAATAAAATAAAAATAGATGTAAAATGAAAATAACAACAGTAAGTAAACATAAGTTGTCGGATGAATCCACAATGCTCACAATAATGACGTCGATTATTTCCGAGCTACCGCGTCCAATCATCAGGTGCTGTCACGCTGGATCGCTCGCTGTATCAATGGCTAATAAATATTTAACACCCATTTAGACTGTGCATACAGCTGCATACTTTGTATCACTTATCTTCAGAGAGTAAGCTTTTTGTGGGTTTTATTCTTCGCTAGTTTTGCAGACTTGTTACTTATTTGTCCAGGTTGTGTTATTGCTGTTCTTATGAAATTTGCATTGTCTTCGTGAATACTCAGTTTTGGAAAGGAAAATATGTTTGTTCTAGTAGGAGGCAGAACGTGTTTGCAACACCTACCACCGGATTAACTGTTGTTTTCATTTCGCCTTCTAAACTCCCATTAATGTTTGTTTCAAACTTTAACAATTTGGAAGTAAAATAATAATTAAGTTAGTTGGTTTTGCTTTCCACTACGTGATTTGGGACTGCACTGTTTGCGGTCATGAATCCCAAGGCAGTAAGTATTATTTAGTAGCTTTGGGTACGGTTTCTCTGCTAGACTGAATTCCAAAGAGAAACACTCGTTGTGGTTAGAATTTAGAATAATTCAGAGAGTTGTAGTCAAGGAAAATAGAATACATCCTAGCTAATATTATAAATGCGAAAGTAAATTTGTTTGTTACCTTTGCACGCCTAAACCACTGAACCGATCATCATGAAATTTTCCATATACGTTGTGAGGGGTACAGAAAGGGACAGGGTTACCTTTCATCCAGAAAAAAGTACTTTTCCCGAGGGAATGAACAATAACTTTGACGGTTACAATTGGTTTAGGACGCTTGATGGGGCTACGTGTCTTTCGAATCATGATTGAATTATATTATTAGAAACTTTAGTAGTGTGTTGAAAGTTATGAAAAAAAAAGGAATACATTTTATGAGTCTAAAATGAACTCCAACACAGTTTGACCGAACACCATGAAAGTTGGCACATACCAACATTAAAATACATATATACTTACCTAAGTATATATGAATTTTAAATGGAGAAGGATTTTCAGGGTTTTTTTGACACCCACGCGGGCTAAGCCGCGGTGAAAAGCTAGTTTAACATATTTTAGTCTCCTTCAAAATTAGATACCTACTCATGTAAAAACATGGGTAGTTACTTACACGCACGCAGTTGCTATTGATGACCTTAGTGGAGTCTTGTGTTCCTAGCAGCATGATTTGCCTCTATCGCTTTGTTTTGCTCCGTGATTGAATATTTTTCTTCCGTCTTTCACAACATAACACAGCACTATACTTCACATTATTTATCTGCACCACTTCCTTGCCTTATCTAATATTCACTCATTGTTTTATTTGAATCATTACTTTATTATTTTCTTATAATGAAACACATTCACAAAGTACCTTTTATATTGACAGCCGGTCGCCTGTTCGGCTGCGCCCGCGTCTCATTGCTTGACATAGACTATAAACAACAGTCTATAACATAAACAAGTGATGTTGGAGCGTCGGGCGTGGGTCGATCTTAATATTTTATGTCATACATAATCATGGGTTTTATTTCTTCTTTTTAAAGCTATTTTTTATTGCTTTATTTTCTTTTATTTGTTTTTTTTTTAAATCTCCTAGTGGGTTTTGTAGATGTTCGTAGGTGTGTCCGTGGCATCACAGCGGGCCCTATCAGAATACCAGCGCCGCGGATTTTTTTTTTTAAATATTGCAGCATTATGCTGAGATCTCTTCGACCTCGCACAGGTCTTTTATTTTTTATTTGTATATTGTTGTTTTTAATGTTAATTTTGTTATTTTTAAATGCTCCTTTTATATTTTTTATGTTTGTATTTCCTGTGCGTGTCCCAAATAAAATATTTTTCTTACTTTCTTTCTAATTTTGAAGGAGACTGACTCGCACCGCTTCGTTTTAAAAATATCATACATAAAAACCTTGATAATTTAAAAACCATTGCTATGCACATGCAAGGTCCTCCGTAATTGTGCTCATGCTAAACTGAGTGTGAATGCAAACATTATTCGTGTAAAATATAAAGGCGGGTGTAACTCGTGATTCACGAGTCTCACCCAGCCTGTCTCCCGCCACGTGGGAGGCCTCGTGATACTTGCGCAAGTATATACCAGCCACAATGGCGAAATTGCCTTCGACACATGACTTACCGTCTACGCCTGTCGGGACTTAGAAATGTTTGTAAACAGGATGTAAAGCAAACGATGAGTGGGAATTTAACTTGAAAGTTTCGAAACTGTTATACATATATAAAACACTTTTAGTACCTTGTTGATCCTTCTAGAATAAATAGCAAGAATATTTTCGCCAGGTAAGCTGTGATCGAAGGACAAGCAAAGTAAACTACTATAATATAATGCAACTAAATATATGACATCGTTACAAACGAAGATTCGAAGTGCCAATCCCAGCAACTTTGCTTTAAGTCGATTTGCTTCGTTCTCACTTCGCCCACACATAGAGGATACGCGAACGAATAGACCTGATTTCGCCTCCGCAAATCTTGGTCCATATCATAGTTGACAACTTAACGATGTTGACCGAGCACGGGCGCTAATTCCATTTATATTGGATTTGCACGACCGCACGTGTTAAGAATAAAGTTCAAGTTCGCATTAAATGTGACTATAAACGTTGCAATGTCGTGATACATATTCAGTCCAATATAGCTCTCAATGAAATGCCAACGGAGATTTTCAAGATATACGATGTGTTTGGAGTTAAAGTACAACAATACATTGGTCTTGCTGAAACAAATGGATTTCTGAGGAGAAAACAATAACTTCTTCAGACATTTTATAACGTTCTTATCTGCTTTCTTGGTTTAAAGCCTTATTTATGGCTAGTGTTCCAAACGAATAGTCTTTCGTTGCCTTCAAATTGCTGTTTGCTTTCCCTGCAGTTCGCTTAGTGGTTAAACATTGGAACCATTTCATTACCATACCATATAAGAACGTTTTCTGCAGTATTTCTACGTTACTGCATTTATTATAATGGTGCGCATAACAAGTCTACCTACGCAAACGTGGCTGAGTCAATGATCCCCTACTTAGATATTACCGGCACACGATTCTTGTGCGACACCCTGCGTTTCTATTTATAAGTATAATTTTTATATTTATTTCTATTGGACTATTTTTTATTTGTATAGCTGTTTTTTATTCTTCTTTGGGAGTTGGTACGATTCTGATATGCCTAGTACCAATCAAACGTTCTTTCTACTCGGCAAGTGGCATCCCACCCCGCATAATATTTGCCTTGTTAAGTATTTCCTTCCCACATTATAAATTGTGTACTGAATACGTATTGTGCTCATAATGATCATTCTATTGCACTTATGGAAATACAGTAGCTGAATAGAGCCCACTTTCAAGAAACTGTCGTGGGGTGTTTAGAACGTTAGCATGATGTAATCTCTTTTTGTAGTCGTCGACCTCGTTGTGAGTAAACACGGTAGTTCTCTATGTGGTGTACTATAGAGTGACGCACGTGCTCGCCAATTTACACGCTACGTGCCGCAACAAAGCTGACCAACCTTATTGTTCTCACGGGAGTGCTCCAGTGCTGACATCTGCAACTGAGATTTCCTTTTCTCAAGGTTTTGCCATTGTATCATCTCGATATGATTCTTACTTGCCCAGCAACAACTGACCCATTGTTCTACGCAATACAAGGTCGTGTCAAATGAGAACAGTGTAAGCTCTGTAAGGGCTTCGCAATTGAGATACATATTCGGATACGTAATTCACCCAGGTCCGAGGTCATGGGCTCACAACCGTGTGTCGAATTGATACTGTTTGTGAGATTGAATCCCATATTGGAACTTTTCTATTTACCCAGTGTAGCGTGATGGTAACGGTCCTAATTTCAATTCCGTAGCAACGAGCTGGGGTATTGTTACGAACGTTCGTCTGAATAAGTTTCAAAGAGTTTCTATCTAAATCGCGGACCCTCTGGAAAGGGGCGCATTTCGCCGCGGCATCACGTACAGCTTCCAAATGAAATTTCCAAGTGCTCGGAGAGTAACGTTCTCTTGGGCGAAGTCCCTTGAGACCTCAGCTAGCTCGTGAATGGCTACTGCTATTTGCTTGCACATTCACCAAGTTTCATTCCCTCAAAGGATTCTTAACCAGAGGAACAGTATGAATTGGAAACTGTTTCTCTTCCTTTGGCTCGCTCCGCTATATTTAAGTATGAATATATAATATAATTCTGTAAGCGGATTTGTCAAAAAATATATGTTTTATAAGTATCGCACCATACATAAATAAATTGAACTTTTCAACATTTCAAAAAAAGCTTTATCAGCATAAATCTATTTCAAACTACCACGCGTGTGCATTTAAAAGTACCTGTACCACGTAGAATATTTTGTGCTGGATTTTCACCTGGCCGTCCAGTTCTATTTATAACCTAGTCAATTTGGGATATATGTACAGTTTTTACTATTTGCGTTATTGCAAAAACCACAATAGTTTTTACTGGTTTTATCTTAATTGTCCAGACTCATTTACTTTCATGCTATAAAAGGAAATGGTATGAATCATAACAGGATCCTTTAATTATTCAGAAATTCGAGGGACGTTTGAGGTAAAATACGCCGGTCGGTGGCGGGGTGGTATTTTTAGAGCGGCCACAGATGGCGAAGGTCGTTCCCGTACAGAATGCTGCTTATTTATTTAACGCCGCCTACAAAACGCGTCTGCTTGTCTCTCCCTTTTGCAATGAGACATATACAAAATATACCGGATGAATTTTTTTTGTATATTTTTCCGGTTGCGGTAAAACGCTCTCGATTCATTGTGTTCCGAGGTTCCGACACACATGTGAATTGACTTGGAATGGAAGTTCGTCCAAAAACATTTTTGTATACGATGTAGACGCATAGTGTCGAATATAGAGCACGTTGCTGTTGTTTTATGTAAATACGTAAATAAAATGAAAGAAGTATCTTACAGGATTTGATGGTAACGGCCATGGAAATAATGCTCACATTTTTTGCTTTGACAGATAGAGTTACGATCTTACGACTTAGTTGTTCAGTGCTGGGATCGGGAATTTTATATTCACGCTATAATATCGGTTGGAACTTAGGTGTCGAGTTGGGACGCTAATACGTTTGGTCTAGGTGAGGAGAGGATTAAATAAACAAGTTCACTAAAAATGTATATGAACTCAGGTTTTGTCTGGAGTAAATTTAATATAGATCTACTAAAATATGTAGCAATCTAGACTAGAGGGGAGAAGTAGAGACAGCATTGTTACAACAATTTAGTATCTTATCAGAGTAAATATTTCAATCAACTGTTATCATTTCTATTTTTAAGTGTAGATGGACAAAGGAATATTCCAAGAATCGCCACCAAAGAAAATAAAGAGCAAAATCTAACCAGCTTCATCACAAACAGTCAAAGGCATTGCACACTAATGGAACAATCATATCTTTAGTAACAAAAAAACAAACATTCCTGTCACATACAATAACTTCATAGTAAGGCGAGTAAGGCTGTCACAAGTAGTAAGCTATGTTATTGTAATTAACAATATTCGGGTGCGTGCAGGGTGGAGGCTCGCGTGTTTGGCTTTCATTAGGCTGTCGCCCGCACCCACCAAATATACTCCTGTCATATCGTTCGGTGTACTTTCTATCTATATCGGGCCATTGGACCAGTTATTGTACCTTGGTTATGATAATTCCGTTCTTACTTCTGTTTGTTTATAAGATCCGCATTGTGGCCCCATAGCTGTGGTGGTGAAACAGTTAAAGTGGCTTGATAGCGTGAGACCTATTTTAAGTAACAAAAAATACGATCGCCGAAATGCGAGCTCGATTTGACGATGTCCTGTGGTATGGTAGTGTAGTTGTTCAATGTTAATGGTCCAAATTCTACGCATCTTAGATTCTGATGAAAATTTTCATGTTTTTGTGCGCAAGAAATACATAGAGCAGGATTGTATAAACAATACTCGTTTGCATTGTCTCGAAATTTATTAGTGTATCGTCTCGTCAAAGTGAATACCAAATCGATTCCTGCATTAATATCCAAGTAGTAGAGCGTAGTGAACATGTCATGAGCTTTTTTGTTTATTTATGCTTTTGTATTTAATTAAGGCCCTCTTGTAGTGCGGTGTGTCTTGTAGTGCGTCTCGGCGGGCACTTGCCGGCCGGTACGAGCGCTTGAACTGCTAGATTTTTATATATTATAAAAATCATAACGAAATTATAAAATGTGTTCTCAACAATCCCTAACAAACAATTAGCCTTATCTTTTGATATAACTTTTACATGGTTTCATGATGGAATCTCTTGAAGGTACACGTTTTAAATAGCGATTTAGTGTCATCTTTATGATTTTTTTTTATCGAGCCCATTATTATAATTCACATTTCTGTTTACACAGGGCGCTTGACCACATGTTCAATTTTCCAAAAAAAATGTGCGCATTAATTGCATTTGGCTAGATTTACGGAGGCTTAAGAAAGTTAATAAGTACTGCAACCTCGCCTTAATATTCAATAGATTTCCGTGAAAAACTTATTGGTTGGTTAATGACGCCAATTTTCCTTTCATTTTTCCAATGAATGCATGCTTTTCAGTTTCAATGTTTAATTAATATTGTGATTTAAGCTTGATCCTTACCGATACAATCAATAAGCTAACTGATTGGTTATTTATTAAAATGATAACAAAAATAAATAACCTGAATCAATCTATTTTGTACCAAACATATTATTGTGTCATTATTACTTGTTTCATAACGCAAGCAACAAATCTAGCACAGCGAGTCTTTTCATTGAACAATAAGAAGTAATAATGATAGAAACGATCGCAATTACCAAAAACAAGTACAAAATAAAGTCAAACGAAAAATGGACTCCATAACTTACAATTTGCTTTGCAATGCCACAATGACTGTGTCGTGACTACAAGTCAGCATTTTGTAGACGGCGCGGCGCGCCCTACGCCCCTATTTAGGGGGCAAGCTTATGAAATTATACTTTATTCCCACTAGTCATTTACTCGGGGAAGAAAACTTTTAGGGAATTTCCCCGACCGCCCTGTTATTATCAAATTCACCACGAGCCATTAATAACAGCTTTTTTCTTGATAAGACTAGACGAATTCGTTTTGTTGTTAGTTAAATAGTTAGGAGTTGTGTTAATGTTTCAGTCAATCAATATCAGGTAAAACATTTAGAATAATTTTACTCCTGACCGAGGAAAAAGATGTCGTTCTGAAACTAACGATATATCTTCATGACTTGTCAGAATCAATTGAGGGAAAACGCAGGTAGAAACTGAAAGCAATTAACAAATTTCTAAGTTAATTACATTATCATAATGGTTTTGCGTGAATGAGCTGGTTTGCTATTCTCGAATTCAGTGCGTATTGTGGTAATTTTACCAAATACGATTGCGGTTGTACCAAAAGTCCGTAACAAAACTCCTACAAAGTTCAGCAAATTGTCAAATAACTGTAAGAGGAAGGCGCCTGTCTGTAACATAGTTATTACTAGCACAGTCATAGACATTCACTCTGTCTCAAATAATGCATAGCAATGTACTTCTTTGTATGTTTGAGTAGCTTTTGCCAGCGGCTTCGCCCGCGTGGATGTCGGAAATTATCCCACGGGAACGTACTACCGGGATAAAAAGTATCCTACGTGTTAATCTAGGTTATAAACTATCTGTGTTCCAAACTCCATCAAAATCCGTTCAGTAGTTCTTGCGTGGAAGAGTAACAAGCATCCATTCATCCATCCATCCATCCTTCCTCACAAACTTTCACATTAATTAATTATATTAGTAGGGTTGAGATGGACAAATTTTATTTGGCTTTTTGATAACAAAGATTATTATTATTATCCTTTATTTCATTGTATATACATATAAATTATATTTTTAAATATTAGAATATAAAAATATAAAAACATTTAAAAATATAAAAAATAGTGGCCCACCGGTATCGGGAACAGGGTCCAAGTTACCGGCGGTCAGGGCTCCAGAGAGAGAAACCTCCTAACAATGCGGGCCGTGTTAATTATTATTATTATTATTTAGCAAATACGATTTCGGTTGTACCAGAAGAACACAATTACTTTGATTACCTTTACCCTTTCTAACATTTAATTTTTTACAAGTGTTTCGACCACACCTTGAAAATCAATACCAACCAAATATTTCCTCACGCAAGAATTTGATAATCAGTAAACCTTTTGGAATTTCATTTGATCTAAGATTGGTGGTAGCCACAAAACCTCAATTTTGGTAGGTACCTTTCAAAACAAGTATCGAAAATTAACCGAACTTTGTTGTAAATTTTCGCCTTTCCGCCATTTCTTATCAATTCGTTGTATAGGAATAAATTGGGGAATTAGTTTAGGGTATGCTGTTCGGGAATATGGCACGTACGCTGCTCTAGGAGCAGAAGGGAAGGTTCAATGTTTTATTGCTGCTCTCAGTGTTTGATTTTTTTATGGTGACTTTGTGTTTCGTCAAAAGAAAAGTCCTTTCTGCTTTAACAAAACATAATATTGCGATTATTACCGTTGATATGTCAGCACTTAGAATGAATGCCACTATAACATATTAAGACTACTCGTAAAACGCTGGTAGTCAGTAACTATTTTTCTTTGTGAATCTGTTCATTTAGACCTAGATCAGCGCACAAGACTGCCGTTTAAGTGGGAAATAGATCTAAATTGAATCCATGTATTACACTAGCTAGTCCTTAAATTGAATGGCTACGTGGTCCACGTGTTCGACAATGACCTCGACACGGCCTCAATAAATTCATTCATGTTGTATAGACTAATGGCCTTCGCTTTAATTTAGGTAATTCAGCATAATTATCTACTTCATTTGAATAGTTTGACTAATTTTTGATGATAACATTTTCATCCTAAAAATAACTGCAGTTGGGGGTTTCTCTGTTCTCTCTTTCCTATATTAAGTATTGTGATGTTAAATGGGAGTCAAATCTTCCATCTATCTGAATCCTTTACCAATTTGGCCTTGAATACGAGACCAACCTTTGATCCCAAGATTTAGAAATGCCTCTGAGTCTGGCCTATTGATGTTGTAAATCTAGGCATTTATTTCTTTATTGAATTCTTAACGAAAATCTGTAAAGAGCTTATTGATAAATCGAGTAACTGCTGTGGGAATCGCTTAAGTTCGATTTACAAAGCCAAAACGATACTGACTGAAAATACGTGTATTAACGTAAACACGAACCCAACACTCAGTCTAAATCGATTCGATTTACCTGGGTCCGATAACAATGCTGCTGTATCGATAAGATAACGTAATAAATTCTTTAATGGCCAAGTAACTGTATCAGTATCAACATGGTGACGTCTCCGAGGTCGGTGCTCGGTCGAATCGATATGCGCGGACGTGCCACGTCACAAATGTTTACGTTCCGTTTCTAAGGCGACCAATTCGATTCTTACGTTTACGCAGACAAATGTTTATCGATAGGTATGCGAATAATCGTTATTGCTTCAACCCTTTGATCACCTGTTTTATTTTTCGGAATTTCTTAGACATTACAAACGATCAATTCACTGCCAATGTTATATCAATTCATGAATCTGTTTAATAATCATAACACAAGACGTGTTGTTATTGTCTTGAATGGCAATTTACTTTTATTACAGTCAATTCAACATATTGCTCTTTCTATCTTAGATTGGTTGTTATTTATTCTGTAACGATAAATCCAATACCAAATTAGTATTGGGCCCGAAGAAAGCAAATCGTTCAGTGCAAAAATTCGCTGTTCGAATCTGATTATCTCCTAGCCTGGCAACGTTTTGTTGCTTCTCCTATCATATAGGAGAAATAAGTGTCTAAGGGGGATGCGAAATTCAAATTTTCTTACGTTTTGTGAAATTTGCAGGTCAGTGTCAGGTTGTATGTTGATCTAAATATGATTCGCGGCCGTATCAAATATTTATTTATAGAATTATAATCATAAAAATCATCAATACATCTCTCTAACTTCATATTACCCTATTGAATGACTATTTCATGAAATCATGACTCGAGGCCATTTCTGACTTAGGATTTGTATTGCTGATTCTAATGATTATAATTCTGTAAAGCCATATTTGGTACGGTCGCAAATCATATTTTAATCAACATACAACCTGACGGTGACTTGCAAATTGCAAAAATCTTAAGTATTTTTGAATTTCGCGGGCTACATGAGCGCATCCCCTTTAAGTAGGTTTATTTTGAAAACTATCCGGGATTTGGCTTTCTTTGTGGGCGCAGCACTTCCTCTGTGCAGCTCGCATTGTGAATCGAGACGTTCAATGATCGTGTAAGCCGCTTTTGTTCTTTTATTGAATTCAATGAATTGAAAGTCACTGCGCAGAATTCCAATTCAAGTAGATTTAAAGTTTTTATGACGTATCAGTAAAGTTCCGGGTCTAGACATTCCCATAAAGGGAATGTCTAGACCCGGAACTTTACTGATACGTATGTCTCACTGGATTGTTTATGGAAGAAGTTTGTTTTATTTTTAAGAGATTTCAATTCTAGACTTTTACATCGATGTTTTTGCTGTTTTCAATTCAAAACTTGTACATCGATGTTTTTGCTGAAATGTTTCAACGGACCACCCGGCTAATAAACCAATTATTTGTTTCAGGTACATAATTTCGCCTTTTGGAGTAGAGATTGGATTTCGATGCAATTTATGGGTAACCGTATACATATACCAATTAGATTAATTAGTAAAACGTCAAACGAAACTTTTTGAAATAAACCTTCATCATAACACAAATGGGGACAGATTTGTTTCAATCACAGTAATTCAGTGCTATTTTTTTTTTTAAACTATAAATAATGAAACATTTTAAAATAAATATTTGAAGTTCAAATTAATGAAACTGAATGTGCATTTTAACTCTAAAGTTAGGAAAAGATTTGCTCGTAATACAATATGATTTTTTTCTTGAATGCTCAATATTTTCAATGTTGAATGAAAACAGAAAAGATAAAATTGTTAGCTCCACGAGCAATGTTCAGAACAGTAACAATACGCAGTTTGGATCAATAGTGGCAGAGCTTTAGAGATAAGACTTATATCACTGTTTATTTACCTACGCTTTTCTAACAAGACAATCTCCTGGATCTGCGTAAAGTAACGTTGCGACACCCATAGAGCTTACCGTCTCGGAAAAATTGTAGGGGTGAACGCCAAAGACGAATTATTTCGCAATATTGTGTCGACACCCCCAGAAAACACGCATACTCGGCCCAATTTTGTTTGACGGTGTCATTTCATAAAAAAGAATATGCTGTTTCCACGTACCGTACATATCTTTTAGGATATTTTATGCGACGCCCTTATAGGGGAGCGTGTAGAATTAATATTCACTCTGCGTATCCACCGAGGGGCGAGGTGTTAAGTTCGAACGAAAACACTCCCTCATGGATGGGTAAGACATTATAATGTCATCTGTTGCTAGTCTTGAATTAATTTTGCACATATTATTGTTAAAACATTTTTGTTACGTTTTTGAGTCAAAATAATTCTGAACATTGTAATAGAAACGTCTGGTAGGTAACTAAGGACCAAACCCTTCATGGAATGCACATTACGCTTGTCTTACGTAATAACGTTTTTCAAGATGTCTTCTATTTTAAGACGCTGAGTTTCACGGTACATTGTCTTTTGTGGGACGTTGGTCTTTGCGGGAAGATGCCGTTTGCCAAAAGTCCTTTGAATAAACTTTTCAAAAAGCTTTATTTGAAGCTGTCTAAAGTTAAAGCTTTGTTTAGTACTGAATTGTTCTCAATTATTGGCCTCCAATGTCGCCCTTTATCGACATGATTTAATTTAACGATTTCTCGAAAATCAGACGAACAACGCTCGAGAACAGGAAAATTATGGAAATTTGATTTCGTCATTAGATCCATTACGTTGATACAATTTGAACGATAACGAAGTTTGGTTTTTTAGATCGGTTCAAAGTAAGGATCTCTCTGTTTCGAGGGAAAAAAATATATTTGTCGCTGATTTGTTTGTAGGTAGCATAATAGGTTAAGAATTTATAACCTTGGTTACAAATACAGAGCTGAAACTAGGTTATGACTAAGGTTTCATCAACTTTCCTCTTCCGTGATTTGGCACTTATATGAAACTACGAAACAGCGTTTAGGTAGTCTTATCAAAATCATGATATTACTATTATGTTCTGTAACTGAACGCACCTATTAACAGCCCAATATTCTAATAACGTTAATAGACAGAGCGTTAATTATGTAAGTAGAGTAATTACGCTTGTAAATGTCAAATTGAAATAATAAAGACGTATCGCAGGTTGGTGCGTCGCGGTTCAGCTAATTAGCAATTACATACATTGTGTGTGGTTTATTATTGACTGTACTAGTGTTTTACAATGTAGGAGAAAGTTTTCTCTAATTTCGTAAAGTAATTAAATACTGCTGTGAGTGCCTCCACCTCCATCTCCAAGTGAAGCTGCAAAACTTCCCTTTGACAGGTAAACTTCTCAGCACTCTAATTACAGTACTAGTCCTGCAAATATCAAAGTAAAATACAGCGAGGGTGTGAATTCCAGATGACAAACAAAAAAAACTGTCCAAAGTCATCGTCAAAAAAGTGGTTGATTTGAGAGAGTTTACTCTCAAATCAACCACTTTTTTGACGATGACTTTCACATGAAATTGCCATGTTATAGTTTAATCAGTAACCTTTCCACTTGATGCATGTCTTCATTCAGGTTCAGTCAAGTATTCTGTTAGTGAGATAAAGTATCAAACTCTCTTTATTTATGGAGATGCCCACACCAACATGTGAAGTAAATAAATACACGTGTAAAATTTACAAGCTTTACAACGTTGTATCGCAAATAGCGAGAACGTGTTAAATTTTCGTTTGAGTTACAGCGGAAAATTACTCTCAGAGGAATTTCTAACTCATTATCAAGGTATTTAATAATAAAACTTCATTTTAGAATAAAATACCTGTATGTTGAAAGGGAAGTTTCTAGAATAGCAAGAGAATGGAAAGTTATCTTAGTGAGCTGAAGCGAGAACTACAATACATTGCAACATTCTGAATAAACTTCTACAACACATTACAGTTAATAAACGTATTGCCATTTTTTATGTCATTCAGCACGTGACTGTTATTGTGTGCTAACGTTTGATAAGCCAATATTAATCATGTTACGGTTGTTATAATGATGTTTTTTGAGTGCTCGATTGAATGAAAAAGATGGAAAAGTAGATTAAGCCCAAAAACGTGGTTCAAGGTTTGGCTTCAAGGTTTCCGAAGGACGTGAGAGGGAATTGAAAGCAATAAGTCGATTTCAGCTACTTCAGACTTCAAGTATAAGTGAAGTTCTTGTGGTTAGGTTCTGAGAAATCTTCTGTTGGTACCGACGGTTTTATTGAAAGAATTTGCTACCATAATGAAACGGAAGTCAGCAAAAATAAAATCAAACCAGTTCTCATATTTTTTAAATAAAACGAAGTTTCCTATAAAATTAAAACGAAACGAAAGTATTCGAAGAGTTTCAGTTTTTCCCCAGAATTCAGTGTAACAAAAAACTAGTTAGCAGTACCGGAATATCCAGACCAGAGTTAGAATAATTGAAACTATTTGGAAAACTGAATGTTATGCTATTTCCATTAAGGTTTTCTCTGTAGCGTTTGTGCAATACCTACGCTTTGGTGGAAATTCGCCGAATTACTGGGCGGTATGCTCTCTTTTTATTTTGTTTCTTTTTTCTGCAAATCATTAGATTTTCCGGGAGTTTTATTTTTGAACAGGTAAAAACTGTATACAGTAAATAGGAAGTAGGTATTATAAAGTAATTAGAATATTTTTATCAGGCTGATAGAAAGAAGATACAAGAAAATGTTTGACGACTGTTTCAATTTATAGAAGACATATGAATCGAATTTGTTTATTGATATTATCCTATAAAATAAATCCAGTTTGCCTTGTAGTATTTCCTGTAAAGACTGCTCGTCATTTCCCGACTATTATCATCATCATCATTATCAGCCCACAGCAGTTCATTGCTGGACATAGGCCTCTCTAATTGCAAGCCATTCGGCTCGATTCTCGGCAACGCTCATCCAGTTGCTACCAGCCACCCTGCGAAGATCGTCGCTCCACCTAGGGTGAGGGCGTGAGATGTACTCGCTGTTGATGTTAACGCCGCGTTCTTCCCAGTTCAGCGTCTTAAGGACATCCTCCAATGCGTTAAAGAACAATTTCGGGGAAATTAAATTACGTCCGCTTGTCTCACCCCTCGACGCAGGGAAATATGTTCAGTTCGCTGGTCCTGAGTTTGGACGGTTATTGTCGCATTTTCATAAAGACATCTCAGCATTTGGATGCGACGCAGGGAAATATGTTCAGTTCGCTGGTCCTGAGTTTGGACGGTTATTGTCGCATTTTCATAAAGACATCTCAGCATTTGGATGTATCACCAGTCGACTTAACTTCGCTGCACAGACACCAAAACAGACCAGGTCTCGATAGAGTGAGCCTTTTCATAGTTTACAAATGCAAGACACATAGGCCGATTATACTCTTCTGACTTCTGTATAATATGCCGCACTGTGTGGCCCATGGTGCTGTATCCTTCTCGAAACCCGGCCTGCACTGGTGGCTGAAACTCGTCGAGTCTTCGCGCTGACGATTTGTGAAAACTCTTGAAAACAAATTATATGCGTGGCTTAGGTGCGAAATGGGTCTGTAATTCTTTAAAAGGGTCTTATTACCCTTTTTAAAGAAGAGAATGACCACGCTTCTTAGCCATGCTTCTGGAGTTCTCCCAGAGAACAGTACAGAGTTGAAGAGCTCCCGAAACTCTTTCAATACAGGACTTCCTCCCGCTTTCAGGAGCTCGGTCGTAATCCCATCCTCACGCTTCGCTTCGTTTTCGCTTTGGCTGATTTCTGGCAGGTCTTCCGTGAAATGGCGGGTTAAGGTGGCTCTCCGTACCCTGTTCGAGACACTGGAACCTTCCACAAAGTTGTCACAAAGGGATTTGTTTACCAGAAACCCGAGTCCGTCTTGGGATAGCTGTCTCCCTCTCGAAAATAAAAAAGGTGGCCCGATTCAAGGGTTGTTGTGTCCTCCCCCTCTCTTTGGACTTCAGTCAACCCAAGAATGCGCCTGCTTATTTTTCCGAGCTCATCTTCTAGCTGCACGAGGTGTCCGTCGAGTCGTAACGTGCGTCCGTTATACGTCGCCAAGGTCAGTTGGCTTTGACGGCCATTTGTAACCCGAGGATTCTTCGCACCCACTACTTACTTACCTTGCCGTTACCATGACGGCCGCCAAAATCAGGAATAGCAAGACGGCCGGGAACTTGGGGCCGTGGTTGATTTTGGTTTGCTGGTGGAGGGTTTCATTATCATCACGCTGGGATGCGGGTTGGCGATCGCAGATCACTGCTTCTCGCACTAGTGACGCTGCTGCCCGTCACTAGTCTGCGCCATTTAGCTGCGAAGTTTTATTAAGAAATGGATTGCATATATATGCATATATTGGATTGTGTTGCATTTGTCGGTGATCAGAGCCTAGTTTGTTATTCAGCAGGTTGCACCACGAGCAGGCGAGGTTGACTTGGGGCACTAGACGGTGAGTTTTCCCCCTTACACCCCAATAATGTTTATAAGAAACATCAAGCCACATTAACAACCGTAGCGATTTTTCACAGTGATAACAGTTCCTTGCCGCCATTTTGCGTTTTGTATCGCTTTCCCGCCATTAGGAGATATCAACATTACAGAGGCGTTTAGACGATATGGCACATTTTATGGAAAGCTTAAGCAGTTTCAACTGTGTCTAAACACTGTATTATACCGTAGAAGCAATTCAGATGACGATAAGTATTTTACTCATGTTCCAGTAGGCACATGAGTAAAATTTCAACACAATTTCAAGACAGCTGAAATTGTTTTAGTAAAAACAATTTCAACTCTGTCTTTAAATTGTGTTTTAAACAAAACTTGCATGAAAGAATTGTTGCAAGGATAATAAATACTTAACGTCAAATTCAATTAATTAATCTAAGCACCCTAATTTCAGTAAGATTGTGGTAACTAATTCATTCATCTTACCAAAGTTATTGTTTAATTTATCCGATTTAAATTAACTTTGCCTAGTATTCGATTTAACTCTGAATAAGTTATAGTCTCGAATCAAATGGGACTCAAGCGGGTTTTTATTCTGCCATTGTAAAAGCGACCTTTAAAATTTTATTTCCCTTACTTTGGCAGAGGACGCTACTGTTGGGACTTAAAATTAAAATAACTTGCGAAAGTAATATCTTAAGTTTTGAATCCTTTGAATAAACAAGAGTCCCCGGTACTAAGACTCATGAAGAAACATTACTTTTGTCGTTGTGATCTTGTTCTCGTAACTGTTATTATCTATAGTTTTAATTTATTTAGTATGTTTATATTTTTGTATCAATTATTTAGGATATGTATACATATATCTGTGTATCTATTTTAGTGTATTGTATAGGTACTTATTATTTGCACCATCAAAGACAACCCAATTTATGTAAAGGTATTTCACTGTACATTCCAAGGTTGCCTGGTATAGATCCCAGAAAGCGATAAGGCCGTCCATTGTATATTTTGTAGTGTTTCATTTATTTTTTGTTATGTATTTTGTGGTGTACAGTAGGGGCCATAAGTCCAGTAGCAGTTACAAAAATCTATCGCATCAAAACAAGTCGTACTTATGACCTTTTTCTATAACAAACATTTTGCACACATACACGATCTCGTATATCGCACTCTTTCATTATTATCTAGTCAGAAAGAGTGCAACATAATGATCATTTGCCTTAGTGACAAGCCTATCATCTCACGACGACGTATTAAGATACTGCTATTTAATTTCAATTAGAAAAATATGTGTCTGTTTGGCTTAGCGGTTAACGTTTTGACATAGTCCGCACGTTGTAGCCTGCGTTCGAACCCCAGTGATATTACACTTTTTGTGTTTTAATTATGAATTCTGAACGTCTACGATAAATTAGACACGATGAGATGTGTATTAGTTGAACTTATTATTAATAACAAAAAAGAAAAAAATGAGGGTGAATGTGAAACAAAATAAACTACTTGATTGAATAAAGTAACGACGTTGTTGGTAGGTGAACTTTGTTACGAGCGTTTGTGTTATTATTGCGATTAGCGTGTTGTTTGAATATCTTTAATCAAGATGCAAGCAAATATTAGTATTGATGCCAGGGCAAAAATTGTAGCTTTGCGTAAAAATGGGCTTAATATTTCTCAAATTTAAACTGAAACCGGCTTATGTGTAAGTTATTTTTAAAGATTATAATTATGATGATAGTTGTGGTGTATGATTTTCTTATTAAATAAGTCGCTAGTTGCAAGTGTGTAATAAAAATTATATTTTCGTTTTTTAGAGAAATACTGTGAGCCGTTGGATAACGAGGTTTGAGGAAGAAGATAGTCTGAAGAGTCGTGTAAGAAGTGGAAGGCCGCCGCTTATTAACTCGATTCAGCGACGTTTCATGGTGGAAGAATATGAAAAAAATGGTTTCATTCCAACTAGAATGTTTGCAGATCAATTTGATACATCATTGCGAACTGTTCGCCGTGCACTCCATGCTGAAGGCTTACATCATCGGAAACCAGCTAAAAAACTATTTTTGACACAAAAACACAAGGAGGAACGACTACGTTTTGCTCGGGAATATTTAGATTTTAACTGGGAGACGACCATATTTTCTGACGAGAAGACTTTCAAATCATGCCAAAAAGGAAGACTTCATTTATGGCGAAAAGACAATACTCGCTGGTCTGAGAAAAATATTATTCCGAATACACAGTCAGGTAGAATAAGTGTGAATATGTGGGGGTGGATTAGTGCACAAGGGCCGGGCGAGTTGGAATTCATACCTACGCGTGCCAACAGCTCTAATTACGTCGAAGTTTTAAGTGACATAATGCTACCTACTGTGCGTAATGTTTACC
Organism: Dryobotodes eremita; assembly: GCA_917490735.1. Lineage (NCBI taxonomy): Eukaryota > Metazoa > Arthropoda > Insecta > Lepidoptera > Noctuidae > Dryobotodes > Dryobotodes eremita. The sequence goes on along the minus strand of OU823243.1, from coordinate 20,028,112 downwards.
CATCGGAAGACTTTAGTGAACTACATTTTGTTCAAGATAATTGTCCAATACATCGTGCCAGTGTTGTAAAAGAGTGGTTTAGTCAGCATGCTGATATTAAAGTTATTCCGTGGCCAGCACGATCCCCTGATCTAAACCCCATCGAAAATATGTGGGGTTTAATGGTTCAAAGATGGGAGGCACGAGATGAGAGGTGTCCTGAGCAGCTTAAATCCCATTGCATTCAATTGTGGGATGATTTACGTGGCACAAATATGTGCAAACATTGTGGCCTCCATGCGTCGACGTCTGCTTAGCTGCATTGACAATAATGGAGGTCATACCAAATATTGATACGTTGTTTTTTTACAGGGGATGTGCTGGTCGCACGCAAATACGCATACGTAAGTTAGTTTATGATTGTAAGATTGGGGTTAAGCTTCAATCTTCTTTTCTCTTTGAGAAAATGAATAATTAAGCTATAATCTCAATAATTAAAGTTAAAAGCATAAGAACAGTTGTATTTTCATATCAACAAACTTGATACAAATTTTGGTTTTTCAACTTATTATAATAATATAAATAAATGTTTCTTCAAATTACCTACCTACTATTATTTTATTTCAACCTAAAATATTATTCACTTTTGTAATTTTCTTCGTTCTTCTTAATTCTTATCGTATCAATTTTAACTGTATATAACGAAATATATAAATAATATTAATATCACATATAAAGTAAGTATACATATAAGATTACTTATATACAATAATATAAACAATATTCATATATATAAAGTATATAAATATTACTTATTATAATAACTATATAAAACATTCATTTAAATATTACAAATATATATATTTGTTGTTTAGAATCAAAAAGTAAAGAATAATAACAAAATCGATCTAGCCAACCGAGCGGGGTTCGAACTGACAGGCACTCGTATCCAAGTCATAGATTGCTGCACTTAACTACATGAACTGGTTATATTGAGTTTAAATTTTCGCTTTAGTTTCGGATTGACTCGGTGCGAACACTAATATGAAGAAAACAAAAGTATTTTGTTATCTTTGTCTAGTATTGACCCCACACACTATCACCTCGTAGTTATACCTGTATGACAGGTCAATGTTTGCGTTGAAATCACCCACACATGTATTTATACGCGCAGTACCGTGCAGGCGAATACGATCGTTGATGTGCTACTGGATTTATGGCCCCTGACTGTACATTAAATAATATATAAATAAATAAATACTTAATGTTACATTTTCATCTTCGTCTTTATTGTTTAGATTCCCTTGGGAAAAGGCCAATAAGTTCTGGTAATGGAAACTAAAAGAGTAGGTTACTAATAAAGTCTGTCAATAATGAACTAAGTTCTTCTATTTGCTGTTACTTAAACAAAGTTTGCTTCGATTTATCTTTCATTCTTTTTCTTAAACGAAAGGCAGATCTCTAGTAGCCACGCGGATTTGAATTTCTCTTCGAAGTAATGTCTCAAATGAGCGTGGGTTAAACACTGATTCTACCTTAATTTAAATTCACAGTCCTTACTTTATTTACCTTTTTTTGACATCATTCATCACAAAATTGCCATCAAGCAAAACACATTAAGTCTAGAAGTCTTAAATCTTTTTTAATGTGACCTATTTTCTCCAAAATGCGTCGCGTATTCCCTCTCATATGCTCAACCCACATATTGCACCAGTGGCTCGACTATGCGTTGAAAAATCTTAGAATTTTCAAATCATTACCGGCGTTCCCGGCAGTCGCAACGAACTGGAAAATTAATGCAAATTCTCCATCACGAGCTATTTATCCCTTTAATTTGAGTGGCGAGCTTCTCACTACCCTCCCTGTGATAAATTGCGGCATTATCTGATAGTAATTAGTGTTGTCTTTCTTGTTTGCAGCGTTATGACGTAAGGATGTCGTTCATCATTCTATTGTTCCCCTACTCAGTAAAAGGGTAAGGTTTCTGTCTAAAATTATGTTTATTGTGCTGCTGCGTGCATCCTCATTCTTTGAGATTGTACTCACCCCCTCGTTTTTTAACCCATTCAGTATTCGATTAAATGTGCCGTCCATCTAAACGTTTACGATAGTTATTTTGTTATATTAATCTATCACTGAGAAGAGTGAACAATTTTACACAGACGAGATTTGACCCCAGATTTTCTGACTTAATCAAGCTTTCTGAATTAGTATTAATTAGTTTCCGTGTCTAGATGTTCAACGGTTACTGTCTTATTCTTTTGTCGGCGCCGGAATTGTGGCACTATTATACGATAATTACAATGAATGAGGTCTTTTTCACCTATGGTCTGTTCTCATTGAATTTCTTGTTCATAATATTAATTCTTGTTCAGTTTCATACCCATTTACAAATTTCGATAACTTCACTTCACACTTGACAACGTTTAATAACGACATGATGTAAATTAGTCAAGCTGTCAATGTGTCCGCAATAAAGCGGGTATGATTGAGAAACAGGCACTTACAACGCTTCCTCTTTCATTAATTATGAAGTGTCCCGTCCGGAAGATGTTTTAGCGATAATAACGTTTCCCCTGCTGGGTTTTATTGCTTATGTATTCAAAGGACATGGATAAAGTTTGGCCCAACACCGACACAGAGATAATTATATTTTCAAAAATACTGATAATATTTGAAATTCCACCAGTTTTCGTTACTTGGTAAAGCTTTGCAGGAAATATTTCAATTTAAAAGATTATTATTTGGATTCAAGTACTCGGGTAGGTATTTATGTTGCCATTTTGGGAAATAAGATGGTAATTGCGACATGCTTATTGTATGAATTGATATTATATAATTTCACGAGCATTTCTAGAATATGAAATATTAAAACTGTATTTAAAGCGTATTGAATAATAACTAGACAGTATGTAATGAACATGATATTTATTAATTTAATAATGTATCAATTCCATTTTTAAATCGGGAAACTAGTCCAGTCTTAAAAGTATGTAATGGCAGCACATTTTTTATCTTTCATAATCATTGTCACTCCCCGTCAATGTCATGCATTTGTCATGTGTCATTTATGCTTTGCACAGAGCCATAACTAACATAGATATAGGCATTAAAAGATAACAATGCAACACAATGTTTTCTTTTTCTTTTTTCTGTACGAAACATTCTGTGGTTTAGAAAGAATACGCTCTAGTACTTAGCATTAGTTATTTTTTGACGTAGACACTAGACTATTCCAAAAATATGACTTATGACAGTAAGTGATTGTCGCACTTGCACTGTTGTATAAACACACTTTTGTCTGTTACCTTTAGCATAAAACATGTGTAAAACAATAATTGGTGGTGAACCAATAAAAATAAATAAATGACCCAGCGGGGTAATTGCGTAACACACTGACAGTAGGAATGGCTTTCATTTTGACAGTTCAACAAAGTTCATTGCGTTATTATTTACGTTGTTGAGTAGACACATTTTTCGAACATATTATTATGAAGCAATGGATTAGTAATAGGCTTCAAAATTATTCAGATTGTGACTGATAGTGTGTTACGCAATTAGGGTGCTGGTAACCCCAGGGTCATAACTCATATTTTTACTGACATGTCTGTATGCTTTTCTGTTGGTGAATTTGCGTGCCCGGTGTGGCACTGATCCGCTCGTGCCAAGCACGTAGACACTGCCCTAAATGGGACGTGTCGGATAACATCAGGCTGCTTAAAACTGACTCCAGTCTATAAACTGGGGCATAGCGAATGAATCATTTGGGATACAGTCGTTAGATTTGAGTCAAATTCAATCTACTGGAAGACAGTGGATTACTCCGCGATCAACAGGTTCCAATAAATTTTTTGAAGTCATCAGATTTTAGAAGGGTCTTCACCAAGTTTTACGACGAACAAAATTATACAGGGCTATGAAACACTATAATAGCTTCCTAATACATTTTGTTTTATTTGTGTTCACTTCTGGACCAGGCTTGTATGGGACGTTATCCATCTCCTTTTAATATCAATTACCGTAATGTAATGTGTCTGGTTCACTTGTTATTTAAACGTCGCGTCGCGTATCGTCTTAAACACGGTTAAAATGCCCTACTTAGCCCTAAAGGGGTTTCCTGGTTTAAAGCCGCGGCACGCTTCACTGAAAAGAACTAAGCCGTGGGCTCTCATTAGTAAGAGAAACTCTACAATTGAAATGACTCGTCATTACTGGATTTTAAGCCCTTTATAAGTCATTTGAGTTCTGATAAATATTCTAGCTTACTGATGAGGTTCATTTCGTATTTAGAGTCTGTACAGTAAAATCCTAAAAGTAAATATACGTATAATAGGTTATGGCAAGTACCCCATTTAGGCCGTTTGATTTTAAGTCCAAGCCAACTTAAAAGGAGAAAAGAGGTCACAGATTCTCAAAGCCTGACTAAATAAGGACAAAGAGACCTCGTGTGGTCACAACTAGTGACTATTCACTTTGTGGCTTATGTTTGTAAACCAAAATGTTTTTTAGTGTGGGTAATATAGTTTATATTATGTCAGGACAGGATCTGAGTCATGATGTACTAAAAATACATACATTGCGCTGTTTTGAGGGTTTCCATACAGATTAGGAGACAAAATGTATCCGAACATAGCGTGAACTTGAACGTTTTAATAATTTGTCTTGATATCCACGCATTCAAACTTCTATGTAACCGGAACCACCCCATGTTTGCCTTGCCTTTTCAAGTGATGCGCTGGTGCGCGAAAGCTTTGGGTCTGCACTACGCATAGGTGAATAACCTTTTATACCTGGGGAAATCCTCATGGGGACTAACCACTAAGAGCCAAGGGAATGAGAAGGGTTATAACGGACATTGAAACCTTGAGGTTATAAGCCCAACTACCCTTGGAACTTTAAGATTGGCCACATACTCTAGTAAATAGAGATAAGTGGAAGGAGAAATGGGAGGCATTTGCCCTGGAGTGGAACATAAGCGGCTTATAACAATAACAACCCTTGGAACAGGGTGCGTGAAATGATCACACATTCACGAATAAATAAGTCCACTGCATCTTCCAAAGAAGTGACCTTGGCTGTGACCTAATTGATTAAAATATTACCTCAGTCATTAAAAAAATATATATAAAACGCGTCGTTCTACGTATGCTTGCATCGATTCTAAATATAGGCAAGACATGAAAATTTAACCAGAAAAATCGTCTAGGTCTCGCATCTTTAATCTCGTGTGTGTCAGACATGATGTTGTTACACATGAGATGACAGACGCAAACAAAACTGTATAGCGACAAAGTTATTATCCAATCAGCCGAGAGTTGAAGCAAATTGTTTTATACTCACAATGTTTTCGTGTCGCGATTAACTGAGCTGGTTATCAATGATGTCAGCTTTTGTGGATAATTTTATCGTGTTTATGATGAGTCATCCGACGTTTTTCCTATGTATGGGAAGTAGTGTAGATGCAGCAATTTTTTTTTAATTCGTTGTTGTTTGTGTGTGTGTGTGTGCATATTCCGGTTATGTTTCTGTATATATTTTTGACCATATTCCATGTTTTGAATGAATGCGACTGCAAAAACCTTTGTACAAGCATGTTCTTCAACTGCACGAATGAAATTCATAAATGCATGTATATTTTTTTCAATGTAACCGACGTTATTGCTTTTGGCAGATGCAAATTCGCGCCATATTCACATGTCACCGTCTCCTCGGCGGCGTTTCAACGCGAGCTCAGTTGGAACACGCCGAGCCACTGGGGAGCCGCCCCGTGACGTCATCGCCTCGCCCGTAGCCCATTCGGCCCTTAATATAGGGTAAACACGACCCTCGTGTCATGTTTACCTTGCTCTGCCCTGACGTGTGCAGCTATTTGACGCCTACCGTTGATTTCAGAACCTGCTCTAACTTCATTTTTCGCGATCGGCGAGGCCATGATGTCACTACGTGGATTGACGAATATTAAATCCAGATTTGGATAGACGAAGCTGAGGAAGGCTAACTACAAGTCTGCTAGCCTTTGCGATGACTCGCCTACACTGCCTCTAATGTTATTTAAGGACTGGTCATCAACTTGGACGGTCATTAATTTTGCCATATTGGTGGGAGGGTCGACGTGGTAACAGAAAATGAGATCAATTCATAACTCGTGCATTTTGTTTAATATAAAGCTAGAACTGCTTATTTCGAAAAATAATCTTTTTCTGAACCTCCTGTGTAAAATACGCAGTGTGTTTTAAGTAGACTTGGAACACTCATTTTACGTTAAATATGTATTGTAATTTATAATCGCTTGGTTTGCATATTCTTGGGAAACACAAAAAACTAAGCAAAATTGTGCACTCGCAAGTCTTATAAGCGAAAGCACACTTCTACTTTCCGGTATTTCAAACTAACGATTAGAAAGAAGTGTTTCCTATACTCGGCAATTGGGTGAATTTTGTAAGTAACTTTTAATATAGAATTCTACAACGTCTCCGTAATAAAAGATCACAAAGTTTTCCAGTTAAAGGCTCGTCTCCTAGGAATATCTTTTACTTTTTGTCATGGGCATAGAAACATTTGTATGCGGATCTTTTACTGAAAACTTATCCCATTACAAGTTCCGTAAGTTTTGTCTGAGTCATTATCATAATCATTGTCACTGTGTCTTTGTCCTATTGCATTTATATCCGAAGGTATTTTGAAGAAACTCTTTAAAACATTAATAGCCCTTTTAAAAGGACTGCAAGACTTAAACGCAATTTGTATAATGCCTAAAAGTATATGATCCACTGCAATAAACAAAATCAGAAAAATATATGACCGACCCCTTGACAATTCAAAAGTGCCTGTAATTAGTTTATTTGAAATAAATGCTTTGAGTTTGAGTTTATGATATTCTTCAGGATATAGATATGCTTCATAGATAGTGTGTTAAAAACATAATAAAACTAACTTGATACGATAGAAAAAATAACGAAGATTCCTCTGAAAATTTATTTTAACCATTAAAAACCATACATGCAATCATTCTGATTTTTTGGCAGATTTTTCTACAAGCAACATCAGCGTAATTGTGTTTAATTTTTTTAGTCCAGTCAATAGATTTTTGTAAATAGATAATTGCTTCAGATTTTGCAATGAATTACCAGCGTTGTGTAATCGCGCTTCTCTTTCTTTTCTATGCAGTCCGACAGTGACCGTGCTTTAGGTGTTGTCACTGTTGTCAGCCTCTTAATCTGTTTTGACTTTGATATTGACGGCTGAATCATTCTTATCGGGTAGCTAAGTTAAATTGGCTAAGTTTGAAATTGAGATTTAAAAATTTATAAATCCTATCTTATTTTAAATCTATTTTTAAACAGTCATCTAAAAAGTACATGAGTTAGTGTATTTCAAAGAAATCAAGATACCAATTTGTAAGGAAAACTTAATCAAAAATATTATTTCGTATTCAAATGAGTTTGGTAAGACAAAGAACTTGTTTAATACTGCGCCTGACGTATTTAGTAGACAAGAAAATTATTTTGTCTTTGTTCTTTGCTTATATTTAACTTCACAAATACTTCGTTTATGGAAAACCAAATTTGTCCTCCACTTCGTGCGCATAATTAGACAGAGATGGTTCAATATATGATGCGTATTATAAGGGCTCCGCGCCCTTATTACCTACCGGGATTATCAATGAAATGAAAAGTTTATTTAATATTAATCTCCTAATTATTTCAATCAAATCAATCTATAACATTTTACATGATATGTTGTCGCGATCTGTCAACTTTTTAAGCTGACCCTCAATTCTTTTCTATCTTCAAAAACACTTCCTCTCTCCTTAAACATCATCATTACAGTTAGTTTCCTTGCTCTTGTTTCATGTTTATTATTGTATATATTATATGTAGATAAGTATATGTTTTATGTATGTATGTATTTGTTGTAAATGTAAATGGTACACCATTGACTACCTGCATTATTGTCTCTCCTTCTCCCTTGAATCCATCCAAAGGTTGTCTGTAAAAGATCGCTTTTAGCGATAAGACCGCCCATTGTGTCACCTTGTGTAAAATGTCTACATTTATATCTGTTATTTTTTATGGTGTACATAATAAAGAGTATTCTATTCTATTCTAAATGGTGTTTATCTCATAATATTATGCCAGTAACTTCGTGAAGGTCGACTGTTACAGCCAACTGGACAAAACTTCTATATAATACCTAAAAGAACCTGTATAGTCAGTCAGTGCTCTAAACAATATCAAAAAGGAAGCAAGACATGTTATCAGATTAAAAGAAAACGAGTAACGACACTTTTAACCGAACGTCATGGCTGACGCTTGCACAAGCCACGGGTCATGATCATTAGAAAGTGGCCTGTTATAGTTTTTGTGCTCTATTGTCTCTTACTTAACACAACTTAAACCTTTTTATTGTGATTTCTATTTTTCAAAATTATGGCTAATAATTTGCGGTCATTTGATGATAATATCTTCTGACGTGGCCATTGTGGTTATAGACTGGATTTATATTGAAGTACAAAGTCCAGTGTTAATAACGTTGAGATTGTATTATATGACAATATTTGCAGTTTTCTTGCTATCCACGATTCCGCAAAACTAATATCTGTCGGAAAATGGAAAATGCCTTCCAACAAATGCTCTAGACTTACCTAGAAGAATATTGAACTAAAATCTTTCCCTCAGAGAGATTACTGGAAGCCTTGCCGAGTACATAGCACGATAGTTTTTATGAGAGAAGTATGGCTGTTGTTTGTGTTTTGATCCTCAACATTACTCGTGAAATAACAACCTTAAAACTTTTTAATACTCTCTAGCAAAGTAACAAAACTGAAAACCAACAAGATTTGTTATGACAAAAATGGATGGCATCCAAACATTGCTGGTATGCGCTGTCCCAATTGGATGAAAGTTTTTAAAAGCATCATAGAGAACTTTAAGGAAGTGAAACAGCTTTTGCTTACGGAGTATTCAATTCATTCATTTTCATTCTTATAAGTTTTGAAAACTGGTGCTCTTGGTCACGGTCAACGGAGTTTCATTTCAAAACTTTAATATAATTTTATAGTCAAAATATGACACAAAAAGCCGCCAGACTTTTCTTTTACATTTTAAGAAATGTCGTCTTTATAGTATTGAAATAGTTTACCTCATAGCTTTGCACAGAATTTAGCTCAGCAAAATCTTTAGTGTACACAAAAATCGGGATTTCAATGTTATCTTCAAAAACCTTCACTACTTCATTCGCCAGCCTATTTTCGTACTTGCTATTACCTCCAACGTGGCAGACATGATAATCTTCAGGGGGAGCAATATAGCCCGTATTATCACTGTGTAACTTTACAGAAACGACAGATTAACACTTGAAGGGGAGACCATATTACTCTTCCCCAATATTTTCGACTACCCGCGAATTGGATACACCATCCTTTTCATACATCAGTTTTTGGAAAATGGGTGCAATATTTTCACCTTCGTGTTTTTAATTTAATCAATCGTGCCAGCCATCATTTTATCTGGCTTTTCTTGTAGGTATTTTAGAAAAAATTTTAGGTTTACTATTAATTGTGATGGATTAAAACACATTAGGTACTTGTGAATTTCAATTCTTGAGAGAAAAGGGGGCAATTGTATTTCGTCCATGTGGTTGGACCCTTTCCCAAAAGGCCATGAATGTAGATTTATACTAAATCCAATTTGTTCCCTCTTACAGGTTTGTCCTGTTTTTATTTCCCCCTTGCCTACGATTCCATCTCCTGGCAGCAATAAATGTAATTGCAAAGCTTTTTGTGCCTAATTTAGTTTTCAATCATGTTATTTTATAGTGCAGACTTTCTTGTTTTCTCAAAAGTACCTAGTACCTATCTATTAGTAATAGTTTGACAAAATCCTTGATAAAAGTACCTTTGACTTGATGAGCATGGTATTGTATATCGGTTTTAATTTAGATGAAACAGTGTGTCATCGATTTTCTGTTGGATTAAAATGTCGCTATTGTTTGTAGAACTATAAGAGTCAATGTTGTAGCTACCGAATTCAATCAATGTAGCATGTTCCAATTGTTTTACAATCCCTGTTCTGTCACGTTTATAGTATTCTGCTGCCATTCAAGCTAATTTTCAGTTTGATAAGTTTAGTCGTGTCTCTAGTTCTAGACAGATATTTTACCATATTCTGTGTGAAGAATCTATATGTATATCCAACACGATTCTCATAGATATTTTATGGACCTCATTTTATTGCTTGACTGAATGTGTAATAAAAGTGATATGTAAGTTTCTAAAACCGTCGAGCTTGCGACATAGATTTAGAGGCTATTCGAATCTATAACGATCATAGATGTAACAGGATCCGTGTTTAGTGCTGCCTAGTTCAAGTTGATTCTAACAGGTATACCTTCAGAGGGCCGTAGAAATAAAATTTAATGTTACTACGTACATTTTATTTCGCCATTCGACTAATCCTGTTCTGCAAACATTGAGCTTGAGATATAAAACGGGTTTAATTTCCATGAAAACAGAAGATTATGTTTTATGTTACGTGAATAATTACGGGATTGGATTTTCGAGTTAGTACAGAAATAGCTTTGGGTAAATATTTTTCGACGGCTCACTGTTTTGCAGACGTATGTGTGTCAGATCCAGCTAAGTACTTACCGTAAATTTTTTAATCCTGTTGAAATTGAAAACCCGGGTTTTCAGGCGGAACATAAAAATACGTTTCTACAGTTGTTGAGGTTTTTTCGGTTACTTTTGGCTGGGATACATGATGATACTGTAATTTTACAGAATAAATTAACATTACTACTGAATTAAATATTAGGGATCCGTCTCAATTTAACTTCGTTAATTATTAACGTTCGTAAATATTGTAGCTTTCCATCTCAGAACAAATGTGAATCTGGTATATATCTAAAGTTTTCAGAATTGCTAATGAAATAATAACATTCAACGAATGTTCACAAAGCTGAGAAAATGGTTTTTCTTTTCGAATCATATTCCTACGGCTATTCCGGGAATTGCGAGTCTTTAGAAACGATTATTATTTATATTGTAGAATATATTCTCAAACGATTTCTGCCAATTATTATTAATAATTGAAAAGCTACTCAAAAATCAAAGCTGCGCAAAGCAATTTGCTCTTCTAATAATTGCTATTGAAGTTACATGTTATGAATGTTCACAAAGCCAAATAAATTATTTGACTGCATTTCCAAGAGCTAATATAGTCGAATAAGTTCGTTTTGTACGAATGAGTACAAGTTCTTGCCAATCCTACGTACAAATTTTTGCCAACAAAATGAGGAATTGTTTCTCAAACTCTGACAAATAGGCAGTTGGGATGGCTTCCACCTGAGATGTTTAGCATCAATAACTTCGAGTTAGTAGCTGGGCGAAAAATATTTTTCTGGCATTAACAGACTAGCCCTAACAAAAGAAGTAATTTAACAAGACATTTTCGCCGAAGAAAATCTACGTAAAACAAAGTCCAAAGACTAAGGGTAGGGACAGGCTATTATAATTTAATTACAAAAAATATTTTCAGACCACATACAGCAATAACTGATAGGGATCACGGGACGGAGGGAAAGGAGGCAGGCCCTGCAGTGGTACACAAAAGGCTGAAAATAATATCAATAGTTATTCTTTTTCAAGATTCAATGGTTCTCGTTCGTAGTCAGTGAACTGGAAACTTCCTGTGCTTACATCTAGGCACAGTTGCATGCTCCGAGCTGAGTGCGTTCATTGTTCCTTTGAGCAGCGCTAATATGCCTTTAACCTCTCGATGATTTCTTTATTTGATTTGTTTGTTCTATTGATTTAGCACCACTTTTTGCCTAATTTACCAGCTAAATTATTATAATCACATTTGTGTGCATGAAGTAAAAGAGCCTCCACCACATATACCATATATGATACTGAAATGCATTCGCCGCAACCTAATCTTGTTGATTGACAACTCTGTCCTGTTGTTTTTGTGCTCGTAGATACGAGAGAAGACTATAACGAAGTAATGTTTTGTTTTCTACGTATTAATTAAAGCAGAACGATAAATAACAGTGCAAGTTATAAGTTTCATAAATAGCCAAAACTAAGTTCAGAAAAAAATTGTACGAGGTCAGAAAGGGAACAGAAATCAAAGTTAAATCTACAGCGATAACAAAGTTACACGTTCGAAACGATCGATCGGCGATTAAGCTAAGTTATTGTAGCTGTTTATCCTTAGAACACCGATTTCAGCACTATCATAAATATCTTAATGAGCCCACAATTTGTAGTACTTTATTTAGTTCTCGAAGCTCGTTTCAGCTAAAATTTCCATAACATGGAAGTTATGCTCGAATCGTTCATATTGAGTTCCAGCATGTTATTTATCATTTTAATTATTACCGATGTTGGAGCGAGTTGGAAAATACTTCTACAGTTAGTTGGCTATGTACTTCACACTTTGTTCAGAAACTGCGTCTTTGCCAAGAAAATTTATTGTTGGTTTAAAAAAAAAAATACCTCCAACGTCCTTCAAGCTGAACAGGTGAAACATATTCCGTACTTTCTCGTCAAGTGAGCTTTAAACAAAATGGAACTAATCTAAATAAAGGTGTCTCACGTGTAAGCTTTACCGCCAACATGAAACGTTTCATTACTTCAGAACTTCATTTTACGTCTGCACTTAAATGATCCCTGAATCCTTGCTAAGCTTAGCTGACTCCGTTGAACCAAGTCGTCGTCATAAAACCCTTCAGAAACTGCTTGTGTTGCAGGATTTATCTGAGTTTCTTGACGGGCGGTGTCTTGCGGTCACACCGCATCCATATTATTAGTAAGCATTTGGATTGTTGCCAGGGAATGTTATTTTATAGCAAACATTACAGAGCCTTCCGGCGTCCTGCCGCCGGAGTCTTCCCGCTTCGATATACACTCGCCATTATTGCGCTCGTGGATATGCTCGTGGTTTATTTGACTGCGAGCCAATTCTCAAACGTACCGAACTATTTGAAGATATCCCAGGAAATTGCGCGAAAACTTGAAAATTCTGCCTACATTTTTTTTAATAAACATTTTCGTTTAAACTTCTTATGCGTTAAAGTTTCTTGCTTCTGCCTGAAGTAATTACTTAGATGTCTCGCGGCTCCTGGACTACAAGGATTGCTAGTAAAACAGGCAAGCCAGTCTCAGTTGCATGCAAAGTTAGACCGGACTTTGTCCGTGGTCGACCTAACTAAGTTTATCTACAAGATTATAAGCAAAATTGCTGTTAAATTTAATGGAATTGAACTACCATTTCGTGTGTGCTCTGCGGTTAGGAATAGCACTTTAGGGGATTGGCATAGACGTAAAGTAGGGCTACGACCTTAGAACAAAATTAATAGTCTTAAACGTAGAAATTTTGGATATAATATAGGTAGGTAGGTATAATATATATATATACCTTTGCAATACTTGATAATGTGTTCGATACCTGAAAGCATTGTTCGATCACACTAACAAAGTTAAAAGGTTTCACACATAATTTTACATTAACGATATTAGCTCTTGAATTTTGTTAATAGAAAGCCAATAAATCAATTAAAACTTTATTTTCCTGCGATCGTTCTAAAAGGAAACTGAAGAAAACTCCGTTATAATTTTACGATCAGATATTTATTACCTTTCCCTTTGAGGGCAAACAGTAAACACAACAATTTTACCTGCTGACACGATATGGGTCTGGTATAAACTAAATATTTAAATCGCATGATTTTCTCTCACTGTACTGAGTCACGAAAAAGTGTCCATACTGAAGACAGTAAGCTCACACATTCAATTTCGTCATTGTGTGTCAGAGGTGTCAAAACGAAACAGAAATGTGACTATCTTTTGATTTAATGATTTAAATTTTTGGTATAAACTTATTTTCTAACTGTAAAATTCTAGCCCTTTTATACTGTCACAGTCGCAGTGACAAATTGACAAGACTACATTTCCCATATCCAACTTGCAACGCAAGTCGGAACAAGGTATTGTTGCCAAAACTGCGACTTTGGCTGTTCTTCGTTCCGATCACACGTAGGCTCTCTGAAGCAATACGACATACATTTTGTCGGTGACTCTTCTCACTACATCTATGCTTTTTATTACGGCTGACTTGGTTTTTATTAAACTTCGTTCTTTCAAAGCCTAGTCTCTTGAAACTTTTCTCGTTCAGTGTTATCTCATGAGAATCCGAGAAGTGTAATACACGTTGTTGTCTAATGCAATTGTATCAAGACGTGTTTGTATCTCTAGAATGTTTCTGTTTTTGATAACAGCCATTTTTCAGCACAATAATCAGTCTTAAATTAGACAAAATTTTGCTAATAACATCTTGTATTCAAACATAATACTAAAAACACCAAATTGTAACCCAACTATTGACTCCGAACGATACAAAATGTCAAATCCTCACCTGCATCCGAAATCAGAACACCCTGCATACGAAAACTACAACTTTACCCTTCCGGAGACAGACTAAGTTCGGACGGCAGACGCCTGACTCTTGTTTATAACTACACACTCACGGTTTGTACGTTACTCGTTCACCTAGAAAGGCGTACCTCATTAGACGTTGTAAACTCGCGTTCATCAAACGCCCATCAAGCTTTCGTCATTAGAACTTAGCCTTATTGCCTTACTTGCAAGCTGCTCGTCGATTTCTATCTACGTATGGATAGCGATGCTTGTTAGCAACTTTAATCTCAGTGCGATCTGCACAAATTAACTGAAATTATGCTTGTTCTAAAACTGGCAGAAATGAGTTTTCGTTCATCGTTTGTTTTGGAGTGGAAGCACTCGTCCAGAATTGGTCTTTTGTTTGGCCATAAATGTTTTCGGATTTCTATCTGTTACTGTATTCTATTGTATTCCAGTCTTACCATGGGGTATCTTGTTACCCAGTAACTGAGTGGTGGAGGTCAGCAGGGCAGTCGCTCCATGTAAAATACCGGTATTCAGTTGCTATCGTTTACACTGGAGGCCGATCCCATTATAGTTGGAAAAAGGCTTGGCAGATTCTTTTTCTGTTCCTGTATTGTTTGAAGTGTCTCTTTTCATCATCATCATTTGCAGTCTTTTTCCACCCACTGCTGAGTATAGGATTCCTCCCTTTTGTGCCATGCTTATAAGTATCTCTTATATTTGATCTAATTCGGGCATCCGCTGCGAAGCGGAACCTAAAAATAAGTACCGGGTGACTGAGTCTCACTAATTACGATTCGCAAAGTGATGATGGTGGTGAAGTGGTAATCTAATATAGTAAAATATAGGTTCTTTGTTTGTCCTCAGCTGGATACCACACAGCATATCTTATCAGTACCCAATGTCACAAAAATAAGTAAAAGAAAGAAAGCAAATAGATTTATTTGACCCAGGAAAAGAAATAAGAAAGAAGAAGAAAATAAAAAAAGAAGGGAAAGCAAGAGAAGGAAGGAGGGAGGGGAAGTATTTGAATTAAAATTCATGTTAAACAAACACACGTCTCAAACACAGACAGTAACAAGCATTTGCACATAGTTATCAGTTGAGATCTATGTATTGCCGTCTTTCGCAATTTTCCCTTTCGCGTAGGTTTCCTTGCCTTGCATAATTTTAATACTGAGCTGAAGTTGGCAAAGCATGTCTGGGCGTTGATTACTAACCCGTGCATGCTCGTAGGTGTGATATAGTAGTCACTCTGGCAAATTGAAATCAGTCATTACCACGTGCATCCTGCATGTAACGGTAGTGACGTTGTTGGCGTTGATGAATTTTGTTGTGCTTCTTCCAGGTTAAAAGTTTTCGTTTTGGTGGATCCGAAAAATGTTATTATGGTTGGGTTTTCCAAAGATTTGGTTCGTGCATGCATTCTACATTTAACAATTTGCAAGTCGATCAATATGACATGAACAGGATATCTAGGGACTGCGATGATATTAAAGGTGCTACAGTAAAGTGACTATGATAAGTTACACTATCTCGATTATTTAACAAAACTTCACCGCGCCCTTAATCGTGTAATTCGGTTTCAAGTTACATACTTGGTTGGAAATTCGGAAGAGTATCGTCTCTCATCAGAAAGGAAACTTGAGAGTTCGGCTCTTAGAAACGTGAAAAGGGTTCAAATGAAATTTCCAAGAGGACGAGCAACTATATGGAAAGGTCAATACACTCTATTGTTGTAGGTACCTAACTCGAATGAAGTTCTAGAAGTCCAAAAATAAAACTGAAGTCTAGGGTATAGGAAATACTCTTTGTTGCTTACTGAACTTTGACCTACGCGGATTGAGGGATATGTAGGAAGTTGAATTATGACTTCACAGAGGTCATTGTCGTTTGGAGACTTGCCAGAAGCAGGAAAATAGCAAGTTACGAGATTTTCGAACGTTGGAGTAAACAGTAGTAAGGTATGGCTTCATAGTCCTGCAAAGAGCAGTCCTGTTTAACGTGTTAAACGTCCTATTAACACGCAATAGCGTGGTGGCCGGTGGGTGGACGGGGTTCCTACACTTTAGGGGCACTGACCGAGGAATGCAGGTACAACCTGGTTTTTGCTATAAGGCTTTGCAAATCAGGAATGTTTGGCTTAAAATGAAAAAATAGAGTGATGCTAAATTACAGGAAGATGCCTTTGTAATCCTGTTTCACAATGTTGTCCTAAAACAGCTTTAATTAATTAGAATTGATACCACCCAGGCACCTTTTTAATAAAGCGAAATTACTGGTTTGCTCAGAAACGCGAGGCGCCTAATTTTAACTAATAACTTAGCTACGAGAACACATTAGCATATTAGCAAAGTTAGCAGCATTAGCAAATGCGCTAAAATTGAGGTCACTGAACTTTTAACGAAACAAGCAAGCAAAACATTTCTAAGCTTAACATTAAGCCTTAGAACTAATGAGGCGTCCAGATACAAATCTAGTAGGATTAACAGTCACCCTGCTATCGTTAAGAAATAACAATTAGGTCAATAAATCGAAGTAATAACATTATCTTTTGGCACGCTACCCGTATCCAATCCAAACGAAAAGTATTGAGGGAATTTATTCCTTTTCTGTCCCTCTCTGTATGTGATTGGGTGAACGGGATAGTGTATATTGGATCGGCAGAATAAGTTCAGCTGGAAGCTTTAAGATAGCTGAAAATTTCTGCAGCTCGAATTTAGCTGTGGAGGAGTATAAAGTGATTCAACTTTAGGAAAATATATTATAAGGGTTTTGGCTCGTGTCATACTGTGATCGGATTTTATTGCTACTGTTCTCATACAAAGTTTGTTCAGCTTTTAATTTCCTTCGTATCTTCGTTTCCTTGGTACAGTCTCTAAATTGGCCTTTTAATCATCATACAGTTATAAAAGGATGTGAAAGAGGACGGTTATAATAATATCTACCCAAATAAACATGACTACGGTTAGATATTTTTCTAGAAAACATTTTCTCGGTATCACGGATGGTAAAAATAGAATAAAAACTGTGTTTTTCAGTTTATGTGGAGCTGGCTTGAGCGCGGTTGTCGGGAAAAGAGATGTGCTGCTCTCCGCATTTTTACATGTTTCTGGTTACTTACCTAAAGACTAGTTGTAGTAGTACTAGTAGTAGTAGTATGTTACCTAAAGGCTAGTAGTAGCCACGATCGCTTATTTAGTTTGGCCAATCTTGATATAGTAAAGTCTTAACAATAAAGATAACAGACCGTTTCCGGAAATGCCAAACACTTAACCAAACTACTAACAGAACCTTAAATTATTGAATACCCTTATCAAAAGCGTGCGCAATCTAACTTTCTAATGACTACATAGAAAAGCGTAGTTCACATAAACGACGTAGTTTCAATAGAATTATAGTGTTTTAACAAACGTAGGATTCAGTAAAGGTCTGACTGCTCGGTCAACTAATTTAAAGGTACTGCCATTAGCGTAGTTTGATTAGACGACCCACGTACGTGGGCATTGTCCGTCCATGAGGTGTTTGCGTAATCGTTCTGTTTATGTGTAGGTTACCCTAGCCTTAAATAGGAAATTGTAGCTGTTTCAAAACTAAAGACGACCTCCGAACTGAATATGTTCACAAACTTTTTATTGGAGTTTTGTAATAATGCCAGTGTTAGGTATAGCTTGTTTGAATATTCCCATTGTTTTCTTCCAATGAAAATGTTAAATTGTGTTTGCATCAAAAACTTTAAGAGATCTCGCGGTAGAGATTTATTGTGACATTTGCTGCGCCACACGCTTATTCATATTCGTAATCATAAATTACATCAAGTTGAAGTCATATAGGAATGTGTCCGATCTCTTCAGAAGATTCCTATGACAAGCAGTTACCTGTAATATCTCGAAATATGACATATTTAACGATATTTTTCTCTTTTTTTGCAGAAGACAACCAAAGACATTTGCGTTCGACCATTGCTTCTACTCCCTGGACCCATCCCTGCCTCACTTTGCCTCTCAAAAGACAGTATTCGAATGTCTTGGCAGGGATATACTCGACAATGCATTCGACGGGTACAATGCTTGTATCTTCGCGTATGGCCAAACAGGTAAGTGATTGTGCTATATATATGTTAAGAAACAATTAAATAAAACGCCTGGTTTGTCTCAAAATGCTGTCTCCAAATTATATATGGTGATCTACGTTCTATTTGTATTGATGTAACAGGTTCTATTGGCAGTTCCAAATATAATAGGAAATGTCTACAAAAGATATTAATATTAAAAATTCAGTAAAAATGCTTCTTCAATTCTTATTCCATGATAATCTTGAAATGTTTAAGGCGATTGCTCAATTGAACTAAGGTATAGAAGCTCACATACAGGAACTATTTACGTATTTCTGTTTACTCTGAAATGCCCTTTGTCATTAACATATTATGAGATTCCGGGAACCATGCCCAATATTCTCGAAAATCGTCTAGCAACTAAAAATATTGCCAGCTATACTCGCCAGTCTTCATATTAGCTTAGTTTGTTACGTGGAAAAAACACTACATGGATATGGACTTCCTAAAATTATTGGCTTCTTTTATTATCATATTTATGCGTCAGAGTGCGCACAGATGGATGCTAAAGTCGAAGCCTATGACCAATCGTGGGATGTTGGACGGTGAAGATGATAATTATGATACTAAACAGAGTGGAAAAATCAATGGGCCCTGAAGGGAAACTACTTTAAATCCTTAAGATAGATTATTTTACTTAAAGGAAACATTCCCTTATTTTTTGAAAGAAACAAAACTGCATTCACAAATTTCTCGACAAGCTTACCTGAACCTGGAATCGAACCAGCTAAAAATTAAAAAAATAAACACTCGCTATTTTATTTCACTAGTCGATACAGTCAATGTTAAAGATAAAATTTCTCCAAGAAACATTAGGTCTTACACTCGTCTGGACTATTTTTTATGCGGCCATGTAAAAAATGTTATTTACAAAAGTCATATGAGACTGTAGAAGAGCTAATGGTTGAGGTAGAAAATGTTATTGGGAGCATACTCGTACACGAAGTGAATTTCAAAAAAGACGTGTAAGTATCCGTAACGAGGGGTCTCATTTCGAACAACTTATCAGTAAAATTATTAAAGTGTATCAAATTGTAATTTTAAATAGTTCAAGTAACAATTTCATGCTAGATAATAAATTTCTTTCATGTTTACGTGTCCTTCGTATTAGAATTAATCATAAAATAAAATTAATGTTAGATTTGTTTTTGTTTGATTGTTGGTTTGTTTTTGACCAAATGTTTATTAGAGAGATTTTATCCTGAATAATAATCCTATCGATTAATAGAATAAAATAGCGAGTGTTTATTTTTTGAATTTTTAGCTGGTTCGATTCCCCGTTTAGGTAAGCTTGTCGAGAAATCTGTGAATATAGTTGTGTTTATTTAAAAAATAAAAGAATGTTTCCTTTAAGTAAAATAATCTATCTTAAGGATTTAAAGTAGTTTCCCTTCAGGGCCCATTGAGTTTTTCCACCCTGTATATGATATTATATATACGATGACTTCCGTGAATACCGTTCGTGCTGACAAATTGTCGATGATTATTTATTTATTTTAAAAATAAGTATGAGACGTACAAATAATGAAACAACAATAAATTCATGTCCCACTCAGCTGTTATTGTGAAATACTCTCTTTCTTGAGACGAAAAAAACAAACAAACAATACTTTGGTACTCCTGCTCCACAACCGCAACTAATTGATTAACACTTGAGAATACTGTTGGAGCTGCTGAAGATTGTAAAACTATCTTTGCATTGTATAAACTCAATCTCCTTTGTATTATATAATTGCATAAGACAGGTGTGAGTACTATGAACTATAGAGTTACCATCTACCGGGTAATATGTCTTTCATTGACTTGAATGTGTCCTAGCGACTGATAGTATGTCATGCTCACTCAAATGTCTCGCTGACGGTGGCGTGTGCGTTGGATCATTTAGCTTCTTCAAAATGGTTGAGCTGAATGGTGCTGATCCATGCGCCATGTTCGTAAACGGGCGCCCTCAGTTGCGACTGGTCATCTCTTAGCTGCCACGGCTTATTTTAATTATTTTATTGTTTTTTTTTTATTTCTATTTGATGTACTCTGGACGCTTTTTACGTGTACATCTTTTTTTTACATCGTTCTCACATATAATTAGAAGTTCCACATTAATGATGTACCTACTTAACTAATATTTTTGTAACAATATAATTTAAAAGAGTGTCCATAGAGTTTCTTGCCCGTTCTTCTCCATAGGTACCTACTACGCTTTGGAATGGGCAACTAGCTTCATATTTCTAACTGACCGACTCCTTAACAATTCGAAAAAGCCCGTAAATGGTTTAATTGAAATAAATTGAGTTTGAGGTTGTGGAATGGAATATATTTTGTTAAATAAAACAGCGTTCAGTCCAGACTTGTCTAGTTAATGTTAATTTATGTCCCAAGAGCAATGGCCTGGGAACGGCTAGTGTTTCGCCAGATAAACTGATACCCTGAGGGTTTTAAAGTGCCATGCTGTAATACGGGCCAAAGAGGGGTTTCCTATGTCAGAAAGGGCTTTGACCGAACAGAGTTCAGATTCTATAGACAGGAATATAAAAATGCTAATATATTCTTTGAATTAAATGGTACTTTCGCCTTTCTCGTTATCAACTTCCTTTTCCTTTCGTTTACTTTAAAAAGGTTTTTGGGTACCTACTTGTGTAGATACTCATTATACTACCATTAGGACGGTGCGTTTACCTAATTCATACGTTCTGCTGTAAGCCTTAAATATCCAGGTTTATTCTGGGAACCTTTTTTCTCAACCACCTCTTTATAATAATCTAATTTCACTAAAAGGGTTTAGCAATGACAGTTTGAAATCCCGAAGGATATTCTTTTATATCAAAGTTTCTATCCAGCTGTAAAAATTCGAAAACAATGGTAGACTTAAATGTTTTTGCAACTAAAAACCTTTTAGTAATGTGTTTGCTGAGAGAATAATGTGAATTTAGTAATGTGTATATATTTGAGTATGTAAGTTAATGATAATATTGTGACGAATATAAACAATTAGTTCAGTACTGCAGCCAAATAAAATATATTTGGATGTGAAGCTCTTATTCAGAACCTTAAATCAAGATGCGACATTAATTATGTTTCGTAATTATGTTTTGGCCACGAAGAATTCTCACTTTCATAAGAAAATGATAAGATAATATTTACTGTTCATTCGTCGGGATCATGCTCGTGTTTACGACCGTCTCCGGGTATTAAATTTTATGACCGTATGTAAGGGAGTAATCTTTAGTATATGGCACATGTCCTGTACCTGTACAATTCAGCGTCTGTCTGCGACCTTGAACTTCCATTGTCCTCTCAGCTTTATGATACCCATTCTGCAGTATCATTTTCTCTTTCATTAGATATTCATAGCGCAACCTGGTGGCTGTTTCATTGTTTTAAGTGTTTGTATTTCGTTGTTGACCGTTTTGTTTGTACTACTAAACTAGCCATTCAACTCCAGCTTTCCTTTCAGATTTATGCCCCAGTCTCGCCCACTGCTTCGTGTAATTTTAATCTTGTTTATCGCTCTTGGCCGACGAAAAATATGTATTCCTTATTTAGTAGGATTATTTCAAAAATTGAGAAATAGCGGCCATAATTCTTTTGCTGTGCTTGGATTTCGTTTATTTTTCTACTGAAAATGTTGCCTGCTGAATTATTTATGTAAAAATTTAGTTTTTGTGTCCGCCCGCCGCCGAGCTTTTTGGGTTTCTGTCGCCTCTACAAAGGTTTTATCCCCCAGAGATCAAGTTTATGTAGTGTGAAAGAATATCCGAATTCAGTCCAAGATATGGACAATTATTTGGAGTATAATTTATAAAGTTCGGAGTGGTGTAGGAAAACTTTTCCTCTCGGAAAAGGCCACATGGTTGTTTGATATTTAATGGGTCCTTTGAAAGCACCGGATATATTACGTGACAAATATTATATGGATAAATGCATAGAAATGAAAAGCTCCAATCTTGACAAATTGAATAAATAATTTTTTATAAAAAAGAAAAATTGGTAAAATACAGTATAAATCTTAGAAATAATTTAGGAGTCGATAGTTTTCAATATAAACTGACCCAAACAACTGTTTGATGACGTGACTGATCCTCAAAATGCTCTTTTTAACAATTCTGCTGAAAGGATAATTCACAAAAACGCAAAAATTTGAAACTCGTGAGTTTTCTGGTCCTCACCGCAATCTCAAAGGGCAACTAAACCCTAATAAAAATACAAAACCACATAACACGAAAAACGCATTGAGCAAAAACGTCCCTGCAATTCCGTACGAGCTTCAACATGATTCACTCACCGGACGGACGGTGTTCCGGTTCTATTAAAAATTCCGACACGTGGATACAAAATGGCTTGCGAAGGGTGGGACGTGCGCCGGCGCCTGCCCGACCGTGAAGGGATTTGTACACGCACCGCTCTGTGAGTCCGTGACGTCACGTACGAGACAGTTACACTCGTCCGATATGTTGACACTGTTGAATTTTTACATGGTGGTCCTTTTTCTCTTATCTTGTGAAAGTTAGCATGTTTTGGGAGCATTTCACGTATTATGAGCTCGTCTTCTTCGTCGTATCGATGATTCCACTTATCTTTCTACTAGCGAACCGCCACTGCTTCGCATGGTTTTTTCGACTTGACAAAACATCGAAATTTCTTTATTATGTGTAAGTTTGATATTAATGTATTATACATAAAAACCTTCCGGAATAAAGTTTCCAAATGATGACAAACACCACATAAAAATCCGTTGCGTGATTTAGAAGAAGCTCGCGATCACAGATCGACACGATAAACGACTTTAATTTATAATATGTATGTAGAAATTTCGAACAGCACACAGCCACGTCGGAAGCGTTAGCATTGGCTTAGCAAAGGTATTTCATAGTGCAGGTGTTGTTGCACAGAGAGCACGACAAGAGATGTGTGTTCAATTTCAGAAATACTTTAATGAACCCCTCAAACGATGTCTCGTTTGAGGGGTTCATTAAAGTATTTCTGAAATTGGATCGCTGAAAATACCACAGATATAAAGATATGCCTAAAAATGTGGCAGCAAGCAAAGATTTACGGTATGTATAATAGATGAAAATTATCCTAACTTATATTAACTCTACCTTCACTTTATGAAAGACCTTATTCTGCACGTTCCATCGTTGACACAGAAAGTTTAATGATATCCAAACATTTATGCCTACATACTTAACTCGTGTATGAAAGAGTCGCGACTCACAGTTTCGTGTATAAACGTTATTTTTGTGCTCATTACGCTGAACAATGTCGCTGCTCCTCGGTGGGTGTTCGTGAAAAACTCTTGGTTATTACCGTCTTTTTTTGTGCCTCTAGTTTTTCATTTTAATTTCGCAAAAAAATATTTGGGTTGAATCAACAATATTTTTGCTGATTGTACTTTTGATTTAATTAAATTGAACTTTGTAAAAAATTTGTGTGAATTTAAGTCCGGATACCAAGTTCGTTTAAATTTATCAGTTTCTTAAGGAAAGCAAATTATACGCTAACTTTGTATAACCTACATTCTTAGCGACACTTGTAGAGGCTTTAATTACAGGCTCGCACTTAATTATTCGCCTCGCCCGACGAATGTGTGCTTTAGGAATAGTTCAAGTTTGCGATGTGGAGAGTAATTTCAGTTTCATACTAGTTTCCTATGTTTTCAGTACCGTCAAACAGGGTGAATAGGAACGTAGGGATATCCCTTTTAAAGTTTCGTTCCGATTCACCCCGTTTAACAGTATGTAAGTAGAAAAGGTTAGGATTATTTCAAAACTTCGCCCTGAAAATGGCTCAGTGCTTTTTATTGGGGATAAAAATTGTTCAAAGGTTAGTTTTATTTGGAGTACAATTGTATTCCCCATGTGGAATGAGGACCATTCTGTCTCTGGAATGTTGTGGGTTGTAGATTCAATAAACAACTACTTATGTGTATGACCTTTTTCGTCCACGTCCACGTCCATAAAATGGATGAAAATTTAAAAGCGTCTTCATGTACATATTTCCATATATTTTACTTCCCTGTGTCATCGTGATGCCTTGACGTGGACGTGGACCACCACGAAAATATCGCCACGTTAGAAATTATAAAAGCGCACATAGGGCAAAATATGTACTGACAGAAGTTTAGTGGAGATACTTTGAAACCGATCAGCTGAGGACCATGGTATGGCAGGAGCAGTATTAACACATGATGTGTTTGTAATTTATTTCCATAACAAATCGCAATCCTTTACCCTCAAACGTTTTATATGTAAACAGTGCTTCAGTTATTCAAAGAATCATTACTGGAATACTCGAAAAGGTAAAACGAATACGTGCTACTCGCCGAGTTAGCAAAGAATTCGCCGGCAGTTTTAAATTATGCTCCTTATTAAAACTTACTGCTTCGCTGTGAATGTTTATTTGAATATGCATATTTATATTGCATGTGACGTCAAACGCGTACTTTTTGGTTGTAACAGCTTTCGTCTCTGCTTAGATATGCTAACTGCCACCACGCTTTAACTACACTAAAGAAATGTCCATAAAATAAACTTGCTACGTAGTAATTGATAATTGGCGAGAATGACCACCCCAGCTCTTCAAGGAAAGGACCGATGCCTGTCGGGGCTGCGGATTGTTCGAAAGAGTTACCGTGGCCCTGGCGCACAGGCAACTGAGGGAACACGGGTGGGTTTTAGTCAGTAAGAGTCTGACACGCCCTGCGCTCCGCCCAGAGCGGGAGAGGTCATTTGATGATTTCCTACCAAAAAAAAAAAACTTCAAGGAAGGCCAGTAACGCCTTGTTGTTACTGACGATCTCGCGGAGGTGGGATCCACCTGGGTTACCGAAGTACTTTGCCCTGTATATGGCAACCACCGGGCGGTTTAGAAGCACATGAGCTGTCGTCTCGTCTTCTTCCATGCAGGACTCCTATGACAAAGAGGTGTTTATTAAATGACCCGGTGACCAGTTATGGCTGCTGTAACTGTACGCAGCTGTTGTTTAGTGAGTCGGAAAACCTGTTTCGTTAGGCGGCCGTCATT
The DNA here is from genome assembly GCA_917490735.1 of Dryobotodes eremita. Taxonomy (NCBI): domain Eukaryota; kingdom Metazoa; phylum Arthropoda; class Insecta; order Lepidoptera; family Noctuidae; genus Dryobotodes; species Dryobotodes eremita. The sequence goes on along the minus strand of OU823243.1, from coordinate 20,002,574 downwards.
CATTGGGAAATGCTAAGTAGTAAGTAATTAGCTGGATAGACCTCGGTTCCATGGAACAATTCAATCCTTTCACTATTATATGGTGATGAGAATGGATAGAGAAATCAATATCGGGTATATGCTTAGTGACGTGTTTAAAAATAGGTTTAAGAGATCGCGACGATAATAACTAAGTAGGTACTGTGTGACGAGAGTAGTTTAAAATAGATTGTTATCTTATTAGTCCTTCGTTCATTTCATAAGTACCAGATTAATTCCATGGAGATATGTACGGAGGGTTCTATATTTAGACGTGTTTTTCTTCCGAACGACCTCGTTGTAGAATATATTACACGTTATTGTTTATAAAATACGAGATCTATTTTTGTAGGACCGGTGGAATCTTAGCGCCTTCTTCGATGTAAACAGAATGATATCGTAAACAATATTTAGAAGTGATATTGGGGCAGTTTTGTTTTTGTTTCAGAAATGACCTATTACGTACGTAAGATAAAAATGTATCTTCAACTGAGACCAAAATAACGTTCCCACGTGTACTTACGGTATACAAAACTCCTTACATTAGAAATTACTTTCACTCTATCGCTTTTCAATACTTACAGAAACTTTCAAATGATACTTCGTTTAACTTCAAACAAAAAGTATCTAACGGTAAATCGACTATAAAGAAATAAATCCTGCGTGAAATCTGAAAGATTTGAAATAGAAAATATTTTGTTACCATCGAATAAAGTCAAAGCTTAGTTCAATATCTTCGAACCTCTGTCATCCATCATTTCTGTCACATTTGAGGGATTATTCGAAATAGACTATGGCTAAAGTGAAATTTTCTTTGCTTACTTTTTTGGCAAATAAATATGGCGTATTGAGATTTCAAGTTTGGGAAAATTAATAATTATGTAAAAATGGTTAATTCGGCCCCTAGTCTTTCGTATCAGACAAGACGTATGAACGTAAACGAAGAAAAAAGAGTAGGTGGGTCAAAATCACCAAGGTGGAGAATCAGCTTCACCAGCAAATAAACGTCTAAATTTGGTTTATTTAAACAAATCGTTATTGTAAATATTACTTAACTCTGTTCATATTAACTGTACATAATATTTTATCCTAAAAAAGTAAATCACATTTATTATTATTTGAAGAAACAACTATAAAAATCATTTCGAGAACGCGTCCTATGTAGCAATCTTCAGAAACTAACTTTGGAAATATTCATAAAATAAAATAAATTGATAAGTTTTTCTTACTTAATTGCCTACAATTTTATATTATATCAATTAATTATTGTTATTACTAAAGAAAGAAAATAAATTAAAGAAAATCAAGCCAACATATTGTGTCCGGCAAAGTAAGCGTCATTTTAGTGAACGCAATTTTTATTCTCAGTAAAAATTCAGTTTTTGAATGCAACCTTTAGTTGTCTATGGTACAGTGATGTGAACGATGTAAACAAACGGTTGTCGTCTCTCATTTCCGCCAAAACAATTGAAAATAAGTGGTAAGTATCTTTCAATTCATTATTTATAAAGCGTACATCAATACGTCATCATATCGGGAATGCGTTTTTCAACTTGGAATATTGAAAAATAAGTTTTGTAGTGTTTTATAGCAAATAGTAACCCCAAATATTTTACAATAAGAAAGCCTAACATGATGTCAAAGATGGCTGTCGTCTAAAAAGGGCGCGTTTATTTAAAAAAAGTCATTTAGGGAACGGTCATTTCGGGACCATTCCCGGACTTGACGGAGAGTTCTCGAAATGATGATGACGTTCCCGAAATGACTTTTTCAAATAAACGCGCCCTGTTATTATAACTATTGGTTAATTAATTAGTGTATGTTGTGCTAACATATTTTTCAATATTTTTTAGCAATATGGAGCCTCATGTGGCTGAAAAAAATAAAAAACGTCCGAAAAAGCAAGTTAAAAAAAATAGTTCGGCTTACTTGCGACAACGAGAGAAAGCCAATGCCAGGAAAAGGAAATTTTTAGATAAGATGACAGAGGAAGAAAGAGAAATAAAAAAGGCTACGGATAGAGCGTACTATCAGAAAAAAAAAAGCTGAAAAGAAAGTTAAAAACATTGATGAGATGACTGAGAGAGAAAAGCGAAAGCAGAGAAAAATTTGGAAAGAAACATCAAAAAAATACAGAGAAAAGAAGAAGGCAATATCAAGTATAGTAAACAATACTCCGCCCCATTCTGATGATGAATTCGCTACAGAACGGCCTTAGTGAGAAGAAAAGTGGAAAGAAAAATTGTTCGGAAGCATAGAGCCAAAGCATATCGTAAAATAAAACAACAAGAGAAAACATTTGCTAACATAAAACGTAAATATGAAACTTTAATGAAAAGACGAAAGGAAAAAGAGAACAGGAAAAAGTTCAGGTACCAACGACTCCTAACAGCAAAGTTGACACATTGCTGTTAGGAGTTGTTGGTAGCTGAACTTTTTCGAACGAAGTACTGACTGCGCAATTAAAGAAAAGGCCTGTATTTTAAGAAAAAAATCCAAAGAGAGGGACTTCGCTCTCTTTGGAATTTTTTCTTAAAGTTCTTCAAGTTCTTTTTTTTCTTCCAAAAATGTGTTAGCGGTGACATGGTACGGAAATATAAATTGCTTCATGTGGCTAAGACTTTTTTGCGAAAAGGGAGAACCAGTACATCGATTCTGAAGTCTGATACCAAAATTCGTGAGGTTGTTTTGAAGGAGTAAGTTCCTAATAAAAAAGTAAGATTTCTTCGAAAGAGATGATGTCAGCAGGATGTGCCCAGCCAAGAGAGATTTTGTGAAGAAAAACAGTATTAAGAAGCAAAAACGCCTCCTTTTATTCACAGTTAAAGAACTGACGTCAAAATTCGTTAGAAAAACTGGAATAAATTTATCTTATGCAACATTATTAAGAGCAAAATCGTTTTGGGTGGTAGCTCCAACATCATGTGTTTAATTAATATGATTAGGAGGGGTTGTTTTTGATGTAAAGTTTATTTAATATTAACTACAAAACAATTAGTATAATGTTTAGATGGTTTGATTATTACCATCATAATAATAGTTTAATATGATTATTAAGAATTTCTAATCGGCTGTGTACAGCAATTAAAAGACTGTAAAGTGATTTAAGTTACGTTTTTGTTAATTAAGAACCTTATGCCAAAATGAATAAATAAGTACGACGTACAAAAACATTGCTTATGATTTTATAAACCCAAATTGTATCTATATCGTCATTTAGGGAACACACGCATCATTCCGCGAACACCTCATCATTTTCGGGAACATCACTAAACTCACACGTAACACATTATTATTTTAGATATTTAATAAAAGGCCCTGGTAATATTAAAATAAGGCGAACTTCTTATACCTATAGCATGTTAATTTATATATAAGACCGCTATATTTCTCATATTTAGATATTTTAGACAAAGAAATCGTCATAATAGCTCCATTTGCACTATATTTTGCATTTTAACGTCTTTATTGGCAATTTCATTACATTTCTTTAAATTCTATTTATAAATAATATATATCCGCTATTGAATAAGGAAAAAAATAAACACTTATGTTATATTTTAATATTATTATAAACCTCACAAAAACGTTCCCGTAATGATATTTTTCAGCGATAGCTCTTTTAAAAAATAAAATTACAAGAGTCGTAATCAATTCCATGCTCTGCCAACGCAAATATGGTTTAAACATAACTTTAGTGATCATTTAGGCTGATCATCAAAGTAATAACTGCTAGGTAAATTCATCGTAAAACAGAATTTGGAATTTTCCACCTTGGTGATTTTGACCCAGGTATGTAGGGATCGTAGCAGGTGGCGTTCTGTAGTTTCTGCCTACACCCATGGGAAGAAGGCTCGAGTTTTATGTAGGTTGTAAGTATTTTTCATGTCATTCATACCGTATTATTTCTTACAAAGCGCAACGTTTATTATGCCTAGTTTAAAGTGCGTGAGTGCGATGCGAAAACTCGTGTGTTTCGTACTGTTTTTATTTACCAAAAAAGACGTAAAGAAAATACACAGTACGGATATAATTCCGTCACATCTGGGTCCGAAATCCAAAGGACTGCCGTCAAACTTATCGACAATCAATATTTGTTGCCCAGAATCTGCATAATATATGGAAATAGTGACGTCAGCGAGGCAACGTTTGTTTATTTGGCGGAGTTTAAATAACCGGTTATTGTAAGGTTATTGGACATTTAATTGTTATGGTATGTTATATTTGGACCTGACCTGAATCTGATTTGACTTGACTGGACCTGACTTACAGATTTCCAAAATTATTGCTTCAAAATGAAGTAACTGGTGCTTCCGTATCGACTGTGTGTATCATGTATATGAATAGTATGTATGAGTATGATATAATGAAAAATAAAATTAAAAGCAGAATTCTGGAACACAACACTATTATTGTTACACCAGAAACGATTCAACCAGTTCATAAAAAAAGCCCATTCATTAAAAACAGATCCATCCATAAAATAGAATCTGTTCTTAAAATAGTTATGCAACGTTCATTCATTCCTTTGCGGGACCCACTCAGGCGGAAAAACGACTAAATCCCGACTGCTATTAACTGTTTTATATAGACTCAGAACATTCTACATTTTCTTTCTTAAGTAAGGGCCTTTACACACTACCGATTTATGAGCGTCTTCCCAAAGACCTGTTAGGTCATCGCGCCCGCGGCTTATACGTAGCAGAATCGTCGCAAGTGCGTAACGAGAACGATTGGCACGAGTGTATAGAAAGAACTAGACAAGCAAAAATATTATGACCACGCGGCGAACATGGGGCAAGCGCGTTCAGTAATCGCCTCGCTGAAAAAACGCCAGTGTGCTAAGGCCCTAAGTCCCACCTACATTGGAACATTAAAGTATAAAATATATTAACACTGGAGCGTCGGCGAAGTAATTTTGGGGTAACAGAATGTGCAATTTACGTCTAATGTATCAACTCAAATGGCGTAAAAATGTAAGCGAAGTGTAATATTAAATATTTTTGGGGCCATGTCGCGATTCTTTAGGTTTTGAACAGAAACTTGGAACTGTTCTTGGCTCAAGTTTAGGTTCGTTTTTACGGACTCAAAATAATAATTACTTCGTAAATTTCCCGACCATGTATTTTATGGTGTATGTCATAGGTTCCCAGCATTTTATGGACTACCGCCCCCTTTACAAGTAAACAAAAAGTCCAACGCACCCCTTTACGTAACTTTTCAATTTTATATCTCGCGTCTATTATCTATTAAAAATCACAAATTCAAAAATTAATTCTCTCTCTCTCTCTCTCTCGCTCTCTCTCTCTCTCTCTCGCTCTCGCTCTCGCTCTCGCTCTCGCTCTCTCTCTCTCTCTCTCGCTCTCTCTCTCTCTCGCTCTCTCTCTCGCTCTCGCTCTCGCTCTCTCTCTCTCTCTCTCGCTCTCGCTCTCTCTCTCTCGCTCTCGCTCTCGCTCTCTCTCTCTCTCTCTCTCTCGCTCTCTCTCTCTCTCACTATCTCTCTCTCTCTCTCTCTCTCTCTCTCTCTCTCTCTCTCTCACTCTCTCTCTCACACTACTTACTTATCGCCCCCACGAAAACCTCCAGCGCCCACTAGGGGACGGTGACGCCCCCGTTGGGAACCTATGGTGTATGTTGTTAAAGGATAGGTACCTATGTCGGTAGGAAAATGTACAGTAGGTACCAATTGATCTAACATCGATCGCTTGATTATAACACAACAGCTCAATACTAGTACCTGTATATTCCACAGTTCTAATACTTCCAACATGGGACACAATGAAGCTTGACTATAAGAAGCACTATGAAAAAGAATTATGCAACAGACTTATTGCAACACGTCATCAAAATTATCGTAACGATATCAAGATAATATCCAAGGTTTTTCTGTATAATTTTTTGGGCATCCGAAATAATGTATTATCGCATTGACGACAGTAATTAATACGATACTAACAACAGAATTGCATAACATAATTAATTCTGTTCTGCTTCTGCATCATTGGTCTAACAAGCTCTAATTGGTCCCATGAGGTTAGATTAATTAACTTTGTATGTAGGACAATAATGGTTTATATTTAGGCAACACGTGTATCGAGAATACTATCGATATCGCTACAAACTTCAGCAAATATTGACTCCTAAAGTTCTACATATATCTACTCAAACTCTAAGCATTTATTTCCATTAAGAGACCCTTCCTGGTCCGTCTATCGTCAACGCGAGCATGACTGAAAAGCTTGTTGATTCATCCAACGCAATGTTTGAAAAAGTAGCAAAATGGAGAACGCGATAACATCGAACGAAAATTGACGCGTAGAGATTTCACAAAACTTGATCCAGGACATACGTGTTTTTGAAAAATCTTTACAAGCTTTGGAAAAAAAAGTGTAATTTAGAATCTCCATTACATGTGCGAGGTTTCTATGAGGATGTTGTCTTTACGTTTACAATTTATGAGTACATTATGAACGGCCAAATTTCAGGTAAAATTTGTGCAAAAAGCAGATTTTTGGAGGATTATACTGAATTTGTTTCTCCAATTTTAGATTTTTTGCTTACAAAGGAACCTAGATAAAGTGCACAAGATACCTATTAGTTAAAAAAAAAAACAATAAAAGATGTGTTACAACGCCATAATCCCGTACGAGCGTTTGTATGAAAAGTATGACGGGTTGGCCGCGCGTAAACCATTTACCAGGCACTTTTAAATTGTGAAGGAGTCGGTCAGTCATGAACATGATGATATTTGCCCATACCAAAGTGTCGCCTGAGTACTCGTAGGCGTAGGACACTCTTTTAAATCAAAATATTGGTTACATTAACCATGTTGACATTAGATGTTATTGTGAAGACGCAGTAGAAACACGTTCACGTTTAAAACGTCCAGAGCAAAAAGTAGACAACGAAAAACAATTAAAAAATAAAATAAGTAATTCAAATAAGCCGTGGCAGCTAAGAGATGACCAGTCCCAACTGACGGCGCCATCATCATCGAAAGCCCTTGTTACTTGGGGTCAGCTTAACACGTTTCTTTTTTTTCCCATTCTCCCCTGTCGAACGTCACACTATCAAAACGTCTACCTAGATACTCTACCACAAAGTGCAAAGTTCGATGGCCCGCCGCTCTGCGCCGCCGTCTCAACATGACGCTGGCAGAATAGTCAACACCGGCTCAATAGAAAAAAAAATACGTTAAAAAAATAAACAGTTAAGAATTTTATCATCCCTAATCAACGACGTAATAGAAAAATAATCACTGTTCCTATAAAATTATAATTTTAAACCTTATTAATAAGCTAGACAGCTTCCATAATATAGCCCCAGCTGAGAGCTGAGATATAAATTATAATAGTCAAAGGAACTTGAATAATAAATCGTTAAGCGATATTGAATCTGGAACCTTCAATAATGGTCCATAATTTTAATTTAAAAGGCGTAATACATCATGTTTCTAGCCAATTTCTTTCATATTTCCCTAGAGACAAGATAACGGCGCCAGAAAAATAAAAGGATGGAAACGTTCTTTGTGGAGGCTTTGAAGGAAAAAAAATCCTTTGCTTTGGACGAGAATGAGTATAAATGGCTTCGGAATAAAAATAAGAAATAGTGGTATTTTGCGGTTTTACTTTTTATTTCAACAGAGCCGCAAATTATTCCGATTCGTTGGTTAGCTCCTCTTTAATAGAGATAAATAAGGGATTCTATTTATCATGGCAACCATTATATAAAAACAATAGAAATATTTAATCTGGATGTGTGAGATAAACCCGTGTAGTTCAACATCCAACTCTCTTGGCTTCCCTATATGTTTCACATATTTGTGTCCTCGACTTTTCCTACATTATACACTACTCGCGGTCGCATGTACACGGGGTCGTAAAAATAAATATTGCAAAGCATTAAGTAAAACCAGCTTTTATTTTGTGCTCATCTGGTGAAAGAAAAGCGTAGCGCGTACATTTATGTTTGCGCATAATTTACAATTGTACGTCAAAGCGGTTTCTTTAACGCCTTCAGTTTTCAAACCTGTACATTACAACTTAAGAACCGTAACCCGATCCCCTTGATTAACTTTTACAGTGCCTGGAATGGTTATATTGACGTTTTGTTTAGTGGTGAAGTCAAAGAAATGGACACTTGATATTTTCTTAGTACTGTATTCACTGCATTGCATTGTCTGCACTGTATTCATGTTATGTATTGAAATATCCGAGTACCTACTGGACCTCAAACGAATTCATTGTCATTAGATACGTATTAATCTGTGTACGTAAGAAGCTATGTTGCGCCAACCCCAAATAAATAGGCTTTTAAGGCCAAGATAGTGATGATGATGATGTAAAATATACTCTATATTAGACGAATCATTAGAAGCATCTGCACCCTCTTTAAGTGACCTCAACAAAAATAGCCAAGTTGATGACAGAGCACCATTCATGATTAACAGTGAAGGAAGGTCTACAAGCACTAAAGAACCTGAAAAATCAATAAGGAACATAGAAGTAACTTCCTTAGGAAAACGACTAGCTATTAATAGCTTAGCTTATTACTCGTAACGTAACTCATGTCACACGCATCACCCATAAATACACCAGACATAGTCCATACGGTTATGACTAAGTATTTGTTTCATACTTTGTTATTCTGACCTTCTTCGGAGGTACCTTTTCACTTAAATTAACCAGTAACAGTACCTACCAGTGTTATTGCGGTTACGCTTATTAATAAAAAGTCTAATTATTATTCCGTAATTATACAGAGTGTCACGGTTCGTGACTTGATACGGAATTAAGCTGGTAATAAAAGTATGAATGCATTTTTATCTTTTAGAGTAATGAAATTAGTGGGCTGTTATTACGTTGGTACATTACTGAAATCAATAAGCTGTATCAATTTACTGAAAGGAATATGAGATTTAGAAATAGTTGCATTCGCAAAGCTAAATAGTTTACAATAGTTTGAATGTGCATAGGTTATCTAGGCACATTCAAATGTAAAATAAACACTGACTGTTTTAATCAAAGCCCATTCTTCTTTAGCCAAAACCGTAATAACTCATCATCAAATGCATAAATGAAATTAATTCAATGTACCCAAAATAACCTGCCACAATGAGACCAAAATACGGTTGCATTCGCAAAGCTAAATAGTTTACAATAGTTTGAATGTGCATAGGTCATCTATGCACATTCAAAAGTAAAATAAACCCTGACTCTTTTAATCAAAGCCCATTCTTCTTTAGCCAAAACCGTAATAACTCATCATCAAATGCATAAATGAAATTAATTCAATGTAACCAAAATAACCTGCCACATTGAGACCAAAATACGGTAATTAACGTCCAAAATGAAGACATTTAGAAACTTAACAGTCTGTATCTAGCTCACGCATTCAGCTGACGTCACTTAAATACGTCGTTTGTTACCTCCTCAGTAAATTTACTGTCTTTACGTCACATAGTTGTCTCAAGTTTGGCTACTGAAATGTCTGCCCTGATAAATATGTTTTCGTTTTCACTTTACAGCAGAACATCTATTTTTAGCGTTCGCTTTTTCCATTATGGCTAATCTATTCCATTTTTAGGTAGATACATTGTTGGTTTCTTGTGGTCGTTTAATTTACCAAAAAGTTAGATTATTTCTATTATGATTCTGAACCTTTTGACCCTCAAAAAGACCTTCGGTTACGTCTCATGTGCTAATGTAATTTACAATAAGTACCTCGAACGTTATTATTTTTTGCACGAAACTTCAACGTTAATCGACTAGAAGAAAATAAACAGAGCTATCACTTAATAAAATCTCTTATATTGTCTATAATTTTCAATTGATTTGAGGTTATATTAAGATATCCATTAGACCTTGTTCAAACTAGTTTTGGTTCCATTAAATAATTTAAGATCTACGATAAACATAGACAGTTACATTACTGAAATTAATCCTTGAATATTTTAGATGTTTATGGATCGTTATTCATTTAACAGCCGTATAACCAGCTTTGGGTATGTTGACACAGTTCAATGATATTTAAAATATTGGTACAATATTGGAATAGTGAAATTATTTCTGAGAAAGAACAACACAAAATTACCCCAAGATATTCTTTTATTGCTATATCCCATAGCTCCCTTGGGATTCTTTGTGAATTTATGCCTTATCTAGAAAAACAGAAATGGAACATTCCCTTGGGCTTTTCGCTAAAGGAAATATCGTGAATTGATACGTTGGAAACAGAAATAAATGGAAAACATTCTATTTATTTGAAAAAACCTAATCAGGTTAATGCTGATGTTCCAATATTTCCGGTAATGATTCTCAGAAGATAAATTACTTTTATATAGCAGTGATGAATTAATGCACATAGCAACAAAATAGTATTCAATGCAGAAACTAAACAACAAAAAGTATTTGGAGATAGACAAAGGAATATACTTTACAATGTTATCAAAGTCAAGTCAAAGCATTTATTTCAAATAAGCATATATATAAATAATACTTTAGAACGTCAAAATTTTCAAAAAAATAGGATCCATTCTGATTCTAGTCGCCCCTTCCAAAAGGTAGGCTCGTGTGGAGAAGAATGGGCAAGAAACTCCATCGTTACAATTTTAAAATGTTTTACAATATTTTGTATACATTATTTATATAATTATATGTAAAGACCTTGCACTAAAAATAAAATTACTAAGTATACCACAAAAGGTAAAAATAATTAGTTGAACACCTTCCAAAGCTCTACAGCTGCTGAACTTGCTGTATAAATGACATTAGTTTTTTTTTTTTTTTTTTATAGAGCATGTAATCATTATTGTGCTTCAGCTATTTTAAGAAATAGATCTTCTATATATCTGTCTATTTTGTGGTCGCAACCAATGGCCCCAGAAGTGGCGAACATTCGCGTGATGCCAAATGTAGCTGAATAGCGTGAATAAGATTAATTGGGATAGCCCTAGGCTGCCCGACCGTAAAATTGTCCGCTGGCTGTTGGGTCAGATGTATAGATAGAAGAACATTGCTGGAACTATGCTCTGAATTTGGGATTGCTATTTTTGGGGTTATCCGATTCAGATTTATTGATATTGAGATTTTGTTTAGCCCGTTAGTTTCATCATCACTTTCTATAAGCATAAGGAGTTATTTCGTCTTTAAAACATTGGCTAAAGTCAACGCTTCAAGCTTTGGAGTTGGTTAGGTAAACGGATACATTTCGACGATCTGACACTACAAAATATTGATATCATATTGTGAATATCTAACTGATCCAAGGTAAAATACATAATTAATTAACAAATTAAATAAACATCCTGAACACGGCAAGACAACAAGAGTAAGTTTTTATCTCCCATCTCTACGTTTTCAGCGTAGGTATGGATGAACATTGTGAACAAACGTCTTCACCCTGTTCGTTTAATTGCGAACTCGTGTTTTCGTCTAATGAATTGCTTAATTTATTGTGTAATTAAACCGCATAGCTGTGTGTACAATGTTATACACCTGCAGGTAATTGATTGTATCTATCGGAAAACTTGTTTAAGCTCTCTCGTGTGTCCTGAACTCTCTAATTATTTGGTTTAGTACTATTTCCGCCATGGATCTTGACTTATGGTAGTGTTAGTCTAGCACCTGCATGAAGTAGTTACTAAGCTAGCTGACGCTATACAAATTGCCGTGAACGAAGATCTAGCAATATTAGGTACTCGAGTTTTCTTTGGTATTGTTCGTCGAATCGTCGAGCTCCTTAAGTTCTGAGTTGAGCTGCACGATTACTGAAAAATGCGTGCACTGACTGGACAGGTCCACTCAATCTGTGTAGTTCTTTCCTCAAAAGACCATTTCAGACACCAATCTACATGGTCTTCACATGATCTGACCAAAGAGACTGACCCCTGAATTTGTTTCGGCCTTTCTTCTCAGAGTAGTCAGATAGAAAAAGCCGACCTCATCTAGTTTATAAAATATGATTGACGTGTAAAAGTGTTTGTACAAACCTACTGACAGAAATAAAAACATTTATCATTTCCAAAATACCTGGGAAAGATTTGTGATGCTAGGTTTGAATGCTGATATGCTTGACACCCTAATACTATAGCCCTAGCTTACAAAGATCGGCACAAATAAACGACCAATGCTATTGCCGGAAATAAATACTCTGAGAATGCCATGCCAATACAGATAAACTAGATTTCTTCCAATAAACAGCACGCTCAGGAAACTCACTTATGATTACATTATGAATTCATTAATACACAACTGGATCCCTGTCCACATAAAACTCTATTGTTATCTCACAGCACCCATGGGAGTCGTAGTGTCTTTACTTATGTGATTCATTAACCTGTAGCTTTCATTAATGTGTAAAAATATGATAAAAAGCCTTTAACATACATTAAGCCAATTAAAAAGTATGAACAACCATCCATCCTGCGAATACTCGGAAAACGTTGAATTACGGTATTAAATCCAACACGAGGGCCGCGTAAAAGGTTATAATATTAAAAGCAAGTGGCAATCCGCGATATTTTTAATAAAAAGCTTATTGCGTCAGATTTATAGGTTCAAATAGGTATAGTGGGAATTTTACGTTGCGACTTCTAAGGTTTTTGGCAGTCCCGAGATTTTAATTAAGTATTGCAAATGGTGATACTTTTGGACTCAAAAATCATAAGCAAAAGGTTACTTAGACCTCTATCTACCGCGTCACTGAATGCAGTCGAATGATATTAAAATGGTCCACAGCCCAGTATAGATTGAATCAAGTCGTGGGACGATGTCCTCTTGGTAATTTCCTGATAGGAGGCCTGGATTGGAAGACGTCGGGAAATTGATTTTTAGACGTTAATTCTGCAGTGCTGGGCGTTCAATCGACAGACAGTGAAAGCGACGAGCTGACGCGACGAGCTGGCAATAATCTAATTAACAAATTCATCATTTTCGAGGCCATCACTCGTCTGGATTAAAGCAACTGACCTTCATTAACAAATTCATCATATTGGAGGCCGTCACACGTCTGGATTAATGCAACTGACTTTCTTGATTGATGAACTGTTCGTAGTTTCGGAAATAAAAATTTTAAGACATATAATATGACATGGTCGCTTTCAATAGACCTTTGAATATCTCTAAAAAATGCATGCTGAGCGTGTCAATTGGATTATCTAAACAGATTTGAACGTTATATCATTTCAGTTACTTATCACTGATTTTTCTATTTGTATAGCAAGTTCATCCTGATGTTCACTTATTAGTTCCTCCTCGTTTATAAATTGAGCCTTCCCCTGTTCGGGTGTTTCAGAGTTAATGACATCGTTTTCCTTTAAATTGCATTTTGTTGCCGAGCCTAGCGTTACGTAAAGCTCCGTCTGAATGTATTACCTTGTTAAATATCTCTAATTATGTTTGGGCGTCTTCATAATTGGATGGTATATCTTTGAATTACGCTTTATTTTTGTTTCGTTCTGTTTTGTAATAAATTTTTCGTTTTGCTTGGGTCTTCGCTTTTTATGAACGTATTTCGAAAATGGAGCTAATAATCTTACTGAATAGTGCTATTCAGTGTTTTGGTTTTTTACTATTTATTTCTGACTTGAGGCGGCTACTTTGTTCGCTTAGTGCCTTACAAACCTCAAGCAAATGGAGGAAAACTAATCGACTTATAGTCATAGAAACGAAACCTTTTAAGAGGTTTTTAGTGGCTTAACATGCCTTAACTTTGTAATCCAGCTGTAACTCTGGTCTTCATCGCAAAGTAATGATTCTCAGCGGGTGCTCTGAAACACCAAGTGTCCAAAGAGTTCAAAGGCTTAATAAAGTTTAAAATATGGCCTGGTCTTTTGTTTCAAATTACATAAAGGATCGTAATTTATACTTACCAAAAATCCTTGTATATTGTGTTGTTCTCTATATTGTGATGCTCAAAGGCGTCAATAATCTGTTGTAATGCCTCCACTGAACGTTTTCGGGGGAAGCGGGGGGCCAATTAGGTACGTACGTCCTACATGTCAAATACCGCGGGACGCCTTGCTAAACAACGTCGTTTGCCGCTGTCATTAATTAATATCCACTCTTTGTTAACGTGTTGCTCCGTCATTTTCGACGGGCTGTGGAATGTCTCATTAATATTATTTTGTAAGTAATATTTTATAGGAAAGTTTACGTCTGGCGTTTTAACGATCTTTACACCAGATTTCATCGGTTAGTGAAACCCTTTCAATTATTAATTAATACCGTAGAAAATTTTGCTCATTAATAATTACGTAAACATTGCGGAAATGCGGAGATAGTTACGTAGGTTCCAATTTTACCGGTATAATTAATTAAAATAAATGTCATCAACAGCAAACAAACTACTAAACCATTACTGGTAAACAGTTTTCATTTACATAACGTTCAAGTAGTAGGTAAATCAACTTTATAAGCGGTTATCACATACGTCGGAGTGACGTATACAGTGCGATACTGCGAGTTGCGCAAGTGCATAACCATGTTCGCCTTCGTGACGTCATGGATTCGAAATAAATGGTTCTTAGCGTGTTACGTCGAGTTTGTAGAGTGAACCCATGTTTGTGGAATTGGTTTAATGAAAATGCTATGGATTATGTGGATAACCTCCGACTCAAGGTTTAATGGATAAAACTTTGTTAAGGATGATTTCCACCAAACGGTTCGTATCGCATCGGATCGGAACGGATTTTTTAATCTATGAACGATGTTAAATTGTGTACACAGTATTTAAAGTCTATATTACCAAGCCGCACACAGCAGCTTGATCGCGGGCGTCTTCTGCGACACGCGATCGTAGCCGAAAGTATGCTGCGACGCGCGATCGACTTCGTTCGCCTGTCGTCGTATCCGATCACACATTCATTCGAATTATAAAACGTCAACGCGGTAGGAATTAAACTATTTGACTAGGCACAGAAACGGATACGTTTGCAAGCGACGGTACGGAGCCAATCACACACATTGACATTGATAAATTTTATATATACAATGATATGAGTATTTACTTGTAAAGTATTATATTATTTTAATTTTGTGAATGTGAAGACTATGTGGGTAATTGCTTTTTTTTTTCTAATTTAATTTTAATTATGATCTGGCAGTTTGAGTAATTTATGCGGCCTACCCAAATGTCCTTTCTTTGGTATTGTTCGTCGAATCGTTGAGCTCCTTAAGTCCTGACTTCCTGAGTCGAGCTGTACGATTACTGACAAATGCGTGCACTGACTGGACAGGTCCACTCAAACTGTGTGGTTCTTTCCTCAAAAGACCATTTCAGATACCAATCTGCATGGTCTTCGCATGACCTGACCAAGATTATGTCTGGACTTTAAAAGAGACTGTGACCTCTGAGTTTGTTTCGGCCTTTCTTCTCAGAGTAGTCAGATAGGAAACGCCGACCTCATCTAGTTTAAAAAACATGATTGACGTGTAAAAGTGTTTGTACAAACCTACTTACAGAAATAAAATCATTTATCATTTATCATTTAATCGTATGCATCGACATCATGCCGGACGCGATCGGCTGTCGCCGCATCCGTTCGTATCCTTTTCGATCCGATGTGATGCGAGCCATTTGGTGGAAATCATTCTTTAGGCAAGAAACAACACATAACCGAGGCGCAGTGTTTTCGTGGAGATCCATGCGCGTTCCTTCTTTGTACGAACAGAGGTTTTTGCTTTGCAATGAGACAAATTTCTAGCTGGTTCTTGCTGGCAACAGTAAATGGAAATCGTAAATAAACTCATTAATGTTGAATTTCAAAACTGCCCTTGCCAACATTTTGATCCCAATAGCATTCGACCAACGCCAAATATTTATGCCATCTCTAAATTTCATTACCCAGAATGCCTTGCGTTTGGATGCTCCTATGGGAGTACACACCGAACGTTTGGCGAATAACTTTGAATATTCATACCCAATAACCGAGTCCCAGCTACTAGGGCTGTCACTTCCATTTGACTAGGGTCTGGCTGCGCCGGTCAAATCTCCGGTCTCGACGACCCGAACGCCTTTCACATAGTTAAGCCGTAACTTACCGGACAAGACCGCAGCTCCTCAAGTTAAGGCCACGATCCTCCCAATTCTGAGTAGTCGGTACAGCCCAAGGGAAAACTTGCTCTCTTGATTTAATACCGTATTACTGTTGGAAGTTTTATTGAAGAGTATTAACAAAGGTACGACGTTAAAAGTGACAACCCTGGTTACGCTGCTAGAATATTCGAGTTTTCATGTACAAACGGTATTTGTACAGCGGTTTTTGCCCGCAAACTGTTGGTCGCTTCAATGAATTGGATATGTGGTGTTGATGGAATCTTATTTTACTGCAGTATTGATGGTAAAAAACCGGCCAAGTACAAGTCGGACTCGCGCACAAAGGGTTCCGTACCATTATCTATTAGAACGGCAAAAATATCATCTCTGTTGTATGGGAGCCCCCTTAAATATTTATTGTATTCTGTTTTATTAGTATTCGTTGTTATAGTGGCAACAGAAATACATCATCTGTGAAAATTTCAACTGTCTAACTATCACGGTTGATGAGATACAGACGGACAGATAGACGGACGAACAGCGGAGTCTTAGTAATAGGGTCCCGTTTTACCCTTTGGGTACGGAATCCTAAAAATCCTGTTAATGTTGTACTTTTTATAATTTGTAATATTGTTAACTTAATTTTAGTTTCAGGTGCAAATTTTATTTATTTATTTATTTTATACATAGATACAGATACGGCACATTACTATTGAGTACAATGGTACTGCTTATTTCTTAAGAAATTTCTTCCAGCAAACCTGCGAAAGGAGAAATGAAAAAGAAATGTACACAATAGTGATAGTTTTACTTTAAACCTGCGAAAGGAGAAATGAAAAAGAAATGTACACAATAGTGATAGTTTTACTTGATCTGCAGATTACAAGTTTTTGCATACATAAAATAACATTACGCTTTGTTACCCCGAAGCGTTGTGCAGAGGTGTACCTATAGTACACCCACATTTCGCCAGTTACGTTTAAGTTCTATGTGATAGGGAGCGATCCTATTGCCATCAGCCGGGCATAAATCCAGAAAAACCCAACAACTTTGCCCGTCCCGGGTATCGAACCCAGGACCTCATGATCAGTTGCGACCACTAGACCAACGAGGCTGTTTTTGCTTTGTCATATATTATTTTAACAATTCGCAGAACTCAATTGTTATTTTCAGACGTTTTTTCAAATTGATCACTTAATCAAGAACTTAATACAGTTTTAGTCAAGCTTCCATTGTTTTGTCGAACATAATCAAACAAAAGCGTTAAGTAACCTACCCTAACTTAGATTTTATTCTCTTGAGGGCTATAACCTTTCGTTCTGGCTAAAATGTGGCAATTAACGTTCTAACTGTCCCTGGCCGTTCAGCGGAACGACCGCCTCACTGACATAGCGAAAAAGTAGGCAACTGGCATTTTTTTACAAATCAGTCTATTAATCTTTTACTTACTTATACCTGTTGACATTGATGAATTTTTATAAATATATTGACATGAATATTTACTTTGTAAAATAGTATATTATTTTAATTATTGTGAATGTAAAGACTATGTAGAGCATTGTTTTTTTTTTCTTTCTTGATTAGTTTTAATCATAGTCTGGCAGTTTGAGTAATTTATGCGGCCTACCCAAATGTCCTTTCTTTGGTATTGTTCGTCGAATCGTTGAGCTCCTTAAGTTTTGAGTTGAGCCGCACGATTACTGACAAATGCGTGCACTGACTGGACAGGTCCACTCATTCTGTGTGGTATTTTTTCCTCAAAAGACCATTTCAGACTCAAATCTACATGGTCTTCACATGATCTGACCAAGATTATGTCTGGACTTTAAAAGAGACTGTGACCTCTGAGCTTGTTTCGGCCTTTCTTCTCAGAGTAGTCAGATAGGAAACGCCGACCTCATCTAGTTTTAAAATATGATTGACGTGTAAAAGTGTTTGTACAAACCTGCTTACAGAAATAAAATCATTTATCATTTATCATTTACAAATTAAGTACTTATAATAGTTTTCCCGAATCATCATTGAAGAGGGAATCATAATATAACTAGACTTTAAAAAGACTGACCTCTGAGTTTGTTTCGGCCTTCTCAGAGTAGTCAGATAGGAAACTCCGACCACATCTAGTTTTGAAAATATGTTTGACGTGTAAAAGTGTTTGTACAAACCTACTTACAGAAATAAAATCATTTATCATAGAGAGTACAGTTATATCGTAATTCAGATATTAATAGATCAGTGTTATTATGACCTATACGATTCCTAAACAAGTCAACAATTTTCTACCGTTAGTGAACACCAGCGAAACTTAGATACCTTTAAGGAAAAGTAACAAGTCTGGCGGCAATAAGAAAGTTTGCTGCAGGAAAACAGAAAAATCTTTCAGCACCCTTGCCATTTTCCCTATATACATTCACCTACCACGCCAGCACCCACATACTTCGTTTATCCTCTAATGCTTTGCGTTCTCGGCGGCATGAGGTACGAACAAAAGCTAATGCCGCAGGCCGCTCACCTAGATACGTCACTATAACCCTTTGTGTTCCGCGCCATCAATTGACGCGCTGCAATCAATGCCAGCCGACGTTGCCCCCAGTTTTGCATGCTTTTTTAACGGTTAAATTGAGTGTGTGCTTCGTTGCAGGTGAACATAAGAAGTAGAGGACGTATGAATTCAAAGGAGCCAAAATAAAGGTTTCGATACTATCCGGCTCCAAGGATCAGCACTTCTTTTGCATTCATTCTAAAATGTACAAACAAAGTTGTATATCTGTAGAGTGTCTACATTATGTAAAGCAAAATTGAAAATACCACGAAGTTTATTTACCTCATGAAAATATCTTTAACAACACAGAAATTCAAAACAAACGCATTAAAAAACATTACCATAACAAAGCCAGAAACATTATTGTCGTCATAGCACTTTTATTAAAGTTATTAGCATACTGTAACAACAGTACCACGATCGTAAACTGTATGAAACGTATTGGAAACTTCATATTGTAACTGTATGTACAATAATAATGTTCCCCGCTGTGACATGGTTTTCCGACATTTTCCAATAACGATCTGTGTACACTCCGCTTTTGAGTGGTTCCGCTGCATCTGTACTATTTATTGAGCCATTCTGTATCTCTTATTGTTTGTGATATGTCTGCAATGATTCTATTGAATCTGAACAATTTGGAGTATCCATGCGGATGTTGTCGATGTTCGATTCGATAATTTGCTGTGCATTCAATTTGGAGCGTATTGTTCTTTATTGTCTCGATGTATTTCGATAGACCTGGTATTTTACTAAATTGTAGAGGATGGCTCGGGTTTATTTTCGTTATTCATGAGCAGAGCTTTAAAGCTTATGATGATTCATAATAAAGTAGAGAAAATACAATTTACATTTAACAATAATACCTCCTACTGCGGTTCAGCGAAATATGAGCAGTCCCAAACTTCCTTCATTATAGGCGCTGCAGTATAAAATATAGCGTCTACGAGCAAACGAAATAGTATTTGTACGAACTTGTATTACAACTGTTGTTACGTTCGTAAGTTAATGCCTACGCACACACGTTGGCATGACGCCACGCATAATGGTCGCAACTCCCGAATATTACTTCCTGAGACTTCAGTTATACGGTTCTCGACGATTTTTTGGGCACGTAAGGCGCTCCATATTGACTCACATTGGATATTCTCCAAGTTTTACAACCACGTGCATGCACGAGCGGTTCTCGAATGGAATTATGGATTTAACGGTCCGTCAACCTTTCGTGTTCTTACAATACATTTATTGATGTAGTTTTATTTGACTTGATTACATATTAAAATGTGTTATGGTTATTTGGACGTAAGAATTACAGTTAGTGAGGTGCTATACTGGCTGCTGATCTTGCGTAAACTGTATCAGTAGGTACATATCGTTTTATTTGATGTGACAACACACAAATGTTATGTGTTGCCCTGCTAGAATTCCGAGTGATTTATGCCGCACCAGTGCTCCAGGATTAGTTAGTTAACACATTTCTAAATTGTTACTTTCCCTCTCTGTAGCCATGGTCTACAAATATATCAAGCACAGCAGTTTAAAATATCCACCACCTTAGTCCAAAACAAAACCAAGGCGATTTATCCTGGCTGCAAAATCAAGCACGGTGCGCAACACATAATCTCCGCCTCTAATGCAACGGCTGATTGCATTTTAAAGTAAAAAAAGGAGAAAACTAGGTCATAGGTCGTGACTGTTGCTATCTCCTCGGATGTTGAGTTGCGGTGTCTGAACGAGCGTCGAGGGGTGACTTACGGCTCGGTACTTACATGATATTGAGGTATACGTAACTTACGGCTCCTTTGACACGTACCCACGCTTAACAATGCTGATATGTGCTTTTAATACTATATTTTTTGTTTACTGCTTTTGTTGTGTGGTTTCTCGATTTTACTCTATGAAAAAGGTATTTTAGGAGTACAGAATTCGTAATGGCCTTATAAATGCAAAAATGTTGTCTCCGCAGTAATGTGTTTGAGGATTAGGCTTCGTTTCCACTAGAGAACAGCGAGGATGCGTAGCGAAGGATGTGTGTGAAACTATCCAATAACATCGCTTCATTTTCATAGCTTGACCTGTTATTGGTTAGTTCTACGCACATTCCTCGCTACGCATTCTCACTCATCTCTGGTGGAAACGCAGCCTTACGCTCCTGCCCTCCACCGCATTTGGAACGCTGTGCAATAATTTGAGTATAAAATTCCTAAACAGTTATCCTGATGCAGGAAGCCCATTCGTTATCATCAATATTTGGTAGCACGAGTTCATCCATTAACAGTAAATGTATAAATCATATTGGTAACGCAGTTGACAGGTTAATTAGCAGTCTAAATTAATGAGGATTCCGTGTTGTCATAGCTTTCATTTTGATAAAATGTAAGCCAGCCTGACTGAGTAATAATATAATTCATTAGTTTCATTTTAACTCAAAACATTAAAATGTATAGTTTGCATCGACCTTCATACACTGCAAATGTGTTTGTTTGTTTGTTACAAGTAACTACTTTAGTGGAATTAACATCTTCATGAACCATTTTAGAATAGTATTCCAATTATTCGGTCTTCGTACAAATCTTACTTACTTGGATTTTGGTTTTGGACCGTTGGTTTATTTGCTCCGTTGATCCTGTCTAAAGTCTCATTAATATGGAAAATAAATTTTCAGGTGTATGTGTTATCTATTTAACCGTGTATCTTTTATATTGTTATCATTGTAGTGGTCCCAAGAGAGCATTCGAGTCAGTAAAAAAAAAATGGTTGTCGTTAATGAACGCAGTGGGATCTACCACGAGTTGTGCTTACACAGTTACAGCATCAAGCATTTTTCTATTCCACAGTAAAATATATGACCGTAATTATATTTCGCTTTAATCGCCAGAGACATTTAAAACATCTCAGTCTGTACCAAAAGACAGATGTCTCAGACGTGCCTGCTTATATTTTCTTATTGTTCGTTTTTATTATCATTCGTTTATGCCAGTCACGTGGGCGGTCATAAACACCATTTTACGATAACTAGCGTGTTTACGGTACCCTCGTCAAGTTTGTATTTTGTCAACAGAGGATTCCATCTTCTGTTACGTTTCCGTGTGACGTGTGAAGTTACGTGCTTTCCCTTTTTAATGAGGAACTGGCTAGTGAGATGTATTTTTCTTCAGCATGACTGTGATTTGTACAAAAATACGTATTCCATATTTGAATCCTTGTTTGCAGTTGAAGTGATTTCCAATTCGTCAAATATCAACTTTAAAGAAACGTAGATTAAGGTGATTTCAGCACGACTAGTGTTATGGAAAAAGTTTTTTTTTTTAAGTTGTAGCCCAAACTGAACTATTTGTGTGAATGTTAATGTTACTTTTCCAAATACACATAATTGTTTACATGTTTCGAAATTAAATTGCGAACGTAGCGTTACTTGGTGCTTTTTACTGACGTATTTTTTTAATCTGTATTATTAAAAGGAAAGACAATAAATATTACACGTTATTTAATAAATAAATGTACCTACGTTCTGCGTTTAATTAACGTTCATAAACGTGACATTAATTCGTGGGCTTTACATAAAAAGCTTTGTGTGGCCACAAATTAAAGCCTGACGGCAAGTACATCTGGGCCCTAGCTTAGTCGCAAAGTTTGGACTGAATTTAATTATCTTAATAGTCGGAACCTAACAATGGGAACCCATACTGTAAAGAAAATTGAAAATTTTATAGTTGTAAAGTTGAAGCATAACTGTAAATAAAGCAATCAATAAAACAGACTTGACTCTTGAAAAGTTCACGTCTGTCTTATAAAATTTCAACACATAACAAGACATCACGCCTGTAATCCCGAAGGGTTAGGCACAGGTGTAACTGCAGTAAACCCACATAAAAAAAAACACAAATGCGTAAAAAGGTACCAGCAAAAGTCGCAACAAGTTATGTATGAACGCTTATTTTATTATTGTACCGCTCAATACACGTAGGTATTTACATTTCTAGAAGTGTTTAGCAATGCAAATGCATACAAGCCAGAAGTTAGAACCGTGAATTTGCAAGGGTCCCTGTATTGGTGTGGCACTGAAACTTGGTCGAGCGAGCTCCTTTCAACCGGGGCTTATTGCTAAACTCTACACATAAATTTTCATCTGGAATTTATATTGTGACTCGAAATATTACCTTAATTTTGATTGTAGGTACGATATACGTTCGTAGCAAGTAATATTTTGATTCGTAGCCGACCTGCTACGTTGTTGCTACGCCGTAGCGAACGTAGCGGTGCCAACATCGTTACTGAGACTGAAAAATGAGGTTTGCGGTCCCGTCGTCGCTTGGTAAACGAAAATTGTACTGTGTTATGATATTTGGCATAAAACATGAGCTTAGTCTTGCTCGAACAAGACTTATTCATGACGTTGTAAAACTTAGCCTTAGATTTCCACTAACATCATACTCCTTTGATCTTGTTTTATTCAGTTCACCAATTTAAATAACTGATTTGTGTTATGTCCTGAATGTTAGACCGAATCATTAAGTGCATGAAAGTTTCACTTATTTCGAATATCAGCCAATACTTTCATCTTATCAACTAGACAAGATCGCAACAAAAACCCTCAAGCCTCCATATTTTTATAAGCCTTAAACCAGACACTCAGTAATTATTGTACGTGGGACAGAGCACTTATCTGGCTGCACCTACGTAGCAAATAGGACAGGAATAAGAACAAAGAGGCTGGGACAGGTGCCGCGTCCGCGTGACCTAAAACTGCAGTTGCCAGCTGCAAGGTGCCAGAGACGTGTCGCGCTGTCTGGTCCAAACCGTAAACTGACAGCGGTGGTTCGGATAAAAGAATTTGCGAAATGGGAATGTCACGTAGTGCTTTTAGTTTAAAAGTATCCTGTGATAGAATAGAATACTCTTTATTATGTACACCCAATAAATTACAGATATAAATGTAGACATTTTACACAGGGTGACACAATGGGCGGTCTTATCGCTAAAAGCGATCTTTGGAAAAAAATAATGCGTTCAGGATTGATTAGAAACTGCAGGTTTAGTCATTTTGATTAGGTACAGATGGTATTGGTAGTGTTGAAACCCATTTTGGGTAAAAATAAACGAGTCTTAAAAACTTTCATATCATAATATGAAAGTCTATTATGCGTCGTAGTTTTAGTCTGGGCTCGTTCCTGTCTTTCTTTTGTTCCTTTGATCTTTGACATTAAACTTTGACTTATATCAAAGACCTTGTGAAACAGGAAGATTTAATATGTGTAACATGTTTATGGATTTAACCTGTTTACTACGTTATGTCTGTATTTCAGGTATGCTCATCTCTTTCGGACTTTACCGATCCTTATTCAAGATCTCCTTACAAACCAATATTCACATCAATAAAACCGTATTGATCCATGTTATGGAGTGGCATTTATGCCCATAGATTCCATAAGCATAAATGCCACTCACAAAAGTTATTGTATGAACATGTTATGCATTATAGCTAGGTAATTGAAGAAATACCCTTTTTTTTTTTTTTTTTTTTTTTTGGGTGGGAAATCATCAAATGACGTCTCCCGCTCTGGGCGGAGCGGAAGGGCGTGTCAGACTCTTACTGACTAAAACCCACCCGTGTTCCTTCAGTTGCCTGTGCGCCAGGGCCACGGTAACTCTTTCGAACAATCCGCGACCCCGGCAGGCATCGGTCCTATCGGACCCCGTCAATGGTGCTGACATCTCTTTGAGGCGCGCGTGGAACACGACGCGCCGTCGACCCGGGCCTGGTCCTTACCGGACGGCGAGCTGCCCATTGCTCGCCGTCCGCAAGCCCGCGCCTACGGTGGCCGGGAGTCGGCAATCGACTCCCGACGCCCAGGGTGTCTCCTCCTCCTGCGGCGGCTAGGGGCGCGAGGGCGTAGAGATTGCCTCTCCCTCTCGCGCTCCGCCTCCTCCTTCGCGAGCATTACTGCTTCGCAGAAGGAGGTGACGGCTTCCCATTCCCTCTCGCTCCGTACCATGGCCTGAACCAGGGCCGGACGCGAGAGGTCGCCGCCGCCGATCGCCGCCACGAGGACACGGCGGTGCTCCGCCCAAGCCGGGCAGACCTCCACCGTATGCTCCACCGTGTCCTCCGGTCGATCCACACAATGGTAACACCCGGGCGTTTCCTCCCGCCTTATTCGAAACAGGAACCTCCCGAAACATCCATGTCCGGTGAGGACCTGCGTCAGGCGGAAGGTGAGGACGCCGTGGCGCCTCTCAAGCCACTCCTCAAAGAGGGGTCTTACCGCCGCAATTGTGGCGTGCCCTGCGCTGGGTTGCGACAGTCGCACTCTCCATGCCGCCATGAGATCCCGCCGGAGCTCTGTCCGCTGTGCCGTGATTACTCGCGGCAGCGGAGTTACGCCCCGGCGTTTCGCCTCCTCGCGCCACTCCCAAACGTGCGCGAGGACCTTTGCCTCCAGATCCCACGGCGGCAATCCGGCAAGGAGGCTCGCCGCCTCGCAGGAGACCGTGCGGTATCCCCGTACCATCCGGATGGCCATGACCCTTTGGGACGCCTTCAACCGGCGGGCTGGCCGGAGCCTTAGCGAAAGCGCCCACACCGGTGCCCCGTAAAGGGCCATGGACCGCACGACCCCCGCGTAGAGCCTCCGGCAGGAGGCGTTTGGCCCCCCTAGATTGGGCAAGAGCCGCTTCAAAGCAGCCCCGGCCCGCTGCAGTCTGGGAGCCAAACGTCGGAAGTGCTCGACGAAGTTCCACCGGCTGTCGAGGACGAGTCCCAGGTACTTCATCGTCGACTCGACGCCGATGAGAACCCCTCCTACCGTTATTTGGGAACCCGACAGTGGCGCGTTCCGAGGACCATGAAAACACATGGCCTCGGACTTGTGCAAGGCCACCTCGAGTCCCAACTGCCGGATCCTCTCAACGACTGTCGCAACCCCGCGTGTCATTAGTTCGGCCGCCGCCTGGTGCGACCTCCCCTGCGCCAGGACCAGCGTGTCGTCAGCGTAGCACACTACGCTGACGCCGCTAGGGAGGTCGGCGCGCAGCACCCAGTCGTAACCGATGTCCCACAGATGCGGCCCCAGAACCGATCCCTGTGGGACACCGCACGACATCTCTCGCCGGTTCCATTCTCCTTGGTGACCGGGGTAGATCACCGCCCTATCCGTCAAATAGGCCTCGACTACACGACAGAGGTAGGTCGGCATCCGGTGATACCGGAGTGCCTCCCTGATGCAACTCCAGGGCAGGGTATTGAAGGCGTTGGCGATGTCTAGAGACACCGCCAAGACGACCCCACCCCGGGCCACAGCATCCCTTCGCGTCCTTATTTATATTGTTCAAGATTGGTGCCATCGGTCGTGCTCATTTCCGTCGCTTTGGCGTTCGACCTGTCGGACAGATTCTACTTCACAGATGAAGGAGCATTCCTTAAAGACGTATTTTAGGCATTTGTGAAATTGTCGTCGGTAACGTTCCAGCTGCTGGTTATCGGTATTACATTGTTCTTAGTTCTTTGATCTTCATGGAAATCGTCATATTCTTATTTTATTTGAGGACTAGCTGATCCGACAGACGTTGTTCAGTCCAAATTTCAGTACTTCATACAAAAATGTAATAGAGACAGGACTTTCAGTTTTTCCAAATTTGAACATCTTCCGGGAAAATTTTCCAATTTTTCTTTCCTTAAAAACCAAATTCATTCACTAATACGATCATTTTAAAAGAAAATAAAAGAGTAAATCTATTCAGCCGTTCTCAAGTGATGCGCTTACCAACGAACAGCATTTCATTTTCTATTCATATATAATTATAGAAGTATCATTACTCAGTTCTCCACTACTTAAAATAAAATAAATAATAATAATTGATCATTATCAAATTAACGACCCGCCAAACGTTCATGTCTTAGCCGTCACAGGGACCAAGTTTTAACTACTCGATGTTTGCGCTCGTTAATTGTCGAGGTGCGGGGCTTAGCTGTCGATCGATATCAGATAAGTACACACCCAAGTAAGATAATCTCACATTCTCGAGCCAAGTTAAGTGCAGGAACATCGAGGAAGACGTCTCAAGCACTTGCAAATGCTCAAGCTCAAATGTAATTTCGCTGCAGTTGAAGGGGCTATGTAAATTCATATGAACCTAGGTAATTTGAAACTGGGAATCTTGTAATTTATACGTTCGTGTCATGCTAAGTATTTTGTGAGAATTTTGGATGCTTAAAATTGCTTTCTTTCTTTTCATCCTTTCTTTGTTTCTTCTTTGTATTTCTCTAATACAAATAGGTTCTGTGGCAATAATAAGGTGTATTATATTCCCTTTTATAAAATCTTATTAATATTTCACGGATTTTCTAGAACGATCTTCATCTTCAAGTAGCATTCGTAGATGTTAAGGCCCTTGAAAATAAATAGTAGTTTGATGGGCGTGGCGACTGATTTATGGATAAACAAGACCGATGACTTTTGATAGACAAAAAAGGGATGGCGATAATGTGTGTGCGCTCGGAATAAAACAACGTATGTGCCAAAAAGAATTGCCGTCTTTTCTAAATAAAAAGTATGATTAAAACTAAAACTGCTTTTCTTAAGTTTTGATACGATTACTCTCTATGTTTTAAAGTAAACTCCGTTGAATAACTCACGTTACGCCTTGATGCTCAAAAGAAAAACATAAAAACAGATAGAACTTTGCTAATTTTTTGTTCCGAGAAAATTTCTTTGTATCGTGTATTCCTCTTTTAGGATGCTAGGTCATATAGTTAAATGCCTATTCCATGTACTTAAATGGTAGACTATAAAGAACGAGCACATTTTTTTCAATATGTCACCTTAAATAAGTAGATTGCGCTGATAGAGTGTTGTCCGTCAATTGTGCTTGCATCAGCGACCACGATTGATGTGGGAATAAGGATAGAATTAAGTAGAACGGCATGTGGCACGCACATGGAAAAGAATCAACACTGTTGTCTGTTGAAACATACGATTTAAAGTATATGTTACACGTGTATAATAAAAGAAAATAGACCAGTAAGATCGGAAATAATTTGGAACGAAATTCGGTTACGACATTTCCAATGCAACCGTACATTTATGTATTGGATGAAAATGCACACCGACAGTTTTTATGCTTTGATTTTATAGTCCGAACACTCGAGACGAATTTACCGTACTTCTTCTAAATTCGAAAGTTTGTCCATTATTATTCATAAAATTTTACGATTGTTAAACTTTTGATGACTGAAATATTTTTTAATACAAAATGTTTGCATCTTTTAAGAGATACGGTCAGGCTGCTTGATGAATGGCTCCCCGATGACGCTGACGCATTGCTCTGAAGATTTGGAAGATCGCCAGAGTGCTGATCATCCCCTGTGTGCCTACACTAACGATTGAAAGTTTATTACGTCCATTTAACTGGACTGTCGAATTTTAGCCCCATATGCATCGTGTGATAGGGACTTTGTTTAAACAAATTGGGGTATTTAAAAGAGATTCTAGAACATTACTTTTCTTCTAGTCTTTTTCTCTCGTATGGGCACGACCATTACTGATGAAAAGACATTTAATATCGTCACTCCTGGTCCCAGAGTTCTAAAACTGAAGGGCCAATAAATAACAAAGACTAGAGTACGAATCCGTCGTAGATTGCCAAGAAAAAATGTTTTCGTTTTTATTTCTTCGACGAAGACAGACATGAGTACTTAAATATGGTTTCCACCTACAACTTTTAATTCCGGGAGTGGTTGTGATAAATGACAGTGTCGAGAATGATGCTGACGCATCATATTCTAGTGTTGGACGACCGCCAGAGGTTTTGATCATCCCTTTCGCTGTATTATTAGTCACGGCTACAGTTTTGTTTCGGAAAATTACAGATTGATTTTCAATTATGTTCCAAAAATTGGAGATCCTTCTTGGAAATCATTAGAAATATAATGTTTAACGAGGCTTTGATATTTGACGTCAAATAAAAATACCCAAGTTACGGTGGTGACAGGTTCCATAAACGTTTAATTAGTACTTCAATCAATTTATAATCTAAACTGCTCAAGCGTTGTCTGCCAACTCAATAAACGATCGTACAGCTGTTAACAGCTTTGAACTTGGAAATACGAAATCATAAATTAATTTCATGGATATAATTTCCGAGAAACTGCTGTATTGAATCACAAAGCAATAGACGCATGTTTTGGGTTCTAGATCAAATAGAACACGTGCCAATTTAATTAATATATCTGTGTATAGTCAGTCACCATCCGAGTTATAATTCAATTTGCGGCGCCTACCAAATTGGCTACTGACGAATAATACCAAATATTGATTTGAAGTTTTGAAGAGAACTAATTTGAATAGCGCTGGCGCTGTGCCTTTTGATAGCGGTATTAATTTCAGTTGATTTCTTTATAGAATTATTAAACCTATTTTTCTAACCTTGTTATGAGAAGAACTTCTTACAGACAACTGGCAAAAAATCATAGCGAAGACCTCAATAAAATCAAATGTATATTAATATGAATGAGTATGGAGGAAAAGGGAAGAACATAAGGCGAAGAAAAACATAATTTTCTTCTTTATAAGTCCAATAATATGAAGACATGATTGTGTTTCAGATCAAATGTTGTGCTTTAATTTCTACTGTTATCTTCGCGGAATAATTTTGACCGTATTTATATGACTAGGCCCTATGTAACAGAATTTTTCCGTAATTGTTTTGGCTTATCAGAGGAACTATAGTTTGTATCGGAAATTGTTGAATTTATACGTGTATAGTGTGGTGTGTGAAGAAGCTATATCTCATGAATCGTCGATTATTCAACAGTTATCAATAAGGTTATAAGCTACTACCGCAGAGGCTGCAAGTAGTGCCAAGAGGGAGGTGGTACTACTTACAGCCTCTGCGGTTAATATCTGCTTTTCGTAATTTATCTTGTCTATTTTTAAAAGAGTAACATTAATATCGTATTCCTTCCTTATTATTTTTCACTGTAAAAAATCATAGTTACGCTAGCCTCTTGACCTATATTACCTAAAAACAAGAAAATAACAGCAGTACCAATAAAATCCACCGGCCACCAATATACATTTTTCCAACAAAATCGTATTCGAACCATACAAGTATGTGCTCAAATAAAAGTTGACATTCCCTTAGCGAGCGGTCGGAAAGAGTTATGTCGGCACAATGTTTCATGCGACCCCGTAATCCATGGCGTTTCGTCCTTTTGTTGGACTGTGATTTATTTTTTTGAGCTCCGTCCCATGTGTTTTGGAGCTGGGAATGGTACCGATTGTGACGTAAAGATTTTTTTTGTTCTTTGATTCTTGTAAATTGTACTTCAGCTGAGAGATATGGAATGTTAGAGTGCTCTTGTATAATATCTTTATTTATTTCACTATGGAAAAATAGTATGGTCTGTTCTAAAAGTATCTGATGAAAATATAAATAAAAACATTTTCTTTTTCCTTTCTGGCTTTCGGCCCGTATTTATTTCAAGCCAAATGTTGTTCTAAGCCGAAATAAAAAATCAATTTTCGGTCTGACTACTGAACAGGTTTTGTTTAAACTTTCATGAGATACTTTTGAAACAAACTTTTGGAATACCTTTAGTAGGAGTTCTAATTATAATTTTATTTATTTATTTATTAAAATCTCCCTTACAAATATCATTACACGTGTATACCTAATGCGATAGCGCGGTCTTAAAATTAACATACAATTTAAAACTATGAAAAACATAAATAACACAGTATTTAAAATATAAAAAAAAAACAACAACATAACGCCTACTCTAATCTAGACTAACATAAAATAAACAACAGTATTTTTGCGAATTCGCTCAAATGGCATGCAAATACATCGATCTTCACGTGAAGATCGTTAATAACCCGAATTGCGCGTGTAAATGGTGTTTTAGCAAATTGATTTCTTACTTACATTTCTTTCGTACTGAATCAAGAAAATTACACTTTCACCTGTAAAACTAAACAAGTAATAACTTCACGGAAGGTCTAATACCAAAAGATATAACAAATCCCTCATATTTCCTCTTCACACACGTGATCTGAATATTTAATCTGTACGTGGGTATTCTGCATGTCGTTCCCTGATTTGTATATAGGCAATCTTCTGTCGACACGAGAAAGGTGACAGCTCTTTTCGATGTGTTTCGCAAAATATTTATGTTTCGACCTGGATCAAGACATTTCTGTTTACTAATGTCACTACTTTTACTTATGTCTGTTGGCTTTGTTTTTGTTTGTCGGAATCGGGTTTGCTAAATTAAATTAGGGATGTGGCGTTTCGTTTATGTTGTGAGCTAAAGGTTTGGATGGAAATTCGAGTCGTCTTTGTCTCTACTCACAAAAAGAGACATAGGTTCACTATTAATGAAACAATGTCCTCCTACACTGTCCTCCCATCCCTATCAAACACTGTAATTTGAAACATTGTAAAAGCCGCTTATTTTTTAAAAAGTAACCGTGGAGTTTCTTGCCGGCTCTTCTCCATAGGAAACAACCAATTGAAACCGTGCACCTAGCTTCTGACGTTTCATAAGGGCCCTTGTTGGTTTATGTGAAAAAAAAAAAAAAATATTTGATTGAATACTACTGCTTTACAAAGATAGGAAAAGTAGAAAATTATATGTTTGTGAAATGGTACTATTGTGTGGTCTTATTCCGTTACAACTGTGCATTGTAATTACGTAGCAGATGTTGATGACGTGTGTCGCACTATATTCTGCTGTTATTGTTAACACCACCCTTTGTCGCTCGTGTGATTCCGTTATTCAGGATTCCCTTTGTAATGCAGCACGTCCATCGAGGCCTGTAATATTGAACGACTGGAATGTAGGTTCTATTGTTACACATTCAGTAGTTAGATTTCTGAAACAGATGACAGTACAAAAAATTCCAAAGGTCCAATGAACAAAATAATTTCTTTACGTTTCAGAATGTTCAAAAAAATACTTTATCAAAGCGTGAAATCGTAACCAATCTAAAAGGTAGCGACTTTCGCCTACATTTCTGACAATATCAGATACAACGCGAGGAAATTAAATGCGTATTTTATCTTATTAAGTAATTTCCGTCCGAAACCCGCCATTTTCACCTACCTACCTATTTACCTTTCCCTCTAAGAAAAACATTACACGTGCTGCCAATAAAGTTTTCCTTCTCTTTATTAACTGAGTAACGTAAAAGAATTTCGTGAACATTTTTCCTCCAGTAACGAATGACAGTGAAGAACTCGACGTATCTCTACGGGTGCAGAAAATAACAGAGGTTGTACTCAAGTTTCGTATTACTCTGTCAAAGACTATGAAATATAGTGTGTAGCACGTTTGTCCGACATTGCGTGTAAATACAGCCACGTCGTGTCACACGAAATGTGACATCGATATGAGTCTTACTCTACGAATAATAAAAGTCGTCTTATTTCAGTTTTCTGTCTGTTTCATCAGACTTATTAATTTTAATGGAATCGCTTGATTAAGTGCTGAAACTTGTTTCAATTTCACTAATTGAAGTCGTCTCAAAACATGTGTTTAATCTCGTCTTCTAAAATATTTTTTACTAGCTGTTGGCCGCGACTTCGTCTGCGATCCAGAATAAAAAGTAGCCTATGTCCTCACACAGGTAATGGTCTATCTGTGTGCCAAATTTCATCCAAATCCGTAAAGCCGATTTTGCGTGATTGAGTAACAAATATCCAAGCATACAAACTTTATCATTTACTAGCTTTATCCCGCGGCTTCGCTCGCGTTAATTTAGACTTCGATTCGGGTTATAATTCAATCATGATCGGAAGACACGTGGCGCCATCTATTATCATAAGAACGCTATTGTTGTTTTCCTCGGGAACAATATTTTTTTTTGGGATAAAACCCTATGTCCGATTATGTACACCTGACAACGTATATGCAAAATTTCAGGATGATCGGTTCAGTGGTTTAGGTGTGAAAAGGTAACAAACAAACTTACTTTCGCATTTATAATATTAAGTTATCGATAACATTACTTAGGATCCACGTAGGTAAGATAAACTCTCGAAGGTACGAGTAGGTAGAGTTCGTGACACGTGGAACCCAACCTTGAACGAGAGGCGAGCAGTGAAAGGGAAAATATGTGTGGGATAAAAAGGACAATGGGATCGAATTAAATGGAATAAGCTAGAAAAAGCCTTGCTCTTTTACAAGCTTTATTGAACATCAAGCTGTAACTGATGATAATCTCAGTTTAAACTGAGCTATATACCATTTAATCTAAGATTACACGTACACCATTTTTGAAAGTTGGTGGAAGTATGTCTTCAAAGTTCCAGTTGTATCTTATCCATAAGTCTTTATTTATTGTCAGTAAGATAAATGTGATATGTTTCTTAGAAGTTTATTACTGTATCGCGAGGGAAAGTTATTTACTTGATATGACGTTACTTATACTTGTGAGAAAGTCGATCATAGTTGATATTGATACGGGAAGTTTTGATCTGGTCCTGCAAAAATATACAGGGTGGCAGGGAGATCGACGCATAAACTGAAACTATGAATTCAGCACATGATTCTAGACGTACCAAATATAGTTTTTTTTTTTTTTTTAATCAGCTGTTTCATAGAAAAATGCAATACCTACGCGCTCAAAATGTATGGCAGACCAATTTTTTTTTTATAACCGACTAATAGTTTCAATGCAAAGTGGTTCAGAATCATGTACTGTATCCATGGTAACAGGTTGTGCGTCGATGTCCCTGCCACCCTGTATATAGCTTTAGTGGGAAATATACATAATGGAGGTAGGTATCGCTGCATATTCCCAAAGTGCTAATGAAGAAGACTAAAGCCTATTCTCCCTTATCATATCTCATGTCCTATTTCTTATTATTGGTCGTTGGTATTTTGGTCAACTAATCCCAACAGCTGATATGATATTCGACAGCAGATTTACCTACGAATCAAAGACTTTATACGGCTTTCTGTCGCTCGGAGTTAGTTCTAAAACACTCAGCTCGCCAAGAGGGTACACCAGTTTACCAAGTTTCACATCGTGTATCTTAAAGGCGTTTGCCCACAGGAGAACAATTAGCTCCGATACCGCCAAACTTCGAGTAATTCATCCATAGTTTAATTTCGACTTGATTAAATTATATTACCGTTGGCCCGAAACAACGAACTTTCTGCAAACTTAGTAATTTTGCTGTTAAATAATATATAAACATAAAGTAGTTATGAACTAGGTATACCGAACTTTGTGTTGTTCTCATTCAGAACTGCTTTCTACGGACAACTTAGCACTCCCGAAATTGTTCTAGACCTAAACATTTAGACGCGATTCCCTAACAATCAGTTCTTGTTGAATCAGACGTAAACAATTTATTAGTTTTAGTTTGTTTCTTAGTTAAAATTATCTTTGATTACGGATTGTATTATTCTGTAATTTGACTTAGAAAGTTTGGATCCTAGATTTATGAAAGTTATTGAAAGGAGAATAGAATACAATACTCTTTATTATGTACTAGCTTCTGCCCGCGGCTTCACCCGCGTGGATGTCGGAAATTATCCCACGGGAACGTGCTACCGGGATAAATTATCCCACGGGAACGTGCTACCGGGATAAATTGTCCCACGGGAACGTGCTACCGGGATAAATTATCCCACGGGAACGTGCTACCGGGATAAATTATCCCACGGGAACGTGCTACCGGGATAAATTGTCCCACGGGAACGTGCTACCGGGATAAATTGTCCCACGGGAACGTGCTACCGGGATAAATTGTCCCACGGGAACGTGCTACCGGGATAAATTGTCCCACGGGAACGTGCTACCGGGATAAATTATCCCACTGGAACGTGCTACCGAGATAAATTATCCTATTATCCAATTCCATTCAGCCGTTAAAGCGTGAATAGGTAAAGCACAGAGAAACAGGACACAGGAAACAGAAACAGGTAACGACAGACGGACAGATAATAAATGCATATATAAAATCTTTTTTATTTTTATTGAACACGTTTTTTTTATTCTAAATGTCTAACTTTAGAAGTAACTAGCTTCTGCCCCCGACTTCGCGTGGAATAGTGGGCTAACGCTAACTTTAACCCGCGACTTCGTTTACGTAGAGGGTGGAAATATTTTAAAATAATACGTACGTTAAGGAGCTGTTTTAGGTACCTACATCACGCTTTTACGCTTTTTTTATTTTTTTCACGGAGAAATAATTTCTTAAAATATTTCTGGGGAGTTTATGAATTTTTACTGGGGCTCTGCAGTGACGCGGGACCATAATATGTGCAAATCCAAGAAAATTTACCGGGTTACCCAATACAAATTCTAGAACAATTTTTTTTTAAGGTTTTAGAAATTTTACTGGGTTACCGATTCAATTTTTACTGGGGTACTGAACGTCATTTTTGGTATCTCGCAGAGGTAACTGGGGCCACCGCCCTTCCCCGTCATGACCACCCACATTGCGCCTTGCACCATTATTTTGCTGCGATGTTATTTTAATACTGCGATACCTCCTAAGATATTCATTGAAATCAAATGATGTAAAGGGCAATTTTGTTTTAAATTAAATACTTGTGATGAATAACGTATTTATTTGGATAAGGATTAATATCATGTTTATAAAAACACCTTCGCAAATAATGCATTATTTTAGAAAAGATTTGGTTAGAATAAAAAAGTTCATAGTGAGCCAACCTTAAAAGATAGACATAAGCTGTCGCAGACTTTTTTTTAGGACTTTTAAAGGGGAACAATTCTGTAATACATGATTTTTGTGAAACTTTAACCGTTTACGCAGCGCACGCAGCGGAAGCTCTCAAAAGGAAAAAAATAACCTACGATTTTGAAACATTGCTCATTGATGCTCCGTCCCTATTGGTCTTAGCGTGATGATATATAGCCTATAGCCTTCCTCGATAAATGAGCTATCTAACACTGAAAGAATTTTTCAAATCGGACCAGCAGTTCCTGAGATTAGCGCGTTCAAGCAAACAAACAAACAAACTCTTCAGCTTTATTATTAGTATAGATAAGTACCATAAAAATTACAGATATAGAGAAATAGTGCTTAAGTGTTTATGATAGTCCGTGGTCATCGATCGAGTTTTTGATGTAACGTATAGTTTTTTTATAAGAAAAAGAGCTGTTAAACCTAATCAAATAATTCAGAACTAATTTTTTTACGATTAATTAAATCTTCAGAAGCGCAATACTTTGAAATTGTGTTTACACACATAAACGAACATTAATTTGTTTATTTTAACACACCGTCAGATCTTTCAACGTAGAGAAGCAATTTAGGTCTTACTCCATTGATTTATGATTCAAAATAATAGATGAATGGAACATAAAAATCAGTGTAACGTGCACGTTTGTTTACAAATGAAGAGCTTTCACGTCTAGTGAGCAAAGGGTTTCGGATTGATTGAAAGAGCGGAGTGCGTTCAGTTTCAATTTGTGTTTACACACCTGTTTCATAGTAGAAAATTGACGTAATAAAGTTTTCGGATAGCCTGTTATCGCTCTGCGACGGTTTATATAGATTTAGGACCTTTATAATAATGCACAGCATTGAGTAGCAATAAAATATATAGAAATTAATCGTGTAGGATGTTGTTGAGTAAAAGGAAGTCGACCATGCGACCATGTTGTGTTCGGGAAGCCATTCATGAACTCAAAATGGCTATAGCCGTCATAATCATAAAACATATATTGCGTCTACTTCAGTGTCCGCAAATGTGTTAAAGAATAAACACTTTCACAGTCTCGGGCCCTTAAACTGGAATCTCCAAAAGATACGATGTAAAAGTAAAATAAACAGCAAAATAATCAAAAAAACACATTATTTCAACGACCATTACACTACCCGTAATCGCAGTACCAGCAAGTACAAGTAGTGCTCCGCATACATAAATTCACAAGACTCCCATGGGTTATGCAAAACTACAGAACGCCTCGTGCTACGACTAATGGTACTGTTCACACTACTTTGAAAGCTGCTTGAAGATCTGTGCAAGCTATTCAGACTCTCACTTAAAGGATACATTGCATATCTTAAGAAACCAGCAATAAATATCTGATGTCAGCAGTTTTCATGAGACATTCCAGGTTATTATTTTATCAGTTTGATAGCTAGTTATATTTTATTTCTAATAGATTATTTTCTCTTTGTCCAGGTTCAGGGAAATCATATACGATGATGGGCTCGCCGGGGGCTGATGAGGGTGGCATCATCCCACGGCTTTGCGACTCTTTGTTCGAGAGGATCAAAGTACAACAGTCACCACCGGCACTCACTTATAAGGTAACACAACTTTCTTTCAAAGATTAGCCTCAATAACTTGTTATGTTGACACGAAAGGAAGAAGCAGGACCAACAGGAATTAAAAGTGACAGTAGTAAGTAGACACACAGACTGAACAAGGCAGACAGACAAACAGACAGACACACACACACACAGACGGAGTACAGTATTCTCCTGAACATATCACAGCACTTAACTAAAGGATTAATGATCTAAATGTAGTTTACAGTATACTGATAGATCTTGACCGTCATCCCTCAGTCCTGTTGTGACATCTGATAGTGACGAAGTAATTTAATAGCTAAGACTGTTCGGTCACGACTCATATACCTTTAATTGTCTTAATTGGGAGTACCAACTAATAGAAACGCGTTATTATGACGTTCACAGGTGATGGGCTAGCAATTTGTCTCCTCCCAGGATTAATAGCGACTATCAAACGGAATTGCTATATCAAAGATAAAACAATGGTCTTGCACGTTATTAAGATGTCAGTAGACTTCTGATTAATCCCTATGAGGTTCTTATATGATGACCGTATGACCTTTTGCCACAGGGTCTTCTTAGACTTGAAGCCCAAAAGCCTTTATTTCGTCTTTCCTGGGTGGTCTAATCAAGAGACTGTTTCTGATTTTGTACTCTCTAGCAAGGTCTATGGCTTCCTTAAAGTCTTCTCTATTAACTTGGTAATTGCTCTCAGTAGAATATGCAGCTTTATGAAAGAGCCTAAATCTTTTCAGTTATGTAGGGTGTAAGGGACTAGCGCTAGTGGGTCTAGAAACATGTGTGCTGAATTCTTGGTAATAGTTTGCGCAGCGATGTGCCTTACACCGTGAATGTATATTCTAAATCTTATATTTTCGTTCCATTAGGTGGAGGTGTCATACATGGAAATATACAACGAACGAGTACACGACCTGCTAGATCCCGAGACCACGAGGCGATCACTGCGCGTGCGTGAGCATGCCGTGCTCGGACCTTACGTGGACGGGCTCTCGCAGCTTGCTGTTACTTCCTTTCAGGTATGTTGAAGGGTATACGATTTTATTTGGTGAGTTCAAAGTTGGAGGAACGGTGGAAGTCTTTTTTGTGAAATTATGCCAACATCTGCCTACAATTACAACGATTATACGAGTATGAAATACTAGGAAACGTGTATGAAGTCATATCTACGAATCTAAAAGTATATATCTGCTTATACATATTACAAATTAAAGTCGCTTTTCGTGTCTATGTGATCGCGTTGTTCTTTTTAACTCCGCAACCGGTTTTGATGCGGTTTTCACCATCATTTAGAGAATGTATTCCGGAAGGTTTATGTATATAAAACATTAATATTAAACTAACATAAAATAAAGCAATCTCGATGTTTTGTCAAGTCGTAAAAACCGTGTGAAGCAGGGGCGGGTCGCTAGTATTGCAATAAATGGTTAATCTGGATACACATTTTTTTATTGCGATATTGGCCATCTCTTGATCTCGATCTTGCCTGGTGGAAAGCGTTGGATGAGGTCTATGATAGAATGAGCAAGCCCAGAAGATTCCTATTCACTCTTGATTTGGAGGGTGGTATGGGTCGTAAAACGGCCCTGGTTAACAGTTCAATTCTAATCCCATTCACTTCGGAGTCTGCCGGTGGGTACTGCTATTAAATTTTACGGTAACCACTTAACACCTTCATGAAAGCGCTGCTTGTTAAAAGCCTTAGAATATCACTAAAGCACCGTGTGAATCACACTCTTCGGCTTAACAATACCCTGATGAACCCTCACTGAACGACCATAAATATAAATCTGAAGTGAGATTTTGTTGCCGTTACGGTCTCGCCGTATCATCTTACAGTGCCACTTTTCATCCTCAAGGGCTCGGCAGAAACTATTCACTCGCTGCTCACCTGCCTAAGCTCCACATTTATGACTCATCGACTCTCTTATCTCATAAACGATGGAATATTATTCCAGAGTTTCTTCTCGCAAAATTCTTGACCTTGTCCTTTTTACAAAAGATTTCCTTTCGCCCAAGATGCATTTAGATTATATAAATATTTTAAAGGGAGAACTCTATGTCTACATTTCCAGTTTCAAAGAATCTATATGCATTTTTCATTGAGTGTTGGAATTGTTTCAAACAGCGCTTTCTCTTAGAGCATATTTATGTTTGTTTCTCAGCGTTCTTAAAATAACATATAGTTTCTTCAAGATTTTTTAAATAAATGAAGAAGTTTGTGGTTCAAGAACGTAAAACACGAGCATTTTATGAATAGGTATAGGTAAGACTAGTGCTACTATCTTTTGTTCCAGTATTTATAAAGCAAAAAGCTACTTAAGTTGTCGAAAAGGGTAGTTCTTGTTCTCAGCCAATACATTTTATTGAGTAATAGTTCGTAATAACGACTTATTGGTGCTCCGGTCGCGGTGACGTCACTGCGAACACTATAATGCTATTTATTTCCGAATGAAATAGCAAATAGCGATTCTGGAACAGTTTTGGACTTTCACTGAATTGAATGATAGTCTGTTATAATACGCTGAACTATATTGAGTATTGAAATATGTTACAGTTAATCATCACGCAACCAAACAATTTCGAGTTTTTAATTGGTAACACTACGACTGATAGCTACTGAATATTTCGATCCATTGTCTAGCTATAAAACGCTAATGATAAACTGGGTCATTATTCGTCGAAACCGACACCAACCCAGTGAGTGCTATAGTGGTATTTTTATTGCTAAATTGTGTACGGGGCGAAAGGTCGGGGCTCGTTCCTACCCTTAATTGCTATCCACTGTCGCTCATTATACCCGCTCTTCCTCTCGCAGATAAATTTTTTATTGCCCTATAAAATACTTTGAAAAGTTCTCGACTGGCGAGTGTTTCACGATCGCTGCAGGCTAATATGTATTCAAAAGATCGTCGTATTGAATTGAATCACCATCTTTTACAGTTGAATATTTTATTATTGAATGATAATGAAATGGAATAGTAATTTTAGAACAGTTTTCCAGTTGATTTAATTTGATGAAAAGTTCAATTTATAAAAGCTGCTTGTAATATTGATAGAATAACTTGATTTATTTAAGAAAGCTATGAAAAACGTAATGAGAAGTTGATAACTGACAGCAAAGATCATTTTCCGAGTGGACTAGCCTTTTCGACAGGTTCATTAAGATGGCTTCGAACCGCCAGCGGGCTGCGTTGCTTTTGTTCCCATCGACGTTTCGCCTCAGCCGACAATTTCGCATAGAAACGATCGACTAAGTTGATAATGTTGCAAACATGAAAATTTATCTGGCCGGTATAAGTGCTCCTTTAGTTGTAATTCTATTTGATCTATTCTATTTGGGGGGTTCGAGGAGTATGTAAGGATCGTAGCAGGTGGCGTTCTGCAGTTACTCCCTACCCTCATGGGAAGAAGGCGTGACTTTATGTATTTGCCTATTTGATATACATATTTGGTTCTGATTTTGATTCTTCCGAGTCTTTATCACTAAGTTTACTACAAGGCGTGATTCACTAACAGTTTTTACTTTAGATAAACAGACAATATTTCAACTGCTACAGATCACTTACCGTCTTTATCGTCTCATCGCTGTTGCTTCCCATGACATCCTCTATTCATCTCTTCCGATTGGCGTTTTCAATTTCTATGAAAGTCTTTGCATGGTTGCCCTAACAACTTTGCAAGTCAGTGTAATTTGAAGGATCGTAAATCTAAACGGATTCTATCCAAGTCGACTCCAATTTTATAGCCCAGTAAATTTTATTGATCATTTGCCAATCATACGCTTTTGCTTGATTGTGGGAGTTATTGGACGTGTCATTTATTTGGGTTTCGTTCTGCTGAATCATCTTATTTGATGAGTTATTAGAGGATTAACTGGTAGCTGAGAATTAGCTTTTATGACTTTCTTTCATATAAATTGGGCAAAGCCTGTGTCAATTAGGTGGGGTTCTATAATGTTGATATATAACAATGCTGTTGATATTTCAACAGCAAATTTTGGGGCGAAATAGTCTTTTAGTTTCTTTAAGTCGTTTGGTGTTTTCATCCCAGTCTTTCATAATGCAAATATTTTGATTCTGCTCTCATCTTGATCACTTTTAAAATTATTGGCTTAATCTGAGAAACTGTTATTTAATTCGAAAAGTTTATTCCGAGCGCAGTTATTTCCTAACAGCGTTGGGTAACAGCGGGACTTTCGAGTCAGAAGAGATGCTTGATTAAATTAAAGTGGGTTGGATTTAAAATATTTTATTAAGTACTTAAATCTTGCAATCTGTATGAATATATTGGAATTTATGAAAATGTTAGACCAATATTGACAGTTCAGTACTAAGCAAAAATACATTTCTCAGAATTGACAATCCTATCTCGCAGATGGGGACCATCCAGGCCAGATGACACTTACAATCAAACCGTTCAGTATCATACATACTACAATCTATTTCCATTTTCGTGAAAGTACTGTTCGATCAAATTTTGATTGTTTCTCGATATTGCAATACCAAAACTTGAGGTTTCGCAAGTAAATTGATTTACCTACCTACCACAAATGACTCATTTTTGTTCCTTCATTACTTATGTTAGTTTGGTTTCTAAAAGTTTAATTTCGTGTCCTTTATATTCGTCATAAGTGCTCTATCTATGCAAATTATAAAATAAAGTCGCTTTTCGTGTGTCTGTGTGACCGCGTTGTTCTTCTAAACTACGCAATGGATTATGATGTGGGTTTCACCATCATTTAGAGAATTTATTCCGGAGGTTTTATGTGTACAAAACATTTAGCAGTAATGCTCGCGAAGGAGGAGGCGGAGCGCGTGAGGGAGAGGCAATCGTTGCGCCCTCACGCCCCTTGTCGCCACAGGAGGAGACACCCTGGGCGTCGGAAGTCGATTGCCGACTCCCGGCCACCGTAGGCGCGGGCTTGCGGACGGCGAGCAATGGGCAGCTCGCCGTCCGGTAAGGACCAAGCTTGGGTCGACGGCGCGTCGTGTTCCACGCGCGCCTCATAGAGATATCAGTATAATTGAAGGGATCCGATAGGGGCGATGCCTGCCGGGGTCGCGGATTGTTCGAAAGAGTTACCGTGGCCCTGGCGCACAGGCAATTGTAGGAACACGGGAGGGTTTTAGTCAGTAAGAGTCTGACACGCCCTTCCGCTCCGCCCAGAGTGGGAGAGGTCATTAAATGATTTCAGATCCAAAAAATAAAAAGGGGTCTAGAGTCATGTGCTGAATTCATGGTTTCAATTTGCGCGCCGATGTCCCTGCCACCCTGTATAATGAAGAAATACAGAGGTTTTATCAACTCTGAAAAACCGTGCGAAGCAGGGGCGGGTCGCTAGTGCTACATAACATTAAGTTACGCTGTAACATATGTACAGGAAGTCATTATCATCAGCAACTCTTGAATATGTCGGCTGCTGACCTCGTAGGTCGTTACAAAGAACGACGAAATTGCGTACCTAAACGTTGTGAAATATTTTCTTTGCCTCAAAAGGGCCTTTCACAAAAATTTAATTAAACATCAATTTTCAATTTTGCTTCTCTGATT
This sequence comes from Dryobotodes eremita, assembly GCA_917490735.1. Classification (NCBI taxonomy): domain Eukaryota; kingdom Metazoa; phylum Arthropoda; class Insecta; order Lepidoptera; family Noctuidae; genus Dryobotodes; species Dryobotodes eremita. Next base: position 19,960,126 of record OU823243.1, on the reverse strand, counting down.
TCCAATAAACTTCCAAGTCCTTGTTTATTTAGGCATACTTTTTAGTTCAGGCAGGCAGTAGGTACCTATAGCTTATTTAATATTGAAGCGATCGATATTCTAAATTGAGCTAGACCGAACTGATTTCAATAGAAAAGCTACATTTTGTTTTTGCTGTTTGAATTAATTTCTATCAAACTTACTTATGTATTTTCCTTTATATATTTTACAGTTCAAAACGAGAATACTCTTTTTGTTCTTCTCTTTTTTCATTTCTTTTTTCTCATATTTTTAAGCTATTGCATAGCTTTTATCGCGGGCTTTGAGCGCGGCGACCGAAACAAGAAATTCCGTAACGAAAATAAAACCTAACACCCCCCACTCCGCCTACCATGTAGCTCGGCCGAGCGTTCGCTTAACGTGTATGTATATGGTACGACTGTACTTGAATTAATATCAAAGAAAAAAAAATACTGCATAAATAAAAAATTATAATTGCATAAGTTGATAAAAAATGCTATGCAATAGCTTTACCGCGGCAGTCCCCGAGTGCCACACGTGTTTTTTTTTCTCTTTTTTTTGTAGACATTGTTATTTAAAGTAAGGTTGTTGTCATTTTAATTTTAATGAATCGTCTATGTTTAGCGCTTTGCGCTTTGTGTATTCGTTGATTAATTTACTATTCATATTTAGATGAGAATCATTTTCATTGTTAAGAAGGCTTTATTGTAGTACTTTATTTTCGGGGAAGACGAAAGTGTTTTCTTAAATTTTGAAATTGTATAGGTATTTCGGCTAAAATCTTAGGTTTTCTCTTAATAAATCACTTCGTAAAAGAAAATATAAAAGTGGATGAGTAAGTATTAAAAGGTACGTTTATGATACTATCTAAGTCCAGAATACATGTTTATACTTCATAAAATCCAAGAAAGAATGTTATTTGCCATCCAATTTCCAGAAAGTATACACAAGAGAAAATATGCTTTTTATTAATATACCAGAAACATGTTTCTCCGGTACTGGAATAGTTTTCCAAGAATTCCCAGAGTATTAAATCTACGAGAGCAGTTTTTTCCTTCCGAATAGATTCCTACAATAAAAACTATTTACAAAAATAAAATAAAAATTACCAACATCCAAAAAAAAAACACGAATGAAAGTGAAAAATAACTTTAATTTCGTAAGTAGGTGTCTTTGGTTTTTTATTTTCGTTTTTTGCCACAGACTACCGAAATAAAAGATATTTTTCACATTTTTTGTTTTTTTTTGGAAGTCGGTTGTTTTTTTGTTAAAAAGATTTTATTTTTCACTTTTTACTTGTGGTACCTACTCCACACAAATTCGTATACCACTACTTGATATGTAAATAACAGTGACAGGAAATTATTAAAACATCATCCCCATTGTAATTTCCCGTCTAGCGTGATTCCCAGGAAAACAGTCTGATTAATAAATTCTAGTTTTTCTCCATTCAATATGATGTCACATTCGCAACTTCTAATATTAGGTAAATTAAATCTAATGCATTGGGTTTTTGTTTCATTTAGTACCAAATTATTTACCGTAAACCAATCTTGGACCTGAAGAATAGAGTTATTCACGTCGTGAAGATCCGTAGCTCCTAGTTAAATCTAATTATTACTCTTTGGGATAAAAACACAATATAAGTTTGTCATCAGCATTGGGCACGCCACAATTACGGCGGTAAGTCCCCTCTTTGAGGAGTGGATTAAGAGGCGCCACGGCGTCCTCACCAGACTTGGTTTTTTTGGGAGGTTCCTGTTCCGGATAAGGCGGGAGGAAATGCCCGGGTGTTACCATTGTGTGGATCGCCCGGAGGCCACGGTGAAGCATACGGTGGAGGTCTGCCCGGCTTGGGCAGAGCACCGCCGTGTCCTCGCGGAGGCGATTGGCGGCGGCGATTTCTCGCGTCCGGCCTTGGTCCAGGCCATGGTACGGAGCGAGAGTGCATGGGAAGCCGTCACCTCCTGCGAAGCAGTAATGGTCTCGAAGGAGAAGGCGGAACGCGTGAGGGAGAGGCAATCTTGGCGCCCCCACGCTACTAGTCGCCGCAGGAGACGTCCTGGGCGTCGGGAACCAATAGGCGATTCCCGGTCACCGTAGGTGCGGGCTTGCGGACGGCGAGCAATGGGCAGCTCGCCGTCCGATAAGGACCAGGCCCGGGTCGACGGCGCGTTGTGTTCCACGCGTGCCTTAAAGAGATGTCAGCACACATTGGCGGGGTCCGTAAGGGCCGATGCCTGCCAAGGTCGCCGATTGTTCGAAAGAGTTACCGTGGCCCCTGGCACAGGCCAATGAAGGAACACGGGTGGGTTTTAAAAGTCTGACACGCCCTCCACGGAGAAGTTATTTGATGATTTCCCACCCAAAAAAAAACTTTTTGTCGTCAGGATTAATTAAGATTGTTTCGAGAGGATTTGCAGCATAGCTTTCCCTTGAGAATGGAAAGGATTGTGAAAGTGAATTAATGGTCCTCAAAATAACTGACTGCAATTAAACCTCAACCTTCTAAGACAATTTCCCAGCTTCCCTCAACATGAATTTAGTTAGCGCCAACCTTCATAAATTCCTGTAAAAGGCTGTGCTGTTGTTGGTCTTGTTTCGGTTTCAATTAACTCAGCTCAGTTGAACGCCTACACGTTCTCTTTGAATAATAACAACGCCTCAAAAATTACCTTCAAATGTTTCTCGAGAGTCCCTCTTGGCTTGTCTAAAACTTTTATTTGAAAATGTTTGTTTCCAGCTTGTATTTGTATTTAATTAAAAATAAAGCTGTGTCTGTTTATTATCAGAAATAAACAATGCCAGATTCGTTAGCGTTGACAATTTTGGAATTAATTAACGCGGGTAAACCTTTTTTGTTTTCTAATGAAAGGTCACTTAGTTCATAATCGTTGTACTGAATTATTGTAGAAACCAAATGAAAATTCTGAATATTTCTTCAGCTATAAGTATTCAATCCTTTCTCTCCCCTGTTTACTTCGTCGACAGAGATGTAGACGAAGCTATACATCATATTCTGAATGGCTACAGGTCAAACGCGTGATGGATTACACGGAATGACTCGGGTTACGGCTGATGATGCGTTTATAAGATTTAAGATTCATGAAAGCTTACATATAAACGATTTATATGTTCTCTAGAATCGAAATGTTTTCGCCGATAAATTTATTAAGTCTATCGAGTACACTCACGTACCTACATCATATTGTGGACCAAAATACTTTTATATGTTATTTGAAGCGGTCTGGTATTTTTATCATAAACTAGCGCAAGCAAAGACAGAATATTATGGTCGTTGAAATTTTAAATCGTTACGATATGGAATACTTTAAAGTTTAAGACCGCTACAGTCGGGAGATAGCTGTTAATAAGCTTATGGCAGCTGCAAGATTTGCAAATTAAGTTTATCAGATAAGTTTTTTAAGTATCTAGAAATTAACTTTCCAAAGTCCTACTATGGGCCCGGGAGCGGGTGTACTTGCAATTGCAAAATATCCGAAAACTCCTAATAGAATAATAGAGAACTCACCCTATTCGAGGCGAGACCCTTAAAATTTCTGCAATCTCTCGATTCTAAAGCTTTTGTGCATTAGTCAATAAAGTACCGAACTCCTATATCCGAAATCTAATCGACCCTAGGGGGGTGCTAACATTATCGTGGTAGCTCGCTCGCAATTGCGTTCTACTCTTTCTTAACTTTTAAGCTTCTTTATATAAATCGACACAGTTAGTCCTCTTTCTGTATGCATGGATAAAGTTAAACCTATCCCATTCGAGGCGAGATGCAACAAATTATCGAGTTCGCTTTGCTCGCTCTTGCATCCTACATTGTCTTAATTGTTAAGCGTTTCTGCATAAGTCGATAAAGTTACACTGTTAAACTGTTTTACAGTTTGGAAACTGTTTTACAGTTTGGAAACTGTTTTACAGTTTGGCAGGAGTAAAATATTTTGTAGTACGGATGTAACAACGAATAAACGCTTTTAATTTTTTATTTTTTTTATTTTTTCATACTCCTTGTATGAATGGACAAACGATAACCTAACGTATCCGAGGTGAAGTGCAAAAATGATCGAGCTGGCTTCGTGGAGCTGAAGATGCACCCCCCTGAAAATAAACTTGCCAGCGCCCATGAGGCCTACTATCAGTTACTAGCCAGTAGGTAAGCTTGAACGACTTGTTCGACTTGCATGTTAGTTTGTTTAAAATTATATGCTAATAAATTGTTCTTCCTTCACTATCACCACAGTCCTACCCATTTTCAAAGTACTTCGGAGATAGCGACTGTTTGACCAGGTCTCTGAATAAAATTTTGCCATAAGCCGCCATCGCCCTTTTTAATATTTCATTATTAGCAACATTTAAAACCTTCCTGAATCCACTGGTAATCTTTTCAATCGTTTTAACATAAAGCTATCAAAATAAATTTAGCTGGCCATCAACGCAGTAGGCGCGGTTATTAAATTAATTTTCATAATCCTGATTAAAAGCTCTCGTTTTGCGCGGCAACAGAATCAGTTTGATTTGATCGATGGGATGATTGCGTCGCAGCTCAGTGTGTCCAAATATCCATTCAGCTTAATGAGGAATTATGATCGTGTTAAGGCTCTAGCATACAGGCGCGACGCGACTTTAGTAGAACAATTTCTAGAAAAACTTGGAAATTGTTCTACCAGAATCGCATCGCACCGTCGCGTCGCGCTTGTTTGTTTGTCAAGACTACAACCACAAAAATAATCGGTTTACGTGAGGAAACGGGCATGTCCTAAAACAAAAAAATCGAAGACGTGACATCCACCAATCTGCAATTCCGAATTAGGCCCGCGTGGTGGATCCCACTCCCCCTCCAAAGAGGAAGCCTGTGTCCCAGCAGTAGGAACACGGCGGATTATGTAACACATAAGCGGCTGATTATAAAATTCCATTCCAAGCCTGATTTTCAATACTCAATACTCAATATCTATATTGCTTTACCATAATTTTGATTACTTTTTAATTGGGAACAAGACATTTTCTGTAACAGATTCTAAACAATTACTTCAGTGTCTCTATAGTCCCGCCGCCCTTGGAAAACTAGGACAGTAAGGATCCTATCAAATCTTCCAATCTTCCAACGCAAAGATAATTTCTTCGTTATTACAGCGTAATACAATTTCTAACAAGCACAAGATGGATTGCCATTATCCGGACTTTCTTCTGTTGTTATTACATTAACTGCCATTTGTTTGTGCTCTTATTTTTCTCCAAAACTATAGTACCCTGTACGTCATATTTTGAAGGATATTTTGTTTGAACTATTCATACGTCAGTCCCGATCTCTTGGAGGCTAAACATGACACACGATTGTTGTCCTTTGTGTCCACTAAATAAATATCTCAGTAAAACTATCATAGGTTAATGCTCTTGGCAGAATTTTGTCCTCGACGTTACCGTAATCCCGCCCGGGGCGACTTGACGACCGTTGGAAGGTTTCGGCATAAAGTAGACGAGTACAGTAGGCTTACTCCCAGAAAGGACTTTACAATATGCACAGGTAATCCAAAGGTTCAGGCCATATTGCGAGCTGTTGCGTTTTCCATAAGGCCTATTTATGAATAAAAATGTATAAAGCTGACGTACTAGATGTCTCCGTCGGTACCTGCTGACCTGCGTGCTTAGCGCCCTTGCCAGTTTCCTGGCACGTAAGCTATGAGCACTAAGCAATCCACCTGCAGTGCGGCTTTAGGCTCTGACAGAACCGAACCACTGCGGTTCCAATTGCACGCGATTCTTTTGTTTTTCGTCATGTCTCAAAGTGTGAGGTGAGGTCATTATAGCGTATTGCGTGTAGTGGTGCTTTTGTTTTTCTGGTTTTAGTGGTCTCGTCAACGTGAGTGCTGACCTTGAACCTGTCAGTCGCGCTGCCAATTCAACCCTAATGGAAGCTCGATTCTATAATATGATTGCCTTATGGCTTTATGGCCTTATTGCCTTTTAAGTAAACGGGCATTAAAACTTTGATAGAGTTTGTTATGTATGTATTCGATAAATGGTTTATATTCAAGTTATAAAAGAAAATTACATTGCTTTTAAGTAAACATTTTTTTTTTTTTTTTTATAAACTTGTACTCGGTGAAGTTCTATTGGATACTGTGATTTGTGATAAACTGATGTTCTAGACTACTATGAGCGTAGTAGTGATGCATGATAGAGGACCACCATACTTCTATGGGCATTCATTTTGCAAGCTGCACTGTAACTTCCCATCAATCCGTCCATTGTGTTTACAATTGATGACAGGTTTCAAAAGTTACCAGTGTCCCTTCGAGACATCCGGGATATTTGGCTACCATAAGTACGGTACTACATATGAATAAGGTATGATCCTGAGGAAAGGAAGCCACATGTGGATACAATTTTCGGAAATCACTACAATGATGGCAGTTTACGACCGAAGCCGATGTATCCGCGACCGGATGTTAGTCAGTCCGATATGTTATAACTACAATTGAATAAACTTCGTTTTGTATATCTATATATTTGTCTGCTTTAAAACCCTAACCGAATGTACTTTTTGTCATCCGAATTTTCACTTCATCAAATCAGGACTGAGTGCTGTAAATGAAACTACTAATAGTCTTCAAACTTTCAACTGATTCCTGTACTTAAAAATAAAGTATAAAACAGGACTCTTCGGGCGTTCTGGAACGGTATTTCCTGCTCTAGACAGTGCCAATCCTAGGATCCAATTATAAATACACAAAGCTAATTGTGTTTACACTTTAACTCCGTTAGCATTCGTTTCGCCATTCCTCTACAGTCTGCAACCCTCAAACATCAGATGAAGCGGAAAATAAACTCCCGTTTTGTAAAATAGAAACCCGCTTTGTATTGAAATACTCCGTCTACGTTCCCGCCAAGCCATGGCTTCGAGTGGTTCACTTGAATATTGAAATTTTAAGCCGTGTTCAGATTTACTTGCAGCAGTCGTATGCGCTGGCAATTTATCACATGCTGCTGTGATCTGCGAGCCAATATGTTAATACTGTACCAGTGTACGTGTGGAGAGTACTAATGCATTGTCACATCGGTTGTTGGTCGAACTACAGGCTATTAAGCGAGTACAAGTTGTAGTAAATTTGTAGTACATGATCGACATAGCTCCTGAAAGCCACGCCCTGCATGAAAAGCATGAAACGCGCGATGTTTGTTGAAAAGACAGTTTTCGGATGTCCGAATTTGTGCACTAGAAAAGCGTAGCTGTAAAGAGAGATAGCAGATCTATCTCTATTCATGTGATATAATAATTTAAATCAAGGTTTAAAAAAAACAAATGTCATTACATTTATAAATCCAACATGTTCACAATCATAATTGATTTCGATCAACTACTTACGCGTAACGTGTTGTTCGATTTCCCAAACCATTAAAGTTTGCAAGTCTGTTCACAGAATTAACAATACACAAATGCTGTCAGAAATATTGAACGATGAATATCTAACAAAGCGTTCTAGATATTGATTGAATGAAAGCACTTGATACGGTTTGTGGTGAATAAAAAGGTCTAATTCCATACATACATATTTCATTTTTTTCAACGAAGCCAAATGAAAAGAGATGTAACAAACATTTCCCACCAAATTGGATTTCGATACCGTGCAACCCGTAGGGTTGGCAGCACACCCAATGTGTCCTAGGTATAGGAAGCTTTCGCATTAGTATATTATCCCAAGTATAAATTAAGATCGTAAATATGGTACAACTAATTTGGGAAAAAGTTTCGGCTTTGTAGTGCCATTGCCATTGTCTTTATACAATCTCATATACCTTGCTGACATGACAGGTGACAGGTTTTTCTAAAACCAGATGTGTCACATTAATGCTCGGTACCGTAAGACTGCAAGACTCGATAAGTATTTTGCTCCTGAAACTACAAAGATTTGTTCAGCATTCTACCTTTAAGAGGCTGACAACACCTAAAGCGCGGTCACTGTCGGACTCCATCGAAAAGAAAGAGAAGCGCGATGACACAACGCTTGTACTTTATTGCAAAATATGAAGCAGTTATCTATTTACAAAAAATGTATTGACTAGACTAAAAAATTAAAACACAATTACATTAATATGTTGCTTGTACAATAATTTGACAAAAAATCAAAATGGTTGCATGTATGGTTTTTAATCGTTAAAATCATTTTTTAGAGGTATCTTCGTAATTTTTTTCTATACTATAAAATTTGTTTTATTATGTTTTTAACACACTATTTAACTAGCATATATCCTGAAGAATATCATGTATTTTTCTGATTTTGTTTACTGCAGTGCATCATAGAATATGAGATTTAGGCATTATAAAACTTGCGTTTAGGTCCTGTAGTCCCCTTAACAGCTCTTTCTCATTATTTGTATTATCTCATCCGGTCCATATTTAAACACTCGCTAACCGCAGAGGGTCATCTGGCAGCCCTGCTCACACAATTTGAGTACGAATGTCTTGGTGTGTTTGTGTAACGGTTTTATTTTTGGGCACGGCGCAAACAACCCTCGCCGGAAGGTGATTGGATGCCTGCTCCTCATGTGAATTTGTTTACCTAAAATTAACATTCATTTTTACAACTTTTCTTGATATTGATTCGGTTTTTGTTGCGGTGTTATGTATGTATGGTAATTTTGTGAGTTTTCTGAAGAGACCAACCCTCTTCACAAAACTCACACAAATTACCAGAGAAATATCAGAGAAATAAAATATGTAAGCAGGTATAGAAAGTTTATAACTCAGTGATGATTGGTAAACGCTAAGCCTATGATACAACAGATATATTGCTGATAAACTACACCATACACCATATCATGAAATAAGGGACTGATCATAAATATTCAAAAGTTAAGTAAAAACCCTTTCACAAAACAGAACACTTTCCAATGTGACTCTCCTGACCTTTGAAAGCTTACCTTTTCCATTTAAAAATTAATCAGCTTACAGTTAATACGTGTGCCGCACAAACGTTGAGCAAGTGTTTAATCATGCGCGCCTCCTGGATTATCCTTGTTGCTTACAATCGTGGACGAATTACCGGCGACCTCTGTAGAGGTTTGGGGTTGTGAGGTATTTTTGGACTGGTTGGTTGAAGATAGAATGATTTGGGTCAGGTCTTTTTTGCAGGATTATTCAGCTTGTTTGATAGTCTTTTTCTCTAATTGGTAGTTGTAATTGATCGCTTCATGATGTGGTAAATTAATATAAAAGATCTGGTTAATTCATCATTATCATCAGCATCCTTCATGAGACGCTGGGTACAGATCAGCAACCAAGACCACAAGTACCGGGTTTGCTGTGCCTGCTTCTAGCCAAGTTATTTACCGCTATAACACGTTCAATATACCGCAAAAAGTTTAAAAGGAATACCCGGAATTTCGGACTAAAAACTGTAATTTTATTCCGAAACGTATTTTTGTTTGTGTCAACCCTACTCACAGACTAATTTCGTTCAATTAATGAAATTTAATTCAAACTGAACTCGAATTCTCAAGTATCAGCCGAGGCTTTAACTAAACAAGTTCGGGATGATATTAGCGCAGACGTGTTTGAAATAATTTCTCCCTCCTGATTGGTTTTAACGAAGCAATTCATGGGTTGTGGGTTTGCTTTGCTAAATTGCGATTCCATTCTATTGCTATTTGCTATCTAACCTGTATTCTCCCACGGCAGGATAAAGGCCTTCCTCCCTGTTCCCAATATTCTGTTCCCAGCTAAAGCGAGCCAGTTTTTTCTGTAGGAGTCAAGCTTAACATTTCAATTAAACCGTATACAGGCACTTTTAAATTGTTGAGGAGACTGTCAGTTAGTCAGAAAGTTGAAGCTAGTGGCCCATTTCAAAAAATGCGTATCCATCGAGATGGTCGGGCAGGAAATTTAAAGGACACGCTTCTAAATCAAGATATTACAAAACCCACTTGGTCTTTTAGCACACAGTCATGCAATAAAAGGCTTGTTATTTATACGTACTTTGGCACATTGTGAGTAAATACAGAAAACCAGGAAAAGAAAGTATAGGATCCCTTGGAGACAAAAGACCCTTCGTGATTTCAATCACGATAGCAAAGTAGATGCCATAATCCGATAGCAAGCGTTTCACATCAATACGATAAAGGTTTTTTATTTAAATTTCCTGAATCATAACAAACAGATGAATTCCTCAGTCCATCAGTAGATTTTGTAGCAGATAGGTTTCCTAAAACAGCCCTTTATAAAGCTTTGAATTTCATCATAATTTCCAGTTAGTACCTACCTAGGTATGCTCTGATTAAATAGAATTCAATATTCCATTCCAGTTTTAATTTAAAAAGCTGTGAACTTTGTTGATTAATAAGTTTATTCTAGCTAGTTGGATTTTAGTTCTCTTTGCATAACGAACCTGTGTAAATTATTATACACGATAAATCTAATAATTGATGAACATCGAAATTAGCATTCGTTTGTATTCAGCAATGCGATGTTTCCCGAGGGACATTATAAAATAGTTGTACTGTACGTATATCAAGAGGATTATCTATAGTAAGCCGCAAGCAAAGGCTCGTGCTTATGCATAAGCGTTAGACTAACATAGCAGTATGTAATAAGCCCAGCTTAAATATACAGAGCCGGGCTATGTGCAATACAGGCCAGACAGGCTACCAACGGCTATGGACAGTATGGAAACGGCTGTGGGAGGCTACCCACAGCCGTTTGGCTAGCTTGCACAGAATACAGCTATTATAGCATTTAGTGATTATTTAGTCTCGACAGAATCTTAAATAGTTAGTGCAGTAAACTGCATGAGAATAGCCTCGGCTCTTGTGATCAGTTATCGATTTTGTAAACTAGTCTAGTTAGACTAGACTTTTCTACAAAATCGATAACTAGTCTTACTTATCACAAATATTTTAATAGTACACAGTGCGAACGTTGGTAAAGACTGTCGCAGACAGGCGCGACGTGACTTTTGTAGACGAGGTATTTCCATGAAGTTTTCATAGAAAGTGTTCTACTAGAGTCGCGTCGCGCCAGTTTGCGGGAGCGTTAAGGCAGACCTGGTGAAGTAGGATTTTGGCATTATTTTTGATGTCAGAACTCAGCAGCATGTGACCTATGCAAATCGTAGTCAAAGTTCCACACTTCCGAAATTTCTGTGAACATTTTTGTTCTTCTATTCGACGCGTCTATTCTCGCAATGTAACTGTATTATTCTCGAAACAGTACACCCGTAGGTAGACACTTTGACATCGCTATGTGCAAACTTTGTGTCATGTAGATGTAAAAGTTTTAACTAGTTTTATATTGAGGACACCCTCACCATTTGAATGGTATCTCTAGACCTTTTAGAATAACTTTGCTGTTTGATGTGACTTATAGACAGATTTTAGGTGCCTTAAATAATTTGACAGAGTTTCAGAGTGAAATTCCTTGTACATTCTACATTGTTGTGATCATTGTCGGTCTAGAATTTATATTCTAGGGCTAGTTCTTACATTAGCTCGAGACGAGTTTTAAATTCGAATACAACTGATTAATTTTGTTTCTTTCTTGCCAACAGGACATCGACAACCTAATGACCGAAGGCAACAAATCAAGAACAGTTGCTGCGACAAACATGAACAGCGAATCATCACGATCTCACGCAGTGTTCAGCGTAGTACTAACCCAGACTCTAACTGACGCTGCGACAGGCGTCTCCGGCGAGAAAGTCGCACGATTGTCGCTTGTCGATCTGGCAGGGTCTGAAAGGGCAGTGAAGACGGGTGCTGTCGGCGACAGGCTGAAAGAAGGCTCCAATATTAACAAGTAAGTATTGGTGTTAACAAGAGTATTACCCATGTTAATATAAGATGTATAAATTCAAGTCTCCAGTGAGAAAGTTGCGCGACTGTCTCTCGACGACCGGGCAGAGTCTGATAGGGCAGTGAAACGGACGCTGTCGGCGACGGGTTGAAAGAAGGCTCTAATATTAACAAGTAAGTGGTTTTGCGAATAAGAGCCTTACTAAGTTAATATTTTCTGTATGATGTCGCTTCTCTTGTGAGAAAGTCGCACGATTGTCGCTCGTCGATCTGCCGGGGTCTGAAAAGCAAAGACGGGTGCTGTCGACGACAGGCTAAAAGGAGGCTCTAATATTAGCAACTAAGACACGCTGTAGACAAGAGTATTGTTTGTGTAAATAATTCATGGACTCCGTAACGAAAACACGTTCCATTGTCCGACAAAGAAACAGTTTTGTCTTAAATGAGAACGATCCTATTAACTGCGAACGAACCTCAACAAAGGATTTTAGGAAACATTATAACAATAAGCGATGTTGTAAGATTCAACTAAAGCCCTAAAATATTACTAACGCTTCATATCCCTGAACCTCGGTGTCGTCGTCGTCTGGCTTCGAAACTCACACGCACCGTCTTACACCACACTGCACTTGCACTATACAACATTGCTCTACTTACCTATTTCAGAAACTGAAAGCAAACGTAATACGAATACATTATGAAGTGATAGTGAGTTTGTTCCACTTTCCAACTCCGACTGTTGGACTACTCTCCATGGAATAATGTTACATACATCTGGTATTGTAGCTGGTCCAAATATGGGATGCGAATATTTCCCATTTTGGTACATTCTGTGCATTAGCATTTGAATACCTAAAATCAACGTTAACATTCTTAGAAAAATGCGAGGATATATTATTTGATTACATTTTTTTTATTTTTTTTATTTTATTTTATTTGGTGTTTTGATTTTATTTTAATTGATCTCATTAATGTATCATTATTATCATTACTATTATTTTGTTAATTTATATCTGGCTATGGGTGTTATTTACTTACCTAAAAATAAATGAATCTGTTTATTATTGTTATTCTTATTATTATAGCATTTTTACACAGTGTAAACTAGTGGCTCTATGAGCTGTAGACCTAGCTGTAGACCTGTCTGTCTTTGACCTAGCTGTAGACCTGTCTGTCTTTGCATAGCTTATAACTGAATAAATGTTCACCGCGCGCGCACCTTAAAACAAAACGCGCGCGCAATGAGCGCGAAATGGCTGAAATATGTATTTTTACGTTTTCAACCGCCATACCTCCGCTATTTTGAAAAAAAATATAAAATAATTCCATATAAATCGAACCTGCTCATAAAATTTTATGAGAATTGGTTGAGAAATACGACCTGTAGAGGAGAACAGCCGGACATCCGCTCGACATAAGTACATACGGAAGCATTTTTGCCCAAGCTGAAACGGAGACGCTTCGCGTTCGTTCGGTCAATAAACTACGCGAATCTCACAAAAGGCATTTCCTAAGAAACTTTTCATAAATGCTGGCTCTCGTTTTACCACCACCTTCCCTGATGCTAAGCGATAATGCGGTGGATATAAAATTTGTTCTATATTAATGTCTTAAGGTTCTAATTGATTATATTTTGTTTCAGATCCTTAACAACACTGGGGCTTGTGATATCGAAGCTCGCAGACCAGTCATCTGGCAGCAAAAACAAGGACAAATTCGTACCATACAGAGACTCAGTGCTCACGTGGCTGCTCAAAGACAACCTTGGAGGGAACAGCAAAACTGTTATGGTGAGAAATACAATTTTAGTAAAAGAAAGAAAAAGTATTTATTGAGACTCGCACAGGATTATCAGAAACTAAACTAAACACACTCATAAAAATAAAAACATAAATAAAATAAAAACAAATGTAAAATGAAAATAACAACAGTAAGTCCTGTACGAGGCCAAAAGGCCCCTATCTCAGCATGAAGCTGCGACATTTAAAAAAAAGAAGTGTCGCAGAGCTGGTATTCTGATAAGCCCGCTGCTGTGATGTCACGGACAGATACAGAAATAAATAATAAATGAAAAAATACAAAACAAAATAAAATAAACATTTGCTATTTATACATATATTTATATCCGCTATTTTATTATCCGCAAGTCAGCACCCGACGTAACATCAATTACTTGTCTATGCATTTAGTATCTGTGGCACTCAATGGCATCGCTGTGACACTGATAAGTAAAGAAACGCAGGCGCCGGCACTCGGCAAATAAAATTAAAAAACGTTATGGCGAGATGAAAGTACATACATTCTATCTCATGCCCCCTTCACATGCGGATTTCAACGGGATGAATTGGGTTGGTTCGGACAAAAATGGTAGGAGGACGCACGAGCTCGCGAAAGATGGAAGGAGTGGTGGGAGGTCTGCCCAGGAGAGGGACAGCGCAGGCTAGAAAAATAAATTTGCAAAAAACTGTTACAAATTAAAAAAGAACTGTTATTCTCAGTTGATGTATTTTTGTTAGCCTGAAGAACCGTCAGTTGGTGAGGTAAAATAATTTTAGAGTAACGCCATGAAGGAAATGGACAATGTTACATAATTATGTCCAGAATAGTGTTCTATGTAACGTCCCGAGTCTTGTGAAAACTTACATGCCAAAGTATCATAATTATGAAGAGTGCTGGGAATACGTGGCACCTGTGTCTAATAACTTTAAGGGGGATGCGCTACGGTAGCCCGCGAAATTTTCTTACGTTTTTTGCAATTTGCTGGTCAGTATCTGGTTGTATGTCGATCTAAATATGATTCGCGGCCGTAGCAAATATTTGTTTATAGAAATATAATTACAAAAATTATCAATACATCTAGTTGATATTACCTTATTGAACGACAATTTCATGAAATCTTGACGTTTGAGGGCAATTCTAACTTAAGGAGTTGTACTGCTGATTATAATGATTATAATTCTGTAAAGCCATATTTGTTACGGCCGCGAATCATATTTTAATCAACATACAAACTGACACTGATCTGAAAATTGTAAAAAACGTAAATAAATTTGAATTTCGCGTGCTACCTTAGAAAAAAAGAAAGAAAGAAAAACTATTTATTGAGACTCGCACAGGATTATCAGATACTAAACTAAACACACTCATAAAAATAAAATAAAAACATAAAAATAATAAAATAAAAACAAAATGTAAGCGCATCCCCCTTAAGTTAACTAGCTAATACAGAACGCAAGTGGATGCTGTGGACGCCATTCTAAAATGGAAACATGTGTCCTATAGTGTGGACGTTTACCAGTTGCTTATCTATATTAATATTAAAACGGAGAGCGATATGTGTTCACTGTCCATCTAAAGTCTAACAAGGAAAATGAAAAAAAAAACAAGTGAAACGAAAATATTTTTTTGTCTAAAGAGAAACCATTTGATTTTTTGTATGTTTCTTTGTTACGATATCACGCTACGACGGCTTAACGGATTTGGATGAAATGTGGAACATGGGTAGACCATAACCTGGATTAGGACATGGGATACTTTTTATCCCGATATTCTCACGGAATCGAGACTTATGCGGTTGAAACCGCGGGGATCAGCTAGTATTATATAAGATGCAAAGATGGGTGTACCTACTCGCACAAAAACAATCAATACGTGTTTGTGTTATTGACATTGGTAAAGTTATATAGTGCGCTGTAAGATGTTACTAAGGACTTGGAACTGAAGAGCAATAGTTCCAAACTATTGTTACGTCGTATAAGACATTCGTAGGCTGTTTTCGAGGGTTCTTTCTTTATAGTTCTTTGTCATGTACTCATGTCTCAGTATAAGGCGTAGTTTTTGTGATATATTTTAAACTAGCTTCTGCCCTCGGCTTCTCTCGCGTGGATGTCGGAAATTATCCCTCGGGAACGTGTTAGCGGGAAAAAAAGTAGCCATGTCCTTCCCCAGGATGCCATCTATCCTCCATGCCAAATTTTTATCGAAATCCGTTCAGTGGTTTAGGAGTGAAAAGGTAACATACAGACATAGTTACTTTCGAATTTATAATATTAGTATGGATTGACTTTGTTTAGGCACTACTAACTGTCAAAACACAAGACCGGTCGAAGTGCTAAAAAAACAAAATGTTACTTGTATAATTTAGTAGAGAAACTTGTAAAAAACTGTTCCAAAGAAAATGTAACACTAACTCAATCAATTTGCACTTAGCGAACTTTTAGAGCTAGAGCGGAAAGATAATGCTAATAGGGTCTCTCCAGACTTGAAATAAATTCAAATTCCGGCCACGGCCCGCCGCGCCGTATCCTTTGAGTCACCGCACCCAACTCAAAACACTCATGCTTCGTCGTCGCGCATAGAAATGTTCTACGGAACCTCGTCTACATTAAAACGAGTACCTACCTTATGTTTATAAGCAGTTTTCTATTGTAAACAAGGTGATTTTAGTCTGATTGTCTTTCATGGGATTATTATACAGGGTGTTAAAGAAATTACGTGCCATAGCTTAGGGGTAAGTTCAGTATCGATAAAGGAGCCCAGAAAAAATAAATAAAAATAAAAACATAAAAATTATTGCAAGATCAACCTAATTTAGTACCTACTAACTTAAAATAGCAATCGTTTAGAATTAAAAATATTTTATTCGTTTAATTAACTACCTACTATCCAACGCGTTGTCATTTTGTCCTTCACTTCTCGCATCCGAATACTAAGGGCCGGCGCATTATTTGCTACTGAAAATGGCTCGCGATAAATGGCGCAAGATGTGCGCCCCTAACGCTACGACGACGGTATGTAAATTACTATTCCAACTACATTAGGTTCATCTTATGATAATTTTCGGTTTTTTTAAAACTTTTTTTAAAGGTATTTTATTTTGATACTGAACTCATCCTGAAGCTATGTCACGCAATTTCTTTAACCCTTTAACGGGCAGTACGAAGTACGTAGATTTTTTGTTTTAATGAGTGTTGACGTAGTTAGAGGCCCCCCTACAAAACATTTCTGAACAATTCCTCCCCCTAGATATCCCTATTTACTTTTATGGGGGGTGGCAATATATTTGTTTTGTGTACGTAGATTAAAAATATTAGTCTGCCAAATCGATTACGCGCCAGATTCAAAATACCGGTGTGGCAAATATTTTGCCAACGCTCGTGAAAGGGTTAACACCCTGAATAAAGTACAGCTGCTATGTTTGTTTTTGCATTTGTTTTATGCAACGCGGTAATGAGAGAAGCTTTTAAAAGCATTATAATAATTAGCATGTTTGCAAGGGTATCTCTGTTTTAAATAGAATAATGAGTCCTTAGTTTCCCTGTATGATTCAGGTAAATAAGTACCTACAACTTAGTTATTCATAATAATGTCTATGGTTAAAGCAATTTCTCCTTCGAAGGAAAATAGAAAACAAGAAAATAGTAATACATAAAGCACTTCAGTCGTCTTTAATACCTATACAAACATTAGAAGTTGATGTATTATTCCAATTTTCTACTTTTAGATGAATATTGATACCTATGTGTCTATTTATGAAGAAGTCACTGGCTCCTAATATACAGGTACTCTACCTAGCTCTGTAGCCAGGGTCTCACATTTTTCTATAATTTGTTTTTATGACAATAAAGACATTTATTATTATTTACCTAGAGTTTCTGGCCAGTTGTATTGTTGAATCTCATTTGTTTATAAAAACTGTCTCCCATTCATAGGTGGCCACAATATCACCAGCCGCTGACAACTACGAGGAAACGCTATCGACGCTGCGGTACGCCGACCGAGCGAAACGCATCGTCAACCACGCCGTGGTCAACGAAGACCCGAACGCGCGTATCATTCGCGAGTTGAGGCAGGAGGTCGAAACCCTCAAGGAGATGTTGAAATATGCCACGGTAAGTGGCACGGTAAGTTGGACTTGCAGTTTGTGTGGGTTTTTTTAACAGTTGCATGGTTGAAGGTTTAGATATGTGGCGAAAACTTCAAGGAAGGTTATTGTGGATCCTTTTATAGGAATTTAAGATAAAATAATCCACGTTCTAGAAAACTAGATGGAAATAATAACATTTTAAATAATGAATATTTGAATAGAAAATAACACAGCTGTCAGTCTAACCTGGATGTGTACAGTCACCAAAATAAATAAGTAATCAGGGTCATCGGATATAGTTGAAGTTTAATAACAAACCGATGGATGTTTTCGAATGAAATTTAATTTGATAAAAGACCAGCACCCTAATTATGTAACACACTATCTATAACAATCTGAATTATTTTGAAGCCTATTGCTAATCCATTGCATCATATATTCGGAAAATTTGTCTGCTCAACAACGTAAATAACGCAATGAATGTTGTTGAACTATCAAAATGAAACCCATTCCTACTGTTAGTGTGTTACGTAACTACCCCGCTGTTTGTTGTCTATTAAATTAAATTAAACTTTATTCGAAAACATTCATCGGTTTCTTACTAAACTTCAACTATATAGACGAGCCTGGTTACTTATAACTTTTGGCGATTGTATATAGAGATGTGTATGCGTAGTTGTAGGTACCTAATAAGCAATAATACTAACATGTTTTGAAAATGTGGGTGTTAATTGAAAGAAAAATAGCTATAGATCTCTAGTCTGCATGTTTCTAACATAGGTTTGAATTTGATAACGCACAAAGAAAGTCAAGGTAAAACTTAGTAACCTAAGAGATCCTCTTTCACTATACAAGGAACTAATATTGGATCAAAACCAGCCCTTTTCAATGCATCTAATATGTAAGGAAAACAAGGTCTTACCGCTTACGGCCCAAGGCGGCTCAACGGCCTTAAGGAACACCATGTGTTGTACAAATGTGCATATCACATGCGAACTGCCGCATACGTGGTTGACTCGAGGGATCGATACGCTCGAGACCTAAACCGTGTCATGGCGAAGTATTACAATGACTTTATGAATTTAATGTTCAGTGTGGCTTACAGGAAGCAATATTTTCAAAGGTCCTGAGGATACACTTTTTATAGAGCTTTTAATTCCGATAGTTTTCGTGAAGTCCAACGTTACCTTCTAAGATCTTTGGATATATTTATGTAGGTACTTATCACGAGCCTCTTTCTAATTCTTAATATTTTGTGTTAAAGTCTTTCATAAATATCTCCTTAGTATTTTTTAAATTCTGTGAAAAAAGTAAAGATCTTGAATAATAAATAAAACATAACGGCTCAGAACGGGCAATCTTTCATTCGTAAAAAGCCTAATCTACACTATGCCCAAAAAGCACCCTAATTACGTAACACACGATCTCTCACAACCTGAATCATTTTGAAGCCTATTGCTAATCAATCGAAAAATGTGTCAGCTCAACAACGTAAATAACGCAATGAATTTTGTTGAACTGTCAAAATGAAACCCATTCCTACTGTTAGTGTGTTACGTAATTACCCCGCTGTTCTTAATTCTATAGCCGAACTTGTTCATTTTCCGATCGCAAAAGGGCGGGCGACACCGTAATTTACGATCTCTTTTCTTGAAGGATTAGTATTCTTGTTACGCATCCTCAGGGCTTTGTTGGAAATTAATTACAGTTACTACCTGAAGGTTTAGTGTGTAATGGTGTTTGATCAGCAGTCAGTTGGCAACGGGATTACTAAAGCATAAAAATAATGTATGATTCAAATCACGGTATTATTATGCAACTACCGTATTGAAGTTTCTATGTTATCAATTGTTGGCAGCGAATTATTGATTATTAAATTGAATGTTGGAATGTCTTTCCAGGGTTCCCCAGTGGGTGAAGAAGTTCACGAAAAACTGGCGCAAAGTGACCACCTGCTGAAGGAAATGTCGAGAACTTGGGAGGAGAAACTCGTTGAAACTGGTATGTTTATTCCCAATCTGTATTATTCCAGTATTGCTCCTAAAAGTTCATTCTTGAATAGAGAAAAAGTTGCAGCGCCTACATTGGTTATTTTCAATAACCGGCTTCATTTGTTTCTCTTCAGCGACACCACAGTTTTAATTAAATTAGGCAAGTTATTTGTGTACTTCTGTGAATAGTAAACACAAACGAAGTGTAGTAAACGTCAATACATATTATGGAGTTTTGTAGTTAACATGATTTTGCACAATGTGTTACAAAGTATTATCGATATAATTCACACGCTATTGAATCATTAGTTCCCATCAGAAACCGTTTATATAAAACTGTAGCTCGAAACTCATCAGGCACCGAATATTAGGTCGAAATAAGACTTTGTTTTTTTAGAAAATCTGTACGCTTTTTTTTTGCAACGAACAACAAAATAACAACAGCAGCAGGGTTGCCTATTGCTTGATGCTAAAGCCAGAGACCAAAGACAATACACATTGCTCTGTGTTGCGACATTGGCAAATGACAACAAACAAACGATCAAAACAAAAACAAAATGCCGATTGCGAAATGTGGTATATGTTGCT
The DNA here is from genome assembly GCA_917490735.1 of Dryobotodes eremita. Classification (NCBI taxonomy): domain Eukaryota; kingdom Metazoa; phylum Arthropoda; class Insecta; order Lepidoptera; family Noctuidae; genus Dryobotodes; species Dryobotodes eremita. The sequence goes on along the minus strand of OU823243.1, from coordinate 19,939,882 downwards.
AGGTAATATTGCATTGGTATCGTCAAGAATTAGTTCTATGACAACCGTCTAGCTAGCGCCCTGGATGTTAAATTAAGCTCCACATGCACAGATCTATAAATAAAAGCCATTAATATTAGGACTTATTAAGAAAAATATAAATGTTTAACAAAAATACTTTGTTTTTCAGGTCGAATACAAGGCGAACGTCAGCAGGCGTTAGAAAAGATGGGTATCAGCGTGCAAGCGAGCGGCATCAAAGTGGAGAAGAACAAATACTACCTCGTCAATCTAAATGCGGATCCATCGCTTAACGAACTACTTGTTTACTATCTAAAGGTAATTCTTATTACATACTAGCTTTTGCCAGCAGCTTAGCCCGCGTGGATGTCGGAAATTATCCCACGGGAATGTATTACCGGGATAAAAAGTATCCTATGTGTTAATCTAGATCAGTGGTTCTTAACCTTTTAGTAATGAGGGACCATTTGACAAAATTTCTGTCTTGCCATGGACTACCATCTGTTTGGAGGTACTACATTAAATGTAAATGAATAAAGGCCTACACTGTCCTCCCATACCTATCAACACTGTAATTTGGAACATTGTAAAAGCCCCTTATTTTTAAAAGAGTAACCGTGGTGTTTCTTGCCGGCTCTTCTCCATAGGAAACAACTAATTGGAACCGTGCACATAGCTTCTGACGTTTCATAAGTGCCCATGTTGGTTTATGTGAAATAAAATATTTTGATTTTTGTTTTGTTTTTGTTTTTAAAGGGTTGTTCTATCTATAAATAAAACACGCATAAAATTGTTCAAAGCCAAGAGTATTTTAATATTTTTGGCGCCTACCTCGCCCCGGCTAGGTTCTCAACTCGCACCGCGCGTCGTTGTGTCGACTCATTGTCACTAGTTAATATCGTTTGGATGGCTTCGCGGACCACTTCGGGTGCTTCCAGGGACCACCAGTGGTCCGCGGACCACAGGTTAAGAACCACTGATCTAGATTATAAACTATATGTGTGCCAAATTTTATCCATATCCGTTCAGCCGGTTTTGTGTGATTGAGTAACAAATATCCAAACTTTCACATTTATAATATTAGTAGTGTAGCGGCATCTACAATCGCCACATGCGAGCTACGCGTCATACTGACGTCACGCAAAATCCTGCATCGCGCAAGCAGAGTTTACCGCGCAACTAGCATATATACAACATCCCGACATCAATCGTCGGGCAGTTGCCCACCAGACACAACCCCCGTCTGGTCGGAGGATCCTCCCTTTTCTATAGAGTATGAGTGAGCTTTACACCCTGTTCCTCATACCTCTATACTATTTTGCGTGACGTCAGTATGACGCGTAGCTCGCATGTGGCGATTGTAGATGCCGCTACAGTAGGATACGGTTCGTTGAAGCCCTGAAAATGGATATTCTGCAGAGACTGGTGTATGTCAGATACGGTATCGGAAACATCGTGCTATAAACGCTGTACTGGCTCCTGTTTTTTGAAAACCTATGCTGTTTAATTTCACGTCGACTGATATGGTTGGTTGTTGTTAGTCTGGATAGCTAATCGCAACAGATAAAAGCATAGAGCAGCTGATTTTCTGATTGAAAACTTGATGAGGCGTTTAGAAACAAGATGTTAGTTTTAATTTTCATAGTCTACACACTGCCTTGGTACCCCTAATATCCAGAGCGGAGCGGTATTGCCAGCAAAAAATAATTGAAATCATCTTAAAATATCGTTCCATTTCCCAGGATCGCACGCTCGTAGGCGGGTCCAGTTCAGCAGACATCCAACTATCCGGTTTAGGCATCCAGCCCCAACACTGTCAACTGCTCGTGGAGGGCGGAGGCCTACACATGGAGCCCTTGGGCGCGGCGCGGTGCTTCGTCAATGGCACGCCTGTAGTGTCGAGGGTCCGGCTCGGACATGCCGACAGGATACTGTGGGGAAACCATCACTTCTTTAGGGTTAACTGTCCGAAGGCTACAGGTAAGGAAAAATGCTTTTGTAATCACTGTGTAAGCAATAATCTACAGAGTGGCAGGGACATCGACGCACAATCTGTTACCATGGATTTAGTACCTGATTCTGGACCCCGTGCGTTGAAAATTTCCGGCAGTTTATCTGATAAAAGTTTTCAACGCAGGGGGTCTAGAATCTTGTACTGAATCCACGGTAACAGGTTTTGAGTCTATATCCCTGCCACCCTGTATATCATTCAATTCACTCGCATAAATGTATTATGGTCTTATTTTGGCAATATTTTATTTCTAACCGACGAGAAAATGGAGAAAGTTTCTCAAGTCGACGTGTAAATTGTTTTACTTTGCAATATTGTGACTGTTTTATGTTTTCGACAACATCTTAAAGTGTGCCATATCATGTTAAGTATCTTATTTCTATCCCAAGAGGAAGTTAAAATTACGAAACCAAAAAATCATTGCTTTATCGAAATTTACGCTTTTGTTCTGTCAACAACTAAGTAATGTCTTCTATTTCTAATTTTGCATATTCAATTTCTTATTTTTTTTGCCATTATTCGCTTTTATTTGACATCCCGTTTTGTTCTACTAACTTCACGTCGTAGAACAAGATTCTGGTTACTCCACAGCGGCGGCGTCCGAACCTCAAACTCCTGCGCAGCCGATCGACTACAACTTCGCGAGGGACGAGATTATGTTGAATGAACTGAGTAATGATCCCATACAGACTGCCATATCGAGGCTTGAGAAGCAACATGAGGAGGATAAACAAGGTAACAGTCAATTTGATAAATAATGAATTTTATTTCTTTACTTATTTTATTAAATCCCAAATATATAAAATGTCCCAGAATTGACGCACACCACCAAACACCCCAATTCGAATATTCTGTTATAATCATAATACATACACAGAATTTTTACTATTATGTATGAAACATTGTTTATTTATCAAATTTGTTATCAAATACTGATTGTGGGGGAAAATTGTGGTCACATTACAAATCTACGCACGCGCACAGTCGCACGCGTTTGTGGGTCTAGCGTAGTGGGTATTTCGTCCGTTTTGGTTTGTTTTGACTGTACAGCGGAAATGTGACTGTAATTTACAAAGTTTTAATTATTTTCGATATAAAAAATTACCTATATTAAAAATTACAGAAATCGGAAACTACTTTCATAATGTGCATTAATTCATTTACACATTGTATAAGCAATATTGTTCAGAATGCTTTTGAAAAACTTTGAAAAGCCATTGAATATGCCAATGTGGAAAGATAAATTAAATAAAGACGTATGAAATAATATAGAAGATTCTTTCTTCTTTATGGGTGCTGGTTTCCGTACTTAGTCCTTCATGTGGACCATTGTCCGTGGGCCATGGCGGCCGTCGGTGGTTATTCCAACCAGCCCACCTCCCTCCAGAAGTTGATAATGTCTCCTGGTCTGCTGAGAACGTCTTTGTAGGATCCGGGTGCCCCGTTTGTTTCCTAATCTGGGTGACGCCCGTGCATTCAAAGAGCACATGCGCAACGGTTTCCTCAGCCTCCATGCAAGCCCTGCACAGAGTACTGTCCGTTATGCCTATTCTGTGGAACTGTTTGTTTAGCGAGCAGTTTCCCGTGATGGTTCCCGTCACCAGGCTCAGGCCGTTCCTGTCCAGACGTAGTAAACGTCTGGTAATATATAGAAGATTTATGTATCTGTTTCTATTTTACAGTGGCGCTAGAGAAACAACGACAAGAGTACGAGCGACAGTTCCAACAGCTGAGAAACATATTGTCACCCTCCACGCCGTACCCGCCGTATGCGTATGACCCTCTCAAACTAGGTAAGTTTTGGAGTGCTTTAAGTCTGTCACTTGAAAAAAAAAACTGACTTAAGCCCACTTGCCCGCCAATCACTAACCACGTTTAGCGATAAACGAGTTTAAAACATAATTGTGTTTCTGTCAAATGTTTGAAGATGACAGAGACAGAATGATGTTTAAAACTCGTTTAGCGCTAAACGTGTTTAGTGATTGGCGGTGCAAGTGGGTCGAAATGTTTAGAGAGAAAATACTATGAACTGGCAACCGAATTTCTTTTATTTCTTCTTTTGATTATCTGTACCCAAACATCGTAAGTGGAACATTTTACATAAAATACTCTAGGTACTCGAGGTAATTTTTAACTAGCGACCCGCCCCTTCTTCGCAAGGTTCTTACGACTTCACAAAACATGAGAATCTCTCAATTAGATGTTAGTTCAATACTAATGTATTATATACATATATCTGGAATCAATTCTCTAAATGATTGTGAAAACCACGTCAAAATCCGTTGCGTAGTTTAGAAGAACAACGCGGTCACACAGACAGACACCAAAAGCGACTTTAATTTATAATATTTATATAAATAGACCTGATGATGTCGTTTATCACAACGAATATCTCTCAAAAAAAAAAAAAAAAATACAAATACTAACAATTAGCGGCTCATATTATTCATAACAGTTCATATTATCCAAGGTATAATATTTTGTTATTGTTTTTCTTTTGACATGTATGTTTATATTTTCATTATTTATTTTTTGAATTTGTTGGTAAGTGATTTTTATTATTATTAGTATAAATGTTTTCGACCTTGTCAAACTTGTACCTACCTAGATATAAAATTAATTATGTGGTCTCCTATAATTGGAGGCGCACACGTGTATTTGTCTCTGTTTATGTTAACATGCATGTAATTGTGTAGCCTCTGTTGGCGATCCAAAGATTAATAAATAAATATATAAATATGTATATTTTTTTTTATGTTTCAGGTAAAATGACAGCGTGCACACCAACAACAGCGGCCCGCGTAGAACGCTGGGCAGCTGAACGTGATGATACATTCAAACGTTCACTCGGACGACTCAAAGCAGACATATTGAGAGCCAACGCGCTGGTACAAGAGGCCAACTTCTTAGCCGAAGAGATGAGGAGGAACACACGTTTCAGTGTCACGCTGCAGATACCGCCGCAGAACCTTAGTCCTAACAGAAAGGTAATGGTAATGATCTTTCTGACTTTACTTTTTTATCTATAAGTATCTGTAAGTATTTATAAGCGCCAACCTAACAAAGAAAATGCCACCTATTCCTCCGTCATTGTTGTTAAAGGTGATGGAAAGACTACTTAAGAGGACAATTCACGAACTGCGATCATAAATTCCTTTCTCATCCAAGTGTGATTATTGTTAAATAGTTGTTGTTTTGTGCTTTCTATGTTTACTTGTCAACTTTTTTTTTTCTAAAAAAGATCTTGCATCTAGAACTTGACCCATGATTTATATGATTTATTTTGATGATCATCTGATCACACTTTTTTTTTTTTTTTTTTGTATGGGAAATCATCAAATGACGTCTCCCGCTCTGAGCGGAGCATAAGGGCGTGTCAGACTCTTACTGACTAAAACCCACCCGTGTTCCTTCAGTTGCCTGTGCGCCAGGGCCACGGTAACTCTTTCGAACAATCCGCAGCCCCGGCAGGCATCGGTCCTATCGGACCCCGTCAATGGTGCTGACATCTCTTTGAGGCGCGCGTGGAACACGTCGCGCCGTCGACCCGGGCCTGGTCCTTACCGGACGGCGAGCTGCCCATTGCTCGCCGTCCGCAAGCCCGCGCCTACGGTGGCCGGGAGTCGGCAATCGACTCCCGACGCCCAGGGTGTCTCCTCCTCCTGCGGCGACTAGGGGCGTGAGGGCGTAGTGATTGCCTCTCCCTCTCGCGCTCCGCCTCCTCCTTCGCGAGCATTACTGCTTCGCAGAAGGAGGTGACGGCTTCCCATTCCCTCTCGCTCCGTACCATGGCCTGAACCAGGGCTGGACGCGAGAGATTGCCGCCGCCGATCGCCGCCACGAGGACACGGCGGTGCTCCGCCCAAGCCGGGCAGACCTCCACCGTATGCTCCACCGTGTCCTCCGGTCGATCCACGCAATGATAACACCCGGGCGTTTCCTCCCGCCATCTGATCACCCTAAAACCCTATCTAGGGTTTTCGCAGTTTACATTATTTTAACGGCTACAGTGCCGCTGACACGCCCCGTGTTTTTGTAAATTTTCTCTCAGGTGCCGCAAACACGCCCCGCGTGTTTTGATACTTTCACATTTTTTTCTTTTAAATTAAGCTGTATTCTGTATTCAAAATCAGTTTAGAATAATTACGGGATTATTTGATGATTTTTGCGGTGGCCCTGGTATAAGAAACAATTTTATATATTGCAAAAAAAAAAAACATTGTGCAGTGCTGCTAACCCGCGCGGCGTGTTTGCCGCGATATGTAAGACTTCATGAAAATAGTGGAGGCAATAAAAGTGTTAACATTTACACAATCGTATCTTCATTGCAGCGCGGCGCCTTTGTATCAGAGCCAGCTATAATGGTGCGTCGTCCCGGGCGGAATGGTCAAATCTGGTCCATGGAGAAGCTGGACAACAAGCTGGTCGACATGCGCGATATGTACGACGACTGGCGCCGCAGGCAGCAACGTGCGGGAGCCGATGACACCGAAGAGGTACGAAACACAAGATTATTCACCAAGGGGATAAAGCACTGTCTTATGCCACAGGTGCTATAAGGAATTCCAGCTCGCCCTAGACGAAGACACTTTTATCCTCGAGGAGAATATGTACCAGTGAAAAGTTATTCTTCAACACTTTAAATTCATATATCTTTGGATAAAGCGATTGCGATAAAACAAAAACTAATTGGTACTCCGAGTTGCGCACAATATTTGTCTGTAAAACTTAACCGCAGCGGCTTCGTACTTTTTTTACGTGATCCGAGCACAACTAAACCGCTCACATCCAAACATACAAAAAATACCAGAAATGGTAGAAATGGCATCTGTTGGTTATCCTTTAACACCCCAACTATTTTATTTGGAAACATGTTCAATGTTTAAGAAAAGAAAGAAGAAAGAAAGAAAAATTGTTTATTCTTCACAAACAAGACACACATTCCAAAAAAATAGACAAAATACATACACTAATAAAAAGTAGCCAAAAGCCTCGTATTCAAACCGTTAAAAGTTTGACAATGTTGTCCATTTCTTGATGTCAGTGCAGATCGGTAGGTATAGAATATATAGAATACATGTTATAAGATATGTTAAAATTTTACCTTTACAGACGGAACCAGCAGAGATGGCCTTAGATCCGTTCTATGAGTCACAAGAGAATCACAACCTGATCGGAGTAGCTAACGTGTTCTTAGAGGCTTTGTTCCACGACGTGACGCTGGACTATCACACGCCCATCATCAGTCAGCAGGGCGAAGTCGCGGGCAGGTTACAGGTATGTTCAACCATTTATATTTTTACTAGCTGCGCTCCGCGGTTTCACCCGCAGCGGTATGAAATATAATTTACGACCTATTCTCAGACCTACCAAATAAATATACACAAAAAAAAAAACATAAAAATCGGTCAAGCCGTTTTAGAGGAGTTCGATAAGAAACACTGTGACACAATTTTTTTATATATTAGATATCCAATACTATACAAAAATAAAACTAGGAAAATAAACTACATAAAAGGAGGCAAGAATACCAGCCTTAGTATTACTTAGTAGCAAAAACTTGTTCAAAAACCCACCTGGTTAATTGCTGTTTAGTTAGCCGAACTATTGTTGTGTCATTTACTATGTGGCTAACAAAATATATTACAGTACAACAATTTTCTTAATGTCCCTCGGGAATCATCGCATTTCCGAATACAAGCGAATGCTAATTTCCATGTATAAAAATTTGAAATCAGAACTAAGTACTTTATTGCGTTGTTACGTCAAAACAAAACAACAAAGTACTTGTTCTGAATTCAAATTATTATACATGATAAATCTAATAATTGTTGGATATGGAAATTAGCATTCGTTTGTATTCTCGAAATGCGATAATTTCCGAGGGACATTAAGAAAATTGTTGTACTGAACATCATTATGCTATCAGTCGGATTTAAAGCTTCATTGGGTAATAATAATAATGGCTTCTGTAAGCTCTTGTGGGCGGTTTCTATAAGAAGTGCAGTTCAGAATTTAATAGTTTGTTTTTTTTTTTCAGGTTGAGATAAGTCGCGTTGCGGGGCAGTTTCCTCAAGACAGAATTTGTGAAGCAGCCTCAGACAGTTCTGGTGATATGAGAGACGATGATGATCCTGTTGATTCTGCAACGCAACAAGTAAACAAACATTATTGTATCATGTTCTTTTACTGAATTAGAATACATGTTTAAGTTACTTCAAAAAATCTAAAATTTATTTCATAGCTTTTGTTTATATATCACCCTGTTTACTTATCAGATTTGGTGACCGTACACACAAACCGGTTTATAGAGACTTTTATGTCAAGTGATCAGATTTTTTTATTAATTACTAGCTTCTGCTCGTGACTTTGTTCGCGTGAAATTTCTCGTTTTTAACATAAAATATATCCTAAAGATGTGTCCCGTTACTTCGTTTTCGCTTAGCGTTCTTTCTGACTTTTTAATTTTTCTCGGCTCCTTAGGGTGGTATTGTATAAGCTTCTTAAAGAATTGGGTTATCAACGGCAAAAATATATTTTTTCAAATCCGGCGGGCAGTTCCAGAGATTAGGGTGTTCAAATAAACTCTTGAGCTTTATTATTAGTATAGATATATCAAAATTAAAAAAATAAACAAAAATGTTAAAAAGCAATTGACTTAAAAAAAGTCATAATTTAATTTGACTGCCCATATACATAATGTGCAAAAACTCTACTGCCATGAAACGCCAGTCATCATAAAACCTATCTTCCGCAGGTGACAATCCGCGTCGCCATCAAGCAGGCCACGGGCCTGCCGCCGTCGCTGTCGCACTTCGTGTTCTGCCAGTACTCCGTGTTCGGCGGCGGCGGCGCGGGCGAGCCCGTCGTGGTGCCGCCCGTGGTGAGCGCCGACACGCCGCCCGCGCCGCCCGCGCAGCCCGCCTCGCCGCGCCACCAGTCGCTCGTCACCTTCCGGTTCGATCACAAGAAGGACTTCACTATACCATTGACGGAAGAGTTCATTGAGCACTGTGCGGGTGAGTGCGATTTGTACAACTGAAACAATTACACTTCAAAACGTACCTTCACACAGAACCACTCGCACTGCTTCAACAACAGCTGTTCTTAAACATTGTAAAGAAAGAAAATACATTTCTTTGCGGTAAACATGACGCAAAGAAAAAACACGCAACACAAAATAGAACAAGTTGGGGAAAATATGCGTCACATTCACGCAAAACACACACACACATACACACCCCCTCATACACACACACACACATACTGCTGTGTACTGATACCAGCAACATGCAGTGTTTTCATTTAAAACAAAAAAAGTTACGCAACATTTGTTAAACCATGAATGCTAGGCTTAACCATCTTTAATGTTGCTACAGTTAACAACATCACTGTACTTTTAGATTTATTCATATATTTTTATTCTAATATTTCTAAATTATGCAAAATTTACACTAAATACTCATCTGGACACACAAGAATTTGATTCTAAAACTACTTTTTATCTTACAGAGGGTGCCCTATCAATCGAAGTCTGGGGCCATCGTTCAGCCGGGTTCAGTCGTGCGCGCGGCAACTGGGAAGTAGAACAACAACAACTAGCTAAAGCGCGCTCGTTGGCCGACCGGTGGACGGAACTCACGCGCAAGATTGAACTGTGGGTCGAGATACACGAGCTGAATGATAATGGAGAATATGCACCTGTTGAAGTAAGTACTTTTTTTAATGGAAAGAAGTTCTCTGGTACAAATCGTCACGTAACGAAAAAACGTGCCCCCTCTATGCGACTTTTTCTCACAAACAGAGAGAGAGAGTTTTTTTTTAGTTTTCGAGGGTGCTAAAGCCAATAGTGAAGTCAAAATTAAAATCCAAAATAGCGGCTGCTTTTTTTTGTCATTGGTGTCGTTTTCATGGTTTTCGAGGGTTCTTAAGCCTATCGGCTTGATCGCTTGAAAGAACTTGGCTCTCATTTTGACCTCACGACAGTGAGGTCAAAATGAAAATCCAAGTTCTTTTTTAGTGATGGGTGTCGTTTTTGTGGTTTTCGATGCTAGATGGCTCTGTATTAAAAATGCGTATTAAATCCACACACTATCTCTGTCCCTTCTATACAGGGTGGATTTTTGAGATGAGGCAGTAAGGGCACGTACCTTAACCGCTGGAGCTACAGGAAAATGGTCTTAGAAGATCTGCATTCACAGTTTTGAAAAAATATTACAGTCTAAGAAAATGTGTAATTTTTACAAAAAAATTTTTTGTTGCCCTTTGATCCTGTTTCTTATAAGGATTAAAAAACTTTATGGACCAACTGAGGTTTGAGTACTAGAAAAATCAGAAATCGCAAAAAAGTTGTCCCATACGTTTCGTAGAGAATGAGCATCCATATTATTTTTTATCATAGATACGACTGATTGCTGCAACGCATCTGGCCGAAAATAAAGAAATAATATTTATTATATTATACAATCCAATGTTACTTATAGGACGTTTTTGGCTAACAAACTGCGCACGCACTGAGTTCTATTCATATATGATTTTGAAATCTTTATTTGTTTTGTGATGAAACCGAGTTGAGACGAAACGGGCGGGAAAATACAATTTTGAGATTTCTTGGTATTTTTTTGTCGTTAGAAGAAATAAGAGTGTTCTTTATTCAATTAATCTTTATCTGCAGGTGATCCAACGCAACGACGTGTGGACGGGCGGCGTGTACCAGGTGCGTCAGGGTCAACAGCGGCGCATCGCGGTGCGAGTTCGGCCGGCGCTTAATTCCGGCACGTTGCCGCTCGTGTGCCAGCAGATACTCAGCGTTGAAGTCGGTTCTGTTAGCGTTAGGTATGTACGACATGACACACAATAGTACACAGACATACATTGGAAATATGTATGCCTTTTCGGAGACAACAAAACGTGAAGTCCTTTCATACGTTCGGGTCTTGATACACACAGCCGCAGTCTTTAATACCTTCAGATGGATTTCCGTCTTCAACATCTAGTCTGTCCCTGTAATTATGCGGATCGATCTACCGGGATATCCTCTCACGGATATAGTGTAGGTACACATTTATTAAACACCAAAACATAAAATATTCCATCAATTCTAATAACTAAATTATATTTTGAATGCCGTGTAACGTACCAAGGGATCGTGTACCGGTTGTGCAAGCGCAGCTCAAGGTTTAACTAAACGCATATTCAGTTTAAATTCGATAATATGGCTCAAACACTGTACATTGTTTGAGCCGTATTATCGAATTTTAACTATTGAGTCATAAAGATGCAAAGGTAGCAACATCCAGATAAAATAAATATGGCGAAAACCAATATTTTTGGTTTCAAAGCGGTGCACTTACTATTGGATATTGCTGTTTTTGCTGCGAACCTATAATTTCAACGGTTATTTTAAATGACATAGTGCTGATTTTGTTAAAAAACTTATTAAGTCAAATAATGAAGTTGATTTGACACTGACAGAATGCATTCAAATCTGCTATCATTGAAAAATGTGATGTTGCTGCATTTGCATCTAAACGACTCAATTACCAAGTCTTTCCAGAATGTTTGCTGGTCTCACATCATGATACCGTAAAGGCTGTACCGATACATTATTTCTAAACTTTAATTATTTGTTTATCGTTCAGGTCACGTCTACAAATGCCACTAGACTCCTATCAAGACGAAGACTTAGCGGTGCTACGGGAAAGGTGGAGTGACGCACTGTTTCGTAGACGGCAACATTTACACGCACAGTTACAGGTAAAACTTTACGTTATGAAAACAACTTTAAAATAAATCAATCATCAGACTAATCTTATTTGCGCCAAAAAAAGCAGGTTTCTTCCCATTTCAGGACAACATAAATAATAATAATATTCTTCATTTTTGGACAGCAATGATCCTGCGTGTTAGTAAACAATATTATAACTTATTACTAGTGTTAGTTGTTAAAATACAATACAGAACAAGACAGTATAAATAGTATTGTGAAAAGGACATTCACCCCAAATTAATAATAATAATTGATTTATTTGTCAGATAACATAATCCATTATGGTTAGTAACAACAGCGGGGTAATTACGTAACACAGTAACAGTAGGAATGGGTTTCATTTTGACAGTTCAACAACATTCATTGCATTATTTACGTTAATGAGCAGACAAATTTTTCGAACATAAGAAGCAATGGATTAGCAATAGGCTTCAAAATGATTCAGATTGTGATAGATAGTGTGTTACGCATTTAGGGGGCAGGAGCTTATAAACTATGTTAGTAGGTAAAGAATTTAAATATAAATAACAATTAGAACATTTTATTTTACTGTTCTAACCACGATGTTTACCCAGAGCGAGTGTATCGGAAACTGATAATTACACGAAAGTATCCTCAGAATGTCTAGTGCGTTGTTTAATGTTTAGTGACCATTCTTCTCACAAAACATTTAATAATCGGAGAGTAGATACTCTCCGCCATAGTTTTTAGAATGCTGTTGCCACTTGCCCGCAACCTTGACAACAGCGACGCGGTTTTCTTGTTTTGTTGGTGTTTTACATAATTATGTATATATAAAATATTGTAAGCCATTTTAAAAGAGTAACTATTGAGTTTCTTGCCCATTCTTCTCCGTATCAAACAATCTTTTGGAAAAAAAAGCAAACTAAACTCATGAATGAACATGAAATGGAATGGACGAAATGTAAAATTCAGTGTAGGGACCAGCTATGGTCGCGCCCCTGGTTCAGGCCATGGTACGGAGCGAGAGGGAATGGGAAACCGTCACCTCCTTCTGCGAAGCAGTAATGCTCGCGAAGGAGGAGGCGGAGCGCGAGAGGGAGAGGCAATCACTGCGCCCTCGCGCCCCTAGTCGCCGCAGGAGGAGACACCCTGGGCGTCGGGAGTCGATTGCCGACTCCCGGCCACCGTAGGCGCGGGCTTGCGGACGGCGAGCAATGGGCAGCTCGCCGCCCGGTAAGGACCAGGCCCGGGTCGACGGCGCGTCGTGTTCCACGCGCGCCTCAAAGAGATGTCAGCAAAATTGACGGGGTCCGATAGGACCGATGCCTGCCGGGGCTGCGGATTGTTCGAAAGAGTTACCGTGGCCCTGGCGCACAGGCAACTGAAGGAACACGGGTGGGTTTTAATCAGTAAGAGTCTGACACGCCCTTCCGCTCCGCCCAGAGCGGGAGAGGTCATTTGATGACTTCCCACCAAAAAAAAGCTGTGGTCGCGCCATCTACAATTAGTTTTGACCGGCCTTCCCCATTTTATTTTCATGTAAATGATGACATTCAAAAGTGTCTTTTAAGTGCCTAATTGAAAGAAATGATTTGAAACAGCAAATTTAGGCCCAAACTTAATTTTCTTAGTATTAAATTTGATAGCAGTTCTAATCAAAAGTAAGCTTTTTGTAATTAAAATGCTTTAATTATTTATTGATGATTTTATGTTTATTTTTTTGCACAGAAACTGGTGAACATGTCTCCGGCAATGAAGAATGATCGTGACAACGAACGAGAACAATCCCTCGTTGAACAGTGGGTCTCACTCACCGAGGAGAGAAACGCCGTGAGTAGAATATTTCTTTGCATATTATTAATGATAATCATAGTCGACTGTTTTCGTCCCTTCTACAAAAGTACCCGTTACTTCATCTTGGGTAGTAAATGTACTGACAGGACAGTTTCGCGAAATCTGTGTGGTTCTTTCCCCAAAAGACCATCTCAGACTTTAATCTGCATGGTATTCATATGGTCAGACCAAGATTATGTCTGGACTTTAAAGAGACCGTGACCTCTGAGTTTGTTTCGGTCTTTCTTTTCAGAGTAGTCGGATAGGAAACACAGAATTCATCCAGTTTTAAAACATAATTTATTTTTGACGTGTATAAGTTTTTGAACCAATTTACAGAAATAAATATCATTTGCCATCATTTATCATGTATTCCAGTTTTTACACAAAAATATCTCCGCAAGTGGCATTTTGTCAGTATGATCATGTTGGTTGGTGCAGTTTAACTCAATAGCCCCCCCCCCCCCCCCCGCAGGTGCTGGTCCCGAGCCCCGGCAGCCCCATCCCGGGCGCGCCGGCCGCCTGGTTGCCGCCGCTAGGCATGGAACAACACATACCTGTGCTGTTTCTAGATCTCAACGGTAAGTTGCTATAACATTTATTTATTGGTGGTCTTTATTAAACAGTTAATAGGGTATTTGATTGTATTTTTTTTTAGATAATTACCTAAAAAAAATTACAATTGTTGTATTGAAGTTGTATGTGTCTAAAGTCTATGCTAAACAGAGACAGCACTGCTGCAATCTGACGTCACAATCACAACACAAGAACGCCATAGTAAAGTAGCGGCCTTACAGTACAATGATAGTTTTGGTGACAAAAATAGAAGAATAATTTCAAAAGCATGTAACTTATCCATTTTTCCACCGATTTTCGTTATTTTCGCAAATCGTCTTTTTTGGTAACATCTTTAAAATAAATATTATTTGATGTATATTTTTGGTAGTAGTCAAATACCCTATTGTATGAATTGCCAGTTTCAAAATTCAAATTCAAATTTAAATTATTTATTGCGAACTAAGTGTACAGAATTTTGAGGGTGTTAACAATAGGTAGGCTCTTAGAACTTCGTTGCCTGTTAAGGCATTGCAATTTAAATACATACTCTATATTTAGTACAGTAAAATAAAGGAGTCAGTTGAGGTACTCAAACACTTTCAAGATATCTGAAGGAGTTATATTAATTTAACACTTGTCAACCTCGTGCCCTAATCCCAATTCATTGTTTTATGGTAGGCTCAGCATGATATTTTTTTTCCTACATGTTTATCAGCCGCCATCTCCGTGTTCATTCCTAGCCATAATTATCTTCTTTTAGAAAATCCACCCATATTTCGTGTTTTCTACCTCTCACAGGAGACATCCAATCCATATTTATACTTGGTATTTTTTTCGCCAAAGATCCTTATTAATTAAACAAAAAAACTTACCTGTTGTTAACAGCGGACGACCTAACCACGCACCCGAGCGGTGAAGAGGTCACAGTAGCGGGTCTACACTCGATCCTACCAAAGGAACACGGCAACAAGTTCTACGAGCTACAATTACTGCATCATCATGATAAGGACGTGTCTGCGGTGGCTTCCTGGGATTCGTCTATACACGACTCACAGTACCTCAACCGGATCACTGAAGGTAAATATGGCGTCTTTGTTGTGATATAACTGGTGACGGATACTGGGCTTGTAGAGATCGGTAGATATTGTGATACTGACTGTGCGAATAAATAAGTTTCCTGTACCAATTCTATAAGTTTTTATTTGTGGTATTTCAGCAAACGAACGAGTCTACCTGATACTGAAGACAACAGTGCGTCTGTCGCACCCTGCCCCCATGGATCTCATACTTAGGAAACGATTAGGATTAAACATTTACAAGCGACAGAGCTTCACCGACCGGATACGGAAGAAGATAGTCAGGTAAGTCGTCAACCAGCTGGTGTCTTTTGCTTTCTTTCTTATCTGTTGTAATGGGTGGTAGAGTTAAAAATGGGTTAGTTAAAAAAAAAGTTGGTGCGCCTGCGCATATCTATTCAGCTTAAGCGGTAAAGGGGTTGTGCTCGTAAATTATTGGTGGTGGGTTAAAATAATGTAGATAAGCATGATTAATTTGACCATTCAAATATTTGAAATAAGTACGAAGTAACTTATTAACCGTTTGTTCTTTCCAATTAAATTTTTCTTAACATTTTGTTTGGTATAAGATGACTTTTAAATTCTTCTTCTAAGTCTCTTTAATGCGAAGAATAATGGGTTTCCTTTGTGGATGGGTGCAAGAATAATTAATTGTTGCCACCAATCACTCTTTTTCTTTTAGACTTGCCTCATTATAACCTCACCTTGACTAAAGTTTCAAAAATATCTACTCTTTCTTCTTCTGCCTACCATACAATATCAATCACCTAAACAAGTTGACATACGTAATATACAAATCTGTTAGTTATTACGTCGACAGGACGGACCAGCTGACCCACACGGGTGTGACGTACGAGGTCGTCTCCAACATACCGAAAGCTTCCGAGGAGTTGGAGGAACGAGAGAGTTTGGCGCAGATTGCTGCGACTGGGGAGGAAGCTAGTGCGGCTGATGGGGAGACTTATATCGGTAAGGAATATAAACATTACAACTTGGTCTCTGGCTCTCGACAGCTTGAATGATTTTGGGGGGTCCTAAACCCGTGACCCTCCCCCGCCCTCCATGGGACCGTGCTTGAAATCTACATCAAAGCTTTGTAATGGACGGCCCTAAAAGCACTTCTCTTTGTTTCCGCGCCTAGTGATACATTTTTATTCTTATATGATTTAGTGTTATGGGTGGAATGCATTATAATAATAATCATTTTTATTTCAGGAAATTATTCCCATACTAAGCACTACAAAATACAAATTACATAGAAATATACTTATGGATTCATTAGACAAAAATGTTTATATTACACATTAAAATTAAAACATTACACATTAAAATCGTTGCATTCAAAATAAAAAAATAAAATGATATTATAGTTAGTTGCAAATTATTAAGGGTAAGGTACCTGCAGTAAATAAGAGCCGGTATGATTAAAACTTAAATATTGAAATAAATAGGTGAAGTTGTAATAAAAATCAGAAATATTATCGAACATTATTTATTTGAGATCTTAAAAAAATGCCTATATGGCTAGGTTTAGTTAGGTATTCCATTCCGAAACCACTCCGAATTCTAAAACTAAACTCAATATTAGACGTTCTTTAAGTATTTCTGTCGCTACAATACACGTTGAGTGTGACTGCATGAGACAGCAGTGATTTAAAATCGAGTGCGTGTGCAAATTTGGCCTTAAAGGGTTACAATATCTTCTGCCTGTATACAAATATTAGCCTGCCTTAAGAGAAATGCTTTGTTGAGCAAAGCAACTAGTTCGACAACAAAAAATAAACATCAATTTTTATCGCCGGTAATTATTGCTATGAATCGACATAATTATCATTCATCCAGTTTGATTTTATTGGTACTAAAATTCGACCAAACACAGAATAATCAGTAGTCCCATACATTTGTGTCGAGTAGGTATGTAGAGTCAGCAAAAGAAATGAGTATTCAGGGTCGCCGGATTTACTTAGTTAGTTTTAATGTTTTCGAATGAAATTTAACTTTATTTTATTCGAAAACATTCATCGGTTTCTTATTAAACTTCAACTATATCCGGCGACCCTGCATATTTATCTCTTTTGCTGACTGTACGTTTTAAATTATTTTTGATAATGTTTTCGCGATTACGATGTTGGTCTCACGGAGAAAGTAGTCCAGTTTGATGGTCTGTACCACGACCTTAAATTTGACGACACCTTTCTGAAAACATCATGCTGTATATTCATGTCATATACCTCACTTTTGCAGAAAAATACACGCGAGGCGTAAGCGCAGTAGAGAGCATACTGACGCTCGACCGATTACGTCAGAGCGTCGCCGTCAAAGAGCTAGAGCAGGCGCGCGGACAACCTATCACCATGCGCAAGACTGCCTCCGTGCCCAACTTCTCACAGGTACAAGCACTGCTAGTTTATGTTGGTTTAGAAACAACGATATATGTGTACTATGTATTAGACAACTATAGGCAAAAAAGATGAAAATATTGTTTAAAAATCATATGGAAAGTTAAAAGGAGCTATTGACGGAAGCAAATTACACGAATAAAACAACTGAAAGCTTAATAACCTTTTGCGAAATGCACTTTCATAGATTAAAAGAATGCCTTATTCTTATAGGTATTCTGAGTTGAATTATGTGAGTTGGTGCATTTTGCAAGATTTCTAGAATGTTTTTTGTTCTTTGCGGTCGTCAACATTTTGATGTCAATAGTACGTAGTACAGAGATATCGTCAAAATATAACACAGTTTTATATAGACACGTGCAGTCGAAGCTAGTTAAGCACGTAGGTACACGCCAGATAGACTTGAATAATGCACATGAAGTAAAAACTATGAGGTAATTATGAGCCAAAGTATTGTACGAAAGTGAGTTATAATAGGGCCAAGCTGCTAACTACAAGCGTCTTACATTCCAGCGACTTACACTATTAAATGATGGATTCGAAAAATAAAACATTTATCTCAAGCTATGAATGACTGTCTGCCAGGGTCGCGGGTTTGTCCGAAAGGGTTACCGTGGCCCTGGCGCACAGGCAACTGAAGGAACACGGGTGGGTTTTAGTCAGTACGAGTCTGACACGCCCTTCCGCTCTGCCCAGAACGAGAGAAGTTACTTGATGATTTCCCACCCAAAAACAAAAACCTATGAATGTCGATTGTCGATGGTATATAAGACGCTTCCAATAAAAACATTATGATAACGTTACGAATTTCCAGGCGCGATTTCTTCTATCTGTAAGTTAATTTGTTCTATAGATGTTGTAAAGCTTTGAAGCCGATTAAACACAATATTAACGAACACTATTAATAAAAAGTTGATGTCGCCATTAACACACGAAAGTACAGTTATGTAAGTCACGATGTAAATAAACATAACACATTAGGAATTAGGCAATATAGTATAGAATCGGTTGCTATTCAGGGAACTTGATAACTGTAATATGCCATGGAATATATTGCTATGAAAAGAGCCTCGTTAGAGAAGTGCTTGATCTTACGTCACTTTATCAAGAATTTGAAAGTTGATTTCATTTATTGTGGGAAACCATAAAACTAACAATTTCCTAATAAGGGCGCCATCAAATTACCTGCAATCAATCACGCGATATCAGCGCGGTCGTCGCATCGGTCCATTCGATAATGTTGTTCATTCGATTTCACAATGGCGGCTAGTGGAAGATAAAACTGCCAAACTTAGCCGCATGGTGCGCCACTAGCAGCTTTAGTAAATATAAAATATGGCCGCTATAATTTCAATACTAATGATAAAAAGATAATATTATGATAATTATCATAGAATAATTTTCGTTCATATATTATATTAATTTAAGTTTTACAAAAAAAATGTGTAATTATATATTGTGATTTTTTTTAAAATAAATAATATAACAAATAGAGACAATGTTGACATCATTTTTGTTTACTGAATGTGCTAGTGGCGCCCTCTGCGCCTACTTTTGCGTAATATTCCCTATTTGAACTGCCTTAATACTTGCTTCGGTTACCAAGGATCTAGATGACAAGAACATAATATTTTTTAAATTCTCGTTGACAACTGCCCATGGCTCTTGTTTGTTAACACCCCCTACAAACAAGAAAAACTAGCCTGTAAATGTGGCGTAAAGCCTCAAAATGGCGCCCAATAACACTCAACCCTGAACACCAACCGACTCTCTAGCAGTGTGTACGCTTGCTAACCTATGTGTTGTCGCTACGCACCGGCCGCAGCTGTCGCAGGCGCTCGAGAGCGTCGCCAAGAACGGAAACAACGTGAGTCAACAGCATGGCCGAAACACACGCATTTTTTACTTAGTTCCATTCTTTTTCACAAGCCAATTTTGATCTTATGCTGCACGGTGTAAAGTTCTAATTGAATAGTGTCATTTAGTTTTATAAGGGCCTGTTTTTTAAAACCCTATTGAGACTTTATGTTGCACTGTTTAAGGTTCAACTTTGTTCTCCCTTCTGGTTTCACAAGACAAGAGATCTTATGTTGTATGGTATAAGGTTCTAGTTCATTAGTTTCATTTTAATTGTGCGTTCCTGTTTTCACAAGCCATTGATGTTCTTATAAGGTCTTATTTTCAAAAGCCAATTGAGACTTTCTCTTGCACGGTATAAGGTTCTAATTAGATTTGATGTCAGTTTATATTATGTTCCGATGTCAGCTATGAGAAATATTTAAGCCAGTTTGCACTTTATGTTGTTTGACACAAAGTTCTGATGTCATAAAAGTAGTTAAAATCGAATCAATTCGATGTTCATCTTTTGACAATTATAATTATCAAGTGTGTTGTAAAAATTACATTAAAAATGTTCGATTCTTTATTCTGGCGAGCAATGATGAACTTATAAATTACATATGAGGTATTTTAACTCGAACTCGAGCTGTAACATCGTTGAATGCCTCAATAAGTAAAACAGCAATAAAAATATTGATTCCAATATATCCATATTTTCACCTTTTAATTTTTGTAATTTTTTTAAATTTATTGGCAATGGATTTATTTAAGCTGTTCACATTTTTTTCACGTAGTTAGTTCACGTGCATTTAGTTTTCCATAGCATCTATAAAATTATTTTCTAAATAATATTCATTGTAAGCTAACCATATTCAGTAAAACTGTCAGCATTAGATACTTTTTTTTTTAAATTTTGTTGTTAAATTTAATAGTACCTGACAATTTCAAACTTGTGTTCTGTACCCAATCGTAAGATTTTTTATCTAAGCTTTCAATGTTAATAAGCTTAATGTGTTCCATATATCAGGCAAATATTTGTTATCTCTCGTTTGTCTATGTTGCTTTCGAATTACCCCACAAGTTACTAATCTCTGTGTCCGTATGAGGCGTTAATATCACCAAACATTCTCCAGCTTATGCGCCTGGACTCGTCGTTCGAGTCACTGGCTGGGCTGGCATCAAACCGCGCCGGCAGTATGGCCGACCTAGCCGACGAAACGCCGCGTCGCTCCGTGCACCGCCACTCCTACGCAGCCCCGTCACACAACGACCCCGAAATACCAACACCTACCAAACCTTTCGGACTCGGTAAGTTACAAACTACAAAAAAACCTGATAAATTCGTTCATGTTGTGAACTAAAATATATATTTTTTACAGTACAACACACTCCTATTTCCGATACATTAATTCTTTACCACTCATAAACATTGTCATGCTAACAGTTTTAAATATAATTTCTAATAAAAAAAAAAACGTTATTTGCAGTATCTGCACCATGTGCATACAAATAGCGCATCTAACTATGTTATAGGCTTACATCAACTTGTAAACAGTATTTTAGACAAACAATATAATTTTTAGTGCATTTCAGTAGAATAGGTAACATTAAATTTGATTTAGTATGTACAGATATCGATGCACGATAGACAGTCTAGAATAGTATTCTATTTGGAGTTAATAGTTACATTTAATACGAAAGTTATCAAAAGAAATATCAGGCGATTCATGTTCACAAAATCGTCGCGACGACAGTACCAAAACATCCATTCTTCATGATCTCACTATTACATTATTTTATTTTCCAATTGCTTTGTGGCAACGCTATGGCTCAAACAACTTCCCTTTCTGTCTTAACCCCTACTTACTTCTTCCACTGTCATGTTCTTTGATGTGACTTGTTGTAAGTTTACTAATATTTCTTCTATTATCCATCTTTTTCTTTGAGATATTTTTGAATGCGAATGGAGTCGAATACCCCAATTTTTGTAAACCTATTTCGATGTTATCTAAAATATTGAATGCTTTTCTAACATATTTTTCTTTAATTATTTTTAAATTTGATCTAAATTTGCACGTTTTATTGGGCTCCATTACAATAGATCTTAAAGAACAAGGTTGAATAGGACCACAAAAATGATTCCCAGACTCTGAAACTAACGTTATATTTTCTGTATCTTAACCCCCGCTACCTTCAGGCTCGTTCCTATCAGGTAAACAGAGAAAACAATATGGTATTAAATCGGAATGGCAACTGTATTGCGAAATTATTAGACGAATGCAACCGAACGATTAAAAACTAAATAGATGTGTTGTGATCATTGTTACTCATAAGAAATTTTTGTTTGTATGTTACCCATTGATTGGCTGTAAAAAATCATCTGAAACTATTGGCATATCGAAATTGAGTGAGAACAAATACGATGCTGAGTTCATTTTGATAAAATTAGACCCTGTATTGGCTATTAGACGAAAGCAAGCTTCGAGCATCAGGCTTCTGTCGTTGTGTTGACTGTCTGTTTGTTTGCGTGTCTCTTTCATTTGCATGAACCAGCATGACCTGTGATTTTTCCTCTCCTTCCCACTTCCTCTACGTTGATCTATTTGCTGTGGATTCGGAAAACGAACGACGCTTTCAGTTTAGACAACGAATACTGCTTATACGTGTTAGGGTTCTGTAATATCAGCCAAATACTGATAATTGTACATTTAATCAATTGTGCGATGCGTAAAAACTTGAAAAGCAGTCCTATCTTTGTATTTGTAGTTATGTATAGTAGTGATAGACCAATGAAATTGAATGTAGGTTTGTGTGTGTTAGGTGAAACTGTGCATGTATTGTAGACAAATATTTGAAGAAGTTTACCTCGTGGATAGATATTATAAGACGCATGTGCTAGACAATAAACTTTGTAAAATGTAGGTTTGATATTTCGTACCCTTTAATTTAGAAATGATTTAGATATATTGTGTGTAAGTGACATTTTTTTCTCTTTAAAGCTATGTACAGAATCTAGAAATGTTTCTGTAATAAATACGAAGTGGCGCGGGTTTAATCACATTAAATTATACCACTTTACTACATGGTATATTTAGACGATACACAAAATTTGAAAGAAATCCATTCACAAAAAAAAAATCTGCTGTTCTATACATTTTGTCGTGCCACGTGAAACAAAATTTAAGGAACACCAGTTTTTTTTTGTGAATGGATTTCATTCAAATTGTGTATACCGTCTAACTATACCATGTAGTATACGTGGTATCATTTAATGTGATTAGGTCCGCGTTACTTTGTATACCAGAATAATGAATTTTGACTACAGGCAAAATATTGTAAAGTAGTTTAACAATAGATTTACAATATTAGAAAAGAAAAACCTCAATTTAGCTTCTAAGTTCGGAGCCAAATTGTGTAAATATTGTCCCTAATTTTATATGCCAAATATAATTATTGTAATAGTCCCTTCATTTCCTCTAAGTTTAAGACGAGAAATTATGTATTAGATATTAACTTAACTTATAGTCCTGTAAATTTTACTAAGAATTTAGAACTGTTATTCCGTAAGGTTTCCCAAAATGTGTGTGTTGTGTTAAAGGTTTGTATTGACGAAGACATTGATATTTTCATTGCAGCCCGGCCCACGTTCCTAAACTTGAATTTGAACCTGAACTCTCTGCGACTGCAGACGCCAAACAAGTGTACGTCCAGTTATTAAGTCGTAGAATCACTAGTCTCGCTTGTTTTTTGACGGTTTTCTTTACATGTTTGTATTATTTCTAAAGCTCATTGTATAATCTTTTCAGTGTATGGGTTTGAAACATGATTTACATAGCATGTATTCGGATGTTATGAACGAAATTTTACCGCTAACATTTTTTGAGATCTCGATCGCTAGTCATAAGTCAGTATGCATGAGATCAATCCGTTGAAAAAAAGCTAGCATACTTTCATCCATGTATATTTACGTGCCTAATGTTATTTCTGAATTGCGCATATCTACACTGATTCAAAATATAATGACAACCAAATGTCAATCCCTAGAGGAAGACCATTTTATATTGAGAGCCCTCCGTGTGTCCGGGAACACTTGAAACCGTTGGTTCCGGTTCATAAGAACATGTAAACGTAATTAATACTGCTACAGACTTGAGGGTAGTCAGAAGCTCTAGTGTTTAAGCTATATAAAAACATAATTAAATCCCAGTAATTGGGTTGCGGAAGTCGATGACAAAAGTTCTGCGTAAAATAAAAATTGCTGCCCCTCTATTGGGATTAAAGTTCACCACGATATTGTTGTAAAAGGATAAGACATATGATATTGCACATATCTACACTGAAAAGAAACTAGGCCTCGTTAAGTGTTAAACATAGTTTTAATTTTTATTTATTTGCTACATCTCATAGTGAGCTAGTTAGTTCGTATAGTGAAAACATTGGCATGACTCAATCATTGTACAATTTCAAGCATGGAAGCGTTCATTTAAACGATGTTATTTATGTTAAACTTAACTCATTCATGGTTTGTTAATCATTTTATTAGTTAAGCTGTTACTTTCTTTAGAATAAGCTAGGCACTTCGCTATCTGGTAAAATGCTAAAGGAATTGCACAGTTGTTAATTATTTGACTCTATTTGATAATATTGAAAAGCAAGCTGTATAACTTGACTACACTGTTTCCTATTGGCGCCCAAATGGGACCATTTTTTTTTGTCTTTATACTAACTTATTTCTTGAACACAAACTATTTTACTTGAAGTATTACTATTAAAACTTATTTATCACATCTCTTTACACATATCATATTTTAAGAGTTTATTATAGAAATAATTAAGAATTTGAATTTCACCATCACTTTTGTTATTTAAAGTATTTTTGAACTTAACATGAAAATAACTCAAAAGTTCGACTTTAATTTTATCAGGTTGACCATTTACCTATTACAAGGAGACAGTCGATTATATTTATTTTTAGTACACAATAATAAATGGGTATATAATGTTGCAGCATCTCCAGCAAGTGGCAAGCTTGGGTTACGCATGACTACGCTTCACGAAGAGCCGGGAAGGCGAAACGATGAGGACTCACATTCTGAGCCTGAATCGGCACCCGTTGATGAACTAACAACGCCACGATCACATGTAAGTAACAACGACTTGACTGTACTTTCAACTCCGAGCTAGTTATAATTTAACTCTCATTTGAGCGTTGCATCTGTAGTATTGTTCCATTACTTCGCAAAAAGTTAAAAAGCTGATCTTAAAAATAACATATTTTAAATAAAATGGTTTTGTGTTTTGTTAACTTAATTGAGATGACGATATTTTGGTAGAAACTTCAGAATGATTACTAATTTTGACTTCTCCTGTAATCCTACCTAACCTAAAAAAAATAGATAAGTAACGCTTGTAACGGTACTCACCGTTACAAGTTACAAAAAAATTTATATAAATAATGGTTTACCATATTTTTTTACCTGGTTATACGAGCCAGGAAACCCTTAATACAAATAATATGTATTTTGTATCAACAGCGCACGCGCAGCCGCGCCACTTCCCGTGGTTTTTTGCCGACATCGAAGACGCTAGACTCGCTACATGAGCTGGCGTGCGAACGGGTTCCCAACAAGAACTCGCCCTCAATATCATCCAGCGGTTATGGTAAGTAAAGAAAGGTGTTACACAAACAGTAACAGGTTACTAAGAGAGTATAATAGCGGTTTGACCTGCCTTTATAAAAACTAGTTGTAATATTGTATGTTTATTTAAAAAGGAAACGAATGACGATGACCGATGACGATGTATGAACGTAAAAGAGGCAAAAGGAGTACGTAAGGATCGTGGCAGGTGGCGTACTGTAGTTTTTGCCTACTCTCATGGGAAGAAGGCGTGAGTTTATGTATGAGTATGTATATATGTATTTCAAAAGAGTAGCCGTGGAGTTCTTCTCGACTATTCCATAGGAAACGAACAATTTGGAACCGAGCACCTAACTTCTGACGTTTCATAAGTGACCCTGTGAATTTGTATTGGAAAGAGGACATCAGCGTTTTTGTTGCCACCTATCCTTAAGATTCATTTAACTGATAGGGTCTATCCGGACGTGATATAGAAACTTATTAACTTGACTGATGAAATTAAAGTCTTCGGTTACTTTTGGAAACACACAATTTTATTGGAATTGTAACCGTAGTATGACTTGACGAGTTTTATCTTTCAGATTTATTCTTTGCCCGTTAATTTATTCATAAGTCAAGTAACACACGATCTTTTTCCCACCCTCCAGGTTCACAAGCAGTGTCATCAACAAATCTGACGAACGACGACACCCTCTCAATCCGAAGCATGTCAGTCGACGAAACACCGGACTTCGACAAAACAATGGACTACACCCACCTCAGTAGAACCAAGAACTCTATGGCAGGCCTCCGGAACGAAATCACTGAACTACGGAACGATATCAATGACTTGAAACACGATATCGTCGAATCAAAACATGAGCTCGACGATTCTTTATTCGAAAAAGCGAAAACGCCAGTACTAACACCGGGGTCAAGAAACCGTATTAATCCGTTCTTAAGGGATTGTGAGGAGGCAGCCAAAGAGGAAGAGTGTAAAGATCAGATGGTAGATCCGTTGGGAGCGATTCCTGTTAAGAGTGCTGTGTTGACCAGTAGTAAGAGCGTTGATAATACGCAAGTGAATGGGGATACGACGCATGAGCCAAATAATGATATGTCACATGATGCGTCGCATGACACGTCGCATGATACGTCATTCGGTAAGTAGTAATTATTAATACATACTTGAACACACACATATACTGTAAAACTTTACTAGGTTCATATTGGTATTATACATTTGGGTTCGGGGGAAAGGTAGAAATCTCCATAAATGGTTATAAAATTATGGTTTTCGCTGTTTGTGGCCCACTTGACAGACGCCTGACGGCTGGTGACAAAAAGGGCCGCGGGTCGTCAGAAATAGGTTTGCGTTATAATACACACATAATACTTCAATGATTGACTGATGTAGTGACTGACGGATAAAAAAATGGAAGAAATCTTCCTTTGAAGGAAACTTCAAACTCACAAGACATCTGAATTAGTCAAATGAGTGACGGGAGATTCAAGATTTTGCAACAGCTATAATATAGCCTACTGTTTCGAAGTTGTAAAAGAAGAATTCGGTTTTGCCAGTTTCAAGTTTCTATTTTCATTTTCAAGTTTCTTTTTATTATTGGTAGGGAGAGCGTTTTTAGGCAAGCATATGCAGGGCGAAAAGTTGATAGCTGAGTAACTAGATTAAATGAAAGATCACGAGATACAAATTATTTTTAGCCCTCTCCTAATAATAGGAGGTTATCAATTCCTCTGCAGGTGAATGTTTCAAGGCAGCATGGATGGCCAAATCCGAAACTATAATAGGTAATAGCGAAAAATACTGTAAGAAGTCTCGGGGCCGATTTTGATGAAAACTGAAACTGCATCATAAGAGTTATGGAAAATCAATCTCACAAATAGCTATGAATCGAAATAGTCGCTTGTCAAAAAACAAAAAAAACATTCTGGCTTATCGCACCGTCCGATAATGATACTAATAAGGGTCAAAATTTGGGAAGTAATGAATGACACACTGCGAAGTATTTTTCAAATATATTTTCGGTGTTCTCTTTTAGAGGTATGAGGAACAGGGTGTAAAGTTCACTCATACCTCCATAGAAAAGGGAGGATCCTCCGACCGGACGGGTGTTGTGTCTGGTGGGCAACTACCCAACGTTTATGTCGGGACGTTGTATATATGCTAGTTGCGCGGTAAACTTTGCTTGCGCGATGCAGGATTTTGCATGACGTCAGTGTGACGCGTAGTTCGCATGTGGTGATGTAGATGCCGCTACACTCTCATCATGTCGCACCTAACCAGTATATCAACTTTTCGACCTGCATATGCTTGCTCAAAAACACTTTGGGCTCCCTTACCATATCGAAATAGTTCGATATCTTCCTCTTCCATTTAAGTCTTTATACCTACAGCAGCATAATATTCAATTCTAATGCAACCATAATGTTTGTAATAGGTGAAGCTGAAGTGGAGTCAGTGAGTTCTGAACAGTCGAGTCACGACGCGGAACGAAGCCGGGAAGCTTCATCTGTTGGTGAGAGTGACTCTGCCTCGACTGGACCCGACCAGCCTATTGTGAAGACCCAGTTACCTGCTGGCAAGGTAAGTGATTTTTTTTACGATTTGACGTTCTCCTGTTCCTGGGCAAAGGCCTCCCTCCACTTCTTCAATCTTTCGCGAGCTCGTGTGTCCTCCTTCCAGTTTTGACGGAACCTATCTACCTCGTCCCGCCATAACGTACGTGGTCTGCCGCTACCCCGCCTCACTGTCTCAGGGCAGCAGTTCTGTGCTATTAGGGCCCCACAGTTTATGCGGCATGCGGGAAATATGTCATACTCAATCCCATTTAAGATGGGCAGCCTTTTGAGCCATGTCAGTTATCTTTGTTTTGGAAAGGCACGCAGGTATATTTTGCCCGTTCGTGTTGCTCGCAGGTGGTGCGGCGGCGCGCGGGCGGCGCGGGCGCGCGCAGTGCGGCGCGCGCGTCGGCGCCCAGCGCCCGGCCGCGCTCTGCGCACGAGCCGGCGCTACACGACACGCCTGCTTCTTCTACTGAACGCATTGGAGATGGTAAGACACAAATACGTAGTTAGCTGTTTCATACTGTGTAGTGTCTCGTAGAACTTTAGAACTAAAGTATTAAAAATGTAGGTATGCGAAATCAAAGAGTTGAGTAACAATAGTGTTATATTAGATTTGTTAGTTAATTGGATGAGGTAGGTAGTATGATTTGTGACTGTATTGTGTCATCAACTAGTATGGGGTCGGGGGTTAGTCACAATGAATTTCACGTTAAAAAATTCTTCAAAATACAGAAAAAAAAATCCAGTGAAATATGTTGTAAGTTTTTATGGCCATGCAGCAGTTCAGCAAATACCTACGTATAGTCCTTTAAAATAGGGTTAGCATATATGTTTTATGCATTACCTAACCCTTACGTCCGCAAAATAGACGATTCATCAGAGTCCCCGATGCTGCAATTGTGGATGACAGTCGGCGAGAGTGTGCAGCTGCGACTAAGCAGTAGCACCGGCATCATCGCGTACGCCGGGCCAACGCACTTCGCTCACGGCACGTGGATAGGCATCGAACTTGATGCGCCTACTGGTATGTCTATTTTATTACTTACTGAGAATAGAATAGAATACTCTTTATTATGTATACTATAAACACCATACAAATTATAGATATAAAGGTAGAAATTTTAGATAGGGTGACACAATGGGCGGTCTTACTGAGATGACCGTTGTCAAAGAAATTACTATCCGTCCTAATACAAACAATGTTTATCTTCAGAACCAGGACTAAACCATGGAGCCATTTTTGAATTTCAAACTGTAGTCTGCCTACGATAAAGTTCTTAAATCAAAACTGACAACTTAGTCCGTTCACTAAGTTGTCAGTTTTGTATTAAAAACTTCACATTGGTCGAAATAAAGTTCGAAATACAAAATCTAGCTTGAAAGTTCAAGTTCTGGTTAAAGTTAAATTTGGGTTTGTAGTAAGACGGATTTTGTTTAAAAGCGAAACTTTCCTTCAGAATGGTTACTACAGTTACATAAGTATAATACGCCCAAAACTTCACATTTCTGCGTTTCTTCTTTTAAGCCAATATTTTCTGTAATACGTGTATCAGCTCTGAGGAGAGAAATTCTTTAAATCCAATTCTGAATAAGCGGCCTCAGTATCGCCAAAGGTTACGTGCTGCCTGTCTAAGTTGACGGCTATTTCACAATTTTTAGTTTGTTAGTTTAGATTTATATTGGAAAACTGTCAAGCGGTAATTGTGTACAAAATACGAATTACAATATTATTGGGACTATAATAGACCCAATAGCACTTTCGTTTCATTATTCGTTCCAGTACCCACGTAATCCCACTTTTGTTCAACAGGCAATTTTTTGTTTATTCATTTGAATTCTTATTGGGCAACAGTCAAGCGATAATATTACGATAAAACACGACGACTTTAGAAAATAGCTAATACACTTTTCATTATTAGTTCCAGTACCCAAGTTATCCCATTTTTGTTAAACAGGCAATTTTTATTTCGTTAGTTTAAATTCTTATTCGTATCTTGATACAAATCAAATCGTTTGAATATGGTTAAACCATGAGGCGATACATTTATCAAAAGTTATTTAAAGCATATCCTGCCTGAACAGGTGTGCAAATAATTATCTATTATAACTAAAATATTTCTTACATTAATCATTAATGTATCTATTAAAATATGACGACTATAAACAATAGCATATAGATTTCCTTTTAATTATTAGTTCCAGTACCCACGTTATTCCATTTTTGTTCAACAGGCAAAAATGACGGGTCAGTTGGAGGCCAACGGTACTTCGAGTGTCGAGCGCGGCACGGCATCTTCGTGCGGCCCGACAAGATCGTGCAGGACCGGCGCGGCCGCAGCGTGCGCGCCTTCCGCGACAACGAGCTCAAGCGTGCGCAGAGCAAGGGTGGGTTGTCCTGTCATTACATAACTGTGGTATTAGTCCACAGCAGACCTGCGGCGTCATGAAAAGTAGCCAGTCGACTGTCTTCCACCATAGCCTTCATTGGAATACCGTAACTAACTCTTTACAAACTTGATTTTTGTTACTTCGAGGATCAATTTTATCATATACCCGTAACTTCTTTGCTGAAAATTCAATTCTACAAGAATTATTATAATAGGTCTTTACCTATGAAATTGCCGTTTTGTATGAAAAAATTTAAACGAATTTTTTTCATGAATTTTTTATTTGTATTAATCGAAGTAATCACCCATGCAATCAATGCATCTTTGCCATCGCAGTGGCAGTTTATTGATGCCCTTCTTAAAGAAATCAGCTGGACGGGAGGCAACAAATTCTTCAAAGGCATTTTGTACTGCCTCTCGGGTATTAATTTTTTTTCCCGCCAAGAAGTTATCCAAATTCTGGAAAAAGTAGTAGTCTGTAGGCGCAAGGTCTGGTGAGTAGGGCGGATGACGGAGAGCTTCCAACCCCAGTTCTTGCAACTTGGAGACCGTCTGCTGTGCAGTATGAGGTCGCGCGTTGTCGTGCAGGAGCAGCGGAGACGAGCGATTGACCAATGCTGGTTGGAGATGCGCCAGCTTCTCCATCATTGTGTTCAGTTCTTCACAGTACACATCTGCAGTAATGCTCACCCCGTTTGGTAAGAAGCTGTGATGAATCACACCGGCGCTAGACCACCAAACAGTGACCATCACTTTTCTAGGGGTAAGTTTTCGTTTAGGGC
Organism: Dryobotodes eremita; assembly: GCA_917490735.1. Taxonomy (NCBI): domain Eukaryota; kingdom Metazoa; phylum Arthropoda; class Insecta; order Lepidoptera; family Noctuidae; genus Dryobotodes; species Dryobotodes eremita. The sequence continues at coordinate 19,909,060 of OU823243.1, read as the reverse complement.
ATTGTTTAGGTGCTGAACCAGGATCCAACCAACTTGCTGAGCGCTTACGGTTATCAAACAGAATCCATTTTTCATCGCAGGTAACAATGCGGTTCAAAATTCCTTCATTTGTGTTTCTGTTGAGCAGTGCAAGGCACGTCTCGACGCGTACTTCGCGCTGGCGATCATTGAGTTCGTGGGGCACCCATTTGTCAAGCTTTTTTACCTTGCCAATTTGACGCAAATGGACCAATATTGTTTTGACGCTAACGTCGAAAGCTGCTGCTAATTCAGCCGTAGATTGTGTATCATCAGCTTCCACAATCGCCTTTAATTCGTCATTGTCGACCAAAGTCTTCGGACGACCGCGAGGTTCATTTTTCAGGTCGAAATTTCCAGAACGGAAGCGAGCAAACCAATAACAGGTGGTGCGTTGGTTTGTAGAGTTAGCTCCGTAAACGTCGTTGATGTTGCGTGCCGCTTGTGCCGCGTTGCTGCCACGACGGTACTCATATTCCATAATTACTCGAATTTTTAACGTATCCATGATGACGAAAAAGATTGAAATGCGATGAAAATGTAACACTAATCAAGAAAGAAATGACTACTTTTAGAAAAAAAAAACCATGTTTTTAAAATAAAATTAATTTGAAATTAGAATTCATAGCCAAACAAAAATTATTTTGATTTGAAATGGCCAGTACTGCAGAACGGCAATTTCATAGGTAAAGACCTAATATTAGTTGCCTGATGATGCCAATATATGTTGTCTATACTAATATTATAAAGAGGTAAAATGTGTATGTTTGTAAGTATTTATGTAGGGGTAATCTCTGGAACTACCAGTCGGACTTCAAAAACATCTCTTTCCTTTTGATAGCCCAATTCTTGAGAAAGGCTATAGGCTATTTAACACCACGCTAGGACCCTTAGCTACCGAACAAAATGAAAAAAGTCAGAAAGAAACGCTAGGACCCTTAGCTACCGAACAAAATGAAAAAAGTCAGAAAGAATGCTAAGCGAAAACGAAGTAAACTCAAACTCAAAGCATTTATTTCAATTAACAATTTACAGGCACTTTTGAATTGTCAAAGAGTCGGTCAGTTAGTCAGAAAGTTGGAGCTAGTTGCCCATTCCAAAACGTAGATCTCTATGGAGAAGCACGGGCAAGAAACTTCAAGGACACTATTTTTAAATCAAGATATTACAAAATCCTGGGTACATTATTTTGGTTGCTTCTATATGTGAGAAAAATGTAAAAAATATATTAAGAAACATTTCAAAATATAAGATTAATAATAAATATATAAATAATAAGAGCGCGGGCAGGCGATGCGATGCGATGGAGTGCGTCGGGGGAACCAGAAATTTCACGCGGACGAAGTCGCGGGCAGGAGCTAGTTATAAATACGCGCGAAAGAGTGCGCTACCCTTACTTATATAAATAGTCAACAAGGCATAACTTGATGTAAAAGGCAAATAAAATTGTATAGTTCAGGCCCTGCAGTCTCGACATGAATAGCGACAAAAATCGGTCGCTAAGTCGTATCGATGTCAAATTTCTTTAATAGATTTTCAATCTTATGCTTTGGAAATAAAGTTGAAAATCTATTAAAGGAATTTGACATCGATACGAATTAGCGACAGATTTATGTCGCTATCTAATGTCGAGACTGCCGGCCCAGGTTTTAGAGGGAATCCGCTTTGTTTCAGAAGAAGGCCTACACAACTTACACAGATCGCGAAGTCGCGGCGACAGCATAAACGCCGTCGGAACCAAAACTAGGAATAGCAAATAGACGACACACCGGCGCGCGGCCTACATCGCGCACCTCCCAGCTACACTCTGACAGAACGCGGACACAGCCAGCAATGTATCGGACCGAATTTATACTAACGTCCCACAACTACTTGTATCATAGAATCCGCATTTTTTCGTTGCAGTCATGTAACTTGTATGGTGCTTATATGTATTGTAGATGTTTATTTACTACCCTTGAAGCAATATTGTTCGCCTTCGTTTTTATTATGTCGGGGACAGATGAAGGGGGAACTCCTATCTCGGTTTTATTGAGCATATCAATAAAATATGAAGATGTCGCGGTGTTTCCGGAATGTGCAACTTTCGATGTCCTAAAGGACGAAGTCATCGGGAGTTTTGACCGCCCTGTAGATGTAAGTACAGTTTATTACAGAAGTGATATGTCAGTTTTCAACAAATGTTACACGCAATTGTTAACTTTGTATGAAATGGAAATGTATTTAATATCTTTGCCTCTATAAAATTAAGAGGTTCTTCACTTTTTGTCGTGATATTTAATAAATTTTAATATTAATAAGAAAATGTAGTCAAATATACTATTAATAAGATCTAATTGCATGTAATATTTGGTGTTTATTTTGAACAGTATCACTTTTGTAGCCGACTGTACTAGTCGTTTTGTTTTTATTGTATTAATGAATTAAATTAAATTATTTTCAAATATTTGTAAATATAAATATGGAATTATAATGTGATTTAATTTTATAATTTTTGAGAAATTCCTGTAAATATGTGGATTTGCGTGTGTATTATTATTTGTAATGATCATCGGTGATTGAATATCGTTTATTAAGTTATTTGTATAAATTCTTTTTAATGTATAGTTTGTGGTGATAGATGTTACGGTAATGTATACTTATTTATGTATGTGTAGCTCATCGACCACTGTATCTGCTTACCCCCGTGTGACTCGCACAGTTTTATATTCTGCACAGGGAATATAACTTCCGTGATTTTGAAGATTTACTGTTTCTCTTCACTGTTACATTTTATATGACATTTTTGAAAGTTAGGGTGAAGTGTTCGATTGTTGTCCGCGTTTGTTAGAAACTTAAAATTAGAATCGAACGGATTTTCAAACTAAATAAAGACAACGTTATTTCGGAACTCCGTTCGAGACCAGGCCCTGCAGTCTCGACATTAGATAGCGACAAAAATCAGTCGTTTAGTCGTATTGATGTCAAATTCCTGTAATAGATTTTCAACTTTATTTCCAAAGCATAAGGTTGAAAATCTATTAAAGGAATTTGACTTCGATACGACTTAGCGACCGATTTTTGTCGCTATCTATGTCGAGATTGCCGGCCCTGTGAGTGTTTCACGTGCCGATACATAGCGCTATTAATTGTATGCTTCACCCTATCCACTTATAATAATATTCTAACCTATACTTCATACTGCTCACGTGCATTTTGTGTTCGACACACGATTGCCAGTTTCGATTGTGATAGTATCTTGCCACCTAAATATTAAAAAAAAAAACATTATTTTTTTATTTCGACGCCTGCTTTTGCCCCTTTCAGTTAAAGGTGTATCTCAAGTAGTTTATGAAATCGTCCAATATTACATCTTCGTCCTTGTAAAAGACTTTGGTACTTAGTACACACAGCCACTGACGGATAACTCAAGTCCAGACATTGACGCTCCGATGTTAGGCGCAAGCGGTGAGCGAACCAGTGCAAAAAAATACTGCCAATTTAAATGCTTGTTATTCGATAGAAAAATAAAAGTAATCGTTTCTATTCTAATATTAAATTTTAAATATCGAATAAGCACCCATCGTCACTTTTGTGGCGACGAGGTCCTTTTGCCAAGTAGATGCTGTCAACTCTGACAGTTGTGACGTCATAGATTCACTCATCTCTTGCGCCACACACATTATATCGTTTAGGTTGTGTATATTCGAAAATTTATGTAAATGTAGTCGTGAATCGGCATTCTGTAAATTAAAGTGTCAGTACTCAAAAAAAAATTGTCCTCAATTTATTATCTCCATCCACATTCGAACAATAAATCGATGAGGTATCTATCTGTAATTAGTGAAACAAAAATCTTAATCGAAGTTCTCTCCATTATAGTAATATGAAGAGTTATAGTTTAATTTTTTGAATAAAGCCTAATTTGGATAAATTATCAAGATATATTGTAGCGGCATAGTGCGCGTGTAATCGTATTAGGTAATGTCCACATTGTTCGCTCCGTGGTAATACGGGGCAATAGTCTTAGATCACCTAATGTATATTCCATCCTTTTAGTAACGTAATCATTCGTAAGTACACTTAATGAGTACACAAAATAGAGTAACACGCCTGGTTATCTACTAGTGTATGTAAGTCCCACTTTCAGCGTTCATTCATAGTCCGCCACTTGCCTCCATTCCTCGAGGGCCATTCTGTGACGTCACATCGTAGAACATTGAAGTTCGCGTCACGCGCCGAACGTGTCATCGAATGTGTTGTGTGCCGCATACGTCGCTGAGTTGCATTCAAACGTGACGTCAACGAATACCTCTGTAAACATATGTATATTTACATTTAAATGTAAGTTATTAATATAAAATGTTATTCAAAAATATTAAAACAGCTGTTTCAAAAGTATGCACTCGAGAATTTAATGCCAACTTTTAGTGGGCCGCGATTCTATAGCGAGTGTTCCGCGGCGTGACAATCTTCGCTACGATCACTTTCCAACTCGTTTGTATTGTTGACGTTGATGTCATGACGTCACTCGGTACCTCGCCATGGGACAGCGGCTCAAATAATTTGTAAGCATTGACTGACATCATATTTGTCACACATACATAGAGTTATCACGATTTACATTTTATCGAATGCTTTTTAGACTGTCGTACTTAAACATTCCATTTTTCTATACATTTATCGTTCTAGCAAACGTTCAGTAGTATTTATCAGTGATTAGTTAGATTTTGAACTACAGAATGCGACTTTTATGGCGTTTATTTTGCATTTTACGATTTTTAACTTCGAATGTAAAAGTATATTTACCATTATTAATAAATAAATCTGGCCCTAACTAGGACAGCTCAATGTGTAGTCGACGTTATAAAATCTAAAAATGAAATATACGTATTTTCAAATATAGTAGGATGTGTCTTTGAAACTCTTGATGTGCTTATGTCCAGTAGTTTGGTAGAACACGGGCAAAGGACTAGCTGTCAAGCGAAGCAGGTACGACGCCTTGGAGAGGTCAGGTCGGGTCAGGTGTCTCGGAGTGTGCATTAGGGCTCCTAGGTTTAGGCAAATAGTGACCTTAAAAGCAGCGTCTCGTAGGTCCTAATTTAATTTTTTAGAAATTAAGCTGACCATGTGCTGTGCTTTTGTTTTAAACAAATAGTTTTTAGGTAACTGAAATAATTTGTTGTTAATTATTATTTCATTTTAGAAAATTGTGTGTATTATTCGCAGTCAATTCAAGATATCACACGCTTTTACGAATGTGAATGTAATTATTATTATTTTATGAAATTGTGACTTGCATGGATTTTATTTTATCGTAGATATTGTTAAGTAAATTAATTTGCCAGAATTGGAAAATGTAAAATAAATAAATGACAAAGTAATGTATGTATTTCTAATTCTTTTTGTGATAAATAGGCAGCTACTTTGTAGCATAGATGGTTGCATCTTCATTACTATACACATAATGCATAATAAAGAGATTTTAATATTTAAATACAAAAATAGTTCACTTCTAGTGGAAATATTTTTGCCAAGTAGCAAGTTCGAGTCAACCATCGCTGTCATTATCAATAAATGTATTATAAAATATTAATTTTGTATTTTATTCCTGTAGTAAATAGATACCCCTAAATAGATAGAACCCAGTACACGTTGAGATGGTAGCTCCCTTCACATTAGCTGTTACAGAATTAGGCTCATAAAAGGCACAAAGATTAATTTCTGGAAAAAATATTTGTTGATCAGAAACAAATCTAGCCTAAGCCTCGCGTTTTATTCAAAAAGGGGTGATGAGGTAGTAAAGGAATTATAATTTTAATTTTTTATGACACAAATAACCTGTCCACATTGAAAAAAAAAAAACTTAGTTCCGTACATTCAATTTTACCACCAATTTGGTCATTGAACAATACAAAAAGTTAATATTAATATTCGTTTATTTGCGTTCCACAAGGAAAATAAAAAGATGTTAACAAAAGGCTTAGAGCTAAGAGCCTTTGTAGACCCTGTTAGGGCACAGCAAAAGGTATTGTTTGTTACTAAACAATTACTATTGTGTATACTTAATTACACAATTCATATACATATCTAATTATGAATTTTGTAATTAAGTTTACACTTAATAACAAAATTCTACTCTATATTAATCTGCGATTTATCTACATAAATCTCAAATAAATGAAAGTTTCGTAGGAAGTTTATATACCTAGTAAATTAGCAGTAGTATTTATTAGGTATTAGAGGATAGTATATTGTAATGTTTTAGAAACGCTGTAGAAGTATAAATCAGAATCAATAAAACATTTTAGTAAAAAAAAAGAAAATTGGTCGTAATTATACGATTTCCCCGTTGCCAGATCATAATAAAAAAAAAAAGTGACAGTCCAAAATCGGCGCCAAAACGTATTGTGAAAAAGAAACTAACATCTCATTTATTTGTTACAAAATAATGTCCCTAACACTGAAGGACAAGAAGAGAAGACTATGTAACGAAGTAAATATAAGTACTTTGGCGTGAAAAGAATACATCGAATATCAGTCAATCTAATATATGTATCTGTTTGCAAGTAAAAGTAACGTTGATCCGAGAAACTTAATGAAAGGGAAATAAATTAAGAAGCATTTCATGTCAGTATAAAACTGAGAAAGGTAAAGCTATGATTTTATGTAACGATTAACCCGGTATGGCTGCTCAGACAGTGAAACAAGCCATAAGCTTACAGCAGGTCATATTTTCGGGAGTTACGGTCGGTATATCCATATAGACATAGGCAGTACTGTTGTAGTCTTTGTAGGCAGCTGCCTACAAAGACTACAATATTATTAGCTAATAATGACTGACACTGGTATGAAGTAGGACATAAACATAATGTAGGTAGTAAAATAAAGGGGTCCTAAACTAGGGAAGAGGAAATTACCCCTATTTTAGATTCATATAATCTTAACTAATATTATAAAGAGAAAATATTGTCTTTTTTGTTTGTTACGCTTTCACGCTAAAACGGATTTGGATGAAATTCGGCATATGGGATTAGATTGCCTGCACCTGGGTTAGGACATATGATGATACTTTTTATCGCGATTTTCCCACGGGATTGAGACTTATGCGGGTGAAACCGCAGGGCGCAGCTAGTAAATTATAAATGATGTTTAATCTGTAAATTGTTTCTAAGCATTAGAAATCTATGGTTTTAACCGGTTTTAACAAAAACTTTTACACGTCTAACAATATTTTTTAACTGAAACAAACTCAGAGGTCAGTCTCTTCCTATAGTCCAGACAATTTCTTGTTTAGATATGGGTCAGATCATGTGAGGACTATGCAGATTAGTGTGTGTCTTGTGTGATGTAGTTTTTTGAGTGTAGAGTTTTCATGCTGTTGAATGTTAATATATCCTGCAATAGTTACAAGTGTTGGACAAGCCAAAAAGGTACTATCAATTTTCTCATAAAATGGTTTTCGTATGGTGATTTCTGAAAAGAAAATCCTCCTTGTTGCCTGCCCACTTTTGTAAAGAAAATGTACATCGGTTAGAATCACTCCCTTTTCAACGAAGACTTTATACAAGTCGCTCCCGCTTATCACTGGCACCACACGAAGGTTTTAACAGCGACAGTTGACCTTATTCTTGGGCGACGTCGCGCGAGTGTCATCTTGCTGGCGGGCGGCGTGGGGCGGCGCGCTTGCTGCCTGGTACGCGCTTCTGCCCACCTAAGTAGGTGTACTGATGGCAGAAGCAGTTAACGTTGTGGGAAAAATAAATTTATATTTGAATTGATGACAAAGGTGATCAAGCCTTAAAACACTGAAGAAAAAGAAAAATTATTTATTCTGCACAAATACGACGCACATTATAAAATAAACGTAAAGTCTTTGCTCGGTAAAGGCCAGCGCACACCGGCGGACGGCGGGGGACGGCATCGAGGAGGATTTGCAGCCGGCCAGCTCACACTGATGATTTGCGATGCCGACAGCGGCCGCCGGCGCACTTATAGATGCTGCGGCAAGCCTGCAGCATCCCGCGGTATGTTACGTGGCGTGCTCAGTGGCTCCGCGCAGTCACTAAGCAAGCTCGGTAGCTCAGCGACTCGACTACGCAACGCAGTCGAAAAGTTGCTTCTGAATGAGTTGGTTGTGTTGAAGTGCGGGAGGAAAAGCGAAGTGCATACCCGCTTGCACTGCCTATCCCCCACCATCGTATGCTGGCGGACTCCGGCGCACACCATCGTATGCCTTCGCATCCCGCCGCGGTATCCTCCAGCGCACTCTTCAATACCGCAGAGAGAAATCCCCTTTGGTACTCTGGGATCGGTCTCTGAACTTTGGAATCTATATCTTGTTACCATTAGATACGTACGAATTTACGTTGGTAAATTTAAAATACACTGCCCCGCCGTCCGCCGATGTGCACTGACCTTAAATCTGCTAGCTGTAAGCCCGTCATATGTTTTGTGGCTGTAAGGTACATAGTGATTGCTTGATTAACGTAATATTGACAATCATTTCACGGCAGACCTGAGATATATGACGGTAGAATAACTTGAGAAATAGGTAGTTAAGATGGATCTTCAAAATTCGAATTCAGTTTCTAGAGAATATGGCTAAACGCTGTGATGAGTATATGGCTTACAATCGTAGTGTATTGCAACAATTCTAATTAGGGGAACTTTTTACAACATTTTATGCTGTTGTATAAAATAAGGGATACACCAGTCATGTTCTGCCTAATAAGAATGGTGCAATTTTAATGGCGATTATAGACCGTCTTTAATAGTTTGTCTACTGAACACATAGGTGTTACTAATGTCGAATATTAACGCAGCCATAACTCATTATTCTAAAACTTACTTAATACCTAAACTTCAGCCACCTTTTCTGCACACCCTACCCTTAATCTATTTTAGTATAGCGATGCCGATGCTCGTTACAAAGGAGACATCGTTCCATAATGGCATGCCGTTGGGACTTGCGTGACTTGCCATTTGCCTCCGCCTTTCGCAGTCCTTGCTTTGTCAAAGACGTTCCAACCGGCGTAGCAGAAGGAACCTCACAAAATGACTTAGGCACTTTGACTTTCTTCAATCATGGAGCAAGCTGCTTCATCATCGTCCAATCAGGACCCTCGCTTTGATTTTATAGGGTCTTACGCAGTAAAATCTTTAAAATTAAAGCCGGAAAAATGGATGAGAGTGCTGGGTGTGGAAGAACACAGGTCTACATTGAAAGACTTTGTGGACAAACCATTTCCCATGCTTCTGGTGGTGGTCCTGACTAATGCACTGCAATTGGTACCGGTCATATCTTTTCCATGTTACCTAAAGAACAAAGCCGTTTACTACGTCAAGAAAAAGCCTGATGCTATCCCCAAAGAGGACTGTGCGCAGATGGTCATTTTTGGTAAGTTATCTTTAACTTTTAGTTAATTTATTATCTACACAATATTTTAGTGGTAGAAGAAGTCCAAGAAGATTATGTTGTAGAATTAGTGGCTGTTTAACAGCACAAATGACTGTGGAGATGTTTCAACTTCTAAGGCAGTTTCATTCAAAATGGCATGCAAATCGTAGTTCTATACTTAGTATTTGTTATGATGGACCTCATTAAATGTACGTTTCCTGTAGGTGACTTGGCACCAAGACTAATAGACGAACTAGCAGCGTTAGTAGACGAGGTCTTCGTGCCTCTGCTGTCAAATCCGTTGAACCATGAGGGCTGGCCTCTTGTCGTCTCCCAAGATATCCTGAAACAAATCCACAATCTTAAGAGCACTGTGTATGAGGTAAAAGAACAGATATTAAGTACGTTTGAAATGGTGAATTCAGACCTAGATAAGCCTAATGCTAAATTGTATTGTGCAACTGAGTATCCTCATACGTAATCTTCTCTTGCTTAGGTAAAAGGGAAAGTAAATGGCCAAACAGTCCTACCGATGCCAGTTGGAGTAGAACTAGTCCACGATGCTGAAAAGGAACTGCTTCTAGGAAAAGAAGTAGACTTGTACTTGAAGAGTGCTATAGAAGGAGTGGTCATTAAGTGGGCTCAGCAGATCAATGACGTCATGATGGAGGACTCTGCTCAGGCCTTCGATAATGGGCAGAATCCATCGCCAAGTGTTGGTTAGAGATGATTCGTGATTTTGTAGAATTTGAAGAATAAGTGTCAGTTTGTCGTAACCATATTTCGAGTATATATTATTTTGGAGTATTTTCCACCCACTACTGGGCAAGTGGGATGATTGACGTACAGGGAATACCCTCTCTTTTACGCCATTCTCCCTTGTTTCAGTAAAAATGATAGCTTTGGAAACACAAAACTAAAATGTTACGTCTTTTCTTAGAACTGGCGTTTTGGAAATCAAGACTCCGCAATCTGAACTACATTTACGACCAGTTGCGAACAGAAAGAGTGAGATGTATGGCGGTGATACTGGAGAAAACAACGTCAGCCTACTACCCTTGTTTCAGCAGACTGTTCAAGAATATCGTCTCAGGTTTGTAGGAAAATGTATAAGTCGGTATTGTAGGATAGGATCTTTTTCATTTCGAAGAACAAGACGCACTACGGGTCGCTGAGTCAGAGGAGCTTTTCTGAGCTTTGTTTTTAATACCAATAGTTGCAAAATGAATTCAGGCAGTATCCTGATAACATACACATACATACATTAACTCACGCCTTCTTCCCATGGGGATAGGCAGAAACTACAGAACGCCACCTGGTACGATCCTTACATACTCCTTTTGCCTCGTTTACGTTCATACAGCTGGTCATATACGCACGCCGGTTGCGAGTACTACGCACCTGACCTTTCTGAAGAACATCACCAATAAGGTCACTATATGTCTTCCTAGGGCGTTCCCTCCCGGCGTTTCCACTCACATCTGCCTTGTATATCCTGATAAATGAACGGGAAATTGATGCTATTTAGTTTTTATACCTTACTTCTATTTGCTTGTCATCTATTTAAGAACCAATGACATCGAGATATCCTCAGGACAACCAACAGTAATTATTATTTAACACTGTAATTAAAATAACACTTCTGTGTAAAGCTAGTTCAATCAGAAAATTAAATTAAAATTGCAGCATTAGCGGAAGCCCGTGAAATAGACCTATATATACGAACATTAGAAAAGCATTTCCAAGGTCTAGAAGAGATCGACTTCATGGAGTGTCAGCCATTATTCCGACCCCTGTTCCATGTGATCTGCATGATCTGGAGAGATTCTAAGTACTACTGCAACTCCTCTAAACTCATCGTGTTATTAAGGCAGATATCCAACTTGTTGATTTATCAGGTAAGTGTTTTATTTTATTCCTATTGTTATTAGAGCGGCCACTTTTTTCGTGAAAAACTAAGTGGCGATGACAAAGTAAAGTACCCAGTTGAGTTGAGTAGTTTTTTGATGTCAATGGTAAGTTTACCATTGACATCAACAAACTACATGGTGTCTTAAAAGACAACGGAACTATTAGGAAAATTATTACTACATAATAAATGTTCATAGTAGGTACATAGGAAATAGCGACTGACTGACTGAGAAAACCAACGTGGCCATTAAATGTGGTGCTTATAATAACAAAATAATAGTAGCTTACATGCATAGTTTGCCAAGTGTTCAGTATTATCTATGGGTTGCAAGTTTCAAATCGTAGAAATTGCTGGGCAACTAGTTTTCTAAGTAAATTGCAACGGCATATTTATATCTTGTTACTCGTGAAGATTGGTGCGATGTGAATAGGTGTACTGCCAATCATTCATTGTGTAGGCTGTCAAGGGTGCAGGTGGTTACAGTCGCATGTGAACATATCTGGGCTTCATAGTGGCTTCTCAAAGTGGAAAACTAGATTTGTAACTTGCGTTACGATCATTCGGCCTTATACTATTTTAGGTAGAGTTAATTAAACGGGAATCGGGATTTGCTAAGTCGCGATTTCATTAAGTCCATTCAATTTTATCGCCTAAGATATTCAACATTCTTGAATATTTGAATTTATACGTTAATCTATATGTATGTATCTTACGCTTACTAAAACTTGTTCAATATTTAAATGCCTACATGTGTGGACTACCTGCGGTTGTAATGATTGCGTTATGGCTTAATTCTTCGATATTTTATGCCAGGCATACGAGTACTATTATTATTATACATATCTTTGGAGGTCAAATAGTCAATGCTTAGTGCAAATAAGCCGGTACCAGGTCGCGATATTGTCAAAAGAATGTCCCTAGATATTTCATGAAAACGTATGAATTATTAATTTCGGATGTTCACGAACAACGAAAATAGACGTCGATTTAATAAATTCACGATTTACGAACTTGCAAATTATCACGAAGGCACAAAACACGCGGGAGCTACTTATATAACAGAGTTTTATAGTAATTTGTTATATTTGGCTGTTGACTTCGGAGTCAGTACTTGGAATTTACCGAATTATCCACATACTTACCTTATAAAATCAAAAGATCTTGTAAGCAGTAACGGGTCGAATGTATTTGTTAAGTGGCAAATAAACAATAGCTCAAAATCAGAGTCATTAAGTTCAACGATGTAGGTGCTCTAATTAACACGTCATAAATGATTATTTTCATTTTAGGCAAAAAAATGTCTCGACCCGTCCACGTTGTTCCATAGCGACATAGACGAAGCGACACAACGTATTCAATGCACGATAGACATTATGAAAAAGTTCAAAAACACCTTCGAATACTTCAAGGAAAACCTGGCCAAATACTTCGTAGACAGACGAGTAATCCCCTGGACATTCCACCCCAACGTTGTTTTTGAGAGACTCAACAGATTCTTGAGCAGAATGAATACTATACAATGGTTCTTTAAAACAGTATTGGAATTCCAAAAGCTGGAGAAGATTGAGATTGGTGGAATGAAAGGCAGAGTCCTCGGTGGCCAAATAAGAGACATATCAGCAGAATTTGACGCTTATTTCACTAGTTTTGCATCCAAATCCTATGACGTCCTAGATCCAGACGATGATACATTCAACGTTGACTTCAAAGACTTTCAAGAGAACATAATAGACTTAGATCTCAAACTTTCAACCGTTTTGGTTGAATCGTTCGATAATTGCACGACATTAGAATCTATTTTCAAGGTAATACGATTGCATGTCTGTATTAGATTATACAATGAAAACTCTATTACACAATTAATCGAGTGATCGCACGATATCAATAATGATTTTCTATTTCAGCTAATCGATGTTGTAGGTTCGGTCTTGGATCGACCTCTAATTAGAAATGAATTTACAGCCAAGTACGTTGAGATCATTGTAATGCTTGAAGAAGAAATTAACACTTGCGAAGTAAGTCCATCTTCTCACCCAGTCAATACTTAAAGAGATTAAGTTACTCATATTGTTTCTGCTTCTAAATAATTTAGAGATATGTGGTGGAATTTCGATAAAACAGTCTATTGTATTGTGCGGCAGAAGTTGTATGCAATTAAGACAATCTTTCAGGAACTGTTCGTTGAACAAAGCAACCGCCTGGAGAGGTACGGCATGATGGAAGTGGATGCCTACCTGCCTCCCGTCGCCGGTGGATTGCTGTTCATGACCACGCTAGCTGCGAGGATAACCAAGCCTATAGCTAGCTTTCGCAATTTGCCGCACCCGTAAGTCAGCCTGGGTGGGGCAAATTGCGAAAGCTGATTATCTGGCTTACACTCATCCATACTCTTTACAATATTCCATGTTCTAACTAAGGTTTCATGTATTTGAATTTCGTAGATTTAGTGCCGAACTTTCGTCACAGTTTTTGTCTTCGTAGTCACTTCTGGCACTTTATGAATATCTTGGACATTTATTGCTTATGAAGTCATCATTATCATCATCATTCTCCTGCCCTTATGCCTATTTATTCGGGGTCGGCACAACATGTCTTTTTCTTCAATATTTTTCTATTAGTCGATTATTGCTTATCAAGTATCTGATTTAAATAAAACGTGCACTTTTGATTATATTTTCCAAACAATCAGGATAAAGGGTACGGATGAAGCGAAAAAAATCTTCATAAGATATGAGGAATTGATTGAAAAAATCAATGCATTCAAGAAAAAATATTTCCACGACTGGACGTTAACTGTTTCGAAGATTATTGAGGATACGACTAACAATATGATTCTTGCACGACAAGGCTGCGATCTTGTGTTGAATTTTCATCCAATGGTAAGTACAAATCTTATTTACCGATTGAATTGATTGATAGACAGATTCAAATACTCGTCACTCGCGTTAGTCGTAGCTACATTAATAAGCTTGTCTGCGAAATAATGTAAAGCAATGTAGTTGTATTATTATAAAGTGATTAAAATAAATGAAAACTGTATCAACGTCCCTTTACAGCTCCTCGACATTCTGAAGGAGGTTCATCATTTGCGCTCAAACGAAGAGTATAAAGACTTCCTACCACAAGATGGCTTAGCTATATTCGAGAAGCAAGAAACTTATCGACAGTACCGAATTAATTTGGGAATAACTATAGATTGGTATAATCAAATTAGGAAGAACAGTCAGAAAGTGGAGTTTGACTTAGTGGAAGATGAGATAAAGGCCATTGATCAGAGGATTGAAATGGCACAAAATAAACTTAATTGGAATTCCGATGGTGACTCCTTTTACATTTATATAAGCATTAAATTATTTATTAATTATTATTAATCATTTATTTTACATTTAAAAGACACTACATATATTGCACTTTATTAGTTCGGCATTTTATTTTATTCAGAAGATTGTCATCAAGTTGGAGTTAATGAAAGTTAACTTTTCATAAGTCTTCTTCGCAAATTCAATTGTTTATTTTCAGATCTCTGGAACTACTTGCAAGACCTACATATATTAGTGGGTAATCTGTTCGAGAGGATGTCGAAAATACAAGACAACTTAATGGAAATAAAAGAAACTATGAAAGACTGGTCGGTGCAGCCTTTGTTTGAAAGAAAGGAGGGAAAGAAGGCAAGTGAGACTTTAAAAGATTAACAAATTAGGTACTGAAGAACCCATTCAAGATCATTTTGACACTTAACTTGAATGGTTTGTCTTGCAGGATACTTTGATGAACTTAGAGGACCGTCAAGACAAGAAAATAAAACGTTATAGCGATATAGTGTCTACGGCTAATCGAATTAATGAGTTGTTGAACGAAAACATGCAACTGTTCAACATGCAGGATAACCAAAATAGTGAGATTTGGATGAATTATGTCGCTTTTGTTGATGCACTGTTGGAGGAAGCGCTTTTCAAGACTATTGCGTGCAGGTAATAACTTTTGCGTCTATTGATTGCTTGATTTGTCGGTTTACTAATTATTATTTGTCAAATGATTTACGACTTTTTACCATCTCCAAGTAAAATCTATTTAACAAATAATTTCATAAGAATGAATTTATCCTATGAATAGTAGTGCATGTGTGTGACCATGGTGTGGCCGGACACCATAGTATAAAAATGATACTTTAGGCCTATTTACGATACGTTAGGCCATAAAACAGCCGATGTTTTCTGTAAAAATCTTATAGTGAAAATTTAGCCGAAGTGAGCTGGCAATAGTGTCAATGGCAGAAGGTGGACCAATTCACCAAAGTTTTCACGGAGATTTTAATAGAATAGACCCGCTGGACTAGAGTATCGTTTTATTTAAAATCTAATTTGTAAAAATATGATTATGCTCACTCTAATTTATTTATTTTATTTGCAGCTTGGGTTATATATCAGAACATATGAATCCTAAAAACAAATTGGCTCCTCTATTTGAAGCTCAAATGGAACTCCTAGACCCAGACATTGTATTTGCTCCAAGTTTAGAGCCAACCGCAGAAAAGGGATTCACAGCGTTGATTAAAGGTCTAATTGAAGATGTTATGAACATGGCTACGTTGATTGGACGGATTGATAAACAGAGAGATCAAACATATGAAAAAGAAATCATTGGCAGTGATGAAGTTATTGAGATGAAAGAGGAAATTTTGAGTGGTATTGAAAAGGTAACTTATGACAATGAAGCCTGATTCTGATTTTATATACTACGCTGTTAACTATTATAACAAAATTCAATAATACTCGTTACTTAATTTTTGAATATTGCAGGTTTTAAAGAAATTTAAATCATAGCACAGCAGATTCTCAGATTATGGCCTTAATGTGTTTCAGGTAATCGAAGATGCTAACGAATTTTGCAAAACATTTGAGAATTACTCCTACTTGTGGCTTGAAGAAAGAGATGCAGTGATGGAAATATTCCTCACTTATGGTAGAATATTAACTCCTGATGAAGTAGACAAGCTCGCTCTAGATGAAAAGGATAGAGTAGAAGGAGAGGGCCCCGTGCCTTGTGAACCTAAAATGGATGGCTTTAGAGAGCAAATTGATCACTATGAAAATTTGTTCATGGAAATAGAAGATATGCAGCCTTACAAAATCTTTAATAATTGGTTTCAGGTAAATTAATTAAAATCAATTTACGTGTTCACTTTATGTTTAATGTTTAGTTCTCTAGATAAAATAGAATACTTACCTAAAAAATAACCTTATTTGCTAAGAGCTTTAAGTATAAACCAGATTTTTACAAAAAATGGAACACTCTCGTTTTTCAACAGGTGGATATTCGACCATTCAGGCAAGCTCTACTAAATACAGTTAGGAAATGGGGCAACATGTACAAAGAGCATTTAGTAAACAAAGTTACATGCAGTCTCAGTGATCTTGGGAACTTCATACGTGATGCAGATGAAGGTAGGTACTACTATAAACAATCGTCTGAGCATAGATTGTAAATAATAAATTGATAATCGTTTGTCATTCAGGTTCTCCCAACACCTTACCTACATCAATTACCGGCCTTCCAAAATATTTTCAATAGCCCATGCTTTCCTACCTCGGGCAACATCTTTTCAAAATAATTTTTAGTATCAAAATTCAGTTATCTTCACAACTTAGGACGAGGCCTTTTGATAACATTTTTGTATTTATTAAAATTCTCTTAGAGGAAATGGCAATATTAATTTAACGATTGGAACTTTACTTTCAATGTTGTGTTATTGAGACGCAAAGTGATAGCAAAAGTAATATATTAATGTCCTTCAGGCCTCCTTCAACCAGTACCAGAAGGTGACTACGAAGCTCTAGTCAGAATAATGGGATACCTTATGCACGTCAAAGACCGGACTGTAACAACAGATGACATGTTCCAGCCACTGACTGAGACCATTGAACTGCTGAAGTTCTATGACATGGATATACCTGAAGAAGTTAATGTGTTGTTACAGGTAAATGTTAAAGAACTGCTGTTTATTGAATAACGGGGCTAATATGAAATACGTGGATGTTATTTTCTGGTGGGATCAGACTAGTAGGATTAAGATTATTAAAGTTATAGTCAATTTAATATTTGCTATTATGGAGCCCATATAACTGATTCTTGAATCTTTTCCATCGTCACACTATCACGCTGATTCTGTCAGAGAACTATTCAGTGTAACGGTTTCTCATGAGTCAAACTCTGCTTTAGATATTTATTGGCTAATAAGCATAAAGATCTTTATGTTTTGTGAGAACAAAATTCATTGAGGTTTATTTAAGTTGTTTCATCAAACTCCTTTAGGAACTGCCAGAACAATGGCAAGCGACAAAGAAGTTAGCGTTAACAGTGAAACAGCACGTGGCACCACTGCAAGCGGCCGAAGTGTCCGGCATTAGGAAGAAGATATCTACTTTTGATAGCCATGTTACTTACTATAGAGAAGTTTTTAAGAGATACGAAGTAAGATCATTAATTTCGTTACTTTATAAAGGTAAACTTATAAAGGGCTTTATGGCTTGAAATACATATTATCAGAACATTGTGATCTGAGATGAGATTAAAAAGGTTAATAATTTTACAGTTCTTCAAATATGACTGTGAAGATCCTTATGAAGTAATGTCAAGAGTAGACTTTGAACTGTTATTCTTAGAAGAAGAGATGAAAGGAATACAGGAGTCAGGGTCATTATTTGAAGTGAACGTACCAGAATTCAAGCTTTTGAAGCAATGCAGAAAGGAATTGAGAATGTTAAAGGTACAGTACTTTTAAATGCAAATTATGCTATATGACAAAATAATATCAAAGAAAAAGTAAAGTGTAAAGAAAAAGAATGGGAAATAATGACTAAAATATAAAATTTTAGCAACTTTGGGATTACGTACACATAGTGAGAACGAGCATAGAAGACTGGAAAACCACACCATGGCGTAAGATAGATGTTGAAAATATGGACATTGAATGTAAAAAGTTCGCTAAAGAAATCAGATTACTTGACAAGGAAATGAGAAGGTAAGTTGAAGGCACAGCAGAAAATAATAAAAATAAATATAATTTAGAAAATAACGCATTTGTATTAAATGGTTCTAGTTGGGATACATACATCGTCCTGGAAGCAACAGTAAAGAATATGCTAACCTCCTTACGAGCAGTGGGTGAGCTACAAAACCCAGCGATCAGAGAAAGGCATTGGGATTCACTCATGAGTACAACTAAGGTGAACTTTGTAACATTCGGGCAAAATAAATAATTAAAACTGTAAATAAATAAATAAACTAAAATGTACATATAACATGAATGTTGTGTTAGCACCTTCGAGATCAGGATTGCGATTCAGCTAATGGGTTTGGAGTTTTAACTTATGCATTTTGCATGGTCGTTTAGAGTTACCATTTCATTTGTCCGGGATAATCCTAGAGTTGAACCTATCGAAACAATTAAAATTTTAGTATATTTTGTTGTTTCTAATGAAGTAGTAGTGCAAAACTACGACGAAATTCGGCAAAAGTAAAATGGTGATGGTAACTCTCCGTTTGAATGCGGCATGCATTTGCTTTGGATGAAATTTTCACATAACTGTACAGTTTATTATTGCCTGAGTTTTGTATTATACAATATCAATGTTTGAAGTATGCATTGAATGAATTGTTATGCGAATGTAAATATGTTTGTGATTCACAGAGCTTAGCAGCATTACCACGTGAGCTCACTGTAAGTATGAGAATGCCGCGGTGTGTATAGTGTATATATTATTTTTGTGTGTGGCGTGTGTTACAACAATTTAAGTATCATTTAAAATATTATTTTTAATATTTACTTTGTTTCCTCCGACATATTCACTTTTTTTTCTACTAGAGTGCTTCGTGTTAGCGCGTATGGATTTGTGTCATATACCTATATGTTAGTTCATCTTTCACATAAATTAAATATTTAATTCTTGTCTCCAAGAAATTCACACTTACGTAAGTATTTAACACACGTTTAACCATTGACATCAAAACATATTTTGAATTCGTAGATATAACGTTAATACTTTATTTATCAAGTTAATATAAATATTCGTTCCTCTTAACTCGTCTGAGATTGTTCCTTAAATGTTATTGTTATAAAACAGGTTAGAATCGTAATGGATCTAAACACAACGCTGGCTGATCTACTTGCCCTAAACTTACACGAATGCGAGGAAGAAGTGAAGAACATTGTAGACAAAGCGGTAAAAGAAATGTCTATGGAGAAGGTATTGAAAGATTTACATACTACGTGGAGTCATCTGGAATTTGAACAAGAAGTACATACGAGGACTCAGTGTACCCTGTTGAGGGCTAGTGAAGAGCTTATTGAGACGCTAGAAGAAAATCAGGTAACTACACAAAAAAAGTAGAAAAACTTAGTCCATAGCCTTTGCTTCATGCATTAGTAACTCTTTTATTTAATCCATCATGATATTTTAGGTCCAATTGCAAAATTTGATGACATCAAAATTCATAGCATATTTCTTGGAGGAAGTCTCAGGTTGGCAACAAAAGTTGTCCATAGCAGACCAAGTGATCACAGTGTGGTTTGAAGTTCAAAGAACTTGGACACATTTGGAGAGCATTTTTATGAGTTCAGAAGATATCAGGAAACAGCTACCTGAAGATTCAGCTAGATTTGATAGGATTGATGCCGAATTCAAGGTAAGCGAAGAGTCTTAACAGAAAGAAGCCCTTTGAAAATTGTTGTTAGTGGTTAAAATAAGGACTGATTCGTTGATTTTTTTTTTGTCAGATTTTGTCCACTGACATGGCCAAAACTCCAAATGTAGTAAAAGGTACTAATAAAGAAGGATTGGTTGAACATTTGGACAGTATACAGAAAGACCTTATTATTTGTGAGAAGGCCTTGGCAGAGTACTTGGAAACGAAGAGATTAGCGTTCCCAAGGTTTTATTTTGTGTCCTCTGCTGATCTCTTGGATATTTTGTCAAACGGAAATCAAGCTGATTTGGTTATCAGGTAAGCTATTTTGTTTAAAATATGTTGCATTTTATATAAGATTGCTCATTACTAAAAGCTAATACATTGAGTCTGTAAACTTGAATAATATACATATTATTCAAGTTTATTTCAAGGAAATTGTGAACAATAAATATAACATTTTCAGGCATTTAACAAAACTTTTCGATTCGATCGCAAAACTGAAATTCGTAGATGATCAAAAACCAGGGGAGAAAGTGGCGTCCGGAATGATAGCTAAAGATGGAGAACTCGTTCTGTTTCATGGAACTTGCGACTGTACTGGAGCTGTGAGTGCAAAAACAAACGCCTGCCGTGTTAATATACACATAAAAACAATCCATTCACCATCAGGTTAAGTAGAATGTTGTAATTCCATACCAGGAAATTTATTAATTTCAGGTTGAAATATGGCTCAACAGACTCCAAGACATGATGAGATCTGCCATCCGACACTATTTTGGAGAATCAATGATATCTTACGAAGAAAAGCCAAGAGAACAATGGCTATTCGATTTCATGGCCCAAGTAGCGCTATGCGGCTCCCAAATCTGGTGGACTACAGAAGTCAACATGGCTTTCGCGAGACTAGAAGAGGGATACGACAATTCTTTGAAAGATTATTATAAAAAGCAGCTATCTCAACTCAGTACGTTAATTTCTTTACTGATTGGGGAGTTGACGAAGCAAGACAGGCAGAAGATAATGACTATATGTACTATAGATGTACATTCACGAGACGTTGTGAGTAAGATGATTCAAGCGAAGGTGGAAGCGGGGTCGGCGTTCATGTGGCAGTCTCAGCTTAGACACAGGTGCTGGGATATATGTTTAATCATCTGCACTTACTTGTATATCGTCAGGTGGAATCACTTTCATTAATTTATATTTAGCCTTCTTTGTGTTGTGTTCCACGCACGCCTCTAAGAGATGTCAGCACACACTAACGGGGTTCGCTAGGGCCGATGCCTGCCAGGGTCGCGGGTTTGCCCGAAAGGGTTACCGTGGCCCTGGTACGCAGGCAACTGAAGGAACACGGTGGGTTTTAGTCAGAAAAAATCTGACACGCCCAGCTCCGCCCAGATCGGGAGAAGTTATTTGATGATTTCCCACCCAAAAAAGGCTTCTTTTCACCGAATATTTTGCAACGCATTCCTATTATTGCATCCTGCATTGGATACAGGTAATACCATATTCTTACCCACTTTCCCTATCATTTCATTACTTTGTAAATTGGACATGACCTGAAGCGTTAATTCCTTTTCTTTTCTGTAGAATCTCCTACCTGTTACGTTTTCAATTTAACGATCTTTTATCATGTAATGTTTGGTATTTGATTCTTACATACACGGCAAGTTTTACAACGGTGCGCCACGAAGTGAAAACTATGCAGAATTAATCACTATCATTCATCAAATCTAACATTAATTCCAGTTTTATACCAATTAGGAACAAGGTTTATGCCTATGTGTTATGATCTTAATTTCATGTTATAGTAGCTATAATTATACTGAAGTACAGACATTTATTGCAGAGGAAGGGGTACTAAAATATACGATGGCAATTGTTTTTAGATGGGGCGAGAAGGAATATCATTGTTTTGCGAACATCTGCGATGCTCAGTTTACATACAGTTACGAATACTTGGGAAACACTCCGAGATTGGTCATTACACCGTTGACTGATCGGTGCTACATCACATTGACTCAGGTGAGAGAGTTTGTTCAAATCCACATGTTTAAGAACAAAATCACATGGCAAATGAGGGCGTAGTATAATTCTGTGAAATTGGAGACCGTTTGTTTTTACACCCTCTTCAAGATTCTTTTCAAGCTTACAAGTCCACCTTAAAGGCCATAGCAGGCTTCCAAGCTTGAAGCAAAGACTTTTCCATCACTATGTTTAAAGTAAGTACCTATATTATTTTATTTTCAGTCTTTACATCTTATCATGGGCGGAGGTCCAGCAGGACCGGCTGGTACCGGCAAGACTGAGACCACAAAAGATTTGGGTAGAGCTCTGGGAATTATGGTATATGTCTTTAACTGTTCTGAGCAAATGGACTATCAGGTACTTACTTATAAATAAATTTATCTACTTATGTGTTCCTTATGAGATATTCTATTGTTAACTTTATAGTGGCAGTAAAAGGTAACATTAACTTGGTCGTTAACTTTGTCTTTTGTCGGCAATGACGTAATTCGATTCACAATCCTTTTTGGTACAATACTCCAGCTGATTGTATGACTCAAATTTACAAGATTCCTTACTAAGAAACTCAAACGAATGAAAGTTATTCCTAGATTTACCGCCTTTGTCCCTACATAGCTTAACTAGCCCCAATCAGGTCATTCACCAACAAAAGCATAGCTTGTTCTCGTGTATTTCTATGCCTATAGAAATAAAAGCACTTACGTTATGTACTGCTATACTAAATTGTGTAACTTTGTGTAGTCTTGCGGCAACATTTACAAAGGCCTGGCACAGACGGGCGCTTGGGGATGTTTTGATGAGTTCAACCGAATCTCAGTTGAAGTGTTGTCTGTCGTCGCTGTGCAAGTGAAGTCTGTTCAGGATGCTATCAGGTAAATAACAAAATAAATAAGTGTTCCAATCATTCTCTTCTAAACTTTTAATTAATTTCTTTAGTCAGATAGCTTAAATATTTTCGTCTTCATCATCGTCATCATCATCCTGCCCGTATTCAAATTTATTTGAAGGCAACAGATTTTTTTTATTATATACGTATATGCATACATCGCTATCAGCGGTGATCTCATTGTTCACTCCCTTCCTAATTATATTTTCATCTATAAGTAGTAGCGAAAAATATTAAAGTACTTTTCTATCTTCAGAGACAAGAAAGAAAAATTCAACTTCATGGGAGAAATAATATGCCTAACTCCATCTGTGGGTATTTTTATCACCATGAACCCAGGTTACGCCGGTCGCACAGAATTGCCTGAGAATCTAAAGGCTCTATTTAGACCATGTGCTATGGTGGTACCTGATTTTGAACTGATTTGCGAGATCATGTTGGTCGCTGAAGGGTTTCAAGAAGCCAAGATATTGGCTAGGAAGTTTATTACGCTGTATACTTTGTGTAAGGAGTTGCTTTCGAAGCAGGATCATTATGATTGGGGGTTGAGAGCTATTAAGTCGGTACTTGTTGTTGCTGGGTCTTTAAAGGTAAGAAATGAATGGGAATTGGTTGTAAATTCGTGTTGAAATCATTTTAATGTCAAATATATCTTTAACTAATGTATGTCTAACTATGAACTGCCTATATCTAATGTATTTAACCAATGAACGTTATTGTTAGAGTAAAATTACAAATCATGAAATCAATGCAAACTTGATGGTTAGCGCTAATTGATTTTAATGTTATGATTAAAATGGGTAATCTATTTATACAGAGAGGTGACCCAGGAAGACCTGAAGAAGAAGTACTCATGAGAACTCTCCGAGATTTCAACATACCAAAGATAGTAACAGATGACATGCCAGTATTCATGGGACTTATCGGTGATTTATTCCCCGCTTTAGAAGTACCAAGAAAACGAGATCTAGAATTTGAAAGAACAGTCAAACAAGCTGCAATGGATCTGTCTTTACAACCAGAAGATAATTTCATTCTAAAAGTAGTTCAATTAGAAGAATTGCTCGAAGTCCGTCATTCAGTCTTCATAGTTGGCAACGCTGGTACAGGAAAGACTCAAGTATGGAAAACATTATTCAAAACATATCAAAATGTCAGGAAGAAACCTATTTTTAATGATCTCAATCCCAAAGCAGTGAGCAATGACGAATTGTTTGGTATTATAAACCCAGCTACTAGGGAATGGAAGGACGGTTTGCTTTCTGTCATTATGAGGGATCAAGCTAACTTAGCTGGTGACAATCCGAAATGGATAGTACTCGATGGTGACATAGATCCGATGTGGATTGAATCTCTGAATACGGTGATGGATGATAACAAGATTTTGACGTTGGCTAGCAACGAACGCATAGCTTTAACGCCGGTCATGAGATTGATGTTCGAGATTTCTAACTTGCGTACTGCTACTCCAGCTACGGTTTCTAGAGCTGGTATTTTGTACATTAATTCGCAAGATTTAGGATGGAATCCGTAAGTATCTACGTACAGTTCTTTTTGAATCTATTTATTTTATTAAACCCTTAACTCGTTCAAGTTTTATTTGTTATGGACATCAAGTATATAGCCATTATTATTCATATTCATCTTTATCAGGAAAATGTTTGTTTTACAAGTTGCCTTTTCTGTCTTTACGGTAATATATTTATTTCCAGCTACGTAACAAGTTGGGTAGAAACAAGAAAGATACCAGCAGAAAAGTCCAACTTAGTCGTTCTCTTCGACAAATACATTCCATCCTGCTTAGAAACAGTGAGGACGCGTTTTAAAAAGATCACTCCCATAGTGGACATGGCTCATGTTCACATGCTATGTCATCTGCTAAACTGTCTATTTGTACCTGAGAATACGCCGGCGGAATGTCCAAAGGAGTGGCATGATATATTCTTTGTGTTTGCTTGTGTTTGGGCTTTTGGATCTGCGATGTTCCATGAGGGTAGCGTTGATTATAGGATTGGTAAGTCTGATTAAGATACAAATTTTATTATTTTTGGATGCTCTTCTATTTAATGAAATTTCTTCATTATTGACTGTAGAAAATTACACTGAAGTTCTTTTATGCGCTCTTTGTGTTGATAGAGTTCAGTCTGGTCCTGTTGTATCCGTATCTTCTGAACATAAAATGAATACTACTTATGTATTGCAGAATTTTCAAAATGGTGGAATAACGAGTTTAAGAATATCAAATTCCCAGCTGGTGGGACTGTGTTCGATTACTATATCGATCACGATACAAAGCAGTTTACACCGTGGACTGAGAAAATACCAAAGTTTGAGTTGGACTCCGATATGCCGTTACAGGTAACATTAGAAATAATCGTTGTATAGTTTATTAAAGGATTATTTTGGTTCTTGAGACTACTGTATTTATTTTTATAAATTAAAATTGTTATTTTTAGGCTGTGCTTGTACCAACAGCAGAAACAATAAGGGTCAGATTCTTCCTCGACTTGTTGATGAAGAACAAGCATCCTGTAATGTTAGTTGGTAGCGCTGGCTCTGGCAAAACTGTTCTAGTTAATGAGAAGTTACAAGGGTAAGCATTTATACATATTGTAATTATTTGTGCAATCTTATTTTTATATACATCGGCATTACAATTGTTGCATTCAACAAAATAAGTAGTAATGTGACCATTTGCTTGTACAACTATTTTAATTTCTTTTTTATTTTGTTACAGTTTATCAGAAGCCTACGCCATTCAATCCGTACCGTTCAACTTCTACACTTCATCGGAGATGCTTCAAAAAATTCTTGAAAAACCGCTAGAGAAAAAAGCTGGGCGAAACTATGGCCCCCCTGGGAACAAAACCTTAATTTACTTCATCGATGACATGAATATGCCAGAAGTAGATGCTTACGGGACTGTCCAACCTCATACAATCATTCGTCAACATATGGACTACGGTCATTGGTACGATAGAACCAAATTGTCTTTGAAAGATATTCACAACACACAATATGTGTCTTGTATGAACCCCACTTCGGGCAGTTTCACTATTAACCCGAGATTGCAGAGGCATTTCTGTGTGTTTGCGATCAGTTTTCCTAATACTGAGGCTCTGAACAATATCTATCATTCAATCTTGAGCCAGCATTTGGCTAATCCGGAGTTAAGGATTAACCCTCTTATTGCGAAATTGTCATGTGAGTAAACTTACTGTTTTTTTTGTTATTCAGCTCTTACTAGATTTCAATGCTTACATTTAACGTAACGTAACATTAATAAAATACACTTTGGTTTTTGTATCGAAGTCAATGGATAATGTCAGCATTTTATATGTGGATGATATATTTATTTCAGCCAACGTTGTGATGGCAACGATAACTCTACATAACAAAATATCTCAAGTATTTTTACCTACTGCGATCAAATTCCATTATATATTCAATTTGAGAGATTTGTCAAACGTTTTTCAGGTAACCTGAATACTTTGAAATTAATTCTTGTACTTAAATAATAATGTTTTAGTAAATAAGGACTCATTCTTTTTCAGGGCTTCTTGTTCAGTACAAATGAATGTTTAGAAACCACATCAGATATTCTTCGTTTATGGCTGCATGAAACAAGTCGCGTGTATTGCGACAAACTCACAGAAGAAAAAGATATCGATGCTTTTTTGAAAGTTCAAGTTGATCTTTGCAAAAAGAATTTTGAGGTAAATCACATTGTAATTAATTAAATTTGCTAATGAAGAGTGGTCCGTGTTTCTTAACGCTTTGGCTGGTTTAAATACTTCTGTTCCTGTGCGTCAATTTTTTTTAAATTGTAAGTTTTTCCTGTAAGTGAATTATAATTCTTATGGGAAATAAAGATATCTTAAACCTCATGAGGGACCAAACTACAGAATTAGATTTAAATTCAAATAAGTTAATGGATTCATGATACTTGTCGTTTATAAAACGAGAATATAAAAACTGAAGGAAATAATTTAACCATTCTTCGATGATTGTCTTATTTAAAGTAAACAATTGCTTTTAGGATATAGACGAGGGCGTAGTATTCGAGCGTCCCAATATTTACTGCCACTTCGCGGGCGGTATCGGTGAGCCGAAGTACATGCCCATCATGAACTGGGAACAATTGAATAAACTGCTCACTGAAGCTATGGCCAGTTACAACGATCTCATCGCTGCCATGAACTTGGTGCTGTTTGAGGATGCTATGATGCATATTTGTAGGTGAGTTGGTTTTTTGACAATATTTTATTTTCGGTCATTCTATTTTGTAGATCATCGTTGTGTAACTGCTTGACAGATCTTAAATAAATATGTATGTTCATAAGAATGATGTTATTTATTTAAACTTCTCGCACATAATAACATACAAAAGTGGACTTAATGTCTTAGGCATTCTCCACCAGTCAACCAAGGGTGGAGTAGAGATAAGATGGCAGGTGATGTTCCTCGCTATGATCGGTTCTTTAACATGGTTAAGGTTACAGAATGGTATAAATCTCATGAGCACATGCTCGAGCACTTAGATCAGCAATATCTAATTGTTGCATCCGGAGAGTCCCAATATATTTGATTTTTCACGAAAACCACCATTTTGTTGGTATGTAAGCTGTCTAACCTGCTTTACATTTTAGAATTTCTCGTATCCTGGAAAGTCCAAGAGGCAGCGCTTTACTGGTGGGTGTAGGAGGTTCCGGAAAACAGTCACTGTCCCGACTGGCCGCTTTCATATCAAGTTTGGAAGTCCTCCAGATACAACTCAAAAAGGGATATGGAGTCTCTGACTTAAAGGTAAAGATAAAATCATGACTAGTTGTAGTAGTTGTAGTTCAAGTTAAATAAGATATGAATGGTCCCATGTTGGGCGCCAAATACTTTTTTGCCGCCCAACATGGGACATGAATTTTCTGAACCGAATTTAATATAGTGAATCATACAATCATTAATTTTTCATTTCTAGAATGAGTTATCTCAGTTATATATAAAGACCGGTCTAAAGAACGTCGGCATAATGTTCTTGATGACGGATGCTCAGGTTGCCAATGAACAGTTTCTGGTACTGATCAACGATTTGCTGGCATCAGGCGAAGTAGCTGACTTGTTCCCTGATGATGAAATGGAGAATATCATTGCTGGTGTGAGGAATGAGGTAAACATTATTTTCTTATCTTAACTGAACCAAATTAAGAACAATCGTTTTTGGATTCGGTGAAAATACAATGAGGAAATATAGTTTTAATAAATTAGCTTATAGAAATTTTACAAAATACGGTAATGCTACCTAAACGTGTGACGTGATTATCGATATCACACTGTGTATTTATTTCGTTTTAAATAATGCTGCCAAAACATTTATACAAATGTATTACAACTTAATATTTTTTTACTTAATGTAATACTCATTGTAGGTAAAAGGTGCAGGTCTACCAGACACAAGGGAAACATGCTGGAAATTCTTTATAGACAGAGTCCGTAAGCAGCTCAAAGTGGTCCTATGCTTTTCTCCCGTGGGTTCAACCCTCAGAGTAAGGTCTAGAAAGTTCCCCGCGCTTATAAATTGTACGTCCATCAACTGGTTCCATGAGTGGCCTCAGGAGGCCTTGGTGTCTGTGGCTATGAGATTCTTGGAAGAGCTGCATAATCTACCGGTAAATATTTCTCAATAGCTCGTTTACTTTTAATAGATCAGATGTCCACTTAATAACTTTTACAAAAAAATACTGTTTTGTTCACTGTGGAGACTTGTAAATGGCTCGTCGTAATTTACTTTGCTATTATATTTTGTCATGTTGGCTGTAAGCTAACCGAATACAATTTTACTCTAATTCAATAATAGGTAAGATACATTGTTTTTGATTTATTACTTTGGCAAGTAAACATTTTGGCAGTTTGATCGACAGGTGCAGCATTTCAATTTTGATGTATTTTAAATCTACCCACCTACACCAGATTTTTTTTAAATGTTAGTCAGCTAATTAAAAGAGTAAAAGAAAAAGTTTTTTTTAAATATCTCTTCTTAATTTTACCTTTTATCCAGATAACACTCAGAGACTCGATATCCAGATTTATGGCGTACGTCCATACCTCTGTGAACACGATGTCTAAAGCGTACCTAGCCAACGAGCGGCGATACAACTATACGACACCCAAGAGTTACCTCGAACAGATCAGCTTGTACGCCAAGCTGGTCAATAATAAGACTGATGAACTTCGTGCTAAGATTATTCGGTATGTTATACATCCATACTATTAATATACATTTGAAAGTAACTCTGTCTGTTTGTCTGTTACCTTTTCACGCCTAGACCACAGAAAATATTTAAAAAAAAAAATGATGATTTCAAATTCACATGTAATATTGAAATTTTTGTGTGCTTTTCTGTACGAGATTCAAGGGATTGGAAATATAGTCATAGTCCGTGTCTTGAGGTAATATTTAGTCTATATTTTATTAAAATCGGTCTATCCAGTCAAAGTTATAATTTGTTATTTATTTGTTATTTTAATAATTAAAAGTCACAAAATAACTTGGCTAACATGTAGGTACGAGCTGCATAATAAGAGCGTGATCGGCACAATTTAAATTTTCGACTGTATATCTAAAAATAAATTACTGTAGCAATTAGAGGGATTCATTCCCTAGACTGCATCGTGATAACAGAGTTTCATTTTTACAGTAGGTTTTCAGAAAAGGTACTTCTCCCAACATCCAAAAGGACCTAAAATATCACAAGATCAAGTTACTAGTATTTGAAGAAGTAAAAGACATTAATGACGAAGTAGATAAATCGATGTATATATATAAACAAAACATGTCGATAACCGACCAGACCGCGGTTAACACATCTTTAAAACAGAAACCATGGTTATCTGTTCGTTATGGCCACGAACTATTGATGATAAAGCTTCTAATATGTTCCAAGATACTATCAGGAAACGATTGGTGGATGCAGATCTTATCTTAAATATAGACGTATCATCAAAAAACCGTTACTTACCGAGACACTTTAAAAACACTTTTAAAAATCATGGCCGAGACATTATTGAGGTTCTTAGACTGGCCTTCACAATCACCTGATGCTAATCTGTTTAAAAAGTGTTTGAGAGTTGATAAATCTTAAGATGAGTGTAAAAATACATATACCCGCCAAACATAAACGCATGGTATAATAATATACTTCGCCAGGTATAGCATTCCGAAAAACAGTGGTCACGTGGGAGACACAAGCCTACGTCATCACTGCTGTGTTACCAGTAGTGTGTCATAATAACTCCCCAGCCGCCTTTATTACCTGTGCGAATCCGATAAAACAATGAGGTTTTAACAATAAATTACGTTGGTATATGTTCAAATTGAATTGTTTCATTTGATTAGAAAAACGAAACGACAATTGAAATGCTTTATATATACTTTTTTACAGAATGGTGACTGAAAATGTTTCCATAATTCATGTTTTGTTGCAATAAAGTGGCAACTGGATAGTGATGTAAGCATGTGTCACTCCCGGAATGCCAGACCTTGTTTTGTTTAGACCATGCATAAACGTAACTAAAATATATACTTAAATTATAAATTTGAAGGGTATAAGCTAGTGTGTATATAAAACTTACATTTTATATATAAATCGATAATGTTAGGCACACACGCAGCGACTTTAATTCGCCTGCGACAGATTTTGACTTCGCTAGCGACTAATCGGCTGTCAAAATCTGTGTATGGTAGACGTCAAATTTGAAGTCGCTGTGTGTGTACCTAGCTTATCTGACATCGTTCAGCAAATATATTTCTTACCCGTAACATAATATTAATATAATCTTAATGCACTCTCGCTGAAAGCGAGTCGACTGTAATTCATAATGTGGGCTCACCACATATCCTCCAGTTTCTTTTTATCTCCGCTTTATTTCTGTAGGCTCGAAAATGGTTTAGAAAAGCTTGCTAGCACCTCATGTCAAGTGGACGCATTGAAGGAAACGTTAGCCGTACAAGAAGTAGAGTTACATCAAAAGAATGAAGCAGCCGACAAACTTATTGAGATGGTCGGCGTTGAGACTGCTAAAGTGCAGAGCGAGAAAGCGCTGGGTAAGAATTTGTTCACATAATACTTATTAGTATTTTTGCCCCTTGCGTTTGTACTTAACAGTGTAAGCAAGAAGACTCAATTTAAATCAGCTTTGTTAAACAAATGTTTTTTATTATACCGTACCAGAATGGCATTATCAACCCATAATGTTCCTTCTGCTGGGTCACAGCCTCCTCTCGCGGAAAGGGAGCGGGCCGTAATCCACCACGCGGGCCCAGTGCAGATTGGTGTTCTTATCAGTATTGGAAAACAGTGAAATATACATATTCAAATATACATATTATAAATTAATGTCGCTTTTCGAGTCTGTCTGTGTGACCGCGTTGTTCTTCTAAAACACACAACGAATTTTGATGCGGTTTTCACCATTATTTAGAGAACTTATTGCGAAAGGTTTGTAAGCACAATAAAATAACATAAACTTACACATAATAAAGAAATCACGATGTTTTGTCAAGTTGTAAAAACCGTGCGAAGCAGGGGCGGGTTGCTAGGATTATTATAAAAAAAACCACAATGACATCATCAATAGACATTAAAAATCTTGACTCATACCCCATTTAACTTATAGCCGACGAGGAGGAAGAAAAAGTAGCAGTAATAGCCGAAGAAGTATCCAAGAAACAAAAAGATTGTGCAGAGGACTTGATAAAAGCTGAACCAGCGTTAATAGCTGCTCAAGAAGCGCTAAATACGCTTAATAAAGCGAACCTTACTGAGTTGAAGTCTTTCGGTTCGCCGCCGGGTGCTGTGACCAATGTCACTGCAGCTGTCATGGTGTTGCTAGCACCGAATGGGAAGATACCGAAGGATAGAAGCTGGAAAGCCGCTAAGGTTAGCTCTTATATGTATATACTATTATTTTAAACGTATTATTGAATGATAGCTGTTGAGCAGTGGTGGTCCAGTGGTATCGACCCAGACTTATCAGTTCGTTCAAACCCAGGCAGGCACTTTACTTTGTGTATTTAATTTCATCACCACTGCTCTTAAAACGGCGAAGGAAAACATCGGGAGGAAACCGGCATGTCCTAGAACCAAAACTTCGAAGACATGAGACATCCACCGACCCACAATGGGCCCGCTTGTTGGATTACGACTGCCGCTTGTTGTTGCTCTCACAGAGACGAGCCTGTGTCCCAGCAGTGGTAACATTATATTAAATTATATCTTCGTTTCTCTGCATGACTGTAAGTACAGTCTCCAGGCGTTACTATGGCACATTTCGACCGTGGAAATATCACATACCATAAAGCCATTGAAATCCCTGTCCTATATGATATTTGAGATTTCCACCGTCTATTTCGTTTTAGAAAGAGACGCAAATGTATAATTGAATAAATCGACGAGCTTTAACTTTTGAGTTTGCTTTAACGTCAAACTTTTTCTGAAACTAGATGTTCTTATTAAAGGCCTTGTGTACTGTACTTATAATAATAGAAATAGTTTGAGTCATTTTTAGTGTGCTATAAACGATTTTCACACCACCTGCTCGGTAATGTCAAATTATATGTCATGGAAACCTGACTTTCAGCAAGTTATTTTAGCCCTAGGTTCTAACCGGGCACTAATATTACTGAATTTCATTATAACCCGCTGGTTAATAATGTGATTTGAATTTGACACCTCAACAAAAAAAAAAAATGTATGAAAACATTTATCAAAAAAATATCAATTTTTCTATTAAAGCTCGACAAAAGAATTCTCACTTCGTAGGTTTTAGTTGCCGTTGAAAAACAAAATAATGAAAGTACGCAACTTAATAGAGATAACATAGTGGAATAAGAAGTAACAATAATTATATACATTATTATTAATGGAATAGATAAAACAAAAGTAATCAGAACAATAAAGACAATTATTTTCTGTATAAGGTCAGGTCCGAAATTATTGAATAATGTGCATAATAAGACTCGACAAACCGCTATTTCTACATAATCTGTGAAGCTAATGGCGGCATGTCATCGCAACGCAACAGCTGATCGGTTGCTGTGGCGCGCACCCCCGTTAGAATGTTGGATTTCGGCGTCTTATTACGATATTATGTATTGTGTTTTTGACTAAACTGCATTGAGTTTAGAAAACATAGTGTATGAAACTGCATATAACTAGGTATTCCCCGATTATATAACAGTTTCCTAAACTACTAAATCGAAAATAGAATGCCTGAAATCCCTCGCTGCACTCAGGATTGTAGTGTTAATTCCCTTAGGATCCTTAGTTATGTTGGGCATTCAATAAAGCGCTACACATAAGACACTGCTTTATACCCTTAGCGAATAATCTACCGTGTATAAGAAGTATTGCTTCGCAGGTGGTGATGGCCAAAGTGGACGTGTTCCTCGACTGTCTTGTACAATACGACAAAGAAAATATTCACCCTGACGTCATCAAAGCAATTCAACCTTATTTGAAGGATGCTGAATTTGAGCCTGGTCAGTTACAACCACGTCGCAATCTTTTGTTTCCAGCTCAAAGTGAAACAATCAAAATTATACTTTGTTTCTAGAGTTCATAAGATCAAAATCGGGTGCAGCTGCTGGTCTTTGCGCTTGGGTGATTAATATTATAAAATTCTACGAAGTATTCTGTGATGTTGAGCCCAAAAGAAAAGCTTTGCAAGCCGCTAACGCCGAGTTAGCTGCAGCTACTGACAAATTGAAGTCTATCAAATGCAAAGTAATGGTAAGTAATCCTGTAGTTATGACGACTTTGAAACAAATGGTCATGAGAAACCTATAGAAGTTGGTAAACTAAAAACATAAGCTACTTAGTAATAGTTTTATGTTTGTAAATATTTTAGTGCTAAGAAATATGTTTAAAATGGCGTTAACCTATCTAGCTTCGACTAATCAGTCACACCGGGGGTCACTATAGCCCTAGATCAAAAATATAAATCACCCATATTAATAATATCAATCACCCATATTAATAATATTAATCACCCGTATTAATAATATTATTCTTCCCATTTATAGTCCCTAGAAGAAAAACTAGCGATGCTGACAGCAGACTTCGAAAAAGCAACAGGAGAAAAGATGAAGTGTCAGAAGGAAGCAGATGCCACAAATGCTACTATACAACTTGCTAACAGACTCGTCAATGGACTTGCTAGTGAAAATGTCCGATGGGCTGAAGCTGTTTCTAGGTACTTAGCAAACTGCACTATACTCAAACTCAAACTCAAAGCATTTATTTCAAATAAACCGATTACAGGCACTTTTGAATTGTCAAGGGGTCGGTCAGTCAGAAAGATGAAGCTAGTTGCCCATTCCAAAGCGTAGTAGGTACCTATGGAGAAGAACGGGCCAGAAACTCCATGGACACTGTTTCAAATCAAAATATGGTTACAAATTATAGTTAGTTACAAACTATAGTTTTTATCATCAATGTTGAAGATGTTACAGCAACATACTCATAGAGGCTTTCCCTTTATTTGTTTTAAAAGTTAGATAAAGTAAGTTATTTTGAACTTAATTGGTGATTACTTATTTTTTGCTTGAGCAATCTCCTCAGTCGTCATGGGTGGATAACCATAAGCATAATCAGCCTCTGATGTTCCCACTGCTGGGACAAAGACCTCCTCCCTTCGTGAGGGAGTGGGCTGTACTCTACCACGGGCGCCCAGTGCGGGATAGTAGATGTCACATGTCTTCGAATTTTTGGTTCTAAGATATCCCGGTTTCTTCGCGGTGTTTTCCTTCACCGTTTTCAGAGCAGTGGTGATGAAATTATTTATACAAAGTAAAGCGCCTGTCTGGGTTTGAACCCACGACCTACAACTTGTAAGTCGGGGGGCAGTTACCACTGGGCCACCACTGCCTCTACATTGCCACTGTCATTATATCCTCACGATTCTTAATTGTGTGTTCGGTGAACTTTGGGCAGTCAGCTGTTAGACCTTGCTTGCACCATTCTGACTTTAATATTTTTAAACACGATATGAAGTTATATTCTTTTACAGAGTGGCGATTAGGCTATCACATTAAATAGTACAGCGGTTATTACAAGTTGTTATCAGTCTGTCAAAACAATAAAATTAAAAAATTACTAAAATAAATAGCGTAAAAATTGGCACGAAAAGAGCCACCCTAGATAATAAGGCACTAGACACGCGCGGGACAATGGTATCAACAATTCAACACAAACTTTATGGTATTGTTACCAAATAATCACAAATTAAGTTTAATGTTGTTAAATACTAAAACGAAAAAAAAAGTTCCTACGGGTAGAATGTTAATTGTTATTAATTTATTTTAATTGTGTATGTTAATTCGTAATGTGGAATACGTGGTTTCAATTAATATGATAACACTCTATAGTTCATACTGTATAGTTTGAGCCGATTCGAGAGAAGAAAAGGTGTTTTTTTTTTTTAATATTGTGTTTCAATCTTCCAGTTTACAGCAACAGGGTACAACAATGCCAGGGGACGTACTTCTAGTGTGTGCTTTCATATCTTATGTTGGATGCTTCACTAAACAGTTCAGATTGGACCTGATGCACAAGAACTGGCTTGTCTTCTTGAAGACTTTAGAGGTGTGTATTAAAATGACCTGAATGTAAATAATGTTTGTATACTAAGTTTTTTTTAATCCACCACTGGAAGGCACTTAGTAGCTTTTACTCATTTTTAATGATTTTGCAGAAAATTGTAATTAATGTTCATGAATAAAATAATTTTTTAACCGACTTCATTTTGAATGATTTATTAAAGTCTTGGGCTTTAGTAAATATTTCGTTTGTTGTAAAACACTAGAGTTTCAAATACAAACAAAATGATTGATGAATTGTAAGGTCTGAGACATCTAAGCGACGTGATGTCGAAACGCAAAAACCGGTGATATCATCCGAAACCTATGTGTGTGAAGTTGTTGCGTTGCCTAGTCGCTTCTCTTTGGTTTGTGTCCTAAGTATGACTGATTGGCATGTCTTTTGATTTTATTTTTAGCCACCTATACCAATAACAGAAGGCCTGGACCCGCTAACGATGCTAACAGATGACACGACGATTGCGATGTGGCAGAACGAAGGCTTACCTTCAGACCGTATGAGTACTGAGAATGCGACTATCCTGTCGAATTCTGATCGCTGGCCGCTTATGATTGATCCTCAGGTAAGATATACATTTTATTTTCTTTATGTGATCGGGTAGCAAAAAAACATGTTGCTCACTTGATGGTAAAGTGGTTATCACCGCCATTGGACGAACATCTGCAATTGGCGTCACAAGATTTGACTCATGTGCTTCTAATCATAGCGCCACTACCCCAAACCACATATTATTTCACAAACAACTATACTATTTCCATATAGAATAGTCAAACAAATTAAAAAAAAAAAAACTTAAATATTTTGATTTTGTACAGTCTTTATAGCTTTCGGGAGTGTAAGCATTATTGTTACTGGTATTTGGAAATCATAAACAGGGTATTTTCTGTTACTCCATGTTAAACTAAGGTTTTCATGACGCTTTACAGTTACAAGGCGTAAAATGGATTAAACAAAAGTACTGTGATAAACTGCGGGTGATAAGGTTAGGACAGAGAGGCTATTTGGATGCCATAGAGAAAGCGATAATAAAGGGCGAAACGGTCCTATTTGAAAACATTGGTGAAACTGTTGACCCTGTGCTAGATCCTTTACTTGGAAGGACTCTAATAAAAAAAGGAAGGTAAGATTTAAAAACCAATTATTTTCATCAAGGTAATTGTGGCTTTTGTTCGGGTAACTCTATGTCCTGTAGACGACATAGTTATGGCTGATATGATGATTATAAAGTAAATAATGAAGACTATGCTGATGAAATTAACATTGATTCCTAAACTTACAGAGCAATCAAAATGGGCGATAAAGAAGTAGAATACAGTCCAAACTTTCGACTAATCCTACACACAAAACTAGCCAACCCACATTACAAACCAGAGATGCAAGCTCAGACAACTCTTGTCAACTTCACAGTAACTCGCGATGGTCTAGAAGACCAACTTTTAGCTGAAGTAGTGAAAGCAGAAAGACCAGATCTAGAAGACTTGAAAGCTGAGTTAACGAAACAGCAGAATCAATTTAAGATTCAATTAAAATCGCTTGAAGATGATTTACTCTCTCGTTTGTCTTCGGCCGGTGATGATATTCTTGGTGATACGGCTTTGGTAGAAAATTTGGAGACTACCAAAAGGACTGCTGCTGATATTGAGAAAAAGGTGAGAAAAGCAAAATTGAATTATTATAGTAACTTTATAATAATATATCATTTGATGTCAATACGCCATGAATTAGCCAAACAATAAATCTTAAAAATAAAATAATGAATAAAATTCATATTCTAGTAAACATTATTAGTTTCAAGGGTTCGTGTTTTCTTCCTTAAAATGTTGGTCTCTACAATACTAATGTGCTATCGTTTTAGGTGGCTGAAGCAAAAATTACTTCACGCGAGATTGATGTGGCTCGTGAATTTTATCGCCCTGCTTCAGCGAGGGCCTCCTTATTATACTTCATTCTGAACGATCTTAACACCATCAATCCTATATACCAGTTCTCTTTGAAGGTAATTTGAATTTTAAATGTTTTTTGTAACTTCTTACTCCTCTACCATGTTTATTTTGTCAATGTACATACTATGTATATTTTTTGTTTTATTGGCACATTTAAATCTGATCATGAACATAATTATCAGACCTGTACATTGGAGTTTAACGACATAAATATTTATATCTGTACATCTATAAATTAAAATCGCTTTTCGTTTCTTGTCTGTGTGACCGCGTTGTTATCGATTACGCGAACGAATTTTGATGCGGTTTTTACCATCATTAAGAGAATTTATTCCGGAAAGTTTAAGTGTAAAATATATTCATATTAAGCTTAAATTAAGTCAATTCGTAAAAACCGTGCGAAACAGGGGCGGCTCGCTAGTATTAGGCTGTATTTGAAAGTTTATAGAACTAAAGTACGCTGATAAATGGCAAATCGAGTGTTAGAATAAGTTTGGTTTTATAGATCATCGGCACTGTTTCTTATACTTGTTAGTCTCTTTCTAAATCTCGATATACACCCGTGTACTATTCTTCAACAATTTTGTGATCATGTTCATGTCTTAAGAATACTTCTAGGCATTCAGCGTAGTCTTCCAAAAGGCGATATCTCGCGCGGAGCCTGCAGAGGGGCTCGGGCCTCGGATCAAGAACCTTATCGATTGCATTAGCTTCTCTGTGTATCAGTACACCTCCAGAGGACTGTTTGAGTGCGACAAACTTATATTTGCCTCGCAAATGACCTTTCAGGTAAGCGGTGGAGCTGGAAGTAATTGAAATAATAATTGTGTTAAGTGAATTTAAACCATCGTCATAGTCTTCACTGTCAAAGAAAACATTATTCATTGCCACTGAGCTTCGGCCCGCAGCGATATGTGCGCAATGAAACGGGCGTATAAGTTTCTAGCCATGCGGCTGAACTAAAAAAAAAAAATACGTGATTTACGGAATTAACCAACTCACCTCCTTTTAGGTGCTACTCATGAGTGAAGAAGTCTCATCAGTGGAGTTGGATTTCTTTCTCCGGTTTCCTATAAAGCCTCATGTAACGAGTCCAGTGGATTTCTTATCTAACCAGAGCTGGGGCGGTATCTGTTCCCTGGCTGGTAAGGAAGAGTTCAGGAACTTGGACAGAGATATAGAGACATCGCCTAAAAGATGGAAGAAGATTGTGGAAGCTGAATGTCCTGAGAGGGAAAAGTTTCCTCAGGTATAAAGTTTTACCATTTTAACGTCTAATTAATAATGTTAATGTATACCGAAATGTGAGTTAGGTTTTGAGCTGGGTTGTGGGTTATTTGAGTCAGCAATCGATCATATATTGAAGCTTTAAAGGCAGACACATCAGTTTTTTAAATGTCTTTTTTGACATCTACGCAATTTTTAGGAATGGAGCAAAAAACCAGCTCTTCAGAGACTATGTATGTTAAGAGCTTTGAGACCAGATAGGATGACGTATGCAGTAGCGTAAGTACAAACAAATACCAATTGGTAATATTCTAACACAAATTCAAAATTCGTGATTTATAAAAAAAAAATCTGTCTTCAGAGCATACATTGAAGAAAAAATGGGCGCCAAATATGTAGAAAACAGAACAGTAGAATTCAGCAAGTCTTTCGAAGAGACAAGTCCTACAACGCCAATATTCTTCATTCTATCACCTGGAGTCAACCCATTGAAGGACGTGGAGGCTTTGGGCAAGATCATGGGATTCACGGCCGATAATGGAAACTTCCATAATGTGTCATTGGGTCAAGGACAGGAGATTGTAGCTGAGCAGGCCATGGATGAAGGACTGCAGAAGGGACATTGGGTGGTCTTGCAGGTACGAAAATGCTTGACGATCACTGTTCATGAAAATAAATAGGTACTTAAATAGTATAAATTCTGCTTGGCTAGTTTATCACCATTCCAGTCACTTTTGCGGAATGTATCCTATCTCTGAACATTTTATTATACCATCGTACTGTATCGCATTTATGATAAATGATTTTATTTCTGTAAATCTATATAAACACTTTTACACGCCAATCATTTTTTTACAACTAATTGAGTGACTAGTTTCGTATACGACTACTCTGAGAAAAAAGGCCGAAACAATATCACACGTCACAGTCTCTTTTAAAGTCCAGACATAATCTTGGTCAGATCATGTGAGGACTGTATAGATTGGTGTCTGAAATAGTCTTTTGAGGAAATAACCACACAGTTTTGAGTGGAACTCTCCAGTCAATGCACACATTTGTCAGGAATCGTGCAGCTCATCTCAGAATTTAAAGAGCTCAACAATTCGACGAACAATACCAAAGAAAGGAAGGGGGGAGAGTTTCCGCTTTATAAATGATTTGAATTTATTAAGACTTAGATGAATAAGACTAGGAAGTTTATTATAAAAGCGTATACATTGGCATCTAAACGAGCCACCTATTTTCTTGAGCCTGGTTGTAGGAACAATAAATTTGTGTTTGTTACTAGGATTTATATTGTGGATATCACTGTATTTTTTAAACACAGAATTATATTATTCAACTCAGAAATATATTATATTAGAAGACACAGTCATTATATTAATATCTCTTTAAATTTGTATTTGTCTAGGACTTATTTTATAAATTAAACGTATTGACCTTTCTTGTAAAACAAAAATTGACTGAATATCGGCAGCATTACCACACAACAGAATACTGTACGACATCACTCTATGAAAATAACTAAAGTATACTAAACGGGCTATCTCTAAATCAGTTAAATCGTGATTTTTTCTGATGGCGTATGCTGCAGAACTAAGCATTTCTGTCAATTTATGTATTTGTATATATGGGGGCCCCATTGAACCTTCATCATCAAAATTTGAGCCTAAGAGCACTGTGTATCTTTGGGTTTTAACACTTCACTCTTTATGTGTATTTACCCACTTTACACCTCGAGGTAGGCTCGATGATATAGCGTTCATGCAACCAAGTATCACATATGGTTGATATTTGAATTGTTGTACAAGTTATCTCGTCTAAAACAAAAAATTATATCGATACGTAAAATATGACACAATTTCAGTACTGCAAATCATTAAATCGTTTCAACATCCTTTCCCAGAATATTCATTTAGTAAAGAAATGGCTGCCAAGCCTAGAGAAGAAGATGGAGAGCTTCGCAAATGGATGCCACGATGACTTCCGCCTGTTCATGTCGGCTGAACCGGCTGCAACTGCTGCGGCTCACATCATACCGCAGGGCATCCTGGAGTCTAGTATAAAGATCACGAATGAACCACCTACGGGAATGCAGGTACGGTGTTAATGTCTTGAAATATAAGAAACGTTTATGTCGATATACGAAATCTTGTTGAGTGAAAAATCGAAAATGTGATGTGTTATTTTTTGGAGAGAACATAGACTCTCTCTCCAATCGTACGCTATTCAACAAAATATAAAGCAATACAATTAAAATTCATTTTCAGTAATATTTAAACCTTCTTTATTTAAAAGATTTTGAAGCCAATTTCGATCCATTTTCGTTAATTAAAAAACGAATAGATATCTTTGAGGTACAATGTTTCGAATTTGTAACTGAAGAGAAAAGCCTTTTTTTAAACGAGACTTAATATTTTTAGAACAGTTACAAAATATTTCAGCATGCATAGCAGGTATAGGTACCTCTTAGAACAATCATATTTTGTACCAACAGGCAAACATCCACAAAGCACTAGATAACTTCAATCAAGAAACGCTAGAGATGTGTGGTAAAGAGGCTGAGTTCAAAGCGATATTATTCGCACTATGTTACTTCCACGCTGTGGTTGCTGAGAGGCGAAAGTTCGGACCACAGGGATGGAACAAGATTTATCCGTTTAATGTTGGTGTGTATTTCAGTGGTTATCTAAATCTGTTCTCATATTTTCCTATTACAAAAATGTTTATGTGGAATGTGTTGATGACCTCCATCATCTACGAATACGTTATTTCTTTTATCCTAATAATTTGTGTTTCAAAGTCATCTTTAATTTTGCTTGGTCGCTTTGGTTTTCAATAATATATTATTTTGCATTAATCCTCACTCACCAGGCTCTATTGCGAACCAATATTTTGTTGGTCACTTTCCTAATCTTATCGTTTGCTTCGGACCTTGTGAAGGCTGTAGGAATCCGCTTAATGCGAAGAGCAAAGAACCGGTCGAAGTCGGGGTGCTTGGGGAGGCCTATTTCCAGCAGTGGACGCCTTTCGGCTGAAATGATGGTGATGATGTTGATGATGATGTGCTTCGTTTTAGGTGATCTAACAATAAGCGTGTTCGTCTTATACAACTACTTGGAAGCGAATGCTAGAGTGCCTTGGGAAGATCTCAGGTACCTATTCGGAGAGATTATGTACGGAGGACACATCACTGATGATTGGGATCGGAGGCTATGCAACGCTTACTTGGAAGAGTTGATGCAGCCTGAACTAGTACGTTCATGTTGTTATTATTAAAAACTTGCTTACTCATATTTGCTTTTAACAATTTTGAAAATAGCGGCACATCATTTTCATCCTTAAAAGATTATAATAAAATTAGACTGGCAGAAAATTCCATGTAGTTTTTTATTGTGCTCAAAGCGTTAAATAAATAAATAAATAAATAATGAGGCGTAGGTGAGTTACCATTAGTAAGATTAAACTATAAGTGAGGTTATATATGCCAGCTTTCTTTCTGTGTGCCTTCAAGCGGCACTAACTAATTTCATCTTCATCATTTACCAGGTCGACGGTGAACTCCAACTAGCCCCTGGCTTCCCCGCACCTCCTAACACAGACTACGTGGGCTACCACCAGTACATAGAAGACGCCATGCCTGCCGAGTCGCCTTACCTTTATGGCTTACATCCTAATGCTGAGATAGGCTTCCTTACTACAACGTCTGAGAATCTATTTAGGACTATATTTGAGATGCAACCGAGAGATGCTCAGGCATCTGGAGCTGCTACTGTGACTAGGGAGGAAAAGGTTAGTCAGATTTTCGTTAAAAGCAACATATGCAGAGTAGCAGGCTGAGTAAAAAAAAAATGCTGTTTCATACATTTGGACCGTGC
The DNA here is from genome assembly GCA_917490735.1 of Dryobotodes eremita. Classification (NCBI taxonomy): domain Eukaryota; kingdom Metazoa; phylum Arthropoda; class Insecta; order Lepidoptera; family Noctuidae; genus Dryobotodes; species Dryobotodes eremita. Next base: position 19,866,448 of record OU823243.1, on the reverse strand, counting down.
ACTTTTGTATGAAACAGCAGATTTTTTTTTAATAACCGACGAAAAATGTCTACGCTAAGGGAGTCTAGAATCATGTGCTGAATTCATGGTTACACTTTGGGCTTCGATGTCCCTGCCACCCTGTATAAAAAACAGTACATTAAACTTATTCGACTATCAAATAGATCAAGAAAATTCTACAGTACATCTCGAAAGCTTTTGACTCATATGCTCAATACTAGCACAAAAGCACGCTACTAATGAGCAATTGCTACTTTCTATTATGTGTGTATTTTTTTTTAGAAATTATCATGGTAGTGTTAAGCATGCTCATAAGCATGATCCTTACGAGCTTGTGTAGGTATTATTAGCTTTAAAGTGTAATTCAAGTGACATCTATATTTTATCAGGTAAAACAAATGCTAGATGAGATAATAGAGAAGCTACCAGAAGAGTTCAATATGACAGAAATCATGGGCAAGGTGGAAGAGAGGACGCCGTATGTAATAGTGGCATTCCAAGAATGTGAGCGGATGAACTATCTGACAGGGGAGATGAAGAGATCCCTTAGGGAACTGGACTTAGGCCTAAAGGTTAATTATTAAAGAAGAATAATTGAATGAGCTTTGCCTGTAAGTTTTCAAAAGAAAAGTCGGCTTTTATTAAGGTTAATGCTAATTCCCATTTTTCAGGGTGAATTAACAATTACATCAGATATGGAAGATTTGGAAAATGCATTGTTTTTGGATCAGGTAAGCAAGAGAATAATTGTAAAATAATGAGCGTTGACTCGTTGAGTATATTCAATTCTGTTTTGTCATACAATTTGACACTGTCTTACAATAGGGATCATAAGACTTTATGCGGGAGCCATGTCCTAGGTATAACTAACTAATTTCTATTTAGTTAACGAATTTTTTAATTATACATTTTGACATTACATTTTATCAAAACTTTGTGTGTGTGTGTGTGTGTATATAGAATTTTTATTTTATTTTTAAGTATTTGACAATAAATAAAAAAAATGTACTTATAAATTTGACATTGTATTAAAAATTTACCCATTTTCATTTCAAACTAATTTGTAAATATTTTAATAGGGATATTAATTGTACTTTAATTTTAATATTTTTAAACCGGCAACGATAGGTAGATATGTGAAGCTGTTTATTATTATTAAGATCTTAATGTACCATATACTCAGAAATAAATTATATTATTATCTCCTTTATTTAATTATTTATGTACATACAAATTATATTTTTATGTATTAGAATTTAAAAACATTAAAAAATATAAAAAATAGTAGCCCACCGGTATCGGAAACAGAGTCCAAGCTACCGGCGCGCGGTGGTCAAGGCTCCAGAGAAAGGAACCTTCTAACAATACGAGCCGTGTCCAGAAGTATCGCTTTCTTAATCAAGCAAGATCCAGCTGCCCAACGAGAGCCTCCTCAGGTGTTGTTCGAGGCTCTTGTCTATTAAGCCATTAGCTGTCACGAATATATGGTTAGATATATTCAGAAACAAAACTTGGGAACAAAACTGATTACGTCCAACAGTTATTTACATTTTTTACTTATTTCTCTTATAGTATGCATGGTACTTATGATATCATTGTAATGAGAAAGTTGCTTTTTATTTGTTGCGTGGAGTACAAAAATAATACTGTTTTTTTACTATTGTGATTTTTTTCCAAGGACATGTCAGTTTGAATTCTTTACCCCTGTATGTCACTTCAGTTTATTTAACTTATTATACAGGTACCAGCGATCTGGTCCAGTCGTGCATACCCATCATTGCTGGGTCTGTCAGCTTGGTTCGTGGACCTCACGCTGAGGTTACGAGAACTTGAAACATGGGCTACAGACTTTGTCGTAAGAACTATATTCCTTGTAATTTTTTTTTTGGATTGAGTTCGCTTAACTTCTATATATTTTTATTTGTCAATTTACGTTTATCTTTCAGTGTTTTCGCTTATGGTAGTGTTTTTCTTTTTAAATATTATCTTAATTTTTGTTTTCTTCCTCACCGGTTTCTGAGAATACTTTAGACCCGAAAGAAAAACATTTTAACCGTCTGACTAGTGAGTATTGACTTATATTTTGCATGATTTAGCTACCAGCATCAGTATGGCTCGGTGGTTTCTTCAACCCTCAAAGTTTACTGACGGCCATCATGCAGAGCACTGCTAGGAGGTATGAACTGCCTCTAGACAAGATGTGTCTGCAGTGTGACGTCACTAAGAAGATGAAGGAGGAATTCACGTGAGTGCCAGAGATGCTTCCATAAAAGACAAATAAGCATTCTACTTAATACTTCATACAGCTTATCCATCTACAAATTGTAAATCAAACTATTTCTTTGTTTTACAAAAGATTCGAGTATTTTCTATTACATATTTATCTTCTTTTAATATCAATCAATGAAGGATTCGGTTTGAAATGAGAACATAAAGCAGGGAAATGAGACACACTTTTGATTTTAAACTTATCTGTGGTTAATTTAATGTTGTCAACATGTCTTCATTATTTTGTACTTTTCATAGGTACTGGTGAGTTACGACGCTACATTCATAAAATTGGGATTCTAAGTATTACATTTAAATCGAATAATGTGCCTGTGTAGACTTAATCAATAATTGGCTGAAATTACATAAAAATCACTAGCATGACAAATATGAACAGCACACAAGGTATATTACAGGTAGTTAACGAAGTTAAGAATTTAAGTCTTCTAACACTTGTAACATTGATTTTTTCCTTGCGAGAGCTTTTAGTTAAATATGAATCTGGGTAGAAAGACTTTGAACAAGGTGAAATGTATTTTTTCAGTAGAGAGTACGATTTATCTTCGTTTTAGTCGTTTTCCAGTATTTTTGAAGGTACCGCTTTGCTTACGAAGATTTACTACTTGCTTTTTGTACATACGAAGGAGCTGCTGTTAAGATTCTTTGGAACTTAAAAATATTTGGTGTACGCTGTATATTTAGAATATAATTATGTAGGTAGGGTAGGTAAACATACAAATCACACAATCCCTTAAATATTAATAAATAAGTGAAATAAAAGGTGAGACCAAGTAGATAAATTGTATGGTAGATGTAAATATAATAATTGTAAATCTGTATTATATCTAGTAAAATAAAACGAATGCTGTATTATCTAAACTAATACATCCACCTCATCTTCATTTCTTCCGCCATTCTTCTTTTAGGCTTAATTCTATCCTATTTGACTTGGTATTGTAGGTAACCTCCTTTGAACAGAATGGGTTTCAGCATTGTATCATACGCTTTTATTATAAGTAATATCTGTAAATCGGTATCAAGGTAATTTTGTAATTAAGTAATATGTAAATACTCATCACCATCGTATTGAACTCTGGTCTTTAGCCTTTTAAAACTCGTAATAAAATAGTTTCGGTGTAAGACAAGTCTCTTATTAAAAATAATGATGAAGTCACAGCAATGAGGAAATGACTAAAGGTAATAAATTTAACAAGATTTTATCAAAACTTCATGGCATTTATTAATTTCTACATAATAACAAGTATGTATGAGAACTATTATTACTCATATTGGTACAACTTCAAGAAAACAGCTAGAGCAAAAGTATTGATTGGGTTCCTACAATCCACGATTAATTTTCACGATAAATGAATAGGACATTATTATGATATATGATATTTATTTTCTGAGTATAGCTGACGGATCGCCTTACTCTTTTTCGTGTTTTTTTTTAAATTTCTTTCGTTACAGTCACCAAAAGAGATAAGTAACCAGGGTCGTCGATATAGTTGAAGTTTAGTAAGAAACCCATGAATGTTTTTGTAATTTATCAAATTAAATTTCGTTCGAAAACATTAATCGGTTTCTTACTAAACTTCAACTATATCCGACGAGCCTGGTTACTTATCACATTTGGTGACCGTACCTTCCGATTATCACTTTGAGAAACCCTGCTACCCAGCAGTTTGAACTGCAGCTAAAGACCAGAGTCCACCATCCATCACCAAGTCTTTCCTTCCCCTCTCTAACTCTTCATTTCCTCTAGGATCGCGGACACTCGGTCAGCACCACGTGACGGAGCCTTCGTCCATGGTCTGCTGATGGAAGGAGCCCGGTGGGACCAGCAAGCCGGTATCATTATGGACTCGAAGCTAAAAGACCTGTTTCCGCCTATGCCTGTCATTAATGTTAGGGTGAGTGGGTGATTTTTTCTAAATAATTTACTTTAACTCCAAAAACAATCACACTATAGATTTCCTTCCACTGTAAGTTGGTTGTCCTTTAGATGGGATTATTTTCTAAATTTGTTGGCACTTGAATCCTCGAGACTTATGCAAGATGCCACAAAGAAAACCCAATTTGATATTGCATAAGGATTCACAAGAATTTTGAGATCAGTTTTAGTGTTCGCTATTCATACTACCTGTTATGGATACTTCTGTAAAATTATATAGTATAGCCATCATCATCAGCCTAAGGAAGTCTAGGGCTGGACGTACGCCTCTCCAATCGCTCGCCATTAAACTCGATCCTAGGCCACGTGCTCATCCAGTCACCCTGTGAAGAGTGTCGCTCCAAGTAGCCTAAAAAAAATATGTATTTCATAAATTCTATTTCAGGCCATAACCCAAGACAAGCAAGACCTCCGGAACATGTACGAGTGTCCTGTCTATAAGACACGTACACGAGGACCAACTTACGTGTGGACCTTCAACCTGAAGACCAAAGACAAGCCATCCAAATGGAACCTGGCAGGAGTTGCTTTATTGTTGCAGATTTAAAGTGTTTGTGTGACAAAACGTTCTGCAGTAGTAAAGCAACTCGGTATGTTCTAGATAGGTATTGGACTTTGGATTGGAAGAGGAGGCTATACTTTTGAAATCAAAATATTTTATTTCATATAAATTTACATGGGCACTTATGAAACGTCAGAAGCTAGGTGCACGGTCCCAATTGGGCGTTTCCTACGGAGAAGAGCCGACAAAAAACTCCACGGTTACTCTTTTAAAAAATAATTGCCTTTTACAATGTTTTCAAATTACAGTGTTAATCGGTATGGGAGGACAGTGTAGGCCTGTCAACAAGTACCAGGTACTTAATAAAGTAGAAAATGATCTACAAATCTACTCACATTCACAAAATATAAAAGAATCTTTATAAAAGATAAACAAAATAATAAAAATAAAAGCCCATTTAAACCAAATGACATGATTGCCATTACAACTGTAACAAACCTGAATTAATATCCTGTTTACAAAAGCCAAAGGCAAAGTTTTGTCCAAAGAAATTGCATTTCTGGGCAAGGCTGTTAAGTGACTGCATACCTAGTCACAACTGCTCTAGTGGTGGCTCAGTGGTAATGGCCCTGACTTACGAGTTGTAGGTCGTGGGTTAGAACCCAGGCAGGCGCTGCAGTGTGTATAAATAATTTCATTACCACTGCTCTCAAAACGGCGAAGGAAAACATCGTGAGGAAACAGGCATGTACTACAACCAAAAATTCGGAGACATGTGACTTCCACCAAACCGTACTGGGCTGGCGTGGTGGATTAAAGCCCACTCCCTCTCGATGAGAGGAGGCCTGTGTCCCAGCAGTGGGAACATTATAGGTTGTTAATGATACCTAGTCAGCTGTCTGAAATTACGGTCTTATTACTTAACTCACTCTGAGTCATTTAATAACTTAAATTTTATTAGTTAAATAAACAATATTAATTGTGCTGGTTTAGATGTCGAGAATTCAGATTTTGTCATCCAGAGTAAATTTCAGAACTAACGGAATTTAATACCGAAATACGCGCTTGTGTTTTATTAAGTTGCAGTCAACACAACTTGTCAAAAGTTTTGTTATTCAGAATTATGGAGAATTAAAAATATTGAATGTTTGTTTCGTTTTAATTTATGGTTAGTTTTCTAGCATACTTACCTCTATTTAAAAATAGGTCCATGTATTCACCTCCTGCGTACTTTACTAAAAGTGCTATTAATAAGCCTACCTTGCAGATTAGTCGTTGATACCAAAACGAAATACAGTTTAAGGAGGAATGTATTAATTGACTTCATGCTTTGGAATGACTCACACAAGAACTGAAATCATATCCCAAAACTAAAATGACCTTTTTACTACTCACACGCCTAATTCCTAAACAAAATCTACACAAAAAAAAATACGAACTTTTTATTCATGAGGATGACTCATCATTGTGAAGAGACGAAGACACTTAACAAATGGCTGCCGGCGACAATTCTATGATAAACTTGACATTTACCAGTGGCCTTATGACCTTCTTTAGACCACGTCATCAATAAATTGACCACAATGGATCTAACTTTCACTGATTGTATCATTAATCTATGAATAAGTATATTATTATTTTCTCTCGTATAGCTTTCACACTGTTGTATGGTGTCCGATCTTGGCATGCGGATCATATTGTGATATTCGGCCGTATTGATATGGAAACAAAGGAATAGAAAATTTCCATTCATAGGAACTGCAAGCCAAAAAAACTTGTGGTCTTTGTAGGTGCTAAATAACCTACATTTATGTATTAATAGGTCCGAACAAATACGAGAAACGGTTCAGACAGGCGTGATGTTAATTTTATGTTATAATATGCGTATCGGTAAGATTACAGTAATAAGAGGGCAGCAATTTAACCCAAGACAAGTAGGGTTTTATTTAGAAACGTCGCTTAAAGTTAGTTTAAACGTCAAAAAATATTTGGTTACGCTAACGTTAATCATAACATAATACAACGTTTATAACTAAACTCCGTATCCTAATGCGAGGAATGTGTCAAAAAACTTGTTGTTTTAATCAAAGAACAAAAAGCTTAAAAGCATATTCTGAAGATGACCTGTGGCCCTGGCAGACGGATGACTAATCAACATCTTGCAGTTATCACGGGACATCAATATAACGTGTCGCCAAGTTATGTTATTAATATTTGATGTAATCTGTTAATTTAGCGTCTTGTTAGTTCCTATTTCCACCAGGAAATTATTTGTTCGGATATGTCACTAAAACCTTTTTGAAAGTGTAGGCATTGAGCTCGATTACCTAAGGAGGTAACTTTTGAAAATAGCTTTAAAAACATGTTGCATTTTTATTGAAATTCAGTCCCGGTTTGAACGTAGGGCTTCATAGAGCCTAATTCTTAAATCCGTAATTGAGAGGTTTCTTAATGAAAAATGGAATGCTTAGGTAGGTAGATACCTTGGTATAACCACAGAAATAATAAGGTAAGTATTTAGATTTCTGTGGGTATACCTTTTTTGTTTTCGGGGGGAAACCTTCAAAGCACCCGACCTCTGGGGAGGGAGGTCGGGGAGTGTGGGATTTTCACCTCACTAAAACCACTCCGGTGATCACCATCAGCACTGAGAGTTCTCCCGGTCCCGGTTTCTCTTAAAATACCAATTCAGTGGGTATACTTAAGAAAACCTTATGCTTGAGCCCTGGGTTTCAAACTTAACGATTTTAATTTGCAACCAGTAAATCAATGAGTTTTAAATTGTATAAAGGAGCTGACAGCTATATATGAAAAAAAAATTAAGCAAACGGTGCTCGTATAAACGTTGTTTAGTGACGTCATATTGCCATAAACTAATTAGGAAACTATAAATCGATGGCTTTGACAAGAATTACTTACGTAAAATATCGATGATCAAACGCCAAACCCAAATCAATCCTTGATCAGGATGTCCTCTGATTTACAACAATATAATTTTTTTGCTCACATTTCATTGTTAAGAATAAATTAATTCGTATAGGTAAGTAGGTGCGGTCGTTTTATATGCACATATTATATTTTTTTGCTAATGAGTTAACGTATTAGAATGAAACAGATTTGTGATGGGTATTCCAAATGTCTTTCTTTCGAGAATTTTAATAGAAACGAGTTTTGTTTAACTTTTTGCGATTATGGTTCAAGACGACAGCATTTTATGTAATGAAGTTGTTTTATTTTAGAATATACTTACTTTTAGTTTAATTTAAAAACGGTTCACTTGTGTATTTATTTATATTTATCGATTTCTTTGTAAAGGTCTTGGTACGCAAAATACGCACTTGGACGTGTAGTTGCGAACACCAGCCCCGTTAATGCTCCTACAAACGTGCGCGACACGCGACGCGACACAAAGCGACGAGTTTGTGTCGCGATTCGCCTCGCGTATCGCGCCTGTTTGAAGGAGCCTTTATACAATACAATACAAGGGCCTTGGTATTCTGTAAACATCATAGTGTACTCGTCAGGTTGGCTGGTGAGAAATCTTGTGTAATCTGCTTAAGTATACCCATTTAACTTCAGTTTGTCATCATTTTAAAAACTAAAGTTACAGATACACCTTAAAAAACAATCCCTAAACACAACCTTCTATTAAAATTTAACCACCCCACAGTTTAATCTCACATTTCCCTTTCTACACAATTAGTTTAGCATTTGTTTAGTTATTTCTCAACCGTGGGCGGAGACATTAGCATGCTACACAAGGATAGTTAGTCCGATGTTAGGGATCCCAGTTAATTCTCATGTAGGAGGCGCATTAAGTCGTTGTTCTCTAGACGAAAACACGTCGAAATCGAAAGTTAATGAAATGAATTATTTAGATATTCTAATATTGGATGCGACACGAATTTGTTCGGGTTAATTTTTGTGTCTCGGAATGTTAGATCGGAAGGTTTATATAATAATTCGTATCGGATATGTTTCAAAGAGTCTGTAAAGGTTAATATGAATTTATGTTCTCTCTAATTCTAAAAATTCTAGAAATTCAAAATGTTACTAGATGAGAACAACTGCCGACAAACTGTTATGCAGTTTGGCAGACTATAAGTAATGTTATTGCTGATACAGATTTTGAATAATAAAATAAAAAATAAATAAAAAAATGAGGAAATCTATTAGTACCTACTTCTCAAATTATCATATAATAACCAAGATACATATAAATCCTAATCAGATTTACCTACATTATAAAATATGAGTGAAATATGTGTTAGTTGAGCATCCATTATTTCTCAGTTCATTAACAACGATCCACCTATACCTGCCAAAATGGACCAGATGTTATAGGTATTTAGTTAAATTAATTAATAGTTAATAAATATAATAGTAATAGTTCATTAATTCTATTTATATAGATAATGTACCTCAAGTAGTTAGTTTTTGTACCTAAGCATCATTAATAGTCATTAATGTTGCTTAGGTACAAAAAATAACTACTTAATCACGAAGCGATAAATCATCCAAAATTATAATTAGAACGTATTATTAATTCCTTAAATCATGTCATATCTATAATTTTATAATTAAAAACTTTGTTTTGATCATGAAGTGCGAACAAACGGCTTTTAAGCAATGATTTTCACTTCAGTTTTATAATAAATGAGCAATTTTCGTTTCCTGATGATGGATCTATGAAAAATCTATAAATATTAATTATGATTACCGCCTTTGTACTTATTTTTATGCCTTTAGTAGGCATAACATGTAATTAACATTCATAGTTTATAAGAACTTAATATTGGTTTCGTAAACCGGTACTTTTTATTATTGTTTAGTTTACGCTGTCTTACATCGCGCCCATAATATGTTTATTTTGTTTCCTACTTAATAACTTAATCATAACTTAGGAAGGTTATTACTAGCTGTGCGAGAATGCATCCATCCACCGGAACTGCCACGGATGACTTCGGCGACATCACAGGACGACAAGCACCCTGTATGTGACATGTGTTGCTACGATATAAATTATTTGTTTTCAATGTCTTGCTACACCGATCACTTATCGCGAGAAAACGAAGTGTCAAAGTGCATTAAACATTTGTTGGATGACGACAGAATTGTAGACAAAATCTCAAAAAATCGTTAAAGAGAGCGTTGTCGCGCTTGTCTTGTTGGCTCCGCTGGAGTGGGTTCCATTAGCTCTTCTAACTTTGCTGCCATCGCGTCCTGTATAATTAGGTGTTATAACACCACCAGATAACATACAATAACTTGTTTAGTTAATTACGATAATTATTATTGTTTTAAGTTAATTATTTCAAATTATTATGTACGTAACTGTATTATGTGAAATAAATTAACTGTTTCATGACGTTTCTATAGGGAACATACCTATATGTTAAATAATTTGGTGCGGATTCTGTTGCTAGCAAGCTAACCTTAATTTAGGCTATTACCATCTTTTTCTCTACAATAAATCAAGAAAGGGACGGACATAAATTAGAGTTGTCAATTTTAGTTGACCTTAATTAAAACTTCCATACATGTACCTTGGTAGTTGGCAAGTCAGAACGGATAGACTAAAACAAGGCGAAATATAAGGCATTATGAATTTATTTGACATTTCTAACTTCCCATACTAAGCCCACATGATTTACATTAAACTCAACTCTATCATCGAAGAGTTTTAACAGTTGTAATATTGTTCTTCTTAATTTTTAATTTTAATTTTTCACACTTCCATTGGCAGAATGGTTGACATCAGGTTTGCTTGGCATTCAAAGAAATGGAATAAAATAAACATCTCTAAAAGTTGATAACTGTTAGAGTAGATGCAAAATAAGACTGCACGCGGCCGAAATTGGAAATAATCGTTTGCAGCCATCTCGACGTTTATATCAGGGTTTAAGAGAGTGTACTTACTGTGTACCGTGTTTTCCAAAGTAAATAATCGTCATCATTATGCCGAAAGTGATTAAAAGTGCTGGCAGGGATATACTCTTGAAAGTCAAAGACGCGCGCAGACGTATCTTGCGTGCACTTTACCGTCCTATTCTCGAGCTATCTGTCAGTAAGAAATGAGAATTCTCTGATTTTAGTTTAGTTTGTGAACAAGGATGACTGTGATTTAACTCGGCAGCACTCGCTACTGGGTAAAAAATACCACAGAGTATCTATCGCTCTATCTATCTATCTATCGCTCTGGCGACACAGGAATCGCCAATCGGCCGAATTTCTGCTTAAATAATTCGAATCCAGGACTTTAAAAATATTTTTTAAGTCTGGACGTTCTTAAGCTTCGAAAATATCTGGAGTTTCATAATTATCAGAAAATATCTCAAGTTTCATACCGTTTTATAATTAGTGCTATAATATTATTATTGTCTGAAAAAAGATTTTTGATATTCACAATTTTTCACGTTTTTTTTTTGCGATATCCGTTTATAAGTGCAACTTAGTCCAGCAGCTGCGTCTTTATTTCTGAAACAGGATCTAGTTATCTATTATGAAAACAGTTAAGCATCTATTTATACCAATTAGTTAACTTACCAAAGTAAATAGAAAACACTAGTCATCTCACCTTGACACCATAAGTAGGTACCTTACATCTATTATCAAATCCATTGTCTGTGGTCGTGTGGGCAGATGATGAGCTAACTTCATTATAAATAGAGATAATTTTTAATATCTTCTAATTAATTACAGTGTGTTGGAGATTAGCTGAGATTTCGAGTATTCGGAAGTTTTTTTTTGTTGACCTTTATACGGATTATTTGATACAAAAGTGATTTTGAATCGGAAAGATTATATTAGATAACGAGCTATCGATTTGAAAAGAATTCATTAGGTTGAGGTTATCGATACTTTTGAGTGATATTGAGTTGTATTCCATCTTATTAAGAAGGATTAACTGATGATACCTGCTGACGCCATAAAAATCTTTTGATGAAATTAATACTTTTGTGGCACAAATCCTTAAATCCTCTTTCGTAGGGTTTTAATTAACGGAAACTGTTACATTCAAAGGCAAATTGCAGTTTTGATTAAGAATAATGAAGCGTTGTGAAGGCGAATTCGATTACATATTTTTTTGTTTGGGTTAGGAACTGTTGTTAGAGAATCATCATTGGTAGGTTTCTTTATCCTAATTTCATTTGTTCGGAATCTTTTCGGTAATTTGGAGCCTCAAAACGGATATAGCATAAGCACTCACGGATTTCGAAATATTTATAGATAGATCCCTTTACCTTGAATTCATGAACAGTATCAGTATGATTAATCGTGTATGATAGCGTGACGGGAGCCTGGGGAGAATGAAAGAAGAGAACGTGTTGCGCCGACCCCAAGAATAGTACGATTCAAACTTAATGGCGGGTCGGAACATGAGGCGAGTCGCTGTGCAGTAACCAATTGACGTGTCAGCGGGGGTGAGGGGGAGGTACTGCGCAGCGAATAGCGCACTTCACAGCCGCCATTAAGTTTGAATCGTACTATAACATGCGACAACGGCAGGAAGTTATAAAATTAACCTCAATATTATCAAATTAAAAATATATTTATAAGATGATTTCAAATTAGAATTTAGGATTTAAGTTGTCTAAACTCTAAATAATCAAATCAAAGCACTCAATTTCTAAGTGGCACTAAAATTGATATCCACATGTATGTTTACAAATCCCTTTGCTAACATTTTCATCAGATATTTTTGTTACAGACCGTAGGTAGCATCGTCGTGATTCTAGTTTTTGCATCGTCATTAGCAAAATAACAGTTTCTTATAACGTTGGTACATTTTTTACCATCAAAGAAATAACAAATACATAGATAGATACAAATCATCTTTTGATATGCTAAACAGTTCCATGTGGGACCTTTGACATTTTAATATAAAATCGCATCAACTTTTTATGGATGCACCGGTCGTATATTCTGCAACAAAAACAATACACTCTTTTTGCCCGACTTATGTCTAGGTCATGACATTGCAAAGGTCAGCTGAGTCTAGATCCAAATTGGGTCTTCATTCCTTTGAACCTATTTTTTTGTAGTCCCAATGTCAGGTAGGGAACCTGCTAAAAGGTATACCGAAATAACAAGGTTTGTTATTTATAATTTGCACCTTCTAAATGGAATTTCGAAATATGTTTTTTTCTGTGTCGTGAGGTTCTGTTTTGGAATGATAATGGCAATTAAGTTAGGCAATTTATTGGTGTAAAATTGACTGGGAGTAGGAGATTTATTTTCTACTCAGGATGTGTAACTTTTAATCAAAACGAATCTTAGATTAGAGTAGCTATTAGGGGAAGGGATGGCAGAACCGACTCATAAGGTTACACTTGTCGAGGGCTCGAACTCGATGGTGGGTGTGGCTAATATGCATGCTATTTAGTTTATTTATTTAGTATTTTTTATTTAATATTTTTTAGTATATTCAGTGAAATAGACGATGATTTATAACGAAAGCGAGCGTAAACTTTCATGAACAGACCTTTGGGCGTATAAATATTATGAAAAAACTACTGGATGTACATTTATTCAACACAAGCTGTTCGTGCCCGGCGTCGCCAGGGGTGAATTTCATACAAAAATTGCATCCAAATTTCCGAAATTCCCGGTGGATTTTCCATAAAAAATTCTTTCATACAAACTTTCTCCTGAACAGAACAAAAAGAATTAGCCAAATAGGTGCAGCCGCTTTGAAGTAACGCGCGGACAAAACATTTTGACAGTTGATTTTTATTTATATAGATAGATAAAGCTATTTGAAATCTTGTTAAAAGTTATTTGAAATCTATCCCTGTACGGTACCAATTTTCATACTCCGGAAGTTATTTATTTAGGCCCAAAGATGCGTTGAATATGGAAGTTTTGACGCTCATAACTATCAAACCACTTTTTTATTATTATTCGTCCGTACTCAGCTAGATAATGACGAGACAAGTAGATATAATTTTTAATTTAAGCTGTCAAACAGTGGAGTGAACTCCATACGGACGCCGACGTCAGTATTAAGCAAGAACTAATGTAGAAAAAACACAAGTATTGGTTTTATTCAACATTTTCGAGAGTAAAACTAATTTCAACAACATTTACTCAACGCAACTTATTAATTTTACATTAAATATATCGTCGCTTATCTTTCTAACAGACGTATCTGTATTTTCATCAAAAATGAGTTATTCATACTAGTTAAAACAATTTTGAAGACGAAACGATCGGTCTAATAAACGTATCTGTATCTTCAAGCGTTACCGAGAAAACATATTTTGTCAGGTAGACGTAAGTAGTTTTTTATACAAATGTGCTTTCTGCTAACCGACGTAAGTACATACGTTATTTAGTTTGAATTTTTCAGAATCAATATTGTAGGCAAAAAGAGCCCTATCTAAATACGACTTTTAGTGAGAACTAAAATATTGAAAGAATGACTATTTTTTCACTTACGCCTAAATTTAACCGAACATTTTGAAGATGAAACAGGAGTGCGGGGTGCGGGGTTTACAGATCACGCCACCCCGTTCGAGTTGAGTCTCATTATTGTCGTGAAGGTAGTACTAGAGAATACCTTCACTCAGATTTGACCGTTAAAAAAATGTACAGAATGTTTATCAGGTCTCTGGAAGGAAATCCATTGAAACCCAGCTTTTCCACCTACAAAAGAATTTTTAAAGGGAAAAATTTGTCTTTCCACTGCCCGAAAAAAGACCAGTGCAGCCTATGTCTGACATATTATAATGGGACCGAAGAGGTGAAAGCTAAACTGCAAGAAAAATTTCAGAAGCGCCAATTTGATAAGCTTACTTTTCGCAATACGTGAAAAATGTGTTTAAACGAGGCGAAAGAAAATCCTGGCGTGGTACAATGCGTTACTTTTGATCTTCAACAGGTAATTCAAATATCTATAACAAATGAAAACGCAGTATTTTACAAGAGGCGTTTATCAACGTTTAATTTAACGGTTTATGACTTGGGTACTCGTGATTGTTGCTGTTTTACATGGTATGAAGCTGTAAGTAAAAGAGGAGCATCAGAAATATCGACTGCCTTAAACATTTTTCTCAGAGAAAGCGACAGAAAAGGCTTCAAGCGAATTTATCTCTTTGCAGATGGTTGCGGAGGCCAAAATCGCAATTCGATTATGGCTGCTGCATTGATTTATATCCTGACTAATTCTATAAACATTGAAGAAATCACTTTACGATTTTCAATACCAAACCATGGTCAAAGTGCCGGAGATTCTGCTCACAGTGCAATCAGCTATGCTGTCAAAAAAGCTGGAGATGTTTTTATACCAGCTCAGCTTATCCCGATAATGAGATTAGCTCGAATAGATCAGCCTTACCGAGTATTTTCCTTATTACATACTGACTTTCTCGATTTAAAACAAATGTCTACAGACATTCAATTACTCTCATTGAGAAAAGACGACACAGGAGCTCATGTGAATTGGACCGAAATGACCGAATTTCGCGTTCAAAAGTCTGATCCAATAAAATGTTTCTTCAAAACTTCTCACGATCAGGAATCGTACCGCAGTTTGACTTTAAAAAGACAAAAGATGTTTCTTCTTTACGCTGAAATCCGTCCACTTAATGAATATCCACCCAAAATAGCGACTGAAAAATATGAAGACTTAATGTCTCTAACAAAAGGTTGATATAGCTGTTATCAGACATCCCGATTATGTTGAATTCTACAAATCGCATCCTCATTGATTTATTTATATTGCTCCTACCAAAGACTGAATATTATGGTAGTTTTAATGATTAGATAAGAAATACTTTGTGTTCATAATTTTGTTTTTGATATGTTTATCTCCTTAAAGTTATTATTTTATAAAGTTCGTATTTAGTATAAGTAAGATCCCAAGACATTTTTATCATAATTAGGTACATAACTTTGACTGTGATTTGATTCAGCTATTAAGAATTGCTTTATTTTTGCGACTGATTAGTTTTAATACGTTGGGGTTAACATTAAACCTAAATAATTATGAGAATTTAAATTAGAAGAGACTGTTTTTACGAAACTTTAGGATCTCATTTCATATTTTGTATTAATATAAGATACTAGGAACTGTTTTTTTAATAAGTACAAAATAAATTTTAATAAATAAAAGTTGATTCCGAGGTTTGTGTGTTATTTGACTATCCTTTTTTATACAGACGTATCTGAAAACTATATGAAAACATTTTTTTACAAAGATCTAACAAAAGTGACGTATCTGTTTTAAATGCTTACATGTTTTTATCTAACAGTAATATTTACAATTCACATATATATATAGGAAGAATAACCAAATAATAATATAATTCATGCAATTTTATTTTGATCAGTCGCTTATTATGAGAGTTACAATTCAACAAATATAGTGCGAAACCGCAAAAAGCTTGTCCTGAAAAGTCACCTCAAAGTTAGTTCCGTCAGTTAGTAAGACAAGCGACGATATGCATGGATAATTAAAATATTAGATAATTTCTAAAAGCTTGATTAGGTCCGTTTTACCCTCATAGGCGAGACTCAATGGACCGCACGGGAAGGCATCCCCCACTTGACTCCAAAAACAAGTTTCCATCGTCGGATAAACTGTAATTTTTCCTCTTTTATCAATATTCTTTCTTGTTATCCCATTCACCTAATGAACTATCGCTTTTTTTGGGAAACTGTTGCAGGATACCTCATGTATTTAAGACAATTGTTTTCAGTTTGTTAAACATAAAGGCCCACTTTTGTAGAACAATTTCCATGAATTTTTCATAGGAATTGTTCTGCTAGAGACGAGTCGCGCTGTCGCGTCGTGCCTGTTTGCCTTAAAGGTAGACAGCATTTTACATACTTAGGAAATACAAACATGGGATCCCCGCTGAGTCACGACGTAAACAAGACGAAAACAAGTAGGTAGTAGGTAGTAATCGCACCTCTAACTAATGTTGTATGCTAATTGTGATGCACTCATCTCGATGTAGATTGTAGGTAGATATAGTTCGCCTGAAATATCTCGGCGAGTCTGAACATATTCAATACGAATTTTTGCGCATATTTTCTCACTCAAACTCGCTTCATGTCACCATTTGGTTCCTAAAAAATGTTATTGCGCAGCCTTCTGCACGAAGTTCGGACTCGCCAAGATATTCGGCTGTACCGTGAATAAGATTAATTTGCATTAGTTTCCTATAGAGCTTAGTGAGCCTGAGTATTTCATGCATTTCCCTCTTATCCGGTCTTAGAAAAACGGTAGAAATCAAGTATTTGTATTGCAAGTAAATACAATTAGTAGGTATGTCAATAATTGAATGGGCAAATTTTGGATTGTACAACTTAGTATTCAAAGCTTGAAATCTCGTGTGCTCTTTAGTCCTTTAACGAAATCCTTAAATGGTCATTCAAGTTTCCATAATTCGTTGATGGATTCTAGCTGTAAAGGTGTCAGTCCAGTTGGAACGAAAAGTCATATGGTCGCATTTAGCGTAGCGTTGTTAACTGTTGCCAACTTGATGTGAACAGATTATTTATGTGCTCGAAAACCAGCTGGTCTGCAATATTAGGTAAGATTAAATAGTAGGTACCTATAACATGAATTATCACCAGAGATGACAAATGTTTGTTCTAAGTATAGTTCTATGAGCTAAGTGTAGAGAGTTTTATAAGAAATTAGTGACCCGCCCATGCTCCCGCTGTCCCCTGGTTGCTTAGTCCTATAGAGGTATGTGGAACAAGGTGTAAAGCTCACTCATACTCTATTGAAAAGGGAGGATCCCTCGACCAGACGGGTGTTGTGTCTGGTGGGCAACTGCCCGACGATTGATGTCGGGATGTTTTATATATGCTAGTTGCGCGGTAAAATCTGCTTGCGCGATGCAGGATTTTGCGTAACGTCAGTGTGACGTGTAGCTCGCATGTGGCGTTTGTAGATGCCGCTACAGTCCCATCTCGGCACCTGCCCATATCAGCACCCATGAGTTTATTTATCATGCCCACAAAACATTCCCATCTCGGCACTCTGTCATAAATCATTGTTAGGTACACATAAAAACACTGGAATGGAAATTGGAATTGGGTGCCGAGATGGAATTAAACCGTATACACATAACCCTTCCGGAATATATTTTCTATATGGTGGTAAAAACCGCATATTAATCAATAATTGCATAGTTTAGTAGATCAACGCGGCCGCACAGACTGACACGTCATCATCATCTTCCTGACCTTGTCCCATGCTACATGGCATTGGCGCAACACATCGCACCTTTGGTAGGACAAGGGCATAACTGACAAAAAATCGAAAAATTACTTAGGTAAGTATGCCAAATTGCTTTAAAAAGTCCCTTTTGTCCAGAGGAACAAAGACCCGTATATCAATATCAGCTTAATACCGTCAGAGAGCAACAGTGCCTTTGGCATATTGGTGCATTTTTTTGACTACCTTGGCACAACAAGATCTTAAAATTACTCCTGTGAAATCACTTAAAGTGTAGTTATGCCCTTGTCCTACCGAAGGTGTGAAATTTTCTCCTTCCATTCTCTCCTGCCAACTGTCACGTTGTCATCAGCATCACAGACAGATACGATGACCTGCCGGGGTCGCGGATTGTTCGAAAGAGTTACCGTGGCACTGGCGCACAGGTAACTGAAGGAACACGGGTGGGTTTTAGTCAGTAAAAGTCTGAGGCGCCCTCCTGCTCCGCCCTTAGCGGGAGAAGTCATTTGATGATGACCCACCTCAAAAAAAAAAGACACGATGGGCGACTTTATTTTTTATTATGTATAGATATAATAGATATTGAATATATTCAACACATCTATGATACATATAGATAAGTAGGTAAATGGTTTTCTCCGTCTAGTGGTGCTACTTATCCGATTTTGCTGACGATCTTGTCGATAGATTGCCAGCTCATTACTGAACCATTATTTTTCTTCAATTTGAAAGGGAGCAGCGGTACCAGTGAAAAAAGATTAATTTAGAGACTATCTAGGTACCTGCACCCTAATTACGTAACACACTATCTATCACAATCTGAATCATTTTGAAGCTTATTGCTAATACATTGCTTCTTATGTTCGAAAAAAAAATTCTGCTCAACAACGTAAATAACGCAATGAATGTTGTTAAACTGTCAAAATTAAACCTATTCCTACTGTTAGTGTGTTACGTAATTACCCCTCAGGTGATATAGCGTTAAGGAACCATTTTTGAAGTAGGCTGTGCCAAACTATATCAAAATAAAAAAAATATTTTGTTCTCACATAAACCTACATGGGCACTTATGAAACGTCGTTTCCTATGGAGAAGAGTCGGCAAGAAACTCCACAGTTACTCTTTTAAAAATAATTGGCTTTTACAATGTTTTCAAATTACAGTGTTAATAGTTGTGGGAGGACAGTGTAGGCTTGTAATACTTATGGTATCTTTATCGCTCAATACTCGCTTAGCTTTCCATAAACCCATGCCTTTAACAGTTGCCTGCTCAAAATTATGTAATTAGGTGTCCTTGCACCCTATATGTTTTAACTAGGCACATTGACGAGCCTGTTTTAGTAGCGACATGGTGTCATCAATTAACGCATTGAGGATGGTCTTGGTTAAAACTAAATGTAAATTCTGATTGACTGAGGTCAACGAATGTAATTTGAAGTATTACGAATAATTGAATAATTTTCTTGCAGATTTTTAATTAATTTTGTAGTTGTTAAATCATCAATAATTAATTGTTGTCTAATGAAGTGTCTATAAATAATAAATTAATTGTAAACGGATTTGATTTTATTTTTAATTGTCGTAAATGATGATCGGTTAATTTAATGTAGGCCTTGCGTGATTGGGTTGGCTTTAATTAATTAATGTTAACTGCATCCTGGATTTATGTTTTCCTATGTTTCGTGATAGAGTTCTTTGAGAAGGAGTTTATCAAGGGAAATAGTACCACCATGAAGGGCATCTATACTTCATTTGAAATAAGATTAGAAATTTCAGTAAACCTTTTTTACCGTCCGTTCAACCGATTTTGACTTCTATTGCGTTGGTGGCATGACAAATGGCAGCTGCAGTAAACAGTTGGTATTGTAACCACGTTTTTGCTTTTAATGCCATCCTTATGCCTACGGAATAGAAGCCAAAATCGGTTGAACGGACTGTAGAAAAGGTTTATTTAAATATCTAATCTTATTTCAAATGTAGTATAGGTATACTTATTTGCAGCCAAGCAGCATTGCTGTGTTTCGGTTTCTGAAATATTGAAACTAATGCATAAAATTGCCTGTTTAGGAATAGTAAAAACCCCCTTTGTATACTGGTTGGCTAAAATATAAATTTATTTATGTACCTAGTAAACCTCTGAAAACATGAAATAAATCGCAGAAAAAAAGAAGACACGCTCATATAAAAAATTGAATTTGTTATTTTTAGTGTACAGCTAATTACTTACTTTCCTACTAGGTATTATTAAGATTTTTTTTTTTTTAAATAATATACCTACAGTCTTTCTCAAAGGAAACTATACTTTCCATCTAAGAAGATAGATATGAGTTTGCTTTGAAGTTGAAACGAGAAGATGACGTGACCACACGGCAAGATAATGGGTGATGACTGTGATCAGTGAAAGTGACCAACAGTAGTAGCGTTTGTATCTCAAGCAGCGGGGTAATTGAGTAAAACACTAACAGTAGGAATGACTTTCATTTTGACAGTTCAGCAACATTCATTACTTTATTTACGTTGTTGAGCAGACAATTTATTCGATCATATGAAACAATGGATTAGCAATAGGCTTCAAAATTATTCAGATTGTGATTGATAGTGTGTTACGCAATTAGGGTGCAGATTCCATCTCGCTGATACTATAATAGTCGGTTTGGGTGCAATTGAAGCTCATTTTCGTCAATGGCGTGATGAGATTATAGACCTCATCTAATTTTGACGATCAACAACTGCTTTTAAATATATCGCACCTTTAAAGACAAACCGTTACCAAACAAAAATATAAAATTTGACACAGGGAGCCTAAATAAAACGAAATACACGGCTTTTTCGCAATAGAATTTAAGGTTATGGAGCTTTGAGCCATCTTTTGGGGTCATAATGATGGATATTTATTAACACACACATAAGTTCTATTTCGAAAAAGTCGTGCATTTTATTTATTTAAGCTCCTGTGTAAAATTTTATAATTTCGTTTAGTAACGGTTTGTCTTTAAAGGTGCGATATATTAAGACCATTTTACATTTTTAAATGGCTTAAATATATTTTGGACTTACGTTTTCGATGGGCAACTAGCTTGAACCTCCTGATTAACTGACCGACTCCTTGAGAGTTTAAAAGTGCTTGAGTTGTTGGTTCTTACGATTCTGGGGGCCAAAGTCCTTTGCCATATCAGCTGGCACTAATAAAGGGTCTTATGAACTTTCAAATTGCCGTTATCACCAAGCTGGTCAGACAGATCATTGTTCTTAGAATGTTTTTTTTAAAGAACAGGCACGCCTTAATTAATTTCAATGACGCCAAAACGCGCCTAAAATTTAGTCCTGTCATTTCCCCTATACGGTGTTGTCCTAGTACCCGGCTGTCCTTAAACCTAGAATGTCCAGATTTATGAGTTCATAAAAACTTTTTGTGTAGTATCTGTCAGTTATAAATATTGAGTGCGCAGGTCGGCGCACGCGCAGCTAACAACCGTTCACCGGCCCAATAAGGATCTGTTCCCGTTACCAATGTGATGGACGTCCATTCATGGGC
This sequence comes from Dryobotodes eremita, assembly GCA_917490735.1. Lineage (NCBI taxonomy): Eukaryota > Metazoa > Arthropoda > Insecta > Lepidoptera > Noctuidae > Dryobotodes > Dryobotodes eremita. The sequence goes on along the minus strand of OU823243.1, from coordinate 19,844,994 downwards.
TGATATGGTACCTATTTGAATCGATTAGACCTGAAATTGTCTACATGGAAATTTGGACTTTGAGAGGTAGGGGTAAAGTAGATTTTGGCGTGACGAGGTGCCTAGTCTGGTTTTCTGAGGCAGTTTTGTAGAGTTTTGTTGATACTGAATGGCTGTGTTTTATATATTTTAGAAATAATGTATATTTTTGGGATTGGTTATGTTCTTGTTAAAAAAACAGTTTTTCAGATTCCAAACTTGTCATCGGTGTTTTATGAAATGATGATTGTCCTCGAATGAAGCTGTTATAGATAGGTACCTACCTACCTACTTACCTATAATAATAATAATTCTTTATTTCCCAAAAACATATACAGAAAATCGCACTATAGGTTTACAATTTTTAATTTATGGTAGAGAACATAAACATAAAACATTTGGATGCTGCAGAAATCTGTACACAATAGATTGAACTCTGTCTCTTAAACTAGGGTATCCTGTATCTTAAGAGACAGTGTATCACAAAGAGGTTCCAATTGATATATGTATGAGTGGACTGTGTCGATTTACGTTCAGAAGGGAAATAAGTTATAATTTACTTTAATATTTAAATTATGTATGAGTTAGTGAGAGTGCGAGGGTGAGGGTGAATGAGTGTGAGTGAATGCTTAAATAGCATAATTGCAAGGTAAAGGGTTACTGGTTTTATGATCACATCATTAAGTAATAGTTCTCAGCCACATATCGACGGTGTTGTATCAATATATAATAACAACAAAACCATGATTATAAAGGAGGCGAAAAGAACGTTTCATTTCTATAGTTTTTAATATTTGAATCAAAAATTTACTTAGATTTAAAAAAATATAGTATGAATCGCTTGTGATGGTGATAATAATTTCAGACCTTATTATGTCTTTGCAAATACGAGGTCTTTCATAGTTTATCTACGAATATGCAATAAAGTGAAAATCGCTAAAATTTTAGTTATTAGATATTAATACTTTATCGTCGGTATCATGGTTCTTTGAAGAAGTTGAAGAACTCAAAAACTCATAGGTACCTACAATTTCCGTTCGCAACGGAACTTATACTTACTCAATTTTCCGAGAGACAAATTCAAGTCACACTTAAAATGTATAATTTCGGCGTCTAGCCTACCTTTACTTATTCAAGTATCAAAAGAGACTGTAAAAGGCAAGTTTTTGCTTGACTTGTGTTTAAAAACTAGACGCAATTTTAATTAACGACTCGGAACAGTGTGTGCAATAGGTATGTACTGCCGACCTGGTATTTGTAGCAGAATAAGATTCGGATCGATTAGTGAACTATTTGTAGTTAATGTGGTCTAATCCAGCGGTATTTTTTACCTCCAGAATAGAATGTGGTAGTCACTTTTCATTTAATTTTTTGCCGACTTCAGAAAAACGAGGAGGTTCTCAGTTCGCTGGAATCGTTTTTTTTTTTGTACGTACCTATTTTCCCCGATTACTTACAGACGGTTGGACCGATTTGGAAAATTATTTTTTGTTTGTAAAGGTATATTGGGTGTTCCCATTGTCATCAAGTAAGGATTTAATGGTGGGATCCTAGAGAAATCGAGGGAAATTTGCAAATATTATAGGCACAGTTACTTATAGCTATTTGTTTTTTTTTGGGTGTTTATAGCAAGTAGTGGTAAAGGAATTGGTGTGAGGTAGGTAGGTATATCAGATAAAAAGTGAAAAAAAAGCAGTATTTATAAAAATACAAAAAAAAAACACTACGATGTGAAAAATAACTTTAATTTCGGAAGTCGGTGTCTTTCGATCTGTATATTAAAGGTTTTTTGTGAGCAGAATGTTTTGTATTGCCTACTAGGTATCTGGTAATTTCTATCAAATATAAGGTTTCTGGAAAATTAAAGTCATTTCAAATCTTGGATATTGTAATAAGGGATTTTCTTTACTTTCTTTCTTTAGGGAATTTGGTTCTGTTAACACAATAATTACTAAACAACTTTGAATGATATATGATAAATTATTTTATTTCTGTAAGTAGGTTTGTTCAAACACTTTTACACGTCAATTATATTTTTAAACTAGAAGAGGTCGGCGTTTCCTATCTGACTACTCTGAGAAGAAAGGCCGAAACAAACTCAGAGGTCACGTGGGTCAGTTCTACCTGCTGCATCAATTATTATTGGTCTGTCAAGACTCGTGATTATGACAAAGCTGGTCGTCTTGCTGACCATGGTTTTGTTATTTTGATTCGTAACTGTTTATTTATTTTACTTCGATGGTTTTGGTTTATCATTTGTAACTTCGAGTTACAACTATGTGAACATACTCCAGCATTGCATATGTAAGCTGTCACGCGCTTTATGCCTGGAGGCTTTTATTTAGGTATTAAGTTTTGTATACATTAAAAAAAAAATGTTCAAGTACAATATAAACTGCACTCAATACAGTTTTCATTATATTTGTTGGTACATTGGCGTGGCCAGCTGACATATGGCAAATAATTTAATTTAACGTTCTGTCTCTCATAATGTTAATTACTTTGCATACCTACTATTGTATAGAATCAAGTTTTCTAACTGAACATACAGCTGTGCCGCTGGGGAGTTTGATGTGCCACTTCTTCTCCCCAGCTAAAGCACTAGGAAGTGGTGAAGGGCGGGCGTTTTGGGGGACTGTCTTATGTTATTTTAACGTTTCGAAAAGTGCTGATTCTCAGCCTAATTTGAATAAATGTCTTTTGATTTTCCTCTGGCCGTAATATTAGGTACAATAGCCTGCTATTGAGAGTCCTCAGAGTTTCCCTGCTGGTTCGAATGAATAGGAAAATTCAAGGTTTCAGGAAAAGGTTTTATAAAAAAGTCTCGGCTATTGTGAGGAATTAGATTGATGTCGTTTCTAAGCCACAGACAATTTATTTACAACTTTATTATTTTACGATCGAAAGTAAAACAGGCGGACGCATAACTTTCTACAATTTATAGTAATTAATTAATTCTGGCGGTCAATGCCAAGTAAAATATTTCGTGTTTATATTTGTGGCTAAAATATTTTTCTTTGCCTGAATGTTGTTGTTTGGTATAATAACAAATTCACAGTTAGAAATCATTTCAATGAGGTTCTCGAAGATTCTTGAATTCAAGTAATTCAGAAGGTCGTAGCACTTCTTATTTTAGTACTCGTAGGTACCTACCGATAGTACCTACCAAAAGCCTTCAAACTAATGTCAATTGATGAATGTACCAATAGCAATCATCAACGAATATCTAACAATTGATGGACGAATAAATAAATAATGCTGACTTAGCTAAAATTTTCCCAATCATCACGCTAGTTCTTTTTGAAGTGGAAGGCAGATGCAAAGGTCTGTAGCTAATAGGGTCCTATTTAATATATTATCTGACAATGCGACATATTTGTCAAAAACTGTCATATTTGTCATATTTTCACTGAGCACGTCCTAACCAATTTATACTGAGAATGTTCTTAGGTATGGGGAATTTAATAAATGCAGGGATTAAACCCAAGATCCCAGGATAAGCAGTCGCCCTTACGAACGCTAGAACAAAAATTTTGTCATGTTGTTTAAAAAATCTCGTCTTTGTGACCGAAACCACGTGAGGTTCTACTGTTTTCATAAGGATCTCTAGTACAGAACGCGCTAATTTATCCAGTGTACATGTGTCTAATTGTACACTGTCGAGCAATTATATCGAAAGTATGCTGGCGTTAAAAGCGAGGTGGCCACGGTCAGTACACGACGAAAGTGCTAGGTTCGACTCCGGGTGATTTCTTTTTTATGGGTGATTTGTCAAGTTAACCAACTAGGTACAACTGGGATTGCAAACAATGAAAGTTCGTCCTACCCCTTTGTGGAAATTGAGGGAAGTTTGTATGAAGTTAATATCCACTTTAGTTGTGATGCAACACCCCTAAGAACAGGGTAGAAAGGCGATTTTTTTGACTTAGAAAAGCCTTAAAATGTTGAGACTATGATGACAAAACAGATCTTTTTATTATACCTACGTATAGGAATACAGGTAGAAAAATTACTTCTGGTAGTTTGGTTTATGTGGTAACTGAATCAAGATAATTTATACATTAAGTAATTTTTCAAATTGACGAGCAGTTTAAATTTTTTATATTTATATACATTTTGAACTAGGTATAGTGTATTTATTTTATTTCTTATTTTAATGTTTATTTTTAATTTTCGTATGCTGCACTGGTTGACGTCATCACGTCAGCGCCGGCTATCGCTGAAAACCAGCGCTGGGGCTCTGTCTCGCATAGGGTCGTAGCATTATGCTGAGCGATTGCCGTTTTGCGTGAATGTGACGCATATTTTCCCCCAACTCGTTCTTTTTTGTGTTTGTGTGTTTTTTCTTTGCGTCATGTTTACCGCAAATAAATGTATTTTCCTTCTTTCTTTTTTCTTTTATCCTCTTGAAAATTCTTAACGACTCTCGCCTTTATCCTACTATCCTACTAATATTATAAATGTGAAAGTGTGGATGTTTGTTACTCAATCACGCTAAAACGGCTGAACGGATTTGGATAAAATTTGGCACATGGGTAGACTATGACCTGGATCAGGACATAGGACACTTTTTATCCCGATATTCCCACGGGATCGAAATTTCTGCGGGTGAACCCGCGGGGCGCAGCTAGTTTTAAATAAACGTTGTAAATAAATCATACATTTTTGATGTTTAAACGCCTCTTAAGTTTAAGCAACGTTTATAAATAAAGGGGTCTATGTTTTACCAATTTATTCCATCCATAACGACTATTTTATACCTTAATGTACCAGCTACTTAAATTCATCGAATCCTCTTAACAAAGCTCGTAGCATTGACTTTGTAAAAGCGGATTACAACTTAGACGTAGGTGTGAGGCCGCCCGGAGGTCACGGAATAAAATAATGTTATACAACTTGCGACTACTTGTGGCTGCAACTAGTTGCTAAATCCCACATGCTGTGTAAGGTTCTGAGTTAGAATCACGAGGGTACATTTCGTAGATACATTCGTTTTGGTGTTAAACTCTAATATTAGGAATAAGTTTGTAGTACTGCCTTTTGTAGCTACGGTCTACTCTCTACGTCAACGAAGATACGGGCCCGTCCGAAAGTAGTCGATCCATCAAAACAAGTGTCAAATTCATTTTTTCAGACGGGTGAAAACACATCGCGAGTAGGAACAGCTGTCAATTCGTGTTGTATTGTAGTACTAGTTATTGCCCGCGGCTTCGCTCGCATTCATTTAGACTTTGACTATCAATGCGGGTTATAATTCAATCATGATCGGTAAACACGTGGCGCCATCTATTATCATAAGAACGTTATTGTTGTTTTCCTCGCCAACAGTACTTTTTTTCGGGATGAAAGGTACCCGATGTCCGTTTCTGTACACCTGATAACGTATATGCAAAATTTCAGGATGATCGGTTCAGTGGTTTAGGCGTGAAAAGGTAACAAACAAACTTACTTTCGCATTTATAATATTAGTTAGGAAGTTAGGAAGTTAGGATTAGGAAGTTAAGATTCATTCTTAGTTCGGGCGCCAAACTGATCTTATGTCTGTAGGTCATACGGAGAAGGAAACACCTATAATTTCGGCGAAACTACGGACTTCGTGCTTAGGGAGTAGGCCCCCAGGAAACCATTCTTTTGATGCCGGACTGTAACTAAAAAGACAAGTAAACTATTTTTCTTTCTTTTCTTTTTCTGTTTCTTTTAAGTTAATTAAAAGCTTGTAATAAATTATATTATGTTAGTTGGTATATCGGTATATCGATATGCCACTATTTGTTGTTTTAACATGAGATTGGCAGTAGTTTCTATCTATCGTTTTGAAACTGGAGGTCAGTAGCCGGCACATGTTTAGTCAGTCTTGCAAAGTCACAGAAATAACCTGAAATAAGTAATTACTTCTTTTGAACCTAATTAATTAGGCACAGTCACCAAAAGGGATAAGTAACCAGGGTTGTCGGATAGTTGAAGTTTAGTAAGAGACCGATGGACGTTTTCGAATGTAGTTTAATTTGATAAATGAACTGTTTGTTTTCTATTAATTAAATTGAATTTTATTCGAAAACATCTATTGGTTTCTTACTAAACTTCAACTATATTCAACGACCCTGGTTACTTATCACTTTTGGTGACCGTACATCAGATTTTTTACGACAACTGTGCAGTCAAAACTGTGGGCAGGGCTTATTTTAAGAAAATTTAATTTGTTTAATTCTCTTATGTCGAATTTTTATCCTAAGCATGGCAAGATTTTGACCGCATTTCAGCCCGCGTGGAGGTCGGAAATTATCTCGGGGAAACGCACTATCATACCGGGATAAAAGTATTCTATGTCCTAGCCTTTGACCCCAGGTCTCCCTGTGTGCTAAATTCCATCGCAATCCGTTCAGCCGTTAAGGCGTGAAAAGGTAACAGACTGACAGAGTTACTTTCGTACTAATAATATTAAGTATGGATGTGGAGAGCCTCACTAATAGCTAACCCTGACCTAAGTTTCGTGAGCACCAGCGATTATAAACTCTTCAACGCCGTTTAACTTAACCTGTCCAAAATATTTAGTGAAGATGAGCATAATCTGTCAAAAGTGAGTGAAAGTTAAATGCTCAAGCGCATAATTAAGATCTGTTCTGTGCTCACAGACCGGCACAAAGTTTACTCTAAGCGTTGGAAGTATTTGTATTTAACAACTTCTCCTAAACCAACCAATTATGTTTATTTTATACAATTGACAGAAAGTTATTTTTCGGCGAGTGTGGTTTCGTATTTTGCAGGCAGTATTGAGAAAGTGTTTGTAATTACTTTATAATAATGGTAATTGGATAATTGGCTTTGTGTTAATTCAGGTTTTGGTTTCAATTATCTTAATTCGATATTATATCCTTATGTTTTTTATTAATTAGATACTTATGTAAAAAGATATCACCACAATTAACGATTATCGTATGTTGTATTGATGGGTAGTTCATGTCTTGTCTACTACTTCTTTATCTGTGATAGGTAGGTAAATGAGAAATAAGGAAAACTGAAAATTTACGTGTAATGTTGTGCTATCAGTAGATTCAATGAACTGTACCAACTTTCCGACATTGGTAGTTTTATTCGAAAAACTACCAATGGCGTGTTTGGCAGCAACGCGTTTTATTTCGAAAATGGTACAAATTATTTGCGATGAAGGAGAAAACGAAGGCCGTTAGTGTTTTTTCGTCATATTTCAGTATGCAATAACCTCCACTGACAAAAATGCAATTTACAAGCATAAGCTGCAAAAAATTAAATACATTGTAATTTTCTAAAATATCCAAAAACTCATAATCAAAATCTAAACCTGTTGGCTCTACCTGAATTCTATGTCACCCACTTACGGGGCTGTGGGCGAACACAGGTGCGCGCGCGCAAAATAGCGGCACTCACCACGCCGTAAACACGCATCATTCGCGGACATCACTATACCGTTACGACGAGCGAATATCAACCATAAATCATTCGTAACAAAGCTCATTTTATCTCGATTAATTTTAGATTTGAGTTTGCGATTTTTTTAAGTGTTTATGTGAATTTTACCGAAAGTGTTTCCGAATTTTCCTGTGAGTGAACGAATAGTGCGGTGAACTTGTGTTTTTGGGTTTCCTCATTTTTGGACGTATTGAAGTTCTATTGGATACTGGATTTTGTTGTAAGTTATTTTTTTTGTGGTGATTTTGAAAAACTTGTTTATTTTTTTCTCGTTTGAAACATGCATTTCTACTGACAATTGAATTAAAATGGGCTATTTCTTTAATATCTTTCAACGATGTATTTTTTATGTTTTGTGTGGTTGTTTAACGAATAAAATACCGTATTAATTATAATAATTTGATAGCTAGTTTGTAAAACATTTATGATTTCTAATTCAATAAATTTTTTTTTAATACAGTCACGAATTAATAATGTTTTGAATAGTCAAGTATTATACCAACGGTGTTTAATGTTTAACGTCTAATTAGCTATAAAAACTTCACACGTTTACGTAGAAAACATCGATTAAACAAAAATCTTCGCGATTTCGACAAAAATAATTTTATTAAAGTGTCTGAAATACCTTCAAATATTTAACATACCAACACTGTATAAATTTGGAATAATAATTTGTATAATCAAATCATATGCATAATTTAAAATAAAATGTTTGCACTAATTAGGTACCTACTTTGTAAAGGTATGCATGAAGAGAAAGTTTCAAAGGTTTTGTAAATCTACCTTCTAATTAAATTCTACAAACTAATTTACTCAATCATAAATAAATCTACATATTTTTGACATTAAATACTTAAGTAGGGACTTATTATGATAATAGGCGATTATCATTTACATTTACAATTTATTAAGAGAAAAACATCTCACAATATATAATGAATACTTAGTACATCTTAATAAAAAGTTAATTTATTCAATAGCTTCATGTTCAGTAACATGCGGATTACCGCATGCGATAATATGTATTACTCCGATACTTAATGTTTTGGTTGGAGTGTAACCTTAGGGACGCTATGGAGTTACTTAGAAAATATTTCGTATTTTTTGTTTTCGGAAGTTTCCCAATTTTATTGCAGTATCGGGTTAACCTTGTCTATAGAAACCATTTTTTTTTTGTTTTCGGTTCTGCTCATGGTACCCCTAAGCGTATACTGCAACTCCAACTACTCCGCCCCTAAGACGACCCACTGACCAATGTTTTCAACTAATCATCAACATCGATAATATTGTATCGACGAGCAGTCCATCTCTTACATCTTTTACTTCCTTATCTATAGGGTTCTGTCACTTTCTTCACCACCATCGGGGGTCAGTAAATTCTTTAAACGGTATCAACTTATCAAGTATCTATTAGTATACTTATCAGAAATAATTTAGAACTCTACTCAAAGCTAATAGGTTCTAAACATTCCTATTCAATTCGGAACAAGACAGTTACTTAGATGGGCTAGATCGCATTTGTTATGCAATTGCTGCATTCCCGCGGGGTAATTACGTAACACACTAACAGTAGGAATGGGTTTCATTTTGACAGTTCAACGATATTCGTTGCGTTATTTATGTTGTTGAGCAGACAAATTGTTCAAACATAAGAAGCAATGGATTAGCAATAGGGTCCAAACTTATTCAGATTGTGATACATAGTGTGTTACGTAATTAGGGTGCAGTTCTATGAATCTAGGCTTATTCTAGTTGGTTCAGCTGTATAAACTGTCGCCTTAACTGAAAAAAACCTTCATCTAATATCTATAATTCAACTGCTTTTTCAAGTTATACACGGTGGCTGTTCCCATGAATTCAGTACACGATTCTGTAACCCACTGCGGTGAAATTTTTCGGCAGCTGTAAAAATAAATATTGCTTTTCCATACATTTTGATCACATAGGTGTTGCACTTTTCTATGAAACAGCAGATTTTATTTTTTTGATAACTGACGAAATATTTTTACGCCTAGAATTATGTGCTGAATTCATGGTTACAGTTTGTACGTGGATGTCCCTGCCCCAGGGTCGTGGATTGTTCGAAAGAGTTACCTCCCGCTCCCAGAGTGGGAGAAGTTAATTGATGCGTTCCCACCCAAAAAAAAAAACCAATATAATATCCACCCGTCTCATGGGCTTCCCACACACTAGGTATGGTTTGTCCATCAAATTCTTCACGTATGCATAATTATGTATTTGCTTTACCACTATTTAAATATTTGTCTCGAATGAGTCACTCCTTTAATACACCTAGTTACAGACCCTAACAAGATGATACGTCAAATAAAGTATGACCTCGAATAAAACGCCGCGTGATTTTATGCGAATCGATTATGCTAATCCTAAAAGGTTTTATGCCAAAATTTAAGTTTCCTTATGATTCTTTTGCTAAAGATTTTCATATTTATTGTTTTTCTATTGTTGTAAATGTGATTTGTATTCATAGATGAGTCAATGTTGTACCTAATTTGTCAAATAATATGTGTAAGTGTGTGTCTACTCGTAGATGGCGAAACAATAGGTCACCGTAATATTGCAAGATTTATTGACAGCCAAACCCATATAATTTTTTCTTTAATGAGAGTTATATTGACGCTTTTATCGATTATAATTCTGTAAATACATATTTGATACGGTCGTGATAACACTTAATATGCGCGATAACGCCTAATGCTTAACGCAAATAGCTATTAAAAACGTATGATTTGACCTTTGCGGGCTACCCTGGCGCTGTCGCCTTGTTTTTTTTTTTTTGGTTGGGAGCGCTTTCGCCTTTAGTGTTACATTAAAAAAAGTAAAATTATTTATTATATGGACGCATCCAATAGTTACGTGACCCTAACTGAAAACTAGTGTGAAAAAAATCCTTCATAATAATCTTCTAGAAAATAATGTGTCTATAAAAATGAGTTTGCATAGTTTTAACACATCGTGACTGACCATGATTTGTAATGTGTTAATAGGTGCAGTTTTTCCGTCCGATCTTTGTCAGTTTAAAAAGTTAAGTATCATAAAGGAAACAAGCACGTTTTCCGATTCATTCAATCATAATTATTTTAACCAACGAATTCAAGTCTTCAATAGCATAAATAAAATACAGTTTACAGTAAGGTAGCTTACTCAAGTAAGTTATTATTTCCAAAATCTATGTAAATATTACCAACAGAGATGGCATAGGATATTTATAGGTTCCATTAAAAAAAAAAACACTAATGGCCAAAATAAATATTAATTCTGAACTAGTTACACCTCTGCCTAACACTTCGCGAAATGTAGGCGTAATGTTTTATTATATTAATTCTGTATCCTTTACATATTTTTTTTTTTTTGGTTTGGAAATTATCGAATGACCTCTCCCGCTCTGGGCTGAGCGGAAGGGCGTGTCAGACTCTTACTTACTAAAACCCACCCGTGTTCCTTCAGTTGCCTGTGCGCCAGGGCCACGGTAACTCTAAACCCTCTTTTATCCTACGTTTTCAACATAACACATGACGGCACAGAGTCATCAACACCATTATAAGATTTCCTTCTCGTTACGTGGTCACATCGGAAGATATTACACTCCCATTGAGTTCGATCGTTACGTAAACAAAATGATTTCATAAACACAAGTATATAATGTGTAAACTACAAGTGGGTATATGTAATATGGTAAGTGTTACCGTTTTATGTTACAATTCCCATCAGTTATGTGAAATAAATAGAACGTGACGAAATTTGTAGTTTGCTAGAAATTACGAAAATGATCGTAATATCACAGTCTTTAGCAAATTAAAGTGATTTCTGTGGAAAGTTTTACTTAAGGTAACCTATCTTTTTCGTGAGAATCGTATTTGTTTGATAAAGTGGGAAAACAATAGAGTGGTCATCCTTAGCACTGTTGTGGAGTCTTTGTTCAAAAACAACGGCCGGCCGTCTCTATTGTACTTAGCAGGTAGGGAGGTATCAAAAAAACAATGAAATAAAACAAATATTTTTTTTCTTCTCTTTATTAATGCACTGCTAGGTAGCCTATAGCTTTGGTCTCAAGTCGTGAAAATACCACAACTAAAAAAAATTGAAAGAAACATCAACCTAGCACATAAGTAGATTAAAAAAGAAAGCCAGTTCCAGTAAAAATATTTTATGCGTCCTAGTTTAAGGGGACTACAGGACCTAAATGTAAGTTTTATAATGCTTAAAAGTATATGATCCACTGCACTAAACAAAATCAGAAAAATATATCTTATTCTTCAGGATATATGCTAATTAGATAGTGTGTTGAAAACATAATATAACTAATTTGAAACGATAGAAAAAAATCACGAAGATACCTCAAAAAATTTCTTATAACGATTAAAAACCATACTACTGTAAATTAAATCATTCTGATTTTTTGTCAGATTATTCTAGAAGCAACATAGTAATAGTGTTTTAATTTTTTAATCCAATCAATAGATTTTTCGTAAATTGATAATTGCTTCATATTTTGCAATAAATTACCAGCGTTGTGTCATCGCACTCATCGCGCATCTCTCTATCTTTTCTGTGCAGTCCGACAGTGACCGCGCTTTAGCTCTTGTAAGCCTCTTAAGAGACAAGGTTTATATCTACTTTTGTTTACATATTATAGATGTTTGTAGCCTTTTAACTGTTGTATAAACAATTATGTATCATTTTAGTATATCCACTACTGTGCTCAACCTATGTCTATGTATTACTTTGGATAAATAAACATTATTTATTATTTACTAGATGTTGCCCGCGACTTCGTCTGCGATCCAGGATGAAAAGTAGCATGTGTTCTTACCCAGGTCATGGTTTATCTGTGTGCCAAATTTCGTCAAAATCCGTTCAGTACTTTTTGCGTGAAATAGTACCTAACAAACATCCATCCATCCATCCATCCTCACAAACTTTCACATTTATAATATTAGTAGGATTATCCGCATTTAAATATTGATTACCAATAAAAGTAAAATATTAAAGCTTGCCTACTTGCGATTGATAACTAAACCTTTTAAACCACAATCAACTCAACTATTAACCTCCCAAGTGATATCGCTTTCCTCAACCAATTTAACCGATCATTAAAAACTAACCGACACACATTACCTACCTAGTAACACATTACCAAACTGTGCGTAGCTAATTAACGAGGAATCAATCATGTCATTAGGTAAGTGATCATCACTTGATCGTTGATCGTCGGTTATATAACTGACGATGCAATGTTTGTCAGTGGCTTAATATCGGACGAGTGTGAAATAGTTCTACTTTCTATGTTTGTGTTGAGTGTTAATCAAACATCATCTAATCTTTAATAGATCAAAAAAAAATCCTTAGAATGCTTGCTTGCGTCGCAAAGAATTATGGCAGGATTTGTACAAAAAATAAAGATATTTAGAGAAGTTGGAATTCAAATTTTTATACTCTTGGATGCATACAGAATATCTTCAGGCATTTACAATATTTTTATAACCCCGCAATAAAAATATATTGTTAAAAGTAAATAGTTTAACGAGGAGCTCATTATTTCAGAACGAAACGGTGGTAAATATGGCAAACGGTGGCAAATAATGATTAATCAATATATTTTCAACTTTTAACGCCACTGAAATCAAACAATGGTAAACACTGATTCACATCCACAGAATATATACCCCTTTCACATCACTTGTCTGTCAGTTTGATAGATCCGTTATTGACACTTATCACTTCGTTTTCTTTTTCTATAAATACAAAATGGGCAACGAGATGAAACGAAAAACTGATATTTTCATTTCGAAATATTTTAATTATGCGAGGTTTTAAAAATATGATAAGTATATCAATCTACTCCTGGTAATGTATTCTCAACATTGGAAAATATTTTGAACCCTCTAAATGAACTCTTTTTTTTGTACAAATTAATGTATGGATCTCACTATGATTATTTATAATAATAAAGGCTGAATCGAAAGGTCTGAAAAGGTATTGTATTTTAAATATGTATTGTAAATTGATGAGAGCTGTGATGGGCTAGTGGCTCCCTCCCTCTCGATTGAGAACGTTATAGGCTGATTATGAATAAAAGGATGACAAAGAAGGAAGACGACATTGAGATGACACTGTATCGATCCTAAATAAATAGAAGGAAAAGGGGAGAAGGAGGAAGAAGAAAAGAAAACGTTTTAAATTGGATCTTCTTATTTTTTGCATAACCTGCGACATTTGCACGAGTGCCACTTTTCATTTCCGTGAATTTAAACACCAATAATTTTGTAAGTATGATGATTCAATCGAAAGAAAGCTAAAGGGCCATGATTGCAGAAATTAAAACAATTTAACATTTCCAAAGAAAATATTTCTAAAGCTACACCTTATAGAAACATTAATATTGTTTTACGACACAGTTAGTTAATAATTTAGGTACGCACATAGTTAAACCAATTAATTACGTAATGTTACGAAATGGTCTCGTTTTCAATTAAACTGAAGTAGATAGAGTGTTATGAAATATGTAATCTGCAAGTAATAGTTACCATCAACCATTGGTAGGTAGTAATAACTCGCCATTAAGCATATGACTCCATCGTTAAACAATATCACTTTGCTTGCGTAAGCGCAGGTAATAATGTTCCAATGTTTGTAGAAATTAATAGACATTAGGCCTTTCCCTCCCGTATGAAAGTCTCATTTGAATATTTTAATTAATGTTTTTCAAAGTAATTTATTTGATATTTATAATTGAAATAAGATGAACGAGCGAAGACTGTGCAATATGAGTGAACATAAAATATGGTTTCATGCAAAGTTCTAACCAGTCTTAAAACCTTATAATTTAGAGTGCGCGCAAAATAATTTTGCGCGCGTTCGTAATCGGAAATAATCGTTTGCTGCCATCTCGACGTTTATATCAGCACCTTAATTACGTAACACACCATCTATTACAATCTGAATCATTTTGAAGCTTATTGCTAATCCATTGCTTCATATGTTCGTACCATTTGTCTGCTCAACAACGTAAATAACGCAATGAATGTGGTTGAACTGTCAATATGAAACCCATTCCTACTATTGGTGTGTTACGTAACAACCAGGTGTCAAGTGTGTGCTATGTTCCGTGTTTTCCAAAGTAAATAGTATTCATTATTATTATGCCGAATGTGATTAAAAGTGCTGGCAGGGAGTCTTGAAGGTCAAACACACGCATAGACTGACCTTGCGCGCACTTTCGTATAGGGTACCTATATGGTAACACTTGGATTTGAAACTAAGTCTGCAGACGCTGCATGAAAAATACTGCTACTCACACGCATTTTTTGAATTTAATTGACCCCAACTTAGTTGAATGATGATGGTTTGGAGCTTACAAAACTCAACTGTGCTAAATGCTAAAATATTATCGAATTTATATGAATCAAATAGAAACTGCATATTCTATTTATTTATTTTTTAACTTGACTTTATGCATGAGTAACCTTAAATACAGTGTTTAAATGCAGTTCATAAGTGATTCTAGTAAGAAAACGACGTTGAAAATCAAAACAAACTTGTGTGCTATTGGAAAATCGTGACAGAATCCGACCCTGTTGAACTATTGTGACGAACTCATTGTAAGATTGTGTTGAATGAAAAGGTTAGCTCCGGTTAGGACGTGATCATGCGACAGCAGTTAAGCTTTAACTTATCCATAACTTCTGTGGTAAAGTTCTTTGTATGCAAGGGCCTGCGAAAAAATTACAGGCATGTAATGTAGTGGGCGTGTCACGAAAAACAAAGTATGTAACTTTATTTTTCGTGAAATACTCTTGAGTACCTACGGTTTGCATAAAAGATTTTGTCAGACCCAGGGGTAATTCGTCAGGACGAATTAAGCCAAAAGATGGCAGTCATCAGCCATCTAAAGTATACAACTGACTTTGTCAAAGCCCAGCCGTAAAATATAAGAAGCCAAAAACAATATATCATTCTAAATTCATTAAAAGTAAGTAGGTATATGTTTTATGTATGTCAAACGGGGTGAATAGGGATGCAGGGGTGAATCGAAACGAAACTTTAAAAGGATTTTAACATTGAAATAGTATAGTTTGCTGCCACCAAGGGCACTTTATGGCATTTTTATGGTGTACATAATACGAGTAAAGAGTATTCTATTCTATTCTTAATCGTTAATTATTATAAACTCCCTGAAGACTTGCAAACGTTATACAAAACGAGTTCGAAAAGTTTTAAGTATAAATCTAAGCGTTTCCTCACTTGATTTCTCCCAAAGTATGTGTGTATAATAATTCAAGTAACAATAATTATCATCATAAAATGTTAATGAACGGCTCGCCGGCTCACAGATAAACCCTGAGAGGTTTTTGTTGGGTGGCTAAAACCAAAATTGTAATAAGCTAACTTTTTTAGAAATAAATAAATAAATAAATAATAATAATACAGTAAACACATTAAAGTCCTTTTTGGCAACAAACTATATTATTTCAATGTTAAAATGTTGTTTCCACGCCGTTTGACGGTATGTATTTATGGTATATGTAAATGGTACACCGCTGACTACTTGCAGTATTGTTTTTCCTTCTCCCTTTAATCCAATCGCTTTTAGCGATATGACCGCCCATTGTGTCTCCCTATGTAAAATTTCTGCATTAATATCTGTAATTTTTATGGTGTACATAATAAAGAATATTATATTCTATTATAAAAGTGCTAACGATGCTTGACATAATGTGTCAAGAAGCTCATAATTTTACAGTTAAAAGATGAATGTATGAGCCTTATGTGTGGCCATTACAAAATGACCGCGAAACTATGTAAACAGTGTGACAAGTTACTAATTGAACACATTCGATTAGTAAAAGTGAGTTGTAACTCACGTATTTGTCGCTTAGGAATTTGGATAAAGGAAAACTGTTTTTTTAATTTTTTGATTTTTGCGTTGCAGCGTTGCGGTGTAACGATTTGATAGAGACAAAAACAATAATTCTGCGAATAATAATATACGCGATTTATTGTCTTCTAGTGTTTTTATTGAAAAGCTAGTCACGATTAAAACGTCATATTTTATGTTCACTTATCATGAATTCATCAGCAACGCATTCAAGAAAATCTTCTAAATATTTACTTTAATTTCAATTGTCCAAATCCTTATAATTTAAAAATTATTTTATTTTTAAGCAAGCATTCTGGTGATACAGTATTTAATCCGTTGCACAAAGTAATGACTTCTTCAGAAAATCATTTCCGCATGCTGTCGAAGACAAGTGACATCTACCCACCCGCACTGGGCCCGCGTGGTGGATTACGGCCAACTCCCTCTCACAGAGAGGAGGCCTGTGTCCCAGCAGTGGGAACATTATAGGCTGATAATGCAAAAAAATGCCCTGTCACCTGTACGTGTGAGGACCTTATGTCTGCGTCAGCGAATAGTGTTAGCGTTGGTGAATTTTGTGCCAAACAGGAAATTTAAATTGTATTTGCCATCGACACGATAAGAAGAAAGTGAAAAGTCATACAAAAGTGACTTTTCCACCGATAGTAATGCCATCTTTTCACAGGTATCATTGAATAGCTAACGAATATCGTCGTGTAACTGTTTGCCTAGCTTGTTGAGAATGCCTCTGTACAAGTATGGCACAGCCTTTGGCAAATATATGGAAACCAAGGCCGGGTCACTCCGAGTTTTGAAATGTTAAATGAGTCGTGTCTGGGCTTCAAGGAGAATTTATGGCAGGAGCTTAGGTATCATGAAGAGTTTTAAGGCTCCTACAAACAGGCGCGACACGCGACGCGAATTGCCTTTGTGTCGCGCTGTCGCGTCGCACCTGTCTGTGGGAACCTTAACGATTTTAAATTTAGCATATGGCTTTTTCTGAGAAAACCGTTGGCTTTGGAGCGTTGTTTGGAGAGTTGCATGCGAAGTTTTACTTTTTAGATAAAAATTACTAAATATAATTTGCCTTCGTTTTCTTCTCGTGTCGATTAACTGCCTACTTAAATTTTGTCTGTCTAGTAAGTAGCCCACGTAAACAGCTCTGTTATTTGCCTCGTTCAAGTCCTGGAAGGTGCAGGGGGTTGTGCATGATGAGCAGGATAAAAGGTGAGTCATTTCTTGTAAAGGGACCCCACTGCAAATGTGTTTGGAAAGTGGAAATTCAATCTTTTTCCAAAGTAACACATTGTTTTTTTTATCGTTATGAAATATAACAATTTAACAAAGCAAACTGGTTTAAAATTGAATCATAATTGAATAAAAATAAACACATTTAATCAACAGACCGTAATAAAATGCAAGAACTACAAATAGGTAGGTACTCTTATTAATAAAATGTAAATCAATCATACTATGTTCCCGTTTTAAAACCATTCTATAATGCAATTTCCGAAAGCAGTTCTGTTATATCTAAAAACAACAAAAAACATCGTAAACTTGACACTAAACAATTAACAACTGACATTTAAATAAACAACAGTTGCACATGACGAATTAGAAAATGGTACGAAACGATAACGTACGGAATGCTCGAACAGATGCGTTTGCGCAAGATGAACATCGAAAGTGACCGACGATGAGTTGCCGTGACGATGTACCGTCTGCACCGGTATAAAATCCATGTTTGTATATGTATAGTCAACCTCGTAATTGATTACCAGTTTTGACAACAATTCTGCGTGGCCAAAATCAGAACTAACGACGCCGTTTTGCGTTTTTCAATATTATAATTCTATGTCAATGTTACAATTATTGTTTACGCTGTTATTGTCATTCAGGCGCCAAAAGATCCTTTTAGCTCTTTTAAATTTAAATTTCATTAGGGTTCAAATTATCCGTCACATTATAGACAAATAGACGTTGTCATTTTATGACGTGCAAGTGACATTTAACCTTATTATGGTAAAGAAATTACGACGTCGACTGTACATAATTATTTTATTTTTGTATAACCTAGCTATTGATTTTTGCGACTGTGATTCATGTTCTTAGAATATTGTGGATGATTGCCGTTTTTTGCTGTGTGTAGTTTGGTATTGAATTCGTCCAAAAGGAGTTGTTGATTCAAGGATGACTTTATTGAAGATTGGTTTTAGGAATTTAAGATTAAATCGGTACTTAGTATAAGATAGAGCAGGAACTAGATAATATGATACAAAAATGTTTTTCCTCGGGTGTTTCTTTCTTGTATGGGGATGCCCCTTAGGTTTTCACTTCTTTTTATTTTTCAAGTAGCATTCCGGTAAAACGTATTCGGCGAATATTTTAGGTAACGCTACTTACGCTTGCTACCTTTATGGTTAAAAAAATTAAAGCGTCTGATCGACAGACGGAGAGATGGCATGAGATATGTAGAGAATTTTCACAGATCAGCAAGTCAGATTTCGTCTGTGCCGATTCTTCCTCCTCTGTTATCTTTTCCTTCGATCTCCCTTTCTACTATATTTTTTCTACCATTTCTTTTCCTGTCTTTTTCTTTCGATATAAATAACTACCCTGCAAGATTTTCATTCCGTTTAACAAGTCTGGTGATTCTAGAATCTCGTTTCGCAGGCATACTTGTAGCAACATACTCAGGTGGAGCCAATGCTCAGTAGATTTTACAGGTTCATTAAAGGTTAATTACTTTGTAACATGTAACATTACTCTGTTAATTAGTTCCTTACGGAACGAAATAGTTAATTATGAGACAGTTATTGCGATGAATGTTTGATGAATCCATGTCGCTTCGGTATTTCATGCTTGATGAACAAGAGGTATTGCTTTCATGCATTCTATGTTTAAATGGCTTTCAGCGACTTTTTATGCGGAGAAATGATACCTCTATCGATGTCTACACCTTCCTGAAATATATAATTATATTCGTCTCCAAAACAAAGGCCTCCTTCACCTCTTTTTATTTGTTTCTTCTAAGATGAGTCAGGTTTTAGATCCTATTTTTCATTTTTAAACTTTGCCTAAGTTTATTGACTTTACGAATAATATCTGATGATGAAGTTTAGTGGTCCTTCAGCGGCTTCACCGGCTTCTTTTACACAGAGTATTCTTATACGCTTTTCTGTCTAATAAACCTTTCATCATTCGCTTCTCTTTTCTCTTCTTTTTAGTTTTGTTTGGTTTCCTTGTTTATTGGTATTTTCCTGTTTTATCTTTATCTGATGATACCGGAATCCTGCCTCCCAAGCTGTGTTTATTGATTTGATCATAAATTTGGCAAATCAAATGAATAATTCAATGCACCCAAACAGTGTGAACGTCTTAATAATAGCTATTGTGTTTATGACTTGATTTATGTCAATAACCGTTGTTTTGAAAGCCAAAGCTACCGAGAATTTGATTGAGAAATTCGCGAGAATCGTTCACGCTATGATGTGTTTATTTAATTCTAAAAATAGTACGATGATTTTTGTTTTTGTTTAATGGTAAATGGTTGAACGATTTCGTGTTTAGTTCATATATATACGAAGCTATCGTATAGTCTATTTATGCAAGTTGGTCTCCTAACGTACTTTTTGTTTTAGCAGCTCCTAATTTTGCTCAATTTGGGCATCGATTTCATCTTCTAGTGATCTAGTTTACGTAATACATAGAATGACCGTGTCAACTTTTCACTGCATTCTTCCGTATTGCTCATCTACACCAACAAACTTAGGAAACTATACCTTTCTATGTTTCTTTTCATATTTTCTTTCTTTAATTATTTATTTTCGTGGGTTTTCGTTTCATTCAAAGTCAAAGTCAAATCATTTATTTCAAATAGGCACATAAAAGGCACTTTTGAACGTCAAAATTTACAAAAAAATAGAATTGATTCTAGTTGCCCCTTCCAAAAGGTAGTTTCGTATGGAGAAGAATGGGCAAGAAACTCCACCGTTACTCTTTTAAAATATTTTACAATATTATGTAAGTTCACATTAATTATGTAATCATATGTGAAGACGATGCACCTAGAATAAAATTACTATACCACAATAGGTAAAAAGAATTAAATATAATGCAAAGGCAGGTAAATTAATTATGTGATAGATACATGGTGCTCACATATTTACAAATATTGAAAAGTAGATGATGTTTCCAAAATTTTAACAAGTAATAATTTAGTGTGTGAGTTAAAGTACCTAGTTAAGTACATAATGTAACAATCAATGTCATAAAAATTATAAATTATACAATTAAATTAGCAACCAGTTTGATTTTGTCTAGACTCTAGATTGTCCTATGGAGCAGAACCAGCATGTTTCCAAGCATTCTTATCTAGGATATAATCCTCTAATTTGTAATATGCTTGTTTACAAAGTGTACTTTTTATATGAGTTTTAAATTTTCTTTCATTTAATTGCATTGAATGCACTTATTCTTCTACTTTGTGTCGCTGGCACGACAGTGTTTCAAATCTTGTTGGTCGAAAACTTCGCCACTTCCACTGCGCCATCGGTGGCAGCGCAGAGGTCACTTTGACGGCATGTTTTGGTCATGTTGACTGCAGGTTCTCCTTCCTATCCCGCTTTCTGTGTTGGGACACAGAAGGCAGGATGCAGGTGTATCTTGGTTTTTGCGACACAGCTTCACATCCTTGTTGCCGTTCCGTCTGCACCTATTTTACCTGCTAGATAACTTGGAGAGTAAAATATATCACTATTTTTATTTTGTGCAAACCTAGTTTTTGGATTTATATTTTAGTCAATTAATTTTGATGGGTATTTCAATAGTAGCATTTACTTTCATTGGGTTTATTTAAACTGAGCAATTGCGTCATTAATTGAAATGGTATCTAGAATCTAAGACACGACACGGTAGCCTAGAATTTTGATTTCCGTTTTCTATTAGAAATTCATAGTAACGGACTATATTTCATGCAAATTATACTTTTAAAAACTTTCGATAATTTCTTGATCTAAAACGTATTTCGATTTCTTGAACACAAAAATAATTACATTTTTACAAGTTAATAAAGTTAGTAGGTATTTTTCCAGAAATATACATGTTTATGTCTTCTTATGGCTAAAGGAACTTCTGCTATGTTAGATGACTACCATAACTAAGTGGTAAAGGAAACGCTCCTTCAAACAGGCGCGAGACGCGTCGCGAATCGCACGCGCCTAGTTTCCTTTTGACTAGTTTAGGTTCTACATTCGGCGAAGGTGAAGAGCGCGCTACCGCCCGCGTTGCGGCGAGCAGCCTCGCGTCGCCGCTGGCAGCCGCGGGCGGAACCACCGACAAGACGCGCGTGGCGCGCAGCCGCTCGAGTCATCGCGGGCGACCGCGCGACCTTTTGAAGCGATACTGGTCTTTTAAGTATGTAGATAAAGTTTAAAATTATTTCACACTGAAAGTGCACACCGCGTCGCTGCCGGCCGCTGCCATTCCGGTGTGGCTCGGCCCTTAAAGTCTAAGTACTAAAAACACGCGACGATTAAAGTTTTCAACAATAAATAATAATGAAATCATCGAATAAATGCTCTTGGTGGAAATCAATTTAGTTAACAAAGCAGTTTTACAATTAAAACATCTAAAGGTAAATGGTGCCTAATTAAAAGATTTAAATTAAGAGGATAATCAACAGTTATATAATTTTAGTTATTTATGTATATCTAGTGTTGTACCTATAATATTTTGTCTTAAAAACCTTTTGATTAAAGTGCGCTTTTTGTTTTAAGTAGGTCGAATAAAATAGTGCGGAAAGAGAAAATGCTGGGAAAAAAAAAAAAAAAAAAAAACACACTTCGTGGTGTTTGATGAAGTAAATTGTACGGTGTGTTTACGATGGTGGCATATTTTTTTGGTCTGGAGTCTCAATATGGTTTATTTATTTCTAGTGACCCGCCCCTGCTTCGCATGTGTGCAATCTGTGTTATATCAAAGTTAAATATTGATGAATTATACACATTGCGTACAACACGCGGCTGTACGCGATTAGTCGGGTAAATAATGAAAAACAGTTTAATATTTAAAAGTGCCTGAGACCTTGCGTCCGCGTCGGCGACAAGACTCATAGATCGCGGGAGTGCGAAATGATATGCGCACTACGATGGCGGAAGACGAACTGAACTCGCGGTCGGATCGCGCGTGCAAAGCGCGGGCGAAATGTTTTTGCCAAGCAAATGTGTACTCTTCGATTTGCGTTGGTAACCAAGACGACGCGATCTCTAAGTACTTAAAAATACTATCGTGTAAAGTCGCAGCGGCGGGGCCTCAATGCTTATTTATTGTAAAAGCACACATAATAAATGTTATGAAAATTGTTTGTTTTCCATACGTAACAATACACATGAACCTTCTGAAATAAATTCTCTAAATGATGGTGAAAACTGGATTAAAATCCATTGAATATTTTGAAAGAACTAAGCCTTCACATAGACAGACACGAAAACCGATTTTATTTTATACTATGTATATTCAGTGTGTATAGTGTGTGTAGTGTATATTTTGTGTGTATTGAGTGTATCGGCTATAAGACAGCTCTGTGTCAGCAAGTCATAGCAGATATCAGATGCTTCACTTTTTGTTCATTTTTGTTTTTCTTTTTCTTTCTCTCTTCTTTTCTCTCATATTTTAAGTAAGTACACAAAATGAATTAAAAGTGAAAAACTAATTTATTAGTAAACCGATCCAACGTTGTTGGATTTCGGCTCTCGGCATCTTTCATATTGACTCGAGTGAAGCGTCTGATATAAGCTCTACATACAGGAAAAATTACAGCACATAGGTACTCTCTATACTGGATAACTCTATACAATGATGATGATGGTTTCGAATAAGGTGGGAGGAAACACCCGGGTGTTACCATTGTGTGGATCGACCGGAGGACACGGTGGAGCATACGGTGGAGGTCTGCCCGGCTTGGGCGGAGCACCGCCGTGTCCTCATGGCGGCGATCGGCGGCGGCGACCTCTCGCGTCCGGCCCTGGTTCAGGCCATTGTACGGAGCGAGAGGGAATGGGAAGCCGTCACCTCCTTCTGCGAAGCAGTAATGATCGCGAAGGAGGAGGCGGAGCGCGAAAGGAAGAGGCAAGCTCTGCGCCCTCGTGCCCCTAGTCGCAGTAGGAGGAGACACCCTGGGCGTCGGGAGTCGATTGCCGACTCCCGGCCACCGTAGGCGCGGGCTTGCGGACGGCGAACAATCGGCAGCTCGCCGTCCGGTAAGGACCAGGCCCGGGTCGACGGCGCGTCGTGTTCCACGCGCGCTTCAATGAGATGTCAGCATCATTGACGGGGTCCGTAAGGGCCGATGCCTGCCAGGGTCGCGATTGTTCGAAATTGTTTCGTGGCCCCTGGGACAGGCAACTGAAGGAACACGGGTGGGTTTTAGTCAGTAAGAGTCTGACACGCCTTTCCGCTCCGCCCAGAACGGGAGAAGTCATTTGATTATTTCCAACCCAAAAAAATGTGAGTCTAGTAATATGCGCTGAACTTATGGTTATAGTTTGTGCATTGATGTTCCTGCCAGCCTGTATATAGAACATAGATTTGCTTTATCTGGGTTCTATTGTAGCTATAAATAAAGTAATCAATTAGTTTATATCTGTTGACCAAGATCTCGCCAAAACCCCATAACATTGGTTACACATAAGATTGCGTGTGTACCAATAGTTTCTATATATTTCGGCCTAGTGCAACTTGGTTGGCTCACGCTACTGACGCTGCAATCAGTACTTAACGCTACGAAATCGTTCAGATGACAGCGATTTATTTACCATATGCACACATTACCTACGAGCAATTTGGTGGAGATGTCGAAAGCGAAAATTTGCGTGTGGTTGTTTAGTTTGTCAGTTTGTAAGATGATTGGGGTAATCTTGTGATGGTAAATAGGTTGTTTAATATGGTAGGTAAGTAGGTATTTACTTAAGTCATCATTAGAGATCGGATACTCGAATGAATATTCAACTAAAGTTGAGATGTTGGCTAATATGGAATGCACTTTTGTTTCGAAAAAATCCCGCTAACGTCAGATTTCAGTGACCAAACCGGACCAAATCATAGCGATCGAAAGGTGATTCAAGTTGTTGTAGCCGAAGTAATATTATATTTACGCCCAATCAGCGGGGTAATTACGTAACACACTAACAGTAGGAATGGGTTTCATTTTGACAGTTCATCAACATTCATTGCGTTATTTACGTTGTTGAGAAGACAAATTTTTCGAACACATGAAGCAATGGATTAGCAATACGCTTCAAAATGATTCAGATTGCGATAGATAGTGTGTTACGTAATTAGGGTGCAGGATATAGTACTTAATTTAATAACAATAATTATTTGAATTTGTTTTTTTTGTTTTAACTAACATACGTCACCCCTCTTCTTACACCCTACATACACATATTTTCATCGGGGATTAAGCATTAATTTTAAATATATATATTTTTTTTTTTTTTTCATTTTTAATTTTTCATTAAGTCTTTATTAACGTAAAAGCAGAGAGTATTTCGTTGATCTACACATACGAAAACAGTTTTATTTAATAGTAATAACAACTTATATCTAATTAATTAACCTAACCTAACTAAAACTATTAACAAACTAAAAAATGGCGTCAAAAAATTCCTCCGCATCGCTGTCGACTGGTAATGTACCCAAGAGACTGGCGGCATTGCCACGTTGTATGGCAATGCTTAGCCTCTGGCCTAGGAAAAAGCCAGCCCTTGGGTCACGAGAAGTGTCAAACAGGCGTTTGGAGATTTCCTTAAATAAAATATGGGCACTGGGACCCCACGGCCCGAGGGTTTCAACCCCAAACGGCTCGAAAATATAATTACCGACAAGGTTGTTATACTTACGCCGCTTGAGGTTTTCTGCAGCCGCAGCAGCGGCGCCAGCACAGCAAGCCTTATTTTAAATAAATAAGCATCCAAATTTTATACAAAAAGAAAAAATATATGTATCCGCTTCCATACTTTCGAGGCAAAAATTAACTTTAGGTAAATATGCATCCGTATATCCGATCTCTGGTCATCATTCATAATCCTTATTCCAACTCATTTGAGTTCGGCGGACGCAATATGTCTTTTTCTACCATATTTCTCTATTAGTCGTCATCTCGGTAGTCAACCCCTTTCTAGCCATATCATCTTTCACACAGTCCATTCATCGTTTCTTTGGTCTTCCCTAGTTTTATAGCCAGGTTCTACAGCTACTTAAATAATTTACTACTGCTTTGGCCACTTGCTTTGCACTGTTTTAGACTCATTATAAAAATTTCACAGTCATACGTTTCACTAAAGTTAAAGAAAATAAAGAAAGAAAATAAATTTATTTGACCCAGATTGATCAATTTTATTTGTTTACTTTTTAGTTAGTGAGCTAGTGGGCCTTTGCTAGTAAAAATTGTCCCAAACTCAGAACATTACTTTTCCCCTGTTCCTCAGACGTGAGTTAATACTTATTCAGCCCATAAATCTGTTAGCGTTAATTACTTCTTTTTGTTAATGTGATCGTAGGTAGGTAGTAGTATATCAAAATTACCATAATTTCTTACACATTGGTAATCTGTGCACTTAATACTTATTTACAAACTATGTGTTAATAATAAACGACCACAAATTAAAGCAAAGGATTACCAGTTATTACGAAATACACCCGTAACATCCATAACTTATAAAAATCAACCTTTATTTGCCTCAATCATGATGCAACGTCCAACCAATATACCAAGACCTGCTAAAAAGACCATTTTACTTCAGAAGGCAGGTTAAGGGATATTGGTTCTTTATTATATTGTAATCGTGGTTAGGATGTATGCTGAATTATAAAAGCGATATACTAAATTGGCCTCTAAGCCTACATACGTGCAATAATTTAAAGGTTCCTAGTACTAATGGGTACTATATGTATTGTATTCTTCTAGTTATGCGGTCAGTGGCATTAGGAACCTTTCGGTCAATAACACGATGGATTTCGCCCACTCGTGTGTATGATAAATTGATGGTAACAAATGTATTGGGCCATGCTTTAGGCGATCTAATAAAATAAAATGTTAAGCATTAATCATTTCAATATTATGTTATTGAATCCATGTTTCAGTATTGTGAAATTTTATTATATTTTATGCAATATGTTTTTGCCTGAATTTAATTATTTTTTATTTTATTAAATTATATTTTCAGTGTAAAAACTACTGACAACTATGTAAAAATAACCCTTGCCCTGAAATAAACGCATATAAATAAGGTTATTTCAGATGTGACAAGGTTATGCCTAATCGTTTTTGGAAAGTCCAAAGGGTCATTTTAGGAAAACAAATGTAATTTTCTAGCAACTAAAATACACTGATAGACTTTTATTTTTGGTAACGCTTTATTTACAGTTCGCTTTTGCCTGTGGCTTCGCCCGGGTGGATGTCGGAAAATATCCCTCGGGAACTTAATACCGCGATTAAAAGTAACCTATGTGTTAATTCAAGTTATAAACTATTTGTGCGCCAAGTTTCATCCAAATGCGTTCAGCCGTTTTTGCGCTAATCCGGAACATACATCCAGACATGCACAAAAAGGGACAAAAAAAATATTTTCGGCATCAGGAGTTAGGCACCTTTTTCAAAAATATTCAATGTACAGTTTTGACTTCGTTACTACTGTATTGATATTAACTATAGGTAATCCATAATCGTATAGGTTACTACATAATCAGTAGCCTTCAAACATTGTAATGTCTATAATTTTATATACCTTTTTATATTTATTTACCAATAAGACTAATATGATAATTATGTGATTATTTAATCAATTAATGTTACCTACAATCGCCTGAATTACAGGATTACCTAGTTCAGGCACAAATTATGGTTGAACTTGACATAAATTTAAGAAAAACTGTATTTAACGTTAATACCTTATATTTTTGAATATAATTTTTATTATTATTATTATTTATTGTAGAGCTGACCAAAAGAACTGAATCAAAAATCGGGAACCTTGTATTCGAGCATTTAAAGATGACATACAGCAGTATGCAAATCATACGATCACCAATTACTTTGTGTAACAACAAAAAACGAAAAAACAAATTACTTATCCATATATTAAAATTATCTTCCGCATACATCACATTATGGGACATTGGCCTCCCATTTAGGCGCGACATCTATAAAAATACTGTCGAATAACTATCGTAAAAAATCGGCAAAACCAGTAGAATTTTTCGCATATCTGAGTAATAATGTTGTCGATATTTTATCATTTCGGATTCGGTAAGGTCCGGTAAGGTTCGGGTTGGTTCGTGAGTCATGGTGGCCACTTTCTTGCAAAACTTTGGTTACTCACTGCAGTTACGAAAGGGTTAAAATAGTTGGATGCAATTTTGGTAATTGTGGTGTAAACTGTGGCATGTTAGGGTTAGTAGCGGTATCTGTACGTTTTAAGATAGGTACTTTTCTAGGCTGCGTAGTTTGGCTGGCTTCCAAGTCTATTTTATTTCGCAATCTTTGAAACATTGACTGACAGTGAAATTGTTGTTTCTTTTATCGGTCTTGCAACATCTATCCATTTATTCTATGTATATTTCCTGGTTGGTATATAAATAAATAAATCATCCATCAACAACAAACAAACAACAACATCAAACATCATCATCGATTCTGTCTCTGTCATCTTCAAACATTTGACAGAAACAGAATTATTTTTGAAACTCGTTTAGCGCTAAACGTGTTTAGTGATTGGCGGTGCAAGTGGGCCTTAACAACATTGCTGTGTTTCGTTTAAAAGGTATCGGTGTCAGCGGAACAATTTCCGATTTTTCCCCAGCCGTCAACTATTCGAGAACTCACTTGATGTAGTAGATTACGGTACCTTGGGAAACACTTTCCATTAGTTTGTTTTTCAAACTATTACAAATAAAAATGTTCTTTCGTTATCATCCTTTACTTTGTGTTAGTACTTTCCGAGCCAAACGAGTCAGTAAATTTTTGAAGACTGCCAGCTTAACGGCTCTCGCAGATAGGCGCGACGCGACTCTTGTAGACCAGTTTTCATGAAGTTTTCATAGAATTTATTTTACTAGAGTCGCATCGCGCCTGTTTGTGGGAGCCTTAACTCGAAGGGTGCCACTATTACAAATTATGTTTAGCAACATCGTTTGCTGCATTTTTTCTGCATGATAATCCGATTAATTGGCTAAAATAGGTGTATAACGTCTAAGTGTATCAACACTGATCGATGTGTTACGGTCCGTATAGTGATTAATGTAATTAACACGACCTTACTACTTTACACCACATTACGCAGAATTTGTTGTTTGTAAAAGTATTGAAATGCTTCGTTCGATTGTATTTATAGAGGTATGAGGAACAGGGTGTAAAGTTCACTCATACTCTATGGAAAAGGGAGGATCCTCCGACCAGACGGGTGTTGTGTCTGGTGGGCAACTGCCCGACGATTGATGTCGGGATGTTGTATATATGCTAGTTGCGCGGTAAACTCTGCTTGCGCGATGTAGGATCTTGCGTGACGTCATGGTGACGTGTAGCTCGCATGTGGCGATGTAGGTACCGCTACATATTGATTCCTAGGTAATAGTTTGTTCTTCAGTAGGGAAAGGGACCAATGTTTAGTAGTTATTCATTAGAAAGACGTATAGTACAACTATTTTCTTAATGTCCCTCGGCAAACTTCGTGTTTCATCAGTCGTCGGATTTCTATCAGTTGCCTTTGCACTTGGTGCAGACCGGATGCTCTCAATCGACTTAGAAGTATATAGAGTTGTTAGTACTCTTTTAACTTAATGTAATTTACTGATAGAAATCCGGCAACTGACGAAACACGAAATTTCCCGAGGGACATTAAGAGAATAGTTGTACTGTAGGTAAGTATTTAAAAACATTAACATAGGTATTAGTTTTTTAGGTTGGTTGCTTAATGTTAAGGCTCCTACAAACAGGCGCGACACGCGATGCGAATCGCGCTCGACACAAAGGCACTGCTCATCGCACAAGCAACGAGCGGCGCCTTTGGGTCGCGCTGTCGCGTCACGCCTGTCTGTTGGAGCCTTTAGGGTTATGCAGTAGGTAAACGAAAAACAATCATTTTCTAAATCAATCATTTCATTGCTTAGTCAGGGGCACCGACTTTTAGAAAACCTTGTGGGTGCTCATTCTCATGCCCGACTTGGGGTTACTTTTTTATGGCCTGTTTAATCCCTAAAATCGCATCTAAATCCGTCCAGTAAAACACATGTTCAGTGAACAGACAGGCACCATCTTTACCCTTAAAAAGTTACTAATTAATTAAGTTTATAAAATATGGATTGAAGAAAATCTACGATGCAAGAGCGAGCGAAGCGAGCTCCACAATATTAGCAACCCGTTTTAAAAGGTTATACCTAACGACGTGACGTGATTTTAAAGAGAGATCGGACAAAGTCGATTGATTGATCAGTTTCGATGTCTATGCTCATGGGTGCTCCGCCCCCAGTATTTACCTCTCGTGGGTGCTGGAGCCCCTGAGCACCCACGGAGTTGGCGCCCCTGGAGGTATATCAAAGTAAATAAACCTGCTACTGCTTTCTTAGATTCTGGATTCTATCTGGGTCTGGTCTATCTGGATTTATACCCAAGTTAAGCAAACAATTAGAATATAGTATAGAATAGTATAGGTACTCTTTATTATGTACACCATAAAAATTACAGATATAAATGTAGAAATTTTCCATAGGGTGACACAATGGGCGGTCTTATCGCCAAAAAGGCTCCCACAGACAGACGCGACGCGACAGCGCGACACAAAGGCACCGCTCGTCACGCGACGAGCGGTGCCTTTGTGTCGAGCGCGATTCGCGTCGCGTGTCGCGCCTGTTTGTAAGAGCCTAAAAGCGATCTTTTACAGACAACCTTCGGAAAATTGTGATTAAGTTCTGCTATAAGTATACCTACCTATTGTATCGTATGATTGAGATAAAAGTTTTGCATTTATGTAGTTAGGTATAACATCTTCTGTCGTGTGGGTATAGGGTCCTACTGAAACATAAATATGCCAAACGTGACCGGTAGTGGTCCTTCGTACCTGGCATTATGTTCAGAATTGAATATGAACTTATGAACACCTTATGTGACGTCACTCGTCTTCATCAGTATTCTAAACATAAAATTATTGTCATGTAGCAAATAAATAACTGTTGATTTAGATAAGTTTTGTAGATAATATGCTTGTTTTTCGAACTTTTGTCGAAATAAGAGTTATTAAATGTTATTTGAAGGTCAACTCAACAAAAATATGGAAAATTTTGGAGGCACAAATTCTGTGAATAAAATAATGAAATAAAATAAAATAAAATAATAATAAATATTTAGAGATTCGACCGTAGATTGGAAATGCCTGAAGCTTTAAACATAGATAATTTAGAGTAGAGATGTTCCACATTTTCCGATAAATTATCGTATCGTATTGTTTTGTATATAATCATCCTTAACCATTAGGACACAGTTAAGGCAATATATTCCTACACAGTAAATTGTATCTACTTAATAAAACAATAGTCCTTGATCGGTCATCAATCCGACGATGACTTCACATGCAGGCGGAGCGAAAGTTCTAACAGTATTAAAATATCTAAGAGTTAAATTGCACGGATATTATATCTAGTTAAAGTGCTTTAGACTAAAACTAACAAGCCGAGCCAAAAGGAACATTGTAATATTTACATACCGTGCTGTGACGACCTAAAATCTGTGTGAAACTTTTGAACTAGTGGTGGAATGAATAGACCTGTTAAATATTCGGAGTTCGATAAATTTTTATATATACAGGGATAAATTAAATTAGCCAGGGAAACTCCGCAGACGTGACGGGTATGGATATATAAACATGATAAAACATTTTTTTTTTTTTTGGGTCTGTGACCGTAGTTAGTGTATTCACTTGAAATATCTGTTAAAAAAAAAAGTTTTTTTTTTTTTTTGTAAACTTCACAGACATGATTGGTAAACACGATAATAATATTGCTTTTCAACATTTTACCTGACACTGACCTGCAAATTGCAAAAAATTGAATTTCGCGGGTAACCTGGCGCTTCCCTTTAAGTCCCACTGTAATATAGGGTGAGCCTATTTGCATCAACTGAACAAAAATGAAATAAAAATAATATTGAAAAAGACCAAATTCAAAAATCCAATAACACTGCTCGTCTAGAGGCACTTAGTAAAAAAAATTGTAGTGCAGCCTACGCTCTGAAACAGCTTGCTGTGATTCTCAACACAGATGCGCTAATTACTGCTTACTATGGTTTAGCCGAATCAATTCTTAGATATGGAGTCATCTTTTGGGGGAATTGCACGGACAATGAAATAGCGTTTCGGACACAGAAAAGGTGCACTAGATCGATGTTTAGACTGCAAACAACGGACAGCTGTAAATATTATTTTATCGAATGAAATATATTGACATTGCCCTCGTTATATATCCTAGAAACAGTAATGTTCATTAAATCGAATACTCATTTATTTCAGCTTTTGTCTGATGCTGTCCCTAGGAATAGTCGTGACAATTTCAAACTCTGTGGTCACGGCGCTAAAACCACTCTTAAGCGTAAGAGCACCTTTTGTATGGGTCCGACCATCTTTAATAAATTGCCCAAATCATGGAGAACATAAAATATATCTGCTCTTAAAAATAAATTGAAGAGTTTACTAACTGAAAGAACATATTACAGTATAACAGAGTTTATGATAGAGGACAATTTTTCTTTGTTTTCGAGATGACGATGTTGTATTTTATTATTGTGATCTATTGTATTTTTGTGGAATAATTGTAATTTGGAATTGAAATTTTAATGACAGTAATTCATATTTTTTATTGACTAATTTATTTAATGACTACATTGACATTTAATTTTATTAAAAAAAAAATATGTTTGCTGAATTGTAATGATAACTAAACTTTAATGAATAATGATGATTTAATAAGTACCTACATAATTTCTATAATGTAATTTTGATGAATATTATCACGGTTTACGCACCATCTCTTCCTACCAATTTGTACGCCACGATATGCAGCTGAACAAGTTAGAACTTTTCTGTATCTTTATTATCTTGTATGCAATGTATCATGTACACCATGTTTAAACAAATAAAATTTTACTTACTTACTTACTAGGGGATCAGACCATAGTTAACATGCTCAGTCACGTTTCGAAATTAATTACTTAATTTTTTTTATCATTTGGAAGAAGATATTTCCGTTGTAAGTTGTTTTTTAATTTATGAAACTACTCAATAAGTTCGTGTCTCTTGAATGTTGAAATATCTTCGTATTCTAATTTACTAAATACATATTTTAACTATCTACAAGATATATAATATATATATAAGCGGAAGTTTGTAAGTATGTTTATTACCGCTGTCCGTATAAGGTATGATGTATTCATCTCATTAAATTAAAATCTCTCTCTTGCACTCATCAGCATAGTTATCACATCATTGGGCTTTAGCAGTCTACTGTTGGACATAGGATGTTCCAATTTCAAATGCACGTCATTGTGGTCGCTCCTCATCTCTTCTAATACATTATTTACTAGCCATTCATCCAAAAACATCCAACGCTAAAAATGAATCCCCTAACGTACATCTATTTCCCATGTCATGAACGTACCCAATATCCGAAGCCGAATATGCAGAACGCACCGAATATGTCAGCCCATCACTAGCCAAATCCTAAACTTCACGGAAATCAATACTTTACCTGCAATATTTAGACAAAGTTAAGCTATACGTCATCGGATACCGGTTTGACCATTGATTAAGTGACTGACAGTCCGTTACGACATTGAATAGCTAGATTTATAGTAATTATAGGAACGACTAGAATGTTCGCTAGTTTTGTAACTGCATTTTTAATTGTTTGAGGATTTCGTTTCGGTTTTCTCGGTAACCTAGACATGTTTTTTTGTTGGCGTTGATTTTTGGTAGTTATCAAGTTTAGTATCACCACTTAAGTACTTACCTAGACGTTTTGCAACTTTGTTTGGGGTCGGCTTCTAGTCTAACCTGACGCAGCTGAATACCAGCACCACTAAAGTGCATAAGTGTGCTGATTTCAGCACACTTATGCACTTTAGGACTATTTAGTCCTGAATATTTTTCGGAAGACCAAAAACAGACGTAAATAGGAAGTGACGAAGTGACTATTAGACTGAAACAACAAAATGGCATAGTGGTATTAAATTATATGTTTTGGGTCTTTGGACCAAGTTCATAGTTCCGAACCCGCTGAACTGCTCCCAATGAGTCTCATATTAATTTTGTGTGTTCGATGCTAACAGTTCCCAGGCATTTTCGTTTTTCGCCAAAGGTTACTAAGTTCCCTCAACACATTCTAGCTCCGATTTCCAGGCCATGGAAACCAACCAAAATTACCTAAACGCAATCACCTCAACATTCTGAACTAAAAGAAAACATAGGCAACATAACAGCATCATTACTTCTTGAATTCATGATAGAATAATTATCTTTGTAAGCGATGCTCCAAGATAAATCTCGCATATCACCATAGTGAAAACTAATTACCATGCTAATCTAACTCTTTACTTTTACCTGCTGTAGAGGTACGATAAAATCGCCAGAGTGTAACATTACGCTGCACCCGAGATCGCGTTATTTCTTATTTCATTGATCGTACGCGCCGGTATGTATTGTAATATGGAGACGACGGATACGCGGTTAGCAGTTTGACGTGCTTAGGTTGGGTGACATGAAACAATAGTTCTACAGGGTCAAATTAAATTAGCTAGCGAAACTCTGCAGTTGTGATGGGTATCGAT
Organism: Dryobotodes eremita; assembly: GCA_917490735.1. Classification (NCBI taxonomy): domain Eukaryota; kingdom Metazoa; phylum Arthropoda; class Insecta; order Lepidoptera; family Noctuidae; genus Dryobotodes; species Dryobotodes eremita. The sequence goes on along the minus strand of OU823243.1, from coordinate 19,810,783 downwards.
ATCTAAACACGACAAAATAAAAAATGAACAAGATTTGACTAAATAATAATTGGGGTCAATGAGCCGATAGATAGTATTGTTAATTGAAGTATTAGTTGAGAAAATCTGTTTGTTTTTGTTTCATCTGTTTTAGTTATCCATAACAACGTCAACCTATCACGTCTGTAAAGTTTACAAAAAAAAACTGTTTTTTTTACTGATATTTCAAGTGACTATACCAAATGCGGTTAATGACCCCAAAAAAATCATCAAATTATTGTTATTTTTTGTTTTATCATGTTTAGATATCTGTACCTATCACGTCTGTGGAGTTTCGCTAGCTAAGTTCATTTGACCCTGTATATCCTTTTATTTTGATTTGGCTTAGCCCATAGGCTTTTAAGCCTTAGCCTCAGTTGCTTCAAGAGAGGCTTTATTGTGTTGTTACGTGTCTTATTATTTTCATTTTCATCTTTTTTTCATGGGCCTGTGCCTTCAACCGATCTCAATCTAAACAGGAAACCCAAAGAAAAAAAAAATCGAGTTCAAATTAGTTCCAGTAAAAAAGCTTCTGGGTTTCGATAATTATTTAGGACAAGCCACTGCCCGATGGGATTTCCCACCAGCAAATTCTCAAGAGCCTTAGGGGATTAGCTTCCAAAAAACCATTACGCAAGCTTTTAGTAATAAAAAGAAGTCTAAGTCTCACGTTTCTAACTAAAAAAAATTACGAATTTCCATACAAACTTTAGGAGATGAATTCTCAATAATCCTTTGTGCTCCTGCGGGGTAACTGCGTAACACACTAAAAGCAGGAATGGCTTTCATTTTGACAGTTCAACATTCATTTGATTATTTACGTTGTTGAGCAGACAAATGCTCCGAGCATATGAAGCAATGGATTAGCCATGGGCTTCAAAATGATTCAGATTGTGATAGATAGTGTGTTACGCAATTAGGGTGCTGCTCATTTTTGTTATCTAAGGGACTCTTGTGCTAAATTTCATACTTTTTGACCCAGCGAGTTAGGTTGTGCGTTGTCTGTCGGAGAATCAGACTAGTGGCTCTGTGAGCTGAAGACCTCGCGATTCTGTCTTTGCATAGCTAAAAACTGAATAAATGTTCACCGCGCACCTTAAGATAAAAAGCGCGCGCAAAGAGCGCAAAATGTCAAAAATATGTATTTTTACGTTTTCGACCCCTGTATCTCCGCCATTTTGAAAAACTGAATCGACAAAAGGAAACCATATAATTATCGAACCTGCTTACAAAATTGCACGAGAGTCGGTTGAGAAATGTAACCTGTAGAGGAGAACAGCCGGACATCCGGACATACGAAAGCATTTTTGCCCAAGATGAAACGAAGACGCTTCGTTCGCGCTTCGCGCTCACTCGGTCAATTAAAATCAAAGGCTTTGTCATCCTAGAGTAAGCAAGTAGTATGTAGAGTTAAATTACGTGGAAGCTCAACAGAACGAGCAAGAGTTATTCAGATAAAATTAGCTTGCAAAAACGTAGTTATGTCTTGTTTGACAATTTCCGAATGGCCACTACTCACCATATACCGCACCTTCGGCTTCGGTAGGACTAGGGCATAACTGACAAAAGAATCGAAAAATGACTTAAGTATATAGAGGTATCAGGAACAGGGTGTAAAGCTCACTCATACTCTATGGAAAATGGAGGATCCTCCAACCAGACGGGTGTTGTCTGGTGGGCAACTGCCCGACGACTGATGTCGGGACGTTGTATATATGCTAGTTGCGCGGTAAACTCTGCTTGCGCGATGCAGGATTTTGCGTGACGTCAGTGTGACGTGTAGCTCGCATGTGGCGTTTGTAGCTGCCGCTACAAGTATGCCAAAGTGCTTTAAAAAGTCCTTTTTAACTGGAGGAACAAAGACCCGTATCAATATCAGCTTAATGTAGCCAGAGAGCTTTGTCATATTGGTGCATTTTTTTTACTATCTTAGCGTGACAAATTCTTGAAATGGCTCTCCTGTAAAATCACTAAAAGTGCAATTATGCCCTTGTCCTGCCGAAGGTGTGATATAATGAACTTATCCGTGGATCAAAGAGGCCCTAATAAGAATAGCTGTAGATACTACAGCAATTTTTGCTCGAATTTAGCTACATGCACAAAGCGCAGTAATTTATTATGTATCAACATCGCAAAACGTGAGCTAACTGTGCTACACAATGGTTGTTTCTCTCAGGTGGCTTGGATGAATATTTTATAAGTGAAATGCGTTGGAACTGCAACGGATATGCAATATTAAATTATAAACATACGGTTAAGGGACATGCGTGTGTGTGAGTAAGAGGCTTTTATGTGTGAGTGACGTGTGGGAGTGAGAGGTGTGACGGGAAATTATGAAATCAGGTGCTGTGACGTGTTGATGGAAGGATACTGAGTTTATGTTTTATGTAGGAAGAAGCTTGTATCCTGAGTTATGTATGAGTAATGGATGATTTTACGGTGAAGGAAAACATAGTGAGGAAACCGGCATATCCTAGAACCAAAAATTCGAAGACATGAGACATCTACCAACCCGCACTGGGCCCGCGTGCTGGATTACGGCCCGCTCCCTCTCACCGAGAGGAGGCCTGTGTCCCAGCAGTGGGAACATTATAGGCTGATTATGCTGTAATAGATGATTTAGGCTTAATTTCTACACATGAGTCCATGTTTAATCTATATGGAAATCATTCTAGATAAGTATGATAGTTGTCTCTATATCTGTTTATATTTGTCGTCGGATAGTTGAAAATCCTAGAATTATTGGAAACGACCGGATTTTTGTAATTTTCGTAATCAAAGAAACTATTAACTGACGACAAACATAAAAAAAAATCGAGATCATCAAAATCACAACACAGAACCTGCATTTTTTAATTGTCATACACCAACTCAAGAAAAAATAACTTGTTTCAATCTCTTCACAAAATGACCATAAACAATCTAATTAATTTTAACACCTTGAACGAAAGGAAAAGGCTTTCAACATTAACAAATTAATATGAACACCCGATATGTAAATCGGAAGGCATTCGGTTAGTATGTCAGACGACCGGTCGGGTCGGTTGGACCGTCCTACAAACGCGTTCCTATATTAAACGAGTAGATGTCAACTCAACGATTTTTTTACGTTGATAAGCCTTACATATATCTATTACGTTTATAGAGCTTGGTTAATGGTAAATGAAATTGATAATGCTGTATTAGTTGTGATGGGGTTCTAATCTCACCTTTCCAATGTCGTTAAATAAACTGACGATTTTAGTGTGTGAGCAGATTAAAAGCAAGCTGACTAAAAAAGAAAAGGTGTACTTTTCTTTCTTAAGAGGGGGTACAACGGTATACTAGCGCCACTCTTTAAAAAAAATATTATCTCGTGAATGAGAAGGAATTATGAATAACACCTCAATAAGGACCCTCGGTAAGTGTGTCTAGAATTTTCCTATACCTTTTATAAACTTTCATATTGAGACACGAAGCAACAAAATACGATCTATAGGAATGTGTCCGCTTTTCTTTAGATCGAAGTTTGTTGCTTCGTGTTTCAATATGAAACTTTATAAAAGGTATTAAAAAATTCTAGACACAATTACCGAGGGTCCTTATAAGCCGTTATTCATAATGTCTTCTCAGTCATGAGATAATATTTTTTTGAAGAAGTGGCGCTAGTGTACCGTTGTACGCCCTCGTAATTAATAGATCGTGGATGTTTTAAATCTGATCAACTTTTTGTTACAATTGAATTGATCACTCTAAAGTAGTTTAGTTCTGGATTCATCGAAAATTATTGGTTTAGTAGAGAACATAATGGTATATATAAATTTTTTGAGAAAAGAAATCATTCATTTTAGCGTCTTTGTTATTGAATTGTAAATTACTTATTTAAAGATAACGACCACTTAACTGAAAAAATAATATGTTCTATGATTAATGGATGCCAATTCCAACATTATGACTGTAAAATCGATAGCTATAACTTTCTTTTTACCATATTCTTTAGAAGCTGCTCAGTGGCTTTCGCGAATACATTGATCCTGACTTTGAATTTTAATTAGAGTCAACAAACTCCAAATTCTGGTTTTCGATTCCAAGATCAATAATAAAACGTATATAATTTCCAAATCGATTCAATTCAATTTCGTGTTCGGGAGATCGTCTTGTTTTGAAGCCACACTAAGAAACTTAGTAGCATTTCAATATTGAGATAGGCTCGTGGCTTAATAATAACAGCTGCACAGGTTGATCGAAGGTTAAGCTACGCGTTTTGAGGTCGCTCCGTGGATGGGTGACCATTACATATCAAGACCCTCCATGCCTCAGAAAACAGGTTAAATCAAGTATTCCACTCTTGAATAATTAAAAAATTCCAACACCTCAGAATGTATGTCAATGAGATGATTTTCACTACCCATTAAGATTTCAAACACCAAATTAAGTACTCAAAGTATCATTATAGTTAGTATTGGTTTTGTAACTTAACATATAACAGCGTAATAAGCTGCAATTATACAGCTAGCAGCTGTTGTTAAGCTATTTAATGGTTGTTATAATCGAACATATAAATACCGAGGTAACTTTGTTAGGGTTTCGTAAAGCAATTGCTCGTTGCGTATGATTCGTGTGGAAATCTTTAAATTTAATATCGGAGTGGTAATACCTGAATGTTTAAGACGTTAGGATGACGAACGATGTGGTTTGAGTTCGTACCCAGTTTTTTGCACTTTTTTTTGCTTGGGAAATCATCAAATGACTTCTCCCGCTCTGGGCGGAGCGGAAGGGCGTGTCAGACTGTTACTGACTAAAACCCACCCGTGTTCCTTCAGTTGCCTGTGCGCCAGGGCCACGGTAACTCTTTCGAACAATCAACTTTGAAGGGTTATCAGATACTGTGAATTTGTAACCCTCATTGTAGGTCTCAAAAAACGTTTGTTTTGATGGCTATTTCTGCTAATTCAAAGGATGAAAATATCGAAGTTCTTCTTTTCCTGGATGTGGTTCTCTCCTTTGCCATGCAGCAGTTCGACAGCCAGTTTTTTATTTTTTAATGTATATGTTTTTAACGTCTTTTTCTTTTTGTTGCAGATAAAATCCTGTGAAGTGATAACAACGTACGTTAAGTGTTGAATAAAATTAATAATAAGTGTTAATAGTGCATAATAATAATAATTGTGTGGATGTATTATTATAGTGTTTTGTGTAGTGTAAGTGTAATCTGTAAAAATTTCTGTCAAGATGATGACCCTGTACAGAACCATCAAAGGGACCAGCACGATGAAGAGGAAGAAACGGGAAAGGTATATATATTTTCTCTTTCTTTTGTCGATATTAATTTTTTAGTTAGTAAACCTACCAATAGTCACAACCAAGGCTGTTGAGCCTGTTGTCTTGGGTTCGATATCTAACTGTTTTATATATCGATGACATGACTGTTAACTGTTGTCCCAGGATTGATATATATAAAGTTTAATTGGGTGCAATTAGGAATACGTTCAGTACGTGCGTGCATAAAAAAGGCAATATGATGGTTTCTTATTATGTGAGGCTCAATAGAACTCTGCTGAACCCCAGAATAGTTCTTATGCTATTATAATATATAATCGCATAAGGAAAAAAGGGGGCAAGTACCTACTCCTTGATAATTCATAGTAGCTGGAATTGGTGTAATTGAAATGAATGCTTTAAGTTTAAGTTAAGGAAAGCCGATTTTCAATTTCAAGTAAATTAAAATTTATTACCAGTACCTATAGCCTTTTTTTTCATAGCAAATTTTCTTAGTATATATAATAGCATACCTAGCCATACCAAGATTACATCAACAGCTGCGCCCGCGCAGCACCGCGGCGTCACTACTAAACTAACGGGACCGCTGTGAATCAACTGCAACGTTTCACTTTTACTTTGTACTTGACGCTTGACAGATAGTTCGGCCATCTAACGCTAGATGGCGTTGGTTTATACTAGCTGAAATTACAGCAATAGTGTAATGGACGATGTAGTGTGTTTTGAATTATTTTTGAGTTTCGGAAGGAACACTTTAACTTGGTGCGATACCTTAGTAAACCTACCTTCCTACCTTTTGAATTTTTTATGATTACTGATATAAGAGGAAGTCTGAAAGGGGCACCGGTAACTGAAAAGTTGTGTGGAAATTGGTTGTCATGGTATGGGCATGTGATACGGAGGAATGAGCAAAATGGCGTGAGGAAAGTTTTGAATATGATTGTCGATAGCTTTATGGGCAGGGGAAGACGAAGGAAACGATGAACGGGCTGTGTGAATGATGATATGGTTACAAAGGAGGTGACTACCGATATGACGACTAATAGAGAAGTAAGGAAGAAAAACACATGTTGCGCCAACCTGAAATAAATTGGGGTATCTCTTGCAGGAGAAATATATTTAATATATATTAGAGAGAGAGAGAGAGATACATTATTGATATTTTGTAAACTTAACCCAGTACCTTATTATTTAGTCTGAATAAAAATAATATCTAAATAAACTTAAACTAACCCCCAGAGTATACTTCTACAGTAGAGTCATATCAACCTCTACTAGCGGCGATTTGGGTCAATAATTACGAGTATGCAGGCTGGTCTTAATAGAAAAACCTTTAAATAGACAATTCAACTAGGATCACATATTCTTAAAGTAGTAGTAGGTTACAGTACAACTATTTTCTTCATGTCCCTCGGCAAACTTCGTGTTTCGTCAGTCGTCGGATTTCTATCAGTTGCACTTTGCATTTGGTGCAGACCGGACGCTCTCAATCGCCTTGGAAGTATATAGAGTTGTTAATACTCATTTAACTTAATGTAATTTATTTTTAAAATGGCAGGAAACTGACGAAACACGAAGTTTGCCGAGGGACATTAAGAAAATAGTTGTACTGTACGTACTTATTCAAGACAAGATAGATACTGAAGGATGGTATTTGCTGTTCGTTTAATAAAAAAAGAAATCATACGCAGAGATCAATACCACACACCTTGTTACTATGATGGATTTCTAAGTTCTTTTTTATGAAGATATTCTAAACATGTTCAAAAGGTCAACAACACTACACTGACCAGGATATCTACCAACATCTGGACAGTAACTGACAGACAATATTAGCATCTTAATTATAAAACATACAGAAGATATAACTCAATTATGTTTTTGCTAGAAAGTAATTCGTTTTGTTAAGAACAATATGATTGAAGATTAGGAAGAACGTTTTTCATGGTGCTGATGGATTGGGTAGCGGTAGATGGTTCAATTTGGATGATTATTTTTGTTATTCAGTTGACTACGATAGGACATTATTTTGTCTACCAATTTACACCGTCTGCTTTGTGGTGTAGTGGTCGCAAGCGCATGAGGTCGGCTTCTTTTTGTTTTTTTTGGGTTGGATATCTTCAAATCACCTCTCCCGCTTTGGGTGGAGCGGAAGAGCGTGTCAGCTCTTACTGACTAAAACCCATCCGTGTTTCTTCAGTTTCCTATGCGCCAGAGCCACGGTAAATCTTTCGAACAATCTGCGACCCCGGCAGGCATCGGCCCTATCGGACCCCGTCAAGCGCATGAGGTCCTGGGTTCGATTCCCGGGTCAAGCAAAGTATAATTGGGATTTTCCAATTTCTCAGTAGCAGCTCGGAGTCTAGATTTGTGACCGGTTGATGGCAATAGGCTCGTCCCTTATTACATGGGACTTAAACATTTCTGGTGAAATTTGGGTGTACTATAGGTACACCTCTACCTAACCCTTTGGGGAATATAGGCGTGATATTATGTTATGTAAAATCTTAAAGAAACAAACCCCAAAGGTTTTATCCGAACACTGTATACAGGCGTGATAGCTATGTTATGTAAAGGTACAAGTCCGTAGTCGACTGCAGACAGCAGCAGCAGACGACGTGACGCTGCGACACTACTGGTTTCTATGTATTTCTATGAAAACGACGTATCGCTAGCTACGAAAGGTATTTCATAGAAATATATAGAAACCAGTAGTGTCGTGGCGACACGTCGCCTGCTGCTGCTGCCTGCAGTCGGCTACGGACTTGTACCTTTACGTTACACCGACATAAAATATGCATTTTTATTTACATCTTCCTAAGTACCTATCTTCCTTTTTATCTTTACCTTTTAACTGGGATTATTTAAATACATTCCTTATTTATTCATTTGTTGGTATTTGTTGCTAGGCAACCAATTTCTAATTGATGGGTAATTTCAGTCCCAAAAAAATACCTGAGTTCCTGGACGGGACTTCTAAGAACGGCGAAAACTTAGATTACAAAAGAAATGACATTTGCAAACCCTTTGCGTTGAATTACAAAACTGGCCGCCACATCTTGGTCGACGAAACTTTGTTTAAAAGTAAACCTTAGTAATTGTAAACATTTTAGTACTAAGGAGGTTTGCTTTTATCTGATTTTTACAGATGAAAGCTAGACAAACTGTCTTAGATACGACAAAAATAATGTTTAGGTTCTCACATGCTAGAAGTGCCTACGGTCTGTTCAAAAACAGCATTTGCTGTTTATTTATTTTATTTATGAAATGGAATTATAGGTTTTTCATACCAGGGTTACCAAGTTCTTTTTGTACCGATATATCACACAACTTCCTGAACGTCAAACAAATAATAACATATTGTAATCGATACATTTCGACGCAAATCTAATGACCACTCAAAAAGAACAACAATTGATTAATTACACCCTGGTAATTAGTGCTGATCTACCTTGAACCCTGACAGTCCTAAATGTAATATGTCTAAGCTTGAAGATAATTTGGTTCGTTTATTGAGAACTGTTCCGTATTGTTCGATTGACAGTGACGGAACTTTGTTGTATGGTATTACAAGTATTAAGTGCAATTAGTAGAATACTGCGGGGTAATTGCGTAACACACTAACAGTAGGAATGGCTTTCATTTTGACAGTTCAACAATATTCGTTGCGTTATTTACGTAGTTGAGCAGACAGATTTTTCGAACATATGAAGCAATGGATTAGTAATAGGCTTCAAAATAATTCAGATTGTGATAGATAGTGTGTTACGCAATTAAGGTGCAGGTTTACGATTAAATAGGTAAATTAATAAAATACCTGTTTTAAGAGTTGAAACGATATTTACAATCTCATCTTTAACATGCACCTTTTTAAAGTGTTTGTGTTTTTTTCTTCATCTGAATGATGATAGAGAAAAAAGGAATACCAACATAGTAAGTTTTCTTTATTTATATACTAGCTTTTGCCCGCGGCTTCGCCTGCGTGGAGGTCGGAAATTATCCCACGGGAACGTAGTCCTGGGATAAAAAGTATCCTACAGGTTATGAACTATCTGTGTACCAAATTCTATCCATATCCGTTGAGTAGGTTTTGCGTGAAAGAGTAACAAACATCCATCCATCCATCCATCCATCCATCCTCACAAACTTTCACATTTATTATATTAGTAGGATTAAAAAAGAAAACACACATCCACATCACATACTTTAAACTTGTGCTAGAAATAATGTTGTAAATAAACACAATTTAATGTTTGTAAAAAATGGTACCTATATTCATCGGATTTTTTTTTTGCAGAACACGCGTTGTTGGTAGGTTTACGCATAGTCCAAAAAAAATGTCACACATCGACCAGCGGGGTAATTACGTAACACACTAACAGTAGGAATGGGTTTAATTTTGACAGTTCAACAAAATTCATTGCGTTATTTACGTTGTTGAGCAGACAAATTTTTCGAACATATGAAGCAATGGATTAGCAATAGGCTTCAAAATGATTCAGATTGTGATAGATTCTGTGTTACGTAATTAGGGTGCAGTTGTCACTTAATCGAAACAAACACATATCGCACTGAGTCACCGAGTACAGCCAAAAAATCCCAATTTTATCTTCTTGATTAGCATTCTCTGAGCGATCGAATCGAGTCATAAAATCACGATGATCGAGTTAAATTGGGTTGTAGTTTGTGTGCGAGGTGCATCACTTAGTACAATGCAAGTAATATTTTACGGCAGTACCTTGCAGTGTCAGGCCACGAATAAATTTCAACTTGATCGTTTCATGGCATTTTGACGGGCACGTTTTATTATAATAGATGTACACACGGCTACATGCCAAGCTATACATTTCCAGTATAAGCTGATCTCGCATTATATAGGATTTCCGTACAATGAGAGGTCAGCTTGTAGGTACTGAAAATGTATAGCTTGATATGTAGGCGTGTGTACACACGGCTACATATCAAGCTATACTTTTCCAGTATAAGCTGATCTCGCATTGTATAGAATTTTCGTACAATGAAAGGTCAGCTTGTGCTGAAAATGTTTAGCTTGATATGTCCGCCTTGTGTACTTAGATATCTTTTATTGGTAGGTGATATTCCACTTTTTCATTACAACACGTAGAACGCAGACATATTGGAACGACTGCCTTGGGATTTATCCTTTCGTGCACACAAACACAATCAGCCGATATTGTTACCACTGCTGGGTCTAAGGTCGTCCTGTCTGTTTGAGGGGTCGTGTGCCGTGTCGGGGCCGTGAATTTTTGGTTCTAGGACATGCCGGTTACCTAACGATGTTTTTCATTGCCGTTTTAGAGCACTAGTGTCCTATAACCATTGAAGTACAATATCCTTTTCTGAAATATCTCCTTCCGAAACACGTTAACCAATTCCCGTTTTTTATTAGCTACGTCACGCGTAGGGTTACCATATGGAAAATTGAAAAGTTCTGACAAAAAGCCTGATTTCTGTAGAAAAGTCCTCAGATTTTGTCGCAAAAGTAATAAAAAAATACATTTATTTCAGACATAATTAACAATTGTCCATATAATGTTAGTAACAAAGGTCTTTAAAACAATGTTAGTATTGTAGCATTCTCGAATAAATTCACATAAACAAAAAAATTAAATAAAATCCAATTATTAATAAACGAAGACGCAAGTTTCTTTCACGGTTGTGTGAAAAAAAAATGCGTCATCGTTCATGATGAAGATGATTAATGAGAAAGTATTGATTATAATTATTTTGTTCAATTTACATACTTAGTAAAAGTTGATTCTTAAAATCAAAATCGGTAAATTAGATTATGTTTTTTTTAATATTATGGTGATGTTTATTACGTTGATTTGTGATTTGTGCTGCGATACTATCCAAAAAATATTATATTTTAGCTTATGTTGATTGTAACTTACCAATAAAAAAACCTGAAAAATCTAGATACTTTATTTTATTTAAAAATCGCAAAATCCTGAGATTCCCGAGATTTCCCTCAATCCGGCCGCAATCCTGTCAGGAGCCTAAAAATCCTGAGATCTCAGGACGAATCCTGAGATATGGTAACCCTAGTCACGCGGGCCTAGTGCGGATTGGTGAATGACGCATGTCTTTGAATTTTTGGTTTTAGGACATGCCGGTTTCGTCACGATGATTTTCTTTGCTGTTTTAGAGCAGCAGTGTCCTTTAACCATTAAAGTACAATATCCCTTTCTGAAATATCTTCTTCCAAAATACGTTAGCCAATTTCCGTTTTTTATTAGGTACATCACGCGGGCCTAGTGCGGGTTGGTGAATGACGCGTGTCGTTGAATTTTTAGTTCTAGAACATGTCGGTTTCGTAACGATGTTTTTCTTGATGTTTTAGAATAATAGTGTCCTATAGCTTTTACTAATAAAGTTACGGCATGTCCTCTAAAACAGGTAAGTTCATGTTGAACTGTCAAAATGAAACCCATTCTTACTGTTAGTGTGTTACGTAATTACCCCGCAGGTCGCATTTCTAACAGTCTCGTAAAATTTTGTGAGCAGGTTCGATAATTATAAAATGATTGTTTTGTAACACCTATGGATGTAATTTTTAAGTCCGAAATAAATATATTTGATTTGATTTGATAAGCCAATTCCTCTTCCCATGTATCAAAATAATTCTCTCATCAAAAATTTACATTTTAAATGCAAAACTTGTACGTTTATGGCATTTATAATTTAAAACATCACTGCTAAGCCAGTCTTCTTATAATGTGGGAATATTAGTGACATCAGAACATCACATATTGAATAATCAAAATATTAGAGACGTGATGAGAACATTTTACACATAATTATGTTTAGATTTTCACATTAATTTGTGACTTAAATGACGTTAATTAATTGACGTGTTATGTCACGTTTTATTTAGGAAATAATAAAACTTCTCAGACCCCCAATGTCGCTGGTCTTTCCTTTATTATGCTAAAAATTGATGTTCGCATACAAAGTACACACAGCGACTTATCAAGCTATACATTTCCAATTTTAATTGACCTCGCATTGTATTGGCTTTTTGTACAATGAGAAGTCAGCATATTGGAAATGTATAGTTTGATATATCGTCGTACGTACCTATAAAAGGCGAGTTTAGGTACTGCATTAAGGATCATTTTTTTCACAACTTACCGATTGTCGAATAGTCCGGAAGCGACTTCGAATAGATGCATTTTCCTAGTAAAAGGAAATGGTGTCAGTTTAATTTTCATAGTCTTGTTTACGGTTTTATTCATTTATTTACTTACTAGCTTTTGCTCGCGTGGAGCTCGGAAATTATCCCACGGGAACGCAATACCGAGATAAAAAGGGTCCTATGTGTTAATCCAGGTTATAAACTATTTGTGTGCCAAATTTCATCGAAATTCTTTCAACTGTGTTCGCGTGTTCAACACAACATCCATCCATCTATCCATCCTCAAAAACTTTCACATTTATAATATTAGTAGGATTCCGCGGGTTGTCCAACTTATAATTTTATCAGTTTTTATCAGTCAAATAGGTAGTTGCTCTATGTAAAATACTGATATTCAGCTGCATCCTGTTAGACTGGAAGCTGACCACGACATAGTGGGGAAAAGGCTAGGCAGATGATGATTTCAGTTTTCTCACAATTTTAGAGTTATTCAAACTCAAACTCAAACTCAAAGCATTTATTTCAATTAAACCATTTACAGGCACTTTTGAATTGTCAAAGAGTCGGTCAGTTAGTCAGAAAGTTGAAGCTAGTTGCCCATTCCAAAACGTAGATCTCTATGGAGAAGAACGGGCAAGAAACTCCAAGGACACTCTTTTTAAATCAAGATATTACTCGTACAAAATCCTGGGTACATTATTCTTGTTGCTTCTACGTATGCGAGAACAATGAAAAAATATATAAAGAAACAATTCAAAATATATGATTAATAATAAAAATAAGCCGTGGCAGTTAAGAGATGACCAGTCTCAACTGACGGCGCCCGTTCACGAACATGACGCGTGGATCAGCACCATCCAGCTCAACCATTTTGTAGGGAACCGAACGAACCGGTGGAAATATTGATGATAGTAGTCTAAATAAATATGGAAATATTTTCCTTTTTATCGACACAGCTAGCAAGTTGCTTCAGCAAACTCCAAAGTTAGCAACACTCTATATTTAGCAACCTTGTCATACTAAAACGGCCCTGTATTTGACAGTATTGCACTAAACAGTCAATTTATATCACAATGTTAGTATTTTGCATGTTGGCAACACCCACGTTACGACTATGGGGGCTAGTTATGGCTGGAAACACGGCGATGGCTTCATTCATGAGAGGAGTCGCATGTTCTTCGTAAGTGATGTCAATGTGTGTCGTGTGTGGAGGGCTTAAGTTGACATTTGTGATTTGCATGTTGGTAAACATTGGAGGTAGGGGTGTTAACGTTGGGTTATAAGGACTAAAAAAAATTATTACAAAAAAAAGAACGACTTCCAATAAAAACACTACAAAGTGTAAAATAACTTTAACTTCGAAAGTCGGTGTCTTTGGTTTTGTATTTTCGCCACCGATTTTCGAAATTAAAGATATTTTACACTTGGTAGTGTTTATTTTTGGAAGCCGGTTGTTTTTATTTTTTGTAATAAAGTTTTTATTTTTCACTTTTTAATAGTGGTATCTACCTCACACAAATCCGTATATCTTAACTTGTTAAGTAAATGATAGTGTTAGGAAGTTATTATTATCATCGTTAAGTCTAAGTGGAATAAAAATACTTATTGTTGAAGCTAACTCAAAAACCAATCACCAGAACTTAACAAAATTTATATAGGCCACCCTATAATTATACCCCATCAAACAAAAGATGAATTTTTCAAATCATAGAGCAACACGAGTCCGAGCGGATCGCCGGGGCCCATGTTGCTCTATGTTTCAAATCAATGACGGAGTTCTAAGGTAAAAAAGATAAAAAAAGAATTACAACAAAATTGCAAAACCCTTTTTTTTAAGTCGGTTAAAAATGGGTTTTTGAAATGTTAATTTTCTGAGTCCGATGACTTCGTTGAAAATGGACCACTACATGCAGATAAAACCCGTAGATTTTTCTTATGGGCATCGAATAATACCATCGGTATAAATGATATATGATTTTATTCCTGTAAGTAGGTTTGTACAAACACTTTTACACGTCAATCATATTTTTTTAACTAGATGAGGTCGGCGTTTCCTATATGACTACTCTGAGAAGAAAGGCCGAAACAAACTCAGAGGTCACAGTATATATAAAAATAGTATATAGGAAAGCTAGACAGCGTTTTTGTCGATTACATAACCATATGCTCTATATTTTTGGCATAGAACCGTAGGTGTGGTTCCTTAAGTTCTGAGTTGAGCTGCATGATTACTGACACAATTTGTGTGGTTTTTTCCTCAAAAGACCGTTTCAGTCACAAATAGGTCTTCAAATAATCTGACCAAGATTATGTCTGGACTTTAAAAGAGACTGTGACATCAGAGTTTGTTTTGGCCTTTCTTCTCAGAGTAGTTAGATAGGAAACGCCGACCTCATCTAGTTTTTAAAATATGATTGACGTGTAAAAGTGTTTGTACAAACGTACTTACAGAAATAAAATCATTTATCATTTAGCTGTGTTGGATTAGGTACCTAAAACGTTTCTTCTTAGCTAGAATCATTTGTTGCAACGCAACTTTCGCATACCTACAATTAATCGGACAATATTGCTTATGAGTATTAAGGAAACTGGATCCCTACTTTTCCAACAACCTCCTAGCTGCCGGGATGTATTATAAACACCTCAGCAACATGTCCATCTACAGCGAACAACGGCGAAGCAATCGGTTGCAGACTCGCAACTGGTTGCGCAAGCAGTTAGCAGTTGCGTGGGCGCAGGTACAAGAACTGTTCGATACACGGTTATTAACGACATTGTACGATTCGAGTAGTGTTGATAATATTTAGTATTTATATTTGAATGGCCTATATGAGATACAAAGGCTTGTTTCAGTAAGATTTAAGGCATAATTTGTAATGTTACAATCTTCAAGTACTTAAGGCGCTGCCCAAACGTAGGACACCGTAAAACGCTCAGTTTTTTGTCACACAGTTAGGCGTATTGGTACATATTACAAGCCAGATATTTTTGTGTATCGACAAGTATTCAAAGAAAAGACGTATTCAAAAATATTTCATAAAAATTTAATATTATTATCATGATAAAAAAATCGTAAACCAGACCTCAAAATAATATTTTTCGTCGCATAATTCTCTAAATGTTGAGCATATCATATTTTATGTAATGATAATAAAGGGAATTTAATCAACTAAAGAAATACCAATAAATTCTTCTTCAGAGCCATGCATTTATTTTTTAATTTAATTACAACTGCAAAATTTTGTGGTCATTCGATTCAACTAACATCAAACGCATCGCTGTTTTGAACCTTATTTGTTGCCGCGATGCACTGTTGTCATTTACCTAAAAATTTGCTTCTCACCGCGCCTTAAATTCTTTAACTTCAGTTTGCGTATAGCCAAGGCTAAAAATAACTGAAATGGCTTGATAAAACTGATGTTGTCTCGCTTAAACTGTTCACAATAATCCCCTGCCTGGCATTTTTTACTATGCTGGGGTCAGCTTCCGGTTTCACCGTACGCAACTGAACCAGCATTTTACATGAAGCGACTGCCTATCTTACCTCCACCACCCTATTACTGGGTTATGTGATACCCTTTGTTAGACTGGTTCTCATACTTTCGGGTTTCTGACCCTAACTGCTACAGATCTTAATTAAAATATTTTTCGTTGAAAAAAAAAGCAATGATTATTAATTTACTAGCTTTTGTCCGCGGCTTCGCCCGAGTGGAGATCGGAGATTATCCCACGGCAACGTTCTATTGGGATAAAAAGGGTTCTGTGTTAATCCAGGTTATAAACTGTGTGTGCCAAATTTCATTCATATCCGTTCAGCCGTTTTTGCGTGAAAGAGTAACAAACATCCATCCATCCGTCCATCCATCCACTAGGAAGTGGGATTATTAAAAGAAGAGGTAGCAAAACTAAAGCTAATTAGCTCCTATCGACAAACAAAAACATAGCTGATCCGTATATGGCCTACTCCACTTTTATAAAACTATTTTCAAATACCACAGAGCCCTTTATCTTTATTGATTGCCATTAGCACTTTAAGGCGAGTTTGCAATACTTTTTAACTTTCTTAAACCCGTGTAAATTTAGCCAAATGTAAATGCTGCGCAAAAATATAAATATTTTAGGAAAATTTAACATGAAGTCAAGCGCTGTGTAAAGACAGACACGTGAATTATAATAACTGGCTCGATAAAATAAAAAAAGAACATAAAGATGACATTAAATCGCTATTTAAAACTTGTACCTTGAAGAGATTCTATTATGAAACCATGTAAAAGTTATATCAAAAGATGAGGCTTGGATCTTGATTATTCTAAATTCGAATTTTAATTTTAATTTTTATGTTTTATTTTTCAAGTGTCTTAAAAAAATTATTCTAAATTGTAATTTTAATTTATAACGCATGTTTTGTCTTTTCTTTTTCTATGGACCCTGGTCTGAAAATAAAGTATATTATTATTATTATTATTATTGTTTTTTGGAGCATTGTTTGAGAACACATTTTATAATTACGTTATTATTTTTAAAATATATACAAAGTCTAGCAGTTCAAGCGCTCGCACCGGCCGGCCAGTGCCCGCCGAGGCGCACTACAAGACACATTGCACTATAAGAAGGCCTTAACTCTTAATGTAACCCACTTAGCATACTCCAAATATTATCGGTACAATCAAAGAGCGAACAATCCTACGCCAAATACCAATACGTTCTCAATAAAAACGTAGAAAAGAAAATGCCTAATGAACACTAGCCTTTTAACACTATCGATACTTTCGCTGCCTTTAACAAATTTTTAATTGGCGGTCAGATAACAAACGATATGGAACAATAGTCAAGATAGGAGGGTTAAGTGAGAATTTATGTTTTAATACAGTTCTCATTTTGTAACGCGTTTTTGTAAAAGTGGACTAGCGACAATTCTTAATTGCGTGTGCAATGTTTTTGTGAAATGGTATTCGGGTTTCGTGATAAGGATTGTATTAAGTGCCAATTGAGAGTTTTTTGTTTTTCATATGGAATGTGTACTAGGAAACCCTCATAGGTAGTTCAGGGTTGGTTTTAGCGTTGGGTAACTTGAAAAAGATTTGATTCTATGCAGCTTACAGATATTTAATCTGTCTCTGCTAAATACTCAGTAATCTAGCTAGGAGAGCAGCGATTCACCCAACAATTCGTTGTACCTGCACCATGTAATTAATAATTCATACTTTGTAAGTTCCTCGTACAGAACCTTTATGTACCTAAATTAATTAATATATTATAATGGACTTTATTAACAGACTTCAAAAAAAGGAGCAGGTTCTCAATTCGACTGTATTTTTTTTAATGTGTTACCGTACCTCAGAACTTTTTTCTAGGTGAACCGATTTTGATGATTCTTTTTTTATTTGAAAGGCTGTGCTTCTCATATGGTTCCATATACATTTGATCAAGATCTAACTAGTAGTTTTTGAGTTATCCTTAATAATGCGTATTTTATTCCACTTAGTATATATTGATGATGTTTTAATAACTTCCTGTCACTGCCATGTTATTTACATACCAAGCAGTGGTATACAAATTTGTGAGGGGTAGATACCACAACTAAAAAGTGAAAAATAAAAACTTTTTACAAAAAGAAAACAACCGACTTCCAAAACAAAACTACAAAGTGAAAAATAACTTTAATTTTAGGATGTCGGTGACAAAAAACGAAAATACAAATACCAAAGCCTTCGAAATTAAAGTTATTTTTCAATTTATAGTGTGTTTTTTGGAAGTCGGTTGTTTTTTTTGTAAAAAGACTTTTAGATTTTTTTATTCGAATAGTGATTTACCTAGAAATTGCATATTTGCTAGAGTGCCTAAGGAAACCAGAATTCCTGAAATAGTTCGACCAGTCCCCACTGAAGATGAAGCGAAAGTTTTTGAGATTCTGACAAACAATCACTTGTACCTATTTTAGTTGCGACTTTTGTTAGAACCTGAAAGATGCTGACTCATTTTGTATTTGTAAAGGAAATAATGACACTCAACTTCGATAAATTCCCCACGTATCATCGAATTATACACATCATATCAACAAAGATTGAGCGAAATGTTTCAAGAATCTTAATACCGTCCTTCTGTTTAGGTACCTACCTGGGCCGTCTCGACATAGATACCGACAAAAATTGGCCGTTAAGTCCAATCGATGTCAAATTTCTTTAATAGATTTTCAATCTTATACTTTGGAAATAAAGTTGAAAATCTATTAAAGGAATTTGACATCGATACGACTTAGCGACAGATTTTTGTCGCTATCTAATGTCGAGACTGCCGGCCCTGATCGTGTTCAGTCATTGACATTGTCGTTACTTGTGTTACGTAATGTATTTTAAGGCAAAGGTACATAAGGATATTGTTTCAAGGTTTAGGTACCTAATTTTATTACAAAATAATAATCGGAACTTTCCTTGTTGTATCACAATTATGCCGAATGATTATTAATCAGTAAAAAGATACCCTCAAACGGGGTGAATAGAGCTACAGGGGTGAATCGGAACGAAACTTTAACAGGGATTTTAACATTGAAATAATATTGTTTGTTGCCAAAAAGGACTCTAATGTGTTTACTGTATTATAATTAACGATTAAGTGCCCTTGTTGGTAACAAACAATATCATTTCAATGTTAAAATCCCTTTTAAAGTTTCGTTCCGATTCACCCCTTTTTTTTCTGTTTGGGTGGGTAATCATCAAATGACCTCTCCCGCTCTGGGCGGAGCGAAAGGGCGTGTCACACTCTTACTGACTAAAACCCACCCGTGTTCCTTCAGTTGCCTGTGCGCCAGGGCCACGGTAACTCTTTCGAACAATCCGCGACCCCAGCAGGCATCGGCCCTATCGGACCCCGTCAATGGTGTTGACATCTCTTTGAGGCGCGCGTGGAACACGACGCGCCGTCGACCCGGGCCAGCGGGGTAATTACGTAACACACTAACAGTAGGAATGGGTTTCATTTTGACAGTTCAACAACATTCATTGCGTTATTTACGTTGTTGAGCAGACAAATTTTTAGGACATATGAAGCAATGGATTAGCAATAGGCTTCAAAATGATTCAGATTGCGATAGATAGTGTGTTACGTAATAAGGGTGCTGGTCCTTACCGGACGGCGAGCTATTCATTGCTCGCCGTCCGCAAGCCCGCGCCTACGGTGGCCGGGAGTCGGCAATCGACTCCTGACGCCGAGGGTGTCTCCTCCTGCGGCGACTAGGGGCGCGAGGGCGAAGCGATTGCCTCTTCCTCACGCGCTCCGCCTCCTCCTTCGCGAGCATTATTGCTTCGCAGAAGGAGGTGACGGCTTTCTATTCTCTCTCGCTCCGTACCATGGCCTGAACCAGGGCCGGCCGCGAGAGGTCGCCGCCGCCGATCGCCGCCACGAGGACACGGCGGTGCTCCCCCCAAGCCGGGCAGACCTCCACCGTATGCTCCGATTCACCCCTGCATCTCTGTTCACACCGTTTGACGGTACCTAATGCTTTTTATTTACCCAAGCTGCTTCTTCCCATACCCTCATCAAAGTCATGGAAAAAGAAGACACATGAGAATCTAAAGTTGATCTATAGATTTATTACCATGATACCACTCATCAACAACATCCCCTCAACCGAGAGCGTCACTGCTGGACAAAGGACTCCCCAAGCATTCTCACAACGATAGATTTGGCGATTGTAAGCATAAACCAGCCTATAATAATCCCACTGCTGGGACGTTAAAGCACCCTAATAGCGTAACAATCAGTCACAATCTGAATCATTTTGAAGGATACTGCTAATCAATTGCTTCATATTTTAGATAAAATTTGTCTGCTCAACAACGTAAATAACGCAATGAATGTTGTTGAACAGTTAAAATGAAAGACATTCCTACTGTTAGTGTGTTACGCAATTACCCCGCAGGACTTTTCTCTGTGACAGGAACTGGGCACCACGTGGGCCCGATGCGGGTTGGTGGATGTCACACCATTATTACTTAATTTTAATATTTTCCTACCACACTTTTCCAACTTACATTTCTCGGTGACATATTAAAACCGGAATTCATTAAAAAAAAAATAATACACAAAAGATTTAAACCCTTCATGTCCTCATTCTTCGCATGACATAAGACTCCGTGACGGAATTCCGGAGTGCGTCTGTCTCTGTTTATTTACGTACTCGTAAATGGTTTGCAAGCAAAGATTTATGTGCGAAAATTATGTAATGTCTACGTTTTTCGGTGTTAAATATTAATGGTTGTAAAAATGCTTTGTTTGTTTAAATTATTTTTGTAATATGGTAGAGTTTTTGTAAGGTAGTGTGTGTGGTCTACGATTACGGGAAGATCTTTTTTGGTGCTGTAATATGCTCTTCAGTGTTGCTCTCCAACGTTGAGTTTTACGCCTGAAACAAAAAGAAATACAAATAAATAGTCACTTTATTTTTTTTTAAACCTTTCGTTAATTTTGGATAGCAGCCCCATGATGATGACCCTTCTTGTTTGTCTGACTCTGGTTATACCCGGAAAGACGAGAAAACGTAAGGATAAAAAATAATGTAAGAAAATAAAACACAATAGTGAGTGTTACAATATGATAATTACACAGATTTTATTTATCTGTAAAATATTTAAGTTATATTATAAATTAATAAAATTTTGTTTTGTTTGTAATTTATTTAATTCTAATGTAATATTGACTTTAATATTTATTTTGATTTTGATTATAATTTTGATTTTGTTTATTTATTGTAATTTAAATTTTGTTTGGAAATTTGATTTTGATTTGATATTGATTGTAATTTAATTTTTGGTTTTGATTGGAATAATAATTACTTTTTTGATTTTAATGCTACTAACATATTTTTCTAAGTTTTATTACTAATTCAATATGG
Source organism: Dryobotodes eremita (assembly GCA_917490735.1). Lineage (NCBI taxonomy): Eukaryota > Metazoa > Arthropoda > Insecta > Lepidoptera > Noctuidae > Dryobotodes > Dryobotodes eremita. The sequence goes on along the minus strand of OU823243.1, from coordinate 19,789,457 downwards.
ATGTTCTTTTTCCGAAATAAATATAATTGAATTGAATAAATGCGTATTAGAGGCAAAAATACCAATATATTCAAAGAAACGATCGAAAGAAATTAACAATTATAATCAATACCCCTGAAACACAAATCGAAATTAAAAATAAATGTTCAATTAATTAAAGATATGAATAAAGGTGTGACTAATTTTAAATTTCTCTCGCCAAACAAAACGAATGCTAAATTCAATTTGTCTGATGACCCGAAGGCTTCATATCAGAGCCTAAAGTTAGCACGTTTAACGATTGGGTCGAAGAACTCAAGGGCGCGGTTCAACGTATACTTTGACTGGGCACAAAACATTACAATATAAAAGATCGGAGATATTTGGAAAAAAAATACCAAAAATTTTTTTTTTAATGTTCTCAATTCGAAGCGTATTTTCTCCTGTCTTGTCGTTCCTCTGTTTTTCCGTCATTATATCTGAACCGTTACTTTTTTTCCCTTTATTTATAAGTGTACTTTTATACCTACCGTCTAAATTAGTCTCCTGGACTATAATTTGGTAAAGGTGATGTTAAAACTGTGAAGATCTGATGAAATCCTTCGGAGATCGTGCTTGGAACTCGTCAATAGTTGGCAGCGTAATGTAAGTAATGATTTGACGATACCACGATAACCTATGACAATTTTCCTTTTCCACTCATTGTGACGATCCTTTGAAATCCCATGCTCAAAAGTAGGTTCGTAAGTATTCAGGAAAAGTGGTCAGGTAAATAAGAAACTGCGCGTAATCATTAGCGAAATATTAAAACGTTTCTCTAAACTATGGTGGCATTTCGTAAGTATTCAGGAAAAGTGGTCAGGTAAATAAGAAACCGCGCCTAGTCATTAGCGAAATATTAAAACGTCTTAGAATAAAATTCTGATGTTATTATCCTTATTGAGTCATCTCATGAGAATTTAAAGGGTTTGGTAATCTCGATTTTGGTCAAAATATCTTAAGTAGGTACCTAGAGATCTCTGTTGTTACCTACAATATGAAGATACCTTTGTAGGAAACCAGGTTTTTGTGGATAATTGTAAGTAGCAAACAGTAAGTAGAAGTTTTTGAATGGTGCTATGAGATTTAAGGCTCGCACACACTGGTGCGACGCGACGCCCGCCACAAAGGCACCGCGTGTCGCGACGAGCGGCGCTTTTGTGTAGCGCTGTCGCGTCGCGCCTGTCTGTTGGAGCCTTTATGTCGAGATATTTTATTTGATCAGCATAGCTATTCACAGCCATTTGATATGCTTCCGTACCGAATTGAACGTGAATCAATTTTATCAAAGAAGTCCTCTAAACGCTGTTCAGAAATCCGAAACCCGAACGTTTTTGACAGTTTAAACCAAATAGACGACCACCATTCTTCCGACAGCTATTTGCGGTCGGGGACTAGGCAAATCAGGTAACCGAAAATGTGTCATTTTCGACTCAGAAGCCTGTCGAATGGTTGTGAATAGCAGGTTATGCACATCATTTTAACTGAGTTCATTTTCGTTACAAAATCTTGGAATACATACATAATCATGTTCAGGGCGTCTTATATTTTCTGAAGGATGATATAAATAAGATTTTGGCGACTTTATGGCATGAGAGTGGATATGTAACAGCAATACCCAATTACAAAATAATTCTGGACTAGTTGGATGTCGATGGATGTCGAAAAATATCACCCCGGGAACTTACTGCCGGGATTAAAAGTATCTTATGTGTTAATCCAGGTTATACACTATCCGTGTGCCAAATTTCATCCAAATCCATTCAGCCGTTTTTGCACCAATCTAGAACATACATCCAGAAATATAGACAAACAGACAAAAAATAATCTAAAAACGATATTTTCGGTAACAGACTGGTTTCTACACCTAATAGCAATTACTTTTGTTCAAAAATATTCAATGCACAGTTTTGATTTCATTGTTATTTTATAATAATTATGTTCTGCATAAGTATTCAGGTTATTCGTCGAATCGTTGAGCTCCGTAAGTTCTGAGTTGAGCTGGACAATTACTGAGAAATGCGTGCACAGACTGGACAGATCCACTCAACCTGTGTGGGTTTTCATCTCGAGACCATTTCAGACACAAATCTACATGGTCTTCACAATGATCTGACCAATATTATGTGTGGACTTCAAAAGAGACTATGACCTCAGAGTTTGTTTCAGCCTTTCTTCTCAGAGTAGTCAGATAGTAAACACCGATCTCGTCTAATTTTAAAAATTTTGATTGACGTGTAAAAGTGTGTGTACAAACCTAATTACGGAAATAAAATAATTTATCATATATTTATCATTTGGGAAGGAAATAGGTAGGTACCTACCTTCCTGCGTGTAGGTACCTTAATTTATATAACAAATGACCATAACATGTCTAACAGGACCTTCAGAGAACCTTCCACCCGTTAGCCGGAAATTCCATAAAACCACAACATAAGGAAAAAGTTTATCAAATAATTTTGTCACCAAATAAATGACAGTGATAGTAAACAAGACACACTCGCTTTGTACCATCAAAAATTTGTATACCGTTAGCTGAGCTATTACATACAGGGTACTCTGAAGGGTATGTTGACCTTTAAAGGGGATACTCGGCAGAGGATCACAATACCTAAGTATAAGTAGTAAATATCCAAGTAGGCACCTTTGGAATAGTATATATATCTAACATATTGTTAGATATACTATGATTTGGTATTCCAAATCATCATACCAAACACACTGGTAATGGTATAATAATATACTTCGCTAGGTCCATTCCAAGACACAGTGGTCACGTGGGAGACACAAGCCTACGTCTTCACCGCAATGTTACCAGCGCGGTAATTACGTAACACACTAGCAGTAGGAATGGGTTTCATTTTGACAGTTCAAGAACATTCATTGCGTTATTTACGTTGTTGAGCAGACAAATTTTTCGAACTTAAGAAGCAATGGATTAGCAATAGGCTTCAAAATGATTCAGATTGTGATAGATAGTGTGTTACGTAATTAGGGTGCAGTAGTTTGTAAGAATAACTCCTCAGCCGCCTTTTTTATCTGTACAAATCCGATAAAACAATGAGGTTTTAACTAACAATTACGTTGGTATATGTTTAAATTGGATTGTTTCGTTTGATTACAAAAACGAAACGACAATTTAAATGCTTTTTTTTAACAGAGTAGTGACTGCTAATGTTTCCATAATTCGTGTTTTATTGCAATAAAGTGGCAACTGCATAGTGATGTAAGCATGTGTCACTCTCGGAATGCCAGACCTTGTTTTTTTAGACCATGGTGGCACTTCTCTAGTAGCTATTGTATTGAATCATTATTCAAGTTTATGAAGTATAAGAGGACATTGATCATTTTCCTTTGTTGATGCTATTTAGAATAGTTGTTTACAAAAATACGCTGATTTGAATTGATGATTGATCATCTAAATGGACGCTGTTAGTATCAACACAAGTAGCCAAGTCTATGTGCATATGTGGATTTCTGGACGTGAGCAATTGAAATGCAAATCATTCTGCGTGGTGCTTGAAATGCACACTTCAGCTTTTGTATCTACATTTATCAATGTACAATTTTTATAACGGCTTTTTATATTATTCTGCTGCAACTAATGATACTAATGAAGCAGTTTTAGGTTTATCATTATGGATAACACAAAATCTAAAATGTCTTTTATTATCTGTAAATTGGTTAAAAATAACACTTTCAGATGTCAAAAATAAATTTAATTATGTTTTATAACTAGATGAATTTGGTGTTTCCTATCCGACTACTACTCTGTGAAGAAAGACCGATACAAACTTAGAGATCACAGTCTCTTCTAGTTTCAGTCTATCTAGCCAGTTTTCTCTGGTCTGTGACCAGTATTTGACTTCTTTGGTCTTTGTCTTCTTGGTTCATCAAACTATGCTCAGATCTTCATCATAATCTTAATGTTTCAAGGACTCGGCACCAAATATAACGGCGAACAAGAACAAGCTCTCAGAGTAACTCCTCATTGTTTGAGCACTTTTTGTCACAAATTTTAATTTTTGCTGATCTTGTCTCGGGGCGTTGTCCATCTGTGCAAACAACATTTTGCACACACTGACCACTGAACTTGAACCCTATTCTTACAACTATAAGGTAAAAAAATGTGTGGTGAAATTTTCGCACATGCATAATAGGGTTGTCAATTTTCGGGTAGGTGTACCCAAAGTTTGTCAGCTGTTAGGACAATCTCATTCATTTATCTCTGAAGATGGAGTGGCTACTTGCTGTTGCTTCGGTTTTTTTTTGTTTGTGGCTAACCCTGTGATTTTGGACGGCGTGGACCGTTATAAATGGTTTTTGTGTATGTGTCACCGTACCTACTGGGATGCGTGATATTTTTGGTTCATTCTGGAGTTTTGCCGGTCATTGCCAGGATTCTTTTTAAAGGACTAATTTAGATTTTAGTTCGTTGGAAGGTGATCTAACTAGATTTTGGGCCCCTTGTTTGAATCTGATTAAAAATTTGCTTTTTAACCCCCGACGCAAAAAGAGGGGTGTTATAAGTTTGTGCGTTATGTGTGTGTCTGTCTGTGGCACCGTAGCTCTTAAACGGGTGAACCGATTCTGATGCGGTTTTTTTATTTGATAGCAGGTTGTCTAGCGGTGGTTCTTAGACATGTTTTATCAAAATCGGTTAAGTCGTTTAAGGTCATGAGCACTTTTTTGTATCGGGTTTTTTTTTATTTTACCTATTATTTGTTCAAGTCCGGAAAACTTGCGAAAAGCTCTGGACACAACAAGCTACACGCTAATCTTATTCAGTTTGTCTCCCCAAAATGGATTCGATCCCAAATAAGATTTCAAATAGCAACCGAGAAATATTGTAGTGACGATTTTTATTGTTAGTTACGTAAGTAAATAAACCTTGCGACACTTAACTCGAAATAAAAAAGAAAATTTTATCATGTAATAAAAATAACTCCCAACAATAAATAAATGTAAAACAGAATGATCTTAATAAATATGAGGCGGTGTCCTCACTTACAAACATTACATGTTATCACATACAAAAGTAATTTCAGATGACTTCTCCTTTAAAAAGGTAATGCGATTTACTATGGGTAACTTGCCATTAACACGCTTTATGGGCAATAAAAGTGATAAACTTCAAAAGTAAAGCGCAAAATACACTTTTTGAAGCGCACTTTTTATTTAAAGGGTTATCACATCAAAACACCTCACTGGAAATCCAACTTTAACGTTCCAAGTTTAAAGTCGAAAATCATTTGTTGAGTGTTAACCCTATAATTCTATTGGCACCTTTCTCACTGACAGATAAGGTATTTACACTGAAAGAAAATAGCACTGATATTTATGTAAAGTAGGTAAAGTGTTGCAAACTCGATAGGAGTCAAATGTTATGTTTCGCACCCCATAAGCCCATAACATAGGCCTTACGTAGGATTATTAAAGTATAAGGTGAAAAAAGTAGGCTAGACTCTGATTAATTTGACTATGTGCTTGTTGACACATTGGGTATAGACTTTCTGATTTAAGGTCAAGTGGGTGATGTTTTATGAGACGACGTAGGTGGCAAAGTTTTGAACGCAAGTTTTGCAGCGTTTTAATAAAAATAATAATAAATAATATTTATTTATTTATAGGAAGGTCCGTACACTGCTGACTGCAAATCGAATGCATCATCCACGGTCATCGGTAATGAGGCTGTATATCCCGCGAAAATGTGGAGGTCGAGGCTTTTTAAATGCTAAAAACCTCCACAATCGCGAGATATGCAGTCTCAGGCAATATTTCTTAGAGGCCGACGTGGGGATGCATCGAGATGTGGTCAAAGTGGACAAGGGCCTCACCCCGCTCTCCTTGGCTAAAGAGAACTGGCACAAGCCAGTAGTGCTTGACACTAATGATCGCATGGAAGTATGGCAGAGTAAGGAGCTTCACGGACGCTTTTTTCGGGCCCTACATGGACCCGATATAGATCAACTAGCGTCCGTAGCCTGGCTGCGTTTCGGTGATCTCTTTGGAGAAACCGAAGGTTTTGTCTGTGCAATTATGGACGAAGTTATGATGACAAACAACTACCGGAGATTTATTGTGAAAGACGGCACGGTTGACATTTGTCGGGCATGCCACCGTCCAGGTGAATCAATCAGACACATTATCTCCGGATGTTCTAGTCTAGCTAACGGAGAATACTTGCATAGACACAACCTTGTAGCCAGGATTATCCATCAGCAACTTGCTCTCAAATACAGCCTTGTAGAATCGGAAGTGCCGTACTACAGGTATGTGCCCGACCCAGTTCTCGAAAATGGAAATATCACATTGTACTGGGATCGATCCATCATCACTGACAGGACTATTGTTGCCAATAAGCCTGATATAGTGGTGGTGGATCGATTAGAGCGGCGTGCAATGATTGTTGACATAACGGTCCCACACGACGGGAACCTCGTGAAAGCCGAGAAAGATAAACAAATCAAATATCTTGACTTGGCTCGCGAGGTTGTCGACATGTGGGATGTGGACTCAGCGATCATTGTACCGATAGTCGTTACAGCCAATGGACTAATAGCCAAGAGCCTCGACCAACACCTGAGGAGGCTCTCGTTGGGTAGCTGGATCAAGGGCTTGATTCAGAAGGCGGTACTTTTGGACACGGCCCGCATTGTTAGGAGGTTTCTCTCTCTGGAGCCCTGACCGCCGGTAGCTTGGACCCTGTTCCCGATACCGGTGGGCCACTATTTTTTATATTTTTAAATGTTTTTATATTTTTATATTCTAATATTTAAAAATATAATTTATATGTATATATATGAAATAAAGGAAAATAATATTTATTTCAAATAAGTTACAGACGAAAATATTTAAGTAGTTGTTATGTTTAAAATTAGGTAAAAGATGGATTACAACTGGTTGGCATAAGAGTTGAGTTGACCTGGCATTTTCACTACATTTTACAAAACAAAGTCGAGACGCGTGTATCTTTGTCTGAACGCGATTAACTAAAAAACTACTGAACGGATTTTCATACGGTTTTCACAAACAGACGGAGTGATTCATGAGGACGGTTTAGGTTTACAATTCATTAAGGTTTGATGTAAATTGGCTTAAATATAACGATGATTGTTGAAGATGTAAGTTGTAATGTATTGTAAGCTGTAGTTACCTGTAATTGAGTGTGCATTACAGGACAATATATTTATTATACTTGTTTTATTATTAATTGTTATGTATCTCGTTGGTAATCCTACTATCCTACTATCCTACTTCCTACTAATATTATAAATGTGAAAGTGTGGATGTTTGTTACTCAATCACGCTAAAACGGCTGAACGGATTTGGATAAAATTTGGCAGATGGGTAGACTATGACCTGGATTAGGACATAGGCTACTTTTTATCCCGATATTCCCACAGGATCGAGATTTCTGCAGGTGAAACCGCGGGGCGCAGCTAGTCCTTAAATAAATAAATAAAGATGTCGGAAAAAATCATGCTGACTTGGGAGCTTTAATGGCCTGCGCAGCGTAAACCAATATAGAGTTATATTTTGATGAAATTTGTGCACACAGCTTATAACCTGAATGAACACATAGGGTACTTTTTATCCCGGTAGTACGTTCCCGTGGGATATTTTCCGACAACCACGCGGGCGAAACCGTGGGGAAACGCTAGTTATGTATAATAATTGAATTATTTGTAATGTTGTTTCTCTCAAAAAGAGGACCAGTAAGGTAGTGATTAAAAAGAGGACCAGTAAGATAATTATCAAAAAGAGGACCAGTTTTTAAGGTAATTATTAAAAATGTAGATTACCTATCCTTAATAGTCTTTCTCTGGACTATTTAAATACTGCTGCCACACGATGTTGGAATATTCGGTATGGTAGTACCGACTCTAAATATTAGGCATTGATTTTCTGGTCATAGGATTCCTTTCTGTTGCAAGATGGTACCTACCGTGCACCGGATATATTTAGAATATTTTGTAAGGTTAATAAACTTATGTTTCCAAATGGGTATGTGCTTAGGTCTAGATATATCTTATATATAAATAAAAATCAATTGCCAAAAATGTTTGACCGCGCATCACTTTAAAGCGGTACCACCTATTTGGCTAATTCTTTTTTTATTGTGTCTGTAATTGTCAGGACAAGGTTTGTATGAAAGAAACTATTTGAAAACTCGTACAGAAAAATGAAAGTTTGTATGGAAGTTCATAATTTTTGCCGATGGGAACACATCGGGCGCACGGCTTCTTTAAAATAAAATAATGCTTTTAAATAAATATAAAGGTTAGGAAAAAGAGGTTTTTTGGAAAATATCAATATGATTATGGGTGGTGGGTATCTCCATATAGAATCTCTTGAAAATAATTTATTTGGTTGGTGGTGTAGAAAATTTCGTAACGAAAGAAAGTACCGTGTATCTTTTAGTTGGATACATTTAAAACAAAATAAAGCTTTTAAATAAATATAAAGGTTAGGAAACATAGGTTTTTTTTTGGAAAATATCAATATGATTATGGGTGGTGGGTATCTCCAGATAAAATGTATGGAAAATAATTTATTTCGTAATCAATGGAAAATAATTTATGGAAAATTTCGTAAAGAAAGAAAATGCTTATCTTGAAATTGGATTTTGTAGCTCCGCATAAATACAATATTTTATAGAACATAGGTAATGTTTTACCCACAATACATGCGTACCTACATATAATATCTAGACTCCTTCTTGACGTATATACCTACGCGTATACAGAGTGTAAAAAGACCCATCACTTAGCCGTCAACTACGCATTCTGTCCATCAAACTAAGTAACATTGCACAAAAATAATAGCTGAGAAACGCCTTTTATTTTTGGTATGAAAAATTGCTGTTTGCAGTAGTGCGCAGTTTAACACACACAAAACATTGTGCTTATGAATGCATGCAACGGTAACGGTCGTGGGGGTATTTAAAGCTGTATTATATAACATTAAAAACTTGTTTTCGTAAAAAAACGTCAGTAAAAGTAGGAGTTTTGACGTTGAATATCTCCGTAACCAGAAGCTTCCCAGGTATGGTCCAGTACAAAAAAAAATTACAATGACGGGGAGTACAAGTGACTCTCGGCTTCGTTAAGTGTCCTTTTACACCCGTTATATCTTCATAAAGCTGAATGTACAATTAATGGTCTTTATAGTCACAGTCACTGACTGTGTGAATGTCACCTCCGTGGAATTTGAACTCTGCCCCTATTGTTGAGATGTGATATTGATCTTTACTATGTATTACTGCCTAATACACCCTTTTTAGGGACTAAATGCTAAGCGCCAATAGTTTGGTTTGGAACTGGCCCACATAGTTGCTGTAGTTGGAACCGTTGAGCTCCTTAAGTTCTGACTTGATCTGCACGATTACTGACAAATGCGTGCACTGACTCGACATGTCCACTCCATCTGTGTGGTTTTTCCTCGAAAGACCATTTCAGACACAAATCTATATGGTCTTCAGATGATCTAACCAAGATTATGTCTGGACTTTAAAGAGACTGTGACCTCTGAGTTAGTTTCGGCCTTTCTTCTCAGAGTAGTCAGATAGGAAACGCCGACCTCATCTAGTTTTTATTAAAATATGATTGACGTGTAAAAGTGTTTGTACAAACCTACTTACAGAAATAAAATCATTTATCATTTATAAAGTAGAAGAATATGCCAGTCTACTGTTCCAATTTAGCATTGGGTAACGAATTTACGGTAGGCTTAAGCTTTTAAGTAGTTCTTCAAGATTGGCAAAAGGGTTTTCATGGTTGTGCAATCCCAAAATCGCTGATACCTAAAGTACTTTTTGGGATAGGTCGTGAGAAACTCCGAGTAATTTAGTTACTACTCGGAGATGCACCATTTTAAGATTAACTATTAATAGTTAATCGTAAAATGGTGCATAATCAGCCTATAACAGTTCCACTGCTGGGACACAGGCCTCCTCTCTGTGAGAGGGAGAGAGCCGTAATCAACCACTCGGGCTCAGTTCGGGTTTGGTTAAAGGACATGCCAATTTCCGCACGATATTTTCCTTCACCATTTTTAGAGCAGTGGCTTTGATATATATTACACAAAATAAGGTACTTGTCTGAGTTCGAACCGTTACCACTGGGCCACTGCTTAGTTGATGTAAAATGGAGCCTGAATAGATATTATGACTTTTATAGTTCATAGCACACTCCGCAAGGCTAAAGTAGTTTTATTCTAGACTTGTAACGATAGCTATAAAAATAATTAAGTTCCATAGATTGCAAGACCAATCATTGTATGCACAATAACGACCTATTTAGAGGCTAATAAAGAAGCATAAGAAGCTATTAAGCTCTATGAGCACTAAAATTAAAATCTATCATGAAAAGAAATAATGAATGTAAACGGCAGCTATTCAATGTTTTGTAATTCGCAATAATCTATTCAACCAACTCTATATAGGGCAAATAAGCCTTACATATATACAACACTTTAACTTTCAACCTTAGGTATACATTTCTAAAGTCTATTTTCATTTGTTTCAGGTAAGAATCGTTTGAGAAAGATCGTGACTTATGATTTCATTATAGTTCGGCGCGTGCTCCGGCTTAAGCATCTTGCGACATGGATAACACCCCTTAGATAAGTATGTGCTGAATGTTTTGCAACTCTTTTGAGTTATGAGGTCAAATTCTTGTTTTTTTTTTGTCTATGATTATGGTAACAATAGTTTTTTAATTATAATTGATAGAATGGTTTTTGTTTGTAGGCAGAGATAATGGTTTGATTAATGTCTGTTGTGATATCTATGAATAAAGATAATAGTGATTGTGAAATATTTTTCTTTCTTTATTTCTTTATTATAGGCTATAAGTTCTCGTAATCAAGCTTTTATCTCAATTCTTAAACGGAGACGACGGAGACATCGGAAATACTGCTTTTTGCGAATTCAAAAATAAGGAATAGTAAAGTGCACCGAAAACACTGCAAAACTAAATACATGGGTACCTAAGTCTTTATCTCCGTTCTTCGTCTCTCTTTTATAGATTTTGTCCGTAAAACAAACTCTTGCGATAAGCTCGTCTATCTTAGTCATAGTATCTCTGCATGCTGTCTATCACCTATGATGGATATGCAGAGATACTATGACTGCTACTACTGACTGATACTATGATAGTCGTCCTGCCTACAGGACGACTTTAAGGCTCACTATTCATTATAGGACAGACAAAATGATACTCGAAGCCGTACATCTCTCAGTTGACTCTAAATAACATACGATATAGAAAACAAACACCTATTGTTTCTCCTTTACAAAGCCGATACCAACAAATCAGTTTAATATATTTACATCTGAAGTCATTACACACTGGCACGCCAGTAAACCGCGCCAGTGGACAGGCGACTGCACTACATCACTGGCCAGATAGTGTTACTAACGTGCCCGTTCGAGTGTAAACTTGTATGTAACAGTTAGCTATAATTAGGTATTTATCAATGTTGGCAGTATAGGAAGTCGATAATAGTAATTTTTGGTATGTTCCTGATTGAATTCATTAGTGACTGGCGTGAAAATAAAGAAAAGAATGTGTCTAAACTATGATGAATGTGCTAGTTGATAATTTATTTAGGCCAATATGGAGGAGTAAGCAACCTCGACTGGCAGAGGTCTGGCTATGTTTGTCGAAAGAGCAGACGAGTTTTGGAGTGGAGATTGCGTATCGGCAAACCTAGTGTGGGATGGGACGTCCTCCAGCTAGATGGACCGACGACCTTAAGAAGGTGGTTGGGACAGGCTGGATGCGGAAGGCGGAAGACAGGGTACATAATGTGGACAGCAATCTCTTTCTACTTCTTCCTCGTGTATATGCACAAATTACACATATTCAAATAGGCCTTGTTAAAAATATTTTCCCGCCAACTATGTGGTGGAGGCGCTCACTGCCCGGAGGGCCTGGTCAACTGGCAATCGCTTTCAAACCTTTTCGTATTTCTACAATGACTTTCAAGAGGATTGACAAAAGCTTGTAGCGGTATCTACATCGCCACATGCGAGCTACGCGTCACACTGACGTCACGCAAAGTCCTGCATCGCGCAAGTAGAGTTTACCGCGCAACTAGCAGATATACCACGTCCAGACATCAATCGTCGGGCAGTTGCTCACCAGACACGACACCCGTCTGGTCGGAGGATTCCCCCTTTTCTAAGGAGGTATGAGGACTTTACTCCCTGTTCCTCATACCTCTATAACTTACTTTATTTATTAAACTTACACACACTATCTTTACAGGTTGACCCCAATACAATAGTGTATTGCAAACACACACCAGATAAATTGAAAAATAAAATTACGGCTAATACTTAAAAAACTAAACTTTAAAAATATGCAGAAAGCAACACTAAACTTTAATAAAACACAATCTAAAGTCAGACTACAGAATTATATGTACATATGTAATAATTATCAAACTAAATATCTTAACCTAAAATACAAAATCAGACTTATCACAGAATATTAATATTTAAATATAACTGACAACATTCAATAAAACTCTTGCGAATAAGCCTTTCGGTATCTTATGTCAGTCCCACACATTTTTGACTTTTCTATTATCGTTATCGCAGATTGAATGTCACTTGGTCTACGTCCTCTGGTTGCACTGGTTATATTAGGTTTTACCACTCATGGAGGCTATTTTTAATGCACAAATAAATTCATCAGCCGTCAGTGGTCAGCACTACTACTGAGCACGAGGTCCTGGGTTCGATTTTCAGGTCGGGCAAAGTGTCGGGCAGTATTTCTCAGTAGCGGCCCGGAGTCTAGATTTGTGCCCGGTTGGTGGCAATAGGCTTGCCCGGTATTACATGGGACTAAACATAACTGGCGAAATGTGGGTGTATTTCAGGTGCATGTCTGCCTAATCCTTCGGGGATTACAAGTCATCTTCCCAAACCGTCAAACAAATGGTGTAAAAGCCCCTCAAGACCGTGACTGTTTCACTTATAGGATCTAAGAGTGTTTATCTTAAACTAAAAATATTAAAAAGACTGCTTATCTCAACTAAGTACATATGCAACATGCTTGCAGTTTTATCTAAGTATAATCTTGCATTGCCTCTTAAATTCGAAAAAAGCTACATCTTGCTGTACAATCCGCAAATGACAATAAAGGCTCCCAAAGACAGGCGCGACCGGACAGCGGGAAACGACTCTTGTAAAACAATTTCCGTGAAGTTTTCATAGAAATTGTTCTACTAGAGTCGCGTCGCGCTATCGTGTCGCGCCTGATTGCGGGATGGCAGCCTTAAAGCTTTTGAAATTGTTATTGCCTACTTGATTTTATAAGGTACCTCTTTCATCCTTACAAAACTTAACAAAAAGCACTTCCAATATATTTCACCAACAATACAGACTCTTGGGACTTAATGCCCGCACTTGCTCTTACAGTAGGATATCACATCGCTACATTGTGTCCAAAATAGCTATAAATTAAGTGCACGCAAATAAATTCACTTTATTTATAGTGAGACGACCGTTCCGACTGACAGATTGCGGCAGAATGAACACATCTTGTAATTGTATACGGTGCATGGAGGTCCCGAATTGACAATATAATAGACCGGACTGCGAATGCGGACTGAAAGAAACTGACTTAAGAGAAACATGGTTAGGTTATGCTTTGGAAAGGAAGTGACGTCAAAATTATGTAAAAAAATCCTCGGTAGAATTTTTGACATTAGAATTTGACATAAAAACACACTTAGCTTATGTCACGGGAGGGTAACGTTAATGTCATTATTTGATTTAATTTCGTAATTTACAACTAAAATGTAAATAATTGGTGTTAGTTGTGACGTCTTGTTTATTCGTAACATAAGCTGAATATGTTTCGACTTTATTCATCTGTTTATATCTTTTCTAGAGGGGCATTTTCGTAGCGACGCGACGCGGTTAATATTTCTAGTGTATAGAATATCTGGCTTGACGACAGTACATTGAGTTTTGTTTTCTGTTTCTTGGGTGGCACGAGCGCTTCAATTTATTTCCGAACTTCAGATAAAAAGTATTTAAAGTAGGTAATGTGGAATAAATTTTAGATTTTTGTACTTTTTCGCTCGCCTTTTGTGGCTTAACAATTTTGTTGATCGAAATGCTTGTGAAATTCAATGGTAATGATATTTTCCATATTAGATGGTTGTGGTTTATATCTTGTTGTTGTTATTTTTGTTGAAAAATGTGTTTTCATAATTTATTTTTCTTGAAATCACATATAAAACTATAATGGTTTTAAATGCCCCTTTGATAATTAAAGAATATAATACTCTTTATTATGTACACCATAAAATTTACAGATATAAATGTAGAAATTTTACATAGGGTGACACAATGGGCGTTCTTATCGCCCGTTAAAAAATAAATTAAAGAATAGGTATAGTCGGTGAGAATAATCGTTTAAATGTACAAAAAAGATTTAAAAAACACAGGATAAAATGAAAAAAATAAAAATATTGCGAACAGAATTGAAGAACAGAATAAATAAATTGTGGCACCATTAATGACAAACTGACCCATATCTCTCAACCCAGCACCCAATAACTCCCATTGAACAACCATTGTCCATCAGCGACATACATTCAATGAGTGCAAGTGACAACTGGATGCGGCATGCGCCTGCGGCTGTATTGTATGCGATCGTATTGAATCGCTGCGCCTGCGCACTTTGAAGTCTCGTGTTAACACCGCGCGGTTATGCAAAGCGTTAGCTTATTTGTGTGCTTTCAGTTTCGATTGATATAGTTGTTTGATTTTGCTGCTGGTTTTATAGATTGTGGGTATGTTAGGTTTCATTTTATGTTTAAGAGGGCGCACACCGGACCACTAGCGCCACTCCTTTAAAAAAATATTATCTCGTGACTGAGAAGGAATTTTGAATAACGGCTTAATAAGCACCCTCTTTAAGTACGTCTAGAATTTTCTAATACGTTTTATAAACTTTCGTATTGAGACACGAAGCAACAAAATACGATCTAGTGGAATGTGGCCGCTTTTATTTAGATCGAATTTTGTTGCTTCGTGTCTCAATATGAGAGTTTATAAAAGGTATTACAAAATCCTAGACACACTTACCGAGTATGCTTATTGAGCTGTTATTCAAAATTCCCTTTCAGTCACGAGATAATATTATTTTAAAGGAGTGGCGCTAGTGGACCGGTGTACGCCCTCTTCAGGCTTAGTTAAAAATCGGAATCAGTGTTGGTGAATCGGTGATGAGACGAGCAGAATTATGAATGACATGAAAGGAAAGCAAGTGTTAAAAAGTAAGCGTGTATGCGTTGTTTTTAGTGCTGCTGGGCCACTGCTGGGCAAAGACATCTCTTTTCTCAATCCAAACTTCTCTATTTTTTGCCTTAGAATCTAAATTATTATTTACGCACTTAGATATGAAAAAAAAGAAAATGCCTAACTGACTATAACATAACTTTCCAGCACTACAAAAGCGGATGAAAATGAGAACGAAAATAGGAAATGGTATATAAACAAAGCAGTAACCGTGAAACTTCCTGAACTTTCTCTCACATAAATCGAATACTTCCGCATACTAACACAAACACCAAGAAATATTCTAACATTCTTCAAATCCTAAAGGGCGCATTCCCAACCCTTACTATAAGTCCACGTCCACACCCACTCTAGGGTGCCACATGGTAAGTAACATCCATCGGCACCGGCGGCCATGCATCACGGCCTACACGCCGGGACAATACGCGTATGCCCCATAAATATGAGATACGTCATCACATACCCGGGGCGCGTCCAAAACGCGCGCGATCCTCGATATCGTTTATAATGTAATAAATAACGCGATATGTGGACTCGACACCTACTTACTTACGTGCGACACGCGGATCGATAGTGCTGTGCGGTTGTCTATAAACTTGCACTCGATATGTTCGGATATGAGTTTGTTTAAGGTATTGGTGGCGCCTTTTTATTGATTTCGCATTATAATCTAGGGTCCACTGTGCAAAAAAGTGTACCTACTTAGCTTAGGTACTATATTCCTACTAATGCACTTACATACCTTCTAAGCCTTATGAACTTCTAAGATGATATCATTCATCATTAGAATTTTGCCACTTAATCAAAGTATTTAAAAAAAAAAGAACAACTTCCGTTCAAGGCATGCACGAGCAAGGCTCTCAAAATTGGAATTTTGCCCGAATAATATTTTGCAAAAAAAAAAAAGGAAAACTGTTTCTTAACGACTCTTCAAGACTTGCTCTCGAGCAATGCTCTCAAAAACCTTCGTATTCGATATTCAAAATATGTTTAGCCTGCCATTTTTAAATGTCAATAAGTATCAGTTCAGATTAGGAAGGCATGCCGAAAACGTTTTGAAAGCGATTCCTTTTTTTTTGTTCCTCTTTAAAGACATTCTATATTAAGGATACTTAATGATATTATTATTTACATCCTGCTGTTGCTAAAGCTTCTTTAAATGATCTTTCCTTTCTGTTTACTTTTAGGTTTTTTCACTAAGGTCAGTCACCTGTGTAACTGATAGTGTTCCAATCTACTTTTTTATTTAAAATTCTAAGTCATCAACCTGAAAGTTCATTACTTTAGTTTCAGTTTTTATCAAGGTGTCAACAAAAAATATTCAGTCATGCTCAAATTTGGAAATACCTGACCGTTATCGATTGATTTTTAATAAAATCTTCGCCACTTTCCTAAATCGGCGACGTAATTACATGCATTATTATGTAGTCCCAATTCATCGAAGTTATTTGTCACTTCCATTCTTCCATTTTCTGGTTAAAAGGAATATTTTTGCAAGATATATATATTTAAATTTACGTTACGTCACCCGAAACTCAAAACTTTTACTCAGTTGTAATGTTTATGTGTGTTTAGATTTTATAATGTTTTTAGGGTTTCGTACCCAAAGGGTGCCAAAGGAACCCTATTTCTAAGGCTCCGTTGTCCGTCCGTCCGTCCGTCCGCCCGCCCGTCCGTCCGTCAGTCTGTCAGCTGGCTGTATCTCATGTACCGTAATAGGTAGACAGTTGATATTTTGACAGAGAGTGTATTTCTATTGCCGCTATAACAACAAATAATAAAAATAAAATTAAGTAAATAATTAAAGAGGGTCACCATACAAGAAAACCTGTTTAAAAAAATGTAGTGTTAGATATTGTTCGGTGGTACGGAACCTGCCATGCCTGAACCATTTTACCACTGTGTATTAAATAAAATACAATGAAATAAGATAAAGTAATAAATACGTTTTTAACAGATACATGTACTTTAATTTGCGTACCTATGTTCAAACACGTCAGTGACAAAGCTCCCTCATATTTTTCTTCACAAACATGCAATGTCAAATCTTAAACATGACATTGTAACCTTCCCGTAACATGACATAAGTATGTTTTATTTAAAATACAGTCCTGTCAAATTAATCAATACTTTTGACAGTGAGCCGGGACCTTAGAGTCACGAACTTAAGGGTGGGTTTATTTATTATGAAACGAAATTAAGCCGGTGATAAATATTTAAGGTACCGTAATCTTGTTACTGTATCATTGGAGTACGATTACTGGTCACGGGATGGTTTTCTGAATACGGACACAGTACAGTATTAAGGATGTAGTATCATTTCGCAGGTTTTTTTTGTGAAGGTGTTTCATTGAGGTCAAGTTGAATTTAAAATTCCAGAACTTTACTTGACGTGTTCAATTTTTTCTTTATTTATCTGCAGTTAAAATCTTGCCCAGACGGTATTTCATATACCTATTATGGTGAAAAAAAATCTTGGAAGGACAGATTAAAAAACTCTAAAAGTGGACAGATAAATTAAGTAATAAATTAAGTAGTGCAGGAGTCAGTGAACATTTCCGCATTGGTACAAATAAATCAGTATGAATAGATATGCAATTTATTTAGTTCCTAACGGTACTCGTACATATGCAAAAAAACAATTGTCTGGTGTCTACTATTATAGGTAAAGCATAAATACCTACATATCAACGGTGAAGTATCAATATCTAATAACTTACATTGTAGCGATTTTCACTTTATTGCATACTAGCTTTTGCCCGCGGGTTCGCCCACGGAACGTACTACCGGGATAAAAAGTATCCTATGTGTTAATTCAGGTTATAAACTATATGTGCTCCAAATTCCATCCAAATCCGTTCAGGAGTTTTTGCGTGAAAGAGTAACAAACATCCATCCATCCATCCTCACAAACATTTACATTTATAATATTAGTAGGATTCGTAGGTAAAATATGAAAGACCTCGTATTTACAAAAATATAAGGTCTGAAATCATTATTACCATCACAACCGTTTCCTACTATTTTTCAAACATAAGTAACTTTGTGATTCAAATGCTAAAAACTATAGAAATTAAACGATTTTTCCGTCTCCTGTAAAATCATTTGTTTTGTAATTACTCGACATTGATATGTAAATACAACAGTTATAACTGTTTTTTATAGGTACTTATTATATATGGATATATATATTTATTATATTATTATACTTATGTATGTTAAGATGGTGAAAACTGCACAAATACCGAGTCCCAATCTTTAACAAATCTCTTCTAAAACATCTTCATTTGACAATACCACACTACACCGATCTCCCAACAACTCAACACACACCGACACACAAAAACCAGCCCGAGTCCATATTTCGGACTCACTCAGATACTGTTACGTTACCGGGATCGGTCGGGATTTACGACTAGTCTCGCGGGATCGTACATCGCGATCCCCGGGTGGTATGGCACAGTTACACTTTGACCAACTTACGGACTTACGGTACTTAAAGGATAAATATATAAATCTTTCTGATGCTGACCCGTTTTGAGATAATATGGTTTAATGAGCAGATAATATCGATTGCATATTTGATATGAGTCGTCCAGATCCACAAGAAGACTAAAAAGAGGGATTTAATGCTGATTAAAGAGGTAAAAGAATAGTTGTGGAGTATGGAACTGATGAGGAAGAGCAGTGTTGGCCCAGTGCTAACGGTCGCGATTTACGAAGTGTAGGTCGCAGGTTCGAACCCAGACGGGCACTTTACCTTTTGTAAAGTGTTTCATCACCACTGCTCTCAAAACGGTGAAGGAAAATATTGTGAGGAAATCATCATATCCTAGACACAAAAATTCGAAGATATGTGACATCTACCAACCCGCACTGGGCCCGCGTGGTGGATTACGGCCCACTCCCTCTCACTAAGAGGAGGCCTGTGTTCCAGCTGTGGGAACATTATAGGCTGATTATGATATGGAGATGATCTAATAGGGTTAAAGAAAAATAAATAATATGGCACTCTAGAATAAGTAGCATACTAAAAGAAGATCAATACATATAAAAAGAAAAATCCTGACTCATCAACGTCCAGCCCAAATACCTACTTGGATTTAGAAAGCTGAAACATACGGAGTATCCTTTTATGAGGTAGACAATATTTTTCGGAATTTTTTGAATTTCTCACGTGTTTTGGAATATAAGGCGAAAGACGTCGCGCGTCGCTGACAAAGTGCTAGTTAGTTGGTAATGAAAGGATTGATAAAGTGGTAATTTTCGTAGAAATTAAAGCTGTGGGAAGATAATTTGCTGGAATTCATCCTGAAGATTTCCAAGGTCTTTGATGATAGTAAAGAAGAGCTAGGTAGTCAAAAGGTCCCCAGAGAAGACGGTGGCACAGAAGTCACGTGCTGCCATGCATAGCGAGGCTCAGGGGACGCCCCTTTACAGTCTCCTTAAGGAAGTGCCTTACAGGCGTTGCACAGGGGGAGTTCCGGAATTGGTCTTATAAGAGGCACCGGGACCTCCTCCTTGCGCTGATGGTAATCACCGGGGTGGTTATAGTGAGGTAAAAATCCCACACACCCCGATCTCCCTCCCCGGGGGTCGGATGCCTTTTGAAGGTTCCCACCAAAAGAAAAAAGGGAATCAAAAGCTTCAATGTTTTGCAAGAATTCAGATAAGATGTAAAAATCTCGTGATGTTTAAGACATGAACCCGCACATTTGGTTTGATGCCAAGCATGCATCGAATATCAAGCTACCGCCGTTTGTTAGAATCCTACAACCAAGTTAAATCTAACATTTTCCTACTATGTAGTGTTTTGTAATTAACATACAAATCACACCTTGCTGGCGCAAGAAGTAGACATGGGCGCCCATGAATAGAAGACAGTGTCCCTAAACGTATTACATAATTGTGATTGGCCTAGTCAACACTAAAATCATAATGGTAATGTTGTTGAAGCTAATAACACATCATCATGCCTCTAATCCCCGAAGAGTTAGGCAGAGGTGTACCTATAGTACACCTACATTTCGCCAGTTATGCTTAAATCCCATGTAATAGGGGGAGACCCTGTTACCATCAACTGGGCACAAATCCAGATTCCGGGCTGCTACTGAGAAATTCAAAAAACATTCATGGAAAATCCCAATATTACTTTGCCCAACCTGGGAATCGAACCCAGAACCTCATGCTCAGCAGAAGCGGTGCGACCAACGAGGCAATTCGAGGCAGTTCAGTAAAACTGTTAATAGCAATGCTAAAATTATTATATCTGATAATAGTAAGCTAGAAGATAAGGTGCAGGAACATTGAAATGCACCGAAAGAAAGAGAAAACAATTGCATTTCCCTTTGTTTGTTTTGAATTTTTGTTATCATTATTGTTACGCGCGAATCACCAAAATTATTGAATAACTTTAATTGTAAATATCCTTTTTGGCTTTGTATTATTATGTAAAACCATTGTATGGTGCATGTTGTGTTAGCCTGTAAGTGATTGTTGCACTTATAAATGTATATACTATTATGGAAATTATTGTAAATGTATTGTGTAAATAATTGTTGGCTAACCTAAATAAATAAATAAATAAATAAACATGAAACCGTAGACCACCAGATAGCCGCCTCTCCAACTTCCTTTATCTCTTTTGTCTCCTTTTGACTACATTAATTTAAACGGTCGAATCTCAGGTTTATATTTAACCTTCTATAAATAGCCAGTATCTGCTTTAACTTGCCAACCTTCAATAACGGTAACCAGCGAAATAATATCACGAAGACTCACAAAATACCGCGCCTGTAACCGAATACTACATTTCCTTATAAATAAACAAATAAACTTCTCTGCCACGTTACTCTTATCTCCAGCATTATCAAACGTCAACCTTATATTTATAAAAATAAAGGTTGTATCAACAGCATAATTAAGATTGTCAAGATTCATCCCAAAAATCCTACCTCCTACATTACGGAGCCGAAAATTTCTTATTTGTCTTGTACTTGTACATTACATTTTTGAACAATGAACCGTTAAGCATACAATAAAATTCCCTGTGTTTACTTGCCTAATATGTTTGAGAGGAAAATAAACGTCCTTTTTTACTGGCGTTTGCCCGAAGTCGGCATTTTTAAGGAATTTTTGATGTTATTGTGTCAGATGGTGAATTAAAGTGTTGTCATTTGCAATTATCGAGAAAATCTTACATTATAATTTTTTGGATATATTTTGGGAGTTTTGAGTATCACTTTGGATGGGAGTCTAGAAAGATCAAAGAGATGATGCATTGATTGAGTGACAGTAGCTTACACTGTTCCACTGCTGAGCAATGGCCTCCCCTAATCCTTCCAGGCATCCTTTTCTAGACCCACCTCGATCCAACCCTTGTGTTACGCGTCTAAGTCGTATCGCCACCTCCTCCTGGGCCGGCTTTGGCGGCGCCGTCTGGAGACTATTGCCCAGCGGTCACTGTGCAAGCGGGTGACGTGACCCGCGCAATCTCATTTCAGCTTTATGGCTGAAAAAAGGCTGAATACTGTGATGCCGGCTATTAACACCTAGCTCTGGATGCGCGGGGGGTCTGCTCGGCCCCTACTCCGCGAACCCGACCCTATATATACGAGTGCTCCGGATCATTTTGGAACGCGAAAAACGCGAACAACGCGAACGACACCTATTATTGTATTCGTTCCGCATAAAAAGGAAAAGTCATTATTGTAATTTTAAAAGTAATATAACAATAGTATTTTGGCATCCAGAGTTTAGTTTCAACTCCGCACAGTTACCTGACACACCAAGTAAAAGGTCTAGCCATAGACACCGGCTAATACAGATGTTTTGAAAAAAAAGACAATGCTACGCTTATAGTAAATCAATATGATATCCGATAGTAAATCAATACGATATTCGATAGTAAATCAATACGATATATTTACATACCTTAAAAACTGCCATCTGAAACTTAATCTACAGTCCGAAATTGCCAACCTAAAAATATGCTCTAATCAATCTCTGGTAACACTTGCAGTCCCGAATAAATATTCAAATTACCCCAGGCACGAAATATTTGATTTACAACGCATTTTAAATATCTTCATTATGCACCAAAATTACTGTATTAAGAGTCAATAAATTCAAACACGTCATCAATAAATATTTATTTATGATAAATATTATGATAATAATTAATTACTATGCAGTGTAGGTACTTTCTTTAGGCTGATATTTAAGTTTCTAAGAACTTGTATGCAATTTGTTTTACAGTGTAACGAAATTTAGGGTTGGTATCGTTGTGAGAAAATGGTAATGAATTATTTGCGGAGAACATATAGGGTTGGCCAAGCTGAATGCAAAATAAGACTATAGTCTGAAAGTGACACCGGTGACTGAAAAATTGAGTGGAAATCGGTTGCCACGGTATAGACATGTGATGCGACGGAATAAGGAAAATGTTTTGAGGAAGAAAGTATGAATGTGTAGTTTGAGAGTTAGGGAACATCAAAGGAACAATGGATTGACTGTGCAAAAGATGATACAGTTAGAAAGGCGACATCGATAAATGACGTCACACGTATTTCATGATTTTGCCTACCACCCCCTCCCCCGCCCCTCGTCTGTAACAGTTGGTAATTTGGTGTGACGTCACATGTTGCAATTTTAAATAAAATCTCATAATAATATTGACAGAGTTGGTAATATTTTTAAGTTTTTCGTTAGAGTTGTAGTTTAAAGTTTGAATACATGTTACGAAGCCTGTCTATTAAAAAAAAAAAAGCCATTCGTAAAATATCTACATTTATATGTAATTTTTATGGTGTACATAATAAAGAGTATTCTATTCTGTCTCGTCCCCCCTACTTGTCACACTTTGTTGACCCCCTCCCTTCCCATTACATGTGACGTAATTTATGGATGCCCCCAAAGGGGGTGACTACTGAGATAAAGACTAATAGAGATGTATGGAAGAAGAAGACTTAAATTTGTGAGTCGAATGCGGAACAAATCCATTATTAAATAAACACAAAGTACGTAAGCTAGAGGTTTTTTCGCTGTTTCCAATTAACTTACAGGTATTTTTCTGTTAATTCTTATCAGTTATAAGACCATCCTGATGATTTTAAAACCCGATTCATACTTAATTAAATCTAAATAGGTCTTATACAGCAGTTTCCCCGCATTTGTTTCTACAACCCGTTGTGATAACCAATTTCTTCAATATCAAATTAATTGATATCGTTTATTCTTCACCCATCAATAAGCCAGCTTAAATCTGGAGCAACCCTACCCAATCAGTTCTGGGAGGAAGACAGATTATTAGCGGAAGCTTCGGCAGTCGGCTTCGGCTCGCGAAGTATTTGCTCGGACTGATTTAAATCCTGTGAGATGTCAGTTTATCGCCCGAAGCAACGCTTTCTTGTAAGCATTGCAATGATCGGAACACCCACACTTTTTGTTTTCGTTTATTTTACGAAGAAAATTATATGTAGGTATTTATTTTCTTCCAATTGGTTAGTTGTTGATGAACAATGAATTTATCTATAATTTTTGACGTCATTTAACTATTTTCTTTAATCTAGTTATATCTATATATTATATTCCAGGATTTTAATTCAGATTTGTTACAGTTGTAATGGCAATCATGTCATTTGGTTTAAATAGGCTTTTATTGTTATATAGATTTTTCTATATTTTGTGAATGTAGACCTAACTTGGAGACTGTAGATTAGTAGATCTTTTTATATATTTTTTTAAATATTTTGTTGAGTGCCTGTTACTTGTTAACAGGCCTACACTGTCCTCCCAGACCTATCAACACTGTAATTTGAAACATTTTAAAAGCCCATTATTTTTAAAAGAGTAACCGTGGAGTTTCTTGCCGGCTCTTCTCCATAGGAAACAACCAATTGGAACCGTGCACCGAGCTTCTGACGTTTCATAAGTGTTCATGTTGGTTTATGTGAAATAAAATATTTTGATTTGATTTGATTGATTGATTTATTAAAATTAAATTTATTTTTACCTATTATTAAAACAGTCGCTTTTCGTGTCTGTATGTGTAACCGCCTTTATCTTCTAAACTGCGCAACGGATTTTGATGCGGTTTTCACCATCATTTAGAGAATTTATTTCGGAAGGTTTATTTGTAGTAAACTTACTTATAATAAAGACATGTCGATGTTTTGTCAAGTTGTTAAAAACGTGCGAAGCGAGGTCGCTAGTTTTTAAAATAATGTAGTTCCTATTTATCTGCCTCAATTACTGGCTAAAATAAAATAAAAAGATAATTCATATTCAAAGACTAGAAAAAAAAGAAGGACTCTACGCCACGCGTATCGATAGTGAAGCACTATAGGTATACCGTTTGTACAAACATGCCTCACGCACACATTTACATCATAAGGTGCCATTACGCGGTACTACGGCGTCATTGTAGGTACTGTAATAAAATAAAATAATGCCTTCTTGTGTTGCGAAATGGTGTAAAAATAATTCTATATCCCAGAAAAAGTGTCAAGGAATAACTGCATATCACAAGTAAGACACTTAGTTACACACACACATAGATCGGTACGGTGCTTCACTTTCGATATGCGTGGCGCGGAGTCCTTCTTTTTTTTCTAGTCCGTTTTCATATTTTGTTATTTTTTATCAATTTATGAAAATGATATTATTGACCAGGAAAACATCAATAAAATGATTGGTAAAGAGCAGAAACGTAATAAAATTAAACGCTACAATTTGTTATGTGGACACAAAATAAAAGGAATATCTGTATTAACGAAATATTGCTTCATTACGGTCGATGGAGCTGGTGCGATTTTTATTTGCGATCAAATAATATTTTGGCATATTAATACTACGTTACATTACGGACTTTACGATGTCCTGAAGGTAACCAGTATAATTATAATATAATTTATCTCAACGTAAAATCTTATTACTGAAATTTTATTTTGGTCTTGCCCACAGAAGTGTCTTGAGATGATTACTTGTTTGGCCCGATTGAAAGCGTTTTCTTCATGTCGGTCATATGCGGTGGCAGAAAAAAACTATGATATTTATAAAGTTTTGTCACGAAGACCTACGGCGATGTATTGATACATATGGCGAGAAACAGTACCTAAGAACGGCTGGCCCGTCTTTTTTTCTTCGTTCGTCTTTTTTTGCCACGTATATCTATTGTACTAGTAGGTATAGCTGTTGCTTAAATGCTGCAGGGAGCATAAGCTAATGATGTATTCAAATTATTTAATCGATTCCGCGTTCTTTTTTTAAACAAATTGAGAATTCATTTGGGAATCGTGTTAAGAGTAATAGGTTTTTAAATGCGCTCCCGCCGTGGTCATACATCACCCGAATGTCGATGTTCTTCGAATGTATTCCAATTTCGAACGGTTCTCATATAAAGTGCGTGCGTTCAGGACCTTTGCGGTATTTAGCATTTATAAACATCGCGCGTCGGGAAGTGCATTTATAAGTTGCACTAAATAAATGAAAAATCATTTTCAAATATACACTGAGCCGGCCTATTGTGTCAAAAGATCTATAAAAATAAGTATTTTTTTCACACAGTGGAGGTAACATTAAGGCCCGCTTGCACTAAAAAACACTAAATACGTTTACCACTTATTGTATTTAAAACATCGTTCTGTTTCTGTCAATCGTTTGAAGATGATAGAGACAGAATGATGTTTTAAATAACTTCAGCGCTAAACGCATTTAGTGATTTGTGAGTCAAGCGGGCCCTAAGTGCGAACCAATAGTTATTCATAGACGCGGAAATGATCACCATCTACTACAACATCGATCCCAGACACAACTTAAATACTGCAACAGAACATACAACATTGAAATGTATACCAGCGGCTGATTATTCTTTCTAAAGAAAGTTCTAATTGATATTGTGATTTATGTGCGTACGCGCAGCGAATCAAAGCAACGCCTCTTTAATGATTCGATCGCGGTTCTTCAAGCAAGGGCTAATTTTAAGGGGCTTATCGGTTATTAGCATCTTGTAAAGTTTATTTTAAAGTACTCTCCTTATAAATACTTTTCGTGGAAAGCCTCAAACTTTACGATATATCGTACCTAATATTTATTTACTTAATAGTAATCTGTAAGCGAGGGTCGAGTTTGAGATTGATAAGAAAATATATACATTTGTACCTATGCATATATTACTATATACACATCAAAAGTGTCTAGGGATCGAGCACGTTTTTGCTAGTTGCTAAAAACTAAGTTTCATCAATTATATTTTTTGTAACCCTTATGAATACTCGTCATTTGAAAAGGGAATAGTTTTTGAGTTTTGGTCAAAAGATGAAATTCTTCTGTCAAGTCGTATTCCTATATTATCCTGGAACGGGTTTGAGGCCAAATCAGTAAAATTTCTGCCATACTTCTGAGTGGAATCAATACAAAAGCACGTTATTATGGGGAGAACACGGGCTACATTCCAAGTGTTAATTTAAAAAAATGTCATTCGAATTTACGTTGCATTTACGTAGCGCGTTCGTGCAAGGGCAGTCCGGCCCTGGCCCTGCAGTCTCGACATGAATAGCGACAAAAATCTGTCGCTAAGTCGTATCGATGTCAAATTCCTTTAAGAGATTTTCAACTTTATTTCCAAAGCATAAGGTTGAAAATCTATTAAAGAAATTTGACATCGATACGACTTAGCGACAGATTTTTGTCGCTATTCATGTCGAGACTGCAGGGCCAGCACTCTCGACAAATATAACGACAAAAATCGGTCGCTAAGTCGTATCGATGTCAAATTTCTTTAATAGATTTTCAACCTTATGCTTTGGGAATAAAGTTGAAATATATTAAAGGAATTTGACATCGATACGACTTAGCGACCGATTTTGTCGCTGTCTCATGTCGAGACTGCAGGGCCTGTAGTCTTAAATCTAATTCTTTACTTATTTGCTACTGATTTTATAAGGAAAAACATCTCGCTTCTATGGCAACCAGTTTATTTGCTGTTTCATTATTTACGGATCTACCAAATAGGTATGCATTAAATAGTGTTGTGCAAATTTTCTCGTTATGAATATTCCTACTGCTATTCGATATTATTCATCACATTGAAATGCTAATGTTAGTTAGTCTCCTAAAGTAAATCTTGGTGCCTAATTGAAATGTTAAATATATGGCTTATAAATACTCGGTAGTGTATTTCGATAAGTTCGTAAAATTGGGCAGAACTTTGAGCGTCATCCATCACAGACGTTATTTTTTTAGTTATTGTCACTTCTCCTCCTTCATATTGTTTTTCAGACGTAGTCAATTACATAAAATTAAAATCAGATTTAATTGAAATAACTAAAAAGACTTTTTATTTAAAGACAAGTGTTGTTCGTTAATATGATCAATATTACGAGTATTAAGGAAAAGTTTTTAAACATCCTGTTTTTTGCTTTTTTTAGACATAGTCCATTAAATAAAATTAAAATCAGATTTAATTGAAATAACTAAAAATACTTTTTATTTAAAGACAAGTTTCGTTCCTTAATATAATTAATATTATTAAGAAAGACTTTCTAAACATCCTGTTTTGCAAAAAAGCAACGAGCAGCAATAATAATATTATTATTTTTGAACGTATAGTTCTACTAGTAATGTCTTCTGTGCAATAGTTTCTAGTCGATAGGTAAACGTCACGTCTCTACTACGGTTCCACAAAATAAGTATGCAAACATGCATTAAAATTCACAGTTTAAAGGACACACTGTGACGTCACTTTGACTAAAAAGGCAAATTACGACGAACGGGTCAATGTACTGACATAGTCAAGTACCCTCATAGTACCATAAAAGGGACCTTACTTGTGTTGGTACCTTCCGAAATAGGCCCATTCTATGTTGGGTCCAAAGTTGGATATAATTGTGCAAATACTTTATAAATATTAGGTTAGAGAAAAAAATTGTGTTTCATATACTAATTCAAGACTAAGAGCTCGTGTGGCACCCAAATATCGAGCTTATTTGTATACCTAGACTTTTTCGAATGGGTGAAAACTGTTTTGTGGTCAACCCCTAACTCTTCAGCTATGTCGTAACTACTAATATGCCGATATTGCTCCACCTTTTCAAAAACGGCATCGACTTTATCCGTAACAGGGCGACCAGAGCGAGCTGCATCTTTGACATCAAAATTCCCGGACTGAAAACGCTTGAACCAACTTTGTGCTACTCTTAGGCTCGTATTACAGAAGCTCACTCAAGACTCAAACATTACTTAAAACTAGTTTAGAGCCATTGAGTGCGGCGAAGTTTCTTGCCCATTCTTCTCCATACGAAACTACCTTTTGGAAGGGGCAACTAGAATCAATTCTATTTTTTGTAAATTTTAACGTTCAAAAGTGCCTTTTATGTGCCTATTTGAAATAAATTATTTGACTTTGACTTAGACTTTGACCATATGATTGGTTGAAACTAGGTTTAAGGGGACTACAGGACCTAAACGCAAGTTTTATGATGCCTAAAAGTATATGATCCACTGCACTAAACAAAATCAGAAAAATATATGATATTCTTCAGGATATATGCTAGTTACATTGTGTGTTGAAAACATAATACAACTAATTTGATACGATAGACAAAAATCACGAAATTAGATTAAAAATATATATTTTAGCTCTGATTTTTTGTCAGATTATTCTACAATCAACATATTAACGTAATAGTGTTTTAAATTTTTTAGTCCAATCAATAGATTTTTTGTTAATATATAATTGCTTCATATCCTGCAATAAATTACCAGTGTTAGGTCATCGCGCCTCTCTTTCTTTTCTATGCAATCCGACAGTGACCATGCTTTAGCTGTTGTCAGCCTCTTAAATAATCCTTGAATTTTGAGTGAGGTTCTATAACACGCGACTTACTGACACTGCGTTAAGGCCATAAACGTCACATATTTTTTTCGCGGTTGGTGTCTTATGTTTCCCTTTGTTGTAAGAAAACTTCAAAATGTATCTAATTTCTTCGTTAGATTCACTCATTTTGATGTACAGAAAAACAATTGAAAAAAGGCGGGAAATCGTTTTTACTTTTGATTTCTCTTTTTGAAAATGTCATCTATTAATTGGTATCAAAACCAGCCAGATACAAACAGTACAGCCAAAGAGATTTCACTACAACTTCATACCTATAAAATACGTAAAAGCTATTTCCCCGACCTATTATTTTTTAAAGCATCCTAACTTCCTTACTAATATTATAAATGCGAAAGTAAGTTTGTTTGTTTGTTTGTTACCTTTTCACGCCTAAACCACTGAACCGATCATCCTGAAATTTTGCATATACGTTGTCAGGGGTACAGAAACGGACATAGGGTACATTTGTTCCCGAAAAAAATTACTGTTCCTGAGAAAAACAACAATAACGTTCTTATGATAATAAATGGTGCCACGTGTCTTTCGAATCATGATTGAATTATATTATTTTAGAAACTTTAGTAGTGTGTTAAGAGTTTTATTATTTTTTATTTAAGTACCTAATACATGTTGTGAGTCTAGAGTGTTGATAGACCGGTCTTTCATCCTCCTAACTATAATTCCCCGAAAAAACCAAATTGATTGTCAAATTCTAAATTAATGCGAGCGAAGCCGCGGGCAAAAGCTAGTAGTATATATGTGACGGCGCAGCAAGTGGCGCCGCCTAGTTTTGTTACAAAGTTACTGGAATCACCGAACAGGTCGGATAACAGTGACCCTGGCTGGTGACAGGCACTCTAGCAGAGCGTCGCATCGATGGTTGCACGGCGGCTCTTCTAATGACGCATGATATCAGGGGAGTCGCTGTCGTACCACGTCCACGAGGAACTGCTATATTCCGGCACAATCCTGATGATATTGAAGGCTCCTACGAACAGGCGCGACACGCGACGCGAATCGCGCACGACGCAAAGGCACCGCTTGTCGCGCGGCGAGCGGCGCCCTTGGGTCGCGCTGTCGCGTCGCGCCTGTCTGCGGGAGCCTTGAAGCTGCTGAACCACTAATACGATGCCCACAAGTAAAGGCTATCCTGCGCCGTTTTAAGTAATGGAAATAGATTTATTTTGGTAATGAACATAACATTACTTATTCAACTTAACATTTCGAAATTAGTTAATTACTATTTACTTGCAGTGTAACGACAGCTCACAGTTAAATACCGGAGTTATTAAGGTTTTAACCGCCAAATTGCAAAAGATAAATAAATCTGTATAATTTTAGCGGAAATCACGTAAAGAGGTTTACGATCACAAATATATCGATAAATAATTATTTAAACATTCATTGGCAAACTTAACGTTCACTTTTATCACTAAGAATATAATTTAACTGCTTCCTCACGCAAACTGAATAGTGATTTTTATTTAATTATTACACTAGTGCTTTATGTAAGCTAGCTAACACTAGCTATAAGTAGCTAATGCTCGTTTTCACTACTACTAAGAAACACCTAAATGATTACTCAAAATTCAACGCTCGGTTTAACGCCGAGAGTTGAAAATTCAACATTGCGCTTTTAGGAATTCATTGAGGTGTCCCCTAGTGTAAGTGAAAACGGGTATTATTTTTCGAGTTCTCATAAAGGTGTCACCATCACAAAGACGGTAGATAGAACGATTGCGACCTGCACTGAAAACATTTTGTCCTATACTGTCAGTGTGTGTACAGTTTTGTACTATCATATTTTTTGTTTTTAAGCTATTGCATAGCTTTTATCGCGGGCTTTGAGCGCGGCGACCGAATCAAGAAATTCCGTAACGAAAATAAAACCTAACACCCCCCACTCCGCCTACCATGTAGCTCGGCCGAGCGTTCGCTTAACGTGTATATATATGGCACGACTGTACTTGAATTAATATCAAAGAAAAAAAATACTGCATAAATAAAAAAAATTAAAAAAATATATAATTGCATAAGTTGATAAAAAATGCTATGCAATAGCTTTACCGCGGCAGTCCCCAAGTGCCACACGTGTTTTTATTTTATTTATTTAATGTTTTCACAAATTAATTATTTTAGTTTCCTAACATCGGCTCACTCGGCTGGTCTGCTGTGCGTTCGTACCGTTTTTAGTTTTCAGCAATGAAAGTAGGTGCTCTTCCGTTGAAAATTGCCGAATCAACTGAAACAGAATGTAATGGTGTAGAATCAAAAGGAAGTTTATCTGTCTTGCTGACCATGGTTTTGTTATTGTTATTATAAATTTTTCTGCTTATTTATTTTACTTCGATGGTCCTAGTTTATCATTTGTGACTTCGAGTTTCAGCTATTTGAATATAATCCACCATTGCATATGTAAGCTGTCACGCCCTTTATGCCTGGAGGCTTTTATGTAGCTATTAAGTTTTGTTTACATTTTTATTAAGCTATTGCATAGCTTTTATCGCGGGCTTTGAGCGCGGCGACCGAATGCAGAAATTCCGTAACGAAAATAAAACCTAACTCCCCCACTCCGCCTACCATGTAGCTAGGCCGAGCGTTCGCTTAACGTGTATGTATATGGTACGACTGTACTTGAATTAATATCAAAGAAAAAAAAAATACTGCATAAATAAAAATGAAATAAACAATTATAATTGCATAAGTTGATAAAAAATGCAATGAAATAGCTTTACCGCGGCAGTCCCCGAGTGCCACACGTGTTTTTTTTAGCCTGAGTATAGTTTTCATTGTATTTGTTGGTATATTGGCGTGGCTAGCTGACATATGGCAAATAATTTAATTTAATGTTCTGTGTCTCGTAATGTTAATTATTTTGCATACCTACTATTGTATAGAATCAAGTTCTTTTTCTAACTGAACAGACAGCTGTGCTGCTGAGGAGTTTGATGCGCCATTTCTTCTCCCCAGCTAAAGCACTAGGAAGTGGTGAAGGGCGGGCGTTTTGGGGGACTGTCTTATGCAATTTTGACGTCCAAAAAGTGCTGATTCTCAGCCAAATTTCAATAAATGACGTTTGTTTTGATTTTGTCCATGCATTTGAAGCTTTAATTTTAGGGTCAGGGATAGGTATAACTGTGGTGCTCCTCATCTCGAAAAAAATAAAATAAGTAAGTACAGTCACGAGCACTAATATGTCAACACTTGGCAACTTACAATAGTGATTTTTTCGTGAAATAACTAATCCAACATTGGAATGCGGCATATTGCATAAACCTATGGGTTCGAAAATACTATGTTCGTAACAAAATAAAATTTCATTACAAAATTAAGGAGAAAATCGCTTTTGAATTTAGCCAAGTATATACATATTTATGCTCGTGAGTGTACATACAGGGCAGAGCTGCGTGCAAAGCTAGTTTATAATAATACGTGTGGATAACAAACAACATCATTGACATTCAACTCTCAAACAACTTTTCAAATCGAACACCAAATCAACTTGTCATCTTTTCAATTCCTCATCAGCCTATATTTTATATTTCGAAACTTCATTGCATCTCGCTTATCGATTTATTACGTCACTAATTAAGTATCGAGTAGTAACGGCGTTCTCGATTTCATTAATTCGATTTCAATTGCTGGTCGATGCAACCCTATCTGAATGTGAAGTAATTGGTAGGTATGATTACAATTAGGAAGTCGAATTGATAAGATATTGAACGGTAGTTTTATGAATAGAGTTGTATTGTTGAATGGAAATGGGGTGAAAGTAAATAATTTAAAGTTTCGGTAAAGAAAATGATACATGTAAATGAAACTAGCGCAAAATTTTGACACTAAAGCCTCGTATTCATGGTAAACATTTGTTTAGCAACAAAGTTGAATCAACGTGTTGCGGAGTTGGTGTTAACATGTTACTGGCAACACTGTGTGTTGCAGAGTTGATAACGACTTGTTGACAAGTTGTTGCCCGACGAGCGACAACATTCTCGCCGCTCATCAACAATGTTGATCAACTGTTGCTAAACAAATGTTTACTATGAATACGAGGCTTTATGCACAATCATCGCAGTAACAAACACTTTCTTAAGTACCTACATATGTTTTCATTAAAAGACTTACCTAACAAAGATTTTAATAAAAAATCTTCGAACACCTCAAAATATTTTAATAGTGTGTTAATTATAAGTAAATAATTTATAATACACATTTGAATCATTGAAGTGTTACACATGAACTAGACGTTAAAGGCTCCCCGCAGACAGGCGCGACCCGACAGCGCGACGCAACTCTTGTAGAACAATTTCCATGAAGTTTTCATAGAAATTATTCTACTAGAGTTGCGTCGCGGCTGTTTGCGGGAGCCTTATTAGATGTATTTGGTTTAATCATATGACAAACCGGTTACACCAATATTACCTCATTGACCTTATTCACTTTATATCGACCTTATTCGGATATCCGCGGTAGTTCCCCAATACTCGATTTCCATAGAATCCGGGGACCTTAAGGAGTCGATAAAAAATGTACCATGATGTCATCGTTAGTAAGTAAAAAAAATATTGTGTAACTACTAATTTCGAGGACCTAATGTTGAGGCCGAATTGAATAGGGGGTTTTTTATTTTGGTGTAGGCATCCTGGAACCCCGGATACTATATATCTAGGAAAGGGGAAGGTGTGTCATCACACTTCTACAGCCAAAGACTTAACTAAAGGGTTATAAGGCTGATAGGGCTTTGTTTAACGAATGTAAAATGTTGTCAGTTTGCAATAGGTTAACTATGGCTAATGGCTAACTATGACTAAATTTAGTAGACCTTTTTATATATTTTATTTTTATTTTGTTGAGTGCCTGTTACTTGTTGACAGGCCTACACTGTCCTCCCATACCTATCAACACTGTAATTTGAAACTGTAAAAGCCCCTTATTTTTAAAAGAGTAACCGTGGAGTTTCTTGCCGGCTCTTCTCCATAGGAAACAACCAATTGGACCGTGCACCTAGCTTCTGACGTTTCATAAGTGCCCATGTTGGTTTATGTGAACTAAAATATTTTGATTTGATTTGAATGATGAAGTTTTGAGGCAGATGTGAAACATCGAAACTATTTTGTATAGAAAATATAGCGTGGCGACGCGTCGCCACAACATGCGTCACCACGCCGACATTCAGTTTTACCCGCGGCTGTAGATGTTTCACATCAAAAACAGACTACTGTCGCAAATTGATTCTACTCTTACTTTCCAATACATTTTAAATTGGCAAACGTGATAAATCGGTAGAAATCTATAAATAACCATTCAACTTATATAGTTACTGACCACTTACAAGCTACCTTCTCAATTATTATCATAAATAAACTATGACTGTACCTAAAATATCGGTTAACAAAGGATTACCCAAGGTCGAAGTGTTCCTCTTTGTAAAAAACATGCGATTTTGAACCTTATGTTTATAAATTAAGGTTCATATTGTGTTACGAGTCCTAATGTCCAGTCTCCTGATGGACACGTCACAGTTCTTTCTGAATGGGTTTAACCCATCGTCGTGAGAGATTGATGACACAGAGTAGAAAATTAACAGAATACCAATAAAAGGACCAATTAAAATTAATGTTTGATCTCAATTTACAGCATACAAACATTGCATTATTGAGACTTTTTTCCAATGCTTTTCTTTAAAAGTATTT
Source organism: Dryobotodes eremita (assembly GCA_917490735.1). Classification (NCBI taxonomy): domain Eukaryota; kingdom Metazoa; phylum Arthropoda; class Insecta; order Lepidoptera; family Noctuidae; genus Dryobotodes; species Dryobotodes eremita. The sequence goes on along the minus strand of OU823243.1, from coordinate 19,754,545 downwards.
TTAAATATAGAAAGGAAGAATACTCTGTCAGGGCTATTCTTAATTTTAGTTTCAGTTTTTTGTTATTCGGTTCCAAACTGAGAACATAATTGTTGCTTATATTTTGGCCAACTTCACAACAGCAATATTCTTTGACTTTGATCAAGGATTTGATTGAGAAGGTTTCCAGAACCCAAGATTTTAGTAAAAAAACGCTTATTTGACACAACTGAGACTCATTTGAAACTCAGAACTGGCCCAGACTTGTATGCGGGAGGCCCAAGACCGGGAAAAGTGGCTTGCAATAGAGGAGATCTACACTCAGCATAGGGTGAATAGGGGTTAAAGACACAGTTGTATTTATAAGCAGAAACACTCAAGCCAGAATATTTGTACGAATTGAAACTTCTTCTCCATTTCTGTTGCGTGTAATATTGCCTGCGGTATTTAACTATGAAATACCAATGACGTAGAACTTCGGTTCATGAGGTATTGGACTCGCCCTACAAAAAATGGTGACATTAACCATTTTATATGAGATCACATTTATGACATCATTATTTACACATTATAAGGCTTGAGAATAATACCTATGCTGATGTACACACGGCGACATATCAAGCTATAAATTTCCAGTTTTAGCTGACCTCGCATTCTATAGACTTTTCGCCCATTGACAAGTCAGCTTATACTGGAAATGTATAGCTTGATATGTAGGCGTGCGTACAAGATAGTTCTAAGAATGTTTTCATTTCCGACTAACCAATTTATACGTCATATTTTATGCGATGTACAAAATCATGAATAAGCAAAACGACTAGCTATCTTTTAGTTATAGCTTGCTATAGTAAAGATTTACAGGAACGGCTGTTTTTAGGGTCCGTACCCAAAGCGTGCCAACGGAATTCTATTACTTGGGCCCCGCTGTCCGTCCGTCCGTCTTTCACATGCCTGTATCTTTTAAACCGTAATAGGTAGACATTTGAAATTTTCACACAGTATGTACTATTGTGGCTGCTATAACAATAAGTAATAAAAATAAAATATAGTTAAAAATTAAAGGGGGTCCCCGTACAACAAACGTGTTCTTTTCGGTGTTTTTTGTTCGATCTTAATAATGGCAATACATACAAACGTAAATATTGTACGGTGGTACGGAACACTTCGTGTGCGAGTCTGACTTGGCCGCTTTTTATTTTCATAGTATTCTTGAGTGCTTCTATCACCCCTTAAAGGATATTCAAATTTTATTACAAACAAAACGTCACCAACGAAATAAAACTAACAATTATTATTTTCGATCAAAAACAACGCTTCATTGATGGACACTTTGACACTTTAAAAAAATGAAAGCCCACAGGCACAATTTAACTCCTAATGATTTGTTCCTATGTTATAAATCGATGGCATTAATCGATGTTATTAATGCTACTTCCACTGAAGCAAATGATCGATTAGTATCTTCCTCTATCGATGCACAAAACAGTAAAACTGACATCCTATTCCCAACCTTACACCTGAATACTAAAGTTGATTATTGCTTAAACGATTGTCTGATTAAAATGTCAACTGTTAGCTCGCTAATTGTCCTAATTACACTCATTATTCCCAAACAAAAGACCTATACTTTAATTCAAATTCTAATCAAGAAGATTCAAACCTGCTTCAATAATGTCGAGGACACATAGTACAAAATTAAAATATACAAATGACACGTTAATTATAGAGGTGTATTCGTTATTCGTCACCGAGTGCTAGTGTTGTAACCGAATATCGATACTAACATGTGGGTCAATGCCGCGAGTGAGCACGTTGATAAACTTAAGGTGCTTACAGATGCTTGATTCGACGATCGACTTTGTTAAGACTGTGTTGCTTCTGTACGCTAAGCAAAATCAGCTGCTTTCAACTGCAGGATTAGCATGACGCTTTCTATTTCTACGAAGAATAGACACAGCTCTTTCTATACAAAGTCACATTTCGTTTCTCCATTTTTCACATCGCACCGTAGAAATTCTTCTACAATCTGTCATTTAGTTTTTCGTTTCTAACTATCGTTGTCTAGGTCCTTATTTATGTAAACTATTTCAGAAGAAAGTCTTCTATCCCAAACTGTCAAAATCACACTGACAACTGACACTTGTGGTAGTGAACACAATTTGATTTTGTAATCGACATGCTAAAGACAGTAGAAACCCTTCTACTCTACGGCCACAAAGTATATACGGTTATCTACAAAATCATGATTTTACAGGAGAGCCTTTTAAACGCAAAACTGTGATAAATAATAGAATAACAAAGCTATCTTCTCCTATTTTACATCATTTAGTTAATAGGGCATTACCAAGGAAATGATTAAGGCCAATAATACTGTAATATTTTTATGTTCCAAAATACGGTACTTCGACACTTTGAGAAAAATTGTTGTAGTTGTCTTTATATACGTGACTTAATATCAGTAAAAATTATAAATCAAACAGGAAAAAAATCCTATGGCAAAACAAAGAATTCTGAGTCGATTTATGTAAAAGAGTGATTTTCGTAAAAAGTTGACTCTTTCTACTTTGCTGCCGTCGTACAGTCTACACGGTACATCATTTTTGTCTACTCTTCCGTCGACAAAACGGTGCTCGTGCTTAGCCTGCTGATATAGAAATGTCTATAACATATTTTTGAAGTAAAAACTTCTATAAGGGTACTTTGCGCTTTTCCTGAACAGTGAACGAAACTGAACCGTCACGCTCGAGTCGGTGACGCTGAATCGGGTATACTCGGCTCCAGTCGTAAGTTTTCACTTCTATCGTATTTTATTTGATTGTCACTCGACAAGCTATGCCTTTGTTTTTGGCATAACTAGTCGAGGACACCATAGATTTTACATAAATGTGAAACTTACATTATAAAATATTAATGAAAAAAAATCTGATTACATTTCGGTTCTTTCATGCACCAAGAAATCGAGTGACGCGTCATACGTCACGTACAGGTGTTATGTTGAAGCATTTGAGTTTGGACTTTGAAACCCAGACAGAGAGTTCATTTTCATAAGCAGAATGGAAGTGTTAGAAAGATGGTTCCCTCAAGTGCTAGTCAAGGGTAGACCAAATGGGTAATAGTGCAGTTAAACTGTCATAACTTCGTGTTTGTAATCCTTAATAGTGATCTTGATACGTAACGCATTCGGACTACGTGCATTTTGACGCGTTAACAACACGGATTGGTAACGTTGCGTCAATTTTGTTAGACTGTGGGGATAAGCAAACAATCATAGGGTGATAATTATCGGTACTGGGTCTTAAATGTTTTATTAAGTTAGTCTTTAAGACAAACCAGTGCAACCAAATACCCAAAGGTGCAATTCAGGTTAATCTTTTATACGCTCAAACGATCTACTCTCCGATCTGCGGTCACAACTTGAGACAAGCTTAACTTAAATAAATGTCATCTTAAGTTTAAAGTGTCAGTCTGAAGCACCTTTAAATTCGTCGGTACCATCCTACAGTTTGACACTACACATCGTGTCATTCTGCCTCTAATTGCGCTCACAGTCGCGTGGGATGAGATAAGGAGGAGTCTGGTGTCAGGGTTTTGATGTTCAGCTAATCAAACTTGCATTGTCAAACTCAAACTCAAAGCATTAATTTCAAATAAACCAATTACAGGCACTTTTGAACTGTCAAGGGCTCGGTCAGTCAGAAAGATGAAGCTAAATGTCCATTTTAAAGCGTAGTAGGTACCTTTGGAGAAGAATGGGCAAGAAACTGTGTGATGGAACGAAATTTACGAACCAAATCGATAAAATGGTACTTTTAAACTTGCTATTAATTTTAGTAGACCATTACTCTGTCGTGGATTAATTGTAGGGAAATGGTGTTTTTACCAAGCGTTTGCATACGAGGGTCATTCAATAAATACTTAGCCTACAAAAAGTAAACGAAAATTTTGGAAAAGTGGCAATTTATTTTTCAACATAGTCTCCTTTTAGTTCGATACACTTAGCCCAGCGATGCTCCAACTTTTTTAACCCGTCCGAAAAATAGTTTTTGTCAAACTCTGCAAAATAGGCCTCCGTGGCGGCGATGACCTCCTCATTCGATCCATATCTATTCCCGGCGAGTGATTTTTTCAGATTAGGAAACAGAAAGAAGTCACAAGGGGCCAAATCTGGAGAATACGGTGGATGGGGCAGCAATTCGTAGCGTAATTCGACCAATTTGGCCATGGCAACGGCAGACGTGTGAACCGGTGCGTTGTCGTGGTGAAACAGCACTTTTTTCTTCGCCAGATGGGGTCGTTTTTTTTTTAATTCGGCGTCGAATCGGCCTAATAAATCGGCATAGTAAAGCCCTGTAATTGTTTTACCCTTCTCGAGGTAATCGATGTAGATCACACCTTGTGAATCCCAGAAAACGGTGGCCATAACTTTTCCGGCCGATTTTACAGTTTTCGCCTTCTTTGGAGCACGTTCCCCGGTCTGGATCCATTGTTTTGATTGCTCCTTGGTCTCTGGTGTGTACCAGTGGATCCAGGTTTCATCGACGGTCACAAAATGACGCAAAAACTCCGCTGGATTCATCTTAAACAGCGCCAAACACGTCTCCGATGTGGTCTCACGGTTGCGCTTGTTTTCTGGTGTGAGTAAACGCGGCACCCATCGCGCCGACAGCTTTCTCATGCCGAGTTCCTCGTGAAGAATATGATGCACTGTTCCTTCTGAAATGCCTACAGTCTCAGCTAGCTCCCGAACCTTCAATCGGCGATCTGCCAATACGAGATCATGGATTTTTTTAATGTTTTCCTCCGTAGCAGCTGTTTTCGGTGCACCTGGACGTGGTTCATCAAAAACCGACGTACGGCCACGTGCAAACTCGTTGAACCAATTCTTGACGGTGGCCATCGATGGAGAAGAGTCACCGTACACAGCATCCAAGCGCTCTTTGATTTCGATGCGCGTTTTCCCTTCCAAAAATAGGAATCGAATCACCGAACGATATTGCTCTTTTTCCATTTTTGTAAAACCGATCGACACGTTCGCTTCCATAAGTTGTCAAATTAAAACAAATGAAGGGATTGGAATGACAATTTGAAAAAAGAATTAAAAAAGAATGTGCTACACTGTGGTAAAACTCTTTTGAAACTACAGCGCCCTCTGGCGATGAGGCTAGGTACTTATTGAATGCACCTCGTATCATCTTCAGTTTCAGTAGAAATCGTTGCAGGCATCATCTTGCAGGGAAAGCAGCTTCCTCTATTTTACCTTCAGCCTGCCAAATAGGCAGGTGAACTCGTACGGTTGGCAACCTTGAAATTATTTTTCTAATGCCTTTTAACTATCCTTTTTACTTACTATATCTGTGTTCTCACTCTAACTTACGGAAGTATTTGTTTAGTATCGGTTTTGGTACGGGTACAGTACCTATAATGATTAGAAATACCAATAGTACAGGTACTACATTTGGTACCGGTACCAATAGTACAGGTATTACTCTGGTACCGGTACCAGACGTAGTACCTGTAGTACAGGTATTTCTACTTTTGTGAACCGGTACCATTGGCCTTCCTGTGAATCAAGGCCAATGGTACCGGCTCCCAAAAATACCCGTATTTCAAGCCCTGCAGGAGACCAAGGCAAAAAAAAAACTGGATCCTTCATTATAATATTTTGACGATCCATCAGAAGGCCTTTGTTATAAAGAGACTACTGTAGATCATTTATTAATACGTGTTTTCATGTTTTACATCATCGATTCCAAAAAGAAAGCCTCCTCAAGATTACGAAAGCCTGACGTGAGACATGGAATTACGATAAAATTACACCATTTTTTGAAATAATTACAGCAGTAAGATGATGATTCAACGATCGGATCGTTGTAAGAATTTCTATGTGATTTTGTTTTTGGAAAAATTAAAAAGTTGAGGAAGTAAGGTGTCTAGGTTAGTCGGTCAAGGTTTCCGAAAACGAGGTCAATGCTTTGTTTTGTGATCTCAAATGAATCGTCCGTGCAATTTCGCCGTCAGTTGAATCAGATTCTATGAATCAATTGTGTGTAAATTATTACTTTCAGATGATTTGTGGTTTCTTTTCCATTTCATTGATTCAATGGAAGGTTTTTTATAGTCTGTTAAGAGATGGAAAGTTTTGTCTTTCGTTGAAACGAACCTTCGTATAGTTTCCATGTTTTGATTCAAGGATTTCGGATGCTGCGTTGTCAGTAGAACTTTGATTTTGTCCAGGGGTTTTGCCAAATTATCCTAGAAATTCCATGTATTGATTCATACAATCCGATTTAACAGACGACGAAATTGCTCGGACGATTCATTTGGGATCACAAAACGAAGGTTAGATTTTTTCGGAATGTTTAAAATGAATTAATTTAAATAACAGTTTGATCAGTAGGGCTGACCTCCTTCCTCGGAGGTCAGGTGACTTTAAAAGGTATCCCCCCGAAAACAAAAATAGGGTCAGGATTTTGACGTTATAATTTGCTGAATAAAGACTCGCAGTACCACTATGACGTAGTTCCGGCATTTACCTTTACATTATAGTTATGCAAACATGTGCACACACGGATTTCAATTAGGATTTCCTGTACCAATGCGTGCAAATATTTCTAGGACATTGTCCGTGACATTCGACTCTTTGATCTCAAAATTCTATTTGCACTAAATGCTATTGTTATTTTATATTAAAGGTACCGACATTGTTACTAACAGTAATAATATAATTTCGATTTTAAATTTTGTTTTGGGTACACAGCTATACAGGACAGGTTTGGCTATACAGGATGTTAGGTTAAACGAGGGACATATTTTAATGGAGCGTAGGTCATTTTCATGAGTATATGTCTCTCGATTAAGATAACACACTTTTTATTGTATAGTCTTTGTCTCATTAATTCAAATATTAATAAAATAATATATATTACATAAGAAACTACATAGTATATGATTTGCCCTTTCAACAATAACAATCAGGAAACAAACTCCAAATAATCGATTATGTGAAACTAGTTGAAATGTGTTGTTTTCAATGCTACAATACACACGATGAAGCTAATCAAACTGTCATTCTGTCATCAAATAACAGTCTCGCCTTGACATTAACAATACATTACTTATATTGGTTTGCCAAAACTAAAGACGAACAAAAAATTAAATAGTAAAAGTCGAGAGGTGTCGTGGGACACCCCGTTGGAATGAAGTTATTTTTGCTGTACCTATATTATAAATTAAATAACAGGGACAATGAAATATACAGGGTGGCAGGCATATGGACGCGGAAACGGTAAGCAAGAATTCAGCACATCACTTTCAAAGAAAAAGAAAAAAAAAACAAATAAATAATCGGTTGTTTCATAGAAAAGTGCAGCGCGGTGTACGCGGTCACAGCTCACAATATATGGAACAGCAATTTTTAATTAAATAACCGACGAAAAATTTCAACGCAGGGGGTTCAAAATCATGTACTGAATACATGCTAATGGGTTGCGGTCGATGTCCCTGCTACTCTGCATTAACAACGTTTGAAAGTAACTAAATGAAAAAAAATATTGCAAAAGTGTCGTGACGGTCAAAATAATATACTTTTTTCGGTCTAGCTCTTATTCGCCAAATGTGCAGAGTATAACATACAATACCGAAAATTAAACGTGCAGTACAACTATTTTCTTAATGTCCCTCGGGATCATCGCAATTCCGAATACAAACGAATGCTAATTCCCATGTCCATCAATATTAGATTTATCATGTACTAGCTGCGCCCCGCGGTTTCACCCGCAGAAATCTCGATCCCGTGGGAATATTGGGATAAAAAGTATCCTATTTCCTAATCCAGGTCATAGTCTACCCATGTGCCAAATTTTATCCAAATGCGTTCAGCCATTTTAGCGTGATTGAGTAACAAACATCCAAACATCCACACTTTCACATTTATAATATTAAGTAGGATAATAATTTGAATTCAGAACTAAGTACTGTATTGTTGTTTGTTTTGACGTAACAGTACAATAAAGTACTTAGTTCTGAATTCAAATTATTATATACAATAAATCTATGATTGATGGACATGGAAATTAGCATTCGTTTGTATTCGGAATTGCGATGATCCCGGAGGGACATTAAGAAGATAGTTGTACTGTATTTGTCTATCGTTTGTCATCTATGCATGTCTCTTTTATGTACGTTATGCACGTATGAACACCTACGTATTGCTAAAATTGATCCCTCGTTATATTTAACTCGACCAAGCGTTAACTGTTTTTGTCAGTCTATCGATAAGATCAATTTCATTTCGATATTACAGGTTTCAGTGTAGTAAATAGAATCCGCGGTATTCATAATGGTTATTTAATTGGTCATCAGCATTGGACCTGTTTTTATCATTAGTGAAGTGCTGAGTCTAAACTTTCTATTTAACTATTAATATGGCGTAAACCTTAGCGACATTTAATAGTGATGTCCATTTAAACTGTCGATTCGGAGTAAGAGAGAAATACAGGATATCTAAAAAGACCATACCAGCGGGGTAATTACGCACCACACTAACAGTAGGAATGGGTTTGATTTTGACAGTTCAACAACATTCATTGCGTTATTTACGTTGTTGAGCGGACAAGTTTTTCGAACTTAAGAAGCAATGGATTAGCAATAGCCTTCAAAATGATTCAGATTGTGATAGATAGTGTGTTACGTAATTAGGGTGCTGACTGCCTCGTTGATCTGGTGGGCTAGGGTTCGATTCAGATTCAAGTCGAGCGAAGTGTTATTGGATTTTTCAATTAGGAATTTCTCACAGTATGAGGCCGGATTCTCATTGTTTGCCTGTTTGATGGCAATAGGCTCGCCTTCTATTACATGGGACTTAACCATAAGTTGCGAAATACCATATAACAGATGTACTATAGGGGCATAACTCCTCGGGAAGAAACAGACGTGATATTAATGTGAAAACCCAAAAATATGTCTCTTGTCTATACATTATATACTTGTGCAAGGTAACAAAAATATACCCAAGTCCGAATGATTTAACAGAGAAATCGGTAATCGATGACCAACACGACATTGGAAACGAGTGTGTGTTTATGACGTCACAAAATGATTTCTGTTTCCTTGACCTTTGATGGTAAAATTGTCACGTGGAACTGTTAATGACTAAGTTGTAATGTGATGTAGAAAAATGTTGCAACCTATTTACCTTTAATCGTCACTATTCTTGAATGATCTTTTATTATGGTCACGTGATGTGAGATATATCGTGTGATCATAATAAGTCGTATGAGGTAAGGGGGTAAGCGCCCCTGACTCAGCAATAAGGATGACGTGCTAAAGGCCACAAATAGCCGTTGTATCCCGTCTGCCTAGAGCAAATCTAAAAGGGAATCTATGAAGGACATTTTTGTCCAGCAGTGGACGTCTTTCGTGATGACAATAATATTAAATGATGGTAATAGAAAACTAGAAGAAGATGGCAGGACGAGCTGGTGAAAACAAACGACCAATGGTCCAATTTAGCCCTGGATGGAAAGAGCTGAAAGTCATGGGGAGGCCTTTGCGATGCGAGGCGATGCGACGCGTTGCAGGTTAACATTACTGTTACCAGTAATAGAAAACTACTCCTGAAGCTGAAGAAAAGATGAACGGGCTGTCCTATTTCTCGTTGATGATTTAATAGGCAAAACGAAACCTTATTTAGGTTTGAGAAAGTAGGTACGTAATAAATTGTCAGTAAATCTCTCAGCTGAAATTAGGTCAATCAGCTCCCGTTTTTCGAAATTACATCATTTGGTTCATTTAAATCTATAGGTGCGTAATCGGATTGCGCAAAAAAGAAAAATTATGTCATTGATTTTACGTTATACTTGTTAGTAATGACAAGAATGTGAGAAATATGTGCCTCCTGACGAACTGCACGTAAAAATAGAAAAAATAAAAACTCGTCATCAAAAGATCTACTGTCAAGGGCAGCCCCCTAATTCCAGCTAATACTGGTAAATGACGAATACGTCAATGACATTGGATGCTGGTTATGACGTCATGGTTTCCTATCCCCTCGACCTCAGATGGCCAGCCTTTCATGTGTTGTGGTTGTGGAAGAAATGACACGCTTTATCTAGATCCGTCTTACCTTGTGTGCGGTGGGGTACAAAGGATAGGTGGAAGAGGTCAGATTGACAGTTTTTCGTGTTGTTTTGGTGATAGGGATTGTTTTTTTTGTAAAAGCGTATTTATCGGAAATACCAACAAAGTTTATCACCAAATCTTACTATATCGTCTAGTTTTATTGATAGTGGTAATTAAATATTATTATAAGGTTGTAATAATTCATATAAAAAATAAAAATAAACTAAGTTTGAAGAATTGAATTTTAATTATGAACCTGGAATAAGTGTTTATTAATTAATTAATAATTCATAGAGTAAGAATGCTCTATACCGCCAATAAGCTATAACAGGAGATGAATTAACCCTTCGATTTATTAGACGTTTCAACCAAATTTATGGGTTTCTATTGAAAACCCCTCTTCACAAGTCAGTTTTCCTACATCTATCACTCGCTATCTCTTATCACGTACACCTCAATCACAGTCTCGATAGCAAGGTGATTAGTATTTCGGGCGGCCATGGTGGGAGTTGCGCGCGCAGTCTCTTGCCGCCAGCCGTCTCGAGCGCCCGCGCCGGTCAGCGCACAAACGCGCTAAATTCAAACCCAAGGACCAACGAACTTTACCCCTTAACCCCCCCTAAAGTGTGCTTCTATGCCCCCAAAAGTGATCCAATCAGTGTTGTGTGCTAATAAAGTGTTGAACCAACCCCTCTAGTCGCGACCACGGGAGCGACTTTCACTTATAACCAAACAGTTTTTGCAACAGGTAAGTGTTTTTTCGCTTATTTTAATCAGACATCGCGTAATTGTTCGCAGTTTGGTGTATTACACAATGTCGTCTCGTTTCGCGAGGAGACAATTTCGTAATTTTGTTTCTTTTGTAGGAACTGCTTTTACAGTCTTAAAAATAAATGTCTACGCGGAATAATTCGTCGACAGATTTTCTTTAGTCAATGTTACGAAGAAAATAATTACAAGCACATTTTATAGGCGCTCGTTGATATCTTTTGTATGCGAAGCGCGGAGCTACGAAAGTGTAGCGCTTGCGCATAGGTATTACGACTGAGTCGGCGGTTCGTTGCGTTTTCTCGATCCCGCACGCAATCCTATCATTCTCTTGTGTTCATATTTCTTGCGTGTGATCATCAGATCTTTCCGACATTTTTATTTAATAATTTATAAGTAGACAACAAAAAACAAAAATTAAATGTACGAAAGAATTTATTGTACTGTGAAAAAAATAGAAAATCCTGCATACAGTTTTCTTTTTTCTAGGCAAACAGGATTCGTAGAGGTCAGACATAAGCACAATACAAGTTTTATTGCAGGCAATTTAAAGTTTTGTCAGGTAACCGCTGGTCGTTAAGCCTGCATTTAGGTATTTAAGGCTAAACAAGAGGATAAAATTGTTGAAATTAATTGCTGTTTCATTAAAAGAAATCCGTATTTTTCGCCATTCAACCGAATGAATTTTTCATTCTTGCATAAGGTTTATAGAGTTGACACTTGAAGCAATAAACAGAGTTACATGAAATACTTTGAAACGTACAATTTTATTGGTAGTAAAAATTACAAAGACGTTTTAATTGCTGTAACCACAATCAATAAAATTATACATGTCATTGTGCATTAATTTATTCGTCAAAAAAATTGCATTTGTCCAATGCCTTCACAGGATAGTTTCGTCACTTGTACACAAGGCTACATATGAAACCATATATTTCCAGTACTAGCTGATCTCGAATTGTATACGATTTCCGTACAATGAGAGGTCAGCTTATACTCGAAATTTATAGATTGATGTGTAGCCGTGTGTACATAAGGGAGGCGCGCAGGTTACGCCTGAAATAGATGTTTTTCATCGCTACACTGGACTAAATATTAATAAAGGCAGATAGAATCGCTTCATCCATCTATACAATGCATAAATCTAGTTACTTTTATTTACACAAACAAACAGTTTTTAATAATTTAAATATTTTACATGGCCTATAAAAATAAAGTAACTTCAAACAGGAAACAATTATACCTACCTACTATTTAGTTAAATATTCAGATTTACTTGAGTTCAGGAGTATGCAAATGGATTGTATAATGTATGCAGTGCGTATGTACTCGTCAAGGTTCCCAAAACAGAGTTACGACAGGTCTTAGGAAACTTGGTTCGAAAATTATGTCATCTACAGTTTATAGATTCCTTTGATTTGTACTATGTTGTGATTGAAATTAATTAATATGAACAACAACATCTTTGATTGAATCATTTAGTTTTTATTGAATTAATTTTGTTCAGAAAAAACTTGCTTAGGAGTCGTTAAATATTATCAAATTAGGTTTTTTTCGTATTTATTTACTAAGCATTAATGGTGCAGTTTTTTTGGGACAACTTACTGACTTGAAATTGTTCTCAGCATTATTGAATAATATTGTATAAACCATATTATGATTGAATTTCAGTGAAGCAATGCGCCTGAAATTAACATAATAACATTTGGTGACACTGTTTAAAAACATTTCCTGTTTTAATACAGTGAGATGATGCAGGCAAAGTTGCCTTTTGATGAGGTGGTAGTTAATTAAAGCCTACAAATGCATACATAATAAACTCTTGCGCCGTACAAGAAGCAATCATTTCTGATGCCATATTGTGATTAAACACCAACACATTGCCTGTATTAACTTCGATTTATGTCAACCAAACTTGATACTTACTTACATAGGCAACATCGATACTTATCACTACAAAAAATCATTTTAAAAAATCACGCCAAAGTACTAAAAGTGCTAAATAAATATTAACGTCTAAAAACATGAAAGAAAGCTTAAACAAAACACAGTGTTGCAACTTCAAACTTTTCTAGACAAAAATACACCCGCTACATACGTCACGCTTAATGCAAAATTTGTGTCATCAAATAACACAGGGGGACAGAGTCTGGCCATTCTTAAATAACGCACAGTGGTCCCACGCTGCACCCAGCCACAAAACATTTCAACATATCACTTTTTTATACAAACAAATTAACACAATAGTGACTTTAAAGTTCAAGCTACAAATTTATAGCTTACAAAAGAACTAATGGTCCGGTTAACCGCTTTGTCATGGATTACAAATAACGCTACTATTTAGGGTTGGCGAACGGAGAAATTTTGTAACTGGTGGAATTTTTTTGGCAATTATTTTGTAAAGTGCGTTTTTGTTATTTTTTTTAAACTGTGATTGTGATATTTTGTTGGTGGAGAAGTGTTTTGTTTATTGAACTGGTCTATAAAGTTAACAAAAAAAAATGGTGAGAAATAATACGTCACAGTTAAGATTCCGTGAAAGATTTCGAAGATAAGACTTTAGGACTTATTACTGTTATTATTTTCAATTATTTTTATTAGATCTGCTAAAAGACAGGTATTTACCTAAGTGCATTGAGATACAGTGAGCTTCTATCGCAATTTTGACTATTTTAAGCTCATCAAATTAAATATTAATTTTCCCAACGCAGCTCACATTTTCCAACTATCAACCGATCTTACATAGTGCAGGAAAAACCATAAACAAACACTGACAGTCAACCCTATCCTTGTGCCATATTGTTGACTCCAACAATGACAGGTCGTCAGGTTGAGTAACACGATCACATGTGTATGAGTGTGTGTGTGTGTGTGTGTTTGCACGTACGCTCACACACAGTAGCACTGTGAAACACTCGTCAGTCGTCATAGATCAGTTACTGTGTGCTTATGTCAATGGATTGATTGTTTGTCAATGAATGAATGTTTTTATTATAGTAGACCATTGAAAAATTACATTCTTATTTCGATTTTTAACCTACTTCAAAGATGGAGGAGGTTCTATGTTCGTCTGTAGGTATGTATGTTTATAGATAGTTTTATCAATTGTGGACCGAATTTGAAAATTATATTTTTTATTTGATAGCTGAAGCTTGCGCAAACTCAACAAAATTCATGTAGGACCACCATATGCATTTTGTTGTTTGCTTTGGTAGTTTTTGAGTTAGCTTCAATAAAACGAATTTAATCCACTTTGTATATTGTTGAAGATGTTATACAACTTCCCGACACTGGTATTTATATAGCAAGTAGTGGTATATGAATTTGTGTGCGGTACGACAGCTAAAAAGTGACAAAAATAAAGTTTTTTATGTAAAAAAATATCGTAACTTTGCTCTGATGTGTAACCTTGATAGGTTAATGAAAGTTGTTTTGATGTCATCTCAACCTTTGATGACTTTGGCCTTTTATGTTAATTAATTTAAGAAATATTTTGATTATTGCTTGAACTAGTTTAAACCATAGGTACCTAACTTTTGGTAGTAAAATCAAAGACAATAAATGTATTTATTGGAAGTTTAATTTTTGAATTTATTACTATAAATTACGTAATTAAATATGTACACACATATCTGTAATACAAACAATTAATTAACTCCACTGTTACGTTATTTAGCAATTTAAACAAATATTTTCGGCATTCGTTTTAACAAAATAATACAACTCACTTTGTATGTACTGTCGACAACATAAGTCACGGCACATTTTTTTTCCCAAAATAACATTACGATCATTACCTATACACGTACATAAACTCACGCCTTCTTCCCATGGGGGTAGGCAGAAACCACAGAACGCTACCTGCTACGATCCTTACATACAATGTTTGCTTTACGATAAAATTGTAAAAAATTCTGACCCTACGGTCAGAATTTTTTGAAGAATGAGTCTTATCATGAGAATAAATCTTGAATTTTTGACAGTTTTTCCATACTAGAACTGTCAGACGTCAATTTTATTCCAAAAGATATGTGACATTACTTTCTATTTTTTTTAAAGTAATATAGTAGTCATTTTGATCAGAGATTTTACTTCTGAGGGCGGATTTTACCAAAGTCAGATATCTTTTATCCGTGGAATAAAATTGACTTTTAAAAATACAACATTGATTCTCATGATAAGACTCATTCTAGGTAAAAAAGTTTGGTGAAATGCGCCCTAGGGTGTGTAACATCAATCTTGTAGAAATCACTAATCACCCACGAATTCTCAAAAGTTTATTTCTCACATTCATCACGTCTGTAATCCTCGAAGGGTTGGGCAGAGATGTACCCTATTTTACACCCACATTTAGCCAGTTATGTTTAAGTCCCATATAAAAGGGGGCGAGTCTATTGCCATCAAGTGGGAAAAAATCCAGACTCTGGGCTGCAACTGAAAAAATACTGATGGAATAACCCAATAACACTTGGCTTGACCTCGGAATCGAAACCAGGCCAGCATCAGCAGTAGCGCTTGCGACCACTGTACCAAGGAGGCAACTTCACGACCTTTGTCATAATTGCTGACCAAAGTAATATTATCGTCATTTTAATCAGATACTTTGTGAGTAATTAAGATGTATAACATCAATCTTATTGATTTTCACTAAATAACCCACTTTTTTTTAGTATTACTTTATTAAAATATATTTAAAAAGAAAATAGAGATGTTCTATGCTATAGTGTTCAAGATTTTATAAAGATATCGAAATGATGTTCAACAACCTTTGTTGCTGACCGTACTAAGTAACCGAATACGGATTGTTTTGCCCGAACATTTCCGAATGCGGGTATTAAGGCCGGCGGAAGAACATTATTTCTGTATATCTTTTCAGCCATTATCTTTTCCGATTCGCTAGAAACGCTCATTCCGGTAGGATATAATGAACAAGATCTTGTGCCAGACAAAATTCAACCTTATCACATTCCATAAAAATATTCTAAAATTCGGATAAATCAATGAACTGTGTGTGAAGTTGTTTAGGTTGATTTTTCAGTGTTGATGAAAATCGATTATTTTTAAATTAATATTGCCTTTTAAGAAACTTACTGATTGATAGTGTTGCGTGTAGTATATTGTTTTTAACATTAATATTATCTGTTTATTACCTTATCGTTCGAGTTTTGACCTTAGTTCGGCTCTGGTGGCAACAATGAAACCGCTGTATTTGCGGTTTAACACACGTATAAAATGATATGCCAGTTAAAATTTTGAAAGCTAACTCAATATGTGCAATATTCTTATGAATTGTTCAACTAAAGTTAATTGAAAAACTGTTAAATTTGTAAAATTGCAAGATTTTTACTGTTGCTCTTACATTTAAATTGGATACGAAAATAGTTGCAATAAAAATGTAATTAATTACTTAACGCTTGTATTTCTGTTTTGTTTCGTAATCTTGTACGTCTATGAATTACGGTTAGAAAAAAAAACTGTTAATATTTAATTTTTATTTTTTTATTTTTTTATCTTGTGAAAATAGTTCCTGGAAGGACTCGGAAGCGGCCTTTGCCACAAACAGTGGGACAGTATAGGCTGATAAAAAAAATATTTTAAATCTACTGTTTATTTGTATAATATATATAAGGTAACAGACTTAAAATAATATTAAGAATATGTACATGTAAATTAACAAAAAAGGACGAAAAGAATCATAGGGCATCAAAAAATTCCTCCACATCGCTGTCAACAGGAAAAGTGCCCAAAAGGCTGGCCGCATTGCCACGTTGTATGGCGATGCTGATTCTTTTGTCAAAAAATAGGCCAGCCGTCTGGTCACGTGAAGAGTCGACCAACCGTTTGGCGATGTTTCGAAAAACCAAGTGGGCACTCGGATCCCACGGCCCTAGTGTTTATACTTTGAAAGCATTTTATTTTCAACAATACTTACCTATAAATAATTCATTATTGTATACAAGTGCTTAATTAAAAGTATTTATAGATATACTAAACAAAACCAAATCTAATGATATTTTCTTTTAAAGGAAAATGCCCAGTTTTCTACTGACCGTCGTTGCGCATTTTTTTTTTTGTATGATCCCTTAAATTGGATATAAAAGAGGGGTGATGTCGGATTGTCAAAGGAAATAAAAATTATCCATTTATTTTGTGGGATTTTCTGTTGGTCTTTGATTTTCTGTTCAGTTTTGAGGTTAGTGTTGCAACATGGCTTCCACCAAAAAAAGCAGTCCTTTACAACAATATGATTTGAATTCACATAAGACAAAAGAAAATATTTCCAACAAACCAATGTATGATCCCAAATAAAAAGTATTACATAGGTAAGTCATACTAAATGTATGTTTGTATAGGTAGAAAATAAAAATGCTTGATGAAAGAATGAAATAGTTTTATTCGTCCATATTTCTACATTGTATAAAAAAGTCGTTCCCGCTGTCTGTACGCTTAGATCTCTTAAACTGCGCAACGGATTTTAATGCGGTTTTCATCAATAGACAAACTGATTCAAAAGGAAGGTTTATATGTAGAAATACATGCATATTATACACTCGAGAGCAATGAATCCGGGTCACTTAAAGAATGTTAAAAATCTCGGAAACTAAAAATGATAGGTTAATGCAATAAATTGTATTTAATAGACAATGTAATACTCCTTAAATGAAAGTAAAAAAAATATGAGTCACCATACATTTTATTAACACAAAATTACATAAAGAAAAAAACTGCTGATCTCTCCTTAAAACAAAAATAGGAAACATGAAATTTTTGAACTTTATTACGATTTTCTTGAATTTTAATACTTCGTATTGCCTCCTCGTGCTTCCATTACTGCGTTTACGCGGTTTGGCATGCTGTACACCAAGTTCCTTATACGATTTTGGGGAATATTCTCCCATTCCTCTGTGAGAGCAATTTTGAGCTCACGAAGCGTGATTGGGGGAGGGTTTCGTTGTTTTACGCATCTGCCTAGCTCGTCCCAAGCATGCTCGATCGGGTTGATATCCGGGCTGCGCGCTGGCCACTCCATACGAGTAATGTTCATCTCTTGAAGGTAGTCATTCACAATCCTACCTGTATGAGGTCGGGCATTGTCATGCATAAATATAGCATCCTCACCTAAATTGACCATAAATGGACCAACGTGATCATTGAGGATTTCTTCCACATATCTTACGCTAGTTAAAGAGCCGTTTTCTATGATCACCAGCTCTGTGCGACTTTCAGAAGAAATTCCGGCCCACACAAGTACAGACCCCCCACCGTAGGCTACTTTTTCTTCGATGCATGCTTGCTTGAATCTTTCCCCTGGTCTTCGATACACTCTGTGTCTTCCATCGTGCTTGTAGAGCATAAATTTTGATTCGTCGGAGAACATAACTTTTGACCAATCTTCAATACTCCAATTTACGTGGCTCTGGGCATATCTTAGTCTTGAAATACGATGCCCACGCTCCAGTTTAGGGCCGTTTGCAGGTCTAAGGGGTTTTAAGTTAGATTCAGCAAGCCGACGTCTTACTGTCCATGCACTTGGGTTACTTCCTCCGAGGCGTCGAAACTGATTTGTGAGTTCAGTTCCTGTGAGAAAGCGATTTCGAAGCATGGTGTTCACCAAGTATCGGTCTTCTCGTGCTGTGGTACACCTGGTTCTGCCCGTTCCTGGTCTGCGTAGGTTAGAACCAGTTTCTTCGTAACGTCGGAGAACTCTTTGTACTGTTGACAGCGACACACCGACAGTCCTGGCTGTATCGCGCTGACTCCGGCCGGTTTCCAGCATTGTAAGTATTCTGGTGCATTCTTCAGGCGTAAGCGACATAATTTCAGCTTGAATAATGAATATAGAGCACTATCAACATGGTTTATGTACCCACATAAATGACAGATTACAAACAAAAGCAAAACCAAATGCTGTAATTTCGTAGTTCCATCTTCGAAAGTGGCCCTTTTTCAAATTTGATTTTTTTATGATATAACTTTACAATAACTAAGAAGTTTTAATACCTTCATTTAAGGAGTATTACATTGTCTATTAAATACAATTTATTGCATTAACCTAGCATTCTTAGCTTCCGAGATTTTTAGGATTCTTTAAGTGACCCGGATTCATTGCTCTCGAGTGTAGTAGACAAAAAGCCGAGAATTTCAAAGATTTGTAATGTGATGTCGTAAAAAACATATTTTTGTGCGCTTACATTGGCAACGCTGGCTAAACCTTACGAGATAGATCAGAATAATGTACTACAGAATTGTATATCTTAAAAATATTTACAAAATATTCCGCGATGGTATATGTCTATCTCGTAAGGATAACCCACAGTAACCATTTCTATCTTTTACATATTACTAAAAAAGTATGGGTTATTTACGAAGCTATTAGAAGAAGTTATTTAGATGATGACTGCATATACGGGCACTAGCTGGTACATACAATTTATGCTCTAACAGTAACATTTCCTTTATAACAGATGGTACCAACAAACGTTCTGTATTCCTACACTCTCCAAAAATACAATGCCGTGATGATGCAGCAGCTCTTTTATAAATACGTGAGATTATTTTAGGGTGGTGTACAACATTATGATCCTGATGTAATTGCTGAATGGGTTGGGGTGGTGGTGTAGGTATTGAGAAATTCCTTGAAGTCGTAGATGTTTCCAATACCATTGACCGCCTCGTGTCTTGATGTAGGAACATCCATATTATCTTGTGCTGCAACAGTCTCTTCATGACCAAGCTGCTGTTGCCTATCCTGATCATACTGAGTCGTGTCTCTTTACACTTCTATAGGCATTAGTCCAACAACGTAAGCAAACTCTTTCAAGTCTGTGTACCTATAAAATAAAAATAAAAACACACCCAACATGACCACCATTACCATGATGAACCCATACATGCTAGACTAACATTTATATAGAGAGGGTTTAAAACAATTGTGGTATGTGAAATAAAGGACAAATACACATGAAGAACTTGGAAATAGCATGCTCCATATTTCATGAGGTGTTTGTGTATAATCCGAGACCTATTACATTACATTACATTATTTTATTGCAGCAAGTATTATTAAAAGTATAGATACCTGCTGAGTAGGTATGCACGACATGATGACATTTCCTTCAGGGCTATCAATTGATACTTTGTGTGTCTTAGCTCTTAATATGGAAGATCCACAGACAAAGCACATTTGTTGATGTTCATAAGCTCTTACAACTGTTGATCCACTTGATAAGTTTTGAGATGCTCTTTCTAGTATTGCAAAACATTCTTGATAAAGGACATCCTTTACTGACATCTAAAAATAAATATAATAGATAAATAATATAATCTGTTAAGATATTAATCTTAGCCTTAGTTTTATAGAAAATATACATATTATTGTCACAGACAGGCCAAAGCAAAACTAAATAAACAACCACACAAACTAAGAAAACTATAACTGGTGGTTCTCATCTCATCATGATGCATTTACATATATATTTGAACACAATTAAACAGTTTCTAGTATCAGCTGTAAGACGTAACTGTAAACAAAAAAATATAAATAGTGCTGAAAGACTTGTGGCACAGTTTCTTAGTATTCATATTATCTATGTTATCAATACAATATTATTGATAATATAACATAATATACCTATCTACCTTTGCACATACGTCTAAAAAGTGTGTGTTTTGAGAAAAGTGAAAAAAAATTATAATAATACATAACTGAATAATTAAGAGATACTAACCGGTTGCTGGAGTAACCCAGAATCGTAAAATTCTAAACATTACATCAGTTGCCTCCCCGACTTGACGACGGGGTAGAGGATGTACCATAGAAAGGGAACAATTCACACAGCGTGACATTTTTAACGGAATCGTTGGTGATTTACTGCACAGAGGACACGGACCGTAGTCGTAAAAACGTTCTACACAATCCACACCACCAGCACAGAAACAGTACAAATGGTCTTCAAAAGAGTTCTTGATCGTGCAGGAATCTGAAGCTTTCTTCAGATTCCTGCACGTTCACGAACACGAACTTAACGCAATGATAATATAATTATTAGCACAACAAACTCAACAACTATCAATGCATAGGTAAAGACAAAAGGTCGCTGCCGAGTGACACGATGCTTTGATTGACAAATTAACAGTGACACTTTTGACAGTCCACCTTTCACAGTGCCCGTGATAGTGTTACCAACAGTTAATCTAAATCACCCTGACTATGAGTGATTTGTATACTACAGAAAGATTTTTAATTAGTAAAATAATATTATTTTAAAGATTTTAATTAAAAATGATAATATTGTAATTATCTTTATTAGAAATAAAATATTAATAACGAGGAAAAATGTCATAGTTGAAATTATTTTTTAAACTCAGCGTCTGCCCTTATACTTCCGTTATGACCGAGTATGGGAAGATTCTTAAAATTGACAACACTGCTTTCACTAAGATACGCCAATAGAAAAGTATGCAATAATATTCAATAAATAACTAATTAAATACAAAATATTAACCCCACATACGATTTTGATCAAATTAACTAAGAAAAGTTAAATAAATATTTTATAATTTGTGAGTATATTTTTATGGCCATACTCTTTTACTATAAAGTGATTATGATTTCGGTCAATCTCCTTTACATACAGGAAGTGGCATCAATAGCTTTTTAGAAAAACATGTAAGTAGGTTACTATGAAACCAGTAATTTATATAAGATTAGCGATCGCTTGATGGACATGACTCTTTTATACCGTACCGCAAATGGTATTTGTCCGCAGATGTGTCTAATGTAGTCACGAGATGACACAAATACCGTATACATGACATACTATAGAAAATTAACACTTAATTTGTATACAAACATAAGAACAAGTAACTACATATTTCAGGAATTTGAATAGTGTTTTTTTAGTAAAAATACATGGTGACTAAATCGTAAACTGTTAAATAAAATATGTGTCAATGAAGGCGTCATTTCACACCTCTTGTACTATATAAAACTTTGAACAAACACTTAAAAACTGCCAGCACTACATGACGCTGGTAGAATAGTCGACACCGGCTCAGTTGCCAAAGAAAAAAAAAAATCTTGACACATTTATGCACATACGGCCAAAAGTAAACACCACCAAACATAAATTTTGACTTGAGCCCTTATAGTTCTCAGTACAATAGATGAAGCCTAGCATCTGTATATAAATGAATAAAACACACAGCAGGCACCTGTTTGCTTTCGCCATTACAATTAGCGACGCGCGCGCCGCTTACGAAACCGAGGACTGACGACATTTGCCGACGACGCCCGAGCGTTGAAAGCGCAACATCAACGTGTCATATTAAAATATTCGTAGTGTTGTGTAAACATTGGCCTCCTGCATTTTATGTTGCTGATAAAATGTTTTTTATGAGGACTTGGAGGTATTTTTAATATTCACACACTTTTCTTCAAAATAATTCCTGTAACAGGACACAGCAACAGTTTCTTTTTAAACGTAGCAAATTCTTGTTCAATTGTAAAAACCCTATAAAGTATTAAAATGTAGTTGTTTGCTTCTTTTCTTCTCATTATTTTTTTCTACGTGGTTTCTGACAAATAAATTACTTTGACTTTAACATTGTTACTGAAAACCTAACTTTCATGTATTTTTAACATACATTTTTCAGTATTAGCATACTTATGCTTATTTAAGGTAATAAACCAACTAACAAACAACGGCCAAATGCGTGTCGGAACACGCACAATGAAGGCATCCCGTAGTTGGGATGAATTAATCCCAAGAACAAACTTAACTTTGTATTTGAAAGAATGTTTTCCCATACATCGATATACGTCACGGTCAGTTCTCCAACTGCAAATGTAAGTTTGTAAGCTCAAAAAAAAAAAACTACTAATTAATAATTTTCAAACTTTTTGCCTTACTTGTACTGTGGTTTTGATTTATTTGCGAGTATCAAAATATGTCGCATAAATGGCGGATGTTTTTTATTGCGTTTTCTTAGAAGCTTAAAGGGTATTGACAGACAGACGGACGGACCTATATACTTCAAATGAAAATGCTAATAAAAATATTATATTCAATTCTATTCTATCAATAATGTGTAAATGTGTGTTCATCATCACATTCTATTCAAACGTTTTCGTAAAACAATCGCTAGTTAAATCATAAAACTTTACCGTAGATACAAGTAACCTTTAATAAGAAAGAAAAAAAAGAAAGAAGAAAAAGAAAGAAGAAAGAAAAAACGAAACAATGAACGAACGAACAACGAACGAAACGAACGAATGAATAACTTTGTAACATCGAAATAGTTATAGGTATTGGATAGTTACCGTCATGAAATATATTACAATCGTTAGAAATTAATCGTTCAATAGCTACTCGTTTTAAAAAAGCAGGAAGCAA
The DNA here is from genome assembly GCA_917490735.1 of Dryobotodes eremita. Taxonomy (NCBI): domain Eukaryota; kingdom Metazoa; phylum Arthropoda; class Insecta; order Lepidoptera; family Noctuidae; genus Dryobotodes; species Dryobotodes eremita. The sequence continues at coordinate 19,731,284 of OU823243.1, read as the reverse complement.
TCGTTTTTTAATTAAAATAGCTTTGTATTCATTATAACTATAAGGCTTTATACACAACGTTAGTTAATGTATTTCGAATTAAACTTACGGTTTTTGTAAGTTTGTTAAATTTCTATGAACTTTTGTGTGTAGCTAATGTCGTCATATTTTAATTAAAAGATTCTGATAAAAATAAAGGAAAACACACAAAAAAGAACCTTATTACTAATTCAACGATAAAGTTGACGTCAGATTTAGAAAAAGTAAGCAAAAACGAACTTATTAACAGGTATGTTTGTTTCTTTTTAAGAACTTCTAGGTTCAAATAAAAAAATATAATTCTACTCGACGGCATTCACGTAGACGCGATTTCCTTGTAATGCTCCACGTTTGAGGACTGACTCTCAAAATACAAGCCCTGGTTTAGTTTGGGTGTAAGTTTTAGTACCTTAAGTAAAAATAAATAAATTACTGTATCTATGTACCAAATTCTTGTGAATGCTCTCAATTGTGACAATAAACTATTTAGTTTACTTTACTCGCACATAATATATAAATATATATATATATATATATATCAAAATATCGATAAAATAATTCTTAAACTTAAAATCAACAACATGACTCACTAACATTGAACTGTAACACTTCCGAATAAAAAAACATTATTCCAAAATGACACGTAAATTATTCGATCTAGGAACTAAACGTAAATAAATCGAAAGCTGAAGTGATCTTGAACATTTTGTACCGAGTCGTGTAAGGAAATTGTGCGTCCATATGTACACGGCTACATATCAAGCGATACATTTCCAGTATAAGCTGATCTCGCATTGTATAGGATTTCCGTACATTGAGAGTTCAGCTTATACTGGAAAATTATAGCTTGATATGAAGCCGTGTGTACTATGTACATAAAGTTGTTTGTTTTGTAAATATGGCATTGAAATGTGTAAAATAGATTGACCGATTTTTCTAAGGTAAATCGATGACTCATCTTTATAAGTGTAATTAAGAGTCTGTGTGGTTCGTTTTCAAATAAATTACCTACTGAACGACTTCTGATGAAAGTTGAAAAGTTCACAATCCTGTTTTCCTTAAAATATTTTCGACGGACCACAACTTCTTTTATTTAATCTTCCATTTTGACTAGTGTCTCTATTAAAAATGCACAACCGGCGTGCATGTTTGACTAGATGTATGAAAGTAAACGAAACAAAAAAGGTATATAAGGATCGTAACAGGTGGCATTCTGTAGTTCCTGCCTACTCCCATAGGGAGAAGGCGTGAATTTATCTATGTGTATGTGTAAAAATACACAATTTTTTCTTATGAATGCTAAAACTAAAACATATTAAAATGACGTAACTGCCCCGAAAACAGTCGCAAACATAAAAAAGTAATTATATAATGTTATAAATCAGATACATAAAGAAGATACTTTTATTTATAATCATCGTCACCCGGATCTTGAAACCAGTCCTTGTTTGGATCATCAAACAGCCTTCGATGCGATGGCGACATTTTTGGAATATTAATATAATTTTATGTATAAAAAGCCTACCAGAATCTTTTAACTAAAGAAATACTTTAGACACGATAAAATTCTTCTTTATTACGTAATTAGCGATCCGCCCATAGTTCGCACGGTGTTCATGACTTGACAAAACACCGAAATTTCGTTGAAGTTTAATATAAATACTCTTAAACCTTCGGGAATACTCGTATATTCTGTAAATGATGGTGAAAACTGCATCCAAATCCGTTGTGTAGTTTACAAAAACAATGCGGTCACACAGCAGACACGTAAGTGACTTTAATCCATACTTAATATTATTATAAGTTAGAAAGTAACTCTGTGTGTCTGTGTGATATTTTTTCACGCCTAAAATACTGAACGGATTTTGATCAAATTTGGCAAGGAGATAGATGGCATCCTGAGGAAGGACATAGGCTACATTTTGTCTCAAAAATAAACCTAAACGGGGTGATATAGAGGATGAAAGTTTGTATGGGAAACCCAGTATTTCTTAAGTTAAGGATATTAAACATTCAAAGGTATGCTTTTGGTAAGAAATGAAAATAATATTTGTTAAGCGTTTTTGTATAATCAGTCCTCAAGTGGTAAAATGCCGCGGATTGTTCGAAAGTGTTCCCGTGGCCCTGGCGCACAGGCAACTGAAGGAACACGGGTGAGTTTTAGTCAGTAAGAGTCTGACACGCCCTTTCGCACCACCCAGAGCGGGAGAAGTCATTTGATGATATCCCACCCAAAAAAAAGGGGGTAATATAGGGGAGATATTAACATTCACATGATTATTGAAATTTCTGTCTACTTCCTTTTAAGAGATATAGCAGTTCAAAATATATTCAGAACCCGTATCTTGAGCTATTATTTAATTTAGTATTTTTTTCGTTTAAAAATTATTACAATTTGAAGTTGTAAAATAACTTAACTAATATGTAGGTAATACGTGGTATTGGCGGCGCTAGAGTATTTCAAATTAATGATGATAATATTTAGACATTTAGAATAATAAAAACCTGTTTGGTAAAATAAAAAAGCTGATTAAATTTGCATTTATTATCTGTCTGTCTGTTACCTTTTCACGCTTTAACGGCTGAATGGATTTGGATGATAACATACCATTTAGCCCCGGTAGCACGTTCCCGTGGGATAATTTCCGAAATCTACGCGGGCGAAGTCGCGGGCAGAAGCAAGTTACTCGTAAACCTTTGAGAATAAATTCTCTAAATGATGGTGAAAACCGCATCCAAATCTGTTGCGTAGTTTCGAAGAATAACGCACGCGGTCACACAGACATACATGAAAAGTGACTTTAATTTATATGTATATTCTAAAAAGTCTCCCAGATTTTTTAAACTAAGAACATATTTTAGAAACTATAAATTCTTTACGTAGTGTGGAGAAAAATATCGATATTAATTTCACGTTAATTAGGATAGTAGCAGGTGGCGTTCTGTAATTTCTGCCTACCCCCATAGGAAGAAGGCGTGAGTTTATGAAATATTTAAAAATTTTGCTTAAACTCACGCTTTCTTCCCATTAAGAGGTATGCGCTAAGGTAGCCCACAAAATACAAATTTACTTACGGTTTTTGTAATTTAGAGGTTAGGGTCAGGTTGTATGTTTATTCAAATATATTTCGCGATCGTAACAATTATGGCTTCACAGTATTATAATCATTAGAATCAGCAATATAACTCCTTAGTTAGAATTGACCGCAAATGTCATGATTTCATGAAATAGTTATTCAATAGGGTAGGGTAATATGAACTTAGAGAGATGTATTGATGATTTTTATGATTTCGATTTCGCCTTTAGCAAAAGTTTAAATAGATAAATAACAAAAAAATATACCGGTATATGTATAGTTATTTAAAAAACTGGGAAAGTTATGACGAGAGTGAAAATAAGCTATGGGGAAAATACTAGGAGTTACATTTATAACAAAATTTTGTAAAATGCTAGGCAAAAGAGTATGAAACGATTGACGAATAATAAAAACAAAACTTCCGCATTCAATTCAAATTTTAACTAATTAATTAAAATGATCATCAATTATACCGACACGTTTCAACTTTAAATCGATGCCAAAAACATTGAATTAACAATAATTATACGAGCATAAACGTTTACTCTATGTATTCGGTTTTACATAATGATCTCATTGGCACAGGACTCACATAAACAGGTCAAAATTATTCGAACTTTGGCATAATTAGCATAATCTTACATAAAACCACGTATTCATTGAATGGTCTCAACAATTTGTTCGATATTTAATTGTATGTTTATTTTTAAAGACTTATTAGCATTAATTAATAAATAAAAAATGTTGTGATAAGGTTCATAATGTTGATATTGGGTATTATTTCTGGTTACTATATATTTTTTGCATATTTCTAATTCACTTTTTGTTTTGAATGGCAGCTCGTAGTTGTGACCTCTGAGGCTCTGGCTACTAACTGAACTATCCTGTGGGTGCTTTAAGATTAACTCAAAGCTTCCAGCCAGGGGTGAAATTAAATACTAAAATTATTTAAATGACCTCACGCTAAGGGCACCCCGTGGGGGGTGCGGACCTCGGCTTAGGGCGTCACTGAGGGAGGGCAGCAAGGTGGGATAGGCTGGAGCAAATTATTTAGAGAATTATTATTATCAGGGGAATTTCCAGTTACTGTAGTCTCATCGGAGAAGGGTCTGGTTCACTACTGGACTTACGCCTTTATTCTTGTTTCATTTGCTAATGTGTCACGAGCGAACTAAATATCCTTCAAACGCACATCCATTTTTCTTGATTACATAACAAGACACAACCAATATTCAGTAGATCAGATAATAATCATTGATAATCATCTACTTGTAACTAATTCTGCCTCGTTGGTCTAGTGGTCGCAAGCGCTACTGCTGAACATGAGGTCCTGGGTTCGATTCCTGGGTCGGGCAAAGTGTTATTGGGTTTTTCCATCTGGAATTTTTCAGTAGCAGCCCGGAGTCTGGATTTGTGCCCGGTTGATGGCAATAAGCTCGCCCCCTATTACATGGGACTTAAACATAACTGGCGAAATGTGGGTGTACTATAGGTACACCTCTGCCGAACCCTTCGGGAATACAGGCGTGATGTTATGTTATGTGTATGTGCTGTAACTAATAATATCTTCACTATCATTATTAAAGACACCAATGCAAGTACCTATCGATATCAAAATTCAATTAGAAGTTGATTCCGAAATATCGATACCTAAATGTTCATTCGATGGTGATTAATCAAATGTATAATTAAAGCTCACATTACAAAACCAGTTCTAACCTTATTATGATGAAAGTGTTTGTCAATTTATATTTATCTAGCGATCCGCCCCTGGGGGTCTAATCTCTAAGCGCGATATCCGTAGTTTCGGTCGAAATTACGGGCGTTTGCTACCCCGTATCACCTACGGACATAAGATTACTTCGAGGACCAAACTAAGAATGAATGACAACACCGTTTGACAGTTGTCCTTACACCCGATTTGTTTTTGCCCATCCAAAAAGGTTAATTCGGGAGTAGGATTCATTCAGAAGTATCGAACTATTTTCGAACGAGCCCGTATCTTCGTTGACGGACATCGACAGCAGGCCGCCTGCTTCGTATGGTTTCGGCTTGACAAAACATCGATATTTCTTTGTTATGTAAGTTTAATATCAATGTTTTACAAATGAACCTTCGGGAATAAGTACTCTAAATGATGGTGAAAACCGCACCAAAATCCGTTGCACAGTTTAGAAGAACAACGCGGTCAGACACAAACACGAAAAGCGACTATAATTTATAATATGTATAGGTAGCTAAAGATTTTGATTTCAAACTCCTACGCCTTCGGGCTCGACCGAATAGAATCGTTTTCGTTTTGTAGACAAGAAATTAAATGTGATTAATAATTGGAAATGTATTGCCAGAAAAAAATGTACAGTGATTAGTAATTTTTGAAGTTATTTTAATGAATGGAAAGTTACAAGGAAATTAAGTTTTTAGATTTGTTATCATAATAACTATGTTATTATAATAGAAGTTGTAGTATCCCGATCCAAAATAAAAAGCCGCCATCCTATGCTTAGCATGTAATTAATCTTTTTTTAACCAATATATATATATATATATCGTTTTTTAATTGTCTGTATTGTTACATAACTATTAAAAAAACATTGTCACGTGATATATAGTTACATAATAATATGTAATAAATGATTATAACAAAGCATTGGACGCTAATATATTGTTAACAATGAATAACATTATATTCACGTCATTAACAATATATTTAACATAAAAGTAAGTTATACAAAAAGTTGCTTTTAATAATACATATTATATTTTTATTGAAACTGCATTCTTCTTAATTAAATGTCAACTGTGTACTATAATCTGCATTGATGATAAATATTTGGTATAATCGTCACAGGCCATTTTAATGGCACAGAAAAGACGACATCAATCCAATGCAGTCGTCTGTGGGTAGGTATAATAAATATGCCACATATACTATATGCCACATATACTATATCTTACATACTAAGTAAAGAAATAGGATTACATACAGGCCCCTAGAAGAGCATGCTTATGTCAACAAAAGCATTATTTGATTATTATTCAAACCAAGATGCAGAAAAAAAATTGCTAGCCAAACCAGCCAATAACTAGTTTATAAAATAAAAAAGTTCTTAATTCAAAATAAAATTGTTGCTAGGTGTCACACACCGGTACGGTTCGCCATTCAAATTAATCGAACAATTTTATGTTTGTGTGACATTAAGAACTCGTTATTCTTATTTTGGCAACACCTGACGACCTTTGTCGCGGCCTCCTGTCGCCAGTAAAACGGAATGCTACTATCAGATTATTTTTAATTAATATGCTTATATTGGAACCAATGTTGGACCTATTTATTTATTGGCTGGGTGTGATATGGATTTTTTCTATATTTTGTTTGCCATCATTTTAAAAATAATTTATTTTTATCACGTTCTAGTATCGGTTGAATACGTGAGCATAATAAATTAATATATTTTATTTTAGGTAATAATGACGCACGAGTCCAAATGTATAAAATAAAGCCATTCTTGACTGTATAATTATTTTTATTTGAATATATAAACATAAAGTCAAAATAAAGGGGTATATAAACCAGGGTTCATAAATTATTATAAGTTTTGAAATGTCAATGTGTTTCTTTCGTAACCATCTATATCCGGTTAACTTTTATAAAATTAAATACTTCCGTTCAAAATGTGACCGAAATATATCAATATGAATGTTTCTAAATTTCGAAAACGAAGTGGTTGTTCTTGGACTAAAAACAAGAATTATCCAAAAATGCGTATCATTTTAAATATCCTTTGTACTTATTAAAGTTTTTAACATTATAAAAAACACAAAATTATACAATTTCAAGACTCATAAAATACTGCTTTTAATAGTTGAAAACTGTCACACATTTCAGTATACAAAAATGTTGCCAATGTAAATAAAATTCAACTATTTCACAAAATAAAACAATTGAAATCCGAAAAAAATATTCTTTGTTCCTCACATTCATTTGTTTAAAACGACTAAAAGACAAAACAATTCCAGACCGCACTTTAGATCTATTTGCATGTAAAAGTGATTGCATGTTACTATATTCAGATGTTCTAGATTCAAAGGTTAGGCTGTGGTTACCGTGATGTATGATAGCCGCCTTGACATAGTGCATCTGATGAGTTCAGATTACTAGTTGATGCACTGTGGTCCAATTTGTATTGTGATTAAAGTAACATCTTATGAATAATTATTCACAAAATGCTGTCATTATGAAAAATGTCACTGTGTCAAAAAGGGATACCCAAATTAATGAGAAATTCATATACGAGAAAACTAATATTAATCACAACATAAAGAAATAATTGTGAGTTTGTGACTTTATAATTATATGATTAAAAACGTTTTTGAGCAATTTCTGTTATAAAAAAAATCTGTTTTGGATTTTAAAAATTCAATAAGTTTTCATATAACAGCAATAAACAAGAGGATACTCTTGCCTCCAGCTGTGCAAACACGACCATTATTGACAAAAGTGACTAATTAGTCAATAAATCTATACAAGAATTAATCTGCACATTAAAATCGCAAATTAAAGCAGATAAATGAGTTCATATTATGTCGGTGAAATCGCACATAATTGTGAGTCGTGACATAATATTCGTATAAAAATAATTTTATATAAATATTCATATAGACGTAGTTATGTGAGATGCGCTAACCACGGTTATTCAACTTGGAAAGTAAGAGAAAAGTCGAGAAATTCACGTTGAAATACAAATGTCGTGCTGTATGGGCGCATAGAGCGTAACGATCATGTACAAATAATTTCAAACCTTAATCACCAAGTTATAGAGTACCAATTGCATATGAAGTTACAAGAACGTAAACAAGAAAGTCTAAAAATATGTAAGCGGTAATTATTATTTTATTGCGAATTTCAGTGTCGGTACGTAAATATTTTTTTGGCTTGTTTAACATGCGTATAATAGTGCAAAGCATCAAAAATACTTTAAAAAGTTATGATTGAATTGTTAAGATATGGAAAATATTATGCAATGTTTTTTTAATAATATTATAATTAAAAATATTATGTAAAATAATTAGCACAATTGAGTAGAAATTATACCACTGCACATTGAGACGAATCTCGACCTGATGACCGACAAAAAATGACACAAAATGTGACTCTTGGTCACGACAGATTCTTTTATCAAACGTTTTAAAGTTCCCACTGTGCACTGTGTCGACACGACACGCTCGTGTCCAATTGAGTCGACACTTTCATCCTTTTGAAGAAAGCCATTGTGATTCACTTACTGTGAACATTTTGAGATGTACAGAAATGTAGTGTTTGGTCTTTTTGTGGAGCTATTTTAAAGCTTTTCACACTTACTTAGTATTTTGTGGTTGGAGTCAAATATTGTTATATGTTAAAGTATATTTTTCAATATTTGTAAAAATTTTTGAATTCTGCTAACCAATCGAAGTCGAAATCGAATCGATAGATCGAAATCTTATGAAAAATATATACAATGTTAGTCTAGATTTGTTGCAATTTAAAATTGCACTTAGTCTAACATAGTAAATGCTCAGCATTGCGCAAGACCCATAGAAGGTTTTAATAATCTAAACACAAGATCATAGCATAATTATTATGCAAAAATATTCTTCATTTCAATAAGTTTTTTTTTCACAAAATCCTATCTAAACATCAGACATGAGAGTACCTAACTGTGATAACAGTCGGTACAGTCACGAAGAACTGCATGTACAGGTGAAAGGTGCATCCTTACGCAATCCGCAACTATACCTAATTGTGTCTGTGAATCACTTGTGACATAATATTGACTTATGACATTATAGTTCTGAGTTAAACACGCTTTCCGCTTATCGGTTTTGACGTGCTCTGAAAAGTCACGATGGTCTAAAGCTTGATTATGAAAAATAGACAGCAATACAACCTTTTCGGGTAAGGATTAATCATGACAGTGATGTAGAAGTTCTGTTCGATAGACTTAAAAAGGATGGGTTGCACTGGGTATTTAATAACTTAAAAATACAACTAGAAAGACATCATTCATTCTTAAAAAGACACAAACATCTTTTCTTTCACTATCCAATAGAAATGTATAATCAAAAAGTGTATTTGTACAAACAAAATGGTTATTCTATTTTTCTTTTTTCATACCAAAAACCGTTCAAAATGATTTATTAATCGGCTTTGAGACGGCGGCCGATTTGTCAGTGAGGGATTAGTTTGTCTGACTGTCTGTCGGGAGAGTTGCGTCAGTGACATGCGCTGATGTTTTATTAATAATATTAAACTCTAACAATACTGTAAGCACTCAGCGTGAGAGGCGGTATTTTTGGAAGATATTTGAACTACAAAATACTAGGATCGGTAATTTTGGGGAATAAGTTAATAAAGAAAACTTTTAAACAGTTTTAAATTAGTTTATACTAGAATCTTTGTCATAATAAGGATCTTAGAAGTGGACGTGTTCTGATTTAGATCACGCCTTAGAGTTTAATCAAATTCAACTACGAGCAAGCAATTCTTCAGCTTTTAAATATATTTATTGTATCCCTACCTTCTGTATCCTTGCCTCCACTTATGGATCCTATTATATCATGGATTCGCATTGAAAAATAATAAATACAAATATTACAACGTCAATGTGTGCCTATATAGATGATTTATTAACTGTCTGATTGCAAAACTTTAGTCGCAGAATCATACAATATAATGACGTAATAATACATTTCTGTATGACATTTCACCTAATATTGATGACTCGATAATCATAATCAATGGTATATTAAGTAATGTCAGTAAATATAGAGGAAGTGGACACCGGAACTAAACTCGGGTCATGATCGACGTGACTGTGGTGGGAATGATTCGGAACGATGATGCTATTGTTGGAATTGGGGACACAGTTTTTGATAAAAGAAAGTACTTTTTTGGGCTTGTGATGAATGGTTTCTATGGTGAAGCTTAGAGAATTATCAGAAAAATGAGCATTGGGATGTGGATTTCGTAAATGGCGTAGTAAAAAATGATGGCATGGTGGCTTATCATCATGAAACGTGTTTTCTATGCAACATAAAAGATAGTAAAAGGTAGATTAGGATGTGAGAAAAGCATTAACATAATTAAAGACACAGTGATTTTAAATAACTCAAAATAAATCGAACCAGCTTTCACGGCCCGATTGATCTCACACATCAAACTTATCGAACTATTATACGAAAACATCTAATCGTAAATGTAACAATTGAATTCAAGCCCTATTCTGACAGATACAAAGTGTATAATTGATTGATAAGGGCTCTTAATAAATCATTCGATAGCGAGGCGTGACGTGTGATGGACACCATTATGAGAAAAAAAAAATAACAAGTGGATAGTTTGAGATGATACCTGATTACTGTTTTCGGGTGTACGATAAGCTATTTATCTCAAATTGGCCGGTTTATAGACGAAGCGTCAATTTTTTTTTACTTTTACAGGCAGGAATTTGGATGAAGTTAATGTTTTTAAGAGACTTCTTGTTATCTTTGTCTTAATTTGACCAAATCTTGAACAGCTTAATGCTTTTAGTTGTTAATTTCTGGTCAAATTCACGATAGATATAAAATTTTACGAATTCATTTGCATGTATATCATTATAAATGTAATCCGATACAGCAAAATGTGCCTCATTAATTATGACTGTTTTCATGGTCTTTATCCTTGTCTCTTCAGCACCGTAGGTCATGCTCCGAATTACATAAGCATTTTTATAATCGGTTGTCATACACCGCAGACCAAATACGTGCCTGTGCTTCGGTGAAAGTATCTTGTGATCGATTCATGAACATAATTTCGTTATGATGTTTCGTTGCATAATAATACATGAAGGATTTACGGCTATCAACTGCGTTCTGTTTTATTAGCATTCTATAATGGTTGATATATTTGTAGGTACGACATTTTGATGATTTATGCTAACATACGACTTTTTCGTTTAATGGTGATTTATGTGATGTCTGTATAAGTTCCTCGTTTTATTTGTTCTATGAATTGTAGCTTATTCTTTGATAATGCTAGGTACTGCACGTACTTTTAAGATACTTTTACGCCCTTTATTTAAAAGCAACGGTTATGATAGCTTCTAAAACTTACTATAGGTACATATTTAGTTTATATATGGGTTATATACTAGTAAATTACTATTATTAATTTACAAACGTTACGTACTCTATAATAAACGTCAATCAATACAACATCGCCAACAAAATACTAATGAACTCCTTTTATTTGTTTCAGGTACCTATCACCTTTTCTCAGAATAATGGTAACACTAGCTACTAAGGAACTACCTGTGGTGTCACAAAAATGGCCGCCAAAGGGAAGAGCCCTCCAATATCGATGCACCGATGCACACGGAATAATAAAGTCGTATGTCCTGATAGTTCGGGGAACGGCTTCTGTGTTTGACTGTACTTTAAAGTACAGTCGCGTAGGACGAGTGCAATTGTTACACTCGTCTACGCGACTGAATCGAGGGAAGTCGAAAATTCAATTGGTGATAAAACAATTGAATCGAATAATAAAAATAATAATATTATTTTTATAAAAAATATTTATTATAACAGATGCAAATCATTAGTTTTGCGTGTTATGTTGCTTGCAAAACTTGACTTACGAAAATAAACAACCGAATTAATACAAAAATCTACAATACATTTATATCAATTAGTGTGAGTTATCAACGTCAAAATTTAGAAAAATATACATAAAATACTTGGCAATAAAAACAACAAAATGGAATCTTATCTAACTCTATGTGTGTGTATCGTGACATTTTATGACGTGACAACCATACGCACACATACATACACACGTGTCAATATGCCTCCTGCATGCCAATTAGGTGAAATTTGTGTTATATATAAAAATGAGGCGATAGCTAACAGGATATTGACGTCTATAAGGTTTTTAAACGAACTAGATAAGGTATCACATAAAATAACATTACGTCTGTATTCCCAGAAGGATTAGGCAGACCTGTAGGGCACCCACATTTCGCCAGTTATGTTTAAGTCCTATGTAATAGGGGGCAACCCTATTGCCATTTAATAGCGGTTTAGTTTATCCTGTACTTGGTGTGTCTTCATACAAATAGTCACTTTATCTCTCAAAGATGCTAATTACACAGGGTACTAGTTTTTTCACCTAAAAAGATTTTGTCTATCAGATCTTTTTGATCACTGTTTGTCACCATGTAGTGTATAAGCTGCCAATTTGCATGGTAATCTATTTAACATCGGTGATCTTTTTCTACCGATAAGTCCAGTTTCGCACGGCGATAAGTTTAATGCGACGTTTTTTTTTCGTGCATTAAATTTTCAACTCTCGGGAGAAACCATTAGAGTGGATTCCAGTGCGTTAAAACAATAAACTGTTGAATTTTCAACTCTCCGCGCTAAGCAGTGCATTGAAATTCTAGCGTACGACAAAATATCGCTGTCGTAAAAATCGCTCGTGGGTACGACGGCTTAAAGTGTTAAAAATTCTGAAAAAAAAAAATGTCCTTGAAAAAGGACTACCAGATATATTAGCCGCTAAAAACCCTCATCAAGATTAATCACTTGCGTGTATCACAATTGATACAATCGTTTATCTAGACGACATACAACATGCTGTCCTACTAAAAGTACAATCAATGTTTTTTATTCGAACTGATCTCTCCACGCGATCCAAAATGGCGAGTTAAAAATCTGTAGGCGACAAAGTAGGAGTTAATTCATTGCTAATAAAAATGGAGGAGTAGGTATGTAGGTACTAAATAAAGGTCAGTATGCAACTTCATTAGATACATGTTTTAGGTACTGGAGATGTAAAAGTTAAGTGGTTTAAATCAAAATATTCTTTATGTTTTTATTCTACACAATGTAGGTAAGCATTTTAATATTCAACTTTATAATCTTTTATTATTTTCTAAACGTTTCATCGGGTTTATTGTTGTGATCTTCTACACCAATAGCTTCACGAATTATAGGACATTTTTCCACTTCTTTTACCATTCTTTTCTTTTTTTTTCGTATATCAGATTTATCATTTTCAACCTTATTAAGGTCTCCCTTCTTTTTTTTGTTGGTAAACGTGTTACCAGTATCACCATCAAAGGTCATTCCTTCACTTGTATTAGGACTGTCTTCAACAATAAAGTCATCGTAGGAAAGCTTATCCAACCTAGTTTTACGTAGACCTATCAGTCATATCTTCCACAAAAGTGTATACAGGGTGGTAGGGATATCGACGCGCAAATGTAACCGAATTCAGCAAATGATTTTAGACCCCCTAGCGTAGAATTTTTTTGTCGGTTATTAAAACCAAAATCTGCTGTTTCATAGAAAAGTGCGTGGTCTAAATCTATGGAACAGCATTTTTTTTTAAATAACTGACGTAAAATTTCAACGAACGGGTTTAAGACTCATGTACAGCACATGTATGAGCACTATGTACTTAATATAAAGCTACCATTTACTGGGTACTTCTTTTATTGACTTGAATGTGCCCTGGTGGCTAAGAGTATGTCATGCTCGCTCAAATGTCTCGCTGGTGGTGGCGTGTGTATTGGATCATTAAATTCCCTTCAAAATGGTTGAGCTGAATGGTGAACGGGCGCTGTCAGTAGGGACTGATCATCTCTTAGCTGCCACGGCTTATTTTAATTTCTGAATTGTTTTTTTTTGTTTGTTTGTTTCTTGTTTATTACGGACGTTTCGTGCACATCTTTCTATTTCACACGTATAATTTCAACTTGAATGATGTAACCAATTATTGTAACAATATTCCTTTTAAAAGAGTGTCCGTGGAGTTTCTTGCCCGTTCTTTTCCATAGGTACCTACTATGCTTTGGAATAGGCAACTAGCTTCATGTTTCTGACTGCCCGACCCCTTGACAATTCAAAAATGCCTGTAATTGGTTTATTTGAAATAAATGCTTTGAGTTTGAGTGTACTATCCATGTTAACTTGTTGTGCGTCGATATCCCTGCCAGCCTGTGTATGATAAATCATGTTTTCATTATTAATTGTTCCACATACAATGCCTATTTTATCAACACATCACTGTAACGCTATGTGTGTTATTATGAGCTCATCCATTGATGACATTCTTTACTATGGTTCCCATTGTAAATAGCTCACAGTAATGTCATCGGTTGAGGTAATACTTAATACTAAGTAATTAGTACACGTGATCTGCACTCATTCATGATGTATGAGGAAAGTCTGATTATCAAGGTCATTGGTGTGGGAAAAAAATACTTACCAGCGTAATGGGGAATATTTAATTCATGACGTAGTAGTAATTTTTGTAGCTTGCGAAATGGTACTTTTTGGTTCAAGACAGGCCTGTTAACTTAAAGGTTCTTTTTATTTTCCAGTATGCTAGGGTTTCCCATTATGGTAATTCTGGCACCCAAACCTTTTATTTCAAAGGATACTAAGAGTTTCCACGACGGTAAAAAAAATGATGACATTGAAGCAAACCTGCTTATTGCTTAATTGCAGCCTGTCATTGCACCACTGTGGACCAAAGCCTTTCCTGTTATCAAGAAAAATATGGATGCTTGTTTAATTCCTACGTTTTGATGATTTTAGACATTTAGTCCGACACCTTTGTTGCGTAACACACTATCAATCACAGTCTGAATCATTTTGAAGGATATTGCTAATCCATTGCTTCATTTTTTAGAAAAATTTGTGTGCTCAGCAACGTAAATAACGCAATGGATGTTGTTGAACTGTCAAAATGAAAGCCATTCCTACTGTTAGTGTGTTACGCAATTACCCCACAGGTTCCACCACTGTGTTTTTCTTTAAAGCCAGTCAATAATTTACTGTTATACTCGACATTTCGCTCTTCCAAAATATAATATCAAATTCTCATTAACTAAAGAAATCCAAGTACCTATACGAAATACAGTTACGTTCAATAGTAACCTATCAATGGCCACATTACGTATGCACAACACGCGCGCGATAACGGTGCGGTACCGAACCGTCACGCCGCTGTTACTGCCCAAGTTTTGTTTGTATGTTACTGTTTCAAATAGTATCGATAAAATAATATGTGTATTGCAAAGGTAGAAGGGAAAAAGTGAGTCAAAATGTGTCTGGGTGGTTTTTCAATAGGTAGGCACCTAATTTTACAGAGAACACCTTGTAGACTTACGAATTATAGTGAAAAAACATAAAATAAATATCATAATTATATGCAAATGGTCAGTAAACTAAAAAAAACCATATTAATTTTAGTGTTTTTATTAAAAACCACATTTTTATTATTAATTCTTTGAAAGATCTAGATTCTGCTAGATACCTAGAATAGTACCTTCTTAGGCTAATAATGCCCAAACCACATCGGGATTTTATTAGAAATTCATCTAAACTGTCTAAAAAGATTGGATTTTTTGTTTGTTACGCTTTCACGCTAAAACGGCTTAACGGATTTAGATGAAATTGGGCACATGGGTATATCATGACCTGGATTAGGATATAGAGTAATTTATGTCCCGATATTTCCACAGGATTGAGACTTGTGCTGGTGAAACCGCGGGGCGCAGCTTGTACTAAATAAAAGGAATAAAATGTCTGTGGGTATTTTGTTTCTATAATGCATTTACAGCAAAATAACAGCCAACTTAAGAACTCTCTTGGTGAACGTAATGTCCCAAATCCTTTAAAATACCTATAAGTACCTAACGGTTGCATTTTGTTTTTCTTTGGCGCCAAGCAATAAAAAAAGGAAAAAAACATGAGAAAAAACTTAATATCTTCACACATAAAGTTCGGATGTCCTTGGCAACCGTAGTCAAGGAGAAGTAGGTACGTACGCATTTAGCAACTGGTTGATATTTCGAACTGCATCTGAAGTCGAAACTTGTTTTAGTGCACTAGGCTAGACTAACAAAAACTTTGACTTTATTAAGGGTTCCCCTAATCAAGTCTGATGGGAACGTCTTTGGTAGGTATTTATTTCATTATTTATTTTATTTGGAGT
This sequence comes from Dryobotodes eremita, assembly GCA_917490735.1. Lineage (NCBI taxonomy): Eukaryota > Metazoa > Arthropoda > Insecta > Lepidoptera > Noctuidae > Dryobotodes > Dryobotodes eremita. The sequence goes on along the minus strand of OU823243.1, from coordinate 19,715,162 downwards.
TATAATTAACAGTGTGTTATTTTATTTATTTAAGTACTTAAGCTCTTGGAAGTCTTATAATTAAACACAACTGATTAAAAATAGTACGTGTAGCTGTTAGAAAATTAAAATTCTCACTTGGAGAAACAGAACAGTGAACAACACCGCACTCCCGAAAATGAAGTAAAATAGGGAAATAATATGTTTAATGTAGTAGGTATTATAATAAATGTAACAAAGATTAATTTATTAAAAATTTGTAGGAATGTTTTGTGCCTTAAAATAACGTTCCTCTATTTTGCTACCATGTTTAAAAGTTACGGTAGTTTATCTCTATATTTAATCTTAAAAAAACTGCGGCATAATATATTAATTTATTTTAATTTAACAAAGTCGATGTGAACACCATCGAAGTTCCACCTTCATCTAGCGAATAAATCATAATTCACGCAAAAATGACCAAATACAATCAGGCATAAAAATTTTAATCATCATTCTAATTTATATTTATTACATGAAACCTCTTTTGTATTACATCAACGTTACCAAAAGTAATTCTTTCTTTAAAATAATAAAAACAAACTTCAATCCAATTGCGTACTGAAGTGTAATAAGTAGACTTGATTTGTTTTATTTTTAAACTTAGTGAACTGAGGCCGATCTTAAAACTTGTGCAATCTTAGTTAATTGAAATATAAAAGGTAACGTAACGTTAATATTGTAAACGTAATTTACAATACAAAGCTGAAATTGCTATTTATTAGAAGTCCATTAAACGTTTCACTTTTAGATAAAAAATCATTTCAACCGTGAAACTATGTCGATTTAGCTAAAAAATAAAAAAGGAAAATGCGCTTTTATGATGCCAGAATGTCTTTATTACAAGTCAAATTAAAAAAATAAACTTGCAGGTCCAAAGCAAAAATATTATTATGTCTTTATATGAAATTCGACCAAAAATATCGGTAAATTTATGCCTGTCCCAATTGATGACTCCAGCATTGTGTAAATTCCAACCATAGGTGTACAACTGTAATTTTCTACAAAGACTATCCATAACTTCACTTACAATTCCACAGACCTTTCAAGGAAAAACATCGCGAAAATCTCACAGGATCATATTTCGTACGTAGCAACAGTTATTTTTGCGATAACGTTAGTATTTGCGACGGTAACTGTGCCTAGTAGTCGGATATTCTAAACGCATAGTTACATTAAACTGCGCGTCACACGGAGCACGGTAAAGCGCTCGCCGACGCATATCAGTGACGTGGATCGCCAGTTAACTTCTATTTGTTAAGCAAGGGTGAGGTTGGAGTGGGTAAAACAGAAGAGGTAGCGATTTGGTTGTATATTTTGGTATAATGATTAGAATCGAACAAATTGAAAGGTTATATAGACGACGATTTGTTTACACTCGTTTTTCTTGTATAACACCCAGCGGGGTAATTGCGTAACACACTAACAGTAGGAATAGCTGTCATTTTGACAGTTCAACAATATTCATTGCGTTATTTACGTTGTTGAGCGGACAAAATTTTCGTACATATGAAGCAATGGATTAGCAATAGGCTTCATAATGATTCAGATTGTGTTAGATAGTGTGTTATACACACGATAAATCTTGTACTTTGTATCTTGCACCTTTCCATCTAAATCTTGTAGCTAAAATATTATCACCTTTAAAGACATCCTAATGTATATTTAATTTAAAACTGAATCATCAAAGTAACTGAGCAATTAACTTGTCAAACAGTCCAAATTGATTCAATCAGGCAAACGTTAACAATATTAGATAATAAGGGACTAACCACAATTATTCAGCTCAAATCAGTTTTTGTCCATACAAAACTCCAGTTTTGTATGGACAAAAACACTAGTTTTGTATGGAGATGCGTACGCGTAACGATCAGCTTTCTGGACAAAAACTGAATTAAGCTCAATAAGTGTAGTTATTCCCTTATTTGATTTATCCCGCTGCACTAATGTCGGCCTTAGATCTCTCAGATCAACTCCAGCACACTTCCTACTTTTCAATTAGGTTGTGTTTCTGCATAACTTGATACATTTCAAACCAAAAATGAACTGTGCAGTGGGCGGTCCCTTTGAAAAGTGATCTGGCTATTTAGGTATCATTTTACAAATATAAATAAACCGCACAAAAAAGAAAAAGAGTATGCTTAGATGGTTTGGTCATGTTGAGAGGACGAATGAAAGGCGACTATGCAGATGTGAGTCGAAACGTCGGGAGGGACGGCCTAGGAGGACATATAGTAACTTTATTGGTGATGTTCTTCAGAAAGGTCAGGCGTGTAGTATTCGCACCGGCGTGCGTGGATGACCAGAGGGCCTGCTCTCTAAGTCCGAAGTCAACGAAGATACGGGCCATTTCCAAAGTAGTTCGATTCTTAGAAGTGAACCCTACTCCCGATTAATTATCTTCTCGGACGGGCAAAAACACATCAGGAGTAAGGACAACAGTCAAATCGTGTTGTCATTAATTTTTAATTCGGGCTGCGGACTAATCTAATGTCCGTAAGTGACAAGGAGTAGTAAACGCCCGTAACTTCGATCGAAACTACGGATTTCATGCTTAGCGAGTAGGTTCCCGGATGTATGAACGTAAACGAAGCAAAAGGAGTACGAAAAGATCGAAGCAGGTGAGGTGACGTTGTGTAGTTTCTGCCTACCCCCATGGGAAGAAAGCAAGAGTTTATGTATGTATGAATGTAAAAATAAACCACTTTTTGTAATAAATAACCAGTGAGTAGTTTATTATTGTATTTGTCATTGTTTAATTATATGGCATATCGGTTTTGTTTTTAGTTTAAAAGAGACAGGTTCCATTGATTTTTTTGGTTGACCTTTGACAAAATTATATTTGCGTTGCTAATTTTGAGCAATAAACACGTTTTAATAATGTTAGCAAACGTTTTTGAAGCAGTGACACTTACACCTAAATTCCAGTTTTATTTTTTTCAAAATCAGATATTGAAAATTTTCTTCCTCCGTTTTCCTCTCCCTTCATTGACCTAATTCATTCATCATTTTCGCGAGAAAATTTCTGACATAACATCTCCATCAAATTAACTTTAACCACGTCAATTATAAATCCGCAAAATCAAACATTAGTTACAACTAAAACCCATATTTTAATTAACAGAAGCATGCGCTTACGACAGCAAAGTTACGACACATCACTGTCTCTTTCCTTCGCCCCGAAAGCATTATACCCGTCTCTTTTACTCATATGAATAGCCGACGCGCCGGAGTAAGATTTGCCAACAAACTTACAATGCAATTCGTTGCTAACGACTTTGTTAAGGCTAAAACCTGAAATTTTATGATAATTAGATTGCAATACTATGTTCTAATTAATATGCTAGTTGCCAGTGTCAGAGGTTTGTGAGTGGTCGTGTCTGTTGTGCTTAGTTTTAATAATTTTGGTGAAATTTCGAAATTTCTAAAATGGATTTGAGGAATCATAAGCAGTTTAAGCAGAAGAAGCCGAATTTGTCACGATCTTCGTCTATTTCTACTCCAAGGTTTGTTCGTGTTTCTTAATCCAGATGTGTTAATTAAATATATTAAATCTTAGTATACAAATCAATAAAATTTAAGTGTATTTTTGTAATGTCAAAATAACAGCTTTTTACTAAATGCATATGAAAGTATATACGGCACTTGCAACAAAATACCATTATTATTTTTTCTGTCTGTCTGTTTGTTCCGGCTAATCTCCGAAACGGCTGAACCGATTTTGACGGGAGTTCACTGGCAGATAGTTGATATTATAAGGTGTAACAAAGGCCACTTTTTGTCCCGTTAGCACTTTTCCGTAGGATTATTCCCGACAACCACGCGGGAGAAGCCGCGAGCAGCGGCTAGTATTTAGATATGATAAATGCAAAAGTAAGTCTGTCTGACGGTCTGTTACCTTTTCACACTTGAACCACTGAACCGATCGTTAGAGGGATAAATGTTTAAGGATGTAAAGGAGAGGAAAACCAAAGAAAAGATGGATGATTGCATGAGGGATGATGTGAAAGAAAAGGGAGTGAACGGTTGAGTGACAGCTGACAGGGGAGAATGGAAGAAAAAACCGTGTTGCACCAACCCCAAGTACCATGGGTCGAGTGCAGAAAAATGAAGGTAGCTTTGTACCTGGAGAAGGACATAGGCAACTTTTTATCCTCGATATGTCGCTCTTTGACAAGAAGGGTGACGTAACAAAAGAAAACTGTAATTTTAAGTTCAATAAACAGGTGAACGCGGAAAATTGTATTCTTTTGCTACAAAAACGACATTATGTTAAGCCTGAAAATGAGGCAGTTAGAAAGGTTGTTACTGTATTTTGCCTTACCGCTGCTTTTAAACTTTTAAATCATAATACCCAAAAATTGTTCTTTTTGAGTTATGTCAAGCTTCTCGCAAATGAACGATATGTATAAAAAAACCGGCCAAGTGCGAGTCGGACTCGCGCACAAAGGGTTCCGTACCATTATCTATAAAAACGGCAAAAAAGTCATGTCTGTTGTATGGGAGCCCCCTTAAATATTTATTTTATTCTGTTTTTTAGTATTTGTTGTTATAGCGGCAACAGAAATACTTACATCATCTGTGAAAATTTCAACCGTCTAACTAACACGGTTCATGAGATACAGCCTGGTGACAGACAGACAGACGGACGGACCGCGGAGTCTTAGTAAAAGGGTCACGTTTTATCCTTCGGGTACGGAACCCTAAAAATGATGACATACAAAATAAATACAGACGAAGTCGCAGACAAAAGCTTGTGTTTAATGCTCATTGATTATGCTTGGTAGCGAATTAGGAATATTAATTAGTATTGAAATGTTGTCTACATGTAAATTAACAATGACAGTGATGATTGACATGCATTGTGATAAATTGAAGAGGTGTGTCTAGTGAAGCAAGTGTGTTTAATTTGTTGATTTTTTAGCAGATTTTGTCATACTTAACAGATTTCACGCCTGTAATCTTAGAAGGGTTTGGCAGAGGTGTACGCACGACTACATATCAAGCTATACATTTCCAGTATAAGCTGACTTCTCTTTGTGCGAAAAGCCTATACAATGAGAGGTCAGCTCAAACTGGAAAAGTATAGCTTGATATGTAGCCGTGTGTATCTATAGTAACTACACTTCACTCACACAAGTAATAAGGAGGAACCTATTGCCATCAACCCGGCACAAATCCAGAATAGGGCTGCTAGTACTGAGAAATTCTTGATGGAAAAACCCAATCACACTTTGCCCGACCTGGGAATCGAACCCAGGACCTTGTGATCAGCAGTAGTGCTTTGCGACCACTACACCAACTAGGCAGGCTGATTTTTTAAAACTCAGATAACTGTTATTTGAGGAATAAATATTGCGATTTGACAGCTTTTGTTTTGTTATATATCAGACTGTCAAATATATCCGTAAGATAAAAGTTATCTGAAGGTTGAAAAATCGGCCCTTAGTAGGTATACTGTGATGACCTTCGCGGTAATTGCGTAACACACTAACAGTAGGAATGGCTTTCATTTTGACAGTTCAACAACATTCATTGCGTTATTTACGTTGTTGAGCAGACAAATTTTTCTAACATAATATGTTCGAAAAATTTGTCTGCCTATTGCTAATTCATTGCTTTATATTATGAAGCAATGGATTAGCAATAGGCTTCAAATTTATTCAGATTGGGATAGATAGTGTTTAACGCAATTAGAATGCTGACTTTCACTACATTCTACTTATGACAAAGTAGATAAAGTGATCTAAGTAACATTGCGCATGAGTAAGGGGCTGTTCTTATTTACCTATTTAAAAATAACTTTCATTAAGAAGCCAGCGTCATTATGTCTATTTGACGACTTGATGAGTTTACGTAAGAAACACTCAAAAAATTTCTTTAATTAGCCACTGCCTAAAATGAATCTACAAAACCATCGTTTGGCACAAAATTTAGATCAGACTTTTTAAATTTTTGTTCTTAATCAGCCCCTGCTTCACATGGGTTTTACGACTTGATAAAACATCGAGATTTCTTTAGTATATATAAGTTTAATTTTAATTTATTATTGCGCGTAAAACTTCCGGAATAAAATCTCTAAATGTTAGTGAAAACCGCATCAAAACTCTTTGGATAGTTATGAACAACAACGCGGTCACACTGGCAGACACGAAAACGACTTTAATTTATAATATGTATTTTTAGATTCATCCACATTAAATTTCATAAGTTAACACTTTAATGCTCAATATAATATTGAAGCTATTTTTTATATCACAAACTAGTTTACTTATTATAAATTATGACATTTTGTAACTTAAAAACATGGCGGTCATGAACTTGCTTGACACCTTAGTTCACGATATTTTTGCGTGGTTAGTGATGCAAATAATATGGGGAAACTAGTTATTTTAAGTGTTTCGATAAAACATTAAAAAAAGTTATCGCAATAAATTCTTTATAAATCTATCTGGTTTATATTTCGCTGCAAAATCAGAATGTATTCTTAGCCAAGTCATAAGATATGGTCATTTTAAAGATTTCCGTTGGACAATCTCAACAAGTGTTTTATTTATCAAGTCAGGTTATTTTTTTCCCTTCCCGAAAAACTAACTCTACAATAACGTTTTCAATTTTCAATTACCTAATTGATCATGCTCATCTAGGCGCAGTCAGCGACAAAATTCGATAAACACTTCAATTTTAAAATGTTTTTAAGCTAAATATATAATTAAAATCGGAACACAAGTCAAATTAAAAGTATATTCACACTTAACTGTTATATAAATGCTGAAACTAAATGTATCGAATAAGTATTGTGTCAAATTAAGTTTATGATGTGTTAAAAAGAGCAGTGTTAATTGAATTTTTTCGCTGACTTACTACAATCAAAAACAATCTACCTATTTGATAAACCATTTTATAAATAACGTAACGTCAAAGATCACGTTGGTTTACTTTTAACTTTCACGGTAGCGCAACAGTAAGTAGTTGGCTGTTGAGCTGTCAACCATAAAATTGATTTCAATAGGTTCAATTTTATTTATTCAATAGATAAAAATAAAATATTGTTATTTTTAATTTTCATTTCATATTTTTCCAATCAAGGTGCTTTGGTAGTATTTAATTTCTAGAGCATCTATGTACTTGTATTAAGAATATTTATCAATAATCCGATCTGTAATTACTAATTAGTCAGAAATGCATAGTTACATTTTGCTGTACTTTATTTCATAACGGCGTTACTTTTTAATTTTATAAAGTGGTTAGTAAACCATTGTAGAATAGAATAGAATACTCTTTATTATGTGCACCATAAAAATTACAGATATAAATGTAGAAATTTATTATTATTATTATTTTATTTTTATTGTAGATAACTTTATCTTCTTTATTTAAATAAAACTATTTCATAACGTACCTAAACAAACACTACGTCATTTCTATATACCTATCTAGAGAAATCTCTTACGAAACATTCTAAAACCGAGTAACACTAATCGTCTTCACTAATGTAGTTTTAAATCAACATTTCAAATAAGCTGAAGGACATTTTAAAATTAAAATGAAAAATGATGAGATTCTAAATGTTAAGGCTTAATGTGATTTGCATAAATTCAAATCATTCATGCATCATTTATTATTAACTTTAATGTCTATAGTAAAAAAATAACTGTAATGGAATTATTTTTGATTTATCCAATTTAGTTCCTTTCGACAAGATCTGTGATATATGGTGTCAGGAACTTGTTTCCTTAATTAGTATTTGAAAAGGTCAATAGTCATTAAGTTTGCCAAATATAGTGTTCGCTTTTTAGTCATAAATAACTATTTGACACCTACACTTTATTTTATTTTTAAGCAAATGTGAAATCCCGAACAGCACCCTAATTGCGTAACACACTATCAATCATAATCTGAATCATTTCGAAGCCTATTGCTAAACCATTGCTTCATAAGTTCGAAAAATTTGTCTGCTCAACAACGTAAATAACGCAATGAATGTTGTTGAATTGTCAAAATGAAAGTCATTCCTACAGTCAGTTTGTTACGCAAATATCTCGCCGGTTTAATTCATAGGCCTATACTGAATAAGCAATTAAAACACCTAATTAGCGCCATTTTCCACAATTTTCCGGCTGTAAACTTCGTAATAAAACGTTTTATTTATACACAAACAGATATGCGTGATTTAGAACAAATTATCCGTTGGTTTTATTACTTGTGTAAAAAGCATGTTCATGTTCAATTCTATTTCAATCGCAAATAGTACTTTTAACAAATTACCTCTGCTCTTTTGTGTAAATAAAAAAGAATAAACATCGCAAAAGAATGACACTTCAAAGCTAAGCTAACACAAGATGTTTCCTCAATAAAAAATGTTCTCACAAGCATGTTGCAACAATCGCCGCCGCCTCATTTTTACTAAGCCACGTTGTACGTAAGCGCATTGGATTAACTAGCTTTAATCCGTGTATTCACCTGTAAAAATAGTAAAAATAATAACAACTGCTTCCTACTTTTTATGCTGATGATGATGAAAACCTTGCGATTTTCCCCAAAAGGGCTCTTTCCCTTTTGGGAAAATCAAAAAGGCGATAGTTGAAATCGACAGAATTTAGGTATAAAAAAATAAAAATAAAATATGTACTTAGATATTTTTTCCAAAAATCATTGCGCGGGTATAAAATTATGTTTTTAAATTAACAAATTTATTCAAGGGGTACGCAAGATATTTTATGTTTTTCTTTTTATTAAACTTCAATCCTTGACCGTGACAACAAACAAACTTTCCCGTTTATTCTATTAGCATGCTTAGATATCTTAATGCTTACAAGTTAGATAATTGTATAATTGACGTGTGGCAATTACTTACTTAAATGCTTCCACCAGCGGTGATTAACGGCTGGGTTTCATTTGTTTTATCTACACATGCAGTGTAAGGGACTTATCACACTTATTCTGCTCTGTTCAGCTATTGTTCATAGAAAATAACGATTTTGTATGGAGTTGCGTACGCTTCCTTTCAGTTTTGTGCGATGCGGAAAGCTGAACGGATGCGTACGCATCTCGTTCGCAAATCGTTGTTTTCTATGGACAAAAGCTGAACAGATCTGATTAAGTGTGGTTGGTCCCTTAGGACAGGACCTTTGGGATTTGTTTCTTGAAAATTTTACATAACATAATATCACACCTGTATTCCTTGAAGGGTTAGGCAGAGGTGTACCTATAGTACACACATTTCGCCAGTTATGTTTAAGTCCCATGTAATAAGGGTCGAGGCTATTGCCATCAACCAGCTGCTACTGAGAAATTCTTCACTTCCCGGGGGCCGGCTGCCCGGAGGCTGGCCAGGTCCGCTCGGAGCTCCTCGTTCTCCTTTCGGAGAAGCTCCATGGTGGCTGTCAAGCGGGTGATCTCCGCCCACATCTCGGACATCCCATCCGGTGGAGGCCCGAATTTAATGGCCTCCACTGCCTCCATAATGGAAGCCGCGGCAGCGGGTATGGCCTTGTTTTTAGAGGACTGAATCCTCTTCAAGGCCACACCCTTTAGCGCAGCTACCACGGCCGCCTCCAGTCTGGCCAATCGCTCCGCCTTGGAGCCGCCAGCGGCGTCCGGCTCACCGCCTGACGACTCAGACTGTTCCGCCCTGCGTGGCGTGCCCTCCGTGGCGAGCCTATCAGTTCTCTGGTCCGGCTCGAACACTTTGCCGACCTGGGAAACGAACCCAGGACCTCACACTCAGCTGTGGCGCTTGCGACGACTAGACTAGATTTTTAGTTATTTATAAAAAATACCTTGACCTATAGGTACGATAATTAGTTATCTATCAATTTATCAAACTTTGGTCTGATTTTATTATTTTTTGGGAGAATTTAGTTTAAAAACCTCCAATTCATATTTCAACTCTTTACTAATGGCCTTTGTAGAGAGGATTTTATTTCAGATTTGTTACAGTACTAATGGCAATCATCCGTTTGGTTTAAATAGACTTTTATTTTTATTATTTTGTTTATCTTTTATATAGATTCTTCTATATTTTGTGAATGTGAGAACGTTGTAGGGCTAACTTGTAGACTGTAGATTTGTAGACCTTTTTCTATTTTGTTGAGTACCTGTTACTCGTTGACAGGCCTACACTGTCCTCCTGTATTAACACTGTAATTTGAAAACATTGTTAAAACTTTCCATTTGCAAAAACGTGCGATTATAAATAGGTACATATATGTGGTATCTCGTCAAACATGAACTGAGAAATGGACATAAATATTACACAATTTCATGAGATATAAATGTCAAATGCATCATCGACGGATATTTGTTAGCTACCTATTGCATAGAAAACATAAACATAAATTCACGCCTCCTCTTCATAGGAGTAGGCAGAAAATATAAAACGCCACCTGCTACGATCCTTACATACTCCTTTTGCTTCGTTTACGTTCACACATCTGCGGGATAATTGCGTAACACACTAACAGTAGGAATTTCATTTTGACAGTTCAAGAACTTCCACTGCGTTATTTACGTTGTTGAGCAGACAAATTTTTCGAACGTAAGAAGCAATGGATTAGCAATAGGCTTCAAAATGATTCAGATTGTGATAGATAGTGTGTTGCGCAATTAGGGTGCAGAGGGGTAATTACGTAACACACTAACAGTAAGAATGGGTTTCATTTTGACAGTTCAACAATATTCATTGCGTTATTTACGTTGTTGAGCAGACAAATTTCTCGAACATAAGAAGCAATGGATTGGCAATAGGCTTCAAAATGATTCAGATTGTGATAGATAGTGTATTACGTAATTAGGGTGCAGGTCATACAAGCACATCGGCTGCATAGAAGAAAAACAAATAAATGGCTTTCCTCTTCAAACAAATAATTAAAAACTACGACTGTAATTTCTATGCTAATATTTAATGATCACAATCAAAGATTTATTTAACCTAAATAGTTTTACGCCATTTTATATTTATTAATATACGTCGACTAGGAAATTTTTATTAGTTAAGACTTGAAAGTTGCGCATTTTCCGTTTGTTTGCATTTATTTTGTCATTACCACTTGCTATAAAATCTTGTTTGAAGACTTTAAATCGCGTCTGAGATATAATAGAAACTAACGACCCGACTTTACAAACTTATTTATTTTAAGTAAGTCTAAAAAACACACAAACCTTCCGAAATAAATTCTTTAAATTATGGTGAAAACCGCATCAAAATCCGTTGCGCAGTTTAGAAGAACAACGCGGTCACACAGACAAACAAGATAACTGACCTAAATTTTTATTTTATATTTTCTATCTATCTGTAATAATAAAGCTGAAGAGTATTTCTTTTTTGTTTGTTAGTTTGAACGCGCTAATCTCTGGAACTAACAGTCGGATTTGAATATTTCTTTCTGCCTTTGATTGTCCAATTCTTGAGGAAGGCTATAGGTCATATAACATCACGCTAGAACCCTTAGAAGCTGAGCAAAAAGAAAAAAGTTAGCAAGAACGCTAAGCGAAAACGAAGTAGTAGTGCGGGCAGGCGATGCAATTCGACGGGGTAGCTCGGGGGAACAAAAAATTTCAGTCAGACGAAGTCGCAAGCAGAATCTAGTTATGTATATTTGTATTTTACATCACATAAATACATACTACATTAAAATTCCTTTATTTTGACCTCCGTCCCATTTGTCCAATTCGTTGTTTGTCTTGGCACATTTGGCGACAAAATCTCAGCATCTTCACAATTCCGAGCGCTTCTGACCTCCCAAAATGGTAAGCACTCAACAAATCCACAAATGAACATCCAACATTGATTTAGCTGCAAAATAAATAGCTTAATCTATTCTTAAACAGTTCTCACGACCGTGTAAGATAAAAAAAATACAATTCTAGTCGGTAATGTCCATTTTAGGCAGAAGTGACTTTCGGCCTAGGTATAATTGTAGATTGCGTGAACGGCATGTTCAGCCTAGTCGCACAGTCTTGCGCCTTATGTAGACATAATGTTAAAACATTCAGCGGAAACTGCGTGAATTTTCAAGACATTTTTACATCAGTTAATGTGTGTATTGAGTGAAATGGTTTAGTATCCGGTGTCTTTTTTCTAGTATCTGGAAATTAAGTTTTTTTTAAGTTCACACGGGTATCGTAGGTACAAAGAATGTGACCAAATACCTAAATATTGATTCAGTTCGTCGGTCAATGGCCTGTCTGACTGTACTAGGGTTACCAGCCGTACTCTAAAATAGAGCAATGTCCTCTTTTTAGTGACTTACTTTATAATCTATGACACCAATAAAGAACGCAAAAATACTCTATTTACGTAACTCTGACTGTTACTGACGTTTTCTCCCTCTGAACTGACGTTGTCTCCCGTATGAATGTAAAGTGGTGAGACGAAAGGAACAAAGCTTTCCTAAACGTAATTAAAAATGAACTGATCAAATATTTCAATTTAAAGTTTGATTGCAAAGAGACTGTAACTGTCTTCAAAAAGACCATATTTGTTGAATGTTGCGAAAAGTAACGAAAAGTGTTTTTATTAAAGATTCTCGTAAACAAGTAAAAGATAAATAAGTACTCTTTTTTAATGCTGTGTACTTTATTTTCATTCTACCGAAATGAAAAAATACTACAACCTGCCAATACTGCAACCCTACTGTACCTTTGAAAAAGCAACATCTGTTTATTGAAACAGTTCAAGACGATGCAAGTGTTCAGCATAATGAAATTGCCATCAGCTAGTGTTGACTAATCTTTTAACTACTTCCTAAACTGTTATCGAATAGCTCCTGCTGACATGAAAGAGAAAGCCTACAAGATTTAATGAGCTGATGTTGATTTACCAAGAAATATCTATTTTTTATCCGATTCTTCTCAAATTGGGTCTATCGACAAAAGGATGCTGCAATATACATATGGCCTGATCACATCAGAATCAAAATCAAAAGTCATTAATTCAAACTAGGCTGAGAATCAGTACTTTTCGAACGTCAAAATTACATAAGATAGTCCCCCAAAACGCCCACCCTTCACCATTTCCTAGTGCTTTAGCTGGGAAGAAGTGACCCAACAAATTCCCCAGTAGCACAGCTGTCTGTTCAGTTAGAAAAACTTGATTCTAAAGATCATTGTCAATCATTTACAACTATCTGTCACTGAAAATCTTATTGTTACTTCCTTTAGACTTGCTGACACAGCAATATACATATGGCCTGATCACATCAGAATCAAAATCAAAAGTCATTTATACAAATTAGGCTGAGAATCAGTACTTTTCGAACGTCAAAATTACATAAGATAGTCCCCCAAAACGCCCGCCCTTCACCATTTCCTAGTGCTTTAGCTGGGGAGAAGTGGCGCAACAAATTCCCCAGTAGCACAGCTGTCTGTTCAGTTAGAAAAACTTGATTCTAAAGATCATTGTCAATCATCTGTCACGGAAAATCTTACTGTTACTTCCTTTATACTTGCTGACACAGTTTCTCACTTATTACCAACCACTTTGTATCCTACTTATTTTAATAAAGACAATACGCAGAAAGATAAGTCCGAAAGTATCACAGATCTGGATACTAAATGAAAACACAAACCGTGTCAAGTGTATATTCTAATCTCTGTATGACATTGTTAGAGGTAGTTGAATGGGGTAGAACGATGCTTAGAGGTGATAGCGTACCCACTTGAGAGTTGAGATAGCTTTTCAAAAGCTAACACCGTTTTAATGGAAACGGTGACACCAGAATCTACGATAACTTGTTTAAGAATCTACGATTACTTGTTTAAGAATCTGCGATAACTTGATTAAGAATCTACGATTGATTAAGGGTTTAGTTAAAAACCCTTGATATTGTTGTGTCAACTATGACAAAGTCATTATTTTTAATTTCCCAATTCTATTCATTCCATCCTAGTTTTTCTGATTTTAGTCGAGTCATGTCCTTTATCTCCATGTAAAGAGCTAATTTAATAAATTCATGTCCACGAAATATTTCATCATTACAACACCCTTGACATTTCCCCTCTTATCACAAATTATAACAAAAGTACTTTAGATAATTGGGCACACTACTTTTGGGCCAGAAACGGATCACGCATAAAAAATTTGCAAGCCACAGAATGTGATCCGATGTTAACGGCAGATATAAACTGCTTACATACGTAACTAGGTTTGTTTTATTATCGTATAGCGGGTTCTTGGTACACTCGTTTATATCACTGATTTTAGTAAGATGGACGCAAACATTGACATCGAATTCTCATAATTTGAGGCGAGATTCAACTTCTTCGGGAAGCAGTCTTCTCTCTTCTTCATCATCTATCTCTGAATCACTCTTGGTGTCACTAGTGGTCTTCTCCTTTATGTGACTCTCAACTGTTACTTTTAAAACCTTTTCTATGAAAATTATTAACATTGGTGTGTGCAGCATATGGACTATATTACCAGCCCTTCTTTCACTTTTACGACTACCGTGAGAATGTATGTAAATATACTCTCCATTTGTAAAATTCACACAATTAAATATCAATTACCAAGACATTGATACAGCTATAACATTTTGTTTGATCCATAGGTCATCGCGCCTACTTTTCCTCTAGAAAAGTCATCACTATTTACAGTCACATCACGTCCTCAAAATTCCAAACTAACCGTTCAGAGGTCATCATTATCATGACCTTTAAAAGATGAACGGAATCCTTAGTATTCTGCGCAAGATCCTGGACGTTACCACAGAATGGTACAGAAGGGTTGCATCATACAACGAGCGAATATAGGCACGCACACATAGACACGGACGTCGGCGATCTTTGTCTATCTAGGGGTGGTGTATCGCTAGTCAAATATATATGTCCAATGTAACTTTATTCAAAGAAATTTGACGATTTCATCAAAAGGCTAACAACAATCTAAATAAAAAAATTAAAATTAATCTTGCAAAAATATATTTGTATGCCACCCTCAATCGAAGCTGTGTATGTGTGCGTGCGTTTACGCTCGTTGTATAATCCTTCTGTACCATTCTGTGCCTTAGTATTCTGTGTAACATCCAGGACATTAGTCATGCGAAGTAAAGCGATATGACTTGTACGTTGTACCGTTATAAGCGTATGTCGCTTGTTTTATTTTATGACCGTGATATTGCGATTTAATAAACGATGCGCGGCGAGCGATAAGCGAAATATTTCTTTTAAACTTTCTGTTTTGTCAGGTTGGTTTTTGAGATTGTAATTTTGCTTGTTAGCGAATTAGTGGTAGTAAGTGACTTTTGCTTTGTGACCGTTTATTTTTTTTTCTGCGATGAAAGAAAGATAATGTTTGTGAACATCCTTTGGGTTTATAGCTTCTTTAGATTCTTGAAAGGATCAGCTTTTTCACATATTTGCCGGTGGTAAGGTTAGCTGGTTTATTTAGAAAAACCGGCCAAGTGCGAGTCCGACTCCCGCACGAAGGATTCCGTACCATTATCTATAAAAACGGTAAAAAAACATGTCTGTTGTATGGGAGCCCCCTTAAATATATATCATTCTGTTTTTTAGTATTTGTTGTTATAGTGGCAACAGAAACACATCATCTGTGCAAATTTCAACTGTCTAACTATCACGGTTCATGAGATACAGCCTGATGACAGACGGAAGGACAGCGGAGTCTTAGTAATAGGGTCCCGTTTTACCCTTTGGGTACGGAACCCTAAAAATAATAGGTTTCTTAACTCTCTTAATGTTAACTTCTATGTATATTTAAATTTCATTTTCTGCCGTTGCAATAGATATTAAAGCAAGAAGGAAGTAAAAAACTGCAACGTTTTGAATCTTTAGTTTTTATCTCCCATTCTGGTTTACTTTTCCCACTTTAAAACTTAGCACATACCCAAACCAGATCTTAAGAAGTCCGACAATTGTTTCAACCTAGGTTTAAGTAGCTAGATAGACATGTCTAGACGATATTTCGGCTACACTTTTATAGATAACATCTGTCAAAGTAGGACATACCATTGTGTGTTTTATCACCTTTTTATAGAGCTGAAAACGGTATGACCTAGATAAGTGGGCGATTTTATATAGGCAAGCTTTTGGTCAGATATGACCATATTTCGTGTTTCGGTACTTTTTATTGTTTGAAAGATTCCCTTATCGGTGTTAGCGTAGGTGTTAGTTTGGTGGTCGCCATTCATGAAGTGAAAATGGTAGTTCATTCATATTTTGGACATGACGCGAGGTAGTACCATCAACATCCCCCAAGATTTTGATGTTTTAGAGTTACCAAGGAAAGGGCAATTTCCCTCCTTGGTTCAAAGGCGCAAGCGTTGCTGTCAAGGCGTTACGTTCGATTATATTCTAGGCAAATTGTCATTGTGTCTTTCGCATAAACTAAGAGTGATATGAATACAACTTCATTAGTCAGTACCCAGTACAGTTCATGACAACAATTGCTTACAAATTGCTAATTGCTATTGCGCCATTGAATTAAAGTGCTATTAAAGAAACATAGTCGATTATTTATTTATTAAAACTTTATGCTTCCTCGTTGGTCTAGTGCTACTCCTGAGCATGCGGTCCTGGGTTCGATTTCCAGGTCTAATAATCTCTAGGTCTGGATAATGCCCTATTTGGCCAGATTATGTTTGCAGCGGCGTGCTTAGGTATGCAGTCGATTCAGTGCTTTCCAAATAGGCAACTGCCGTTCGAGGCAGGTCTTCTTAATTTTAAAAACCTATGCTTAATTGCCTAGGCTGTAAATACCTATGGCACATCGAGTTAGTAGAAAAAAACCGGCTTCAAAGAGCGTCTTCTATCACCAGATCATCATCGTCTTCTATCTTCTATCATCTTTATACCAGTGTCACAATGTCTATGTGTAGTCTTTTATCTATCTATCTATTTAGCCCGTAATGTCCACACACGTCTGTCCACTGCCATTGCGGGCCAGTCCTTTCGGTAGGAGTCAAGTTCGTCCCTCCATCTTCATCTTGGTCTGCCTAGATGTCGTATAGCATGTTATGGGAACCGATCAGTGGTTCTGTTATATTAATTTTCTTCATAAAATATCCATCCTCATCCAAAAATAAGTTACTAATTGATGGGATAAAATTAGTTATATATTTGCACATATTCGTTCCATACATGCCTCGATAGTGACAGAGGGTAAAGATACCATAGCGTACAATTATCTCGTGAACGTTGCAATACAATAATGAACAGGTATTAAAACTATTACTAACACCACATTATGGTGGTACTCCCACACTTGGACGTAATGACCTTTACGTTACGTAATGCTGTACCCACACGGTTCCCTGCAAAGGTGCTTATTTTAAATACGTCAAAAGGTCAGTTACCTTCATATATAGATACATAAGTCAGGTTATCTTGATGTTTTTGTAAATTTTGTTATATTATTATTAACAGCTTCATAAGGGCATAAGGCTCTTTTTCAGCAAGAAACTGAAAACTGCGTTTAAGAGCTCTCAGGTTTAATATTCCATAACAATGATGACACTGACAGCTCTTGAACGCAGTTTAGATGTGCTGATCGCGTTCAGTTTCATTGGTGAAATTCGACCTAATGTGCACTTCGGCTACGTTCGGATGAGTTCGGGAAAATGGTAGCTAGGGCGGGAAATGCGGTTATTTTTATTAAATCTCTTCTCATTCAATGACTTTTTACATTTAATACAATAAACGAACTGAATCTTTGTAAATTTTATTGCTAGGTATATATACAATCACGTAGGAGAAAAATTTCCTAAACAATTTTTAAACATAAATAAATAGACTGTGCCACTTTCATCTTACCGCTGTCATGGCAGACTGAACCGAACCGAATTTTACTGAGCCGTTAAATATCACAGCCTCATAACAACCATCTTTAAATATGACATATTTGCATACAACAGTCAAACACCGTGTAAAAACACGTTGCAAACCACACAACATGTCCATACGTATGTTTTACAAGTTACCGATCGTTGTCCGTAACTCCCAATGTAGACATTGTGACATATATTGGATAACCGTCCGTAACGTAACATTAGCGAGGGTTAAATTGCTCAATACATTATTGGAACTGCATATAAGTACTGATATAATGTATGGTCGCATATTGATAATCGATTTAAATGATCTAGTGGTTCTGTTGTGCAATTTGTTGTGATATGATTTATTATTTTTGTAGGTGCCTATGGCGATGACCGAGCTTGTAATAAAAATATCGTTAGATTAATGGCTGATTAGGTTTGATTGTGCAAAATATGTCAGCTATCAAGAGACCTAAGACTTTTAAAAAGGTTACAGTCAAAGTGGGTGTAGCATTTTTTTTCGGGAAAATCGATGTCATCAACTTCCATGAGTAATTATATTGTATTTATATTTATTACTATTTATTCTATAGACACACACCTCTGCTTCACCTTTTGGGGAAATAAGGCGTGATGTTATGTTATAAGCAGAGGTCGGATATTCGGATGCATATTCACCTAAAGTTGAGATGTTGGCTAATATGGAATGCGCTTTTGTATCGAAAAAATCTTAACTTTAACTAACACACATCACCCCTCCTCTTGTAGCCTACATACACATATTTGCATCGGGGGTTAAACATTAATTTTAAATAAATATTCATCTGATAAGTTATGCAATCCAAGACACCCAGGGTATTTTTTAAAAATAAATACTTATTTTGAAGTTGTTTCCATACTATACACCCGACTTGTTATGCATTCCCGGTGGTCCTGGCATTAAAGGATTAAAAAAACAAAGAAAATATTAGAAGCCGCTTCTATACTTGTATAACTAAAAATTAACTTAGGTAAATATACTTCCGAATATCCGATCTCTGGTTATGTGTTTATGTGTATGTTCCATATATATGTACTCATCAAAGACGAACGAAACATCTTTCTCAAGCTTCAGTTATTTTACTTTTGCCATAGGCACAAAGACATAATTATGATAAAAACATAACCCGGTTGATGGCAATAGGCTCGCCCCTATTACATAAGACTTAAACATAACTGGCGAAATGTGGGTGTATTTTGGGTACAGTACGCCTCTGCCTAACCCATCGGGGATTGCGAGCGTGATGTGTTTGTTATGTTACTTGCTCCGACACGAATATTCAAGCAAAAAAAAATCAATCATTGCAATCCTAATCCTAACTAATATTACAAATGCGAAAGTGAGTTTGTTTGTTTGACACGCTTTCACGCTAAAATGGCTGAACGGATTTGGGTGAACTTTGACAGATAGGTCTATAGCCTGGGACCCGGAGAAGGACATAGGCTACATTTTATCCTGGATCGCAGACGAAGTAGAATAATGAGCTAGTAATGAATAATGTTCAAATGCTTTAAACCAAAACCATCATCAAGTTCTGTGAAAGTAGGTTAAGCAGAGAATTTCGCAGTTTATTATCTATCTATACCTATTTATATTTCTAACGATTTGTTTAGCCATGTGGGTGTGGAACTCTTTGTATTCAGTCAGATAGACTGCTGTTTCTAACAGGTAGGCGCCCACGCAACTCGATACATAATCGACTATTCAATCGATATGCTTTGACATTGAAATCGAATGGTGTGTGTTCTGTTAGCGGTTTTCTCTTGATGAGTGGAATTTTAATTGGTAATGTGCATGTTGTGCGTTAATGACGATTAATGGATTGTTCTTCTTGTTCTTTGGTTTATTTTGGTTCACTTTTAAAGTCTGTTTTCCAATCTTCTTAGAGGGTCGAAGGAAATATTTTTCTTTATTTTTCTTCTATTTCTTATTCTTTTGCAAATTCGGAAGCAAGAAATTGGAATCATTCATTTGGATTTCGTTTTTTTTTAATCATGATTTGTTTAATATCCACGATTATCAGTACTGCAGCTTTCTCTCAATTATATTATTAGACAGTTAGATAATTATAACTCGTGAACAATAATAAAATGAATAAACTTCGCGTGAAAGAAAGTTTTGACAATAAGTGCGAGTTAATTTTATCGAGTACTCACATTCTCTTAATTAGACCTTGTCTAAATGATGATCGATTGTCAGCACTCAGAATGAATACTGGTTTCTAATACCCAATAATTAAATTAATTTATACAAATTAGTGATTGTTGTTAGTGATAGGTGTAGACTTAGTTGTGGGTATACATATGACTGAGGAAGGCCAGTTGTGCACAGTTACAGTTACGTAATATTAATTGTTATGTAAATTACTGTAATCCTGTCTCTTGGTAACAGGTTGGGAACGAAACCTGGCCCTGTTGGTCCTTTATTTCTAAAGCCATCATCTGTATGTGTGTCATGTGGAAGTTATGTAGGTCCCATAGCTCTCATAGTTGAAACAGGGTGTTTCGCAAACTAAATTACTAATTTGTATGGCCAGATGTATAAACGTAAAGAGAGCCAAAGGAGTATGTAAGGAGCGTAGCAGGTGGCATTCTGTACTTTCTGTCTACCTCAATGGGAAGAAGACATGATTTTATGTATGTATGTAAAGAACTAATTTAGTCATTAGCACCAAGATGAGTAGTTTCACAACATTTCATAAGCGCTCGACCTGCCAAGAACACATTCACGAAACAGATTGCGAAAATATGTTTTGTCAAACAAAAACGTGTCTCAAAAATGGGACGCATCAAATCGTCAATAGGGGCGAACCTTTTAAAATTTACGGTGACGAAAGGACCAAGTTCGAAGGACCAGAAACCAAAGCATTTTCAACACTAAAGTTGAGAACATAAGAGTTAATGAAACTGAAGATGTGTGCTTGTTAACTGAGATGTTCGTTTTTGTCTTCAAGACACATAATAGTAACATGTAATTAGAATCGCGACCATGTTGTCATTTGACTTGGTAAGCAGTTCAGAAGAATGCGAGCTATACAATTTCTACTGAATTTTTAACAGTACATTTCGTAATGTGTTAGTAACTGTAATAAATGGTGCTGTATCTAGTAATTAGACTATTTATTTTTTAGACAAGACAGTATCAGAATATGCGGGGTATTTTCGTAACACACTAACAGTAGGAATGGCTTTTATTTTGACAGTTCAACAACATTCATTGCGCTATTTAAGTTGTTGAGCAGACAAAGTTTTCGAACATAAGAAGTAATGGATATCAGTATCCTTCAAAATAATTCAGGTTCTGATTGATAGTGTGTTACGCAATTTGGATGCTGGACTACTTTTTTTACTAGACTTGAGAACTTATTCATATAAGAGTTTAGACTAAAATATAATGCATAAAATATTAATATCAAATGTATTTCAAACCGCTTTTTCAACGTTTGTTAGTTATGGCATAAACATATTTGGTCCTATGTCCCGCAATTACTGTTTTTACACCAAACATGGTGACAGCAAATTGGGAGCAGATTTAATTTAATTTACAATTAAGGTAGTATACGTTGTAAAAGTTAATTTTAGTTATATCATTATAATGATAAATAAACGTAATTTGGGTAATTTACTTGCCATTCTGAAAATTATGTAGTTTCAAAGTTGTGTAAGTAATAACTTTGGTACTTATTTAAATAAACCTATCTGAAAATCTGCTTCTTCAAAGCTATTCATTTTCTTCTTTCCAATACAGGGTGGCAGGGACATCGACGCAGAAACTGTAACCATGGATTCAGCACCTGATTCTAGACCCCCATTTTTTTTTTTTTTGGCTGGGAAATCATCAAATGACGTCTCCCGCTCTGGGCGGAGCGGAAGGGCGTGTCAGACTCTTACTGACTAAAACCCACCCGTGTTCCTTCAGTTGCCTGTGCGCCAGGGCCACGGTAACTCTTTCGAACAATCCGCAGCCCCGGCAGGCATCGGTCCTATCGGACCCCGTCAATTTTGCTGACATCTCTTTGAGGCGCGCGTGGAACACGACGCGCCGTCGACCCGGGCCTGGTCCTTACCGGACGACGAGCTGCCCATTGCTCGCCGTCCGCAAGCCCGCGCCTACGGTGGCCGGGAGTCGGCAATCGACTCCCGACGCCCAGGGTGTCTCCTCCTCCTGCGGCGGCTAGGGGCGCGAGGGCGCAGAGATTGCCTCTCCCTTTCGCGCTCCGCCTCCTCCTTCGCGAATTCTAGACCCCCTAGCGTGGAAATGCTTCGTCGGCCATCAAAAAAATATATCTGCAGTTTCATAGAAAACTGCAATACCTACGTGGTCAAAATGTATGGAGCAGCTAATTACTTTTTTAATAACCGACGAAAAAAAATTCAACTTAGGGGGGTTCAGAGTTGCCGGGGTCGCGGATTGTTCGAAAGAGTTAACGTGGCTCTGGCGCACAGGCAATTGAAGGAACACGGGTGGGTTTTAGTCAGTAAGAGTCTGACACGCCCTTCCGCTCCGTCCAGAGCGGGAGAGGTCATTTGATGATGTCCCATCCAAAAAAAAAAAGAAAGGGGTTTCAGAGTCGTGTACTGAATCCATGGTAAAAGGTTGTGCGTCGATGTCACTGCTACCATGTATACTTCAAAGGTCCAAGTTTAAGCTGACTTTATAACCCAAAAATCCATAATAGTTATATTATATTCTACCAAGAAGAAGAAAAGAAGAAGAAGGGTTAGGTAGAGGTGTACCTATAGCCACACCATCACATATATACATATATACCACATTTCGTCAATTATCGGCTATTCTATTGCCATCAACCGGGCACAAATTCGTCATAAATTCCTTACTCAAGTAGGTACTAGGTATTTCAAATTCACATCTCAATCTCTCTTAACCACACGCAGATCAATAACACAGTAAAATAAAGCGAACATCGCATTTTTCTAATAAACAACAATTACGTTGAACGGTTGCGAGTCAACAAACTATCAAGCGATTACATCATGGCGCGTGCTATCCTGATGGAATGCGTTCAGGGCTGACCCTGAATATCCTCACAAGATTTTTATTCAGATTTCAATTTATTTTTTCTAAAGTTTTCATGAATGCTACGTTTTTTGAAGTGGCCCATAATTTACGTCAATTTAAGGTAAATCCCAAAAAAATATTGCTACATATATTTCTGATAAATATAAAAAATATTTGTACTAATTTACGCATCCATTAATGCTTTTGTTGGAAATAGTCGAGAGCTATGAAATATTACATTGAAAACCAGCTATTGGCATGTGCTAAAGAGACATCTTAGCTCCCTTTACATGTTACATTTATTTTTGTACTCATAAAGTTATTTTCAAAATCAGAATTCTCCAGAAACTCAAACAGTGTACAACCCTAAATGTACCGTAGTAATTGCGCCTGCGCGGGGATGCCTTCACGTATGTAAAAAGAAAATAAAAGTGTAAACCCGTTCCACTAAGAGACTCCCGTAATGACTAGCTCTAGCGCGTTAGCGGGACCCTATCGATATCGATAGCGAATATCGATAGGAAAATCGATACTTCAAGTTATGCAAACGATTTTTTTCCGATGAACTTTAAGTGTATTTTTTGTTGGTACAATTACATACTGATCGTAATAATTACTCTATTTTTTTATTTAGGAATGCGGAAATTGAAAAGGTGATCATGTTATTTAAATATTACAAGTTTCTACTTAACCGAACATAGCATCGCGGAGACAGTTCGAACTTGTTTGTATTTTTTTTTTTATTCGGTCTTAGGAGCTTAGGGGAATAGGAGCTTTATCCCCCGAAGGGGACAAAGCAGGGTGACAGATCGGAATAATTCCTTCATTATATGTCATGTCAATATATTAACCAAATTCTTACGTACGTCTGAAATGTTGTAAGAGACCATCACTAATTATTGCTTACGTGATATGTCAAAACTTAAACTTAGAACAAAAACGCACGTGTGTGTCAGTTATGACCGCAATGCAAAGATGTTAAATCCTATATACCAACTAGCTAAGAAGTATTTCTTCATTAGATTTATCCTCAACACAAATATTAATACCCACTGGATTGGTCCTGTCTTCGATATAATCGATTAAGTTTCAAAATTGTCCTTTTGAAAGTAAGCAAACCGCCATAATTTTAATCAATAACAAAATAAAGAAACAAATTATTTCATATTGCTCAATTACATTGTAATTCCCGAATAATAATGTTATTTGATGCTAAATAATAATCATCCCAAATCGATAGGTTCTCGATCGCAACTCTTGTCCCTCAAGCGTTCACCCCTAGATATGGGTCAGCGTGCTGTAAACGGGTCCTGTGACGACTGCAGGTGCTACGTTTTATGATCATCCTTTACGATGCATTATGTCAGACGTTTGCACTGGACGGAGTATTACGTCACATGTTTTTATGGAGTCGTGGGAAAATTATGATGTGTAAGAATGAGAAAGGGCTTTGGAAAGGATCTGCGTGGTTATTTAAGAACTGATAAATTGTGTCTAACTGAAAAAAAAAGCTCACACGTTTTCATTTTCCGTATTTACGATGTTAACCATAATTTGGATGAACATCAAATTCATAAACGTTTGTTTTGTAAACACGGACTAATTGATTGGCATAGCGAACAGTGAAGCGATATATTTAGGCGGGAGGAATATAAGTAAGAATTGATTATTATCTTTAGTTCCATACGAAGACGTTCAACCACTGTGAATCGAGCACGCGACACGATCAACGACTGCCCAGGTATGCCAAAGCGCGTGCGTAGCATTCGATACAACTTAACAGTAATAAATTGTTTAAAAAATATAATAAATGGCAGGCCTGAATAAATCAGTGTCTATCAGTGCTCATTTAGTGGAACTATAAAATTCAGCACTTCGTACAAAACTGACATCACAGGCATAATACAAAATACTGTCTCTGTCAGAATTGAAAAATGATTTAATTTGCGCGCGAAATTGTAACTGTCAACATACTTTTTATACGTGCGTTTAGTTTAAGACGTTAAATATTCAGAAAGCAAAATAATATATTAATATTGTAAGCGTAGGTCAGTTGTAAATTATAATACAGAAGTTACAATATTTATCATGTCGATGTCGAAACGTTCTAGATTTCTGCCGATAGGATTCGATAACATGAAATACACCAGTTCTATCTGTTATACCAAGCGGTTGCGTTGTCGTATCTCAGAATCGCTTGAGATACAACAAACGTATCTCGATCGGATGTCGTAACAGGCATTGCGATACTGATTTAGAGCAACGTAAATCAAGTGTGAAAGTACTGACCCACTGACTGTACGAACTTAAGTCTCGTTTTTTACTTTTACTGATTACGCGGCTTCTTTGTGGTTTGTCGCAAATGTCTTAAATGCGTGAAAAGGATAGTTATATAGGTATGTTATGTAAGTTCCTGTAGCTTAGTAAAAGTCAACAGCCGCGAGGTACTTGGTTATACCAGGGAATGCTTTTACCAGAACCAGACCATTTAAAAAACTGCGTATTCTAAAGAAAGATGAACAATATGAATTTACCTGTCTTAAGTTTGAATTAAATAACAAACGCAAAAATAGATATTTCACAAATAGAATGAACTACAGAAAAAATTACTAGAATAATGAACGTGTTTGAAAACAAATATAAAAACTTCACAAATAAAGCAAGCGAAAGAAAAAATCCAATGAAACAGATGTGAGAGTTGATACAAACGAATTAATAAAACCAGCATCAATAGATAATCCGACTCCAACCAAGACTTAAAAACTTTGGTTTAGAGAAAATCGCATGAAGAAAATTTAAGTACTTTCGACTTTCCAGCAATTGATATTAATGGGTTTAAGAGTTGCTGCGGTCTGTTCAATGAATTTACTGGTATTATACCGTAAAATAAAGAAAGTATTCCCATTACACACATAGTTTAGAAATAATAGGCCATCAATATTGGTCGTTTAAGAGCATTTTCTAATTACAACTCTGTGTATTACCTGCGTACGATACCTCTAAGAGTTTACAAGAGAATGGTATAATAAGATATTTGCGAATATAATAAAAAGAATTTGTCAGGTAACCATTACGAGTAATAGCTACCATTGTAATCCTCGTCTAAAAGTCAATAACTATAATACCTACTATTTGTAAAGTCTTTTTCTCAAAGAGTATTCAATAAGTCAACCGCTAAAGACGTACACAGACAACCTACCATGATAAATTAACGATTATCTTAGAGACACAGTTAAAAATGAATTTTATTGTGAATATAATTTAAAAGACGAACCAAAATCTCAACACCCAAGTAAAACAAACATAGTGGGTATCAAATGAATGGGAGGAACAGACGGAGGCGATCGTTAGACACGCCGTACGAGCCCCAATGTCGAATCCAATGCCACACATTGTTAGCTGTCGGAAGGAAGCAAGCGAACCGACGCTTTGTGTACTGTTAAGAGCCAAGATAAGATGGTAGGCTGTGTGGTTGGAGAAATTAGGTGCTCGTATGTTTTTGTTTGATGTAAATAGGTAACTGGAAAAGGATGGTGGAAATAATGATGAGAGTTTACAAGTAGGTGATGAATTGGACAACTGTGAAGGTTATGAAAATGGAACTTAGGTGCTTGTTTGTTTATTTGAGGTATATATGGATTAGAAAAAGTATGATGGAAACAGTGTTTAGTTTGAGTGTAGGATGAATCAGATGTTATTGCTTGTTATGATGTTGAAGTTTTAGCAAATAACGTAGAAACGACGACAGAAAACGAAGTAAAAATCACCGTTATTGTAAATATGCGAAAAAGGCCACATATTTGAAGTGTGAGAAAAATTTACTCACTTATCGAACACTCACCTTTAAGTCGAAAATACTTCGCACATTATAGACCCATTAATCTCCTTCAATGAATATAAATGCCGAAGATAAACTTAAATAGACTTTGTAACAAGGCTTCTATACCCCTAATGGGATGTCGTTAAATATGAATGAACATGAATGAAGACCTAAAACACATACAAACATGGCAATATAGCTTTTGCTGCACATATTGTTTCATAACACTCTTATGCACAACTTTAATCTTCTATAGAAAGTACAACAATCGTATTATTCGTTTTGATATAATCATAATATTGAGTTACGTGTTTTGATAAATGGTCTTTTATTGTATTGTAAACGGAATTTGTTTCGGTTGAACCAAATTCCAATGAGTTCGGTTTAAATAACTACATAACTTTTATGATATTAACATAATAACTCATAAATATTTCAGCATCTTAAATAATATATCTAGACCGAACCATTTAAATTAGATATAATAGGGGTACCACGTATCAATAAATTTTAATATAATTTTTATTATTTTCATCGAGTAATGCGTTTTAAACTCAAATAAAAAATCCTTGAATCATTATCCCTGCTCATCATGTTATAGAACTAGACGAAGTCTATAATTGTCAATTGTTATCATATTAGTACTTGCTCTATTTGAGAACTCAAACAGTGGTCAACAGCTGTTATTCAATCTTATGATATTACAGTCAGGCCGTCGAAAGAATGCGTTCCTGACACGTGTCAGTGCGACAATTCTAGTAACTAATAAAGATCAAATTCACAAAACACGTATTCTTTTGTATGAAACCTTGTGTCAAGAACGCATTCTCTCGACGACGGCCAGACCATAACTACTGTTAACGTAATCAAGTTTCTAAGATTATAATTATATACCTACAAATATCTTATAGTTGCTTCTCCTTGTTTCAGCCTAGTCCCGTTTGAGACGGCAGTGGGTGGCGAGATGGTGTCTCGACGTCGAATACTTTCGCGGTCCCGCGACGATCTGACGCAGGCGTTCGCAGCTCCCGTAGAGGAAGAGGAGGATGTGTGGTATCAAAAGGATAAACTTTATAAGGTAAGTCAACGTAAATGTAGCCGTTGATGGCATAGTGGGTAATATTAACCATAGGTAACAAACAAATAGTGTAACCATTATCTATGGTTAGTGTTGCTAAGCGAATAAAAAGTATTTGGTTCCTAATATTAAACCTTGGAGAACTCCATAGAGTAAATCGGCTTTTGAATCCCGCTAACCGAATCTGTTTGTAAATATTATTTGAAATGATTAATTTTAAGATAGTCATGCAGTTTTATAACCTTAGTAATTAATTGCAGATAGCTTTCTTTGGTTATTTCAATATTGATTCAACATTTATTTACTTACTTGAAAGTTACTTTGATAGCGATAGTGTTAGCATGCATAGCACCATTCTAAAGATGTTATAAACGTGAAGTTACGCCGGCTTTTGAAATGTTATGCCTGTCTGTTTCCTAACTGTTTCGATGTGAATTTGAATAATAAAGTGATAGATTGACTATTGCAAGACCAAAACTAACCTAAACTAAAGAAGACAGCCGACATAACCGGAATCGCATAAAAATAAGGATATAAATATATTGATGTGAAGCAAATATTTATTAACTTTTTATATCTTCTAAATTTATTTTGCGTACCACATTTCTGAAAATTGATTACTTGGTACAAACCTACAAAATTCTGTAGGAAACAATAGTTTGTCTTAGGTTTCCTAAAAGCGCAACCTCCACTTTGTAGGCACCGAACCGTTTCCTGCCATTGTATCAAAGACTAATGAGTAGGCAATCAAATCATAATAGGCGAACGATACCCAAATTGGTATTTAAACTTTCTATGCATCAATCACGAGGCCGTCGAGCCGATGTAAGTAATGTTCACGGCTTAGTTCACACAGTTACTGCTATAATAGCAGCGAATGACAGATCATAGGAGAAACCATTATGACAATTTGTCAAAGTGAAATCTTTGACTTTCCACAAATTAGGACCTATACGTGTATCCACTTATGGCGCCGCAAGTGATATTACTTGAGATTGTTTTATAAAGTTTGATGTTTAACAGCATTTACCTATCGGCTTATAACTTGTATGTGCAGGATTTTATTTAAGAACTCTCCATTTTGATAGTCGAGGAATTTGTTCATTCGTCTATAGTTAACAATTGTGGTAAGCGATCTCCGTGAAAGTACCTAAATTCCGTAATATCATTTTGTCTTACACAATCAGTGCCTACAAATTGAAATTAATTAACTCAATTTGCAACTTAAACACTACTGTCTCCCATAGTTGTTCCGCATGCATATTACGTTTTCCTTTCCTTTGTCTTTGGTTACGTTTTTGTAACCGCTTCCGACTGCTTACAGTTATTAAGGACGTGAGAACACGCCGTACTATATACTGACTGACACTTACCACGTTTCATTTAGCTTCAACATCACAAACGATAGCATCGCTTTTACTATATCCATCGACATCTGTGAACAGATAACATTCACGCATGCACTAAATTCAGCAGCATTGTATTGTAATGTCTTTGATTGTCAATTGACGTAACAGCCACACAATAGTGTCTCGATTGACTCTCACAATGCTGTTTGTTCGATGTTTCCTCCATTTATAGTTTTTGTAAAAGCTTTCGCGGATATAATATCTGCGGTTGACAGTGAAAGCCTTGGAGCACGAATACCACATTCAATCAAAACATTGTTATTGATAGATTTTTCTATTGATTCCTGTGGTTGTGGCTGAAAGTGTATTTTGATTTTCCCTTTTTTCTTTTCAGTCTCTATTGTTTCTTTCTCATCCCTTACATTAATACCATCTGTTTGATTACTATCTGTATGCAAGATCTGTGGAACAAATCAACAATAGTTATCTTCAGACTCTGTGATTTTATCGCAGAATTCCGTTGTTTCTGCTGTTACGCCATGGATAATTAATTATGTAATCCTAAATGGAAACAAACCGCAGACTATCGTAAGGTTTAGGTTTACTCTTAATTTCTTACTTAAATCTTCTTGAAACATTAATGAAGATGCCAGATTCATTTCTGCATTTCGTAAAACGAAGTAGGTACTAAAAATGAATCGACCAGAATTGCAGGTTTTCAAGTTATGGTTAACATTTCTCAAGAAACTTCACTTCACTTGCCATTTAGTTAATGCCAAAGTATTTGCAAAACAAACATTACTCAAAGAGAGTCATTTTGCAATGTTCGCTTGTCTGTCAGTCGTTGTACGGTCAACTCTGACCCATTGAACGCGATCGTGACCGATGACTAACAAATAACAATGAACAAGTTACGGCATCGTAAATTGGCCGGAAAACATCTGGTCGCGTACACTTTTGACCTTATAGCTATGCAATGTCAAATTGCAAGTGACATATTGAAGTTTGCTGCCATTACTTTAACGACGAGTGTTGGAAACAAAGAAGGACACCCAAGTATGTGGCACTCAAATCAAATGAAGCAAGACAGTTTTTTATGGAATATAGTCTTTAACATAACTTACATTAAGAAATTTATCAATCGCTTAAGATAAGAAATTGCAAAACTTCATTTTTAATTTCTCAACATCAGAATTATGTTCATGGTGTCAACTTTAAGTACCCGTTCTTTGGGATTCAAAAAATAATTAATTGCTGCCTTAACATCCCATGAAGAATGCCGCCATGCTTTAAGATTTCAAGTGTGAATAATTATATCAACCTCAGTAGGTACTGCCGGATATATGAGAGGGCATTGATCTGACATGACAGTGAGAGGGCCAAATTGACCTTAACTGGTTCAGTTCAGCAAAATACCTTGATTGAAGTTTTACGGTTCATTAAAATTTTTGCTTTGTTGTATAAAATTCAATCTTGTAATGATGATGCAGATTGTCAAGTATTTCTTTATTCAAAGCGTTTCGATACCATTTTTTTTTTCTTTTACCTTTCATTCAACGCCATAAAGATAATTAAAACTGTATGTAGTTATTGGCACATTATATTATCTTTTCTTAGAATATTGTCCTTGCAAGCTTTGAAATCAACAGAATCTAATAAATTAGGTATCCTTTTAGTAGCAGATCTAACCTTACCCTTTTTAATCTCCAAAATGTTATCATCCGCCATCATTGGACAGCCTGGCGTACGATATGCATTACTCTAACATTTTGCAAATGCATTACAATATAGTCACGAGTCTTACCTGACTCTTTTGCTTTTAATATCAAGGCTTCAAAAACCGTACCGAAATTAAGAAACGAATGCAACTCTAAAGTAGTTCAAGGTCACTACAAATTCTACTTTGAGCGATTCTTTCACAGAAATGTAAAAATAACCGTTATGATTTCGAAGTTGGAATTATTCCATTCAACTTGTAAACTTGGTTTGGTCTTGTCATGTCAGCTTTATTGCTAGGATTTTGAATTTATCTGTTGTTTTGTTCTTTTGTGTTCATTCCGTGAGCTTATTATTAATCTTCGCTACTAGTGTTAGCTTATAAATATTTTTCGTGATTACATATGATATTGCTTAATCACTGTCTTTAGTTTTTTTTTTGTTTTAATTTAAGTTGACTTTGGTATTGTGCATTTGGGCTCTTTACCTGCATCGATGGTGCGTCTAGGTCTTTAATGATAATTTATTTCTCCACAGTTCTTCTCATAGTTTTAGGTTTTTCAAACATTCGTGTCATAACGCTTTACAAGAAGGCTCTAATCAGTCGCCGATTGTGCGTGCAATTATACAACAGTGTCCTTATTACAGCCTACAGCGGCCTGCGTTCGTGCAATGTCGCAAGACCTGACACCTGTTATTGGCCAACCCAGCTGTCTGTCTAGTAGTGATTTTACGACAAAAATTATCAACTGTATATTAATATTCGATAGATACGTCGCGCGTTTGATGTATTGCACAAGTTTTGTAGAAATATTTTTGGTGTTGAATTTTTATTCGTGATTTAAAACTTGCGGTTTGCTGTATTCAGTCTATGTTTTATATTTATTGGTAGAATGTTGATCAACTCGTAGATTGATTTTTATAATTTGACCATGGAGTTTCTTACCCGTTTTTCCATAGAGATCTACGTTTTGGAACGGGCGACTAGCTTCAACTTTCTGACTGACCGAGTCCTTAACAATTTAAAGGTGCCTGTAAATGCTTTATTTGAAATAAATGCTTTGACGTTAAGTAATCCAAATATTTTATTAACACATTGTATAATAAATTTATCCAAAGTAATTTCTTGTTTAACACAGCGGTACATACTACTATTCAAAATAAAATTCTAGAACAATTTTCTGAGAATTTCCTATTCATGTTACATTTTACATAACCATCATTTCCCCCATCATCATTCTGTGATAGTAAATTGTTTTAGACACTTTAATTGTGCTGAGATCACGATCCGCGTGACGTTCAACAATCTTACGAACACGACACACTTCATACGTATGTAACGAAAGTGAAATCGTGTATTTAGAAGGAATATCAACAAAGACATGAGCGGTTTCTTCTTTTTCTGCATTTTGTCTTGGTCCAATTTCTTTTGTAATAACTATGTGCATTTGAGTTAAAACCTTTTCAGAATTGCTTGCGTTACTGTGTTCTGTGTAAGTAGTTATTCTGTTACGGCTTATTTTTCGTGTATTCCTTAGTTTGTACCAAAGACATCAAGTATAACAGGTACAATTGCTATTGCACTTTTAGCAGAGTTAGTTAGTGGTAATGCCATATCAGCAAATGTAATAACTGTTTTATTAATTCTATTTGTTCATCTTCTGATGTTAATTTCGCGTGCAAGAAAGTCTTACATGCCAATTTCATAACAGTAACGTTATCGAACGATTATAACAATAACTATGATACGTAACATTTGTTTAGCCTCATACACATCAATAGATCTTCGTTAATTAAAGATTACTTTCGCAATCGATTCCATATATGAAACACAATCAACATTTCTATCAACTTCATTACACAGTGACAAGTATTGCAAAATTCAGAAAATGCTGGCAAATCAAATGACATGTATTACCTTAATTCAAAAGAACTTTTGCTAGTCTCCGGAATTTTGACGGATAATAAGACGAGTGGTGGCATGCATGTCATGGGTCAATATTTGACATTTGAAAGAGAAATGACGTAACTTTTCTGGTCTTTGGTCTCTGCCAGCCAGTCTTACGAAAGTTTACAGTTGTCACTTGAATGCTTGATATTTAGTTGCGTGCAATATAATTGCACGTTAGAAAAGGTCGCTGTGGTAGTAATTGGAGATTAGATTGTCGTGCGTTGAGAATAATGATGTAGGTATCTTGCTCCATGCTAGGTCTTGCACAGGTTGATAGATTTACATCGTTACTGCAACACCTACGTCAGTTATTTACATTACATTTTATATCAACAAGAGTGTTGCAAGGTATTCAGATAAGATCTAAATTGATTTGACTTATTGAAAGTTGAATAAATGAAGTTTTAATCTGATGATAATCTAGGGGAAAAAAAACTGAAGTTTTAATAGTTGTCTTCATGTCTAAATTCGTTAATCAAGATTTTAATTTAGCCAACAACACATCTTGTTCAAATGAATAAGACAATGTAATTAACATGCCTAAATAAAGGAAACCCCAAAAACAAAAGACTACTTAAAAAGGTAGAGTCCCCGATGCCCTTTTGACGTGGGAACAGCCGGTATTCGGCTTGTCCTTGAAAATAAAGACTCGAAGGCACCCCACATCCGGCAGGCCAATATTATTTATAAATTAAGGATCAGGTAGCTTCAAAAAGTAGGCAAGGTGCATGTTTAACCCAAAGTTGTATGGAACAACAATGTAAAACGCATTTCAATTGTATTTTTTACAGACAAAGAACTTATCCTATTTTCTTTTGGTAAGATTATAATTATATCAACATTATTGCATTGCAAAGCAAACTAGAATTTAAATTCATTATACTTGTATTGCAAGAATCGATTCTTATTTTTAAACCCTTCGCAAAACATCGACCCACAGAATGACAAGCATTTTTTAAGATCAAATCCTTAAGACATCAAAGTTCTTTCATTCTTCGAACTGTCTGCTTATTTACAATAATGTCATGATTTATTTCTATACGCATTGTATCAAATAAGCTGAGTAAGGCCGATATAGAAATAAGAACATGAATAATGATGTAATCATCAAAATACGTGGCCCTAACAATAAGTAAATTTCGCGTAACTTGTGCCAATCCTTAGTAAGTTCCATTTATGGGCTTAATTGTAGCTAAACGTACACACCTTCAGCAATAAAATGCTACTCCTGTTGTAATTCTTCACGCCCACTTTCATTTGCTCTAACATCGTGACTCGATTTCGGACATGACCCTGCAAATCGTACTTAATCTCCGAGACTAAAACAAACAACCTAATTACAACGTTACTCATACTCAGTATAATTACCAAATGTTTGATTAACATCAATCTCACGAAAATCTGTATATAGTGCAAACAACGCACCATTCCAGCCAATTGACATTTCGCTAACTCCGACCTCTGTGCAAAGTTCAACCTTCATTTCGATTTTAGTGTCGAGATATTGGTAATTACGTTCCATTTTATACCGAATTCGTGGAATACAATGTGAACGATCCGATCTTCGACTGCTAAATCGAATATTAGGTCGTTTACGTTTCGCTTAACAGTTTGTTGATTTTCAAATCGAGGTTCTCGAATTGCATGATGTGCTGTAATTATATCCTTACGTCCTTCCCTTTCCCTTATTAAGTTAACTGGACGACCTCCAAACTTTTCGTCAGCAGCTATTTCATTTTAGTTCATTTTTGCAACTTTAATATATGTATTGACAACTTTTTGCTTTAAGCATATGTGCTCTACAATCAAGTTTTTCAAGCGCTATTGAGACTTGTATTGTAAACAGCTTACCAGTTAACTATAAAGATATTATTATGTCTTGAACTCTCGATATCTCTATCCATATCTTTGTTATTATAAACATAGCTTGTCTTTTCAATCTCGTTATTAATAGCTTTCCTCCAAGTGATGACACAGTAGCTGAATTTGTCTAGTATAGTATACGCTACTACTACCAAATTTTCCACAACACATATTAACAATTCATTATAATTTTTTACGTCATCATTATCACGGTTAGCCAGCATTCCATTGCCTACGCCGATTCCAGTTTCACTTTTTAGCGTCTGTTCAGTGAAAGTAGTTGATTCGAACTCCCAACTCTTCCTTTCGTATGACTCGTGCTGTATCATAAAATTATAAAATCAATCAAAAATATTTCCTGTATCATATCGTTTTTATTATGGTTATTTAATGGTTTAATTGTTTACATGAAATTGATTGCGACATTAATTGGGTCTCATTTTCGATTAACGATGTTAACTTGTTTCCGATTGACATTATCACGTGCCTCTTAATCTACTTTACTTAAAGATTGATACTATTCACGCGTCCGTAGTTTCCGGAACCAATAAAGCTTAAAGCAATATTCGAATCTGCAACGCTCAAAAGATTGCATATCATCAGACAAAAATAACAATGTTTCCAATACTTTGTAAAATGTCAGTATCGGTTTATTTATCATGATCATATTCGTAGTACACTGTATACCTATGTACGCGTAATTCATCATAGCAAGCATTATCAGTCATGACTTCATCTATTAACCATTAAAAATGCTACTTTTCTATACATCTTTATCATTGATCTTTTACTGCATATTTGTATCGTCCTTGCATATCAAAGTGTAAATAGTTATACCCATACCTGGTTTCAAGTCGAGGCGAACGGGTGAGCAGGAAGAGAACAACTTTCGTTTTCACGCACCTGTCTTGTTTTGCAGCTTTTATATGCAGTTTTTATCTCAATTGATAGTCAACTTAGTTTGTAATAAGATAAAGTTGGTTTTTCATAGATTGGAAGTATCGGTGGAATGATGGTCAGTGATCTCTTGAGATTCATGTTCTTTTTTCGTTTTATGGGTGTTCCTTATGGTTTTTATAGGTCGGGATTGGGGTTTATGCATACTTTCTATAGGATACCTTGATACCTTGTAATTTTCACTGTGATCTGCCAGTGCATTTTCATCAAAATTGTTGCCATAAATTTTTTGTTATTCTTTTTTATAGCTATTTAAATTCGGTTCTTTACCTTTACATGGGACTTCAATTGGTGTTAATGCAATTTGGTTTGGTCGTGCTTAAATAGGTACATATGACAACAGTAAGTGGCATCCCACGAGTACTGTTTCATTCCGACCTTCACATTTATTTACCTTATTCTACCTTGCCAAATGTTATTTCTAATTTGGCTAAAGTATAATATATTCAAATTATATGGTTAGCAACGCCTAAATTTTTACGTAATGGTGCTCATAGACTTTCGCTCACGACTGCGCGTGTTTGTAATGTGTGTAGAGATTCTCACACGACGATGTTTATTGTTGGAAGATGTTTAAGATAATTTACAGTAGTGGCGCTATCTTTGAAACTTGTTATATCATTTGGTAATGTTAATGTTTCTTCATAGGCTTTAGAAGATATGGTGCTAGATACTTTGTGGTCGGTTAATGTATTATCAACTGTTATATATCTGTGTTATATATATTATAACTTGTTATATATCTGTGTTATATATATTATAACTTGTTATATATCTTTCTTTACATATATTATATTTTGGATTATGACTACAGGTTGTGAACTATTGCTTATTTCCGTTCCATATATGCTCCATTCTCGATCTAATTTAGATCATTATTTGTTCACCTTCTATCTTTTTTCTAACACCTTACGACAGGTATGACAATTAAAACACTAAAGGTACTGATTAGCTCTATTTGATCATACAACCATACAAGGAACCTTTACCACATTTTTTATATCACTAACGCACTTGCAAAGTACCGGAAATAGACACTCCCAAACAAGTTCTGTCAGTCATCTGACACGTAGATTGTTAGGTACAGCTGGTTTGGCATCTGGCAATTAATCAACTATTGTGTAATTTTTACAAGACAGAAACACTTGTTCTTAAGCCTTTTGGAGATAATGGGCAAGCCGTTCTTGGACCACACAGAGGTAGGCAATTATGCAAGAACGCAATTAAATAATTTGAAAATGTGAATGGTTAGTGGTTGAAGTGATTTTTTTTTCTAAGGTCAATAGGATGAAAGATACAAAAATAGTTGATTAGAAGAGCATACAAATTACTGCAACAACTTTTCAAAGTAAGACTTAAGGCTCATAACCATGCCTATGAAAACTTCATGAAAATTGTTCTATTAGAGTCGCGTCGCCTTGTTACGTCGCGGCTGTCTGCGGCAGCCTTTATGGAGAATGTCCTAGCTAGAGATACTCGATATCTATTACCTACTTCGGAAGTTATCAAAATAAACGACGTGTCATGCTTACAATAATTAAATTACGTAGACAATATTACTTAACAGTTATTTATTAAAACTTACGTCATTATGATCATCCTCATCATTGGTCTCCTAATCATTAATCATAAACAACCTCATGACACTATTGACTCATTTATTAAAGTTCAAGTGTCTTTTATTGAAAAAGCGAGTAACCCTTCAAACTCAATAGCTCTAATGACTTCGACATAAGGTCCAAAATTCATGAGCAATTGAAGGTTTTTTGAAAAGGTACAGTTGGTGTTAGTGTACGAACACCTGTTAAAGTATAAAGTCATGAATGGTCTTATGTCATCAATCTTAAAATGAGTGATGACGAAACATTACCCCAATTCATTGAGCACGACAGTTATGGTATTATACACGATAACTGTTAACGCTAAAAGTCTGCGGCTTTACTCCGTGTTCAGAAGCAACAATAAGTAATTTTGTACTAGCTTGCCGGGACTAAGTAACAGAATCCTTTCCATGATTTTTTTATAGGTAATGGGCAAATGGATTTTGCCAATAGACAACACCAAATAGATACAAAAGCAAGTGCTATAGATCAAAACATTGCATGAACATCTTACTTAAATTAAAATGACTGCTCCTCTTGAAGATGCAATTACTTATGTAAGTAAGTATGAAATTGGATCACTTTATTATTGACCAATCTAATATTATATGTATGGCAATTTAGTTTTAAACAATTGAATGAATTATTACGTAACCTGCCAAGTGCGTGGCGGCCATTAAATGCAACATCTCACTAAGCACAATTTTTATTTCATTTTGTTAACACTTTTCACGATGTAATAGGATGTTAGATTGCTGATCTCTAATTCTTATGTTCTCATTTTTATTTCCTTTTGAGTAAATTCTCACTTTAAGAGTCACGGAACTGTAATGAAATTTTATTTAAAAAGATTAGATATCTGTGTTACGATCAGAGTTTTTCTCAGTTGTAGAATTCTTAGATTGTATCGAGACATTAAGTGGCAGTCGTAATGAAAGTGATTGTGTTTATCAGTCTAGATTTAGGTGGATTTTGTAGCTGTTATGTCAGTCTTTAGATGACTCATTTAAACGACTTAGAACCCAGGTAACCACTTAAGAATTTGTTAAATATTTGGCATGCTGACTATAATATAATACCTTCAAAACTTAAGATTGTACCGTGACTTGGCTTTAGACATATCTCATAAACAAATTAGCCAATACCCAAATTGCTGTATCCTGCATTTATAACTAAACCAAAACTCGTATAACGTTCACTTTCAATGAAATAACCACTCAATCGAAGAATTTATTACATTTGCCGATTCGTGACTCGACGCCGTCAGAGGTCAGAGCACGCCATTATATTATTGCTTTACGTACGGTCTATTAAATCAAATTCAGATTAAAATGAGATTATACAGATTTATATCTATCGTTTGTTTTGATTTTGTTCATAAACTTTGAAATGTGTGTTGAGTTTGAATTACTCTTGTGACCTAATACGGTAACTAGATCATTTCGATTAATACCTACATAGTTTTGACTTCTAAGGTCACCAATGATATAATCATTGTATCTTTCTAGATCTATGCAAAAATGTTAAGTATAAGGTCAATATTAAATGTTCTAATTTAGGACTGACCAGCAGCGTCAATCACTATTCAGACATTAAAAAGGAAATATAAAAGAAAATCGAGACTTCGCACAACAGTAATGTTCAATAAGTCAAACAAATTCACATTGATCACCCCAACACAATATAAAATATAATTTTAATATTTAAAGATCCTAAACCGCAAATGCTAAGCAAACCTTCAATAAAATTTATTTGACAATAATCCGCCATACAAATTCCCTTCATCGACACTATCATAAAATTAACTCTGAAGCCTACGTTTTCTTAGAAAAGCTCAACAACTTAACGCTGCCGTTCACTATGATAAACGGTTTGCATTCTATCAAAGGTCGACAAGAGATGACCAAGGCTGCTCCACATAGCTGCAGGTTGGCAGAATAAATCAGCTCTATGCAATTAAGCAGACGACATGTTAGTTGATGTTTTATTCATTTCGTCTAAGATTAAGTCTTTAGCAGTACTGGTTAAAGTTGGTGCAACTTCGCTGATAAATGATGTAATTCAGAATATGGCAACAATGTAGCTAAAAGCTCCTTTATTCATGACTATGATTTATTTTTACAAGCTATTATGACCAAAAATGCCCATTAAAAGATCAATAGGCATACCTGCTGTGCAATATTTTGCTACCCAAATCTTACCAAAGGTAACCACCACCACAGGTGAACCATATATTAAACTTTCTGCATACTAAAAATTGTCGAATACAAAAGTACTTAGAATTTCAGACTACCAAAATAACCAAAAAGAAAGGAACGAGAATACAACCTTGGGACGAACCCTTTTATCTTAAATAAGTTAACGTTAATTAACAATCCGAAAATCCACTCCCAAAAAGGGTTAATGGTTCACAACACGATCAAAACGAAAATACAGAAATTGAATTTAACTTCAAAATATAAATAAAAAAAGATACACATTTCAAAGATACGCATGTCGGATCAAAAGTGAGATTTATCATCGAAATTATTAATAAAATGAAATCTTTTAACATTACTGATAAAAAGAGCTTTATTGCAAGTAAGAAATATGCTTTATATATGCAATTTTTTACCGGGCTGTTAGAAAACATGACAACAAAAGCGAAACTTCGGAAATTATTATGACAACTGAATACATACAAATGTGAGACTTGAAGAATAAATTGCCATATACAATAAATATATCACTTAGGCAATTTCCAAATTAACTTTATGTGTTTTTATGTATTTGCATGAATAATGATTATTGAATTTGTTAAAGTAATCATTATTTTTGAGTGTTAAAATATATTTTCATTTGAAATGTTTCTGAATCAATATTAAAACCTGTATCAGTATTAAGATTATTGTTTTAAAATCACTATTTGGTTTGTGTCTATCGTCATCACTTACTTCGAACATTATGTTCAACAAAACAATTTTTATTATTATCAGCAACTATTTCAACTTTAAAAGTTCAATTGTCACTATTAGTAGCAGTATAACCAAGAATGCAGGAAACATGACCCTGCAAGGCCGCTGTACTGTTACTTGCGTATGAAGTCTAATGACCGGTGCAACGCAATTGTGAATTTTTATTGTAAGGATTCAAGGATTATATTTGAATGGGAAATTGTGTATTTGAAAGTGCAACATAGAAGTATCTGATATTTATAATGTGGCTTTGTGTAGCTTTAGGTAAAAACCAGTGAGAGCTTAGTTAGTACTGTTTTATTGTAAAGACTTGACTATAATAAACCTCGAAGTTTCGAAAACCTTCACTAGTTTTTCATCATCATTAGCATTCTATTCAAAAGACATCGACGGCTAGACGAATGCTTCCCCCAAAATTCGCCATAACGACCGCTCCTGCACTGGTTTTAGTTTTACCTTAATTAATGGTATTTGTAACTACGTTAACACCTTTACCACATCCTCCAATAATTATATTATTTATTCCAAAGCTAGGGCAAGGAATGCCACTTCTAAACCACAGTGTGAGGAATGTATACTTTTACAATACTTTGCTTTCAACCTCCACAAGGTGGTAATGTATCGCAATTTAAGATTGTTCGTATATGGTCCAATGCACACATTTTATGCAACTTAGTATTACAGTTATGTGATATACATTACTCAATAATTCGTGATAAGACTGGTCGAGGAGTTATTTTCATCATCATTTAAATCAAACCTCAAAGTGAAAACGATACGGTAGCATTGAGAGTCAATAAGGCTTTACTTCAAAAGGAATATACTAATTTCTAAATAAATTGTTTTATATCTTTGTGATTATAATTCAGCTTTAAAGGTTTCAGTAAGAATAAATATTCTCTTAACGCAGGCAATGTCTTCAGAGACATTTTAAGCTGTATCCAACACTGCATAAAATAAAGTTTATACTGAGCCATAATTTTTTGGCACCTAACTCTGCTTTTCGAGTCGCTTTTTGGCATCTCGGGATGAATATTAAAGTCTTTTCTCAGCAGGATGCTGTTTCTAATCTCGTCAATGACCTAACCTTTTTTAAATTAAGAACTTTTTGGACATTGCCTAAATTTTTCTTTTAGGTTAGCTTTGTTATCTCGCCTCAATATCGTTGCAATTTTGGTTCTTCTTTTTCTAACAGTTTTTTGGTCGTAGATTAATGAATCTTTTTCTGTGCAGTTCTTTAAAAAATGGGTATGTTTTTGTGCATAGTGCACAAAAAGATACCCACTTTTTAAGAAACTATTTTTGTTACCATTTTATTTTTTATTGCCTACTATGTCTAAATACTAAATCTTACTGTACCTACCGATGAGAATTTTATGCCGGTCGAAGTATCATAGTCCCATCCATGCATGATCAATATAAAAACAATGGCCCTATGACATCCTAATTTTAACATTAAGTTGCTA
Source organism: Dryobotodes eremita (assembly GCA_917490735.1). Lineage (NCBI taxonomy): Eukaryota > Metazoa > Arthropoda > Insecta > Lepidoptera > Noctuidae > Dryobotodes > Dryobotodes eremita. The sequence continues at coordinate 19,673,556 of OU823243.1, read as the reverse complement.
AAAAGCATTTAGCCGTACTCTAATTAAGTGAGATTTATTGCACATAATTCTTTGTACCTTTTAGCAATTTATTTTAGCTGAAAGAGTGTTCTGGTAGACAATAAAAAGTTTTAGAGGTCATCGTCCCGAAATTTAAGGAAAAAGCAAGTCTCAGGTAGAAACCGCAAGTTTTAGTGCTTAAATGAAAATAATCTTGAAATTTATTTAGAAATGTTCCCGAATGATATCATCGTCCTTTTGATAAAACTGTCTTTTATTGGTTTGAAACCAATGGTTATTCACCTGCCCCTTTAATATGTAAGAATGAATGATACCTAACATAAAATGCACGGAATTGTATGAATGAAAGTGAATCAATCAAAAGGTAGATGTTATACCCAACGCTTTATTCATATCCTGGAAGAGGACCATCAGTAAGGTTTATCAATGGTCAATCAGTTTAGCAATTATCAGTAAGCTTAAAAATGTAAAATACTTAAAACATTTTGCCTTGTTAAAAATAGAAAGATTCTATAGTTTGCTGAGAATTTTATCAGATTCTGGCCATTTGATTGAGATGAATTAATAATCACAATTATCTCAGACTCATTGTATTAATGCCACTTAAGATGTAAATAATGATGTTCACAGACGTTAAATAAAACCTATTAATTACATAAATAGTGTTTTGCTCAACTAAGCAAGTGAAGCACGCTAAACGTTGGCATGCGATCTCGTAACTGTTACGAAATGTACATCGTGATCACAAAAAGTAGATACTGTGTAGTTTATAACTAGGAGAGAACTTACTAAAAAGGAGATCTCACTTTCATGATTAATCAGCAAGTAAAAATCGTCGTACCGATGATTCCCTTTTATTAATTTTATATAAGCTTCGACCAGAATTTGGCCAATTCGACAGCGTTAGCGTTGGCATCGCAAAGGTCTTCCATAATGCCGTTGTTTTTGCATCAAGGGCATGACAAGAAGTGAGGCATCGTTTGTGATGTAGCTCCACAGTCGCATTGTGGCTCGTCGGAGTACCCCCATCTGACTAAGTTGTACCTGCAGTCACCCACCTGGCTTCTTAGTCGGTTAAGATATTTCCAGGTGGGCCATAGTTGTTGGTGGCCTGCTGAAAGATTTTCTACCGGCTCAAAATACTCAACTGGAGGGAGATGTTTAAGCAGCCATAGTTTTCATCGTGCCGCAATAGAGCTGCCGTCATTTAGTGGGATGGTCGACTTGAGGAAACTTGGTTGCACTAATCCATATTGACCATTTGGTCGTTTGTCTAAATAAAGATAAATTGACTGCCCAGCTTCATCCTTGAAAAAAACTGCGACAACAATACAATTGGAAAAAGCTAAAAAACTTTCAAAGAAAAACATCACCAACAAATTGATTGTGATCAATGTAACATAGGTACTATATTCATTAATGCAAAACTAGATGACGATTTAAATAACCAATTGCCATAAACATCAAAAATATTAGATGCTCTTATTCTCAAACAAGTTCATAAGGATATAACATGACATAAATATGACGTTAAGCAAGTAACAAATGCAGTAGTAACATAAATAGTTTAAGGCGATCGAGGTGTGGCCAACCTTGCATAGTCGACACCGTTGTTCGCACCTTACCATATTTAAAATGTTAAATCAAGTGTAAAGGCTAATATAAACGTTGAGTTTATTGGCTCGCATACTTTATAGATTTCTTAGAATGGAGTAGATGACGTAGTTGCAAGACATAAAATTAACAGCAATGTGATATGAAATGTTTCGGAGATCAATACTTTCCAACATTTATTGTCAATGATGACTGCAATTATTCTGTTAATGTCCACCGCAGGGCAAAGGCCTCTTCTGATACATAAAAGAAACGAGCATAGTCACCACACTTGCTCCCTGCGTATTTGTGACAGATTAACAATTTGTTTTTCTTCAGCAGCTTTTATCTAATCAATGTTATTTAAACAATAATTTTCATTCAGACAACACATCAATCAATTAAATAAAACAGCAACTAATATTGTCATTATCCTGTCATAACTTTTGAAGCTCACCATTACTTTCAATATAACATTTAGTGATCATTGTAGTTCCACAAATGTCAACGTCACGCCATCTAGTGAGCGTTGCTAAAACTTTACAAACCTGCAACAATATGCTATCCTGGGCTATAAATCAGTCGAATGATTAAGCATGACTGACTGTCCATTTGCGAATAAATACAAAATGGCACTAACGAAGGCTATTCAGAGCAAATAACGAACTGAATATGACAATATGAAGCTAGATTATGAGACGGATGACGCCACGAATTGTACATTACAGTACACATTGTAGAAGCATTTATTGTCTAGGGATTTGAATATAGTATCGATAATGCGAAGGGGGATGGGATTTGACGGAAACTTTCGTATCTACCAATAAACAGTTTAAAAAGTCTAAGAAAAAAAAGTTTTATTTTTTCTTTCATTATTCAATGAAAGAAAACCTCAAACTAATTGAATAACTTTGGGGACAATCATTTAAACCGAGCGTTTTGGTAATTTTTTTCCACGATGGATTGATTTCTTTTTATATCTGGCTTTTGGATTTTTCTTTTCTTTTTTATTCGCTATAAATAGTTTTATTCCAATGTTAGAAAGTTTATCGATACAAACAGCTAATGAGTTTAATATCGATATATCTGATTCGTTACCATATCCCTTTATGGCAAAGCATTGCAGATACACTATGATTGATACTGATTAGGATTTGATGAAAAGATACGGTAATGAAGAGAAAGCTAGTAGTGATTGCGAATTTGATTTAGTACGCTGAATAAGTCGTTAGAGTGAGGCATTATTATATGAAGACGTCCAGTAATTGGATCATTTGGCTGATGACTTTGGATGGTTTTGAATTGGTGAATAGCAAAGCTGGACTACACAAAGGTACCTATGTAAGGAGTTAATTTAGCTTTCTTTTTTATATTGTCTGGTTTGTTAGATTCTTTAGATACTGATGCTTTCTCATTAGGGCTTTTCGTTAATATATTGAATTCAAAAGGGTCTACTCCTAAGGCCTAGAGCCTAGGGTAGGAGTCTTCCGTGATATTTTTTTATCACATTTTTTCCAAACAACTTAACATCATGCCTGTTTTTTCCTAAGGGTTATGCAGAAGTATAGGTGTTTGTTTTGACTATAAGATCTTATATTAAAACAAAATGCTTAATCAAAAACTGTTCCTCAAGAATAAAATAATTACAAATTGCAAACAATTCTTCAATTAAAATCGAAAGTAAACACTAATACTGCTGTTATAATAAAACAGTTAAAATTGCTATAATCATCGCAGCCATATGAAATCGAAAGTTATCCGACTCGGTTCTAATGGTTTGCGGAAATTAAAAAAGTTTATCCATGATAGTCATTATTATACAAGAAAACAATCGTAAATACGGATATAGCCGTAGTTTATTCGATATTTGTGAATAGGGTTGTCGGTTAATGGAAAGAAATACATTTTGCCAAATCTCGTATTTAAAAACGTTCAAAATACAGTCGTAATCTCATCTCAGCGAAAAGCAATATCATTAATGTAGGTAAATTAAGAAGAAAAAAAAGAGAAAGAAGAAAAGAGTAAAGAAGAAGAAGCTGAAGAAAGAAAAAAAGAAAGAAGAGAAGAGTATTCTATTATATTCTAAATTACAGATATTTTTGACAGATTGAGATTAGAATGCGAACTTTCTTTAAAATACTGGAACTGTTTGGTTGAGCGGTTAAATTCTTGTTATTACTAACTACACTATACAAACTACCAGTTTCCTATTTTCTCGATAGATAATGATTACCAACAACTAGTTTTTAATGTTTTCTTGATTAATAATAACATTAGACACAGATAAGATGAGAAAACACATAAGTTAGTTTTTAAGCAAAATTTTAAACTCACGTTTACTCACTATTACAATTGAATCATACAAGAATTCATAATTTATGATCAGTTGATCACGATCCTTAGATACATATAAAAACGAATTCAAAGGAAAAACAATGTAGATACAACAATAAAAATAATCCAATAAGTCACCAATTAGCAAGAAATACTAATAACCTTCCAACCCTAACTAGTGAAAGCGGTTGCTAGAATCATTTCAAAACTTTTTATATAAGTAACGGTCTATTTAGAGGCAGCTTTTTAGTAGCAAAATTGCCTAGTTATTGTTACATGTGAACAAAAACAGAAGCGCGTTTACACTGGCTGACGCCCGTTCAAATTGTTAGAGAATCCAACTAAACACTTCATGGGAAATTGATCGTAAAATCTCCAACAATAAGGCAGGAAATCCTTTGATTTCCAGCAGCTCCCATGCTTCTCTTCCTTGTTAACAATATCTTCGATGTTTTTATTATAAATCATCACAATATTGATTGATTGTATTATGACGTAATTTTAACCTTTGTGTCGATTTTTTGTGAAGTCAATAATTACGAGGATTTATAAATGCTCATCCGTCATCGTGTTTTGTATTTGAGTCAGTCATATCCTCGAAAATTATTGTGAAGAAATCAAAAGCAATTATTGTCAGAAATTTACCACCCACGTCTATATAAAATACTTACTAACTTTACACACAGATGGTACGTACACTTAATATAATTCTTCAGATGATTGTGCTTTCTGATTGCTTCCTGATATTATGTAATATCAAATCAACAATATTTGAACTTCCACTAATGATTTTCTACTTATGTTATCCATCTCATTTTCATCTGAATATCACACATTGAATCACGTAATATTTTTTTTGTGGATGTTTTCTATTAATTTGGTTACTAACTTTAAATCTACTTAAACAAACATAATTACCTTCAAGGAGGTTTAACAACTTTATTTGACACAAAACACCACACAACATGTAAATGTAAACCACACTACAAGCAAAACAGACTCGATTAGTAGAGCGGAACTCATATTGCGCCTGCGACGATGTCATCTGATTACAACAACATTGCCACATTAGGATTAATATCTAAACTTCAGTAATCATACCTTACAAAAGTAACGCAAAGCAAGGTCATTCTTAAACAGGTATTTTGCAAGACAATATGAATGAAAACGTTTTGGTAAATGCTTATAATGAAACTGCTGTTAAAATTGTGTGTAATGAAACTATCGTCGTGTAAAGTCATGTTTTTATTGTAAAAAAGGAAGGTCGTGGATTTGGTGAAATGACAAACTGTCTAAGTCCTACATAGTGGTTTATGAATGAAATTGTTAATGTATTTGTAACATGCTATTAATAAATATGAGATTTCATTGGACTAGTTATGCTAAGGCTGAAATTGCAGCAAAGAGTGTATAAACATATGCTACTGATAAAAATAGTAAAACTAAAAATAATTGGTTAAAACACTGATTCTTGAACACGGTAAAGTTCTACCATTAGTATTCATCAGACTCACATCATAGGTCAACTACTATACTGTGCAGAATAAACAATTTTTATTTATTTCTTTCTTTCTGTTATTAAAAGTAACCGAGAGAAAGATTTTGAAAATATAACATTTATACTAAAGATGTAGTCGTTGAAGAAAATAATAAAGAAGATGATTTCATGATTTCAGCAGTAAATCTGGTGGTCTATTGGATGACGATAAAAAGATTCTTTACTAAACCCTAATTTATTGTCAACAGGAACACATACAGGAAGTACTAGACAAATGGACACAGATAGACGACGAGATTTGGGCGAAGGTGATAGTGTTCGAGAGAAACCGACGCGTTGCCAAAGCGTATGCGCGTGCTCCTGTGCTCACTATCAACGGGTCTGACGACGGATTTGATGGCATGAGGTAAGGAAACATTAAAATACCACATAGGAATTTTAAACCACTTAAGTATTCGGGAATTTTAACACAAAAAAATTGAATTTTATAATTTTAATTTTTTTAAGTTAAAATTCTTACCATATTCTTCTAGAATCTAAATAGAAAATACAGCATTCCTAATAGACAAAATAAAGATTATGAAAACCTACCTATCACCTACCATACACCTATCGACCGAAATTATTTTGAGGAGTAAGCGTATTATAATAAAGGAACTAAATTAAAAGTCACTACATGTCTTGGTGCCCCAATAACTAAAATTACGCATGAGCAACAAATTCAAATCCAATCGTAATCTTGAACTGTTTCTGATAGTATTTCCAACAATTCCTAAACTAACCAATATCTAACGCAGCCGCCCAGATATTTCTCAATCTAGTTTACAAACGCACCTAGTTTTAATTATAAATCAACTTGAAACGAATCTAAGCATACTTGCGAAATGTCTGCATTGCTAAGTACTTAGCCTTAGCTTGGCCGATTCCATTGTGGCACGTGGGAGCTGTAAATTCTGTACAATCCCGTTTATTAGCTGCAAACATAGTAATTTCTTGTACCTAATCTATAACTCTCAGGTTAACGTTTCTGATAACAATTTCTTCTATAACTTTAGGTTTACATTGTTGCACATCTTAATCAACAGCTGTTGCTTCCAATTTATTTGTCTGTACATTTTCTTTGCTTACTTGTTTCGTTTCATCGTTGAATTATTATTTCAATCTCAAGACCAACCAACGGCTAATTTTGGCTGTTGGTTATAGTCATTGAGTATTTTGTTTCATTAATTGCATGCTGTCTCTATTTACCAACTTCTAATTTTGACACACAGTTAAATTGGCCACAACCTTCACCTAACTATTACATTTCTTCGACCGCCCCAACCTCGTTAAGTGTTAATCATTTTAATTCGTTTCTATGTCAATGGTATTAGCTGCTTGTATTTTTAATTGTTCACCATTATCGTTATGGCATATCGTTACTCAATATAATTACTATTGTGTAAGTATTTCTGGTTCAGTTAAAATAGGACCTGTTAGAGTCACGTTGTCGTGATACATTGCGCTTATCGATTAGAATAAGACATTCAGCTCATTATTTTACCAGTGTGAATGTGGCTTTGTCATTCGTTTTCGTCAGTTGTCTTGTTGAGTGACCTTATTCGTAAGAGTAGTTTTAATTAGGAAATAGTTGAAGTTAAAAATAATCATATTTGGTCGTAGGTCAAATATCTTGTTAATTTATTAAATGTTCAATGACTCTGTCTATTAATATTCTATGGTCAAACGTTTTACATTTTACCTTTGAAGGTTGATTCCAAACTGTTCCATTACCATGGAGGTTTTTCGTATTTAATACGTAAACAATCAAATCTTGTACTACAGCAATTAATAACTTCCTTCCTTTATTGTTATAGTTTCTCTTATCGTTTTATCCAATCAAGTTATGATACGTCGTAGGTACTTCAATTTTACGCTTATAAACAAAATTCCAATAGATCACACAAACACACCCAACATGCGTATTCCTAACATAATTAAAAAGGCCAATAACGCTATTTTTTTTAAAGCCAATGAATGGTGTGAATTATATATAGATACCGAAGTAACCGCTAACAAAAGACACGAAGTCAACGAAGCGTGGTTTAAGCAAGGTTACGACAACGATACTAACTGTAGTTTCACCTGTTTTAGTGAAGAATAAATTGCTATCAAGATCATAATTCGTGTCAGTTCGCGTGATAGTGAAAGTTGTGGCCTGTGAGTGGGTGTTGAACAAACATGAGATAAATGGTAATTATGATAAATGGGAGGAGAGATACAAGAACACGGTACTAAATAGATGCTAAATATATTAAGATTGGTTTAAATTCGTGTTGAAGGAATTTTGTACAAACAATTCAAAGTCTATGGTTTCGTTTTCTTCTCTGAAAATACTAGATTGGTTTGAAACCAACTTCAGATTTAGTGACGTCACAAAATTCGCAATAATACTCAAGCAATAACTAGTCTCTATCTACCTTACAATCATTGAGAACAAACCCATACTCCTTTCAGGCGCACTGATTGTCCAATTATCCTTAGTATATGGACTTTGCAGTAACAAGCCCCTTGTTCAACAAAATCAGTAATTGTAAACACTTCAACATCTTAACGTATATTATCATAGTCTCACCTATCCCGTATGGCAGTAAAGCATTAGGCAACCTCGCGTGCGAAAACGTCGATAACGTTTTGATTATGGCAATCAATTGCTCAACAGTGTGGCCAACACATATTGAGGTTACGAGGATTGATACGTTAAACGGTAGGTTTCGACAAGAGCTGTTTATAGCTCAGACAACCTTTGAAAGAAAACAGTGTCAAAAATACTAGGGTTGAATATTTTTTGTGGAAATAAGGCAGGAACTAGCATTAAAAAATCTGATAAAAACGGTTGTTTCGATACAAAGTGACAATTCAATTAGGTCGGCACCAAGGACCATTGTGATATTAAGCTGTGTCATAATTTTATTTTTGGTATCATTTAATTTCAGCCCATACACTTAGGCACCAATAGCGCTACCCCAACCTAAAGCACAACCTAAAGCACAACCTATTTATAATAAACAGTACTAAATCCGCCATACTTGGTAACAGATAGGTGATCGTGTACCAATTTATACTTATTAATAACAACAACGCCCGCGCTCATTCCTCGCTAAGCTGTCACCGGACATTACCCAACTAGTTATATACATAAGCGTGATCTACTAGTTACTAGATCAAGAAACTACTAATAGTTTGTGACCCGACTACCAACGATATAATAGGTCGGGGAAAAGTTTATTCGTATTTTATAGGTATAAAGTTGTAGTAAAATCTCTTTGGCTGTACTGTTTGTAGCTGGCTGGTTTTGATGTCATTAAATAGATGACATTAAAAGATAAATAAAATGTAAAAACGATTTCCCGCCATTTTTAAATTGTTTTTCTGTCCGCCCAAATGAGTGCATCTAACGAAGAAATTCGATACATTGTGAAGTTTTATTACAAAAAAAAGAAAACCACGACACAAGCCGCGAAAAATATATGTGATGTTTATGGACTTAACGCAGTGTAAATAAGAGTAGCACAAAGTTGGTTCAAACGTTTTCAGTCCAGGAATTTTGATGTCAAAGATGCAGCTTGCTCTGTTCGCCCTGTTACGGATAAAGTAGACGCCATTTTTGAAATTTTTGAAACATACGACATAGCTGAGGAGTTAGGGGTTGACTACTTAACAGTTTTGACTTCTTTGAAAAAGTCTGAGTATTTATATTAAAAAGCTCGATATCTGGGTGCTACACGAGCTCTTAATTTTGAAGTTGTATATAAAATACGAAATAACTTTTTCCCCGTCCTAGTAGTAGAAATTCGAGATACCGTATGTTTCCTTGAGGTTATGACAGAATGAGCTGTTAAATAGCAAATGATTGCGGTTTATTTAGTGTCGGCTGTAGCCGTTTTAATGGTTGGTAATAAATATATTTGCGTGTGGCAATATTTGTGCGTAATGTTGCCAAATATTTTACGTTTCCCATGCTAGTTACGCTCGTTAGTAAAATTTGTTGCTGTAGTTACTTTTGGGTTGTTATTATCATCAATACTGACATGGCTTAAGAGTGTTCATTTATTATAATATGGGTCTTCATCCTCTGTAGAAACAAGATCCATATAAACACTAAGAATTTGCACTGAATTGCATTTCCCTTTTAATTCCCAGGTTGTTAGGAATGTATGTCAATCGTCATGCTCTAGTTCCGTCCCCATACCATCCACCTTCTTTATACTTATGTGGCGGATGATTACAAAGAATTTCTTTTGAAACTACTCGGAAAAATTCTGTAAATATTTTCCTCTTCATTTAGAAATCATTAAAAGCCAAATTACCTAAGTTTTTAACAAAAAATCAGTTTCATCTATTAAAAGATATATATTTCAAAAACAAATTCCCTAATGAGTCCTTCATTCTTTGTCTATTCACTGGATATTGAATAAATACATAAAATTAAGATGATAAGAGTGGTGGCGCGTGCCGATGAGATCTGTGCGCGCGACGGTGCCGCTCTCCCTCCAACCCGTAATGATACGGAAGTCTGTCGCGTCGTAGATCATCGTGCACTGTCCGTGTACGCTGTGATTTTATACAGTAATGCCGTGCCAGATGTTGATGTTATTTTTGAATGTTAGTTGTATTTTGGAGTTGTTGGAAGGAGGTTTAATTAAAAGGACCAAATGGTCCTATTGATTCATGTTTATGATAAGCTAGATCATCTTTTTTGTGGAAGTAAATTTGTAATCTAACAATTAGAAATCAAGACTCTTTCTGAACAGTTTTCAAAATTTTCGACTCGAAGGACCCAACATTTTTAATCACCACTAAACTGTTCATCCAAAATTACTATTGACAAAACTACACATTTCCTTAAGCGCAAATCACGAACCATAATTCCTTTTAAAACGTTTACCTCAAAACCCAGCACTCCGTTTAATTCAGGATTTATTTAAAGCAAGATTTGCGCCTCCAGTTTTTACACCGGCTACAAGTAGGAAGTGTCGCCGACGGCGCACGCGCTATCAGATCCACACACACGAAAATCGCCATTTTAATGAAAGCAGACTCTTACACTAGCATTTAATTAGTGCAGATCTAATGTAAGTCCAGGCTTACAGGGAACAATAAAGATCGAACATTCCCTCTAATAATTAGGACCGGAGCCCACAGATAGTGAGCCGGCTTCTAATTTTATGTGAATTAATTGGAGCTATCTTGTAGGAAGTGGAATTTGTGCACTTGCGCTACCGGGCAAAAAGGAAAATAAAAGTAAGGACGGTAGATATAATTGTTATGTTTCTGTTTGAAGACAGGATAGCTTGTAATAAAGCGTTGTTTGGATAATTTATTTCGGATTTCGTATTTGCATTACCTACTTCACTTAGTCTTCTTGACTATGATTTCGTGTAGACTTTCACTGACTTATTACTTCTTAACATCTGTAAAATTGGTTAGATGATGGACACGGCGGGAAAAATTACTAACTGGAAAGAAATTAATTTCTTAAAATATTCAGATATTCTATAGGCTGGTTTGCTGTTCAACTTTTCAGTAAATGATAGCTAAGTAACAAGGCTTGTTAACACTTCACTATCAGAAGTACTAAACAATCAAACATAGAACAAGGAATTGCTCGGTTGTCAAGTACTTTACAGAAAACGGGCGATAAATAAAATCAGAGCTGCGTTTAAGGCTGACAATCGGCCTACTTACAATGAAAGAGAATGGCCTCCCTTGTCGCGGTATTTTACGCAAAAATAGAGTAAAATTACTTAAATAGACTCTTGGTTTCGATACGATAGTGGATATCATGATTTTGCATGATAAAGATGTTTCAGGTGAGTTATTTATGAGTAGAGTTTCCGTCCTCGTTATGGTCTTTTGCATGTACCTAATGAAGTTAAAGTACTTGACATTAATAATGGTCTCAGAGAAAGAAACTAAAGAACGAAGTTTTCAACGAACGAAGTTATAACAACACTTCTAGATAGAGCCTATGTTAAGAAGGATGCGCTAAGGTAGCCCGCGAAATTTAAATTTACTTACGGTTTTTGCAATTTGTAGGTCAGTGTCAGGTTGTATGATGATTAAAATATGATTTGCGACCGTAACAAATATGGCTTTACAGAATTACAATCATTAGAATCAGCACTACAACTTCTTAACTTAGAATTGGCCTCAAATGTGATGATTTCATGAAATAGTCATTCAATAGGGTAATATATAATGAACTTACAGAGTTGTATTGAGGATTTTTATGATTATAATTCTATAAATAAATATTTGATATGGCCGCGAATCATATTTAGATTAACATATAACCTGATACTGACCTGCAAATTACAAAAAACAAAAGAACCTTTTTATTTCGCGGGTTACCCTGACTCTTTCACCTGAATGATATCATCACCAGCCTCGAAAAATGCTGAAATGCTGATTCTAATTCCATAGAATTAGTGTTTACCAATATCTATCTGCAAAAAAATAATCGAAAAAGAAATAAAGCTTATCGAAAGTAAACACATTCACTCTTACTTTAAGGACTAAAACCACAGAAATAAACTTAGTACTTAAATATCATTGGCTCAAACTGTATTGCCAAATACCAGCGACCAACGAACCCACCTGGCACTTCGACCTAGTTACCGACGACGCCCCGTCGTCGGTAGAACGCCCCGTCGATAAACTAGATCGTCAATCTGCCCACACGACCATTACGATCATAATTTGCAACGAGCGATCGTTCTTCATGTGCTGCGATTTGTCGCATTAGACTGATTTGTTTATTTTGATGAACTGGTAACGTTTTGTGATGGTTTATTTGTAACTAAATTTTCATTGTTTTCTCTGAAAATTAATTGTTTTTCGTTATCATCTACCAGATATCAATGTCTACGACCTCTGATATTTCAAGAAATATTAAAAATTCTTAATAGTTTTTTCACACATAACTCAAACACCAAACATAACCATTCTATTCAGTTACTCCCAAGAAATTCTGACATAACATCGAAAAAAAGTCGCTTAATCGCAAGTCCGTACAATCCTATACAATCGTTAGTCGCATAACAGTGTTGTAATCGCAATACACGAACGTTATTGTTTATTGTGTTCTTATCGATATGTTCTTTGTACGGAACCAGTGTGTCAGTGCACAATGGGTGGGGAGCCTTGGTTTTTGTGGAACCTAAGTAGTTTTGGGTAGGTCGTGTTTGTTGTTAAGGTTCTGATATGGTTTATTTGCATCTAGTAATATTAATAAGAATAGGCTTAATTTCTAGAACTCTGAAATGCGTATGGAGCTTAAAGACCAATATTATTTGTAGTTACCGAAAGGACCAAATATTTTTTTATGATAATCGTATTTTTTCGAGGCCTGTAGAAATAGTGACTTGAAAACCATTGTCTTGAAAAACCATTTAGGTATATGTGAATAAAAAACGTAGACTTTATTCGGAAACGAATGTAATAAGTTAATAACATAGCAACCCAAGTAAATATTTTATGAACAAAACTACAGATTTTAATAATCTTAACTTAAACAATAATGTATGAAATGGTCAATGCCCACACGAGCGACATTATGCACATTTTATAGATCAAAGAGTAGACCAATTCGCAAGAAACTTTTAAAAAGCAACGGTGTACACATGAAATTGTATATTTTCCACCAAACAACTGACAATATTCATAAAATGAACAGGTTATGAACAATATGTCTACAGAAATAGTGAGTTTTTACCGTTTTTCATTTCATTTGTCTCGTTCTTGTAGTTTTAACCTCACAGAGGTGGCGCAATTTGGTGCAAAAAATTACAGACCTAGTTTCTTTAAAATTAAGTACAGAACTTTTATCTTGCTCGCTAGGTATGTTTAAACTGGTACATTATTTACTGTAAACGGCTTATACGATCATTTAGATAAGAATTATTTTAATACCAACACACAGACCCATAGTTCTCAACGGAAACCTAATGAGTCCCCAGATTACTTCAGACGGTTGAAAACCAATTTGTCGTCAAATTGTTTTTACAATTTTTTATCTCAGTACGTTATTGCTGATTGCATGGATATAATAATATGGCAGTAGGGGTACCTAACTACATAAATCAGACTACTACATGAATCAGAGTAAAGTAGGGGTATGTACGGCAAAATCAACCTCGTATTAGTGTATCATGCCAGTGATAACTTTAATAAACTTTTTACCTACCATGTTCCATATTCTTTGTGATTATGATTATGAGAAAAAAGATCATTTCAATTCCAGTCCGCAGAACTCTGTGAAGCCCTTTGTTACAAGCCATAATCAAGTAGAATGTTGTAACTCCTGAACCAGTAATTTTATAATGACAGACAAATCTACCGCAGTCCACTAGCATTTAGCTCAATTGCCTGTAACCGTAGATCTAGATCAGATCCAACGCCCACCAACTTCAGTTTCGTAATTGTCCTCATAATACCAACTACCAAAAGTACATTGTGGCGCCGACTGGTCCTATATCCTGATACTTCAATACTACGAATCAATCTGAACTCTATTTTGAATCCACCAAGGCCTGCATTACAATATTCAGCGACCGGAACATATGCCATTCCAGAAACATTTTGCACTAACTTAATGTCCTCGATTCTATTGTCTTCGTCGATAGCAACATTACATTTGCTGCATTGAAACCTCATGGTTTTCTATTTTGAGCTTTAGTGTATGGACGTAAGGATGGTTTTGGTATTAGTGGATAGCAAATGTAACGTGGTATACTGTGTGATATAATTGTTTGTTTGTTATATTGTCCATATAATTGTAGCTGTAGATACGTTAGGAAAGTAGGGCGGCATTGAGGTAGGCTTTTGTAAGAGATCGCGTTGGTCAGTGTCAATGAATTTGTTTCAGACATTACGCAAACGCTTGTGCAGTTATGTTTTTACAAATTGAATATCACTTTTTAATTGTAAAATCCGTTGCAAAAGTGAAAATATTACGAAATTAAGATGCACATCAAAAGATATTGTAAATATTGAATGGCTTTATGCTGATTTTTGTGTTTCTTTTATTATATACAATCTTTATGAAGTTTACTTCCTCATTTCAATATCTGCTATAATATAATAAAATAGTTTTAACAGTGTTTGGATAGAGATTTTAGAGTCTTGAGTCAGTGTTTCTTCCAAATTATTGAAACTATTTTCAAAACTAAATTTTGTAATTGTTCTGATATGTATGTGATATTGTTCAAATATTTTCATCTGTTTTTCCTTACACTATTTGTTGAAAATAATCAAGCTTCTGCTTCAAGCTAACCTTATCAATTTATTATAATTCCTTTGCAACCACTAAGTAGGTAACCGATTATGTATTGTCTTATACCATAGTTACGTCACCAAGACTTTGTCATAAACTCTAGGTAGACCTACACCCCAGATGTGGTTTTACAGCTTTTGCGTAACATGGGTGTGCTAACTCAACCTATTTTCACTAACCATATGGAATCGGAGAAATCAATAACTGCCATCTAGACTTAATAATCCTGACCAGAGCTGTCATTGCTTCCTTGATTTTATGATTTACTTGATTAGTTTACAGGCCGGTTCTAGCATCATAAGAAAACCGGATCAATCATTATCGCAGCATTAGTAATGAAAAAGTTTGTGTTTCATCCGTAATACAACTTCAACAGTACATACAGTACGAACGTTTAGAGGCATTGTCAACTAGAAATCCTTTATCGACCCCATTTTCATTCTGGTCCTTTGATACGAGGACATTTAAATTCAAACAGTGTTATTGGGTTTTACTATTAGAAATTTCTTAGTTGCAGCCAGTCTGGATTTGTGCCCGGTTGTGGTAATAGGCTCGCCCCCTATTACATGGGACTTAAACATAACTGGCGAAATGTGATTCTACTACTTCTGACTAATCCTTTAGAGATTACATGCGTGATATTATGTGTCAAACTCAAACAGGTCCTAGGCACCTTGATCAGAGATTAATCACTACAAAACATTATTGTTCATGACAAATACCAACCCATGGGAAACACTGCTCGGAATTCCACCTGAACCATAAAAGAGCATTACTAATGAATATAAATTTAATTGATACCATAAATATATCAGTTAAAGCATTATCTTGCAAAACTAGAGTATCGATAACTGATTATGATCGTTCTAAAACCATTAAAAGAACCCATTGTTCTTGAAAAGGTTTTATAATTTAATTGCGTGTTTACAAATTGATAATGGCTTCAGGAAGCTCTAGATTCATTGCTGTAAGATAAACATCTGGTAGAATAATCCTCGTTTTATTTAAAATCATTAGTTTTAATATAGGTATTTAGGTTTTTGCTTGTTTTATTGGATATTTGGATGAGTCTGAAGTAATAAGTCTGCAGGATTGTTTGTAGCAGATACTGAATTCATTTATAAATATTTCATTCCAAAACAACATTTTTGGAGTCATATTTTTGCTACTCATATTTATAGTCCTTGTTAACGATTTCAATAACTAAATTCCCTTTGAAATTATTGTTTATTATTGTTTTTATTTATTTACTCATGCCAAGTATTTAAATGTTTAATTCTATAACATCGTCAAGAAACCATATTTAAATCTCTCTAAATTCGCCATTCCTTTAGTACTTACACCTATATAGATTAGCTATAGCATATTGTACCCACCTGCAAGAATTAGCAAACATTCCTATTCCTAAATCCAGCAGCTTTACAAACCAAACCAGTTCCTTTTACACGAAAAGGCTCACTTTCATTAATCGACCTTTAACAATTTAAATTATCCACTTTACTTACTTAAATCGCACTCGCGTGCCAGATCTAATTTATAAAAATGGCCGCCAAGCAATTCCAATTCTAACAACTCGTAAGAACTCAATTAAGATTTTAAACTTGCTAGAGCTGGCTTCTTGACGCCTAATGCCGATTAACTAAAAATAATACTGGACAAACAGCATTTTAATGTTAATAGAACGATAGTGATACGTATCAAGAATGTGATGGACGAATCTCGCATCACAGTGAACCTCATTAGTATGAGATTCTCAGTTCTATTATTAGGAAAGAATTTCATCGGGTAAAATTCGATTTCATTTTCCAAGTTTTCCCTGATGTGAAATCACTGAGAATAGTAACCGGACTCACCAATTATCCAGTCGGACATACATACGCTACTGCGTCTATTCATCAATGTCTATCACCGCAGAGGATGCCAGACAACATTCACAATAATTTGATTGACACTAACTTAATTGCGTCTTACGGCTACCAGACGTAACATCACGATACCTTCTTTACTCCGTAGAATTACAATTAAAGTTACAGATGATACAAATGTAAATAAGGCTAATAAAATTGATGTGTTTTTTTAAAATCCTAAGTTCGTTTCATTGGATTCAGTAAAGGAGTTTTACCAGATTCCCAATCACATCAAAGATAATCACGAGAATAATAAAACAATGCCTGTATCTTCAGGATTCAATGTGTGAAGAATAAAAATAAATTAAAAAGCACTTACTGCGTGTACTTAACGTATAAATTCGAACAACAAATCAGTTTGATGTGTGGACACGTACATTGACTTTTCTACGCTGATGTAAACTGTCAATATATGCAAATATGGCGCATATCTGATGTTCGGGCGCACGTGGGTTAGTTTAAGTCGCTTCTGTCGTTTAATAAAAAGATTAGTAGTGTTGATTCGGCCCACGGAGGCGCGTTCCGTGTTTCTGTTCCTGTATAAAGGGTGATTCACAAGTTGTAGACTAGAAATTGATACTGTTAGGGATGGTGCAGAACAACTTTAAAGTTTCCAACAATCTGCTTGCAACGAGAAAAAATAATGCTGATAATATCGGGAAATATAAAATATCAGATCTCGTAATAGATGCATAAACTTCTTAACCAGACAAGCCCATCAAAATCGAAATACAAAAGAGTCTAGCTTATTCATATTCAGGAACCTAACATTGCTCCTCCTGTATTCCTCAAGCCAAAATATGTATTATGGAAAACCATTATCGTGATATCCAACATAGGAACAGCAATACATTCTGTATTTGCCTCAACATGAACTCGTATTTCTTGTTGCTAGTCGCTTGTTTAGAGATGAATGTCACATGTTTTGTTAGACGTTGCTATTTGAAGTGAATTTCGCGCTTTGCGTCCGCCATCATGAATTTGACATGAACTACAACTGTGACATTTTTATTGTTTATGTTTGGTGGTGTTTTAGATTTGATTTTAGCTGTTTTGGTGTTAGGAATAGTTTAATTTGCAAATTCATGTTTATTATTTAGGGAAATGAGTTGACAGATCCAAATAGATAATTTTGTTGTACAAAGAGAGTGCTATAAATTATAAGGTGGTCTGATATTTTTTTCTAAAGTAATTACGTTGTTAGGAGTTTAGAAGATACATACGATTTTTTTTTTTTGGCGGCAATACTGAAAAAGAGACTGTTTTTAAAGCGCAAAAACGATGTATTCGATCCATGTGTGGCTTAAAAACTACCGACACTTGTGCACTGGAGTGCACTAGTTTCGGTAGTTTTAAATCTTTAAAATTACTTACTATGATAGCTATGTACATTTATGAGACTACTTCGTTTGTAAAAATTAAATTGCACCTTTTTCAAAAAAATCCCATGTTAAAACGACACCAATGCGTTTTCAATACACAAATCAATTGTGCAGCATAAAATGCAGAACCGCTTTGATGAAAAAGAGTTTTTTTGAACTGGATTCAAAAATTTATAATAAATTACCCGATAGTATACTCGTAAAAAATATGCCCCTATCAAAGTTTAAGAAAGCTCTCACTTCGCTACGAATTGAAGAATGTTATTATACTGTTCCAGATTTTATAAATGATAATTTTAAATATTGTTTAGTTTATTTTTGTTTTTGTTTTATTGTTTGTTTGTTTTATTTCTTTTTTAAGTATTTTTACTTTTAATTTAATTTTACTTAGTTGTTTTACGCCTTCACGGCAAAACATAGCGTCCAAATATGTTAACCTAACACCTATAAGTAAATACCTATGTTTTACAAATAAATATTCTGATTCTGAATTAAGACAACTGAAAGAAGTATTTAGAAAAGAAAAACTCTTCAAATATGACAGCGGTTTCCCTTTCATCTCCTCAAAAAACTTTTACTAACAACCACTACAAAACTAACCTTTGCTCTAATTCTGCAAATAAAAAACCATAGAACTAGACAATTCCGTGTTATACAGGCAATAAAGATGGTATCAAACCCGTCTGTACACGTTCAAAGACGGTGTGAAAATGACGAAGTGAAAGTAGGCCCTACGCAGTGACAATGTAATCTGGGGATCTCAGGCGCATCTCGGTGTAAGCGATAAATGCGCACGCGACGCGAAACGCGCGGCCGCTTGTGTAATTGTGACTAAATCTTTATAAATATTGATTTGTGTTGATTGTAATTTGCTGTTTTGACAATCTATGGCTGATTGAGTGATTGGATTTCGTGTTTTGGTATTACTCGTATAAATTGTTTCCGTAAAAGGAAGAAGAATGGTGAAATATTAATTGTTGAAAATGCATATTCATATACATAATTATAATTTCAACGTATGTTACCAAATGTTGGAATCGATTTTTTTATTGTTACCTTACTGTTGCTGTTGTTGAAAGATTCAGTAGGCATACAGGCAGGTTCTTGAATGAAGTAACAGTTGAGACAGCTTTAACGTATCCTTCTAATACAGACTCAGCAAAACCATTATTACTATAAACACTATTAATAATTGCATCCAAAACATGTCTGGCTGACCTACATCAATTAAGATCATCAGCAGACAATTGTTTCTGACAATCGATGCATCGATACAATATCGATTACCGACCACGATTATATTTCAACCTTGTTCTTTGAAGTTGATTGTTTTGGGTTCGCAATCAATCATAGTTTGATTTTTAGGTCATAGCTAGTGTTGTTACAGATAATTAACGATTTCTTTGAAACCTAGATCAACTTAGATCATGTCAGTAGTAGGTATAAGCTAAAATAAATAATTATTTTTAGCACAGCCTACAACAAACCTTGAAAAGCGACTGTTTAAAATCTTCAAATAAAAGATCCATTCAACCTCTAAGATTAATTTACAATCTTATGATTTTAACTTACCTACATTTGCAATCATTTCTTGAAATCTGAGATGCACTTTAAGCAGCTTGATAATACCTTTGTCAAAATTAAAAACTATAAATAAAAAGGTATCATCAAGGATTCACAAATCTGCAACATGACATCATGAGCCGTAATTTATGAAAATAGTAAAATACCTTATATACTATTAGGTAATTAAAATCCTATTTCAACATTTATATGCAGTTTATGACAGAACATTATACAAATGACATTTATGCTATGCCGTAAGTGGCTAGTCTTGCTATGTGTCTAAAACTAAAGGCGAAGTATTTATAGCTGATTTTAATGCCTTTGAAAGCAAATATTGGATACAGAATAAATCAAGTACAGACGTTGATTCTAAAGTCTGTATTCCTTTACTGAAAAGGCAGACCAAATGAGTAGATTGTGTGAAATATATTACATGGTTAGGAAAGAAAAGAACTCTGAGATGCTGGCAAATAGAGATGTAGGATTAGAAAAAAAAGGCGAGCTAAGCCCATCTCTAGTAAATTGAGATAAGGGCATATAGGACGAATTTTATCAAAAGATCTTTCTCAACCTAGGTTGCAAAACCTCTGTCTGCTCAAGACTGAATTAGCACATAACAACCAGGCCAAACAACAAAAATAAAACCTAAACTAAAACAACAAATCTTTTTCATCTTTGCCGGTACAACTTTGATTGACAGTCACACTTAACTCCAAAAACATATTTCAAAACTCCCAACAATTAGTAATTGCGTTACGATAGTAGGTAGGTAATTTATTTTGATCATAAAACGGGTGTTGTAGATATTAAAATGCAAGATTATCACGCCATATGCAGCCTGCGGCGAGAAGTAAACTTTTCTGAATAAATGAAGGCCTTGAACGACCTTGGATGCATACATTAGACAGGCAGTGCGAGTAGCGATTTCGAAAGAAAGCATTTACAAAAAAAATGCATTATAATTCGTTTTTTAATAATAATTCTAATGAAGACTGAAGAAGAGGAAAGGTTGGATTTGGTACTGTGTGTGGGAAATCTTCTGTTCTTTTGGTGAAAAATCCGTTTTTGGTGGGAAATGAAAAACTGAATTATGTTCAATCTTAAATGAAACTATGGCACCGATTTAAAAACAACAATGAAGCTTTTAATTATGAGGCATTTGGTAGGAAAACACAAAACAGTTCATTTCCATTTGACGACGGAACCCCTTCTCAATACTCGTGCACCCGTGACCCAAATTATTAACACTTAATTAAAATTAAATATTACCGACTTTGTAGCTGACTTACTAATTTAAACTTTTATTGCATTTATAAATTAGTTAAGTTAATTGAAAAACGATACTTACATTTTATTTCTTGTGTTAGACGAGTGAATTTATCGATATTAATTTTATCAATAAAGATACAAAATTATAAGGATTAATTATTATCAAATCTAAGTATCCTCATCTAACTGTTGATAGAATACTATTAAAAATTAAATTATTGTGCGTTAAAATTAAATATTTTTCATTTTAACACATTTATAAAGTAGGTCACTACTTTTACTTCTAATCATTTCAGTCCCTTTCGAAAGTAATTAACATGAAGTACTTTATTAAAAAACATATTCTCCCACTCACATATCAAAACTGCTTACAAGCCCCTTATTTGAATTAAGTTGAATATTATTTTCGTCTTCGTATATTTATTTAATAAGACTATGTCTGACGTTCTATTTAGGTAATCGTGATAGGTCGATGTTAGTCTTTGATTTTAGTCCCTCGCATTTACTTTTACATTGCATTGTTTTGCTATTTCAGTGAGTTCAATTTAATATCTGCCGAATGTTCAAGTCATATTGAAATATTTAGACCTTCTTTTAAGAATGTTTCATAACCTTCCCTGCATCCTTCGTAACAATTTTGTTTTACGCATTTTCTGCATTTTATTAAATTAGAAGTTTACTTGCCTTTACGGCAAGAGGTATATGTCTAAACCATATAGTCAAGTACTAAGTAATATGCATCCACCGACATTAAAGTAAAAGCACTGCATCTAAATCTTCTTAGTTTTCTTTCTTTATTTTCTTTATGTTGGTTATAATAAATGTTCTTGGCAGCTTTTGTTTTAAGCTACTAACCTTGTTATATTACCAACATCTTTTATCATAATGCCTCTAGTCTTATTTATTTTTAACCACTTAAATTACATTCACTTCACATCATTCAATTTCATCTAAATCATCACGAGATGCACCGTCGGTGTCGAAACGATATCGTGTCGGACCCTCTAAATTGGTTGCTTGACCTTTTGCAGTAAATATTTTGAGTTCGTTGCCTCTAATTCGCCGATTGCGGGATGTTAAAGTCTAAATTAAGAACTTATTGCAGGCCAAATGGTAAATGTTGACTTAGGTAACTTGTGTGTACGTCGGGTAGTATTATTCGAGGTTACGCAGATATTTGTGCATACAAATCTGTCTGAGGCATTTATGCTAAGGAGTTTGTTAAATATTGCTATTCTATTATGCATTCATCAATATGACTTACGACGTCTATGGAAATTGCTAATTGAATGTTTGAATTTGTATTGTATTGTCCTTTTGATTTGAGTTATTTTCAATAATTGAAAATCGTTGCTTGCTGTCCATGCTAATAATCTTTTTTCTTTCGTTACAGGTAAGAACGTTATTAATATCAATAACCGAGTGAATCCTAGCAGACACGTACGTACTTAGCTTACGTCACGACTTCGGGCTACTGCATCAGCATCATCAAAGTTTTTGGTGCATAAGTACTTTAACTACATCAGGCTTGCGAAGCGCTTCTTTCAAACATCAATAATTTTTAAAGAGCTTTGTTCATCATTGCAATCTGATAGAATGCAGACCAATGTTTACATGATGCAAGTGAAATATTTTTAGGGAATTTTAAAAAATATTCATAGTATGACCTATAAAACTGTTTCAATCATATGTACTTCTTAAATACCTTCCTGCAATGTCAAAAATTATGTGACAAAAAGTGGCGTCTCGATACACAGCAAATGAATGCAAATCTGAATCGAAAATGTCGTGCAGCCGACATCCTGGTGCCAATGTTTCAGTAGGTGTGACGAAGGTCGACCGGTAAAATCAACGCTTGGTTTCGAACACAATATGTTGCTATAGTGACATAGTACTACTGTTGGGACAAGGGAAGTAATGTTTGTAAGGAATTTTGGTTTAGATACCTCTGCCTAACCCGTCGGGGATTACAGGCGTCATGTAATGCTCCGTAATAGTATTAGAATTATAGTTATTGGATCAATTCTCCCTGAAAATGAGCTTCCCAATCATTGCTAGTCTCATGAGAGTTGACATACTTAATCACTATACTGGGCAATGGATTTCGTGATCATTGTTTGTTGATGTAAACAAAAAAGAGGACGATCTTTTATCTTATGTTATCATTATTGTTTTCTCTTGTTGTTGCTTTTTATGATATCCTCAAACAAACGAGCATGTCATGATCATAAAATCTATAATGTATTTTTTTTATTTAGAGTCAAAATTGACAATAAAAACTATATTTTTCCTTGTAGAAGTAAAGATTTGGATCATCAATTTTAAGATAACTAAGAGTCATACCTCACCGGGACGCCATGGAAACTCGACTAGGTCGCGTCGCGTCGCCAACAAAATGTATGGTTGGCGGACGCCAGGTGAGCCACCTACTATATAGCGGTCAGTATACATTTAGTTGGCAGCGCGACCTGGCGACGTCCCTATGGCGTCCAGATGAGGTAAGGCTCTTAATTAAAAGATGATACTATTAAAAGTAAATCAGTTGACAAAACTCACAAGTTGACAATACTAGCAAAAAAAAAAGATCGCTACTCAGATTATTCAAATTCTTAAACTCAATTTGCATCTGATTTCGGTACAATGTGTCCTCTGTTATCGGCAATCACGGAAGAACCTGTCAAAATATCTTACCTTGTATCTCTCAATCAATTTTTTCTATGACATTTGACTGACACCAGTGACAGCATACAAAATGAAGATGTCTCCATACAATCCGTATGTAAAAAATATTCACTCTACTGCTTCATTGGTCTAGTGGTTGAGCATGAGTTCCTGGGCTCGATTCCTAGGTCGAGCAAAGTGTTATTGGGTTCTTCCACCTGGAAATTCTCGGTAGCAGCCCCGGTTGATGGCAATAGGCTCGTTCCCAACATGGGACTCAAACATAACTGGCGAAATGTGGGTATACTATAAGAACACCTCTGCTTAACCCTTCAGGAAATATAGGCGTGATAGTATGTTGTAAAAAATATTTAAGACGAGTGGAATGGCCGGAGCATAGTCTCATGCTGATTAATGGTGACATTTTATCTGTTACCCCTGAATAATTGGCGAGAATCCATCGTATCTGGCTTAGAACTTGGCAATGTGTAACCAACATGCTAAAACAGATATGAGCCAAGTATAGATATGAGGCTTTGTTGTTTGGTTCTCCGATTAGAATAGTCAATTCATCTTCTCATACGAGAAACCCAAGGCGTCAAAATCCAGAAGAATCCTCTTATTTAGATTTAACTTCTACAATTCTAGAGCTTTTAAGTTTTAAGAGGGTAGTATCTCCTCTAAGATCGTCCATAGATATATCGATATGACCACATTTGATTACTTATATTCTCTTTTTTGGTGGTCAAGCAGTAGATATCAAAATTATAATAGACTAGCTTCTGCCCCCACGGGAACGTTATATCGGGATTAAAAGTAGCCAATGTCCATCCCCAGGATGCCATCTATCTCCTTGCCAAATTTTATCTAAATCCGTTCAGTGGTTTAGGCGTGAAAAGGTGACATTCAGACAGAGTTACTTTCGAATGAATATCAGTATGAATTAAGGGAACAGCCATAACCTTAAGAAAACACATACATATACAGATATAATTCAGGAAAACCAAATCTTAGCAATACGTCTATAAAACGTTACGTTAAATAAGATACTCACAGTTGCATCATCTACTAATGTTTATCTTCTAAATAATATTGATGTACAGTCCTTTCAAAGATATGTTACCTCTGATTTGGCATCACTGTCAATATCACAATGGTCTTTTTCCTCATTCTTATAAGGTTGCTCTTGGGTTGCTGCTGTCAGAGTTAAAATAGCAGCGAAACTCCTACTACTACTACTTTTTATTTCACAACTATCATCTATCGATCACCCAAAATCGATACTAGTTCCATTAAATTATAAATAACTGGGTGCAATTCCCATAATTTATGCCTGACCTGAACTTAAGTACTAAATTGTACGAAATGCTAGATCGCTGCCTGTTTGGTAAGAACAATGAATTATTGAGGCATTACTCATAAAATAATCTTGGTTAATGTCAGACTAGACGATATTCATGAATAAGACTTAGTACCGAAAGTGAATAAATATCTTATTATTTATTTATTATTATTAAACTTACACTATCTTTACATGATGACCCCAATACAATAGTGGATTGCAAACACACACCAGATAAATTGAAAAATAACTTACGGCTAATACATAAAAAACTAAACTTTAAAAATATGCAGAAAGCAACACTAAACTCTATTAAAACACAATATAAAGTCAGAATACAGAATTATATGTATATATGTAATAATTATCAAACTTAAAATCTTAACCTAAAATAAAAAATCAGACTGATCACAGAATATTAATATTTAAATATAACTGACAAAATTCAATAAAACTCTTGCGAATTCACTCATATTGCACGAAAATATGTCTATCCTCTCATGCACTTCGTTTAGTACACATATTGTGCGGGTTAGGGGTGTTTTTGACAGCAGGTTGGTTTTGGCAGCTTAACTTAATTATCTCATCTCTCTCTCTCTATCTTATCTTATCTTTTTCTTTTTATTTATTTGATCATTTCGCATATGAACTTTTAATGTCGGTAAACTCAAAATAGTACCATTAGATAATTAAAAAAATGCTAAACGCTGGAAAACTTTAAACTGACATAATATTTCGCATGTAAGTAAACCATAAAAAACTTTTCGTTTCGGATTGGTAAAACCAGTTTAAAATTTAAATATAGGCACCGTGTCACATTTTTGCATAAATTATGAAAAGCCTCTTAACTCTGCAAACTTGCTTGACGATAACATACAACAGCGAGATATCAACAATCGGAAGAAACTTAAACTTTCTAACTACAAAATAATCAATATCAGATGGCAATTCCTTCCTTTTATTTTAATAATTAATCTCGCTATTTCATCTAAGCTGTCTGACAATATTTATTTATTTATTTAGGTTTAGATTAGCCAACAATTGTTTACACAAAACATTTACAATAAATTACTTAATATTATCTACGTATATAAGTGCAACAATTACTTACAGACTAACACCACATGCACCATTTTTTGTTTTACATACCATTTTAAAGCTAAAAAGGATAGTTGAAATTGAAATTATTTATTAAATAATTGGTAATTCGTGTGTGACAATAATAACAAAAATTTCATTCTATATAATTAAAATATGAATTTTTAACATAATTACAGTCCTGCCAATTTCTTATCAGTGAGTACTTCCAAAATTCACTTTATCAATATTATTTTGGAAATCGTCTATAGTTCAAACTAATACCACTACGCATTCCATTAAAATAAACCTTGATTCATACTCTTAGAAGTAAAAGTATTTCTCTGGCGAACCTTAAACAGGAAGGCTTAGATACTTCGGCCCAAGGTAATTTAG
The DNA here is from genome assembly GCA_917490735.1 of Dryobotodes eremita. Taxonomy (NCBI): domain Eukaryota; kingdom Metazoa; phylum Arthropoda; class Insecta; order Lepidoptera; family Noctuidae; genus Dryobotodes; species Dryobotodes eremita. Next base: position 19,647,215 of record OU823243.1, on the reverse strand, counting down.
TAACAGCCTATAGCGAGGCACGGTTGGAACACTTAGCTTTGTACTAGATCAGTTAGGTCTTACAAAACCACGTGGAACCTAGCAGCAATAGTGATTACTTTAAGTAATATGAAGGAATTTTAATTTTTATTTATTTATTTAACCATTTATGTACACACATAAAGAGAGAAGAAGAAAATAACAGAAAAATAGGTACAAAGTTGATGCTTATTTCTAAAGAAATCTCTTTCAGCATACCTGCGATAGGAAAGTAGATAAAGAGATGTAGACAGCGTGTATAAGAGTAAAAGAGGAAATAAAATACATAAAATCAAAAACAATACTCTTAATAAAATAAAACAAAAAATATGAGAATATACTTACATACGTACGTAAAAACATACATAAGTACTGATGTTATGTATATTTAATGATGTTAATTTTAGATTATTGCGTGAAGTTCTGACATAATTTTGTATCATTATAAACATACAAACACCAAAGCAATACAGATTACCTACTAGCTTTCTGAATATCAATGAAAATCCACAGAGAAAAAAATAGACAGTGAAAAGAAATAGACAGAAACTATTTCAAAAGATGTCTCAAAAATTTAAGCAGGTAAACTCAGTGGGTGGTAAACCATTAGAAAAATGAAAAACAAAACAAAAGGGGCCAAAATTAAATGATACTTAAACCAATGAAAATAAATAAAAAGAAAGTAGAATTATTGACATTGCTCTAAATAAGACTATAACGGAAAATAAACAGACCGTTGTTAATGCCATAGATAATGAAACTGATAAAAAGAAAGTGATTCATCGTGCTGTAATCAATTGATTTTACGCATGATATGTAATCGATTGTCGATACTCGGGATACGGAAAGCTTCACAACGGATGCGTTTATTGTTAACAATCCTATTATTGTCAAACAACATTCAATTTTCAATCTTTTACTGTTAGTGATAGAGTCTAATTTAAATATAGTTCTTTATCCATTTTCACTGGAAGTAAATAAATAGTAACAAATTGCTACATTTGCAAATTACAGCGGTTCGTTACATTTCATAAATTTTTATGTTTTCTTGTTAAACCAACATGATCAATGTGATACATTCGTTTCTAATGCTATTTCATTGAAATGTGTATCTACTTTATTGTATAAGTGTTAGTAGGTATAAACTACTTATAATGTAGGATCAATCAATTCATTCCGATATTTTGTCATGTCTAGCTAAATTTGACAACATCAACTCTATTACTATTTAGTATTTCAATTATATGGTTATCCATATGAGACCAAAGTGAAATCAGCAGCCGACACCTTAAATTCAGCTTTAACTACCTTACAGGAAACAGTGTTGCATTCTTACATCACTGTAAATTACCGTACGTATATATGTATTACCAAACATACATTTCCTTTCAACTTAAATCCAAATGTGAATGTTCATCTAAATGTATGCATGCGCATCTCGATCGCTTCAATTGACCCGATTTCGATGGCAAGGCGACAGAGCGGTGCGCATCCGATCACCTCGGTCCTTGGCACAGAACGAATACACTTCCATGGATCACATCACAGGCCCTATTGTTGTTCCATAGACAATGTTGACCTACAACGAACATCTTTATGATGCGTAAGAGTGGATTTGTGGAGGGCATTCGATAGAATGGTTCGGAATGCTAATATCGAATTTGCATTGTGTGAGATGGGAATACATGGATCGTTGGTGGTATGTTGGGAAGTGAGTAAACATGCAAAATAATGGGACCTAATAAAAAGTTATAACATGGGTTTGTGTTATTGACTTGCAAGCCTTTCCCACGTAACTAAATGATAATTTTAGGTATAAAGAAGCCAATGTATGGCTTAATATAGATATAGTGTGAATACGTCCTCCTTTTTTTTGGATGGAAATCATCTAATGACCTCTCCCGGTCTGGGCTAGCGGAAGGGCGTGTCAGACTCTTACTGACTAAAACCCACCCATGTTCCTTCAGTTGCCTGTGCGCCAGGGCCACGGTAACTGAATACGTCCTCCTGGGTTGCTTATTTTATGAAAATGTTAAAATAATACTCATAATTTGGTTGAAACTTTAAAGCGAATGGTCAAGAGGTTTTTACACATTTTGGGAGGCCCACTAAAAAAAAAACGCTAAACCAAAACCTGCTCACTAATAAATTAATGAAGAATCTGATTAAGTTGTCGCAACATTAATATAAGTTGTAATAGATCATTTTGATAATTTGCACTTAAGCAACTGTCATTAGTATCATACATACTTTCTCCTACTAAATATATCTTAAATGGCTTGTAGACATGGTATAAAATCTGCTCAAAGATAATATTATATTCATTGCTTGGTGGCCCTGCGGCCATTTGTTTTATAACTCGCTAGACTTGTTATGTCGAAGAAAGCTATTGTTAACAGCCACTCTTTTACTATGTAGACAGTTTTGTATCTTTAGAATTTCTAATAGACTTTCCATCGTCACCTTTTTATGTCATCATAAAACAGTATCTTCAGGTGTATTGATGTTGGGAGGAGTTTAAATTAATGTTATTTGCCATCACTTCCTATGACACCCACTAGGTTCGGAGGTGACTCCTACAGTGCAATAGTTGCTGTTGCATTAGTCACTAATCGTTTGTAATGGGATGGGTAACAGCACCCACTGATATACCTACGTAAATCATCTGCAGATCAAGGTGGTTCATCGCTCTCCAAAATGAAGTTTATTCAGGTTTTAACGTCCAGACCTTAGAAGGCTAAGAACTTTTCGCAGCTGAAACATTTCCAGTAGAGTATTTTCATTATTTAATAATAACACATGGAAACCAAAACCTACTTCATTTAGCTATAATTGCGTATCGACTATTGTATTCATTTTACTTAAGAAGTCCTTAGTACCATAAAATTGAACATCATCCTCGTTCAAAGTTATTGCATCTAAATCAACGCATATTTTTGCAATGGACACTATAAAAGGGACTCCGTTGTATTCAGCCATTTCTATAGAACGTGAATAAGACAAGCCACAAACAAGGAGTTTACACAAGAATCGAGAATAGCTATTGATATTACCATTCATGGTGAATCGTTTACTTTCCATACATATGTACTAACATGAGATATAGGATTAAGTTCATTTTTGCGTCAAAGTTTAGAAATAAATCGATTTTCATGCAGCAAAATGTGCAACTGAGGTATTATTTTCTGGTTTTAAATCATCTTTGAATTGCTAACCCTCTTCCGACGTTTTTTTTTTTTTTTTTTTTTTTGGGTGGGAAATCATCAAATGACCTCTCCCGCTCTGGGCGGAGCGGAAGGGCGTGTCAGACTCTTACTGACTAAAACCCACCCGTGTTCCTTCAGTTGCCTGTGCGCCAGGGCCACGGTAACTCTTTCGAACAATCCGCAGCCCCGGCAGGCATCGGTCCTATCGGACCCCGTCAGATTTGCTGACATCTCTTTGAGGCGCGCGTGGAACACGACGCGCCGTCGACCCGGGCCTGGTCCTTACCGGACGGCAAGCTGCCCATTGCTCGCCGTCCGCAAGCCCGCGCCTACGGTGGCCGGGAGTCGGCAATCGACTCCCGACGCCCAGGGTGTCTCCTCCTCCTGCGGCGGCTAGGGGCGCGAGGGCGCAGAGATTGCCTCTCCCTTTCGCGCTCCGCCTCCTCCTTCGCGAGCATTACTGCTTCGCAGAAGGAGGTGACGGCTTCCCATTCCCTCTCGCTCCGTACCATGGCCTGAACCAGGGCCGGACGCGAGAGGTCGCCGCCGCCGATCGCCGCCACGAGGACACGGCGGTGCTCCGCCCAAGCCGGGCAGACCTCCACCGTATGCTCCACCGTGTCCTCCGGTCGATCCATGCAATGATAACACCCGGGCGTTTCCTCCCGCCTTATACGAAACAGGAACCTCCCGAAACAGCCATGTCCGGTGAGGACCTGCGTCAGGCGGAAGGTGAGGACGCCGTGGCGCCTCTCAAGCCACTCCTCAAAGAGGGGTCTTACCGCCGCAATTGTGGCGTGCCCTGCGCTGGGTTGCGACAATCGCACTCTCCATGCCGCCATGAGATCCCGCCGGAGCTCTGTCCGCTGTGCCGTGATTTCTCGCGGCAGCGGAGTTACGCCCCGGCGTTTCGCCTCCTCGCGCCACTCCCAAACGTGCGCGAGGACCTTTGCCTCCAGATCCCACGGCGGCAATCCGGCAAGGAGGCTCGCCGCCTCGCAGGAGATCGTGCGGTATCCCCGTACCATCCGGATGGCCATGACCCTTTGGGACGCGTTCAACCGGCGGGCTGGCCGGAGCCTCAATGAACGCGCCCACACCGGTGCCCCGTAAAGGGCCATGGACCGCACGACCCCCGCGTAGAGCCTCCAGCAGGAGGCGTTTGGCCCCCCCAGGTTGGGCAAGAGCCGCTTCAAAGCAGCCCCGGCCCGCTGCAGTCTGGGAGCCAAACGTCGGAAATGCTCGACGAAGTTCCACCGGCTGTCGAGGACGAGTCCCAGGTACTTCATCGTCGACTCGACGCCGATGTGAACCCCTCCTACCGTTATTTGGGAACCCGACAGTGGCGCGTTCCGAGGACCATGAAAACACATGGCCTCGGACTTGTGCAAGGCCACTTCGAGTCCCAATTGCCGGATCCTCTCAACGACTGTCGCAACCCCGCGTGTCATGAGTTCGGCCGCCGCCTGGTGCGACCTCCCCTGCGCCAGGACCAGCGTGTCGTCAGCGTAGCACACTACGCTGACTCCGCTAGGGAGGTCGGCGCGCAGCACCCAGTCGTAACCAATGTCCCACAGATGCGGCCCCAGGACCGATCCCTGTGGGACACCGCACGACATCTCTCGCCGGTTCCATTCTCCTTGGTGACCGGGGTAGATCACCGCCCTATCCGTCAAATAGGCCTCGACTACACGACAGAGGTAGGTCGGCATCCGGTGATACCGGAGTGCCTCCCTGATGCAACTCCAGGGCAGGGTATTGAAGGCGTTGGCGATGTCTAGAGACACCGCCAAGACGACCCCACCCCGGGCCACAGCATCCCCCGTCGTGAGGGCTCGCACGCGCATGATGGCGTCCACCGTGGAGCGCCCCCTGCGGAAACCAAACTGGCTCTCCGCCAAATCCGGCCCCACCCGCACCAGCTGCCCGACGAGGCGGTCTGCAATGACTCTTTCAAAGAGCTTGCCCACCTCGTCGAGCAGCACGATGGGCCGGTAAGCGGACGGAGAGTCCGCCGGGCGCCCCGGTTTCTTAATGAGGACCAGTTTCCCCGTCTTCCAATGAAGTGGGAACTGGCCCTCCTCCAAGCATGCGCTTAGGAGCCCTCTTAGTCGAGGCCCGAGAGCCTCCAAGGCCAGGACCCAGGCTTTTCCAGGTAAGCCGTCGGGTCCTGGGGCGGTATTCTTGGCACTCAGCCTACGTACCGCCACTCTCAGTTCTACCTCGGTCACCTCTGGAGTATCGTCGTCGTCGGTTGTGTGGTCCACAGTTGGAACCGCAGGAGGCGGAGCCATGGGCGGGGGAGTATGCTCCCCCCGCGAAGAGAACAAAGCGCTCACCACGCCCTCCACGAGCTGGGGCCGGAGACTCTGCGTCAGCGGGGGAGCCCATGGGCGGAGTTTCTCCCGCACCACCTTATATGGGCGTCCCCACGGGTCCCTGTTCAGAGTCCCCAGCGACTCCTCACGGGCCAGTCCCCTGGCCCGCAGGATCTCCGCTCGGAGGGCGGTCTTCGCCGCTCTGTAACCCTCGTACAGCTCCGCCTGAATAGCTTCCGTATCCGAAGGGCGGACACGGAGCCTGCGGTGCCTGGTGTACAGGCGTCGCGCGGCAACGCACGCCTCGCGCAGAGACGTTAACTCCGGCGACCACCAGTACACCTGGCACCAGGCACGTCCGGGCTGGACCCGGGGCATTGCCACGTCACAAATCTCGGACATGGCCTCCCGGAACCACTCCGCCTCGTCACTGATGTCTGCAGGCCTGTCCGGTGGTGACACCCAGGCCTGCACGATCGAGGCTTCCAGGAGGAGCTCCCGGTCCAGCTTCTTCAGCGCCCACCGTGGACCACTCGGGGCCTGTCGGACCAGCGCGCTCGAGGTCTGGGCGGAGACTTCAAACCGGATGTACCGGTGGTCGGAATAAGTCTCCACCCCCTCCATGACGCGCCAGTCAATGACACGCGGTGACAGAGCGGGGCTGGCGAACGAGATGTCCACCACTGACTCGCCCCGCATCCGCACACACGTGGGGACAGAACCCCGGTTTAGGACGACCAGGCCTGTCTCCAGAGCCCAGTCCTCCACCATCCTGCCCCGTGTGTCCGTGTACCGGGAACCCCAAGCCGTGTTCTTGGCATTGAAGTCCCCGAGTACGAGCACGGGCAGGGTATGGTACCCGACGACGACGACTCTCAACTCCGCAAGGGAGTTGTGGAACTCGGCGAGAGTTCGGTTCGGGGAGAAGTATATCCCTACCACGACAATCTCCCCGAACCGTGCTGCCACGCAACCCCGTCCTCTCTTGACTGCCTCAAGCGACGGGGTACCGGCGGCGGCCGACGAAATGAGGGTCACTGAGCCGCTCAGGTCCTCCACCCAGTCATCCCTGGGCGGGACAAAGTACGGCTCAGCGACCACGGCGATGTTGATCGACCACTGCGCCATGCTCTGGAGCAACAGATCCTGAGCAGCGGCGCAGTGGTTGATGTTCGCCTGGAGGAGGCGTAATGGGGCCATTATTGGCACTCCATATCAGCCCCCTCCCGAGCCCCCTGTGAGGGCCCTGCCGCGGTGCTTGCGGCGGCTACGACGATGGGGGCGGCAGCAGCGGCGGCAGTGGCGGCGGGTGCGGCAGTGACGGCGGTGGCGGAGGGCTTGCCCCTGCCCCTGGCTTTGGCGGGTGGAGCGCAGGCCTTACTCCCAGCCCGGTGATCGGCCGGCTTGCCAGCTGCCGCACATAAAAAGCAGTGCGGCGTGGCGTTGCACGAGCCGGCCTTGTGACCGGGCTGACCGCAGCGGAAGCAATGATCGCTGCGGTCCACCTCCGAGGTGCATTGCACTCCCACGTGGTTGCCCACTTGGCAGCGGAAGCACCTCAGAGGTCTGGGTTCCAGCAGTTTCACCTGCGCGGAAACCCAGCCCACCAGGAGCCTTTGGCCCTCCCCAGCGACTTTCCTGGCCGCCGCCACGGGGCAGCTCACCGTAACGGCTCGCATCCCCTTGTGGTCAGGACGGATGGTGCCCGCTCTCACCTGTTCGGCAGAGCAACCCCCAGTCCTGACGACGGCGGCCACCACTTCAGCCTCCGTCACACAGTCGTCCAGGCCCAGGATGCGCATGTCGATGCACTTGGTGGGCCTGGACACTCGGGCCTCGTCCGCATTTAGGGACGCCCTGAGCCTTTCGGCCAGAGCGTCAGCGGTCGGGCCGCTCGCCGCACCGGGCACCTCTAGCATCCGGGCCCCGGTCGCAGTGACCCTCACCCGGATGCCATTGGTGACGCCCAGCTCCTGCAGATTCACCGCCGCCCTCGCCTTCGTGAGCACGTCGCGGTAGGACACGCCCTTCTTTTCCGCTTCCGGCTGTAGTGTAATCACTACAGCTGCGGACTTCGGGGCGCGGAGCCTAGCCGCGACGCTTCGCTCCTTGCGCCGCTGCCGCCTCTCCCTCCTTTTGGCCGCCCTAGATGCCTTACCCGCCTTCCTCTTCTCTCCGGCCACTTGCCATTCGGCGTCGGCCGGAGGAGCATTAGGAGGCGGGGGGGGCGGCCGTCTCGCCACCGGGGCTGGGGCCCTCGCCGCCTGCGTAGCCACCCCACCCTTCTTGGGCTTGGGCGGTGCCGACTTAGCCAGGGGCGGCTTCGCGGGATCTGGTGCTGGCCCGCCTTTCGACCGCCCTGCCGTTACTGGCTTGGCCGCAGCGGCGGCAAACGACACCTGCCGACTCGCCGCTAGCGGGGGGCGCAGGACAACGGCCTCCAGAGCGGAAAATCGGCTCTGGAAGGCAGCCAGCTCCTGCCGCACCAGGGCCAAAACCCGGTCCTCTGCAGGCACTGGCACTGGCACTGGCACCGCCCGGCCTTGCCTATTCCCTTCCTGCGGCACTTCTCGGGGGGCGGTTGCTGCTCGGAGACCGGCCAGGTCCGCTCGGAGCTCCTCGTTCTCCTTTCGGAGAAGCTCCATAGTGGCTGTCAACCGGGTGACCTCCGCCCGCATCGCGGACATCCCGTCCGATTGAGGCCCGAATTGAATGGCCTTCACTGCCTCCATAATGGAAGCCGCGGCAGCGGGTATGGCCTTGTCTTTAGAGGACTGAATCCTCTTCAAGGCCACACCCTTTAGCGCGGCTACCACGGCCACCTCCAGCCTGGCCAGTCGCTCTGACTTGGAGTCGCCAGCGGCGTCCGGCTCACCGCCTGACGACTCGGATAGTTCCGCCCTGAGACTGGCCCCTCCAGGGTCGTGCCCCTCCGTGGCGAGCCTCTCGGCTGACTGGGCCGGCTCGGCTGAGCTGACTCGCTTCGGCTCGCTGTCCTCCTCGGTGGTGCGCACTTTGCCCGTACTCCGCTCGTGCACTCCACCCCGCCGAGTAATTTTTCTTCGGACGACGCTCCTCCCGCCATCAGAGGACGACCCCTGGCCATCCCCTGGTTTGGGGCGCTTCTGGAAGAGCCTTCTGTTCTTCTCAGCATCTCCTACCACTACGCGCTCCGGCCTCTTGAAAGAGCCCTTCGCGCAAGATGCGGCGTCGGACTCCGACCCCGCATCGCTCCTCTCCTCTCCACTGCTCTCTTTTGGTGTTGTTTTAATAGATTTTTCCATAGTAAATCCCACGAGTGTGGGGGATATAAAAAGTCATTCCCAGGTTCACCCCCTGTCCCTAGGCAAGTGTTAATTTGTTACCCAACCAGAGGGTCCACTGGTACTCTGGCTGGGGGTGCGCTAGCGACTGATGCGCCACCTACAACTGGAAAGTTGTAGATGACACTACTCCTCAGCCATTCATACCCTCGCCGCGCACCAGAACTTGATATTAGAGGAATTTTTTATAGAGGTTATCTTCCTCGCGGCCCGGGCGGTTAAGCCAAGACCCTCGACCCCCGTCAAAAGTCAGAGACATGACGTTGACGATCTTCGGGGCTACGAGACTAACGGTGGCAGAAGGAGCAGACTCCTTCCTGCCTGCCCGACGGCAGGGTTAGTGCACGCCGAGCCCGCTCTTACTCCGCCGCTGTGCGTCTCTGCTTAACAGAGAGACACACGTTGGAGCGTTCCTCCGACAGGATATTAGCGTACGGGCAACAAGACTCCTTAGGCACAGAGTACCTAATGGAGAGTTATTGCCCGTACCCCAGGGTGCACCGTCCCGGAGACTGGCCTTTCCCCCAGACGCATCCAAGGGAAACTCCAGCCCACGGACACACGGGGAGGTTTCCTGTCCTAGCACCCCACCCTCTTCCGACCTGGCTTCATCTTTCTACATTCTTGACACAGCAAATCCATCAACGAATCACCATCAAGAATTTATTGCATCATTTACGTTCACTTAAAAATCAAAATTTGTTAAATTCTGACACTCATCAAAAGATAATATTCAACTAACACAAATTATTTAATCAGTGACTGTTTTATCAATAATTATGGTGATTGATCAATTGTCATTGTTGATAATTTTAGTTAAACAAAGATAATCCCATGATTCAAGTATCACAAAGTGAGTGGAGGTGACCTTTCGTCTGTGTAAACAAAGTTATTAACAGTTAAAGCTTTAGCATTGTTTATGTTGTATTGTAAATGTTAATTAGTAGTTAAACTCAAATTAAATGCCAAGGATTGGGAGACATCGCTGTTTCGTAGGAATGTTTTTAAGAATTGATATTTTTGTCACAAGTGTGGACTATTTATATTGGGCTGTTAATTAATTTACTTTGTCTTCTAGTAGTTAGTTCTTCAACACTTAGAAAATGCAGAGGATATTCAAGAGTCCTTTGAAATAAACTAACGATAAAGTCATTAAATCAACCAATCAACTCAGACTATCGCAGTCCACTGCTGGACATAGGCCTCTCCCAGGCTGCGCTAACCGTGTCCTCCACCTTTCGCATCCAGTTTGTCCGAGCCACCTTTCTAATGTCGCCGGTCCATCTAGCTGGGAGCGTCTCACACTACGCTTGCCGATACGCGGTCTGCACTCCTGGACTCGTCTGCTCCACCGGCCGTCGGTCCTACGATAAACATGGCCTGCCCACTGCCACTTCAGCTTGTTTACTCTGCAAATTATGTCGGTAACTCCGATTATTTTCCGCATTACTTCATTTTTGGTTTTATCCTTCACAAAAAAAAGGAAAGCAAAGTGAAATGATATAGGCATTAGAGTAAATAATATGTTCTTCTAAGCCAAAAATCAAAATAGAAAGTGACGTCTCCCTTAGGCAAAATAACTTAAGGATTAAAATCAGCAATATATCAGCGGCTGATTGAATGTAAACTATGTATAAGTAGGTAAATCCGGTACCCACCAATCAGCTTTTACTTTCAATAAGACTGCGCCTGCGTTGCTTCCGCGAACGAAAGTGCTTCGGTACCTACCGCGGGTTTTTTATCGATATCGACAATATGTTTTAACATTTGTTTTTTCATGAAAAACTCCATGCCTAACTCAATTTGACAACCAATGTGGAGCAAAACGTGATAGTTTTTATAGTTATTTTATTTCCCCTTTATAGTAACTTCCAAAGTCCGACCTACTATAAAATGCTCAGTTTTTTGCTTGTCTAGTCAGTTAATCAAAGATGTTCATAAACTTAGATTGTAATCAGAAACATACTTGAGTTACATATAATAATACGTTAAAGACTAAAACGAATATTTTATAGTCAACGTAATAAGATAACTATGGTTTTTACTCACAAAAACTGACTCCATCTATAGCGCCAAAAACCTTTTCTATAAATAATTGATCACGATATTTTTTTTGCATTAAATCCAATTCAGTTCCGCGTTTAGTAAAGCCATGAGTAAACATAAAAAAGCGTGGTTACTTTATATTTTGCGTAGACTATGACCTAACTTATTGAAGCATAAATAAAACACTTCAGGTTCTCAAAAATATTTTTCTCAGAAATCTCAAGAAGTATGAAGTCAGTCTTATTTTAATTAAATCCTTAAAAATATGATTAAAGATAATGATTTTGCAATACCAATAATTACTAATCACAATAAAATAAATCGATATAAAAATAATTTAAAGTCCTATACGTGTTCACAAAACATCGATAATAATCACAAACGGCATATTCGCACCACTACGAACAGTTTATCATCGGGTATACTGATCAATGACAACAAAACTTTCTTCTTCAAACACTTGACGTGTGTACGATGTACCTATTATATGAAATACGTCTCTGCCTGTACGTATAATTTCACTTTTTACCTATTTTATTGATGTGAAAACAGGTTTAACGAGGAAATCGATCATGTTTTTGATCAAGGTGCATGCACTGGCATGATCTTTAACCTCAAACACGTTGTTACACACGTTGCTTTAACTGAACCTGTCGCTGTTGCATTATAATAGCCCATATTGGCTGCATTTCCAAGCCAAGCATATGCAAAATTGGCTACTTAGAACTAAAATAATGTGATTGATTATAATTTGAGAAAAAAATCTGCTAATTGTTTTAATCGTTGTTGCTCTAAAAAATGCCTAAAGGTCAGACTTAGGAACCAATCATAGGTGCATCTTGTTTTAATTTATCTTTTATCGACGTCTGAACACGAAATCGGAACAATATTAATATCGATTTTCCTGCTTCTAATGGAAATGTCTTTTTATAATTTTTGGTCACGTATTCTACCAACCTCCTTATCGACAAAATCACTGTCCAATGTCAGACAGAGAAAAGCTGCTTATTAGATGTATTTTTAACCACCAAACTCTCCAATATGAATCTTAGTAGAAAGTTACTCAACCTTATTAATTTTTCACTTAGTTGGAATCAACAATGGCTTTGCACCAGATTCGCAGTGTACGCTGAACCTCAGTTCCGTCGCCACACCTTGGGCCATGAACTTACTGGACATGGTCACTTGGCCACTTTCCCGAAACTATTGTTCTTAGCAAAAATCTCTTTGGTTGCTGTGAAGGCTTTTCCTGTTACTGTCGGAAAATTGTTTTGTTTATATGGATGATGTATTTTCTATATGCTGTAATAGCGAAAAATGTCACTTTTCACAAAGAAGATGTTAAATGGGTTCGTCATCGTAATAATTAGAATATTTTGATGTTTTAATAATTAGGTATGTTTTTTTGATAAAAAAACACATACCACCGTAATTGTACGTGATTAATTTCTTAAAAACAACATTAGTTTGCCTTTTGCCTCAAAATTGTCTGAGATTGTTTTACTTTTAAAATCCCTTTATTCCATTTATTTACTTGCCATAATAACACGCACATCCATTGACCGTCTGAATCACTTAACACAAAAACTACATTAAGCGATGCCAATTTTTCACACCCTCCGAATTTGTCACGGCTTCACGAAATTATACCTTTTCTGTTCCTTCATCATCATTATCAGCATTTATTTGTTCACAAACTACTGTTTGAATCAATATTATTTTATCATTTGTTTTTTGATCTCCATTTTTGTTAACTTTTGTTTTTGCTTGTAGGAAGTAAGTATCTCCGAAACTCAAGGTTCATTTAGATAAATCTTGAAAGCAAAATCACAGCGTTCTTCATTCTTACACTCCACAGTTTTTATTTCTACGTTTTATTTGTATTTGATAACAATAATAGACCTTTCCTCAGTCCAGCTATTTTATTTCACTGCTACTGCAATACTTCGAATTCGAAATGATACGAATTATGAAATCAACGACAGAGCTATGCTTGCCTCATTATTGACCATATCAACTTGTGTTCTCTAATCAAAGTACACTATAATTAATATAGCATTCCAAACTCAACGTCAAGTAACTCGTGAGTGAACATAATGACGAAATAATACATAATTGAATTAGATAACGGAACAGTATCAATCGGTACAAGATAGCAGTTCATTAAAACAATTGACATGGCCTTGGTTTAAGTCACGAATGTCCTTAATATAGAAAACTTGTGTGTGGGTATTTTAAGTATGGCTGAGAGAATTAGTCTTATCTGTGTAATATCTATGAGATGTTTACAGAATGAAAGGACAGTTTTATGACAATAAGTCTTTTTGATAACTTAGAAACTGGAAAAGGTGATAGATTACATGTAATAGAGTAAATGTTGAATGTTTGGAATAGATTAGCCCAAAATATGGAAGAATGGCGTAAAAAGCATAAAGGTTTGATATTGATTATGAATTAAATGTACCTTAATGAACGAGCTTATTTGTCACTGATTATTATTTTCTATTAGTTCCCCATAGTTTAACAAGACAGTTAACATGTTTGTGGTGTTTTTGTCTGTAACCTCGATCGATCAATTCTTTTAAATCAAATACCTTTCATATTAGCCCATCAAAACATCCACCGTTAACAATACTAAGACGTGCAACAACCGCTTATACAAAACATCAAATCAAAAGTGAGGGCGGCAGCACGCATGCGCGAGAAATGACACAGTAGCCGGTGACGGGGCACGCGCACGCAAACGCCAAGGTCGCCGCTCACCGCTCAACTTATGCGCAGAGTGGTTCGACGACCGATCTGTTCAATATTGTGATTTAATTAATTTAACGTTTTATTAGGAGTAATGATAAAGTGGATGAATATTTTAAAGAAGAGGTTGAAAAAGTCTAGAATATAATAATATGAAATAAGTGTGATAAAAGGAGTACCTAAGGATCGTAGCAAGTGACGTTCTGCAGTTTCTGCCTACCCCCATGGGAAGAAGGCGTGTGTTCATGTATGTGTGTAAGTGTGATAAAGTTACTATAGCTGCTTAAATATAACCTACCTACTTAATTTGAGAATGATTCAACTCCCAGAAATTTAACTAAAAATCTATTTGATGTAGGTTCCTGGCTAATAGGAAGAAGTTGCGAGTATTTTAATAATAATTGCCACAAATTCTTAAAGAATTTGGTATGCGACACAAGATTATGTGAAAAGATATGGGCTTTCCCAATAAAAAAGGTCATCTATGACATATTTGGGCAGAATATGTAAAACTAAAAGACATTGTACTTTTACCTCAAAAATTTCAATTCGACATGGCACTCCTTGAAATAAAATTTCGCTATAAAAATAATTTGAATATAAAATGTAGCAGACACATTTGTTGAATACATAAACACGTACATAAAGTTCAAAATTGTTCTGTATGCCTATAAAAGGTTTTCAAAAGAATTCCTCCGAAAAGTTTATTTTTACATTCAATGTATGGGCCAACCACTCAATTTCATAATAACCTAAATTTACTAGAAGTTATTGAGTATAATTTATCAGTCTCTATCATTCATTAGACCTATTTCAATGTAAAAAATGTTGTATTTTTTAAACATAATAATTAAAAAGGACCTAGTAACATGCTAGTAGGTAATATCACCCACAAAGACACTTGACCCACATCTGTTTTCTCAAACACGCTATACAACAAAGGTCAGACGAAAATATACGTTTATTGAAAAATAATATGGTGTTGTATCACGTACAGGCGTACCGTGTCATTGTGTTCAAGTGAATTATCACCTTCAATCATAACGTCGTCTATGTATGTCAAAGAATATGAATATAGCAAAAATACTGCTCATAATAATGATAATACATTTTCTGGCAACTAAAAAATGCTATTATAGCAAATAGCATATCAAACACTCTAAGAAAAAACAAAAAATAGAAAATAATAGACTACTTAACAAAATTTAAAATAAATCTCTCTTATAACTGTGTGAGACATGTAATGATATCAATAGTATTTTTGACCCTATTTGGTGTGAAGTCAAATTATTTCACACGCTAGTAAAGAAAGAAATTCCTCAACACATTCCAACCCATACCGTACCATTTCTATAAACTTAAAAACCGTAAAGCGACTTCATTTCACTTTCCATGTCAAATAATGGAATATAAATTCTCGATGCGAAACTACCGCACACGTTTTCTTTAACATCGTTCAAACTACCATCAAACTGAATCGTTTCACCCATTGAATAGAAATCAACATATACACATTACCCAAAGAATCAAATAGAAATTCCCGATCAGTAAACAATGCCAGACCTTGGTAACGAACTTGAATACCAATGAAAAACCAATGTGGACATTCTCAGGGCAATGCCAAGGAACGGTTTTGAGAAAACGATATTCTGATAGTACGTTGACAAAATACAAATGAAGAACAAATTCCTATGGCGTCATTACTCAATTCGATACATGAGAACCGAACATTGGGCTAAGTATTGTATATGTAACAAAGGAACATGGAAATGACAAATAAAATAATAGTGTAAAGTACCAATATAAATGTAACTGGTAAAAAAATTAAAGTCGTGATCAAGTGAAACTAAATATCATCACGCATACCTTACTTTGTCCTCGATGTTACAAGAAAAAAATACAAAGTAGGACATAAGAAAACAACTCCTAAGTACACTAGCCCTAGTAGAACTGATAAAAATGCAATTCTTAGAAACCCACCCACTGTAAAAACCAATATTATGAATGATGGTATAAGAAACATGTAAATTATGCTTGCGGTTGCCAATGCCTATAAACAATGCAATGTTATTTATTAAAATTGCTTTTTTCACATTCAACGTTATTCTAAATTCGCTTGGCAAAGTTCCAGCTATGCAAAAATCATCGCATCAAAAAATATAGACCATGTGTGCTGCATACAAATCACGTTATTTTGTACTAGCAGGTTTTGATGCATCTTTTAAATTATGTATCCATCTTTACTATGTACCTAATTCTATTTATAAAAATTTGCTCACGTTTATGGGAATTATTTTCATATTTTTTCTCAAAATCTTGAATTTTACACATGTATATGCCTAAACAGTTTCTTCTCTTTCTTTCCAGAATCGGTCTTTGCGGATTTGACAACCCACACAGAGATCAGAAGTCGGAAGAAGTAAGAAGACACATAGGACAAGTAAGTTATCCACTTATTTATAAAATACTCTAGTGACCAGCCCAGACAAAGCATTGTGGTCAAAAATATGGCAAATGGCTCATAATGTGTACATATATTATAAATTCAAGCCTGATAACTATCTTAGATCTTAGATAGGTCAACGTAGAACTAATACTAATGATGTAGCCACGCATGACACTGATATACCGTGAACTGATGAGCGTTGACACCTACACTAAAAACTGTGATGAGTTCGCGACCAAATAGGCAAATACAGAAACGACTTTACGAGATGAGCTGATCAAATCGGACGTTTTTGCAAAGCGTTCAAATTGATAATAATGATGATTGGATTATAAAAATAATTAAATAAAGCAAAAGCGAAAATATTAGAACCAGAGTCGGAGTATAACAGAATCAGAGATCTTATCCATATCGAAGATATTTTTTCAAATTAAGAAATGAAAATTGCTTTTTTCTTTTCACTATGATTGATAACGCCACCTACCATTATCAATGATCACATCAATTAAATTAAAGTCACCCAATCCTCATTCTTGCCACCCACCGAGACGATAATTTCCATTACTAATCAGGATACAGAATGAAAACATCAAGACAAAAACCATGACATTCAAATAATAGAAGAAACTACCGTCAATCATTAAACCTCCCATCACGTTAAAAGTAAAGCAAAAAAAATTACAGACGATCAACAAAGTACTTTAAACAGAAACAATAGTTGTTCGCAAGGAAGTGATGTAGAAGAACATTTTAATATCCAATTCGACAAGTAGGTACATATAGCTATGGAAAATAAAAATCATGGTCCGAACAATAGAAACGAAAATTCTGATACACAAATGAGATGCGGCATCGAGCTGTCAAAGGCAAGGTCGATGCAGATAAACAAAAATTGTAATTACGAGTGTATCTAGACATATGTACTGTTGTATTTTTTGGGCTCTTTCTCGTAACAAAATAACTAAAATAATTCAAATTTAATAGATTTGTCGATGTGAGTATGGGTCGCGTGTATATTGGTAATTCGTTAGCTGTATAAAGATATTACTATATGTATTCATTATGACCAAATCGGCCTAGAAGTAATTCAAATTATATTTGTTCAAATAAATCTAATTTTATCGATCACCTTGGAAGCAAATTTGAACCCGATATAATCACCGTGATTATTGTTGGCTCGATTGATTATATACAACATACAATTGTGATCTTAATAGACTTGAGTAAGGCCGGGAGCTTAATGAGAAAAATGCTCAGCATCTTTTATTACCCGTATCTAACTTATGTTCTTGAAACAAATAAGTTTCTGTGAGGTCAGACTAGTATGTCCGGCCTAATATTTGGAATTGAGGAGATTGATTCGATACGGTGTTGTTGATTTCAAAACATACAAATCATTATGAGACGAATTATTATGTGCTGTGGGCGGCGTGGTATAGCTGTCACTGCTTATGCAAAAATTTGATCTTTAACCTCAGTCATTGTTGTTACAACACTTGTTAAAATCGCACACCAGACGAATAGTAATGAAGGAAAAAAGGTGTCTGATCTGTCAGCTGTTTATTTTGACAGCTTTAAAAATCTATTGAAGGGAATATGTTATATGAGTATACATAGGATATACGTAGGTAGGTGCACGGTGCATAAAAATGTCTTAAACCTATATTGGAGAAAGACGAGTAGAATAGAAAATTATGGATAAAATAAAATGCAACTTATCTGCTACCTTAACTCCTGCTTACCCCTTCTCAAAATCAGTAACGATATACAAAACCCACTGACTTAAGCATGAATTATCAACGGCTCGCTGGTTCTAAGGAATTTGGTTCTACCGCGCGACAATTATATGCGTTTCGTCAAACCACATGCAACTTCCCACTACCGGTTGTGTTAGTAATGAAATGTTAATGTATTCCTTCATTGTATATATGGATGGAGGAAATGTGTTGGGCTATAAGGAAATGGGAACGATTCTGTATGTACAAAGTTAGGCTGAAACATCTGATTTCCAAGATGAGACTAGGGAGGAGAATAATTATTGAGTAATTGGAAGATGTCAAGAGATGACCCTAGTAGGCATAAATTTTATTTCTAATTGCACCAAAATTATGCCAGATGTTACTTAATTAATTTCTAACATTTTCGATTAACAAAAAATTTATAGACGTCCACAAAAATCAAGCTTAAAATTTGTTTAATTCAAGGCAAATAAAAAACGCTACCTTTTTGCTACAAATCATTTCTGGCATCTTTATTTCTGTCATAAAACATAAAACGACAAAAATATAATCAATTTAGGATGTCTTCTTCATTAAAATCGTGAAGTTCAACATCCTTTAATAAAAAGAACCCTGCTATCATAGATACAAACAAGGAAGCAGTACTTAACAAAACATATACACAAAATTCCTTAAAAAACAACAAGCAGAGTTAAAACATTAATAACATTAAACAAAACGTACTAGACAAGGAAGCTTCAGTCTCATTACATATTCTACTTGATTCCTATCAGTACAAACGTATCGCTAGTTCGTGTATTAAACATTCGCTTTCTGTATCTTTCCAAATGACAAGGTCGTCTAAAGGTTACCTGTCATGTGTCTAATTTTTTATGAGTATATGAAGACATTAATGTAATGCTGTGTATTTTTCAGAATCTGTCAATAAAATTCATGTAAGTGTATTTCTTGGTCATCTTGTAATGATAATATTTTTAGTATGTAAGCTATTTCCGCTGGCATTTCAAAAACACTGATTCTCATGGATTTATTACTGTTCGAGCAATTTGTTAGAATTTGCGAAGTAAAGATATTTTAAATTTTATTGATAATCACTTAAAGAAATTACTAGGACCGATAAATTACTTTGCTGACAACTATGACATTTTTAAAGCTAGCATCATAAATTTAATCAAATAATATCATTCGACGCAGACATTTTCATTTTCAATTCTTTAGGATCAAAAAATATCATTCAATGTAAACATTTCATTATTGATATTATGCATGCATAATAAGGATAAGCAAAGAACATTATTCCTACTGATCGTCCACTAACCATTATCAAGTCAACAAAAAACACCATTGTAATAAATCAATTACAAAAAATCTGTTCTCACACGTTTAAACTCCAATTGATTTTTATATGTTTTTACTACCAAACATGACCCATCTTCCGCATACTGATTAATTCAAATATTTATAACAATACTTTGACATGCACTTATATACTACAGTCACAGATTAGTACAGAAGGTTGATTCTATACAATGAGCGAAAAACCATGCGCACTGTAGACTTGCATTACTTTGTTTGAGTTCGCCCGCGCCATACTTATGTAAACAAGCATCTGTGAGCGCGCGTTTTCACTCGCTGTGTGGAGCCGATCTTCTGTACTATTCTATGATACGGTTCAGTCATAATGCCATAGGTCACATTGGCATTTATTCTATTGTTGAACACCTTTGTCGTGTCATAAATCATAATGAGATGAATGGTGGAAGTAAAAACTATGGCAAAGGCAATGACCTTGTTGATGGCAGATAAGGGCAGGAACTGTGATGTCATAACGTAACGGGTGACGACAGCGTTTGTTTTAGAGGTGACTGTCCTTTTCATGGGTTTGTTGATTTGTATATGTATATAGATAATGATTTTAATTAAAGTTATTAAAATTATACTATTACAATAGATCTTCAAATTTTGAGAACGGCTTACCTTCATAGTATCAGAGTGATCAACCCAGATACAGTATTATAGTTTCCACAGCGCAGAGAATTTACCATCACTTAGATACAAGAGGTGATTGCTAAAGGTAGTAATTAATTTATCAACATCATACTGCAATAGTTAATTCACTTACGAACCGTAACGATCAGGACGATATCTTCTAAAATATTTTTCTTTATTGTTTTATGGTAGGTGCTCACATAAAACTGACCATCTAAACTGAAGTCCATCATCTAGTTGGAATATATACGTCAACATACCAAATGTTCCATCAAAAATTACTTTACTAATACATCTTGATTCCAATAGAGCCTTGGGCTATTTGACATTCACTTTTCATTCATGCTCTGCATTTGTCAGTGCTCAATTTTGAAGCATCCGGCCGATATGATCTTTATAATATGCCAGTCATAGACACATCCTTGTACTAAGGTCGCAACTGCAAAAAGAGCCATATCTGGCATTCTGCCACACTGTGGATGTAATAGGATTTAATTTACCAATGAGATAATACTTGCACATGCATGGTCAAAGTTCATTTACGCTAAGATATTGAATTAAAGTGTAAATTAATAAGATGTGGTTGATATAGGCGCGTGGTTAGATTGTAGATGACACTACTTGGAAGAAGGAACGATGTTTAGATAAGCTACACTTTGGGTCTGATGTTAATGACAAGTTTTCATTTGAAATTAGAAGTAAAGTTAAGAAAAAATTGTGGTAATTCCTACAAATAAAAGGCAATTCTTACTAATACGAGTAAGTGAATATGCAGAGAAACGTACAGAAACCACAAAAATAAACCAACTGATTATTTTTAACCACCAAACTGAACCTTGATATCATTCTACTGATAATATTGCGTATTGCTCTATGCAATTTGTCTTTGGTACTTTTGATTTGAAATTGAGTTTCACAATATCACGCAAAATTAAATCTAGTGAATACAAAACTAATAACAAACAATGGTACTCCCAATGAAATGTAACAACCAATTTACCATAAAATCAAAACTTTTATGCTAGAATTACTATATTATTATTTAGTTACTTTTATAATGTAGAAACAAAAAATTTACCTAAAATCCTTCCTTTGTCAACAGGGTGTCAAAATCAAAATGGACGACGCCGGTAACATACTCATCAGACGCTACTCCAAGAGTAATGTATTTGTGAAGAGTACGGCGGCCACCAGCAACGAAGAGACGGCTATAGGGCAGGACATAGTCAAACTACCTGGGTACTCACTGGAACAGGAGAAGATATTTAAGGTAAGAGCTGATACAGCTGTTGTTATAAGTAAACATGATAAGGGAGAAGCTGATATCAAGAAGGCGTTACTTCATGATAATGATAGGCTATCGGCGAATGATGACTCTTTAAATAGTAAATCATAAGGTTATGTAATTGATAGAAGAAACATATAAAGTAAATGAAGTAAAACAAAAGAAGGAATCGATACGAGTGTTCTGGCAGAAGACATTATATAGTTAAAACAATTTATCTCGACTCTTAAGTTTTTTTTTGTTATAAATCGTAACATTAAGACATTTAAAAAATATTTATGTAGGACCATTAAAGTACTCAGATATGCTATTAACGAAATTAAGAACAAACAAAAACTATATACTTATTGTATTTAAACAAAGCCATTTATCAAATAATGTAAAAAACTTTACAGGCGTAATTATTTTAAATGTTACAAATAACGCGGTTTAACAATTTATTACAAAAACGTTAACTTCAATGTCAGGTTAAAAAATTGAAGCAATGTTGTTGAAAATATGATAACAGATTATTCTGCTTCCTTTAAAGATCGTTAAATTCAATGAACTCATTCTTGAACGCAGAATATGTACCAATCTATGTAATATTGTAGAAGGTACACAAATACCAGCATAGCTCTATTTAAATAAACAAACATAATTTCCGATTACCATAGCACCTACTTCTAAACCAAATAAAAACCTTGAACCGTAATTACTGTTTATAATGCAGAATAAAATAACATCATTACTGGGTCTTGCTTTGATAAACTTACAACCGCAATTTGTTCCAAGTTCCATAGGTACATAGGTGCATCTAATTACACGTCGCTAGCTTATCCTTCCTCTTGCACCAACTACCAAGTATGTTATTAACAAAATTATCGTCCAAAGAAATTAAATCAGAATTCTAGTCTTTACTGCTATCGAAATATGATTTTTATAGTCTAATTTATGGGCAAGCAAGGTAAACTGGTTCTTTGTGAACATACCAAACGGGCGTCAGTAGTTATTTCCGTCAAGATAGATGCGTTTATGAAATGAGATGTCGTAACATTTGCCTATTAATTTCATGGTTGCCCACATAATGCTCTAAATTGCTTGGTAGATGATCATCGGGTCGGTCTTCAGTAGTAATTACTTGTTTAGTAACTCAAACATTGGTCTTTCCTCTTTCATTTTGTAAACATAAAAGTTCAATCTACCGATAAAAAATTGTCACTCACGTCTTTTTGAACGCGGACACACAATAGGCAGCTATTGTTTGTCTGTTACTTCATCTTTCGCTGCTTCTGGCTCCATAATTTCCTTATGTTCATCGTTTTAAAGACAATAATCATCGTAGAAAAAAATTAAGAGGGCAAGACATTACTCTAATGCGCGTTGCGTTAGTGCATCAGTCATTTGTGGTGCATCACGACTACAAAGATTGTGTCCGAGCACGATTCTCTCTGACCATGACTTTGCCACGTAATTTCATTTTATCAACATTTTAATGTTACGAAATATTTTGTACTTTGAAGACGGGTTATTATATGGAGACATAAAACGAGTGTGAATTCACTCAGAATTTCGTAAAAAGCCGGTCACTTTATTCGTACAATTTATATGAAACACACTTATCCGATTATTTCATTAAAGTAGCATTTGTAAGACGATATGCTAGTGGAATTGTATATTGTCTGCAACAAGAATACCATTCAACTCATACGGGCCATGACATTTGTAAATACGGTACTAATGACAAAGCGAATGCAAATGTGAATATAATAACTAACTCCGATCACAAATTAGCCGACTCATCTGCTATACAAGTACTTTCGTCGTAACTGACACTATAGGTACAAGAAGCGGTACAAGACAATGGAAAATTCACTTCCTAGCATCCGAAAGATTCATTACCAATTCATACACCATTACCTACAAGGTTTTACGTAAGTCTGCAGCAAACAATGGGAGAAGATAGCACCATTAAGCAAGGGAGGGAATGGTCATTACCTCACATATTTGTTTGGAAGTTATTATATTTCCTTGGGAGTAACGAAAGGGAATTCGCAGAAAGTAGAGCATTGTCCGTGCTCAGCGCACCGCCGAAACAATGTGATGCCTCAATTAATGGCTATTGTGAGAAATGTTACACCTATAACTATTATTAGTAGCAGCAATTTATTGTATGTCATGTAATTGTTACTTATTCTATAATCGTTGCAAAATATAGGTCAGTTTCATTAGTTGTTTTAAAATTCAGAACCATCTATTTGAGACCAATAAGTATTTTTTTTTTTACAATATACTCGTAGGTGTTCTGATAAAATATCCACATAAACAAAGGACGTATAGATATTACTCATGTCAATTATTAAGAGCAATGCAACAAGTGTCTTGATGGGTCACTCTTTGCCTCGTTGCACTGTTGCACTGCAATGTACGTCTTCATTAAAATACTCCAATTTCCTCGAAACAATACTGGCAAGTGTTGAAACTGTATGATCTCTGGGATTTTTTCTGTGCGATCCGGCTCGTTTCCCACACCGAATTCCCTTGTGACTAAATTAACTTAAAACAATACTATCAGTAGTGTCAACTACAGTTTTTAAATAGATCTAAACTACTTCCAATGTACAATAAACTTGGAAATGTTGTGACATTTATTCTCAACCAGTCCGCACATGCTTACCACTATTGCAGTTTTATTGGTGAATAAATGATCTATCCGAGATTATTCTATTGACGCCATTAACTTCGCAATGTTATACAACATGATAGCAATTAGCTTCTTCATTTTCATCAAGCCTTTGTGTGAGAACGGAAGAACCATCCAAACCATTTGTCTAAACAAAACATTTACGTCAAATATTCCATTTCAATTCGGTAATTGCGTCAAACAATTCATCTCTTCTCAGCATGCTCTCAATTAACTAGACGAGCTTGTGTTGCAACAATGGAATGTTACAGTTTTAATTAGAATTCTTCAAATGTATCAATTTGACTTGTGGTAGGTACTTTTATGACGTTTTTTGAGTTGCCGTCCGATGATTTACGAATAACGTCGGCGAAGTTTTTAAAGATACCATCTATATAGTCTACTGGTCCGAACTGGCGGAGGGACTCGACAACTGCTTGCACTGGTTATGTAACAACTTTATAAGCCTCATTCAATTTCGTCGATGCATCTGACTCGGCGTTTTCGTTTGTCTCTCGGAGTTCCTCAGTCGAATCGGAAACCTTTTGGAGTATTTGAGATTATCTTAATAGATTTAGGTCACGTCGTGCTTGGATTTTAAGTTTCGTGACTTTGATTTTTGAACGAAATTATGAAACGGAAAAAGAAAGTTAATAGCGATAAGAAAAAAATACCCAATACTTAATTATTTATCTGGTGAATTTAAACGTTAAAGAAATTGATATTTCATTAGACTCTTTCGAAACAAACACCAACATAAATGAAATTATGTACTAGTTGTTTTCAGGAAACTTAATTTATATTTTTAATTACCAGCGTTCGCTCTTGACATTTTCACTATAGAGATGGGCAACCTCATGACGTCGGCTCAATTTTCGTTTGATCGAGCGATTGTCTTTTCATTATCGAACGAAGGCTTGTTATGTAATATTAATTTGATAAGATCTTCTAATTTAGACGCATTCAATCGATCGTCCAACAATTTGTTTTAGATCATCGCTCGTGTTAATTAAGATAAAAAATCTACATGTTATATTTTGTAACTGTCTGTTACTCTCCGTTTGTTTGTTATAACTTGATTGGTGTTATCTCATCTTTTAAATTATCGAATTATGAGTCACACTAGCTGATCAGAATATTTTTCATACCAATTGTGTATCTTAATATCTCATCGTATTACTTCCACGCCAAATAACTATCAAATTTGTATCTACTGTCTACTTAGTCCATATCTGTGCTAAACTATCTAACACCTCCAAATGCTTTTGCCTTAGTATCGATGCTTTAAAGGGCATACTTAATAGTATCAGAAAACTCAGCAGGTAATTTAGCCGCTCTAATTTTAACGGAGATAGGATTAACACCCTCGCTTAAAGCTATTTGCAAAAAGCCATATTTATTTTGTTAGATTTTTATATCCTAATGTTTTATTTTCGTCCAATTATTGGAATTTCCAATCCAACGTGAACGTCCCCTTTTTAAAGGCATAGTCTACTAACTTACTCGGATTCATAATATTAGATTACCATGTCATCGCCACTTACCCAACTAACTACTTTAGCTATATGTAGTCTACGTTATTTTTTAAGTGACCTTTCTGAATCTATCTGTTTCAACCATATTATTAGATTTTATATCCTTTTGTTTATTCTCTTCCAGTTATTCGACATGAAGAAGTTCCAATCCAACGTGAACAGAGAGCTGCGCCGCTCTTACCCTGATCGCAGGAGGCTGGAGACGCAGTGTCTCAGTGCCATTGCCTTCGTCAAGTCAGACTCAGATCTCCTCGAGTGCCCCATCTGGGTACTCATCATCAACGTCGTTGCTATGGATATGCTCAAGTCCAAGCTGCCACCGGGTGAGTAAAGATTTTAGATCCTCTATACAAATATAATTATTAGCAAACTGCATTCGAAAAGACTAGCTGGCTAATACTTTTACAATGACAAAAGCTGATAAATACCTAGTTGATACCGATACGAGAGACGAACTAAATAATGCTTATGGATAAGAAAGGGAAAATGTTATTGAAAACAATGTCTTGGTAAAGACCAAAACATCGTTTTCAGTG
This sequence comes from Dryobotodes eremita, assembly GCA_917490735.1. Taxonomy (NCBI): domain Eukaryota; kingdom Metazoa; phylum Arthropoda; class Insecta; order Lepidoptera; family Noctuidae; genus Dryobotodes; species Dryobotodes eremita. The sequence continues at coordinate 19,621,361 of OU823243.1, read as the reverse complement.
GGCTGTGTTAGGAAAAGAACACTCAAAATAATAAATGAGTTCTAGGAAATATTATAAGACTATAAATAGGTATAAACAAAAACCAATACAAATATCTGTACAGTTAAGGGAACACAAATTAACTTGTTCTTGCATAATGACGTTCTGTGTAATTAACATTTTTATATATTTTCAAAAGCTAATGTTCAACAGGCTCATTATTATGAACTTGAGTTATTGCTTTTTATGAATGAACTAAAATTATTAATAAGCTAAATCTAAAGTTACGATTACTACGCTACAGTTAAAAATGCGATGGAATTTTAAATATAAAAAGTGTCAATGGCATTGATTCGAAACCCAATGTAAAAATATTTCTGGACATACCTATAGTTGGAACATAAAATGCAAATGCAGTGGGTTGGTTTTTTATACCTCTCAAAAGATTTTATACTGAAGCCACAAAAAGGTCCAAAAAACAATGAAGGTTTTAGTATTAGCGATAATATGCACTTTGGTGAATCACATTGAGAGCAAGAAGTGAATTATTTTGGTCAGAATAAGTCTTGATAACAATTTTATTACAGCGAGACAGATTAACACAACATTATGACGTTTTTACTTCGAATTTAATTATAATGTCTTCATGGCTACATTCGACGTCATTATCTATAGCGGAAAATTGATGCAACAGACACAAACCTAAAAAAATATTGCAACAAGATAAAATTCCACAATGATCTTCTACTATATCCCCTTCCACTGTTTCTTCCTCTTCAAATACTCTTCGAGTCTCTTCTTTATAATCTTGTTCCACTTCGTTTATAATTTAATTAACACATTATCATTACCGGCTTGTTAACTATCTACATTGACAAAGGCTTGAATCCGGTTGTCACGTCAGCTGCCGACCTTGGCCGAACAATGTTCACTGTCACTTTCTAAGCCTGCACTTTGCAGATCATATCTTATATAATCTTGGTACTAGTATGTTGTAAATGCTATGGTGCTAAGAATTGATGAGGCCGTTTTGTTAAATCAAATTAATAATTATGATGAAGTAGGAACTTTGTTAGATAATATTGTTAATGATGTAACATATGTAAACGAGCTGTCATTTAATATATTAGTTTATGGATTGGTTGCTTTTGTGTTAAGAGTCAAACATGAGAAAACAATGTAAGAATTAGGGAACTGTGTATCGGTACATATACATATTATAAAGTTAGCTCTAGGTACTGGAAGAACAATGCAAAATAAAAACTGCACAAGATAAGTGTTATAAGTTATAACATACATATTAACATTTCATCTCAAAAAAAGAAGAAAAGTTTTTTTCTTACGTACCTACAAAAGATTAGTAAAACTAGACATAAAAATAAATTCAAATATTACAAAAAATCCAATCTATTTCCGTAAAAACTGGTAACAAGAGATGTGACAAAGAGCTTATTAATTTTCTTTCCAAAAAATCCAATCTTATGTTAGGATGGTACATACATATGTAAGTGGTAGGTTGGGTAACTAATTGCCTACGAAAGATGGAGTTTGATAAAAATGATGGATATGTTTCCCACGAACCATTACGGTTCATACATAGGAGGCCAATTACTTTTTATATAATTATGCACTTATGACTATGAGATGTTGTATCTAAGCTTAATGTGGAGAGATTTGAAATAGACTGTGCGTATCGTCACGCTGTTTTCACTTACGAAGAGGGTAGAGAACCTGCGTTTAGCAGAGACCTTTGGGCAGACAATGAAGCCGAGTTAAATACAGGGCCGATTAGTCTTATGGAAAGAGAAATAATTCCATTATTAGATTTAGGTCTTTCAGAATAACTAAGCACTTAGTTAGCTTTACTAAGTACATAAAATAAATATTAAACACCCTAAATTACTCTATAACCCAATAAAAACAATGCCCGTACTAAACTAAAACAAAAGACACTTGAAATCGTTAACACCACAAATTTCAACATGATAAGTAGAAACAATACGCTCAAAATATTTATATGAAACGCAATGTTTTATAGTAACTTCATAATAAAAACACTTCCGTACTAAAAACGTTGCGATATCATCACATAAGTTATTTAGTGTGGCTAGCCACAGTGCTTAAAAAACCTGCGCATGAGCAACGCATCGTTTTTGTCTTCTTTTTTTTAAATATAGGCTTCATTAAGTAAAGCATGGTCAAGGTGGGCTTGTTGCGAATTTGGGAAAATATTTGTGGTGAGGTCAGCAATGGCTGTAGAAAATTATGTGCGATTAATTTTGAGATTCGTATGATAAATATTATACCTTGTAGTTATGGCTACTTTGGTAAGAGACGAATTGTCAATTTTATTTATGGTTTAAAAAATAAATGGTCGTTAATGTGTCATTATCATATTAACATGTCTGTACTTGTGTTTACAATGTATTTTTATGGTAATTTAATATGGTCAGCTACCATTCCTCAACTATTTTTTTTAACGTTAATAGAAGCATTAATACTGCCAAAACCTACAAATTCAGATTTGATTTTTTATACCAATTGTAATGGCACCGCACTTCCAAGTAGTATAATTCAATCAACTACGCACGACCCACACACAGACACTCGTCAGTAAAATCTATCCACAATCAATAGTTCTTCATTAAATCCAGCAAAAACTAAACAGGAAATGATTTCGTCTAGTTCAGAGCACCTATACGACTTATAAATTGGTCACAAAACCAATTAAATGTCTAACAAACATACGTGATCAACGTTCCGCAAATTTAGATAAGTACACGCTTAACTTAACTGGTCTAATGGATAAAAAAACAATTTGAACATAACCTTAGAAAGAAATATACGCCCACTATTAAATACGAAATTAAAACAAATAATTTAAACCTACACTACCTTAATTCGAATGCCCATAAAACGTTCATGATCATTTGTGTTCATTTTCTCGTTTTATTTTAAAGTTAAGTTATAAATGAACCTGCTGGCCACGGTCCTAAATAATCTAAATCTGTTACCGGCCACGTCGCATCGTTAAGGTTGACAGAGGCAGCAAACGATTTCACGCTGGTCGCAACAATAGCAGAGAAAACAAGCAAAATCAACAGAAAAATTGCAATAGCAGCATTAAGGGACATAAGCGCACAATACGTGTCATAGCAAATAAATTGCCTAACACCGATATCATGGACAGAGACACATGGAGCCAGTGAAGAGGTAACTCCACCTCTTTATCACAAAACATAAAAATATTCCATCATCATATTGCATTGCGAACCGTATTTATTTAATCTCAACCTGCGTGGGAGTTCCATGTATGACGCCCTTTTTAAGGGTTTAAACATCTGTGATGCCCGCGCTGTCATTGATACCGTCATCATTAACATTTAAGACAATAATGTCATTTGCTGTAATGTTTATTTTAGGTCTTTCCATATCATCAATCACAAGGCCGCTGTTGAACATCAGTCACGCGTCATCAACATTAACAGTAATTACCATTGAATAGGCGTATGTTTGCATACGGAGACGATGACTAGAGGCACCCAAAGATCTGACAATGTTACAGTTACCTTGTCTTAGACCTCCGGGACAGAGCCTCAGGTATTATGGAACAATGGGACGACCTCTACACTTATCATTAACTTACGAATATACAAAATTAAATTCTTATAATGCACACTAATATTCTCACGCGCAACTGAGAACGTTTAACCAACTTGTATTAACCTTGAGGTTATTGAAGTTTTATGTAGGAGAGAAAAAATTAAATAGTGCGGAAAGTCCAGTCCGAAAATAAATTGATTATATACTTCATATAGACTTCTGATATCGGAGATGGCCTTAAAACCAGGATCATCAGAAGTTATAGTCTTGTTGTATTTATTGTGGACTCGTTCAAAAGTGATCCGGTTTTCATTGTAGCAAGGTGATCGGCCAGTAATAATGTACCATTGACTGCCCAAAGAGACTTCCGGATGTTTATCACCATGTTGGGTGTACCAATACAAGTATCTACTAGACGTGCGTCATCTTACCGTCTCAGTACAGGTATCTCTACTCCTGTTTTATTCATATGAGCAGAATTTGAATTACTTACAGCGGGTAATTTGCACGTCCTTTGAAATAAGCAACAAGTGTGAATCGAGGTATTATTATATAGATAATTTTCAAATCTGATTTAGTTCCCATAGCACGCAACCGCATCAACTATGCAGAGCCTCACTTCTCAGTAGCCTGCTTATTGTTGTGCAACAATGCAATCTTACATCGATCTCAAGATGTATTGCACCTCATTTCACTCAAACCATACTGCAAATTTCTAACTAACCCCATCTAGGCAAGTTAACAGCAATTCAACATCTAATATTGGTTTTGCACAAATCATAGTGAAGCTATGGGAAAGAAACCGCACCGCGAGATTCCCGTGATTTTCCACCACGGATAAGATGCGTTCATAGATTTTCTGCAGTGGTTTCGCGGTCTAGCCACTGTTTATCTGTTAAGGAACTCAAATAAATCTATTGAGTAACGTAGCTAATGTTTTCTGTATGGAAGTCGTGACACTTAAACGTGGGGACTGGTCGCTTTTGCCGATATAGCATCAAAAGTTTAACCTTCGTGTCATGGAAGTACTTGCACATTGTTATTTCGTTCGTGCCTTGCTTTATTTTCATAATTAACGAATATGTATGTATTGTTAATCCTTTAACTATAATTGGTAGAGTAGCAAATAGCAATCAATGCTTTTGCATACGATAAGATCTGCATAGCTTACATGTTTCTTGTCCAATCAATTGAAACGTACTTCATTGTTCACATCACACATTCGAATTTCGATTTCATAACGAAGGTCGTCATACTTCGTAACTGGTTCATATGAATGCAATCATTGCCCATAAACCCATTAAATTCACTTTGAATTTGTAACGAGCGCCAATTGAATCATTAAAGGCTTGAACAGACGTAAATCGTGACTGAGGTTATGCAAAACTCGAATCGACGACAATAGGAAGCATGCTGATCGAAAGTGATCTGTGCATTACACAGATTTTAGTAGCCCTAATTCGGAGTACGGACGTGGTTACGATGTAATTCTATTTGCAGAATTTGGTTCAGTTTCTTTCAAAACGTACGGATTAAGATAACTCATTGGTGACTTGAAGTTTCTTAACTTCGAGTCTTTTGAGTATGTCGGTTCTGAAATAGTATTTATCAGAGAAAAAGAGTATGTCATCGACAGTGACACAAACGAAGTTTAAAATCCTGCACCTATTTTTAGAGTACGCTTTCGAGGAAGAAAATGTCTTATCTTGTCACAATCTGAGCAAGACTATACACTTCTACTCAAATTGGAGCTATGGTCAGACGCTCTTGACTCACATCGCATACCACAAATAGCGAACCGAATATAAAATTATTTTTTATACATAGACACACGTAATTTTCTCAGCATTTAAAAACAGTCGGTGTATGTACCTCGGCTATTAGCATTCACCTCATTGGCTGAACTAATCTGGATTCTAATCCCGTTGCGACATGGCGTCTACGGTATTTCCAGACACAGCTATATCTTTTAAACTTAGATTATGTGCGAAACAAAGGTTTATCGTTTCCACAACATCTTTATCATGTCTGTGCTAGAAATCTATGTAATGCTTTACAAACAAAAGATCCTTTACTTCCTTATCAAAATTGCTGTAATTGCTATTTGAAAAAGCTTTTAGATTTCAATTTAACAATATTTTTAATGCCTACTTAGATTATCGTAATAGCAGCCTTTATAAGTGGTCTAAAACTGTGTAATCATCGTAATGAAAGGGCACAATCAGGAATATTTATTTAATATAATTGCCTAATATGGCGTCTGAGTGGACGCAAGTTATTTCAAATAATTCCAGCTCGATCATTAATTATGATTTGACGTGTCTGAAGTGTAAACAAACATTTAGTACGTAGACATTCCGACACTACAGAATGATAGATGCAGTTGTCACTATGCCTCTTTTGTGCCGCACCGTCGCTCATGCAATAAATTTTATAGGCACTTTAATATTTCGCAACTAAAAGAGCCAATATTCGCATGAATTTACATTTATTGTTAGAAGATTATGCATTCAACCTTGCGGTGTAATAGTCAAGTTGGTTAATCGTGGACGATTCGTTTATTTTTATGATTAGAGACGAAGGTACGAATAATGTTGAACTGAAGTGGAATGAAGACACCAGACCTTTAACGTCACATTAATAACCGTAGGTTGTTCCAAGTCGTGAAGAGGAGTGATTGCCATCCGATCTGAACATCACGAAGTTACATTCGTGTTGTGCAAGCGTCGCTAAATGTTTCCAATTGTTATGTGTTCTAACTGTTGGATAATCTTTTGGAAACTTGTTATTATACAATATTTCAAACGTTTCAATAGAATTTATATTGCTTCATTAATATCTGAGATGAGGATTGATTGACCTTTAGCGAACTAAAACCCAGGTCGGTGATATACGATTTGTATAAATTTAATATAACATTTACAAGGACTATAATTTGCCCATTCATTATCCAATAAAATCCTTAAATAGATCAATACAAATCATTCTTACCACTACGAACTTTTACATTTAAAATATTTTTTAAACTGCGGCACCCTAATGACGCTGGGTTCAAATAGTCCCCATCGTCAATACCATTTTTTTCATCAGCACTTTCTAATCAAACCATTATTTGTCAACAGTTCAAAGACTGATGGACATCAAGAACCGACCTCGCATTCCAATCCCAGATGAAGACCCATACAGCATCGCCAGCTCCAACGCCAATGGTTCAGGGTCCAGCGGTAGTTCTGGAGGCTACGGAATCAATGGACACAATGGACACAATGGTATCAATGGACACAATGGACACAACGGTATCAATAACAACAATGGACATGGAGTGGTAGCCGCCACCAGGGAACAGCTGATGATGCAAATGGGACAGAGGAGAGGAGAAAAGCCTCCGAAGCTACCACCCAGGGAGAATGGCTATGGGCCTGCTGATATTCCCAAGGTACGTGGATACAAAGTGAGTTATCGATTTTGGTGACCTTTTGCATGCCTTTGCACCTTGCATGTTTAAATTGTCACTTTTTGCAGTTTCAGAAATGAGAAAGAAAATCACTTATATTGCAATGCATGACAGACAAGCAATACCAATTTATGATAATATAGTTACTGTAGTAGGTGGTTAAGAAAAAGCTGGGTTTGTTCCCGTAGGTATCGAAAAACGCGACTTTGGCGTAAACAGCAATAGTCTTTTGTCTGGTAACAACAACATACCTACTTCGATTAATAATGCCTGCGAAGCGTAGTAAAGCAATATCCCTTTATGACCGTTTATTGCAGTTTTCTTGTAAGCTATATGTTCAGCAGTGTACTTTTATGGGCAGCTATGATGAGCACAATGTATTTAATTATCTCGATGATAAAATTGAAGTCAATAAACATGTAGCCAATACATAAGACAAGTTTCTCGAACGAAAATGATCGCAAAATGAATGTGACATATTGTCAAATGCGCGTAAACATTGTGAGTGGTTGAATGATTTATCAACAGCCAATCGCAGCAGTTTACGCGTGTTTGACTATTTGTCACATTAATTTTGCTATGATTTTCGTTTAGAAACTGGCCTTCTATCAGCTATTACAAAAATCAAAATAAAAGGTAAAGTCACTGCAAAAGCCGGTCGCAAGGACACGTGTATGTAATTCCATTTTCAATAGCTTATTTTAAAAGTTTCACCCTTCGTGAATTAATTTAATAGGATATGATTTACGAGGCCTACAGTTTCTTGATTGAATAATAATAAACTTGAACCCTCAAGTTCCATTTCGATATAAAAGATAAGGTGCGGTTGCGCATCGACAAAGTAATTTCCGAAGTGAAAATTGCATTACGAATTATTTTTTCATTGTTAAGTTTGTGCATCAAGGGTACTTTTGAGATGCCACGGCTATTTTTATTACGATAATTTACATGTAATTTTTATTACATCTCGTCTTATAATAAACATCCTACCGCCCGCGTCTGCGCTAGTGATCTTTGTATATTTTATGTCGCTGATTATTCAGTTCTTTTAGATGTTATTTTAATTTTTATTTCTTTTTATGAGCAATTTGTACATTTCCGTCGTCTCCGAGTGTTGGCCGTGACAAAATGATTTAACAATAATTGTCGTAAAAAGTCAACAATTTTTAACGTGCAAGCGCTGGAATCGTTTTTATGATGTTTATGTTGTTAATTTTTCCATAGTATCATAATATTTCCTATATTCAGAATATATAATTCCGCGCAAAGTAAACCACGGTACACACAATATTATGTATTTTATTCCTAAAACTCCGATAAGGAATAAGTCAACCAAATTGAAAGCCATTAATCTTTGTTAACCCTTAATGTAGATTTGACAAAACTAAAGAATATAAAGGCGCACAAAGTCAACTCAGTGATAAAGATACGATTTATGCAAATTGAAATGCAAAAATGTCTCCGAATGAATAATGGATGACGACTGTAATCGGCAAATAAGTCACATGAGAAATATGCCCCGTTCCTTAATACGACTTTATCAATCAAGACCAAATCAGGATCTTATGTCAGCTTAAGATCTACTCATAACATTCTCAAAAATATTCCAAAATAATTATAATCAAGTGCACGTAAAAGGACAAAAAGTATTTAAATCAACGGCTGGAATCCCCAGACGTTTTCGAATTCCAATTATCTTAATCTTTTCTTTCATTAAGTGCCATTAAGTATCAGCCGGATTTAGAAATATAACGCTTTAACAACCTTCCGTATTTGGTTTATTGACATTAGGCTCATTGTCAATTTTACCATTTACTTGTTTATTCTGCAAGTCATTTATTTTTCTGTCACCATCAAATTGGCTTTTTCTATAACACAAAAGATCACATTTATCATTTGATTGAGTTTATAATAGATTGCTTAATGGATACAAATTCGATATAATGCGAATCAAATGGTATCAAATTAATCGAAATCCATTACCATTGCTCCATGCAGAACCAACAAATTCTTAGAATCATTTGAAGAACCATTTGTTTCTCCAAAAAAAATAGATAGGTAACCAATATTATTACCATGTAACTCATACATCAAATAATAATCCAGGGTTGTAAGGTGGCTGTCATGTACTTATCTATTCACGTCAATAATTCTTTCTTTCTAAACAAAACGTATTCATCCATCATTGCGTAAATCATGTCTCAAACAATAACAATTGTAAAGATATAAACATCGAGGGAGGTGAAAGTTCAATCCGATTAACGCCTGTCGGTTCCGACTTGTTGTCAGATAATTGTGGACATACGCTATCGCAACTGTGTGGAGTGGACAATGGTCGGCCCAGCGGGAAAGATAACCCTGACGTATCTCACATCTCATCGACTCCCAAGATAAATGATAGCGACATAGTACAGTCGCGTCGGCTTTTACTCTTTTATTGGTTTACCTAGTCTTTACTTCTGACACCATACAAATGAACAATGTCCTTTGTGTGTCTGTTAAGCTTCAGTTCTATGCCTGCTAGGTGTTTATTAAGAAAATATACTGCGTGAACCGATATGTCTTGCCAGGGTGGTTTCCATAACCTTTATTTGATAAGATCCTGTTCCTATGAGTTTTATATATCACGTCTCGTTGTTTTTTGATGCCATCTTTGGTTCGTTACAAGGGAAAAGATTGTACGGCGCCCACACGTTCATATTATTGCATCTGATTTTTGCTTCGTGTTTTATACGTGAATTACTTGCTTTTACATGTTCTTAGGCGCAAGTTGTGTTGTTTAGTGGACATATTACAATGTAATTGCGTTCTGGGTGTTCCTCTAGGTGCTATCTGCCTTTCATGTCGCCAGAAACGTTTTAGAAAATCGAATTCGAAATTATTTTACAAAGCTAGCCCACAATATACTCTGTAGGTATATAAGTACAAATGCAAATGTTTGAAACGTTTTTGGTTTTCACAATATTAAACATTTCTTTAGTAAGAATTTGTACGGCACAAGCCCTATTGTGTATTTTTAATCAATAATGTCGTTATTTGTTTCACAGCCTGATTATGATGACATAGAAGGACACGATGGACGCGTGCCAACACAGTTCCCGAGAGGCAAATCAGATAAGGGCAAAGACAATAAGAAATACGGTGAGTGCTACCATAATCATTGTGTAAAATTAGGCCAAATGAATTAATAAAATTAAGTTTATATGGCTTGAGAAATCCCAAATCCAGTAAAGCTCTTTCCAAAATAACCATTGATAAAACAAATAATGTAGCAAACGACGACATTCATCGAGACACAAATTACGATCCTACTTCTACTACAACTCCAAACTATTTAAAGTCCACTAAATCTGTCCATTACACTACAAGAGTCTAATTATGTTCAGTAGGCCCGTTCATAACTTACCGGACGTTAATTAGCTTTCCCATTCTTGAAACAAAGGGGATCAAGAAAAAAACAAACAGAAAAATTTCAGCATTAATTGCTTGAACAATATAAATTCTCTAGGTAGTGTCACGATGTTCTGTCTTGCTGAATGGGTAATAACAGTATTTAAAAGGTAGGGGTGCAGGCGCCTACATTGAGAGCGGCCTGTGGATTGCCTGCCGAGTTTGGTCATTACTTTGGTCATAATTCCTCAGTAATGGACAAATAGGTTCAACTAATAGCAGAGTTGGGCTACTTATACTCGTAGTAGTGATTTTTGCCGACAAATGTTTGTGGGTCCTTTTTTCTGTGTGTTTGATTTGGATTTGGTATTGGTGCTCTATTGTTGTTTTTATTTTGCATTCTTGATCTTTTATTATCCCAATATAAATGTGAGCTCATACTAAAGCAATATTTGATCTAAATTCCTTTGAATCATCATGTATTACTAAGTCTACTAACTACCTGTCACGAATTTACTAGAAACTGCATTTTATATAATTTGAGTCGTCATCACATTTATCAATTCATTACCACACCGCGAGTAAATAAGAAAACTTTCTATTACATTTCACAACGTCCAATCACAAAGATATTATTTACCACTAGTGATATTAGTCAAGCAATCACCGTCCTTTGCGACCACAGCTGTCCATTTGAACACGGTACAGTTGACAATGCAATGGATTTATGAATGCGAGTCGCAATTTATACAGCAACGTTGCAAGTACTTGCAAGTGTGAACCTTTATATCAACATCCCTAGCCAGATCATCATTTATAAACCCATGTCCACGCACATAGTGATTTAAAGCAATATTTATAAAATATGGAATATGGACTTAAGGTTATGGGCACAATGAACTGAAATGAATTATGCATTTTGATGGGTTTGGGATAAAAACTGATATACAGCGGTGGTTCTTGAATAGATTGCAGATATAGTTGTCAATACATTTACTGTAGGTACGTGTAGAAAGTTGAAGTAGAGAGTTTACAATCAGATAATGATCTTTTTTTTCATCTAAACATTAATGGACTATTATTGAAGATCAATTGTACACACTAATTTAGTTACAGATAATAATGCATAAATAGAAAACCAATTCCTGAAATAAAATCTTAATACGTATTAAGTAAAGCCATAGAAGTTGCGCCTCCAACGTGGAATTTCGTGTTTCTAAGAAACTTTTTGTTCACAAAAAGACAGGCGAGTACCTAGGTAGTGTATCAAGAGCATGGCCATGCATCACAGATTACAAGGGGACACTTACTCAAACACCACAAGCACCGTCTTAAAAGGAGTAGATACTATTTAAAATATTAAGAGTTATATCGACCCGACAAAGAGCGATGTCTCTTTTGAAATATGAGCAGAGTTTACGTTTGAATACACTTTAGACAGTTATGCTTTAACATAAAAAGACGTAGACACATGAGTTTGAATTTGGAAGCTTTATGCAAATAAATTTCATACAATATCTGATACATAGGTAGCTCCGTTCTCAATTCACTGGGATTCCTGACTGTCAATGTTAAGTCACGTTTGGCTCATTCCACATCCGATACGGCTGATCGGATATGACGTCTATGGATCGCATTCGCACGTTTTAATTTGAGAGCACTTGCGTTCCATTCATAAGAGATCAGTGCAGAGGTTATAAGCAGACAATGCCCCGGTGTTGCAACCGCCGGCTGGCATTTCGGCGTATCCTTGATATTTGAATCGTCGGTATTTGGAACGAGCCAGGCGTAGGATGCGGAACATGGGACGGAGCGTGCATGCGTTCCGTTTTATATGCGAATGTGTTCGCAGTCACTAACATAGGAATATGTGAACGATACCCATGTTATGTAAAGACTCGTTTCCAGGTACTAACACGTCTATTGGTGCTTGTTTACATGTAATGTGATTTCAATATTAGTTTTTATTTTGTTTTCAGATGATCCGTACTACTGTGGTCTGCGAGCGCGCGTGCCTAACTTCGTGAAGACTAATGGCGCGAAAGTCTTACCTGCGATGACTGAGCGTCTGACTCTAAAGGAGGCTCCAGTGCCCAGCAAGCGTTATAGCGTGGCTCACGCCCACCCTGGCCCATTCCCGCCGCATATGGCGCCGTTTGCGCATGCTCCCATGCCGCCACAGGCTTTGTGGCACGCTCGTTCTTACGAGAGCGGAATCGGTGCGTACGATCGTCTCCCCAAAAAAGAGAAGCTCATGTTCCAATTCTATCCGAACAGGGACAAACGGCTGCGACCCCTCGTGATCCAGCAGCCGCGCTAGTGTATATACAGACTAACCCCGCACTTTAATTCCACCGCCTCAACGCGGACTCTTCGCTCCAATCTTGGTATTTAAACTTTCTGTTATATTAGATCGCTTCGCTTGGTAGCACAACTCGCCTGTAAGCTTCGTTTCTACACTTTCCACACTTCTGAGTTCATCTCCCATATTCATCAAATGTCAAAAGTATTTATCATATCTATACTTCTTTCTTGACAATCTTGTCAAATCTTGATTCTTCCAGATTGCGAAATTTCCATTTCGAAAGCTTTGCTATCATCTTTAGGTGTAACTTGCAAAAGTACTAGGGTCCCAGATTAGGCAGCAGACTTAAGAACTACTTGAAATAAATTCCCTTGCCGCGTTGATCCCTTGTGTGATTGTGACTAAAATTAATTTACGTCGTTTCTTTAATAACCCACCCCGTTGCTTATCCCTAAATGTTTGTAACATCTCTACTAACTCCGCTAAACACCACGAACGCAAGTTAGTCTACAATTTAGTTCCCTGGATAGTGCTGAGTAATAAAGGAGGACCTGGCAAGCAGACTCTTAAACAAAATTAATTTATAGACTCCTACCTAGAAATATTCAGCCGTCTAAAACGTTGGTGATGATATTAATTGCAGATGGAGAGCAACACTATGATCCATACGCGCTGTACGGTCGCCTGCCCATGCCTGGACGTGGCTTCCCCCCACCCCCCGCCCCGCACGCGCGTCACATGTTCATTGGAGAGTGGGACTAGAGTGCGAATCACCTGACACCTGGCAACTTAACCTAGACTTTAGTAAAGGATACTGTCAAATCGAAGTAGCGAAGTCACAATACATTTTGGTGTGATTTGTTTATATGGATGATTACATATTTTTTTCAAATGGAGAAACAGAATCATGTAACCAAAGATTGAAGTGTATTTTTAACTGGTTTAAGGGTGCATGAAGACGAGCATGAAATTAATAATCGATGTGACAGTATCTTGTAAAAAACCTTATGTAATGTTGTAAATAAACAAAGATTTGTAAAATAAAAGGAATTTAAAATTGTATTTACTTCGGTGATACAATTATTTACTTTTGAATGACGAAAGCAATGAATTATATTGCTTAGAGGGGTATTGCGAATTATCGAGATTTCTAGTATACATTGTAATGTAATTCTATATTGAACCTATATGATAGATTTAGCATATAATTTAGTAATCAACTTTACCAACATGTAAGTAATAACGTATTTAACTGAATATTGTAAAAAAAACTTAGTTTAAATTAATTAAACCTATTAGTTAACTATCACTGCCAATATTTAACGATTTGCGTGTTCAATGTCATCACAACGTCTTGTCGTTAAAATATTTTCTTTTTTATAATATTTAAGTGGCAATCCTAGTCAAAACAGGGTTGGGAAATTTTAAAACGATTAGGGAGATTGAGATATTTTTGTTATTATATTTATAGCGATCTTCAAGAAGATTTTTTATCAAAAAGAAGTGCATGGTCTCCTTCACATAAGTTACTAGCAGAATGACATACATACCTACATACATAAACTCACGCCTCCTTCCCATAGGGTAGCTGAATCACATTGGAACTTTATTTCTGGGAAGCACCCAGAAATAAAGTTCAATCTGGCAATAAAACGCAATATTTATTTTTTATTTAAAAACAAATGCATCGCGTTATTTGGGGCTTTTCGAAACATCACATATTGTTAATATTTGTTATTTGTATGTAAATTGCATATTATTGAATTATAATTAATTATTAGGTTAAAATAGGAATTCAATTTTAGATTTAATAAATACTTTTGTAAATAAATCTCTTCTTTAATATTGTTTTAAGTTCTATATCCATGTATTTCCTGATATATTTCTCCAATACTCAATTATCATAATAATTATGATCTAGTTATGTACAACTACGTTGACAATTTAAATGTAATTTATTGTCACAATTACTTTTTAAGGTTTTAATATTTTTGTATACTTAGGTACGTTTTGTATTCGTAGCACACTTAGTGTTATTATAATTTTATCCGACATAAAGTCACTTTAAAATAACATCCCTTAAAGAGCTATGTCATGTACAAAACATAGCTCTTTTCACTGGATCTTATTTTAACCGCTTCTAAAACTGATATGTAGCTACAAAAATTCGGAGGTGCTACATAGGTTACCATAAAATATTGTATCTTATGCATTATTGTAGATAATTATAATGATACTTTTTAGATGAGAATAAACACGTCAAAAGTGTGAGTATTTTTCGAAATCAAAGATGATGATAGAGGAATAGAGATGGCGATTAATAAAATAAATGTAATAAAAATAGTTATGATCTATTGTGAAGATGTACATTATTATAAAGATAACCATGAATTTATAGACAGTTTCAATTAGATAAGTACAGCATTTTTATTGATACACCGGACGGTGTTTTGTTAGAAGAGACGATTAACTCTGGCACGATGTAAAATACTGCTGCTATTACGAATTTAAGTAATATAACATCAACATCCACTTGTATTGTGTAGCATTGGGTGTTGGTTATCGAGTAACCTATCATAAGGAAGACCGTTTATGAGTAAATATACAATTATTTTAATAATACTTTCGTTTTATTGGAAAATGTCACCAGTTTTAGAATGATCCACTTAATGACATCATAAAAAATAAGAAATGAATATCCTACAATATTCATGCAGCCACAATAATATTAACTACGCTAAAAGTCTTACCATAATTTGAATGCTATCAGATACCTACTTGAAAATACAATAGTTTCATACATCTTTTGAATTTCCTAAGGCTTTTTATATTCACCAGCACCAATCCATTTCTTAATCAAATATTTAATGTACTTTCTAGCTTCTTTCAATTCTTCAGGATCTTTAGATTTATCGGAAAACAAATCTCTGCAATGTGACGACATAGGTATTATTTTAGCTGGTGCATTATACGAAACGTCTTCCAACACTCCAAGTCTGTGGTATGGATCCAAGTCACCATTTACAAAAACTACATTCGTAACATTAGGTTTTAAGCCACCATATATATCGTTGGAACGTTCGATACCTTCATCAATTCTTCTCTCATCAAACTCTTCACCAAAAGATTTAGTACACAAACTGTAAAACAATTCCACAGGAATATTATTGGTGAACGGCTGCTTGTCTGAAGAGCTAGTTTGAAAGTAACCAAATTCTGTACAAGTTTGGTAAACCCAAGACATAACCCAGTCAATGTCTCTCATGGCTTCAATCATTTCATCAAAATCATAGTTAAAGCAAAGGTTTTTCTTGCTCCATAAATCAATATCATCATCTTTCGAAGAATTTACGTGTAAAGTTTTAATTACGTCGTCACAAAAATTCTTAATACTCTGAGGGTTACCATATTGAGCTTCGTACATAAATTCAGAAGTCTTGTCCAAGAAGAATAACTGCATATTATCTGATTTATTCATATCTGTACCGTTACAAATTTCTTCTTCTTCCTTAAGCTGGGCAATACCATCACTGGTTTTAAATAGTTCATCGTACCTCTTAAATACTTCTGTTATTTTATCATAACATCCTGGTGTTCCATGTTGTTCAAAGTCATCAGCAACATTTTCTAAATATTCGTAGAAATCTTTCTTCGCCAGAACTGGTGCACTGCTAGCGACAGCAGCATCAACTAGGTCAGGATACAGGAGTCTCATCCAAGCTGCTAAGTTTCCTGCGTAAGACCCTCCTACTACAATAACTTTTGATTCATTATATTTCGGCGATGTTTTAATTTCTTCAAGCAGTTTTGCTATATCTCCAAGGGCTTGTCTAGAACTAAGATAAACTAAGTTTTCTGTGGTCAATTTATCGAATGGTTTACTTTTCCCATAATATCTATGTTCGGATAAATACATAGCGCCTTTGGTTTCTTTTGCCAGCTCGTACAGTATTCCAGTTTGAAGAAATACTTCACTAGCTGCACCTTCTCCGTTGATGAACAAGTATATTGGTCCTCTTGCTTTCCAGAAGTCAAGTCTTTCGAAATACCTCATCTTCCACGTCCGGGTCTCGGTTTCATTGAAATGGTCTAATGGTTGTTCGATCCACATTTTATTAGTTGGGGATGTTTCTAGCAACCCCACCGTAGAGGTAAGTTCTTTCAAGAAGAATCTGTATCCATTTCCGAGGCCGGATATTCCGAATGCGTTTATGAAATAGAAACACGAAGATAGTATAATATTTAGTTCGGCTAAATACATTGTACTGAGACCGCAGTTGCCTGCAGCCACAACGTGCAATGATGACAGGCTTTTGTGAGCTCGTTGTGCAATCGTCGACAATGCATGCTATTTGGAACGAGCGTAATGCATATTTTGTATATCACCAGACTAGACCCACATGCGGGTGCTAAATTCAAACAAATGATTGCATCTCCCCCGTATTACGTTACCTCTGATAATGCAATCAACTGCAGTTAAGATAATTGGTAAGGATAAAAAATATAATTTTACGACTATTGGACTTTGTCAGGAGAATACGCAGAATTATTTGCCTGTGCTGTAAAAATTATAATGCTGCAGTAATGATAATAAATACCTAGGTGTCAGCAAAGATTTAGATTGAAATCTTTGGGTGTCAGTATATTAGAGGTCACTGGTGTCAGTAAATAAGTAGGGACTAAAGAGCAAATATATTGTGAAGTATTGGCACTATATAAAAGTGACCTAAGCTTAGTAGTAACATGAATGGGATGCCTATGTTGTCACAAAATGTGCACCAGAATAATTTATCAATATTAATTCATAATTCCTCCATGGAGTACTTAACACTGGCTGGCCCACAATCTAAAATGGTTGACACCGTCGCGCGCCGTCGTCTCGTTACTATGGCAACGGATCAACAACAAATCGAATACGCCGGTCGACAATTTGAGACACTTGACCTGGTTTTGATGTGAAAAAATAATTAATTACTTGGTATTGGTATGGATTTTTCTGAGGGTAGCGCGGGGGGTAAGAGGTCAGACGCCCCTCGGCCTGTATCCAGACGAGGCTATCGAGAGTACACAAATACAGGCTCAGCTGTGTCTAGGTAAGTCCTAGGGCTACGTGGCTTGAATTTTAGACAGATATTGCTTTTTATTTTGCGATAGTTCGTTTATGCTGCGGTGTAAGATGTGAAGTGCGTTTTTACGGCGAAATAGTATATAATTACTTTTGAGTGCCTGTTATTTAGTTTCTTTTAGCGTTCATTATACCTACATTTTTTTACCTAGAAAGGTTAAAGGTTGCTATTTCATGAATTAAATATGATTTAGCTTCTAGCAGCTATATAGCGATACTACATTTGGCCGAGAGCCAGAAGTTTTTGTCTTTTTGCCGTTGGTAATTAAGCGATAAAAGTTTCAAAACTTAATGAAGACATCTAACTCTTCATGCCATATTTTCCTCCTACTTGCCACGTGGAAAGCACTCACACCGCCAATTATTTAAAGCGCATTAGTAATTTGGATAGATGGCGGAATTAGCTGGTCTCAATAACAACTGAACCTTACGCTTTAATTAGAGAGAGGGTGTTTGCCCTGAAGTGGGCACCACGGACTTTTTATAATAATAATTATTATATTAATAAGTGAAGCAAAAATTTGTACCCCTTTTTACGAAAATCGCGCGGACGGAGGAGTATGAAATTTCGCATACTTATAGTTTATATACAGAAGGAGTGCAGAATGCTAATATCTTTTTTAAATTTTGCATAAAGAGTACATTTTACCATTAAAAAAAATATTACACACTACCATGTATTTGACACACACGCATGTCATGCCATGTAAATAAACGGTTGCTATGGATTCAGATGACCAAAGTAAAGGTTTATAAAAAATAAAGAGTAGAATGAAACCTGTTTTGTTTATCCTACAATTTGTCTAATAGATATTTGTACTTTATTTATAATGAATTAAGGTCGAATTTCGACTAATGGGCGACCTCTAGTTGTAATTAAAGACAGTCAAGTGCCAACAAGTGAGGAAACCGGCATGTCATAGAAACAAAATTTGAAGACATGTGACATCTACCAACCCTAACCGAGTCCGCGTGGTGGATTACGGCCCACTCCCTCTCACCGAGAGGAAGTCTGTGTCTCAGCAGAAGGAACAGTACCTATAGGCTGATTATGCAAGTGTCTATAGAGACATAAAAAGTCACTAGGTACTAAAAATATGTATATAGTCCACTTACCAAGTCATCTATTGATTTCAGAAGCAGCACGATGAGACCGACATCAGCGTATCGAGGAAGTACGGCGTCGCGGTTGTCCACTGCTGGGTTCGGACCAGCGCCGCCGACAGCCAGCCGGCAGCCCACCGCTATGACTGGGTTTTCTATGGTAGGTCGTTTTATCTGTGCCTTATCGTAAAGACGTTTAGCCACGCTACTTGGAAATCTGTCAATGATGAAACTGAAAAAAATTGCTAGTAACTGACTCGTCAGTTCAAAGTTTTTCAATTTTTTTTTTCACTTTACGACAATAGAAATTGAACCATTGCCCGATGCCCTATTGGCGATGATGCTAGTATACAATATGACCATACATGATAATAATGACGTAACTTGGACATGACTTATTTGGTGTCTACGGAGTCAACTGAAACATAAACCAATATTATGACCATCCACATACATATTCCCCCAGATCGACAGACCAATAACACAGCAAGGCATATCAGGCTTACGCACAGGCACCGCGCGAGGCTTCCGTACTCGCCAGCTCCAAGACAAACGGTATTGGGAAGAACTGATGCAAGTGAAGGTCAGAGAGATGAAGGCAGAGATAGCCAGGCTGAGTGAGCAGGCAGATGCTGGAGAAAGAGAGAAGTCCGCCAAGAAACATTACGAGAAGAGAGTGAGGGAGTTGGCGTTGGAACTGACTGGTGAGTAAAACACGCATCACGTAAATATTTCCCGAAGGGGTAAACAAAGGTACATACATATTTTACCGTCAGTTACGTTAAAGTCCCATGTGACTACTATGGGGCGAGCCTAGTGCTATCAACCGGGCACCAATCTATACTCCGGGCTGCTACTGAGAAATTCCTTGTAACACTGCTTTACATGAGGATCGAACCCATCAGCATTCGCGCTAAAAATAAAGAACAAAACAACTTAATAGTCAATTAAGCCCAATATATTGTTCCAGATTTACAAGGACGTCTAGCAGACTACAACACAGCAATACGCATAGCCAATGGAGAAGCACACAAGCAGTCAGTAGAAGAACAAACTAAGGACCTGGAAGTTAGCAATAAAAAGATGCAAGAAGAAGTGGAACAGGTCTTTATGGAGAAACAGAGAAAAGAGAACCAGCTGAGGCAGTTGAGGGAACAAATGGACAAGGTAATTTACCTCGTCCTGTTTTTTTTTTGACATTGTTGCGTTTGGTTCAGGAAAATGTGCCCGAAGTTTTTGTTTTAATTTACGATAAGGAAAGGTTTTGTTCAGTTCAGTCTTTCTTTAAATAGATACATATCAATTTCGACCATATTTTAATACAAGCAGCTTATAGGATATGTAACCATTACAATATAAATAACTAGAATGCTTGATAATACTGATAAAAGACAATCTTTTCGCATATTGCAGGAACAATCAACGATTACAAAGTTGCTAGCAGAAATGACACAAGAACAGAAAGACGAGTACAATGAGCTAGAGTCAACTGCAGCTGCGCTAAGAGAAGAGGTTGAACAAGCGAGGTCTCAGATCGACCATCTGAATAGAGAGAAAGACGAATTCAGTAAAGAGATATCTGGTTCTCAGGTAGATATACGTTCTAGTCTCGTATCTATATAAATAAAAACGAAATGTTGTTCGTTGGTAAGTGACTTGAAAACGGCTGAACTGATTTGCCAATTTTCTGTTTTTAAATGTTTGTAATATTTCGAATTATATTTTTATGGAAACAAAAAATATGAAAATGTTCCCGGATTTCTTTCAAATTCGGGAAAAACTGATCTTTGTTTTTTCTAAGGGTTTTTTGTATGAACTATTAGAATCAGAATCAGAATTTTTATTTGTAAAACATAGGTATTTACATAAAGGTGTTATGTTAACATATTTGGGCGCTATGTTTTGCAGTAAAGGCATACAAATATTAGGTAAAATGAAATTAAAAACTAAAATTAACATTTGGACAGGACAACTTCTGTCCGGTCAGCTAGGTAAAATACAAACTACTTAAGTTACCTACACTGCTTTTGATAAAACTTGACGAATATTTATCAGACGATAGAAAATAGCAATAATTTGAAATATTAGAATTTATGAAAAACCTAACAATTTAGGTAGATTTATGCTTGCTAATAATATTGTATTTTTATCACACTTATAGATAAAGGTCCATTTATTGGAGCTACATCGTCGACTAGTGGCTGTTGAAGAAAAACGAGACAACATGAAGAATGAGATGAACAACCGTTTAGATCCGCAAGAGGAAAGAGAGAAACTGCTACTCCAGGTAAATAATAATTATTACTTCAGACACAAAAACGTTTTAATAAAACTTAGAATAGATGACGTAAAGCATGCATTTTTTCAGGTCCGTGAAGATAATGCTGCAATTGCATCATTGGATAGTAACGCTGCGAATTTGAAGGAACAAATTAAGAAAGTGCAGGAGCTAATCGAGCAAGCCGAACAGGCAAGTAAAGTTTTATTTATTTATTGGATCTCCAACAGAGGTTACACAATTATATGCAAGAGAGAGAGAGAGAGACAGAACAGGGGCAAATATAAGTGTGCGCTTCGAATTATAAAAGACCACATCATTTACTTATAATCTAGGTAGGTACAGTAAGTTTGACAAGGTAAAAATATTAAAATAAATCAAAAACATAACACGAAAATAATGCAAAGGAAACCAAGTGAATTAGATAACAAATGTAAAATAATAAAAATGAATAATAAGAAAAAAATAATAACCATTTTTATGGTTTGTCTTTTGACAACAAAGAAAAATAACAAAATATTACGACTATTAAATACTATGACTTTTTTGTTTTTTCGAACTTTGATAATTTGCATGTAATTTATCCAATTCATTTGAATAGGTACTCAGTAATGTTATAGCTTCAGTTCTGAAACCTTGAATTTTGATAAAAGAAAATGGTTACTTGGAAATTAATACAAACGTTGCTTCAAACTTTCAGGATCTAGAAGAAGGAAATTCAGACCGCCATCAGAAATACCGTGAGCTAAAGAAGCGAGAAGAAACAATGGACACATTCATGGCTACTTACGAAGAAAATCTTAAAAAAGAACAAGAAAAGATTGACCAGTTAGAAAGAGATATCGTCTTTTCCTTAGAACATAGCAGTTCTAATATAGATCTGGATTTGAGCGAGATAGACTCGTTGAAGCAAAAAGATGGATATACTTCTCAGTATGATGATAGCAAAAAGTCTGCTGATATTCTGATGAAGGATTATGAGAGATTCCAGGGCAATTTGAAAAAGGTAAGAAGATTTTTTTTGACATAGAGCATTTTGAAGGAAATAGAAACGTACATAGACGAAGACGATGATTGCTCTGACCAAAAAATCGATTGTCTTGTACGGTAAATAGGATAGCAAAATATAATACTAATCTTTTGATTTATAGGCAGAAGGAACAAGAGAGCGATTAGCTACGGAGTTACAAACATTGCCAGAGAAGACTAAAGTGATGCAAGAAGAACTAGTGACATTGTCAGATCTAGAGAAACTTCGAGATGACGGTATTCCATATTTGTATATCCTATAACCACCACCTAGGGGTGGTGGTTATAGGATATACAGGATATAGGGATAGGTCCCTACAGCCATTACAGATACCCTTTGACTTTAGAACATTAAATTTAACTTAACTGAATCGTTTAAAAAAATATGACCTATTATTAAATTAATTAGAATACTTGTTGTTTTAAGAATAACGTATCCAAATACTCATTTAATTTTCTCTGTATCAGGTGAAGTACAAAAGAAAGCTTTAGAGACAGAACTGCAACAACTCAGAGAGAAATTGGTGCCCACAGAAAGTGCTGTGCTTGAAGCCACGAACAAATTGAAGAAATTACAGGTATGTTAGGATGGCAATAGAAATAAGTACCTATACACTAAGGCTACACCTTGATATATATAATTCGCTAAACCTCGAGCGTGACACTACACATAACGTGCAAAACAAGTACAACAACCTATGCAAAAATAATAACAGTCCCAAGGAAAATACAAAAATTTAAAATAATTCCTTAGTTATACAGATATTGGAAAAGATCGTTGGAAAAATCTGCTTTTTTCATACTTAACGATTTGAACACTCGGGCAAACGCAAAATAATAATGATTATATGCCAGATAAGTTATAACCAGAACTTATCGGGAGCTGTCGAAACGGAACCCTAATTGCGTAACACACTATCAATCAGAATCTGAATCGTTTTGAAGGATATTGCTAATCCATTGCTTCATATGTTCGAAAAGAATTTCTGTTCAATGAATGTTGTTGAACTGTCAAAATGAAAGCCATTCCTACTGTTAGTGTGTTATGCAATTACCCCCTGGTCATTAATATTTTTACTGTTTTCAGACAAGCCTCGATGGAAACGAAATGTACGCGAAATTAAACGCTTTGGAAGACCAATTACATCAACTGGAGAATAGAAATACTGTTTTAGAAGAAGACATAGCTTCTATAACATTGAAAGCAGACTACGAACCACTAAAGAAACAGGCGATTGAAGAATTAGCAACGTTAAATAAGAAGATTATTGAGGATTTGAATAGTGTTAAATCTTATTAATATGTTTACGTTTCTGAACGAAAAATACAATTATGTTATACAACTATGAGAGGATGTGTTAATCGAGAATATTTGCAAAAAAAAATACTATACTTGGCAAAATATTGAGAGATAATAATGTTCGTATTCGTATAAATATGCGAATTTGAACAAGTATTTCATACAAATATGGCCCTTATTTTCATAAGTCTAACGTTCATATTTATATGAGACGCTTACTTAGCAAAGTCCTTTCAAAAACAAGATAATGTTTTCTTTCATTTGGTAAAAAGTCCACTTACGGAATTTTAATAATAACGCAAATTTATGTTTGCTTTGGTCGGTATATTTTGTGGCGCGCATTTGGCATCTCAAGTGCAGTCTGTGAATCTAGCTCTTAGTATTTATTTATCTGGCTGTATGGTTAAATATCACAAAACCATTGCAACGCAAAGCTTCAGATTCCGCAACTCGTCTGTAAACTTATAATTTATTATATGAATTTTCGGATGGCTTTTTGTAACAGCAAAAAAATTTTTTTCGAGACATTTAGCGGAGCTGAAAACAGGCGTTGTAACAAAACCAACCAACTCTAACCAAGGAAAAATAATGATACATAATCACCCTATAATATTCCCACTGCTGGGACTCACGCCTCTTCGAGAGAAAGTGGGTTGTTATCCAGCACGCGGGCCTAGTGCGGGTTGGTAGATGTCACATGTCTCCGAATTTTTGGTTCTAGGACATGCCGGTTTCCTCACGATGTTTTCCTTCACCGTTTTGAGAGCAGTGTTGATGAAATAATTTACACAAAGTAAAGCGCTTGTCAGGGTTCGAACCTACGTCCTACAACTCGTAAGTCGCGCCCGTTACCACTGGGCTACCACTGCTTTCTAAAAATAATGATAATAAAATAAAACAGTACGTTAATAAAATCCTATCAGTTTATTACTTCAATAATTTAATATCACAGTTGAATTCAATCAAATATTGATGAATATAAACTAGACAATTTACTTACTAACTAAAAAAACGGAAAATATTTACAAATAAGGACTAGTGCGATTCAGACGAAAGTCGACTTTACGTAGACGCGATAGAGTTCAAATCGACATTTTACTCAAGAATGACAGCGCTGTATTCGCACTAAATACCGTCCACAATACATTTTATTGGTATTTAAGTTTTTTATGCCCATACCAGCAGGATTTTTATATTGCCGGGAGAAGGCAGAAAAGTGTTGGGACTTTTGAAGTTTGTGGAAAACGGTTGAAAGCAAGGTAGATACAGAGGAATATACAGGTCTCTGCCCACAAAGGTTTATCAGTAATACTATACATATTGGGGTAGTCAAGCTAGCCGCGTATTCATTGGAAACAGAGTTGTAAACAGCTGCGCAAGGTTCGTCGTGAATAAATACATTTGTCATTAGCATGTTTCCAAAAACACTGCAACATTGTTTCCCAATGAATAGAAATACCAAAACATCGCCTCGGAACAAATATGTTAACAAAACATTACTAAGTTTTATTAAAACTGTTTGGTGGACTGCGACAGTGACGACACTACTGTTATGACGTCATAATCTCATAATTTTCTATTACAAGTGCAATGTGTGCGTACTACAATTAACCAGTCATACATTTGACACAAACAAGCTTTAGAAAGAGATGGACACACAAGTATGAGTGACAGAGACAACACTATATAGTCATCTGCACATCAGTATAAAAAATTGACATTGGCATTGCCTTTATGTCGTAGCAGTAAGGGTGATTTTTGTAGTGCAAGTGTTACCACTGATGTGCACTTTACTGTGGAAAGCCGTACTTTCGTCTGAAAGTCGATGTGACATATTTACGGCCGTATACTGTTTGCCTTATTTATAGTTTTTTTGTCTTCGTAACTTTTCTATCGAGTAACATGTTTAGTCCTGGTGGCACATCCCTATTGTTCGACTTGATCATAGATATTATGTTCTTCACGAATTTCTGCGAGGGCGACACGTCAGCCTCTTGCATTCTTGCCCATAGTGCTAAGGCTCCGTTGCAGTTGTCCTCCCGTTCTAAAAATACAACGAAATACGAAATTAATTTATGTTCATGACAATTCTTTTAATTACAGATCGTCATGGCTTTATTTCCCAATGGGGTAAGCAAAGGCGTGTTAAGTACACCCAATAATTCGCCAGTTAATTTAATCCAATGCATTTGGGGGCGACCCTATTGCAATTAACGGGGCATAAATTCCTCTGGAGTGCTGCTGAGGATTTCCTAATGGAAAAACTCAATAACAACTTCCTCGACCCGGGGTTAAATTCAGAAAGCAACCACGAGACCTGCCGGGGTCGCGGATTGTTCGAAAGAGTTACCGTGGCCCTGGCGCACAGGTAACTGAAGGAACACGGGTGGGTTTTAGTCAGTAAGAGTCTGACACGTTCTTCCGCTGCGCCCAGAGCGGGAGAAGTCATTTGATGATTTCCCACCCGAAAAAAGATAATACCACGAGACCAAACAATAGATTCTAATAATAATTTTCATTTTGTAAACATTTGGTGTTGGCTATGAAAATCGTAAAGAAATGATTGGTTATAGGTGACTTTGTTAATATCCGCTTAATTCACTCTCAATTACTTTCGGCCTTATTACAAAATAAGATTCATCTTTAGATTCAGGATTAAACCAGAGCCATTATTGAAGTTCTAACTACAGTCTTTTCACAGTGAGTTTGCATCACTGAGAACATGACAGTGATCTTTATTGCCATTGCAATAAGGTTGCTGTTGGGTTGCTACAATTGACAAGTCTGTCAAATTCACAATGATCTTTATAACCGTTATAATAAGGTTGCTATTGGGTTGCTGCTGTCAGAGGTAAAATATCTGTGAATGGACTGTAGACTGCTACTCCTCGAATGACGTTGTCAGGGGGGCGCTGTTGGTAAACATTTGTGCAATGTATTTAAAAATCAAGATGGCGGCATTAGTTCCGATTTTGGCCATGCGCCAAAAGATTCTTGTACAGCTATACAAAAACTAATTTTAAACCGGGATCTAAGTTTTGTATTAAGAACTTTATCTCATTCGGGATAAGGTTCGAAATACAAAAACTGGCGGAATCGTATAATCTTGGGCCAAAGTTACTCGTTTAGATCACAAAACGAGTACGAGGATGGTTTAAAATTTTCTTGTACAGTCGCCAACACATCAAGTTACCACAAACTGTCAGATTTTCTCATTAGATTTTGAACTTAACCATCAATATATAAGGCTTAAAATCGTTTGGATAAATTTGACAGTTCCGTGTAGCTTGACCTGCTGGCGACTATAAATAAATGGAAAAAAAAAACTTAATTACTCACGTAAAACATCCAAAATCATGTCATAAATCTCTAGAGTATCGATGAATCTTACATCCCTCGCACATTCAGCGATAACTTCAAGTGCATTCACTTTCTTCTCGTCCGCGAATCGATCGCAACGGCGCAAGATAGCGTCCGGGTGAACCTTCATTGACGGGTCTAGGAACATTTTGCGGAGCGTTTTTTTGTAACCCACCTCGGCTAGGGCTGCGATTACTGTTAGCTGTTGAGAAAAGCATTTAAAGTATATGAATTAAAAAATCTGTCAGTTGTGGTTGTGTCTCGATGTTGCCGTATGAAAAACTCAGGGGCGAGGTTATTGTCAACTAGTTTCGGACTTCGTCCGCGTGAAATTTCTGGCTCCCCCGTCGCATGGCATCGCATGCCCGCGCTAACTTCGTTTTCGCTTTGCGTTCTTTCAGACTTTTTTTTTTTGCTCTTCTCAAGTGTCCTAGCGTGATGTTAATTAGACTTTAAAATTTTTGAAATCCGACTGGTAGTTCTAGAGATTAACCCCTATATACCAACTTACAAACAAACAAATTTTACCTCTTTATAATCTTCTAATATATAAAAATCTCGTGTCAGTGTTTGTTATCGAACTCCTCCGAAACGGCTTGACCGATTTTTATGAATATTTTTGTGAATATTTGGTAGGTCTGAGAAAAGGTCGTAAAGTATATTTCATACCGCTGCGGGGGAAACCACGGGGCGCAGCTAGTATTAGTATAGATAACCGAGCACAAATCCAGACACCTGACTGCTACTGAGAAATGTAGCAACGCAGCACAGCAGAAATCTTCCTATATTATCTCAGCAACGTGTCATCTTAGTGCAACATATCCCTGGACACTTAAGAGGGCTCTTCCTAGTCCGTCTATCGTCAAAGCGAGCATGATTGAAAAGCTTGTTGTTTCATCCAACGCAATGTTTGAAAAGAAGCAAGACTGAGAACGCGATAACATCGAACGAAAATTGGCGCGCAATGATTTCACAAAACTTGTTCCAGGACATTCTTTTGAAAAAGCTTTACA
Organism: Dryobotodes eremita; assembly: GCA_917490735.1. NCBI lineage: Eukaryota > Metazoa > Arthropoda > Insecta > Lepidoptera > Noctuidae > Dryobotodes > Dryobotodes eremita. Next base: position 19,593,421 of record OU823243.1, on the reverse strand, counting down.
AGTTTTTGGAAAAAATGTTTGTCATTTAGAATCTCCATTACATGTGCGAGGTTTCTATGAAGATGTTTTCTTTACTTTTACAATTTATGAGTACATTATGAACGGCCAAAGTTCAGGTAAAATTTGTACAAAAAACCAGCTTTTTGAAGGCTTAATATACTGAATTTATTTCTCCAAAATTAAACTTTTTACTTGCATAGAAACCTAGATAAAGTGCATAAGATACCTATTAGTTCAAAAATTTCAATGAAAGTTGTGTTACAATGCTATAATCACGTACGAGCGTTTGTATGAAAATTATGACGGGTTGGTTGCTCTTAAGCAATGTTTTCACTTTTTTCTTTTTCAGTTAACGATGAAACTGTCATAGTTGACTTCAACTTTGGAGAAAAATCAAAATGACAACAGGGTGACTATGCCAATTAAGTTCTACGCACTTTGTACTACGCACAATCGCACACAACAGACGGCCCGCACCGAGCTTCAAACTGTTTTACAATGCGATGCACTGCGTGTGTTTAATTACCGGCAGGATAAAACACAGTAAATTGATGTACCCAGAATAATGTACCCAGGATCTTGTAATATCTGGATTAAAAAAGAGTGCCCTTGGAATGTCTTGCCCGTTCTTCTCCATAGAGATCTACGCTTGGAATGGGCAACTAGCTTCAACTTTCTGACTAATAATCTATTCTATCTATCTATCTATCTAGTAATTGTTTCAATTTATTTTCTAATTTAATACCATAATTATGCATGATTTTTAAATATTTTTAGGAAATTCTAATTTGTAATCCTCAGCAAGATTTGCACAACATATTTGTACGCCTCCTGGCATAACATAGCGCTCTATTCATCAAACATAAGATCTGTATCTCTTTACCTATGTTAACAAATAAATAAATAACTGACCGATTCTTTGACAGTTCAAAAGTGCCTGTAAACGATTTAATTAAAATACATGCTTTGAGTTTGAGTTTGATTTACCTGAACATCACCTGGTCCATGCACTTTCTTATCTATATTAAGTACGGTCTGCACCAGTTTGTTCAACCTCCCGTTACTTCCGACCTTCTCATTGGCCAAAAAGTTCTCCTCAGTTTGCCCGTCACTCATTGTGGTAAAGATCTTGCACATCAACTCGTGTTTCAAAGGAGTTTTGTTGTATTTGTTGGCTAGAGTTACGAATTCGTTTACTGCTTCTTGTAGGTTGTCGCTGTAAGGAGATTATAGTTATAATATTAGTTTTTTTAAATTTAAGATGCCACACAATTTAAATGTTACTGTATCGTGGGAGCTGTTAAAAACTCTGATATTTCTTTTAAGACATAACATTCCTTTGCGATATTTGATCAATACAGGTTGCTATTTTGAAAAAAAATATCGAATCGATTCAAGGCGTAACAAGTTTTTTTTGTATCTACGTACTTAGTAGTTTTTACGGATAGGACCTGGGTTAGGAGATACTTTTATCCCGATAGTACGTTCCCGTGGTATAAAGTCCAACATCCACGCAGGCGAAGCCGCAGGCAGAGGCTAGTTTATCATAATTTCGATTTTCGCCCAGAAGATCTATCTCATAAATTTTGTAGAAAATGATTAGTCCACGCGACACAGCTAGGTATTTCAAGATAATATTAAATCATGACTCACTTCTTCAAATGCACTCTGATCAGTGGTCCCAGCATAACGTTAGTAGGCTTGCAGTAATTATACGAAGTCAGTAGATCGAACATCTTGTGTACATCAACGTGTGAGCCGCGAGCCGCCGTCGCGTCGAGTAACCGCCAGCAGTTCAGTGCTATGCTACGACCGCCTGTTACGTTTCTGTAAGAAATTAGTTTAGTGTGCAAGTTAATTAACATAACATGGCTGTATTCACCGAAATGTTAGGGACATGGTCTAAAGAAACAAGGTCTGGCATTCCGGGAGTGACACTTGCTTACGTCACTATCCAGTTGTCACTTTACTGCAACAAAACAAGAAGTATGGAAACACTTTCAGTCACCATTCTGTAAAAAAAAATATATAAAGCATTTAAATTAGCTTTTCGTTTTTCTAATCAAACGAAACAATTCAATTTAAACATATATAATTATATATATATAGTTAAAACCTCATTGTTTTATCGGATTCACACACGTAATAAAGGCGGTTGGGGAGTTATTATTACACACTACTGGTAACACAGCGGTGATGACGTAGGCTTGTGTTGCCCACGTGACCACTGTGTCTCGGAATGCTATACCTGGCGAAGTATATTATTATACCATGGTTAGGGAGAACTGTAATGTACGCCAACATTTCGCCAATTACGTATGTTTTAAAGATGTCAGTAGTGTAAGTAGTTTTTCTTAGACCTAAATTAATAAATAGCCTTTTTTAAAAGCTCACGTTAAGCGAAAGCTGAGCTTTCCGACTTATATGAACAGACCGCCGCTGGTCACTAATAGAAGGCAAACCTATTACCATCAACCGGGCACAAATGCAGACTCCGAGCTGCTACTGAGACATATCACAACGCTAAATCAAAGGCCTGAAAATTTTATTGAACCTCTCAGTCAGCTCTTTTTTGTATTTGTGCGTTTTATCTGCGTCATTTTTACCGCAAATAAACGTATGTGTTTTCTTTATTTTTTTGTCTTTCAGTTGTCGGCGCTTCTGACTGTTATACTAACGAAGATGTTTACGATGGTGCCTGTGCAGACTTAATATCTCGTGAAATTCTCTACAAGCCAACCTTGCCTTCTTTTTATCAAGGTAAATAAACTGCTATGTACTTCGTAATAAAGCTCAAAATTTCGAACAAAACTTAGTCGATACAAATTAATAAAATGGAAGTGTTTGTTTGTAATATCAAATAACAGCTTTTTACTAAATGCCAAATGAAAGTATATACAGTACTTGTTAAAAAAAAAACAGTTTTACACATTTTTGTCTGTCTGTCTGGTTTTTCCGGCTAATCTCCGAAACGGCTCGATCGAGTTTGACGGGACTTTTACTGGCAGATAGCTGATGTTATAAGGAGTAACATAGGCTACTTTTTGTCCCGGTAGCACGTTCCCGCGGGATAATTTCCGACATCCACGCGAGTGAAGCCGCTGGCAGCAACTAGTAACAAAAAACATCCCCTTACCTTTTCTTAGATTGTTCGGTGATCAACTGAAATGCTTGCTGAACCTTCTGTTTATACACCATAAGAGTAGCAAAGTCGATGACTTTAAATTCGTCCAAAGTGAAGTTGGGGGAACTTTTGTTGAGATCAGCTAATGCAATCTCTGCTAATTCGAGCTCGCCGAGTTTTACGTGCAGGTCGAATATCGCAGCTTTCATACCGGCTGATAGAAAAACCTGAGAAGAAAAAAAAAATGTTTTAGAAGGCGAAACATGCATAGCAGGATCTAGAATTTATTTAAAAATAAAAAATGATTTAATGAATTGATCAGAATAAAAATACATGCATTGTGTAAGCTACTTATATCTACTTAATGAACTTATTAACTATTTATAAACATTAAATTAAATAAAACTGAAGCGCTGTCAATTGATAATGTGCCCAATAGACTGGCGGCATTGCCATGTTCTATGTCAATGATTTGCCTCTGGCCAAGGTAACTTCAAAATTCAAGTCGTAAAAAGTTAATAAATATATAATAGAGAGAATAAAGATTTCTTCTTTTGAAATGAGTTCCATTTTGCATTGGTGTTTATAAATAAAGTAACGTTATGCCGCAAGTCGTTTTCGCAGAAGAAGACAAATAATGTTTATAATAAATGTTCTCAGAATCCCGGGTTCTTTTTTTAAATTAAAAACGCATTCGAATATCAGATCTCTTGTCATAATATAACTTTAAAAGGCTTTGGTTCCATGCAAATAACTCACCCCTTCTTTATGGCATTTCGCAGCGATCTCCCGGGCGCAATTCAAATTACCTTCTCTACAATACTGCTGTAGCAGTCTCCTAAGTGTGCCTCTCGTGTTCATTCCTTTAGCTTCGAGCTCCGACAAATGCGCACGTAGATTCTCTTCGTTCATATGTTTCTGAAAGTTTAAAGGATTTTCCGTTAAGTCATTTTATAATGGATTTACGGTTAAAAAGCGCTTGAGCTGGTTTTCAAGACTGGAAAGCGCTATGCAGAAATGTTTGATACAAGTGCCTGTGATATCTTGACAAATCATAAAATTATCACACCTTCGTGTCTCAAGTCTGTTAAGTTTTCCGTAACAAATGACAAAACAAAAAAAAAATACAGTCATAACGAACATTCAACAATCAAAATCGAAATTAGAATCCCCCAAAAATGCTACTAAAGATCCCTTCCCATTCGATTTAAATGACGTCACTTACCGGATTCGGCAAATGCTGATCAAAGACATCTCCCTCATCAATAAGCCGCTCATCGGTCAGGGATATGATGTTATCACGGAACTGGCCTATCACATCCGGTTCATACTTGTCCGGGAGACGGGACAGGCAGTAGTCTGCGGCTAGCGTTGAGATTTTGATTGTACCTGAACACTTGTTTAGAGCCTGGGGCAGGAAAAAAATATTACTGAAAACTTTATCTATTATGAAGTATTGAGAGGAAATGCGTTTTTTTTTTTTGACGTAAATGAAATCATTCATTCATTTCATTCATTCAATTCATTCATCATTCATTCATCGTTCATTTTAGAAAGAAAAAAATTTTTACAAAAATCACAAAACACATTACATAATGTCGTAAAATATATTGGGACTAGTATCATTAATTAACAAGGGAGAAAACGAGAGGAATACGTTACTATGAAATGAACGCCTATGACCATGTGACCGCGTTTCCTCTTAATGCAGTCATGATTCTGATTCGAAAAAGGGATGGTGCTATCGGCCATGTATAGCTCCGTCTTTCTCTCGAATTGGAAGAATGATGGCATTAATACTTCTTAAAACGGTTCCAGATAGGAAGGAAACTTTGAGTACTTTTTTTGTAATAATGATATGGCAGTAGGGATTGCAATCCCGCAAGATAATTTCAATCCCGGTATTTCGCGGGACTGACCTTTTCTAATCCCGCGGGGTCCAGGTATTTGCGGGATCCCACAGGGTTGACGTCTTAAATTAATCATAATAAAGACCTAATTTTAAGGGTTTTAACTTAAATTAAACTAACTTTTTGGTACATATTAAACTCATTCTTTTTTTCTTTTTGCGTCATATTTTTAGACATTAAGACATAGTAACATGCCAAGAAACAAAAAAAAAAAAAACATAGCTGCGCAAAAAGTTAACATGTTAATTGTTTCGTCGGCTAAACGGCTCCTAACCTTACAGACTAGGTAGCCAGCAGCAAAAAATTCTCGTTCTGCTTCTACGCCACTAGGAACAATCGTCATGAATGAAATAAAGGTGAATTGAAGGTATGTGCCTTTTAATCCACCCGACTCGAAATAATTCATCTCCTTCTTTATCAAAACATCAAGATTGCCGGATCTCGGTTGGGGTGTTAATTCAGAACTTTTCACACTGGCCAAGGTCAGTTCGAGGTCATCTTAAAGTGCTGATTAACACGATAAACTTCGTTTCTCCGTAATCCCGCCAGTTCCGCGGGATCCCGCTCAATTTTCGATCGGGATTAGTCCCGCATAACGCGCGGCGTCCCGGTATCCCGGGATCCCGGTAATACATTCCCTATATGACAGTGACTATTTATGACAGACTACGTATCGATATCGATAAAACGATTATAAGTATTGTCAGCACGGCCTGGCCCCCACATAAATTGCTAAACTTACCTTCAACAAATTAATAACATCGCTGATATCACCCTTAATCTTAGGATGCACCATGAATTTGCACAGAAACCTGCCGACCCAGTCCTTATTCCTCTCTATGGATTTATTTGTTATGTCCTCCAGAATATGAATTGTTGAGTTGATATCGGCACTTATAAGGTAACCCTTTAGAAGGGGCTTTAGTAACCTTTCCGAGTCGATTTTGCTGGGGAATAGCTCACCTGTAAAAAAATATTAAAATGTTGTTTAGGAATGTGGTTTTCGGGGATAGTATTTGGTGGGCCCTTGATATGTATGTATTGCTTTTTTATATATTTTTTTTGTATTTCAATAGGATTATTTAATTAAATATTACATGACCACTAAATATACTATAAGTAAATTATAAAATGTTATCTACTGAATCTGTAAATTGTCACTAATTGTGATACACGTAAAACTGATATCTTTATTAATAATTAATTTGTAATCTTAAAAAACAAAATATGATCTCTTATTAACAAAGTCTCCAAAATATAACTTTATCTAAATCTAAAAAATCTATCTAAATATAAAAAATGTACGTAAAAAACCTTTTTTAAATCAAGCTTTTAATTACCTAAAAAGTACTAAATAAAACTTACGTTAACATAAAACTTTAATATTTTCTTAGAAGCTTGCGGCTTATCTTAAAGCGTAAGAAGGACGTTCACGCCTCAAGCTTTTAAGAAAATATTAAAGTTTTATGTTAACGTAAGTTTTATTTTGTACTTTTTAGCATTAGAATTTCTTTAAATATCCGTTCTATCACCTACTCTTGAAAGTTACATGTAAAGACAAATCCAACGAATCCAAACGCGCCTTTACACAAGTCATGGTGTGAAGCCGTCCCAGTTGCACTATCCAAGTCATGCCACACTTTAGAACGGGCTATCATCTTAATTTAATGAATACTTATACAAAATTTCGTGCCTGTGCTGTTGATCACTGAGGAGTTCTCTCGTATGGAGCCTGTCCTGGGTGCAGCAGCCAGATCATGGTAAACTTTAGAACGAGCTATCATAATTGTATGCGTATATAAAATTTTGTGTCTCTTCTGTTGACTGTTGAGGAGTTCCCTCGTCTGGAGCCAATCGTGGGTGCCGCAGCCAAGACATGGTGGACTTTAGAAGTAACTATCATAATTAAATGCGTATATTAAAATTCGTGTCTGCACCGGTGACCGTTAGAGAGATCCTTCGTCTGGAGCCAATTCTAGGTGTAGAATCAGGTCGTGAATCATTAAAATGCATTGTCTTCGAAACAGAATCAATGTGTGAAATTTCAACTCCGTAGGAACAGAGGAAGTGGTATTTTTTCAGCTTGCAAGATTTGGCCCAAACATACATACAAACATTGCAAGTTCAATAAAAGCTTGTAAAATAGTAAGTATTTTATGAAAATAGCTGACCAATTATATTATTATTTATGTTATTGTAATTAACTTTTTATCGGAATTAAATTGCTCAGATTATGTATAATTTTAATTTTAAAATTTTTGTTACTACGATTTAGATTTTTAACTTCAAGAAATATGTTAGTTATGTATTAAACAATACCTTTTACTGTGCCCTCACAGGGTCTACAACGGGTCTTATCTCTAAGCCCTTTGCCCTTTGTTAACATCTTGCTTTACCTTGTGGAACGCAAATAAACAAATATGAATGTAAATATGAATGTTTTCCGAAGTTTTTGGAAGCTGACCTTTTGCAAGTGTTATGGTTAATAGTTAACTAATGAAAAATTCAATTAATGTAGGTTGTGCATTCTGGGTTTTAGATATATAGATACAATACAATTACATAATGCACTTTATTGAACAACCTCTTTATCTTTTTTATTTTTTTGTGTTTTGCGAATTATCCTTTTTTATCATAAGACTCCTACGAGGTAGTTCATTGGACATTTACCAAAATTTTGATTAAAAAAAAATCAAATCAGATCAGATCAGATCGTAACAAACAATAAAATCATGTAAAATAAGGCCATAAATGACTATGTCGGTTTCTTAGATCTTTACTTACTTAGTTTAACTATGCACCTATATAATTATAAAAGTAGGCATTGTACCGTGGGAAACTATAGCTGAGTTAAAGTTACCAACCCTTGGATTCTGGGAGTAAATTCAATTAGAATTTTTAAACAATTTTAAATTTAGTTACATAACCTGACATGATTTGATTGGCTGTTAGTATTTCGGTAAATCAAGTTTATCACTTTACGAGATTCGAGCTACAATTTTACTGCTCACAAACTTGATCAAGCTTTTAGAATCCGGTATAAAAGCACCAACGTTTTAAAAATCAAGACCTTCATACTCACACAACTCGCTTTTAGAAACCGATGTAAAAGCACCAAAGGTTTAAAAATCAAGATCTCATACTCACACAACCCGCTTTTAGAAACCAGTGTAAAAGCACCAAAGGTTTAAAAATCAAGACTTCATACTCACACAATTCGTTTTTAGAAACCGATGTGGAAGCACCAAAGGTTTAAAAACCAAGACCTCATACTCACACAACTCGCTTTTAGAAACTGGTATAAAAGCACCAAAGGTTTAAAAATCAAGACCTCTTACTCACACAACTCGCTTTTAGAAACCGGTATAAAAGCAGCAAAGTTTTAAAAATCAATGCCTCATACTCACACAACTCGCTAGCCGCTCTAACTTGTCCCGTATTCAACAACGTCTGCATCATAGGCGTCAGCACAGTCGACACCGCCAAACCAGTCTCTGTCAACTTCTTCATCAAATTCTGTGGCGATGTGAAGCTGACGTAAGGTAGAGTATAGTCCATTATAGTGTCGTAGTCGGGTTTGACGTCCATTTGTACCATTATTGCTAAAGTGTTCATTATTCCTGGAAAACAAAGTGAGTTAAGCTATCACAGAACTAACTTGATTGTGTTTTGTTTTTCTATTATATTTTTCTGTATGGAAATTAGTGCCGATATCTAGAATATTGCCAATATCACACTACTGTGTGGATGTGTACAAAGAATTGAATACCGCCTCTGCGTCCCTGTGTTGTAAAAGACCGAAGTCATGAAAATTACCAGCAATGACTTCTCGTTGAAGTAAAAGCATACTGCACGCTGGTTTTTTTTTTTTTGACAAGCATTGTTCTTATGGCAACCCCACCGCCAACTTAGGGATGTCGGAAATGCAATACAGTATCGATATTTTTTGAAAATATCAATATCGATATTGATATTTTTATTAAAAACTATCGATATATCGGTATGATTTGACAGATAATATTGGCGCTCTAAAAATTAATTTATTTGGCCTAATCTACTTCAATCATCGTACATTACTAGATAAATACTAATCAATAGACATCGTTTTTAATAAATCAAGAACAACGATAAAAAATATTAATTATTTATTAATCAAACCAATATTTATCTGATACAGACATAAGAAAAACTCTTTGATTTATGTGCTCGGCTGTAGGATTTTTTAATCATAAAAAATATCGATTTTTATACCTTTTCGATACATGGAATTTTATATCGATACATCGATATATCGAAACAATAAATATCGCTAAAAATATCGACACATCGAAAAAATAATATCGATATATTGATATATCGATATTTTTTCAACAAGCCTACGCCAACTTACATTCTCCGTATGGAATGTCTTTCAAAGTCAAAACATTTATTTCAAATAGGCACATAAAAAGGCACTTTTGCACGTCAAAATTTACAATAACTTAGAATTGATTTTAATCGCCCCTTCCAAAATGTAGTTTCGTATGGAGAATAATGGGCAAGAAACTCCACCGATACTATCGATGATATGATAACAAACTAGTTTTCTAGTGGGAATAAAAGACAGGCAAATGGAAAGTAGCAGCCGTAGCAGGATTATTAGCCTAGCCAGGTGGCACAGAATCCACGTAAAATAACAAAATCAAATCAACACATTTTTGGAGAGTGTTTGAACTCCTGCCTGCTAAAAAAAGTTTTGAATTGAAAAGAAGATGCATCTTAATTTAGCAAAACAAACTAGATTATCATTAGAAAGTAGGTACATACCTCTCTCGCCATAAGTCTTCGAATTATGTAGCAGTATCGGCCAGAAGTAGTGGGCGCGTAATGTAATTCCTAGTTGTTTCATTCTAGTCATCAGGTCCAATGCTAGGGGCACTTTGCCCAGCTGTAAGGCGGCTTCACATGCGTTTTGTAAGGCTATTGGATTCCGTCCTGAGGACATCAGCTCTTGGGTTATCAAGCTTACTATGCTTGATGGCTGAAAGTGAACGTAATATAGTAGTCTATATGATATTTAATACTATTAAACTCTATTGGTGTGATTTTTGCAAGGGGCAAGGGGGCATTGGGGGATTTGGTTTATGGCTCAACTGTTTTTTATTTTTGCAACACTGTAGTCACTGTGCACTCAGTGTTGTCATAAAATTTCTGAAATACTGTAAATATGTTGTGGAAAGTTTATGGAACCAAATTATAACATATTCCAACTATCTTCTGTAGTTGCCATAACATGATTTATCATAAGCAAGTGCAGTGTCTTCTTTTTTACTAGCCCTTTGCTGGGCAAAGGCTTCTCTAATCAATTGTTATTTTAAAATCAATACAAAGACACTTACCATAGCAGCCTTAACACAATCCCTTACTAGACTCCTACCATGCAATCCCTGATCATCTTTAGGTCCAAATGAAGGTAAAGGCAAACATTTATAAATCTCTATGGCAGCTAGTGGGTGATTTTGGAACACCAGTTGAGTAGATACACTTTGCATGAGAGGTGAAATTGATGGCGTTTTTAGAACTTCTTCTGGTAGGAAACATAGGACCTGAAATAATAAAGATTATTACAATTTTATTATCAATAAAAATCTCGTAATTAAAAATATACTCTTGAAATGCCACTATCAGGCCACGTCCACACGGCGTTGTTCAGTAAGATACTTTACTTGGGATTACACGGCAGTTTCATTTGCATTCAAATTTGAACCTTATGAACAGTGGGATATTGATGTGTGACTCCAAATTTTTACCATAAAATATCGTACAGTACGGTGCAGTGTGAACGCCGGTTACTCTACCCGTCTTTGTCATTTTGAAAGAAAAGGAATTATCATCTTAGTTATAAGCTATGAAACAAGAAGATTTTTAAATTGGTATTCTCATTGTGCTACAGATTAGGTTTTGTTTTTAATCAGCTACAATGAATCTCATATCGTAAATACTTGCAGATTATCTTGCTTTTTAATGACAGTAAGCAGCTATTATTACGCAGATAATGTTCATATCCCTATAAGCGAATTTGATAAAGTGTCGATACGAATTTGAACATTAAGTTAATTTTATACAAATGATGTTCATATTCGTATGAAATGCTTGTTTTACTAAACAAAGTGTCTATGTAAGCTTTAGAGCAGCCTAAGATACAGACCTTAGGAATAGTCGTATACATTCCAACATGAGCCAAAGTCTTGACAATCTCCATAATATGTGACTCCGTGAAACTGAAGCCTTTTTTCTGCGTTTTTGACATTTCATCTAGCATGGGGTCAATCTTCTTGTTCCAAGCTAGTGCTCTTGCTGTGGCTGTGAACGTGTCTATTGAAGGTTCGATGTGTAGTGACCGCATCATTGTGAGAACTTCTTGTATGTTTTGGAAGTTACTGGAATTATAGAAGGTAGTTCAGTTTACCAGAAGGTTGCACCTTGTGAATGTATTACGTTCTATCTTCTGCCCATGACTTCACCCCCTGGAAAGAAACATCTTATGGCAATTGCCGATAATGCAGTTTTCTATCAATGGACAACTTTTTGAAATGTACTCAATAAGTACTTCCGGTTACTTCTTATAAACAAACAAAAACTTTTAACTCTTGTTATTATTATTAATTTAGATGACACACCCAAAAATTGAGAACATTCAGTATAGAAACATATTGATGAGGAATTCCGGTGTTTCAATATAAAATGCTATTTGTTATTTTGTATGTTCTTACCCAGCCTTTCCTTGACAAATGATGAGGGAGTTGAATATACTTTCATTGGCAGGAAATCCTTGTGTTTTCATGTTAGATATCACTTCTGTAGCTTGATTTATATCGCCTGCCTGAGAAGCACATTACAAATTAAAACATACTTCAAGTTGCTATTTTTCTTCTAATACAATTTTAGGTTTTATTATCCCTATCCTTATTACACTGTTTCGGTCCACTTTTGGGTTTCCAGCCTTAACAAAAGTGTCAGATTTTGCATGCAACCATTTTATAAAGCGATCAATGAGTATCAGCTAGTGTGAATCAAAAGAGCCTCCAATGCAAACATGAAACTAGACTAGAAAATATTATTACCATTGCTAGCTATTCTAAGGCTCAAACTGAGGCCAATACCGCACAGGGTGCGGGACACGATTCACTTTCCCCGATTGTGTAATCAAACTGATATGGAGGTATTCAAACTGCTTTGAATAACCGTCTATTCCCAATCATTAAAACAATAGACTCCCGCAGTCGCGTCCCGTGGCCTTTGCGGGGTTCGCTCAGTTTGACTAGGCCCTAAACAGTTTCTGTCAGTACAAGGGTAAAACTGTGAACAAAATAAATCCTGATACTACACGAACCTCTCCTAAAGCTCTAAGAATTAGCTCGTAAGTGGTGATTGTAGGTTTAATGGGCGCCATCTGACTGATGAAGTTGCTGACTGTGATAGTTCTGTTATTTGCAATGTAAACTTTGATCAACTCGTTGTAATGTTCTACATCAATCTTTGTGTGTGGCCTGAAAATAAGTAAATTTTAAGTTAGGTTATTAATTGTTAACTTAAATACTAGTCATTTCAAATCCTATTGTTCAAAATAACAAATGCAGTTGTTCATAAGAGTAAGAATATTATTTGCCGTTTGTTACAAACATTTACTTAATATTACATGGGTCAACTACTTGTGCGAAGGGTACTACTGTAAACAGTGCTCCTTAACTAGGCAGTGCTTTCCTTGGTGTCCGGACTTTCAGAGTTGCGATAACATTTAATCGGTTGAAGGACACTGAATGAGACTCAATAGAAATTTTATTGTTATTACGTGTTGGTGGCGTTTAATGTCCTGCAAGATGTCAATCATAACCAATATTTGTTGTTAATGTGGATCACAATTGATATGATAAAAGGCTCAAAATAAAATCACTGGAAGATTATGGCTTACTTTATTGTGTTCCACACCTGTTCTACCAACTGCATTCTACTCAATGGAGTTTCATCAGGCAACAATTCACCACAGCATCGAATCAGAAGCAAAGATTGTTTCGTTTTGGAAAAATTATATTCTTTAACTTTATCTAATACCCTTATCAAATCATTCTTATATACCCGGTTCTTCTGGTATATGTCTGTACTGAGCCCAGTTATGTATTTTTCAAGTATAGCCTGTGACGATAAAACCGGGCTCTTTTCACTGTCAGGTATTGATGAGTCTTGGAATATTGTACTTTTTTCTGCGAGTCGAGAATGAACAGATGACCCTATTGATCTGCGAAATTAAATTGAAGTAAGCAAAAAGTAATTCAGAACATCATTCTATGCTCAAAATATAATCCTAACCTAGCCGCATGAAGATTACAAGAATTATGTAAACATGGTGCTAATAAGTATTTTCTATTCAGTTTTATATTATTATGTAATAACGATCTTGAAGTACTAGCAATTTTAATATACTGCCGGAATAACATTTTTAAGTTATTTAGTTAGTAATAAATTTTCAATTTTCCGATTTAATATTCTTCAAAATATTGTTTTGACTTTGACGTTTAAAGGCTAACTATTGCCATATTGTTAAATTAAATAGGGCGAGATTACCGACAAGTGAACCGATCTTATGGAAAAGTATTTTTTTAGAAAATCCGGCGAAGTACGTAAGGGTTTCGTACAATAAAAATTATATATTAGTTCATCTCTTTTTATTTTCCATGAAAAAGGCCATAATGTACTTTGTTAAAATTTGACCTGCCTACATAGCCCTGCAATACGTAAACCGAACAGTTACAAGACACCATCGTTGGCTTGGTAATGGGGTCGTGTTTTCACCCATTGGTTATGCTATTACGGAACTCTATTTTTATAGGGTTCCGTAATAGCATAACCAATGGGTGAAAAACCAGAAATCTGTAACAGTCTAGATGAGAAAGAAAAACATCGACTGTCAATATTTTCATTTTGAAAAGCATCCATGATGAATTATAATTATTACAATGCGATGTCGACTGTTGTAAGTATTCATTGATATCTAAGTTTTGAGCTGACTGGTTGGCACAATTTAGATTGCCGTCAAGGTTATGACAAATAAACATTGCAAACTATTAACTATTGAAATAATATTGTATGCATCTGCTTAACTTAACAATTCTTAACCATTCGCTCTCCAATGGTTAGTTTATCTGTTATTATTATTCTAAATCTAGATCTTTCAAGAATTTCACAGTACCAGACAGATATTTGTGTCAGTTTCTGCTTAGCCTTTATGGAAAGATGCATAATAAATGCATGTTTAGTTTAGCCTCAAGGGAAAGAGGCATTAGTTTATGTATGTGTACATAGTTTTTGCTTAGCCTCATGAGAAAGAGGCATGAGTTTATGTATGCATGTTATTATTAATTATTTTATTTCAGAATAAATTAACATTCCATACATTGATATTATGTACATCAATCACACACAATTGACTTAAATGATTTGACTTTATCTTTAATTACGTTATTTAAGACTGATCTACAATTTTTACTTGTGATCGCGACTAGTTAAAGCATGGGAATATCAGTGGAGTCCACTGATATTCCCTTGCTTTAAGAGGGGGGACAGGAATCGGAGTCCACTGAGTGGACTCCGATTCCTGTCCCCCCTCTATTCAATGTCCGAAAACATTACTTTATTACTTGCTGTATGTTGGTATCTATGCGATATGTTCCTAACTTCATTCAAGTCCAATACGTGGCGTGGCGCTAGTATCGGAGCAAGTGAGGAGTGACTATCTGTCATTGTCAAACTGAATCGTGATTCGTGGATGCCAAGTGTTTTGTGTTGTGAGTGAATGTCGAAAATTGATGTAATCTATCGTTGTCATGTGGTAAGTTTTCATTATTATCTAAAAAATCGCTTAAATATTTCCTCAGTTGGTGTTGTAGTGACAGAGGTGTGATTTAAAGTTTGAAAATGATGCCGCCGTTACTTGACCGCCATCGCCCAAGCTTGTCGGCACGGCTCCGCCTTTGCAGCAGAACGTGACATTTATGACAATACTTTTATTATTACGAGGAAATACATGTCCCTGTGAACATTGTTGGCTGTATACTCTATAATTAAATTTACTCCAGTGACCTAACCTTGTTAGAATTTGTATCTTCTAGATGCTATGTAATAACCAGTTCAGTTTTCCAGTAGCAAAGTTAATAATGCCGACTTCCCGCCGATGAATCATTACAATATCTGTTGATGGTCAGCGGGTCGTCTTAAGGGCGGAGTACGTGGGAAAGGATGACTAGATAATTAATTTAAAAATATCATGTAGATTGTGTTTTAATAACTTTGGACCAAGTAACCTTAAGTTTTTGAAAAGTAACTTTTTTATGTGTATATTTAAATATGTAAATTACCCATACAGTTTCCAGATATGCATACCAAATTATTGCTACAGACTTGCCCTACTGGTTTTTGAATCACTGTCATTTAGGAAAATCTTTTTGAAAACTTAAATCATTTTAGTACTTATATACTCAACTTAATTGATTGGGCTGGATGTTTTAGATAATTTATGTCTTTTAAAATTGTACTTACTAAATCTAGTTACTTGCTGCTAAACCTCATGTACGGTCAAGTTAAATCGATAGACTAAATCAAATAAATGTTAATTTTAAGTTCTATCATAACATTTGCTGATTCATTTATTGTCTTTAAGAGGTCCATCATAAACTCATTCTGACATGCTGTTTTTTATTAATCATAATTACCAAGTGTCTCAAAATTTGCAGAAAGTATGCAGGAACTTCATAATTTTATTTATCTGGCAGTTAATATATTACTTAGGTATATATAGGAAACCGGCATCATCTAGACCAAAAAATTCGAGGACATGTGACATCCACCAATCCGCACTGGGCCCGCATGTTGGGTATCAGCCCACCCTCACAGAGAGGAGGCTTGTGTCCCAGCAGTGGGAACATTATAGGCTGATTATGCTGAGCATATACTTGTACTTGTTTTTTCTAATTGGCGCTAATTAACTAAACTACAACCAGTATTGATTTGCTAAAATACTCTTCATTAGGTACAATTTGTTAAGTCAATGTCTGTTGACCTGTATAACAAGGTCAAAAAAAACCTTTAAAACTAAAATAATAACAGTCAATAAACCCTGGCCACTATTCTCTATTGTCAAATATTGTTTCTAGAACATTCTAATAATTAGTAATATCAATTGTATTTATTCGATCATAGCATTGTGATGACTCATTGTTAATCAAATCATTTATTCTCTCATAATAAATGTGCATATTTTATGTTATTCAGTAAAACTAAGATAACCTAGTCAAGATATTTAATTTTCCACTTTTGAATGATACAATAGCTGTTGAGAAATAAGTGTAATTTTTTTCTCAAAACACTTTGTTTAAGACTATCCTTATAAGACAGCTGTGCTGCTAGGGAGTTTGTTGCGCCACTTCTTTCCAGCTAAAGCACTAGGAAGTGGTGAAGGGCGGGCGTTTTCGGGAACTGGCCTGTAATTTTGATAAAGATATTTCATTTTGCAAACACGGGTACAAGTTAAGGTTTTACAAAATATAAATACAGAAACAGCCATATTTTGCCAATTACAAGGCATGCAAAAGTATTGAGTTTAGGTACAATTAAAATAAAAATTTACTAATAATAATTCATAATAACATTCTAATTCATAATTGATTAATAAAAATAATCAGTCAGTAATAAAATTAATGTCACAATTTCTAATAGTTATTTAAATACAATATACAAAATAGTCAAACAACTTCTTTCTCCAATAAAAAATCTTCAACCCTATAATAAGCTTTGTCTGCTAAAAAAATTCTAAGCCTTTTTTTGAATAATGTCAAATTATAGTCCTTCCAACAACTTGGTATTTTGTTATATCACCGATCACCGATTGACCTTCAGAAAGCGCTGATTCTCAGCCTAGTTTGAATAAATGACTTGACTGTTTGATCCTTCCTACTTATGTTTGTCAATGGGTCCAAATGGATCCGATTAGGACCTAAACCAAACGTTTTTCTTAGTTAACAGCTTTTATTAACTGACAAAAAAAATTGGATTCTCTCCTAAAATATATTGATACACAAAAGAACATTTCTTTTTGTTAGTTGTTTTTGCGATCATTTGTGTAAGTAATAATAATATTGGAATGATGGAGGGAATTCCGAAAGCGGCGCGCAAAAAAATGGTTACCTACTCGAACGACACCTTTCCGAAAAAAAAAACTATGATCTATTAACAAAATGTACGTAAATGTCATGATGTAACCCTAATAATTTCAAATAAAGGGAACCTTTAAAAGATCCCACAAAAAGACTAAAGGGACATATTTAATACTGTCGCCAAAGAGCGATTGAAGCCGAAAATTAATCTCGTTCCGATTTCAAAGCGAACCACGGAAACTAGCATAATATTCCGATTCCAATATCAAAGGATGAATGGACTCTAGTGGCTAATAAAGCAAGCTCGCGTTGTATGTTATGTCCCAACTCCCATAATTGAGCTGAAAGTAAGAAACACTTAAGTTTGATACCGAAACCTCCCAATACTGGAGCCGAACGAGAAATTTCTACGCTTAGACATAAAATATATCGACTATCATCAATGTCGCGGCATTTATCTACGCCAGGCTGCCGAATCGACATCGTTCAACATTCGATACTGTACGTCCCTCACCCTGGGTCAATGGAGTGAGAATTGACGCCAATTAGCCAGCCTCACGTCCACATGTGACCGCCGAACTATTCAATTTGCTTGAGAAACATGTGCCCGATGTGTCGACATTGCGTAAGAAAGGCGTTGCTAAGACGGCAAAACACGTTTCGGCTTTTGTGTTCGGTTGGAGCGCCAAAATTGATGCTCGGATGTCATTCCTATTTGTTCCCCACGTCTCGTAGTGCGAAAGTGAGCGGATAGGATAAGTAGATTAACATCGTTATTTCTCTTTTTATTAGAAGCAGTATTTTGCTGCATATCGCTAACGGTCTTAACTAGTCTTGCAGCTGTGTTTCAGACTTTCGCTGAGTGCCAGTGTTTTTTCCAAAAACCTCACCAAAATGGGCAAATTCTTTTGACGGCAAGGTAGGCTAGATCGTCGGTTACTGATCTCAACCCTCAAGCTGATGAAAAGTATCGTATGAAGTTCAACTACAAAAGTAAACAGAAATTAATAAGTAACCCGGAGTGAAGGGGCGTACAAACTAGTCATACTTAATATAATAACAGAGCAGGCGTTGAACTACTTAAAAATTTAAACACCAGGGTATCTGCCACGTATTGATTATATGGACACGACTGTTTTTAGGACCAATAACTATTTTGTTGGATAGAAACGTTTCGTGTTTGAATACTATTAATTAGTGGACGAAAAACTAATATCTTTCGCCAAAACTTCCTTTCGTGGAGTTCAATAACTCGGGTGTGGCTTAAAACGCTTTGATGGTGACATCAAATCATAACATTCTTCCGTCACTTCCCTAATCGTAGGTAAAAATAGAGCGTAACATTATGTTCTACGCTTCGATATAATTTGAATCGGAAGTCGTTAAAATAATCCTTGAAAGCTTAATTTGGGCCAGAAACTGTTTGAGTGCTTCTTGGCTCCGTTTTCTTAACTTTTAATTTTGGTGGAAGCCTGGGTTGAGTACTTTTGACTTGCCTCTTTAATTTACGAGAACACAGAAATTTCAATTAGGCGGGCAATTTTGGTTTTCGCCTTTCTCCTCTGTTCGCATGGTTAGGCGAATAATTCGCTATAGACTTAGCTTTACTACATAAAGAATGTCTGGTTCAGGGTACAAAACATCTGTGTTGACGGCGATTATAGTTTGACATATTATTTCATTTTTTAACTGACTTTTACCAGAAGAATGACTATCCTGGAACCTTCAAAGATAAAGGTTAAATTGTCTTGATGAAGACGAAAATAAGCAAACTGTCCAAAAGATTTGCGTTGTTATTAAAATGTCCAATTATGTCCGAACCACTGACTGAAATAAAATTGTAATTAGAAAGACGGTTGATTAAAAAGTCGAAACCAGTCACTGAAGTTTTAATCCATCATGTCTGACAGTAGTGGCATGCCCTAAACACGAACAGTAATTAGTATTAATTATGGTGCCCGTTATAGATAACGTAATACGTATGCTTACAGCATCACGTAGGAGTGCGACCCTCGAATGGTTTGTAGGCACTTCGCTTTATCAGTTCCTTGTTAGCATTCAGATAACATTATTTTTTGAACCTTGTAAATTATTAATGTATACGAAACATTAACGCGTATATAACGTAACCATAACGTCGTAATATTTGAAATCTCGGGTGTTTTTATAATCTTGTTATTAACGAATTAACTTCCAAGAAAGTTGATCCTGCGGAGGTTTATAACCAGACGCTTTGCGTCTAAAAAAGTAGTGAACTGACTTGAGTATTTGCTAGCTGTCAATTTATGCATAGTTCTTCAAGTTACTGACCTTTTCCCTTGGTACTGCTTTGGTCAGAGATTTCAAACTCGACAAAATTCTGCTCTGAGTTTTAGGAATGCGATCTATCATTGTATGTTATCGTATCCAATTGCTTTCTCCTCTTCAATTACTTCATCCACACTTGAGAAGACCCATTTACGCCGTTTAGACCCAAGAAAATGCTTGTTATTAAAGTCATTACAATAAATCAGAATTCTAATAGCGAATCGAAGAAAGTGGGTTAGTTACTGTACATTAATAATCTTATCATCTACATTGTATTATTTGTTACGCACTATTGCGAGCTAAACTCGTAACATTATTGCTGTATGTGGCTTCCTAAGCTCGTGCCTTGTGTTGTACTCGTAAGACTTATAAATAACACTGGTATTTGTTTGTCTTGGTCTTCGGAACTCCTCGTGTAAGAATATAAAGACAAAAAAGGTGCATTCCACCTAATTGGTCTCATGAGATTTGATGTATGTTATATGTTTGTATGTCATTTGGACCTTATGTAGTTTCACATCCAAAGACTGCTGTGGGTCAGATAAAATTCTGAAGTGAATTTTAGGACCAACATATTGTTTTGGATAGTGTTTAAATTGGCATTGTCATAATTGCCTACTGCAGTCAACCGCTGAACATAGGCCTACCCAAGCTGAACCACGACAGTCGTAAAAATATATCATCAATGCTCAACTCTATAAATTCTAGGCATGTGTATTGTTCTCTAACATTATTCACACGAATCCTATTTCCGTAATTAGCTTAAAATCTGCAAGTGTCGCGTCGGACATTGAAAAAGCGGCCATGACTGTGACCTTTCAGGGTCAATGTCGTCTAATTTTACTATTCATTATCATGACCTTTGGCTCTACGACAAAATCATGCGGTTGCTTTTGACCTTCACCTGTGTTAAGGTTCTTTTTAAAGAAGAATAAACATAAGTAAAAAACTGGCATCTTGAAATCAAAATCCAACATCTTTTTTTCTATACTATGGGATGTTTGTTTTATGGTTAGTGGCAGAAAACCAATTACAAAAAATAAATATTTTGGTACTTGGATTAAACCATGACCTTCGAACATATGTTTTGACTGGCCTTTGTTCTCAGAAGAGGCAATCTCATTGAACTTTTTCTTCCATTCTCAGTTCAAATTGGAAAAAGATAGAACTAGTTTCAAATCTAGTTTCGATATCTCGTTTCTCTAAATTCAGAATATTAAAGTTCGTGTTACGCTAGCATTGTTATCATAGTTGCTAGTTACGGGTCGCAATAACATAGGAGATAATTTCATCAGGCTAGAAAGCCTAATCAATAACCTCTAGTCGGATTTGGAATCGATTTTTGGTGACATTAGTGCAAGAAATCAAATTGAATCGATTTGAATTGGAAGCACGAGGTATTGAATAGATTTGAATTGTATATTGTCAATGATGATAGAGGTTGTACTCGTAACGTTAAACCTTTGAGGTTATAAAATAAAAAGAAGTCATGAAACGGAAACAAGTGTAGTTGAGTTCTTGTATCTAGTTATCTCCAATGGGCAAGCCAATGTTAAGGTTGACCAAGTTGGTTTGAAGGATCCATTCTTAAAATTATGAATACGAATCGGTATCTCTTGGCACGACGTCTGTGGCTTCCAATTGTGATATTATTACAGAGAGTACGTTTCATTTCGAAAAATATGAACGCTCTCGCACAAAATCTGTAGTTGTAATCAGGACAGTAGCATGTAAATCCTAATTTTTAGGATCCGTGTTAAAATTTGATACTTGCACGCAGATTAGTCATGTTTATCACGTGTTCCTATTAGTTAAACCGTGAATGTTCGCTTCCAGATATCGTGTAGCTGCTCATCGTTCATGCTTGACGGAATAATTGCGGTCAAATTGCTGTTGCTCTAATTTTAGGGTCTTCGTTTGCGTTTGTTTTCCAATTATAGCGAAGTTTTGTTTGTATCATGGGAGTTGAGAAATTTGGGCATTAAACGCCTCAACTGTCTTCGCATTGTAATGCTGTGTTGGAAATTCTAGACCAGACAAACCAGAAAAATGGAATCACTAACTTAAATTAATGCTTGACCACCTTAAAAATTTGTCCTAACAAAACTATTTCGTTTGACTTGACACGAGTTTACATAGACATAACTATGTCTAGGATAAATTCATTGAGAAGACCACCTCATTCTATTTTCCTTATAAACTTAGATTATCTAAATGGGCTTACGCTGCCCAGCGTAGGCTTATCCGTGAAACCATCTTCTAAATCTGGACGCGATGAGCATATCATTGTTAGTTTTGTGTCGTGCGTGTGCGCAGGTTTACTAAACAGGTATGTACAGGCAGGAGGTCCACTTCATTCAATGCATTGAAACCACCTCAATAAAATCTGAGCATAATTAAGTACCTTTGTCGCTATCCTTGCGCAGCCATTTAGCTCATTTCCTTCGTTAAACTGTTTAGGTGTAATTAATTCGCGTTATTTGTTTAAAGAGCCTCCAAGATTGATTCAGGAGTATCTGCAGCCAAATCCACTGCTAACCTTGGGGTCGTTTTCAGCTTTATCACGATATTGGGCTATACCTGTACCGACTTGAAAGAATAGGAATAGCATGAAATTGCCACGAGACCTTCTATAAGGCTGTCAACGACACCTCACCCTCGACTTTGGGACCGCATCAAGACTTTCATGTCCTCGTTTTTTCATCACTTTTAAACCTTGGCCTCAAATGGTGAGTGACCCTAATAGTGACTATTAGGCCTGGACCTTCTATCCCCAGTTACATTTAGTGGCGGGACCTCGTTACTCATGCGCGACGGCATGACTGCGGCGGATGGCAACCGATACGTGGAATCCGTTGCAAGTAACAAGCGTTTAAACCATTGGTCTACATGACGAATCCAATAAATATGCAGGAAATATCGTAATCCTAACGCCTTGCCACAAAGTAATGTTGTTATCCCACCATGTTTCAATAATAGGGGGCGAATCGGTCGCCCTTTATCGCTCCATTTCTGAGTACCGATTAGTTCTGCTTTATAGAAAAGCCCAATGACAGTTTCGATTCTGGAAGTCAAACTGTTAGGAAACAAACAGTGAAAAAAAACTTTTCACATCCCGGTTTTAAAGTAACTGTAGCGCTTCTTACTAAAATCTTTTTCAAATAGCTGTTCGTTAGCAATCATGAATCGTAGCCAACTAGCCATGTCCTAAAACTAATTTCTAAAATCAATAGACCGTAACTATTCTGAAATCTGTGCCTAAGTAATTCTACCAATAACTTCGGAGCATAATTATTTTCGACTCCAATCACGCGAAATCAACATCTACATTGACTAAATTCCGTCAGGCGGTATCTACTGGAATATTTCAATCGCCGCCCGCTTCCTCGCTCGCTCATACTTTGCTCAGTTAGTTTGTGGTGGGTGTGCGTTACGGACGGAAGCTTGCGTGCTCTTGCGCAGATTACCGCGTTCACAGACCAGTGCGGTCCGGAGAGGGGGTACTGAATACTCGGAATGTGGGAGTTTTGTGCGGTGATTAGTGATTCTGTGTTTTGATCTGTGATTTAGAAATTGTGTGGCCTGCGCTAAGTGAAGTTTTTTTAGTTGGGAGCGAATTTTTTTATTTTGAGGTGTGTAATGCTTTTGCATGTTCTTTGTTGGTATAGTTGTTATACTGGTATCTCAAACGTTTGATAGATTGACGGCCTTATCAAGTCCTGGCGATGATTTTTATTTAGTCTTTGACAATGAGTAGATACAGGAAGCTATTTATTATTCCAAGAACACAGTGGATACACCTCATTAGGTATCACTCGAACTATGTGGTCGTTCTGATGTCATTTGCATCTCTGAAGTTAATATTTGATTTGATTTTGTACTTTACTTGAAGATGCGATTACTTTTTCAAGTGCTTTCTATTTTGGTACCAATTTACTTAAAAGAGAAAGTTTTATCTGATTTCAAATATGTTTTGACCAAAAATGTATTTATGACCGAAACCGGCCTGTTTTTGAAGATAAGTTAGGTATTTGGTTTTAAAGAAAATATCATAAGAACAGATCTTTCCAATATCGCACAGCTTGACCAAATAGTCTGCAAGAACAACGTTAGCAGAATAAAAGACTTTGTCAAAACCAAGTTATAAAGTTTTGTTACGTGACCAGATAGTTGAAAAGGCTTCAATTTTACAGTTCACTGACTTGGACATAATAGTATTAAATCCTGTGATTTATGATAACTTGCGTGTATTCTACCAAAATATATAGCTATAAGAGTAGAAGAAACTATAGATCTAAGATGATATAGCTAGGCAAGGACGGGGTCTTCTTCGTCTTCATGTCGCTGGCACGATAGTTATTCAAATTTTGTTGGTTCAAAACTTTCGCCACTTCGCCGGCGTTATCGGTGGCAGCATATAGGTCACTTTGGCTCCATGTTTTGGGACATAGAGGACAGGATAGGAGGTGGATCATAGTTTGTGACACAGCTCCACACCCTGCTGCCGTTCCGTCGAGGTAGCCCCACTTTACGAGGTTCGATTTTCACCTGGGGTATATGTTGAGATAAATGACTGATACATGATAGATACAAGAAGGCGGAGACGTGGTGATGAGAAAAGAACTATAGTCAAATATAGTTTTACACCTGTTTGTCTTCGAAACTAATATAATTAATCATGAATCAAAGATGATCTAGGAGTAAAAACAGAAATAATTTTGGCTACCTATCGTACGATTAGTAAAGCAGGGACAGATAGTTTCTCATTTATCTTGAGTGCAGAAACAGGTGTTGGATATTGCACAGGCAACGGTTTCTATGTTTCTGATACTGCAAATCATCACGACTTTAAGTGTAACCTTTAAAAAAAAAAAATTTTTTTTTCTCACCATAATATCCTTATAAAATAATAGCAAAAAGCAATATTGTCCAGTCGGGGCTTAAAGAAAAATATTGTGGGAGACTGGTGCCTAAGCTAAGCCAAAGCCTGTATTAATGCAACAAACTGAAACAACAACAACAAAAAACAACATGAATATCTAACATGGCAACGTAGATGAATTCTAGCTTTATACCATATTTTACGTAAAATTCTACTGAGTTTCACGTCTATTCCGTCATGCTTAGAAAGGACTATTTTCCTTTCTAAGTATGACAGAATAGAAAACGGTAATATCATATATTTTTTTAAGGCCGTTGACATGACATCGTGGAACGTGGGAAAGTTTATATTTAGCCTAGGTGTCGCTTTTGCCCTTAAATGGTTAAAACACGCGACGGCAATTTTGTACGAAAATATTGATTTGTGGCCTACCTACTGTGGTACAGTTTTAGACGTTACTTTAGTATTTTTGGAGCTAACTTTATTAACATTTACAGGGAGTTTGTTTCTTAGCGTAAAGTGATTTACAACTGACATTTTGTGCAGTCCACAGGTCACTCAACATATGATATTAACTTAAATGTAATATGGCTGCCACATTTTCATGATATCATTGGTAACAAAGTAGTACCTAATTATGTGTAGTTTAGGGAATGCCCTTTCCTGTTTAGTCATTTTTTAAAGTTCACTTTATGCAATCTTCATTGTCCACAGCTGATTCATTGTGTCCAGTAGCATCAATAAAAATACTATTTTGCTCATATATAGTAGGTAATTGGCGATATGTTAGCTTCAGTGCCATACCCAGGCTTGAATCTCCGTTTTGCTAAAGACCTATTCCACCACCAAGGTTTTGCAGCAATTTTATAGTAATACTCGTTCTGATACATCATGAATGCGTGCGGCCATTGTCATAATGTTCTAAGCCATTTGCTATGCGGAAAGACAGTCCAAGGTTTCATTTGTAATTTACTTCATTGTTGTCAAGTCGTATCGTACTTGAAAAATCATATGCCAGCTCAAGTAGGTACCGTATACATGTCTAACGTACCTGTATGGTTTCTATGATTGAATTTGGTGATAGGTGCTGGAGCACGTGTGAAGATAATTAGTAATTACTATTAATACGACCTTGACAAGGTGTACGATTAGTTATTATCTGCTTGCCTGTCCGCGAACAGATTTGTTGAAATTATTACCGTAGATAACGATAACAGGGATTTCGTTGGTAGGTCTTGAATATTATGCAATGCGATACAGAGAATCGTGCAAATAATGTCTATTTAGTACTGCACTAAAGCTGAAACGTGACTATTTGAAATTGATTATTACCGATATGACCTCTCACTTTCAATGATTCCTGGCCAAGGTAAGATTAACAATTTTTGGCAAAATGTCGAAATCACGACAACGGCATAGAAAAGTTGACACACACGCACATGAGAGTTGCCAAAAAAATAGTAAATATCAACGATATCAGTGTACTAACATGTCAACTTTTTCTTAACTACATCGGCTGCTTACGTCTTAAAATCGGCAGTTAATAAAAATAGAAGAGGACATTAAGGAAGAAATTGATGTGGAATGTATACTGCAGGTTTCTTGAGAGACGTTAAAGGCGTGGAAACATCTAAATGATACATTTATGGCTGCTGCAGGCAACGGAGAAGTGAAAGTAAACGCTGAACCGAACACCGGTTATCTCTTTGTAAACTAAACTTAATTACAACTGACGAAAGTACAAGTTGTGTGTGAGCACATCTTTGGCTGCGCTCTTTCCCTTCATAATCATATTCTTGAGATACGTAATTAATTTTAGCTTGAATTATGAGACACTTCACTTTTGAATTATGAGACGTTCTGCTCTACAGAAGTTTTAAACATTGTCAGAAGAGGTAATACTAATAAAAACTGGTAAAATTTCTATGAATATGTAGTAACGAACAGAAAATATCAGAATTAGAGAGATGCAAAAATTATAAGCGCACGGATAGTTCTTTAGACTATAGATAGATATTCCGAATTCCCAATTGGCAACTTATTGATTCAAATAACTGTTAACAAACTGCGCAGGTGGAAACTGCTGCCCGCCGATCTGAAATATTCACCGTTAATAACACTCACGGGACATTTAAATATGCATGCAGTTTTGTTTAATCAACGTATACTCGTAAACGCGGCCAATTTGTATTCATTTCAGCATGAAATTATCCAAACATTTTTATTTGTAATCCTGTCGAATCTTCAGAAAAATCTCTCAAATACGAGGCGGTGCTTGCCCATACTTGAATATTGCTAGATTGAATTAGGCATCGAAACAAATTTAATGGTGAAAAAATATTTCCGAAGCCCGAGCGTATTTTTTAATTTCAGTACCATCCAATTTGGTCAGGTGCCAAGCAAGCAGGCTTTCAATTCCTGATTGCTTCCTAATGTATTTTTAAACACCGTGCTAACTTTATTTTAAAGTCTACCATTTTTACTATGTTATTGTGGAAAACATTTCGATAACGTGTTCTTATCTTAACCGTTAGAAGTTATTACAAATCTCGTCGCTTGGAACTCACATTTTCTTTAAAACGCTTTAGAACCTCTTTCACTTTACTTGTGCGATAGAATCTTTGACTCTAAAGCCTTCATCCACCCAAGAAGCACTTTCAAAGTCCACTCAATCAGTTACCAGAAGCTGAGTCATGTTCCACGTTTTTCGTTTCGAACCTTTTAATAAATTCTCAGTAATATTTCGTCTTTTCCTCATTCTTAGGGGCGAGATTCCTTGATATTTAGTAAATTGGGTATACGCCGTGATTGCTTTTCAACTTAATATTGATTGCTATTTATTAAGAAGGATATAAGAGTCTTTACTTCGAAATTCCTATCCAGTTAATCTTTTTAATGTACATATTTCTATTAAATACTAGTAATATTTAATTATACTGGATTCTAGTTTGTTATTTGATTGTGGTACTTTGTTTAAGATGTTCTGAATTACATTATTTTTAGTACCTACTAAGCCTTTATTACTACTATAAGCATAATGATCTTGATAAATAATTTTATTCAAATCGATAATGGTTACTAGGTCGTCTTTGATTACGATTTCGAAGGCCGCTTTTCCAGATATCTTAACGCCGAAACCTTACCACAGCATTTGACCAAAGTTTCCTCATTCAAATGACAATCTTTGTGTCAAAATCTTCAAATAGATTTTACAACGACGATTAAATACAAGATAAACCTCTTGGGATTCTGGGAATGGTTTTAACATTATTAGTAACTCGACTGTGTCCAATAAATACCTGTATTTCATACTCTTTACTGTCTACTGCTGAATCTGGAATGTGTTTACCACGTGTTGTTCAATTGTTTAACACAATTATTCCATTGTTTCAGGTTATGTGTGCGTGCCGTTAGATAAGCAACAGTGTGGTAGGATTGTTGAAGTGATCCAGCAGTGTGGAATGGTTCCTGTGTGTTGGCGGTGTCTTGTTGATGTAAGTTGTTAACCTATTTCTGTATTGAGTATATGTACTTATGTCCAGAGTGAAGCACGAAGTAGAAGATAAGATTGCAATCGGAGCAAGTAATCCATTAAGAGGCACTCGGGAATATTGAATTTGTTTAGTGTTGGGACATATTTTGAACACAGTATCGCCTTTGTCGATCGTTTAATTTTAAAAGCAGTTACAGCCTAGTAACAAAGTTCATTGCCAAGTCAAGATCAATAAGAACACAAACAGGTTTGATTTTATCAGAAACAGATGACTCATTTTATTTTACAATTTCGAAGCTGACAATTTTGGCGTGACACGAGACCATAATCAATTTTATTAGGTAAATCGACGTTAATATTGATAGATTTAAAAGCAATTTCATAATAAAATACTAGAAAGAATGAATAATTCAAGGTCTAAAAAGAAACAGAATATTTATCTCAATAACAAGGGAGCAGTTTTTCCGGACCGTTCCATTTCCGGAATTTCCATAGCCCTTTTTAAGTCGCTTCCCGTCTAACTAAGCTTTAAAAATGCAGACCCGAATCCAAGAAAGTAACCCAAACCCGAGAGCGACTCCAAATCGGTTTTTGTCTGACTGATGTAAGTACATACTACATTCTAGTAATCCGTTGTCCTGCGATCAAGGGTCACTGACTTCCATACCTGCTTCAAGAAATGATAAAACAGTTTAGGGGAGCTTCGATTCGAGAATCTGTTTTAACGATTTTGTAATTCGATTTTTATGTGATTCGAATTGGGTCTTGCACCCTAATTGCGTATTACACAATCAATCAGAATCTGAATCATTTTGAAGGATATTACTAATCCATTGCTTCATATGTTCGAAAAATTTGTCTGCCCAACAACGTAAATAACGCAATAAATGTGGTTGAACTGTCAAAATGAAAGGCATTTCTAATATTAGTGTGTTACGCAATTACCCCGCAGTTAGAGAATGTGATACATCGTTAGGTCTCAGACACAATCTAATTCAAATAAAGCGAAAAGAATTTGTGCTGCTTCAGTTGATGTTCCTAACCAACAAAACTATCAGAGGATACGATCTACTGATTAGTCTCAGTTCGAAAATAACAGTATATTGACGGAGTAGAATCGATTCCATTCGATTCCATTCGATTCGATACAATAACAAAACGATTTCTCATCGATCCACTATTCAGTGCTAGATTACCTTAGTGGCTTTTAGAGATGTGCAGCTTGTCTTAAGAGAACTTGCATGCCTGGGCACATGAATCGAACGACTCCCGAGCATGAATTGTTAAATTCGCTCTCGACCCAACTTCACCTGTGTGTTCTTACGTGCTTAGATTAAACTTTAATGGCTATCGGAATTTCTACACTTCTATGGTTTCTCTACAAGCAATTTCTTGACTCGTAACGGTAAACGGGCGATTGGGAATATTTGACGAAATTTTTTGAAGCTCCTGTCAGAAATGCCTTTGCTGACGATTTTCCAGAGACGTTTTGGCACTTTGTTGGTCTTTTTGAGTAAACGACTTTGGGACTTACGTGTTAGAGATTTATTTTATGTAACGTCAGATTCTTGCTTGGCTTTTTAAATTATTTAAGTAATTTTTGGAGACCCCGCCCTGGATTGCCTGCGTTGAGTGTTCGAAGTTCTGCCTTTTATTATTCGAGACATTCTGAAAATACTACACTGTAATTCTTTCAATGAATGTTAAGGATTAAAGGCCATTGAATCTGAGACATATGTCCTTTGCATGTGCGTCCTGCAAATTACTCCCACATAAAAATGACAAGAGAAAATCCGATACTGGAACAATGACACTCTTTCACGTGCTTAGATCACACAATCTCAGGCTTAACATAATGCTTCGCGTCATATTACCGAGGTGAACGTTTAATTGATATGTCTGTGTACAATACAACTAACACGTTCACGCCTGTTTAGTTATTATGACTAACCTTAGATGGATGTAGTCGTGCTAAGTACTACCTGTTTTTTTTTTAATGTGTTTCAAGTGGGTTATAGAACGATATATAGGGAAGAATATATTTCTATTCACTCAGTCGTTTTTGGGCCCAAACAATTATTTTTGTGTCATTAAGTTGCACTATCTGTTTAAATAATTCTTCACCTCTGTTTCAAGAACCGTTACCACACGCGTCAGATTTCGATGAATGTAAATGTGCGTAGTTACCAGTATCGAGTTGTTTTCATAACATGAATTTAAATTACTTACCTACTTAAATGAATCATCGTTGCCCTGCCTAAAATAACGCACCCGAAAAATTTTAACAACATGTTTTGCTATCGAGACAGCTCACAGGATTTCCCCATTTTTAATCACAAATGAAGTTACAGTACGCAGTAATAATTTCTGTAGAAATCGGGGTCGTTACTGACGAAAGGGAGACGTAATGGGGTTACTGTCGCCCCAGCTGACTATCATGGCCAAATTACAAAATGAAGTTGCTTATCTATCTCAGAAAGAAGACTTTGTAAAGTTGCTTTTTGGCTTGTAGGTTATGAATACTTTTTGGTTGATTAATACTGATATAGCAGTAATTATGGATCGATACATCCAATAGAGTTGTACCATTTAAAATTCGACGCTGTTGCATAAATAATGAGACCTTGTTTGTACATTGCCTACGAGTAGTTACCTTTTTTTTGTGGGAAATCATCAAATGACCTCTCCCGCTCTGGGCGGAGCGGAAGGGCGTGTCAGACTCTTGCTGACTAAAACTCATCCGTGTTCCTTCAGTAGCCTGTGCGCCACGGTAACTCTTTCGAATAATCCGCGATCCCGGCAGGCATTGGACCTATTGGACCCCGTCAATGGTGCTGACATCTCTTTGAGGCGCGCGTGGAACACGATGCTCCGTCGACCCGGGCCTGACGAGTAGTTACCTGCATAAAGGCTCCTACAAACAGGCGCGTCACGCGCCGCGAATAGCACGCGATACAAAGGCACCGCTCGTCGCGCGACAGGCGGTGCCTTTGTATCGCGTCGCGTGTCGCGCCTGTTTGTATGAGCCTTAAAGTATTCCCTTTCGTTGAACCTGCCCACCACCCAGCAATATAAGCTTTCTTCACACGATATTGACAAGGTAATTACCACGTGTGTGTGCATATTTATGTCGATATTTCCGATTATTTGTGTCATATTTCGCATATGATTGTTATTTGGCTAAAGCCGTTGTTAATAAACTGACAAGCAACCAATATTTTGTCATAAATACAGATTTATAGGCTTGTGTAGCTTTATATAGCTTCAGATTTAATGGGAACAATATCCCCAAAGCTGCTTAAGCGCTTAAACATATTGGTTCAAGCTTAATAAACGGTGCTTACGTTTAACTATTCACGATAAACCAATTAGTATTCGAAGCGGCTATGTCGACAGTTGTTCTTCGGCCGCTTAACTTGTATCCAACCAGTGGTCTATGTACGGAATAAATGTATTGGTAATGTTAACATTGGCTCTTGGCAACGGATTCTATCGGGCTTCTCCCGCTTATTTGCGTATTGCTTCTAACCGTGAGATAGATTTTTGAAGACATCAAGAAGTTTTTCGAGAATTACTGAAACCGTCTTATTGCAAAACGAGTTCTAATTTGAATCCAAGCTTAAAGCTTCGAGCCAGTTTTCAATGCCGAATTTTATTCCGACTAATGTAAAGTTCTTCAAACAAAATTGACAACTTATACACGGCTCTTAAGTCAGTTTTTGTATTAAGAACTTTACATTAGTAAGCATAAAGTTCAAAGTACAAAAACGGGCTTGACTGCTGCGGGTTGGGCTTGGTCTTAAGTTAAAACTCCTTTTGTAATGAGACGGCTGATATTTTGGGGAATAATCTTCTAAACAAAAACCAAGAAGATAAAAATGAAAAACTGAAAAACATATAGAGATAAATTAATTTAATCCCAGAATCTAATATTCCTAGATTAAGTTTTGAGTTAGGTTAGCCATGTCGAAAAGATTATCATTTCTTCCTCACACGCCTACTCACGTAGAAAAACATATTTTGTCCCCTATGCCACAAGGTTTCAAAGTTTTTCCCTCAAACGACATTACATGAACATCAAGCAGGCTCATTTGAATGTGAACAGCAGCAGTGTCCTGCATCCCAGATGTCACCGGTACATAATTATCGTTATGTAGAAATCAATATTATATATTCCCCGTAAGTTTCTAACAGTATCGTGAGGCTAGTAGTTTGAAGTCGTTTGAACTGATATATTTGTTGCAAAATTAGATGCAATATCAGATGAGTGCCCAGAAACCATATCATAATTTCACCCCGGTATCACCCACTGCTGGGTATAATCCCTCCTTTTTTGACATATTTCTCGGTTCCGTGCGCCCTTCGTCTAGGTCCCAGAAACCTGATTTAAATAAATCTGATGTAGGACGCTTGGTTGTTGGTGTATTGACCAAAACATGTAAAAAATTACCGGATTTGGAAACAGAGTTACCAATCAGGGTTACGATAAGATTTTCGAAAATCGAGTACTCGAGTGCAAGTTACAGTGACCTAAAATAAGGAAATATGCCTGCATATTTCCTTATTTTAGGTCAATGTCAATACGATCCTGTTCAATTTAATAAAATCGTACAATGGTTAGGTGGGTAGGTAATGGATAAAACCCAGCATTGCGATTTAAGGCCGCTCGTCGCGTGACGGCCGCCTTTGTGTCGCACTGTGGCGTCGCACCTGTCTGTGGGAGCCTTTATTCAGTTGTGTCGTTCCAATTTACTTAGGTGTCCATTTTTTCTGGGCGCCAAATAGGTTCCGCAGACCGTGTTGAACTACGTAAACATTAATTCCATTTTCATTTGTGTTGTGTAATTATTACAATTTTGGCTATGTAAGATTTCATAATTTAATTGTCCTTTATTGTAATTTCAATGGTTTTATAACCTTGGCCAGTTAACGAGACATAATAAGAGGATAATGACAGAAATATTAGCCGTTATCGCGTCAAAAATGGCAACAAATTAAATACCTAGTTACCTACACTTATGTATGTCGATTATTTTAGAATTCATCATGAATTTATGACGTATAAAAACTTGGTACATATTGTTCCCATGTAGGGAGTCCTTAAGTTTATACGAAATGTTTAAGAAGGTATTGTATTACACTTCGATTATGTCTGCAGAGAATACTCAGATCTTTTATGTTTTTAAATCAAATAAGCGTAAATCCTACATACAGGGTGTCCCTGGATAAAGTGCACAAACTAAAATAAACACGATGAAACTAGACAAAAAAAAATGGAACGTAATCTAAAAAGTTTTTAAAAATCAAAATTATTGAAAAAATCTGACATACATTTCATTATTTCAAAATTTCTTCAAAGGCACTTGTTTATTGGGTTCCTTAACCAAAGGGTAAAACAGGACCCTATTACTAAGACTCCGCTGTCCGTCTGTTTGTCACCAGGCTGTATCTCATGAACCGTGATAGTTAGACAGTTGAAATTTTCACAGATGATGTATTTCTGTTGCCGCTATAACAACAAATACTAAAAAACAGAATAATATAAATATTTAAGGGCGCCCCATACAACCAACATTTTTTTTTTTTACCGTTTTTTTTAAAGATAATGGTACGGAACCCTTCGTGCGCCCGGTTTTTTTTACTCGATTTCTTTTTATTTGCCATGCAACATCAAATTATCACTTTATCAGCCATTATTATTGTTTTTATTTTGAAGAAATTCTCTCAATAAAAAACATATTATGTTTTAAATGCAGGCGGTCATTAATAGGCAGTAAAAAAGCTAAAAACATCGATTATAATTTTTACCTTTTTTTTTGGTTTATGAATAATAATGGTCTAGTTTCACCAATTTTCGTTTGTGCACTTTATCCACGGACACACTGTATAATAAGAAGGAAGTCTACAAACTAATTTTTCCCACCTCTATCTTACATTCACCATTGTCTATGAAATCGTAATGACAGATCACTGTCATTGTAATAACCGACCAATTGGATTGATTAGAATCTCGTTTGCAAGACAAAGGGTTGTCTATTACAATCAGGCGGTATTCTAAACGCGTCAGACGTCAACAGGTCATCTGCAACAGCCGTTAATGAAGTGACGAGTATCGTGTGTCGCAGGCCTGTCATCGGCCTTACAGCTCCTTTCAGCCGTGAATGCCGTGATACGCGCCAATATGGTTGACGGACAACAGATTTGCTTTAGAATTTAGATTTATTCCGGCGCATATTAGTTTGGGTATTATAATAATAATAATAATAATTTAATTTATTTGCGTAAAACATGAGATACAATGGTATTGCGTAGACTATATGCACTTGAGGAATTAAAAAGTTAAGCAATGTACCAAACAACCTGTATAGCAGGTACATATTAACTTTTAGGAAGTACGTAGTACGGAAATATAATTATTCCCATGTGTGTACTAAGCCTTTTTATTCCTCGATTGTACGTACCTCTTGAGCTCTGATAAAATTTCAGTAAAAAAATGTTGGGAATAACTCAAGTTTCGTGTAGCTGCCTGGGCTTGTTTGTTCTTTGGCTCGTAATGGGGCCTGTTTTAATAAACGATGGCTAATTTGTTTTTGACAGGTGTCGAATATTCTTCCGGAGCCGCACGAGTGCCCAATAAACAATTGTTATGAAAAATCCGTTCCTTATTGTTCGAAGCCTACGCTAGTTAAGAAATAATTTAGGAAACAACGCGGCTTTCACTGAGATAGCTTAGAATAGTAGCAATAGTCTTTTTGAGCTATAAATAAACCTTAAAGCCGAAAAGCTTTGAGGTTTATTTGAATGTCATCGACTTTATTTTACATCGATAATAAAACGATTATGATCGATTACAGTCTCGGATTCCACGATATCGGTACTAAAGTGGACGCGGCGCCAAATTCATCGCATAAATCAAACCGAAAGGATTTGCCGTATTAGTCATGCAGGGTTGCTAAATGCAGGGTCGTAGTATGTTGATGCTTTATACTAAGTGTGAAAACCTAAAAATAGTGGCGGTGACAAAGGAGTCAACCCTGACTAGTTGTGCTCAAACAAGTGATGTTTACACCAACTGAACGAGCTTCAGGGGACGCTTACAGTAAAGTTTGTTCACCCCACACATGTGCTAAAGCGGCATGCAATCTACGTAATTGTTTAACCAACGTGTGGTTTTTTTTTTTTGAAGTTTTTTTACGGACTACGAAAGAATCTCCTTTATTCAATGTCTTTTTCCCTATTTATTGTGGGAACTAAAAACTGTGTATGAAAACCTGAAAATCAGAAACGATAAAAAAAAAATGATATTTGTGACCCAGCGGGGTAATTGCGTAACACACTAACAGTAGGAATGGGTTTCATTTTGACAGTTCAACAACATTCATTGCGTTATTTCCGTTGTTGAGCAGACAAATTTTTCGAAAATATGTATTAGCAAGGAATCAATGGATTAGCAATAAGCTTCGTGATAGAGAGTGTGTTACGTAATTAGGGTGCAGGTCAGAGTTAAAAAAATGGGTTGACTACATGCTTATTTATAAGAAACAATCTCTCACAAACTTCTCCTTCCTAAACATTCTTGAAATCTGAAGGTAAGAAGTTCAAGCCATTTGTTTTCTTAATGTTATAATCAAGCTATTCGTTAGTTCAAAAGTTTACCCTTCGTGGCTTGAGCTGGGTTGTCCTAAATACAGTATTAATTTACCTAACTTGTGTACTGTTTGGCTAGAACATTGTTGAAGTTATTTGACCTCACTAGCGTATAACGTTGCGTTAGCGTTGGTATAAGCGTGATTAACAGCGGCTATTATGAAAATAAAAGATGATTAATTGATGCCGCGTCACCAAATAACCCGACAAGTTCGTGATTACGGGCAATAAATATGGAAATGCCTTGACAAATATGTTGGGAAACCTGTTCTTTCTCTAAGTGTCCATTGTCACTAAAGCTACGGTCTCCTAGAAGACCGGTGGCCGCCACATAGCGTCTCTGCAAATAAACGGCGAATGACGTCATCATCATCATCAGCCTATATTCGTCCACTGCTGGACGTACGCCTCTCCTAGTGAACGCCACTGAACCCGATCTTCAGCTTTCCTCATCCAATCTCTGCCAGCCGCCTTTCGCAAGTCGTCACTCCACCTGGCCGGCGGGCGTCCCACACTACGTTTTCCTAAACGCGGTCTCCACTCTAGAACTCGTTTTCCCCAACGATTGTCGGTTCTGCGGGAGATGTGACCAGCCCATTGCCACTTCAGCTTGCTTAGTCTTTGGGCTATGTCGGTTACCTTGGTTCTTTGGCGGAGAATCACGTCGACGTCATTGAAACGAAATTTATGAAAGGAAGTTGGTGTTTTCCTAGAGAGTGTTTTTTGATTTTGACACCGTAATGTCAAACCCCACTGCCATCATTTTAATGACAGTCGTCACAGCGGTCGTTATATGGGGCCAACTCTCTTCTAGGAAACCGTATAGGTATTTTATTAGCAGTTCTCTGCAAACAAATATTTGGCATAGAATCTAGTACCGTTAAACGGGGTGAATAGGAACGCAGGGGTGAATCGGAACGAAACTTTAAAAGGGATTTTAACATTGAAATAATATAGTTTGTTGCCAACAAGGGCACTTAGTCGTTAATGATAATACAGTAAACACATTAGAGTCCTTTTTGGCAACAAACTATTATTATTTCAATATTAAAATCCCTTTTAAAGTTTCGTTCTGATTCATCCCTGCGTTCCTATTCACCCCGTTTGACCAATAACTGATTCTAAAATCAGGAAAAAATACTA
Source organism: Dryobotodes eremita (assembly GCA_917490735.1). Taxonomy (NCBI): domain Eukaryota; kingdom Metazoa; phylum Arthropoda; class Insecta; order Lepidoptera; family Noctuidae; genus Dryobotodes; species Dryobotodes eremita. The sequence goes on along the minus strand of OU823243.1, from coordinate 19,556,730 downwards.
CACAAGTGTTACATCTCAAAAAACCATTAATCACCGCCAGTCACGCTAAACATCAATGAAAAACGCTGAATCCGTCAATTACGTTGTTTATTTCATCTCCCCACAATCGTGCGTACAAATTACAATCAAAAACTCGAGAAGCCCGAAAATAATTTGCACGATAAACGTGCAACCGTAAAATGTTTATAGCAACGGTTACCGAACCCATTACAATGTTATCTCGTACCCACCATTTCCTCGTGGGTATTTAAATAGATGAAATAGAACAATCGTCTGTTGCGAGATCGTTTTAAGAACAAGGTCAATAGCTAATTAGTTGTCCAATTCAATGTGTTTGTTTAATCTACATGCATACGATCAGACGATCCGTTTATCTTCATGGTTACGACACAATAGTTGCCAGAAAATGAAATTAAATGTTATTTGCAAGAAGTGTGCATTACAGATGGTGGGTATTTTTTTTTCAGTTTCTAAAACCATTCGTTAAAACAAGCATGCAAAATTATTGATTACACTAGTTAAATAAATGAAGCTAATAAAATTGGTACATAAATCATTAAGACTATCAAGTAGGTGTGAAATTATTATACTAAGATGTCCGTGTGAATCTTTAAAGTCAAAATACTTATTCACAGAATTCACAGAAAAGAATGCGTTGATTCAAAAACTAGCAATTTTTTGCATTTTCATGATGAAATGTCGGATTCTCTGGCCAGAGACTGTTGATGTAGACTTCATTGTGAGATATTTCGACTGATACTTGAATTTTCTTTTTCTCATTTGACAGCACTCCTTAATACTGAGGGTCTTGAGTTTGACACATTTTCGAGGATGGTTTTAGCCATCTGTTGAAGTACAGCATTATTACTGAATACATGTTAATAATTTTTTACAATATTTAACATCTGACCCAACCACATTTAGTATCGAATAATCCGGTCCGGAAATGGCAGGCGGCAATATTACATAACTAATTAGATTATGTAGTTACCTAGTTAGTTATACTTTTTCTCTTTACGCAGACAAAATTACACGCATTGAGTCCTTGTAGGCCACAGGCAAATGGCACTGATGTATCTATTGTCTTTGAAATGACGTCCAACCCAACTGCCAAGTGTTCAATACTTTACTCCTATACTTTCCGACTTCGATACCACTTTATTCTCAACTATTTTAAATTTAAATCCAACTTTTTTTCTTTCTCCCTTTCTCCAAGAATATTGTAACGAGAGCTATCGATATCAGCAATGCAGTTTTGGAACGGTGGTTCTTGGAATACATTGACATTATAGAAAAATGCTCTTTTATAATTTCTAACGTGGCGATATTATCGTGGACGTCTACGTCCCGGCGTCACTATAACACGGGGAAGTAAAATGTATGGAAGTATATGAAGACACTTTTAAATTTCCGTCGTTATAGCACGTATTTTCAAACATTCGAATAGATTAATTTTAGTTTTAGAACTTTCGAAGCAAGTTTTTGTAAAGAGACAATTGTTTGAGATGCGGTCAGATCGTCATCAGACTATCATTAGGGTTTTCAGATACAGTTCGAAATACACACGTCTGGTTATACGCAATGCCAAGCTTTCTAATGCGACATGTACCCAATTTTCAGTTTGTGTGGTTTTACAATAGGTTCCCATCAACTTTAGTCAAGTCGAAATACTACATTTTCGTGTTGGCATAACATTTTTGCGGTCCGCCAGCGTCGTTAGCGGCCATGACACAAATTCCATCCAGAACTTGAACTAAAATATATACCATTTACGATAAGATTTAAAATAAACATTTACTATAATAATTCTCTCGTGACTGATGGTCCGTTTTCATGATAAAACTTTTGTACCGAAACCTGTTAATGTTGGTTTTTTAATGGGAGAAATGGAAAGTGCATTATGTAAGCTTTCCCACGCAACTGGGATAAATTAGTTGAATCATAAAAGTACGTGATAATGTGGCGATTGTAAACGTTAGTTTATTACCTGTTTGTAATTGAAAACATAATAGACTGTATGAGGTAAAAGGTACTCTATTCTTTTGGTGGCGTCAACGTCTAGATTCACACCAAGTCATTAAAGCAAGCTTCAAAGTTTATAACGTAGTACTTCGGGTATTCCTAAGGTATAAGTGCCAAGATTGGGTGTTACCACTTTTTTAATAAGTTTGGGGTTCACTTCAGTCCCAAAACGTGCACAGCTGAAAATACATGTCTTAAAATTATCATCAGAGAGTATTGCCATAATCTGCACAGGCACACTTTGTTACTGTTCAGTGTCCGACCTAGATCTAAAAATTGGCGTTAAAAAGTACTAGGAGTGGAATTTCTAGCTGCTGCTGGATATTTAATATTTCCAAGAGGATCACAAAGGCTCTATATCCTTTGACCAACGAGATGCGAAGCTTCAAAAGATTACCGATACAAAAGGATTGAACGGGGCGTATTGTACTGAAGTGATGTGTGAAAAATCGATAGCAGGGTTTTATTAAAATATGAGGTGTTAAAACCCATAATAAATATATTGCAGAACTGAGACATGTATAAAATCATCACTTACTTTTCACAAAGGAAGCGGAATGGGGCCAATCGTTAGGCACCGAAATTCAGTAGGTTGAAATTTTTTAACTTATCTCCCGAAATTGAACAATTTGGATTAGGGTTCACTGCGAAACAATTTATTTTATGAAGGTGACAGCGATGGATAAAAGGTTATATTCGTTATTTACTACAAGATCGAGTATTACATTAATTATGATAACGGACGTAACTACTAACGTTTATACTATAGGCATGATTTCAAGTTGTTCCTGACACTTGTCGTTTCCGTGGTCTATTGAAACCTTTACTTTTGTCATCGATTTTATTAATTAAATCATCGTTTTTCAATATAATGAAATCTTTTAATTAGGTCATTTATTCGTATTTAAAAATAATAAATCTCCATTTGATGCCGCCTGGATCATATTCCTTCACCTAAATTGAATATTCATGAAATTGAAGTAAAAAATAATATTTTGATTATAAACCCATGAAAAATGTATAGCAGGGATTTGAATAGAATTAAAAATAATCAGAATTTAATTTTAGAACTCGTTAAAAAGCCGTATTCGGCGGTTCGGTCGACCGAAGGCCGGGTTATCGGTCCGGATGTACTTATGAATGTGAAAATTTTGATAAAACTCAGCATACCAACGGTTTTTGCGATTATTATAATGTACGGTAAAATAATAGTAAATATTACATGTGTGGTCTCAGATTGGTTAAAATTAGGTCATAATAATAAGTATCTGGACTTGTGGGCGTTTTAAGACAGATAAGGGACAATGAATCTGTTTGGCACCACCACATTTCTGATAACTTCTGAGAACGAGAGTGAGACTGACAAGTCTCTCTTGAGACAAAGCATACACTTTTTTTTTTACCTTTTATCCCTCTTCTGGGCAAAGGTCTTCCCCACAGCTTTCCACTCTTCCTTGTGTGTTGGCTTCTCCGGCCGATTTCCGATAAACGCCTCTTAGTAATCACGCCAGCGTTTCCTTGGCCTCCCTCGGCGACAACGCCCCTCTTCTGGCTCCCACTGCGTGACGACTCAGGACCATCTGTCCCGATGCATCCTACATACATGGCTCGCCTACCCCAAATCAGCCTAGCAGACTTGTTGTTATTGTGTTTAAACATGACTTTAATAAAAACGGGTTTTATTTTAACTGTAACGGTTATTTAAGTGTGCCATGTCATTGTTTGAGCTATCTTTGTCATGATCTTCAACCGTTTTATTGCTATCAGGTCACAAGGGCAATCGATTGCGAGCTTTTCCTTGTTTTAAATCAATGCGGGTGCCAATTTTATGAAGCACGCAAGTTTAAGTACTTATTTTTATTTGTTTCATGGGGCCTTTGAGTTTAATGGAATTATTAAACACTTGGACATTGAAATATGTATACAGCATCTGCTCTCACCGGTCCTTGATAGAAACTGATACTCATTGCAATACCCAGTAATTGCTGGTATTAGACCGAGATTGTCGATATTAAAGCAATTTTTATCACATCAAGAGTTATATAGTTAAGAAGTAAGAGTTATTCAGTGATATTATGTACGGTTGGCCCCTCGGATTCTATTAAAACTCCGTACTACCCAAGGTCAAAGTGTTACCACTGCCGTGCGGGCTTCTGTACATAGTCCTCTCTCATGTCTTTCTGAAATATTGGAGCTAACTCTAGTCTTCACTAATGCATTTTGAACCATCCACCCCTTTTCCAAGAAAACACGCTAAAAGCCAGCATGGCGCATACACTGATGAAGTTTATTATGACAATGTCTATGAACTGTCGTGACACAAATTCCGTTTAATCAGATTACGTAAGCGCTTGTCATCGGCCACATCTGGGCTTCCCGTTACATTCATAGCCGCAAGTGGGAGTTTGCAATGCACTACAACCATTTTGGCATAGATTGTGGAAAATGTGTTTTTTTAATACTTTTGTATAATGTTTCATTATAAAGCCGGGATAGTTCGGCTCTGAAAGCGATTCTAAAGTTGGCCCAAAGAAATGTTTGGCTTTGAGGGAGCTTGTTGTTTTCGGTGCTGTGATTTTTTTGTATATAACAGGAACTTCTGAAAGTACTTGAATAATATCAATTAACATGCTTCTTAGGACTGGAAAGCACTGGACTGCACGGCACTGGCCGGCACTAGTATAGGACAACTGTGTGGACATGGTAGAGGGAGGCCTTAGGCCTTTGCCCTGCAGTGGTACAACACAGGCTAGCTAGAATCAGAGAACGCGCTTGATGAGATGACATCAATATTAGAATAAAATATGACTCACTAGGCATACAAACCATACCATACCATTTCGCTACGCTTCCAGTAACAAAGTCGCAAATAAATCCATCTTTTGGAACAGTCGTCACGGCTTCAAACCTCAATTTGATCAAATCCGCATCATTGTATTCAGTGATCGAGATGGAGAGCATTCAATAAATTGTTGCTCGGTCTGCTGTGAAGTTCCGATGTATGGACTACAGTCCCTTGCAATGCGATGCCACCGACGAACATAAGGGGACATTTTATATTCTTGTTTACCTAATTGTTATTGACTGTCGCCTTAAAAGTAACATGTTGTTTTAATTAGTTCATGCGATCTGAACCAGTTTCTTGATCATAGTTTATTTCATTCACATCAAAATTGTATAGTCTGTGTTTTTGCTACGGCCATAAAATTTGCTATAAAATTTCGTTTTAAGTCAATAAGTTCCAAACCCATTATTACTAGAATATTTATTTATTTATTACTAGCTGCCCGCCCCGGCTTCGCACGGGTTGCGGTACTTATCTACGGCGTACCCTACCTACCTACCCTACCTACCTACCTACCCTACCTACCTACCTACCCTACCTACCTACCTACCTACCTACCCTACCTACCTACCCTACCTACCTACCTACCCTACCTACCTACCTACCTCCCTAACTCCCTACCCTACCTACCTACCCTACCTACCTACCCTACCTACCTACCTACCCTACCTACCTACCCTACCTACCTACCCTACCTACCTACCTACCCTACCTACCCTACCTACCTACCCTACCTACCTACTCTACCTACCTACCTACCCTACCTACCTACCTACCCTACCTACCTACCTACCCTACCTACCTACCTACCCTACCTACCTACCTACCTCCCTGACTCCCTACCCTACCTACCTACCCTACCTACCTACCCTACCTACCTACCTACCCTACCTACCTACCCTACCTACCTACCCTACCTACCTACCTACCCTACCTACCCTACCTACCTACCCTACCTACCTACTCTACTTACCTACCTACCCTACCTACCTACCTACCCTACCTACCTACCTACCCTACCTACCTACCTACCCTACCTACCTACCTACCTCCCTAACTCCCTACCCTACCTACCAAAAAAAAAAAAAAAAAAAAATTGATGTTGGCCGATTCTCATAGATACCGGATAAGCACAAAAAATTTCATCAAAATCGGTTAAGCCGTTTCGGAGGAGTATGGCAACGAAAACTGTGACACGAGAATTTTATATATTAGACTAAAGCGAACTTATGGCTAAACTAAATCAAAACTATGGCGAAATCTGTGAAGGGAACCATAACTTGTAGAATGACATTCCGCCCGCAGACTTTATTAGCGGTATCAGTATAAGGATCTCAAGCGTCATTTACGTAGGTTTTGTCTTATACAATCTTTGTATTACACGGATACATGTTGCAAGTAGGGTCTTATATAAATGGAAGCTTCGTGAACGTTATCACGGAGTGCAGTAGCAAGGAAATGGCTTTAAATCTTCCGCCCAGAAACACTTGATGGAGTACGGAGTACTTATCTTGTACATAATATACGGAGGTTATGTTAGTGTTCTTTAAATTTAGGGAAAGTGCAAGTGAAAGCTTCCAAAATCGTCTATTTTTTGCTATATTTATTGCCAGGGTTTTTAGGGATTCATCGTATTTTTGGCATATCAATCAATTTGCTTCGCCCATTTTGTCTCCACGTTGGCGAGTTATACCACCACAACTCACAGTTCCGGCCCCATTTCTATCTATTCCGGTTCAGTTTTATCCTCAATAGTTAAGTCACATAAGCCAGTGGATTATCCGAGTTTCCTCGTATATTCCCGAATACCGGGAACAAAATGCTGAACAAACTTTTTTGAAACGTTTGTTGATTTTTGATGCAGCCTAACTTTGATCCCCATGTAAATACCTGTTTGCATTTAGTTAACGCATAACTCGTTCTCATTCCCAAAATTGACCAAACTATTCATCGGGTGTTTTGAATGAAAATTTCACGGCAGAATTAAATTTAGCTTCACTCATCCTAATATGATATGTTCAAGCCGTTGCTTCACCAATTTGCATGTCAAGAGATTTGCTCGTTCTGCTTGCTACGAGTGAAAATCTCTTTAAATGCTGAATATGAGCAGCGAAAGCTATTTGTATATTTATTTAAACCGCTTTCTGCGCTTTATTACGGTACCTTAAAACATTCATAAGTTCTGTTATGACGGTCTTAAAGCACATGTATTTTATAAAACTTTCATTTTGACTTCACTCGAATCTTGGCTAGAATTACGAGTTCAAGTACAAGCTCGTTAGTTAGTTTAAAGAGCTTTTTGTTGCTTTCAATCATTTATGTTTCAGATGTATACTTAATGCTATCAAAATTACTAGCGTTTTCCTACCAATGCATCGTTATTCAATCTTGAGTCTGTTCCAAGACGATGTTATCTTAAACCAAAATTTCCTCAAGATACCGAAATCCGCAACTATTGTTTCCTGATTTACCGATCGGTCTGCTGTGTGAACCACCCCAATATGTTCTCCCTTGCTAACCATAAATCGTGTGGAGCCGTCAGGGTGTTGATTCAAGGGGCACAATGCGTACATGGCTATAAAAGACAGTGTTCAGATGATAGCATTACTGCTTATGCAATGTAGCGTAAGCCATAACTGATTTGTTGAAGGGTGCATTGCATTACGTGTTGTGGACTGCGAGAAGATATATTGGGGACATCTGTTGATATTGTTTTTATTGTCAGGTATCAGAGGACCAATTCTTGACCCTTGCTTAAAAATATCCATAATCTCGTTTTAATTAAATCTTACTGTCAAAAATAGTATTTATACCAACAATTCTGGCCTTAGATGCTTGTTTTTTTATAAATGGAAATATTTTCAATATGATTCCATGCGTTATGTAGATGGCATGACTATAGTATAAAGTTTTACGAGATGCAGTAATACCCGTTTTTATTCCCGCTTTATCACAAAAATCTCAGCGAGTATTTTATCATTGCTATCTTAACACCACTGATTCTATCATGGCTTTTATAAAAGACATACTATTTTTTATAAACCTCCTCAAGTTCAGCTTCATTTAATATCTATTTCATCGTCGTTCCAGTCTAGCTGGTTAATGGTCTTCATTCTTTTTCATATTAGATGTCGTCTGGGTCGTGCGATAAGACCTGAACCTGCTTGAAACACACGATATATCACCGTGTCCTGAGACATGGATTAAACGTGCTTAGCATGTTGAAAGACGGGACATTATTTCGAGGGTCACTTTTGCTTTTAAAGGTTCTTGTTGGAGTTGATTTTTAATACGACTCGTATGAGAAACATAATATTTCAAATGGAACTGGATTTAGATTTTTTTCTGTGTTCTTTTCTGTAAAACATGAACGGTATCGATTCTTTCGCGTTTAAGTAACATTTCGTTTGTATGTCTTGTCTACTAACAATAGGTTGGTACTATGTAACGTGATACGCATCCAAATAATGTCTTAAATAGTCCACGTGGCTTCCCCAATCGCAATCTCGATCGTTACAATGTTGCTCGCGTCATAAAGTATTGTCTCAGATGCTTCCTCTTTTGCTTTCGACGCCCTAGTTGGTTTTATGTACATCCTTCCTAAATAAGCGCTGGGAAGAATAATTTTCAGCAGTGTTTCAATGTATATTTGAATACTGTGTTACAAAAAATTGCACTCAAAACTTGTTTCCAAACGGATATTTCCTTTTATAATATTTAAGTACCAGAAGCGCAGGTTCATTGAATGAGCTGCCATAAAAATAACGAAATATCGGATCATGAAACGTAGAATTGCACTGTTCGTTAGTAATGGGTATTTTATAGAATAAAAATGGATGGCTTGGGGTTATTGTTCGGAAAGTCTGATGGAAACCGCTGACGAAGCCAATTTGCATCGAACGCGGTTGTAAACCCCAGCTTGACGGTACGCCGACGCGTAACGTGCCTACGTAAAATCGGATAACCTGTGGGCTTAAACTGGCTGACAAGGCTTTGTTGTTAATGTTGTTACTGTATGCTGGGTAAGGCAGAAAATAGCATTCGAATAACAATATGGGAATTAAATAAAATACACGCAAATTACTAATGTGTAAGTATTAACCGTGAATTTAACCGAAGACTCATTCGAACATTTTAAGGACCAGTCTTCCCAAGTCACGAAGCAAACATTTCGCTGTTGCCTCCGCGAAAAGTTATTCACCACTTCAGCGAAACAAGTATTACTGCCCTAATTAGGCCCCGCCACTTTGCCAGCACTGTTAAAAGTGGAGTATCTAAGTGTGCTGGATTCACAAGACCCAAGAACTGGTTAGAGTTTGGCGAAAGTGCTAACTTTTCAAACGTATGCAATTTGTGTCATGTAGCAAACTAGACGTTACAACTTAATGCAGCCGCTTTCCGCTGAGAAGTTATAAAATGCAAGAGCTATAAAATATTTTATGGCGACGTTTCCTGACTCTAGTGATGCATTGATGGTGTATGAAATCATTTTACAAGTTGAAGACCATTGTCTGAAAACTTAGTACATTGAAATAACAACCATCTGTCGAAATATGTGTAAAGAAAAACGTCTAAGAAGCAATAATATCCAATGCAACAAATGAAGCTGTAACTCTAGATATGAAATAGTTGCCACATGTTCCGTTTCCGTCGTCTTTCAAATAGATATTGCAATTCTGCGGTTTAGACACGAGTTGTCGTAGCCCGTTGTTATTTCTTATGAGAATACCACAGAGCTATGACATGTGAACATAATACTCTTAGAAATACTGCTCGAGCTACTTCGTAAGGGATCCGACGGCTTATGACAATTTTAATTGGAAATAATCCCAAGAAAGCCCTTGGATGAAACTCCGTAATTGAAACGGCTGTTTAGGTTACGATTTCTTAAGTTTTCTTTATGATACATCTTTGCTATATTTTGCAGAAACGTTATATTTTATTTGTTCTGTTTATTTTAATAGTATTTGTCCCTTTACTATCCAACGACTATTTCTTTTCCTTCAATAAAATTCTTATAACGTTTGTGTGAAACCGCGCCGTTACTACATCTGCTGGGCCTATTATCGGATATTTGATTTTTCTTTGTCCTTCTTTAGGACAAAGTAGTATGAATCGGTCAACTATTGTTCTAGTTTCACGATCCGATAAATGCGAGGGACTGTTTGCCCAAAGTTTGTTCCGACTACTAAATTTTAAAAGCGAAATGAAACATCTGTCTTTGATTCCAGCTATGGTTTATTTTTGGCGGCTTTGTAACATCCTATTTTGGATGTGGGTTGACTTTACCAGCATTGAAAGGGTTCTGAATTTGGGATGTTTTACCTTTATCAAGACTGCCAATTTATTACTCTTTTTTGCTGAGCACTCTGAAAAATTGACTCCCATAAACATTAAGCCATATTATTATTATTACCAGTAATGTCACAATATTGTAATAGAACAACAACTCAACTTGACTAGTACTAGAATATTCATTGAATAGAGTCTCCATTCAACCAGATTACCAAGAGATGCGATTATCGAGTCTAAGCAGCTAGTCGGATGGTGTACCGTTAGCGAGCCGGCCGCGGCGGTCACGGTCTCTGCATGCCTTTTTTTTTCTCAGTAACCTACTAAGGAATCATGTTAGCAGACAGGTTCTTCTTGTTCGTGAAGATGCTTGTTTAGTGTAGTTACGCCTCTATTAGTTAAAGGTCTTTGGTACTTTCTGGGGTCTCAAGTTTCATTTCGAAAGTTTAAGTAATGTATGTGCGGATGTATCATAATCCTCTGTTGTCTTGGTAATATGAGATTTCAAAAGATATCATCTCTTATAATGTCTTGGTCATTGATATGAATGTCCCACGTTGTTTTGTTATTATGATTATGAATGAAGTTAAGTTTAAGGACCATAAATATTTGCGATTTGGTCCTTGTTCTTACATTTCTGTTACTTCAAACTCAATGCATTTATATTAATTTAACCATTTCTAGGCACTTTTGAATTGCTAAAGGAGTCGGTCATTCGGATAGATGAAGCTAGTTGCCCATTCCAAAGCATAAAAGGTTCCTATGTAGAAGAAAGCAAAAAATTTCGTGAACACTCTATTAAATTATATTGTTAATGTTGAATTATATGTGAGAACGATGTATAAAGACCACTTCATTTTATGAAAGACTTGTTAAATGTCATCACACTTAATCACTAAACGAGCTTGAAGTGAACACAAATAATAAAAAAACTCCTGCGTAAAATAATGTTGGCACAGCTTGTTCGTTGTTGTCGTGCTAACTGAATATAGGACTTTATACTTACTATAAAGAGTTATGCGTAGTGTCCATACTTTGCAGCCGTTTCGGCGCCGCATAGTGCAGTTAACGCTTGACGAATTTTCGTTTACGTCGGACATAAAGACCATGTATCTTTATTAGACAACTTTTCACTACCGAATAAAAACTTTTTATTCGATTTTCAGGTTACCCTTTTATAAGTTTCCAGATTTATTGATACGTAAAAGTTGCATTTGGGCTTTGATATGAATAGTGAATTAAGCTCTTTTTATTATGTTTGGCCTCAACCACATCAAACATGCAAATATTAATAAATGGCGAACACTAAAACATTCATATTTGATGTCATGTCAACTGTAAACCAGGACCTAATTCTGATGTATGGCTTCAAATGCCATACATTATTCATAACCGCAGTGTAGGTAGTTAAACAAATGATTCAATAAATTCATTAGACTTGTCTGTATACTGCACGTATCTACTGGCTGGCCGCAAGCCAACCTACAATCGCCAAAATGTACTTAACCCGTAGAACTATAAAGTTTTCCGAAATTCACTTAATTTTGTGCACCATAATTTGGCAAAGAAAATAAACGATGAAGACATCGCTTTGCTGTCTTAACTTTTTAATTTAGTAGCCATTTTTGTTAGAGTTATGAACGCCTTGTATCCATGGTAACCAAAAGGCGAATTATTGCAGCAACATGTCTTTGTGCTTCTGAAAACATTTTATCTGTAATTTTTATGGTGTGTATTCTATTCTACGCTATAATTAAGCTTAAACTTCGACTCTCTTTGACTCTTTTAGCTTGACTGTCTCATTGGTCTAGTGGTCACAAGCGCTATTGCCGATCATGAGGTACTGGTTTCGATTCCCGGGTCGGGCAGTCTTATTGGGTTTCTCCATTTGGAATTTCTCCGTACCATCCTATTGTCTGGCTTTGTGCCCGGTTGATGGCAATAGAGTCGCCGCCTCTTACATGGGACTTAAATGTAACTGGAAAAATGTGGTTGTACTTTATGTACACCTCTGCTCAACCTCTCGGGGAAACAAGGCGTAATGTTAATTTATGTCTTTCTGTTTCTGAAAACAGTTTACACTTTAAGTTTACACTTTATTTTAGCTTGAAGTGCTGTCAGCAACAAAATGAGTTGCTGCAATGTTGCACAAATTTTGTTTATCATGACAACATGGTTTATTAAATGGTAATTTGTAATCATATATTAATCACGTCTTAAGTAAAGATGACTTGTAAGTTTTTGATTGCCAGCTTGTTCTTTGTAGAATTGTCATTTGCGGAGTATGAAGTCATTCATAGATTATCTTCGTTGGTATTGCATGTCAAGGTCTATTTCAACAAATTACCTTTCGAGGTGCATTTGTCAATTCAGTTTGTGTTGAGGACCGTAGATAACGCACTTAGCCGCCATGTTGCACCATCAAGTGCTTTATAAGCTAATTAGCTCGTGTAGGGTGCACCGACAAATAACATGATGGTTTTTCAGTGTGGAGTGAATTTTAGAATTAGTTGAAGTTTTAGATTGGACTAGTCGACTGGCAGCCATCCATCAATCAGATGGCCTGGCTTGGGCCATCCAATTGTAGACCGTTCTTTTCTCGTATAGACTCGAACCAAATGATGATAGTTCACACAATTTGTAAAAATATTGAACAGTCAGCAAAGTTATAGTGGAGCTAAGAGCCCAGGGTCACCAGACGGCATCACTTAGACGTTTATTTGAGTATTGCTACTCGTGGAGGCATTTTAATATTATTGTTGACCGTCTGAGAGCAGTGGTGGCCCAGTGGTAACGGCCGCGACTTACGAGTTTTAGGTCGTAGGTTCGAACCCAGACAGGCGCTTTACTTCATCACCACTGCTCTCACAAACGGTGACGGAAAATATCGTGAGAAACCCGGCGGATAGCCTAGAACCAAAATTCGAAGACATGTGACATCTACCAACCCGCTCTGGGCCGACGTGGTGGATTACGGCCCACCCTCTCACAGAGAGGAGGCTTGTATCCCAGCAGTGGGGACATTATGGGCTGATTATGTTGACCGTGTTCTTTGTTCTTACTAATTATTTTAAGACTGGTGATCTTATCCTTTCTGAAAAGTCTCCTAGTGACAGCATACATGTTGCTCTTTTCCATATCAAATGAATTTGCCGTAAAATAAAGCAATGCATGAATCACTTGACTTAGCAATTACCTGCTGACCTTAAACGGTAATAATTGAGTTTAACACGTTTGTTTGTTATGCATTGTAATTGTTTCTGATTCATTGAAAGCGTTGACATCACCTTAACACGTGTATTTCCTTCCTTAAACTGATTTGTGATGCTAATTATTTCGTAGGATGGAATTGAAATTGCTACGCAGTGGGTCCTGGGCTCGATCTCCGGGTCGAGCAGTATCTTTTTCCATTAGGAATTTCTGAGTATTAGCTCAGTCTGGATTTTGTAGCAGTAAGAATTAGACACCGACTTAGAGTCAGTATGCATTGAAGCGGTAATTGCAGAGTAATTTTCAAACCAAATAGCGTAGAGTCATCTCGACACCTCTCACCCTTGAATTTGTAAATATATAAGTATATAACCTAATTATGTACTTGTGTATCTATTTTATTTATAATTCATGCTCAGTCTGGATTTCTGCCCATTTTATGGCAATAAGACTTAGACACCGACTTAGAGTCGGTATGCATTGAAGCGGAAATTGCAGAGTTATTTTCAAATCAAATAGCGTATAGTCATCTCAACACCTCTCACCCTTGAATTTGTATATATAAATAGTAAATATGTATGTATCTGTATTATAAGTTTATAACCTAATTATGTAGTCGTGTACCTATTTTGTTTATATTATCTATCATGGAACATGTATTTTTAATAACTTTTTAACATTGTTCCTCTCAAACAAAGCAACTGACATCTAATTTCTTCTCCACCCTTGGTTGACTGGTAGAGAATGCCCAAGGTATTAATTAAAACCGCCTCTGTACCTTTTTTGTGTGCGACACGTTTAAATAAAGAAATAAATAGATAACTCACGAAATGTGTTTGTACCAATTCATCTCTGACTAGGTCCCCTTTGGGGCATACAGGCGTGAGGTAAAGTTATAAGTACGAGAATTTAAGTCCGACATACACGTAATATAAATAACCCTTTCAAAGTATTCATAAAAGCGAAGTAAGCAATTGGTACTCCACGTAACAGTATGAGTTTTTTTAATAACGAGGTTTTGTAAAATTCCAGTTGGATTCGTTAAAAGTATGTATGTACCTACAATACTTAAGTAGCAGGTTCGTGACCTGCTGTTTAATTATTACTCCTACCAAGTTGCTGCCCAACACCCGGTTCAAATCCCCCGCATATACATAGTTTGCATAGGTTTACATAGTTTTAATGTTTCCACAAGTTACTTAGTTGTTCATACTTCGCAAACGCCTAAATAATAGTTCAGGTAAATGGTCTACGTCGTTCGTGTGCATCTACACTGCTATTTGAATCCATACGTTTTTAACATTGATCGAATAGTCGTCCCAAAATCGATCGATTATTTCAATTGCCGAATGCATTGACGTGAGTATTACCGTATCTTCTATGATAAAACAAATTCCTTCTGCTTCAAGAAAATGTGCTCCGGGATATATCCTAATTCCAATTTATATGATAATCTCAACTAGATCTAAAATACGAGGTGTTCCTAAGCAAGCAACGTAATATTTGATGAGATGAATGAGTGGGTTTCAGAAGATCTCTGGGTAATTGGCATAGATCCAACTTGTGGTCGTACTTGGGATGAACATCGACCCACAGGATAGGGCGAATAATTTGGTCCTCGCAAAATGGAAGTTATTTCATAATTTTATTGCTATGAGAGATTAGGTTGGTGGGGAGTGCTTATGTTTTACTTTTCCAACGGTATCTTTTGCTTCTTCATTAGCTAATAGTTTGTGTGCCGTCACGTTCCATAAGGACTAAATAATTTAGTTGATGGCATTTCCTTTAGGAAATATGACAACACTCCATAAAAAAAATCATCTCCTACTTAACCCCTTTAGGGAATGACTTTTTAATAATTCTCCCTTAGTGCTCACCTTGAGTACATAAGGAACTCATGTGCAAAATGTCATGTGTGTGTGTCAGTGAATAAATAATGAATTAATAAGATTTTTATGAAGTAGATAGATTTCTTTTGTTTCAATAGCAAAGTGGCCAATTAATCTGGTGATTGTAATTTTAAATAATAAAATCTGTCACGATGATGTCTGTTTTATCAACTGCTAATGAAAAACTATTGGTATTTCCCACAATGCTATTATTATGAGCTCTGTACAGGATATTCCACTTGAACCGTTGGATATACAACAGATAAGAAAACGTTTGATAACACTGCTGAGTCACATTTTAGGGAAGTGATTAACAAGTAAAAACCTACTCAGTTTCATTATTTTGAATACCATGCACATTAACTGTAGGCTATTTTATCGTATAACATTTTATTTTATGGTAAGGTATGGTATTATTGTATTTTAAGGTAAGGTCCGTAGATTAGCGAAACTAAAAATTCAGTCCTCGTAGATTTTAAAAGATGGCGCTGAACTCTCGCGTTTGGAATTTTCGACAAATGTCTCCAAGGACCACAAAATACTGTCTCTAAATCTAGATGTTTCGAAGCAAATGGCGCGACATGACTCGTGTCAAAACGTGTAAACCGTTTTATATTGTTACCACGTGCGACACAAAACTCTGCTCTCCCTCTTTACCCATAAACGCGTCATCGTAAATCCTCTAATCACGTTTGCAAAACAAGAGTCAAGTGTACACACTGTTTATTGTACCATTCAATTGGCTTTCCGAGGGAAATGACGTGGAAATGGTTAACGCCCTAGGCGTTGACCCGACGGAAATAGAAGGGCGGTCTCGTGCTGCCGATGTGGTTATGGACCCCGTGACAGTGTCGCGCCACCCTTATTTGGCGGTTAGATAGGGAGCTGCTTCGGTAAACTGATGGATATCTTGCGTCGGGTTGACGGTCCCGATATTGAATTTCACGGCGAAATTTTTTGGGCTGTATGCCAAAGTTCAAGCAGAGACCCCACTATCTTCTGAATATCTTAGGTAACAATCATCAGTAAAAATCTGGAAGGAACATCAAAGAGTCGTTAGGGATTAGGACCCCCGAAATAACGAGCTGTTATTAATGATCCAAGCAATAACGATAAGAAAATCTCTGCAGACAACTTATTTATCAGCTTCCAACTCCCAAAAGAGTCACAGACAAACATAGACCACTAAACGAACTTGTTAGTACTTCTAATTGTCCATACCTTCCTCATTCCTCACTACTGGGTGATTACGTCACGAATGTTCGTCATCATTCGTTGCCATGTTACACTTAGCTGAATTATGCGTTACGAATGTAACGTTTCGTCATAGCACTGTTTCGGAGGTTCAACTGGTAGTTTATTCAACGATGCATCAAGAATTCAATGGCGTACCTTTTTTGTACTTAATTGAAGTAATATTTTATCGCGGCAGCAGCACGGATGGAAAACATCCGATCCGAAATTACATTGTTTTTGGCGAAGACAAAATCAGTTTGAAGTCTCAGAAGCTTTAATGTTTCATAAATTCATTGAAGATGTATTCAGCGTTTTTGAAATCACTTGATTTATTGGCATTAACATAAACGAGACGTCGAATTTCCATTTGCTTATGAAGGATTTTCTGTTTGTTATAAGATCTGTTCTAAATGTAGTGCCTCCGGTGCCTCCTGTCGGCTCTCAGACCGACGATGAACCTCGATGGATTGTCGAAAACCTTTCACTCCGTCGAGTGACGTCAGCCAAGATGATCTTGAAAACGTTTGAAGTGCCCTTTGAAATCTTATACTAATAAAACCGTGTCTGCTTCAGAAAAATAAAAATTTTATATGTAAAAATAACAGTTTGGTGTGTACTTCAGGCTTCACCACAGTTGTAGAACACCGGACGTGTTTTCCAACTGCTATAAGTTACGACTTACTAGTCGTTAAAGTTTTCAGCTTAAACCACGCGTTCGTTCAGTGCCCAAATAATAGTGTGGAATGTCGTTTGTACTTTTGACAGTTTTATTGTTTAGCTAGCTTAAAAACATGTCTGCGAAGCAAGAATTTGAAGTTGTAACACTAAGATAAAGTATTTATACTAAAGATTTGACGAACGACTATACGTTTCGCAAGTCAAGCGAAAACAACTTTACTGTGACTTTATCCAGTCGGGAAATAATAGCAGGGTCTAAACATGTCTCCTTTCTTGTCGAAAAATATATATACGTCACTGTCCCTGCCTCAGACCTTGAAGCATACCTAACTATTAAAGCATGACCTCCCAAATGTAGTGACATTATAGATACACGGATCGACCCAATTCAGGGTTCCGTGTGCAGAACGCGTGCAAACCCTCGTTTCCACTTTTATGATACCAAGGCACGCCGTTAAACCTTTATTCTGTTTATCGACCAAATAGCTATAGTGGGTATCGTGTCAACCGTCTGCTATTTTACTTTTATTTCGTTATGATTAATCCGGTTTGCATCCGAACAGTTTTCCAGAGATTGGAAAATTATGCGTTGAAGCTGTTTCCGTTTTTCTATTCATAAGTTGTGTTTTTTATAGCTTCGTAACTTCCGCCTCGTTTAAAGATTCAGGCTTTAGAAGTGGGATATTGAGATCAACCATGCTTATCTTTTGCTCGAATCCTTAAACGCAAAGTAAGCGTTTCAGTATTAAGTAGGTGTGTCGATAGCGCCTCAAGCTCCTATAACGAGTTTAGAGATACCGAAGACGCTCTTAGTTCAAACATACTCTAAAGTAACATCCATCAGTTGATGACTTGAGCAGTTTAGTCTAGCAGGTTTACTATCTTGCCTAAACTTTATTGTTAAAGACATTTTGGAAGTTTTAGTCCTTCTTTTTCATTCTACATTGATGTATCACTAACAAAGGCCCATATTTCAAGATCATTTCAATTCCAAACGTTTCCTTTTCGGGCGTGGTTCAAATATTTTTCTATCAATAGAATTGGGTCGGCGGTTACAGCAAGGACATGTATTACACTCACGGCAGTTTCTATTTGTTCTGGTTACATCCAGATTTCATTCCGGCCCGGCCCGATCAATTAATGGCAATGTTCACGTTTCCTTTTCCTACGTAGATGACTTGTTTGTCTTTATTAGAACTTCCTTTGTCCTTTAAATTAACCTTATACAGGAATTCTGCATAGCCAAAATTCTGATGAAAGGTCGCCTTGTGTATTTGTGTTGTCGGTATGTATGCTATACTAATAGTGAAAGTCCTCATGTGTTAATTCCGGTGTAATTTAATTAGCATTGGTTTTGCTTGGAATCTTGCTTTCGCTGAAAGGAAATTGTGGTTTCATAAATTACATTTTCTTTGTGCTCAGTCATTCGATTCAAGGGTATTAAAAATAGTTTAGGATAACGGTAGGTTAGTGAAGTTTTGTACAAAGGTTTAGTTTGATAAAAGGTCGGTAAATATACGATCCGATTTTACCCTTCAGGTTCACCTAACCGGATAAAACCCACGTTATGTATTTAGGTTTTTAGGCAATTCGGCGGCCGGAGCGCCTGAAATGATTCTATCGTAAGTAACCACGCTCCAGTTCAGGCCAAACTGGAGTCTGTTCACTTTATTCAGATTGGGAACTCCACGTACGGCCTTCAAAGATAAGAAAGCGTATTGGAGATATGACGAAACACATTTCTTACCCCATTTCCGCTGTTCCTTTCGTGCATACATTAATTTAGTTGATGTTTATTTATTTATCATTCACGTTTCATGAATTTCTTATGTTCGACGAGACTGAAATGTTTTGTATTACGTAAAAAGGTACGATATGAATAGCAATCGTTTTTGCATGAATTCTGTTGAATATTTTGAATGGTTGTAAAAACACGCGTCGATAAATTGTGATAGCGTTCAAATGTAGATTTAATTACTTCGTCGAAGCGTGGGATCTATTCATTCAGTATCGATGGATCAATTATGTTTTTCTACGGATTTTTATAGATTTGATTGAAAAGATTTATTCATGGCGATTTAATGTGTCTAGTTCTATGATTTGTTATAGAATTGTAAGTAAGGTAAGGGTGATTAGACCATCCTACGCTGAAATGTTCTCTCATTCACAACCAACATAGCCCTGTTTGTAGAATCTGGATCTGGTTACTTATACAAGATTCTGTCAGGATAACATAACATAATGAATGACACAATTACACTACCCACTCGTACCACAATACCTTCATTCCTCCCGACTTTCCCGTATAATATAAATATATACTTATATTGTATTATACTTGTCTGTTCTGTCAGGATAATATAACATAACTAGCTTCTGCCCGCGGCTTCGCCCGCTTGGAGTTCCAAAATTATCCCACAGGGACGTGCTACCGGGATAAATAGTATCCTATCATCCAAATCCATTTAAAGCGTGAAAAGGTAACAGACATGCAGATAATAAAGGCGAATAATCTTTATTTTTATAAAACAGGTTTTTGTGATTCTAAATGTCTAACTTAAAAATAATAATCATTCATTTTAATATTATCATCATTAATTTGAATACTCAAGCGCCGCCATTGACCACCTACATATTTTATATCTTTAAATTTTAATAAATTTTAGGCGGGTGGGTGGACCGATTTAAATGAAATAAACACTAAAATAAATAGTACCTTAAGATAGGGATTCTGACTATATTTCCAATTCGTTAAATCTCTTAAAAATAAGTACACATTAATTTCAATAATCATGTGAATTTTAAAATCATCCCGTATTCACCCCCTTGAGGGATGATCTTACAAAAACGCTGATACCAACTATTTTTTTATTTATCTTAATAACTGTTAAGTTTCCCATACAAACTTTCATTCCCTATGGTGGGCAATTTGCCCTTAAACATAATCCTAAAAGGGGCTCCCTTTTAGGATTATTTTTAAGGGCAAATTACATCGAAACCCGATCAGTGGTTTAGGCGTGGAAAGATCGCATACATGCAGACAGACAGTTACTTTCGAATTTTAGTATGTATGAATGACACAATTTCGCTAGCCAGTCACACGGTCACACCACATACGGATATCTTCTTTCCTCCCGATTTTCCTGTATAAAATAAGTATTATACTTGTCGCATCTGTTTACTTTTATACGGAAATCAGAAAGAAAATCACACATTTCTGTGACAATATCTTATTTACGAGAAAAACGAAACCTCTGAACATTTATAGCTTCTTGCGTAAGTAAATAGTACGTGTGTTACTACGTACCTACCTACGTAATGAAAGCCTTTATTATTTGGCTGGGACATTGACGTTCAAACTGAAACCATGAATTCGGCACATGATTCTAGACCCCCTAGCGTAGAAATATTTGCCGGTTATAAAACAAAAAAAAAAAACTGCTCAGGGCGGTTCAGAATCATGTACTGAATCCATGGTAACAGGTTGTCTGCCGGGGCTGCGGATTGTTCGAAAGAGTTACCGTGGCCCTGGCGCACAGGCAACTGAAGGAACACGGGTGGGTTTTAGTCAGTAAGAGTCTGACACGCCCTTCCGCTCGCCCAGAGCGGGAGAGGTCATTTGATGATGTCCCACCAAAAAATAAAAAATAAAAATGGTAACAGGTTGTGCGTCGATGTTCCTGCCAACCTTATTGTGCTTTTATGTTCCTTCTGTTTATGTCCCGTACCTAAATCCAGAATTCGGTGAGGTTGACAGTAAAATGATATATATACGCAGCTTGGATTCCAATGATTCCCTTGTTGATTTACCGTAGACTCTGAAATAAAAATGTTTAGGAGCTGGGCCCAGTTTCGAGAATTTCTTGGATCATAGAAATATTTTTCAGGTATTCTTTTGTTTTTATTATAGGAGTAGACATAATTGAGGCGTCCTAGGAGATAATTTTCTTCTACGCGAGTTTATTGTATACTATACTCGTGTAGAAGAATACAATTGTCAATTGACAATTTTTTTATAAAATGGTGGATTTTCTCGGTAGTATTTTACCTTATATTTAAAATTATATTTGTTCACTACATTGTGCTAGTTCACTCGCACATTTTTTCTTTAGAAAAATGGAATGTTTACCGCCCACCGTTCCACTTTGGATATTAAATTCTAACATGTGCCGTATTTGACTAATGTGCATTCGAACATGGAGCAAAAACCGTAAATGGTGACCCCTTTATGACATAGGTATCGTAAACCCTGTCCCACTTATTACAAAACACGATCTAACTTTAGCCCTCGAGCCAGTTTTTGTATTTCGAACTCTATGCCGCCGACTTTATTAAAGTTATTAATACAAAATTGGCAACCTAAAACCGGACTAAGTTGTCAGTTTTGTAAAAGGAACTGTGTTTTGATTTCTGTTAGGTTCTTATTTCAAAACAGGCTCGATGGTAGTTTTGTAATAAGATCGTCTGAGATTAACATTGATAGCTGTAGTTTTCTATATCAATGAAAAAGTAATAAGTGAACTTTTAAGTTTTCTTCGATTTGCTTTGATTGAACTACGAATATTCTCAATGTTATATCTTTGGCCAACCGAGCGCACCCAGATGTTACAAACTTCACTGGCTGCATTATTTTTAACCGTAGCAATTTTAAGTTCTGGCTGGTCTTGAAATCAAATCCAGCCAGTCATCAAATAAATAAGTTAAATGGGTGTTAGGTATGAAATAAACTTAAATCATAATGAAAAAGGTGTCATGCCATTGTGGAGTCCTTCCATGAACCTACTAAGGCAATTGTACAAAAATGGACTGTGAATTTATATCTAAAAGATAAAAATAACTGAAAAATAACGGCTTGCAAATTCATTTCACGCGTTTTTATCCCTATTCCCCTCCAGCAGTTGCTGTTTTTCTCCTCATATTAATTCTATTCTGTAATTCTGGCCAACTTTTGTATTGTTTTGAGGCTGAATAGACATTCTGTTATTTCAAGTGTTGTGATGAGGAAAAGGGGACGATAATTCGCAAAAAGTTTTGGTCCTATTGAAAGAACCAATTTTTGACACGTATATAAAGAAATAACTTTGACCTTTTAGTATCATTGTGACCTTTGAGAACGAGTTGTTTGTTAGACGCTATAATCTGCCATTTAACAATTCTCTTGAAACTGTCTGTATCTAGGTTTGTAGTCAGGTGTATTTTACAAGCTTTTATTTAACTTGCAATGTATGTGATGTATGTATTTTCTGGGAAAATCTTGCAAGCTGAAAAAATAAACGACTTCCTCTTATCCTACGGAGTTGAAATTTCACACGTTGATTCTGTTTTGAAGACAATGTATTTTTATGATGCATGACCTGATTCTACACCCAAGATTGGCTCCAGACGAAGGATCTCTTTAACGGTCAACAGTGCAGACACGAAATTTAATTAATATACGCATTTAATTATGGTAGTTCCTTCTAAAGTCCACCATGACCTGGCTGCTGCACCCAGGATTGGCTCCAGTAGAGACTACTCCCCAGTGGTCAACAGCACAGGAAAGAAATGTTGTATAAGTCTTCATTAAATTATGATGATAGCCCGTTCTAAAGTGTGGCATGACTAGGATAGTGCAACTCGCATGGCTTCACACCATGACTCGAGTAGAGGGGCGTTTGGGTTCTTTGGATTTATCTTTATAAAAAGTTTGAGGTGTGAACGTCCTTCTTACACTTTAAGATACGAGTAAGCCGCAAGCTTCTAAGAAAATATTAAAGTTTTATCTTAACGTAAGATTTATTTAGTACTTTTCAGTTAATTAAAAGCTTGCTTTTAAAAAGGTTTTTTACTTATATTTTATTGAATACTATTTCTTCATTTATGGCCACGGAGATACTTCTAGGAACTAAGGGAGTGTTTGAAATGCTGGGCCACGTTTTATGCAAAGGTTTTGTGCTCTTAATTAAATATACTCCGCAAAATTTGTTCAATTTTGCTTACTCGTGCGTTGAGAGAAGTCGGGAAACAGTTAAAACCCACAATAGATTAAATACTGCTAGCTACATTATTCTTGCTAAAGTTCAAGCTATCTTACAAATCAAAATGCTCAACAAACTTTACAAGAACGGTTACCTAAATGCCAATCAAACTACAGACAGACTTAAGATTTCAGCACAAGGGCTCTCTATATTTAGCCCAGCTTACCTATCTAGGGCATCGAATATCTTGAAGGTAGGTGTTGCATGTGGGATGTTGAAGTAATAGCTGGTTTCCTTGCAAGAACATTGTTATTAGCGCCCGTATATAAATGTTTCGTTCCAAGTAAACGCTGTCTTGTGATTTGAATATTAAATACAAGTCTTGATTAATAATTTCTATGCTAAAGTTGACCTGTTTGTTTACAAAATGAACCACTGTAAACCAGATCCGCTTTGTGGAAGCCTTTGAAGAAAATGACGCAATTTCTATTTGAATTATATGAATTAATTTGTGAAGGTTTCCTAATTCATTGAGATTAAATGAATGTCTCACAATTACAACTGTAGGTAATGTAGGTATTATAGAAATAAAAATATAAATTAACGAGTAACTCAATTGAGTTACTAGTTAATTTAGTTTTTATTTTTTTGGAATTCCAGAGGTATCAAGTTCCTATAGTAGGTATTCATGTTTGTATTGTTGACGAAACATTGTGAGTTAAGCATCGGTAATGAGACACGATTGATTTTCGAATGTTATGGCCTTCTAGCGGGTCACCTTTTTTTTTTGGTTGGGTATCATCAAATGACCTCTCCCGCTTTGGGCGGAGCGGAAAGGCGTGTCAGACTCTTACTGACTAAAACCCACCCGTTTCCTTCAGTTGCCTGTGCGCCAGGGCCACGGTAACTCTTTCGAAAAATCCGCGACCCCGGCAGGCATCGGCCCTTTCGGACCCTGTCAATGATGCTGACATCTCTTTGAGACGCGCGTGGAACACGACGTGCCGTCGACCCTTGCGTGGTCCTTACCGGACGGCGAGCTGCCCATTGCTAGCTGTCCGCAAGCGGGGCCTGACTAGATCGTAAACAATAGTAAACAAGAATTTGTCTTTACAAAAGGTTTATGATAGTCTTATTGCTTACGATGATGGCGAGCAAATCTTCACTTATGAAAATAAGTAATCAACACTCAGAACAGCCAGTTTGTTTTGTAAAAAACTCACCGTAAAACCGTTGATGAGGTGAGCTGTTTTTTCCACCTGATAGGTACCTACTAGGGATTGTCACTGTTGACAACTTACTTCAAGCTTACTTCACTCAGGTTTTCATGGTGAAATTTATTCAGAACAGACGGCAGGAACAATTAGTATCGTTTCAAATATCATTAAATATCAAGTAGCATGGTCTCTGCTAACCCTATTAAACATAAATTTAAACAAGGGTGTTCACTATGATGGACGGTTTCCGATGACAAACCGTCGCCCCGATTCTATGTTGATTGATGATAACGTTGTATGCATTAGCGCAGATCATTGATATGGCGACGTAAAACATTATGTTCGATGTAAAGATATAATTATAGGGAACCTTTATAGACGGTTGTATTAGACAAGGATTTGTTGTTGTAATAGATTCAGGTTTAAGTTGAAATAAAATGATAAAAGAGATAAATAATCCTGCAATTCTAAATAAGAAATGTTCAAGAAACTACGCATTTCATATTACTATAAGCTTAAGGATATTCGTCATATTACCTAATTGACAACTTATTATATGCTACACCTTTGTAATATGCCTCCTTGGGTCTGTTTACTTGCTTTATTTTTGTTATAATTACAAAAACAATATTATTTCTGTCCCGAATTCGTCTCGTAAAAGCCTTCACGTTATTAAACGTTGTCTGAAATTGTAATATGATTACAACGCTTCGTTTCCAAGAGAACGAAATTGGTATATTTCCAGAAATCGTATCGATTTCTAAGATCTGATTCACAAGCGTAAATTGTACTGTAATCTCAGGTAATTGGAACCTGAGAACGGTGACGGAAGATTTAGGGTTACTTTTGAAATAAACTAAAGATTGTAAAATATTTGATACGTATCTGTAAAAAAAATATACATCGGATGTTGTTTTAGGTCATGTTATCGCTGTGCAAAATGTTCAATTGTATATTTTGCACAGCGATACTATTTTACAGTGGTATGGTTTCCGTACAATGGACCAGCAATTTGTCATCCCTGTGAGGAAGTAGTACACAGATCTTTTAAGGCTGGATGAAGCTCTGTGCTCTGTAAATGGATGAGGGCGGTTCCATCAGACCTATTTACATAATCCCTGCTCAAATTGAGGACGAAACGCCCACTACTGCGATTCAGTTTGATAGTTTCTGTGATGAGAGGATACCGATATATCCTCAAAACTACTAGGTACTTAAGTACCAACAACACCAATTTAATAAATTAAACTTGGATTGTGATGAGTAGCAGCCCGGAGGCTGGATTCGTGCCCGGTTGATGGCAATAGGTTCGCCCCTATTACATGGGACTTAAACATAACTGGCGAAATGTGGGTGTACCTCTGCTTAACTCTGCGGAGAATGCAGGCGTGATGTTATGTTATGTTATCATTGCCAAATTGTAACATCGACTCTCAGCGAACATTTTTTCCGTTTGCTCCCAAACTTTTTGATTCGCTATAACTTGTGACTCGTGAAAAATTACTTTTAGAGATACTTTTGTGGCTTTCATTTTTTTGCTTATAATCTTTCGGGCGAAATATTTTTCTCATAAAATGGTATATAAGATAAAAAGTTGTACGGAATTAGATATTACGCTTATGTCTAACGGGTATAATCTTACATTTTCGATAGCTCTTCTGAGACACATTTTTCGAAACTGGGTTCAGGTTTATCGGAGCAAGAATATATTGGATGTATGGCTTGTTATTAAGTAATCATACTCTTCAATCGATTTGCATTACATATGGCTCATAAATTGTCCTCATCTATATTCTCACAATCTTCAAATTCATTCCGAGTTTCATAATCATCTGCCTAGGCTTTTCGCAACTATGTTTGGGGCTTCCAGTCTAATTTGATGCAGCTGAATACCAGCATTTTACATGGAGCGACTGCCTATCTGACCTCCACAACCCAGTTACTGGGTAACACGATACAATACATTCGAATAGTGTTGTCCAAAATTTAAATTCCACCTAGCTAATCGGGTTTCAGTTTACAAAACCTCGTAATATCGATAAATAAAAATAAAATCAGGCCAATCTCAATTTCCGAACAACGGATTTAGTTGACTTTGTATACCAGGAAGTATCCTTCAACTCCATTGTTCCTAACTTCCAAAGTGCTTTACCAGCTTCAACCAACTTCCGGACCGATGGTTCAGTTGTCAAATTAAGTCTCTTAATTGATTCCTCGAACAAACAATAAATTTAATGATTTTCGTTTTATAGCTCTGTTTTGGTAAAATGGTTTTATGCTTGTTCTTCAGAAAATATAATTGGTCCTAATGATTTTCTGGTCTTCGAAATTTTGATTCGAAATTCAAATTTTTGTTAAAGCCCTATTTTACCTCTACAGTAAGTTATCGAAGATCTCTATCTTAGGTAATGTGATGTGATGATTCAACTTTATCTTCAAATCGTAAATTCCTTAATGTATATTTCCTGTCATTTGCTTTCAATTTAGAACCTAAACCGTTATTACGGGTATCGAAGTCATCTGTTTTAAGATTATCTTACTGTTAGTACAAACGTGTGTTTTGGAACATTTCCTAAATCGTTGAGCTCCTTAAGTTTTGAGTTGAGCTGCACGATTACTGACAAATGCGTGCACTGACTGGACAGATCCACTCATTCTGTGTGGTATTTTTTTCCTCAAAAGACCATTTCAGACTCAAATCTACATGGTCTTCACATGATCTGACCAGTATTATGTCTGGACTTTAAAAGAGACTGTGACCTCTGAGTTTGTTTCGGCCTTTCTTCTCAGAGTAGTCAGATAGGAAACGCCGACCTCATCTAGTTTTAAAATATGATTGACGTGCAAAAGTGTTTGTACAAACCTACTTACAGAAATAAAATCATTTATCATTTATCATTTGTCGTATCGATAATTTCAATGAAATTAATGTTTCTTTTTCTTTTTTCCAGTTGTGCGGTTGAGGCGAGTTCAGCACAATGGGGAAGCTGTTATCAAAAATCTTCGGTAACAAGGAGATGAGGATATTGATGCTGGGCCTCGATGCTGCCGGAAAGACTAGTATCCTTTGGCAAAATAAATAAATGAAATAAAATTCATTTATTTCAGATGATTGATCCATACATTATGAATTAAATTAAAATTAAAATATATTAAAACTATCCTCTTAACAAAGGATCTCCATAACGGAGAAGAGATCCTAGCTGCTAAAGTCTTCAGAATTCCGTTGCAAAATCAAATTAATTAATATTTTTCAACAGGAATAATGTAACATTACCTGATTATTTTGTGAACCCGGCAAGATGCTGTTTTATACTCATTTTATATTATATTGAGTGTTTTATATATTGGGCTAATACCTACATCATAAGGACCCATACATAATCAGCTTATAGATAGATAATGTCCCCACTGCTGGGACTCAGGCCTTCTGTTTGTGAAGCAGAGTGGGCCGTAGTAACCCTTTATCCCAGGAGAGGCCATGATACCACAAAAAGGTTTTATATATCTATACTATTAATAAAGCAGAAGAGTTTTTTTTGTTTGTTTGAACGCGCTAATCTCTAGAACTAACAGTCGGATTTGAAAAAATATTTTTGCATTTGATAGCCCAATTCTTGAGAAAGGCTAGTTAATATCGCGCTAGGACCCTTAGGAGCCGAGCAAAAAGAAAAAAGTCAGAAAGAACGCTAAGCGAAAACGAAGTAATGGCGTGGGCAAGCGATGCTATGCGACGGGGTGGGTCGGGGAAAAAATAAATTTCAGGCGGAAAAAGTCCTGGGCAGAATCTAGTATTTTATAAACTAAGTCAAAATTACTTACTTTAGAGGTTTCCCTTTTCCCATAAATAAATACAGCAGGGAAATGAAATTACCATCTCGTACAGTAAACATTTGGATGCAAACTTAACTGTTTAACGGCTACGTTTCTATTTTATGGCGCCATCGATACTCCCCATTTATAACGCCATAAACACGCCTCATATAACTAAGAACGTTACAGAATCGAGGTTACAAATCGCCAGACAGTTGTGGCTGTAATACTACAGCCACAACTGTCTGAATTATTTTTCGTGATTGTATACACAATCACGAAAAATAATTCAGAAAGCGCAGTCGGCTATTTAGCGGCTGCTCTATTCCAATATATTCAAGAAGAATCAAGCAGACAAGAAATCATAAATTCTAATTTACAGTGGTCTAGTATGTGCTAAAATCTAGCGATCTCAGTCGGCTATAATTTAGTGGCTGCTCTATTCAATCATTATTAGGTCGGGGAAAAATTATACAAATTCAAGACTAAGAGCTCGTGTGGCACCCAAATATCGAGATTTTTTGTATACCCAGATTTTTCTAAATGGGTCAAAACTGTTCTTTGGTCAACCCCTAACTCTTCAGCTATATCGTAACTATTAAAATGCCGATCTTGCGCCACTTTTTCAAAAATGGCATCGACTTTATCCGTAACAGGGCGACCAGAGCGAGCTGCATCTTTGACATCAAAATACCCCACTGAAAACGCTTGAACCAACTTTGTGCTACTCTGCGTTAAGTCTATAAACGTCACATATATTTTTCGTGACTTTTGTCGCATTTTCTCCTTTTTTTTGTAATAAAACTTCAAAATGTATCGAATTTCTTCGTTATATTCGGACAGAAAAACAATTGTAAAATGGCGGGAAATCGGTTTTGCTTCTTATTTTTCTTTTTTTTATATGTCGTCCATTTAAGGATATCTAAACCAGCCAGATACAAACAGTACAGCCAAAGAGATTTTACTACAACTTTAATCCTATAAAATCCGAAAAACCCTTTTTTCCCGACCTAATATTTAAGGGTCAAGTAGGCAAGAAGTATTTGCATAAATGCTGATTTACAGTCGTCCAGTATCTGATAAATACTATCGCTGGAATTTATGAGAAACTGGATTAATATTTGACCAATATTAAACACTTTTTAATCCAGTAGGTACCTACAGCATGCAGTATTCAGCACTGGAATTAATGAGATACTAGACCACTATAAATCAGTATTTATTTCTTGTCTGCTTATCTCTTAATATCTTGAATATTTTCTCAAGCAAAACGAGTAGACCTTTTGCTCATAACTTTATAGTGACACCACCATGATGAAAGAACAGTAATTCCTTAAAATAACATTCAGCTATTTTATATAAATTAAAATTAGGTCAGTCAGTCACAACGATACCTACGGTCGGTTTCAACGTGGAAACTGTTACGTATAAAAACGTCAAATTCAACGTATGGGATGTTGGGGGGCAGGACAAAATACGACCACTATGGAGGCATTACTATACAGGTGTGTATTGTTTAACGTTTATTTTATAAGATTAGTACCTAGCTATAAGCCCCATTTAAACGATACCAGTCTCTTACCTGTGGCATACAATAAAATTAAAGCATCAAATGACTTGCTCTAAAAACTATTTATACGGTGCAACTTTTATTGTCACTTCAACAAATGGTATGTCATAGGAAATTAAATGCACCGTATAAATCATACTTAAGTCAGAGAAAGTACCTGCGTTCTTATAGCTAAGGTGGGAATGTTTCTAAGATTAAGATTCAAGAGGCAAGCTAGGTGATTACCACAGGTAGCCTCTTTCAACATGACAATGGAACCCATCGTCGTCAGCGCAAATAAAGTCAGCCAGTAAAAGTCAGTTTGTTGGTCTGTTCATTGACAAACCGTTGTTGCTTCACTAAATGTGGCTTAGGAATTGGTGATCGTTGCGCTCGTTGTTATTATGATAGTGCCCCTGGCTGGAGGCTTTGAGGGCAGCTACAGGATAGTCCGGTTGAGTAGTCACGATCTCTCAAGGTCAACTACGAGGTGCCATAAATAATTATGATAGTCTTCTTAGCGTGTCGATGGCAAAAATAACACACAACAAAAATCAATTATGTTAGTGTAAAGAATGATGCAGCTGCCTGCCTTCTTGTCAAAATCTCAAGTAACTTTTTGCACCTCTGAATAAACTTTCCAGTGCACTGCTACCCAACCAATGCCAATGCAAAATACAACCCTACCCTCACAAAATCCCAAGTCACTTTCAAGTAATTTCGGGGAAAAATCTTTCCAGTTAAACGCAGAATCTCCCTCAAAATACTAAAGTCCTTATTAAAATGTTTCAGGCACTCAGGGTCTAATATTTGTGGTGGACTGCGCGGATCGGGACCGCATCGACGAGGCGCGCCAGGAGCTGCACCGGATCATCAACGACAGGGAGATGCGTGACGCGATTATACTCATCTTCGCTAACAAACAGGACTTGCCTGACGGTATGTTATTATACACATAGGATCTGCATAAGAAACCTCACCTCACCTCAAGATCACCTTCCAATAAATTGTTTATGAATCGCCAAGTTTAATTTTTTCTCTGAGCATTTCGGTTAGACACCACTAGATTCTGCCTTAGCCTTCGCCCGCACGAGGGTCAAGTGGCAATTTGAAATGAATTGTTTATTTCTGTAAGTATATCTTCTAAGACACTTTTACAAGTCATTATTTTGGCCAATATTTTCAAACCAGATGGCAGCGTCTTTTTAGGAAATATCAGTGACATATGGTTTGTGGTTGTATCGTAGATTCACAACTTGTATCGTGCACCAGTGCACATTTTCTATCGATGCTTTGTGCCGAGACCACATTGCGATACTAACGTGCTAGTTCAGATGAGCCTTAAACACTCACAGGAGTTGTAAGTAGTAGTTTGAAATAGTCAAAACATCACCAAGTTTAGGTCAAGTCCACCACGCTTGTCCCACACTTAGTATATGACTTCTAGACTAAAAAGGTCTTATACTAGGCGACAAATGTCCCAAGACACGCCTCGCCAGAAATGTCGCCGTGACATTATGACACATGGGACACTCGTCCACAGAGATGTCGAGCTAAGCTCGGCGATGTCGCAAGCGAAAGGAATTTCTGAAGGCCATTGCCCAAAATAAAAACGGTCAAAATCTAGCAATCACTTCTCAGCGACAATAAATTTGACAAACTCAAAAATGTAGGTCAATAAGAAGTATTTTTGGAGACTACGATTGAATTGCGAACGTTCCTGAAAATACGGGAATTGCTCCTCTGAGTATTTATGTCCTAGTGTGTGTAAAGTATGATGCTTAAACACGTTAGAGATATCATCGATGAAAAATATGAGGCCTACAAGAAACAGAAACTCTCTTCAAGTACCAAGAAATCTAGGGCATACCATTCCTCAGCTGCGAGAAATGGTGCTATTCATTAATTGTGCGGCCAAAGGTCACATTTACGCATAAGTAACAGGTTGCAGGGTCGGGACGTATTTGACCATCATTTGACTCTTCAATTTTGGGCAATTTAAAAAGCAGGTGCACCATTAAATTTTATTTTATAATGATTTTATAATTTAACTAGCGACCCGCCCCTGCTTCGCACGGTTTTAAGACTTCACAAAACATCAAGATTTTTTTTATTACACGATAGTTTAATAATAATGTATACTAATAAAGAAAGAAAAATAGGTTTATTTGTCACAGAAACACGTGCATACACAAAAAATAATTAACTCGAATAATAAAGAATAATGAAAACAAAATAGATTTATAATAACGAGCACAAAACAGAAATAGTCGACAGCTGCACGTCGTGAAATAAAACTTCCAGAATAAATCTCTAAATGATGGTAAACCGCATCCAAATCCGTTGCGAAGTTTAAAATAACAACGAGGTCACACAGACAGACAGGAAAGGGACTTCAATTTATAATATTATAAATTTACGCTACGATTTATTACGATTTTAATTAATTAGATATTACACCGTGTTTTTTTATTTGCTTGAACTTCGACATAGTGCTTGGTACATTAACAGAAACTATCTTGTAAATCCCTTTTGACAATTGAAATTTTCACAGATGATGTATTTCTGTTGCCGCTATAACAACAAATACAAATAAATATAATAAAAATAAATATTTAAGGGGGCTCCCATACAACAGACATGATTTTTTTGCCGTTTTTATAGATAATGGTACGGAACCCTTAGTGCGCGAGTCCGACTCGCACAAGGCCAGTTTCTTTTTGTTTGTAAATTCGAATAACATTTTTGTTTTTTTGCTTTTTCATACAAAATAAATAAATATTGAGTTGATGACCATTGTAAAAAGCACTTATGAGTTGGGCAAAAGTTAGTGTCAACTATGACAGTGTTTAAATTATATCCATGACAGCTCATTAAAGGCAACATCAAACGAACTCATTATCTTCGACTTTCTTGTCGGAGAATATGTAAGAATTGAAAACCATGTAATATTTGGTTATGGATTAAGAAGATTTTACACTGGTTTAACGTATATAAGTGATTAAATTAAGGTTTTGAATATTTTAGAAACGGTATGAGTTAGGACATTAGTTTCTTGGAAAAATTAACTTAATTTGACCTAAAGAATTTTCCCTGGAAGGGAACGCAAATTAAAAAAAAACGGTGTGTAACTAAAGTTATACACCGTTTTTTTTAAGCTCAATTTAAATACTGGTGCAATATCGAACACTTGGGTTAGTAGGTATAATTAGAAATGGTAGAAAGACAAATTGCCTCAATTGTTATTCTAGGCCCCCCGAAATAAATTCTGCAAACGTCTTACGAGCAATGAACATAATTACAGTCCTTTCACAGTTATTTTACCTGTGACAACAGCAACCCAATTGCAACCTTATTGTGACGGGAATAAAGCTCACTATAATTTTGACAGTGATGCGAAGTCAGAGGGAAAATAACTGAAAGGACATATACAGGGAAGTAGGCATGTTATACACTTCTTGGAAACATACTGTCTTTATATATTCTAAATAATTTACCTATGTAATTCCAGCAATGAAACCTCATGAGATACAAGAGAAGCTGGGGCTGACGCGCATCCGGGACCGCAACTGGTACGTGCAGCCGTCGTGCGCGACGTCCGGCGACGGACTGTACGAGGGGCTCACCTGGCTCACCAGCAACCATAAGTTATGAGCTGCAGAGTAGGCGGCCCGAGCGCCGCCGCGCCCGCCACGGTACGTGTCCACCTTACTTTAACCCGCCTTGCACCACAAATCACTGGATACGCTTAGTGCTAAACCAGTTTATAACAAAGAAAGACAAGGAGAAAAACACATTGTAGCGTTATGAGGAGTCTCAACGGTAAATAGTCGAGTGATACTAAATATTACTCAATTAGTTAGTTGCTAAGCACATCACTAAAAAGATAGAACAACACTAATTGAGTAATATTTAGTATCACTCGACTATTATCGGTCAGACTCCTCACAAAGCTACAGTGCTTTTTTCCTTGTCTTTCTTGAAATACAAAAAATAACGAGTTGGGGGAAAATATGTGTCACATCCACGTAAAACGGCAATAGCCCAGCATAATGCTACGACCCTATGAGAGACAGAGTCCCAGCGCGGGTTTTCAGCGACAGCCGGCGTTGACGTGATGACGTCAACCAGTGCAGCATACGAAAATTTAGCATCGTTCTGTTTCTGTTATTCGGTTAAAGATGGTGTTTTAAATAACGCTAAACATATTTATTAACATCCCGTCTCAGTCATCTTCAAAAAAAATCAGAATCAGAACGATGTTTTAAATTCGTTTAGCTCTAAATGTATGTAGCGTTTTATGGCGAAAGTGGGCCTAACTATATTAAATATCAACGTTCGTGTTAGGCGTGGTCTTAAATGTGGGAGCGAGATAACACGAGATTTAGTATGGAGCTTTTCACCGTCCTACTCACACGTTTAATGACCGCGACAGCCGCGTGTGTTGGCGTTAAAGGTCTGAGCAGAAGATGGGCGATTTGTCTGCGGTCACTTTGGAATCGTATGGAAATTTTGGGAGTCTATTTGTCCTACCTGTGCGTTATTGCATAGATTTCCATACGTTCTATCGTCGCGGACAAACTGTCCGCGGTCAAATTGTCCATCGTCTGCTCAGGCCTTAAATATAACAATACAATGGATGCAGGTTCGATTGATAAATCTTGCTGCCACTATCACTTCAGATCTAACTTAAAAAATAATGCTTAGCTATCATGTGCAGACGTGGGTTATGGCGAGCTCATCTAAAAACTAGCCTAAACGCATGTGTTAAAGCTGGATGTGACCAGAAAAGCTGTGTTTACGAGGCTGCATTGTGTGAACTGCACTCTGCACTTGCTGCCGTTCATCTCAAAACTAGACCGGCATTGGTACTACAGCAGTCTTCAGTCGTATTTGATACGACTTTCCTGTGAAAGTCGTATTTGATACGACTTTCCTGTGAAAGTCGAACCGACTCAGTAGCCGGCTTGACTTCGAGGTACCGTCAAACGGGGTGAAAAGGAATGCAGGGGTGAATCGTGCCACGCGCGCCTCAAAGAGATGTCAGCACCATTGACGGGGTCTGATAGGGCCGATGCCTGCCGGGGTTGCGGATTGTTCGAAAGAGTTACCGTGGCCCTGGCGCACAGGCAACTGAAGGAAACGGATGGGTTTTAGTCAGTAAGAGTCTGACACGCCCTCCCGCTCCTCCCAGAGCGGGAGAGGTCATTTGATGATTTCCCCAAAAGAAAAAAAAGGGTGAATCGAGACGAAACCTCAAAAGGGGTTTTAACATTGAAATAATAATATTTAGTTGCCAACAAGTGCACTTAATCTTTAATTAATACAGTAAACACATTAACGAGTCCTTTTTGACAACAAACTATATTATTTCAATGTTAAAATACCTTTTAAAGTGTCGTCTCGATTCACTCCTGCATTCCTATTCACCCCGTTTGACGGTACCTTTATTTGAGTCCAAATCTTATGTTGACACTATCATAATTTATAGAATAGTAATGCATTATTGCATGTATTATTAAGTAATGTGGAAGAAGTATGTACACCTCTGCCTCACCTTTCAGGAAAAGCAGGCGTTGTTATTTAATGCATTCCCTACCGATTGTAATATTATTTAACTACGTTTTTCTCTAATTCCAGGTGAGGATGTCGATGCCATTTAATTTAAGTAAGCGCCCCTGTGCCGGAACAAGCAACGTCATTGTGAATACCAGTGTTGATTCTATGTAATGGTTATACAGACAAAAACGCTCCAGTGAGGTGCGAGAGACGGTCCGTGTGAACACAACGTTAGATAGCAAGCAAGCGAACGCTTGTCACAAAATCAATTATTCCATATTTAAAAAACGAAAAAAAAATAACAAATTTAGGAAGTTTTGTTGTAATGATATTCGATTATTTTTTTATGTTATTTAAAGAATTATTACATAAAGTAAAATGTTTTTTTTTATTTAGTTTAATGTTTACCTCCTTTTTTGTATAGTAAGGTAGAATAAAGTTTCTAATGAATTATTGTGGGTAATCGAGGACTGTATGGATGGTCGCAATACTACACGGACTAGAAAAAAAAGGACTCCGCACCACGCGTATCGAAAGTGAAGCACTATAAGTACAAACATGCCTCGCGCACACATTTACATCATAAGGTGCCATTACGCGGCACTACGGCGTCATTGTAGGTACTGGTTACGTCAAGTAATAAAATAAAATAATGCTTTGTGTTGTGAAATGGTGTAAAAATAATTCTACATCCCAGAAAAAGTGTCAAAGTGTGAAAAATCACAAGTAAGACATTTATTCACACACACGCACATAGATCGGTACGGTGCTTCACTTTCGATATGCGTGGCGCGGAGTCCTTTTTTTTTTTTCTAGTCCGTAACTGTTTATTAAGGATATTTACGTGATGATAGCTATGCACGCTGCGCAGGTCATTTGTATGGAGTGGCTTGACTATAGTTAGTATTTATCTGCATTAAACATTACAGACCAAGGGGTAAACGAAAATAATAAAAAAATAATCAAAAAATTGACGATTAAAACAAGTGCAGTTTGTTAATTTGTATGTAAGTTACATCGATTAAATTGACATGTTTATACATCACTATTTTATATTATAATTATTATGTTTAAATAATCTTGTATCCACTTTGATTAGTTTTGCACTAATTAAAATGTGAACACTATCCTATGGCTACTAATTACTTACGTAAATGTGTACTACCTCTTAATTTCTTTATATTTTTTTTACTTTAACTTTGATATACCTACCCTCATTTTTCACAACAATAGTCAAGCTACCCTCATACAAAAATGTACATATTAAAGCAATGTATGTACATATTTGAAGAGTATTTTTATTACTGTCGCTGATTGAATGTTGATTTTTGTATGCGAATTTTTTAAGACAAAATCCACTATGTATGTACGATGTATCGCTTTCAGCTTTCTATGTGATTCTTTGGCGGGCGGTGTATGGGCGCTTTACTAAGTTGCTGAGATTGATATGTGTAAATTATGCTTATTATTTTATACGTGAGGAATTTAAATCTGTACTATGAATGAATCAAGATAAAAATCTATTTTGCTGCCGAGATTAACAGAATCATAATGGCTGAACGTCCAGTCTTCCGACCGCTGGGCGGTGTACCCACTACGACTTGAAATAAATTTCATAAGTTCGGCGGTGAATATAAGTTAAAGATGTAGGTAGTTATTTAATTATCCTTCTTATTTCCAGGATATAAAAGAATGCATTAGTAAAGCGTCCAATATCAACAAAATGCCAGTAGTTAGTCAGTTCGGGGACCATCTAATTTTGTAAATACGGCTCTTGAATGGACCTTGAAATGAGATTTTTCTAGCGAATTATTTAATTTTTATAGCTTCGTTTCGTGAGGGCTTTTGCCAAAAGGGTGATTTGCTTATACAAGGCTGATTATAGATGCAAATTCTGTTAAAATACCCAGGCTTGATTATTTAAGAGTAGTTAAGAAATGGAGTGTTAAGCAGGCAAGATGTAGAGGCAGATTAGGAAAACAAACGTTTCGGTGTTTGAACCTTACTCACAAAGTCAGCGAACTTTGACACTAGATTCAGCATTACCATTCAGAAAAGCTGTTAATGTATCAAGAATGGTCACCATTCAAATTCGAAAGCGTACTACGCGTTGCCAATCTTCCGCCAAACATTTCAGCACAATTCGGGGTACACTCGAACTGGTTACATTGACACTCCATACTAATCTACTCCATGATTGTTAATGAATCAATGGTTAGGTGAAAAAGCTTTGTTTAAGTACATATACAGCAATAAATAGATTTTCCAATGATACAATATAGACTTAAAACGCAAAATAGTTTAACGAAATTAGAAACTGCAATTAGGAACAATCGACTCCGTTGATAATATTAGGAAATGACGTAAATAAATAGTTAATGCTAGATTTAGGGCAAGTTTCACCATCATCCCGTTAGCCAACAGATAAAACAGTGGTTTGGCGGACTTTAATAAAAAGGCCCAGCGTTCGTAGCATGACCACTTATACCTCTACTCTACGAAGAGAAGAGAAAATCACTTTCGTAATAAAAATTCATTATTTTCTTGAATTTTGACATCGCGTCGTAGCAATATTTCTACAATCTGTAATTTTGTCTTTGGTTTCTTCCGTGTCTATAGTGGCCATGCTACGCTTGCTGATCGTATTGTTTATCTTTCGATTAAGTTAACGGGTGATGGTAAAAGTGGTCATTATTGTTGTCCTTAGAGGTAGCGTGCGCAAAATAGGGCAGAGCTTGAGGTGTTGATAAACTACGTTTTAGAATATTTCATATTTAGATAGGCATTCAAATCTGGTTTCAAATATCATCATTTAGTAGTCATTGGTTTGTTTGTTCCGCCCTCTAACGTAGGGATTCCTCAGATTCAGTGCAGATGAAAGATTGGAGTGGTAAGGTTCCGATGAAAATGTACGTGTGACAATAATATTAACAAAACGAGATCGTCTTGCGCCTCATTTCAGTACTTGATCTAGGACCTTTCTCATAATGAGTAATCTAGGAATGTTAATCGAAATTAGCTCTTATTTCCAGGTCCATTGCCTACTTTTCGGCAATCTTCTCATTCTGTACTGATTTCTTGCCTACTTTAAGATGTCCTATTGAATTGTAATTGCGAGTAAACTACGATGAAAGCTATGTTATCTTTTTCTGTTGAAACTCACCTATACTTTGTGATATAAATATATTTCATAGAACCTTATAATGTACGATTTTATTTTCTAGAATGTTCGAGTGATCGATGGTAATACTCGTGAGACATGACAGTATACAATAGGTCATGGATCTATCAACTTTAGAACTGATATACCTTTTTTAATCAATTTTCATTTGAACTTAAAGTGCAATTAAAATTTCTAGCTTTGCACGGAGATGTAAAAATAGTAATTCTTTGTATGGTAATGTACCGCTGGGGTCAACGCGCTGGGAAGCGTTGTTAACAATTTAAAACCTATTGTATAATATTGTAGAAAGATAAATTCAATATAACTTCACCCTTGAAACATCTAGTTTTATTCCTACAAAATACAACTATCAAACGTAAAATTTTCAGAAATAATTATCAAAAGTAATTACTAAGTAGGAAAACCATAAAATGAAGTAGAAAGAAAATGTATACTTGAATACAGACTTAGTTGGAAATAAATTATAAATCAAATTTTCTGAATAAAATCACTAAGAATCCAATCCATGTACATGAAAATTCTACCAATTTTTTTCCTTGAGAGTCGCATCAGCCTCGTCATTTTTCGGCGTGCTTTCGAGCCAATATTAATTTTTCGATTAAACTTCATTAATAATTAAGTTCCTTCCAATTTGAACCTTAATTCATAATGATAAGGTATGTATTGGATCTAACTAATGCTGCTTTCTTCTGTAGAGGCGGTGGTGATGGATGAGTCTACTGCTACGTCATCGTAGCGTGGGGGGAGAATAATTTGTAGTTCTTCGTTGAGTTGCACTTCTTCGTCGGGAACCGAGTCATCGGGGACACGCGTGTCATAATCTTCTTGAGTCGATATGCCACTGAAATAAAAAAAAAATCTATACTAAATCATTTTATTTTCAAACAAGATATTTATGTAGGATCTCCAACAAAATATATACACAATAATATTATATGACACATAAATAATGGGCAAAATCATTATTAAGTAGGAGTACACCTTATAGGAGACCACAGCATGCAGCATATTTTGTTGCTAATGCTAACAGTTTTAAAACAATAATAATATGTCAAGGGGGGAGGGGAAGGGTTTCGTACTACAAGGCAAAAAACGCCGAACAAACGGTACTTGTACGTAGAACCCCTTTAATTTTAAACTATTTTTATTCTTTGTTGCTATAGCGGCAATAGAAATACGTACTCTGTGAAAACTTCAACTGTCTACCTATTACGGTTAATGAGATACAGCTCGCTGACAGACTGACGGATGGAGGGACAGCGGAGGCTGGAGGGTCCCGTTGGCACCCTTAGGGTACGGAACCCTAAAAATACTGGAAGGTGACACAAATCTCGAGAATCGAATGAATTCGTCTTGCAGTGAGGTAGTTTAGCATAATGAGCCTGAAACGTTCCCACTGCTGGGACATAGGCCTTCTTTTTGTGAGAGGGAGTGGACCATGAACTATCACGCGGACCCAGTGCGGGTTGTTGGATGTCACATGTCTTCGAATGATGGTATCCGATAACATGCCGGTATCCTCACGATGTTTTGCTTCACTGTTTAGAGAACAGTGTTGATGATAAATTACAGTAAGTAAAGTTTTTGGATAATAGTGTGGAGCAAGTGAGTTCGTATATTTGGGGAGTCTGTTTACAACGGATGGAAAAATCGATGGAGATGTGGAAAGAAGAGTAAATGAGGGAAATAAAGTGATTGGTGCTACACATGCAATTGTGACCAACCAGTTCATGTCCAAAAAGCACGACTGGCTGCTCACAATGGTGTGCTGGTGCCTACGCATGTATGTGGAAGTGAATGTTGGGTGTGGCAAAAGAAGCATGAAAGTA
This sequence comes from Dryobotodes eremita, assembly GCA_917490735.1. Taxonomy (NCBI): domain Eukaryota; kingdom Metazoa; phylum Arthropoda; class Insecta; order Lepidoptera; family Noctuidae; genus Dryobotodes; species Dryobotodes eremita. Next base: position 19,516,450 of record OU823243.1, on the reverse strand, counting down.
AAATAAATGCAGTGGAAATGCGTTCCTTGCGAAGCATGTGTGGTGTGACTATGATTGGTAGGCTGAAGAATGATGTAATAAGGCAACGGTGCGGTTTAAAAGAAGATGTAGTGACAAAAATTGAAAAGGGTATGCTTAGATGGTTTGGTCATGTTGAGAGGATGAATGAAGGGCGACTAACAAAAGGTATTTACAAGGCAGATGTGAGTGGAAACGCCAGGAGGGGACGCCCTAGGAAGACATAGTGACCTTATTGGTGATGTTCTTCAGAAAGGTCAGGTGCGTAGTAATCGCAACCGGCGTGCGTGTATGACCAGATGTATGAACGTAAACGAGGCAAAAGGAGTATGTAAGGATCGTAGCAGGTGGACCCCCATGGAAAAAGGCGTGAGTTCATGTAAGTATGTAAAGTTTTTGCCTGAGTTTGAACCCACGATTTTCGACATGTATGTCGGGGGTGTTACCACTGTGGCCACTGGGCCACATCGTAGAGGCAGTGGCAAATGCCACATGTGCCTCCTTATCTAATATGGCAGGAGACACATAGTTTAAAACCGACACCTACACAATATCATTATTAAAGGCTATGGAACACCTGTGCAAGACTCACTCCGGCTGATCGCCAGCTTTAGCGCCGGCAAGGACGGACGTATACAGCCTTGCGCGAGCGCCATGCAGTCTCATACCAGCCGGTACGTCTTCTTGGCCCCCCGATCGGTTTTCAAGAATAGGATGCATTGGGATTGCTCCGTTACCTATAATTAATGACTTCTGTAATTTGGTAGTTATATTCTTTTTTCGTATCGGCAACAACGTTGCCATGATTTTTTTTCTATTTTCTACATTTATAGTATATACCGTAAATGTAGAAAATAAAAAGCATTGATTTATAAAAATCGTCAGCCATTCTAAGTAGAGCGTTACAAGGATCTTTTGTTGGTAAACATAAAAATTTGTGAAATTGTCACAGAAATGGTATTGACAAAATAGTCCTCCAGACCGAATTTCGGTTATGGCAGCCAATCTCAATGAAGACTAGGCCCATTTACGCGACAGATATTGTAGTGCACAAGCGTGTCCACTGACACAGGTGCACTCACTCTTCCCTCACTCTCATAATCCGATGGGACGGCAAACCGACATGACCGGAGAGAGATCAGGCGCAGCAACAACGGCTTAACGTGCTTTCCGAGGCACGGGGGCATCACACCGCCAACTTCCAAACTCCAGGCTGTTACTGAGAAATTAATAATGGAAAAACCCTTGACCTGACCCGACCTGGGAATCGAATCCAAGACCCCAAGCTCAGCAGTCGTGCTTGCGACGACGACACCAGTGGGACAATTGAGTATTGACAAAACAAGATGGTGACAATAGTTCCGATTTTGGCCAAGCGCCAATAGAACTTTGTTGCGGTGTATGAACAATTCAATTTGCTAAATGTAAAAAATAAAATGACGCTGATAAAAAGGGTCAACTAAAACAAGGCAAAAAAAACAGGACATACGCACCCTCGTCTGGTCTGCACAGTTCTTTGGCTTCAATTTTTTCCTTTTCTTGACCATTCTCATCGGGTGGCAGTGGCGTTTTTGGTATTTCCTCTCTAAAGTCTGAAAATGATACTTGAATACCTACCTATAAGATACCTAAAGACTCTAATGATTATGTAGATGAGGTCAAACCGTTATTTCTCATGGGTACGTATCATAAAAGGGCTTTAGGATACATATATATATATATCACTAAGGGCAAACATCAATTCGTTTACCATAGGTGCCGATTGTGTCTATAAAAATCTAATACTAGTCAGGTCCGAGGTGGCCCGCTAGAGGGCTATTACAATAGATATTCAATTGTCTCATTATAGATGCTTGAGCAGCTAATCTATAAATACTAGGTGCTTTTATGGAAACCCATTTTTCAATCCATATTCCATGGATTATGATTATGACGTACCTACCACCTAAGTATTGTCAAAATGTATATCATAATCAGCATTACAATGTTCTCGTTGCCGGGGCATAGGTCTCCTCTCTGAGAGAGAGAATGAGCTGTAAATCCACCACGGGGGCCTAGTGAGAGTTGGTGGATGTCACAATGTCTTCGAATTTTTGGTTCTAGGACATACCGATTTTCTCACAATGTTTTTCTTCACCATTTGAGAGCTGTTTTTTTTTTGTGTTGTCAAAAATGTAAGTTCAGGACACAAAAATCTTACCAGTTTTGGGCATCGTCTTGGGCGGTAAATCGGCGTACCCACGGAACAAGGTTTCCAGTTCATCAGGTGACATGCGACGCAGGTATGGAACACGCTTCAAGTCGGGACGGTGGAGACTCCGGAAGGAGTTTCGATGCTGAACAAAGGCACGAATTATTAGTGAATGAGTAAAATTTAAGTGTTAGTTTTTATTTTAGGGAATAGTCTAGGTATCAGTGGCGAAGGTTCCATACAACTCGATTCCTACAGGGTTCCTTTGAAAAATGTCACAGTCAGTATTCTACAGACAAATAATATAAAAGATTATGTACTCCGGCTTACCTCTTACAAAAATGTAGGTACCCTTCGCTACTGCTAGGTATTGTTACGAGACCTAGCACTTTTTAGAACCGCATCGATGTATATGTATAGCCTTGCGCGGGCACTAATACCCATTTATATATCTGTGGTGTTTGGTATATACATAGATAGGGTACCTAAAATTGGTAACTTTTTATCTTTTTCATTGTTTTTTGTTTAGTTTGGTCTATTCTTTGTAAGTAAATCTCCTACTGCTATACCTAGGTACCTATAAGTAACAGTTTGATCAACAAACGTAAGTATTCCGATTTGTAGCGTTATTTAAAGGTTCAAATGCTCATAGTGTAAAATCAGATTTTTGGACTTATTATGTACTAGCTTTTGCCCGCGGCTTCTCCCGCGTGGAGGTCGGAAATTATCCCACGGGAATGTACTACCGAGATAAAAAGTATCCTACGTGTTAATCCATCGTGTTAAACTTACCATAGAGACGGATGACGGATTGTAGAAGGTTTTTTACGGTGCGATGTCAAAAATGGAGAAACGAAATGACACTTTGTGTAGAAATAGCTATGTCTTGTCTTCCAAAAAATAGAAAGTGTCATGCTATGCCTGCAGTATCTACATAGGAAGGTAGCTACGACCGGTGGATTTACAGCAGTTGACGGGAACTTTGTATCTGCTAGGTAAACACGTCACCATGGTCTAAAAAAACAAGGTCTGGCATTCCGGGAGTGACACATGCTTACGTCACTATCCAGTTGCCACTTTATTGCAACAAAAAACGAATTATGGAAACATTTTCAGTCACCATTCTATTACAAAATATATATAAAGCATTTAAATTGTCGTTTCTTTTTTCTAATCAAACGAAACAATTCAATTTAAACATATACCAATGTAATTGTTAGTTAAAACCTCATTGTTTTATCGGATTCGCACAGGTAATAAAGGCAGTTGGGGAGTTATTCTTACATTCTACTGGTAACACAGCGGTGATGACGTAGGCTTGTGTCACCCACGTGACCACTGTGTCTCGGAATGCTATACCTGGCGAAGTATATTATTATATTATGCGCGTCACCTTAACGAGGCCGGGCGGTGTTTGCATCCTCTCGCAAGCGCGTGACATGCTCAAACATTGTATCACGCTGTCGTGCTTCACGGAGATTGCTGAGAGTCCACTGCGTACCAAGTCCTCGTTGATCTGTTACATTATATCAAGTAATATTAACTTATAAAGGAATGAAACTGAGTAGAAAGAGCCAACATAGTTACATAATATTCTTACCTACCTACTTATTAAGCACTTATCGTAAAATGGGTTGAAGATGTCTCTGACCCTGACGATGGGCAGATTTACCAAATAGGTAGGTACCTACCAACACGATCAAGATGTTTCATCAATTGTGGACTACCGTAAATCTACAAACGAAAAAGACTAAATCAAAATCAAATAGTCAGCAAGTAGGAATCAGGTAGGAATCCTATTTCCTTCATAAAACCAGCTTTTTACGCTCCTCCATCTCGTACCTAATTACGAAAAACCATTAGCTAAATAAGTAGGTACGTACTTACCTTAGCTAAATGCTTTTCTTTAAAATATCGCTTTTAACCGTAAAACCGTCCATTGTGCCTCAGCCTATGTACAATTTCTAAGTACATTTATATCTATATATAATCCATATGGTGTAAGTAATAAAGAGTATTCTATTGTATTCTATTCTTATGCTTCTCGAAAGGCACCAGGAGGTCTACTCGCTAAGCACGGTATCCGTAGTTTCGGCCGAAGTTATGGTTGTTTCCAACTCCGTATCACTTTCGGACATAACATTAGTCCGGGGCCGGAACTAAAAAATAAGGGCAGTTGTCCTTACTCCCGATGTGTTGTCGCCCGTCTAAAAAAGGTTATTCATCGGGAGTTGGATTCACTTCTAAGAAACTGACTACTTTCGGACGGACCCGTATCTTCGTAGACAGACTTAGAGAGTAGGCCCACTGATTAGCTACGTGAATTGCAATCAAATATATCTTAGTAGGTAACTAGGTAGTTCCACTAGCTACCAATATTTGTACAAACCAGGTTTCATTATGGACTGAACTTTGTAACGCTGTTTGATATTTAATCAATGTTCGCGCTGAATAAACTAGGTTGCCAATAGACCGCCGCCGCCGCGCCGCGACCCGGGTATATTGGACCACATCAATCAGAGAGACACAGGACCGTACTCATCGATACAAGAACCAGACTTTAATATTGTGAGTTCTTGATAGCCTGAAGGTTTTGTCCGCGAAAGTAGAAATGAGAGTGGTGCCGATTTCCATTACCAAGCTTTTAGAAAAGATTACATTCAACTGAGGCAGACATCGGCAATGTAACGTGAATTCGGCGGTAGGCATGGTTCTAAGATAAAAGTTTCCAAACGCTACATCATTATGTACCGATAGGTAGTACCAGATAGATGACTGCGATCACGGCTTAATAACCCACACCCAAAAGCACTGGCAAAATGAAGCTGCAACAAAATGATTGATATCTAGCAACTATCTCGAAGTTTCTTAACTAATTACAAGTAAGATTAAAACAAACGACTAAAAACGGAATAATAGAAGTAAAGACCGTTTTCCTGACCCATTTTCAGAAGTCAATACTCATTAGGCAAGGCGCGCACAGTAATTATAGATCCAGATTTAATTACCCACCGCTTAATCAAAGTCGTTACCGGCAGGTATCGGATTATCGAATAAAATTAATTAAATTGGGACGGAGCGACACTTTTGCTAAACATCAAACAAAAATAAAATTGTATTCTCAACGAGGGATCGTTATGTATTTTCTTTTCTGATGGAATTTTAAATTGTGTTTACTTAAATAAAAGTATCTTTGCGATTCTTTTGCGGGCTTAGCTGGTGATATCCATTTGTTTGAACACGATGTTGATTCAAGTATGAAACTCGCATTATATTGCAGCATTGTGTATTTATTCTAGGTACGAGGATAGCATCTTGAACATAATAGGTAGAGATCGTTTAAAGACTCCCGCAGACAGTCACGTCGCGCTGTCCATGTCGCATCGTGCCTGTCTGCGGGAGCCTTAAGGCACTGCCCAAACGTAGGACACCGTAAAACAGTCAGTTGTTGTCGCGTAACTAACTGTGTGAACACATTAGTACAAATTACAAGCCAGAAAAAGGTTGTGTATTGTAAAATGTAAAAAAAGTCTTATTAAAAAAATATATGATGTAAATTGAATTAGTAGGTATAGCACTATTGCATTATTTATAAGGATTAATATAAGTATCTCGTGTTAATAGAAATGATGACTTAGTTATTGTTTTGATAACCTTGTAACATTACGGTTAACCCTCTTGTAATTATATGGGAGGGCTAGTCGTAAGTCACATTATTTTTAGGAAGAAGATAGTTACATCACTTAAAATACAGTAACATAGGTAGAACTTCAGCAGCTTGATGGATCAGGAATCTCCGGCAGCACGGTGGATCAGGAACCTCCGGCAGCATAGTAGACTTTATGACGAACTAATGAGCTGGTCGCCGGTGCTCACCGGGATGTATCTTTGAGCTGGTCGCCGGTGCTCACCGGGATGTATCTTTGAGGTGGTCGCCGGTGCTCATCGGGATGTATGTTTGAGCTGGTCGCCAGTGCTCATCGGGATGTATGTTTGAGCTGGTCGCCGGTGCTCACCAGGATGAAAATAAAACTGCAGAAGTGTTCTGTAGATGACTGTGTAGACACCAGACTTAGACTAATTTATTTGTGGCAATAGGACTGTATTTATACTAAGATAGTTATTCTCATTAAAAATAATAATTTAACTAATTTATAATTACTATATTTTCTAGCTAGCCAGAAGTAATAAAGCAGTTTTGGAAGAGAACCTGACCTTAATATACAGGCTTTATTATACAAGACCTTATTATACAAGTGAGTTATAAAGAAAAAGAAAAACTGACAGATTGCAATTTGCAATAATGCCAATTTATAAAAATATTATAAGATTGTAAAAAGATGAAATTAATTATATGAAATACTTCTTTGAATGTAAAAACAGTGAAAGGTAATTATAGGTTTGTGACAGTGTATGAGTTGAGTGAGTGTCCTGTGATAACTTCCTAGGTACAAGAATTATTTGAACACGAACAGCCCGTTTCAATATATAAATAAACTAAAGATGTGGTTTTCGATGAAACGAAATACCACAACCTGTGGGGCAAAATGACATACATTCGGGGCAAAACGACATATCAATTATGGCTCAGCCAGCCAGCCAGCCACAAAAAGCAGCCAGGAAAAAGAAGAAGACAGGTACAGAAGACTCATTACGATGAGGTCTCAGATGTAGAAGATTTTCCAACTGTGTCGAACGGTGACGACGATGACTGCGCATCTATTTACTGTAACGACCTCTTTTCCCGTTCCAAGCCCGGCGAGTACTGGCTACGGTGGAACATTGTTCACTTTGGAAATGGAGATGTGCGGAATCCAGGCTGCCTCCGCAGCGGTAGCAATTTGCCGTGGCCTCTCACCCAATACTGTTCAGGTGCTCACCGAAGCAACCATGTCCGGTGAGCACCTGGGTGAGCCTGAAGGAGATGCGCTTCCCTCTTTTCAACCAGGCTTCGAAGTGCGGAAGAACGGCTTCGACAACGCGCTTGTCCGAATATTGCGGCTGCTGCAGCCGCTCGCGCCAATTCTCGAGCGCGTGCCGTCGTTTCCGCCGCGAATGCGCTTCCTGACACACTATTCCTGCTTTGGCAGATAACGCGAATCTGGTCGCAGACCTTCGCGTCCATATCCGCCAGGATTTCCAGCAGCGGAAAGCATTGCACAGAATTGCTTCCGCATTGCTCATACATCATGTGGTGATGTACCCAAGAGGACGTAAAACTTCGAACTTCGTTTCTTCGACAAATTTTCGTGTTTAATATGTATGTCATTTTGTCCGTACAACGTGGACAAAATGAATTTCCTTAGAGGTGATTAATTTATATTATATTTTTTATAATATTTTTCCTATTCACTTACAAGTTAACGTAGTTTAAAGGCTCGTACACACTGGTGCGACGCGATGCCCGTCACAAAGGCACCGCGTGTCGCGCGACGAGCGGCGCCTTTATGTAGCGCTGTCGCGTAGCGCCTGTCTGTGGGAGCCTTGAAACTAATGAACCAAAGATGATTAATAAAACTAAAGACTGATTGTAACTGTTAATTAAAAATATATGATTAAAAAAGAAATCCGTATGTCAGCTTGGACGTACTTCCCCTACAATTTCAAGTTATAAAACAACTTAGCTAATATGTAGGTAGGTATTACGTGGTCAATGGCGACGCTAGAGTATTTCAAATTAATGATGATAATATTAAAATGAACTATTATTATTTTTAAGTTAGTTATTTAGAATCATAAAAACGTGTTTCATAAAAAAGTTGCCCGTTCCCGTGGGATAATTTTCGACATCCACGCGAGCGAAGCCGCGGGCGGAAGCTAGTATTTCATAAAAATAAAATAGTATCATCACGAACTAGAAAAAATAGGACTCCACGCCACGCGTATCGAAAGTGAAGCACTATAATATGCCGGACCGTTTGTACAAACATGCCTCACGCACACATTTACATCATAAGGTGCCATTACGCGGCACTACAGCGTCATTGTAGGTACGGTTTACGTCAAGTAATAAAATAAAATAATGCTTTCTTGTATTGTGAAATGGTGTAAAAATAATTCTACATCCCAGAAAAAGTGTCAAGGAATAACATACTACAAGTCAAACACTTATTTACACACACACACACACACACACACATACATAGATCGAAGCGATGCTTCACTTTCGATATGCGTGGCGCGGAGTCCTTCTTTTTGTCTAGGCCGTGGGTATCATGATAAAAGAATCGTAAAACAGTGCTCAAAAATATATTTTCCGTCGCATAATTCTCATCTAAAAAAATATATAAAAGAAAACAAAGTTAGGGTCCTAACCTCAGTCAAAATTACCTATCTGGACTTACCTATCTACTTCAAAATTCTTGTTCCAAAAGAAAACAGTTTGCAAACAAGAATGAAATAAAAGAAGGAAAAAGATACAAACTCGTTTCTAAGAGCTCTAAACATTTTTATTAACACTTATAATATAAACACAAGAAATCCGTGAAGAGTGTCATCAGCGATATTACGGAGGGTTGTCCCGAGAGGGTTGGGATAAAATTGCTTTCATAGTCCTCAAGAGCTATTTGAAAAATTGCCTCCCTAAACGCTTCCCTAGAACTATTAATGTCTTCGACTTTAATGGTTTTTAAACGTTTTGCGATACAAAATGTACTTAGGTACGTTTTAAGTCCAGACAATTTCCATTGGGATGTTGCAGTGATAATTTCTTTGAACTTCTGTCTGAAGCTGGCGTTAATGTTCCTAACTCTTTATTACTCAAGCGTTTTAATTGTAATTTTTCAGAGTTTAGGACCTATAAGTACCGCGGTACCTTGCTAAGCTCTTTTAAGTGTCCACACCAGGAGAAAGCAACAAAAGTTAGCTGGACATTTAATTATTTCTTGTTGGGTAAACACAATTTTTGGTCTAAGTACTTCCATAAGAATAGTTTTGAGATGTCTACTCGATCTAGCTACTCATACTGCAACATCTGCAATTTTAAGACTAGAATGCAAATCGTACCTGTAGCTCTCTCCCTTCGCAGCAGGGCACGAGCGGCGGTAATTCTTCCTTCAGCCTATGAGTGGAGTTAAGACCTGTGGCAACATTATCACCACTTGCCACTGGATTCATCATCAGCAACGACGCGTCCGAAGACCTTTTCTCCTTCACCTCCAAGTTATCCGACAGCTCTCTCACACCCATGTTAGTGCTCATATTTCTATCCCTTACAGACATTAACAGCGTCGTGTTTTCGTGTAGTAACTGCATCTCTGCTATTTTTTTATCTTGCTGTGGTGATTAGATTTTTATGTTCACATTTTTATTGGAATTTTGACGTTGTGTGACGTTTCGATTTTGAAATATGTGGCTACTGTTTTTTTTTAATTATTAGTGGCTAGTTTGGTTTTTTGTATGAAACCTTTATGGAATCCGAAAATAAAAGGCGGTTTGGTAAAAATATACGATAGGGGTGTCGACTCTATACGTCGAATCAACGACATACCATCAAGGGCTATTTCAAGTGTGGCTCGAGTAAAAACAATAATTAGAGACCTAATAAGAGTCTAGCGGTATCTACAAACGCCACATGCGAGCTACACGTCACACTGACGTCCCGCAAAATCCTGCATCGCGCAAGCAGAGTTTACCGCGCAACTAGCATATATACAACATCCCTTTTCTATGGAGGTGTGAGTGAACTTTACACCCTGTTCCTCTCATACCTTTATAAGAGACTAAAAATTTACGTTTTAGGTCTCTAATCATACCACTAATATCACTGATGACGTTGACATGCCGATTAAAAAGTACACTATGACAAGTAACACCAAGCAAGATTACGGAATTGTTTGTTTTGACGTATTGTCTCGTTGTGTTAAAAAATTGAGTTTTTTTGTTTATTTCGACTCCGTGCGATCCAAATATTATGAGATAGTGACTCTGAATGTGTGATTCGAGATATTGACTCAATTTATGTGTTTTGAGATAGTGTCTGTGTGTTTTTAGATATTGAGTGTACCTACTTGTGTTTTTTTTTTTAAAGTGACTCTTTTTCTGTACCTATTTCGAGAAAGTGATAGAAAATTGTAAAAAATAAAGAAAATTATTATAATTCCCTGAGTATTTTTTGCTAATGTTTAGTAGGAAATGAACGAAGTTACATTTTTCTTTCTGGTTGTGCGATAGAAATAAAAAGTTATGTGAAATTAGCATATTATATTACATAGTTCTCCATAGTTCATTAATTTTTGAATTTTAGTATTGGTTGGTAATACTTATTTGAGATAATTATGCATTCATGCACAACTAGAAAGAAAATTTCAGTTTTGCAATTTCAGATTTGATTCGCGTCGCGTGTCGCACCTGTTTGAAGAAGTCTTAAATATTCAATAAACTATTCAAAAGACGTTATGAAAATCAGATAAAATACGTGTGTTTTAGCTAAAAGTTCCTTGTTGACTACCTGAAGGAAGCCTCGAGGTAGAGTTCGACATACCTTATATTTGACAGGTGGTTCCTCAACTCAAACTCACCTCGAGTTCCGCAGCGGCATTCGTTTCGAACGGACGCGTGCAGTAAACGATATTCGCACCTCATTAGTAAATGAGCTTGTTGTTCTCGGTTCGCGTCGTTGACCTTGAATCGTACTAGCACATCGTTAACTAATAGAATATTATGTCTATTCGAATAATTGTTTACAATGGAGGATGATAATGAACTTTTTAACGAAAATGTTGATGCAAGGAGTGTTTTGACTAGCAGCAACAATTCCATAGTGGAACAAGACGTGGTGAAGCAATGTAATATGGAAGTGGTAATAAATGAAGATCCGATGAGACCGATAAAACGAGACAGAGAGGAGGATGAGACTGAATGGACATTAGTACAAAATAAGGAGAAGAAGGCTAAGGGAAGTAGTGTTGAGCTTTACGTTTCCTCTAAAGAAAAACTACCAAGGCAATTTGCCCTTGCAAGATTATTTAAAAATAAAGGTATTAAAGATATAACAAAGGTAAAATACTTAAATAATTACAAGGTTCGTATTGATTGTACAAACGAGTTGAGCGCAATTAAGCTAGAAACTTGTAAGGATCTTATAGATATGGGCTGGAGATTTAGTAGACCGGATATCAAAACTTATTCATATGGTGTCATCAAAGACGTGGATCTCGAATTAACTGAAGATGACCTTAAGACTTGTATAACTTGCCCAGAGATCTTTGAGTTAGTTTCATTGCAGCGACTAAAGAGACGTAATATTAATGAGTCGCCAGAAGATTTATGGATTACGAGTGAAGCAGTTCGGCTGTGTTTCAAAGGAGACTTGTTGCCAGCATATGTTTACGCAGAGGGTTTGAGGATTAAGGTGGAGCCATTTGTATTCCCCGTGTCGCAGTGCTCACGTTGTTGGAAGTTCGGGCATACAGCGAGAGTATGCCCATCTAAAAATACACTGTGCCCAAAATGTGGTAGTAATCATCCAAACTGCGACATACAAAGATTCAAATGCTTAAACTGTGGCGGAGAACACATGGCGTTGTCTAAAATTTGCCCTGCATATTTAAAAGAAAAGAAACTCAAAGAGCTTATGGCAGAGTTTAATTGTACTTATAGGAAGGCTTTATCGTTATATGTACATCCTTCTCCGCACAGAGAAAGAACGGAACCTATTAACGTCGCTAACATGGCTAATTTGTTTCCTCCGATGCATAACAACATCGAGCCCACAGAGAGATCAAGCTTACCTGTATTTGCAGGGACCGTCAAAACTAAGGCGATTGTTCATAGTCCACCCACTACAAAAAAACAAAAAAGTGCTAAAGCTAACGAAAAAACACAGGTTTCTAAAGAAGATGATTGGACCCACTGGTTACCAATGGAGGCGGAAATGGCGAATTCGAAGGAATCAAGCAATCGTGATGAACTCGACGTGTCTCAAAAGAGAGAGGTGCATTTTGATGAGCTTATAGCTAGACTAAAGGAGATCGTATTTTTGAAGAGGCGTTCTGTAGCGGAAAAAATTAAAATGTCGGTTCAATGTTGTGTAGAATGGTTGATTTTAGTGGTTGTTGATAACGTGTCTGATTGGCGAATGATGAAGAAACTGTTTGAATTATTTAATGGATAACAACAAAACTAGTATCAAACTAAACATTCTTCAATGGAATGCTCAAAGCGTAAAACCTAAACTAATTTTATTGGGACAACTGTTGAATCAGGAACACATACACATTGCAGCGATAAGTGAGACATGGCTGGATACAGAAACTTACATGCGGCTGAGCAACTACACAATCTATCGGAGAGACAGGTTTGATGGATACGGAGGGGTTGCAATTCTTACTCACAAATCAATAAAATCTCAAATGTATGAGGTCCAACTCGGTAACCAAGGTATGGAATTAGTTTGCGTAAAAGTATTCAAGTGTGGCGCCATCAAAAATATTGCTTCTGTTTATTGTCCTCCGTCGATCAGAACTTCTCAAGCCGATTGGGATGCTATGCTTTCTATTTTTACTAAAAATACGATCATTCTCGGAGATTTGAATGGGCACCATTCTAATTGGTCACATAAAACGGATGGTAGGGGCGTTCAAATTTTTGAGGCATTAATGGACAATAATTTTGTTACTTTAAATAATGGTAGCCCGACCCGAATAAAAATGGTTAACTTGGAATATCAAAAGTCCGCTCCCGACATTTCTTTGGTATCATCTGATATAGCTTTGATGTTCGATTGGTCCGTCATGAATGAAACATTAGGCAGTGACCATAGGGCTATTAAAATCACTTCGAATATTCAGTCGAGCCCTTCGCCATTAGTCCGCAAGAATTTCAAAAATGCTGATTGGACTTTATACAGTAATCTACTCAACACCTTATTTCTAGATTTTATATTCTCGGGAGACTTACAGGGCGATTATGACAGATTCATTGATTATTTGAACTTGGCCGCCGATGTTTGTATTCCTTCAGTCAAGATAAACCTTAATCCAGATAGTAAATTTACACAACAACAATAACTAGAAGAGATTAATATTAATCATCTACTACCATAAAATTGTATTCGAAACATAGGCCTTCAATGTTGGGGTGCTAGGACAGGAAACCTCCCCGTGTGTCCGTGGGCTGGAGTTTCCCTTGGATGCGTCTGGGGGAAAGGCCAGTCTCCGGGACGGTGCACCCTGGGGTACGGGCAATAACTCTCCATTAGGTACTCTGTGCCTAAGGAGTCTTGTTGCCCGTACGCTAATATCCTGTCGGAGGAACGCTCCAACGTGTGTCTCTCTGTTAAGCAGAGACGCACAGCGGCGGAGTAAGAGCGGGCTCGGCGTGCACTAACCCTGCCGTCGGGCAGGCAGTAAGGAGTCTGCTCCTTCTGCCACCGTTAGTCTCGTAGCCCCGAAGATCGTCAACGTCATGTCTCTGACTTTTGACGGGGGTCGAGGGTCTTGGCTTAACCGCCCGGGCCGCGAGGAAGATAACCTCTATAAAAAATTCCTCTAATATCAAGTTCTGGTGCGCGGCGAGGGTATGAATGGCTGAGGAGTAGTGTCATCTACAACTTTCCAGTTGTAGGTGGCGCATCAGTCGCTAGCGCACCCCCAGCCAGAGTACCAGTGGACCCTCTGGTTGGGTTATAAATTTACACTTGCCTAGGGACAGGGGGTGAACCTAGGATGGACGTTTTACATCCCCCACACTCGTGGGATTAATTATGGAAAATTCTAACACACAAAAACAAAACCAAAAACGTAGTGGAGAGGAGGGGAGTGATGCGGGGTCGGATTCCGACGCTGCATCGGGCGCGAAGGGCTCATTTAAGAGCCCGGAGCGTGAAGTGATGGAGGTTGCTGTGAAGAACCGAAGGCTCTTCCAGAAGCGCCCCAAACCAGGGGATGGCCAGGGGTCGTCCTCTGATGGCGGGAGGAGCGTCGTCCGCAGAAAAATTACCCGGCGGGGTGGAGTACACGAGCGGGGTACGGGCAAAGGGCGCACCACTGAGGAGGACAGTGAGCCGAGTCTAGTCAGCCCAGCCGAGCCGGTCCAGCCAGCCGAGAGGCGCGCCATTGAGGGGCACGACCCTGGAGGGGAACACTCCGAGTCGTCAGGCGGTGAGCCGGACGCCGCTGGCGGCTCCAAGTCGGAGCGTCTGGCCAGGCTGGAGGCGGCCGTGGTAGCTGCGCTAAAGGGTGTGGCCTTGAAGAGGATTCAGTCCTCTAAAGACAAGGCCATACCCGCTGCCGCGGCTTCCATAATGGAGGCAGTGAAGGCCATTCAATTCGGGCCTCAATCGGACGGGTTGTCTGAGATGCGGGCGGAGATCACCCGCTTGACAGCCACTATGGAGCTCCTCCGAAAGGAGAACGAGGAGCTCCGAGCGGACCTGGCCAGCCTCCGAGCAGCCGGCCCCCGGGAAGTGCCACAGGAGAAGGCGCAGCATGGGAAAGGCCGGCCGGTGCCGGTGCCTGCTGAGGACCGGGTACTGACCCTGGTGCGGCAGGAACTGGCCTCTTTCCACAGTCGGTTTTCCGCTCTGGAGGCCATTGTGCTGCGCCCCCCGCTAGCGGCGAGCCGGCAGGTCTCATTTGCCGCCGCTGCGGCCAAGCCAGGATCAGCGGGGCGATCGAAAGGCGGGCCCGTGCCGGCACCCGCGAAGCCGCCCCTGGCTAAGTCGGCACCGCCCAAGCCCAAGAAGGGTGTGGTGGCTACGCAGGCGGCGAGGGCCCCAGCCCCGGCGGCGAGACAGCTGCCCCCCCCGCCTCCTAATGCTCCTCCGGCCGACGCCGAATGGCAAGTGGCCGGAGAGAAGAGGAAGGCGGGTAAGGCATCTAGGGCGGCCAAAAGGAGGGAGAGGCGGCAGCGGCGCAAGGAGCGAAGCGTCGCGGCTAGGCTCCGCGCCCCGAAGTCCACAGCTGTAGTGATTACACTACAGCCGGAAGCGGAAAAGAAGGGCGTGTCCTACCGCGACGTGCTCACGAAGGCGAGGGCGGCGGTGAACCTGCAGGAGCTGGGCGTCACCAATGGCATCCGGGTGAGGGTCACTGCGACCGGGGCCCGGATGCTAGAGGTGCCCGGTGCGGCGAGCGGCCCGACCGCTGACGCTCTGGCCGAAAGGCTCAGGGCGTCCCTAAATGCGGACGAGGCCCGAGTGTCCAGGCCCACCAAGTGCATCGACATGCGCATTCTGGGCCTGGACGATTGTGTGACGGAGGCTGAAGTGGTGGCCGCCGTCGTCAGGACTGGGGGTTGCTCTGCCGAACAGGTGAGAGCGGGCATCATCCGTCCTGACCACAAGGGGATGCGAGCCGTTACGGTGAGCTGCCCCGTGGCGGCGGCCAGGAAAGTCGCCGGGGAGGGCCAAAGGCTCCTGGTGGGCTGGGTTTCCGCGCAGGTGAAACTGCTGGAACCCAGACCTCTGAGGTGCTTCCGCTGCCAAGTGGGCAACCACGTGGGAATACAATGCACCTCGGAGGTGGACCGCAGCGATCATTGCTTCCGCTGCGGTCAGCCCGGTCACAAGGCCGGCTCGTGCAATGCCACGCCGCACTGCTTTTTATGTGCGGCAGCTGGCAAGCCGGCCGATCACCGGGCTGGGAGTAAGGCCTGCGCTCCACCCGCCAAAGCCAGGGGCAGGGGCAAGCCCTCCGCCACCGCCGTCACCGCCGCACCCGCCGCCACTGCCGCCGCCGCTGCCGCCCCTACTGTCGTAGCTGCCGCAACCACCGCGGCAGGGCCCTCACAGGGGGCTCGGGAGGGGGCTGATATGGAGTGCCAATAATGGCCCCATTACGCCTCCTCCAGGCGAACATCAACCACTGCGCCGCTGCTCAGGATCTGTTGCTCCAGAGCATGGCGCAGTGGTCGATCAACATCGCCGTGGTCGCTGAGCCGTACTTTGTCCCGCCCAGGGATGACTGGGTGGAGGACCTGAGCGGCTCAGTGACCCTCATTTCGTCGGCCGCCGCCGGTACCCCGTCGCTTGAGGCAGTCAAGAGAGGACGGGGTTGCGTGGCAGCACGGTTCGGGGAGATTGTTGTGGTAGGGGTATACTTCTCCCCGAACCGAACTCTCGCCGAGTTCCACAACTCCCTTGCGGAGTTGAGAATCGTCGTCGTCGGGTACCATACCCTGCCCGTGCTCGTACTCGGGGACTTCAATGCCAAGAACACGGCTTGGGGTTCCCGGTACACGGACACACGGGGCGGGATGGTGGAGGACTGGGCTCTGGAAACAGGCCTGGTCGTCCTAAACCGGGGTTCTGTCCCCACGTGTGTGCGGATGCGGGGTGAGTCAGTGGTGGACATCTCGTTCGCCAGCCCCGCTCTGTCACCGCGTGCCCTTGACTGGCGTGTCATGGAGGGGGTGGAGACGTACTCCGACCACCGGTACATCCGGTTTGACGTCTCCGCCCAGACCTCGAGCGCGCTGGTCCGACAGGCCCCGAGTGGTCCGCGGTGGGCGCTGAAGAAGCTGGACCGGGAGCTCCTCCTGGAAGCCTCGATCGTGCAGGCCTGGGTGTCATCACCGGACAGGCCTGCTGACATCAACGACGAGGCAGAGTGGTTCCGGGAGGCCATGTCAGAAGTGTGTGACGTGGCAATGCCCCGGGTCCAGCCCGGACGCGCCTGGCGCCAGGTGTACTGGTGGTCGCCGGAACTAACGTCTCTGCGCGAGGCGTGCGTTGCCGCGCGGCGCCTGTACACCAGGCACCGCAGGCTCCGTATCCGCCCTCCGGATACGGAAGCCATTCAGGCGGAGCTGTACGAGGGTTACAGAGTGGCGAAGATCGCCCTCCGAGCGGAGATCCTGCGGGCCAGGGGACTGGCCCGTGAGGAGTCGCTGGGGACTCTGAACAGGGACCCGTGGGGGCGCCCATATAAGGTGGTGCGGGAGAAACTCCGCCCATGGGCTCCCCCGCTGACTCAGAGTCTCCGGCCCCAGCTCGTGGAGGGCGTGGTGAGCGCTCTGTTCCCCTCGCGGGGGGAGCATACTCCCCCGCCCATGGCTCCGCCTCCTGCGGTGCCAACTGCGGACCACAGACCCGACGATGACGACGTTGCTCCTGAGGTGACCGAGGTAGAGTTGAGAGTGGCGGTACGTAGGCTGAGTGCCAAGAATACCGCCCCAGGACCCGACGGCTTACCTGGAAAAGCCTGGGTCCTGGCCTTGGAGGCTCTCGGGCCTCGACTAAGAGGGCTCCTAAGCGCATGCTTGGAGGAGGGCCAGTTCCCACTTCGTTGGAAGACGGGGAAACTGGTCCTCATTAAGAAACCGGGGCGCCCGGCGGACTCTCCGTCCGCTTACCGGCCCATCGTGCTGCTCGACGAGGTGGGCAAGCTCTTTGAAAGAGTCATTGCAGACCGCCTCGTCGGGCAGCTGGTGCGGGTGGGGCCGGATTTGGCGGAGAGCCAGTTTGGTTTCCGCAGGGGGCGCTCCACGGTGGACGCCATCATGCGCGTGCGAGCCCTCACGACGGGGGATGCTGTGGCCCGGGGTGGGGTCGTCTTGGCGGTGTCTCTAGACATCGCCAACGCCTTCAATACCCTGCCCTGGAGTTGCATCAGGGAGGCACTCCGGTATCACCGGATGCCGACCTACCTCTGTCGTGTAGTCGAGGCCTATTTGACGGATAGGGCGGTGATCTACCCCGGTCACCAAGGAGAATGGAACCGGCGAGAGATGTCGTGCGGTGTCCCACAGGGATCGGTCCTGGGGCCGCATCTGTGGGACATCGGTTACGACTGGGTGCTGCGCGCCGACCTCCCTAGCGGCGTCAGCGTAGTGTGCTACGCTGACGACACGCTGGTCCTGGCGCAGGGGAGGTCGCACCAGGCGGCGGCCGAACTAATGACACGCGGGGTTGCGACAGTCGTCGAGAGGATCCGGCAATTGGGACTCGAGGTGGCCTTGCACAAGTCCGAGGCCATGTGTTTTCATGGTCCTCGGAACGCGCCACTGTCGGGTTCCCAAATAACGGTAGGAGGGGTTCACATCGGCGTCGAGTCGACGATGAAGTACCTGGGACTCGTCCTCGACAGCCGGTGGAACTTCGTCGAGCACTTCCGACGTTTGGCTCCTAGACTGCAGCGGGCCGGGGCTGCTTTGAAGCGGCTCTTGCCCAATCTGGGGGGGCCAAACGCCTCCTGCCGGAGGCTCTACGCGGGGGTCGTGCGGTCCATGGCCCTTTACGGGGCACCGGTGTGGGCGCGTTCGCTAAGGCTCCGGCCAGCCCGCCGGTTGAAAGCGTCCCAAAGGGTCATGGCCATCCGGATGGTACGGGGATACCGCACGGTCTCCTGCGAGGCGGCGAGCCTCCTTGCCGGATTGCCGCCGTGGGATCTGGAGGCAAAGGTCCTCGCGCACGTTTGGGAGTGGCGCGAGGAGGCGAAACGCCGGGGCGTAACTCCGCTGCCGCGAGAAATCACGGCACAGCGGACAGAGCTCCGGCGGGATCTCATGGCGGCATGGAGAGTGCGACTGTCGCAACCCAGCGCAGGGCACGCCACAATTGCGGCGGTAAGACCCCTCTTTGAGGAGTGGCTTGAGAGGCGCCACGGCGTCCTCACCTTCCGCCTGACGCAGGTCCTCACCGGACATGGATGTTTCGGGAGGTTCCTGTTTCGAATAAGGCGGGAGGAAACGCCCGGGTGTTACCATTGTGTGGATCGACCGGAGGACACGGTGGAGCATACGGTGGAGGTCTGCCCGGCTTGGGCAGAGCACCGCCGTGTCCTCGTGGCGGCGATCGGCGGCGGCGACCTCTCGCGTCCGGCCCTGGTTCAGGCCATGGTACGGAGCGAGAGGGAATGGGAAGCCGTCACCTCCTTCTGCGAAGCAGTAATGCTCGCGAAGGAGGAGGCGGAGCGCGAGAGGGAGAGGCAATCTCTACGCCCTCGCGCCCCTAGCCGCCGCAGGAGGAGGAGACACCCTGGGCGTCGGGAGTCGATTGCCGACTCCCGGCCACCGTAGGCGCGGGCTTGCGGACGGCGAGCAATGGGCAGCTCGCCGTCCGGTAAGGACCAGGCCCGAGTCGACGGCGCGTCGTGTTCCACGCGCGCCTCAAAGAGATGTCAGCACCATTGACGGGGTCCGATAGGACCGATGCCTGCCGGGGTCGCGGATTGTTCGAAAGAGTTACCGTGGCCCTGGCGCACAGGCAACTGAAGGAACACGGGTGGGTTTTAGTCAGTAAGAGTCTGACACGCCCTTCCGCTCCGCCCAGAGCGGGAGACGTCATTTGATGATTTCCCACCCAAAAAAAAAAAAAAAAAAAAAAAAAAAAAAAAAAAAAAAAAAAAAAAAAAAAAAAAAAAAAGATAGTAAATTTTTGCCCAAACCTTATTGGAAGCCTAAGTTGTCTAAATGTGTGGCTGAGCGTAGATTAGCGCTATCCAAATTCAGACGTAATCCAAACCCTCAAAATTATAATAATAATAATAATAAACTTTAAACTTTTTTTATCAACGTTTCGGCACAACGACTGTCGGATCAGGTGCGGGTCATCCAACGTAATCATATGTTGGAAGACACTGTACTTGATCGCCTGCGAAATGAAATGCAGAGTAGTCATGTCATCGCCCCCTCGTCTCAGACTGTTGTAATACTACCACAGTCTAACACGAGTCAAGTAGATGAGGAGAGTGATGACAGGGCTACAGACGTAAGTACCCAGTGCAATGAGGAATTGAGGACTGCTTTGGAGGATGCGATTCGAGAATATCGGTTCATCACGCTTACCTCGTTTGCCCATGCATAATAAAAATAGGGCGCTGGTGGCGGTCCTGGATGCGCAGTTATCAAATTATTTTGATGACTGCGTAGACCTCACCGATACTCATTCGATTCTGTACTGCGCGGCTGTAGCGGCATGTCGTGTAGCTCACGTCAAATTTTCTACTGATTCTAGAGCTACACGACCGAAACCAGCCGTACCAGCTTGGCAGTGCAGAATTGAACGCCGTATTGGTGGGGCCAGAGCGCTCATCGGCAAACTAATCTGCTTCAGGGAGGGCAATACTCGCCCTAGAGTGATGCGCTTTGTGAGACGCGCGTTCGCAGGGACTGATATCAGCCCTCAGGATTATATGTCCTGTGTCACAGAGCGCATCGACTTCCTGAAGCAGAAAGTGTATGCATGGGCAAACCGTATTCGTAGGTATAAGCGGCGAGTGGAGCGATACACTCAGAATCGTACTTTCCAACGCGATCAAAGGTGGGTTTATAGGGGTTGGGAGCGACCGGATCAAGATGTGGCTGACACGTGCCTGCCAGATGATGATGCCATGTGTTCTTTCTGGCGCAATATCTGGTCGGTGCCTGTCAGTCACACCGAAGGCGATTGGGCTCGGAGAGTTGAGCGAGCTTGCGATCCAATACCAGAAATGGGGGCTATTACCATCTGCCCCCAAGATGTAACTCGTGCAGTCCGTCCGCTGCCTAACTGGAAGTCTCCAGGACCGGACGGACTGCACAACTTTTGGATCAAATGGTTTGTTGGGTCGCACGCTCGCTTGGCGGCTCAGTACCAGACTGCTTTGGAGTCTGGTTCGCTACCCCAGTTCCTAACAACAGGAGTTACCCACCTGCTCCATAAATCAGGTAGCACTGCGGAACCCAAAAATTATAGACAGATCACGTGTTTACCGACGGTCTATAAAGTTCTTACATCCATTTTGAGAGCTAAAATTAACAAACATATAGACACCAACTCTATCATGTCTCCTTCTCAAAATGGATGTAGGAACGGGTCCCGTGGTACTAAGGAGCTACTCCTCATTGATATGGCCATTAGCCAACAAGTTCGTCGTTCCCGAAAGGATCTCTCGACATGTTGGATAGATTACAAGAAGGCCTATGACTCGGTGCCACATACATGGCTTATGAGGGTGCTGGAGTTGTATAAAGTAGATGCAACTCTGCGCACCTTCCTGATGTCATGTATGGGGCAATGGAGAACGGTCCTTCACTATCCAGGATGTCGAAATATCCAGAGGAATAGCGAACCAATAAGGATCGAACGCGGCATATTTCAGGGTGATAGTTTGAGTCCGCTTTGGTTCTGCTTAGCCTTGAATCCTCTTAGCACACTGCTGGAAGATTCAGGTCTAGGCTATCGGCTGAGGAGAGGTGGTCAGGTTATATCTCACCTCCTTTACATGGATGACCTAAAACTCTTTGCCTCCAACAATTTGCAACTGATGGAGCTACTGAAAGTAACTGAAATTTTCAGTAGCGCCATCAGAATGGAATTTGGTGTAGACAAATGTGCGGTCATGCATGTAAAGCGAGGGGAGATTGTGGAATCCGTCGGAACCCAACTCTCGGATTCTATAAACCTTAGAACCCTCTCTGCATCCGAAACCTATAAGTATTTGGGTATGTCGGAAGCATTGGGCATCAATGATACTGACATGAAGCAATCGTTAAAGGAACGCTTCTTTGGCCGCCTGAAAAAAGTATTTAATAGTCTTCTATCAGGCGGAAACAAGGTACGCGCCTTTAACGGTTGGGTCATGCCGGTTTTGATGTACTCTTTTGGCATACTCAAATGGACTCAGACCGAACTCGACGCCCTGGATAGGAAGGTCCGTACACTGCTGACTGCAAATCGAATGCATCATCCACGGTCATCGGTAATGAGGCTGTATATCCCGCGAAAATGTGGAGGTCGAGGCTTTTTAAATGCTAAAAACCTCCACAATCGCGAGATATGCAGTCTCAGGGAATATTTCTTAGAGGCCGACGTGGGGATGCATCGAGATGTGGTCAAAGTGGACAAGGGCCTCACCCCGCTCTCCTTGGCTAAAGAGAACTGGCACAAGCCAGTAGTGCTTGACACTAATGATCGCATGGAAGTATGGCAGAGTAAGGAGCTTCACGGACGCTTTTTTCGGGCCCTACATGGACCCGATATAGATCAACTAGCGTCCGTAGCCTGGCTGCGTTTCGGTGATCTCTTTGGAGAAACCGAAGGTTTTGTCTGTGCAATTATGGACGAAGTTATGATGACAAACAACTACCGGAGATTTATTGTGAAAGACGGCACGGTTGACATTTGTCGGGCATGCCACCGTCCAGGTGAATCAATCAGACACATTATCTCCGGATGTTCTAGTCTAGCTAACGGAGAATACTTGCATAGACACAACCTTGTAGCCAGGATTATCCATCAGCAACTTGCTCTCAAATACAGCCTTGTAGAATCGGAAGTTCCGTACTACAGGTATGTGCCCGACCCAGTTCTCGAAAATGGAAATATCACATTGTACTGGGATCGATCCATCATCACTGACAGGACTATTGTTGCCAATAAGCCTGATATAGTGGTGGTGGATCGATTAGAGCGGCGTGCAATGATTGTTGACATAACGGTCCCACACGACGGGAACCTCGTGAAAGCCGAGAAAGATAAACAAATCAAAATATCTTGACTTGGCTCGCGAGGTTGTCGACATGTGGGATGTGGACTCAGCGATCATTGTACCGATAGTCGTTACAGCCAATGGACTAATAGCCAAGAGCCTCGACCAACACCTGAGGAGGCTCTCGTTGGGTGGCTGGATCAAGGGCTTGATTCAGAAGGCGGTACTTTTGGACACGGCCCGCATTGTTAGGAGGTTTCTCTCTCTGGAGCCCTGACCGCCGGTAACTTGGACCCTGTTCCCGATACCGGTGGGCCACTATTTTTTATATTTTTAAATGTTTTTATATTTTTATATTCTAATGTTTAAAAATATAATTTATATGTATATACAATGAAATAAAGGATCATAAACTTTTATTTCGGACCAAAGAATCCATATAGTGTTAGTAACATACAAAAGCTTACTATCTAGTGTTAGTACCTATCACAACATTACAAAATAAGATTTGCGAATCCCAGAAAATGATTCGCGAAGCTAAAAGTAAAGGGTTTGGTGACTTTTGTTCTTCATTGGGCTATTCTACATCTCAGTCTACCGTATGGCGGAAAATGAAGTGGCTGAAGGGGCACAAATATTCAACACATTACGTAGATAAACACAAGGCTACTGATCTGCTTCGTAGTTTGACGCCGGACTTTGTGTCCCCGAGCGACCTGGCTTTTGACATGAATGCTTCTGAACTTGATGCTGTTGTTGCTCCATCAGAATTTCATAAATGTGTCCGTTCTAAAGATAGTGCACCTGGAGACGACAATATTTCTTACTCCATGATCAAGAGTTTACCACAAAGTGGTAAAAAGATATTAATTCAACTGTATAATGGGATTTTCATTTCGGGTTTTGTTCCTAAACAATGGCGCGATATTGTAATTGTGCCCATTCCTAAACCGGGAAGGGACCCCCAAAGTTTAGCATCTCTTCGTCCTATTTCAATGATCTCATGCGTCTGTAAAGTTTTTCATAACATTTTAATGAACAGATTAGAGTGGTTTATTGAAAAACATATGTTTTTATCAAATAACACTACAGGTTTTAGAAAATGCCGTTCAACTGTAGATAATTTATCCGTTTTAGTATCTCGCATTCAAATTGGCTTTTCTAAAAAACTTATTACGGCGGCTGTTTTCATAGATATTAATAACGCATATAACTACGTAAACGTCGAAGGTCTATTGAAAATCATGGAACGAATTGGTGTAGGACCAAGGATTTGTAATTACATCTGGAACTTTCTCAAGCTGAGAAACCTTAAAACTAGAGTAGGTAATCACGTTATTAGTCGCACCTCCGGTCGGGGATTGGCACAAGGCGATCCATTGTCACCCTTACTCTTTAATTTAGCAACCATGGATATATGTCATAGTAGTGGGGACTTGTTTCTATCGCAGTATGCGGACGATTTTGTATTGTATACCACATGCAGTGATGTTATTTTGGCCCAACAACGATTACAGCCCGCTTTAAATAAGATGACAAAACTTCTTTTGGATTTGGGTCTTGAGATTTCCCCTCTGAAAAGCAGTGTCTGTATTTTCAAGAACGGTGTGGCAAGAGAGACAGTTACTTTAAAAATTAATGAGATATCGCTGCCGGTGGTACACAATGTAAAGTATTTAGGGGTTTGGCTTGACCGATCACTTAGATGGGCTAAGCATATCAATGAGACTCGAGAGAAAGTGTTAAAATTAGTTAATGTTTTTAAAGTTCTTTCTGGATCTGGATGGGGAGTACACCCCAAACATCTGAGACGGTTATACATCTCAACAATTCGGAGTAGAATCGATTACGCTTGTTTTCTTTATGACAGTAGCTGTGAGACTCACCTAAGTAAATTAGACAGGGTCCAAAACGTTTGCATGAGGGTTATTGGTGGCTTTATTAGAACTACAGCGATTCACGTAATGGAAAACGAACTAAACCTGCAACCGTTGAAGTTTCGCAGATACTACCTAGCGGGTAAATTTTGGCTTAAAATAAAATCATACGCTGATAATAACATCATTGATGTGATAGAAGAGCTGCAAGTACATTGTCAACAATCACACTGGAGAAGAAAGGTGCCATTATTAGTCAAAATTCATAAGTCTCTTGAATTGCTTCCTGTCTACACGAGCCCAAAGCTTGAAATGTTCTCTTTGGACACTTGGGTTCACCGGATTGATCTGTCTCAAGTCATATTTCCTAGAGTAGATGGTTTGGTTGCGGCTAAAAAGTACTACCAAAATGCTAAACTAAGTGAGCTTTGTACTATATTTCTAAATAACACGTACTCAGGTTTCTACAGAATATACACGGATGGATCCAAAGGCAAAATAGATTCAGGAGCAGCGTTTTTCGATCCACAAACTAAAATTTCAGTGCAATTAAAGGTAAACTCAAAATGCAATATAATGTGTACTGAACTTGTGGCAATAGATCAAGCATTATCCTACATTGACTCATTTGAATGCGGAAATTATGTAATGTTGAGTGATTCAAGAAGCGCTCTTCAACATTTGGCTCGGTGTACCTCGAGTTTTCGGGGTACTCCAATTGCTTACAGCGTGATCAAATCTATTTGTAAACTTATCTCTAAGAACATGAATATTGTACTGCAATGGATACCAGCTCATGTTGGCTTAGAAGATAATGAAGTGGTGGATCGATTGGCGAAGGATGCTTGTGATGATGGGTTGGTTTGTCCACGTTTTCCCGTGCACAGTGATTATTTGTGTTTGGTTAAAGAAGAAGGCACTAAAATGTGGCACGAGCACTTCGATCAGAGGTCGCTGAGCAAGGGAATCTGGTATCGGACGATCCAACCAACACTTTCTCGTTGTTCATGGTTTGACCACGCAAACATGAGTCGTCCGGAAATTGTAATGGCTCTTCGACTTCGCTCGGGACACATTCCAATGAACAGCTTTTCGTTTCTCATGGGTAAAGTGGCTTCACCAAATTGTCCGGAGTGTAATACAGTAGAAGACACTTACCATATCTTGATGGAATGCGTCCGGAACGAGGCCGCAAGAATCACATTATTAAATAAGTCACTCGATGTTGGGAGGTGTAACAGCATTCTTGCGTCCCCTATATCAAAGGATGCAAGACGCTTGTATAAGTTAGCAAAAATAGGATTTAGATTATAAGGACTAATTGTTTGTACCGATGAGGGTGGCATAATCAGTTTATGATTAAACCCTCCATAAATAAAACAGAAAAAAAAAAAAAAAAAAAACACCTCGACTGAGGAAACTGTTTGAGATAAGGAGTAAAATTGCAACTATGAATACCAAACCATCTAAGCGAGGTTGAGTCAAGTCGAGGAAATCATGAAGTTTTGACTTAGGCTCCTATTAGACTATCATAGAAATATGATCAGAGATGTATGAGTAATTTTTATATGAAGAACCTATGACGGTATACTAACTACATATGATTCATATTTTCTATGATCATAGTTAAGGGATCCTATTTGCAGCAGGCATACAAATATGATCATATCCGTCTAACCTCAAAAATGGCGGCAAAATGCAAGAATTTGAAAGAATTATATATTGGGGAATTCTAGTTAGAAACTGTAAGCTGGAAAAAGATTCTCCGGTAGGTAAATATTTCAGAGTTACTAATAAATGCATCTTTTGCACTATTTGGGCATCTAAAGTGAGTTTCTAGCTTTGAAATTATGGGTGACAATATATAGAACACAACGGCATCCATCCGGAGATATTATTTTGCAAGACTTTTTATCTTCCAATCTAAGTATTTCGTGTAAGGTGTTATGGACGCCTCTCTCTGATCGCCTTGCTACCCATGATCCAACTCAAATACGTCTTATATTTTTTGTTTTTTTGTTAACCCTTTTTAGCTTCTTTTTTAATGCAATTAATAAAATTGCACTCATAGCAACAGATAACACGGCTAAATCGTTGTCCATCTTTTATGATGTTTATAATTATGATCATAACTGTAATACGTAAAAATGAAGAAGATCATCATTTAACTATGATCATAGAATTTGACAGATATGAAATCATATTTATATGATGAATATATGATAGTGTAATTGGGGCCTAAGAATATAGTGAGTGATATTTACTTAAGGTGCATCAACACTGAAGTTAATTTTGAAACCTGATAACACTATGTAACTTTCTATAAGTTTTAGTAAATTAAATATGAAGGCTATTCTTATATGTAACTATAAGAATAGCCTTCAAAGTAAAACCTAATCTTAATTATCTAATTATTAATTAAGTATTCCTTAAAATATTTATTTACAATATCAAATAACACTACACAATCCACCCACCAATAACTATTTTACTTGACGGCACGGTTGGCGCAGTGGTTAAGCGATTGACTGCTGCGCTGCGTGTCACGGGTTCGATTCCCGCACGGAACAAATATTTGTATGACCTACAAGTAGTTGTTCCGGGTTTGGCTGTTTGTGTATTTGAGTTTAAATGTTTGTACACACACCCGCAATACAAGAGAAATTCCTAGCGGGGGAGGTTTAAAAAAAATCTTCATATTTACACAATTATTAATTTACATTCATTTATGGTACCTAATCTAATCACAAAAATCTATACAACATACTTCAATACACCGATACATTATTGAATCCTAGCACAGGAACTTACACCTAGTTTAGGAGTCAATGTATTTAATTGACCTTTGTATTATGCCTTTTATGTTTTAGTCCTATGTATCTATATTATTAAGGACTTGATGAAATTATACAGGTATGAGGAACAGGGTGTAAAGTTCACTCATACTCTATGGAAAAGGGAGGATCCTCCGACCAGACGGTTGTAGTATCTGGTGGGCAACTGCCCGTCGATTGATGTTGGGATGTTGTATATATGCTAGTTGCGCGGTAAACTCTGCTTGCGCGATGCAGGATTTTGCTTGACGTCAGTGTGACGTGTAGCTCGCATGTGGCGGTGTAGATACCGCTACAAAATAAAGAATTTATTAGTTGTCTAAGTTGATAACCGATAGTCAACATTTTGATTCATAATGACACGACCCTCATCACTAATTCTGAGGTACATAGCATGTCATGTATTGCGCCAAGTCGCTACTGCGCTCGGCGCGCAGAACGGGCAAGCACGACTTCTGTGCACAACTTGCAAGTCGCCAGTCGAGTACATGATGCGCAACGCATGTTTTTCTGTTTACATTTTGATTTAAATGATTATTGTTGGTCGGTTGATAAGCTATATTTTTGTTCTCGCTTTCGCTACTGACTGTTTAATCAATGTGCTTGTGTGCTTGCTTGTCTGTGCTTGCAAAATCTGTGTGAATTTAGTAAGTAACCCATTGTACCTTCTATAGGTTACCTTCCAAACAATACTGTGAGTGTAATCGTGTATCCACTGTGATTCTGGAATGGAGAAATCAATATTCTTTATAGATACCTACATAACCGTGACTCGAATATTATTTATTACTAGCTTTTGCTTGCCGCTTCGCCCGCGTGTACGTCGGAAATATCCCACGGGAACGTACTACCGAGATCAAAAGTACTATGTGTTAATCCCGGTTATAAACTATCTGCGTGCTAAATTTCATCCAAATTCGTTCAGCCGTTTTTGCGCCAATCCGGAACATACATCCAGACAAACAGACAAACGGACAAAAATTCTTCGTTATTATTTTATTATTATGTATAGATTCCTCAAGAATTAATGATTAGGCTTCTACACCTTGCCTAATGAATATCTACATTGATTGGTCGGTTGCCACATTGGTTGATTGCATTTTTACAACAAAATAACTTTTTGCTATCCGTTGCTGCCCGCTAACGCAAACATTGCTCCACAGAAATTACCTGCGGTGCGGATGCACCTTTACGATAAAATCAAAAACATGATATTTGATACCCTACGTGATTTTTTCAAGACTACTTATGGACGTCTATAATCCGCCATTTTGGTTTTGTAAAAACAAAACCTAACCTATCAAAATCCAAATCAAAATATTTTATTTCACATAAACCTACATGGGCACTTATGAAACGTCAGAAGCTAGGTGCGCGGTTCGAATTGTTCGTTTCCGATAGAAAAGAGCCGGTAAGAAACTCCACGGTTACTCTTTTAGATTGATTGAAGATTGTAAAAACTATCTTTGCATTGTATAGATTTAATCTCTTAGTAATGTATAATTGCATAGCACATGTGTGAGCACTATGTGTCTACTATAAAGCTACCATTTACTAGGATCGTCTTTCATTGACTTGAATGTACCCTAGCGGCTGAGAGTAGGTATGTCATGCTCACTCAAATGTCTCGCTGGTGGTGGCGTGTGTGTTGGATCATTAAGTTCCCTTCAAAATGGTTGAGCTGAGTGGTGCTGATCCGATACATCATGTTCGTGAACGGGCGCTGTCAGTACGGACTGGTCATCTCTTAGCTGCCACGGCTTATTTTAATTTCGGAATTGTTAACTTTTTTGTTTTTATCTTTTACTACGGACGCTATTAACGTGCGTCTTTCTACATCGTTTTCATATGAATAATTTCAGCATGAATGATGTAACCAATTTTTTTTTGTAACGATATGTTGATTTAAAAGAGTGTCCATGGATTTTCTTGCCCGTTCTTCTCCATAGGTACCTACTACGCTTTGGAATGGGCAACTAACTTCATTTTTCTGACTGGCCGACACCTTGACAATTCAAAAGTGCTTGTAATTGGTTTATTTGAAATAAATGCTTAGAGTTTGAGTTTAAAAATAAGTGGCTTTTACAATGTTTTAAAATCACAGTGTTAATAGGTATGGGAGGACAGTGTAAGCCTGTTAACAAGTAATAGGTACTCAACAAAATAAAAAAAGTTCTACAAATCTACAGTCTACAAGTTAGGCCTACAACGTTCTCACATTCACAAAATATAGAAGAATCTATATAAAAGATAAATAGGATAATTCAAATAAAAGCCTATTTAAACCAAATAACCATGACAACCATGTCAAACCCTTCTTTTCAATACAGACTTCTCAACCTCGTCTGGTGTTCCAATCACTGTTTGTAGCCATGATGTCACGTCAATAGTCTGCACCTGTATATCATGTGTCTACCAGTCCTTTCACAGTGGATTTTACCTCTGATTGTGCATCACTGTCAAAAGCAGAGTGATCTTTACTATCAATTTATTTATATTTAAATATTTGGATATTCTGTTGTATTTTTACAAATTTGACAAATTCAAATCTGGGTTTTACAAAAAAACACGTGTGGCACTCGGGGACTGCCGCGGCTATTGCATAGCATTTTTTATCAACTTATGCAATTATAATTTTTATTTTTTATTTATGCAGTTTTTTTTTTCTTTGATATTAATTCAAGTATAGTCGTACCATATACATACACGTTAAGCGAACGCTCGGCGGAGCTACATGGTAGGCGGAGTGGGGGGTTTTATTTTCGTTACGGAATTTCTTGATTCGGTCGCCGCGCTCAAAGCCCGCGATAAAAGCTATGCAATAGCTTAAAAACTTCAGATGTCTGCGTTGCTTTTTCAGCTAGGTATCGGCGATAACGTGTTTTTCACCGTTTCTATGACGCGGCCATGGGGTTTTAGTCTAACAACTCCTAAAAAATTAAT
Source organism: Dryobotodes eremita (assembly GCA_917490735.1). Taxonomy (NCBI): domain Eukaryota; kingdom Metazoa; phylum Arthropoda; class Insecta; order Lepidoptera; family Noctuidae; genus Dryobotodes; species Dryobotodes eremita. The sequence continues at coordinate 19,486,236 of OU823243.1, read as the reverse complement.
CTAGATTTTTTTTCTATATTTTTACAAGTTCAATCTGTTATTTACGTAAATTTTCTGGTCTCTGCAACGCTTAGTTTTAAAGATCGCCGTGGCCGCGCGGTTCTCCGCGTTGCAATGGCGCGGCCACGTTCAAACCCTTATCACTTTTTAACCATAACTTTGACTTTATGGTTTTGGGAATCAACTTTTACAATTTTTTTACAAAATCTTTGCATAGTTTTTTCTAAATATCGCCGTGGCCGCGCCATCCAAACGCGCACTCCTTGCAATAACGTTACTCTTGGGTTACGGCCACTGACAAATCTGACAAAATTACAGTAATATTTATTGCCATTACAATATAGCTATTAGATTGCTGCTGCTGTCCGAGGTAAAATAACTGTGAAAGGAATTTAATACGTCTCATTACTCATAGAAGTCATAGACCAAGAGCCGGTATGCATCTTTTACATTCACTCCGCAAATTGTTCTTTCGTCCAATCTACGTCCCAAAGAGGCTGGTGAGCTCTTAAACGAGAACTTGAGTAAGATAAGTTTAGTGTATCGCTTTCCGATCACGTAGCAGCGCTTGACCAAAATTACACCCTCCAGTTGGGTTCGAGAGTATTCCGAAATTAAGCCAGTCCCTTTTGGTGGGAAATTGCCAATATAAGTCCATTGTTGTATCATTGAATGAGGGGTTATTGGTTAAATGGCTTACGTGGATCGGTCGGTGTGCGATGGCTGCATGATGCAGCGGTAGTTTCTTGGAAGGGTGCTGATTACTTACAAAATTAAACCCTTCTGAGCATCTATGATGCGCGGAGGATATTAGGCACCTTAAACGATTATTTTCATTGGTCGATCGGGCTCGTATGCGGGGTATTCTGTTACGCATGCCATAGGGCTCGCATGCAGGTAACCGTTTTCATAAGTCGATGGCCCGCATGCGGGGTGCTGGAGATGTCTGTAAAGCATGCCATATAGAGCCCGTATTCGGGGAACCGTTGTTCGATTGTCGGTAGAAAATGATTGCGATATACTAAAAACCTGTGTACCGCACGTTTAGCAGTTACTTTGAAGGTTCATTGTCATTGGGTGTGAGTATGTGAGTATCCGCACCTCATGAATATCATTTCATTGGTCGCTACGCCCGTAACGGGGATACCCCGCAGACGGTGGCGGTGTACCGACCGCGATTAGCCATTACCCCACCTGCGGGTCCCCGCATGCTGTATGTACATCAACAGAGTTATTGACTAGTGAAAGCTGTACCTAACTCTTTGTAGAAGTTATTTTCGAATCATAACGAATTCAGAATCAACCGAATCTTCGAATTCAATTAGAGTTCAGTGAGATACTGTCTCAAAAGCTGAGTCGTCGCGGAATTCAATCAAATAATCAACTTATTAACTTGAATTTGTATTACTTGAATATTTGTGTGTACCGTTCAAATGGGGTGAATAGGGATGCAGGGGTGAATTGGGAAGAAAAAAAGGGATTTTAACTTTGAAATAATATATTTTGTTGCCAACAAGGGCACTTAATCGTATACAGTAAACACATTCGAGTCCTTTTCGGCAACAAACTATATTATTTCAATGTTAAAATCCCTTTTAAAGTTTCATCTCGATTCACTCCTGCATCCCTATTAACCCCGTTAGATGGTACTGCGTAGTATTTAATAAATTGTAAAGAATTTACCAGAATATTGCTGTACGAGTACCTCCCTGTTCTCTCAATAGTTTGTTTTTCGTCGCTGCAACGAGTACCACTTGTATACTGCTAAGTAAAATAAAACCAAATAGTGCCGGTTAAAATACATTTTATTATGAAAAAATAAAAACGTACATATATACAAAGAACACTGTACAGGTAAGCGAACATGTTCATGAATTAAATACTCATAAAAATTTTGGCTAAATGGAAAAAAAAAATCTCTACATGTACGTTTAAAAAATCAAACAAGACTTTGTGTTTTCTAGAATTATTTAAACACAAAAAAATAAAATAAAAAACTTACAGACACAAAATTTACCTATTACACCTACGTGGGTACGGACCACAAAAACAAACACTTTGTGCACAAACAGATCTAATAACTGTGGCATGTTTTTGCATTTTTGTTGTATGAAATCTGGTTTCTAGCCAGCAAAACTCTATGAGACATATATAATCTAAAAGAAAGTTTCTTTATTAAATATTTTTTTATTGAGACTTCAAGGACACATCTTCTTTAATTTCATCCGGCACATAAAAGAAGTCCTGCTTCGTTTCATCTGTTAACCCGCTTTGCTTCTGAAATAACAAATGATGAGACTTTACGAAGATAGTGAAACTTGGTCGCAAAATGATAGTGTGTGAAATTTTTGATACTACAGGGTCCAATTCAAATCTGACCAAAATTCACAGATGTGATGTGTACAGTCACCAAAATTGATAAGTAACCAGGGTCGTCGGATATAGTTGAAGTTTAGTAAGAAACCGATGGATGTTTTCGAATAAAATTTAATTAAATTAATAGAAAACAAACAGTTCATTTATCAAATTAAATTTCATTCGATAACATCCCTCTGTTTGTTACTAAACTTCAACTATATTCGACGACAATTCTTTTTTTTTTTTTTTTTTTGTTTGGGAAATCATCAAATGACCTTTCTCGCTCTGGGCGGAGCGGAAGGGCGTGTCAGACTCTTACTGACTAAAACCCACCCGTGTGCCTTCAGTGCCTGTGCGCCAGGGCCACGGTAACTCTTTCGAACAATCCACAGCCCCGGCAGGATATTCGACGACCCTGGTTACTTAACTCTTTTGGTGACTACCTATCGATAACTAATGACACTAAAATATTTAAAAAAAGATTTTTCAGACAGGGATAATCTAATTTACCCACCACACTACGTATGCTTTAGTATCAAATGAAGACTCAAAAATGAAATAAATTAAAACCCACTACAATGTCATTGCATTAAGTCCGCCTTTGTACCTTATTGTGTGAGAGAAGTTTAAATAAATAAATAAATGTCAGTTATAGCCAGAACGGCCAGGGGTTTCCATAACACTTTGAAAGAATCGCCCATTAAAATATTATAAATTTTTGATCCTAAAAAAAAAACTGAAAAAGGTAATTGTGGCTAGTTTGAACAAAATACCGAAGAAACGCAAAAAAAAAAGGATTAACAAACCAATATGTCCCACCGACGAAATGTCTGCTTTCTAATATTTGGGACCTGTTGTGGAACTTGTGGGGGGTACAGGTTTGTCAGGTTCTACAGGCTCCTCTTCAGGTTCAACTACTAATCGTTGTTTCGCTTCCTGATCAAGGTTAAAAAAAAAAATAAGAAAAAACAAAAAAGAAACAGGTTTGCAGTGGATACAGTGATACTCGATTTATCTTCACAGGGCACATGATCTTTAGCGCTACCCTCACATTATAGAATATTTTCAATAAATAATAAACCTATAATGTTCCCACTGCTGGGACTCAGGCCTCCTTTCGGTGAAAGAGTGAGCCGAGGTCTTCCACGCGGGCCCAGTGCGTAATAGTGGACGTCACAATGTATTCGAACATTTGAGTCTAGCACATGCCAGTTTTCTTACGACGATTTTCTTCTCTATTTTCCATCCATTCCATTTCATTTTCCATGGCCTGTGTCTATGTTTTGCGCACGAGGCAGCACATAGTGACCACGATTCTTCTTCGGACCCCAAGTCACAATAATATCAGCCTGTTACTGTTCCACTGAAGTGCCTCCTCTTTTCGGTGTGTGTGTTCCTGTGTTCTTTTCACACTGAGTAGGCACGAGCGTTATTCATCACACTTGCTCAAGGCGAATTGGCGTTTTCAGACCTACATATTTTAACTGACTGTTGAGTCATGCAAAGTTTTATTGTGCTTTTCCTTAAGGAATTTCTCAGTAGCACCCCGGTGTCTGGATTTGTACCCGGTTGATGGCGATAGGCTCCCCCTATTACATGGACTTATACTTGGCGAAATGTGGATATATGGGTATACCTTTGCCTAGATCTTCGGGGTATGTAGGCATGTATGTTTCTTTATTAATAAAAGTTTATAAGTCTTATACTTAAAGTACGCTCCACAGAACCGTTTGTCTGTAAGAACAATGAGGATGAAGGTATGATGTTATATAATGATGTACCTTCTTCTGAATCTTCATCTCAGTCTGCAGCGACTTGAGGATGCGGTGCGCCAGGAAGTCGCTGGCGCGGCGCACATCGCCGCAGTCCACGTTAATGCGGTTGTCCACCACTGCGTTCGCGAGAGCTTCCACCGCCTCACCCCATTCCACTGCAAGAGAGCCAATGACGGTATTATTTATGTATCGATACAATTTAGGTAAATTGTCCCCCCAGAAAGTTTGTGTTTTAAGGAAGTTTCTGAGTCATTTAGAGTCAAAATATTACCTCACCTCGTTCAGACTCCGCCACAGTCGGCAGTCGAGTAAAAAAGGAGAAACAATGAATTAAGGTTTAGATTCCACATTTGTGTGACCAACTTTAAGAATCGGTGTTGTAATACATTTGGACAAATTGGCAAATCATTTGAATCCTTCTAGAGCAGTCTGCCTCTGAACTTAGACAGTAGCTTACTGTCTGTTACTCAGGTATTATGTGCTCGTACTGTATGTAGCACGTTTTTTTTCTTTTATAATAGGTATTACAAGTCCCTGCTCCGATCGGTTTTTTACGCATTGACATAACATCGAGATTTCTCTAATATAAAATGTATTGTACACATAAACCTTCCGGAATAAATCCTCTAACCACTGAACTGTCCGAAATTACAAACTTTTTTGAATTTTTAAAGTTTTAAGATTAAATTTTTTTTTTAAGCTTTCTTAAAATTAAACCTATACTGGCCGATTTGAGTGGAGATTCGCAAGAGAAAACGTGCTCGGAGGAAGGAGTATTCCAGTAAGTGCTGGTAGGAATCTTGACATCTTCCGTGCTCTGGGATTGTTTTGATAGCCGTAGAATATCTCTTCACTCCTCAAGCACCTCAGAACATGTTGCCCCCTTGTCGCTACGTCACTATGCACTGGCGACCGTTTCCGGGGGGGGTATAGAGTGTACAAGTCACCCCTGCCATTGTATCCGTGTATTGTATATAAAACATTAGTAAGCAGGGGCCATAGCCCTTCCATAGTTCTTGGTAACCAGTCCGTCTTGGTCACTCAAACCCATAGTTCAATAATATTTTTGTTTCCATTTATCCTGCAATAGTCCTACACCAACCGGCGGTTGTCCTTGGCTGCACTTGCACAGTGCATACATGGATAATCGTCGGTTGGTGCTCTGCGAGTTGGCTTCGGCCCCTAGTACGCCTTCCAAAGGGCCGGAACCGCATGGTCCCGAGCCACGTTAACATTTAAAGTATAAGAAGATAAATAAATGGATTCGCAAATCATTTGAATACACCGAGAGCAGTTTGCCTCTGAACTTAGATAGTACTCTGTGGTAGTCTGGTACTTGGTAGTAGAAAAAACGTCTTTTTTAGTAATATTACTAGCGACTCGCCCCTGCTCCACATGGGTGTAATAGCGACATGTCAAATCATCGAGATTTTCGTGCTATATTATAAAAACAGGCTGTAAAAAGACATCACACAGCCGTGAACTACGTATTCTGTACATCAAACTAAGTAACATTGCACAAAAATAATTGCTTGGAAAATAATTTTATTTTTAGTGCGAAAATTTGCTTTTTGCGGTAGAGCTCAATGTAACACATGCAAAACATTGTGCTTATGGGTTCCTTCAACGGTACAGGGGTCGTGGGAGTATTTAAAGTTGTGTTACACTAAAAGCTTGTTTTTGTAAAAAAAAGTCAGTAAAAGTTGTAATGTTGACCTTCAATTTCTCCGTAACCAGAAGGTTCCCAAGTATGGTCCTGTACAAAAACAATATTACAAAGACGGGGAGTACAAGTGACTCTCGGCTTCGATAAGTGTCTTTTTACACCCGTTATATTGAAAAAAAAGTGCTTGTCCTTTATCGTGTACCTTTCTTAATAAATGGAGTAGGGATTTAACATTTTGGTGTATGTTTTTTGACTATAAATGACCAAGTAGCATCCTTCATTTATCATTTTTGACTATATAATTTCTGGATGGTAGTAGAACTGAATACAGTTCTACTACCATCCAGAAATTTTCCCGATACAAAAAAAGAAATTCTAAGTTCTATCTGTTTTTATGTTTTTTTTGAGTATCAAGGCTCCCTTATGAGTTATTCAATGGAGTTTACTTTAAAACATAAAGAGTAACCGTATCAAAATTTAAGTAAAGCATTTTTAGTTTTAATAATACATATCTACTTTTTATTTAGAAAAGACGGCAATTCGTTTTGGCACAAACGTTGTTTTATTCCGAACGCACACACATCATCGCCACCCCTTCTTTTGCCTGCTTATGTAGTACTGAATGTTCACTTCCTATAGCTTCGAACAATCTTTATATATATAAAAATTACGTGTCACGTTGTTTGACCGCGATGGACTCCTAAACTACTGAACCGTTTTTAAATTTGATTTGCACACCGTGTGCAATTTGATCTAACTTGAAAGATAGGATAGCTTACATCTCAATTTATAGTCGCAATATTATTTTATTGCAAATTATTTGTCTATTATTTGACAGTCACAATTATCTGTTAGCTCCAAACGATTCTAACAGATGGCGATATCCTTTGACTGGATTGAGAAGTATTCAATAGATGGCGCTATGCTAAAAATACAAACGTTTCATATAAGCTACAATTTAATAAAGACAAAAGATATGATTGTTTGTTTGTATTGAATAGGCTCCGAAACTACTGAACCGATTTCAAAAATTCTTTCACTGTTGGAAGGCTACTCTATCTCCGGGTTACATAGGCTATATTATATTATGCTCTGCTACCCGGGCGAAGCCGGGGCGGGTCGCTAGTATAAAATATAAAATAAATTATCAGCGGTACCTCATAACGTCAATTTATTGTGACATTACTAACACTAACCCAGAGTTTAGCGACATAACTCTCCCACATCTCTAGCACCTCTAGTTTAACTATATATATGTCGGAAATGCGTTAAATCAATCGTTTGACTTTGACTAATCGGGACGCCAGCGCCACCAGGTGGCGCTCGACATAGTCTATAACATAACGCTTGACCAGAGTTAAAGCAGAGTTTGTTGTTGGCGGTTAAGCAGTGAACACGTTTAGAAACTGTCGCGCGTTCCGTATAGTTGTGTATGATTCGCTAGTGTAATTAATTTGTTCGTAAAATTATAATTTGATTTGAACTGCAAACGGTTTTTCTATTGCGCAATAACCAACATTTCCCAAAGTACGCCCACGGTAGTTAAAATATAGCTGACAATAACGAGAGAGACATACCTTCTCCGTCATATAAATAATTTTCGCTATTAACTTTTTGGAACGAAGTTCCTTAACGCGGCTTGTGGTATGAGTTGACTGGTAGAAATTGTCACGTAAGGAAAAAGCGATATGCCGCCTCCATGCGACTCTCTCTATTTCTCTTTCACACACATATACGAGTGTGTGTGCGTGCGAGTATCGCGTAAGGAACTTCGTTCCTGACGGGGGTCCCCCTACCGCACACGTTTTTATCCTTCATCATCTGTCTAGTCTTTTGTCCAATATGTTGGGTTCGGTGTTCAGCCTATTCGGATGCAGTTGAATACCAGTATATTTTTTAATCCTTCCTCTCCATATAATATAAAGAATATAAAATATTGTATTTAACTGATAACTTACTGGGGTACCTCATGTTCGGCAGGGTCACCTTGTCCACGGTCAGGTCCATGCCTCTCTGCACCTTCTGGCTCACAGACCTCGACAGGAGCTTCGCTGAGGCATTCACCATCTATAGCAGATACATTAAGAACAATCACTTGACTAATGTCAGGTCTAGAAACTCCTGCTCTTTCAACGAGCATGGCGATGCATTTAGGTCAAGTCAATAAGTAGAAAATAAAAGATTGTTTTGTAATTTAATATTATTTCTGGAATTGTGATCAATGCCATGTCCGAATCTGTATATTTCCATATAGGGTGGCAGGGACATTGACGCACAACCTTTTATCATGCATTCGGTATATGATTCTGAACATTCCTGTGTAGCCATCTATGGTAGGATATAAAAAAAAATGGCTGATTCATAAAAAAGTGGTCCACCTACGTGGTTAAAATGAATGCCAGAGCAATTTTTTTATTTTTTTTATAACGGACTGATCCTTTCAACTCAAAGGTGTTCAGAATCATGTACTGAATGCATGGTAACAGGTTGGTGTCGATGTCCATACCAACCTGAATAGTGACAGGAAAGAGAAAACAAAAAGCTTCTGAAAATACACATGTGTTGGAACGTTCATATCATCCTTTCAACGATGCCAATTTTCGATTCGAGTTACATCATTCATTTTTCATTGGAACCTATAATCAATCCTTGTTTCTGAAAATTGGTCTGTGTTCCGTAAACCACTTTTCAGCCGGTTATTTCACTGTTATAACATTGAACTTATAATCAGAACTACTTACAATACTTTATTATTCGACCGTGAAAGTGTCAAGGAATGAAAACAATCTAAGTATCAATAAATTAAACTTTTGCTAAAAAAAATATGTATTCAAATATTTACTAACTATCGATTTTGCACAGATAGAAGATCTTATTGTTGTTTGCATAATCCGCTAACATGCTAATAGGTCTTTACCTATGAAATTGCCGTTTTGTATGAAAAAATTTAAACGAATTTTTTTCATGAATTTTTTATTTGTATTAATCGAAGTAATCACCCATGCAATCAATGCATCTTTGCCATCGCAGTGGCAGTTTATTGATGCCCTTCTTAAAGAAATCAGCTGGACGGGAGGCAACAAATTCTTCAAACGCATTTTGTACTGCCTCTCGGGTATTAAATTTTTTTCCCGCCAAGAAGTTATCCAAATTCTGGAAAAAGTAGTAGTCTGTAGGCGCAAGGTCTGGTGAGTAGGGCGGATGACGGAGAGCTTCCAACCCCAGTTCTTGCAACTTGGAGACCGTCTGCTGTGCAGTATGAGGTCGCGCGTTGTCGTGCAGGAGCAGCGGAGACGAGCGATTGACCAATGCTGGTTGGAGATGCGCCAGCTTCTCCATCATTGTGTTCAGTTCTTCACAGTACACATCTGCAGTAATGCTCACCCCGTTTGGTAAGAAGCTGTGATGAATCACACCGGCGCTAGACCACCAAACAGTGACCATCACTTTTCTAGGGGTAAGTTTTCGTTTAGGGCATTGTTTAGGTGCTGAACCAGGATCCAACCAACTTGCTGAGCGCTTACGGTTATCAAACAGAATCCATTTTTCATCGCAGGTAACAATGCGGTTCAAAATTCCTTCATTTGTGTGTCTGTTGAGCAGTGCAAGGCACGTCTCGACGCGTACTTCGCGCTGGCGATCATTGAGTTCGTGGGGCACCCATTTGTCAAGCTTTTTTACCTTGCCAATTTGACGCAAATGGACCAATATTGTTTTGACGCTAACGTCGAAAGCTGCTGCTAATTCAGCCGTAGATTGTGTATCATCAGCTTCCACAATCGCCTTTAATTCGTCATTGTCGACCAAAGTCTTCGGACGACCGCGAGGTTCATTTTTCAGGTCGAAATTTCCAGAACGGAAGCGAGCAAACCAATAACAGGTGGTGCGTTGGTTTGTAGAGTTAGCTCCGTAAACGTCGTTGATGTTGCGTGCCGCTTGTGCCGCGTTGCTGCCACGACGGTACTCATATTCCATAATTACTCGAATTTTTAACGTATCCATGATGACGAAAAAGATTGAAATGCGATGAAAATGTAACACTAATCAATAAAGAAATGACTACTTTTAGAAAAAAAAATCCATGTTTTTAAAATAAAATTAATTTGAAATTAGAATTCATAGCCAAACAAAAATTATTTTGATTTGAAATGGCCAGTACTGCAGAACGGCAATTTCATAGGTAAAGACCTAATATTTTACTTTTATTTACCTAGTTTTAATTTAGTTTCTAGCCTGAAGCGCAGGTTCAACCTGCACCCTAATTACGTAACACACTATCTATCACTATGTGAATCATTGTGAAGCCTATTGCTAATCCATTGCTTCATATGTTCGAAAAATTGGTCTGCTCAACAACGTAAATAATGCAATGAATGTTGTTGAACTGTCAAAATGAAACCCATTCCTACTGTTAGTGTGTTACGTAATTACCCCGCCGGATCGGGCAAATAAGCAATTGTGCTCTATTTTAATTGTTATCTAAGGTAGTTATTGTAAATGTGGCCCTTTTATAAATAAACCACTTTATAAAAATAAAAATAAACAAAGAATTTAAATGACAAAAGTTAAAAAGACATGATTTTAATTATTTTACAGCTTTTTTGAGCATGTGGAAATGTGATTGATAAATTACAGTAATGAATTTTACTCCCTAAATTCTCTTCACTCGTTAAAATGATAAATGATTTTAATAATAATAAGGGATAATGGTTGGTTGGTACCCCGTTATCATTTAAAATTGTCAAAGGGGCCTCTGCGATTTGGCTTTGGCCCCTCGTACGCCTTCCAAAGGTCCGGGACCCCAGGGTCCCGAGATATGTCAAAGACATTTAAAAAATAACAATTATAAGTTTATTAATTTATGCTTCAGTTTACAAGAAGGGTTTAGTGTTTGGAGCCTCCTAACAATGCCTGTGTTAGGAGAATCCGCTCTTCCATAGTGCAGCATAACTTAATCTAAGTAGTAAACAAAACCGTAGGTACTTAAAATATCAAATATAATAAAATTAAGGATGTTAGTGAGAGTATGATTCCAGTGAGTCTCTGTCTCTGTATGTGTATATGAGAGTGTATGTAAGAGAGTATGTGAGAGTGTATGTGAGAGTGTATGAGAGAGTGTATGAGAGAGTGTATGAGAGAGTGTATGTGAGAGTGTACGTGAGATTGTAAGTGAGTGTATCTTCTACTTTATGTGCTCCAAAAGTGCCTCCGTGTCATCATATGTAAGTGCCTTTATCCAATTGGTTACTGTTTTCTAAGTAAATATTATTGTTTATTTTGTTGTATAGTTGAGCAGACCGTTTATTAAATTGCCTACAGGCAAACATGGTTTTAGTCTGTGGAATTTGTGCAACAATGTCACTCCTCCTTTTCCCTAGTAAGTCTGGATCATATGGCAGGGTTTTTAAGCTATTGCATAGCTTTTATCGCGGGCTTTGAGCGCGGCGACCGAATCAAGAAATTCCGTAACGAAAATAAAACCTAACACCCCCCACTCCGCCTACCATGTAGCTCGGCCGAGCGTTCGCTTAACGGTATGTTTATGGTACGACTGTACGAAGCTCGCACGGATCGAGACGAGCTGCTCCGAAATCGGACGAATACGTAAGCAGATTGCATAAGTTCATAAAAAATGCTATGCAATAGCTATTACCGCGGCAGTCCCCGAGTGCCACACGTGTTTCTTTTTTTTTTTAAATGCGGCTTGGATGACGTATATTTTTCTTACGGAAAGTAGATCACTAATTTTGCACAAGGTCTCAGTAGGATATCTTTTATTTTTAAAGTACATTATCTTTATCAGAGTTCGTTGGACTCGCTCCACGTCTATAAAATTAGTTTTCGCTGCACCTCCCCAAATAGGGATGCAATACAGCAGGACAGACTGCACCAAAACCACGTAGATCTCATTAAGATCATTTCTTGGCGGTCTCGTTTACTGGTCATAGTTTTAGGAATAATATGACGAAGTGTTTTAAATATCCAGCTTAATCTCCTAACCCTATTTGAGACCTGTTCAAGATGTGTATATCAAGATAACCGCTGATCGACTATCACACCTAGATGTTTGTCTGTGTTACTTGTTTAATGCATGAACAATTACAGTATCTGTTATTAGTATCTCCACATGTGTGTATTCTTCGGTTGAAATCCTCACTTGGTTGACTACTTTTGTAAATACTAAAGCATATGCAATTAGTTTTTGATGTATTTAAAGTGAGCAGGTTACTATTTAGTCAACTGGCTACTTGTGCTATACCCATTTCAGCTTTGAGTTTCACATCTTGCCAGGAGTTCTCAGAGAAAATGACAGCGGTATCATCGGCGTAAGAGAAAACTTTTTCATTTTTGATATGCATGTTGCAAGAGATCATTTAAATATACCAAGAATAATGTAGGGTTCAGTACGCTGCCCTGGGGTACGCCGTATATGACCTCAGCGTCACTACTGGTCAGTTCACCCACCTTAACCCTTTGCTTCCTAGACGAGAGATAGTCTTTGAGCAACTTCAGCGGGGTTTCTCCTATTCCTGCTTTTTCCAGTTTACTTACAAGGACAGGGACAGAGACGGTGTCAAAAGCTTTTCTAAGATCCAGAACAACAGTTAGGCATTTGTTGCCAGTGTCAAGTTGTTCAGTTACTAGAGAACTCAGTGCTGTAACTGCATCCTCAGTGGATAAGCGTTGGCTAAAGCCAAATTGGGAGAGTGATAGTTAATAAAATTTAGTAAGATATTTTATTATTAGTCTATTATTGATTAATTTTTCCAGTATTTTAGAAATGGATGGCAAAACAGATATAGGCCTATAGTTATTGACATCATCTCTGCCCCTTACCTTGTAAACGGGAGTAATAATAGAATGTTTCAGTAGGTCAGGGAAGATGCCGCTTTGGAAGCAGAGGTTTGCAAAGTGAGTGATTTACTGGATCGATTTCCTTTCGTGCGTGATTTTAGTTCTGTAAGTAGGTTTGTACAAACACTTTTACACTTAGGTCGGCGTTTCCTATGTGACTACTCTGAGAAGAAAGGCGGAAACAAACTCAGAGGTCACAGTCTCTTTAAAAGTCCAGACATAATCTTGGTCAGATAATGTGAAGACCATGTAGATTTGTGTCTGAAATAGTCTTTTGAGGAAAAACCACACAGAGTGGACCTGCCCAGTCAATGCAAGCATTTATCAGTAATCGTGCAGCTCAACTCAGAACTTAGGGTTAAGACACGTTACCTCGAGTAATTTCCTTCTCTCAGGAAGATAACCGGCCATGGTCACAGGATCAGGCAAGTCTTCCACCCTGTCGACGAAAGTCACCTCTGCCAACTTCGTTTTCGACGGCTGTAATCAAATGTGTTTGTCGATAATTTGCATTTTGGTAAAGATTACAAATATGGCGGAAAAAAATTCCATGTCAATGGAAGGAGAAATGCTGAAGATCTAAAGGATGGAGCAAAAGTGATTCCATGAAAAAAGGGATTATGACGTCGTCAGCGAGATGACGTTTAGTTATTTTGCTTTTAAATCAACGTTCAAAGATCAACTTATGTATCCTTAGGCCCACTTGCGCGTTCATGGGTTATCGTAAATAACTCAAGAGTTAAGAGCTAACTCAGGGGTAATCAAATAATTCATCTAGCTCCCACATCGGCGGGTTTAATATTTAAAAGTTTAACCCTAGGTTTACCTCTAATTTTTGGTGGCACAAGATTAATTATTTGACAGACCCTGAGTTAGCTGGAGTTATTTAGGATCACCCATGAACGCACAAGTGGGCCTTAGGCAACCTCAACCTTGTTTAGAATATCGTAAATGTGATGACTTGTAAGAATTTCTTACCAATAAATGACTTTGAATATCATATAATTCAAAGAATACTATAACACGTAGTAAGACATAGATAAGAGGTCACATACCACAGGCGTAGGTGGTCTGTTCCTAGAGCTTTTGGGCTCATAGTCAATTTCCTCTTCGGCGGCAATTTTGGTAGTTTCACCGAAACCTATCAAGCTGTCGCCGCGCTGGCTCGTAAACAGACGAGTCAGCTCCCTCGCCACTTGGACAGACCAACGCGACTGTTTGGGCCTGTCAGGATAAACACAAGATTATTAAGTTCAACTTATTTTACCCTCCAGGACCGCACCCTCCAGGACTTAAATGACGCAAACGGACCAAAAGGCCTAATGTGACATTCTATCAGTGATAACGACGATGGCAAAGTCTAAAATGTATGGGACTGATATAAAAGCAGCAACCGAAAAGCTTATGTCATGCCTGTAGAAAGTTGTTTTAGAAATACCAAACGCTTTGAAAGCGATTTCCACCTTGTCTTGGCTCTCAGGTCACTAACACTGGTCGGACAAAATGACACTTGACAATGACAAAATGACAAAATGAGACTTCATGGACACGAGAAAAACCCATTTTCATTAATGCACGGGCTCATTGACTGGATTTCGCCCAATTAGGCCAAAATGCGGCTACGAATGCGTTTCTGTTATTCGTTCCTACAAACACAGAACTAATATTTTGTTACAAATAATCATTAGTATCATAGATGGTAAGGCTGAAATGAACGGCTAGAGAAGAAATTGAAGGACTGGGTGGTCACAGTTCAGTGCAAGATAATATGCACGAATTCCTGCTGCCAAATCTTTTGCATTGTTTCTTTGGGTAGAGTGGATTATCCTTTGGACTAGGAACTAAGAACGAACTTACTTTTTTTTGCCGACTGGAGGTCTATAATTCTGGAAGAATATGACTGCTGCCCGAGCCTGCACCTCTCGTTCCACGTCACCTAAGAGCAGGTGTACGCGACGACGGGCGAACTCCATAACCGCGGTTTCCAGCATCTAAGAGAAAGGGTGGAGATGAATAACTTTATGTTATAGAGTGATGAGTGTTGGTCGCAGAAATCCGCTGGATGCGAGAAGCATAAGACCTGTGGATAGGCGCAGCTGGGAGAAGGCAAGGTCAGCACTGCTGGACATAGTAAGCAAGTGGCATGGCAAGTGGTTGAATTGATGAAGGTTGGGTGATAAATGCTACGGCAGTATGTTATTAGCTTACTGGTAGTATATAAACTACTGTACTGTAAAATTGTATTTATTGTAACAGACTGTACCACACTTTTTGAAATAAATAAATTATTATTCTTATCTCCTTTATTTCATATATATATACATATAAATTATATTTTTAAATATTAGAATATAAAGAATATAAAAACATTTAAAAACAAATATAAAAACTTTATTATTATTATTATATAGTTTTGTAGCTGTAAGGGCCGCCATACACGGACTGCTCGAGCAGTTAGCGATTGATCAATGAACACGGATCGCTCTTATAGTCATAGTCGACAGCTTGAAGCTGCCATTGATAACTGCTGGAGCAGTTACCAACTGCTCCAGCAGTTATCAATATCATTCAAATCAGTAGCAACATAAATTTTGAGGAATAAGCACTACTGCTACTTTTGCTCATACAACGACGGCGGCGGCGTAGAAATAGAAAATTGTGGGTTCATCCAATATTTAATCACTTGTTTTTGGTAGTAAGAAGCATCGCCAATGGCGATTTTTTGTAGCGATGCAGTATCGATGCTGTCGCGCATGTGTATCGATACAACCGCGATGCTGTCGCTGGCTGTGTACCTTCGCCCAGATTCTGTATCGCTACTATCGCGATGCTGTCGCGCTTCAGTCGCGATGCAAACGCGATTCAGCATCGACACAGAAGGTCGCCCACGGCGACTTTCACACTTTCACACATTCTCCAGCATCCCTCCCTCCGTTCTTCACTCTTCGTTCTCCCGATGTCGTCAGAAACGGTCGCGCGTTTGCTTCGATACAGTCGCGATGCTGTCGCGCATGTGTATCGATACAGCTGCGCGTTTAGCTTCTGTCGCACGTTGCAAACGCGACTAACGCACGATAGTAGCGATGGAGAAGTGCGTTTACAAAACGCGTGACAGCATCGCTACAAAAAGTCACCGTGGGCGAGGGGCCTAAGACGTGATAAAGAAAAGTTTTTTAAATAATTTAAATTGTAATCTTATCTTTTGACGAATTGTGTAATATACTTAAGGAAAAAATTTAACGTGAAGATACTATTATGAGGAAAGTATCCCACCAGAAGAACGGCTTTTTCTTTTTTGGGTGGGAAATCATCAAATAACTTCTCCCGCTCTGGGCGGAGCGGGAGGGCGTGTCAGACTCTTACGGACTAAAACCCACCCGTGTTCCTTCAGTTGCCTGTGCGCTAGGGCCATGGGAACTCTTTCGAACAATCCGCGACCCCGGCAGGCATTTGCCCTATTGGGCCCCCATCAATTATTGCTGACATCTCTTTGAGGCGCACGTGGAACACAACCCGCCGTCGACCCGGGCCTGGTCCTTACCGTACGGCTAGCATCGCACGCCGTCCGAAAGCCCGAGCCTACGGTGGCCAGGAATCGGCTATCGATTTCCGACGCCCTGGGCGTCTCCTGCGGCGACTAGGGGTGTGAGGGCGCAACGATTGCCTCGCCCTCATGTGCTCCGCCACCTCCCTCGCGAGCATTACTACTTCGCAGAAAGAGGTGACAGCTTCCCTTGCCCTCTCGCTACGTCCCAACGCCTGGACCAGGGTTGGACGCGAAAGATCGCCGTCACCTATCGCCCCCAAGAGGACACGGCGGTGCT
Organism: Dryobotodes eremita; assembly: GCA_917490735.1. Classification (NCBI taxonomy): domain Eukaryota; kingdom Metazoa; phylum Arthropoda; class Insecta; order Lepidoptera; family Noctuidae; genus Dryobotodes; species Dryobotodes eremita. Next base: position 19,469,758 of record OU823243.1, on the reverse strand, counting down.
CCGCCCAAACCAGGCAGACCTCCACCGTGTCCTCCGGGTGATCCGCACAGTGGTAACATCCGGGCGTTTCCTCCCGCCTTATACAAAACAGGAACGTCCCAAAACAACCATGTCCGGTGAGGACCTGCGTCAGGCGGAAGGTGAGGACACCGTGGCGCCTCTCAATCCACTCCTGAAAGAGGGGACTTAGTGGCGTGCCCAACCAGAAGAAAGGCTAGTTGTAACATTAAGGCCATATAAAAAAAAAATGGGTTTAACAGATATTTTTATTTATCGATGTAATTGGTATCAAAAATTGTTTAGTCATCGAATATATTAGTAATAATATCAGCAGATAGCACAGACGAAGGTGGAAGACTATCTTCATAGGATGAAACAGACAGCTGATCAATAGCTGAGACAGGTGCAGAGTTATAGGGGTATAAGACTGATCACTTGTTGATGTATGCAGATTGGTAACCCTTGTTGTAAGTTGAATAGTTGTGATAAGTCCACGTTGATCAATAACTGAAAATTAAAAATATCCCCTACTTTCGCCATAGTAGCTTGACTGTGTATGCTGGGATATTCCTTTAAAGTATTTAATTACGTTTATGATTTCTGACTTTGCATCTAATTTATATCGTACATAATTTTTATTGAACTCTCCAGCTAGTGAGAACGTAAACGAACGTAAACGAGTAAGAACAATTTATCGTCATCTTCTACTGCAAGATTAAGGGTTTTTCATCAATGCGTTTAGATAATTTTTCAATCAGGTCTTCCTCTTTTTTGTTACATTTTATTTTATTGTTAGTTTTATCACTGTCTTCAGATGTTTTTTTCAAACTGTCTGCATTGCCTGGTCTAGCCTCAATGACAGTAGGGTCGTATCTTGGTGGTTGCTGAACCACTCTTTGGTTTGATTTGTTTCATATACCTGCTATACCCATCTCTCAATACTTTCCATTTCTTCTGTAATGACGCAGCTGTAACAATAAAATATACATACACTAATAAAAAAACTACTACTACTATTTTTTATTGCTACTAGACGAACATTTTTGGATTTGCAATACAGTTTTAGAATCGCAGCGATGTCGATTGGTGGTATAGTGAGAGATGTATGTAAAAATATATGGATGTATATGAAAGATATGTGCATAGAACCATTAACTGAAGATAGATGGAAATAAATAATAAATGGGTTTAAAAAAACTGCACAGTTTCCGAACTGTCTCGGTGCAGTGGACGGCAAACACAAGAATAATAAAACCGACACTAATTGGATGACATATTATAATTACAAAAATTATTTTTCTATAATACTTTTAGCCGTGTGTGACAGTAATTACATGTTCACTTTCGTTGACGCAGGTTCATATGGAAGGCATGCAGATTCGACTATTTTCGAAGAAAGTACTTCTTACAAAAGGTTACTAGAAAAAAAAAAGAATATTCCCCTTCACCTTCTTTAGTATCGCAAAATGGACCTGTTTTACCAAATGTATTTGTAGGAGATGAAGTGTTTAGCTTGCAAGAAAATTTGTTGCGTCCTTACGGAGTAAACAATTTGCCGGAGATAAAGAGTCTTCAACTATAGATTATCACGTGCTAGACGGTTTATTGAATGCACATTTGGTATATTTGCTAACAAATGGCGCATATTCCATCGACCACATAACGTAGAAGTCGAATTTGCAGTAAATATAATAAAACTAGCATGTGTTTTGCATAATTATGTAAAGCAGCGAGACGGACATAAATTCGAGGACATATTTGAGGGTCTTCCACACTCTATAATAGAATCAACTCAGGGTGTTCGTCGAGGTGGACCTATGTTAATAACAATCAGAGAAGAATTTGCAAATTACTTTGTGAGTGAAGAAGGAAAACTAGATTGGCAATGGAATATGATATAAACTAGCTGTCTATCTATTATATCAATATCTATTTGCTATCATTTGTCTGGGAAAATAAAAAATAAATACATATTGATAACTCACCGATTTTATTTTTCGCAAACAGCTGCCCATCCATTTTTTTCTTTATTTTGTCACTGTGGTCATCACTTTTATAATTCCAAATAAGTTCTCGCGATTGAATTGCACTGATTATTAGCGCGTCACAATCTACGTCGTCCATTTTGCTCAAGAAAAAAAACAAGAAGCGGATTGCTTGACCACACGACCGCCCGAAGCAGTTGCAACTGTTCGAGCGGTTTCGTGTATATGTGTACGTAGAAAACTGAAGTTCACTATGCAGTCGCAGCTTGAAGCAGTCCGTCCTGACTGCTTCAAGCAGTCCGTGTATGACAGTCCTATGTACTGCTGAAAAATAATGCCTTTTTAAAAGGAAAAAAAAAATATCATTACAGTAGGTAATAATTCATACTAATTCAATCAACATTGTCTATTAGATAAATAAATAATCATAGCATACAATATTCTTAAAAGGTCCGTATAAGCTCCGGTTTATTGCTGACACAGGTCAAAATAATAGGGCCCATATGTCGGCAGTAAGTGAACCTACATAAATTACAATATTTTAAGACGCGTTTGTGCAAGAATATTCAGTTATTTTTGGATTCTGTTGTGCGAATCAGGAAGGATTTTGATGTTATTGTGATTCAGGTTTGAAATGTGAATAGCATCTCAATATGTTGTTATTTTATGTTATTGTTTATTGTTTTATGTTGTTGCTGTTGTTTTTGTTGTTGGTGTTTTGTTGTTGTTTTTAGGGTTCCGTACCCAAAGGGTAAAAACGGGACCCTATTACTAAGACTTCGCTGTCTGTCCGTCCGTCTGTCTGTCACCAGGCTGTATCTCAAGAACCGCGATTGCTAGACAGTTGAAATTTTCACAAATTATGTATTTCTGTTGCCACTATCACCACAAATACTATACAAAAAAATAAATAAGGGGGCTCACATACAACAAACGCGATTTTTATAGATAATGGTACGGAACCCTTCGTGCGTGAGTCTGAATCGCACTTGGCCGGTTTTATTGTTGTTGTTGTTGTTTAAATTTAGAATATTATGGTAATCAATTTAAAATATGAGTAAGTATAGATTTTGAGATCTTATAACTAGTTTAAATATTTGCCGTAATAAATCAAACTATATTTATTTTATTTTATTTTTACAATTTTAAGAAAGCTTACAGACTAATATACACGTAAATGGTAACGATATAATAAACAACTGACAATTGCTAATTACAAGCTTCCACATTACTTATTACTTAGTCATGTTTATTTACAAATATAAATGAATTCTTATCTCATTAATCCGAACTCTAACTCATATTCAGCTATAGCTGCAATAAATGTAATTACCTATATAACTAATAAATCATTCATTAGTACGCAATCAAAACATAATTAATCAGTTACTCGTATGATTCTACACACATCAACACTGTCTAGGGATATTTCAGGTTTAGTATCATAACTTTAAAAGTACTGACCATTTAAAAAAGATTTAAACGTAATTTTATTCCTGGTACATTTCTCTTCTGTATTCTAAATTCCAATTAAAAAAAAAACGGATGACAGAGGCGGTAAAATTAAATTTTCTCAAACAAGCTTGGAAATTCGAGTATTATTTTGACAATCTTCTTCGAAATAAATTGAAAATGCTGTACTGGTCAAATACATTGCTGAAGCCGGCAGTGTTAGTATGAAAACCCATATCTATCGTGTTGACCGACCGGCACTGTTAATAATAATATGAAAACGAGTAAATCGAAATAAAACTTTTGGATGTTTGGATGAGTTTAGTTCGACTTGTGCCGAGCTGAGTCGAACATGATTCAGCGAGGGTAGATGCCGAACGAAGTTTAGCGATCGGCACGAGATCGGTCGAATATCTGGAGTAATTGCTTCGGGTCGGCTTTGTTGTTTAACAAACACTGGCGGAACGTATATGGCCGATCCGAAAATGTGCGTAACACCGCCCCCCTTACGTAATTCAAACTCAAAGCATTTATTTCAATTGAACCAATTACTTTACAGGTACTTTTGAATTGTCAAGGAGTCGGTCAGTCAGAAAGGTGAAACTACACACATCAAAAGTTTCTAGCAGTCAAGGTATTAAAAAAAAATATGCTCTAAATAGGGCAATTTTTTTCTTAAATTTAATTTCAATTAATTAAATAAAAATATATATTTAGATTGATTAAATAAAATGGTTACGTATGTGTAGATCGACGACGATCACTCTGCTTTTGCATTAATAAAGACTTTTCGCGGTTTTTTGCTTATGCTGGTTTGTACACATTAGTTAAACCTGAAATTAAATTGTGATAAAAAGAAAAGTTTTTAAAGGTTATTATTGCGTAAAATAAACGATTAGTAGTCTGTTTTTTCGCCGTTAATGCGTATAACACAATCGCAACGATTGGGCATACTCAATATGAGTTCATCCAAATCACGTTGCGGAATGGCCGCCGACGTCCGTTGTAACAGACGAAAAAGATTTTCTGGTGTGTGTACGGCATTCATATTTTTTAGAGCTCTTCTTTGAAGCATATCCCATGCGTGCTCGACGGGATTCAAGTCCTGGCGATTGAGCAGGCCATGGTACATGGTAGGACGTTGATATTAGCTGCTGCAAGTGTGCTTGCAACGACTCTGTCAGTGCATTATCATGCATAAGCAGAAATGAAGCACCAAATTGGGTCCGCAAAGAAATGACAAAATCAATCATTTCAGCTTAAATCTGTGCATTGAGACTGCCTCTGATCCAAATCAATTCGGTTCTTCCGCTGATCCAAATACCCGCCCCCATATCATGATTGTTCTATCACTGTATGCATGGACTTCCTGGCATGATTTTAAACTTTCTTGGCATCCAGGGGTCCTCCAATACCGTGTACACTTAGTATCTGGCCTCATACCAAAGCGAGATTCGTCGGAAAAACACACAAAATGCCACTCTTCTTCTGCCCAATTTCTGTGTTCACGAGCCCATTGTAAAAGGACTCTGCGATTGCGGGGCTCAATAGGTGGTACACGTAGCGGTTTTCGGGAATGGAAATTGACTTCATGCCAGCGATTTGTTATGGTTTGATCGCTTATTAACATCCCTGAAGAGCTATGAAGCCTCGTAACCAACATCATCGCGGTCATTGTATGATGTCGTCGAGCAGTAATTTGTAAGTAACGAGCATGTCTGCGTGTGGTGATGCGAGTTCGTCTTCTATGTCGCTCTGCCACGCTGCCAGTGATGCGGTAACGTGTCCAAAGTTGACTTATAATACTCTGCGTAGTGCCCAGAGCGATTGTCACAGCGCGTTGCCGAGAACCAGCTTACAAGATTCCCACGGCTCTGAAAATTTCTTCTCGGCTCAAATGACGTCTTCTCTCCTTAATAACGTTCTTTTGTATTGATTCCACTCAGAAGTAGGTATGGCAGAAATTTTACTGATTTGGCCTCAAACTCGTTTGCAGGATTATTTATAGGAATACGACTTGAGAGAAGATTTTCATATTTGGACCGTAATTCAAAAACTAATCCCCTTTCAAATGACGAAATTTACTAAATAAAAAGTATCCATGGGAGTTACAAAAAATATAATGAAAAATCCAGTCACGTGCGTATCGGACCACGCACGAAGAGTTCCGTAGTTGGGATGAATTTATCCCAAGAACAAACTTAACGTTGTAGTTGAGAAACATGTTCTCCCATACGTTCCAACTGCAAATGTAAGTTGGTCGACTATTACTCGTAAACTTGTAAAGCCTACTAAGCTGTGATAGTTTTCCTTTTAATTTTGTTATATATACTACTGCCGTGATTTTTTTCACATGTCCTAAAGCAACCATTAAGCTGGCAAGGGTGAGACACTTGACTAACAAAAATTTGCAATTTAAAGCTTAATTTTACGCAAACGGATCCTTGAACCGAAAAATGGTTTTCACAGACCCATCATATTTTTAAATGGTCTATCCAACGATACCCCACACCATGGGATAGACGAGAAAAAAAAAAACATCCCCACGTGTACAGGAGGTACCCTACAAATTTATTTTTTCATGATTTTCATGTTTTATTGTACTACTTTGGTGGCGTGATTATTATGTATATCTATGCCAAATTATAGCTTTCTAGTACTACGAGTCTCTGAGCTAAGCTGCGGACAGACAGACGGAAATGGCGAAACTATAAAAGGGTTCCTTGTTGACTACGGAACCCTAAAAACCAGATTTTTTGTAACTAGCAAAAACGTGCGTGATCAAACTCAAACTCAAACTCAAAGTATTTATTATTTCAATTAAACCATTTACAGGCACTTTTGAATTGTCAAAGAGTCGGTCAGTTAGTCAGAAAGTTGAAGCTAGTTGCCCATTCCAAAACGTAGATCTCATGGAGAAGAACGGGCAAGAAACTCCAGGGACACTCTTTTTAAATCAAGATATTACAAAATCCTAGGTACATTATTCTTGTTGCTTCTATATGCGAGAACAATGAAAAAAATATATAGAGAAACAATTCAAAATATAAGATTAATAATAAAAATAAGCCGTGGCAGCTAAGAGATGACCAGTCTCAACTGACGGCGCCCGTTCACGAACATGACGCGTGGATCAGCACCATCCAGCTCAACCATTTTGTAGGGAACCGAATGATCCAACACACGCGCCACCAACAGTGAGACATTTAAGTGAGCATGACATAGTCTCAACTGCCATGCTGTCAAGTCAACATAATTATATAATAAACGAATCCATGGTACTCACATTTACAAAATTTAAAAATGCTTCTAAATTATACAAAACTATAGTTTGCTATGTATTTGCTATTTTACTACATAAAAGAAAAGAGTCATTATAATATCTATTGAGTTATTCAATAATAAAACATATTTTATAAAAAATAAACAAACATTAAGTTCGCAATGTCAGAAAAATAAAAGGGGGAATAAGAAAGGAGTATCTCTTCCAAACATTCAAATTTTAACTAGTGCGCCCGAGTGGCTGTGGAGTAGGACCAGCATAAAGCCAAGCGTTTTTACCTACTATATAGTCATTGAACTTGTAATATGCTTGTCTACATAGTGTGCGTTTAATGCAAGTTTTAAATTTCTTCTCATTTAGTTGAAGAATATCGAGTGGTATTTTATTATAACATGTTACACAGTACCTCATAAAAGATCCCTAGGCTTTTCGACCTTTTGATGTGTGTAGTGCCCATTCCAAAGCGTAGGAGGTTTCCTATTGAAAGGAACGGACAAGAAATGCCATAGACCCTCTTTTGAATCAAAATATTGTTACAAGATATTCAAATGTTATTGGTTAAATGATTCATGTTGAAATTATAAATATATGTCAGAACGATGTAGAAAAACGTACACGTTAAAACCATCCAACATGAATAAAATACAATAAAAAACAACAACAAAAATATTCACAATGGACGTGCTGTGGTGCTATTGTTGACTTTACAATTTACCTCATCAAGTAATCGAATCGGTGCTATCGGTAGCAAGGTCTCGAGGTCCATCCTGGCGCGCGCCTGGCCCAGGGTCATCAGCACGTCGCCATCCGTAGACATTGCACCCGCCATCGCTTCGCCGGCTATCCTCAAGGCCAGATTGGGATTCATTCCTTTGGCTCCGCGTTTAGACTGAAAATGTGCAAAATAATGAGTGATCTGATCTATTCCCATCCAATACCAAGAGCTAATACCATTTGGTATTAGTTTATTTCCGAATATATTTTCTATTCCCAACGAGTACCACATTTTCTTAAATAAAAAATCTATTACTAACGAATACCAAAGCGTGACTTTTTGTACACTCAGCTACACAAAGTTTTATTTAAATTGCGTTTTACCGAAATCTAGGGTAATCTAAATATAGGGTTAGGGTTAATAAGCTGATCGACGGAGCCCCGCTTCGCGGGGCTCCTATTTCTGTCTAAAGGGTTTAAAGGAACCTAACCAACCGAACCTCGGGATGCCACTGACGTCGACCGTCTAGGGTTAGGATTTTCGGGAACATTTATTATGTTTTCGGAAACTTAGTTCGTCACTCAAAGCATTTTAATTTTACTGAACCTGACTGTATCTGATTTCTTCAAACTTGTTTTGGTATTGGTTTTAAAATGTGGTACTCGTTGGGAATAGAAAATAAATTCGGAAATAAACTAATACCAAATGGAATTAGCTCTTGGTATTGGATGGGAATAGAGCAGTGATCTTTGCTGTAAGTAATCGTTTAAAGATATCAAAATCAAAAGTAATTTCTTCAAATTAGGCTGAGAATTTGCACTTTTTGAACATCAAAATAACATAACAGTCCCCCAAAACACCCGCCCGCCACGTCCTGGTGTTTTAGCTAGGAAGCACGCACAAGCACAAACTCCCATGCAGCTCCCCGATATCGTTTTTAATAGTAACCATTCTCATAAAACGGAATTGAAAACCCTCTTAGGCCTTCACTAATAAGGCCTTGACAAATGCAAACTGAGAATTTTTTGACGGAAAAACTCAATAACACTCTACCCCCCGTCCTGAGAATCGGAACCACGTTTAGCAGCAGTAGATCAACAAGGCGTTCAATGTTAGAGGGAATCAAAACTCTTTTTTATTTTACCCTTTCGAACTCTGCGCCCATTTTCCTGACGAGCCTGGCCTTCTTCCTTTCGCTTCCGTGTATCACCTTCCAGTTCGCTAGCCTGATACGCTGCAACTGTAGATCTGTATTGTACGCGTAAACTTCTGCTTTCCTGGTAGAGAATGGAATGGTTTCCGTTATTTTTAGTCAAACATTTATTGACATTGGTATTAGTAGATTGCGAAAAAAATGCATGGCTTCCTACATCTCTAGATCAAAACAGATAGGGCAGCAAAGTTCTGTTCTTTGCTGCCAATTGAATGAAAATACACGCGAGCATGCGTGAACACATGGCACAGGGAATCATCTCTACTCTATTTAATTTAATTTAATTTTTATTTATAACGCTATTTTGAACTGGATGCTAGTTGTTATTAAGTTCAGTATCAATAAAAAACCTCTCGAGCATTTTGCTGCTCTTATCTGCGCTGACCCTTAGGTTTCAAATGCTAGTTTATATTGACGGCAGTCGTAATGGAAAACAACAGAACAGGATCCCCTATTCTAGAACCTTTGAACTGTTACATTTTAAAGCAAATTCATCAATTCGTGCTTTTTCATTCACTCATTTGTTTCATCCACTTGAAGCTTTTTAAGTTTATTAGCTCCCACGCGTCTCCCACAAAAGCAATTTAGATGTCAATCGGAACGCAATCAGGACTTTATTGCTCAGTAATCTGTCGCTATAAAGAACGAAATGAATTAACATAAATTAGGATTAGGTACTTGCTTAAGGTCTATCACACATATCAGGGCCGTGCCTGCTACGTGGACGGACCGTGTTGCGACAGGGGCTCATAAAAATATCGGTGTATACATTTTATATGAAGTCGTTCACACACGTCCGTGTCCGGGCCGGCGACAGAGCTTCAATGCTTGCCTTGTGTTTTCCACGGCCCTGTCACGTCCCGGGCACGGCTCTGATATGTGTGTATAGACCTATATTGTCTAAACGGTCTGGAAATTGACCAAGACGACGACGACGAAGATTCGAGACGAGGAATTAGTAAGCCTTATTGGTTCCTTATAGCTAAACGGCTGTCTCTCGTTCTTCGCCAATATAGAAAAGTAGTTGTCAAAGTTACACATGATCAACGGCCCGTTTAGTAAGGCTAATGATCCATTTCAAGTCTTTTTCTGTCTGTCCTATTTTTTCCCGTAGTACTAAAGTGTCGTAATAGCGGCAAAAATATCTAGTCTTTTAACATGGCACCTATCGTTATAAATTTAAAATTCCTTTTGCAGCGCTTTTTCGATTAATTCCAATTATTATTTAGCAAAGTCAGAATATTGTGAAACTCAAAATAATAATTGGATTTCATCGAAACTGTTGTTTTAAATTCGTTATCGCAGCGCAATACTTGATGAAGCTTACGATTTAACAGCATCAAATTTTGTTTAAAAACAGTTTATGATTTTCGCGTGACGTTATCTCTTTTTGTACCAGCGTGCCCAATTAGTGACTACGTCAGAATATTACCCTCATTATCCGTCAAATGGTACTTACTCCCTTTAGATTTTCTTAGACAAATACTGCTGTTGTATGAAAAAATCCCTTTTAAAACCAAGATCATTAATTTTATATGGTAGATTTGCCATGTTACGCATGATGACATATCAAACCATCATTGCCAGTATAAGCTGACCCCTCACTGTAAACAAAGCTTATACAATGGAAGGTCAGCTTATGATGGAAATATGTATACGAGTAGGTTGTTATTTTGTCGTCGTGTATAAAGTTGACCTCGTAACTCCTTAACACCTTCAGGCTGAACGTCACCTGGACGTCATAAAACGTCTATTATTGCTCTAAAATGGGACCGTTAGAGAGTTTCAATCTTAGTGAAGTTTCAATTTACGTGGAGTTTCTGTCAAAAGTCATAACGCAATTATACCAGGTCGACTATAACATGTCACTGACCCAAGGAAGCTATGCCTTCCTTGGATAGCAGGCTGACCAGACGCTAATTACGCCTGGACGGCCAGGGCCTGGTAGCGGTGGATACTACTCGGTAAGAAAACATTTCCACTCATAATAGGCATAACGGACAGTCTTCTGCGCAAAGCATTCGTGGAGCCTGAGAAAACCATTGCACATGTGCATTTGAATGTACTTGAATGCACAGGCGTTACCCAAATTAGAACAGAAATCCTCGGGTCACCCAGATCTTTTGCAGATGTTATAAACAGACTAGGAAAACTAATCTGCATCTGGAGGGAGGTGGGTTGGTTGGGCTAACTGGCGACGGCAGCCATGGCCCACGTGCAATGTTCCACCTGAAAGACTAAGTGCGGCAACCAATCGCGATAACATAGAACATAGATACACTGATTCAAAGTTCAATTAATCAAAGTTGGCGTACTTAGCTCTCCTCGTGGCGCCAGCATTCATGTCATCGGTGTACAGCTGCAGAAGCAGATGCTCTTCTTGTATCTTCATGTTCTGGGCTTCCACGCGTGCTATCCATTTATTGTTCGCCTAAAATGTTAACAAAGTTTGTATTGAATGATAGTTGCAGTGTTACAAGCAAAAGATGGCCATTAAAATGGGTGTCGTAAATAGATAGTAAATTGTGGATTGCGTTAACAAAAGTGATGTGTGGAGCAGCATCATAATCTTAGGGCGAATTTCACCAATAAAACTGAACCCGTTCAGCATTATGTAATCCGCGTTCAAGAACTGTCAGTGTCAAAATTGTTGTGGAATATTGACACTCGCAGCTCTTGAACGAGATTTACAAGTGCTGATCGCGTTCACTTTCATTGGTAAAATCCGCACTTAGTATAGTCCAAGCAATTTACGAGCGTGCGTCATGTGATTCTTATGTCATTGTTATTAGGAATAAATTGCACGGATTGATGTGCGTTTGTGAAATGTAACAACTATACTTAACAGTGATGAAGATCCCGTTGGCTCTCTTTGGATACCAGGCGAAGCAAACTATTATAGATGAATGAATTACAAAATACAAAATGAGTTTAAAGTTTCCGAAAAGGATAAGCGATAACGTGCGATATAAAACCATGAAATTCCCTGTTTATCGCTAAAGCTATGCCAAATTGTTTTGCAGTATCAAACAGTCAGCTAGTCAAATCCTACCCACTCTCGTTTTTGCTTCACATCACGTCTCGAACCTTGGTGTACCAAACAAAAACTAATTACTTTAACAATTCTGCGCAGCTGAGTAATGGGTGCCTCGCTAGTCTATCGTTCACTGAAACCGCGGCGAACATTTTCCTCAAATGTACACAATGAGATGAACTCAAGTCGGTAGGCCTCAGACATAATTAATATTATTTTATTTATGGAAGGAATGTGGACCAATTACGTGTTTATTTTGACTTACACTTGACGTTAACTAACCCGTGCCCGTGGTTAAGTAATAACAGCCGAACGGGTTAAGCTAAGCTTGCCGTGATTGGTCCGTAGATGGGTGACCATCTTTACATACCGAGACACCTCCGTGCCTTGAAAAGCACGTTAAGCCGTTAGTATCTGCTGTCATTCGTGGATCTTTGACAGTCCTTACGGGTAGCCAGAAGCCTGAAAGTCTGACAACCAATCTTAGTAAGGGTTATCGTATTACCCAGTGCCGTGCAGTGTGTGGTTGTGGAGGTCAGATAGGCAGTCGCTCCATGTAACAGACTGGTAGTCAACTGCATCTGGTTAGACTGGAAGCCGACCCTAACATAGGAAAAGCCTAGGCTAACGATGATGACTTGACGTTAACTTTGGAAGAGTTAGATTTAAGGTCTGTCTGACCTCCTCCTGCTAAGCTTCATTTAACTTATCAGGAAAGTTATTTAATTTTTTATTTAATACTTTATGCACACAAATGTACAGAGGCGGACTCAATGCCATAAGCTTTTTTATACCAGTCAACCTTTGATGGCAAGAGACCGGACGGCATGTCTTTATTTCCTTGAAAGGTAGGTAGGCCTTTAGTGTGGGACGCAACATGTGTCGATACTCTTGCGCCATCCCATCTTCCTGTCTCGGCGTGCTGTGCTGGCGCCGCTGCTGCGGCTGCAGAAAACCTCAGGTGGCGTAAGTATAACAATCTTGTCGGTAATTATATTTTCGAGCCGTTTGGGGTTGAAACCCTCGGGCCGTGGGGTTCGGGTGCCCATATTTTATTCAAAGAAATCTCCAAACGCCTGTTTGACACTTCCCGTGACCTAAGGGCTGGCTTTTACCTTGGCCAGAGGCTAAGCATTGCCATATAACGTGGAAATGCCGCCAGTCTCTTGGGTACATTACCAGTCGACAGCGATGCGGAGGAATTTTTTGACGCCATTTTTTAGTTTGTTAATAGTGTTAGTTAGTTTAGGTTAATTAATTATATGTAAGTTGTTATTTATGTACTTATAATTTCAATTTCTGAATATATTCTAACTTCACCTTTTAATAAACTTCCAAGCCACCTTTGGGTGATGCAGAGACAAACAGTGGTAGGTGCAATAAAAAAAATATTTCATTCAAATTCTGTTCCATTTATCTGGTAGATATCTGATGACTTTCCACACATTCTAATATCTTAGGACTGGACCTTATTGCTGTTGACAAGTCTTTAACATTGGCAATGTTATATTAGCACAGAGAGACCAAATTGATAGTATGTACTATCTATTTGCTATTTATTTTCTATTTGTCTGTACACGAGCATAAATATATAACTATGCACAGCTCGGCAATAATGTCTGATTACATGATTAATCCTTCTTCTATATCGCAATAACTGCCGCTGACACAGCAAAAATATGTGACATTCCATTGGAAGCATAAATATCTAACAATCATGTTTGAAAGTAGAAATATCAATAATAAGCGATATGGCTTCCACAAATTATTACATATATTTGCCGTCATAATATATTAATGGAGAAATCATGAAATCAATTATTATTGCAGAGCAGTCCATAGTAATATATTTATGCTCGTGACCGTACAAATAGGTAGTTATGTTTCTCATAATTTGATAATTTTCTAGTTCTAACTTAAAATTTTGACCTTTATACTTTCAGTTACCGAAACCTATACGAGCTAAAACTATTAAGTTACGTATGCACTATGCACCAACCTACTGAAACCTGACAAAAAATTCAATATCCTAACGGAATCTCACGTTGAAAAATATTTTGCATTTCATTGTCAGCGCTATAGGGAGAAAACTCAAACAAAAATCGAATTTCTCGGTAGTACGCATTTTAAATATTGCTGCTGGGTACGCTTGCGAGATAAATGAAAAAAAATCTCAATAGTATTTTGAAACTCGGTATCTATAGTGATCCGACATACTGGAAAACTGTATTTTGTAGCGTTATTTTTTCGAATATACATATCTACGCTTTTTGTTTAACAAAATAAGTAGTGATGGGTTGTTGGAGCTGAACTATTATTTATAAAATGAAAAATGCAGATTGGATACAAAAACTTCTGCTTCTTTTAATAGAAGCATACGTTTTTGCATCCAATCTCCCTCCAGCATCCCTCTGACATTATCTTGAAACAGTAAAACATATTCTAGTGATTACATTACTTGAATTTATGTTGGCCTATCGTACAACATGGGTCTTTAATCGCCCATTTTATTCAAAACAAGCCGTGCGCCCGATGGGAATATATATCGGCAAAAATGACGAACGTCCATAAAAACTTTTAAACTACAAATTTTCACTTTTCCGTACGGTTTTTCAAATATGAAATCTTTCATAAAAATCTTGTCCAGACAATTACATACACAACAAACAAGGAATTAGCCAAATAGGTGCAGCCGCTTTGAAGTGATGTGCGGACAAACATTGTTAGCAATTGATTTTTATTTATATTGATAGATTTATCAAATGAGCATTCATTATCTAAGATAAAATTTAAGTACAGCCAGAAAAAGAGATAAGTATGCAGGGTCGCCGGATATACTTAGTAGAAGTTTAGTCAGAAACCGATGAATGTTTTTGAATAAAATAAAATAAAATTAATAGAAAACAAACTGGTCATTTATCAAATTAAATTTCATTCGAAAACATTCATCGGTTTCTTAATAAACTTCAACTATATCCGGTGACCCTGGATACTTATCTCTTTTGCTGGATTTACCTGACCGATAAGTATTAACATACCTATAAAAAAATAGAAGAATGTCACATTACCTCATTCTCCACCCGCCTCAACTTCGACTCTCTATCCTGCCGCAGTCTATTCAGCCGCTTCTTCTCGTTGATTCGCCATTGCCGTATCATAGTGATCTTGCGCCGGAGTTCCATTTCGTTAGCAGCTTGGACCCTCTGCTTGATCCGGTTCTGTTTATCATGGGCCTTCGTTGCGCGCTCCCTTCGCTGTTTCTCGTTAAATTCTTGTAAATATTGCATCCTAGCTTTGATTTTACTTTCTTGGTCTTGGGCACTGTAAGAATTAATACCCGAATTAGGGCTGATTTGACTAAAGTCACATATCTTTTATCCGTGGAATAAAATTGACGTCTGACAGTTTTTGTATGGAAAAACGGTGGTTAATCCAAAATGTATTCGCTGGAGAAAAACTTATAATAGGTTTAAAAGTTTGGTCGAATTTGGAGAGAAGGCGTACGGGTCGAGACTTTTGGGAAGTATCAGCGGAGACCTTATAATAGACCTTGCCCTTACCTTGACCTTGACCTTAACCTTAGGTGTAAATGTGTGGACAAATAAGAAAGCCAGGAGGATGTTTTTTATGTAAAAAAAAACTGTTCAGGAGCATTTAAAACACCGTTTCTGCATCCAAGAATAATTTGTGAATGTGCGAACATTTAAATGAGATTCGTGTACCAATTTCATGCCCTCAGTGAATATTGATCTAGATACCAAAAGCCTTAACTTTTTTCTCGATTTGATTATTGTATTCTTTATATGAAACAGATGGAATTATCTTTTGATTTGAATGTAGAATAAGGTGACGCAATGTATCTTGTACTGAGTATACAACGTAATATGATTGAGTAAATTTATTGCGATGATGTAATAAAAAGATATATTATTATTATTATTACAATACATTCAGAGTAATAGACCTTGGGGGTATTGAAGACTCTTTGTAATATAATAATAAACAACATCGCTAGGTTTGAAGCCAATAATGTATAGAAAAGAAAAAAACTAAATTCTATTACTTATTAAATTTAGCCAATTTTTCTCTTCTGCCATTAACTGGGTAGGCTCTCCGAGTCCCAAAATTACAGAAGATTCCGTGTGGATTCTGTGGTGACAAGTAGGTATCATGTTACCCAGTAACTGGGTTGTGGAGGTCAGATAGGCAAACGCTCCATGTAAAATACTGATATTCAGCTGCATCTGGTTAGACTGGAAGCTGACCCCTACAGTTCGGAAAAGGCTGGGCAGATTGAAGGCTGGGTAGTAGGTACCATTACCATCTCTGCTCCTAGAAAACCACTTTAACGAATAGTATCTCTTTCTTCCTCATCAAGGTACATAAAATATATATATATATATATAATTATAAAAAAAAACAAAAATATATTACATTGTTATTTTATTATTATTATTATTATTTATAAATAAATAATATATAATATAAAATAATTAAACTGAGTTTCTAGGGGCAGGTAGCCTAACCTACCCCTACATGCCTCATTTTAATAATTTTTCAGCCATTTTACGATGTGCAATAAAATTGTGAACAACGCTCATTATAAATGCATTAAATTAGCGCTGGATAATCAGTCTTAGTAGCTCCATAGTAATTTATAGCAATTCGTAATGCGCGTGCAATACATAGTCAATCGCTTAGTTTGTAAGTCAATTAATCTGGTCACATATTCAATGACATTCTAAAACACCTTGTAGTTATTTTTAGAAATAAAACACAATTTATTGGTGTTTAGCTCTGCTAACTTTTTTAAAAATCTATGTCTTACAAAATAATTCAAAAACTCCTCATAATAATAAGGCTCCATTAAACCAATTTTATTCCATTTCCATTAAACAAATTCACCGGCTCAACAAAGAAACTATCATCAAATAAGATGGCAGAATCACATGATAATAAACCATAAACTTATTAAAATTGCTTAGCACCAAGGTCATACAGGTTATTTTACAATTCAATATGCTACATTTAGTTTTGCAGATGGTATGGTAGTAGGTATTGTATAAATGCATACATGCAATTTATAAATAATTGCATAGATCTAAACTGGCACAACATAGATGAAGAGCAGGTAGATCTATACTCCATTTGAAATAAGATTAGAAATTTAAATAAACCTTTTTTACAGTCCGTTCAACCGATTTTGTAGATATAAGGATGGCATTAAAAGCAAAAATGTGGTTATAATACCAACTGTTTGTCGCAGCTGCCATTTTGTCATGCCACCAACGCAATAAAGGCTCCTACAAACAGGCGCGACTCGCGACGCGACACAAAGGTACCGCCTGTCACGCGACGAGCGGTGCCTTTGTGTTGCGTGCGATTCGCGTCGCGTGTCGCGCCTGTTTGAAGGAGCCTTAAAAGTCAAAATCGTTTGAATGGACTGTAAAAAAGGTTTATTTAAATAAATGTCTAATCTTATTTCAAATGGAGTATAGATCTAATATATGCAAATTGGAGATTTATTATTCCCATCATAACAATACCCCTCATTAATTAATTAATGAATTATATAATGTTCGTAACAGGTATTGTTCTGTAGTTTCTGCCTACCCCCATGGGAAGGTGTGAGAGTGTATGTATGTACCTATATACATACATACATACATACATACAATGTTTATGTAGAACATCCCTAATGAATTTAGGTTTCATTCGCAATAATTCAAACTAAACTCCGTTAGAAACTCGAGAACATTTTGAAATTCCTCAATCTTTAAAATCGTGATGTCAAGCCTTTGCGGTGAGAAGCAAGCCATGTTCCTTTTAATTAAAACCTACACTTTTCATACACGTACATCGGGAGACGTTTGAGTTAAACACACACGGAATGAGCACTCTTCCGTGGGTCATTTTAATGTTGAGTAATGAGTAACGTTAGCTTTGAGTTGTAATTGTGGCAACTTCGTTGAGGAAGAGGAAATTTTGCCGTTTTATGCCTAACGAACTGATGATTTCTTTAATAAGTTACATACTCGGCCCTACAATGCACGTTCCATGAACCAAAAATAAGATGGATGGATTGTGTGAGGTAATTAAAGAAAAAAAAAAAAGGAGTGCATGATACGAGTGACGGTTGTCAGGGGAGAATGGAAGAAAAATATATTTTGAGCCGACCCAAGTAACATGGGACGGGCAGGAAGAAGAAGAAGGATCCCATCCATATCCCATCACCAGAAACATAAATAAATAAATAAATAATAATAATAATAAGGACATAATGTATTGTGAGGAGGTTCCTGTCTCTGGAGTCCTAATCACCGGAAGCTTGGACGCTGCTCCCGATACCGGCGGACCGCTATTTTATTTACTATTTTAAATATTTTTATAAACATATTTAAAAATGTATCTTATATGTATCGAAATAAATAAATGAAATAATAATAAATTGAATTCTAATATTATAAAAAAAATATCTTAATTGTAATCTTATTACTATTATTATTTATTTATTGCACAATTTAAGTAAATTCAATTGTTTCTTATTTGATTTGGTTCTGTAGCTATAGCTAGCTTTATAGTAATTTATTTATTTATTTCAAAATATTTGTTAATTTTGGTAATGCTCGTCTAGTGGCAACCACTGATCTTTAAATATGTCTTATCTGCGGATAATGCAGTGGACTGCAACATTACACTTAAAGTTTTGTTAACATTATGTATTGTATATGTTGTAGTTGTTTATTATCCCTTAGTAAATAAAATAAATTAAATTAAAAAATAAGTGAGAATCCAGAGCTAGCTTCGTTTATGCAAGAGCTGTAATTACTACGAGAGCATGTAGCTCATAATAAATGTAATGGATAGTAAATTTTGTTGCCGTTCCCACAGGGTAAGACTTAGTGAATGAGTGTATCCAGCACCCTAATTACGTAACACACTATCTATCACAATCTGAATTATTTTGAACCCTATTGCTTATCCATTGCTTCATATGTTCGAAAAATGTATTTGCTCAACAATGTAAATAACACAATGAATGTTGTTGAACTGTCAAAATGAAACCCATTCCTAATGTTAGTCCCGTATTACAGAACGTCACTCAATACTCCAGCATTACTTAGTTTCAACCAATCAAATGGCTTGAATGTAGTTTTAAGTAATACTTGAGTGTTGAGGCACGTTCTGTAATACGGGCCTTACGTGTGTTACGTAATCTGCCGGGGTCGCGGATTGTTCCAAAGAGTTACCGTGGCCCTGGCGCACAGGTAACTGAAGGAACACGGGTGGGTTTTAGTCAGTAAGAGTCTGACACGCCCTTCCGCTCCGCCCAGAGCGGGAGAGGTCATTTGATGATTTCCCACCCAAAAAGTGTATTACGTAATCACATCGTTGAGCTCCTTAAGTTCTGAGTTGAGCACGATTACTGACAAATGCCTGCACTGACTGGACAGGTCCACTCAAACTGTGTGGTTCTTTCCTCAAAAGTCCATTTCAGATACCAATCGGCATGGTCTTCGCATGACCTGACCAAGATTATGTCTGGACTTTAAAAGAGACTGTGACCTCTGAGTTTGTTTCGGCCTTTCTTCTCAGAGTAGTCAGATAGGAAACGCCGACCAAATCTAGTTTAAAAAACATGATTGACGTGTAAAAGTGTTTGTACAAACCTACTTACAGAAATAAAATCATTTATCATTTATCATTTATCACCCCGCAGGCTGCTGAGGCCGCAGGACGCATGGTTGGCTCTCATGTGATTACTGCACGAAGCAATCCAGGAATCGATCCAGAAGGATGTTTGTAAGCATTTACTTGAAGTCTTGAAGTGGTTGATAAAAGTGAAATATAATTTATTTCATACTCAGCACTCCAGGTTTGATTAAATGGATGATTAATTAATTATAAATTAATTTTTAATAATTAATTGATGACATCCGACCCAAAAAAAAAAGTTGGATTAAATCCTATAACTATACATAGTAAAAAACAAAGTCGATTTCCGTGTCTGTCTGTCTGTGTCACCGCTTAGATCTTCCAAACTTCACAATTGATTTTGTTGTGGTTTTCACCATTATTTAGAGCAATTATTCACAATTATGTACGGCATTACAAATCTCCATGTTTTGATACGTCGCCGCTGCACCAGTGCGAAGTAGGGAATTAAATAGGAAATGAAGAGAAATACGGAAAAACATTGATAAAAATTGACCATCAACTTTGCAAATCTATACAATTCAGCTAGATGGTTAAGCTAATTCAGCTAGATGGTTAAGCTTATTCAAGAATATTGCCTATGCTGCCTTTTTATTTCGGATAATATCCAAAATCGTTCAGTTTTTCTCGATAAGTTACAAAATAACTTTCCAGTGGCCAGTAAATACCCTTCAAACTAGCGACCCGCCCCTGCTTCACACGGTTTTTACGACATGACAAAACCTCCAGTTTTCTTTGTGTAATATCTAAGTTTAATATGAATGTTCACATACACATAAACATACTTAGACTCACGCCTTCTTCCCATAGTGGTAGGCAGAAACTACAGAAAGTCACCTGCTACGATCCTTACATACTCCTTTTGCCTCGTTTACGTTCATACATCTGGTAATTATTAATGGTGGTGGTTATTAATGTAATATGACACATACAACTTCCGGAATAAATTATCTAAATGATGGTGTAAGCCGCATCAGAATCCGTTGAGTAATTTTGTTTAGTTTAGTTTTTCTATTTATTTGATTACCTGTTACTTGTTGACAGGCCTACACTGTCTTCCCATAACACTGTAATTTGAAACCATTGTTAAAGCCACTTATTTTTAAAAAAGTAACCGTGGAGTTTCTTGCCGGCTCTTCTAAATAGGAAACGGCCAATTGGAACCGTGCACCTAGCTTCTGACGTTTCATAAGTGCCCATGTATGTTTATGTGAAATAAAATATTTTGATTTGGATTTTGATAGATTAGGTTTTGTTTTTACAAAATCAAAATGGCGGATTACAGACGTCCATAAGTAGTCTTGAAAAAATTACGTAGGGTATCAAAATAAAGGGCTTGAGGAGACCATTCCAAAAATATTACATACTAGCTTTTGTCCGCGGCTTCGCTCGCGTTAATTTAGACGTTGACTATCAATTCGGGTTATAATTCAATCATGATCGGAAGACACGTGGCGCCATCTATTATCATAAGAACGTTATTGTTGTTTTCCTCGGGCTCAGTACTTTTTTTCGGGATGAAAGGTACCCTATGTCCGTTTCTGTAGACCTGACAACGTATATGCAAATTTCAAAATGATCGGTTCAGTGGTTTAGGCGTGAAAAGGTAACAAACAAACAAACAAACTTACTTTCGCATTTATAATATTAGTTAGGAAGGATTAGGATTAAAAGGTGGACAAAAAAGGCCAACAGCAACAATTTTTTTTTTAATGTTTTGTGGCTATATGCGCAATAAGCGTTCAACCGTGCATTCTAATCGTCAGAAGGTACGCGATCAGCAGTGAAAATGGTATGTTAAGAAGATAATAGGAGACCAAGAAAACTGATCTGAAGACAATTCTTCTGGACATCAGGATCTGACGATTTGACATTTCATAAGTGCCCATGTAGGTTTATGTGAAATAAAAAATATTTTGATTTAGAAGAACAACGCGGTAACACAGACAAAACGAAAAGCGACTTCAATTTATAACATGTATTCAATAGATTATATCCATATCTAAATACGATTTGCATCTTATGCAGAGCAAACTTCAAACAAACGAGCAGTTCGCCAAAGTTGACGAATGGCGTCATTAAATAGGTTATGTAAATGCAACTTAGCCAAGTTTCGGCGACTCAAGCGCAAGATGCACCGACTTGTGTAACAAGAACAAACGCCGCATACAAATATTGAATACCTACATAATATTAACTTGGATGATAATGTGAGAAGTTTTGCT
Organism: Dryobotodes eremita; assembly: GCA_917490735.1. Classification (NCBI taxonomy): domain Eukaryota; kingdom Metazoa; phylum Arthropoda; class Insecta; order Lepidoptera; family Noctuidae; genus Dryobotodes; species Dryobotodes eremita. The sequence goes on along the minus strand of OU823243.1, from coordinate 19,448,135 downwards.
TATTCCACTTAGATGAGAATTTTGTACAAAGCTATTTTGTTCTACGTATAAAAAAAATCTTCTATTCGCTGACTGACAACCACTGAAGATAGAAACAATGGTTGGTTATTTAGAAGATAGTAAAAATATGTTCCTCAGGATCAAGAGGAGAATTAACATAGGATTTCTCCTTAACAGCCAACACTTGTATATTAAAATCAATCGGTAAATTCACACCAAATTTAACAATAATTTAATTTGGCGCAGCCGTAAGACACATAATACTGTGTTTTTTTTTTACTATTTCTTGTTTTTTGTGAATAATGTGTACCTTAACCTGAGTCAAATCAATTTATTTCCTTTCTTTCTTTCTTTCTAACAGATGATGATGACCGTAACAACAGTCCACAAAAACAAAAACAACAACAACAACTGCATACATACAGACAAAAATGCAAAAGTAAAACTACAGCAAAAAGTTAGTGATAGATATTGTCAATTCGAAACGAGACATGTGCCTTCAAGACGAATGCTGATGTGATACTGATTAAGATGTTGTAAGAGACCCAGATTGTTTCTGTGTTAAGGAGTCAACACGTAGCACGTTTTATTGAGCAAAATGGACCATCAATTTGTAGGTACTTGATCGTTTACGTGGAAACTGTCCTTTGTTTTTATGCAGGGCGCCTTGTCGACTTTTATAGTTAAAGTAAAATTGCCTATAATAATACTGTAAGACAAAAGCCTCGTCTCATGCAGAGAAGGCACGAGCATTGATTACTACTCTTGCTCGAGGCGGATTGGCAATCTCAGACTTAAAATATTGAGTACAAGTCCATGTGGTTAGGGCTCCGCTCGCCCCTTGAATCTTGCCCCTAATTGCCTAAGTGTATTTACTCGCCCCCTTGAATGATAAATGATAAATGATTTTATTTCTGTAAGTAGGTTTGTACAAACACTTTTACACGTCAATCATGTTTTTTAAACTAGATGAGGTCGGCGTTTCCTATCTGACTACTCTGAGAAGAAAGGCCGAAACAAACTCAGAGGTCACAGTCTCTTTTAAAGTCCAGACATAATCTTGGTCAGGTCATGCGAAGACCATGCAGATTGGTATCTGAAATGGTCTTTTGAGGAAAGAACCACACAGTTTGAGTGGACCTGTCCAGTCAGTGCACGCATTTGTCAGTAATCGTGCAGCTCGACTCAGGAAGTCAGGACTTAAGGAGCTCAACGATTCGACGAACAATACCAAAGAAAGGACATTTGGGTAGGCCGCATAAATTACTCAAACTGCCAGATCATAATTAAAATTAAATTAGAAAAACAAAAGCAATTACCCACATAGTCTTCACATTCACAAAATTAAAATAATATAATACTTTAGAAGTAAATACTCATGTCATTGTATATATAAAATTTATCAATGTCAATGTGTATATATAAATTCGGTAATAATGTTTGAAGATCATGTAGATCGGTGTCTGAAATGGTCTTTTGAGGAAAGAACCACACAGATTAAGTCGACCTGTCCAGTCAGTGCACGCATTTGTCAGTAACCGTGCAGCTCAACTCAGAACTTAAGGAGCTCAACGATTCGACGAACAATACCAAAGAAAGGACATTTGGGTAGGCCGCATAAACTACTTAAACTGCCAGACCAAGAATAAAACTGAAAAAAAAAAAAAAGACCCACATAGTCCTCATATTCACAATAATGAAAATAAGAAGAAGAATACTAGTTATCCCAAATCACTCCCAATTGTTAGAGGGTAAGTTAAAATATTATTGCTTAAAACTTCAATAGTGTCTGCTTGGGATTTAATGGTGAAGATTGAAATAAAACTGCACATGGAGTTAAAAAACCGGCCAAGTGTGAGTCAGACTCGAGCACGAAGGGTTCCGTTCTATAAAAACGGCAAAAATTCATGTCTGTTGTATGTGAGCCCCCTTAAATATTTATTTTATTCTGTTTTTTAGTATTTTTTGTTACATCGGCAACAGAAATACATCATCTGTGAAAATTCTGTCTAATTATCACGGTTCATGAGATACAGCCTGGTGACAGACGGAAAGACAGACGGACGGACAGCGGAGTCTTAGTAATGGGGTCCCGTTTTACCCTTTGGATACGGAACCCTAAAAAGTTTAATTTGGAATCTAATCACGTCCATAATCTTTTCAATGTTTAACAATTAAATTTTGTTACTTTTTCGTTTATAGATAATAAGTCACGAGTTGGTGAGATTACAGATAGAGTTATTAAAGTAAGTCCAGGTTTACTCACATTTTAATTTTTAAATTATGAGGAAACCTGGATTTTTTAATTTTACCGTTTAGGTATTTTATTTCTGAAGCTAAGAGACATTCTGATGACTAATTATCATCTATGTACAGTCATCAAAAGAGATAAGTATCCAGGGTCGTCGGATATGGTTGAAGTTTAGTAAGAAACCGATGGATGTTTTCGAATGAAATTTAATTTGATAAATGAACTGTTTGTTTTCTGTTAATTAAGTTAAATTTCACTCTTATAAATCTTAGGTAATTAAGGTTACCTTGTCCTATCTACATCTAGCAGGTGCGTGTAATTAGTCTGGCGACAGTTACCTGGAATGAGAACTTTGTGAGGGTACTATAAAACGACCAGACGAAGGAAATAAATTGGAGTGGTGATTAATTTTAGGAGGTTGGATTCGTTGAACCGAAAATGTTTTATGTAGTTATACAATGGTTCCCGAGAGGGATTGGAAAAAGCAAGGTATTTTGTCAAAACTGTAGCAGAACATAGAATAGAATAGAATACTCTTTATTATGTACTCAATATAAATTACAGATATAAATGTAGACATTTTACATAGGATGACACAAAAGGTGGTCTTAGCGCTACACGCGATTTTTTGAAGACTTTTTGTAAAACAAAAAAATCAAATAACAGAACGCCTGTATTTTCTGTGTAAATTGTTTCATCACCACTGCCCTTGAAACGGTGAAGGAAAAGAAAACGTGAGAAAACCGGCATGTTGCTTCTGAGAAATTTATGTAGAAAAATACTTTTTTACCAAAAAAAAAAAAACATTAAGAAGTGAAAAATTACTTTAATTTCGGAAGTCGGTGTCGTTGGTTTTGTATTTTCGTTTTTGGCAACCGACTTCCGAAATCAAAGTTATTTTTCACTTTTCAATTGTGGTACCTACCCCACACAAATTCGTATGCCTCTACTTGATATGTAAATAACAAAGACAGGAAGTTATTAAAACATGATTATGCTTAGTGGAAAAAATACGCATTATTAAGGTTAACTCAAAAACTGCTGGTCAGATCATGATCAAATTTGTATGGGACCATATGAGAAACATCAGCTTTCAAATAAAAAAAGAATAATCAAAATCAGTTAACCTAGAAAAAAGTTCTGAGGTAACACACATAAAAAAATAAAAAATACTGCCGAATTGAGAACCTCCTCCTTTTTTTGAAGTCGGTTAAAATTTTATAGTACATTACCCGACCTGGGGATCCCGCTTGCGACTTGGGACCACTAGACTATCAATCCAATCATTAGACACGAGGCAGTTGTGAGCAGAATTATACAGTTTGTTACAATATACTGCGACCATGATTGTTCTGGTCGAGTATGGTAATAATAAGAATATCACGACAGCGGCGTTGTCTTGTTATAAAACAGAAGCGAATACAGTAAAAAAAAAAATCGCTTATAGGCCCGTTTGTCGCTCCGCTCCTTCTATACCTCAGACCACAGCCGTAAAACGATCTATGAGCAAATCAGAGCTAAGTCACAAACTTTATCTAGCGTATAAATCCAATGACATTAAAAAAGAGACAATGACAATGTTTTATCATTCATCTCAAATGGAGAAGAAAATAAGAAAACTTTACGCTTCAACAAATCCTTACACAACGTGTTTCATGTTTCGAAAAAATCCATAACTATTGGCTATACACTTACCAGTTACAATGCTCTTTGGGAATGAAACCAAATCTTAGAATACGCAGTAAAGTGTATTGTTATGATTAGGTACCTAAGTTAATATAACACACGTTATATATAATGTACGTGATATTATTCATAAAGTCTATTCGAATACTTGTTTCCAATTCATGTTATTTCCACTGAGATTGATTTTAGAATGACTAGTAATTACTATTGATAAAGTCAAAATATTTGAAGGTGTAGTGCAAACTGAACTTTATGTGTGGGTATTAAAGTTGAGTTTCAAAACCGACATATTTGTTTACATGTCTGGAAACTAAACCGGGAACGCAGTATGTAACACTCTCATCAGATCGTGATTATTCACGAGTATCTGATAAACGATTAGTAGACGATATTCACTTTTTGTTCTTAAATATTTAAAAACCACCTTCTCGCAACCTTTACTTTCCGCCTGCCTGTACCTAAGAGCTAATTCCCCTGACCCTGTTAAGATCTTACTCCATTTTATTTATATGTGTTGAGCCCCTTTCTAATTAGGCACGCCACAATTGCGGCGGTAAATCCCCTCATTGAGGAGTGGCTTGAGAGGCGCCACAGCGTCCTCACCTTCCGCCTGACGCAGATCCTCACCGGACATGGAAACGCCCGGGTGTTACCATTGTGTGGATCGACCGGAGAACACGGTGGAGCATACGGTGGAGGTCTGCCCGGCTTGGACGGAGCACCGCCATGTCCTCGTGGCGATGATCGGCGGCGGCAATCTCTCGCGTCCGGCCCTGGTTCAGGCCATGGTACGGAGCGAGAGGGAATGGGCAGCCGTCACCTCCTTCTGCGAAGCAATAATGCTCACGAAGGAGGAGGCGGAGCGCATGAGGGTCAGGCAATCGTTGCGCCCTCGCACCCCTAGTCGCCACAGGAGGAGACACCCTGGGCGTCGAGAGTCGATAGCCGAATCCCGGCCAACGTAGGCCCGGTGTTGCGGACGGCGAGCAATGGGCAGCTCGCCGTCCGGTAAGGACCAGGCCCGGGTCGACGGCGCGTCGTGTTCCACGCGCGCCTCAAAGAGATGACAGCATAGTTGCCGGGGTCCCATAGGGCCGATGCCTGCCGGGGTCGCGGATTGTTCGACAGAGTTACCGCGACCCTGGCGCACAGGCAACTGAAGGAACTTGGGTGGGTTATAGTCAGTAAAAGTCTGACACGCCCTCCCGCTCCGCCCTGAGCGGGAGAAGTTATTTGATGATATCCCACGCAAAAAAAAATGTCCCTTTGTAATCATATCATCTTTTACACAATACATCCAGATATTTTTTTTTGTATCTGGTGGATTTGATCTTTTATACGTCTTTCTCTTCATGATGATCTTATCCATCTTGTTACGGCATAAAAGCCAATTTTTATATCGAAGCTTATGATTAAACTAGTTAGAAACCAGATCGAGGAGGTCAATTAACAGGAAACCTTCCACTCCCTTTCCCATTAATAAGCAGGATAAGTTTCAAGTACTTAAATTGGTAGAAACCAACGTACTGAAGGAAGTCTCTCAATTTAGAAGTTTATCGGGCTTTGAACACTACCCAACAGTAGTGATTTGATCCACAGAGTACCTAGCAACTGAAGTAACAACATGTTTGACCTTACGTTGAATGAAATATTTAGATGAACTCTAAGCCACAGATGATCAGACTTGAAGCTAAACTCAAAATTCGATATTTACATATATTGTCCTAGCCATATGACCATCCATTGAATGCTGCGCTCTGCGCGTTTGCAATACAAATTATGCTGCCAAGACGTTGCATTTGCACTATCGGACAAAACATTTCTACAATATTTTCCAGTTCCTTCGTGTTTCATTTAAATAATTTTTCATACCGCATTGTTCCAATTTCATTCAACCGTCAATATTCGCAGAACCGAACCCTCCATTTGTAAATTAATCCTTGTGTTCAATCGCACTGTATCCTCGCTACGTCAATGCAATATCAGCATATTGTGTTCTCCGTGTAATTACATTTTAGCAGAGTGCTGTAGCAAATGAAAATGCAGCTGCCAATATGGCGCCCGTTTCTTTCTGTTTAATCAAATGTTCAGCGTAGTGTTTAATAATTAGATTGATGAGATTTTTTTTATGGATTTGTGTATGTTTGAAGCTAGATTTTTGTTTGATTATTCCGTGTGACATTGGTAATTTGAATCATTTTCATCCTAGTCAATGTATTTTTCCTACATAAAATATCCATCGGGGTAGGCAGAAACTTCAGAACGCCACCTGCTATGATCCTTTTGCCCCTTTTCTGCCAACCGCCATGGGCAGAAGGCGTGATTTTATGTATTTATGTAAAATATCCATTGCGAAGTAATTTCGCAATACTTTGACTGTACGTGAAACAGGCACTAGGTATCTATAGTTAAAAAATCACCAAGATAAGTGGTTAATATTTAAATACTTAAAAGAAAACGACACAAACCACTGCAAAATATCAGGAAAAGCAAGAAAGAAAATTCTACAGCCAAACATAATCTCATAAATAACGCAGAAAATAAAGAAATACGTTTTCCGGGCAAAGGTAGACGTACAAACAGGGACTAAATGAAAATAAGTGGCGACATTAATCAGGGGGCCCTCGGCTCACGTAGCGACGACCTTTGAGTCTGCAGGGCTAAGTAATCGACCTTCTCTCATTAAATTGAACGAGAAATGTATTCGAGAGGATGGCAGAATAATGCAAAAACATTGCGATCAACTCCTGTGTTCATTTATTTTAAGAAGAATCACTTTTAAGTCCTAAGAAATAAAGCACAGAAAAGCTTGTCTTGTTTTCAACCCGAAAGCAGAATTTCAAGTAGACCTGTGAAAATGTAAACGGCATTCGAATTTTTTGAATGGCCATATTTTATAAACACAAGTCTGTATAGGAGGCTCCTCTGCCTATTTAGCTTATGTATGCTAAGGGTCAGTACAGACAGAAAGGCAAAATTTTCTACTTTATGCTATGGTAATACGGTCCTATTTAAAATGGAGCGAGTAAATTGCTCGGGCATTTTTCCGTTCTGTCTGTACTGACCCCTAATAATGATGATATTATGACGTTTTATAGACCCTGGTTTTATCGACATTCTAAAGAGAGTCATATATTTGAAAGTGCGACACATGTAAATAAAAAACACGTGTGGCACTCGGGGACTGCCGCGGTAAAGCTATTGCATACCTAGCATTTTTTATCAACTTATGCAATTATAATTATTTATTATTTTTTTATTTATGCAGTACTTTTTTTTTTCTTTGATATTAATTCACGTACAGTCGTACCATATACATACAAGTTAAGCGAACGCTCGGCCGAGCTACATGGTAGGCGGATTGGGGGGTGTTAGGTTTTATTTTCGTTACGGAATTTCTTGATTCGGTCGCCGCGCTCAAAGCCCGTGATAAAAGCTATGCAATAAATAGCTTAAAATAAAACATTTTTACAAAAAAATAAAAACAACCGACTTCCAAAAACAACACTAAGAAAAGTGAAAAATAACTTTAATTTCAAAAGGCGGTGTCATTGGTTTTGTATTTTCGTTTTTTGCAACCGACTTCCGAAATTAAAGTTATTTTTAACTTTTTTGTGTTTTTTTTGGAAGTCGGTTGTTTTAAAGTAATTATTTTTCGATTTTTTGTTGTGGTACCTACCCCACACAAATTCGTATATCCCTACTTAATACGTAAATGACAGTGACAGGAAATTATTAAAACATCATCAATATAAACACAGTGGAAAAAAAAACCGCAGTATTAAGAATAACTCAAAACTACTGGTCAGAATTTAATCAAATTTATATGGGACCACATGTGAAACACCAGCTTTCAAATATAAAAAAAAAACATCCAAATCGGTTCATCTAGAAAAAAGTTGAGCTAACACACAAAAAAAGAATACCGAATTGAGAACCTCCTGCTTTTTTGAAGTCGGTTAAAAACCCGTAGTGTGTTACAAGCAAAATAATTAAACCAAGGCTAGGCATGAAGGAGATTTACATAATCATATTTGCATGCGATTGTAAATGCATGAGAGTCTTAGCTCCGTTATAAGATTAATTATAATCTGTGCAGTCATCCAATTTGAGATAATACATTTTATGTAAGTGCTTGTGATGTGATTGGTTTACTATGTGCAAAAAGATGTAAAGTACGAGTGCGGCACTGAAAATTTCGGGAATCAAGGAAGTGACACAACATTACTATTTAAAAATGTATTTATTGCTTTTCGAAGTATTCTCCGCGAAATTTTACACATTTTTCCATACGATGGAACCAATCATTGAAGCAACCATTCCATTCGGAAGTTGGGGTCTCCAAAATAGCCGTTTTGTAGGCGTCCACAGCTTCTTCAGGTGATGAAAATCTCTGTCCTCGCAATGTATTCTTTATTTTAGGGAAAGTATAGAAATCATTAGGGCTTAGGTCGGGGCTGTACGGCGGATGGTCTAACAATTCTATGTTTTCTTGCTCTAAAAACACTTTTGTTCTGTGCGCGGTGTGAGAACTCGCATTGTCGTGATGGAGGATGATGCGGCGGTTGCAGTTCTCTTTACGGAGTTCAGAAACGACCTGTGGCAAACAAATGCTAGCATACCATTCTGCATTAACCGTTCTTTGTCCCTCAAGCGGAATAGTCGTAACATGGCCGGTTTTGGAGACAAACGTGGCCACCATTTTTTTTGCAACACTCCGTGAACGAACAATTTTTGTTGGCTTTAACTCATTTTCGAACACCCAAACTCGTGACTGGTTTTTTGTTTCGGGTTCGTACGCGTATATCCAGGATTCGTCACCTGATACGATGTTGTATACAGCATTTGAGGATCCTGCGTGGAATCTTTCGAGAGTTCTGACGCACCAAGTAACGCGAGCCGCTTTTTGCTCTTCACAGAGCGAATGCGGTATCCATCGGGAAAACTACTTTTTTACACCTAATTGTTCATGCAAGATTATTTGTATTTGACTCATGCCAATGTCTAAAGTTGTCTGAATTTCGCGGTATGTCACATGTCGATCTTCCTCAATCAGCTTACGCACAGCATCAACGTTTTCTTGGGTGACTGCAGTTTTTGGAAGACCTTGACGGGGATCATCACTGAGCTTGACACGTCCACGTTGAAATTCAGCAAACCAGCGATAAATTGTGGTTTTGGATGGGGCTTCATCACCAAATGCAGAAATCATCCGGTAAACACACTGTTTTTGTGTTAAACCACTTCGAAAGTCATAATAAATCATTGCTCTTGAATTTTCTCGAGTCAATTCCATTTTCTCAACGACTAAACAAGTTTGACAAAACCTTGTGACAAGACCGAGAATAGTTTTTTAAATAAATAAATGGTATTCGATTTTTAAAACCAAGGAATTTTCAATTAAAAAGATTTTAATATGACAGGAACAGTGGAAATATTCCATTCCCGATACTTTTAGTGCAGCCCTCGTATTTACAATATTAGATCGAGATTGGGAGCATTTTGTACAATTTTGTTTTGTAGTGTTTGGAATGGGCAACTAGCTTCTTCGTTCTGACTGACCGACCCTTTGACAATTCAAAAGTGCTTGTAATTGGTTTATTTGAAATAAATGCTTTCAGTTTGAGTTTACAAGGATTATTTGATTAAAACTAAATCGAGTATGCAAGATTCTGCGTTACATTATGCGAAAATGTGTTTGCATTTATTTGTGCGTTTTATTTACGCAGAATAAACAACTTTCCTTCCTTCTTTTCTCTCTTTCTATTTAATATTTACGCATGTTAAACTAAGGCGTATGACACCATCTACATAATCTATTATCTACCTAAATAAAGACAAATCGTTTTCCTGAAAGGCATTCCCTTCCACGAAGGCGGGTAACACTCTAAAACAAACATATTGCAATTGCTAAACATCTACTAACAGGGGTAACATACCTTTCTCACACAAGGGTACCGTACCTACCTACCATTTCAATATTCCAGCCACGTCTAGGCTTTGATCCTAACTTTCAGCGCCCAACAACTCAGGCAAAATATGTACACAAGGCTACATATCAAGCTGTACATTTCCAGTATCAGCTGATCTCTCATTATACGGAAATCCTATACAATGCGAGATCAGCTTATACTGGAAATATACAGATTGATATGTAGCCGTGTGTGTATATAAGTTCACAGCAATAGTTGGACAACTTTTGAACTTTTAGAAAACATTGCCCCCTTTAGCCTAGACTGCAGTAAGGCTACCTACCAGGAATCTATACATACGTATTATAAATTAAAGTCACTTTTCGTATCTGTCTGTGTGTTCGCGTTGTTCTTCTAAACTATGCAACGGATTTTGATACGATTTTCACCATCATTTAGAGAATATTCCGGAAGGTTTATGGTAATAAAACATTAATATTAAACTTACGTAATAAAAAAGAAATCTCGATGAATTGTTAGGTCCTAAAACCCGTGCGAAGCAGGGGCGGGTCCGAAGAAAAAAATGAAATAAAAATATCGGGATTGTGAGAATGATTCGACGTTACCAACGATATACAGGGTGGTAAGGACATCGACGTGCACACTGAAACCATCGATTCAGTACATCATTCTAAATCCCCTGCCTTGAAATTTTTCGTCGATTATTAAAAAATATGTTAGCCGTTTTGACCGCGTAGGTATAGCACTTTTCTATGAAACAGGAGATTCTTTTTTTGGATAACCGACGAAGAATTTCGACGCTACGTCTAGAATCATGTACTGAATTCATGGTTCCAGGTGGCAGAGTGGCAACATCGATGTGCAAACTGTAACCATGAATTCAGCACATGATTCTAGACCCCCTAGCCTTGGTCGGTTATCGAAACAAAATAAAAAATTGTTTCATAGAAAAGTGCGTTTCATAAAAAATTGTTTGATAGAAAACCTACGCGATCAAAATATATGGAACGGCTATGTTCTTTTTTAATAACAGCGAACAATTTCATCGCAGGGGGGTTCAGAATCATGTATTGAATCCATGGTAACCGGTTGCGCGTCGATGTCCTTGCCACCTTATATAGACGAGCAGGACTAAAAAGCAAACCGCTATTTCAAGACGACCCAATAAAAGGGTTTTCCTAAAGACGGTCGCTGAAATCACTCACAAAAAAAAAACCATACGTATTGAAAAATAACGACATGATTATTCTTACCTATCCCATTACAAATCCTCATGACAAACAAGGCTATGACATCCAAAAAGTGATTGACAAACCACATATTCTGTGTACATAATATTGAAAAGGGCACTCCACCGACAACCGGCTTATTCACGGAATAGCTTTTGTCAGCATTGTCCGAAGTATTCGGGAAAATGTTTTTGTGTCTACGCAGAGTTTTCTAAAGAATTGACATGGATTGTTATTGTACATTAGGTATGCAAGGTTAGGTAAGGTAGGCAGACGGAACTAATGTTAACAATAAACTCGTTGGATGAAAATAGTGGGGATACATTTGAGACTAGATAAGTTAAGGAAAATAAAGTGTAATAATTTTAGTCACAATTTTGATAAAAAAATGCATTGCTTTTCGCACAAAAATGTACTTTTAAAGCACTCCCTCTCACCAGCACCCTAATTGCGTAACACACTATGAATCACAATCTGAATAATTTTAAAGCCTATTGCTAATTCATTGCTTCATATGTTTGAAAAATTTGTCTGCTCAACAATTTGCTCAAATTGTTAAACTGTCATAATGGAAGCTATTCCTACTATTAGTGTGTTACTCAATTAACCTGCGGGAGCTTTGCCTGCAATTTAACAATCCAAGGTTCGATTTTAAGCATTATTATAATACCATTACCTAGGTTCTCTTCACTCACTGATGTAATACTCGAATCTGAACTGTTACATTACAGGCGCTGCTCGGATTGCTCCCGGTTAGGGAGCGCTTTTAGGGAGAGACCAAACTATTACATGGACATAAAGCTCTTTCTGACCGACTCAACCCGATTCTGCGTCGATAAGTGTGAGCACTCCCTTATAAGCTCCATAGACAACATAATGGAAGCAGAACTCAATGTATTCCAATATAAGTAAAAAAAAAGAAAAAGAAAGAAAGAAAAATAGTTACTGGATACATACGATTGGTGTTTTGGACTCTACTCAACTTTAAACCAAATTCCTATTACACATCTGAACCAAACACAATTTTCAACGATAAAACGCTTCAAAAAGTGCTTGTAAAGCAACAGCTATCCGTAAACGGCACGTTTAATGCGGGACCGAAACTCAATGCCTCTACCAGACGACCCTCAATTTTGCGGCGCATATGAAGCATCGCATACGGCGCGCAAAAAGAACGACGTGTCAACTATTTTGCAGTTAAAAAAAGTGTCGAGTTAATGTTTCGTTCGCAATCGCAAAATGAACGTCTGTTAAGCTTCACTCGAGTGAAAACGAACGTTATTTTTTGTATAATTGCACGTTATCTTGACACGACAAAATTACATGGAATGAATATTTATCTGCTCCTTTCATTTTATTTTCCGATCATTCGGTGGGCGAGTGAAAGATGCCCAGGCCCTACAGTCTCGACATTAGATAGCGACAAAAATCCGTCGCTAAGTCGTATCATTGTCAAATTCCTTTAATAGATTTTCAACTTAAATTCCAAAGCATAAGGTTGAAAATCTATTAAAGGAATTTGACATCGATACGACTTAGCGATGGATTTTTGTCGCTATCTAATGTCGAGACTCCAGGCCCTGCAGTCTCGACATGAATAGCGACAAAAATCGGTCGTTAAGTCCAGTCGTTGTCAAATTCCTTTAATAGATTTTCAACTTTATTCCCAAAACATAAGGTTGAAAATCTATTAAAGAAATTTGACATCGATACGACTTAGCGACAGATTTTTGTCGCTATTCATGTCGAGACTGCAGGGCCAGGGCCGGCAGTCTCGACATTAGATAGCGACAAAAATCTGTCGCTAAGTCGTATCGATGTCAAATTTCTTTAATAAATTTTCAACCTTATGGTTTCGAAACTGTAGACGAGACTGTTGGGCCAGGGCCAGGTCTGAAATCCAACATCGTTGGATCGGTTCACGCGGTTCGCTAATGTATTCATTTTGAGTTCAGACGTTCGAATGAAATATGCCGAATGAAGACAAAAAGTGAAGCGTCAGATATTTGCTTTACAGGCCTTATAATAAAACTAGCTTTTGCCAGCAGATTCGCCCGCGTGAAGGTCATATTAACCCACGGGAACGTACTACCAGGATAAAAAGTATTCTATGTCCTAATCCAGGTCATGGTCTACCCGTGTGCCAAATTTCATCCAAATCTGTTCAACCGTTTTTGCGTGATTGGGTAACAAACATCCAAACATACAAACTTCCACGTTTATAATATTACTAGCTTTTGCCCGCGGCTTCGCTCGCGTTAATTTAGACTTTGACTATAAATTCGGGTTACAATTCAATCATGATTCGAAAGACTCGTGGCGCCATCTATTATCATAAGAACGTTATTGTTGTTTTCCTCGGGAACAGTACTTTTTTGCGGGATGAAAGGTACCCTATGTCCGTTTCAATACACCTGACAACATACGTGCAAAATTTCAGGATGATCGGTTCAGTGATTTAGGCGTGAAAAGGTAACAAACAAACAAACAAACAAACTTACTTTCGCATTTATAATATTAGTTAGGAAGTTAGGATATTATAGATTATAGATTATAGATATATATATTACTAGCTGCGCCCCGCGGTTTCACCCGCATAAGTCTCGATCCCGTGGGAACACAGTATGAAATATACTTTACGACCTATTCTAATACCTACCAAATATACATTTAAAAAAATCATAAAAGTCGGTCGAGCCGTTTTGGAGGAGTGCGACCGCAAACACCGTGACACGAGATTTTTATATATATAGATTAATTATTGTAGTAGGATTAGTAAGATAGTATTATAACGTCAATACATACGCTCGTTTCTTCGAAGCCCATTCATCCTTGTGCTCTTGTGCCACCTTGTCGAGATGCGCTCGTGTTTTCTCTACCCTCTTGAACACCTGGAATCTTCTTGCTACGTCCGTCTCCACTCGCTTTAGGGTTAAGTCGTCTTTCGCACGTTCATCCTGTTTGTAATCGATTTAATTGTACGTGTAACATGCCACTCAACCTGTAGTCCTTAAATGATAGGCAGGGGTGATTAGTACGCCCGCCGGTTGAACGCGTCCCAAAGGGTCATAGCCATCCGGATGGTACGGGGATACCGCACGGTCTCCTGCGAGGCGGCGAGCCTCCTTGCCGGATTACCGCACTGGGATCTGGAGGCAAAGGTCCTCGCGCACGTTTGGGACGGGCGCGAGGAGGCGAAACGCCGGGGCGTAACTCCGCTGCCGCGAGTAATCGCGGCAGAGCGGACAGAGCTCCGGCGGGATCTGATGGCGGCATGGAGAGTGCGACTGTCGCAACCCAGCGCAGCGCACGCCACAATTGCGGCGGTAAGACCCCTCTTTGAGGAGTGGCTTGAGAAGCGCCACGGCGTCCTCACCTTCCGCCTGACACAGGTCCTCACCGGACATGGCTGTTTCGGGAGGTTCCTGTTTCGGATAAGGCGGGAGGAAACGCCCGGGTGTTACCATTGTGTGGATCGACCGGAGGACACGGTGGAGCATACGGTGGAGGTCTGCCCAGCTTGGGCGGAGCACCGCCGTGTCCTCGTGGCGGCGATCGGCGGCGGTGACCTCTCGCGTCCGGCCCTGGTTCAGGCCATGGTACGGAGCGAGAGGGAATGGGAAGCCGTCACCTCCTTCTGCGAAGCAGTAATGCTCGCGAAGGAGGAGGCGGAGCGCGAAACAGAGAGGCAGTCTCTACGCCCTCGCGCCCCTAGCCGCCGCAGGAGGAGGAGACACCCTGGGCGTCGGGAGTCGATTGCCGACTCCCGGCCACCGTAGGCGCGGGCTTGCGGACGGCGAGCAATGGGCAGCTCGCCGTCCGGTAAGGACCAGGCCCGGGTCGACGGTGCGTCGTGTTCCACGCGCGCCTCAAAGAGATGTCAGCACCATTGACGGGGTCCGATAGGACCGATGCCTGCCGGGGTCGCGGATTGTTCGAAAGAGTTACCGTGGCCCTGGCGCACAGGCAACTGAAGGAACACGGGTGGGTTTTAGTCAGTAAGAGTCTGACACGCCTTTCCGCTCCGCCCAGAGCGGGAGAGGTCATTTGATGATTTCACACCCAAAAAAAAAAAAAAAAGGGTGAATAGTACAGCCACATTGTGTCTGATATCTTAAAGTCCTATATAATGGGGGCGACCCAAATGGCATCAATCAGGCGCAAGTTCAGACTTCGGGCTGGTACTGAGAAACTCCTGATGGTTAAATTCAATACCATTTTGCCTGACATGGGAATCGAACCCAAAGTCATTACGCTCAGTAGTCGCGGATCTGACTTCAAAGACCAACAAAGCAAGCTGATAACAATCTATACTATAATATAATTGTAATAAATTGAAGAGTTCGTTTGTTTGTTTGAACGCGCTAATCTCTGGAACTACCAGTCAGATTTTACATCACGCTAGCAGCAATTTTTATCTTTGCAAAAATAACAAATTCAAATATAACGGTAAGCAAAAACGAAGTAATAGCGAGGGCGGGCGATGCGATGTGACTCGATGGGTCGACGGAACAAGAAATTTCACGCGTAAGAAGTCGCGCGCAGAAGCTACAAAAAATCGCATAGCATCTGTGGGTCAGGTTTACTCTGAGGGCATACAACGCTCTGCGTGTCCAGTATAACAATGTATTCAGGATGCTGTTGGGTCTACCACGCTTTTGTAGCGCTTCCGGGAAGTTCACCACGGCCAGGGTTGGTGGTTTTCATGCCATTATACGGAAACAATGTGCTTCTATTCTCGGTAGAATACGTGCTAGCTCCCACAGCATCCTGAGTGTATTGTGTGATATGTGGTACAGCCCCACGCTGGCTCACTGGATACGGCTGTACACATAGGTGTCAGTCTTTTCAATTTTGTATATAGTGCCATTTTTACTAACATTAAGTATAAGACCTTTACTAAAAACTTATGGGTCTCGTGAATCTGAAATAAAATATAAATTATTATACCAATTTCTTCATCTCCACATGAATTCTGTCCATGAATTGATTATACAAATACTTTCTGTATTGATTGAACTCCTTCAGCGAACAAACTGCTCTTCCATCCTTCGTGCAGAATCCCAGCTGTTTCATTCTGTTTCTAGCTAGCTTCTGTGAAAAATGGTGGGCCAGGTGCGGGTCATGCATGGGTACGTAGTCGTATGAGACATTGTTGCAGTAAGGATCTGTCAGGTCAAAAGTGGGCGCTGGGCCGCCCGTAACACCGAGGCCGACTCTTCGTACCTGAAAAAAATAGGACAGATCTAAATTTCTGTTATACAATGGTTAGGTTATGTTGTATTGTGGCAGCTTATATGTACAGCCTAGCAGATATCCAAAAACCCTAGGTATGAACAACAGTTTTTAGGTTGGGTTCTCACATTAAACGTTAACCATCTGACGTCAGCATAAACTTCACAGAGTATTACAAAAGGCCAACGCACATTTAAGAGGGCCGCGCCTCCATTGTAAAAATCCTCCTGCATCACTTTCGTACGTTTCGTATGAACCATCGCACACTACAGGTGGGCCTCACTGGGCTTTTTTGGACTGGAAATCGATGCGCTTCAGCCAGATACGCTTGCCTTTAAGTGGGACGCTCCAAGGAAGCCTACGAAAATCAAATTTTGCTTACGTTTTTTGCAATTTGCAGGTCAGTGTACGACAACAACAACATGTTGAACAAAATATGATTCGACAATTCCATTGAATGATTATTTCATGAAAAAGTCATTCAATGGGATTATATGAACTTAGAGGGTGGTATTGATGTTTTTATTGATTATAATTCTGTAAATACATACTTGTTACGACGACCGTGAAACATATTTTATTCATCATACAACCTGACACTGCGTGCAAATTGTAAAAAAACTTAAGAAAAATTTAATTAGCGGGCTAAACTGGCGAATCCCCCTTAAACTGCAGTGACTTTTCGGAGTCCACATCGGTAAATGATAATTTAACGATGTGATTTTATTTCTGTAACTAGGTTTTTACTAACACTTTTACACGTCAATCATATTTTTTTAACTATATAAGGTCAGGGTTTCCTATCTGACAACTCTGAGAAGAAAGGCCGAAACAAACTCAGAGGTCACAGTCTTTTTTAAAGTCCAGAAATAATCTAGGTCAGATCATATCAAGATCATGGAGATTGGTATCTGAAATGATATTCTGAGGAAATAACCACACAGATTGAGTGGACCAATCCAGTCAGTGCATGTATTTGTCAGTAATCGTACAGCTCAACTCGGAACTTAAGGAGCTCAAAGATTCGGCGAACAATACCAAAGAAAGGACATTTCCATCGCAACCATCTTGGCACGGAGTTCCGCAAAACGCTGTATGCAGTTGATAAATTTATACAGGAGTTGTGGAGTTTCTTGCCGGCTCTGCTCCATAGGAAACAACCAATTGAAACCGTGCACCTAGCTTCTGACGTTTCATAAGTGCCCATGTTGGTTTATGTGAAATAAAATACTTGATTTTGATTTTTATTTTGTTGAGCTGTTTTTACCCTTAAGGGATGAGGCTGTCTCGACTTTCCTAGACGCATGACGGTAAAATTTCAATATCGTAATTAATACAAACCACACCGTATCAAATCCCTGACCTTCCTATCCTGTATCCTTAAGATTAACTACTCTAGTAAATCATCGGCTAGTGTAGCTAATAAACAACGTATGTCCTCCACTGGATAGTGTCGACTATGCATACTCAGCCTATAATGTTCCCACTGCTGAGACACAAGGCCTCCTCTCTGTGAGAGGGAGTGGGCCGTAATCCACCACGCGGGCCCAGTGCGGGTTTGTAGATGTCCAATGTCTTCGAATTTTTGGTTCTAGGACATGCCGGTTTAGTCACGATGTTTTCCTTCGCCATTTCGAGTGTCGACCATTCACCTTGGTAATTTAATTTACCGATAACATGCTAGAATAGTGACAATGGATAGTGATAGTGTGAATTGAATAGTGACAAATACAAAGAATTTGTGCAAAGGGTGATTAACATGGGTTGGTAGGCACTAGGCAGATAATTTTTGGGGAACGCTGCTGAATTGATCTGCACAAAAATGTTAAAACATAGCATCTGTATAGAAACTGAAAAGTTAATCAAACGCCAGAGATGCTGTTCACAAGCTTCGGGATAGGCCAGAAATCCTTTGACTTGAACTGATCTTGAATTCGTTAAGGTCCTACTAAGAAATGATTCTTATGATACGGATATCTTATTTTTCGCAGTGCTAAAATATTTTTAAATCTTTTAAATAAAAATCTTACACACACTGGTATAAAACGAACAGCTTTATTATTTATTTATTTCAGAGAATCTCCATGTCATAATATCACAAAAAACAAAACATGCAAACATAAAATGTTAGTGTGTTAGTAACAAATATTGTACCTAAAATTATGTTAGTTTTGTTAGCAAACTGAAAAGAGTTTCATAAATAACGAAGAAAGGATTTTTTTTAAATTAAGGCCCTAAAGGAGTTAAATTGTATGGAAGTTTGTCATTTTGGCCGGTGGGAAATCCAAACGGCCACACGGCTTGCAGTGTTTTAAATTACAACAAATATGAAATTCTAGCAAAAAAGCGAGTAACGTCATGTACCTATGTAGTTCCTCAAAATAATTTATTATTTAAATCTTCTTTTATAATCTCTTTCATATTTGAAACTAACAAACTTAGGCCCACTTGCACCGCCAATCACTAAACACGTTTAGCGCTAAATGAGTTTAAAACATAATTCTATTTCTGTCAAATGTTTGAAGATGACAGAAGCAGAATGATGTTTAAAACTCGTTTAGCGCTAAACGTGTTTAGTGATTAGCGGTGCAAGTGGGTCTTAAACGTAGAATGATGCTGTGTTATAGCTTGTTGTTACACAACATCCCTATCCGGAAGCTGCAATTATATAGCAATTAAAATTAAAAAAAAAAAGAAAAAAATATTTATAATTTTTTTTAATTATATAATTTTATTTATTATTTTTATTTTATTTATTATTTTGTTATTATTTCAGCTAGTTAAATTGGAATGACCCATTGTATACCGTAAATTTTTCCTTTGAACTGCGGCTATGTAGAGAATTGTCTCTACATAGCCGCAGTTCAAAGGAAAAATTTATTGTTGTACGAGTATGTTTAATTTTGTTGATTCCATGATACCGGTGGGGTAATTACGTAACACACTAACAGTAGGAATGGGTTTCATATTGACAGTTCAACAACATTCATTGCGTTATTTACGTTGTTATGCAGGCAAATTTTTCGAACATATGAAGCAATGGATTAGCAATAGGCTTCAAAATGATTCAGATTGTGATAGATAGTGTGTTACGTAATTAGGGTAATAATAATTTAATTTTATTAATTTTATTATTATTTAATTAGGATAATTCGGCGTCTCGCAAGTTACTATGTAGATAGAAAATAACTAAAGTCTATTGAAATCATTTGTTTCAATTGATGTTATTTATTTCCACTGAAACGAAAATCAACTAAACGTTATTTAAGTTGGTTTCAGAATGACTACTAGTAATTCTGAAACTGGAATTCTGAAACTGGCTGGTACCTACAATTAAAAAAGTCATAAAAAATTTGGAATTTGAAGCGGGAACTGAACTTTGTTCGAGGGACATGTTTTCCGAAAACACTTACAGATTTTTTAACATGTTTGGGTAAGTACTAAATCGCGAACGCGTCACATCCATTTGGGTAACATCCCATGCAAATTAATTGAAAACTTAAGAACTTTGTCCTTTCCAAATACTACCAAAATTATTATTTTCCTAGCCACATTTTCTCATTTACAGTAGGTAGATATCTACCTATATCAAATTGAATAGCTAAGGTAGATTTCTGTTCAATTCAGAAACGCAATATACGTATTTGATGAGAAATCCCTTGTGTGCCGCAAATCCCCACCGCTGGGACAAGTCTGCCTCCGGGCTGTCCCTTCTATGTCAATTTGTAGCCATTCTTGATAAAGGGTAACAACTATTTTGTATTCCCAATATCACGAACGACAGTTAAAGCTGAGAACTAAATATAAAGTTTCGAGACCCCAAAAAATTTCAGAACTTCAGACTCTGGTTTCACTAGTTTGTATTTTAACCTACATCTTGTATAGCTTACCTTTTTACCTGTGTGCACAAATTAACTTACCTATTTGGTTTAATTTGAATTGCTAATGTTGAACTGGTTAATGAAAGAACTGGCTCATAATCAGCCTATAATGTTCCCTCTGCTGGGACACAGTCCTCTGTGAGAGGGAGTGGGCTGTAATCTACCACGCGGGCCCAGTGCGGGTTGGTAGATGTCACATGTCTTTGAATTTTCGGTTCTAGGACATGCCGGTTTCTTCACGATATTTTCCTTCACCGTTTTGAGAGCACTGGTAATGAAATTATTTACACAAAGTAAGTGCCTCCTGGATTCGAACCCACGACCTACACCTCGTAAGTTGGGGCCGTTACCACTGGGTCACCACCGCTGTCTATAGACTCACAAAAAAATTGGCCTGCACTAGACAAAATTATGTGGAAAAGGGAGAGAGACGCCTTTTTCCTGCAGTGGGACAATACAAGGTAGTAAGATAAGATTAGACAGTTTGTTTAACACATAAGGGGCTCGTGGCTAATTGATAACAGCCGCACGGGTCGAACGAAGGTTCAGCTACGCTTGCCGCGGTCGGTTCGTGGATGGGTGACCATCCATTACATATCGAGACACCTCCGTGTCTCGGAAAGCACGTTAAGCCGTTGGTGCCAGCTATCATTCGTGCATAAAAGCCTAAAAGTCTGACAACCAGTCTCACCAAAGGGTATCGTATTACTCAGTAACTGGGTTGTGGGGATCAGATAGGCAGTAGATCCATGTAAAATACTGGTATTCAGCCGCATCCGGTTAGACTGGAAGAAGCTGACCCCAATATAGTAGGGGACAAGGCAAGGCAGTTTGACTTAGTTAAACACATAAAGCATTACTAAACTGATTTTTGCAGAACTGCACCCTATTTGCACACAATCAATCACAATCTGAATCATTTTGAAGCCTATTGCTATTCCATTGCTTCATATGTTAGAACAATTTGTCTGCTCAAGAACGTAAATAACGCAATGAATGTTGTTGAACTGTCAAAATGAAAGCCATTCCTACTGTTAGTGTTACGCACCGCATGAGTTAATTACCCCGCAGCAGGCGTAGCATGACGCTTTCTATTTCTTGGAAGACAAGACATAGCTATTTCTATACAAAGTGACATTTCATTTCTCCATTTTTGACATCGCACCGTAAAAATCCTTCTACAATCCGTCATTTTGTCTTTCGTTTCTACCGTTCGTTGTCTAGGTCCTTTTATATGTAGACTATTTCAGAAGAAAGTTTTCTATCCCAAACGTCAAAATCACACTGACAACTGACAGTTGTCTAAGGTAGTGAAGACAATTCGATTTAGTAATCGCCATGCTAAAGACAGTAGAAAACTTTTTACTCGACGGCCACAAAGTATAAAAATGGAATAGAAAAATGGAATTTTTCACTTTTTGTATGATGGAAAATGTGAAAAATTATTACCTACATGTTTAGTTTTAGGGGTTAGAGTTTTATAAAGAGGGTCGAAATTGTCATTATTTTTGCGATAGGACTCACCATTTTCGAGATATAAGCAAAATAAAAGAAAAACGTGAATAAACTACTGCATTTCGTAAAAAGTACAGTTGACTCTTTCTACTTTGCTGCCGTCATACTGTCTTCACGAAACGTAATTTTTGTCTATTCTTCCGTCGAAAAACCCGTTTCTATAATGGTCATGCTACGCGTGCTGGTCGTAGTGAAAATCGCGAAGCAAAAGTCTTTCCCGATTTCAACAACAAATATTTGGGCAATTTTCAGCTATAATGTAAATCAGCTGACACACAATGGCCCAAATTAAACTTCATTATTATAGTGATAGGTAGAGGTAGCTGATAGTATAAACAAAGTGATCCACATCACAAAGTAATTAAGTGCACTGCGTAACAAAAGGTCATCGTCAATAAACGTCGGAAGCGAGCAAAGTGACGTTAAAAGGCGATTCCCGCTGTTTCGAAGCGACAGTGAGTGGTGAGTTTGTGACGTATTCTGTTAAATGTTTTACGATTAATGATAGATATATTTTCTTTGGTTAAGCAGTGGGTAAAACTGTTTATATTTATCCGAAACAGCGGGGTAATTGCGTAACATACTAACAGTAGGAATGGCTTTCATTTTGACAGTTCAACAACATTCATTGCGTTATTTAGGTACGTTGTTGAGCAGACAAATTTTTCGAACATATGAATCAATGGATTAGTAATAGGCATCAAAATGATTCATATTGCGATTGATAGTGTGTTACCTAATTAAGGTGCAGGATTTTGTTCACTTCGACAAGTATTGTTGGGTGGTTTGTTATTGTTTAATAAAGACGTACTCGTATGAGATTTCAAAATCTAAGTTAAATATTAATAATGTGTTATACACATAAACATATTGGAATAAATGCTCTGAATGATGGTAAAATTCATTATGGAGTGTAGAAGATCTAAGCGGTCATACAAACAGACAGGAAAAGCGACTTTGTTTTAAAATATGTACTGAATTAGAAATGTGTGTTCAAAATTAAGGGTGTGGTTCATACCGTCACACTGAATAACTTTTAATATTATTTTGGTCCCATGGAGATAGTGGTTCGATTGGATGGTTTGTACCATACCCTTATTTAACATGACCACACCTTTCTAATACATGCTGTATGCAATCCATCGGATATTGAAAAGCCGGATCCGTAAGTACTGTGATCAGCTATCTTTTGTCAGAGAACTGTGTATATCTTCCTTCCCCCTTCCCCATCGACTGGTTGAGTATTTTATAACATTGAGCATCTTTCTATTTAATTTACAAACGGAACAGAATTGTCACAACGCCTGAAGCATTTCGCAAAATCTCTTTGATTGTATAGATTACAATTCAATCAGCTAACAATGACATTTAAATGTTAAAATCCTTGAAAACTCTCCAACAAGTAATCGAAGGAGCTCCTGGCAAAATCAGGGATCGATTGAGGTAATTTATAAAGCTTTAAGTAAGTAAGTGCTCGGTAGGGATATCAGAGATTTTAAAGCGATGTCTACTAGTATTGAAAAAAAATCTTGAAACGTAATAATAATAATAATCTCTTTAATTCAGACACAAATATCCATATAGTGTTATTAACATACAAAAAATAACTTATTGCCTAGTGTTAGTAAAAATCAATCTCCGCACAAACTGCTGTACAATCGGAGAGCCGAAGCTCTCGGCTACAGTTTGCAGGATGCTGTTCCGACTGCCCCTCACTCTCCTCAGTAGCGATGCAGTTTTTTTGCGTATAATTGCATAGAAGCCGTCGGTGATGATTTTCATGTGTTTTCTAGAAATTGTCGTAGCGAAGCGTGTTTTGAAAGCAGCAACAAAAAGCATTAATATAAAGTCAGTACAGGCAATTTTTCTTAGCTACCCCGCAATGGTAGAGGACAGACGTGTGTGGAAAAGGCAAAGGAGCAAGCAGTAGGAACATTACGGGCAAAAAAGATAGATACATATTGCCCAATCATCATGAAGTCAAAGTAATTTATTTGTTACGGGTACACACACGCATGACAATACTTTGTATGGTAAGGCTTTACATTTAGAATTCGAGATATCTAGGTCCAGTTCTTGGCTTTTCAAGTGACCTAACACGGCGCATTTTTCTTATCGAGTGAGAACAAGATAGTAGTACGGTAGTTACGTTATCCCCTAGAGATGGCATCGACAGGGAAATTGCGGGTAGTCACCGCCGCGCGCCGTGGCAGTAGCCTTACAAAAGCAAAGAGATGTTCTGTTTAAGTCAATATCCATGGAAGTTGAGAAACTGTTTTGAAACAAACTGTAGAGCTTTGTAAATGATAAATGATTTTATTTCTGTAAGTAAGCTTGTACAAACACTTTTATACGCCAATCATATTTTAAAAACTAGATGGTCGGCGTTTCCTATCTGACGACTCTGAGAAGAAAAGCTGAAACAAACTCAGAGGTCACAGTCTGAACATAATTTTGGTCAGACCATGTGATGACCATGTAGATTGGTATCTGAAATGTTCTTTTGAGGAAAGAACCACACAGATTGAGTGGACCTGTCTAGTCAGTGCACGCATTTGTCAGTAAACATGCAGCTAAACTCAGAACTTAAGGAGCTCAACGATTCGACGAACTATACCAAAGAAAGGACATTTGGATAGGCCGCATAAATTACTCAAACTGCCAGACCATGATTAAAACTAAATAAAAAATAAAAAAACAATGACCCACGCAGTCTTCACATTCACAATATTAAAATAATATAAAATTTTACAAAGCAAATAGCCATTATATCTAAGGCTAAGAATCTACAACAGACTGTGATTGGAGCAAAGAAACAGCCAGCTGTTTGATTATAAAACCGGAACCACTAATTAAGTCTTTGGTAAGAATATTAACAATCCTTTCTTTACGTTCTTTGGCACAAAATTGGCATTGCACTTAAAAACAAATTTGTTACGTTAGTGAAAATGAAAACAAGCAACCCTGAAAGTCTTTGACTACAAAATCCAACAGGATGTAATTTAAAGACACAACATATTACATCATTCTGTACGTGTACCCACCCCTATAATGCGCGTGTATCTGATTTGTGACAATAAATCATATTTATTTCTCCTTTCAAATCTCTCCCCTGCTATTTGACAAATAACACGTGGAGGTATCTACCTACACTATCTACCTACTAAAGGTACCTTCCTGCCGTATATCGTCGACACGGTCCAGTTTTGGCACGTGCCTCTACCGGAGATGACAGGCTATCCGACGAGCGCTCCGACATGGGAAACTTTGCACGTTAGCACCGTTATCAAAAGCACGTGTATTTTGGGGCTTTCTATAGTGATGTTTTGATCTGGATTTAGGTCCGATTGCATCATTTTGCGTTAATGAAGATCTATGTTTATTTTGGGTTATACTGTTTGATCTAATTAATGTTGCATTACTTAATTATGTTTAAGTAACTCCCAGGCAAAGCTACAAATTTTATGCTGCATCAAAAATTAATGAGTTGGTTGTTTTTTGGTGTGTGATTCGCTTAAAGGTCAGTTTAGATCAAACTTGCGGATGCTCATTTTGTCCCTAATCTACGAAATTATTTTGATGTTAACAGGGATAGAGCATACTTTGATTCTTTCCTTGGTCTATCCATATCAAAATGTGGCAAAGAATGCTCTTGCTCTTGTTCTGCTTCTAAGTTCGTTTTAAAACCACCATACGAATTAGAAATAAACAAATAACTATTAACCGCATCACAGCCTTTCCTGAATAATATTCAAGTTCACCTCAAGCTCAACACCAAATCTGTTACTAACTACATATTTATACAAGCAGTAGGGGCGAGCTAAGGAGATTTATGACGCGAAAACCCTCCATACAGAGACACACGCTGCCATTCAGCGAGTGAATGCTTGCATTAGCATAATGAGAACTGCCGAGACTCTTAAAACAGATTTCAAGTGTTGTGTGTATCTAAACATTCGCGGGAGAAACTCCTTTTGCTTCGTGTTCCACGCTTTGTCAATCATTTCATCCAAAATACTGAAAATGTTTGTGCATAAGCAAGCATTTTCAGCACCCAGTGAGTTGATTTTGGGTTGCACTTTTAAGACCAATTTTATCATCACGTGTTGGTTATTGATCAGTGAATTTATTGTCACAATTATATCGTGTTGTGTTTGGTTCAAACCGCAACAAAAGAACTTATTATTATTATTTGAATATTAATACGTGCTTTGAATTTAATTTAGTAGATAAAGACATCGAATAAATATAGAATCTTTTAAAATAAAATATCTTCACGAGTGTTAGGTAAATAAAAACATCAATTCTCTCCTTATAGCAAATTAATGATAACTAAGGCTTTATTTCTCTTCATTTATATCACACAAGACCGCATGTCGCTTTGAGCTTCTATCTTATAAGGGAAATGAGCGTAAAGAAAATGATGTTATACTTTTGTCGTACACGACAAGAAACATTTGTGGTGATTTCAACTTCTTTGCGCACAAATAATTTCGTTTATTATGTAGCTTTAACAAATGGTGTTAAATGGGACTATTCAGATAACCTTCAAATCTGTCCTACTTCAAGGTAAAAATCAGTCTGCCTAGCCTTTTCTTAGTTTTATGGGGTCGGTTTCCAATCTAACCGGATGCAGCTGAATACCAGTACATGGAGTGAGTGAGTGACTGCCCATCTCTCCTCCACAACTGCAGTTCTGTCATACTTGTAGGTATAGAGACAAATACATATACCATCGCTACATAATTGAGTTTCATGGAAGCTCGACATTCGTGTCACGGACACAAATCAAACCAATTAGGATCCAGGAAGGACTAAATTCTATTTTTAAATTCTTTTAGTTTTCACTCCAGAAAGTGTTAAACGTCAACAAAGAAAATTGATTTCAACTCATAAATAAAAGAACAAAGGCTCTTCCTAATGGGTTTAGATTTTCAACCAGCTATTTGAGTTCCGGTCATTAATTTAGTAATAAAAATTCAGGCCGCGTGTACCTGGCTGGTGGATGTGAACACCTGTCGCTTGGTACGCCATCTGATGGCTAGCACCAACACATCATGACTATGAAGTGTGGGACATAGGGGTATTCCATCTGGTTGCTAGCACATATTGAGAGTATATTGTGTGGGACATATTATTGCCGATATGAATTGCAGATATGTGGGATCAAGGTGATTAACATGTGGGGAGGAAAATGTTATTAAAATTACACGTTTTCCTGCAATGTTCGTAATATTCTGATCAAACTCAGGTCTACGGGTTCATTCTAGTTCTGGATAAAAAATATGACTAAAAATATGATAAAATTTTGTTAATATCAATATTAGATTTTAGTATCTAGGTAGGTACTATACATTTAATTCTGAGCATATATCCAAGACTTAAAAAAGTCAATTGGAACAATTAGGTATCTTATGCCCTTCTTTACGCTAATTTTTACATGCGGGCTCCTGAAACCCCAAGCTTTTCACAAATATAAAACTGATATTACAACAAAGCGGAATACTAGCTAACGATAAAACAAATCAGTACGTATGAGGAAAGTTTGATAATTTAATTAACTTAACAATTTAATTTTGTGGCGTGCCAACTATCCTTATCAAGAGGGATCAGCTCTGATATTTGAATAAACTCTTTCGTCGTTGGGGAATACTATTTCAGTTTTAATAATATTGCCTACAAAATTAAATTATATGACACTACTTTTATTAAAATTAACGAATGCTTATTTGAATATTATCACAAGTACAAGAATAGATGTTGATAGAAACATTTCCCATGAAATAATGGTTTGGTTATGTTCCAAATAATCGCTATACAGGGTGTCCCGTAAATAATGGATCAAACGTAACAGGAAGCTAGCTCACTTGATTGCCAACAACTAATTTGAATAGTTTAAAAAAAACCGCAATAATATATTTTTTTTATTGAAGACATAATTTTTCTCGAATTTCACCATTTTTTTTACCAGAATTCCGTTTTTTTAATGCTATCGCTGCAAATGATAACATTTTTAGGTATGATTTTTGTTAAACATTTCTGAATAGCTTAATAATGTAATAGGATACCATTTTTATAAATAAAGTTTAATTTGCCTTAGAAAAAAAAAACTTAATTTGAAAAGATTTTTTTTCACCGTGAAAAGACCAAAATTGAAAATAATAAAAAACTTTTCAAATTAGTTGTTGGAAATCAGGTGAGCTGACTACCCGTTACGTTTGATCCATTATTTACGGGACACCCTGTATATACACTGTGTTCTTCACGTTATCCATAAACTTTGGCAAACGCTTCTATAGCTTTAACAAATCAAATCTAACAAAGGAAGTAGTACTTAAAAAGGCTTCGTTACAAAGATATTTGTAATTTCATTTAATGAAAGTTAATAGAGCTATGCAGTAAGACAGGGTCTTTGGCCTATGTTGCTACTTAGTGCAATTAAAATGATAAATCTATCAAATGCTATTTGCACGTTTAAATTTTTTGTCAACTGTCAAAAATTTGACAAGTTTTGACAAGTTTAAGTCTGCCAAATCTTATGAATGAAAATACGTCGTTGCCAATTCGGATAAATAGGCATGCATATCGGGTAATTTACGTCAAGGTATGAAAGTTAGGTTAGTTTGTATGAAAATTTATACAAAAAAAAGGATTCATTAATGTGTCCATAATGAAAAATGCTTATTTCCATGGTCTGAACATCTCATCAAACTTTATGTATATCGTCCGGAACACGGTCTATAGTTATTTAAGTTACTTACGTAGGTAGGAATTTTGGTAAATGCAGCCTCAAAAAGTATCAATGTGTAATATGTTTTGAGGCTTCACATTGATACAGTGTGTAACATAAATTGTAGATAATCAAATAAATTCTCGACGATGTGTTAAATTTTTTGAGGCTGACTGTACCTACCACACAATGAGGGTTTTCTTGAAAATTCACGCCACCAGTTGGCACCACTTTGACAAGAGGTCTTCCATTTCTATGATAACGTTCATCATTCGTATCATTCATTCTTTCACCATTCAGTCACGACTATATAAAATATAGGCGCTTTGACGTTTTTGACAGGTGCCCGGACCTGACGTCTCAGTGTTGCCACCTAGTGAACGTTGTTTCAGAAAACCCTAATTTTATGTCAATATTATACATCACGGATAGAATAAGATGATATTAGCCGTCTATTTAGAAGGACAATGCTCAGTACCTACCAGACTTAATAATACAATAATACATTTATTACATTATTTGTATGACAACAAGCATTTGCCAGCAGTGACATAGATACAGACTGATAATATTATTACAGCGATATTTAGTATAGCCAATTAAATTAATTGATAAGCAAATTGACTCCCTACGTCAATTTGACGAGTATAGCATCATACCACTGTCAAAGAATGACAGTTGTGATTAAAATATACAAATGATTTAAGTTGATAGTCAATATGCTTAACAATTTTCATCTATTAGATAATTTGCACACAACTCGCACAGCAGATTAGAAACTGGTTGATTAAATCAAGATTGCCTTGCTGGCATACTGACAGAGTGATTACCATAACTGCATTTAGATCAATAATGTCAATACTGCATTGTAACGAGGGCATCAGTGTCGGTTCCGGATAAATCAGACAATATTGTCCCTCGTTGGTATTCATTGGTCTGAGGGAGAATAACGATAGGCCTCCTATGGCACCTGTCCCAACGTTGGCGATTAGCGAGAAGCTAGTGGAGCTACCAAATAAAAATGAGTTGGCGGGCAACGAGGGCGAGTGATGAACGATTACTGGATAGTATGCGTATGTACCAAGCGTGAGTGTCTCATGCTGGTGCCATACCACCGGGGAAACGCCGTTGACTATCGCGATGATAGACGTTAACCGTAGGTGTAGTCAGCACTTATCGCGATAATTTGACAAAGACATTCACATTGCCCTTTGACGTTAGGCAATAATTCGGGTGGCGCTATTTTTTGGCACATCAAAGAGATTTAACACGATAATTATTGCGTTGAAGCGGCCACCCTACGTTTGTCATTGTGCACCGTGAGCGCGATGGAATCAAGAAAATTAAAGGAAAGAATATTAGCGCCAATTAAATGAGTGTGGCCCCTGAATTTACCGCGTTAATTATTGGAATAATTAGCGCGTGGTTTATGGCGATGAGGGACATTGACGTTGACCGTTTGTGTGGCCCCAGAATCAATGAGTATTCTGCCCGCCAAGCGAGCGTTGCTCTTGTTGCTGCGCTGAACGAGTACTCGCCGGGCGTCTTTAACAGCCAGAGATCAACTAATAACATATGTAAATCTTTTACTTACACGGGGCCCACAATCTTTTAAACGTTTCTTGAGCGAGAAAATCGTTGATAGATAGCTAGTCGCTTCCTCGTCGGTGCTGGGGCAACTGCCTTAAGATGACTACACACGTAATTGCAAGCTTGACGAGCATGTGTAATCATTTGGAGCAACATTCTTGAGCATCTGTATGATAAGATCGCCCAAGAAGGCTGTTAATGTAGGCTTGTCAGGCTTGCAGGTGTACCTTTGTAGCCAATTTTACAGCCACTACAGCTTCACTCAACTGTCCTGTAATTTACCTGTCATTGCATTATATTTAATTCTTTTTACCTATTGTGATATAGTAATTTTATTCTAGGTGCATCGTCTTCACATATAATTATTAATGTGAACCTACATAATATTGTAAACCATTTTAAAAGAGTAACGGTGGAGTTTCTTGCCCATTCTTCTCCATACAAAACTACCTTTTCGAAGTGACAACTAGAATCAATTCTATTTTTGGTAAATTTTGACGTTCAAAAGTGCCTTTTATGTGCCTATTTGAAATAAATGATTTGACTTTGACCTTGACTTTGTCGTGGGCGAATATTGCAGTTACTATATAGGTTGAAAATCGAGATCACAGTATTTTGGAATATAGTGATTGGGTCAAAAGGGTTATGATGTGTATTCTCATAGTAAATTCCTTTCGTTGTCCCCTACCGGTGGATCATTATTTACCAAAGCAAGCATTGAGGCTTAAATATCTATCGTCGATAGCTATATTTTTTTTCAAATATTACTATTGCAGTTTCTTTTGGGAACAGCCTGATGCCCTATTTACTTCGTATTGGCGATTTGGGTCATAATTTCAACCGAAACACGCTGAAGATTAGCCTCGTCCAAATATCGCGCTGAATACCACTGCTGAAGATTAGCCTCGTCCAAATATCGCGACTTCGACCGGTTGTGTGCTTGTCTCATCCAACGAATTCCTGCGGCTTTCACAAGGTCATCGGTCCTCCTTGTGGGAGGCGATTTGGGCCAACATTGTAGATTGACCAAAATAGGTATACCATTTTATCTCGCGCTTCTAAATTAAACGAAATGTATTATGATCTCGTATTACAGCCGTAAATCTATACTTAATCCCACTAAAAGGGTACAATTTAGCCATGGGCAACAAAGGGAAGGGAAATTAGTGGCCGGCGGCCTTGATACCCTTTTTGGTATAAAGAGAGCTCGGATTACGATTTTGCCAACTGACGCGATGACTGGGATATTATTAAAATAATAGGTGCATTATTATGATTGTTATATAAATTGAAATAAACATAATATCTTGCAATCTGTCCGAACTGTAATAAGAGATTCGCCTTTGATAAAGTAAAGTTATGATTAACGTCTGCTTAGGGCCCGTTGTTTGATACATAGTTAAACATGACCAATAGTCAATTTAACTATAAGTCACTTGACAATAGTCAATAGCTGTCAAAGTTTAACTAATCTGTCTGCGCATGGTTAACTTTTATAGCAAATTGACAATTTTTTTAACTGTAGTTCGCTTAACCTTTTGTCAAACAACACACTTCTGACATTTTTAACAAATTCTTAGTTTAACTAACGCATTTTAACTATTAGTATGTTTGACTACTGATCAAACAACGGGCCCTTAGTTATATACTTTTGACGTTCAAATGTCTCTTCACTTTAAGCAACGTGTATAAATTAACTGCCATGTGTTTTTTGTGACAAGATTCGATGCCTACGCACCAGCTCAAGTGCTGATTCTGTTTGACATTAGTAAAACAGTGAAAGGACACCAATTGAGATGGTCTATCAATAATCATTATCATTATCACTGGCAGCCTTGTACCACCAACTGCTACATACAGACCTCCTTCCTTTGCTCCTGTCAGGTGGAGCAAAGCCCTACAGGAATAGTTGCTGAAAAACGGAAGAAGGAGCTGTTCGAATTTCAATCGAAGACTCAGCGAAAATGCCTAATTGCATCGAACGCAAGTAGGTATGCACAGCTCGTCCACCAAAATGTAGGTCAGTTCGCGTTTAGATGTCATTAGAGACACCACGACGAGATTACTATTGTACAATACATTTTCTAAATAAGTTAGTGATATATTTTACCATTTTAACAATGTCTTGTAACTAAGACCTAAGACCATTTCAGACTCAAATCTACATGGTCTTCACATGATCTGACCAAGATTATGTCTGGACTTTAAAAGAGACTGTGACCTCTGAGTTTGTTTCGGCCTTTCTTCTCAGAGTAGTCAGATAGGAAACGCCGACCTAAAGTAGTTTTAAAATATGATTGACGTGTAAAAGTGTTTGTACAAACCTACTTACAGAAATAAAATCATTTGTCATTTATCATTAAGTGTTATAGGTATTAAATATAGCTTTTTCCTTTATAATTCAAGACTTACTTCTACCATCTAAGTATACCATATCCTAGCAATACGAGAAAGGTATGGTAAGTCACCATAGTGCCGAACACTACTTTCTACAGACGCGTTGGCAGACCAATAGCCAGGTGGGTGGACGACCTGCAGAAGATCGCGGGGAAGACCTGGATGAGATTCGCACAGACCATGGCAGGAAAGCATGGGGCAAAAGGGAGGAGACCTATACTGGTCTATCACTGGCCAAGATTAAATTAGAATCTGAGTAGGTAAGTACAATTATGTTGAAAAACAATAAAAAGAACTAATTGTTTCCACGTTCCCAATCAACCAACTAATGTATGCTTGAAAATATCATCAAAGTTCATTTTAGTTCATACAAGTGAATTTATTACATAAGTGTTACTTACGGACTGAAATTGCTTTGAATTTCAATACTAAATTCAGTAATGAATGCCTTCGACATAATATCATGCATGTCCTCTAGATACTCATTTAAAATTATAGATACTAAATATTTTTTATTAAGTGTAATGAAAAAACTCATATTGCTTTCATTTGGTTTGTATAGTAAACAATATTAAACTATTTCGTTGTAATAAATTAATTCTGTTGGGAATATTTCCATTCTCATTTATTATTTTCAGGAATCTGTAATTTGTGAAGAAATACGCTTTTGATGAACAATATTTATTAATGGAATAATAAGATTCTGAGAAAACATTTCCATTTTATATCACATCAGGCTGTTTTCCACATTTCCACATACCTAATGTACGATAAGAAACTATTTAAATTTTGCAAGATTAATCAATATTTTTCAGAACATGGTACATTTTATGGTCTGAAGTTTAGTCACTGGTCTCATCACATTATGCCACGTATGGCGTGAAAATATTAGGTACCTTATAAATATATTTAATATAGGACAGAGATTATTAGGTCAGTATAAACATTATTGATTGCATAGTTACGAATTAAAATTACAATTTGAGGCATGTCAGTTAAAAATAATATCAAAGATTACTTTCATTTCATAAATTAATTACACTTTATTCGAGTTGTTTGTGTCAATTACCCATGGGAATAATTGTTTTCCCTAAACAGCACGCAAATCCGCTTTCCTACAGCAATCTAACAAGAAGAACCTGTAAACAAGTTCAAAGCATTTAAAGTCCTTTAAATATTTCATGACAAAGCTTACAATGTTTACCAGACGTTCATAAAGAAATGGAACAATTTCAATGCAAAGTAACGGTTGATTTATGAGTTCTAAGGCCCCCATTCAGTCCCCCATTCACGCATCTACCAATGGTAGGTATTTGCATGACAAACATTTAAAACGAAGCGTTTAAACCATAGATATTAAAGATGTTTATGGGGACTTAAGCTAGGTTTACAAAGGCAAAGTTTTCGCCTGTGAAATCGCAAGGTTTTAGCCAAATTCCTTTGTGGAAGCCGTATTTAAATACTCCCAATATGAATTGGTGTGAGTTATTTTACCTATTAAGTGAAGTCTCTTTTATTTCCTTTTTTTTTAATTTCTTTCTTTTTGTCTTGTCATTAAACAAAAAAAAATTGTCTTTTATTACGGGAGGACACTGGCTCCTGCAACACAGTTATAACTAGCGCAGGAGTCAGAGAATTCTATCATTTGTTGTAAAATGTTTTATGTTAATAAATATATATTTTTTTTCTTTTGATTGTGATCTCGTCTTTAGGGTGTGAAGGAAAATTAATCGCGACTCGATTCAGTCTGTACAATCAAATAATTGCGCACTTATGGAAATTTCTATCAATCAATATGTTAAAGTTTGTGGGATTGACCTTCTTGTTTAAACAGTAAAGAACGGATGTAGCATATGACCGACTATTCACTGTAGCAACCTTGCAATGGGTCATGCATATTCACGTACAGCTGATAAGGCAAAAAAGTGTCACAACTTTAGAGTAAAGAAAAACACATCGAGGTTTAAAACAGAAGGTCATGTGCAACGAGCCTTGTCACAATCCAAACAACTACACAATGCAAACAACTACAGTGTAAACCAAGTATAAAAAATCAGTAACACTCACGTCTTCGCCAATCCTCCCGCGCGAAAATATAACCTTTCCAACAGGCATTTTTGGCACAGGCAACTTGCTCTCCAGCCCAAGTTTGTACCACAGAGGCAAGCCATTTTTTGGCACAGCCCTTACAGGTTTCGGCACAGAATCGATCACTTTCTTCAGAACTGTAGGCTTCCTCAATGTCATTAATGTGATGTCGATGTTATTGAGATCGTCGACCGTAAGCTGCGTTACCCTCGAGGAAGACATTGTGTTTTTAAATATTAATAAACAAAAAAAATATTTTAGAAAAAAGACGCGACGCTCCCGCAAATCGAGCCAACCAAAAAAAAACAAAAATTGACAGTTATTGATGTTCTATTTTTGAATGTGACGCAATGTTGATTGGTTTTTAATTGCTTTTTCTAGACTGCTATCGGTGCTATCTGAGATTTAGATACAAAGAGTTTTTATTGTGGTTTAATATTATATCCATACTTTATGTTGAAAATTGCATCAAACATTACCCGTATGCACGATTTAACGATCTAGAATAGATTTTAGGCAAATAAACACATTTATTTCCAGAAATGTGATTGTAGGTTTACATTATGTATGTACATACTATACATTTACATGTACATAGTTTACATACTAATGAGTTATTATGGCAAACAATGTGTTTCACGTTGTAAGTACATTCTTACGCACTTACGTAATAATACAAATTGCTGGATGAGATAATACTATAAACCTAAACGTTAATACACATTTTGGGTAATTAAACTGGAATTTACCTACACTTAGATTCGATTCGTATCTTGCCTTTTGTATTATACATACTTATAGTGCTAGCTTTTTTGCTCGCGGCGTCACTCGCGTGGTTGTAGAAAAATATCCCAAGAGAACGTACTACCGGGATTCAAAGTATCCGTGTTAATCCAGGTTATAAACTATGTGGGTGCCAAATTTCATCGAAATCCATTCAGCTGTTTTTGCATGATTGAGTGACAAACATCCAAACATATAAAAAATAACACGTGTGGCACTCGGGGACTGCCGCGGTAAAGCTATTGCATAGCATTTTTTATCAACTTATGCAATTATAATTATTTATTTATTTTTTATTTATGCAGTATTTTTTTTTCTTTGATATTAATTCAAGTACAGTCGTACCATATACATACACGTTAAGCGAACGCTCGGCCGAGCTACATGGTAGGCGGAGTGGGGGGTGTTAGGTTTTATTTTCGTTACGGAATTTCTTGATTCGGTCGCCGCGCTCAAAGCCCGCGATAAAAGCTATGCAATAGCTTAAAAATATTATAATATAGGTAGACGAATAGGCCCAAACCAAAATATTACAATGTATTCAAAACACGATAGTTTTCAAAATAATCTAAGTTGTGCCAAGAAGCGAAGTTGAACTGTTGCCAAATGATCAACGCATGATACGTCCTTCAGTTCGACACTTGTTACCGCTGCCAGCTGTTTCATCCCCCAAATTAAACTGGCATTCAGTAGGTATGTACTTTATATGACAGTAGCCGTTGCCCGCGACTTAGTCTGCGATCCAGGATGTATAGTAGCCTATGTTCTTACCCAGGTCATGGCCTATTTGTGTGCCAAATTTCATCCAAATCCGTTCAGTAGTTTTTGCGTGACAGAGTAACAAACATCCATCCTCACAAACTTTCACATTTATAATATTAGTAGGATTAGTAGGGTAGGATAGGATAAATTTTTACAGCTCGTCCGTATTTTGGATGATTTTAGCTGTGTACTCATTCTTATATACGCCAGGTGAAGTCTCCGAAGAGTTGTAGGGTACAGTCAGAAAAAATATTTGTTTATGAAATTGACACACTACGTTAATTTGCCGTGTTATAGCAAATTCAAATAACTGCCAAAGAATCACGGTTGTGATTTGAATATCCGAAATGTCAGGGAAATAATTTGTTAACCAAAGTCGGTTAACAAATTATTTCCCTGACATTTCTTATATATCAGAGATTGTACTCCTTAAGGTTGCACTGGTCGACGCGACGGCCCGAACTCGTTGGTGGGTATAGCTAATATGCATGCTATTTAGTTTATTTATTTAGTGTATTAGACGATGATTTATAACGAAAACGAACGTAAAATTTCATGAACAGACCTTTGGGCGTATAGATATTATGAAAATACTACTGGATGTATTTATTTAAAACAATGTTATCTAAAATCTTGAATAAATTATCTATCCCAGTACAGTAACAATTTTGCCATTTTCATACTCCGGGAGTTAGTTATTTACGCCCAAAGATGCGTTGAAATATGGAAGTTTCGACACTCGTAACTTCCAAACCAATTTTTTTTTCCGATTCTGCTTCCATACAGGGCTAGATAATGGCGAGAAAAATGTATACAATTTTTTAATTTTGAACGTATACCGTCAAACAGACGAGTAATCACCATACTACGTTTGTATGAAGAATGACCGACCGGTGTGTCCTTAAGTTCTGCGTTGAGCTGCATTATTACTGATAAACGCGTGCCCTGACCGGACAGGTCCACTTAATCTGTGTGGTTCTTTCCTCAAAAAACCTTTTCAGACACCAATCTACATGGTCTTCACATGATCTGACCAAGATTATGTCTGGACTTTAAAAGAGACTGTGACCTCTTCTGAGTTTGTTTCGGCCTTTCTTCTCAGAGTAGTCAGATAGAAAACCTCATCTAGTTTATGAAATATGATTATCATGTAAAAGTGTTTGTTCAAACTTACTTCTATAAGTAGGTTTTTTAGGGCAAATTTTGTTATTTTTTATTTTCTTATCATTTCTGTGCGCTAGTGTACTTATTTCTTAACTTTATTGCATAAAATTCAAAACGTGCCAATTTCCTAAAACGAATTTCTGGAGTTGTTGATTCGCCCACAAATATATTACATTCGTACGAATCGCCTACGGAAAATACTATATTATTTAAAAGTGTCGATTTGCCCGTTTCGGGCGAGTGAATTCGTGCGAATCGACTAATAAGCCGTTGGATCGGGGTGACCTGAAGTGGGCTTTACACTAGGAAATTCGCAGAGCCCGGAGTTTAAATTAGTGCAAGGTTTTAGGGATAAAATATTGTTCTCTATTTACATAACATAACATCACGCCTTGGTTCCCCAAAGGGTGGGGCTGAGGTGTACCTATAGTACACCCACAAATCGTGAGTTCACCATAGTCCCATTCTCTATTATGGGACTCTACATGGGACTTATACCGATTCAGGCTTGAAAAACCACAGTAATAAACTGTGGGTGCTCAAGCCTAGGTGCGCTTACGTCATTATTTCATTACTCACTGAATATCGTACTCGACTCGCAGTTGTGGTCACAAGCGTGACTGCTGGGCGTGGGGTTCTGGATTCGATTCCCAGGTCGGGCAGTGTTATTGGGTTTATCCATTAGGAATTTCTCAGTAACAGCCCGGAGTTTAGGAGTTGGCGGTCTGATACCTCTGTCTCGGAAAGCAAGTTAAGCCGTTGGTCCTGCGTCTGAT
The DNA here is from genome assembly GCA_917490735.1 of Dryobotodes eremita. Lineage (NCBI taxonomy): Eukaryota > Metazoa > Arthropoda > Insecta > Lepidoptera > Noctuidae > Dryobotodes > Dryobotodes eremita. The sequence goes on along the minus strand of OU823243.1, from coordinate 19,410,115 downwards.
CTCTCTCCGTTCGTGTCGGATTATGAGAGTGAGGGAAGGGAGAGTGCACCTGTGTTTGCGTACACATTTGTGCACTGTACTACCGCCCGCGTCAATGGCTAGTCTCCGCTGAGATTAGCTGCCATGACCGAAATTCGGCCTGGAGGACTATTATTACTCATAAACCTAATAAACGACTGTATTTTCCTTCTTTCTTTCTTTCATAAAAGGGAGTTTGCTTCAAAATTTCAACATACATTTCTTCCTAAATACTTTACCACGTTATTGCTATTAACATACAATTTGTTGAAAAGCTAAGTGTGTCACATCAAAACTCAATAAAGTTACGTACAGATATTCCGCGGAAGGAAATTAAAATTCCTGGAAAGTTCGAGGCGTACTGCGGCAAACGTAGGGTTACTGGTAAACGTACTTAAGGGGGATGCGCTAAGGTAGCCCGCGAAATTCAAATATCCTTACGTTTATTGCAATTTGCAGGTCAATATCAGGTTGTATGCTGATCTAAATATGATTCGCGGCCGTATCAAATATTTATTTATAGAATTATAATCATAAAAATCATCAATACATCCCTCTAAGGCCATATTACCCTATTGAATGACTATTTCATGAAATCATGACATTTGAGGCCAATTATAACTTAAGGAGTTGTATTGCTGATTCTAATGATTATAATTCTGTAAAGCCTTATTTGTTACGGTCGCGAATCATATTTTAATCAACATACAAACTGACAGTGACCTGCAAATTGCAAAAAACGTAAGTAGTTTTGAATTTCGCAGGCTACCTGAGCGCATCCCCCTTAATATATTGGTAGGTACTAATTATCTACTTAGCATATTCAAAGCAATGGGATTTTAAATTATTATGGTTCGTTTTTTTTTTGTATGTATATAAGTTTAAAAGAGGGGCTCGTGGCTAAATGATAACGTACGTCCGTACGGTTCAATCGAAGGTTAAGCTACGCTTTCCGCGGTCAGTTCATGGATGGCTGACCATCCATTACAAATCGAGACCCCTCCGTGCCTCGGAAAGCACGTTAAGCCGTTGATCCCTGCTGTCATTCGTACATCTTTGTCAGTCAATACGGGTAGTCAGAAGCCCAAAAGTCTGACAGCCAGACCAAGATACCAAGGGGTATCTTAAGGTCAAACGTGTTACACAGTAACTGTGTTGTGGAGGTCAGACAGACAGTCGCTCCATGTTAAATACTGGTGTTTAGCTGCATCCGGTTAGCCGGCTAGGCAGATTGATATGGTTTTTAAGTTTGAAAAGAAGTGTAAAGATTGTCTTCTCTATCATGGTTCATTTATTATCATAGACAATAACAATTCCACAATCTCGGAAATTACTGAAAATAAACAAGTTAAATAGGTACATAACCAGTAAGTTATCGTTACTAGATCGATTTTTTTCAGTCACAAATTCTACCTACTAGCTAGTTGGAGTAACGTAAAAAAAATAATGAAAAATAAAAAAATACCGTCCGTCGAATTTCCTGCTAATGATCTGAGCCCAGAACATTTTTCATACTCACAAGTTTATGTAAATAGTATTTACTGTCTCTATCAGGATACCTGGCCGACGCCTGTTGAAAACTGTAGCAGGATACTTCCCCCCCATTTACTAACTATCACCAAAGGAGCCTCTCGCTGCAGGGTGCAACCTTTCGTGGTCCACTTGGAAGTCCCTGAACCGTCTCCGGACACAAGTGGGAAGATGAAACTCCAACCTGTTAAAGTGGGGCTACCTCGACGGAACGGCAGCAGGGTGTGGATGTGAAGCTATGTCGCAAACCATAGCTCCACCTTCTATCCTGTCCTCTGTGTCCCAAAACTTGCAGTTGAAGTGACCTCTGCGCTGCCATCGACGACGTCGTGGAAGTGGCGAAGTTTTGGGCCAACATGATCTGAGAAAAGTCGTGCCAGCCACACGAAGAAGAAGACTCTCTGCAAAACTTAAGGAAAATAAGACTTAGTAAGTAAATATTTATAGAGTGATTTATTACGGGCGGTGGCGTTAGTTTGACGAAGTCATTTCATACCGACTGAAAATCATAACATTATTAGTTTTCTCATAGCACAAGAGATCTGAGCGACAGCTGTTCCGGAAGACTGACATACGCTCCCCTCACTTCAGTAAGGCTTTTTTACAATTTTGATATGCTGTAACTTTCCCCTTGAGTCCGGCGACTGACTCTCACATTCATGATTATTTAATGTTGAACAACTACTACAAATGAAATTTATCTAAATAATATTATAAAGTGAAAAGCTTTGATTTTTGTTTATGTTCGTATGTTTATTTGTTACGCTTCCACGCTAAAACGGCTAAACGGAATTGGATGGCATTGGCACGTGGGTAGCCCATGACCGTGGATTGTTCGAAAGAGTTACCGTGGCCCTGGCGCAAAGGCAACCGAAGGAACACGGGTGGGTTTTGATTACCCACCCAAAAAAAAAAAATAAGCGTAGACCATGACCTGAATTAGAAAAACGAATACTTTTTATCCTGATATTGCAACGGGATCAAGACTTATACGGGTGAAACCACGGGACGCAGCTAGTTCGGTATAAAATTGGTCGCAAAAATCGAGCAACACCTTCGATACTAATAGGTCCGGATATCAAAGATGACATTACTACTAAACATCCTAGGATAGTCTAGCTGAACATCAAAATCAATTGACTCCCGAGCAATAGGTAGGTAAACCACAGGACTTTAAGACGTTCCTAAAGTATTTCTTTTACGTCATCATTTCAGCCGATAGACGTCCACTGCTGGACATAGGCCTCCCCCTAGCACCGTTACTTAAACCGGTTCTGTTCTTCCCACATCCAGCGAATTCCTGCGGCACTTACAACGGCATCGGTCCACCTTGTGGGAGGCCTTCCAACGCTACTTCTTCTGGTACACGGTCGACACTTCAGAACCTTTCGGCCCCATCGGGCATCTGTTCTGCGAGCAATATGCCCTGCCCACAGCCACTTAAGTTTGGCAATTCTTCGGGCTATATCGGTTTCCGTGGGTCTCCTGCTAATCTCTTCATTTCTGATTCGATCATGTAGGGAAACTTCAATCATAACCCTCTCCATTGCCTCCATTCTTTTACATAATTATGACAAACTTTAGATCCGTCCCTGCTCCGCACAGGTGCAATGGCGTCATGTCAAAACGTCGAGATTTCTGTGCCATATCTAAGTTAAATATTAATAATGAACCTTCCTAGAATAAATGCTCTAAATGATGTTGAAAATCTCATCAAAATCCGTTACGTAGTATATAAGAACAACGCGGTTACATAGACAGACACGAAAAGGGACTTTCATTTATAATATGTATGAATAGATATAGATAAAATATATATAACAAATATCTACTCCGGAATGCTTTCTGAAAGTAATGGCGACAACATGTGACTTAACTGTGACCTAAAATTAAGTTGCATTTCAGTATTCAGTCATTATTCATAAAATATAGCAAAACACAGATACCCAATTGTATTTAATATTGTGAATTGTATTTCATATGTTGTCTCGTATTTCATGTGTAAATTGTATTCGTCCAGTACAATGACGACAAAAGACTGCATGAGTAGATATCAATCCGACCGTTATCATTCATATTTTATCATCGACTATTAATAACTGTGGCCACGATTCATCCAGATTTTAATTGCACATAAATGAGATTAACCAACTTGAATGGGCACACGATACTTCATCATCATTCTTCTGCCCTCATCCCAATTTATTTGGAGTCGGCACAACTTGTCTTTTTCTTTCATTCTTTTCTTTTCTTTTCTATAAGTCGTCATCTCGGTAGTCACCTTCTTTCCAGCCATATCATCTTTCACACAGTCTATCCATCGTTTCTTTGGTCTTCCCCTACTCTTATAGCCATTCTCATTCATACGATACTTGATTTTTCTTAAAAAAAATGGATGTTAGACTCTAATGTGCATTTTTAGTATAAAGGCTGACTTTCAATTTATTGGCAATCTTTCAGGGGGTGCAAGTACATGAAAATAAACGACTTTACGCATTGGAACAACTGAAAATTCGTAAATTATAGTAGGTACGTAGTGCTCGCAAATGTGCTATGCAATTATACGATACTAAGATATTGAATTTATACTATGAAAAGATAGTTTTTACAAACTACAGCAGCTCCAGCAATATTTTCGAATGATAATCAATTAGTTTATGCGTCCTTGTGGAGCAGGACCAGCGTTGAGCCAAGCACTTTTGTCAGCGATGTAATCCCCGAAGTTATTATATGCTTGGCTGCATAGTGTGCGTTTTATACTAGATTTTAATGTAGGGGGTTTTTTATTGTAACATTTTGAACAGTACCCCATGAAGGATGAGTCTACTTTAGTCAGTCTGAAACCTAGTTGAACTAATTGGTCCCTATTTCTAGTCCTATAGTCCTTATGTCTTTCACCTCTTTTATTGAAAAGATTGAAATTTTTCCTTACATACATGTTGTTTTCATAGGTGTATTGACAAGGTACCGTCATGATGTTAATATCTTTAAACAGTTCCCTTAGAAAATTGCGCCTGCGGAGGCCATATATTGCTCTGATGGCTCTTTTCTGAAAAATAAAAACAGACTTGATATTTACAGCCATGATACTATGAAAGTAACTGAAATAGACTAGCCTCGCGGTATCTACATTAGTAAATTGACGGATTTGTCTTACAGAATATGCTGCTGAACTTAGCCATTCTGCAAGAGATATTAAATGAGGGCTCTGTTGCAGCATTGAGTCGAGCAAGATTCCCAGGAAAACAGTTTTATCGACGAATTCTGGTTTCTCTTTATTCAATACTATGTCACAAAGCATTTAGTTTATTTCCCTTTTAATACTAAATTATCAGCAGTGAACCAATGTTTTACCTGCTCTAAGAGGTTATTTACGTCGTCAAAATTTGAAGCATGGCTATTTATCTTAAAAATTAAGGAAGTATCGTCGGCAAATAACACCATTTGCGGTTGATTTTTTAATAAATGGGGTAGATCATTAATATATACTAAAAAGACGAAAGGACCTAATGTCAAGCCTTGTGGAACACCCATTTTTACTTTTAAACTAAGTGAATTGACACCATTTATTTGAGCTTTTTGTTGTCTATCATTTAAATAAGATTTTACTCAACTAAACGCAAGTTTACCTAGTCCGTAATGCTCAAGTTTTAAGAGTAAGGTTTCGTGATTAACGCAGTCAAATGCCTTAGAGAGGTTACAAAATATTCCTATGGCATCTTGGGCCTCCTCCCAAGCTGTAAATATGTGTTTTAATTTAGTGACACCGGCGTCAATCGTACAATGTCCTTTGGTGAAACGATATTGCTGATCGTGTAAGATTTTTTTGGTGTTAAAATGATTAAGCGTTTGATTGAACATTACCTTTTCGAACACCTTGCTGAATACCGGCAACACGGATACTGGTCTATAATTGTTAGACTAATGTTTCACATAAAACTGCAATACCTATTACCTAAAAAAAATTATAAGCAGATACCCCCCCGCACATGTTTTGGTTTATGCATTTGGTAGATGATTTTATTTTTCTTCAAATTCTCTTCCATTTTAACGTTTTCTGGTACCAATACCTTTCCGGACACTGAATCAGCCGGTCCATACTGTAAAAATCTCACCTTGAAATTTTAATCAGCTTGAAGATGCTAGGGATTGACAGGTCACTTCACCTAAGTTTTCACGTCGAGATTTTCACAGAATAGATCGGGTGACCCTTAGTTTTTTCTGAAAATTGGCTTTCAATAATTATAGTTGTCCTTAAAATTTATATCTAGAGTATCTACTACTAATTCAGGAAATAAAAAATAATTAATGGAAAAAGAAAACGTGTTGCGCCGATCTCAAGTAACATGGGACAAGGGCATGAAGATGTTGATGATGACTAATACTTATTCTAAGAATTAATTAGGAATACATAATTATATATTCCGATTTCACTTAACAGACTCGTGACCAGTACCCTTATTGCGTAACACACTATCAATCACAATCTGAATCATTTTGAAGCCTATTGCTAATCCATTGCTTCATATGTTCGCAAAATTTATCTGCTCAACAACGTAAATAACGCAATGAATGTTGTTTAACTATCAAATGAAAGCCATTCTTACTGTTAGTGTGTTACACAATTACCCTGCTATGTCCTTTGTAACTGTGTCGTTGCAATGTTACTTTGACCTATAAAGTAAAAGTCGGATATAATAATATACGACTTTTATTTTTTGTGAACAAGTTGGTATACCTAACATACAAGGTGGAGACGAAAATACGACAGTAAAATAAACTTCGTATATCGAATGACGTTCCCAGCCTGGATACAAAAATTCAATTAAATATATACAATAGTTTAGTCACTATAGCTAGTCAAAGATTAACAAAACCCATAGGTGTACCATCACTACTTACCACATATTTAGTTTGTTCGAAAAAATCACAGTTTTAATTTCGATATTTGGATTTATTTGATAGTTTTAAAATACTCCTGGATGCATTTATATTGCCAGTGTTTTCATTAATTGTCGTATTTTCGTCTCTACATTGTATTTTTAAGTTATTATTGTGGGTAGAACGAAGAGTTAGTAGAGTACCTATCTAATATTAAATTCTTGATCTCTATTCTCTCTATTGAATGATTAATTAATTTATTGTATTAGAACACTGATATCATCTCAATAAGTACAGTTCTTTTATTTAATGGGTTACTGTTTAATCTCTTTGATAAAACACAACTGGGACCTATAATAGACTGGGGAAACGTCAGTAACTTTCATAACTTCTTCTCAAACAATGATCAGCCTGCCAGTGACCTCAATACTGGTATTATATAGCTGTCTGGCTCAGTGCCTAGGCTTTCTAGTATTACTAAAATTACTAGTTACCAAAATCACATATTTGTTATGACCTTAAGACTTTAAAAACCTACCAGGATACCTGAACAGCCTTACCTTCTTTTGTGGACAAATATTTTCGGGCGTATATACATACATTAACTCACGATTTTTCCCATGGGGGTAGGCAGAAACTACAGAACGCCAAATTCTAAGGTTATTACATACCTACTCCTTTTGCTTCGTTTACGTTTATTAGTACATCAGCTGGTTGTGAGTACTACCTACTACTCGTACCTACCTATATTATAAGGCAAACATTTTTTTTAATACAATACTATTCGTCCCATATGAAATATACTTCCTGATTGTCGGTACAAATTCACATACAAGGATATAATAGGGTGTCGGAACCAATTGACCTGGTGAACTACTCAAGCCCCATCCTACACAGCTTCAGGAAGAAACGAAGTGTGCTATTCATAGCTTGGCACATGTAAATGGGTTACCGGGGACTCTTGTAGGCTCTTCACAAACACACATTTATGCCTACAGGTGGTTCCGAACTGTGCCAATGTGCCAAAGTGGGGGAATTGTAGTTATCTTACTTAGATATGGGGAGTTGAATGGGAGATTGTACGGGAAGCAAAATAATCTATAGGTACCATTTTTTTTAAGCTATTGCATAGCTTTTATCGCGGGCTTTGAGCGCGGCGACCGAATCAAGAAATTCCGTAACGAAAATAAAACCTAACACCCCCCACTCCGCCTACCATGTAGCTCGGCCGAGCGTTCGCTTAACGTGTATGTATATGGTACGGCTGCACTTGAATTAATATCAAAGAAAAAAAAATACTGCATAAATAAAAATAAATAAATAATTATAATTGCATAAGTTGATAAAAAATGCTATGCAATAGCTTTACCGTGGCAGTCCCCGAGTGCCACACGTGTTTTTTTTTTTTAATTAACCGACGAAAAAAGAAACTGGAAAGCAAAAAATTAACCTTTCAGTCTAACTAAACTCTTAAATTAATTTAAATTACTAATTTTGAGTCGGCGCGAAACAAAAAATCAACGAAGATCAATTAACGACGATCAATCAAGCTGCCATACATTTTATTGGTGCCTATATGTATATATGCACGCAACTTATGAGAAAGGATTTTGTGGGGAACCTTTATCAAAGGCCTTGCTTAAGTCAGTATAAATGACGGCAGCCTAATGACCAGCATGAACAGCCCCAATTAAAAGTTCTGCAAATGGAACCAGATTAGTACTTGCTGATCGTGCTAATGAATAACTTTGGATGGTTTTGGAAATGCGGGCAGAGAAGTGACTCAAACACATTGGCAAACGTTAAAAGAATTAAGAAGGGCCTATAGTTTTTCATGTTGTCATTGTTATCCAATTTATTTATAGGCACCACCTTTGCTATTTTCCATTTTAAAGGGAATAGTTAAAGCATTTGCTGTATATGAGCATAAGTGGACACACTAACTCCGTTACGCAAGCTGTAATAAATATTACCTCTGTTAATTTCTAAGCTTTTGATTTTTTTGAGTATGATCACTGATCTGAGCTAATATTTGGACCACACCCTCGATGACAATCATACCTCAGCTAGGTGTAAAGTTCTCATCAAGATGAATGAAATAAGCCCAAACACGATATAAATATCGTGTTTGGGCTTATTTCATTCATCTACATAGAGAACTCCTCGACAGATTACAGCATTTATAATTGCTGTAATCTGTCGAGGAGTTCTCTCGACTGTCTTGTTTTTTGTTGAAGCGTCATTAAAACTACATATGTGTGCCAAGTTTCAACAGAATCGGCTCACAAGTGAACATTCAAATTTGTGAAAAATTATTTAACCCTTATCTTTCTACCCTCAAGGGTGGATTTTGTTTTTCAATTTTAAATGGGACCAACTTCGAAGTATGCAAAAATCCCTTTATAATAAAATAAGAATCATCAAAATCTGACTACTCTGTAAAACTTTATGCGTGGTCATTGGTCATACATTAAAAAAAAAATACTGGTCGACTTGAGAACCTCCTCCTTTTTTTCGTCGGTTAATAAAAATTGTAAATGTTGAGGTAGGCTACTATTGAAGAATGAATTTATTAGAAGATGATCCGATGATGTTTATATTAGGTACTTGAGTAGCACTAATTGTTTTCTTTATTATGATGTACCTGGATATTACAATATACTCCACAGATAGCTTCATGTTTCATAGTGAAAAGGAATAACATGCTGCCAGTGAAATCCCCAATCAGTACCAGTCAGATTTTAATTATTACCGCACCGAATTAACCGTTACGTAACGCACCCATTTCAAACTAACAGAGTTACCATTAATACGTAATACATACAAAACCAAACTGATAAATGTACCAAACTTGCTTCTAAAGACTGATATTAATGTTTACATTTTACAAAATGCTGTAAATAAACGCTGCATGTAAACGTATCGGGCGATTAGAACGCGCGGTACAATGTGCTAGTACTGTGTTGCACTTGCAGGCGGCGGCGCACTGGGTGAGAATTGCGCAGAGTGGCGGCGCGTTGTGCCCACAGCCCACAGCCGTGCTGAACGTAGTCTGAGTTCAGACGTGTCCTAGCCGCCGCGCGACGACCGCGTACCGCTGCGGCCCGCCACCCGTCGTGCGTGTAAACCAATAAAAATACAACTTACGAAAACATACACAAAGTGCCCACTATTTGAGAAAAAACTACAGTTTTTGTGACAAACTCAAAAGTTTGTAGGTGCATAAGTGCGTTTACTATAAACAGCGATTGTTTACGAATGCCACGAGATTTACTTATAGTATAAAGGTTAAGTTTGTTGAACTTATATTTCGCGGCACGAGCCGGCTTCATGACGTCACTGTAGTGCAACACTAATTAGATTAGATACGCTAAGTCAGTATGTAATGTAAACGGAGGGAGGTAAGGCCTGCGACAGACTTGGCGGATAATGTAAATACTGTTTCATAATAGTTTCATTCATAGTTGGCTGAGCCGTTCAAGGCCTGCTCGGTGGCTAAATAGTCATGTTTTGTTATCAGTGGTTTCCGTCGTTATTAAACAATATGTTCGTCGTGATGTTAGTTGTAAAATAATAAATTTGTAGGGCGTTAAAAAGTAGCCGGTCATAAATAGGTGATTAAAATACATGGTTACAAACGAAATTAACTTTCGTGATCTAACTATGTTCTAGAATATTAGTCTGACTACATTATAATGTTGCTAAACATTATCAATACATTGTCAATATAAAAAAAAAATGACAGGAATTTAAACACAATGATGAACGATTTTCTCGCATTGTTTGACACTGAAAAGTTTTTCCATATTCGGGAGAAAGTTTCCCTTTGAGCTCCAGTAAGATTATCGTATAAATATTATTGTTAGAAAGCACTTTGGGTAATTATAACCGTTTTAAAAAAATAACGGTTTATTGTTTTCTTTCTTAATTGACATTGACTGATCATAGTTTAATTCTTTTTCAAATTAATGAGTAATTTCAAAGACGTTTACAGGGCGCTACATAATAATTAAGATATTAATGGAATCTATAAATATATATAAAATAATATATATTATAAATTCAAGTCGCTTTTCGTGTCTGTCTGTGTGACCGCGTAAAGGCTCTTACAAACAGGCGCGACACACGACGCGAATCGCGTGCGACACAAAGGCACCGCTCGTTGCGCGAAACGCGGTGCCTTTGTTCCGCATGCGATTCGCGTCGCGTGTCGCGCCTCTTTGCAAGAGCCTTTATTTTTCTAACCTACTCAACAGATTTTGTTGCGGTTTTCATCATCATCATTTAGATGATTAATTTGGGAAGGTTTTATGTGTTTAATAATATATTAATAGTACTACACTAACATATAATAAAGAAATTTTGATGTTTTGTCAAGTCGTAAAAACCGTGCGATGCAGTGGCAGGTCTAGAATAAATGGTCTTGCGCTCTTTCTTATCAATTTTACGTTACAGAAGTTAATTTAAACACTATGTAAATGTAGGTTCTTTCGACTGTTTGGTAAGGCTTGAATATTGTGTTATAATTACTAATATTTTTCTAAAATCTCTAACATACAATTTGACACCCTGTATAATCGTACATAATTAAAAAAAAATCTTCAACATGAGCATATCCTATAGATTGGAAGTTTCATTATGATAAATCATTAAACCATTTTATTTACCTGTTATTATTTGTCAGTAAACCTGTATTGTTGGAATAACTACAGCTATTATTAATAGTAAGAAAAGAAAGAAAGAAAAATAGGTTTAGGTCCCTACCTATTTATAACAATCTAGGTAGATAATATATTATAGTTAGAACACTCTACCTATTGCACGATAGATATGAAAAGGAAAAAGTCAAAACAAATGAGGGTCGATACTATTAATAAGTAATTGTTTGCTCTGTAAAGAGTTACTACGAGTACATTATAGGTTCAACATTACATTGTTATTTTTGCCTGTACTTATTTGCTCCGATAATGACTACCTACCTCAAAATTCAGAAGTTTTAGGAAAATCTTTTTAAAGATAATTCCTAATTATCCTTATTAATACCTTCAAAGTGTAATCGACCAGATGTATGAGCGTAAACGAAGCAAAATGAGTATGTAAGGATCGTAGCAGGTGGCGTTCTGTAGTTTCTGCCTGCATCCATGAGAAGAAGGCGTGAGTTTATGTATGTATGTGTAATTGAAATACCTTAAAACCTTTTAAGTACTAGTTTTTACTTATCTTTAAGAAAAACTTTTAATTTGCGATCAAATCGGAAATCACGAAAAAATCATTTGCCCCATACATTTATACTCGCATAAGGGTCCTGCAAACAGGCGCGACACACGACGCTAATCACACGCGACAGAAAGGCACCGCCTGTCGTGCGACGAGCTGTCGTTCCTTTGTGTCGCGTGCGATTCGCGTCGCGTGTTGCGCCTGTTTGTTCGAGCTTAAACCCGACAATGTAGATACCTACCTATAGTTAATTTTTTATTTTCCTCGCATGCAATAAAATGTTGCAAGTAACTCTCTTTAACTCATTCTTAACCCTAACTTAACTGCTTACTAAATCTATTTCAAATTAAAGGATACCAAAGTAAAGATATCGTAGTCATGGAGTCTTGCCAATTCTGAGGACACTATCTCTCTTTATTCATGTAACTTTAGCGGTCGGTATTCATTTGTTTAACTGTCCTAATATTCCTTGTGCTATCTCTCGTGGAAATCAAATGCATTAAGTATAGTTAGTTGATAACAGCCTAGACTATATCCTATTTGCTGGAGTGTCCTAATTGTCCATACACCTGCGCTTTTGAGGAATTGAAATTAAATTAAATTGTTTATTCTGTAAACAGGATATCGGAATCACCTTTACGTGACATACAACGTGTAGACAACGATACGACAATAAATGTAATACTGGCAATACTAATGCATAAAAAGAAAGATATTAAGAAAAATATTTTGTTTGGGACACGCACAGGCAATCTAAACATAAAAAAGTAAAAAAAAAATAAAGGAGTATTTAAAACTAACAAAATTAACATAAAAACAACAATGAATAAGTAAAAAATAAAAGACTTGTGCAAGGCCAAAAAGCTCCTATCTCAGCATAATGCTGCGATATTTAAAATAAAATACCAAGAGAAGAAGAAAGAGTACTAAAGAGTATTTTGAAACTGACAAATAAATCCTGACATTGAAATAGCCAAACTAAATAGCAGTGATGTGCTGACTATGGGTTTTGCCAATCTTTGACTAGCTATATTGACAAAACTATTCGATATATTTGATTGAATTTTCGTATGCAGACTGGGAACGGTATTAGATATACACAGTTTAATTTACTTTCATATTATCGTCTACACCTTGTATATAAAAAAATCTATATGGAGTCGACACTTCCTATGTAAATACCCGTGAGAAGAAATGGCGAAACATACTCAGAAATCAAAAGATAACAAGCCCTGCACCCTAATTGTGTAACACACTATCTATCACAATCTGAATAATTTTGAAGCCTATTGCTAATTCATTGCTTCATATGCTCGAAAAATTTGTCTGCTCAACAACGTAAATAACGCAATGAATGTTGTTGAACTGTCAAAATGGAAGCTATTCCTACTGTTAGTGTGTTACGCAATTAACCCGCTGATGATGTTATTAACGTGGCTATCTACTGGGCTCCAGTCATCATCATAATTCCCTCCTGTTATCGCAATTTATTTGTGTTCAGCGCGACATGTTTTTTTCCTCCAAAGTTCTCTATTAGTCATCATCTCGGTTGTCACCTTCTTTCTAGCCATATTATCTTTCACACAGTCCATCCATCGTTTCTTTCGTCTTCGCCTACTCCTATAGCAATCCAAATTCATACTCAAAACTTTCTTCACGACATTTTCTACTGGGCTCAAGTGATATAAGTGATATATTAGTCTCCTGAGATCAAATACGGCTGTCGAGCGTATCGTATGGTGTTTTCGATTCTTAGAAAAAGTAAAGGGGGGCCGGGTGGGGGGTTCTAATGGAATTTCCAAGCAACTTCCTGAAAATGGTGGGTTGAAATGATTGACAATACAAAAATCATCCTAGCTGCGTACGACATAAAGGTGCTGTCATTGTCACATTGTTACCACTGATGTGTGGTTGACTATATTACACTGCATAGATAGAACAGGTACAGGCGATATAATTAGAAAAATAAACATGATTAAAAATTAAGCTTGCATATGCAGGGTGAATTTTTGGGATGGGCAGGTAAGGGCAGGTATCTTAACTAGGTAGTTACAGGAAAATGGTCATAAGGTGACTGTTCTAAACTTTTTGAGATATTCTGATCTGCATTTTAGTATTTATTTTTATTTTACAGCCAGTAAGAAAATGAGCAATTGTCACAAAAACGTTCGATTCCAATCGATTCTGTTTCATATAGGATCAAAAAACTCTAGGTATATTATCTACAAGCACATGTTTTTGCAAATAAATGAATGTGAATTTGCATCTATCAAACCAGGTTCGAGACCTAAAAAAGTCAGAATTTGCAAACAACTTTTCAAGGAAGAAAGGAGATGAGACTCCAACTTACATTTTTATGATGGATAGACTAGCCCATCTCAACAATCCAACCTGTATATTAGTTTCCATAACAAAATCTAGTTATATAGCGAAAAGATACTGCAATCATTGTTTTGAAGAAGGGTATTTATTACATGTCACTTAACATAATAATCATAATTATTATTTATAATATTGTATTTGAAACTCATTGACATGACATACTAACGTTATTTAGTGACTGATAACATAATTATAAATATAGCCATTGATAAATTAAATTATGCATAATTCTGCTATTACTTGAATATAGGCTCGCGCAGACTAGCGCTACACGACGGACGGTGCGACGCAATTATGTAGAACAATTTCCTTGCAGTTTTCATAGAAATTGTTCTACTAGAGTCGCGTCGCGCCTGTCTGCGGGAGCCATTTATAGCGTTTGATTAAGATCATATAATTGTGTAGTTTATTATTTATTAGAGCTCCTGCTTCGCACGGTTTTTTGAATTGACGAAATATGTTGATTTCTTTATTAGGTACCTATATGTAGGTTTTATATATAATGTATTATACACGTAAACCTTTCGGAATAAATTTACTAAATAATAGTGAAAACCGCATCTACATCCTTTGAGGAGTTTAGAAGAAAAACGCTGTCACACAGACAGACACGAAATGAGATTTTAATTTTATTTATAATATGTATAGATATAGATAATAATTGTTAATAGTATGTTCGACGCGTGAATGTAGGTTGATTAATTCATTAATAACAATGTAGTTGTATATAAAGTTATGTTAATGTAAAGTAATAACGCCAGGTATTTTTGTTGACGCAGTAAGCTAATAACTAGAACTCTATCTTGTTGTCAAGTCTTGTAACGGGTGCAAGGGTCTTATCTCAAAGTTGCAATCAATGTTCCACAAGAAAATCGCTATTAAATTTCGCTAAGTATATACATATTAGTGGTCGTGACTGTAACTAATAGTTTACAATCAAAGTTGGCCTGAAATAATAATAATAGATACTATTGCTCGTAACTTGGCGACAATCATAGTGGTGTCAGCTGTGGGGTTCATGTGTTGAAGAAATTACCTATCGGTTACACATTATCTAGCAAAACTTTTCAAGGATTTTCCTTCAAATATCATCAGGCACTTTATTCTCAGACCAAACTTAAACCTAATCTAGCAGGGACCTACTTCCAGGCTTAGGTAGAAATATTATCCTCAAGGGGCATTAACCCTTAGATTAACATTCCTCAAACCGTCTCGTCTGAACGGCAGTGTGTGACAAGTTAACGTTAATCTTGCCGGAGAATGCCAGAACATCAGACGTTCAATATATCGACGTCTACGAGACTACGACCCGAAACTCGTAAAGGCAAGTTCAGATTACAAACGCTTGACGCGAGCGTCGCGCGTCGAATGTTCCATATGTCACGCGTTTTCTGTTTTACTGGAACTTTGTAAAAAGAAAGATGGCTTTTGGCCTTGGTGGCCTTTTTGGTAGTGTTCTTTAATTCAAAGTCAAATCATTTATTTCAAATAGGCACATAAAAGGCACTTTTGAACGTCAAAATGTACAAAAAAATAGAATTGATTCTAGTTGCCCCTTCCAAAAGGCAGTTTCGTATGGAGAAGAATGGGCAAGAAACTCCACCGTTACTCTTTTAAAATGTTTTACAATATTATGTAGGTTCACATTAATTATATAATTATATTTGAACACGATGCAATTATTGTTAAGACGCGGTAAGAAGCAAATTTTTAGGTACTTGATTATTGCGCATCGCGGCAACAAATACGGTTCAAAACAGCGATGAGTTTGATGTTAGTTGAATCGAATGACCACCAGAATTAAAAGTAATGTTGCAGTTTTAATTAAATTCAAAAATTAATGCACGGCTCAGTGGAATAATTTTTAGGTAATTCTTTAGTTGATCGAATTCCCTTTATTATTATTACATAAAATATGATAGTTAATACTCAAAATTTTGATAATTATGCGATGAAAAATATGTTTTGAGCAGTTTTTTACGATTTTTTTTTAAATCATATTTTTGAGTAAATCTTTTCTTTGAACATTTGATAATACACAAAAAAACTGACTTGTAATAATGTACCAAACGCCTTACTGTGCGAAAAAAAACTGAGCGTTTGTGCAGCGCCTTAAGCAAGTCTTACATGACAGATTACATGGTGCAAATTACTTATTACATGAAGAAATATAATGTAACATTTTCAATTAATAAAAACGGTATAATTAATTACTCAACATGATCAGCCAGTTTTTGCAAGACGCTGACCATACCTAACATTATTTTAGGCAACATTTTACATAATGATCAGACTAATTATGTAGCATATCTACTCTTGCATACTAAATAGGCCTTCCAATATTTCACCACACTTTATAGACGTTTCAGAGTTGCGGGGTTATTGCATAACACACTAACAGTAGGAATAGCTTTCATTTTGACAGTTCAACAACATTCATTGCGTTATTTACGTTATTGAGCAGACACATTTTTCGAATTTATGAAGCAATGGATTAGCAATATCCTTTACAATGATTCAGATTGTGATTGATAGTGTGTTACGCAATTAGGGTGCTGGTCTCATTCTACAATCGCAGATACTTTCAACTTATTTTCTTTTCAACATTACTTCACGGTATGTGCATAACTAGCACATAGTTTATTTTTAACTCAAATTAACTCTTGTACACTTAGATAAAGCTGAACAAGAACCGTAGGTTGAGGAAAAATACTTGTATTTTAATCAGAATAATACTCCCTTTGTGTTGTCCGACCAAGAATTTACCTACTGGTGTAATACTACAATCTATTGAAAAGCAACATAAACTCAAACTCAAACTCAAAGCATTTATTTCAATTAAACCATTTACAGGCACTTTTGAATTGTCAAAGAGTCGGTCAGTTAGTCAGAAAGTTGAAGCTAGTTGCCCATTCCAAAAACGTAGATCTCTATGGAGAAGAACGGGCAAGAAACTCCAAGGGCACTCTTTTTAAATCAAGATGTTACAAAATCCTGGGTACATTATTCTTGTTGCTTCTATATGCGAGAACAATGAAATAAATACATATAAAAGAGTAGCATATTTTAATGGAACGTAAAACATAATTTTTGCTGCAGCTTTCACAGACTTAGCTAAAACCCCAAACCTATTTATCTTTATTTCAAAAATGTCTTGTCCGATTAATAATTATATGACCTTTATTTTTCCTACATGTAAACTATTACCACATACCTAAAATTTCTTCCCACTCATCACAAATACTCTTCATCAGACATCACCCACAAACTGCCAACCGAGTTGAACCTATTACTGCCACGCCAGTTGATTTAAAAACAGGAACAAAACGTTCCCTCCAATTGTTGACCGGACATATTAATTCTACTTGATATATCAATATACAACGTGGTCAGGACTATTTTGTAGTAGGTACAAAATGTTATTAATTCCCCTGTCTTTACAAATAATATGAGAAAGAATTAGGTGTTTGTTTAGTTTTGAAGTTAGCAAGCAATTAGTTAAAACAAGAACAAAACGTTTCCTCCACCAGCAATTGGCCGGACATATTAATTCTACTACTTGGTAATTCAATATATGACGTGGACAGTACCATTGTGTAGTACAAATGTTATTAATTCCACCGAATGATGAACTTTAGAAATAAATGACTGGGGAATTAGGTGTTTGCTTGGCAAAGGGTTTGCTTCAATTTTATGATGTATACTTGCGTATGTAAGTACATCAGTTGGTAAAGCTAAAGTGGTACTCCAGAGGCTCTGTTTTCCGAGAATTAAAGTCTAGCCTTCTTATTCATTTATAGAATTGATGGAACTATACCCTCACTTTATTGACATTTAATTAAAGATACTAGAGACATTTAAATAATAAGTAGTTTTATGACCTAAGGAGAGTTTATATCGGCGATGAATTGGTATCATAATTATACACACGTATGCTTCATCGTGGAAAACCAAGTCAATTATAAGCACATCCACAAAAATGGCGAATATAAAATCAAAGCAGTGTAACAAATCGATGTGCTTGTTGCTAGTACACTTGAAGCATCAGCGATTTGAAGAGGCTGTCATAAAAGGCACTTATACTCGGGGAGAGCTGGAGTCAAGGGTGACTGTGCATAGGGAGCGGCCATGATACTACGTAGCTTTGATAATCTATTTTAAGATGTAAGATTAAAGTATCTGGATAAAAGACTCAAACATTAGATAATACGTAACACATTCAAAAACTTATAGCAACAAGTTTTGACGTTTCATGAGTGCCCATGTAAGTTTATGTGAAATAAAATATGTTTAAAAGACAGAAACCATCTTATCTTCCTCCTGCCTGCCCCTTATTCCTATTTATTTGGGATAGGGGCAGTATGATTTTTTCTTCCAAAATTATACTTATCTATCTCAGAATTCACTGATTGTCTTGCCTTATCATTTTTCACAATCCATCTCTCATTTCTTCGGTCTCCTTCTACTCTTATAGCTGCATAAATAACTAAATAAACTTTTTACATCTCCTCATGTCATGTTCCTAATTCCTCCACTTCACATGAATGTCTTTATGTCATGACAACTGATCAGACAGAAACCATCTGCCAATTGTTACAATTCTAAATGGCACTACTTTAAAATTCATCTCCACTAGCGGCCAAAAAATCCGACCCACGAAATAACATTAGATTTATTTCAACTAATATCGATACGCAGACGAACGCCTTAAATGAAATACCGATGAAGCGGCGTCCCTGGCGTTCAATTCTCAATACATAAGTATCAATTTTACAATACATATCAATTGATGTCATTTGACCGGGCGTTTGTTGCACCGGATCGCTTCGGTATCGGCCGATTGCTACCCGATATATTTATAAGTAGAATTACTTCTGTTGGTGCACTCCAGTACTTATGCTCTGTTTTAGCAGTGATTTTGTAGTAATTTTTTTGGTAAAAAGTAGTATATCAGATCACCTATCACCTTGCTGCCTTTGTCCCATGTTACTTGGGGTCATTTTCTTCTTCCATATTCCCCTCTCAACAGTCACGCCATCATTCACTCCCTTTTCTTTCATATCATTCATCACACAAGATGATATGGGCATTATTGGTCACGCACCATTTGAGTACAAAATGTCTACGTCATTTACGATTTTAACGCTTCTTCTTAAATAGTTATAAGTAAATGACGTGATGATAAGAGATGGTGCGGTCGATGCTGCTGCATACTTGCCTACAAGTTATCTATTTACTAGAGACTTGAAGATTTGAGAAAATAGAAAAACACAGACACAGACAAAACACTAGGAGTTCCACTCTTTAGTGCAACGCACGACGAACGTGGTTCCGAAACGTTTTTTACATATTATTATACCAAAGTTGACCGTAAATATAGATGCAATTTCATTGTAAAAACCTTTAATTTCTTCGCTCATCTGGGTCAATATAAAATTATTCAATACCAATTCCAAGTAAAGGAAACCGAGGTTGAACTTCCAGGAAAAGTGTTTACCTATCTAGAACTTTTTATTTCTTTTCATTGAGTACCTACTTGCTTGTTGCAATCGGGTTATTATTGATATTTCATACTTCTGCTGATTAATGTGTACGTATTTAAATTGTATTTGCTTCAATGGTGTAATGCCAATGAAAATATAAAATAAAAATGTATTCTTTTATTTTTATACTTTGCCCAAGCTATAGATTTTAGGCGCACAGGGCAGTGGGTAAGGAATTAATTCTAAATATATTCCGGTGCCGTTTCATTACTTGGTATAATTACTTAGGTACTCATCAGGTAAAATGAGTAAATGAATACGATTACTATCTACTGAAACACTTTACAGTAGATTAGAAGCCAAACAGACGTTGAGAAAAACTCGTCACTCTACCGCAATATGCAAAATATATAGAATTTCTGATCATTATCTTACTTATCTTACCTATTGTATTGATTAGGTATTTAGATTAAAAAATATAAATACAATTTAATCGAAGGAGTGTCCATTGACAATTGTCATAATATATTATGTTTCTAAACGGTAAAAACAAACTTTAAGTTCTTTTCTTGCTATTTGTTCTTTGTCTTCTAACTTCGACCCAAGACCCAAGTCGTTTCATCCTGTTTTGTCGAAAAAAGTTTTCGATACCATTTGTCCTTCTCGATTCCTTAATACTTCTTTAGTGTTTTCAGTTCAGTTACAACTTTATATTCACCTATTTAATTTTTACCTTCTGAATTTATTATTTGTTGAAAACCTACAAGACTATTTTAAATCTAGATGGAACTATTCATCGCTAGCGAAATTGGTCTGGAATTGAATTGCCTTTCGTTAAGAAATGTCAGCACAATTTAGAAAATATAACTACAATTTGATAGATTTGCAAAAGCAATTTCAGTTTGTAATATAAATTGTGACAGAACTAAGGTACTTACATGATTTGGAAGCTATTCAGTAAAAGCAACTGCTGTAGAAATCATAATTAACACTTCACTAACACCTTGGGAACCATGATGTTAATAATAATAAAAAAATAACCACGCCACTGACATCTTGTCTAAGATTGATAAAAGTTTATCTTTGCAAGGCATGATGACGTTATAATACTTATAGTAATTCTCTTCGCGAACGGTAGGTAATGTTTGTATCTCATAATATAGAATCCAGCAATGTTCGTAACAGCACCCGCATACGCAGATATCAATTATTTATTACAATTTGAATGCTTGTGTGTTCTGATCATTGTTTGTTATCTGATGTGTTAACAGAATTTCCACATTTGTATTAATTATTCGTTGAATTTGTTTATCAGTTTTGTAGAAGAGGAAAACATTTCGTCGTCCCATACACTTTGTCAAGCCAATTCGTAAATCTACACAGACAGTTAGGTTACTTAATTCTTCTTTTGCATTATTTCTCATGATTTTCGGTTTTAAATTACTTTTGCTATAGTAAAGTCAGTCTTAAGTCATAATAAAATATATCAAATTTTATTAAGCAAGTTCTAAACGGAAATCGGAATCAATTGTGAGGACCACAATATACAGCAGCCTGCAGAGTCACATCTATCAATACTGCAACTATGTCATTCGTAGGCCAAGCGTCCGCCCAGACCATTATGTGTACACAAGTGTTCCCAGTTGCAGCGTCGGAGTGACTTGATGAGATTATTTTACACCTATTTTATACCTATACATATGTTGAAACAATATCATTTTGGCTGAAAGGTGTTTTGATTCTGGGGTTCATGCAGTTGACATGATGGTTTCCGGTTCATGGTTACACCAGTGAATTAATGATTCATGTGTCAGCAATTTCATTGATTTCTTATTTTTAACTGCTGCACATTTAGGTAAGGTTAAGTTTGTAGTTCTTTTGCTAAAGTATCTTTGAATAGTATCAAAGCAGGGCTATCCCCTAGTGGGCAAACGCCTATTTCACTACCAGTAAACAAACATTCGCCGGAGATAACTGACCCAAAACAGTCATAAACTGAATTAAAATAACTACACCCAACATTTTCCTAGTAAGCCCTAGTAAATACAAATATCACGAGTATTTCAAGAAAATCTCCAGTCTATTTGCGAATGAAGAGAATAAGGGCGCCATTTGTCTCTCAATTTGCAACCTCCGCTCCTTCGCATAAACTTCATTGGATCCACTCGTGCAAGCTCTGTCGTACGTTTGTCGTCAGTACATAGATTTTGTGTACCCTCCTGTTTTAATGGTACACAGTATTGAAAAGTAACTTTGTTATAATGTTTTTGTGATTAAACGTTCTTATGTATGTATTATGTGTTTATTATCCCTCACAAGTTACAATCGGTCGATTATGGTAAATGGCGGTTTAACTTGCAGTTATTGTTATAGACATTTATGTTTTTATGTGATGAACGTAAAAAAGTATGCAAGTATAATAGAATTCCATTTCATACATAGTTAGGTAATAAATCGAAAGGTTATAAAATAAATAACACTCTAGCTGTAAGAGATTATTGCTAGAGTTTATTTCCCAAATAATTATGAATAATTATAATTTTATATCCATGAAGTATACAGTATCTTTTGAAAGTAGGAGAAGGCAATTTTCTAGTAATAAGCTACTCGGTATGGATTTATTTCTCTGAAACATCAAATTAGGTTATTACGAAGATGATTTTATTTACAACTAAGAGATGGTTGCGTCTGAATACGGGCCCAGGATAGATCCCGGAGGCATTCCAAGAATCATTTACGGGATTATTTGATAACAACTCAAATAACCTCACGGTAAATTTGTTATCCTGAATTCCTTAAATAGAAACATGGATTAGGTACGTTAGAAAAATGTTTATCGATTTTAATTGTTGCATAATTATGATATTACCGCAAAGACTTGTACGAGTATCAAATGGTTAAGTGTAATCGGCTTGTAAAATGTATTTTAAGAATAACTTCCGTTTATAGTTCTGATAATTCTATTAACAAAAAATTCACACTAATTGAATGTACAGTATCTATTGTGTGGTTGTAAAAACGAGTTTTGCTTGTGTATAAATTAAAGTGCAATAATCTTATTTTAATATACAAATTGCAAGCGCATATTCTGTAAGCCTGATCTTGTCTTGATAAGTGTGATACAAGAATAATTTTAGAACCAGTTTTATATGTCACTACCTCGCCTAATACTGGCCTAAATGTTCAAGGATCTAATCCTTTACTTGATAACAGATAACACTGTATGTCTGGATTACATGACGTAATGATTGGATCATTTCTTTGTTGCATGGTACAATGGTTAAACTTGTGTATATCTTGCTTTACATATACCTACAAATTACTCGTAATATCATATTTTTTGGTAAACTGACCCACACCCTGCTTTGTTCTATGTCCTTAAGACTTAGTGACTTAGATACCCAAAGTGCTGATAGGGAAGGTAATGTTTGCTGTAGTTCCGTTGCCATTATCAAGGTTCACTATTAGACATACCTGTTCCTGGATTTCAGAGTTATTAGACCCCATTTGATTATTTGGTGTTGCGTGCTTTATTCTTACGTGGAGTTATGTACGTAGTCTTTGTCAGCATTGTTCTTTCTGCTAATTAATGGTCTTCAGGTAGACGAATAATCAGCGGTTTGGAATCGATAGGCTAATTTAAGATATTTTTTCCAAGTCCTACCTACCTATTATGCAATTCAAATACAAAACTTGGTAGAGTCTAGTTTAAAACAAATAGAATAAACATGAATAAACAGATAAATGAGGAAAAACTGGTTTCACTTCGCAGTTTTAATATCTGCGCTTACGCAAGTACTTAGCTACATAGGTACATAGATAGATAGATATCGAAGTGATTGCTTGTTTCATGTTAATCATTGTATATACCTATATGTAGATCAGTATATGTGTATATGTATGTATTTATTGCATATGTAAATGGTACATACTGACTACCTGCAGTATTGTCTCTCCTGCTTTTAATCAATCCAAAGGTTGTCTGTAAAAAATCGCTTTTAGAGATAAGACCGCCCATTGTGTCACCCTATGTAAATTTCTACATATATATCTGTAATTTTTATGGCGTACATATGTATAATAAAGAGTATTCTATTCTATTGCATATAGATATAGGAATAAAATATCAATTCAGTTTCTTATACTTTTACGTCATTCTGTTTTTATAGCACTATCGAAACTCTTGTCTTACACGGGAAGAACCAGTGGTTGGAATTATTTGACATCGATGTTACTACATATAATGACAAAACTGATATTGCGCTATTAGTATTATTGTGATATCTATAGGGTACTATAACACAATCTGTTGTAGCGGTAACACCATAGTAACACCTTATGCTTTAGTGTGAACAATCAAATTTTAGTATTCTATAAGTACATCTGGTTATTAACTTCCCTTTAGTACATTCATCATCATCACATTCAGTCCCCAAACGTCCACTTCTCCACATGATCCAGTGAACGCTTTCATGCTCATTCCATTCATATTTTTCTACACTTACCTATGCATAGTTTTATTTTGACTCCAACAAAAACACTGCTGCATTTGCATTTTAGCACTCCGAGCTCGCGTCACATACAAGAGGAATCTTTTTAATTCGATTTACTATCGCAGTCGCAGATTTTTCCGGAATTTTCCGAACCACTCCGAACTGCTAACGTTCCATTTCATGAGGTGTTTAATTATCTTTGAAAGCTGCATGCAAATAGAGAGGTAGATGGTTGGAAAATGATTGAGGAACTAATTTTTTTTTGTAGTTTGTCAGCTGGTGATCACAATTCTTAAGGTTATTAAGACTTTGTGTATGTTTGCCAATAGATATGCTCACTTTTACATACATTTAGTAAAGTGCTAGCAATTTAAGCTTTCATTGATTGTTAAGGATTAATTTAGACATTAGAAACGTTGATAGTGCAGAAACCCTGAGTGCAGCAACGCACTTGAGTATCGTCACTTGTGGAGGCTTTTGAATCGATGAATCCAACTATTAAGGCAGTCTGTTAGGTAGGTAGACAAGGTTTTGGAATCTGATATTTTGGTAAACCAGAATATAGTTTTATGGGGCACACAATTTTTTTTTCTATATTGAAAAACTCTAAGATCTACGTATAATCAAGGGTTGTATAAATCGGCATAATTTATTCACTGCAGTTAGTTACACAGCGTTTTTCTACGAGTGTAGCAGAAATACGGCATTCTTTCATTAGCACACATTTACGTGTTTTAAGAAATGAATTAAAATATCAAAAGTTATGTGTTGTAAGTATAGTATATATGTGAATATAGTAATAGGTGAGTGTGTCAGATATATTAGATATAATATGTAAAGATCTCAAAGTTAAAGAAGATCAAGGGTGTCTTCAGGCTTTTTAAAATCATCTTCACCCCCTGCCCCACTATATTCGGGGTCGGCAGAGCATGTCACCCTCTTCCATACAAAGCATTTCTAAAATCCGTAATTAAATATATACTGTGTATATAGTTGATCGAAGGTTTGGACCAACAAAGTGCAACTCGAAGCAAGGTGTCAGGACTTTGTAGCAAAATTAAAGCAAAATACTTTGATGCCTGTCGGAGGAAAGATTTATTTTATACAAGGCATTCAGCTTGGCTAAATAAAAGGAGATATTTGAGTCATTCTATCGAGTACTTTTTGAACCAGGTCGTCCAACGTCTTCTTTTGACATGGTATGCGAGAAGTCTAAACGATGAAAAGTCGCTCATTTGGGAGAAAATTTTCATTTGAGTTTATACCTATCTGAAAGATTGTGTGTATGTGTGTGTGTAACTATTGTTATTATATTAGAGGATTCCGATGAAACTTAATAGTTTAGAACTTGAAATTGGCTACTTTTTAATTTGTTATCCAGTTTAACGCGAGTGAAGCCGCAGGACACAGCTAGTGCATAGTAAATTATGGTTATTCTATTAAATACATATATTTTCTATACAATACTGATGGTAGGTAGTAAATTCACATCAAACATAATTTTGTCCGTGTCTTACTATGAACCGGCGACCCTGCGTCGCCTGCTGCTGCTGTCTGCAGTCGGCTACGGACTTGTACCTTTACTAAGCACGCACTTTGGCTAAGCGTTAATTCCTGTCAGTGTCCTATAACATGTCTAAGTCAAAGTACGTACGTACTAAGTATTTATATGCGTGTTTTTTATATTATCAATTGGATGATGGTAACTCCTTTACTTATCTGTACCTTTACCTCCATCTTAAGAGTCTATAGCTATCAAATAGCGTTCGTTTAAATTTCGAGTGCTTAGTTTACCTTGTTTTATAAAAGTGCTTGGCAATCAGAATTTCCCTGGTATTGTTTACGTGTACATAGCGCATAGAATTAAACCAAGTTGAGTAATTACTTCTCATTAGTACTCATTTATTACCTAGCTTACAGGTTAACCCCGGCTGCTTTATTAAGGTCGAGAACTTTCTATAAAAGCAAAGAAAAATGTTTTGCTTAGGATTCGAATAAGAGCTTTTTTTCTTTTGCTCACGTAAAAGTTTTTTGCGAGCGTAGATGAAAATGGCTTTCCGGTTTGCTGTAGATTTTGCTTTTGTTACTAATTATTCTCGACTAGTTAGTTACTCGCAGTAATTCATTCTGAATATTCATGTTTATTTTTATGTTGAACTAAAATAACTCAATTGTTATTTTGGTTATGTTTACTTTTGTCTACTTGCTTGAATCAAGGCTCCTACAAACAGGCGCGACACGCGACGCGAATCGCTTGCGACACAAAGGCACTGCTCGTCGCGCGACGAGCAGCGCCTTTGTGTCGCGCTGTCGCGTCGCGCCTGTCTGTGGGAGCCTTCATTCGAAATATTTATGTAAGTAAAAAAGTAGAGTAGTCAACACCGATATTTCACTGATTCTTCTACATTATCATCATGTGCAGGCTTGTTCCACCCACTTCTGATTATAGACCCCTCCCTTTTGTGCCATACGACATAGTGTTACAAAATCGTCATTTATAGTAACCAGCACCAAGACTAAACAGTGAAAAACAATGTATATGTGACCAAAACAATACGTATCACGAAACATATCAGTGTTAACGAAACAGTGTATATCCATATCAAGTGTTAGTGTAAAATCAGTGTTATAAGTGTTAGAATAAGTGTTAAAATTGAATGAAAATGTCGGAAAGATTTAAAGTGACGAAGTTTGAGGAGCCTTCGGGAAAAACGTATAAGAACTATGGAGCGACGTCGGCTGAGAGCGACGTGGAACTGAAAGGGAAGCTGCTTCCCGACTCAGGTTTGTGCGAAAAATATTAATATTTTGTTGCTGTTCCGATACTTATAACTTTATAAACGGTATTTTTTTCTGAACGCTTATGGGGGATTTACACTAGGTGGATTTTCGCCTCACAAGCCAAATCGCTACCCCATTGAGATGGGTCGATAAAAATCGCAGGTGACAAGTTCATTTTGTATCAAAATGTCGACCTTCATGCGGCGGGCGATCGCCTGCGACTGAGCATTCATCATTTCCACGGTCGATTTTAGTCACCCGCCGCATGCGACCTGACGCCGCACGACAAAAGTCGAAACCTACTCTACTTTGGAACTGCGATTCTAGTCACCTGCAGCCTAGCCGAATTGCCATTTAGACTAAGTAATAACAGTTGCACGGGTCGATCGATCAGGTTAAGCTACACATGCCGCGGTTGGTCCGTGGATGAGTGACCATATTTACATACCGAGCATGGTCTAAAAAAACAAGGTCTGGCATTCCGAGAGTGACACAAGCTTACGTCACTATCCAGTTGACACTTTATTGCAACAAAACAAAAAGTATGGAAACATTTTCAGTCACCATTCTATTAAAAAATATATATAAAGCATTTAAATTGTCGTTTCGTTGTTCTAATCAAACGAAACAATTCAATTTAAACATATACCAACGTAATTGTTAGTTAAAACCTCATTGATTTATTGGATTCGTTCGGATAAAGGCGGTTGGGTAGTTGTTATTACACACTACTGGTAACACAGCGGTGATGACGTAGGCTTGTGTCTCCCACGTGACCACTGTGTCTCGGAATGCTATACCTGGCGAAGTATATTATTATACCATTATATCGAGAACCCTCCGTGCCTTGGAAAGCACGTGAAGCCGTTGGTCCCGGCTGTCATTCATGGACAGTCGTTACGGGTCGTTAGAAGCCTGAAAGTCTGATAATCAGTCTTACCAATGGGTATAGTATTTCCCAGTAACTGGGTTGTGGAGGTCAGATAAGCAGTCGCTCCATGTAAAATACTGGTATTCAGCTGCATCCGGTTAGACTGGAAGCTGACCCCAACATAGATGGGAAAAGGCTAGGCAGATGATGAATCGTGCGGCTGTAAAGCCTGCATTAGATGTAGGTATATAAGTGTCGGATACTTATCGAAAACTCACGAAATTGTGTGAACATGCGAGAATCACTAGACACATTTAATTTTATAATGAAAACTAGACGCATTTTACGCTTTTATGCTATCGTTCTAAAATAATCGATTACCCAATTTTCGATTAATATTTATCTCACCTTTTTCAAATCAAATCAAATCATTTATTGGTTTGCAAACATGGCTATTTAGTACATATGTATATGTTTTATTATAAGAGTCCTCCATGTTCTACTGTCACATGGGCATGCAACTTATATTATTATTTAATTTACACAAATTTAAAGATATTATGATTATAAATAAAACAATTAGGAAATCAAAATAATACAAAATACAAATTAATGTCAAATCGTTTGAACTTTCAGTAAAAATGTCACAATAATAAAAAAATATCAAATGTCAACAAGGTTACAGTAATAAAAATAAAAAAAAACAATATCAAATGGAATAATATCATGTCAATCAGTCAGTGATGCATCATTAAGGAAGTCGTCAATTATGTAATAACATTATTCAATTAATATTTCGTTTAGTGCCCTTTTAAATTTGAATACAGGCATAGTTTTAATAATATTAGGTAGGTACTTTATTATAAATGCGTGGGGCACTGCCAAATTTTTTTTTTGCCTTAGTGCGTTTTTCCATTTAACTTGACACAATTGATTGACGTATTGAGTTCGTATTGGATTTTTTCTGACTGCCGACAATTTTTGAAAGATATGTGGGATGTGGGGTGTGTTATGTGGTTGTGTGTGTGGTGTTGTGTTGGAGATGTGGTGTGGTGGATTTGACCTATCTACAATGAGCATTTATTAGCATCACATAAGTAGACACACGCAAATATAGTTTTTTTTTATCACAACCAGTAATATTAAAACTGTATCAAAGTGCACTTTATCACAATTTTATTGATTTAAATATTGTACTTACTATTGTAGCTTACTTACCTATATTATTACAGACATTTAATAAGATAATAATAATAATATAATACAGCTAGGCAGTATCAGTTTGCATTAAAACTGGCAAACTACACACCCTATGGACTTAAGAAATAAACCAAATGGTGCCAAATAGTATATAGTTTGTTAGCAAAAAAGGTTGACCGCTAACCTAACTTAGCTTGAGGTTGCGGTCAAAGCTTAAATAACTTTGGGCATGCCCGAATTATTTTGGACTTGACCGAAACCCTTAAAAAATGAGCTTTAAGGCCTTTCTATGTGTGACTGTATGTTTATTATTATTTTCTAACTCCCCCTGTATGTTTCTGTGTTCTTTGTGGTGTTGCGTGTGTTTTGTGTTTTTTTTTGTTTTCTTTTCGCCCGCGACTTCGTTCGCGTAGTTTTCGTATTTTCCCCTCCAAAATTGATAATTGATTTGATTGATTGATCGATCCTCTCGTTTTTCGAAAATGTTTGAATATCTTCTTATCTAAAAGTATTCGGGCCAGTTTTCAAGTTGATTTGATGTAAATTTATTTTTCATATAAACTGTTTCCCCCCCCCCCTTTCACCCAGAAAGTAGCTGAGTTTTGAAAAATCGTTTGTGATATTTTTATTATTTGACCTATGGGTATTCATACCAATTTTTAAGTTAATTAAGCCACGCAATAAAATCCCCCTTCTAGCATTTACTACCCCTTTTCACTCCGTTAGGGGTAGATTTACAAAAACCCTGATATACGTTATTCTTTATTTCCGGTCTTAAGTATAAATACCGAGTTCCGAAATAATCGGACCACGCGTTAAAATTCTTCCGTATACATTTTAACACCCCCTAATCCCCATTTAGAGGGTAGTTTAAAAAATCAAAAAATTACAAGCTTTTGTTATTTAGGTACTTAGATAAGTATTCGTGACAAGTTTCAAGTTTATTACTTAACTCAAGGAATAAGATTTTTCATACAAAAATATCTGATCTGATGAACAAAAGTACTGTCCTCACCGCGAGCATTCGCTTCGCGAATTTGTTTGCAAACATACGTTACGGGAGCTTTTGTTACGCAACGAATATTCATTCGCGAAACGAGCATTCGTTTCCGAGTAGAATTACAATCCTTTCTCAGTTATTTTACCTGTGACGGTAGCAACCCAACAACAACCTCATTATAACGAGAATAAAGATCATTGCGATTTTGACAGATATGTCAGTGGCAGCAACCCAAAAGCGACCTTAGTGTAACGTTAGTAAATACCAATGATGATTTTGACAGTGATGCTAAATCCGATATAAAATAACTATGAAATGACTGTATTAGAATTGCTTTTTTTGTGTTTAGATTCACGTACTCATCAAACTGCGGGGTACAGTAACAGTAGGAATAGCTTTTATTTTGACAGTTCAACAACATTAATTGCGTTATCTACGTTGTTGAACAGACAAATCATTCGAATATATGAAGCAATGGATCAGCAATAATAGGCTTCAAAAGATTCAGATTGTGATAGATAGTGTGTTGCGCAATTAGGGTGCTGTTCGTTTCACGAATGAATGTTCGTCGCGCAACGCATGTTTGCAAAATATATTCCAGAAAATTCGTTTCACTTGCTGTGAGTACGTTCACTCTCCAATCGCTGTGCGATATTTATAGTTGCTATTTCGGTAGCACAACAAGAAGTTGCATTTCATTAATAACTGTAAACCCCGGTTTGAAAAGGCCCATTAAAATTAATTTGTTGTCAAATATAATTCCTAGTGTGTAGTGAGTTGCAAAAAAGAAACCTTGCATCTCTCTCTTTGGATTCATAGGTAGGATACTCTTCAATTAATGAATTCCCTATGTCGGTACTTACCTAATTTTTTATTCTACGTCTAGTACCTATCAGAAAATAATATTTTTTAGACATTTCGAATTTATTAGCAACCCTATGAAATCTTCAATAATATAAACATTATAATTTAAATAAAATGAATATTCAATGTTTTACATAATTAATTCACTTGATGTTCCTAAATAGCTGGTAATTTTCACATTTAAACGAGTTCCCGTTTTAATTGAAGAAATGAATCGGTGAACCGTGAACAATGAATTAACAAGAAACAAAGATCAAGGGAGGGAATCAACATTATAACTTCATTGGAATCAACAATAAATAATTGTTTATGGAATAAAACAATAATCTTATCCAAAATTTCAAATATATGTAGTATAAAATAACACCACGCCTTAGTTCCCCGTAGGGTTACGCAGAGGTGACCCACAGAGACACTACAGACCCACTTTCCGCCAGTTGTGTTGAAGTTTCACGTAATAGAGGACGAGCCTATTAACATCAACCGAGCACAAACCCAGACTCTGGCCTGTTACTGAGAAATTTCTAATGAAAAACCCAATAACACCTTGCCCAATCTAGGAATCGAAACCAGGACCTCATGCTCTGCAGTAGGGCTGGCGCCATGGGTGTGTGAAAACCATTTTCTATTGAGGGATTCGTTAGCGAAATATTAAGCTTTAAATTGCTCATTTATTTCTTAGGGTCCGGTGACCCCTCCCGCTGCCAGCTAAATGGTTGTTTTTGGATATATGAAAAATATCATGTCAGTAGTATATAATTATAACGAAGTTAAAAGGAAAACTATCACAGCTAAGTACGTTAACGAGTAATAGTCGACCAACTTACATTAGCAGTTGGAATCTTTGAGAGAAAATGTTTTTCAACTACAAAGTTAAGTTTGTTCTTGGGATAAATTCATCCCAGCTACGGAACCCTTAATTGCGCGTGGTCCGACGAGCACTTGGCCGATTTTTTCTAATGATGGCTGATGATCTTTTCGAGTTACTTTTGCTTCAAACACATACCGGTGAAATATGCCAACTTTGCCAATCAGGGTATCTTTTCCAAGCATATATAAGCAAATATAAATCGCTTTTAGGGCAAAGATACCTTGATGCCATTTAAGGGCAAAGATTGGCAAAGTTGGCGTATTTCACCGTACTTATGTACACAGGTCGCAAGACGTCACTGCTACAAAAATTGTAGGCTATTTTGATGGAGTTATTAATAAAGCCTATTTTTTTATCCAAAACCTTTCGTATTCTTCATATTTAATTCGGAATGAGGTTTTTTTCAGAATTATAAAATCGTTGAGTACCTAAACTTTCCTACCATTATTTTCAATTGGAACGATTAAATCGTGAAAGTTGCCAAAAATGAACTCCTTCAAAGAGTTAAGAGGATTAATAATTACTTGTTAAGAACCTATTATTTTTTATGGCTCGTGATAATTGAAGAGGCGTATTATAAATGGTGTTGATTGCTGAAAACTCGTAAAAACGTAGGTATACATACCTACCTGCTTCAGAATAAAGCCTATTATAAAAAATAGCCTTAATTGCTTGATTATTCGGTAAGTTATTATTTTTGTGTGTATTAAATGAGTGAGACTGATTACGCCACTGACGACCGGTCGCCCGCAACTTGGTCTCTCGGTGACCAAATTATAGGCAACTAAACTTGGCGACCAAGCCGAGCCTATGATTTAGTCGCCGAGAGACTGAGTCGCCGGTGACCAGTCGCCAGTGCGCAATGGCGCTAATGGTTTGCATAACAGCTGTTCGTAAGTTGATGTCTACTATAAGGAAATTGATGAATCTATACTTGTTCTTAGAGTATGGAACCAGAAAACGTACACTTTTCGAGTGTATGTATGTATGAATGTATATTTCTTTGGTACAGCCTGTAGCCTAAACGGCGTGATGGATTTTAAGTTTGACAGGTGTCGATAGATTCGTCTTAATTGTGAAAGTGACACTGGGTATAAAAAAATTAAATGGCTAATTTTGGCGCCAAATTATGTTAAAAAAATATTTTTTCATCATATCCTGTCGAGTGGGGTATCAAACTAAAGGGTTTTATGAATGGCTTACAAAAATATGTGCAACTTATGTGTTTAAATGTAATTTGTAATGAGAAATACAAAATTAATAAAACTTTAATAGGTTGAAAAAAAACACATACCGTACTGAAATGAGAAAAACGACCATTATTATCTATGGAACCTTGTTTTGTGTAATTTTATTGAAGGTTGGGACAAACCAATAATCTGAAATAAGGTGTAACTTTTGTTTGACCCCGACTTAGATAAACTAAAAAAAAAAAAGAACAATACACCTGACTGCAATCGGGTGTGTTGATTTTTAAATATTATTTTAAATTATAAATTTTTATTTTGGATCGAGCTCTTGTTTACCATATTTATAAATCAGGTTATTACTTGTTTGTTCAATGCATACCAGATGATGATAGTTCATTTAAAATTGTGGGACTATCTCGTTGATCTAATCGGCGCCGTCACTACTGCTGAGCATGAGGTCCTAGGTTCGATTCCGTGTTCGGGCAAAGTGTTATTGGGTTTTTCCATCAGGAATTTCTGTGTAGCAGCCCGGAGTATGGATTTGTGCCCGGTTGATGGTAATAGGCTCGCCCTCCATTACATGGGACTTAAAAATAACTGGCGAAATGTGTGTACTATAAGTATATTAAGCTATGAGGAACAGGGTGCAAAGTTCACTCATACCTCCATGGAAAAGGGAGGATCCTCCGACCAGACGGGTCTTGTGTCTGGTGGGCAACTGCCCGACGATTGAAGTCGGGACGTGGTACCGTTGTTGTGCTAGTTGCGCGGTAAACTCTGCTTGCGCGATGCAGGATTTTGCGTGACGTTAGTGTGACGCGTAGCTCGCATGTTGCGTTATAGATGCCGCTACAAGTACGCCTCTGCCTAACCCATCGGGGATTACATGCGTGATGTTATTTTATGTTATGTGTCAAAGTGGTCCATAGAAATTGCTTGTATAAAACGCTCCTAATATTCTCCCATCAACATTTCTCACGACCTGCCACACACATACATGGCTCCAGTCAGTCAGGGATCCTTCAAGCATACAATCTGAACGTGTCGAGCCGCAAATTGTTCAAATCACGTGCTCATGTATGCATGGAATTAATCATCATTAAACTGTTAGGTACTTAATTTGAATGTATTTAAGTTACTTAACGTCACTGCATTTATTTATAGGCTATGCTTGGCATATTGTACAGCTACGAATTATTTTTGGCATGTTAGTTTATTGCTTCATTTGCTCTAAATCTTGTTTCTACTGAAACCGGATTTGGGGATTCGTAATTCCGTTGGCCTGGGGTTTGCCCCAGGCCAACGGAATTACGATCCCCATGCGAATTGTATGTAAAAAGCGGCATGAACTTTTTAAAAACTTATTGCAAAGACAACAAGAAATTATTGATCGGTAAATAAATAATAAAATGGCAATAGTCTTTTTTATGTAGGTACAACAAATAATTACAAATATAAATAGACGGTGTTGTATCAATATCTAACAACTAAAAAACCATGATATTACAGGACGCGAAAACAATGTTTCATTTCTATAGTTTTTAATATTTTAATCAAAAAAATATTCAAATAATATATTAAAACATTGTAGGAATCGCTTGTTATGGTGATGATGATTTCAATCAAATACTTCAGGTTAGGGATATAAATGTTCATATTTTACCTACGAATATGCAGTAAAGTGAAAACCGCTAAAATATTAGTTATTAAATATTGATACTTCACCGTCGAAATGTTGAAACTTTACACGGGATGACACAATGGGCGGTCTTATCGCTAAAAGAGATCTTTTAAAGACAACCTTCGGATGGATTAAGTCTTACTGACGTTTAATTAGTACCATTATCTTTATAATTAAGGCGATGGTGCTAATCAAGCCTTAGCCTGAAACAGTATGGCAAACGTGAAAAAAAATATCCGTTTAAACCGTTCCGTTCCGTTTTTAACAGCTAGTTCTATCAATCATTTTGCTATTGCAAATACATTGAAGCTCTAACATTTCAATCTAGTTTTCTTCATAGTACCTAGTTTCTATAATATACTCCCCTCATTTTCTTTTGCAACTCGCACTCCATACAAAACATTGTAAGAAACATAGGGTTGCTAAAATCCCAGCTCGCTACACATTCCTTTGTTAACTTTGAAGGGGATCCGGAGAGCGGATCCAGTGTTTGAGGCGTTTCTTAAGTGATGTGGTGTAACAAAAAATAAAATGCGACAACCCTATTTTGCGGTTGAGTTTGAAGTGAGTTCTTGGACTTCATTAACCTTATAAAAATATCAGCCCTTCGATTTCGTAACGCACTTGAAATCCTAATCCGAAAGATAAACACATATATACATAAACTCACGCCTTTTTCCCATGGGAGTAGGCAGAAACTACAGAAGGCCACCTGCTACGATCCTTACAGACATACATATATAATTCATTGCTTTATATGTTTGAAAAATTCGTCTGCTGACAACGTAAATAACAAAATCAGCGGGGTAATTGCGTAACACACTAACAGTAGGACTAGCTTTCATTTCGACAGTTTAACAACATTCTTTGCGTTATGTACGTTGTTGAGCAGACACATTTTTCGAACATATGAATCAATGGATTATCAATAGGCTTCAAAATGATTCAGATTGTGTTTGATAGTGTGTTACGCAATTAGGGTGCTGAAACCAGCAAAACTGCTTAAGAAAATATACCTTTTGAGTTACAAACAGGTTGTTACAAAATCACCAAACGAATGAAACTCTTCAATAACTCTTGGATAATGTTTTACTATGCTTTTCTTGTCTTCTATAAATATCTCACTTACAGGCAGCATCTCCCAAGGGTGTCATTAAAAGCGACTAACGATAATACCCACACAAAGGACAATACCCACCGCGAGCGTTCGTTTCGCGAATTTGTTTTGGATTTATTCGCTGTGCAAGCTTTTGTTACACAACGGACATTCATTCACGAAACAAACATTCGTCCGCGAGCAACTTCTAGAGATTTTGTTTTTCGTGTTTGGATTCACTTACTCACCAAACTGTTTAATAGTCAATAGTTTTTAATTAGAAATTAACTTACAGGTCATAATACTAATTCAATGTCAATAAAAATGTCAAAATAAAATATGTATATAGTGTGAAGGTACCTAGATAGTGTTTGTTTCTCGAATGAATGTTCGTTGCGTAACAAAGCTCACGCAGCGAATGTTTGTAAAACAAATTCACAAAGCGAATGCTCGCAGTGAGTACCGTCTTTTGGATAGGTATTTAATCATTAAGTCGCCTCTAACGACACCCATGGGAAATATTTTATTTAGGTAAGTGGTATATTTATTTATAGAAGACAAGAAAACGGCAGGAAAATATTATCCAAGAGTTATTGAAAGGTTCCATTTATTTATTTAAGGAAAATACAGTGCCCAAGTTAAGAAAACCCATTTTTTCCCAAAGAGACATCCGTCATTAATGACCTTGCCTAAATAAATAAAACACCCTTTCTCACGTTGCTGTCAAAGCAAAAACACAAAGCTTACGTATAAGAAAACTATCTACATATATCCTTTTATAATCCTCTTGCAAACTACCTACGCAGTATATTATACAATATATTATTATTAACTCCAATCCCATATTGTTTTCAAAAATAACTTGTTACTAACTACAAATTGACAGCTGTAATCGTACTACATATTACAATCCCGTGCCCTTTGTATTTTAAACGTGTTTTCAACATTACCAGTACGAGTATGTCCCACGACTGGCGTGTCTCGGGATTATTACCCTATGCCGACTAAACAACTTTCTATGTATAGCGTACTGCGAAAATATTTTTACGCAAATCGTTTATGAAATAAGGTAAGTAATAAAATAAGTACAAGAAAGTTTTATTGGTAGGACTTTTTTTTTTTTTTTGTTGGACATGTATGTCATATACAGGGTGTCCCAGCAATCGACCGAAATATATGTAGGTGGTGATAGCTTCGGTCAAGCCCTCCCAATATTACAAAACATATGTTTCGCAAAATCTTAGTTACTTATAGTTTTTAAAATTAATATAATTCTTTAACAGAAAAATGTTTGAGGAAATAAATCTAATAATAGTGAATTTATGTTGTAATTGTAAGTTTTTACGGAGAATCAAAGGTAATTAATTCCGTATAGGTAACTATTTAATAATATTTTGATGGAAAAAGTTATTAATAAAAATATTTTATTTACACTTGAGAGTCAAAAGAATGACGCATGGTGGTTATTTAGTTTTTTTTTTTTTTTAATATCTATTATAACTCGAAAACTATAACATTTTGCGGAACATATGTTGTGTTATTTTGAGAGGGCTTGACCAAAGCTAACACCACTTACAGTATGTCGGTCGATTTCTGGGACTCCCTGTATGTAGGGAATGATTTATGTTCTAGGTATAAAATGGTTCTTCCTACTGTTGTTATAATATTTTTATTCTGAATCGGTTAAGACACTTCATGAAACAACATCTGCATAGATTTCTTCTAATTTGTTTGGTGTCGGCTTCGCAGAACGTTGAGTTCATATTTCTTGGACTTACTTTGTTATCGATTTGAAGAGAGAAGAGTAAGAAGAAGAGTATTTGAACCAAAATACTTATCGATCATTCTTATGTCAAAATTTACGTGCAATACAACGATTGATGAGACACAAAAAGTTACCCAATTCTTCATAATTTAAAATCTATTACGTATCCATAACTAAAACTGTCAATTGATTGAAAATAAACCATGAAAATTGAATTTATAAAGTAACCTTTATTCGCTGCCGATCGGTAAAATACTCTGGAGACTGGCAGTTTTACCGCGTTGCATAGCCATCACAGTTTCAAAAGAATAAAAGAAAACCGTACGAGGGATTTGAAATCAGGTAGGTTATTTCAAAATGCATTATTTCTCGCTTCAAAGATGAAAGCTTACCTTGCAGACGGAATTGATGAGTGAAAAGTTTAAGTTATTCACGTTTGTAGTAAAGACTATAATGTAGTCTTATAACAACGGGTGTTAAAAGACAACGAAACTGAGAGTCACTTGTACTCCCAGTCATTGTAATCTTTATTATTACTGGAACATACCAGGGCCTGCAGTCTCGACATTAGATAGCGACAAAAATCCGTCGCTAATTCGTATCGATGTCAAATTCCTTTAATAGATTTTCAACTTTATTTCCAAAGCTTAAGGTTAAAAACCTATTAAAGGAATTTGACATCGATACGACTTAGCGACAGATTTTTGTCGCTATCTGATGTCCGGGGCCAGGGAACCTTCTGGTTACGGGGAATTGAAGGTCAAAATTCCAACTTTTACTGACTTTTTTTACGAAAAGAAGTTTTTATTGTTTAAGTATAACACAACTTTAAATACTCCCACGAACCCTGCACCATTGCATGCACCCATAAGCACAATGTTTTGCGTGCGTTACGTTGCGCACTACCGTAAACAGCGATTTTTTACACCAAAAACAAAATTCGTTTCCCAGAAATTATTTTTGTGCAATGTTACTTAGTTTGCTGTACAGAATGCGTAGTTGACGGCTATTCGATGCGTCTTTTTACACCATGTATAGAATAGTCTTTAATAAAATTATATTTTTCGTTTTTAGTTGAACTTTGGACAATATTGTGTTCAAACTCAAAGCGTTAATTTCAAATAGGTAAACTATTTACATACAGGCACTTTTGAATTGTCAAGTAAGCTAGTTGCCCATTCCAAAGCGTAGTAGGTTCCTAAGGGAGACGAACGGGCAAGAAACTCCGTGGACACCCTTTTTAACCAACTTCAAAAAAAGGAGGAGGTTCTCAATTCGACTGTATATATTTTTTTTTATGTGTGTTTGCTCAGAACTTTTTTCTAAGTGAACCGATTTGAATGATTCTTGTTTTTATTTGGAAGCTGGTGGTTTTCATGTGGTCCCTTCTAAATTTGATCAAGTTCTGATCAGTGGTTTTTGATTTATCCTTAATACTGCGTATTTTTTCCACTTTGTTTATATTGATGATGTTTTAATAATTTCCTGTCACTGTTATATACATATCAAGTAGGGGTATACTAATTTGAGTGGGGTAGGGACTACAACTAAAAAGTGAAAAAAAAAAACCTTTTTACAAAACAACCACCGGCTTCCAAAAAAAAGCTAAAAATAACTTTAATTTCGGAAGTCGGTGGCAAAAAACGAAAATACAAAACCAAAGACACGGACTTCCGAAATTAAAGTTATTTTTCACTTTTTTTGTGGTTTTTTGGAAGTCAGTTATTTTTTTGTAAAAAGGTTTTTATAGACGAGTACCAAAGCATTGTTACAAAATATTGTATACCTACGTACATTTTGAAGTTATGGATGGCTATATGTGAGAACGACGTAGAACGTGAACATTAAAAGCAAAAATAAAAACGATTTAAAAATAAGTAATTAAAATAACCCGTGGCAGCTAATAGATGACCAGACCCAAATGACGGCGCCCGTTCACAAACATGACACGTTAAGAATTAACATTGTAAGTCAACCTAATAGATTATAAAATAGGCTGACTGTTTGCTTGTTAAATCGATAAGATATTTATACAAACGTAGGCCAATGCCAGTTAGCTTCGTGAGGTCAAGTTTAAATACTTAAATGTCTGGGTAAACTGCTAACCAAATAAGCCTAACCCTTAAAGAGGTTATAAAATCATTCAAGGGTGACTTTAGTCTTTGTTTTTCATTTAAATCACTCTTACAGCATGACTTTGGAATTCATATATACACATACATACAAAAACTCACACCTTCTTCTATGGGCGTAGGCAGGAACTAAAGAACGCCACCTGTAACGATCTTTACATACTCCTTTTGGCTCGTTTACGCTCATACATCTGCGGGGTAATTACGTAACACACTAACAGTAGGAATGGGTTTCATTTTGGCAGTTCAACAACATTCATTTCGTTATTTACGTTGTTGAGCAGACACATTTCTCGAACATATGAAGCAATGGATTAGCAATAGGCTTCAAAGTGATTCAGATTGTGATAGATAGTGTGTTACGTGATTAGGGTGCTGGTCATACACGCACGCCGGTTGCGAGCACTATGCACCTGATCTTTCTGAAGAACATCACCAATAAGGTCACTATATGTCTTCCTAGGGCGTCCCCTCCCGGCGCGGGCGTTTCCACTCACATCTGCCTTGTAAATACCTTTTATTAGTCGTCTTTCATTCATCTTATCAATATGAACAAACCATCTATTTTTTTTTTTTTGGGTGCGAAATCATCAAATGACCTCTCGCGCTCTGGGCGGAGCGGAAGGGCGTGTCAGACTCTTACTGACTAAAACCCACCCGTGTTCCTTCAGTTGCCTGTGCGCCAGGGCCACGGTAACTCTTTCGAACAATCCGCGACCCCCGGCAGGATGACCAAACCATCTAAGAATACTCTTTTCAATTTTACTTTTGAATTTGACTTTGGAATACTTTTAAGATAATTAATTTAATGATTATTTACAAAATAACAACAAATACAACTGGCGAAATGTGGGTGTACTGTTGGAACATGTCTGCCTAACCCTTCGGGAAATACAGGCGTGATATTGTTTTGTTATGTTTGTTATATTCAAGAGCAAAAGTGTCATCCGATATACAAATAGGTAGTAGTGGACAAATACCTCTTGTCGATTCAAAAAAGCATGCATTGACAATTAGTCATACTCATTACACACTACTGGTGATATCAGACCAATATCTAGTTTCGATAGCCATAATCCACGCTTCACAGTAAAGAAGAAAAACAAGAAAGACAATACGTTTGTTTGCGGTAAAAAACCAAACAAATACAAAAAGAACGAGTTGGGGGAAAATATGCGTCCCATCCACGCAAAACGGCAATCGCTCAGCATAACGCTACTACCCTATGAGAGACAGAGCCCCAGCGCCGGTTTTCAGCAACAGCCGGCGTTGACGTGATGACGTCAATCGGTGCAGCATACGAAAATATAAAAATAAACAAAAAAATAAGAAGTAAAATAAATACACTATACCTACTAAATATTTATATACTTAAACTTAATATTTATAAAATGGTAACGACTCCGGGCAACTACTAATGCGCCGCCAGCCTTTGATAATCTGTGCGCGCAGCTATCATAAAACTATAAGTTTGACATTTTGACATATTGATTACGTAATAAATAACTTTAATTTATTTATTTTATTTATTTATTTATTAAACTTACACACACTATTTTTACAGGATGACCCCAATACAATAGTGTATTGCAAACACACACCAGATAAATTGAAAAATAACTTACGGCTAATACTTAAAAAACTAAACTTTAACAATATGCAGAAAGCAACACTAAACTCTAATAAAACACAATCTAAAGTCATACTACAGAATTATATGTACATATGTAATAATTATCAAACTAAAAATCTTAACCTAAAATACAAAAACAGACCTATCACAGAATATTAACATTTAAATATAACTGACGAAATTAAATAAAACTCTTGCGAATTCACTCATATTGCACGAAAATATGTCAATCCTCTCATGCACTTCGTTTAGTACACATATATACACACATGCGTAACATTTCGGTGTTTACCTTTTCTATTTAAAACATCATACTAACTCCTAAGACTCGGATATTATTTCAGACTAGCTAAAGTGAATCTCAACAAACATTGAAAAATAAATCGAACGAGTACACTGCTTCAATACAAACATGATAAGGCGGGTGCATACAAATAAATATGTCTTCAAAACTGGGGAGGAAGTGGAGGAAATGGCATATAAACGGAACGGAGCGTTTCCTTTAGTTATTGAACGGAACAGCTTAAATGGGATAAAGGGAGAAAGTGGGTCAGTTTACCTGGGCATTTGTCCTTTAAGTTTATTACTAAAATCATTTCAGATATCCAAACGATTTCCTAGCTATTTTGAAATTCCAGTAGAGATACGTCACATTTTAAGTTGAAGGAAGGGGGTCAACACAGTGTGAGAGGAGCCACGAGTCATAAGCTTCGTGACGTCAAATACATAAATCTAAACTATTAATAATAGAAGATCAAATTAAATTAGCTAGCGAAGCTTTGCGGACGTGATGGGTATCGGAAACAAAAAAAAAAATATTGATGATTTTTCGTGTGGGGTCATCGAACGCTGTTAGTGCATTCACTTGAAAATCAGTTTTAAAAGTTAGTTTTTTTGTGTAAACTTTACAGACGTGGGTAGTATCGATATCTAAACTCGATAAAACATATTTTCTCAACTTATACTTCACCAACACTACCAGCGGTCGTTGATCCCTAAGAAAACATCAATTCTTTTTTCTTTTTTTTCGTGTTTAGATATCGATACTCATGTGTGCAGAGTTCCGCTAGCTAATTTAGTTTGACCCTGTATATCGATATATTAAAGCTCAAAATTTTAAGTCTAACGAAAATCTATAAAATACTAGCTGCCCGCCCCGGCTTCGCACGGGTTGCGGTACTTATCTACGGCGTACCCTACCTACCTACCCTACCTACCTACCCTACCTACCTACCCTACCTACCTACCCTACCTACCTACCCTACCTACCTACCCTACCTACCTACCCTACCTACCTACCCTACCTACCTACCCTACCTACCTACTCTACCTACCTACCTACCATACCTACCTACCCTACCTACCTACCTACCCTACCTACCTACCTACCTCCCTAACTCCCTACCATACCTACCAAAAAAAAAAAAAAAATAGATGTTGGCCGATTCTCATAGATACCGGATAAGCACAAAAAATTTCATCAAAATCGGTTAAGCCGTTTCGGAGGAGTATGGCAACGAAAACTGTGACACGAGAATTTTATATATTAGATTACCAACTCTATCAATATTATCTATACACCTTTGTAAACCTGTTTCTTTGTGTTAATTTAAAAGGTGCAAATAAACATTTTTATTTTATTTTATGTATACATACCTACAATAAAATAGTAACGACGTCAAAACAGTACATTGTATATTTTTGTAAAAAACTCATGGCTACGAGGAGGGAACGAGTCTGATGCTGAAAATATAGTTTTTAGACTTTTTAGAATTGTTGTTCGTTTGTCTGTTCCGGATTGGCGCAAAAACGGCAGAACGGATTTGAATGAAATTTTGGCACACAGTTAGTTTCACCTGGATTCACACCTTACTTTTAATACCGATAGTATGTAACCGTGGGATGTTTTCCGACACCCACAAGGGTGAAGCCGCGGGCGAAACCTTGTATTATAAAGTTTAATTTAAAATTACAAAATATGTGACGTCACACCAGGGGATAAGTGGACATACTTATATGACCATCGGTGACTAGGACGGGGGAGGGGAGGGGGTCAAAATTCATGACATTCGTGAACGGGCGCCGTCAGTTGAGACTGGTCATCTCTTAACTGCCATGGCTTATTTTTATTGTTAATCTTTTTTTTTAACTGTTTCTTAATATTTTTTTTTTCTTTGTTCTCACATATAGAAGCAACACGAATAATGTACCCAGGATTTTGTAATATCTTGATTTAAAAAGAGTGTCCTTGGAGTTTCTTGCCCGTTCTTCTCCATAGAGACATACGTTTTGGAATGGGCAACTAGCTTCAACTTTCTGACTAACTGACCGACTCTTTGACAGTTCAGAAGTGCTTGTAAATGGTTTAATTGAAATAAATGCTTTGAGTTTGAGTTTGACGTAATTTATGGATAGCCCTTAGCCCTCTATTAAAAAAAAAACGGTTCAGTTAGCTACGTCACAGAACAAAGTATTTAGGTACTTACTAAAATTCGAGAGAAACCAATTTCCTTAATGGTTTGGCAAACAAGTGAAGTCATAGGTATAGTTCATAGGTAAGAAGACTAGACAATTGTTCGGTTCCAAAAACGAATCGTTTCGCTTACCAATGGTAGCATTTTTTATTGCCAAACAGGCCCTGCAGTTTCGACATAGATACCGACAAAAATCGGTCGTTAAGTCCAATCGTTGTCAAATTTCTTTAATAGATTTTCAACCTTATGTTTTGGAAATAAAGTTGAAAATCTATTAAAGAAATTTGACATCGATGGGACAACGACAGATTTTTGTCGCTATCTAATGTCGAAACTGCCGGGCCCAGGGCCGGCAACCTTATAGGTTGAAAATCTATTAAAGGAATTTGACATCGATACGACTTAGCGACAGATTTTTGTCGCTATTCATGTCGAGACTGCAGGGCCTGGGGCACATTATAAGATTCGTTAGCTAGTTTTACGTGTGATAGCTATTTCCATAACGGAGGGTCTACTATGCAAAGCTATGAGATATTGGCTTCATTATTGGTAAACATACGAGAGTGTTATTTTTAACCAATAGCTGTCCGTAAATTGTAGGAATCAGCCATAAGTGAAAACAGAAAATTATGCGCAAGGTGGGGATTTTTGTACCTACCTGTATTCTTTAAAAAAGGGTTAAATAAAGCCATGGAACTTCATTGTTAACCAAATTGTCTACAAATTCAAATTTTCCGTACATTCTTATCACAACTCTGTCTTTGACAGTTGTATAAAATGATTTTAACACGACAAATTGACGTACGTATAATATATAATCAGCCTATAATATTCCCACTGCTGGGACACCGGCCTCCTCTCAGTGAGAGGGCGTGGGCCGTATTCCACCAGTGCGGGTTGGTAGACGTCACATGTCTTCGAATTTTTTGATTCTAGAACATGCCGGTTTCCACACGATGTTTTCCTTCACAGTTTTGAGAACAGTGGTGATGAAATAATTTACACAAAGTAAAGCGCCTAAATGGGTTCGAACCTACGACCTATACAACTCGTAAGTTGCAGCAGTTACCACCGGGCCACCAATGCTCTAATTAAATTGACGTATGGTGTCAATTTTCTTAACAATTAATTTACCTGGCTGTATTTGTTTTCAAATAATAATTTTTAAATCTCTCCTGAATCATCAAGATGACGATACCAGAAACAGTTATTTTTCTGGTGCGGAGTGCCGGTGCGGGTGCTGCATCAGGATCATCTTTAGTAAACAAAATTTCATCAGAACGAAACAAGTGCACAAAGTTGCA
Organism: Dryobotodes eremita; assembly: GCA_917490735.1. Lineage (NCBI taxonomy): Eukaryota > Metazoa > Arthropoda > Insecta > Lepidoptera > Noctuidae > Dryobotodes > Dryobotodes eremita. The sequence continues at coordinate 19,365,249 of OU823243.1, read as the reverse complement.
ACTTGATAGGCCAGGAAATAAGGGATCCAGAGTGCAAAATTGTCTATAAAGTTTAGGTACTATACATACAGCTCTGCTCTGCCCTTTAGGAACACAGGCGTAATGTTATTACACGACATTATTGTGTTTCAAACCCTTACCTACTACAATGTTGCTACTAGGTGCCTCCGCCAAAGGTGAACGCGCACAGCGCTCGGTAGCGTTCGGATTTTTCCGAAGCCAACTAATAACGTATAGTGAGTCAACACGAATGTTTGTTGACAATAAAGCTGCCTTGTTTGTTCATATGCCCACTATTGAACATGTGCTTATGTTGCGCAGTCGTGTTCAGACTCAGAGATAGCACATATTTAGGTCAATATTTGGTAATAATTACCAAAGTTATTGGTGAATTTTGATATTTATTTAATTGAAAGTTTGCTGAGGGCCACGGACTGTTGGATATCGCAGATTATGTATATTTTCCGTTAAAGTTATTCGTATAAAAACAGGAGTTTTTATGTTCCGAAACCTTAAACTATTCATTGCACGAATACGCCGAGTAAACGGTATCGTAAAATTCGAACGATTTTTGAATAGAAAATACAAATATTCTATAATATTTTGGTTTATTTTTAACCGACTTCACAAAAAGGAGGAGGTTCTCAATTCAACTGTATATTTTTTTTTGTAGTGTTTGTTAGCTCCGAACTTTTTTCTGGGTGAATCGATTTGGATGATTCTTTTTTTATTTAAAAGCTGGTGCTACACATGTGGTCCCATTTAAATTTGATCAAGTAGTGACCAGTAGTTTTTGAGTTATCCCTAATAATGCGTATTTTTTCCACTTGTTTTTGTATTGATAATGTTATAATAATTTCCTGTCTCGGTTATTTACATATCAAGTAGTGGTATACGAATGTATGTGGGGTAGGTTCCACAACTAAAAAGTGAAAAAAAAAACTTTTTTACAAAAAAACAACCGACTTCGACCGAAAACGAAAACACACAACCAAAGACGCCGACTTCCGAAATTAAAGTTAGTTTTCACGTGTTTCAGTGTTTTTTTTGGAAGTCGGTTGTTTTTTTGTAAAAAAGGTTTTTTTTTTGGGACAAGCACACCCATCCGACGTTGTGGAATTGGCGAACTCTTGGGCCCACAAAAGTTTAAATACTTACGTGCCAGCGACACGAAGACGATCACCTTTTGATATACATAAGGTCAGTATTATGTGCGCAACGCGTATAATAGTATCTACCTATATTCAATTAATATAATCGTTTGAATTTAAGACTTCCGCAGACCGACGCGAAGCGATTCTAGTAGATCAATTTCTATCAAGTTTTCATAGAAATTGTTCTACTAATAGAACAATTTCTATCGCGTCGCGATGTCGCATCGCGCCTGTCTGCGGGGGAGCCTTTTACGTTAAGTTTACTTCGAGCCATTTGTGTTACGCCCACAGTAAGTAAATTCATGAGTAAATCTTATTTTCAGTTCGTTTCTTGACAACTCTTTGGGAACTCCGATTTGTTTATCTGTATACTGACAACGAAACTTAAGTCTACGAGGACGACCTTTCAGTGGCTTTGCAAAAAACTGTTCTATACATATTAGGTAATTAAATCGGCTTGTTTTCATTAAATTCTAGCTTTTGCCCGCGGCTTCGCCTGCGTGGAGGTCGGAAATTATCCCACGGGAACGTAATACCGGGATAAAAAGTATCCTATGTGTTAATCCAGGTTATAAACTATCTGTGTTACAAATTTCATCCAAATCCGTTTAGTAGTTTTTACGTGAAAGAGTAACAAACATCCATCCATACATCCATCCACCCATCCTCAAAAACTTTCACATTTATAATATTACTCGCTGCGCCCCGCGGTTTCACCCGCAGTTCCCCGCGGGTTTCCCCTCGATCCCGTGGGAATATCGGGATAAAAAGTATCCTATGTCCTAATCCAGGTCATAGTCTACCCATGTGCCAAATTTTATCCAAATCCGTTCAGCCGTTTTAGCGTGATCGAGTAACAAACATCCAAACATCCACACTTTCACATTTATAATATTATTATATACTAGCTGCCCGCCCCGGCTTCGCACGGGTTGCGGTACTTATCTACGGCGTACCCTACCTACCTACCCTACCTACCCTACCTACCTACCCTACCTACCTACCTACCTACCTACCCTACCTACCTACCCTACCTACCTACCCTACCTACCTACCCTACCTACCTACCCTACCTACCTACCTACCTACCCTACCTACCTACCCTACCTACCTACCCTACCTACCTACCCTACCTACCTACCCTACCTACCTACCCTACCTACCTACCTACCCTACCTACCCTACCTACCTACCCTACCTACCTACTCTACCTACCTACCTACCTACCTACCCTACCTACCTACCTACCCTACCTACCTACCTACCTACCCTACCTACCTACCTACCCTACCTACCTACCCTACCTACCCTACCTACCTACCCTACCTACCCTACCTACCTACCCTACCTACCCTACCTACCTACCCTACCTACCCTACCTACCTACCCTACCTACCTACCCTACCTACCTACCTACCTACCCTACCTACCCTACCTACCTACCCTACCTACCTACTCTACCTACCTACCTACCCTACCTACCTACCTACCTACCCTACCTACCTACCTACCCTACCTACCTACCTCCCTAACTCCCTACCTACCAGAAAAAAAAAAAAAAAAAAAAAAAAAAATATGTTGGCCGATTCTCATAATACCGGATAAGCACAAAAAAAATCATCAAAATCGGTTAAGCCGTTTCGGAGGAGTATGGCAACGAAAACTGTGACACGAGAATTTTATATAATAGGTCTTTACCTATGAAATTGCCGTTTTATATGAAAAAATTTAAACGAATTTTTTTCATGAATTTTTTATTTGTATTAATCGAAGTAATCACCCATGCAATCAATGCATCTTTGCCATCGCAGTGGCAGTTTATTGATGCCCTTCTTAAAGAAATCAGCTGGACGGGAGGCAACAAATTCTTCAAAGGCATTTTGTACTGCCTCTCGGGTATTAAATTTTTTTCCCGCCAAGAAGTTATACAAATTCTGGAAAAAGTAGTAGTCTGTAGGCGCAAGGTCTGGTGAGTAGGGCGGATGACGGAGAGCTTCCAACCCCAGTTCTTGCAACTTGGAGACCGTCTGCTGTGCAGTATGAGGTCGCGCGTTGTCGTGCAGGAGCAGCGGAGACGAGCGATTGACCAATGCTGGTTGGAGATGCGCCAGCTTCTCCATCATTGTGTTCAGTTCTTCACAGTACACATCTGCAGTAATGCTCACCCCGTTTGGTAAGAAGCTGTGATGAATCACACCGGCGCTAGACCACCAAACAGTGACCATCACTTTTCTAGGGGTAAGTTTTCGTTTAGGGCATTGTTTAGGTGCTGAACCAGGATCCAACCAACTTGCTGAGCGCTTACGGTTATCAAACAGAATCCATTTTTCATCGCAGGTAACAATGCGGTTCAAAATTCCTTCATTTGTGTGTCTGTTGAGCAGTGCAAGGCACGTCTCGACGCGTACTTCGCGCTGGCGATCATTGAGTTCGTGGGGCACCCATTTGTCAAGCTTTTTTACCTTGCCAATTTGACGCAAATGGACCAATATTGTTTTGACGCTAACGTCGAAAGCTGCTGCTAATTCAGCCGTAGATTGTGTATCATCAGCTTCCACAATCGCCTTTAATTCGTCATTGTCGACCAAAGTCTTCGGACGACCGCGAGGTTCATTTTTCAGGTCGAAATTTCCAGAACGGAAGCGAGCAAACCAATAACAGGTGGTGCGTTGGTTTGTAGAGTTAGCTCCGTAAACGTCGTTGATGTTGCGTGCCGCTTGTGCCGCGTTGCTGCCACGACGGTACTCATATTCCATAATTACTCGAATTTTTAACGTATCCATGATGACGAAAAAGATTGAAATGCGATGAAAATGTAACACTAATCAATAAAGAAATGACTACTTTTAGAAAAAAAAATCCATGTTTTTAAAATAAAATTAATTTGAAATTAGAATTCATAGCCAAACAAAAATTATTTTGATTTGAAATGGCCAGTACTGCAGAACGGCAATTTCATAGGTAAAGACCTAATATTAGATAGTAGGAAGTAGGATATATAAGTTAGGATTAGGATATATTACTAGATGCGTCCCGCGGTTTTACCCGCATAAGTCTCGATCCCGTGGGCGTTAATAATAATATAATATTAGTAGGAAGTAGGATAAGTAGGATTATTTTTGTTGTCGATAAAACGACAGCATTTTTCTAGATTTCCACCATAAATCCTTCTTAATCTGCCTAGCCTTTTTCCAACTATGTTGGGGTTGGCTTCCAGTCTAATCGCGGCGGATGCAGCTGAATACCAGTATTTTACATGGAGCGACTGCCTATCGGAACTCCACAACCCAGTTACTGGGTAACACGATACCTCTTGATAAGACTGGTTGTCAGACTTCTGGGCCTCTGACTACCGCTAACGACTGTCAACCTTCCATAAACCTTTCTATTTCATAACAATTCGGTCTGCAATATAAACTAGGTATTTCAAACATTATTGTCCCCACAAATGCAAATAAAACGTTATGAGAATGTAATATGGGAACCACGGAGGCTTGCTGGCGATAAATTCTTCTCGGCAAGGTATTTATTACATTCAGTAGGCCGTAAGAAATTTCTATGAAATAGTTTATCTATACTGTTATGTGTCGCGATTATTTAGGATTTTTTGTAAACAAAAGATAGCTTATAATCTCATCGTAATCATTCTCCCTCAAAAATGTGTATATATTATTATTTGATAAAGATAAAGATAAAGATAAAGATGCATTTATTTGTATAAACATGTGTAACATGATACATAAATATGCACATATGGATGGAAAAATGTTTAAAATAGCTGGTTCAACATGTTTTGCCAAATTCGGCGTACAAAATAGTTACGAGTAGGAAACAAGTCTCAAAATTCAATAAATTCAAATACATAATTACAGTCAATACAAAAATATAGTCAGGAAATTCAAAATAATTAAAACAATAAAATTAAAATAACTAAAACAATAAAATTAAAATAACTAAAACAATAAAATTAAAATAACTAAAACAATAAAATTAAAATAATTAATAGAATAAAATTACTTCAACTATAATAATAAACAGAATATTAAATTATGATCATTCAAAATGTGTCATTCAAGAACTCCGTAACATTATAATACCCCTTAGCAAGTAGCATTTTTTTTAGTTCTCTCTTGAATGAATTAATATTCATTATCTTAATGGCATTAGGAATTTTATTATATATTAATGTGGCCATGCATATTACACTTTTCCTTAGAAATGCTGTTTTGGCAGGGACTGATTGCACCCAAAGTCTGTACTTCTCACGTCTATTTCTATCTGAATGATTAGTCAATAGGGGAAACAAATGAGGATTAGTTTTTACAAACAGCGATATGTCTAATATGTAAACTGACGGAAGTGTTAGAATTCTGTGTTGTTTAAAAGTTGGTTTGCAACTGTCTGTAGATTGCAACCCAAACATAGCCCGTATACAACGCTTTTGTGCTTTGAACGCAGTGTCCTTTTGAGTTGAATTGCCCCAGAAAATTATTCCGAATCTTAGCACTGATTCAACAAGTCCATAATATGCCGCAAGTAAAGTGTCTGTGTTGACAGTCGGTGCCAACTTATAAAGAGAATATGAAGAAGTACTAATTTTTTTACAAAGTTCATTAATGTGGGTTTTCCAATTTAATTTCTTGTCAATGATTAATCCCAAAAATCTGGCTGTTTCAGCTTCTTGTATTATATTATCTTTGTATACTAAATTAAATTTTGATGAATTACGTAAATTTTCTCGTTGACTAAAATGCATTATGTTGGTTTTATTAAGATTAATTTTCAAATTATTATTATTAAGCCAGGCAATTATAGAATTTAATGAATCAGTAGAGTCAGAATAGTAATTAAACAAATTTTTAGGTGCTATGGTTACAGTACTGTCGTCAGCGAACAATGACATGGGTTCCTTAGTTGCATTTGGTAGATCATTAATGTATAGCAGGAACAAAGGGGGACCCAGTACACTTCCCTGGGGAACACCATAAGTGACGTATCGCTTATCAGAGGAGTAAATTTGTTCCATTTTAGTTTTAATATTAAATTTAGAAAGAAGAACAGGCAAAAAAAACCCAGACCCGACAGAAAAGTAACATACCTCAGTTTTTTTGTTATTATTTATATAATCATATTATATAGTTTTTATATTCGAAATCAATGGCTAACACCAAAATATTGCCTTATGTTTTTGTTCAGGGTTTACACTAAAAAAGTACAAAATGCCTACGTATCTACACAATTCGTAAATATATGTAACTAAATGACGTAGAAAAGTAAGTAGTTATGGGATGTATTAAAAAAAAAAAGAATAATGTTCGTATAGAAAGTTATTTGTGTATATGTATAAAAACGGTCACGTACTGTGTGCATACCTACTACGGCTCAGCTGGTTTTTGGTGACGGAAACCAATCATGCTATCTCACTCTTTCATGGAAACAACAATGGCGCGGAGCGGGGATTGGTGGACGTGCGCCGACGCAACGTAGCGGCGGCTGGCGCAAGCGCAGTCCTTCGCATTGTGTGTTGAGATCTGTGCGTTTTTGTAACAAGAGTACATTTTTTCGACGATTTCTGGCTTTCTCTTTACGGACATCGATTTTTGCATTTTGAGTGGTACGTTGATATGGCTGACAATATCAATAATTGTACTGTGTGTGAACGTACACTACGTCGTCGTCGTCCATACGTTCTCAATGAACGACTACTGGAAAATCGAAGAGATTTCGTAGAACAACTATTACGCATCGTTGGTGGTGAGGTATGTATTTCATTTATGATACATATTGTTTGTGATTAACCGCTGATAATGTAGTTTCATGTAGGTATAAAAATTATAATAAGCTCAGATGTGTTTAAGTTCACTAATTATTCCGCCAGCCGGCTCCACCAGTGTTGACTACATATACCAATTAACCCGCGTATTATTGTACCGCGCAAGATACATATTCAGTAGTGCAATGAATCGTTGTTAATCCCTGATAATGTAGCTTTATAACGATAAAAGGACTTTTCAAATCAGTTCTGTCGTTTTTAAGTTTATCCATTATACAAAGTGAGTGAGGGTGGTGGTGTGATCAATCGTTATTATACAGTGTGTTGTTTTTGTACAGCAACGCCCGACTCAGAGGTGATAGTACACAAAGTAATTCCAAGAAAAATAAATAAAAAAATGTTATAACATTCATACGCGTGGCGCGTGCGCCCCGCCCCACACCCCGTTACTCCCCGCAATCCTTGCTGAGTACTTGCACCCGCGCATACAACTGTGGTAACAAATTGATTTCTTGGATTTTTCTATGAAAAAATGGCATCAGTATCGTGTTTACTACCACCCCTGAGCAGGGCGTTGTTGTACAAAACCACACCCTGTATTAAACAAGGGAGAACCACTATCAAGTCATATTTTTTATTTCGTTTTAATGTTTTGTTACAGATAGCTTTTGATGGGACTCGGTCGATTTGCCACTCATGTCGGCATAGAATCGATGCTGCAATTAATCAAGAGCGACAAGCTTCACCTGCTCCTGCCCCACCAGCTGCTGTTGTAAATGTGCAAGGAGTAAGACGCGCTTCTAATACGTCCCGGCGATGTTTAATTGATAACTGTCACAACGGTTCTCTGCGTCACGTGCCTAATTCGGTGAAGGTACAACTGCTTAGCTATTACCACTTTTATATACCAAATCTTGCCCGCATTTGCCAATTGCATTTACTACACATGGCGATAGAAGAGATTCCTGAAAATGTAACAAATCAAATGTCTGACTTGAACGCGGAGAGTGTTGGCGACATCATCAACATGTATACACAATATTTAGAACAAAGGTTACAATTCAATGTAGATGACGTTTCTGACGAGGAGTTAAGCTTTTGGACTGGAAGAAACAGAGCCGCATTCAACGATTTGCTGAGTCAACTACCAAGTCTTAATCAGTCCTCAAATACTCCACGAATTGACTTGGCTATCTACTTGTGTAAAATTCGATCAGGTGAACCGAATAATAGAATCGCTTCTCTTTTTAATATATCCGAGCGAACAGTTGGGAGAAAAATAAATAAAGTAAGACAGTGTCTCACTACTGACTTTGTTCCTTTGCATCTTGGCTTAGACCATATAACCAGAGACGAAGTGATAGCCCGCAACCGGGTTATACCAAATGTTTTGTTCGGTAACGAAGATTCACCAAAATCAATAATTATATTCGATGGAACATACATCTATATAGAAAAAAGTTCAAACTTTTTATTTCAACGCCGCACTTATAGCCTCCATAAGTATAAAAACCTTATTAAACCATTTATGATTGTGTGTGCGGATGGATATATTTTAAATGTAAACGGTCCGTACTCAGCACGGACAACAGATGCTGATATAATGAAGATGATATTAGAAAACCACGATGAACCCATTGAAGATGGACCGTTCCATTATTTTTTTCATCAAGGAGACGTATTTATTTTGGACCGAGGCTTTCGAGACTCAATTCCCTTAATTGAAACATATGGCTATGATGCTCATATGCCGCCAAGCAAAAGAAGGCAAGACTCGCAATTAAGCACCGATCAAGCTAATAAATCAAGACTCATCACAATGGTGCGCTGGGTCGTAGAAACTATAAACGGAAGATTCAAGCGAGACTTCAAGATCTTCAGAAACAGAGTATTCAACAAACATGTGCCGCATATATTTGAGGATTTTAGAATTGCTGCAGCTTTGATCAATTATTTTCAAGATCCGTACGGAGACAGTCCGTACACAGAAGATTTCATTGAAATAATTAATCGGAACATACAACGCCCTAATCTACTGGCCGAGTATGTGGAGGAGAACAATCTGAATAGACATAGAGTGACGTTTCGCAGAATGACTGCAAATGATCCCGAATTTGAACATTTTCCCCAACTAACAATTGAAGACATAATTAAATTCTCAATTGGTACATATCATGTGCGGTTAGCACGGTCGTACTGTAGTGAGCATTTGAAAGCCACGGGAGTATATAATATGGAAATATATAGACATCCGGCGGCAATAGAAGGCAGAAATAATAATATTTTAATCAGGTGCAGAATTCATTCACGACATGTTACAACAAAAATATATTATACTTATATTATGTTTGATGAAAATGTAAATGGAATAAACGCAATTACAGAATATTACTGCTCATGCTACCATGGCAAAAGGACATTGGGAAGTTGCGCACACATCATTAGTGTTGTATATTAGCTAGGGTGGGCTAGACATCGAGATCACTTTGACCACCCCGCACTGGGTATGGATTATATTTTAAGGGACATAGAAATACAATAAAACTTTATTTCGACATATTGGTTTTATTTTTGGTAGAACCCCGTTGATAGCTACCTAAATCACTGATCTACGATCAGATCATTCTTTTCGATTATTCCACTAATACCGGCTGCGTTAAAAATAAAAATACGAATACCTGTTATCGTAACGGTGATTAATGAACTTTTTAGTTCTCTAATCACCGATATAAGCTCGAACTGGCGTCAACGAATTAGTGAAATAATCCGATCTGAATCATCGAATATGACCATTTTAATTAATCCTAAGTTGAGGGCGAATCCAGAAGGGCATGCTCTGACCCCAGTACCAGAGGCAAAAAGGAACGGGGTGGAATTTTTTAGTCAGTAAGAGTCTGACACGTCCTCTCGCTCCACCCAAGGGCGAGAGATGTCATTAGATGATTTTCAACCACCTTAAAAAAAAAAATCCTAAGTTGAATGTTGTACTCGGAGTTCAAAAATTATATAATACAGCTGTGTCTCCAGGTCGCCTGGATACATCCCATAACTATTTATCGTCATTTAGTTACATACATTACGAATTGTGTAGATAAGTAGGCATTTTGTATTTTTTTTGTGTAAACCCTGAACAAAAACATAAGGCAATATTTTGGTGTTAGCCATTGATTTCGAATATAAAAACTATATAATATGATTATATAAATAATAACAAAAAAACTGAGATATGTCACTTTTCCGTCGGGTCTGGGTTTTTTTTATATGGGACGTGACCGTTCTTCTTTGCGTTATTTGTTGGCGGTCTGATAAATATGATTTTATCAATTCTAGGACATTACCTCTTATACCAGTAGTATATTATTGGGCATTCTAGACCACTTTCGGCAAATCGCTCGGCGAGTACGCCTCGCTGCCGAAAGTGGTCTAGAACGCCCAATAATCGGTAATCGACTCGACTCGTTCATTTGTTCATTCGTTCGAGTTCTTAGCATTCTGTCCCACAGATCGCTCGTACGCGAAATCTGTTACTGTTTCAGTTTATAAATAATGTTGTAATAAACACATGCACTCATTGTTAATCAGTTTGTTGACAACAGTAATCATGAAATTTGTAAAACAACCACAATCACTGCATGTAAGCACTATTTGCGATGATTTTTGTAAAACTAGATCTCGTCATGGAGAATTATTACCTAATTCAGTACGATGTATCATTTGCGGACCATCGAATTGTGGAAAAACAAATTTACTTATTGGACTTCTTATACATGAAAATGGTTTACGGTTTCAAAATGTTTATGTCTATTCAAAAACCTTACACCAACCAAAGTACATTTTTTTAGAAAGAGTTTTACAACAGGTACCAATTATCTCATTCCAGAAATATCAAGGGAATGAGGAAGTTATAAGCGTTCAGGACGCAAAACCCAACTCTGTGATTATATTTGATGACGTTGCTTGCGAGAATCAAACTAACATGCGTGATTATTTCGCAATGGGAAGGCACAAACACATCGACTGTTTTTATCTCAATCAAACATATAGCAAAATCCCTAAACAGTTAGTAAGAGATAATGCTAACTTAATTATATTATTCAAACAAGATGATATTAACTTGAAGCATGTTTATGAAGAACATGTTAACACTGATATGACATGGCTTGAATTTCGTGAAATGTGTTCTAAAATATGGAGTGAGCCCTTTAATTATGTTGTAATTAATAAAGATTGCAACAAAAATAACGGATGCTATAGAAATAAATTTGACACTTTTGTAGTCTTTGATTAGAAATACAAATATTTAAGATATGGTACTTACATGATATCATTATTCCTTGGTCAACTCTTCATCGATAACTATTATAGTCCGTAAAATCGTAGTAATGGAAAAATCACTGAAAAGGCAAATTGTTGATGCTGCAGAAGCTGTAAAGAAAAAGGTACGAAAGATGCGAGATTTGGAGACTGAAAATAAGCAAGCATTGGAATCAGTTTTTAGACCTGTAACAGAGTCTCTAAATTTTTTAGCTGACACCAATAAGCAAACTGACCTCTTGCGATCTAAAGAAGTTGAAGAAACAAAAGTTTCGTTTAAAAACAATACTTTACAGAAAGACAGTTCTAATAACGAAGAAGATAGTAATGTAGAAGAAAATGAATGTGATACCGACAGTGATGAGTCGTACCAATCATTAGGAAACAATAATCAAGAGCGTAATACATCATCCTGGTCAGTATCTGCGGAAGCACTAACAGATATTCCATTTGGTGTTCGAGCGGAGCGAGGACAATTGATGTTAGGTTCTGCTGTCATAACGATCAGCGATGATTACATCACCGTTACTGGACGGAAATATCGAAGTACTCCAGGACTGAAACAATTATTATTGAAAAAGGACGTAGATTTAAGCACAATTACAGAGTCTGATATGCAGAATTATAAAATGATGTTGATTGCCACAAACGCACATCGTCGAGACTTTGATTCGAACAAACCAATAAAAAGTAATAAGGGACAAAAATATTTGCAAGTTATAAAACCTCTTTTCAAACTGCCGAATACTATTCAAAACAGTCAAGCAAAGGGGAAAGGGCTACCCTTGACAAAAATGTGGAAAAAAAATATAGATTTTGTATATTGGGATGATCCTAATGAACTTGTGGATAGGTTAAAATTATTAATTGCATCTCGAGACGCTGGTAACACTGGATTAGACAACGAAATTATATCTATTATTGAAGAACTGCGTGAAAGTAAAATTATTAAGTAATAAATAATTGGTATAAATTTTTCACCGTTCATTTTATTATCAACCTTTAAATATAAAACACCTTAAATATGAATGTAGATAAATTTGGACACCATATTCATAAGAGAATGCGTTTCTCTGAATTATTAGAGTTCAATGAAAATGCATTGCTAAAATCTGAAAGTGGTGATTTTGATTTGAAAAAATCTAGATTAAGAGGAATTAGATCTCCTGTAGACATAGATGATGCTGTAAACAAAGATTACGTCGATCGATTGTATGATCAGATAATAAAGGAAGAGAATAGAGTGATTGGATTGTTGCGTGCTCAAATCATAAAAGATGTAAAAATAACAGTCCAAGCCACTTTAAAAGCGAAGATACCTGAAGTTTTAGTTCAGTTGGAAGATAAGTTTTATAACAAAGCAGAAGTCCAAAAATTACTTGAAAAAACTCCGTGATGGCAAAGCAACAAATTGTTAATGAACTTCACAAAGCGGCACGAATAAACTTTGTTAGACGTTCAGTTATTTTAAAAGGCATTGATGACTTATGGCAAGCTGATCTGATAGATATGCAAAATCTAAAAAAGTTTAATAAAGGATATAATTATATTTTAGTGGTAATTGATTGTTTCTCAAAGTATACCTGGACAGAACCACTAAAATCCAAATGTAAACTTGATGTTACTCGTGCATTTGAGCGAATACTAACTACGAGTAATCGAAAACCTGATCATTTACAAACAGATTCTGGGACAGAATTCTATAACATAACATTCCAAAAGCTTATGAAGAGCTACAATATTAACCACTACTCTTCGTATTCTACCAAGAAAGCTTCGATTGTAGAACGGGTTATTAAAACGATTAAAAATAAATTGTATAAGTACTTTAGTCTCTTTGGGAATTACAAATGGTTAGGTTTACCATTAGAAGTTATTCTAAAAACCTATAATAGTACAAAACATCGTACAATCAAATTTAAACCATTCGAGGTAAATAAGTTGAACGAGTCAAAGATAAGAGAAAATATTCAAAAAACTCAGAAACTTACATCACGCCGATGTCAACCTAAGTTCAAAGTAGGTGAAAATGTTCGGATCAGTAAATACAAACATATTTTTGATAAAGGTTACACTCCTAATTGGACAACTGAAATATTTACTGTAAAAAAGATTAATAAAACCATACCAGTAACATATCATTTAGAAGATCATCGAAAGCAAACCATTAGAGGATGTTTCTACGAACAAGAACTTCAAAAAACTAGCTATCCAGATGTCTATTTGATAGAAAAGGTTCTTAGAAGGAAAGGAAAGAAAGTTTACGTGAAATGGCTTGGCTTAAGCAACGAAGAAAACAGTTGGATTGATAAAGATGCAATTATGGATTAGGATTATGAATATATAACTGTGTTTGTAAGGATTTTTTTCATTCATTACACTTTTGACTATGCAAGGCGGTGGACTAGTTAATAGTGTGATTAATAATCTACCGTTCGAACTTCATTTGCCTGGTTATAACTATTGCGGACCGGGTACAAAACTTGAGAAGCGATTGTTGCGAGACGATCGAGGTGTGAATAAACTAGACGAAGCTTGTATGCATCACGACATTGCATATGCAAATCATACAGACTTATCTAATCGTCACAAAGCGGATTTACAACTTTTAAACATGGCTAAACAAAGACTAAAATCAAAAGATGCAGGGAAAGGTGAAAAACTTAGCTCATGGATAGTGAGTAAAGTAATGAAAGCCAAACTAAAGTCGGGTGCTGGCATTAAAACATTCAATGCTTTTGTGTCAAAAATTAAGTCAAAAATTAAGAAACTGAAACCTAAAAATAGTAAAACATTAATCAACATTGCTTACTCAGCTGCAAAAAAGATATTTCCAGACATTCAGAAAATTCGCATTCCACGAGTTATACCAATACCAAAGACAGGAGGAGTCTTACCTTTAATTCCAATTTTCGCTGGATTATCGGCTTTAGGAAGTTTAGCAGGCGGTGCAGCTGGTATTGCGAAAACCGTAAACGAATACAAGACAGCTCAAAAAAGCTTGCAAGAATCAGAACGACACAATAAGACCATGGAAGCTTTAGCGTTGGGCAAAGGGTTGTATATCAAGCTTCATAAAAACGGTAAAGGGTTGTTTATAAAATGTTCAAAAAACTAAATAAAAAGCTGCCTAATCGTCCTTTAACTAATATAGATATCAGTGAGCATGCACGTGACATCCCATACTTTCGAGGAGTCTATATGAAGGATCGGTTACCAAGAACACCAAAACGCATTGAATGTGCTATCGTTAACTTAGACGATTCACGAAATGAAGGAACGCATTGGGTAGCTTATGCTAAAATAAACAATTATTGTGAATACTTTGATAGCTTTGGGGATTTGAAACCTTCGATGGAATTAATGCAGTACTTTAAAAATTGTAATGTTTTTTATAACTATACTAGATTTCAAAAATTTAATACAGTAAACTGTGGACACTTATGTTTAGAATATCTACGGAAATTTTGGAATAAATACGTATAAATATTATGTATTTCTTTTATTTCAATCATTTTCATCATGTCACTCACCTTGTCGATAACTGCAAACTCGTCCGATTTATGTACATATTATCCTAATACATTACAACTTTATGGATCTTATGAGTGTGCCTTATTGCATTTCTCAACATTTAATTCAATTCCAAACATTGACGAAACGAATAATAAGTTATATTACGGCTCTAACGAAGTTCTTGAAATACCTGAAGGCACTTATGAATTACAAGATATCAACGATTATTTAAAATCGGAAATAAAAGATTGTTCAATAAAAGTACAGTGTAATAACAATACTCTAAAAACTTTGATATACTGTACCAAAGATATCAATTTTACTAAAGAAGGAACATTTAGGAGATTATTAGGGTTTAATAAACAGATTTTAAAAGCCAATAAATGGCATGTGTCTGAGTTACCAGTCAACATTCTGCCTACGACTGTGATCAGGATAGAATGTGACATTGTAAGTGGTTCGTACATAAACGGAAAACCCAGTCACATTGTGCACGAATTCGCACTCAATGTGCCACCTGGATATAGAATTATAGAAATTCCGAAAAACGCCATATACTTTCCAATCAACCAAAACAACATAAGCTGTATACATATCAGGCTATTAGATATAAACAATCGATTAATAAACTTACGTGGTGAAGAAGTGCAGCTATATTTACATCTTAGAAGAAAAAATGATTGACTACAATAAATATGTGCATCAACAAATTGGGAACGTTAGTTCAACTAAAGTGATCAAGCAAATAAGACCTCGGTCTAAGAAAAAAATAAAATTAACAAGAGACAATAAGGAATTTCTTAAAGCAATTGGTTTGCTAAAATGAATATCTTAGATGTTTTATCTGCTCCAACTTACGACAACACTGTTGAGGGAATTGAATTTCATTCTTACAAACCCTACGTAACAAGCTTCAACAGGAACGATGAAATCCGTATACCTATTAATCAACAGGATCTGTATATATTACCGTCAGCAAGCACTTTGTATTTGGAAGGAACTATAATCGTTAGCAAAAAAGATTCAAAAGATAAAGCGAGTAGTGTTTCTTTAACAAATAATTTTCTGCTCTACTTGTTTCAAGATATAAGATACGAATTAAATGGAGTGGAAATTGATAAAATAAAAAACGCTGGTGTGACTACTACGATGAAATCATTAGTGTCTATGAATGAGAGTGAATCGAAGATATCTTATGCATGGGGTTGGAATATCGATGGTATAAAAAATATTAATGGAGGTAATTTTTCTGCTTCTATACCCCTTTGTAACATTCTCGGATTTGCAGAAGATTTTAAGAAAGTAGTGATAAATAGTAGACACGAATTGATATTGTTACGAAGCAATACTAACCTCAACGCTGTAAAACTGAATACCGGTGAAGTCATAGATGATGTTCAGATAAATAAAATTGTTTGGCGTGTACCGCATGTTAAAGTGTCAGATAAAGAGAAAATTAGTTTGTTAAAACTGCTAGAGAAAGACCGACCGCTCCAGATGATTTTTAGAAATTGGGATCTGTACGAATATCCTACTTTACCTAAAACAACGAAACATACTTGGTCGATTAAAACTTCATCGCAAATAGAGAAACCGAGATATGTCATTATCGGTTTACAGACAAACAGAAAAAACAATGCAAACTCTGATATGTCTCTGTTCGATCACTGTCATATTCGTGATGTTAAAGTGTACCTCAATTCAAACTACTTCCCATATGAAAATCTTAATGTGAATTTTGCTGATAACAGAATTGCTTTATTATACGAGCAATACACTAGATTTCAGCAGTCATATTACGGACGCCGCGCGGAGCCTTTGTTAAGCGAAAAACAATTTAAGGACTTGGCTCCGCTCTTCGTTATTGACTGCTCCAGGCAAGCAGATAACTTGAAAGCAGGCCCTGTTGTGGATGTAAGAGTGGAAATTGAAACTGATTCGGTTATACCTGATCAAACTTCGGCATACTGCCTTATATTAAACGACTGCATAATTGAGTATAAACCGTTAAGCAATACCGTGAGGAAAATATCATGAATCCTGAAACTATAATAGTAGATGTTCAAGGCTTTAAGGACCTCTTCAACAATTTTATAGTAAAAGAATTAGCTTTGGCCACTCGTGATTACACCCAAACCTTCTTAGTTAAGCCTCCATACTTGTTCAGATACTTAACAAGCAATGAACAGAAACAAGTCAAATGGCTAGAAAGAAACAGAGGCATTTATTGGAATGAGGGAAATGTTGACTATAGGGAATTCCATCGTATTATCGTTCCATACTTACAAAATAAAGAAATTCTTGTCAAAGGCTTGGAGAAGGTGCAGTGGATAAAGGAGCTATGTGAAAATTGTAAAGTATCAGAACTTGATGAGAGTCTGTGTCCTAATTTATCTATTTTGCATAAAAAATACTGTAATATAGATTCGAATTTAAATTGTAACAATCATTTAAAGCAATGTGCACTTAAAAATGTAATATGTTTAAAAAAATATTTAGAGTGGTAATGGTAATTAATATGTAACTAACATAAAAGGTTATTGTTGTTTTTTAAATAAAACATGTTTCTCTGGGTTGTATAACAAGTACTGTGGAGGAAAAATAAATAAATTGCAGTACTCTTTTTTCATTGTGCTCGAAAAATGTGTTGTGTATTAAAAAAATGGATTTTAATGAAAATGTATTTTAGGTTTATTAAATAAAAAAATAATTTAATCTTAAATATGTGTTTATTTCATTAGTTGACCTGTCTAATTACATTGTTCCACAATAAAAATAGTTAAATTAAAAGAGTTTATCAAAAATAACTTGAATTACATAACCATAAAGATTCAGCATAAGTTTATACACATATAATTAAAAATACTCCGCCCCCTAAGACTACCCACTGACCTAACAATCAGTAAACCCAAAAAATATAAAATTAAAAATCACTGTCTATCAAAGTTTTTGAAATTTTTTTAACTAACGATTCCGTATCGTCCATAACACTATCAATAGCATCTTTAACAATGTATTGTGCATTTATTATCACGTTCTCACTTTCACTATCACTGTCACTAGTGTTGTTATTGCAAAGATCAACAACTGATATTTTTATCAGTTTTATCCCGCGTCGATGCAGTTTACTCATCACGAAAGATTTTGTTGGTTGTTTCTTATGGGAAGGCTTTTCCCGACGTTGTCGCCGGGACTTCTTTTCTTTTGTTATTTGACTGCAGTGAGGGAGTTCGTTGCAAATCATCTCAGAAAGTCCTTCGTAAGGATTCTGAGCGTACTGGCTGAACTGAACTTCTGAGTCGCAAATCTGAAACAAAATGATTAACATCTTAATCAGTGAAAATATTTGGTACCTACATTAAGATTTTAAATTAGTTTTAAAATTTAAATATATACATATTTTACTTACCGATGACATGATTATGACGTACACTGATAGACCAAAAAACTATAATATTGTACACAAGTACTCGGTGCGAGTAATATTTTATAAATACCCTAAATGTGTACTCTGATGGTTTTAATTATATTGTAAATGTAGCACGTTATGATCATAACACATATTGTTGAAAGTAAATCTTATCCACATACGAATAAAGGTGAAGCTTTGTGGAAGCATGTATAAACTTGAACATCAACAAAATAGCAAGCTTGCATTTATAAATATTATTAAAAGTAAATCTTATCTACATACCCATAAGGTTAAGCTTTGTTGCAGCATGTATAAACTCGAACCTCAACAAATAGCACTCTTGCATTTATAGTGTTATTAACCTCATCGATCATAGTGATCGAGGATTAACATACAATATATCACATTTCACTATCGTAAACTAGCATCGCCCTGCGATGTTACCTACGAATTATTATATATTATAACCTTCGCTCATAATGTAATGGTTAGCAATAATTAATTAAATATTATGTTTAGAAATAAAACAATAAAAAAAAAAAAAAAAAATAAAAACAAAAATAATAAACATTAATTACACTTATGTACTTATAATCTACAGATACATAATAATAACTATCTTATTGCTATTTTAATTCAAATTATTCTAGTTATTTCACTTTTAAATTCACATACAATGTAATTAAGCTTATCAGTTACATAAACAATTATAACTTATTTATCGACGAGCCTGTTGGTCTAGTGGTTAGTGACCCTGACTGCTATGCCTGATTCAATTCATGCATCGATGCGGGATAAAACTGATAAAAATATCAGTTGTTGATTTTTGCAATAACAACACTAGTGACAGTGATAGTGAGAGTGAGAACGTGATAATAAATGCACAATACATTGTTAAAGATGCTATTGATACATAATATTGAATTAATTATTGCTAACCATTAAATTATGAGCGAAGGTTATAATTTATAATAATTCGTAGGTAACATCGCAGGGCGATGCTAGTTTACGATAGTGAAATGTTAATAACACTATAAATGCAAGCTTGCTATTTGTTGAGGTTTGAGTTTATACATGCTGCAACAAAGGTTAACCTTATGAGTATGTAGATAAGATTTACTTTCAATAATATTTTACAACTGATATTTAAATAAATAATGACGAACGTCGAAACGGATGTTGTGATCATATTACAATCTGGATGAAGAAACTTCAACGAGTCGAGGTTTCATTACCTATTATTTAACCAACTTAAAAAAGGAGGATGATGTTTTTAAACAAGTTTCTGATAAATAAAACAAGTACATGGTCACACATTTTATTTATATTTCTGCAATCAGTAACTTATTAAAAATATACTTAAGTATAATATCTATACACTATACATACATAAGTTGACATTTATTTATATTTTCAAACAATTATTAAAATTAAAGTATACAATTTTATCTAATTTAAATCTAACACTAAACTTAATCATATTTAGGTAAATATTTACCTTATTTACAATTGCTTCAAATTAGTTGAGTGGCCCCAGGCCTGCGTTGATATTTTGTTTGCAGATATCGCTCGTTTGTCGTCGTTGTTTGATAAGGCAATTTTATTAATACTTTGGGTAAAAATTTCGTGCTTGATAGATTTAAAAATTATATTTTTTTTACGAATCACTCCACCATTAAATAAAATATGTTTGTAGTTCGTAATGTCTAAATCTCTCACTACGCATGCTTTTACTCCCTTTGCTTTTTTAACAATTTTATCTGGGGTTTTTATAGAATATAGTTTTGATCTTAAACCAACAAATTCAGAAATATATTGTCCACCCATTTCATCTTTGAATAGCCCCGGAACTTTTTTGTTATTGAGAGGGATATTAAAAACGTTTTGTTTTTGATAATTGCTGGTATCAAAATACTGCAAAAAATTCAACTTGAGATCGGTATAAAAATCATCAGTATATATTTTGTAGACAAACGAATCGGTATCTGTATAACACAACTGTACTCGGTCTTCATAAAAAGGTTTAATAATATTGTAATGATAGTTGTACATATGTGATTTAGAAAGCTCTAATACAGTGAAACCGATATAAATTGGTTTATCTAGAATAATTTGGTCTGGTTTCATTTGTATTGCAACTAAATTTTCGGATAGAATAGATACACTATGGAAATAGGGGTTGGCTATAAGTCTCTCAGCGGATTTAAATTTCTTAGTTCGATTAAATGTGTCATTCCATTGATTAACTAAATGAACGCTTACTCGGTTTTCAGTATTTTCTAATGTTTTGCCGAATACGCTGTTGTTTAACAACTTAAAAAAGTCCTGTTCGAAGGAACTTTTAGCGTTTTGTCTTAACTGTGTATTTAGTTCTATATACTGTTTTAAGTAAGGACTTTGTCTAAACGTAATAACCCTATGAATCTTACGAAGTATTAAACCGTGCTCAAGACACTTTTTTAAATGAACATAATGTATAACGTACCTATACTTATTATATAAATTAGCAATCAGTTTTTTTGTTGTACCTCCAGGCGGTATACATTTTTCAGGACAAAACGGCAGCTCATTGTGAGACTTATGTAAATGTTCAGGATACAAAAGATCGACTTCCAATATATACCCCCATTCAGCGTCGTCCTCAACATGCTCTACACATAATTGATCTATTTCATTTTGGATGAGAAATCTAAAACTAGAATACGGTAAATATTGACACATGCTAAACCCATACAGATTATTACAGTCTAAGTATACTATGAAAGATTGAGGTTCTGTTGCATTACACTCAGGCATATATTTATGATTCGCTTTTGCATATCGATGGGAACACATACACAACCCACCACGTATACCGCTTTGAATCATTCGAACCATGGCTAAATCCGACATGAGTTCTAACTGAACCCCTGTCTTAAGCAACATTGCGTCGAACGACAAACTAGGAGCAGTTATGTAAAACGCCGGATCTAGTTTATAATGCTGTTTACATGTTTTTCGGAATTGTTCGAATATATCAGTTAATAAAAGCACATCTGTTTTTAAATATAAATCTGTATAGTCACCCAAATCGTTAATACTGAACATATTCCAAACGGTTTGAGCATGATTGTAATCGTCATCGCTAATATCTTCGTTGGTTAAAGAATTATGAAAATAACATTTAGGTGGTAACGATTTCTGATCGTAACATTTCCAATCTGACATGTAATCATAAGGATATATGCCTTTCCTTGTTAATAAACTAAATTGTCTTTCATCAGGAAATTGTGATTTTAGATAAACGAAATCTGGTGACTGTAAAGTTTTAGCGAGTTTGTCTAAACTTGCGCCTAAAAAGTTGAACGAATCTAAAAATCTTAATTGTATATACTCATTACTAGCAATAGGAATAAACTTTGTAAACGTTGTGTATTTTTCCTTTGTCTTTGGTATAATTCTAATTTGTCCAGGAATTTGACCTAATTGTTTTATAAATAAATGACAATCATAACCAGATAAATTATGAAAAAATATTGGCACAAATTTAGGTACTTTATTTTGTAAGTTACAATGTCGATGTGCTGCACCACGATAACGTCCGGAAATATGACAGTGATCCCTTACCCGATCGCTTAAGAGCAAATTTTCACATATATGACAGACAACTGCGTGTCTGAAATCATAAGAATCATTTGTAGTAAATAACATAGGTTCGTTTTTTGTTAAAATGGTATGTAGTGCTTTAAGATCGTCAGTTAAAAATTGTATGAATTTGGAAACACAATCAGTACCTCGATAACATCTATACCCATTATTGGTATTATTAGTAGATGATACGATATTGTAAGCGAACGCAGCAGGCACATGGCGCTGCAAGTTTGATGTCTTGGCGTTTTCGGACTCGTTGTAAGAAATCGGATACAGCAATGTTTCGAAATCAGCGTATATGACAAATGGAACGTCTTGTTTTCTTTCATAATTTTTGAATTTTAAAAATGAACCCTCATCGGGTAATATTGTAACAACACCACCACACGAATGCGTTTCAATTTGATTTAAATTAGGAAAAAATAATAAGCACGTCTCGCAAAAATATAATTTACTGTGGTGTCTGGTTATCTGGTTTCTAACTAATCGCGGTAAATCTTTAATTAGACAATAATGAGTGTTTGTATTATTTTCTAAAAATAAGAGATGGATGCTCTTAGATTTCTTATTAGTAGTTGTGTACAACGGTCCAACAATCGTCTTATTATTTTTTAATCCATAAACAAAAATATTTAAGACAGGGTTATTTTTCTCAAATACGACTATATCAGAAAATGTGATTGGAAATGTTAAATCGCTAATATTTAAAACATCTTTAAAATGGGGATAAGACGTTACTCGGTTAGGATGTTGAGTTGTGGGGTACAAGGCAGCCACAACACACCATAAAAAACAATTTTCATCCCTATTTTGAATATTTAAACATGCTTTTTTGTTTTTTATAGCATTAGGCAAAGGTATAAATCTAGACCCGCTGAGAGTTTGATGTTTATTAATGTTAACTTCTAAATGAGAATTACTTAAAAATGTCCAACCACTATCTCGATGCTCAAATTCTTCTATTTTCTTTGTCAGTATCTCGACTACTGATTTATAAATAAAATCAAAGTTATAATAAAAGTGAATAACAAAGTTTTTGGTAGCAAACGACTTCAATTCCTGCTGATCATTTTTAAATAAAAGGAAATACGAAAAAAGTTCAAAGTTAATCTTAACAGTTGTATGTTTTATTAGTAACTGATCTATTAGAGTTTTAACGTATACCTTTACACTATTGAGGAACATTTCTGGAAAATTAATTGTTTGTTCGTTAGTTGCAGTGATTCTGTAACTCGAAATTCTACCTTTAAACGAAGAGTTTATAATTGAAACGTTATCATGCAGAAGGGTCGTACTACTGTTTTTATGTACATTAGTACGTAAATGACTTGACCACCGTTGATTATCTACAGACACATTACAAACTGTACAGTATGGCATTATTATTTGTTATCGTTTGATTCACAATAATAAAGTCGTTCAATAAAACTCAAGTAAATACGTACTTACTACTAATATTAAGGATCTTATACAGATACGTTGCTTTTGGGTTGATACTTCACGCGTCGACGTTGGCAAAAGTCGTTCGAGACTAGGTCTGACTTACTCTCGTTTCCTGTTCGTATTGTACCATCACATTAATTGGTAAAATAAGTTAGCCATTATATTTCTGAAATTAAACAATATAATGATAATCGGTAACCACTAGACACAAATGCTAATAAAAGTAGAAAATATAGGTATTGGCTTCATATCTTACCTGGATACTTCGTGATTCGACGTTGACAAAAGTCTTTCGAGACTATGTCTGACTTGCTCTCGTTTCCTGTTCGTATTGTACCATCACATCAATTGGTAAAATTAAGTTTACCATTATATTTCTGAAATTAAACAAATAGAATGATAATCGGTGACCACTAGACAGAATGCTAATAAAACATAATAGAAAATATAATGAATTTATATCTTACCAACAAATAATTGTGTTTTATAATTTTCTAATCGACGTTCGTTTTTAAGAAACCTTGGAAGTCAGAATGTCGATATTTTTGTATTTTTTTTATTTCAATGAAATTTGTGAAAAATTACTAATCTTTATAGACAATTTATTTTATTCTCGATAAAAGAACGAGATATAGAACGAGTAATAATGAGGTCTTAGTCAATAATGCTTTGAAATACCTATCAAATTTGGAACCAAATAATTTTATATGATATTGCGTAAAAATTACACGTGTGCTCAACCTACTTATTTTTCCAGTAAGTTGACACTTTTATTTGTCCAAGCTATTTTACCTAAGGTTACCACGAGTTTACATTTATGCACTCGAGCACATTAAAAATGTTCGATATCTAATGTAATCGGTGTGACAACCCTGAGCGCTTTTACTGCATCAACACTAATCAACGTCGATGCTCCTGAAATATCACCTAACCAATTATTTTTCGTATGTGTATAATACGACCAAGAAAAAAGTTGTTTTTTACATAGTTATTTGGTCAGTTGTACATATTCTGAATATAGCGATATTATTGTAAGTTTCTGACTTATAATCAGTGTGTTATCGGTGTGCTCTATACAATCGACTCGACGAGCGTGCCAGTAGAAATCTTCAAGACTCCAAGTACTTATCAGTGATAGTTAGACAGTAGCTGCTCACTGCCACTGTATCAGCCAACCGACTCAACGACATAGTGACTGTGCCTGCCGACCGACTCTTCAAACTAATTATTTGGTATTCCTAAATAATTAAGTGAAAATGTAAGTATAAAAACCAGCATTCTCCACAAACTTCTGACCCTGCATGGTCAACCAAACATTTTTTAACTTTATGTATTTATTTCAGGTCAGACTCTGAGTACGAAACCTACCTATCAAGTGATGTGATGGAGCACGACTCTAAGTCTAACCGCAAACCAACTCTACCAGTCCCTAGGAAACGGAAGTCAACAAAGCAAAAATTTACGCATCCAAGGTAAACTTTACGATTTATTTGCTTCATTGTTTTGTCAATCAATTGCATATGACAGTCGCTTGATGCAAGCGACTGCTATGCTGATGTCGCGGGTTCAATGCCGGTTCGAGATTAATATGTGTACATGAATTTAATTAATAGCAATGATTTGTTATGTTCCTGTGTATATAAAGTAGTATGTTTTTACTAATAAAGAGTATTTAATTATTGTAATGTATATCCGCTGTCTACTATTCATAGGACATGGTAGCGTTTTGTAGTATGTCTCGTCTCTTATTCTTGTATATTTTGTTTTAAAGCACATTCAGGTTAAAACTATAAATAAATTTGGGTGCGAATTAACAAGAGATCAATTTGTTTGTTTCAGTAAAACATCGAAATCTGACGTCGATATATTTGGCATCAGCCGCAAACATAACAACGGGAGGGCAACAGCGAACAGCGAAACCTCTTCTCTCCCGTCATACTTCGTGAACCGAGTGGCCAACGGCAGTGAGCGGCGAACGACAAGCACGAACGGCGAGTACTACATCGACTGTAAAGTATACAAAACTGAGGACGCGCGCGTCACCGACTCGTTGGAGCTGTGGAAAAAGGCGTTGGTCCGCATTAAGGTCCAGACCGACGTCAATTCTATACAATGGCGTAAACTACAAGAGTTTATTATATCGACTGATGCTTTATTTCCCGAACCACCAACATATTACGATAAATAATACATTGTTTATCAACGGAATTATAATATTGTAATTTGTGCTCACTAAAAATAAATGAATCTCATTAGCATAAGTGTTTCATTCAACCTACATACATGTACCATCCACTATTGTGATAAGGTTGAAAATCTATTAAAGAAATTTGATAGATTCAAAGCGATTGTGAAATCGGTTCGCCGAGTGATCTGTGGGACAGAATACTAAGAACTCGAACGAATGAACAAATGAACGAGTCGAGTCGATTACCGATTATTGGGCGTTCTAGACCACTTTCGGCAGCGAGGCGTACTCGCCGAGCGATTTGCCGAAAGTGGTCTAGAATGCCCAATAATATACTACTTATACCATAAGCCTCAAGTTTGTCTAGCAGAATATTGTGATCCACATAATCGAATGCTTGTGACATGTCACAATAAATAGAACAAACTGGTAAAGATTTGTCAATTTGTGAAGAAACAACATATAAAAAGTCATAAACCGCCATGTTGATGTTTCTATTTTTCCTAAAGCCTTTTTGCTCATCACAGAGGATTTCATTGTGGTCTAAGTAGCTATTGATTTCACTGTAAATATATTTCTCAAAGATTTTTGAGAATACGGAAATTAGTGCTATAGGTCTATAGTTCTCCATTAAGTACTTACTATCTTTTTTAAAAATAGGTTTAATAATAGTCACTTTAAGGTCTTTTGGAAATGTCCCACTTTGTATACAAAGATTCAGAATATGACTTAAGTGATGAGAGATATCTCCATTCACCGCTTTGATGACTTTAGTCGAAATACCGTCATTTCCTACACTGCTAGTATTTTTAAGATTTCTTATAATTTTCTGCATATGATAAGGTAAACAGGGTGATAAAAACATTGAGTTCGGTTTCGGATTAATTAGGGCTGTGGATTCTCTTCCAGCACCTGGAATGGGATTTACTTTTTCAATAAAGTAATTATTAAACGCATTGGCAATTTCTGTAGGATTTGTTGTTAATTTATCATTAATATGTAATTCTGTTATTGATTCTTTTGGAATATTTAATTTATTATTATTTATAATTTGCCATGCAGTTTTACTTTTATTAGTCGATGTTTTTATTTTGTAATTGTTTTGAGCACGTTTAGTAAGGTTTATAATCCGCTTTAGAAGTTTTGAATATGTTGAATATTTTTGTTTGTTAGTCAATGTTGGTTTCCGTCTGAAATTCTAGAGCAATTCTCTTTTATTCCTACTACAGGTCTTAATTCCACGTGATATCCACCTTAGTTTTGTATTTACTTGCACAGTAATTTTAGTTTGCGGAAAACACAAATCATAAAATAATTTAAAAGTTTCTATAAAATTATGATATGCTACTGATGGATCATCTGTGTTATATACGTCACTAAAAGAAAGGTTTTTTATATATTTTTTAAATTTATGTATATTATCAGACCTAAAATCGCGCTTCATTTTATGCCAATACTTTAATTTAAATATTTTTTTAACTGGAAGCTTAATTAATTGGGCAGTGTGATCTGATAACCCAAATTCTAACACATCGGTCTTACACTTCTTTTTAAAGTCATGTGCAAAGTTGTCAATGCAAGATTTACTTGATAGTCTTGTGGGCTGTTTTAGTGCTAATGCGAGATTATAATTTAACAATAAACATTCGAAATCTAATGTGACACTATTGCACTTCATGATATCTATGTTAAAGTCACCGGCTATAACACAATTATGATTACTTATTTTAGCAATGCAATTTAGAACATTATTAAGCCTATCGAAAAACAAATTTAGATTGCTTTGACCCGGTACACGGTATACACAAACTATAATAATTTTATAATCAAGTAACTCAGCTGCACAACATTCGATTACATTGCTTACGGACAATTTACTAATTTGGGCAAGTGCTTTAAACTTATGTACCTTATTCACTAGAATACATGCTCCACCCCTTTTATTACAAGTACGACTAAAGCACGCCGCTAGTGCGTAATTAGGTATGCTCAGGTGTTGCTCATAACCTGATAACATAAAATGCTCAGTGATACATATTACATCAATGTCTATATTTTTCTCTTTAAGCTCTTCTATATTTACTAACAGTAGGTCAGATTTATTTAGTAAACCCGCTATATTTTGATGAATAACATAGAGAAATTTAGTGTCGAAAAAACAATGAAGATGTTTCTTCTGGAGTATTTACAATATTTTCTGTGGAAGTAGTCATGAATGAGTCATTGAATGAGTAATACTAAATTATTGAAATTATTAATGTAAAATCTTGACAATAGCATAGTTATTTGAATTTTTAATGTTAAATAACCCTCAAATTTGCGATGCCTGGAAAAGGCCGCTAACTTGTAAATACCTACATTATAAAATAACACCAAAATGTACACTTAGTTTGCAAACAAATCTTTGACTTTGACTCCTGACCCTGCAGTCTCGACATTAGATAGCGACAAAAATCTGTCGCTAAGTCGTATCGATGTCAAATTTCTTTAATAGATTTTCAACCTTATGCTTTAGAAATAAAGTTGAAAATCTATTAAAGGAATTTGACATCGATACGACTTAGCGACAGATTTTTGTCGCTATCTAATGTCGAGACTGCAGGGCCTGGTTAGCGCAACATATCTTTTTCTCCCACACTTCTCTATTAGTCCTCATCTCGGTAGTCACTCCCTTTCTAGCCATATCATCTTTCTTCACACAGACCATTCTTCATTTTTTGGTCTTCCTCTTACTCTTATAGCCATTGCCATTCATATTTAAAACTTTCTCAATAATCTCTATGGAATAAATAGATACCCGGACATCCATTTGGAATTTTCTTTTATAAGCTTGAAGCTTTACCACTGCTGGATAAAAGTTGCTTGCTTTCATACGACTGAAACTGTAGCTTTTTAAAAAACCGGCCAAGTGCGAGTCGAACTCGCGCACGAAGGGTTCCGTACCATTATCTATAAAAACGGCAAACAAATCATGTCTGTTGTATGGGAGCCCCGTTAAATATTTATTTGATTCTGTTTTTTAGAATTTGTTCTTACAGCGGCAACAGAAATACATCATCTGTGAAAATTTCAACTGTCTAACTATCACGGTTCATGAGATACAGCCTGGTGACAGACGGACGGACAGCGGAGTCTTAATAATAGGGTCCCGTGTTATCCTTTGGGTACGGAACCCTAAAAAATTACGCGATTTCATTACTTAGGTACACTTCTAAACTCACGCCTTATTCCAATGAGGGTTGCAGAAACTACAAAAATGCCACCTGTTACGATCCTTTTGCTAACAATTTAGTTATAGCATAATTATGCTATGTTGTTTAATGTTGTTGTTATTATTGTTGTTGTTGTTGTTAATTGTTGTTGTTTTTGTTGTTGTTGGTAATTATTATGGATTGCAGTTATTTCAGAGAATATTAACACGATCCACACTCACAAAATTGTAAACTTAATAATTGTGCTTGCTTCAAATAATGACCACGAGAACATTTTAGTTTCAGTAGGAGCTTTTCATCATAGAGCTGTGGAAAATTAATGACAATAATCAACGCTACTAGTGTAATGAGGGCTATTGCGCTTGAGTTCGCCGCTAGAGGCGCAAGTGTAGAGTAAGGTCTCTAGATGTCAAAATATGTACTGAACGTTGACTGTTTGCGGGTTTTTATATCACGGATTTTAACGAATGATTCATAGTACTTATTTGTAATGGTTGTACCATTCTTGATGAATTATGGCTTAAGATTTTAAGTAAAAAGTTAGGATCTAATTTGGTAGCAATTGAAGGAAGAATAAGATTTGTCTGCTTCATGCTTGCCAATTTTAGGAATATTATAATCTAAATATTCATTTGAAGTTTTAAAATGTAATAAAATAAACATAATATTAATTTATGGGTGCTTAAACATATCCAACACATCAAATAAAAGTACTGCAACAGGACCTTACTTGCCAGTGGCGCCAACTGGTGAGCATAAAGACGATAGCCCCCATTTCCATTGATCAGCTAGCGTGTCCCATTGTCCAATATTCAATACACCGATACTGTCAATGATGACCCCAAAATTATCAATTCATGCCAAATGCAATTAATGTCCATCTAATTTATCAATAACCGCAACTGAATTACAGGGACTGACCATTATTTAGTTACGATATATCACATATCTCCTACGTGTGTACATATTTGTATGTGTATGTAGGTTATCTAGGTATGCAGGCTGGCAGGGACATCGACGCGTAAACTGTCACTATGAATTCAACACAATGACATGATTCTAGGCCTAGACAGGTATCGGCCCTATCGGACCTCGTCAATTATGCTGACATCTCTTTGAGGCGCGCGTGGAACTCGACGCGCTGTCGACCCGGTCCTGGTCTATACCGGACGGCGAGCTGCCCATTGCTCGCGACCGCAAGCCCGCGCCTACGGTGGCTGAAAGTTGGCAATCGACTCGCGACGACCAGGGTGTCTCCTCCTGCGGCGACTAGGGGCGTGAGAGCGCAACGATTGCCTCTACTTCACGCGCTCCACCTCTTCCTTCGCGGAATTACTGCTTCGCAGAAGGAGGTGACGGCTTCCCATTCCCATGGTTCTAGGCCATAACATATATTTTTTTCTGAAACTGTGAAAAGACCCATTTCGTAATAGTATGATTGAAATAATAAAAAATGTGTATGCATATTTTCGGAGAAAATCACCGTTGAATCTTCCGTTAGTGTCAGGTCATTTTGCAGACAGAGGGCAGAAAATTTCAGCTTTTGTTAAAGTTCATGTTTTTCCCACTATCTTCAGTTTTTGGTTTCTGAGAAAACTAAACAATTACTTCATTTAAAATGTATGCTCAGGAAACACGACTGTCTGTTAATTAACGCAATTCCTGTTAGTTGACAACCGTGGTAATTATTAGACCGGATTAATTCGGACGAATTAGTTACGATAAATGACGTTGACCACAATACAGTAATAGAATGTCCTTTGCATATTATTTTGTTACATTATTATGTAAACAAATATTTATTTACCATGTTATGTACTATTATGGTCAATGACCTACTGCTAAGTATTATAAATAAAGCATTTTTGGCAAGCTGAACGCTTTCAGGGCTTTTTACTACGAAACATGCGTACCAGTGGCGAAGGTTCCATACAAATCGATTCCTACCGGCTTCCCTTTGAAAAATGGCACAGTCAGTATACTATTTATAGACAAATAATATAATTACATTAAAGATATATACTCCGGCTTACCTCTTACAAATATTTTGCCTTCGCTACTGATGCGTAGAAAGGATTAGTAGTAAAGTTATAGTTTATTTTTTAAGGAACTAAGGGTACGAAGGTCTTACTAATGATTATCATAATACATACATTAACTCACGCCTTCTTCCCATGGAGGTAGGCTGAAACTACAGAACGCCACCTGCTATGATCCTTACATACTCGTTTTACCTCGTTAACCTTACTCTTTCTAATACAATAAAAAGTGGAATAATTTTCATTTAAATTCTTTGTTTTATTTAGTTTAAAAAAAAAATTTTTTGTTGAAAAACCCTTTATAATCTAATGTAGGTCACGTCAGCGCCGGCTATCGCTGAAAATCAGCGCTGGGGCTCTGTCTCGCATAGGGTCGTAGCATTATGCTGAGCGATTGCCGTTTTGCGTGAATGTGACGCATATTTTCTCCCAAGTCGTTCATTTTTGTATTTGTGTGTTTTTTCTTTGCGTCATGTTTATCGCAAATAAATGTATTTTCTTTCTTTCTTTATGTAACTACAACGCTTTGCAGTATCGAATTCTATGATCTTATTTCATAACCTTTTATATAATAATATGCTGTTGGTGTTCTTTATTAAATAAGTAAATAACAATAGATGTCATCTATAGCCCTTTTTTGCCAACGCATTGCATCGTTTCTATTTAAATACTTATCTTGTAAATGTAGTTTAAAAAGAAACACTGTAGGTAGGTAAAAAAAAAATGGCCGCCGACCCCTTACTGAATAACTCCTCCAACTAAATGTATGACGCATTTCCCGTTAGTCGGACTCTTTGCGAGGTTTTAAGTGCAATGCTTCAGTGAAAGGTACGTTTTGCGCTTTTAAACTTAAAAAGCGGAGTTTCACCTATGTGGAAATACAGGAATAGAAAAAAGAAAAACCGCGACCGAAGCGGAATTATGCAGTGACACGAAACTCGAGTAATACCGACAACAACTTGGCTGGATTTAGGGTTGTTGAAATATCGGATTGTGTCGGTCAATAATATTTTATAAGAGTACTACCTCTTTTTTTACTTGTAATATCATTGACCGACACAATCCGATATTACCAGTTAGTTAGTTATTATCAGTTGTACAGACAGGTTACCTACCCAACATTCGATCTTAAAAAACGGCCCAATGTCATACTTATAGATGACACGAGAAAGTAGGACGGCATGTCATAATTATCAGGAGCGAAAAAGAGACAAGACGATAACGTAACTATGGTAATTAGCCAAGTTTTGACTTACCACTTGCGGCGCGTGAAAGAATCTATTATTAAAAACACTTTTCAAGCATATATTTTTTAGGCATGTTGTTGTCCTACTAGGTAAATAGCTAATTAACTGCAATCAACTTGGATGTAGCGCTCGCTGGCCACTACCGCGGAACCGTTCGCTTCGCTCGCTCGGCTCGCGCGTGGTTGGCCACAGTTTTAACCTTTTTGTGGCACTCTAATTTAAAAAAGTCGTCATTATTAAAAGCTCAATGAATTTTTTGAGGATCATTTAAATATTTGCCTTTCTTATAAATATTGGTACTATTGGTAGCAGCCCTAAGGTGACTTGATTGCGGCCATGCCATTATAATTTTAGTTTTCTGTTAAATTTCAGCTCGTCGTTACGATACGGAATGCTCAGAGAAGTTGGTTTCGGTACCTACTTCTATTTAATTATCAGTTGACTGGAGTGGGTTTCAGTACTAGGTACTATTTTGTTTTAGTAACATTTTGGTTAAGATTTCTGAGTGTAATTTTTTTGGAAGAGCCAGTCGACGATTATTATTTTGTAACAATAATGTGAATTGTACGAAGAAACTTCGTGAATTTTTCGATGTATTCATTAGGTATAGTAATATAATAGTGCGCGTTATTATGTTCGTATTATAATCCATTGTTTGATAGTTGATCGATTTTTCATTCGAGCAAAGTACGCGAACTTCCACAAAACGTCATAGACGCAATGCACGGTATTACTTATTAACGTTTATGTGTAGGTAAAAATACAATCATAATGCGTAGGTAATAAATTAACGGATAGGTAAATACAATATGTGTTTGTGTGTTCGTAAATCTTTGACAATCGTTACGCAGAAGCCCAAAATTCTGACAACCAGTCTTGCCAAGGGATTCGTGTTACCCAGTAACTGGGTGTGGAGGTCAGATAGGCAGTCGGCCCATGTAAAGTACTGGTATTCAGCTGCATTCGGTTAGACTGACTGTACGTCTGAACTTCGAAGTTTAAAATATCGATGTATTTAATTAAGAATGTTCATAATCGCGATGTACGGAACTTCGAAAGAATGTCATACTGAATTTCGAAGTTTGAATAGCCATTCTTTCGAAGTTCCGTACATCGCGATTATGAACATTCTCAATTAAATACATCGATATTTTAAACTTTGAAGTTCAAACGTACAGTTGGTTAGACTGGAAGCTGACCCCAATGATGAATGATAATGATGATAGGTAAAAGTTCAATCATAATGTGTTGGTAATAAATTAAGGATACGTAAATACAATGTGCATTCAAATAAACTCGGCATACTTACTCATAGCTATATTTATAAAGTACGCTAGGTAATAGAAATCCTTCATCTGTGTCAAAGCTATTCAAGACTACGTTCTGGACGATATTTCGCACAATGTTCCATATTGCATTGTATATAAAGCCGGCGACTGGTTATTTTAGTACCCAATAACTTCCAAAGTATGTATTTCAGTTTTAAAGATCGTTACGCTTATTTTCCTGTTACAGTTATAACGTTTCAAGTGTTCAGTTTTGTGGTTACTATTTGTATACGTTTATTAGATTATATACAGTGGACAAAAGAGTGATGTTCTGTTTGTGTCTGGGAAGTATGTACAGACGATGCAGTACCCAAGTCTAGTCTGCAGTGGGCACTATTGGCAGTTTCAAAGTGGCTTTCGGCTTGCACCAAGGGTCGGTACTCAGTCCTTACCTCTTTCTGGTGATAATGGATGCTCTTAGGTCGGGCATCCAAGAAGAGGTTCCCTGGTGTGTGCTGTTCGCCGATGACATTGTGCTGTTTTCCCACGGATGCCCCTCAACTTATAGGGGAAAATCTACAAGTCCGCCTTATGACCTATCGTACTGTATAGATCGGAATACTGGGCCGAGAAGAAGATGGATTAAAAAATACAAGTAGGCGCAGTTCGAGTCCTCACCGTTTATTTTGTGAAAACCTTTGGTCACAACTCTAACCTCATCTAACCTAGTGAGAGGAGTTCCTACTATCCTTAGTCAGTGCTAGCAGTTAGCCAGCCACTATCACGTCAAGCTTGCTTTATCTCAACTAATGTAAGGTGGTCGCATTCACATCAAGCTAAGCTGACTTAGCGATGGGATTCTCTAACTCAGCCCAGTGTAGCGAGCACAGTTTATTAAGGAGCGAGAGAATCGAGCCCACAGTCGACATGACTGAGCAGAGCACGCCTATTCAAGCAATGAGTGAGCGAAGCGAGCCCCCCGTCAAGACAAGCGAGTGCAACACACAAGTCATTCTTCAATCGAGCGAGAGTAGCGAGCCCATTTACGCCAAGAGTCAGCTTTCACACGAAAAAAGCGAGCGGAGCGAGCTTTCTCCTCAAGACAAGCTAGTGGAGGAAGACTTCTCTCGAAATGAGCGAGCGAAGCGAGCCCACCTGTACCACGAGTGAGCGGAGCTTGATTACTAACGAGCTGAGTTAATTGGCTTATGAACGTATTAGGTGGCTCACTAGTTTTGAAAGTGAGCTCACTTCGTTCGTTCGTAGACTCGCTAAACTCGCTTTTCTTGTAATGGGGGACTCGCTTTGCCCGTTCTTCACATGCTCGCTCTGCCCATTAGTAGGGTAGTTGAGCTCGCGAGCTTCTTACTTTTGCAACAGATTTTCTGACGGTTTCGGACACTACCGTAGCTATTGTATTCGCACGGTACGAGACATTTAAGACTAATTGCATTATTTTTAATGCAAGCTTTCCTTGATTAAAATTATTTTCAATTCTCAGCAGATTTACGGCCAATATTAGACGACATCTGAAATTATTCTGCTATTGTCAACTTCATATTCATTTATAACCCTGTTTTGGTCAATACTTCTGTTGTCCCTCATTAGGTCCTGGTAATTCTTCGTCAACTCTTGACAACGATACCAGAATCGCTGTTCTAGCCAAACACGTTTTTGCGCTATTCTTCTTGGAATTTCGACACATAGTGAAAACTAGAGGAGCGCGCGCATGCGTCTGCACTCGCAGAGTGATGTCATAGGCAAAGTATATCCTGCCTTATGTTTTTTTTATAATACGACCTGTCTTTTGAATACTCAACCTATACACTAGCATTAAAAGAGTCGTAGTTATGAGCGGTTGAAATATTACATGGTTCTGTCAGTCAGAAGTATTGAACTTACCACCAGTACATAAAGCGAAAAGACGTTTTCATGTCAAAAGATTGCTTTCAGCGGAGCTGAGAATATTAAGATGGATATGCGGAGTGACGAAAATGGATAAAGTAAGTAATGAGTACATAAGGGGAAGTTTGAAAGTGGCGCCAGAGAAAATCGAAATCGAAAGAAAATCGTTTGGCTCGGCATGTGGTAAGGAGGGAGGAAACGTATGTAGCTAAAAGAGTGATGAATATAAATGTTGACAGATTGAGAGGGAGAGGAAGGCCAACGAAAAGATGGATGGATTGTAGATTGTGTGAGGAATGATATGAAAGAGAAGGGTTTGAATGATAGCGTGACGGGGACAGGGAGAATAGAAGAAAACGTCTTGCGCTGACCCCAAGTAACATGGGACAAGGGCAGAAAGATGACGATGGCAGTGGACAAAAGAGTATGCATGCTAACGACAACTATACTTTTTGAAGGACAAAATTGGCTCATTGGTCTTGCGGTCGCAAGGAAGCAAGCGCGACAGCTGAGCGCGTAGGACCATGTGTTCAATCGATATTGAGAGGTATGAGGAACAGGGTGTAAAGTTCACTCATACCTCCATAGAAAAGGGAGGATCCTCCGACCAGACGGGTATTGTGTCGGGTGGGCAACTGCCCAACGTTTGATGTTGAGACGTTGTATATGTGCTAGTTGCGCGGTAAACTCTGCTTTCGCTAAGTAGGATTTTGCGTGACATCAGTGTGACGCGTAGCTCGCAAGTGGCGTTGTAGATGCCGCTACATTGGTCTTTTAAATAGGAAATTATCCGACTGGCAACATGCTCGCTTCCTATGACATTGGATTTATGACATATGACACAGTTAACAGACATATATGTGTTGCTGGGGTTTGTTGCGCCATTTCTTCTTACAGGCTGACGAACTAGGAAGTGGTGAAGGGCGGGCGTTTTGGAGGGCGATCTTATGTAATTTTGACGATTTTCTCACTTTGGTCTAGTAACTACATAGTTGGTTCATTCGTCTAGCGGTCATGCGTTAGATTCCCGGGTCGGGCAGAGCATTTTTGGGTTTTCCATCAGAAATTTCTCAGTAGCAGCCTTATTTTTTCTTTTTTTTTTTTTTTGTGTGGTAAATCATAAAATGACGCTCTGGGCGGAGCGGAGGGCCGTGTCAGACTCTTACTGACTAAAACTCTCCCGTGTTACTTCAGTTGTCTGTGCGCCAGGGCCACAATAACTCTTTCGAACAATTCGCGACCCCGGCAGGCATCGGCCCTATCGGACCCCGTCAATGGTGCTGACATCTCTTTGGCCGGACGGCGAGCTGCCCATTGCTCGCCGTCCGCAAGCCCGTGCCTACGGTGGCCGGGAGTCGGCCTCAGTAGCAGCCTGGAGTCTAGATTTATGCGCGATTGATGGCGATAGGCTTGCCTTTAATACATGGGGCCTAAACTTAATGGCTAAATGTAGGTGCACTAAGTACTCCTCTGCCTAAGCCTTCGGGGATTACATGCGTGATGTTTTGTTATGTTGTACGAGTAATTTACGAATTTTTTGTTTGTTAATAGTTTTAGTTAAGTTAGGAAATTATTTTATTGTTTTATTTATTAATTATAATTTTAATTCTGATTACGGATTGAGTTAAAGACATTAATAACAATTTATTATCTACACATCCTGTTATATCCGTTTTCGTCCCGCGGTGTGTTGATTACATCCCGCTAGTTGAGTTGGTAATACTTTTCTCGGGCTCAGCACTTTCGTGGCTTTTCGACTTGTTGCAATGTTTCGTTTTCGTGAAAAATGCTAGTGGCGTACGTCGTTAGTTAGCGTCTTTATTACCTCCATTTATTTGTTGAAAAGATTCTGTTACTGCAATTTTCTCGACGCTGTAATACTTTGAGAGTTTCTTAGTTTATGCTATTGATTGCTTTTGAGTTTATTTGCGGACTTAATGCGGTTTAAGTTCTTAGGCAAATCTAAGAATTTGATACCGTGAAAAGTGATCAGAGGATGGCTCGTTTCATCACTCGAGTGGAAAACTATTCGCGACCACAAACTTTTCCACAACTTTTCTTTATTTATTTCGCATAGTCTCGGTAATCAAAAAAATAAGGGTAGCTCGGTAATAAACTTGTTTATAGTGAACTTAGTAACTCATTGACGGATATTTTGATGTTAACATTACATCACGCTTGTGATCCCCTAAGAGTCAAGCAGAGTTATACCCTATTGTACACCCACATTTCGACAGTTCTGTTACATACAGGGTGTAAAAAAACTCATCACATAACCGTCAACTACGCGTTCTGTAAATCAAACTAAGTAACATTGCTCAAAAATAATTGCTGGGAAACGAATTTTATTTTTGGTGTGAAAAGTCGCTGTTTGCGGTAGTGCAGAACGTAACGCACGCAAATTAACAACAACAACGCAACGCACAGCGGTACAGGGGTCGTCGGGGTATTTATTTATTTATTTATTAAAACTTCATGCACAAGTAAAAAAATACTGTACAAAGGCGGACTTAATGCCTGAGGCATTTTCTACCAGTCAACCTTAGGGTGATGCAGAGACTAAACATGGCAGGTGCAATATATGGGATAGATAGCACGGAAATAACTATAAAATACAAGAATAAATATTAATACATAAATACTAATAAACACATACATACATACATACATACATACATACATACATACATACATATAACAAAAGAAACTTTGTCAGGAGAAATAACGATCGGTAGAGGAGAAAAACGAATCCAGCAAATCAACGCGGTATTCAAAGTTGCGTTAATAAAACGACAGTAAAAGTTGGAATTTTGACCTTCAATATCTCCGTAACCAGAAGGTTCCCAGGTATGGTCCAGTACAAAAAAAAAAAATTGCAATGACGGGGATTACAAGTGCCTCTCTGCTTCGTTTACTGCCTTTTTACACGCGTTATTTTGTTGTTAGTTAGTTCTAAATGAAAAAAGTTAATTTCACATAATTATGGCTAGACAGGCGCCATAACATAATTTCCCATTAAAGCTAGTTCACACTAACATAAAGGTCGTTGACTTGCGACGCTGGTATGAACAATTACACTAGAATCGCGAAAATCGACCTTTCTGCTACGAAATAAAAGCCAAAGCCATCTATCAATCCCAAACGAAAATTTTGCAAGTGATCTCAGTATAAAAAATCCGTGTTCTGCCTTCATTATTCTGAAAATAATCTTATTTGTGTCTAAAACTTAGATTTCGTATTTTGATCAAAGTTACGAAACTTTCATTTGTAAATATTTCCAAAATAGTGTTTTATTTTGTACTTTCTGTCGCCAAACTCTGAAAATATTTTACATACAGTTTTCTAAGTCTCGGAAAATTTATAAAGCTCTCTCAAAAGAAGAGCTTTTATTTCATTTTCCGATTTTAATAATAGGTAGGTATATTGTGTTTACCCTTAGATACTGTTCCACAAATAGGGGGCTTTGGCTGAGCAACAACAGTCGCACGAGTCGATCGATCAGGTATAAGCTACGCTTGCCGCGTTTGATCCATGGATGGGTAACCATCTCCACATACTAAGACCCCTCCGTGCCTCGGAAAGCACTTTAAGACGTTAGTCCCGGCTGTCATTCGTGGATCATTGACAGAAGCCCGATAGTCTGACAACCAGTCTTATCAAGGGGTATCGTATTACCCAGTAACTGGATTGTGGAGGTCAGATAGGCAGTCGCTCTATGTAAAATACTGGTACCTATTCACCTGCATCCGGTTAGAATGGAATCCGACCCAAACTTAGTTGGGAAAAGACTCGGCAGTTGGCGATGGCTGTTCCACAGATAAAAAATCTCAAAAAAAAAGGTCAAAAATATAAGGTATAACGTTAAATACAGTTTTTCTTAAATTTATGTCAAGTTCAACCATAATTTGTGCCTGAACAAGGTAATCCCGTGTTTCAGGTGATTGTAGGTAACATTAAGTGATTAAACAATCACGAATCATATTAATGTTATTGGTAAATAAATGTAAAAAGGTATATAAAGTTATAGTATCTTAACTTAACTAACTAATTAAAAAATAACAATAATACTTATAAACAATATTTACTTTAGCACTAGTAATAACTTCTCTGTATCTTCATAGGACATAGTTTGAAAAGCGACATTGATCAATTAACTTGCCTATCGGAGCTTCTACATGATCCTTTTCAAATATGATGAGGTTAATATATCGCTCATTTGGAGAAACATCGACGTAACTACTGCTTTTAAAATTTTACAAGAGAGTGATTTAAAGTCGTTTTTTTTTGTGATCTGTTTCATATTTCATATTAAATATTTCACGCTAAATATTTCACGCCTCTGCTCCTCTGAAAATTTTTTAGAGCACAATATATATCGACAACTCAATTTTGGAAAAAATTACATTTACTTCGTTGTTGCTCCAAATGAGCGATATATACCTAGTGCCTACTGCGCGCTCTTGTCAAAGTACAGTCGCCATCACATCAAGTTACCACAAACTGTACAGATTTTCTCATTCGACTTTGAACTTAACTAACAACATTTTAAGGTTTAAAATCGTTTGGAGAAATTTGACAGTTTCGTGTAGCCTGACCTGTTGGCGACTATACAATTAGTTTTAGAACAATTTAAAAAGAAATGGTTCCAAATTCAACCACAACAGGAGTCATTCACAATATTACAGTTAGTCACATTTATTGCCTTTCCGATAAACTAAGCAGCGGGGAATTTGCGTAACACACATATACTGACGAT
Organism: Dryobotodes eremita; assembly: GCA_917490735.1. Lineage (NCBI taxonomy): Eukaryota > Metazoa > Arthropoda > Insecta > Lepidoptera > Noctuidae > Dryobotodes > Dryobotodes eremita. Next base: position 19,325,392 of record OU823243.1, on the reverse strand, counting down.
TGATCACAATTACTTTCATTTTGACAGTTCAGTCACGTTCATTGCGTTATTACGAGACCATACATGACTGAAGTAAATATTACCTGACTTTTCTGTATTGTTGCCACGTCTACTGCGATTAATTTGATGTAGATGCATAATAATATAAAAACGCTTGTGTTACATAATTAATACCAAACAATTAATTTAATTAATTAAGTTGAATTTTAATAACATTAAGTAGTTTATAAACTTATAATTCGATAAATACATAATTATAAAAGAAGATTTTAATTCGGAATTAATTTATTTGTTTCATAAATTACACATCAAATACTATATCATAATTTATTTTCGTCTAATCCTACAAGTCACAGCAATTTCAAACATTACTAAGCATATATAAATTCCCCGACAAAAACAATCTCACATATTTTTACTTAGATTAAACAAAGCCCGGTAAATATTGGCGTGACACGCAAATTAAGCAGTTCATATTCATAGCTTCACAAGGTCAAGAATAAAGTATGATTCATATCTATATATTAGTACAAACGAGGTATTTGGACGGGCTGTTGCGTAATCCATTTTCTGTACTTCATGGTGACTACTACAATAGGTTTAGAAAATAAACAAACATAATCGGCGGGTACTATGTATTGGCATAATTGGCATTCTTTATAGCCACTTACTTTATCTTAAACGTTAACTACCAATCTTTATATGTATACCATGGACGAACAAAAAAGTCGTACAGATTCTCGCTAACAAAAAACTGTGTCACTCAAGTCGGCCAGCTCGCTGTACGTACAAGCCGCTGTACGCACACATTCACACATTAGACGGCCGACGCAAGACTGTCGGCCATTACGCGCGCAAATGGCAACACTCACACATATATATGTCGGAAATATGTTAAATCAATCGTTTGACTTTGACAAATCGGCACGCCAGCGCCCCAGGTGGCGCACGACAGAATCTATAACACAACGCTTGACTAGAGTAAAAGCAGAGGGTTTCCCTGCCGCATTAGTAAGATTCGCTGCCCAAGGCAAACCTTAGTCGACCCCGATGACGCCACTACCCTCCTCCAGGAGAGTAGTAAGGCCACCAGTACCTAAAACATACATAAACACAGACCGCCGTCCTTCCATCCTCGCCACCGAGGCCCGCCGCGACGCTCCAATCCACGTCCGCCCCGACCCTTGCTCGAGCCAACCCGCGCCGATGAGCCTGTAACTTTAAATTCGTCCTCTAATTATAATTCCGATCCAGCATGTCCCTTGCTGCCTTCTTCCAACTCCCTAGGTTGACCTGCGAGAAGCCAGTCACAAAAAAAAGAAGTAAAACCAGAGTTTGTTGTTGGAGGTTCAGCAGTGAACACGTTTAGAAACTGTCGCGCGTAGAGTGTGTGATTCGCTAGTGTGATTAATTTGTTCTTAAATTACAATTTGATTTAAATTTTCGTATGCTGCACTGGTTGACGTCATCACGTCAACCCGGCTGTCGCTGAAAACTAGCGCTGGGGCTCTGTCTCGCATAGGGACGTAGCATTATGCTGAGCGATTGCCGTTTTGCGTGAATGTGACGCATATTTTCCCCCAACTCGTTCTTTTTTGTATTTGTGTGTTTTTCTCTGCGTCATGTTTGCCGCAAATTATCGTTATTTTCTTTCTTTATTTGAACTGCAAACGGTTTTTCTATTGCTCAATACTTAAATAACAGTTCCCATAGTACGCCAACAGTTGTAAAAATATGGCTGATATTAACGAAAGAGACGTACCTTCTCCGTCAAATATATTCACACATAAACGGGACTCAGTTTTGTCTTAGCCGAGTTCCGTCCGACGATTTGTGTTCGTCCATGATCTAAGTGTATCTGCTTGGACTTTTAGGGCAGATTTAACTTATGAAACTGAATGCAATCAGCACATCTAAACCACGATTAAGAGCTGTCAGTGTCATCATTGCTCTATAATATTGACACTGACGGCTCTTGAACGCGGTTCTTTCGCGTTCAGTTTTATTGATCATATTCGCCCTTTGGATCCTTAGCTGTATCGCGCCAAATTAAAATTTTCTTTGGTGTTTTGCAAATCGCAGCTCTGTTTTACGTCGAATGTTGATAAAAATGCGATTCGCGACTGTAGAAATTACATTTACTGAATAATAATCATCAATTTCATATCAAGCGACAAAATTTGGAAAAAGGGTATTTTCAGTATATTCTATATGAAAATTCTTAGGTGGAACAAATTTCCAAAGTGGTTGTGGTGGAGTGGGTGTGATTGTATAATAATTAATATATTTTTGAGATTTATTCTTATTCAACTATATTTACCATTAATCTAACACTATTTTAATTAGTAACGCAGCATTAAGCTTTGAACTGTCAAGTTACTGAAGTCTAAGTTCTAAGAAAATAATGATCTAATTCGAAGTTAGTTGTCGGCTGTACCTGTATTCACGGAAAACACTTATTATTTCCTAGAAACTGAACTGGGTAGGTTCTAAGTAAAAATGAAGTACCTATTGTAAAAAGATTGATAATATTTATTTCAAATAGGCACATAAAAGGCACTTTTGAACGTCAACATTTACATTAAAATAGAATTGATTCTAATCGCCCCTTCCAAAAGGTAGTTTTATATGGAGAAGAACGGGCACGAAACTCCACCGCTACTCTTTTAAAATGTTTTACAATATTTTGTATGCATTAAATATATATTTATATGTGAAGACTATGCACCTAGAATAAAATTACTATACTTCACTTTACTAGAAAGGTTTAGGTAGTTAAATAAAGGTAGATAAATCGTAAAAAAGGTTTTTTATAGTTGACACTTTCTTGTTTAAAAATACGTTACAACAAAATTAAATGTATTTTCGATTTATACGATAGTTTCCTCTGTTATTAATGTATCTTAAGGTTTATAATGTATTCGTAAACTACTCTTCGTAGATGTAGTTGCTTGAGCACAATTTTTTTGTTAGATTAGAATAGTATAATATTTTGTAGCCTGTCTATTGTAAATAGCCCGAAAAGATAAGTTCCCTAAACATGTTAGATAATACAACGAATTAGATAACGTTGCTGAATTGAAGAGTACACCTATGACGTAGTATGGCAACTGAAGTAGCAGGTATTACGTTTAGTCGGTTAACCAGATGCCTTTTAAGTTATGGATGAATTAGATTTTTTTTAAATGGTGTCACAGTAATGGGGCTGCCACCATACTACTGTGAACTCCATTCAATTGAGTTAATATGGGCTCAGTTAGAGGGTTTGTAGCCGAGAAAAATTAAAGTTTTAAATGCCTAACCTAAAAATTCTTTAGATAATGTGACTGCTGAGAATTTGAAAAATTGCCAGGTCATATAATAAAAGAAAAACAGAAAATGTTTAAATTAGACAAAATAATTGATGATACCACTGAACGCTTTAATGATTAATGTGACAGATAGTTTCCGAGATTCAGATTCAGAATAGAGCCTATTATTATATGACTAATAATAATATGATTTTAACATCTGAAATAAAAGGTTTAACATCTATTAGTCATGTGGTTTTTTTTTGTTTACCTTTATTTAACTACCTAAATCTTTATAGTATAGGTAAAAATGATTAAAAATGAAGCAATGACAGATAAATTAATTACGTGATAGATACACGGTGCTCACATATTTACAAACATTGTAAAAGTATAGAAGATATACCCCTGTGTGTACGCTAGGCGATCTGAGCACGAGTGGAGCACACGCGGAGCACGAATACACATGGCGAGGCGTGCTCGTTCGAGACTCCTAAATCCGTCTTTGCTACGCGGATTCGTGCTCTAGACGCAGCTTAAGAAGATAGAAGATAAAATTGCCTAGTGATAGTTCTGTTGTGGTTCGTGTGTAAGGTAGGATTAGAACGTTATACCGTTGTCTTTTACTCAAACGGGATCGATAGGGAAGCAAAGGAGGGTATTACTGAAGGGATTTATTTTTCTCTGTCTCGTTGGTCTGGTGGTCTGGCTGGTCCTGGGTTTGAGTCCCAAGTCCGGCAAAGTGTTATTAGGTTTTTCATCAGGAATATCTCAGTAGCAGGCCGGAGTCTGGATTTGTGCCCGGTTGATGGCAATAGGCTCGCCCCCTATTACATGGGACTTAAACATAACTGGCGAAATGTGATTGTACTGTAGTTAACTTTGCTTAACCCTTCGCGAAATACAGGCGTGATATTATGCTAAGATTTCTTGTACATGTGATTTTTGTTTGAGTATAATGAGGATAGTTTCTTTTTCTTCTTTTGGTATTGATGGAACCCTCGAAAGATAATCTAGAATCTAGAGAAGAATGTAAAGTGATGTGAAATGTACAGAAAAAGAAACATGATTTTGAATTGAAGAACGAAAAACAAGGTATGTAGTTAAGTCTTTTTGAAGTAGTCTATTTTATGTACCTACTTTAAGTTGCCTATTTTTGGCACACGACAATAAAAACTTTGGTGTTTGAAATGGAAATTATTTAAAATACACTAACAATAGCTACGTATCCCACAGTAATAATCATTGCTAAGAATCGGAATACCTACCTCTTCGTAACATCCCATTTCCTTTGGGAGAAGTTTACAACATCACACCTATGTTATACCTACGTATATTATTATTTTATTATTTAAACTTACATTCAAACCGACCCTCGGGAGGGCTTGTGACAAACTACGCGCAGCTTTTAAGTATCTCTGTCACTTATACCTGTCTGGAGTTCTGAATAAAACTTGAATAATGCCCAAATTATGCAAATTTACGCAAATTATGGCTCAACACACAATTATAATGCAGAAGTTTAATTTCGTGCATCATATTAATGTAGTATTGTTCGCAGACTGCGTGTCACTTAAAATATTAGCGAATAGCGTAGAAGCCAAGCAAGCAACATGCTGGAAAAGGGGTCCTAGTTCATCATCATCATTCGGTTGAAAGACGTCTACTGCTGAAAATAAGCCTCCCCCAAGCATCGCCATTTCGACCGGTTCTGTACTTTTCGCATCCAGCGAATTCCTGCGGTTTTCACAAGGTCATTGGTCCATCTTGAGGGAGGCCTTCCAACACTATGTCTTCTGGTACGCAGTCGCAACTCCAAAACCTTTCGTTCAAATCAGCCATCTGTTCTTCAGCCACCCTGCCCATGGCCACTTAAGCTTGGCAATTCTTCGGGCTATGTCGTTTACCGTGGTTCTTGGTACTCTTGGTCTCCCGTAGTTAATTGATTATAATATCTGCCCAGCTGCATTATCACCTGGCTTGTTTTGCAGTATGAATGACACGTAATTTTTATCTTGGTATTTCGCTACCCGGACTGTTAGGTGAAAGCACCTACGTAGCTAGTTCCTTAATTACCGACTCTGACACAAACGGTAGTCAGATTTAATTACCCTTTTAAAAACATTTTTTTTAAATCTGAAGCTAAATATAAGAAGTTACGGTTTTTACTAGAGAAAACCCGTTCTAACTTAATAAGGGAAAAGTACTTTTGACTGAAACCAATCCAAACCTATTACTCGACCGTCCGTCCGTCCGTAGTTTTGACTGTAACATGAATAATTTTCACTCATGTAATGGACTACTCTTATGACTATCAATAATTGGCCTACCCAAATGTCTTTTTTTGGTATTGTTCGTTGAGTCTTTGAGCTCCTTAAGTTCTGAGTTGAGCTACACGATTACTGGCAAATTCGTGCACTGACCGAACAGGTCCACTCAAATCTGTGTGGTTCTTTTCTCAAAAGACCATTTCAGACACTAATCTACATGGTTCTCACATGAGCTGACCAAGACTATGCCTGGACTATAAATGAGACTGGCCTCTGAGTTTGTTTCGGCTTTTCTTCTCAGAGTAGTCGGATAGGAAACGCCGACCTCTCCTAGTTTTTCAAGATTAACGAGTAAAAGTGTTTGTACTAACCTACATAAAGAAATAAAATCATTTATCATTCGACAAACTCGTGGAGTCCATTTCGATATTTTTTAAGGTGGACCTTCTGACCAACATTGTATCTTGTCAGAGAACATTGTCCTACGTCGACGATAATTCTAGAAATAAACATAATGGCTTGAAGTCGGCATTGCGGTATACCTCGCTGGCTTATACTCCGATATTTGTGGTTCAAGTGCAATGGGCTGCGAGTTCTATTAATACCGCGGTGCTACTTTTTTGCGTTTGTGGGTAGGGTAGATGGAAATAGATCTTCCATATTTTGTTGGTGGAATTTTTGATGTTCCAGTTTCTTGTGTAAACACCGATTCTGATACGAATTTTGTTGGTTTCTTTTTCTATGCTTTAAGTGTTTTTGGAAAGCAGTATTATACAAGGTATAGGTAATATGATTTTAATATCAACAAACAATTCAACTTTGATCACCTCACCTCACGAAAAACTCACTAGAAGTCCTACATCTATTGGGGCTGGCAAAGTGTCAATCTCTAGCATTAGAATAGATGGAGTGGCAGCTCACTTCACACAAGTTTACACGGTGAGATTTTTAATGAATAGACCAAGTGGTGTCGATGTTAAAATCGTATTCTGACGAACACGAATGTTGTCTTCGACCTTCACAATGATAATTACTTAGTACAAAGCCTTGATATACTTAAATTAATGGTGGCAGGATAAAACAAAAGACCCTGCACCTTTTTACTGGCACAAACCGAACGGGCAGATTTTTCGAGGGCCTGAATGCAATTTTCGGATCTTAATCGAGAAAAACGGCACCGGTATATTCTCGTGACAGGGAATATAGACTGACAGATTATAAACAAATCCTAAATAGGTGGGCTGAACATTTCATTGACGTCCTGAATCTCTGCTCACAGACAACTGATTTACTATATGTAGAAAATCTTGAATGCCATCCCGTAAAGGAAGATCTAGCTGATCCACCAACCTTTGATGAGTTCATGTCAGTCGTCAAAAGATTGAAGAATGCCAAAAAACCAGGCGCTGATTGTCTACCATCGTATCGTTGTTTACCATTGTAATTTGCTTGTCCCCATATACAAAGTAGGTTCTTTAATTTGGGGCTCAAGGTATGGGAAACCGAAGTGGTACCTCATGACTGAAAGGATGCCTCCATTTGTAAACTTTATAAAGGCAAAGGTGAATTATCCGATTGTGGTTTCTATAGGGACATCTCTCTCCTCTCTTCAGCTGGGAAGGTACTGTCGCATATCATCATCCGCCGCTTGGCAAATCTTGCTGAACTGATACTTCCAGACTCGCAGTGTGGTTTTAGATCAGGCACAGGAACCATTAACGGCATTTTCATAATGAAGCAAATTCAGGAGGACAGCCTTGAACTAAACCGACCTGTGTACATGTGTTTTGTTGACTCAGAAATGGCCTTTGACCGCGTGCTATGCGCTGTTCTTTGGGTAGTGTTGAAAAAGGCTGGATGTCCTGAGAAACTCGACAGCATGATTTGTCAGTTTCACTATGGTATGATGGCGCGTGTTCAACATGAAAACGATTTTTCAGACCCAATTCATGTAACCAGTGGTTTGAAGCAAGGCTGTATCATAGCTCCCACGTTGTTTACACTATTTTTTTAGGCTGTGTTGAATGATGCACTAAAGCATATTGTTGGACAGATTGAACTTAACGCTTGTACTGATAAAAGTGTCTTCGACATCTCATGATTCACAGTGAGGATTAAGATGTCTTGGGTCCCGCACTTGACGCACTCTGTAGTGACGTGTGCCTGTTGGCTGACCGTATAGAACCTCTCCAATGCTATATGAATGTATTGGACTAGTAATTAGCGCGAAAAATACCCGATTTCTAAAACAACCACCGAGGGGAGGTGATGCTGACACCTCAATCGTAAAGCTGCATTCTGAGTCACAAGCGGAGGTATCACACTTCAAATATCTCGGAAATCAAGTTTGCAACGACAATAGGCAGGCATCTGAAATTCCAGCACGGATCGCTAAAGCAGCTGCCACCTTTGGGAACCTTAACAGACGTGTATGGATATCACACGACCTGAAACTGCAAACTAAAATAAGCGTTTATACGGCCTTACTTCTACCAATACTCACTTCGTAGAAACCTGGTGGCTCTATAGTGGTGATATTAAAAATATTGACACTTTCCACCTACGGAATCTTTGGTCTATCCTTAGCATTAAATGGCAGGATCGTGTTCCTAACACGGAAGGCGCACTGGAATGATGGGCATGGGGGCGAATTTGATAAAGATCCAACTGAGATGGTGTGGTCATGTACAGCGCATAGACACCAGTAGCCTACCTAAAACCGCTTTCGACTCAGTGCTTACCCAAGTAAAACGTGCTCAGGGCGGGCAATACCTGCACTACAGAGACGTTCTCAAACGTCACCTTCTGATTTGTGGCATAAGCGATGATCGCTGGCAGGAACTTGCTCAAAACCAAGAAAGATGGCGCACTTCAGTTCACAAAGCAAATGTATGCTTAGAAACAGATTTGTTTTCTAGGTCTTCAAGACGATTGCCTTGAAAACAAGAAGCGCCAAATACGCAAATGTCACCTAAAGCCTTCATATAACTACTCATACACCGATGCTGATCAGCTCTTCTGTATTGTGAGATGGTTTTCAAGACCAAATTTGGTTTTACAAGTCATCATAGAGCTCAGAAAAGAAAAGAGAATTAGTCGGGGTCGCTGTCGTCGGATACGGTGAAGACGACTATGCAATGGATGAAACGATACATATTTCTAATCAATGCCCATTTCCCCATTCCCACCGAAACAACTCATCATTATTCATTGTTCTGCTATCAGTGACGTTATCAGTCGTGAAATGAAGGAAAGTCTGTTTAGGGGTTAGCACTTCTGCATCGGGTCATGACATGTACAGATAAGCTATCAGCATCACATGACTCTGTGTCGGCTTATTGTTGCTGTTTTATCATTGTTTTGGTGTATTTATGGCCGAATATATTTTTCGTTCGACAATATATATTGCTGTGCTGTTTTTTTTTTAATTTATTTTTATTTAGGTAGGTATTATTTGAACATAATCTAGCTTCCATCTATTCGACGAGCCGTGGTGGTCCCGTGGTAACGGCCCCGGTTTACGTGTTGTAAGTCGTGGGTTCGAACTCAGGCAGGCGCTTTACTTTGTGTAAATTATTTCATCACCACTGCTCTCAAAACAGTGAAAGAAAACATCGTGAGGAAACCGGCATGTCCTAGAACCAAAAAAAAAACATATTTAAGTAAGATCAACCAACCAGCACTGGGCCCGAGTGGTGGATTACGGCCCACTCCCTCTCACAGAGAGGAGGCCTATATCCCAGCAGTGGGAACATTATAGGCTGATTATAATTATGAAATGACGATTTCATTTTATGTGACAATGGATGAGTTTGATCAAATAAATTGAAACTTGTCTAAAAGAACATAACAATTAAGATTTAGTAAGATGATGTACGCATGTAATGATTTTTTAGATAAACAAAAAGAAGCAACTATTATCCCGGAGAGAGGAAGCGTTAGTCCAAGCAGTGAGATTGAGAAAATTTAGACCCACTTGAACAATCAATCAGTAAATACCTACATGAAGCGCTAAACGTATTTAAACATCATCCTGCCTCTGTCATCTTCAAACTATTAACAGAAATGGAACGATATTTTAAATAAATTTAGCGCTAAACGCATTTAACACTTTGCGGGACACTAAACGCCCCCAGATGTGATAATAATAAAACTTCTATTGTCTCGTTCAGTGTCCTTCAATGGGTTAAGGATATATGTACATGTGAGCCTTAATGCTGATAATGCTAAGTTATTATTCTAGCATTATCTCTAAGCCTACCAAAGGTTTAGTCACCCGAGCTGTTGTCAAGTCCCGGATCAAAACAGTTTGCATATTCCGGTCCGTTCCTCGCCCTAATTCATTACAGCAAAATCTACAAAAACTTTCCTAAAACAACCTAACATTTGAACAAAAACCTTTTCAAATACATTCAGCTTAAGACCAACGCTCCGCTGAGCAGACACCTGAAACCCTTCATTTTAACAACGCAAATATTATCAAAGGTACCGATATAAGAATATTTCTAGCAGTAAGGGTTTAAGGCTCCCACAGACAGGCGCGACGGGGCAGCGCTACACAAAGGCGCTGCTCGTCGCGCGACACGCGGTGCCTTTGTGTCGGGCGTCGCGTCGCGCCAGTGTGTACGAGCCTTTATTCAGACGGACCACACCACAACTGAACCTTAGAGGCAAAAACTTTTTACAAAAAAAAACAACCGACTTCCAAAAAAACACTACTAAGGGAAAATAACTTTAATTTCGGAAGTTGGTGGCAAAAAACGAAAATACAAAACCAAAGACACCGACTTCCGAAATTAAAGTAATTTTTCCCTTAGTAGTGTTTTTTTGGAAGTCGGTTGTTTCTTTTTGTAAAAAGTTTTTATTTTCCACGTTTTAGTTGTGGTACATAATTCACAAAAATTCCTATAACACTACTTGCTATGTAATATTTTTTTTTTACTTCTTTTTTGTGGGTCGGTTTGTAATTTATCTAAGTTACAATAGCCTAATGTCAGCTGCTCATCGCCTTTTTACAAAATATGGCTTTTCCGGATGCAGGGACGTTAATTGTTGAGGAGTTCTCCTGATACATCACCATCAGCTCCACTTCATCATATGCGTTCTGACGAGCATAAATTGCTTAGTAAACATATAAAAGTAATCGAATTGCAACCCGTGAAATACTTATTATTGAGGAGTTCTGGTGGCTTCATCATATTCTGTGGTCTTCATCATCAGTTCCACTTCACCAAATAGTGCTTTTCATAGATTAAATTATATTTTTGTAATGTAAATTTTTTGTTTGTTAAAGCTCCTTCTCTTGGAGTGAAGAATATATTAAAAATCACAAATTGTAATTCAAAACATTTGCACGCCATAGTACTCGTATATGGCAAACATGTCTGAACCAACTTTCTTTATGTTATCTTGCATGCACTTATTATTATTGTATGTATACACATGTTTGGGCAAATAAATCTTATCTTATCTTATCAAGAGCAAATACACGGGTTACTATAAAAAATACCCAAATTAATATGGGTGTGGCTATAATATTTGAAGAATTCCCTCAATTTCTCTAGGATCCCATCACCAGAACCTGACCTGATGACAATGGGACCACCTGGGAAGTACACTCTTTGAAACAAAAAAAAGGATTTTCCAAAACGGTTCAGGCGTCTTCGAGTAATCGGTGAACATACATAAAAAAAAGAGTCCGACTAATTGAGAACCTCCTCCTTTTTTGAAGTCGGTTAAAAATGTCGCGCGGCAGTGCTCGTGTGATGTCTCGCTGCGGCTGTCTGAAGTTGCGCAATCGATGCCATTAAATACGTTTATTTTTGTTTCAATTAATAAATATAAAAATTATTAAATACGTTTATTTTTGTTTCAATTAATAAATAGGCCCGCTCTTAGCCTCAATCTCGCCTAGTGGTAAGCGACGGATGAGGTCTACGATGGCGTACTTAGGTACCTAGTATATCCCAGGCGGTCTATTCTGTAGAAATCTCACCGTAAAAACTTAAGGTGAAGTGAAGTGAAGTGAAGTGAGAAGTGAGTTGTCATTTCACCTGATGCTAGGGATTGGCACTATTAACAGAATATCACTTCAAGCTCACTTCACAAAAAAAATTACGGTGACATTTTTTACAGAATAGATCGGTTGTTTACTTAAGCGATCTATTCGCAACAACAACGTTTCATTCGACCGCTTACGTGTGAATGTCGCATTTATTGTCGCAATGTCATTGATGTTGACCACACGTTCGAGACAGCCGTTGCAAGCGAGTACAGCTCGTCGTAGGTATGAATAGAACTAAGCCTCGTGGTTGTCGCACGTTTGTAAGGACCTTTACGATCACACGAGATCACGCCACCCTAAACAAAAAATCTCGCGTTTGCGTCATAATCCCCAGCCAGACGAGCACGCGGCCCCTTGCTATAGTATCCCCTCTGATTGTCTAAATAAAAGGGTACCACACAACTGGTCTCAGACCGGTTATAAACTGGGGGAGTATGTACCTACTTAGTTTTTTAAGTATTTTCTAGTGAATACACTCACGTGGTTCTGGTAAAGAGAATTTATTTTGTCAATCTTGGTGAGTAGCTGCTGGTGAAGTGCCGTCAAATGCATTGGTATAAAAACTACAACATTAATGAAACACAAACCACACACGTTCAAACGCTTAAAAAGAGAATAACTAAAGGTTCTAGTAACTTTAAAACCGATAACAGACGCTTCACGTTTTGTTCATTTTTGTATTTTATTCAGCATCTTGCACTCGAAGTGAAACTTTGGAACATAAAGTGAACCAAAGAGAAAAATGTATCCGACTACAGTGACTATGATGAGATACTATAATATGATATGATACATGTACTGTGACATACATTTGGAAGCTTGTAATTAGTAAATTTCCCTACCTACGATTGATTTTTAATTGTGTTATTAGTCTGTAAGCTTTCTGTAAAATAAATTAAAATAATTTCTCCAACAAGTGACTCGTGTAATTTTTTTGCCTTAGGTGAATTTCCGACTACCATTCTTATGACTATCTCCACTTTATGACTGGCGCTGAGATCAGTTCACACTAATCCACACAGGCCACAGCGGCCTCTCTCACATTTTGGCACTTTGGAATGACACAAAAATTAACCTTCACTGGAGTGAACCGTCTAATCGGCTTAAGACTAATTCCCAGTAGTTAGGCAGTTCTTGGTTTCCTAAAACAGTCACTGTTTAATCTAGTATCAGAGGTAATAAGGAATCAGAGGCGGGCGACGCGGCTGACACTATTCTAACTCTCTCCACTGCCGTTCCTGAGTTTGTTTCGCCATTTCTTCTCAGGGGTAGTCAGATAGGAAATGTCGATTCCATCTAGTTTTTTTTTTATATGACGTGTAAAAGTGATTCAGATATCCTATTTAACGCATAAACAATTTCATTTCACGACAGTTGGCACGACATTGGCAGGACAGTTGTTTTAATTTTATTGGCCCAAAACTTCGCCACTTTCACGCAGAGATTACTTCTGCTGCATGTTTTGGGGCACAGAAAGCATGATAGGAAGTGAAGCGTACTTTGTGATATAGCTCCACATTTACACCCTGCTCCCGTTCCGTAGAGATTACCCTATTTCCTAGTTCGGTGCCTACTACAATAGACTTTTAATGTAACATTTTTCATATAATATTTCCCCAAACGAAACAACAGGCAAAATAAGGATTTCCTATACAAAAACTAGATACGATATAAAAGAAGAAAGAAGGTATTACTAATCTTTATAAAAGGGCTTAAAAGATTTTTACACCGTAGGAACGAGAACTATTCTTTTGTAGTTAGTACAGCCGACCTAATTTCTTAACAGGCTAAGCTAAAGAAAGATTCTTTGTTCAAATTATATCATAATTAAAATTGTATAAGAGGATTATTTATTGAGAGCAAGTGGATAACTAATTTAACTTTGAGTAAAAGAAGTATTCGGGTAATTTCGTTTAATACGTTTTTCACGCCTTTCTTCTTATTCTTATCGTGTCGATGACAATTTAAAGGAAGTCAGCCTAGAATTTTGGACACAATGGCCAGTTTGGCAATTAGAAATCGCAAAATTCACTGCGACATTCTTTGCGTCCAAGACACCCATCAAGATAAAACCCAAAGCCGGCCACACATCCCTGGACTTACGCTTATCGCTGCGATCTGACACCCGAAGCATGGCAACGCAGTGATTGCTGTTCCCAGCGTAAGCAAACTATCCACCAAGAATGCCCTTTTGGGGGTTGACGTCAAGTAAAGTTTGTGGCGATTAGTTAAAAAAATTATATGTAGCCGTCATGGAACTTGAATATTATCCTGGCAGATAGCTTCTTTAAATTAATAGAGAAACTTCACGGTTTCCTTACAATTATTATTTAACCGACTCTTCATTTATTTATGATGTCTTTTACTTGGTCTAGAATGGCTATGCACATTTTTTTTTTACCTATGTTGTACCGGATATGGGCAGGTGAATGATGACTGTCCCACTGCTGGATAAAGTTCTCCCCCCCATACTTTTCCATTCATCTTTGTCTGCTGCCTTTTCCGGCCAATCAATCAAGATCGAGTTCAGGTCGTCGCGCGCGCGATCCTTAAGCCTGCCTCGGTATGGTCGCTCGTCTTCAGGTGTCCACTGCATGACGACACTGGCCCATTTGTCCTGATGCATCCCGTAAATGTGACCCGCCCAATCCCATTTCAGCCTCGCGGTCTAATCGCCAACATCGGCTTTGAACAAATATTCCCATTATTTGAGTTAACTGTAATCTTTAGAGTGTATATGGTGTCACCACGAGGAGAAGTATATTATCGATTATTTTAATTATAAGTGTAAATGAGTCAAAGAAAAAGTATCTCCAACATAAATTGTTGCAATATTTTTCAGGAATTTAACAGGTGTAAATATAGTCAATACATTACGTCCTTCCTCTAACGAGCTTGAACAAAGTATATAAATAACAATGCATGTCTATTGTTTACTCTAAAACCTACAATATTATGTGTTCTTATTTGTGTGTAGAGTTCAAAGTCCTAGCACAACACATTATGTATTAGTCACTGCAATTATACGTTTTTATGCGTCAAGTTAATCACTGTTCTGATATCGTTATCGAGTTACTGGCTAGCTGGACTATCGTAACAAAGCTATATGGTTAAATCTTCTTATATATAAAAATCAATTGCTGTTCGTCAGTCTTGATATAACTCAAAAACGGCTTAACCGATTTTAATAAAAAAAATTGTTCGGTCTAAAACAGGGGTAGTTTAAAAAAAAGGCATTGGTTCCGATTCTCTTGTCAATTCGATTCGATTCTCTAAAATTTTGTTTATTCTTGTTCTGAAATAGAATAAAGTGACACAACTTAACTATATTTTAGTTTGACAGCACTAAGATGGCACTGGGTTAGTAATTTAGTGAAAATGGCAATTTTGCTATTTTGAATTTGACGTTTTTCACCTAAAATTTTGATTGTCTAACTTAATCTGGCTATTTTTAATCGTGGTTAAAAAGGTGTGGAATAAAATAAGTTTTCATGAACTAAAATTCACCACAGTATCTTGCCTTTAGGTGCCAAAATAGTACTGTATCTTTTTTTATTTTATTTTGCTTATATCTCGAAAATGGTGTGTCCTATCGCAAAAATAATGAAAATTTCGCCCCCGTTTATAGAACCTTTAAACCCCTAAAACTATAAATATAGGTAATCATTTTTCATATTTTCCATACAAAAAGTGAAAAATTCATTAAAAAACACGTCGAGGCTGCCCCCCAAGCGCGCCACCGGCTCTAAAAAAAATCACAGGATAACAAGTACCGCGTGGAGTCGCGATTGTCAAAATATTAAATTTTAGTTGCGTCAAAATTATTTTTAAATTTGGAGATATTTTTTTGCAGAATAGCTTTTAGATTCTCATAGCTCAAAGTAATGAATTTTAGTGATAGTTTAGTTAGTTTAGTTCGGTATACAACAGAATCGGCACCAGTGTCATACATTACCTAGTATGAAATAAAAAGATGCTTTTATTGGTCCCTGCCATCCTGTATTATACGCCCAGAGCTTTCCTCGTAGCCTATCCTAATTTAACCGCATTTTTATACATTAGAAGCCACACAAGTTGCAGATGACGACAAGGGACAAGAACAGACCTTGGCCTATTTTTAACAGGGAGCTACTCAGCTGTGTACAAGCTAATACTTTATACTAGCCTATTTCTAACCATGTCGGGGCCGGCGCGGCGTCTATTGTAATACGATGCGTTTGTTTAGACCTATTCACACCCAGGTTGACCGCAAAAATGATCTAGATTGTGTTAATTAAGTAGCATAAAGGCTCCTTCAAAAAGGCGCGACACGCGACGCGACACAAAGGCTCCGCTCGTTGCGCGACAAGTGGTATCTTTGTGTCGCATGCAATTCGCTTCGCGTGTCATGCCTGTTTGAAGGAGCCTTAATACTACCTCGTTCGTTTAGTGGTCGCAAATGTGACGGCCCAGCGTGGGGTCCTGGAATCCATCCCCAGGTTGGGAAAAGATCCGTGCCTAGTTTTTCAATCAGGAATTTCTCAGTATAGCAGGACTGCAGGACTCTGATTTCTGTCCGGCGATTGACTTACCCTCTGTTACCTATATGGGACTAGATCATTATAATATCGACACCTGCAAGGAATAACATTGTATCTAATATTTAGTAACTTTACAGGAGAGCGCGTCAAAGATTTAGAAAATTCTCCCAGATTTAAAACAACCTTGAAAATATGAGTCCAGCTATTCCCTCCTGGACTCATATTTTCAAGGATGGTTGGCATTAAGACTTAACCGAAATCTGAGAGAATTTTTTAAATCTTTGACGCGCTCTCCTGTAAAGTTACTAATTATTAGATACAATGCTATTCCTTGCAGGAGTCGATATGCAACCTTTGCTCTCCACTTTAGGAAAGAAAAACGTGATCTTGTGTTAGGTTAACTCGTGCGCTAAGTAAATTTTATTGAGTATGTACATAGACCTACGATTAGTATATATAATACATTATTGCAGTGGCCGACAAAGGCATTGATGGACGAACGTGAAAATGTGACCGAGAAGATGGCGAGGAATACATACGTGATTCCATCAATGCCTGGTTGCAGCCAAACAATGCGCGGAAATTCAAACTTAGTTAACTAATTATAAATTTCAGAATCAATGACGAACAACGATAACTTTTCTCGCGCCAATATGTTCATTTGTTTCTTTTATTTGCTACGCCAGTTCTAGATTTAAATAAAATCTTTGATAAGTTACCTCCTTGGTTGCCATAGGTCGAAGTAAAAAGTTCGTTCCATTTTTAAATTATGCGACCGATATGAGATTTCATAGTAATTTATTCGGCCGCAAAACATGACAGATATGGATTTTCATACTAACATTGCCGGCCGCTGCTCACATGTATTTGACCAGTACAGCGTTTTCGATTTATCTCGAAGAAGGTGGTCAAAATTGTCCTCGAATTTCCGAGCATGTTTGAGATAAATATATTTAAAATGTGCCTAAAGATTAACATCATGCTACTTTTACTGGCTACCTAGATTTATCGGTGTATGACGAATCTAGACTTAATTTTATTGTAAACTCTGCAACTGCGTACTTGTTATGAGTGTTTATAATGTAGCAATGACGTGAGTATTGAGAATTGTACGTATTTTTAAGTAATTTGTTATTAAATGTTCAGTTTTTATTGTAAAATTACTAGCTCCTGCCCGCGACTTCGCCCGCGTGAAATTTTGTTACCCCGACCCACCCCGTCGCATCGCATCGCTACCCGCGCTATTACTTCGTTTTCGCTTAGCGTTATTTCTTTCTTTTTGCTCGGCTCCTAAGAGTCCCAGCGTGATGTTAAATAGCCTAGAGCCTTTCTCAACAATTAGGCTATCAAATGCAAAAATAATTTTCAAATCCGACTGGTAGTTTCAGAGGTTAGCGCTTTCAAACAAACAAACAAACAAACAAAAATAAACAAACAGTCTTCAGTTTCATTATTAGTATTAGTATGGATAATTTTCGTACATTGATAATTTATTATATATAATAATAATAATCCGTGATCGAGGCCAAGTAAAAAAAAAAACACTCGATTTTGAAGTGGTGATTACCTACAGTAGAACAATTTTCGTTTTATCGTGTATAATAAATTGGATTCAGAACATAGTACTTTATTGTTGTTTTGACGTAACAACAATTAAAGTATGTACTTAGTTCTGAATTCAAATTATTATAGACGTTAAATCTAATAATTGATGGACATGGAAATCAGCATTCGTTTGTATTCGGAAATGCGATGATTCCCGAGGGACATTAGGAAAATAGTTATACTGTACCATGGTATAATAATATACTTCGCCAGGTATAGCATTCCGAAACACAGTGTGACACAAGCCTACGTCATCACCGCTGTGTTACCAGTAGTGTGTAATAATAACTCCCTAACCGCCTTTATTACCTGTGCGAATCCGATATAACAATGAGGTTTTAACAAACAATTACGTTGGTATATGTTTAAATTGAATTGTTTCACTTGATTAGAAAAACGAAACGACAATTTAAATGCTATAAATATATTTTTTAACATAATGGTGACTGAAAATGTTTCCATAATTCGTGTTTTGTTGTTATAAAGTGGCAACTGGATAGTGACGTAAGCATGTGTCACTCCCGGAATGCCAGACCTTGTTTTTTTAGACCACGTACTGTACGCAAGGCGATTAGCTACATAACTAGCTACATATTTTTTTGTCTTATTATAGTTTGTTATGAATATTCTCGTGTGCAACATACCAAGATATTACATTAGTCTTGTCATTGTTTTTGCTAGAACCGGACCCGCGACCCACGCTACAGAAGCCAATTGCTTGACCACTACAAAATCAAGCTGAGACGTAATATTCTTCTGGGTAAAGTTTTCCTCTAATACAAAGATTTCTCGAGCCAATCTCTCATTGAACAATCGTTGTCCTTTCTTGAGGACCTGCTGTGTCATGAAATAACTCAATACTCAATAATCAATAATTTATTTGCATTTCACAAAGTTAACAGTTTTCTGAACTAAATATTATAATAATATAAACATATTATAGTTAACCGTACTAAACATATTTATATATTTTAGCACTTATATTTTGTCGGTTAAATAATCGTTTATACAATAATAGCATTTTGTTATTAAAAATTGTTTTAGTTTTTTTTATAAATACAAGGAAAACAGGGTAAATCGTAATATGTAGGTACTAGTATTTAAAATAATACAGGGTAGCATGAGACATCGACGCGGTAACTGTAACCTTGAATTCAGCGCACGATTCTAAGCCTCCTAGCGCAGAAAATTTTCGTCGATTATCAATAAAAAAAAAATATCTGTTTCATAAAAAAGTACAATACCTACGCAGTCAAAGTGTATGGAACAGCAATATTTAAAAAAAATAACCGACGAGAAATTTCAACGCATGCGGGTTTAAAATCATGTACTGAATCCATGATAACAGGTCGCGCTCAAACTCAAACTCAAAGCATTTTTTTTCAATTAAACCATTTACAGGCACTTTTGAATTGTCAAAGAGTCGGTCAGTTAGTCAGAAAGTTGAAGCTAGTTGCCCATTCCAAAATTTAGATTTCTAATGAGAAGAACGGGCAAGAAACTTCAAGGACACTCTTTTTAAATCAATATATTACAAAATCCTGGGTACATTATTCTTGTTGCTTCTATATGTGAGAACAATGAAGAAATAATATATTAAGAAACAATTCAAAATATAAGATTAATAATAAAAATAAGCCGTGGCAGTTAAGAGATGACGAGTCTCAACTTAGGGCGCCCGTTCACGAACATGACGTATGGATCAGCACCATCGAGCTCAACCATTTTGTAGGGAACCGAAAGATCCAACACACGCGCCACCAAGAGTGAGACATTTTAGTGAGCATGACATAGTCTCAACTACCATGCTTTCAAGTCAACATACATAATAATGATATAATAAACAAAACGCGTCGATGCCCCTGCCACTCTGTATACTTATTTTAATTAAATGCATAGTTATCTCAGTTGACAAGTAGGCTTTTATTAATGCAATAAACTGTAATTAGACTGTCTATCAGCACCGGCCTTTGCCTATTTACCTTTTTCCTTTCAAAACAAGCTCATACATTTAGCATATTATTACTTGATAACCTTCAAAGGATTTATTTATTTCTTTTGCTACCAGTTTTAGTTTGGCGATAAAACACGCATAGGTATAGTCGCCCTCGGAATTTGTTTATCAGCTTACGGTTTAATGTTATTTGCTCTTTATAAAACGACAAGAGGGCCCAGACAAAAAAAAAAAGATTTGTTATCAGCGATAACTATAATGGAAAGATCGAAAATCTTATGTCAATCATGTTAAATGTCGTTTTAATACTAAATGTTTTGAAAGTTGTTGCCACTTGTCCAGGCGCTAAGGCCCTTTAGGTGCGATTGGCCTAATGTTAAAAGAAGATCCAATTCGCAGTTGGTCCAAAATGGACAATGTTTCCAAAATTATACAATTTTGAGTTATTATACAATATCGACGGAGCCCCGCTACACGGAGATCCTACTTCTCAATGGCTTAAAAAAAATAACCATGAAGGAGATAGCGGGGTCTTTGTTGAACCTCCCTACGTTGTTGAACCTAACCTGTCCGAGTCGGGGTGCCCCAAGTCCCGAGCTCGCTTCGCTTCGCTTTTGCATCCTAAGTTCTAAAAGGATCCCTTCGACATGAACGTTTTGTTTAATTTTGGAAATACTTTATATTGGACCAACCGCGAATTGGACCAATCGCGCCTATAGCGCTAAGGCATCTAGGCTGTCCGACCACCAGCGTTTAACGAGAAGCGGGTAGAGCTAGCGACAAAAAACGAGTTAGCGAGCAAGGCACAGCGAGTGCGCGACAGCGACGGGCTATTACTCGCTGGTATGCATATGTACCAACCGTGTGTCTCTCAGCGAGTGTTCTGCTCGCCAAGCGAGCGTCGCTGAGCCAGAACTCTCTTTGATAGCTCTTGTCGCTGCGACAAACGAGTACTCACCGGAGATGTGAACTGCAGCGATCAATATTAATATACGTATCTCTTGTACTAACACGGGACCTACAATCTCGATAGAGATAAATTAGAAAATTGAATATGGGAGCTACATCTGCCAACAAACTGCTTTGCAGTTTGGCAGAAGTATTTTTTATTTTTTGTGTAGGTAAAGCAGCATTCCACCACAAATAAACGCTTATTCATTTCATAAATTTTTCTTTTGTTCGTTTCTTGAGTGAAAAAATTGTCGATAGCTTGTCGCTTCCTCGTCGGCAGTGCGAAAGGTGCCTAAGGTCAATGGCCGTTTTATGTTAATCGTTGTTTATGTGACAGTTAAATAGTTTCAACTTTAGTGAAGGTTCATTTTACTGAAAATTATTGTCAAAAGTGTTGAAGACATTACGAGTTCGACTATACCTGAACGCGTGATTACCACAAATCTTGTAAACAAATCGTCATAATCACGAGGTATAACCCACTTGATCCAAGTCATGTGATGTTTAGAACAAACTTGGATTAAGTCTATGACCCTGCTGATGACCAGTCTGAGAGACCTTGGACGCAATGAAGTCACTATGCGTAAAGAGCTCATGTTAATTCAGTTTTTACGGGGCAATGTACCGAATTTGCATTACATGAATAATGTTTACACAATTGTTGGAGTCATATGATCTTTTGTATACTGTTGTAATATTTAGATGTGTGTATAGACTTTTTATTTACGATATTTGGAGTGTACAGCTGCCATTTTGGTATGACGATACTTCAGTACACCCTACGCACTTTAGTCAGGCTCACTGCAAACTTTGCCACGGGGCTTATTTTGGGTATTCACGGCATGAGTTGTTCTTTTATATCTTGCAAAAACTGGTGATCAGTTAACGTAAAATTCTACGAAGAATAGATCCTCATACTTCTGCACTTACCCTAAATTATTTGCGGTTGGCGCTGTACTCTGTCTCCTTTCTAGACATATCAGCTGTCAACCTGTCATAGGTACATTCCATGCATTTTTTCTTTGGTTTACCTTTCGCACAACTTGTCACTTAATCCTCTCACCCCCACATCACATGTCCCTGACATGGTAGCCGGTTAATCCTCAGATACAAAGGAAAGATTATTTTGAAAATTAACTCGATGAAAAACAGTTCTCCACTAAATAGGAGGACAAACTCACTAGTAACCGCTAGTGTTTCTTATACAGCTAGCAATTACTTGAGTGTTCCTCTAGAGAGTGCGATAACGAAGGGGCTAGGGAGGATTTTGCAACTTGATATCTGTACTACATACAGGATGTTGATAGCTTAGTAGTTTACCCGGTTAAGGAAGAGTTTTTTTTAAAGAATCTGCCCGGCATCCGAATTGCGTAACACACTATCAACCACAACCAAAATCATTTTGAAGCCTATTGCTAAACCATTGATTCGTATGTTTGAAAAATTTGTCTGCTCAACAATGTAAATAACGCAATTAATGTTGTTGAACGGTCAAAATAAAAGCCATACCTACTGTTAGTGTGATACGCAATTACCCCACTGGTTTGAAATACAACAAGAAATCTATATTATCCATCCCAAAAATACAATAATGTTGGTGCTCTTAAAAATTCCGGATAAATTCACAATTTGTGTGTGAGCGACTGGTGTCTGTCTATTTCTGGACTTCACGTTTACCCTCCAACTTTTAGATGAGGGTTTAGGTATTTTTTTTTGTTATCGTATATCATGACAGAATTTACAAAAGTTTTTGAAAATTTAAAGGAAACTCAACCGTGTATGTTTCAGTAGCTGAAAATTCCTGGAAATGAAATGTAAAACTCATATAGGTGGAATTTGTCGGTTGCTGTCTTCCGAAACTGCTCGAAGCGAGTCAATCTTGCACATAACCGTGTTTTGTTTCCAATAAGACTTGCCAAAGATGTAGTCATTAATGTAGATATTAGGTGTCATAGTCAGGCTTTCTAGAAGTAATATTATATTATTCAAATTGCAAAACGAGCGTGTCACGTAACGTGAAGATTATCTACATCAGACACTTGTAATGTTTGTATTACAGTAACACGCAGCTAGACAGGTATTTAGAATTCTAAGGAGAATGACAGGACGTGTGTTGATGTTACTGTTTATCTAAGCGTTGCCAAATTCTGGTCTAAGGAACAAAGGTATACTGCTTATGGGCTAATGGATGATATTCTAAGTTGATGATACATACATACATACATAAACTCACGCCTCCTTCCCATAAGTGTAGGTAGAAACTACAGAACGCCATCTGCTACGATCCTTACATACTCCTTTTGCCTCTACGTTCATACATCTGGTCACACACGCACACCGGTTGCGAGTCCTACGCACCTGGCCTTTCTGACGAACATCACTAATAAGGTCACTATATGTCCTCCTAGGGCGTCCCCTCCCGGCGTTTCCACTCACATCTGCCTTGTAAATACCTTTTGTTAGTCGCCCTTCATTCACCCTCTCAACATGACCAAACCATCTAAGCATACTCTTTTAAATTTTTGTCACTACATCTACTTTTAAACCACATCGTTGCCTTATCGCATCATTCTTCAGTCTATCATTCTTAGTCATACAACACATGCTTCGCAAGGAACGCATTTCTACAGCATTTATTCTACTTTCATGTTTCTTTTGCCACACCCAACACTCACTTCCATACGTAAGCGTAGGCACCAGCACACCATTGTGAACAGCCAGTCGTGCTTTTTTAGACATCAACTGGTTGGTCACAATTGCATGTGTAGCACCATTCACTGTATGTCCCGCAATTTACACTTCGTTCCACATTTCCATCAACCTTTCCATCCCTTGTAAACAGACTCCCCAAATATACGAACTCACTTATTTACTCCACACTCTTCATTAATTTCACATCACATACCGATACATCCTCTTCTCTTTCAAACACCGTGACCTTCGTCTTATTCACATTTATATTCATCCCTGTCATTTTATATGGTCCATCCATCACAGTCACCATGTCTTGCAACTCTTCTGCTGACGATGCAAGTAGAACTTGATCTCTGCGTAGAGAAGGCATTTCACAGGCAACTCATTCATCGTCAATCCACACTCACCCTCTTTCAAATCTGTCAGACAACTATCCATGTACAAGTTGAACAGCCATGGTGACGCTACACAACCCCGTCTAACACCCCTCGAGATGCAGAACCAGTTCGTGTATGTCCCATTTATGATTGAGAATATCATTCCCTACAAGGAAAGACAGTTATATCTCTAATGTGTCCTATGTTATAATCTAGTACTTAAACATTCTTCCATCAAAAGTATCACAACAATAATTAGCGCTGTCATTTTTGCAAGATGGAGTTATGGACGGTACTTATCACGAGAACTAGCTTCACGAATTTGTTTTGCAAACATTCGTTGCGCGAACTTACGTAACGAACATTCATTCGTGCAACGAATGTTCGCAGAAAGTACGGTTCTTTCAAGCAACTAATATTTTTAAACTATTTCGTGTAGTTACCTACCTATTATTAGGTACTAGCAACCCGCCCCGGCTTCACACGGGTGTACAGTGTTTGTGACGGAGGTCGTTCATCTTTAGAATGTCTTTGTATACAATGTTTAGAGCTGTTTTAGGATTCTGTACGTCTTAATGAAAAAACGGAACCCTTATAGGATCACTCATGTATCTGTCTGTCCAACTGTCACAGCAAATTTGTTCCGAAACTACTTAACTTATTAAGTTGAAATTTGGTACACATATGAATTTCTGTGACCCGAACACGGACGCGTAACGTAAATAAATGAATTTTGGAATATGAGGCTCACTTTTGGGGGGCAAACTAGAAAATTAAAAACAAAAGTTTTGTAAACTGCACCGTGTAACATATTAAATTAAATTGTTAGGGTCCCATTTTTTTTTTGTAAAAATTTTTTATAAATAGTTTTGAAATTATTTCAGAAAATATATGAAAATTTCCCATTCCTCCCCTTGTAACTTTTACTTTACTTTTTTAAATTGTCATTTTTACCCTCCAACCCTTGAAGTGGTGGTGCTGGTCTGCTTATAAAATAAAACCTCTAGGGTACTTCCCGAAGTTCCAGAAAGCTGAAGTTCGGTATTTAGGGCTAGGATTTGCACACAAACAACAAAAAAATAAGAAATTTGTAACTTTCACCCTTTAAGTCCCATAAAGAGAGGAGGAATTCTGTATTTCTGACGGATAATCGGTGTACCTACTTCCGTTTGTTATCAAAGCTAGTTTAGCATGTATATAAACAACAAAAAGAAACTCATTTTCTTTGGCTATGAAGAAAGTAACTGATGGCGTACAAGAAATAACATGTTTACCCGACTATGCTGGAACTTAGGGTTATGATTTTAACATGTCTGTGTAATATCAGTACAATATTACTGCTAAAATAAATAGAAATAGAGCACTTTACAAAAATAAATGAAATTCCACCAAAAACATCTCATGTAAAGTAGTTTGCCATGACTTACATAACGCTTTCACTGTTTAAAAGTTATCAGATCTATTATAGAGCCAAGCCCCAACTCTACAAACCTTACATCTTGGTCGAAATGTACGGCTTGGCCGTATCGCGGCCGTCGCACAGAAAAGAAATAAAGAAAAGAAAGAATAAATTATCATTGGATATAAAGAAAAAATTTATACAAGTCAATTTAATTATTATATAATTTTTAGTGCGTCATGAAAGCGTGTCTTATTAGTTTTTTTTTTTTAAGTATAGATACTATTACATCAATATATCGCTATAAACGAATTCGTATCAAATTAGGTATTCCAAAACCAATAAACACTTACCCATGTACACCGATAGCCAAATCTAAACTGAATAGGTCAGACGGTCAGTTCAAACATCGAAATTGAAACAGCTGTACAGCAATTGCTAATGTTTGCTGACACTGTGTTAACCCGAAAATCAGTTAATAGAGCATATTCAAATTAAACACGAGGCAGCTGAAGGCTGAAGTGAACCTTGTTTTCATTTTGACCGTAAATATTGAACTAACTTGCATTTGTTTTAGAGTATCTGCCTCGTACCTTTGCATACCTTTTTTAGTATAGTAATTATATTCTGCGTATGTCGTCTTGACATTTATAATTAAATAATTAATGTATACACAATATTGTAAAACATTTTAAAAGAGTACCTTTGGTGTTTCTAGTCCGTTTTTTTCTCCATACGAAACTACCTAGTTTCGTATGGAGAAAAAAATAAATTTGATTATTTTTTTTTTTTTTTAATAATTTAATTTAATTTTTTTTTTTATAATTTCTTGTAAATTTTGATGTTCAAAAGTGCCTTTTATGTGCCTATTTAAAATAAACTATTTGACTTTGGCTTTTTTCGGAAACAGGCCACACGTGATATCGACGACAAAACTGCCAATATCTTCTAAATAATAATAATATTTATGAATAAAACATTTACAAAAAGTGTACATTTAGTCAACAGTGGTAATATTTTCCATACAATTATGGTGCCTAAAAATATACTAAAACTAAAATTTTATGACAGGTGCAAGTACCTAATGATGATTTGGAATTACAATTTAAGGGAGACCGCCCGATCTAGGTTAATTTCCAACCTGTGTTTCAGGCCATCACTTTACATTTCAATAATTGGGACAGTCTTTTTTATTTTTATTGTTTTTCTATGTATTTTTTGAAAATTTCAACACAATAACATAGTAGTTATTTCTACTTAAGTTAGAGATATTCGCAGCAAAATTAGCATCTCATAATTTAGAAGCTATTTCTATTAATTTTTAATGGAATAATTAGTCAAATATCGTGTTAGGAGGTTTTGCCAGAATACGCGAAATTGCATTTTAGGTCGATTGGCATTAAAAAAAAATTATGGAAAAAAGGTAGTTGGGAGTTCGTCGTCGATAAGCCCTTATTTCTTGTCACTTAATCCTGTTATAGTCACAGTATTGAGTTGGTTGGCACATAGGTACCTAGGTACCTATTTATGTGCCAACTTATACATCACTGGCTGTTGGGTGCGGCATCATCATCATCATTTCAACCGAAAGACGTCCACAGCAAACTCAAACCATTTATTTGAAATAAACTAATTACAGGCACTTTTAAACTGTCGAGGGGTCGGTCAGTCAGAAAGATGAAGTTAGTTGCCCATTCCAAAGCGTAGTAGGTACCTATGGAGAAAAACGGGCAAGAAACTCCACGGACACTCTTTTAAATCAAAAATATGGTTACAAAATATTGGTTACATCATTTATGTTGAAATTATGCATGTGAAAACGATGTAGAACGTTAAAAGCGTCCGTAATAAAAAGACAAAAACAATTAAAATATTAAATTAAAATAAGCCGTGGCAGTTAAGAGATGACCAGTCCCTACTGACAGCGACCGTTCACGAAAATGACAGCTGGACATAGGCCTCACCTTTTTTTTTTTTTTTGGTTGGCAAATCATCAAATGACCTCACCAAAGGTCCTCCGGTCGATCCACACAATGATAACACCCGGGCGTTTCCTCCCGCCTTATCCGAAACAGGAACCTCCCAAAACAGCCATGTCCGGTGAGGACCTGCGTCAGGCGAAAGGTGAGGACGCCGTGGCGCCTCTCAAGCCACTCCTCAAAGAGGGGTCTTACCGCCGCAATTGCGGCGTGCCCTGCGCTGGGTTGCGACAGTCGCACTCTCCATGCCGCCATGAGATCCCGCCGGAGCTCTGTCCGCTGTGCCGCGATTTCTCGCGGCAGCGGAGTTACGCCCTGGCGTTTCGCCTCCTCGTGCCACTCCCAAACGTGCGCGAGGACTTTTGCCTCCAGATCCCACGGCGGCAATCCGGCAAGGAGGCTCGCCGCCTCGCAGGAGACCATGGCCCTTTGGGACGCGTTCAACCGGCGGGCTGGCCATAGGCCTCCCCTGAGCACCGCCACTTCGACCGGTTCTGTGCTTCCCGCATCCAGCGGATTTCTACGGCATTCACAAAGTTATCGGTCGACTTTGTAGGCCTTCCCACGCTACGTCTTCCGCTACGCGGTTTCCACTCCAGAACCTTTCGGCGCCATCAGCCATCTGTTCTGCGAGCAATGTGCCCTGCCCATTGCCACTTAAGGTTGGCAATTCTTCGAGCTATATAGCCCGAAGAATTGCCAAACTAACCGTTACCTAAAGGTAACCGACATCGGTTACCTTGGTTCACAAGCAGTACTGAAATGAAGAGAACCTACTTCATTTCTGATTCGATCAAACTCCAAGCATAGCCCTCTCCTACTTGGGTGACTTTTAGACTCTGTATTTCATAATTTTATTTGTTTATTTATATGTATATCCTGGATAAGTAACCCTTGACCTTCTCATGGTTCCAAACTACCTAGCTGTCTAAATCGGCTAAAGTTCCTAACGATCGGTTCAGTGTTTTACGGCTCCCGCAGAGACGCGCGACGTGACAGTACGACGTGATTTTGGTAGAAAAATTTTCATGAAGTTTTCATAGAAATTGTTTTACTAGAGTCTCGTCGCGCTGTAGCGTCGTACCTAAAGACTTTCGGATTAATAATATTAGCATGGGTTGTATGAATGATGCCAAATATTGTACTGAATTTCTGAACTTTGCAGTATAAAGTTGTGATGTGTGTGCCATAAATGCCTTGTGTATCTGGAACCTTTGAATAGGTATAGGCAGGTAGCTCTACTCTGAAAGCAATTTAATCTGTTATCGCTTGTATTAGGTCTCCTGTACAAAGCTTTCTGACTAATCTTTTTAGAACGCTACTTACAATGGTCGGTTATCATAAGAATGCGAAATTCCGCATTTCTATACTGCTGTAGACTTTTTAAAATAAAGAAACATAGAATATAACATAATAAGATATTAAAATTCAAATTAAAAGGTGAGAATACCTTTTAAGAAAGAAAATCTAAATAGAGTTTTCTTTTTAAACAATACTTTTATTTATATGACATACAGACACACGGTGCCAGAGTGTGCCTTATTGGTGATGTTCATCAGAAAGGTCAGGAGCGTAGTACAGTCACCAAAAGAGATAAATAACCAGGGTCTTCGATATAGTTCAAGTTTAGTAAGAAACCGATGAATGTCGAATCTCGAATAAAATAAAATAAAATTAATACAAAACAAACACGTAATTTATCAAATTAAATTTCATTCGAAAACATCCATCGGTTTCTTACTAAACTTCAACTATATCCGACGACCCTGGTTACTCATCACATTTGGCGACCGTACTCGCAACTGGCGTGCGTGTGTGACCAGCACCCTAATTGCGAAACACACTATCAATCACAATCTGAATCATTTTGAAGCTTATTGCTAATCCATTGCTTCATATGTTCGAAAAAATTGTCCGCTCAACAACTTAAATAACGCAATGAATGTTGTTGAACTGTCAAAAAGGAAAGCCATTCCTACTGTCCGTGTGTTACGCAATTACTCCACTGATGTATCAACGTAAACGAAACAAAAGGAGTTTTTGAGGATCGTAGCAGGTGGCGTTCTATGTTTTCTACCAACCCCCATAGGTACAAAGCATAAGTTATGTATGTATGTGTTATTTATATGATGGTACCAAGATGGATGGAGAAACACATCAAAAAATGTAATCTATATTTAGCACTGACATTTAGCTCCGATACCCTTTTATTCCCGGAACGGCGAATGTGGCGAAAGCTTAGCAACGTTTGCAACCACATTTAGGGATTCTGAAACAAAATAAAATAATGGGAAAAAATTTAGAAATCACAAAACAAAAAGGAAACAGAAACAGAACAACATAAACATAACATAACATAGTAACATATAAAAAAGGTACATTTATGGGTCCTTCGTATTTCACTGCCGATAGCAAATTTTGTCATCTCATTATCTTTTCGTATATGCGTAGCCTAAAAAGAAGACAATATATCAATTTTATTCCAATGACGTGAAAATGATGATGGTGCTGATGTGAATGATTTTCTCTTTAAAAGATCGTTTGTAGCGATAATATTGTGTCACCCTATGTTTTTTTTTTTTTTTTTTATTCTTATTTTATTAATTTAATAGGGGTTTTTATCCAAACGGATACGTCAACCCCATTGTACCTTATACTCTATTTTACACACAAAATATGAATTAGGAAAGAGAATCACTGCCTAGGCTTCTGCATTAAACCACAAATTATGCGTTTAGTTCTTTCTGATTTAGGATATGCCAAAATATTGTTTTGGATAAGCCCAACATCCCACATATTCAGTTCAAACTCCCTAGCCAAAGATTCCCTTTCATTTTGGTTCTTAGCACACTCCATCAGCAAATGTTGCACATCTTCAATTTTATTGCATATTTCACAATTGGGTGATGTAGCCTTACGCATTAAGAAAGCAAACTTTGCCGATGGATAATGGCCAGAACGGAGCCTTAGCGCTAACTTAACATAACTCCTACTTAAAGACTTATCATCAAACCAGGGTTCGCGAGGAGGTTCGCTTTGAATTACTTTATACCAAATGCCTTTTTCTTTGGATATTTCATTGAAGTATTTTTTCCATTCGTCGAAACATACAGTTTTACACCTGGAGAAATATTCCCAGTAATCGGTCATATATACACTAACACTACCCGTCTCAACTGCAAGTTTCGATAGTCGGTCCGCCTCCTCGTTTCCCCGTGTCACCCTATGTAAAATTTCTACATTTCGTTTTATTTTTTAATTTTTAATTTTTTTTCTGTAATCAGTGGTGGTGTGTAGTAAAATATAATATACTTATAGATGTGTAGTTGTGTGTAAATAAAGTATGAGGTACAATAGGGTTGACGTATCCATGTGGATAGAAACACATTATTAATAAAGAAAAAAAAACACTGTAATCCACATGATGTACATAAGAAAGAGTATTCTATTTTACTATATTCTAAGCCTGCCGATTCGTGGACCATCTTTAGACATCACGCCTATACAGGGTTTAATTAACTTAGCTAGCGAAACTACTCAGACGTGACGGGTATCGATATCAAAACACGACAAAATAAAAATAAAAAGGATTTGATGTTTTTTCTTAGGACTCCACGACCGCTGGTAGTGTTGTTACATAAAGTATGAGTTGAAAAAACATGTTTTATAGTGTTTATATATTGAAACCAATCACGTCTGTGAAGCTAACATAAAAAAAAATACTGATTTTTAAACTGAAACTTCTAGTGAATACACTAACTGCGGTCGACGACCCTACAAAAAAAAAAACAATTTTTGTTTTATCATGTTTAGATATCGATTCCCATTACATCTGCGGAATTTCGCTAGCTAATTTAATTTGACCCTGTATATACATTATAGGTAAAACCAAACAGTTCTAAGAACATATTCACAATTATAATGCTAATTCTCCACAACAGTTCGCACATAACTGAATTTAAATTAGTTCTTTAAACATATTGTTCAAGGTCTTAGGGCGCTTCTCCACAACAGGCCACTGCCAAGCTATGCAATTGTACTTAGCTTCGTTTTGTATAGAAATGGCCAAGCTACGCAGATATTCATGGCTGGCAAAAAGTGGACGGTCGACTTTAGCGTGGTCTTAGTTAAGTGTACATGATCTATGTTTACTTATATCGTCATGCTGGGATTAAGTGGTATTTTGCGTTAGAACCGCATGAGTGTGACGATATTTGTTTGCAAGAGCAACCACGTCACTACCGAGATAGTAACGCAATGTTTTATCAACCTTTTTTTATCTAAACTAGTAAGTAATATGCATTCTCGCCCGTAATTTTCTCCTTTTTAGCGTGTCGATGGCAATCTGTAAAGAGTCAGCCTAGAATTTGGCTTCGATTTTGTCACGTCCAGTTGTCTGGACGTTGAACTTAACGAGCAGACGACATGGCATGATGGACATGAAATTAAGGGCCAGTTTCACAATACTGTATTAATTCTAAATGTCCCGTTATACCATTTAACGGACTATTTTTCGTAGTGAGACAATCCGTCAAATGGCACAACGGGACATTTAGAATGAACACAGTATTGTGAAACTGGCCCTTAGTGTCCCATTCTTTGATTAACGTAACTGTTCAGGCACATGCACGATAAGGGGTGTCCCTATGTTTACCAATTTCGAAAAAGGTTTTGGTAAATCAAAACAGATGGAAAATGCATCAATAAGTATAATACATATATGTTACTGGAATAATTTGTGGATTGATTTTGAAGAGTCGAAACATTTCGTATGACAGTTTAAAATAATTGATTTTGCTGTGACATTTTCAATGCTTACAATTTTAATGTAAATATATGAATCTCTCTAATATTCTCGAAAATCGAGCTCATTAATTTGAAAGCGGTTTCAGTTCGTTCGTCTCTGCCACACCAAAAAGATATAAGACAGACGCAGCTGTCTCTTACTTATTCAAGACGTCTTAAACTTAAAATTCAGAGATGTGTTAAATAAGTAAAAGACAACGTCGTCTTAGATTGAAATTCTCCTTTCCAAGCTGTGGGTAGGAATCCAAACTTCGTCGAACTATTGTGGTGAGATGCTTTTAGTTCAACCGGCTTAAGCAGGAAAGTAAATCATCTAAGAATCTATATATATGTCACAACAGTTTTGTTGAGAAGATCGTGCTGGAGTTAATCCGTCTTAGGTAAAGCATAGTTTATTAAATACAATGAGTACCTATTGATATGTTTTTACTGACATGAACGAATGAATGTTCTAGAAGAATAAAAAAGAGACTATTTATAGCTTTACATATCTACCAAATAACGATTCAAATAGCAATAACTCCATGTTATGACTTAAGTACTGACAACATGAAAAGAATCTCAAGACTAATTGAAAATAAAAATGTACCCTTTGATGAACAGAAAACAAAGCGGTTAAAAGAGAATGGGAACAAATACAAGCATCATATAAGTACCTATAAATAAGTACCTACCTAAAAGGTATTCTAGTATTTTATAAAATAAAAGCTTGAAGAAAAACTGAAGACGATGAATAGAAAGCCTATGAACAATTATAGTGAAAAAAAATTGGGTTCACAAATCTGCGGACAAAAGCTTGAAAAATTTAAAAAAAGAAAATTTTCAAATTAGGCCAGTCATTTAAAACAGTAAATGTTAATAATGGTCGCAAATAAATGCACTACACTGATTTTTTGGGATGTTGTTAGGATATATACCAATAGTGTAAAGCCAAGCTTGCAGCTTCGAAAAACCTCGTTTTAGGACTTCGTTCAGTTTTTGGCATAAAGCTTCTGAAAAGTGCATCTTACCTATAAGTCACCCTATTAAAGCATACCTCATTTTCTACAATTTGAGCCCACCCGTAGCTATGTAGGTTCGATAGAAACTACGATACGCTACTTCAAACATTGGCAATTTTTCCGCAAAAGATATAATTCTCATTATTGTCATTCTTCATTATACTACCCTCTCTCATTGACTCCATAAACGTTTATTTAACTCTATCAGACCTCATTTATAATCTCTGTGGACGAATCCCAATTTAATTTTCTGGATTCTGCATCTCTGCAATACAACACTAACTTAGTTGTCTCACGTCAAATCTATCACTCTCTCTGAATTAAGAGGATCTCGTTCCAATCCGGCTGCAACATTTAGACAAGCCTCGGATACAAACCATCTCGATTCTTAGGTATCTCGAATGTTTGGACGTCCGCCAACAATGTTATAAGTATCATTATCTACCGTCAACAGGTTGTCTCCGCTCATTGTTGGATACTTAGTGGCTATCTCGACTCTCTTATATCTTCGATATTCTGTTGCATAACGAATAGCTGGTGTTTAGTTAACCGGTCATATATAATTGTTTGAAAGAAACTGGAGTTTTATCTTCTGATGATAGCATGGTTTTTTCTGGGTGGGAAATCATCAAATGACGTCTCCCGCTCTGGGCGGAGCGGAAGGGCGTGTCAAACTCTTATTCACTAAAACCCACCCGTGTTCCTTCAGTTGCCTTTGCGCCAGGGCCACAGTAACTCTTTCAAACAATCCGCGACCCCGGCAGATGATAGCATAGCTAGCTTTTTGTTGATTCGTTTTTGTTTATTTCCCTATTTATATTCGAATATATAGTATTCTTTTGTTTCTGTAACGTCGCTTGCTATGCTGGACTTTCCATTGAGAAGTTCACAACTCAAAGAGAACAGACCTTCTTTAGATTTTTTTCCTAATGACTCGATGATTTCGTGTTTTGTAACATATCTGTAAAATCAATCGATTTTAGTCGTGGTTAGGACTGCATTTTAACCGGTAAGAACGGAGTTTAACAATCGGTACGATTAACCATTATTCATGAGGATTAAAGGGGAATTTAGTGCAACATAAAAAAATTGGGAAGCGTTTGCTTAAGCGATATTAGCTATTATAATCAGTACAAAAGTAATGCTCGTTCCTACCTGATCCTCATTACGAAAAATGCTATTGATTCTTCAAACATAACATCACGCATTTTCCCCTAAGGCTATGGCAGAGGTGGCACTCACATTTCGCCAGTTATGTTTAAGTCCTATGTAATCATGATGGAAGGGAAAACTTAATCAAAGAGTTCCAATTAAACATATGAGAGGTAGGGCTAGTTCAAAGCATTTTGGCACAACCAACTTCAGATATTTTTAAAAGAATATGTCAGTTAATGTACCTTAATGATTAATAATAAACAAAATAAAATTAATAATGAAACACCCAATTGGAACTTTGCACCTAGCTTCTGACGTTTCATAATGCCCATGTAGGTTTATGTGAAATCAAATATTTTAATTTGATTTGATTTGATTTGAATATTTCCATTTCTTTTTAAGATCTAAGCACGGAGCAGTGGTGGCCCAGTGGTATCGGCCCCGACTTACGAGTCGTAGGTCGTGGGTTCGAACCCAGGCAGGCGCTTTACTTTGTGTAAATAATTTCATCACCTCTGCTCTCAAAACGGTGAAGGACAACATCGTGAGGAAACCGGCATGTCCTAGAACCAAAAATTCGAAGACATGTGACATCTACCAATCCGCATTGGGCCCGCATGGTAGATAATTTCAAAATTAATTATTAATTATTTAATTTCCATTCCCTCTCAAAGAGAGGAGGCCATTATAGGCTAATTATGCTTATGCTATGCATTTCTTTTTAAGATCTAAGCAGTAATTTATGGTTGATTGGATAAGGCTTGATGGGGTTGACGTATCTATGAGGATAAAAATTCCGATAAAAAAAAAAAAGTCATAACAAAATTGAGCCTATTGTCATCAACCAGACACAAATACTACTAGTTTTTTTGGCAAAATTAACATACGATTCACTATGTCACCTACATAGTTAAGTCCATGAACTAGTCCGAAACATCGCATAATCCAGCCTGGCTTATAAAGCCAGTGCAATATTCCGTCACGTACTGTTCGCGAGTGGGATTGGCTAATAAAGTCCGACTGCTTCCTTCGAATTAGCTCGCGTTCCTGAATGCACGGCTTAGTTGTCAATAGTACCATCAAACGCACGTCCAAGGTAACTATTCGATATTGACAGCGCCTTTATTGTCGTAGCAGAAAGGGCGGTTTTCATAGTTTGAGGTTAACGCTGACGTGCGTTTGACTGTACTTATCAGCTGTCGGTTTTATGCAGTTTCTAAACTATGAAAATGGTTTTGTCATTTGCGAGAAATACTGTTAGTAATCGAAGGGATTCTGTTAGTACTCTGTATTTTGACTAGCGAAAATAACAATCGTTTTAATTGAAACGTTTTGTTTACGACAACCATCAGCTAACTGAAAGTTCCTTCCCTAACAACAAATGATTTGTGAGTATGTAACTAGACGTTGTTCATAGGTAGCAGGTATTGAGTCATTCTTGACATTGCGATAAATCGCATTTACGAGGGGCGTTCAATAAGTACCTAGCCTCATCGCCAGAGGGCGCTGTAGTTTCAAAAGAGTTTTACCACAGTGTAGCACATTCTTTTTTAATTCTTTTTTCAAATTTTCATTCCAATCCCTTCATTTGTTTTAATTTGACAACTTATGGAAGCGAACGTGTCGATCGGTTTTACAAAAATGGAAAAAGAGCAATATCGTTCGGTGATTCGATTCCTATTTTTGGAAGGGAAAACGCGCATCGAAATCAAAGAGCGCTTGGATGCTGTGTACGGTGACTCTTCTCCATCGATGGCCACCGTCAAGAATTGGTTCAACGAGTTTGCACGTGGCCGTACGTCGGTTTTTGATGAACCACGTCCAGGTGCACCGAAAACAGCTGCTACGGAGGAAAACATTAAAAAAATCCATGATCTCGTATTGGCAGATCGCCGATTGAAGGTTCGGGAGCTAGCTGAGACTGTAGGCATTTCAGAAGGAACAGTGCATCATATTCTTCACGAGGAACTCGGCATGAGAAAGCTGTCGGCGCGATGGGTGCCGCGTTTACTCACACCAGAAAACAAGCGCAACCGTGAGACCACATCGGAGACGTGTTTGGCGCTGTTTAAGATGAATCCAGCGGAGTTTTTGCGTCGTTTTGTGACCGTCGATGAAACCTGGATCCACTGGTACACACCAGAGACCAAGGAGCAATCAAAACAATGGATCCAGACCGGGGAACGTGCTCCAAAGAAGGCGAAAACTGTAAAATCGGCCGGAAAAGTTATGGCCACCGTTTTCTGGGATTCACAAGGTGTGATCTACATCGATTACCTCGAGAAGGGTAAAACAATTACAGGGCTTTACTATGCCGATTTATTAGGCCGATTCGACGCCGAATTAAAGAAAAAACGACCCCATCTGGCGAAGAAAAAAGTGCTGTTTCACCACGACAACGCACCGGTTCACACGTCTGCCGTTGCCATGGCCAAATTGGTCGAATTACGCTACGAATTGCTGCCCCATCCACCGTATTCTCCAGATTTGGCCCCTTGTGACTTCTTTCTGTTTCCTAATCTGAAAAAATCACTCGCCGGGAATAGATATGGATCGAATGAGGAGGTCATCGCCGCCACGGAGGCCTATTTTGCAGAGTTTGACAAAAACAATTTTTCGGACGGGTTAAAAAAGTTGGAGCATCGCTGGGCTAAGTGTATCGAACTAAAAGGAGACTATGTTGAAAAATAAATTGCCACTTTTCCAAAATTTTCGTTTACTTTTTGTAGGCTAAGTATTTATTGAATGACCCTCGTAGCTTTGGTTTCATGGGAAAGCGGTTCCGTCAGATAACGGCCGCCATGAAAATCTGTCATATTCACCAGTATTTGACTGACTATTTTTATTTATTTATTATCTGACTATTAACCACTTTCTTAGAAAACCAAAGATTTAGTCCAAGGCGGGTTACTACGTCTATAAATGTTTAAAATCGGTAGTAGACGTGATTCATTATTCGAAGCTATCAACATGCATCCTAACAAAATTTGGAAAAAAAGAACAGATAAAATTCTTCTCACATAAATATACTACTTAGGTACCCCGAGATGACGTCACAGGTTTTTATCAAAAATAGTTCTCTGTCAACTCGCAGAGTTAACCAGGATCACCGTGACGAACATTCTCGTCGTTTCTTGCGTCTGGGAAAGTTAAATTGTCTTCCAACTTTCCACCAATTTAATTATAAGACAAATATAGATGCCGGGAGAATTTATGTAATCAATGAAGCATGGAAGTCTGTGGGTGGGATTGTAAATACTTTGAGATGCTTTGTACTTACCTACTCATATTTTGTTAATTGTATATACAGATTGTTAGGTTAAATGAGGGACATCCTTTAAGGGAGTTAAGTACTCATGGAAATTAACAACTTTTACAATGGGACCAACTCTGATATAAATATATATTTAAAAAAAATGCTTTGTACCTACTTACTCATATTTTGTTAATTGCATATACAGATTGTTAGGTTAAATGAGGGACATCCTGTAAAGGAGTTAAGTACTGGAAATGAACAACTTTTACTATGGGACCAACTCTGATATAAGAGAAAAAAAAAGGCTTCGTACTTAGCTATTCATATTTTGTTAATTGCATATACAGATTGTTAGGTTAAATGAGGGACATCCCTTAAGGGAGTTAAGTACTTATGGAAATTAACTACTATTACAATGGGACCAACTCTGATATAAGAGAAAAAAAGGCTTGTACTTAACTACTCATATTTTGTTAATTGCGTATACAGATTGTTAGGTTAAATGAGGGACATCCCTTATTGGAGTTAAGTAGTTATGGAAATTAACTACTTTTACAATGGGACCAACTCTGATATATGAGAAAAAAAGGCTTGTACTTAATTACTCATATTTTGTTAATTGCGTATACAGATTGTTAGGTTAAATGAAGGACATCCTGTAAGGGAGTTAAGTACTCACGGAAATGAACAACTTTTACTATGGGACTAACTCTGATATATGAGAAAAAATCTGTTCCCTACATTTTGTCCAGTTATGCGAACATAAATGTAGGTATGTAGTGGAGCAGCAAATTTATTTTCACGATTTCAGGGTTGGTCCCAATGTATGTCCCTCGCCTAACCTAACACCCTGTGTATTTCTCGTTTGCTATTCTTTGAGTTGAAGTTGTTGCAAAATCTCTTTACTTGACGAATACTTGTACAAGAGATTTTTGAACATAATCGTTTGTTTTTCCTATGTATATCGATCGCATTATGTGTGCTGCTGTTGTGTTGCTGTTGTGTTGCTGTTGTGTAATGTCTTTATGAAATAGCTGTTATCTATTTTATTTATACAAGGTGTAAAGAACAGACACTCTTAAAAAAATTTGGTGTTCATACATTCATGTTCGCGTAAGTCGACAAATTGTACCTAAGGAACAGCAGATATATTTTTTTAGAAGAATTTGCAGTTGTTCATAGTTATGAGTACAATGAGAGAATTTCAGTTATTTCAATTACATTTTGTAGAGTAGTTATACGAAATACTCTTTGCTGTTATGGTAGTCATCATTATTTCATATTTTAACAACACATTGGGCTTTGTTTCTACGTATCACAAATGCTATCTCTTATTCGATTTACTTGAGCATTGTGATCCATTTCCCAGACTCCATAAATTTTGTTTTCGTGAGAACCACTCACTTCTAGTCTTCATATTTTTATTTTATTTTCAACTTTCTATAAACCTTTTTTGCTCTTGGATATAAGTTTACCATACATATACTTACTCAGGGCTAAACATCCCGGCACAAGAATAACAAAATTGACATGTGAATTTTCAGTATGGCCGGTCAAAGGAGAAAAATAATTTATATATCACGACCCAAGAGCTAGATTTACATAAAACATTTTACAGACATTCGTATGTACACATGTGTCTGTAAATCAGAGAAGATCGTTCCTGGGATAATTGATTCCGTCCACATACGCGCGGTTCGCTTGTGCAGCTATGATATGTAGATAGGTAAGTACTTAGGGCGCCTTGTTTCGTCCAGTAGCCAAAGATTTAAACCGTTAGATTTGTCAGACTGCGTCAAAAGATGGTCATGTTTCGTTGAAAATGACATTTGAATAATTTTGTCTCATTCACTCATACTGAAAGTCGTATCTATCGTACCGTGCGGGATGTGTAAGCTCACTCATCTCAGTATGGCCACTTTTTTTGCGCGACTTAAGTACTATGATTTAAATCTTTGCCAGTAAGTCCCTATACAAGTGTATATTAGGTCACAAACCTTCGGGGCACCCAGATCCTACACAGATGCTCTCAACAGACCAGGAGACATCATCAACTTCTGGAGGGAGGTGGGCTGGTTGGAGTAACCACCGACGGCCGCCATGGCCCACGCACAATGGTCCACTTGAAGGACTAAGTGCGGAAACCAAAACCCTAAAGAAGAAGAAGAAGAAAGAACCGTAAAGCAACTTCAGCAAATGTTGAAAGTTGCAACGATGCAAACATAGAACGATCGAGTCGCGAAACTAATATTATAAATATCATCACGAAGTTTCTTGCTGGGTTTCCAAAAGTTTTACATTAAGTAAAAATAATTACTTGAAGCAGTTATGAGAGTTCGTTTTATTTTATTAGGTACACACGGCTACATATCAAACTAGACATTTCCAGTATAAGCTGACCTCTGATTGTACGGAAATCCTATACAATGCGTGATCAGTTTATACTGGAATTTTAGCTTGATACGTCAGAGTAGTTTAAAAGAAATATCGGTTATTGATTTGAAACTAAGTTTAAAAGGTAATCATTTTTGTTGTTCTGGATCGATTCTAGGTACGTGGCGTATCGTATTAAAGTTCATGTTTACGGTTTCACTCACGTGTTAGTTTCACGATAGTCCGACTAGTTACAAACTCGACCGGAGCCCCGATTCAAGAGACCACGAAGCGAGGTTCAATTTGACTTCTAATCACGTAACCAACGCATGAGCAAAGCTGAACACAAAAAATAAATTAATGGGTTACATGAAACATTGATAAGTACATAAAAACACGCCATTTTCCCGTGGACAAAAATTACAGAATGCTACCTGCTACGATTCTTACATACTCCTTTTGCTTCGTTTACGTTCATACATATGATACTTGCAATAGTTATTAATATCTCATTAGTTTGAATTTGGAATCATCACACCAGAATAGAGTAGAATAGAATACTCTTTATTATGTAGGTACACCATAAAAATTACAGATATAAATGTAGACATTTTACACAGGGTGACACAATGGGCGGTCTTATCGCTAAAAGCGATCTTTTACAGACTTCCTTTGGATGGATTCTAGGGAGAAGGAGAGACAATAATGCAGGTAGTCAGTGGTGTACCATTTACATATACAACAAATACATACATACATAACACATATACTTATCTTAATATAATATATACAATAATAAACATGAAACAAGAGCAAGGAAACTAAATGTAATGATGATGTTTAAGGAGAGAGGAAGTGTTTTTACCCTAATTGCGTAACACACTATCAGTTACAATCTGAATCATTTTGAACGATATTGCTAAACCATTGCTTCATATGTTCGAACAATGTGTCTGTTCAACAACGTAAATAACGCAATGAATGTTGTTGAACTGTCAAAATGAAAGCCATTCCTACGGTTAGTGTGTTACCCAATTAGCCCGCAGGTATTCAATAGCTATGTTTAACTACAATGGTAAAGACTGATCAATAAAGACCATATTGTTTACAGCCTTCTTACAGTACTGGCAGCTTTTCATAAAATCGGGGAACAAAACATTCTCCAACATAATACCTAGTTAAAATTCTATAGCAGGGATGGCGAACATTATACGTGGGCATAACAAAGGAACTGAAAAAGAAATAGCCACAGCGCGTGCCACCGATTACGGATATAGCTAAAGAATTCAATTACTAACAGTATACGCCTTGATTAAGGAGGTTTCTTAAGACAAATAAATTTACATAACATTACACCCATAATCTCCGTGTATATAACCTACTAGCTTTTGCTCGCGGCTTCGCTCGCGTTAATTTAAATTTTGACAACCAATTCAGGTTGTTGAAACACGCTACTAAAGTTTCTAATTTTAATAATGTAATTCAATCATGATTCGAAAGACACGTAGCGCCATCTAGCGTCCTAAAACAATTGTGACAGTCAAAAGTTATTGTTAATTCCCTCGGGAACAGTACTATTTTTCTTGATGAAAGGTACCCTATGTCCTTTTCTGTGACCCTGACGTAGTATAAACAAAATTTCGTGATGATTGGTTCAGTGGTTTAGGCGTGAAAAGGTAACAAACAAACTAACTTTCGTATTTATAATATTACTAGCTGCGCCCCGCGATTTCACCCGCAGAAATCTCGATCCCGTGGGAATATCGGGATAAAAAGTATCCTATGTCCTAATCCAGGTCATAGTCTACCCATGTGCCAAATTTTATCCAAATCCATTCAGCCGTTTTAGCGTGATTGAGTAACAAACATCCACACTTTCACATTTATAATATTAGTAGGAAAGTAGGAATAGTAGGAATAGTAGGAATAGTAGGAAGTAGGATTAGTAGGATATTAGTTATAGTTAGGATTACGAAAGTTAGGATGGTACACCCACATTTCTAGTTTTCTTTAAGGCCCATGAATAGGGAGCGAATCTATTGCCATCAACCGAGCACTAAACCAGGCTCTGGGCTGATACTGAGAAATTCCTTAGTGGAATAAGCCTACTTAACACTACTCAGCGGTAGCGCTTGCGACCACTAGATCAACGAAGCAACCACAGAGACACCACACCACCACCTCCACCACCACCACCACATCACCACACCACCACCACCACACCACCACCACAACACCACCACCAGACCACACCACTACACCTATGCAGATAATGTAGGTATTATTGAAAAGGTAATGACATACATTTTATAACATTTTGTTGGTAGCCACCACGCGTGCCATAGGTTTGCGTGCGACCCATGCCCTGTACCTGATATATTTTCTGTGTCTTGTGACACGAATGAAATACATTATGATGTTTGAAACGAACTGACGAATCCTGTTGATTCCGTATTTAAGTTTAATATATCACTTCACTGGCTCACTACCACACCAAGCGGTATAGTACAGATCTGTTCACCTTGTCTGTTTCGCGCCATTCCTCGTGACTGACAGATGTTATTAATGACAGCAGCTACATTTTGACCAACATATCTGTGAAACGGACGTTTTTGGAACTAACATTTTGAATGGGACATAAGATCGGTTTTTGTTTATCTTTTGTATTTTTGATGACGAACAGCGCCACGAATAATTGCACAGTTAAGTTGGTCGAACAGTACCTCTTGTGTGAATGAGACAGTGTGT
The DNA here is from genome assembly GCA_917490735.1 of Dryobotodes eremita. Taxonomy (NCBI): domain Eukaryota; kingdom Metazoa; phylum Arthropoda; class Insecta; order Lepidoptera; family Noctuidae; genus Dryobotodes; species Dryobotodes eremita. The sequence goes on along the minus strand of OU823243.1, from coordinate 19,282,950 downwards.
ACATATCGTTTAAATAGATACACTACACAAAGGTGTATCTACTTTCTCAATATTTTTGAAGATCTATAATCATGTTAGTAGCTCTGGGTGAAGATAAATAGGTTTTTTTTTTTTCGTGGTGTTGTGTCAGGCCTGTGTAGCATATGTTTTTGGCAGCAGCTTACGATGTTTGTTGGCAGATGGTAGAAGAAGAGAGGAGCCCGGAGTCTGGATTAGTGACCGAACGATGGCAATAGGCTCGCCCCCTATTACATGGGACTTAAATATAACTGGCGAAATGTGGGTGTACTGGTACAACTCTGCCTATCCCTTCAGGGATTACTGGCGTGATGTTATATTATGTAATACTTATGTTAAATAAAATAACTCCCTATCCTGTTTTAACCAACAAAATTAACGTGGTCTAAATAAACTAAACATAACGTGGCAAGTAATTTGGCCTATTTCAGGGAAGCCGTAGGTAGTTCTTTGACCTCGGATTAATCAACTAATCCCTTTCCGGTAGTATCTGCAGTTTTGAGTGTCGCCCTAATCGTTTTACGTTTCATCTCTTAGTAATGAGATTTATTTCCCCTACCTGATTTTGACTGTGAGTTTATTGTCTGTGTGTATAGGTTGGTAGGTACCTACATTATAGGTAATATAATAAATGGGGAAAAAGCTCCAATAGCATAAATAATAACATTATTACTGCGATACTGAAATTGGGAATCTAAACTATCTCTCCTAAATACATATGACTCAATAATCTAGCTAGGAGAGCAGCGATTCACCCAACAATTCGTTGTATCTGCATCATGTAATTAATAATGCATACTTCGTAACTCCCTCATGTACTACAAAACCTTTATGTACCTAAATAAATTATATTATTATTTTTATATGTTAACATAGGGGTTGCTACTGCCCAACAGCTCGCCACATGCTGCCCTGTGGTTTCTTTATGTATCTCTCTAGGTTTGGCTCCTCGCCCTAGACCTTTTGCGGCAAAGTAAAATCTCTACCGGCACAGACCTAGAGTTCAGAGCGCGCAAGCCCCACCACAACGACAACGTAGAGATACGGCGGTGGGGTTTTTAAGCTATTGCATAGCTTTTATCGCGGGCTTTGAGCGTGGCGACCGAATCAAGAAATTCCGTAACGAAAATAAAACCTAACACCCCCCACTCCGCCTACTATGTAGCTCGGCGGAGCGTTCGCTTAACGTGTATGTATATGGTACGACTATACTTGAATTAATATCAAAGAAAAAAAAATACTGCATAAATAAAAAATAAATAAATAATTATAATTGCATAAGTTGATAAAAAATGCTATGCAATAGCTTTACCGCGGCAGTCCCCGAGTGCCACACGTGTTTTTTTAATTTTTTTATTGGCTTTGATAATAGGTCTTTACCTATGAAATTGCCGTTTTGTATGAAAAAATTTAAACGAATTTTTTTCATGAATTTTTTATTTGTATTAATCGAAGTAATCACCCATGCAATCAATGCATCTTTGCCATCGCAGTGGCAGTTTATTGATGCCCTTCTTAAAGAAATCAGCTGGACGGGAGGCAACAAATTCTTCAAAGGCATTTTGTACTGCCTCTCGGGTATTAAATTTTTTTCCCGCCAAGAAGTTATCCAAATTCTGGAAAAAGTAGTAGTCTGTAGGCGCAAGGTCTGGTGAGTAGGGCGGATGACGGAGAGCTTCCAACCCCAGTTCTTGCAACTTGGAGACCGTCTGCTGTGCAGTATGAGGTCGCGCGTTGTCGTGCAGGAGCAGCGGAGACGAGCGATTGACCAATGCTAGTTGGAGATGCGCCAGCTTCTCCATCATTGTGTTCAGTTCTTCACAGTACACATCTGCAGTAATGCTCACCCCGTTTGGTAAGAAGCTGTGATGAATCACACCGGCGCTAGACCACCAAACAGTGACCATCACTTTTCTAGGGGTAAGTTTTCGTTTAGGGCATTGTTTAGGTGCTGAACCAGGATCCAACCAACTTGCTGAGCGCTTACGGTTATCAAACAGAATCCATTTTTCATCGCAGGTAACAATGCGGTTCAAAATTCCTTCATTTGTGTGTCTGTTGAGCAGTGCAAGGCACGTCTCGACGCGTACTTCGCGCTGGCGATCATTGAGTTCGTGGGGCACCCATTTGTCAAGCTTTTTTACCTTGCCAATTTGACGCAAATGGACCAATATTGTTTTGACGCTAACGTCGAAAGCTGCTGCTAATTCAGCCGTAGATTGTGTATCATCAGCTTCCACAATCGCCTTTAATTCGTCATTGTCGACCAAAGTCTTCGGACGACCGCGAGGTTCATTTTTCAGGTCGAAATTTCCAGAACGGAAGCGAGCAAACCAATAACAGGTGGTGCGTTGGTTTGTAGAGTTAGCTCCGTAAACGTCGTTGATGTTGCGTGCCGCTTGTGCCGCGTTGCTGCCACGACGGTACTCATATTCCATAATTACTCGAATTTTTAACGTATCCATGATGACGAAAAAGATTGAAATGCGATGAAAATGTAACACTAATCCATAAACAAATGAATAAATTTGAAAAAAGAATTCCATGTTTTTAAAATAAAATTAATTTGAAATTAGAATTCATAGCCAAACAAAAATTATTTTGATTTGAAATGGCCAGTACTGCAGAACGGCAATTTCATAGGTAAAGACCTAATATATACGATTATCTCTGCAGGCCCTATGCAAGTGTACCCAAGGACAACCCCCGGTTGGTGCAGGACTATTGCAAGATATGGAAAAAAGTTATTGAACTATGGTTTTGGGTAGCTAAAGTGGACTGGTTACCTAGAACTATGGAAAGACTATAGCCCCTGCTTGACCAATTTTTTACATATAATACACAGATAAAATAGCAGATGACTTGCACACTTAAAAATGGGCCCCCGGGAACTGTCGCTAGCACATAGTGACGTAGCGACAAAAGGGGCAACATATCCTGAGGTGCTTGAGGAGTGGAGAGGTATACCACGGCTACCAGAACAATCCCAGATCCCAGAAGATGGTCAAGGTCCCTACCAGCACTTACTGGAATGCGTCCTTCTTCCGAGCACGTTTGCTCTTGCGAATCTCCACTCGAACCGGCCATTTACCGATATCCTTTGCGTCGACATAGCTCCGTCAAGGTCACACCTTCCAAGGGAGTTTTCCATATTTTCATGTTATCAACAGTTTCGGCGATTAAAACTTATCGTTGAGTCAGACGATCAATCAGTCAGACAGTAAAGCACTAGTATTTTAGTACTTAATTGGAAACAATTCTAGAACATTACCCGCAAACACAGAGAGGATAGTACTTAAAACATAATAACCTAACAATGTCTTACGTCTCGTAACAGAGTTAATAGTCAATAGTCGTTCTTTAATAGATACTGAACACTAGGCTATAAAACATGCATTTTACGACCTATGCGTAATAAGGTTTGCAGATGCAACTTTGGTATATTTACGACTAGCTTCTGCCCGCGGCTTCGCCCTCATGGATTTCGGAAATTATCTCACGGAATCGTGCTACCGGGATAAATAGTATCCTATTATCCAAATCCATTCAGGCGTTAAAGCGAGACAAGGTAACAGAAAGTCAGATAATAAATGCAACTATTTTGTTATTTTCTATTAAACAGGTTTTTATGATTAAAAGAAAAAGAAAGAAAGAAAATACGAGTACGTTTATTTTCGGTAAACATGACGCAAAGAAAAGCAAAAGAAAAACACACAAACACAAAAAAGAACGAGTTGGGGGAAAATATGCGTCACATTCACGAAAAAAATACCTAACCACAAAAAAAAATGATTTTAATATTATCATCATTAATTTGAAAGACTCTAGCGCCGGCATTGACCACGGCGTATTACCTACATATTAGCGAAGTTATTTTATGACTTTAAATTGTGACTTCAAAAACATAGTGGTGGTGATTTAAGTGAAATAAATACTAAAATAAATAATACCTCAAGATACGGGTTCTGACTATATTTCTAATTCCTTAAGTCTCTTAAAAAGAGGTACACAAAAATTTCAATAATCATGTGAATTTTAAATCCATCCCCTACCTCATCACACATCTCCCAAGGGGGTAACCCCTTGGGAGATGATTTAATTTTGTGAATGTGAAGACTATGGGGGTCATTGTTGCTTTTTTTATTTTTCTCCTCGGTTAATTTTAATCATGGTCTGGCAGTTTGAGTATTTTTTGTGGCCTACCCAAATGTCTTTTCTTTGGTATTGTTCGTCGAATCGTTGAGCTCCTTAAGTTCTGAGTTGAGCTGCACGACTACTGACAAATGCGTGCACTGACTGGCCAGGTCCACTCAATCTGTGTGGTTTTTCCTCAAAAGACCATTTCAGACACAAATCTACGTGGTCTTCACATGGTCTGACCAAGATTATGTCTGGACTTTATAAGAGACTGTGACCTCTGAGTTTGTTTCGACCTTTCTTCTCAGAGTAGTCAGATAGGAAACGCCGACCTCGTCTAGTTTTTAAAATATGATTGACATGTAAAAGTGTTTGTTCAAACCTACTTACAGAAATAAAATCATTTATCAAAAACGCTGAAACCATTTTATTTTTTATTTTTACCAAATGCAATAATTTTAATTTTCACATCCCTAACTTAAGAAATGATAAGTTTCCCATACAAAATGTAATCCCATATTTCACTCCCTTTTAGGATTATTTTTGAGACTAAAAGTAGCCTATGTCCTTCCCCAGGATGCCATCTATCTCCTTACCATATTTTGTCCAAATCCGTTCAATGGTTTAGGCGTGAAAAGGTAACATACAGACAGACATACGTAATTTCTTTCGAATTTATAATATTAGTATGGATTGAGAATAAATACATCCAGTAGTTATCACCGTGTTAATATGAAGTGTATGTTTTAAGAGCCATGAGATACATGTTAAGGTTCTGAATATAGACCAAAATTGTATGATCAGTTGTTGATGACAGTGGTGGCCTTACATACACACACACATAAAATTACGCCTTCTTCCCACGGGTAGGTAGAAACTACAGAACTCCATCTGCACTTTACATACTTCCTGGTGGTGCCCTTAATTTCGAGAAAATGAAAGTCACTGCAAAGAGTAGAAAACCAGTTGCTGTAAGTTGCTTTATTTCTATAAAATTTCAGTGTTAATTGTTAAGCTTGACTGTTAAACGATATTGCTTTTTTTGTGGCGATTAAGTCAAAATTGTTGATTTAGCCAGAATGTTAATCCTTTTTGCGTAATATTCCTGCTTGTAATAACAGTCGTGTCTGTTACCGGGTGTGCCAAACAGTCAATTGAGGTTCAAATGGCGATATAAAATTGACCTTATTTGGATCAGAAAAATTCATCCTTCTGCCTGTTGAATCCTGCCTTATCTTCTGAGGGATTTTATATCTACTTTAATACCATAATATTTTTTTATCGTCTTTATAACCGCACTTCCTAATACATAAAAATAGTGCATCATTTCTGTATTTACTATCAATGTATTTTAAATAAGTAGCTACCTATCAATTTAAATTTCCCACTCAAGGTTTTGTCTTCAGCCTTCCTCATGCAAACTTCGATTTCCAAGGTAATTGTTACATCGGGCAACACCGTCATTTCATGTCGGTTACTTACAGTACGAACAGTAATAAAAGTGACTTATGACTGTATTTGACGTAACCATCAGTGCCTAATACCGCCGGGTTAAAGGTCAGGGCTCCTTCGATCGAGGGTTGTGTAGCTAGTATTTTGAGGGCTTTATGTTACGTAATTAGCCTTTGTTTGGTGATTGGTTGTTTCCTGCTATCAAAACAAAGCTCGCGGGAAAACTCTGATTGTGTTGGGTCATTAAGTTCCCTTCAAAATGGTTAAGCTGAACGGTGCTGATCCATACGTCATGTTCGTGAACATGCGCCGTCAGTAGTGACTGGTCATCTCTTAGCTGCCACGGCTTATTTAAATTTCTGAATTGTTTTTATTTTTATCTTTTTTATTACGGACGCTTTTAACGTGCACGTCTTTCTACATCGTTCTCACATGTATAATTTCAACATTAATGATGTAACCAATTTTTTTTGTAACTATATGTTGATTCAAAAGAGTGTCCGTGTAGTTTCTTGCCCGTTCCTCTCTATAGGTACTCACTATGCTTTGGAATGGGCAACTAGCTTCATCTTTCTGACTGACCGAACCCTTGACAATTCAAAAGTGCCTCTAATTGGTTTATTTGAAATAAATGCTTTGAGTTTGAGTTTGACTACTATTTTAAATGACTATTATGAGTGACTATATCCTACTATATATAATATAATCCTATAATCCTATATCCTACTTCCTACTTAATATATATATATATTATATATATATCCTACTTCCTACTATCCTACTAATATTATAAATGTGAAAGTGTGGATGTTTGTTACTAAATCACGCTAAAACGGCTGACCGGATTTGGATAAAACTTGGCACATGGGTAGACTATGACCTGGATTAGGACATAGGATACTTTTTATCCCGATATTCCCACGGGATCGAGATTTCTGCGGGTGAAACCGCGGGGCGCAGCTAGTTTGAAATAAATGCTTTGAGTTTGAGTTTGAGTTTATGGAGCATTGAGCGTTAGTTTTTTAGGTTCGGGCTCGTGGCTAAATAATAGCAGCCGCACCGATCGATCGATGGTTAAGCTACGCTTGTCGACGTCGGTCCATCGATGGGTGACCATTCATAAAATATCGAGACCCCTCCGTGCCTCGGAAAGCACGTTAAGCTGTTGGTCCCGACTGTCATTCGTAGATTTTTGACAGTCGTTACGGGTAGTCAGAAGCATAAAAGTCTGACAACCAGTCTTCGCAGGAGTATCGTGCTACCCAGTCACTGGGTTGTGGAGGTCAGATAGGCCGTCGCTTCGTGTAAAATACTGGCAGGTATTCAGCTGCATCCAGTTAGATTGGAAAAAGGCCAGGCAGATTGACTATATGAGTGTTAGTTTTTTCTATACCCAGGCCGGCTTGTTGCTGCACGTCAAATCACTAAATACGTTGACCGCTAATCGAAGTTAAAACATCGCTCTGTTTCTGTCAACCGTTTGAAGATGATTGAGACAGAATTATGTTTAAATGTAACATAACATAACGTCATCACATGCAGAAATAAGCCTCATGAAATCTGCGACAGATTTCAATAACCTAGACAGTGAGCTATTCTTTAACTAAGAACAGAGTTTGCACACATCAAATAACACACCTTTGATGATAATTGATACGAGTAAAAGGCAGTCAAAATCAGTAGCAGAAACATTTCCTTTGATGTCAACAAAACAAATGCTTGCATTGACAAAAATCACATTCATTCGATTCATACACTGAGTTGATGTTGTAATTTTTCCGTCAACTATTTCTATCAAGGAAACATTTTCTGCAAAGTTTGCAAAGATATTGAATTTTAGCAACCAATTCAAGTGTACTGAATCACAGAACAAATACTGAAACCACAACTGAAATGACTCACACACTGCACATAATAATATCCGTGAAATTCCAAACATCCTTCAATGTATGTAATCCAGAAACATTTTATCAAATTATTCTAGTAGAGCGAACATGGGTATGCTAGGATTACGTCCCTCGGATTTTGCGTCTGTTTGTGCTCCTCACAAAGGAACTAGGGTGATGAAAAGTTGAAAGCGATTGCATGGTAGGTACAGAGCACAATGTACAGTCACCAAAACAGATAAGTAACCAGGGTCGTCGGATATAGTTGAAGGTTAGTAAGAAACCGATGGATATTTTCGAATAGGATTTAATTTGATAAATGACCTGTTTGTTTTCTATTAATTAAATTAATTTTTATTCGAAAATATTCGTCGGTTTCTTACTAAACTTCAACTATATCTACGACCCTGGTTACTTATCACTTTTGGTGACTGTACCTAGCTTTAGTTGTCATAATCACACCGGGACGCGTACTAAGCTAGACAATGTGTCATGCATGATTATTACGTATCAAAATGATATGATAATTAGCTTTTAATTGACCTAAATCTAGGTGCAATGTTATTACTGATGTGACTATATACCAAAACATCGAGATATTTGTGCTGTATCTAAGTTAGAGGCTCGTGCACAATGGCGCGACGCGACAGCGAGACACAAAGGCACCGCATGTCGCACGACGTGCGGTGCCTTTGCGTCGCGCTGTTGCGTCGCGCTTTTTGCGCCGAGCCTTAACGATTAATGTTAGTTTTATACACGTAAATATTCCGGAATAAATTCTCTAATTGATGTTGAAAACCGCATAAAAATCCATTGTGTAGGTAGTAGAAGAACTGAGCGTTCACAAAGACAGTCACAAAAAGCGACTTTGTTTTATGCTATGTAAAGAATAAATTAATTACAAAAAAGCGTTTCAAAGTTGTACCGATACATTAAGACCGTAAATGCTCCTTTAAACAGGCGCGACTCGCGACGCGGCACAAAGGCACCGCCTTTGTGCCGCGTGAGATTAGCGTCGCGTGTCGCACCTGTTTGAAGGAGCCTTAATGTTCCCACAAACAGGCGCGATGCGACAGCGCGACGCAAAGGCACCGCTCATCGCGCGACAGGCGGTGCCTTGTGTCGCGCTGTCGTGTCGCGCCAGTGTGTACGTGGCTTTAACGTTCAAAATAATCAGTTCTACATAATTTTAATTCCATGAAATACATACGTATTTGCTCGGTATGGGAATAGAATAGAAAGCCATTCCACGCGGTTGAAGCGGGTGAAGCCGCAAGCAAAACCAATATACAACCAATATAATACGGTATCTTCACACATAATACACCTACTTGTTGTCAATGCCTACCCATCAGCGTAACCTAATTCGATCCCCTAATGCGACTCCAGATACAAAGTGCTTATCAGTTAACGTAATATTATGTTTATTCAATACTATTGAATATTATCTGAAAACATACCGAGGCCTATTTATAACGTACTCAACAAAAAATTATATTAGTATCGTACCGTTCCCGCGTCTAAAAAACGATTTTTCTATCATAATGTTGTCGATCCCTGAAAGGTTTTCTATGTAATTTCATTTGGAAACCTCCACGACCACGTCCTGTTGCGGGCCTCAGAGACTCAAAACATTTGGTTAACATGAAAAGTTCTCGGATTTAAGAATTGTTTGACATTGTCTGAGATACAAGGTACAGGAAAATGCCTGTCCTAATCTTTTAGAGTGGAAAATTAGAGGGAGTTTGTTGCGACCTGGATTAAATTTAACGCTGTTAGGATTGTCATCGAGGTTTGTTACAGGTCTTAAATTATAAAATTTTCCATTTTGGGTCTTCATTTTCACGTTTTACTATAATATTCCTTTGTTTCAAGCTTTATTCAAATTCAATTCAATGCCAGGTGTTTTTCGGAGGCTTTATATTCTTTGATGTTCAAGTTAGACTAATTTGTTTCTGCCTAATTTTAATTTTAGCTGGCTGGAGCGTACATTTACCAGACGGCATAATTGATTTCATTATCGTCAAGAAAACCAGCGAATAGAAAATGTAACGTAATCAAAGTCAAAGTCAAATCATTTATTTCAAATAGGCACAAATAAAAGGCAGTTTTGAACATCAAATTTACAAAAAAAAAAAATTTGATTCTAGTTGCCCCTTCCAAAAGGTAGTTTTGTATGGAGTAGAATGGACGAGAAACTCCACCGTTACTCTTTTATAATGTTTTACAATATTTTGTATACATTAATTATATAATTATATGTGAAAACGATATATATGAATTATACAAATTATATGACTTAGAATAAAATTACTATACCACAATAGGTAAAAATAATTAAACATAAAGCAATGACAGATAAATTAATTATGTGATAGATACAAGGTCTTCATATATTTACAAATATTGTACAACTAGATGATTTTTCTAAAGTTTTAACAAGTAATAATATACTGTACAAGTTAAAGCAATTACAGAATGTAAAATCAATGTCCTAAAAATTATAAATTATACAATTAAATTAGCAACCAGTTTGATTTTGTCTAGCCTCTACATTGTCCTATGGAGCAGGACCAGCATGTTTCCAAGCATTCTTAACTAGGATATAATCCTCAAATTTTAAATATGCTTGTTTACAAAGTGTACTTTGAATATGAATTCTAAATTTTTATTCATTTAATTGCAATATATCACAAGGTATTTTGTTGTAACATTTATCACAGTACCCCATAAAAGATGTATGTACCTATTTTAGATAACTGAAAAATGGTTGATATATTTGATCTTTATTTCTAGTATTAAAATGATGTCTATCACTTGTTTTATTAAGAAGATGTACGAGTAGATTTTTCTTACATACAAAATCCTAACTAATATTATAAATGCGGAAGTAAGTTTGTTACGCTTTCACGCTAAAATGGCTAAACGGATTTGGATGAAATTTGGCACATGGGTAGACCATGACCTGGAGAAGGACATAGGCTTCTTTCCATTCTGGATCGCAGACGAAGTTGTGAGAAACAGCTAGTATTTTCATAAATGAATTGGCTAGGTACCATAGTAATAAAATTAAAAGGCATAATTGGTAGGCTTCTTAAATAAGTAGTTCCCTAAGAGATTCACGGCGACGTAGATTGTAAATGGCTTTGACAGCTTTCTTTTGAAAAATAAAAATGGGTTCATTTGTCAGCATAAATGATATGATTGTATTGAATTCTTCTTCTGGCGCAATGTGGGTGTACCTACTATGGGTACGTACATCACTGCCTAACTCTTCGGGGAAAACGGCGCGATGTTATGTTATGTTACCTATGTGTTTGAATTCTTCTCTGCTATGAAGATTGTAAAAAAAGAAGATTGCGCAGCTTCTGAAAAGTATCCAACAGCAATTGAATATACAGGGTGGCAGAGACGGTCTGCGGATTGTTCGAAAGAGTTACCGTGGCCCTGGCGCACAGGCAACTGAAGGAACACGGGTGGGTTTTAGTCAGTAAGAGTCTGACACGACCTTCCGCTCCGCCGAGAGCGGGAAAGGTAATGTGATGATTACCAACCCAAAAAAGAAAAAAAAAAAGGGTGGCAGAGACGTCGACACACAAACTATTATAACATGAATATAAAACCGAGCAGAATGAAAGCTTCATACTAACGCCGTGCGCGGGTACACTACGCACAGCTATGTGTGGGTGACCTGTCACCAACAAGGCGCGCGGGGCGTGCACCGGCGCCCGCGCGGGTACAAACCGGTTTGAGCCAGCTCAGCAAGCGGAGAAAGTTAAGGGGTGCCACCGACAGCAATACGACGCGGACGTTTTGTTTTAATCATTTTAAAGATGCCAGACTGTGTGTACAAATAATGATAGGAAAACAATTTATGTCTACCTAGAGATGTTTAATGCTTATTACAGAAGTATTTAGTTACGAGGTAGGTAATATTTAACTAAGATGGCGATAGGTAAGGTTTTCTCATAAGAATTAATATTTATTATTCTTATGGTTTACCTACCGCCTGTATTATTGTTTGTCTCCCTTATTTGTTTCGTACTTTCGTTTTATTAGATTTGTAAGTACGAAAGTGTGTTTGTAAGCCGTCTTAGCAAGATTTCGTTTGGTATTTTCTATTAGATACTTAACTTACGTTCGTCAAATAGTAAAACAAGGAAGGAAACATTATAGTTTCGCCATGTTCGTCTGTCCGTCCGTCCATAACTCATAGTAATTTTATATGTAGGTCCTTACATATGAAAATGGAGTTTTGTCGAACTGGCCACTTTGATCTCAAATGTCTGGCGTTTGGTTAAGAATTAAATGTCCTTAATTTTTAACAAACTTAACATTATAAACCATTTCGTCTTTCAAAGCTACATTATTTTTAATGTTCCGTACTAAAAAAGGAAAACGGAAATCTTATGGAATCACCTCAGTCAGGGCCGGATTTAGGGCATCCGGGGCAACCGCCCCGGGGCGTCCGCCCCGGGGCCTCCACAAAAGAGGGGCCCCCGCAATAGAGACTTCGGAAAAAAATCTTTTAAATTCCGACGAGTAAACACTAGTAAACAACTTTTCCTTTGTTATTTTTTTTCGCTGTTTTACACACGGTGTGTAGGTACAACGGTTAAGGTACCTTGACTTTACTGCCCTATCTAAAAAATCCACCCTGTTTAAAAATGATTGAAAAGGTGGTTTTTTTTTTTATCGTCTGTTCCACAACATTTCCTGGGCCTACACTTTTTGGTTGCCCCAGGGCCTCCACGCGCTTAAATACGGCCCTGACCTCAGTCACAGTGCCTGTCCGTCCGTTCGTCTGTCAGTTCGTCCATCCGTCCATCCGTCCGTCCGTGCTCATTGCCCAATCCCGTCTCACGCTTGCTCGGTTTCTTTTTATTTTATAAATAACCGAGTGACAGCCCTATAAAAGTAGGTAAGAATTTTGAGTTCTGTTAAGAAGCTTTTCTTCTGCTCGGTTTTTTATTCATGTGCTGTTACCATGGATTCAGTACATGGTTCTGAATCCTCCTGCGTTGAAATTTATCGTCAGTTATTTAAAAAAACATAGATTTTGCATACATTTTGAGCGAGTAGATATTGCACTTTTCTATGAAACAGCAGTTTTTTTTTGATAACCGATGAAAATTTACTAGGTTTCTAGAATCATGTGCTGAATTCGTCGAATCTCCATGCCACCTGTATAATAAGAAAATGCGATTTTATTGTGTACCCAAAAATTTTTTGCAATTGCAATTTTGACGGCACGGTTGGCGCAGTGGTTAAGCGATTGACTGCTGCGCTGCGTGTCGCGGGTTCGATTCCCGCACGGAACAAATATTTGTATGACCTACAAGTAGTTGTTCCGGGTCTGGCTGTTTGTGTATGTGAGTTTTAAATGTTTGTAAACGCACCCACAATACAGGAGAAATTCCTAGTGTGGGGCAAAGTTTAAAAAAAAAAAAAAAAAATATTCTATGTTTGCTCTAAGTATACCTATCTCTGAAGATTATTTTCTTGATACTTGAAGTGTCTAAAGGTTCTATCCCACTCTAAAGTGACAGAAGGAATTACTGTTGTTCTCCAGAGATAACACACCTTACAAGATATTATTTATCATGACGTGGGCAGCGAAAATGTCCCAGTAATCTGTATTGGATTATCCTACTTCTAATAAATATATTTTATTCTGTTTTTCATCCGTTTGGTCTCGTATCTTCGTTTTATCGCCTACAGAAGTGTCGGGATTAGGTTGTTAGATGCTTGTCAGTTAGAATCGGTGATCTTATGTAACAGGGAGTAGGCAATGTCCTTTGGAGTGTGGAATGCGATTAAGTACTTGAATCGTTATTACTGAAATAGGAATTCTGGAGAAAAAAATCTTCTCTACAATTATTATCTACCTACCTACAATGTTTTGTATCGCTTCTGGCATGGGCAATGGCATCATTTTAGGGCCTAGACCTAGGTACCAATGATAGAAAAGTCACGTCACGTCGTTTTGACTTCGTTCTCACATATAATTATTAACCGACTTCAAAAAAAGGAGGAGGTTCTCAATTCGACTGTATTTTTTTATTTTATTTTATTTGTGTTAGCTCAGATTTTTTTTCTGGGTGAACCGATTTGGATGATTCTTCTTCTTTTATTTGAAAGCTGGTGCTTCACATGTGGTCCCATTTAAATTTGATAAAGTACTGACCAGTAGTTTTAGAGTTATCCTTAATAATGCATATTTTTCCACTTAGTTTATATTGATGATGTTATAATAATTTCCTGTCACGGTTATTTACATATCAAGTAGTGGTATACGAATGTGTGTGGGATAGGTACCACACTAAAAAACGTGAAAAATAACTTTAATTTCGGAAGTCGGTGCCCAAAAACGAAAATACACAACCAAAGACACCAACTACCGAAATTAAAGTTATTTTTCACGTTTTTTAGTGTTTTTTTTTTGGAAGTCGGTTCTTTTATTTAAGTTCAACATTAATGATGTAACTAATATTTTTGTAAGAATGTAATTTAAAAGAGTGTCCATGGAGTTTCTTGCCCGTTCTTCTCCATATTAGGCAACTAGCTTCATATTTCTGACTGACCAACTCCTTGTCAATTCAAAAGTGCCTCTAAGTGGTTAAATTGAAAAAAATGTTTTAAGTTTGAGTTTTTGAGTTTGAGTCAAAAACGTATTGAATTGACCTAAGCTACTGAAAATCTTGTAGCTTATATTAATCCTATTGAAAGTTGTAGAAATACGGAATGCTTTGAAAGCGATTGCCATTTCTCTAGGCTCTAAGTTCTAATAAATCACTAATCTATCTCTACATTGAATATAATAAATGGACGGCCACAGGGGACATTTTCATAAGATATCTCAAACACATTGGTGGATAAAGTCCTTTAGAATTATAATTAGTCGTTGTAGATTTATTTAATTAAAACTGTTATTTATGATTTGATTAAGCCTTTTGGTTAAGGGGGAAGTGCCTGCGTAGCCCGCGAAATTAAAATTTTCTTACGTTTTTTGCAATTTGCAAGTCAGTATCAGATTGACTATTTTATGAAATATCAATCAATAGGATTATATGAACTTCGACAGTTGTATTGATGATTTTATTTATTATAATTCTGTAAATACAAACTAGGAGAGCAGTTGGTGGCCCAGCGATATCGGAATTCGTTGCAGACGAATTGTTGTCCTTAGATTGTTGATTAGATTATTTTATTGAGTAAAGAAGACAAATTCTGATCTTTATCAAGGACAACTCGTAAACCTAGATCAATATTATTAAATAAACTAAGTACCTAGTCGGAAATATTAACTAACTTATTTTCAATAGTAATGTAAAATTCAATATGAATTATAATTTTTTCTCGTTTCAATGTAGGTAGCTTTTTGAACTCCAGTATAATAAATAATTGCGTAACACGCTATCAATCATAATCTGAATCACTTTGAAGGATATTGCTAAACCATTGCTTCATGTTTGAAAAAAAAATCTGCTCAACAATGTAAATAACGCAATGAATGTTAATGAACTGTCAAAATGAAAGCCATTCCTACTGCTAGTGTGTTACGCAATTACCCCGCTGTTTCTCAGAAAAGGAGCTTAGTCATTATGGGGCACTATAGATACGTAGCAACGAGTAGTGTTGTATTGATTCGTGCTCAGATCCTAGTCTATTTTTTCTTATTCCACATAACTACCTTCTTTTTCAATATATGTTTTTCTTATTCAGTAGAAATGTCCGTGCATTTAGAACGTCTCTTTTGTTAGTTCTAGATTCAAAAAATCCAATCAGCACAATAATTACTTTTCTATTATATTGTTACCGATCTTAATTAGTTCGATCGACAGATGTGGGGTTAAGGTACGTATGAGCTGAGTGTGATAACACATAGCTCTAAACTAGGAAACCTAACCTTCCGTTTGTCTTCGATAGCTAGAATTTCAGTTTGTGAATTTGAATTGAAACATAATTGTCTATATATATTATTTTATTCTAATAGTCTGTGTGTAAAATACTTTATTCAAACTACACGTAAATAATAATTATAACTTTATTTTTTTATTTAGTCTAGAATATAATCACTAATCACACTTATTTTATAATAAATTCTGGAGATGTTACTCGCACTGTATCCAACGACCAATTGCCGATCACCTCTTCCAATGTTCGTGTGGCAAGTGTCGCCCCACCACTCATCCGGAAGTTTGCAACGGAACAATAATGGCGCGACACCAGTGCTTTTTTTTTTTTTTTTTGGGTGGGAAATCATCAAATGACGTCTCCCGCTCTGGGCGGAGCGGAAGGGCGTGTCAGACTCTTACTGACTAAAACCCACCCGTGTTCCTTCAGTTGCCTGTGCGCCAGGGCCACGGTAACTCTTTCGAACAATCCGCGACCCCGGCAGGCATCGGTCCTTTCGGACCCCGTCAATGGTGCTGACATCTCTTTGAGGCGCGCGTGGAACACGACGCGCCGTCGACCCGGGCCTGGTCCTTACCGGACGGCGAGCTGCCCAATGCTCGCCGTCCGCAAGCCCGCGCCTACGGTGGCCGGGAGTCGGCAATCGACTCCCGACGCCCAGGGTGTCTCCTCCTCCTGCGGCGGCTAGGGGCGCGGGGGCGTAGAGATTGCCTCTCCCTTTCGCGCTCCGCCTCCTCCTTCGCGAGCATTACTGCTTCGCAGAAGGAGGTGACGGCTTCCCATTCCCTCTCGCTCCGTACCATGGCCTGAACCAGTGCCGGACGCGAGAGGTCGCCGCCGCCGATCGCCGCCACGAGGACACGGCGGTGCTCCGCCCAAGCCGGGCAGACCTCCACCGTATGCTCCACCGTGTCCTCCGGTCGATCCACACAATGGTAACACCCGGGCGTTTCCTCCCGCCTTATCCGAAACAGGAACCTCCCGAAACAGCCATGTCCGGTGAGGACCTGCGTCAGGCGGAAGGTGAGGACGCCGTGGCGCCTCTCAAGCCACTCCTCAAAGAGGGGTCTTACCGCCGCAATTGTGGCGTGCCCTGCGCTGGGTTGCGACAGTCGCACTCTCCATGCCGCCATGAGATCCCGCCGGAGCTCTGTCCGCTGCGGCGTGATTTCTCGCGGCAGCGGAGTTACGCCCCGGCGTTTCGCCTCCTCGCGCCACTCCCAAACGTGCGCGAGGACCTTTGCCTCCAGATCTCACGGCGGTAATCCGGCAAGGAGGCTCGCCGCCTCGCAGGAGACCGTGCGGTATCCCCGTACCATCCGGATGGCCATGACCCTTTGGGACGCGTTCCACGCGCGGGCTGGCCGGAGCCTCAAGGAACGCGCCCACACCGGTGCCCCGTAAAGGGCCATGGACCGCACGACCCCCGCGTAGAGCCTCCGGCAGGAGGCGTTTGGCCCCCCCAGATTGGGCAAGAGCCGCTTCAAAGCAGCCCCGGCCCGCTGCAGTCTGGGAGCCAAACGTCGGAAATGCTCCACGAAGTTCCACCGGCTGTCGAGGACGAGTCCCAGGTACTTCATCGTCGACTCGACGCCGATGTGAACCCCTCCTGCCGTTATTTCGGAACCCGACAGTGGCGCGTTCCGAGGACCATGAAAACACATGGCCTCGGACTTGTGCAAGGCCACCTCGAGTCCCAATTGCCGGATCCTCTCGACGACTGTCGCAACCCCGCGTGTCATCAGTTCGGCCGCCGCCTGGTGCGACCTCCCCTGCGCCAGGACCAGCGTGTCGTCAGCGTAGCACACCACGCTGACGCCGCTAGGGAGGTCGGCGCGCAGCACCCAGTCGTACCCGATGTCCCACAGATGCGGCCCCAGGACCGATCCCTGTGGGACACCGCACGACATCTCTCGCCGGCGACACCAGTGCTGCCAACCTAAATATTAATTGAATAATATGTTTAATTTTAAATAGGTAAACGTATTCATTTTCAGTAGCCCTAAAAAGGTTATTAATTAAACATGTTTTTAACAAATGAATAAACTAATAATTAAATCAGAAAGTTGTCTTTGAAGCGACAACACGTGTAATTAAGTCTCGTGCCAGTATTCTTATCATGTTTAGAAGAGTGGGTAGGTAGGTACCTATAGTTGCCTATTGTGTCTTGAATATGTTAGACACAATGCGATTACTAGTCAGTCATGCGTTACAATTAGGTTATTATCCCTTAAAATCGTTTAGAGAGAACCTTCGTCTTCAATCAAGTCTTGGTTACAGAACCCATTGGTTTAATTTTTTTTATATTCAATGATTCCGCTCTTGACCACAATTTTGTCTTATGGAAAACGATGGATGAGGTCTACGATTGAATGAGTACACCCAGAAAATGCCTATTCACTGTTACTTTGAAGGTCATTATTCTTGGTACCACTCCACCATTAAACCCAGACAACTGTCAGTCATGAAGAACTGTCAGTCTTTCGAGAAATGGAATACAGACGCTTGAATGAGTTACACACTTTTGGCAAGGTTTTTGCAGGGCTTACGAATAATGTTTTATTAAGACGAAAAGATTTTTCATGTCAGCGTGAGAGCTAGCTACCTAAAAACAGGCCGTACATTTAACTCGATTTTTTCACACCTTTCTAGAAGTGTTCATTATGCAATTGTGCGTAATCTGCGACTTAAGTGCCACTCTATACGAAGACTGTAATTGGCACCGACGCGCCGCGAAGCCCCTCAGCGTCAGTCACGACATTTGATTTCCCACTTATTTTATCACTAGGTCAGAATTATTTACCGAATATACAGAAAGATCTTTCATTTATGTGCCAACAGGAACGTATTGGAAAAGGATATAGGTATAATTTGTATATTTATGTGGAAATGGAGGGGATCGAACCGTTTGGTATCCGGCTGGGGCGCGATTTGCGCTTATTTCTTTCTTACAGTATAATAATATAATATATCGATAAGAGCGTCTTTATCAGATATTAAAATGACAGATTCTTACCGGTTTCTTAGTTAATGGTGGTTATTTGGTGATCCTATGGTACACCAAAATTTAGCCGGTTATGTGTAAAGATACAAGTTCGTAGCCGACTGCAGGTAGCAGCAGCAGGCGAAGTGTCACCGCGACAATACTGGTTCCTATGTATTTTTATGAAATACCTTCCGTAGCTAGCGACACGTCGTTTTCATAGAAATACATAGAAACAATTAGTGTCGAGGCGACACGTCGCCTGCTGCTGCTGTCTGTAGTCGGCTACAGACTTGTACCTTAAGTCCCATTTACAAAACTACAAGACTACAGTCATATAGCAAATCAATAAATGCCACGTAGAAAATTCGGTCAGGAATTTGCAGCATCTGCTGAAAAATATTACCAACTTTCGTGAACAATCTTTCAATATTGTCTTCATAAAACGACCCATCAATAAAAGCAATTAATTCATAGATTAATCTTAGCAAAAGGCTACAATCTTATCTTATTTTTGTAATCTCCACCACGACACAACTCACCCACTACAAGTTATGTTCGTAATATCAGTTAAGAGGGAAGCAACAGCTTTGTGTCGTCAGTCATCGCGAGGAAATTAATGAGTTAGGAACGGGTCGCAGGCTTATTAGTAACTGTCAGGGCGCCACGGTTCTACTAACGGTGGGAAGACGAGAGGGTGTTGTTTTTCATTATGAGAGAGGTTTTAGTTTTGTTTTTAGTGGAAATGTTGCTTGTTTTTTTTTGTTCATCCTTGTTGAGAAGGAGCGTGTAAAAATTGCTGTAGTTTTTGCCTAGACCAGGGGTCGGCAACCTTTTGAATCGGAAAAGTAAAAAATTACAATTTACAAAATTACTAAGTTTTTAAAGACCCACAATTTTTTTGCTTGCCAACAGTAAATAGTACTTGCATAAATAAAGTTTTTTGATAAAAAAACTAATCTATTTATTTATAAGAAAAATATCTATTTATTCATATAAAAGTAGTGTTTTTTCACAACAAATTAGATAATATGTATATGGTATAAAAATAAATAATATTTGCGTATGGAACTAAAGAGCCGCAGCTTCACATCCAAAGAGCCGCATGTGGCTCGCGAGCCGCAGGTTGCTGACGCCTGGCCTAGACCATGGGAAAGGCGTGAGATTATGGTGTTAGGAATGTTGTCTATGCTAAAACGACCTTTGAAAGTTTAAGCGTTCCAACACAATCTTCCATCTTTGTGAAGAAGCTCGCCGTGAGAAGTAGGTACTACCACCATGACTATATTATCTTGCGCCAGGCAGCGTTGCTATATACCGGCTTGAAGGTTATGAGAGCTGGTGTAAATACGGACACATGAGTTGTTAGCTTTGTATTTCTGATGATAACGCACGTGTGACGCCTCTGATATTGCAGTATTTCTATCAGTCATGTCCGTGTGCCGACGCCGGAGCTTCAGTAAATGTGAATAAAAGGCCACGGACCGACTATGGCCCTGAAACGGCACGGATTTGTGTACTCCTGCAATAAGTGGACGGTTCTAGCATAAGTCACGTCTGAATCCTTCACAAAATTTTGCCCCAAAAATAACGAAAGGCGGTATATAGATCAACTCGATTCGATTTCTCATTTATCATATCATTTGACGATATCACGAAACTGCTCAAAAAATCATGTGTTCCATACATTTGTAATGTATAAGCTGGGAAGGAACAGTCCAACAATCTCCTTCGCAATACATCTGTGTCTGATAAATATTTTAATAGCTGCAATATCAGCTAAGTAGTACTAATAATTTATTTATTTATAATCAAAAGAATATTAGCCATGTTTATTCTATAACCACTAAAGCGTGAAGCCCTATTGTATTCGATAAGTGGCAAATAATCGAGCGAGAAACGATTGATCGAATCGATTATGCATACCATTATATCGAGTTTCGTATCGCCATTGTAGAGTTTCTTTAAGAGATGAATAGTCGAGTTTCTTGTTTTGTTAAAACTGAGTTCGCCTTTAATTATTAAAAGACTAACAAAACTTGAACCTCAATTTTATGCTTTAAATAAGTTTATTCAGCAGAATATGATTACATAAGCCTGATTTACACGATGTGATTTAATTGCCTGTGGCATACCATAAGTCGAATCAAAATTAAAAGCTGCATCGTCTAAACATTATTTAATACGAAATACTTGTTGCTTCAATTTTATTGTATGCTTCAGGCAAGAAACTTGCATCATGTGAATGGGACTTAAGTAGAAGTAACAATCAAATCTCACCATCTAAACAGCGTTTAGACGTTGCAAGATATTTGTTGCTTCAATTTTATTGTATGCCTCAGGCAAGAAACTTGCATCGTGTAAATGGAGCTTTAGTTGAAGTAACAATCAAGTCGCACCGTCTAAACAGCGTCTAGCCGATGCAAGATATTTGTTGCTTCAATTTTATTGTATGCCTCAGGCAAGAAACTTGCATCGAGTAAATGGGGCATTATTAATTCTGCATTTTGTCGGCACCTACCTTTGACTATTTATTCTCGCAGCTATACGTTTTCCGAGCTCATTTTGTGTCCCATTTTAAAGAAAAGTATAACAAAAATGAACCGAAGTGCATTCTTGGAACCCGATTATAGGTGCCATCACAAAAGCGGAATCCGATTAAAATCCCGATAGGATTTTTACAGTTTAACTACTCTGGGAATGGTTGTTCCAATGAAATATTTGGAAAAAAATGGGTCGTTAAAAAAAGTTTTATTTAAAACTACTGTGCCCCCGGTTCTACTTGCATGGACTAAAACATGGATAAGGAACATATATTTATATATATAAAAATTACGTGTCACGTTGTTTGTCCGCGATGGACTCCTAAACTACTGAACCGATTTAAAATTTGATTTGCACACCGTGTGCAATTTGATCCAACTTGAAAGATAGGATAGCTTCCATCTCAATTTATAGTCGCAATATTATTTTATTGCAAATTATTTGTCTATTATTTGACAATCACAATAATCTGTTAGCTCCAAACGATTCTAACAGATGGGGATATCTGTTGACTAGATTGAGTAAGTATTCAATAGATGGCGCTATGTTAAAAATACAATATTTTCATATAAGCTACAATTTAATAGCATAACCACCACGTGTTGCTGAGGCTAAGGTATAACCTAAATTTATTTTGTAATAAACCAAATACAGTGAAATAATATTATAAAACGAAAAGATACGATTGTTTGCTTGTATTGAATAGGCTCCCAAACTACTGAACCGATTTCAAAAATTCTTTCACTGTTGGGAAGCTACACTATCTCCGTGTGACATAGGCTATATTATATTATGCTTTGCTACCCGGGCGAAGTCGGGGCGGGTCGCTAGTTTATCTATAAATCAAAACAATAATCACGTAAATCGGAACAGCCGCTCCTACGTCATAACTCATAAGCTGGAATACAGACAGACGTTGTGTTTTTAATTTGCAGGGATGAATATAGCTACAGACGACACGGTGAAGTTCAAATTAGAGTAACAGTTGTCTAAAATGTCAGGCATCGTTAATTGAAAAGGGCGTGCGAATGTAAAATTCATTAATTTGAGAAAGTTTTGCGCCACCACATCTCGTTAACCGCAATGCGATTATTGTGTTACATAAAACGATATGAACATACTCAATTTACATTTCACAATTAACAAGTTAACCGAAAATATGGAAAAAAGAGTGCATTTTCATGAAAAATATTTTTTTCACCGTAATATTACTGTGGCATTATCACTTTTTAAATAATAATGAAGAAGCACAAAATTATTTTTGTACCTATTCTTACTTTTAAAATATGGGACTGCACTAGCTTTTGCCCGCAGCTTCGTCCGTGTCGAGGTCGGAGATTAATGCACAGGAACGTAATACCGCTATAAAAAATATCCTATGTCCTACAACAGGTCATGGTCTTTCCGGTCAGCCGCTAAAACGTGAAAAAGTAACGCATACAGACAGAGTTACTTTCGGAACAATTTAAACCTATCTATCAAGCTCTAGCCCAAAGTTTTGGCAGCGTAACGTTTTAAATTAACCACGTAGATGTTCCAAAAATACGTAGATGTGTATTTACTACTTAGTAACTGCTAGTCCATCACTCAACCAAAATAATACATAAACATTACATTGCGAAGTGCATTTGTCCACTTTGTCCATCTCTGTACAACACCGGACAATGTTCAGAAAAAAAAATATAATAAACTGTACTTACTAATGAGAAACTGCTAGTCCATCACTCAACCAAAACAAATTTTTAGTTTATTAATAGTTTTATTTAGGTTAGGTTAATTAATTAGATGTAAGTTGTTATTTATGTACATATAATTTCAATTTACAAAATCAATTGTATTGTGCTGCCAAAACAATACATAAACGTTAAATTTTGAAGTTCATTTGTCCACTTTGTCCATCTCTGTACATCACCGGACAATGTTCCGAAAAATACGTAAATCTGTACTTAATAATGAGTAACTTGTAATCTATCACTCAACCAAACCAATACATAAACATTAAATTTTGAAGTTCATATTTTCTCCACTTCGACCATCTCTCTACATCACCGGACAATGTTCAGAAAAACACGTAAATCTGTACTTACTAATGAGAAACGTCCAGCTTATCACTCAATCAAAACCTTACATAAACATTAATTTCGTAGTTCATATGTCCAGTTGTCCGTTGTTGTCTCGGCTCACTTCACCCCACTTTAGTGTTCGCTAATCCTGTAATTGGATTGCTCGACCCGTCATGTTAAGGCTCCTACACATTCTCTGCTTCGTAGGGAACTGAGCAGTCGAATGAAAAGCTAGTGAGTACGTTAACGGAGGTTGTTTCGGCTGTACTTGAGCATCACTAATACTTGTCACTCATCAGTCTCATAATTTATTTTTGTTGGTCCCGGCTACCATTCATAGATCTTTGACAATCGTTGCGGGTATTTCGAAGCCCAAAAGTCTGACAACCAGTCTTACCAAGGGGTATCGTGTTACTCAGTAACCGGTTTGTGGAAGTCAGATAGGCAGTCGCCCTATGGAAAATACTGGTATTCAGTTGCATCAGGTTAGAATGGAAGCCGACTCAAACGTAGTTGGAAAAAGGTTAGGCAGATTGAGTTCTTGAAACAACAGCTGCAATTTTATTATAACGCAATGTCTATTCACTTCCAGTCTCGTCTATTTGCATATTGGGATTGAATTTCGATTAATAAAAAAACGAGGATCGCCAACGTTTATTATTTCCAGTTGTGTAGATTTTTGGTTCCGCAGAACAAAATAGGTACTACAAAACAAAAGTTTCTAATAGGTTAGGCCCACTTGCGCGTTCATGGGTTATCCTAAATAACTCAGAGTTAACTGCTAACTCAGGGATAATCAAATAATTCATCTTGCGCCACCAAGAGTTAGAGGTTAACCTAGAGTTAAACTTTTAGATATTAAACCCGGCGATGTGGGAGAGTTAAGTCGTTAAACTCTGGGTTAGTGTTAGTAATGTCAAAATAAATTGACGCTATGAGGTACTGCTGTTAATTTATCTTGTATTTTACATTGTTCGACGTTGTAGTAAGTGAAAATTCGGTACTATATCAGCAGGCAATATATGCATGAACTCATATAAAAATTAATACAAATTAAACATATTTTTCCTTATAAATGACGTTTCCGTCAATCAATAAACTAAATCTCCATGGAAACCACATACAATACGATTGAAATGAAATGTCATGTTTTAAATTCAAAGACAAGAAAGTATAACGTATCGTAATGTAGTGTAAAAGAGATGGGTATACAACTTCCGTTCATTAATTTTTGGTCAGATTACTTATCAGGGCATAGACCTAGCAATTCTATTTTATGTTTCGTCGATTGAACTGCAGAGTTACCAAATCAAAACTGCAGAATCAACCGAAGATGGTGTTATTTGCCGATGACACATCATTGATCTCTAAAGTAGACCGACGGTCACAAAATCTTGACGACGTGAATAACTCTATTCTTCTGGGCCAACATTGGTTTATGGTAAATAATTTGGTACTAGATGAAAAAAAAAACCAAATGCTTTAGATTTACACTACCTAATGTTAGAATTGCGAATATGACATCATATTGAATGGAGAAAAACTAGAATTTATTAATCCGACGGTTTTCCTGGGAATCACGCTAGACGAGAAATTACAATGGGGACCCCATATAACATCTCTTGCGGGGCGGTTAAGTTCGGCCGCTTATTCTGTTTGGAAGATAAGACAGTTAACAGATGTAGAAACCGCGCGTTTGGTCTATTTTAGCTACTTCTACAGCATTATGTCATATGGCATTTTACTGTGGGGTCGGGCTGCTGACATTGAATCCATTTTCATTTTGAAAAAGAGAGCTGTCAGGGCCATTTACAATCTACGTCGTCGCGAATCTCTTAGGGAACTATTTAAAAAGATTAATATTATGACGGTACCTTGCCAATTCATTTATGAAAATATTATGTATGTAAGAAAAAATCGACATTTTTTTAATAAAATAAGTGATAGACACAATTTGAATACTAGAAAAAAAGATAAAATAGATTTTATCTTTTTCAACCATTTTTTAGATTATCTAAAGTACATACATCTTTTATGGGGTACTGTGTTAAATGTTACAACAAAATACTTTGTGATATATTGCAATGAAATGAAAGAAAATTCAAAACCCATATAAAAAATACACTTTCTAAACAAGCATATTACGAATTAGAGGATTATATCCCAGATAAGAATGCTTGGAAATATGCTGGTACTGCTCCATAGGACAATCTAGAGTCTAGGCAAAATCAAACTGGTTGCTAATTTAATTGTATAATTTATAATTTTTATGACATTGATTTTACATTCTGTAATTACTTTAACTTGTACAGTATATTATTACTTATTAAAACTTTAGAAAAATCATCTAGTTATACAATATTTGTAAATATATGAGGACCTTGTATCTATCACATAATTAATTTATCTGTCATTGCTCTATATTTAATTCTTTTTACCTATTGTGGTGTAGTAATTTTATTCTAGGTGCATCGTCTTCACATATAATTCTATAATTAATGTATACCTTTATAATATTGTAAAACATGTTTAAAAGGGTAACGGCAGAATTTCTTTCTCATTCGTCTCCATACGAAACTACCTTTTGGAAGGGGCAACTAAAATCAATTCTATCTTGTAAATTTTGACGTTCAAAAGTGCCTTTTAAGTGCCTATTTGAAAGAAATGATTTGACTTTGACAAAAAACAAAAATATCAGGTTTACTAACCCGGTATTACTTTTCAGTGGCGCAATGCGTATTAAGAGTTAAAATGTAATTAATTAACTCCGAGATTACAAACTCTACATTTATTTATTTAACCCGACTAAACGCGCAAGTGGGCGTTTTACTGAATTAAAGCTCACTTACCTACTCGAGGAAATTCCTCGTATCGAATAAGCGATTATTGACAAGAGATCAGCTATTTTTAAAATAAAATCACAAGTGAAATGGTGCGAAAAAGAACTGGAGTTACTGACATGGCTTGCAGAGTAGGCAGGCTGAAGTAAAAGTCGGCTGGCCATGTTTGTCGAAGGACCGATGGCTGGTGGAGCAGACGAGTCTTGGAGTGGAGATAGCGTATCGGCAAGCGTAGTATAGGACACCGCCCCCCAGTTAGATGGACCGACAAACTTAAATAGGTAGCTGGGACAGACTGGATGCAGAAGGTGGAGAACAGAATTTTGTGGCACAGCCTGGGAGAGGCCTAAGTACAGCAGTGGACTGCGATAGCTCCCTCTTGTCAATCAACCAAACAACTCAACCTATTGCAGAGTACCTCTACAGTAAATTTTAAGTTATTCACAGTCATGTTGAGAGGCCAATATCGCCTCACTTGTGTTCATTTTCTAATCACAGTTGGAAATTTTGTTTATCGTTCAGTAGGCAGGTTTAGCAACACTTTTCTTAGCGAATGCTTATAAAAAATGCTAAAAAGAGGGCTTTAATCGCATAACGAGTCTTACATGGACATTCTCGCCTCTCGATGGACGAGAAAACTTTATCGTGTAAATGATCCTTTAATGTTTAAGCTCTTTGTAAAAGCCGGGGAGTATCAATGAACGATTACGATTTCCAGTGAAACGTTAATTGATAATATCAATATCGATACTTTTTGCTGATGAGGCGCTGCCCAAACGAAGGACATCGTAAAACGCTCAGTTTTCTTTTTGTTTCACGTAAAATGTTTTTTTAAGAAATATTCTGAAAAATTCTTAGGTGGAACTTTCCAAAGTTTGACGATTGTTATGAAATTGATGATTATTATTCAGTAAATATATCATTTCCACAGCTGCGAATCGCATTTTGATCAACATAAGACGTAAAACAGAGCAGAAATTTGCTAAAAACCAAGGAAAAATTGAATTTGTCGGACTACAGCTGAGGATTCAACTTAATAAGGCCGTTACACGCCAGAATGAGCATCATAATTTGGCACGTGTTTTTCACGGAATTACCGAATTAATAATATCTACCTTTAATCCATTAGCGATAATAGTATATTGTTATAATGATACAAGTGCGTTCTAAGTAATTATTTGTTGATAAAGCTAAGTGAGAAGCTTTTTGATTAGTGCTTTTAGAGTAGATAGTAGAATTTGGGATAATTGTTAGGTAGGTCAGTACCTACCTAATGTGGCGACATTGCTGCCATCACCTTTAAAAATACCAGTGTATTTTTAAAGGTGATGGCAGCACTGTAGCCACTGATGGGAAATACAAAGCTCCAATTGCATCTTCAATCACTTAACACGTTTAGCGCTAAACGAGTTTTAAACATCATTCTGTCACCGTCTTCTTCAAACATTTGACAGAAACAGAATTATGTTTTTAACTCGTTTAGCGCTAAACGTGTTTAATGACAGGCGGTGCAAGTGGGCATAAGTGTCCCGGGACAATTTTGCTTAGCCATTGTTATTATTGGACGAGTAATTAGCTCTCCTAGACTATAAATTGGTCAATTTTTATTCTCGACACAATTATAAAAAGAACAGACTTTCAATGTTTTCATTGTTATCATAAAGTGCGTGGTAAATAAGAAGTTCTTAGGCGCAAAATATTTACTAAAACAAAATAAAGAAAGCTTTCACGTTTCACTAATTAAATCGGTTTGATTCTTGTCACTTTTTTATATGGTAGTATGTTGGCAATTTATTTGGCTAATCTGAAACATATTTCATGACCAAACAACGCCTAAAATACGCAGGAGACGGACAAAGTACTTTTTTGTCCTTCAGTATTTCAGGGGTACAGTTAACAGTTAAGGCTGACCTTGAGGAACAAATGTATAAACCTATAAAAATACTTTTAGCAAAGACACTACTATAAATAAAGGAAAGTCCGTGAGGTACCTAGACGGTAATAAAAGTCCAAAACTTTTACTGGAGAATCGCGAAATTGAACTACTGGAAGACAGAACTATGTTTTTTTCAACAGTAAAGGAAAATGCCCAGTTTTCTACTGACCGTCGTTGCGCATGTTTTTTTTTTTTGTATGTTGCCACAAATTGGGTAGAAAAGAGGGGTGATGTCGTATTGTCAAAGGAAATAAAAATTATCCTTTTATTTTGTGGGATTTTCTGTTGGTCTTTGATTTTCTGTTCAGTTTTGAGGTTAGTGTTGTAACATGGCTTCCACCAAACAAAAAAGCAGTCCTTTACAACAATATGATTTGAATTTACATAAGACAACAGAAAATAGTTCAACAAACCAATGTATGATCCCAAATAAAAAATATTACATCGGTAAGTCATACTAAATGTAGGTTTGTATAGGTAGAAAATAAAAATGCTTGATGAAAGAATGAAATAGTTTTATTGGTCCATATCTCTACATAGTATAAAAAAGTCGTTCCCGTTATCTGTACGGTTAGATCTTTTAAACTACGCAACGGATTTTAATGCGGTTTTCATTAATAAACAGAGTGATTCAAAAGGAAGGTTTATATGTAGAAATACATGCATATTATAGTAGACAAAAAGCCGAGAATTTCAAAGATTTGTGATGTGATGTCGTAAAAAACATATTTTTGTGCGCTTACATTGGCAACGCTGGCTAAACCTTACGAGATAGATTAAAATAATGTAGGTACTGCAGAATTGAATATCTTAATAAGATTTACAAAAAAATCCACAATGTTATATGTCTATCTTCTAAGGATAACCCACAGTAACTATTTCTATCTTTTACATATTACTAAAACAATATGGGTTATTTACGAAGCTATTTTAAACAATACAGTGTTATTCCTTATCCAAATAAATACGTGAGATACGCTGTACATTTCATGTAGATCAAAATTGCCCTTTACAGCATATCATTAAAATAAATATCTTAAAGATATCAGAGAATTAAAATGCGGGGGCAAAGCGGCCGTCGTGTCGTACGTCCGGTCCGGGTGGCAGTGGCCGGCGGGTGCGGTGCGTGCTTACAAATCAATCTAATATGTTATCTACCTTTATTTATATATTTAGAAACATAATATTTATCAGACCACACTGACACCACATTAGTATTTACATTGCACCCGTGCGAAGCCGGGGCGGGTCGCTAGTTATCATCATATTCATAAAATATGTCGTCTAAAAACGGAGCCGGCGGCTCAACAGACCTAAATCGAGCCCAACTAAGATACCACAAAATGGTCATAACGTGAGCACAGCATCCCACTGTTCGATTACCCACCAAACAATTGCAATAATAATAATAATAATTGCTGAATGGGTTGTGGTGGTGGTGTAGGTATTGAGAAATTCCTTGAAGTCATAGATGTTTCTGATACACTGACCGCCTCGTGTCTTGATGTAGGAACATCCATATTATCTTGTGCTGCAACAGTCTCTTGCAAGCTGATGTTGCCTATCTTGATCATACTGAGTCCTTCTCCTTACACGTCTATAGGCATTAGTCTAACAACGTAAGCAAACTCTTTCAAGTCTGTGTACCTATAAAATAAAAATAAAAACATACCCAACATGACCACCATGACCATGACGCACTCATACATGCTAGACTAACATTTTGTATAGAGAGGGTCTAAAACAATTGTAGTATACGAAATAAAGGACAAATACGCATGAACAACTTGGAAATAGCATGCTCCATATTTCATGAGCTGTTTGTGTACAATCCGAGAACTATTACACTATTTTAATGCAGCAAGTATTATTAAAAGTATAGATACCTGCTGAGTAGGTATGCACGACATGATGGCATTTCCTTCAGGGCTATCAATTGATACTTTGTGTGTCTTAGCTCTTAATATGGAAGATCCACAGACAAAGCATACTTGTTGAGTCCATAAGCTCTTACAACTGTTGATCCACTTGACAAGTTTTGAGATGCTCTTTCTAGTATTGTCAAACATTCTTGACAAAGGACATCCTCTACTGACATCTAAAAATAAATATAATAAATAAATAATATAATCTGTTAAAATATTAATGTTAGCCTTAGTTTTATAGAAAATATAGATTATTTTCACAGACAGGCCAAAGCAAAACAAAATAAACAACCTCACAAACTAAGAAAAGTATAACTGGTGGTTCTCATCTCATCATGATGCATTTACATATATGTTTGAACACAGTTAAACAGTTTCTATTATCAGCTGTAAAACTTAACTGTAAACAAAAAAATACAAATAGTGCTGAAAGACTTGTGGCACAGTTTCTTAGTATTCATATTATCTATATTATCAATACAATATTATTGATAATATAACATAATGCACCTATCTACCTTTGCACATACGTCTAAAAAGTGTGTGTTTTGAGAAAAGTGAAAAACAATTACAATAATACATAACTGAATAATTAAGAGATACTAACCGTTGCTGGAGTAATCCAGGATCGTAAAATTCTTAACATTATCGATTGATCGAAATCGTTGGTGATTTACTGCACAGAGGACACGGACCGTAGTCGTAAAAACGTTCTACACAATCCACACCACCAGCACAGAAACAGTACAAATGGTCTTTCAAAAGAGTTCTTGATCGTGGAGGAATCTGAAGACTCGAGTGAACACGAACTTAACGCAATGATAATATAATTATTAGCACAACAAACTCAACTATTAGCACAACAAACTCAACAACTATCAATGCATAGGTAAAGACAAAAGGTCGCTGCCAGGTGACACGATGCTTTGATTGACAAATTGACACAGTGACACTTTTAACAGTCCACCTTTCACATTGACTGTGATAGTGTTACCAACAGTTAATCTAAATCACCCTGACCATGAGTGATTTGTCAACTACAGAAAGATTTTTAATTAGTAAAATAATATTATTTTAAAGATTTTAATTATAAATGATAGTATTGTAATTATCTTTATTAGTAATAAAAATATTAATAACGAGGAAAAATGTCATAGTTGAAATTATTTTTTAACCTCAGCGTCTGCCCTTATACTTTCGTTATGGCCGAGTATGGGAAGGTTCTTAAAATTGACAACACTGCTTTCACTAAGATACGCCACTAGAAACGTATGCAATAATATTCAATAAATAACTAATTAAATACAAAATATTAACCCCACATACGATTTTGATCAAATTAACTAAGAAAAGTTAAAAAAATATTTTATAATTTGTGAGTATATTTTTATGGCCATACTCTTTTATTATAAAGTGATTATGATTTCGGTCAATCTTGTTCAGTTACAATTTTTCCGATAAATTTTTATCTACTTCAACTAATCCATCTTCTTGGCCCATTACTAACCGCTGCTGGTTGGAGAAGAGGCTCCCAAGCCCTAAACGCGTTTTATGTTAAAAACCTCATTCTGTCTCAGTAAATTATTAAAATAATAATAATTATTAATTATTATTATTTTTTATTAGATTGTCAGATACAAGACGATGTTTTAAATACGTTTAGCGCTAGCTCTAACTTATTTACAGGTGCAAAGGGGTCTAAGTAATGGCCATCATGTTTAAATCTGTAGATTCTTTTAACTCTCCGCCTTCTACGGCCTGGAAATATACATAAGAATTTCCGCATGAAAATTCACTCGTTACTAAACCTAAATGGCCCATGCAGACTTAACCAACAAAATCAAAACTTAATTGAATTCTAATTGGCTCATTATTTTTAGCTGAGACCGGCCGCTGTAATCCCGAGCCCGGGGATCTAACATAAACATAATAAATATGAAGTTATTTACTGAAATTTAAGAGGGTCAACAGTATGTACTTTGAAAAAGAACACGGTGCGTCCTTGGGGGAAAGACTGAGATGTTTGCTAACATAATTTCTGAATTAGTCGACTTCGTAATTGGTTTATCACATTTGACAAAAAAAAACTGTTTACTGAAACCTCACTAAGTTTGAAATAATGTCACAGCCGAATAGCAAGCATAATCAGCCTATAATGTTTCCACTGCTGCGCCACAGGCCTCCTCTCTGTGAGGAAGTGGGTCATTATCCACCACGCGAGCCCAGTG
Organism: Dryobotodes eremita; assembly: GCA_917490735.1. Taxonomy (NCBI): domain Eukaryota; kingdom Metazoa; phylum Arthropoda; class Insecta; order Lepidoptera; family Noctuidae; genus Dryobotodes; species Dryobotodes eremita. Next base: position 19,251,021 of record OU823243.1, on the reverse strand, counting down.
CGGGTTGGTGGATGTCACATGTCGTACAATCTTTTTTCTAGGAGATGCCGGTTTTCTCACGATGTTTTCCTTCACCGTTTTAAGAGCAGTGGTTATCAAATTAAATACACAAAGTAAAGTGCCGCCTGGGTTCGAACTCACGACCTACAAATCGTAAGCTGGGGCCGATACCACTGAGCCACCACTGCTCTGCAAACAAGAAAAATACCCTGATTGCTGAGGAGCCGGATGTTGACATATTTATGATAAATGATAAATGATTTTATTTCTGTAAGTAGGTTTGTACAAACACTTTTACATGTCAATCATATTTTAAAACTAGATGAGGTCGGCGTTTCCTATCTGACTATTCTGAGAAGAAAGGCCGAAACAAACTCAGAGGTCACAGTCTCTTTTAAAGTCCAGACATAATCTTGATCAGGTCATGCGAATACCGTGCAGATTGGTATCTGAAATAGTCTTTTGAGGAATAACCACACGGAATGAGAGGACCTGTCCAGTCAGTGCATGCATTTGTCAGTAATCGTGCAGCTCAACTCAGAACTTAAAGAGCTCAACGATTCGACGAACAATACCAAAGATAGGACTTTTGGGTAGGCCACAAAAATTACTCAAACTGCCAGACCATGATTAAAACTAATTGAGAAGAAAAAAACAAAAACAATGATCGACATAGTCTTTACATTCACAATAATTAAAATAATATATATGTATAGTAAATATATAGTAAAATAGTAAATCGATGTTGCATGAAGTTTTTTAGTTAAATGTTTTGTTGTTGGCTTGTTGCGCGCTTTGGTGTTTACTGTAAGTGCAGCAAGCAATTGTTATATAAATAAATAGACCTGGTCGCGTATGACGTGCAGTGACATTCAATCTTAGGGTGGTAAAGCATTAACGAAGCGGACTATACTAACGTAAATAATTGTGTAGGTATCTCTATTCTTCGGGCTATGAATACGAGTATCATGATGTTATCAGTAAATGTCTGTGGTTGAACATGAATATTGTTTATTGAACCAATCTAGTATGAATGATGCCGTTATCACTTGACTAGTGGCTGTTATAAGACGTGCTTTCTACAATTTAGGCGAAATACGTTTAAACTGATAGTAGAAATGGCTTTCATTTTGACAGTTCAATAACATTAATTGCGTTATTTACGTTATGGAGCAGACAAATTTTTCGAACGTATGAAGCAATGGATTAGCAATATCATTCAAAATGATTCAGATTGGTATTGATAGTGTGTTACGCAGTTAGGGTGCTGATATCAGACTCGCGATACGCGACGCGACACAAAGGCACCGCCTGTTACCGACCAGAGCGGTGCCTTTGTGTCGCGTCGCGTGTCGCGCCTGTTTGAAAGAGCCTTCACTTGAGTGAATGTTCATTTTTGTTTCATTCCACGTTCAAACGTCACCGACAAAATTACATAGGAATTAACATTCATCTGCTAATTTCATTTCACTTTTAACAGACTTCAAAAAAAGGAGGACGTTCTCAATTCGGCTGTATTTTTTTTCCTTTTTAATGTGTTCTTCAGAACTTTTTTCTAGGTGAACCGATTTTGATGATTCTTTTTTTATTTGAAAGCTGGTGCTCCTCTTGTTGTCCCATATAATTTGATCAAGATTTGACCAGTAGTTTTTAAGTTATCCTGAATAATGCGTATTTTTTCCACTTATTATATATTGATGATGTTTTAATAATTTCCTGTCACTGTTATTTACATATCAAGTAATAGTATACGAATTTATGTGGGGTATGTATACCTACCACAACTAAAAAGTGAAAAATGAAAACTTTTTTACAAAAATAAACAACCGACTTCCAGATAAAAGAGAAAAATAACTTTAATTTCGGAAGTCGGTGGCAAAAAACGAAAATAAAAAACCAAAGACTCGGACTTCCGAAATTAAAGTTAGTTTTCCCTCGTTTTTTTGGTTTGTTTTTGGAAGTCGGTTGTCTTTTTTGTAAAAACGTTTTTATTAGATCATTCGTTTGGCGAGTGAAACATACCGATTGGTCATATCCAACATCGTGGGATCGGTTCACTAATTAATTCATTTTTCAACTTTAATTTATTTCGTGTTCAGTCGTTTAACTTCAAGTGAAAGATGTGGAATGAAAAACAATAATAAACAAACAATAAAGCGCAGATATCAAACGCTTTATTGTATTATATTATATTATATTGCGCTTTATTGTATTATATTATAAATAAGGATGTCCATCCTTATTTATTTGCGTGGAGATCATAATATGAATAGGTAACAGTATTCGGATAAGGTCAGACTCGGCAGGAGTATTATGATGACGAGAGATGAGCCGCCTAATACACTACAATGTAGTAATAGATTACTACATTGTAGTGTATTAGGCGGCTCGTGGTCAGCAGTAGTCTTGCATGAGCCGATATTCTTTCATAATATTAAGGCCATTATAATTATGTATAAGCTAGTGACTCGCCCCTGCTTCGCAAGGTTTTTACGACTTGCCAAAACACCGTTATTTCTTTATTTGAATTAAGTTTAATATTAATGTATTGTACCTACACACAAACCTTCCAGAATAAATTTTCTAAATGATGTTAAAAGCCGTAACAAAATCTTTGTGAAGTTTGGAAGAACAACACGGTCACACAGCCAGACTCGAAAAGCGACTTTAATTTATAATATGAATACTTAAATTAAACATTTACTTACTAAATGAAAGTATGTCTTTCTTAACTCACAAATAATTTGTTTAGTTCGAAGTCGAAGATAAAAGAGATTAAACAATTAAACATAATGGATCACAAAAAGCTTTAAGAATTTTATTTTATGAACTTGTTGCTTGTCAGCGAAGTTTATTAAAGAAATTGTGTGTTATTTTAATAAACCTTTTGAACTGGCAAGCTATTGTGCCGAAGAAATTCGTTGGGGGACATGACTCGGCCTAAACTATTCAATTTGCATAATCTTTTTAAGTCACGTTCAAAAATTTTCTTTAGACTTTTATACAGACCGTCGCTATGAACTTAAGCATTATGAAATTTTAAGTTGATTATTTATTGAATAGGTTGAAATTCAGACTTATTATAAAGAAACAAGCGGGCAAGAGCATGTCGGGCCATACTTGGGCAGAGTTCCGTAGTTATTACGTGGTTACAAATGATAAAATCGGCGAACCGCGTAATAGTAATTCGTGTTATTTTAGTCTATGTGCAAATACCTACTCAAGATTCTTTTTCACTTTTCCAAATGTAGAGATCGTTGTAAATAATAGCATAAACCCAGTCTTTTAGCTTATTTTATATTTTTAATTTTCTTGTACATGCACACACACATGCATGCACATCTTAATTAAACTAATCGTCGTCCATCTTATCTTTCTTCCCTCCCTTTCCAGTGTTTCCATACCCATCCTCTAACATCCCTCATATCTTCTGTGTTGCCACTTTATTATTCATTCCCACACAAATAAGTTTATAGATTGTTAATTTGGCCTTTTCAAAAATAATTCCTGTTAGCTAAATTTCCTCTATATATAAGTGGCTTCACAATAATTCACACATAGTTGAAAGCGTACCTATTCACGAACTAAGACTCCCCAGTTCAACACCTTATCTTGTGTGATTATTACCGTCGAGGGGTTTCACAGTTTGACGACTCACATAAACTCAAAACCATGAGAAAGGACACGGTAACCTAATAATAGCCGAGTGCTATCGAATCATTAAGGGAGATGCGGAAATTAAAATTTCCGGAGGATTTTTTGCAACTTCAGGTTAGTGTCAGGTTGTATATTGATCGAAATATGATTCGCGATCATAATAAGCATATATTTAGGTACAGAATAATAATAATAATTAAAATCATCAATACGACTCTCTAAGTTAAAATTGGGTCTATTGAATGACTATTCTATTCTAATTCTAACTTAGAGTTGTATTGATGATTTTAATGATTATAATTCTGTAAATATATGTTTGTTACGATCGCGAATCGTAATTTGATCAACACCTAACCTGCGGGGTAATTACGTAACACACTAACAGTAGGAATGGGTTTCATTTTGACAGTTTAACAACATTCATTGCGTTATTTACGTTGTTGAGCAGATAATTTTTATTATTAGCAATAGGCTTCAAAATGATTCAGATTGTGATAGATAGTGTGTTACGTAATTAGGGTGCTGATACTGACCTACAAATTGCAAAAAACGTAAGACAATTTAATTTTATACCCTGGCGCTTTCGCCCTATGGGAGAACAAAGTATATATATTAACTCTTTCCTTTGGAGTTTCGTCTTTAATTTCACCACGTGAATTTCTTCCTCAGAAACTTGTTGATATTTTCTTTCGTGCTTTTGCAACCATGAGAACCGTGTCCCCAGTTGATTAATTACCTTCTAAATTACACCTGACAAAGAAAATTTATGGCACTGCCGCCTTTATTTATCCATTAATGTTTTCCATAAATTCTGGGAGAGATTCTTTTCATGGAACCCCATTAACCATGAGTCGACAGTCAATTTATAGGAGGCTTAATATGTGAAATGCCTTAGATTCTCGCTCTCTTCATAGATTATTTACTAATGAATTTACTATTTATGTTACTTAGATTAGGTATACCTACCTGCGCCAGTCAGGTATTCTACTATAGGTATCGCGGTCGGTTCTTGGATGGGTGACCATCCATTACATCGAGAACCCTCTGTGCCTCGGAAAGAACGTGAAGCGGTTGTTTGACAATCGTTACGGTTAGTCAGAAGCCCAAAAATCTGAGAACCAGTCTTACCAAGGGGTATCGTGTTACCCAGCAACTGGGTGGTGGAGGTCAGATAGGCAGTTGCTCCATGTAAATCATTGGTATTCAGCTGCATCCGGTTAGACTTGAAGCCGACCCCAACATAGTTGGGAAAAAGCTAGGCAGATTCATTGCCCCCCTTTTTTTTTTGTTTCCGGGGAAACCTTCAAAAGGCACCCGACCTCTGGGGAGGGTGGTCGGGGAGTATGGGACATACATAAACTCACGCCTTCTTTCCATGGGCGTAGGCAAAAACTACACAACCCCACCTGCAGAAGCTAGTCTATTCTATTTTAATACTTATATACATTTCAGCTTATAATCGACCCCTTTCCCATTATCACTGAAGAGAAAGTTATCCGTGTAATAATGTCATAATCTGTTGGCAGATGGGTTTCTGATTGCAATATGATCGCTGTCTCCTAACGGTTCCTTACAGTATTCCCCGTTAAGGGAGCTTTTCTAAGGAAAAGGTTGGCAACCCCTGACATTTAGTTCATTGAAGTGAGAATCTAAGCAATTTTTTACTGGTGATTTTTTCTGCAGTAACTCTTATGATTGTGGTCTTCACATGCGTACTATAGTTAGTTTACTTTTGTTTTACTAATATTAAATAACTCACATAACACATCGAAATAAATTGAAATCGGCTTACCTACCGGAATAGCAATGTAATTCGGACTAACATAAAAATAAAAGTAGATTAATTAAATTAAAAGTTAAACATTCAGTAGTATAAATCCCGGTTTGCTTTATCATCGAAAACTACCGTTACAAATAAATATAGTATTTTGTGAGCAGAATTATATGGAATTTTTTGTCTACTCAGTTTATCGAAATGTTTCAAAATGGCGGAGATATGGGGGTTGAAAACGTAAAGAGAACATAATATTTCAGCCATTTCGCGGTCTTTGCGCGCGTTTTTTGTTTTAAGGATTTTATTTTAAGGTGAACATTTATTAAGCTATGCGAAGACAGAATCGCGACATCTACAGCTCACAAAGCCACTAGTTTTAATAATATAGGTAGAGCTAGAATAATCTGAATCTCAATTTAATAGGTAAATGGCTTCAGTAATATGTAGTTATTTTGGTCCACACAAACGAGACTTGCAATGTACCTATTAATAAGGGTTATTTCAACTACATGTTTTGCGAAGATAATCATGAAATTATAAGCGATGATGATAAGTAATTGTGGTATCGAGTATTTAGTTAATTACTGTTATAACTAAGTGCTCACAAAAAGCAATGAATTATGTAGTTTGCTTGGTTGTTTATTTAATTTTCATAATCTGTTGCGAGTAGTCTATGGTAAAATACGGTTTCGGGACTTTACAGGGTGGCAGGCTCATCGACGCTCAATCTGTTACCATGGATTCAGTACATAATTCTGAATCTCACTGCGTTGAAATATTTTGCCGAAAATTAAAGAAAAATTGCTCTGCTATACATTTTGACCGCGTAGGTACCTAATCTACTCTTCTATGAAACAGCAATTTTTTTTTTGATAACCGACGAAAATCTTATTCGTTTTGGGGTCTAGATTTAAGTGCTGAATTCATGGTTTCAGTTTGCTCCTCGATGTCCCTGCTACCCTGTAGGTACAAACATATTTAAATCTATGTTAAAATGTGTGGAGACAGACACAAAGAGTCAAACCCATCTGGCGAAATCCTGATCTGTGAGGAGTATACGTAATCTCTTGTTATGGACTTGGCTTTCACCACCACCTATAGAAATGACTTCATATTTCGTTAAAAAGTTTGTGATTGCAACTCCATGGGTCAAATTTACCCAACAGCAACAGCAGGTACATTTATCAACATAATGACCCAAACCATCTTATTTACCTATAATTCACTACAAAAGTACAGTACAACTATTTTCTTAATGTACCTAACTCAGGAGTCATCGCATTCAGAACTAAGTACTTTATTGTTGTTTTGTTTAACAACAATTAAAGTAAGTACTTAGTTCTGAATTCAAATTATTATACACGATAAATCTAATAATTGATGGACATGGAAATTAGCATTCGTTTGTATTCGGAAATGCGATGATTCCCGAGGGACATTAAAAATATAGTTGTAATGTACTGGTTACTTTACGAACCATCATTCATCAAGTTATCTCCCCCCCACACCCAGCCAAGAATAATAACCGTCGCCTGGATTAAGTTTAACTGAGAGAGAGAGTATTGTGTCGCGGGAAGTTGTTAGTTAGCGTCCACTTTAACCAACCTTATTGTGGTGGAGTGACGCACTACGGTCCACTGGAGCGACTGTTTTTGTAGATGAAACATAGGTGAATAACATAAAATAACATCACGCCTGAATTAGGTACGCGAAGGGTTCGGCAGAGGTGTACCTATAGTGCATCCACATTTCTCCAATAAGGTATATTTAAGTGCCATGTAATAGGGGTCGGGCTTATAGGCGAATACTATAGTTTTTAGAAGCATTTATGGAGGTAGAGTACCGTCAAACGGGGTGAATAGGGATGCAAGGGTAATCGGGACGAAACTTTAAAAGGGATTTTAACATTGAAATAATATAGTTTGTTGCCAACAAGAGCACTTAATCGTTAATTATAATACAGTAAACACATTAAAGTCCTTTTTGGCAACAAACTATATTATTTCAATGTTAAAATCCCTATAAAAGTTTCGTCTCGATTCACCCCTGCATCTCGATATCCGTGGTTGCAATGAAATCTAAGGCCTGAATTTAATTCACTGAGGTAATTTCTCAGTTGCAGCTCGGGGTCTGGATTTGTGCTCAGTTGATGGCAATAGGCTCGCCCCCTATTACATGAGACTTAAAAATAACTGGTGAAATGTGGGGGTACTATTAGGTACACCTCTGCCAATCTCTTCGGAGATTACAGGCGTGATGTAATGTTGTTGAAGGTCGATTATTAAGGTAACGATTATAAGGCGTGAATGTAGATTTAAAAGTAGGTGTCACTAGAGACAGCACAAAACCATGCAAAATATAGAACGAATGGTATGCACCCAGGGGGCTCAATTGTTTGCGAGAAGTCCGAATTCGGCCGATGTTACGGATGTTACATACTCCGTATCACTTTCGGAAATACCATTAGCCCGGGGCCGGAACTAAAAATTAATAACAAAACGATTTAACAGTTGTCCTGGCTCTCAATATATTTTTGCCCGTTCGAAAAAAATAAAAATCGGGAGTAGGGTTCCTTTCTAAGTAGGTATCAAACTACTTTCGGACTGACTGGTATCTTTCTGACGGACTTAGAGAGAAAGCCGGGACTATAAATAAAATCAGACAATCTGAATAACTACAGTAAAGGCTCGTACACACTGGCGCGACGCGACGCCCGACACAAAGGCATCGCGTGTCGCGCGACGAGCGGCGCCTTTGTGTAGCGCTGTCGCGTCGCACCTGTCTGTGGGAGCCTTAATGAAGAAGGTACCTACTTATCAATATTATGATGACTACAAACATAAATATAAAGTACATGGCCAACTACCTACTTAAGAAACTAGACATAACGAAGAGCTTAAATATTCGCTTAGACACAATCCTTTTATCATAATATTCATATTAATATTCGTTTATTTGCGTTCCACAAGGTAAAACAAGATGTTAACAAAAAGCTTAGAGCTAAGAGCCGTGGTAGACCCTATTAGGGCAATGCAAAAGATATTGTTTAATAAATAACTAAAGGCTCGTACACACTGGCGCGACGCGACGCCCGACACAAAGGCATCGCGTGTCGCGCGACGAGCGGCGCCTTTGTGTAGCGCTGTCGCATCGCGCCTGTCTGTGGGAGCCTTAACATATTTATTAAAGTTAAAAATCTAAATCGTAGTAACAAAAATTCAAAATTTTTAAATTATCGGTACCTACATAAACTGAGCAATTCAACAATAACCGGCTTAGTTCCTCGCGTTTAATAAAACATTTCGTGGCAATGCTGCCAGCCTTTTGGGCACTTATACCATTGACAGTGATGCGGACGAATTTTAAGCTATTGCATAGCTTTTATCGCGGGCTTTGAGCGCGGCGACCGAATCAAGAAATTCCGTAACGAAAATAAAACCTAACACCCCCCACTCCGCCTACCATGTAGCTCGGCCGAGCGTTCGCTTAACGTGTATGTATATGGTACGACTGTACTTGAATCAATTTAATATCAAAGAAAAAAAAATACTGCATAAATAAATAATTATAATTGCATCAGTTGATAAAAAATGCTATGCAATAGCTTTACCGCGGCAGTCCCCGAGTGCCACACGTGTTTTTTTTTTTATGCCTGAGCCTTCCCTTATTTTAAAATTATATTCTTGTACATAGTATATATATTTTAGTGTTAGATTGTAGTCTATTTACTATGGATTGTTATTAAAATAATAAAACATTTAAGAATATAATTTTGATTTTTTCTGTAGAAAATATACCTCTTACGTATTCGCTTGCCTACTATAGACAAATCGTATTTATTACCTAATAGGTTGTCATTCGTCGTATTGTTAAATTGTTGCGAAGATAAAACTGATTATTAAGTAGGTGTCTACCGCCAAATTTTCATTACTTTCTTATTCTTGAGGGAAACATATTCGTTTCCGCAACACCCCTTTTTTCTTTGGTTGGGAATTCATCAAATGACCTCTCCCGCTCTGGGCGGAGCGGAAGGGCGTGTCAGACTCTTACTGACTAAAACCCACCCGTGTTCCTTCAGTTGCCTGTGCGCCAGGGCCACGGTAACTCTTTCGAACAATCCGCGACCCCGGCAGGGTCTGCAACACCCCTGTAACTACAAAACATCACGTATGACAACCCCGAAAGGACAGGCGGAAATGTACCTATAGTACACCCATATTTCGCTAGTTATGTTAATAAGGGCTCAGCAAGACAGAAAAAAATCAAGTTTCACCCGCGCCTCTTTGCCTACCCCTCTTATCAAACCCGAAGAAAACAAAACACAATCCCTTCCCGCCAGCAGAAACTTTTCGCCCGGTGTATATCTTATTGGAATTTGAATCTTCTGTAGTAAGTATACGCAACGTAATAGTATTATAATTATGCTTCTAATAGGATTTGGATGAAATTTGGCACACAGGTAGTTTATAACCAGGATTAACACATAGGATACTTTTTATCCCGGCGGTAGTACGTTTCCGTGGGATATATCCCGACCTCCAAGCGCGCGAAGCCGCGAGCAAAAGCTAGTCGCAGCCTAAACACGTAAACAGGCATTCAGAAATGTATGAAAATCAATATTCCACACAACACCACAACTAAACGAAATTATTCGAAACCTAAATATCACATTTACGTAACAAAAGGACCTAAAATAAATTGATCAAATTAATGTTTTGTCCTCTAAAACAATTTTCTCAGTTACTGTAATAGTTTAATGGAAATAGGTAAGTTACGCTAAAAGGCCCGAAAGTTAGAAACTAGGCGCATGGCTAGGTGGTCCGTGGGGAGTTAGGAGTGAATGAATGTAAATATAATAATAGGTAGGTACAAAGTTATTTTTAGTTACAGAGCGATACGTTGGCAGCACTGATTCTCGGTTTTGGTGTGTCTGTGTTGTGAAATAAACATGTTTTGACTTGGTATCGTGAATAGATTTTTAAGGGTTTTTCAACAAACAGTGCCGTTTTTTTTAAGGTTTCTTTTGAAGTATGAACTAGTAACAAATTCGGCTAAATATACTAGTCTTAGTACCTACCTCTCAATTTATTCATTTACGTCAACATTCCAATGGATAAGGGACAATTATCGAACCAATGGAAAATACACTAAGAGTTTCTAAGTACAACATGTTAATTTGGCCTAGTCTGCTTACAATATTACCTAATATCTGTAGGAAATGTAAGCATCGTCTGTAAAACTGAAATTTTCGCATTCTCTATGAAACTCTTAACCTGCAAGAGCTATTGATCTCTAAACAGGTATCGTGAAACTCCCATATTATCATAACCTACAAGGCTCTTTCTCTTTTCTTCAGGAAGTCCCATCTAATCTTACCTTTATAACTAAATATTAACGCGGTTACAATCCGTGGATAATAGGATCAAGTTGACCGTACCCCAGCGTGCTCTGTGCGCCGTTGAGATAAATGCCACAATAGCTTGCTTTGTAGCTAATACTTTGTAGCTAGACGGGGGATTCATTGTCGACGAAAAGCTGTTTTATTTTTGATGAGAAATGGAATGAGTGGCATGAGCTAACTTGGTTTTGATTTAAGAATTAATGAAAATTGGGAATGTAGTGATAAAAATGTAAGCGACTTAATATGTTCTACTGTAGTCACAGAAAATGTAAGCGACTTAATATGTTCTACTGTAGTCACAGAAAATGTAAGCGACTTAATATGTTCTACTGTAGTCACAGAAAATATAAGCGACTTAATATGTTCTACTGTAGTCACAGAAAAAGTAACCGACTTAATATCTTCTACTGTAGTCACAGAAAATGTAAGCGACTTAATATGTTCTGCTGTAGTCACAGAAAATGTAAGCGGCTTAATATGTTCTACTGTAGTCAAAGAAAAGGTAAGCGACTTAATATGTTCTACTGTAGTCACAGAAAATGTAAGCGACTTAATATGTCCTACTGTAGTCACAGAAAATGTAAGCGACTTAATATGTCCTACTGTAGTCACAAAAAAATTGCGATAATTTTACATTAAGATCCAATGAAATGGAATTGCAAATAGGATATCGAAATCATTACTACACGTCATATAACAAAAAATAAGCTAGATGGAGTCGACTTCTCCTATCTGACTACCCCTGAGAAGAAATGGCGAAACAAACCCAGGGGTCACAGTCTCTTTTGAAGTGCAGATATAATATTGGTGAGATCATGTGAGGACCATGTAGATTAGTATCTGAAATGGTATTTTGAGGAAAGAACCACACAGATTTGAGTGGAACTGTCCAGTCAGTGCAAGCATTTGTCAGTTATCGTGTGGCTCAACTCAGAACTTAAGGACCTCAATGTGTGATCTTTACGGTATTGTAATGCAAGATTTCAGGGTTAACTCAGTAACTGGGTTTCGAATCAATTATGTATTATACTTAGGTGCCATGCCATACCTAAGCAAAGAAGATGTCAAAAATAAATATCATAAGTTCTTCTAATCCAGACCTTCAGAAGCAACAAACCAACATATGATATAAGTAATATACTGTATGACAACCAGATTACAACATAATTCCAAGGAAGACACATTCGCAACATTACATAGAATATATGATCTAAACTCCACAACGTACAAGCACCAGAGATTACAACCACACAAGTCAAACCATTTCCCAGAATCCACTAATTTAATTTCCTTGCATTTTCCGCTTTGTTAGCTCAGCCCAATTTATTCATAAAACGAAACATTTTGTACAAAATAAACAATAACAAATTAGATTCCTGAGCTGTAATGAGCCTCACTCACTTCAAAAACCAAATCATTAATTTAGGTCACGTTTTGGTAGCGACGACGACCAAATCCGTCTCTGCCCGTAGTTTGATTTGCTTCCAAATAGTATGCTTTAGTATTATAATGGAATAATCAATTTGAATTCCTGGAAAATCTGGGGCTTTCAGATGTATAATGATGGATAGTTGTTTAGTCCTTGAAACCCCTAATGGTAGCCATACACGTTACGATATACTTGCGCAAGTTTAGACTTGCGCAAGTCTGCTTGCTTGCGCAAGTCTGCGTGACATCGAATGGCTCGGATACTTGTGCTAATTCATCCCACCCACGTTATAGTATACTTGTGCAAGTCCAGTTTTGTGCAAGTATATTGTAACGTGTGTGGCCTGCATAAGAGTATTGATTGAAGTTTGCTGACACACTGGCACGAACGCGCAGAGTAAACGTAACGTGAATTCGAACGATTTATTGAAAATACTCGTGTTGCACATAATGTTTATTTAGTTTTAAGATTTTAATTGTATCTATGCAGGGTGATACTAATTGTTCTTGCCGAATTTCTTCATCTACCTAGCCTTTCCCAACTGAGGAGCGTTTTTTCAAACGATACATCGTAATATGTATTTTTTTCAGTAACGTGATTTATTTAATTACAAGGGTTTCTATAAAGTATATTAAATGAAATTGCTTATTAATTAGTTTAATGAGAAACTTTTTACTTATACAATAAAAAAAAGGAACACATAAACATACCAACAAAATGACATCAAAAACATCGAGTTTTTTCAACTTTGATACATCTACTGTTGATGTCACGTTTTGATAAAAACCCGATACATTTAGTTCGAATTTGCTGCATGGATACGAGATTTCACCTTTAATATTAGTCGATTATATTACGGGTTCTTCATCGTCATAGTTTCGTCGTACATTGTCATCTTCGAGAGTTGAACCCTGGAGAACATCTGCATAAAATGCCTGAGCATCAGGATCATCAGATATATCACAGAATTTTAGTAAATTTTCAACATCTGCTTTCTTTTTTGAAGCAACCATGTTGGTTTTAGGCAACTGAGCACAGTCGAATCGTAAAAAAGATTTGACGTTTTTCTTCTTAACATCCACTATCACTGGCGCAGCAGAATAAACTTCCTGAACACTAATTTCAATATTTTTTAAAGCGGGGATCCAACTACAGTATAATGTAGTATTCGCGTTTGGCTTATTTTAAATGGAAGTTTTGCCTTTATCATATCTTTGGTCTTAGCTTTCATGTCATAACTAAACCAATCTTTACCCCATGCGTTGACGTGGCCATGTTTATTTAGAATGGAATAGTATTCATTTGGCGATACAATAACTTCACGTCGGCGACACATACACGCACACTCACAACCTTTAAGTATATTCTTTAATTTTTTTATTCTTTTAATTTCTTATTTTGGGTAGCCTAGACTTAATATTCTTTTACATTTTAAAAATATTGTGTTAATTATCACGCTATACAAAATAGGGAGGGGCGGAGTCTTCTACTACAGGCATTATTTGTCTAAAAGAAGATTCCGAACACAACAATTTGTAAGACCAATTATTTGACACAATAATATTTTTCTTATTTTTTTTTTTTTTTTTTGCGTCGGCGGTAATCCTTTTCAACCCTTCCAAACACTCTATCAGGAGGCATAAAACTATGGCCTCGAATGGGGAAAAAGTGGGACAGCTTACAAAAAACTTTACTAGTAGCCATGAAATTTGCCAGCGTGGCTAACATAATGATGTAGATGTATCACTTTCAAAAAAATAATGCACTTCGCTGTACTTTTAGAATGATTTATGTATCGTATATAGAAAATTCGTAAAGACCATCGAGTAGCCCTATAGAGATTGAGTACGAAACGACAAAAAAAAACAATGTTGAGATTTTGATTGATGTATTGTTTTGTGAAAACGCTCCTCAACTATGTTGGGGTCGGCTTCCAGTCTAACCGGATGCAGCTGAATACCAGTATTTTACATGGAGCGACTGCCTATCTGACCTCCTAACCCAGTTACGGGGTACTACGATACACCTTGGTAAGACTGGTTGTCAGACTTTCAGGCTTCTGACGACCCGTAACGACTGTCAAAGATCGACGAATGACAGCCGGGACCAACGGCTTAACACGCTCTCCGAGGCACAGAGGGGTCTTGGTACGTAAAGATGGTCACCCATCTACGGACCAACCGCGGCAAGCGAAGCTTAACCTGATCGATTAACCCGTGCGATTGTTATTACTTAGCCACTAAACGGGAGAAATGCTTAATTGTTTAAAAAAAATAAAAGTCCTGCGCCGAATCCTAGTCTCCTTTGAAATTAGTCGCTATGGTCGAAAATTAAATACGGTCTGAAGGACTATTGTTTGTATTTTCAATTTTAAAATCATTTGATTTTAGGCTACGTTTAGTGTTATTACTTCACACGTACGTGCTAGGGCCTCCGGTAAGTACCTACCAACTTTTCACTTTGCAGCATTGATGAGTTAGTTATGGACGCCAGCAAAAAGTGAGTGTCGGACCACGCACAATGAATGGTTGAATTGAATTGAGTTGGGTTGAATTTATTCCAAGAACAAACCTAACTTTGTAGTTGAAAAAATGTGCTCCCATACATGGATATACGTCACGGTCAATTCTGCAACAGCAAAAGATGGTAATCGCAATTTTTTTTATGTGATAAAACCAGAAATGAACGACTTTTGGATTTTTTCCTCAACTTGTGGTTTCAAACCTTGCTTCTTGACAAATTTCATAATTTAAAGTCAACGGCAAAGATCATACAGGTGTTGATTTA
Organism: Dryobotodes eremita; assembly: GCA_917490735.1. Taxonomy (NCBI): domain Eukaryota; kingdom Metazoa; phylum Arthropoda; class Insecta; order Lepidoptera; family Noctuidae; genus Dryobotodes; species Dryobotodes eremita. Next base: position 19,235,973 of record OU823243.1, on the reverse strand, counting down.
TTTTCGAGTATTAAAATATGTCGCATAAATGGCCGTATTTTTTTTATTGCGTTGACTTAGAAGCTTGATTTTTTTAGAGCTCCAAGGGACCACAGACCTACGTGTTTGATATTTATTTCAACTTCATACCTCCACACATTCCTGAGAAAAAGGGTGTTAACAGACTGACAGACAGACAGACAGACAGACGGACAGGCGAACGGACAACGAAGTGATCCTATAAGAATTCCGTTTTTCCTTTTGAGGTACGGAACCCTAAAAAGATCAACTTGGTCTCTAGTTAACAGTCAGCACACGTCACGGTGGTGGCACTTAAATTATCTCGTTGGCCAATATTGGAATACGGACAAATATATTATTCGATTTGTAATTAAAATTTTACCGCCACGATGATTCGCGATGTTATTTACACTGACCGCACGACGTGGGTCGCACTAAAATCATATTCTGTGTCACATATTCCAACTTACCTTGGTATAATTGTTTTTAGGTTTTTAAGTTTTATTTTATCAGGTTCGTATCTGGTCTGCCAGGGTCGCGGGTTTGTCCGAAAGGGTTATGTGGCCCTGGCATACAGGTAACTGAAGAAACGTGGGTGGGTTTTAGTCAGTAAAAGTCTGACACGCCCTCCCGGAGCGGGAGAAGTTATTTGATGATTTCCCAACCAAAAAAAAAAGTTCATGTCTGGTATTTTTAAAATCTCACGGGTAAGAACCAAGGCAATTATTGTTACTATTAAGTATACTTGTGTTTCATAGTTCGCCATTTAATATAAAAAGCTTGCACCAAGCAGAAAAAGCTACACATCACATTTGCATGACAAAGGGATGCTGGACGGTCAGCAAACCTGGCTTTTTGTCACTGAATGTTATTTCAGCGAGGGTAAAGTTCAGCACTGAACAATTACGTAAAAAATACCTCTGAACCGTGTGATACTGTTATGCATTTATTTAAGTTTATCTCAATAGAACACTCGGAAAGGATTATACTGTGAATGCAATATAACCACCGTTTCTAAAGGTTTTAGCGGCAAATGCAACAAAAGGTTGGTGTAAAGCTGAGTACACACCGTGGCAATAAACACCAATAAGCAGGATTTATTCACCATGTATCGTGTAGACCGCCGATCGCTAATCACCAACCCGTCTTGAGCAATCATGGTGATCAATGCTCGTGCCTTCTGTGTACGAGAAGAGACCTTTGCCCTGCAGTAGAACAATAATAGGTTGATTATTATTTTATTGTGTGGACGGAGAACGGTTATATGAGCAATTTTTGTAGAGTCATAGAGCCTTTGGTATGCTTCTTTGGTTTGGTCTAAGGGCACATTCGGAGGAGAAGGGTACGTTACTAACATCCGGTTTCTGGGACGAAAATTATTGACGCGTCAAAATTAAACCGAAGTCAAGTGATGCGATTGGCTGTTGATAATTCATTTCACTAATCACAGCAGCTTACGTGCGTTACAATTTTCTAGCAATGATTTTTTTGTTGATTTTGGTTTCTGGAACCGGGTGTTAGCTAAATATTGTCAAAGTTACTTGCCCTGCCCTAACTCCAGCTTCAAGTGCGGTAAGATGATTTTTTCTAGAGTCAATATATCGTAGTCGAATAGATTATTTTTTGTGTGCTCACAAAATTTATATAAATTTACTTACAAATGGGTACATGTCATACCTTCTACTCTGAAACAAACGTGTACGTAAAAGCAAACAATATTGGCATTTGCCTCATTCAATTTATTTATAGAAGATTCCTGAAACGTGCCAATACCCAAGCAGGGCCATCTAAATGTCAGCAATACCTAACGTTTTTGTTTACTTGGAAAAGTACTTGATACATTTCGACAAATAAATAAGTAATATTGGCATGGTCACATAGCATACACATTTTTTTTTTTTGTTTTTACTTCGAAACAGTGCTTGATACATTAACAGAAACTTTCATGTAAATCCGTTTTTGTTAAATTCGAAAAAAAAAACTTTTTCTTACAATATAAATAAATATTGAGTTGATGACCATTGTAAAAGGTACTTTTGTGTTAAACGAAAGTTAGTTTCAACTATGACAGTATTTGAATTACATCCATGACAGCAAGACGACATCAAACGAACTCATTATCTTTAACCTTCTTGTCGGAGGATATGTAAGAATTGAAAACTGAAAAATAATGAAAACTAAATAATATTTGGTTAGGAATTAAGAAGATTTGACACTGGTTGTGGCACATAAGTGTTTAAATAAAGGTTTTGAATATTTTTAAAACGCTATAAGTTAGGACCTGAGTTTCTTGGAGAAATTAACTTAATTAGGCCTGAAGAATGTTCCCTGGGAGTTAACGCAAATAAAAAAAAACACGGTATACAAGGGGTAGTTTGAAAGCGGCGCCAGTGACAGAAAACTTGAAAGAAAATCGTTTGGCTTAGTATAGGCATGTGTTGAAGGAAGGAACTAAACGCATTTAACTAAAATAGTGATGAATATAAAAGTTGACGGATGGAGAGGGAGAGGAAGGCCAAAGAAAATATGGATGGGTTGTGTGAGGAATGGTATGGAAGAGAAGGAAAGGAATGATAGCGTGAAGGGGACAGGGGAGAATGAAAGAAGAAAACGTGTTGCGCAGGCCAGAAGTAACATGGGAGAAGGGCAAGAAGATGATAATTGATATGGTCACGTGTAGAAAGACGGAGAAAGACAGAACATTCATATTTGCTCCAAATATGACACTAAACTTAGCAAAATTAAAACGAGATTTTCACATTAAAATATTAGTTGAAAGTTGGTTGAGAATAATAAATGATAAATGATTATATTTCTGTAAGTAGGTTTGTACAAACACTTATATTTAAAAAACTAGATGAAGTCGGTGTTTCCTATGTGACTACTCTGAGAAGAAAGGCCGAAACAAACTCAGAGGTCAGTTTCTTTAAGGTCCAGACATAATCTTAGTCTGATTACGTCAAGACCATGTGGATTTGTGTCTGAAATGGTCTTTTGAGGAAAGAACAACACAGATTGAGTAGACCTATTGGACATAAATGAACATGCATTATCCGCAATTACGGCTTTTTCAAAATACAATTAATCACTTTCGAAAACCGCTTTTGAATTTCGGCGCACAGTTTTTATCATCGCTTGTTATCGAAAGTTTAACGACATAACAGCAGCGGTGACATGCACGTATTCCTGAATTCTTTACTTACATGCCTCCTACCATAAATTTCCTACGTGGAAAAACAGAATGCCGCGTAAGATCTTCACACATTCCTCCATTTTTGGGTATAAGTCACTGAAAGCTACCCGTCACTAAAAGCTCAATTTACGATTTTGAAACGAGTCACGTTTCTGTATTTCTATTTTTCTATAACTAAGAGCTTGATTTAAGCACTCGATAGTACACGCATTATTAACAACGTTTTTTCGTCGTTACGTGAAGTATTCTTGTGGGTTTCGTTAGACAAAAATTGATTACAATCTGTCTTCGAGCGATAGAGTATCGTCAAACGGGGTGAATAGGGATGCAGGGGTGAATCGAGACGAAACTTTAAAAGGAATTTTAACATTGAAATAATATAGTTTTTTGCCAATAAAGACTCTAATGTGTTTACTGTATTATAATTTACGATTAACTGCCCTTGTTGGCAACAAACTATATTGTTTCAATGTTAAAATCCCTTTTAAAGTTTCAATTGCGATTCACCCTTGCATCCCAATTCACCCCGTTTGACAGTACCTAAAGCCAATTCAAATGTTGATAAAGTTTTCGTTCTAAATTATTTATACAGTTCTCTATAGAAATGACATCACAACTTGTATAATTAGACTACTGTTATTCGTATTACTCCACCATGTCTAAACCTTAAAATTATATTAGAAAATTCGATAAGTAATTTATCATCACACTGAAAAAAAACTCACAAAAAGTTTGAGCCTAAATAAACTCGATCCATAGGCCTTTTTCTGTTAAGCCAATTTCGCCCAGCACTCTGAAATTGGGTGACAACATTGAGTCTATCTAGTTATCTAGGAAATCCAAGTCTCGTGGTCTCGACTGATTTTGACAGTACAGAAATGTATTATTTATTTATTTATATCGACGGTGAAGTATCAATAACTACATAGTAACTAACAGTTTAGCGATTTTCACTTTATAGCATATCCGTAGGTAAGATATGAAAGAACTCGTATTTTCAAGCATATAGGTCTGAACTCATCACCATCACAAGCGTTTCCTACTATTTTTTTAAATACATATAAGTAACTTTTTGATTCAAATGTTAAAAACTATAGAAACTTTTGTTCGCTTCCTGAAAAATCATGGTTTATAATTTATTAGATATTGATATTACACTCGGATATCTATGTATTACACCGTCGATATATATTTTATTGTATACACCACAAAAATACATAACAAAAACTTTATCAAACGCTACAAAATATACAATGGGTGGCCTTATCTCTTTCTGCGATCTCGAAATGCTTGCTTTCGAAATGTTAGGTAGGTATGTGCAATTTATCAAAAGGTACCTACCATTAAGTCTTCTGTGACAGTACAGTAGGTATCTACAGAAGTTCACACAGCGACAATGAGGTCCCTATATCCGCATTAAGATATCAAACCAAGACACCATAGTATACGGATACAATAAATGCCATTGAATAAGGCACCTGTCATACCGCCGGCGAAAGTAGGGTGAGCAACTAAAGACGAATTGGCAAGCAACGAGCAGCGAGTGCCTGACGCCGACGAGCGATTACTCGCTGGTATGCGTATGTACGAGAAACGTACAAAAGGTTGTAGATCCCGTGTACAGTACTTTTATCTCACGAAGCGACGCGCGCTTTATTTGTGGTTGCCAAGTGAAACACGCTATGAATGTGTGTGTAAGCGCTTGAGCTCTCGGTAACGTCCAAGACAATGGCGAAGTGGGAAGTATGTGTGTGTGTGCATGTGTGTATTATTTGCTGACGCTACTCGACTTCACGCACACATTCACAGCGTGTTTGTACACTTGGTTACCACATGTAAATCGCGCGTCGCTTCGTTAGATAAAAGTACTGTACACGGGATCTACAACCTTTTGTACGTTTCTTGACCGAGAAAATCGTTGATAGCTAGTCGCTTCTTCGTTGGTAGTGGAAAAGGTGCCTTACGGAGGTAGGGATTATTAATAGGCTGTCCTTGATGGCTTGGTTAATTCATGATTCTTCACGGTCTTTAGGCCGCACGTAAACAAGGGGGTAAACCTTTTACTTTTAGAGTTAAAATGTTTTCTTTGCCTTCTGAATACGATTGAATTATAGCCACTATATATTCAATAAGGCTCACTTGCTCTACAAATCACAAATAACTTTTAGCGTTAAATGAATTTTAAACATCGTTCGATGTATAAAGGACATCATTCAGGTTTCGAACATTCTGTATCCAAAAATTTAAGTACCAGCCAGAAAAAAAACACGGTTTTCTTATGGGAAATAACACCCTCAACATTTTTTACTATTACAACGAGAGTAAACAATCAACCTCTCGGCTGCTATATAAGTTTGAAAATACAAAAAAGACGCACTTTCATTTTTGAATAGGAAATGAATGACGTCCTTTCTGTCAATTGTTGTAATGTGAATTTTTCAGAATAATTCGTATGAAAATTCTTAGGTGGAACAAATTTCCAAAGTTTGACGATTGATATGATATTTATGATTATTATTCCATAACCGATCAACGTACGACGTAAAACAGAGCTGCAATTTGCAAAAAATCAAAGAAAATTTTAATTTGGCGGGCTACAACTGAAGATTCACCTTAAGTTGGCAGCGACAGAATGATGTTTTAAATAATATGTTCGGCGCTGAATGCATATGTCGTGATTTGTGGTCTATTATTTACTTCGTTTGTTACTCCAGGGTATTAATAGAAGATAAATAATTAATTTATCTAACAGATGGCTTCATTCAATGTGGTAATGAAAACATATTTTGGTATACGTTTGGAAACATGTAGTATCAAGTGTAATGGTTATATTAATACTTGAATCTTTCTTTGTTGTTATAGTTTGAGTAGGGGAAGACCAAAGAAACGGTGGGTGGACTGTGTGATAGATACTATGGCTAGAAAGGGAGTGATTCCCGAGATGACGACTAATAGAGAAGTATTGAAGAAAAAAACATGTTGCGCCGACCCCAAAACGCAATTATTTGCAATATCTAAACGCAGAACCTGGGCCGGTAGCTATACACTATAGAGTTACCATACTCATCAGAATATGGTATTTCTGTTTGTATATTTATGCTAATTCGCTGAATTTAGGTGTTTTTTCTGCCAAAACCCAATATTAAAAAAAAAATGCTATAATTACTTTTTATCTTAATTTGCCCGAGATCTATATTTTTAGAGTATATGTGCAAATGCTCGCGAAGTCTAAATGCGACACCCAGACTTCATGAAGTCCTGTCATGGTTCTTTGGGATAAGAACAAGAGAATTAAAGCTCCTACAAACAGGCGCGACACGCGACGCAAGCTATAATAATAATAAAGCTGAAGAGTTTGTTTGAACACGCTAATCCCTGGAACTCCCAGTGTGTATTTAAAAAAAAAATGCATTTGATAGCCCAATTCTTAGGAAAGGCTTTAGGCTATTTAACATTACGCTAGGACACTTAGGAGCCGAGGAAAAAAAAAAAGAAAAAACTCTAAGCGAAATCGAAGTAATAGCGCGAGCGGGCGATGCGATGCGACGGGGTGGGTCGGGGGAACAAAAAACTTCACGCGGTCGAAGTCGCGGACAGAAACCAGTAGGTAATAACCAGAGATCGGATATTCGGATGGATATTTACCTAAAGTTAATTTATAGTTATTTATTTATATACACATATATAAACAGACAAGAAGAAAGAAACAGAAAAATACGTACAATGGTGATGCTTATTTCTAAAGAAATCTCTTCTAGTCTCTTCATGAAAGTATGGGCTTCTTATTAAATTATTTTTTTGTTAAGGTATCTGATGCATATTTATTTAAAATTAATGTTTAAACCCCGGTGAAAATATGTGTATGTAGGGTGTAAGAGGACGGGTAGCGTTAGTTAAAACAAAAAAAAAAAACATACCTTTTTATTTCTTATTAAATTCAGTACTATATCCTAATTGGGCGTAAATATTACCTCGGCTACAACTACTTTAATAACTACCTATCGATCGCTAAAATTTGGTCCGGTCAGACTCAAATCTGATGTTAGCGGATTTTTTTTGATACAAAAGCGCATTCCATGTTAGCCAACATCTCAACTTTAGGAGAATAATTATGCATCCGAATATCCGATCTCTGGTAATAACACTTTACCCCAATTGGGGATCGAACCCAGCAACCATGATAAGCAGTCACGCTTACGAACACTAGACTGTAAGCAGTCAAAAAGTGAGATATCATAAGAAAGATGTTATCCCATTATAAATAACACGCAAGTAAACAATGCAATGAAACGGCTTTGTAATAAGATAAAACATTTGCAAATCAAGAAAGATTTAAGATTATGAAAACGACACTTGTTTTTTCAATTTTCTTAAAGGTGCCTTTACAAAGTGTATACCTCAGCATTTATGTTTGGTAAGTAGAGTGTGGTCCAAGTAACTAAAGAATATTAATAGAAAATAAAAGATAAATAAGGTATTTAAATAACAGATGGCGTCATTGAATGCGGTAATGAAAACAATAAACAAATTGCGACTGATAACTTTTACATGATCAATTTAATTAATAACTTTGGATTGCTTGATAAACATGAAGGCATTTTATTTTTATTTTTTATTTGATTAAAATAGGAACAACGAACAGCTACATTATGAAACACTACAAACAGAAAAACATAAGTAACTGCAATAATACTGTAACCCAGAACGCTGTTCACAGATTACCATTAATAAATAAAACTGTAAAGTCACTAGGAGGTGAACTGTTTATGCATCTTGACTGCTTTAATTTTCATGTTTTGATTTAAAGTCATCATACAAAACAACAATAGTAAAATCAGTTTATTGTTCCAAAAACAGTGTTACAGTTATTTTTCCACCAGTTATGGATAGGCAAAGCTGTACAATACAATAAAGTACTTAACTTTAGTGGAACGGATCACCTATATTCTGTACTATTTAAAAAACTGTATCTGTAGCTGGCATTATAATTTAAATTAGACCATTCATTAATTGATCTAAGTAAAGGTTCCCAACGGAAGCGTTTTATGCAAGAGACTTATACGACAATTATGCATTGCTCTGTATCCTCAGCCTCAAGTGTTCCGCTTCGCCGAACAAATTAACATAATTATGAACGCGGCGATCGCGTATTCGCGCGACTATCGCTTTTGGTATGGACTCAGCCGTAGCCAAAATAATTGAAATCGCTGCCGCTAAAGATTTAGAACACAACAGTTTAATGAACGCGTCAGAAATTGCCTTTGTGAAGGGCATTTCACAAAAAATATCATTTTAAAATATTCAATTATTCTTCTTGGACTGTAAATATAAATAATTTTAGCATTTAGAAAAACGGTGAGACTTTTCATAAATAATTATTGGATTTGTTTAAGGTTTCTGTTGAAACTGATAATTCGGAAATCCAACTATGTTGGCGCAGTAGCTAATTAATTAGCTTTCGGCTTCTGCACTGTGGGTCGCGCTTCGGATTCCTACGAAACAAATACCTTTTCTTTAATAATTTTTTTTTGGGTTTGAAATCATCAAATGACTTCTCCCCCTCTGGGCGGAGCGGAAGGGCGTGTCAGACTCTTAATGACTAAAAACCACCCGTGTTCCATCAGTTGCCTGTGCGCCAGGGCCGCAGTAACTCTTTCGAACAATCCACGACCCCGGCAGGCATCGGCCCTATCGGACCCCGTCAATGGTGCTAACATCTCTTTGAGGTGCGCGTGGAACAAGACGCGCCGTCGACTCGGGCCTGGTCCTTACCGGACGGTGAGCTGCCCATTGCTCGCCATCCGCAAGCCCGCGCCCACGGTGGCCGGGAATCGGCTATCGACTCTCGCCGCCCAGGGTGTCTCCTCCTGCGGCGATTAGGGGCTTGAGGGCGCAACGATACGAAACAAATACTTACCTACAAACTAATTTGAATGGCCTATAGGCCAGGTCCGGGTGATAATAAGATTTGTGTATATCAAAATACTCGTCTATCTACAAACCTAGGAATGCAATGACTTATAAAGAAAAAAAATGTTGATCAATTTTGTCGCAGTTTGCTGTTATTCACAGACGGAAGGGCTTTTATTTCTGACCATCCCTTTATCATAGACAGTTATCGGTTTTTTGCCAGGAATCACCTGGAAAAACAGTATTTTTAAATAATCCCAAAGTAGTTACACCATTATGTGCGTGTATGACCAGGTGTATGAACCTATTAAGCAAAAGGAGTATGTAAGGATCTGTTACAGTATCCCAATGCAATGGAAAACCCTTAATGATCAACAATAATCGATAACATAGATTTCCTGTAAATTGTCTTGTCATCATCGAAGAGCAGCCTGCCTCCCACTCCCGCAGCGCGCCAGTCTCGTCCCGATCGCTGAACCTCTACCATCTCCGTCTATCGTTGTGTCTGCCAGTTTTGACTTAGTGTTAGCCAAAAAATCCTATCACGGTCAAACCCCAAATTAAACTATTTCTTTTCGTGTATTTCAAAGTGTTTTTTTTAAAACAATGTTTACATGACCTCGCGTAACAGATCGTAAGAGGTAGCAGTTATTCTATAGTTTCTGCCTACCCCCATTGGGAGAAGGTGTGAGTGTATGTATGTAGTTACCTAACACACAACATAATATCACGCCTGTATTCCCCGAAGGATTAAGCAGAGGTGTACCTATAATACACCCACATTTCGCCAGTTATATCAACGCTAGTGCTCTGATCCACTCAGTACCCTTTCAAGAGTAAATCAACTAAATTAGTTTCGATCGTGACTAAAATTTTAATAAATCAAAGTGAAACTCGGGTCAGGGTATAATTTAATGGAAAACAAACACAATCAGTACTGGGTGACCTTTAATCCTGTCGTGAAAACAATAGCAGTCGCCGACGAGATTCACGAGAAAATAAATTGGGCCTATGTTTAAATGGAGTTTCCTGTTTAGCTTTATTTAAAGGAATACATATAAAGTGTTAAATGGATTCTATGGTAGTAGTAACTTTCTGAGTACTATAGAGGTATGAGGAACAGGGTGTAAAGTTCACTCGTACTCTATGGAAAAGGGAGGATCCTCCGACCAGACGGGTGTCGTGTCTGGGGGGCAACTGCCCGACGTTGTGATGTCGGAACGTTGTATATATGCTAGTTACGCGGTAAACTCTGCTTGCGCGATGCAGGATTTTGCGTGACGTACGTGTGACGTGTAGCTCGCATGTGGCGATATAGATACTGCTACAGTACTAATAATAATATCAGTACTATGAAATCGCCAACCCATCTTGAGCAACCATGGCGATCAATGCTCATGCCTGCTCTGTATGAGAAGTTGTTTTCGCTCTGCAGTGGGACAATAATAGGCTGGTATTATTATAAAGGCTCGTACACACTGGCGCGACTTGTCGCGCGACGCGATTCTGCGATATTATATCCGTAGAACAATTTCTATGAAAACGCGCGCGCAGTTCACACAGGAGCGACTTGTCGCGCCGCGACGGCGTCGCGGAGCGACGAGCAGCGCGACAGCAAAGATACCATTTTGTATGGCGTCGCGGCGAAATCGCGGCGATATCGCGGGCGCGACGCTACGCCGCGGCCGCGACGCGACGCGACGCAAAGAAAGTATAAATGGCGGTGTCATCCAAGCTGCGCTCAGACGTGCCTTCGTGCTCTGACGAAGATCGTCATCTAGACGATCTTCGTCAGAGCACGAAGGTAGGTCTCTACATGTTTGCTGAGCGTGGGGTCCTAGACTCCTAGGTTCGATTCTCCGATTTGATTGTAAAATAAAATAAAATCATAAGCAAAATAGTAAGTCATTGAAATGTGACTCTTATCTCATTGTTTTAAGGTATAAATTAGGATGTTAGATGAAAATAACTTCAAACCCAACCACCAACCAACGAACCATTTGAAACTAGAATTCCTTGCAAATGTCAATCATTGTAATTTGTATCTTATTGCAGTGATATAAGAGTTACATTGCAATGACTTACTAATAGTTTTGGCGGCGCGCGGCGCGGTCAAAGGAAAGTACCTCTTTGAAGATGCCGCAAACCAGCTGCTATGCGCCGCGTCGCGCAGCGGGCGCGACGGTGTCGCGTCGCGTAGCGGGCGCGACGACACGTCGCGCCCGCTACACGAAACGAGAGAGTATAAATGGCGGTGCCATCCACGCTGAGCTCATATAGGCGCTACGTGCGTGGCCCACACATACACTACTCCACACTCGCAAAAAAAACACAAAGACGAACCACACGAGCGACGTACACACACCTCAAGTCGCTCGATACTCACTACAACGCCCCGCGCCCTGCAGCGCCACCGGCTAGATCTGGTTACGTTGTAGGGAACGGGGACAGCCGCCACTGTGGACGAGCGCCAACCAAAACCGACGCCCTCGTTGCTCGATCGGCCTTTGCTGGGCCTTCCCTAGGGAACTAGGGATCTCACCCGGCAGGGGCCTGGTCGCACGGGCGTCGTGAAGCACTTCGGGCGCTCCCACAGTTACACCCCCAGAAACACACTACAGAACGCCGAGGGGAGGTATACCCCTCGGCGTCTAGGTGTGCGATAAAGCACTCCCACCCCCACCTGCGGGAGGGGGAGGGTAACCAAAAGACGGGTCCCCAAGTCTGGGGGCCGAGAGACCGCAGCCTCGGGCAAGGGGCCAAAAAGCCCCAACACCGATTCCTCGCGCCCCCTTCGGGGGCGCAGAGAAGACCTCGAGCTGAGCTCAGTAGTAGACGATCTTCGTCAGAGGACGAAAGCAGGTCTGTAAATGTTTGCTGAGCGTGGGGTCCTAGGTTCGATTCCCCGGTCGGTCGACATAACCCAACCTAACCTAAGTAGGAAGTAGGTACCTAAGCTTGACCACACAAGCACGAACGACGAAACTGGCGAATTCGGACGTGCTAAGTGACTTAGGTAGGCGTAATTTATTATTTTTTTACGGACTCTCACCTATCAATTTATTTGATTTCGTAAAAGTAACATTAACTTTTACTCATAAAGTTTACTTTCGCCTGCAGGCTGCAACACATTTTTATGGCTTTGTAGAGGGCGAGGGCAGATCTGTAGGCCTAGACAAAAACTTTTCTGATAGCCTAACGCCAGACGCTAACGTCAAAATGATAAATGATAAATGATTTTATTTCTGTAAGTAGGTTTGAACAAACACTTTTACACGTCAATCATATTTTAAAAACTAGATGAGGTCGGCGTTTCCTATCTGACTACTCTGAGAAGAAAGGCCGAAACAAACTCAGAGGTCACAGTCTCTTTTAAAGTCCAGACATAATCTTGGTCAGATCATGTGAAGACCATGTAGATTTGTGTCTGAGATGGTCTTTTGAGGAAAAACCACACAGATTGAGTGGACCTGTCCAGCCAGTGCACGCATTTGTCAGTAATCGTGTAGCTCAACTCAGAACTTAAGGAACTCAACGATTCGACGAACAATACCAAAGAAAAGACATTTGGGTAGGCCACAAAAATTACTCAAACTGCCAGACCATGATTAAAATTAACTGAGGAGAGAAAAAAAAGCAACAATGACCCACATAGTCTTCACATTCACAATATTAAAATGATAATCAATGTAGCCTGAATGCTACTCACATTCATAGACAGTTTACTCTTTAAAAGTCATCAAAAATACCATAAGTTATTATATAAGGACATCATCAATTCTAAAACACTCATTCACAGTATAAAAATGGATTGTTGCTTGGGGGTACATTGAAGTGGCTTAGTTAATCCCAAGCCTTTTTGTCATCCAAGTAATCTTTAACTTTATAGAAACCTTTTTGACAGAGTTTCTGTTTAATAAATGATTTAAATTTATTGAGGCTCAGTTCTTTAACAAGACTTGGGAGTTTGTTGTAAAAACGTATACTTTGGCACTTAAATGAATTGCTAATTTTTTGGAGCCTAGTCGAGGGCACAATAAGTAATTCTTTGTTTCTAGTATTAATGTTATGCACGTCGCTGTGTTTGGAATATAGATTAATATTCTTTTTTACATAAATCAGGTTCTCATATAAATATTGAGATGCGACTGTCATTATGTTTATTTCCTTAAATTTATCCCTCAGTGAATGCCTACAACTAAGGTTATAAATTGCTCGAATGGCTCGTTTCTGCAGCACAAATAAAGCCTGAATGTCGGCTGCATTTCCCCACAGCAAAATGTATGGCAATGACATTACCTGCGGAAAAGACCCGTAATGTCACGTGGTAAGCAAATGTCAACTCCATACAATTTGAATTTCCTTGGCGACCGCGGGAATACAGCACCTTTTTTGCATTATTTTACAATAGGTATTATTTTGGCAGGACTCAATGATAGGATTGATAGGTAACAAAAAAAAAAATACTTTGTCATACATTTTTACTCGAATCTGTAGGAAGTTTGTTCAATAATTTTCTTGGTGCTCTTCAACATTCATTACAGTCAGCGTACTTGCCGTGCAACTCATAATTAACATTATGAAAGACATCTGAAAACATTAGGTACCCAACTGTTCAATGTATTTAATAAGTATTGATTGTAAAATGTTTAAAGACAAACAAATGAAAAAATGTATATCACAAATAAATAATACCTAGGTATTTAATTCTAAATGAACTGGCGATGGCGGCGCGCGGCGCGAGTTGAAACGGTCTGCGTTCGTCGTACTTTTTAGCGGACGCCAGATTCATCGTAGGAGCGCTTGGGCTCCACTAGCAGTCCAGCGGGGTAATTACGTAACACACTAACAGTAGGAATGGGTTTAATTTTGACAGTTCAACAACATTCATTACGTTATTTACGTTGTTGAGCAGACAACATTTTCGAACAAATGAAGTAATGTATTAGCAATAGGCTTCAAAATGATTCAGATTGTGATAGATAGTGTGTTACGTAATTAGGGTGCAGGCCCTGCAGTCTCGACATTAGATAGCGACAAAAATTTGTCGCTAAGTCGTATCGATGTCGAATTCCTTTAATAGATTTTCAAGTTTATTTCCAAAGCATAAGGTTGAAAATCTATTAAAGGAATTTGACATCGATTAGACTTAGCGACCGATTTTTGACGCTAAATTCCTTTAATAGATTTTCAACCTTATGCTTTGGAAATAAAGTTGAAAATCTATTAAAGGAATTTGACATCGATACGACTTAGCGACAGATTTTTGTCATTATCTAATGTCGAGACTGCAGGGCCAGTGCGTGAATGAAATCGAACTTCGAGTTCAACGTCTGAATGCGAACGGCTGTGTTACATTACAACTCGCACAGCACCGCACGCGCAGTTGCACTTGCGACCACTAGACCTACGAGGCAGTCAGTGACTTTACTATATTTATAATTAGATCACTCATTCATTAGACATAGAAAATTATCACTGAGTATTACAAACACACATACATAACATTTACGCCTGTAATCCCGAAAGGGTTAGTACACCCGCATTTCGCCAGTTATGAGCATAATTTTATTAGAGAAGAATTCACGTCCCGTCAAACGGGGTGAATAGAGGATGCAGGTGTGTATCGAAACTTTAAAAGCGATTTTAACATTCAAATAATATAGTTTATTGCCAACAAGGGCACTTAATCGTTAATTATAATACAGTCAACACATTAGAGTTCTTTTTCGCAACCAACTATATTATTTCAATGATAAAAACCCGTTTAAAGTTTCGTCTCGATCTCGAACGGAGAGAAATAGGGATGTAGGGGTGACCCTGCATTCCTATTTCTCTCCGTTTGACGGTAGGTAGATACTTACGGAATTAGTTTGATAAGTAAATTAAAAGTAAGTACTTACCTAGTTTAGTTCCAATATAAGTACCTACTCGTATGTTGTTTCAACATAAATAAATATCAACTTTACGAGTGCGTAAATTAAGATGATTTCAAAGTGATAATTAAGTAGGTAAGTACCTACATACTCTTAAAAAGGCCATAAAAAGTTTTGTAACTGAAAGAATACACTTTATATGTAGAAATTAAAGTTATTTTTCCGAAATCACATAGATTGGTAACTAAAAAGTCCATAAAAAAATAAAACTTAATTAGTTTATACCTAAGTAATTAAAAGAAAATCTTGATTTTTAAATAAATACTACGTAAAAGCATGTCCGAATTCGCCAGTTTCGTCGTTTGTGCTTGTGTGGTCAAGCTTATACTTAGGTTAGGATGGGTTATGTCGACCGACCGGGGAATCGAACCTAGGACCACACGCTCAGCAAACACGTACAGATCTGCTTTCGTCCTCTGACGAAGATCGTCTATTACTGAGCTCAGCGTGGATGGCACCGCCATTTATAGTCTCTTGTTTCGCGTCGCGTCGCGGCCGCGGCGTAGCGTCGCGCGCGCTACGAGTCGTCGCGCCAGTGTGAAAGGTGTTGCGACGCGATTCTGTCGCAGAATCGCTACGTGACATGTCGCGCGTCGCGTCGCGCCAGTGTGTACGAGCCTTAAAGCGTGTATCAAAAAAGTGTGGTTAAAGGCTGTCGTACAGACCATCAAACAATACAACTTTCTCCCTGGGACCAAAATCGTTATTGCGAATCGCGTAGAGTCGCGACATGACCACACATTTCTGAAACATGCTGTATAAAAATATGTATGATGATACGATAATTTCGCCAAGCGACTCTGAAAGTACAACAGCTGTTATCGCGAGGTCGTTTTTAGCAATCGACTTTTAATCCCTGATATTTATTACACAATCACCGATGCGTTATCCAAACGTGAAGTTTGCAATGTTTATGTTATTGATATTCAATATTAAAACTGTTTCTTTTTTATTTCAGGTAATACTACCTATTCTTCACTTCCGGTAACTTCAAATGACAGAAGAGTGCAAGTAAGGCAGAAAATGGGACCTAACCTTTAAAATTTTCCAATAACCTATTAGCTCAAACACGTTTTCAGAACGTCCAACACTTTTCTGAACAGGAAAAATCTGGCAAAAGTTATTTTAATCAACACGACCGACGTATTGTAAAAAAATGCATAATGTTTGCGAAGCTAATTTGCATCAATATACGCGATACGCATAAAAAAGATACTCCGATCAAAGCGATTTTGATCGCTTAGTATTCCGTGAAAATGGACTCGCCCGTCGGTAAACTGAATTCGTTTTGCGAAATGAAGTTGCGATACAGTTCAGTTCGTTTGCATACCCGAATATTGTTTTGTGAAAAGTGACTTTTTATCGAATCGAGTTTATCTGGCTTTTACGCTTGGATTACAAATGGATCCAATCTTTTTTGTGTCGGTTTAAAAAGGCAGGTATCTAGGCTAAGGGGTGGAGATCAGGGTCGGCTTCGTCACTTTACTAAACTACATTTTAACAAAACGTAAAAGGTATTTTCTTCTTAGGTTTGTTTGGGAACATAGAAGTCTTAAAAGTCGGAGAGCCATGTTTATTGATGCCTTTTTATCAAATGACTTGTTTACTTTTTTATTTGCAGGAATACCTAATACAATTATCATTCCTAAAAACAGATGTTGCGTCGTATTCAACATATGTTTATCACTTTCAAAGAGTACGGCGTTTTATATGCGTATGGTTTATGTAAAGATACTGAAAATTCCCAAAAAGCCATAAACAATGTGTAAATAAATTACGGAATTACAGAAAAAAAGAGACGCAGACTATCGTAAAACTCAATCCCGAAAACTCCTTTACGACCATACAATACGGTTATAATTCTCTCTTTCTACCACAGAAAAGAACAATCACATAATTAAAACATGCACATGAAAATTCAGCACCTACTTGGGCTGCTAAGTCCTCTTCTTAGAGACTTCGCCGCCTAAGACCTCTTTTCGCCTCTCGGAGTGAACTCGAAAACGTAATGAGCGCATACATATTTAGCAGTCAGAAAAACAGGAGTCCCCAGCACAGTAGGAAATGCCATTTGTGAGATGTGAACTCATTTAGTAAATTGACGGGCATCAAGAGATAAATTTCATTGTGCACGAAACGTCGTGCACAGTGAAATTTTTAGGACGGCCATCTTGAACTATTCTATCGATATTATACCAAAACATTTTCATCTAAAAAAAAAAAGCAATAAAAACGAAAAACGAATGAAACACTTGACACACTAATGAAGTAATGAAAAACTTTTGGTATAGTATCGATAGAAAATTTCAAGATGGCCGTCGTAAGAATTTAACCACGTCAGCAAGGTGGTCAAAGATTTAACTGTCCAAGGTGCGCCATACGTATGTAATATTTTAATATTAATCATAATCATACATCTTTATTTATCTAAACATCATATAAAACACACAATCTTAAATAGAAAAAGGTGTCTGAGGTAGGAGGCTCTTTAGTTACAGATAGCCCGGCTCTCTTAGATAGGACGTGTTAATTTACTAAACGGTTAAAGTCAAGATATGTCAATGTATATAAGTTTGAAATCGCAATTAGGTAAAAGCAGAAACTGCAAAATTAAAAGTTATTTTTTTTTTAAATTACATATTGTTTTTGACAATCGTGGAGGCCTAGGAGGCCTATGTCCAGCATTGAACGTCTTTCAACTGAAATGATGACTCGTGGACGGTATTTGGAAAAATATTAGTAGAAAAGACCAGATAAAAGAGAATTTGTAGTATATTTACAATATTTTAATAGTTTGTTAGTTAATTTAGTATAAGAAGTTTATCCAGAGGAAAAAGTAAATTATTATTATTTTATTATAAACATTTAAATAAGTTTTCCTTTGTATTTGCTACAAAGATTCAAGAGTAAATTAATAGCTACTGCGCATTTCGGTTCTAAAGGCAGGGGCTACACTTGTCAGGATTCGGCTTTGATTCGTGTAGGCCTAATTATTTGTTCAATACACGTGTTAATTGTCACGTACCTAACTATTATTAAATTGTAAACTAGCTCCGCTCGCGACTTCGCTTATGTGTTCAAATTTTATTTTTTCCATTCTTAAGTACCCTTCGTTTAACTTTTCTTAACTTTTTATCTGATTGTATAAAAATCGAATCTGTCAACCAGATAGAACATACACTTTGATATTATTACGTCAAAGTGTGTTCACATTTTGTATCACTGTCATTTTATTCAGCCCAATAAAATGTCCTTTTTACCGCAAAAAAATGCAGCTTTCAACAAAATATTCGTAAAAGTCTCTTGGGAACGCTAGGGAATCTTCATAACGCCTAAAGCTCATTCATTTAGATAAATTCTGATCCTTACATATTTAGACAAGAATGTTTAGGCCGTAGACACACAGCTAGGTGTTTCGCTTGGTGCTGCCACGCTTGGTGAGTAACGTAATGTCTGTCGCAAAACTATTTGATGAAAATGTAAACAAATGGATCAGAAAACGTGACGTATCTTTGGGTGGATGTAAATTTTTTGAGCCATTTACGAATTGGGTGCCTTAATTTGCTTGTTTGAATACTTATACCCAAAATTCTAATTTTAAATCACCTCAAAAATGTTTGTTCATTCGACACTTTAGGTTAATTTTGTAACCTCAATGTTTGTCTATGATATTTCATTAAAAGTTGAATAACGTTATTGAAACAATAATTGTTGAAAAAAATGGTGAAATTTTAAATTGAAACCTTCAAAATGCAAATGAATGTGTCACTAATTCCCTTTAGTAAGTGATTGCGTAAGAATTTAACCTGAACAGGTTTTGTTTACTCTTTTATCAGATACTTTTGGAACAGACTATAGCTCGAACAAGTGACCAGGCATCAGTATGGTCATAGTAATAGTAAAAACATGCGTTGTTGGTTCACTAGAGGCATGTCACCTAGTACGCAGCGTAGCACTAACCACTAAACGAAGGACCTTAACCGAATATGAAACAAATATGTGTCTTTGGAAAACCAAATTTACTTACTACCCACCCATAAACTTCAGTTTGCACAAACATTTTATGACTTTTTATATAGTACTAGTCATTCTGAAATCAACTTAATTGATACTGATATAAAATGTATATTTGTGCCACTGGAAATAACGTCAATTGGAAACAAGGATTTGAACAGGCTTTAGCTGTGTAGCTTCGACCTTAGTGCTATAAATACAAAGCTTGACTATTCAAGAGACTGTAAAGTGCGTAATAAACTTAAACTAATCGAGAACAAAGTAACCATTTACAGTTTAGAGAGCGTTATTTGTTTAAATAGTGTTGTATTAAACTATGTTTAGACAGGGTTTCGACTTAATTGAATTTTGGTTGAGAGATAAAAGATTTGGCTTAATTTATAGTCTTGAGTAAAAGTGGAATATTTGATTATTATCTTTAGCTCTGATGATAAAAAGGTCTCTTGATTATGATAAGGTGCATCCACACCGAAGATACCTTTTGTGAAGAACGTTTGCAAGTGTAAGTGGGCAACAATGGATAACAAGCTGAAGCTATTTAGTAAACTTCTTAAGAAAGAAAAGAAAGAAAATACGTTTATTTGCGGTAAATATGACGCTGAGAAAAACACACATACAAAAAAGAACGACAATGCTACGACCCAATGCGAGGCAGAGCCCCAGCGCTGGTTTTCAGCGACAGCCGGCGTTGACGTGATGACGTCAACCAGTACAGCATACGAAAGAAAAAAAAACACTATACGTAGTTCTAAATGTTTATATAAACATAATATTTATAAAATGGTAACATTCCGGGCAACGACTCATGCGCCGCCGGCCTATAATAATCTGTGCGCGCAGCTGTCAGAAAACTATAGGTTTGACTCAAAGTTATAGTGTCTCTTAACTGTCACGGTTTATTTTTATTATTAATCTTATATTTTGAATTGTTTCTTAATTTTTTTTCGTTGTTCTCGCATATAGAAGCAACAAGAATAATGCACCTAGGATTTTGTAATATCTTGATTTAAAAATAGTGTCCTTGGAGTTTCTTGCCCGTTCTTCTCCATAGAGATCTACGTTTTGGAATGGGCAACTAGCTTCAACTTTCTGACTAACTGACCGACTCTTTGAGAATTCAAAAGTGCCTGTAAATGGTTTAATTGAAATAAATGCTTTGAGTTTGAGTTTGAGTTGCAAAAGGTTGCTCTACAAAACGTAACTGCGGTTTGGATGCACCTATAGCTATTCACACACGGCTTGTGACGTCAAAATACACTAACGTAGGTACCTAATACATATCAGCGAACAAAAGTTATACTAATATCCGTTTTAACTACAAATCACTTTCAAGCACAAAACCACCACTACTGCACTAAGAATAGGGTAGTACAGAACTGCCTTTGAACCGAAGAAGAACTATTTACTTTGATGAGCGCAACTTTATAATTAGTTACCTAAAGAAATAAGAGATTCTTCATCAGTGAACATTTTCAAATATAGGTTTGAGTTGTATTTGGTTAACTAAAAAGTTTTTTTCGGTAAGCCAACGTTTTAATTTTTCACTTTCTAGTTGTGGTACCTACACCACAAAAATTCGTATACCACTACTTGATATGTAAACAACAGTGATAGGAGGTTATCACACTAAGTGGAAAAAATACATATTATTGCGAATATTCCCATTCGCCCCCACATGGATTGCCACCAGGTGGCAATCCATGTGGGGGCACAATAAAGTATCGCACAACATTAGATAGCGAAGCTATATAGTACCTTCTGATAAGAACATCAATACATCTCTATTTACATAAAACTTATCAGAGCATAGATCAATACCTACTCTTATCAATCTACATAGATACACTTACTCCGATGATGTAAATACACAGGAAAACACACAGTAAATAGACAGATGATTAGGACGATCATTATACAAAAACAGTTTTTAGAATTTACAGTGATTCAACGAATTTAAGGTGCATTGAAGTTTTTCTTATGATTCCGTACTAAAAAGGTAGCAAAGGTTTATAAAAAATGCCTTTCAGGGGTACACACTGTTACACTAGCCATAAGAACTATTTCAATTCTGACTCGTTTTTAAAGTTTTCACAAAACAAATAACATTTTATATGCTGCGGAACAGAATAATACGATCTTACCTAACGACAACAATAATCAATCTCCAAAATCAATAACCTACTTCATCGAGTACTTAACGCATTGAAATTCAAACACACATGGTGAACTATTAACAGGCAGACAGACAAACAAACAAACAGACAAGCATTTGACTAATCGAGCTAGTTTGTTTGCTCTAACGGATTGAACGCAATTACTGAACGGAAATTATGTCATCACGTCGACATGTGTCGACTGAGCTCGTAAAATCATACAGTGTGTACATCGGCATTTGTAAGTGCAGGTGCGCAGCACTTGCACTTAAGGCGAAAGCGTCAGTGTAGCCCGCGAAGTTCAAATTTTCTTACCTTTTTTGCAACTTGCAAGTCAGTATCAGGTTGTATGTTTATCTAAATATGTTTCGCGGCCGTAACAAATATTTATTTAAATAATTTAATCTTAAAAATCATCATTACTTTCTTTCGAGGCTTTTGGCTAATTTGTATGTGTGTATTTTATGTCTTTTTTTTTTTGTAATGTGCGTTCTTTTTTGCAACTTTTATTTCGCTTTCTTTCTACATCACTAAATATGTTTAGCGCTTATCGCATTTAGTGATTTGTGGTGCAAGCGGGACTAAGTGCAGGTTGAGCTTAGTTAAATCAATGTAGATCTGATGGAATCCTTTGTTTCTCCTTGTACCAGGAGAAGTTCATAGTCAGCCTAGGCACTGCGGTGCTGTAAAGGTTGTCTGCAAAAGACGACCTTTAGGGTGCAGGTTGGCACAAAAATTGCTCTGGTTGCATTTGAACATCCAAGTGAATTTAGAATTAGCTTTCAAATTTTTTCCTATCAGGTTTTTGATTCGAAAATAAACAGTGATAGAATAGGCGCGATGATGTCAACACGTTCACTTGGAATAAACGTAATAAATATAAGATTCTATTATTTAACGCCCCCAAGAAGTGGGAGTGAGCCGGACACGTCGCGCGAATGCACCTGGAGAGATGGGCAAAGATCGTTACTCACTGGACGCGTGAGGGAGGACATCGCAATATAATAGGCACGATGATGTCAACACGTTCACTTGGAATAAAAGTAATAAATATAAAATTATATTATTTAATGCCCCCACACAATATTCCTCATAGTACCGTGCCTAGCTCTATCTAGAGTGAGCATCTGAGCCTTGTAGGAAAAAAAAAACTTGTTAATAGCAGCTGTAAGCGCTAATTGTACATTAATTACCTAGATATTAGCCTGTAAGCTTTCTGGAGAATAAATAAATAAAAGAAGAAACCAAAAATTCCTAGGGCCCACTTCAGGATTCTTTTTACAAATCAGGAGCTGCGACACTTATCATTTTTATCTGCGTCTTGGTTTGCCCCAGGCAGGGAGGTAGTCTGGAATTAATTAATTTTTGACATTCGAATTTGGCGGTGGTTTTCGGATCCGCTTCCTAAGCAAAATGATAAAATACGAGTTTGTACCAATGCATTTTTATTGACCTATTTGTTTTGTCAATACGTAAGCCTTTTCTGTAGAAGTGTGTAGCGGTACCTATATCACCACATGCGAGCTACACGTCACACTGACGTCACGTAAAATCCTGCATCGCGCAAGCAGAGTTTACCGCGCAACTAGCATATATACAAGGTCCCGACATCAAACGTCGGGCAGTTGCCCACCAGACACAACAGCCGTCTGTTCGGAGGATCCTCCCTTTTCTATGGAGGTTTGAGTGAACTTTACACCCTGTTCCTCATACCTCTATAAGTGAAAGCCCTCACCCAAATGAGACAATAATAGGCAGGTAGATACAGGTAAGTATTTTTAGATACCACCTACGACAATATGGTATTCAGAGCCCTTTGTTTGATATCCTTGCGACATTCTAATTAAAAACTCATTAACAGTGTACGTAATTAAACAAGAAATGAGTATTATAAGAGGAAGTCTGAAAGCATCGGTGACAAAAAAATTGTGTGGAAATCGGTTGTCATGCCATGCGATATGGAGGAATGAGGAAAATGCCGTGAGAAGAGTTTTGAGTATGAATGTGGATGGCTATAAGAGTAGGGGAAGACCAAAGAAACGATGGATGGACTGTGTGAAAGACGATATGTCTAGAAAGGTGGTGACAACCGGGATTATGACTAATAGAGAAGTATGGGAGAAAAAGACATGTTGCGTTGACCCAAAAAAATTGATACGGGTAAGAGAATGATAACGTAATGATAAAATCATAACGTAATGATAAAACGATAACTTAATGATAAAATCATAACGTAATGATAAAACGATAACGTAATGATAAAATCTCATGGTGAATGAAAATATTTAAGCGGTGTAGTTAAGAATACCCTTAGTTCTAGTTTGATTGCTACGTGTGAATTAAAGTCTGAAACAATTTGTAGCAGAATTAATTCCACAAACACTTTCCACGAGAACCTGACGTTTATTGCTGTGAAGTAATTAATTTTCTGTATAATATATTAAGTTTTAGTATTAAACACCTCTCCAGAGACTCAGGAGAAATCTCAATTGATCGTAAAATTTAAAATTTTAGTCTAGTCTGTGTCACAAAAGTGAGTGTAAACTGAAGAGGATACTACACTTTCACATATCTACGAGATAAAATAGATACTATTTAATAATACAACAATAGGTTCTGCCCACGACTTTGTCCGCTTGAAATTTCTTGTTTTATCATACAATATCTCCTTAGCATTTCGATGGCAATCGATATAGAGCCAGCCTAGAATTTGGCGACGAGCTTGGCACCTTCAGTAGCGTCCATCAGCTCCTGTAGCGTGCAAACAACAGGACACGCTGGACTCGATATTAAGTGCCCCATTTTTAGTGAGACAGCACCGCATTTGGAGTCCAGGGCGGAGTCATCTGTGAATCTCCGCCTCGGCCTACCTGAATCTATGACACACGACAACACAGTAAAAAAAAAAAAAAGAAGAAAGAGAAAGAAAAGAAAAAGAAGAGAAGAAATTATTTTATAAGCTTATCCCCTACAAATAAACTCATAAATTGTACTTCTTTATGATATTAGTATAGAAGTATAGATAATATCTTTTGACCTCGACTACGCCCGCGTGGCGGTCGGAAATTATCCTACGAAAACGAACTACCGGGACCACAAGTATCCTATGTCAACCCAAGTCATGGTCTATCTGTGCACCTTTCAACGTAATGCGTTTAGCCGTTAAGGGGGAAGCGCCAGGGTAACCCGCGAAATTCAAATTTACTTACGTTTTTTGCAATTTTCAGGTCAGTGTCAGGTTGCATATTGAACAAAATAAGTAGTTTATGCGGCCTACCCCAACGTCTTTTCTTTGGTATTGTTCGTCGAATCGTTGAGCTCCTTAAGTTGTGAGTTGAGCTGCACAATTACTGGTAAATGCGTGCACTGACTGGACATGTCCACTCAATCTGTGTGGTTCTTTCCTCAAAAATCTATTTCAAATACCAATCTACATGGTCTTCACATATTCTGACCAAGATTATGTCTGGACTGTAAAAGAGACTCTGAAGTCCTCTGAGTTTGTTTCGGCCTTTCTTCTCAGAGTAGTCAGATAGGAAACGCCGACCTCATCGAGTTAAAAAAATGTGATTAACGTGTAAAAGTGTTTGTACGAACCTACTTTTAGAAATAAAATCATTTATCATTTATATGATTCACGACCGTAACGAGTATGTATTTACAGAATTATAATGATTAAAATCATCAATCTCTCTCTAAGAAATTAAACATGAAATTTAAAAAAGAAATAGTAGCCCCACCGTGGTATCTCTACGTTGACGTAGTGGTGGGGCTTACGCACTCCCGAACTCTAGGTCTGTACCGGTAGAGTTTACTTTGCCGAAACAGGTCTAGGGTGAGGAGCCAGACCAAGAGAGATACAGAAACCGCAGGGCAGTATGTGGCGAGCTGTTCGGCAGTAGCGACCCCACGAACTCTATCTCCTGGGAGAAGTCTTGTTCCTCACCTCTGGCTAGCCTTTATTGGCCGGCTGGAGTGAACAATGACGAGGAACAGAGCTCCCACCTATTTCTTGCCTTTATTGGGCGGCTTGAGTGGAGATTTGCAAGAGCAAACGTACTCGGAGGAAGTATTCCAGTGAGATGCTGGTAGGGATCTTGACCGTACTTTCGGGATTGTCCTGATAGCCGTGGGATACCTCGCCGCTCCTCATAAGCACCTCAGGACATGTTGCCCCCTTTTCGCTACGACACTATGTGCTATCGACCGTTTTCGGGGGCTCATTATTGAGTGCACAAGTAAAAATGAAGAAGAAGTGCACAAACAGTAGTAAAAATACCTTCAGTAATTGAACAAAACGAACCATATCAATCGATAAAATTATGCTAAGGATGTTTCCGATTGTGACCAAGTATCAGTAATCATACAGTCAACGGCACATCAGTGGCACCAATTTGACATTAACATCTCCTTTATGTCGTAGCGGTAAGGGTGATTTTCGTAGTGCAAGTGTCACCTCTGATGTGCTTGTTATCTATAGCATAGTAATCATCAATTCACTCGTAAAACTCACTCAAGTATCAACAGCACAGCAATTAGAGACAGACATTTGTCTCGTAATTTGTGTCGTCAAGTAAACGCAGCTGTAGCGAGTCTCAGATAGAAAAATATCCTGAAAGACGTACACGGGTCACTGGAACAGAATAGTTGCTTTACCGAGTCAATTCGTTCTCGATTCAAAGGGCCAATTTGCAAGAATCAATTGCTTTGAACTTGTAGTTTTATATCAGTTTTATCGGGAAGAAAAGGTAACTATATCGGTCCTTGTAATTTTACTATAGCTTTATGATTACTTTAATGGTTGCAATACTATGAATAAACTTCTGTTTATTTTTCCTTAATGTCTTCGTTCCTGGTATTGGCACGAAATATATTTCTCTTGAACCTAACAATGCATTAATTGAGTATAATATTATGAGATTTGATTTTGGACAAACTCAAGATTTGCCTACGGATATGGGAGCGCAGCTGTAGGTGTCAAGCGTACAGAGCAAGTTAGAAACACCACCCTGCGCTCCACAACTCAGGTAGCGGATGTTGGAGAAAAAACAGCCAAGTTGAAGTGAGAGTGGGACGGACACGTCGCGCGAATGCACTCAAAGAGATGGGCAAAGATCGTCACTCACTGGACGTCTGAGGGAGGACATCGCCGTCGAGTTAGACCACGGCGAAGGTTGTGTGCCAATCTGATAAGGTTTGCAGAGCCAACATGACCAGAGATCGCAGAAGACAGGGAGATTTGGAAGGGAAAAAGGGAGGCCTTTGCTCAACAGTGGGACACAGTACCTACAAAGTAACAAAAAAATATTTAAAAAATATGAGACTAGCTCATGGCATCATAAAAATATTGGATAGTCAGAAATGAGATAGCGGGGCTGATCTGCAGGGTAATTGCGTAACACGCTAACAGTAGGAATGGCTTTCATTTTGACAGTTCAACAACGTTCATTGCGTTATCTATGTTGTTGAGCAGACAACATTTCCAAACATATGAAGCAATGGATTAGCAATAGGCTTCAAAATGATTCAGATTGTGATTGATAGTGTGTTACGCAATTAGGGTGCAGGATCCATCGGACATACAGTTAAGTCGAACCAAAAACCTTACACCAACCTAAAACCAACCTTTAACCCATCCAAAGGTTGTTTGTAAAAGATCGCTTTTAGGGATAAGACCGCCCATTGTGTCACCATATATAAAATTTCTACTTTTATATCTGTAATTTTTATGGTATACATAATAAAGAGATTATTCTATTCTATTCTATTGTAAGTACCACTACTCATGGAGGCTATTTTAATGCAATGCACCCCTACTTTTGGATATACTACTAGCTTTTGCCCGCGTGGAGCTCAGAAATTATCTCATTTGAACATACTACCAGGATAAAAGAAGAATGAAAATATCGCATGTCCTACCGCTATGGTCTACCTTTGTGCCAAAATTCATCAAAATTCGGTTAGGGCGGTTGGTTAGGGCGTGAAAAAGGTCACAGACAGATAGACGGAGTTACTTTATGAATTTTGATGCAATGTACCGGTTCCTAAACATGAAATATACAATGGCGTGCAAAAAAATCGGCCCACCCCGTGCTTTCAATTTGAAAGACGATATCTCAAAAATCTTAATGAATATAATTTATTAATTTATATTGTGTGAAGGTACAGTCTATTTGCACATACACTATATTTGGATAAAAGCAATATTTTTGACAAGATCGACTCAATTCTACAGATGTCCTCATCACTTACTTTTGCTCGGATAATATGAACATAAACCTAACCGTTGTTTCTGAATGGTTCGCGCGCCCGCATATAATAGTGCGTTTCTCAACGCACACTTGCAATGTCATCGGTTAACCTCGCTCTACTACTTGAATCCTAAACTCCATAATTGTTGTAACCGTTTCTAATATACTAGTTCATATTACTTTATATATTTGTTTTATTATATTAATTTAACGAGGTTTTTATTCGAACCCCTATGTTTGTAAGTTCGTGATTTTTTCAGAAACTTATTAATCAGTTTTGATAATTCTTTAACTGACGTAATCTACATACTTTCAGGAAGGTTTTAGTATACAATATTCTAGGTTATTGTTAGTAAACCTTGTTGAATTATATTGTTTCAAATCGAAGAGCACGGCGTGGGTCGATTTTATTGCATGCCAGTGTAGTTAGTAAAAACTTGGTATTCCAAAAGTTTACCTCCAAAAACTCCCACTACAATGTTCAAAGCTAACATTGATTGACATCTGAATAAGTCCCAGAGGGAAACAAACTGTTTGATACTTGGCTGCTGTAGTACAACTGAGGATTTTGCGCTGAGCTTGACACTCGTTTGAGTCAATCAGATAATCCTGGCTTCACGAACTCGGATCTTGAAACGCAAAACAACCTTATCGTTTTGGCTGACAATATTTACTTTTATGTTTATTTATTTTTAATCATTTTATTTTAACAAATAAATTGGGATAACGGCAAAGAAATGGTGAATAATTTTAGGTTGACTGTTTGTAAAGTGTGCCGTACCTACAGCCCCAGTTTAATTTCTTAACTTGTGTAGCGCTAATTGGATAAGTATGCCAACCGTGAGAATTAGCTTAAACCTGTCCCTAAGCTTAAACCTGTGCCTAAGCTTAAATCTGTACTTAAGCTTAAATCTGTACCTAAGCTTAAATCTGTACCCAAGCTTAAATCTGCACCTAAGCTTAAATCTGTACCCAAGCTTAAATCTGCACCTAAGCTTAAATCTGTACCCAAGCTTAAATCTGCACCTAAGCTTAAATCTATACCCAAGCTTAAATCTGTTCCTAAGCTTAAACCTGTACCTCGCTCTGCTTTGCACGACTTGACAAAACATCGACATTTCTTTTTTATTTGTAAGTTTAGTATAAATAATTACATACACATAAACCTTCCAGAATAAATTCTGTAAATGATGATGAAAATCGCATCAAAATCTATAATCTATAGCGTTGTTTAGAATAACGCATAGGCAGACACGAAAAAATCGAATTTAATCCATATTAATATTATAAATTCGAAAGTAACTGTCTTTTTGTCTGTCCTTTTCACGCCTCAACCACTGAATGGATTTCGATAAAATTTGGCAAGGAGGTAGATGGCATCCTTTTTTTTTTTTGGGTGGCAAATTATCAAATGACCTCTCCCGCTCTGGGCGGAGCGGAAGGGCGTGTCAGACTCTTACTGACTAAAACCCACCCCTGTTCCTTCAGTTGCCTGTGCGCCAGGGCCACGGTAACTCTTTCGAACAATCCGCGACCCCGGCAGGCATCGGTCCTATCGGACCCCGTCAATGGTGCTGACATCTCTTTGAGGCGCGCGTGGAACACGACGCGCCGTCGACCCGGGCCTGGTCCTTACCGGACGGCGAGCTGCCCATTGCTCGCCGTCCGCAAGCCCGCGCCTACGGTGGCCGGGAGTCGGCAATCGACTCCCGATGCCCAGGGTGTCTCCTCCTGCGGTGACTAGGGGCGCGAGGGCGCAGTGATTGCCTCTCCCTCTCGCGCTCCGCCTCCTCCTTCGCGAGCATTACTGCTTCGCAGAAGGAGGTGACGGCTTCCCATTCGGCGTACCATGGCCTGAACCAGGGCCGGACGCGAGAGGTCGCCGCCGCCGATCGCCACCACGAGGACACGGCGGTGCTCCGCCCAAGCCGGGCAGACCTTCGACCTGGCAGACCTGCGCCACCGTGTCCTCCGGTCTATCCACACAATGATAAGGGCGTTTCCTCCCGTCTTATCCGAAACAGGAACCTCCCGAAACAGCCATGTCCGGTGAGGACCTGCGTCAGGCGGAAGGTGAGGACGCTGTGCTGCCTCTCAAGCCACTCCTCAAAGAGGGGTCTTACCGCCGCAATTGTGGCATG
The DNA here is from genome assembly GCA_917490735.1 of Dryobotodes eremita. NCBI lineage: Eukaryota > Metazoa > Arthropoda > Insecta > Lepidoptera > Noctuidae > Dryobotodes > Dryobotodes eremita. The sequence goes on along the minus strand of OU823243.1, from coordinate 19,206,375 downwards.
CCCTGCGCTGGGTTGCGACAGTCCCACTCTCCATGCCGCTATGAGATCCCGCCGGAGCTCTTTCCGCTGTACTGCGATTTCTCGCGGCAGCGGAGTTACGCCCCGGCGTTTCGCCTCCTCGCGCCACTCCCAAACGTGCGCGAGGACTTTTGCCTCCAGATCCCACGGCGGCAATCCGGCAAGGATTCTACGCATCCTCCACCTCCACCTCCACCTCCACCTCTTCCGCCTGGCAAGAAACCATGCGGTATCCTCGTACCATCCAAATGGCCATGACCCTTTGGGACACGTTCAACCGGCGGGCTGGCCGGAGCCTCAATGAACGCGCCCACACCGGTGCCCCGTAAAGGGCCATGGACCGCACGACCCCCGCGTAGAGCCTCCGGCAGGAGGCGTTTGGTCCCCCCAGATTGGGCAAGAGCCGCTTCAAAGCAGCCCTGGCCCGCTGCAGTCTGGGAGCCAAATGTGTAGATGGCATCCTGGAGAAGGACATAGGCTACTTTTTGTTTCAAAAATAGTCCTAAAAGGGGATGAAAGTTTGTATGGGAGACTTGGCATTTCTAAGTTAGGGATATGAAAATTTAAATTTAACTATGCTTTTGGAAAGAAATAAAAAAATTATTTGTTTCACCGTTTGTGTAAAATTATCCCGCAAGGGGGTAAACTAGGGGATGATTTTAAAATTCACATGTTTATTGAAATTATTGTGTAAGTACCTCTTTTTAAGAGATTTAAGGAATTGAAACGATAATCAGAACCCGTATCTTGAAATATTATTTATTTTAGTATTTATTTCATTTAAATCGGTGCATCCGCTTAGGAGTTATTACAATTTCAATTTATAAAATAACATAATATGTAGATAATACGTGGTTAATGGCGGCGCTAGAGTATTTTAAATTAATGATGATAATATTAAAATGAATTATTATTATTTTTAAGTTATTATTATTAATTATTATTATTACATTTAAAATCATTAAAACCTGTTTAATAAAATAAATATTATTTTCATTTATTATCTCTTTCTGTTACCTTTTCACGCTTTAACGACTGAATGTATTTGGAGAATAGGATACTATTTATCCCGGTAGCACGTTTCTGTGGGATAATTTCCGTCATCCATGCGGGCGAAGCCGCGGGCAGAAGGTAGTATTTTATATATATAGAATATAGAAGATAGGGTGTTTGGACTAATGTTCCTAAAATGTGATCATAAATCTATCCAAATTAGGTTTTGGTCCTTGTGGCTTACCAAGGTCCCCTATTCTTTTCGTGCGTACTTAGCTACTACCATCTGTAGGTAAATTAAGATTTTTTGTCTATAAAAGCGCATTTTGTTTTAAAATTCCAAGTAAATATGCGTCTTTGAACTTTAAGACAACGCTCCTTGTGAAAAGATACCCACAAAATCTTAAGAAATAAAAAAGTCAAAGTCAAATCATTTATTTCAAATAGGCACATTATAGGTACTTTCTTACCTCAAAATTTACCAGAAAAAGGAATTGTTGCCCCTTCAAAAAGATAGTTTCGTATGGAGAAGAATGAACAAGAAACTACACCGTTAATATTTTAAAATGTTTTACAATATTATGTATACATACTGAGATAAAAAACATAAAACCTAGTAAAAACATCAATGCAAGAGAAAATTTTACGAAATATTTTGTACGAGTACTTTAAGAGATAAATTCAAGCTTCAAGGTTAAAGGCGCGAAGCCACCACTCAAATTGACTGCCATCTAAAGCGGAAACGAGCTGGGAGCGGAAGACGGAACACTCTTTTAGAAATTAAAGAAAAAAATCTCAACTGAGCAAGACGCTATCTTGTGAAAAATTTCTTTAAGAAAATTAAGATAGGTGTATGTTTGCAGTAAGTTTTGGTAAAGAAAGGTAAAACCTGTTAAATCGGACTTTCTTGTAGGTACGATAATTTGTATTGTTCCCATTTTTCATAACATTCCATAAGCAACATATATTATACAGCAGAAATTCGATGACCTACAAAACTACCAAGGTGCGGCATAACCACCTTAGTAGTTTTGTTGTTTTCTTGTACAGCCACCAAAAGAAATAAGTAAACCAGGGTCGTCGGATATATGTAGTTGAAGTTTAGTAAGAAACCGATGGATGTTTTCGAATGAAATTTAATTTGATAAATGAAGTGTTTGTTTTCTTTTAATTACATTAAATTTCATTCGATAACATCCATCAGTTTCTTACTAAACTTCAACTATATCCGACGACCCTGGTTACTTATCACTTTTGCTGACCGTACATTCAACCGCACTTCAGTGGTAAAATTTGCATTACGAAAATCGTTTTTACTGCTGTCACATAAAGGCGCTGTCGATGTCAAATTGTTATTACTGATTTGTGGTTGACTGAACCACCACTTAAAAAACACAAGAATGACGATGCTAAATGTTATTCTTAGGAATTAGTTATGTTTATTTCTTAAGTTACAGTCCGGCCATCGGGAGAATGCGTTCTTGACACCTGTCAGTTGCATACAAACGAATACGTGTTTTGCGAATTTGATCTTTATTAGTTACTAGAATTGTCGCGCTAAAAGGTGTCAGTATATAGGTATTACTGGGTGCAAAGTTAACTCAAACCTCCATAGAAAAGGGAAGATCCTCCGACCAAACGGGTGTCGTGTCTCGTGGGCAACTGCCCGACTTTTGATGTCGGGACATTGTATATATGATAGGTGCGCGGTAAACTCTGCTTGCGCGATGCAGGATTTTGCGTGACGTCAGTGTGACGTGTAGCTCGCATGTGGCAATGTAGATACCGCTACATCAGGAATGCATTCTCTCGACGGCCGGACGACTAGAAAGAAAGCAAGAAAACGGAAGTAAATACCTTTATTTGTGGTAAAAATGACACAAAGAAAAATCACACAAATACAAAAAAAGAACGAGTTGGGGGAAAATATGCATCACATCCGCGCAAAACGGCAATCGCTCAGCATAATGCTACGACCCTATGAAAGAAAGAGCCCCAGCGCTGGTTTTCAGCGATAGCCGGTGTTGACGTGATGACGTCAACCAGTGCAGCATACGAAAATTAAAAATAAACAAAAAAATTATAAACAAAATAAATACACTATACCTAGCTGTTCTAAATGTAGTGTAGTTAATGTTTTCATATAACATTAATACGTCTAATAAATAAAGCAAGCAGAACATGCGTGGGAAGGCATTGTCAAAGTAAATGTCACGATAGGAAAGTACTACATCATTACTTACGACTTTCGTTGGTAGTGGTGAAGGTTTAACACGTGCTTTTGTTTGTGTTACGAATTTTTTCGATTTTAGTGAATTTTACCTTCTATCGAGACTATTCTGTGTTTGTGTTGAAGTGTAAGGTTTGTTTTAACTCGAAATTTTTATTTTTTTTAAGATTTTACCCAGTATCCACGATGGATACCAAAAAGCCCCCTGACCCTCCCGATCCCTTTGAATACACTCCGGTGTTAACTGTTTCTCTCCCCGACGACAATGTGCTAGAAAATACAATGGACTCCGAATCGACAAGTAGAAAAAGATTAGCTACTTCACCCCCGACTACTACAACAAACCCTCCAAAGCTACAAAAAAAAGAATTTGGAAGACAATCGTACACGTTAAAGGACAACCCACCCTATATTGTACATGTTTCTTTGAAGGATGGCCAGACCCCAGGTACTGTTCTGCACCCGGTTAAATTTGGAATGTTTTTAACAAAAAATAACTACAGCAACATTCTCCTAGGTAGTGTCAAACGCCTGGGAAGGAACCGGGTGTCAGTTGAGTTTAAGTCTCACCAGGATGCGAATAGTTTCTTAATTAGTCATACATTAGTCCAAAATAACTTTGTTGCAACTATTCCTCAATTTAATATTACTCGTTTGGGTCTCGTCAGAGACGTACCAAGTGAATGGACAGAAGATGAGGTCATAGAGAATATCAAAGTTCCTGCTGGATGCGGCCCCGTTATAAAGGCAAGGAGAATGAGCCGAAAGGTGACTTCTCTGGGTGTTACAGAGTGGAAACCCACTCAAACTGTAGTTCTCACTTTTGATGGGCAAGTCTTACCTAAGCGAGTTTATTGTTTTTATTCTGCCCTTTCAGTCGAAAGATATATGTACCCAACTATTCAATGTTTTAACTGTTGTCGTTTCGGTCACACTCGTACTGTATGTCGCTCGCAACCCCGCTGTTTCAAATGTGGTCAAGACCACCCAGGTGATGGATGCCAAGTATCTACTGACTGTGCCATTTGCATATCTTGTTCTGGCAATCATTATGCCAATGATAAAGCTTGTCCTGAATTGGGTCGGCAGAAGGGCATAAAAGCTCTCATGGCCGAGAAATCTGTTTCCTATGCGGAAGCAAGTCAGGTTTTTCCACCAGTGTCACGATCATATGCTGAAGTGTCAAGAGCTTCCCAAAAATCCAAACCAACAACCAATTTTCCTCAATACCCCAGTCCAGCTCCCCAAACACCAAAATCATACCGTAAAACGGTCTTTCTCAAACCTAAATCTCACGCCCCTCTTTCACCTAGTTACGATAGGCAGGCTCATCAAGCCCTTACTCAGGATTACTCCTTCTCTCCTTCCCAAAATGGTTGTGCCTTCCCTAGGGAAGGTGCTAGTAGTCCTGATAAGTCTGATAACATACTAAATATTATAGCCAATATGCTAATAACTGTATTAGCTAACCCTGCTCAATCTTTACCTGACCACGTTGCCAATAAACTGACTTCAGTTGTCCATTATATTAATAACATTCCATCCCCTGACATTCCTGCAATGGAACGTGAGGAGTATTTCTCCCAGAAAACCTGACCTACTCTTTTTAATTAATAAATTTAAACCATCGGTCTGCGGCATCGCTGAGACGTGGCTTCGTTCTGAAAGCAATTTCAGGATCCCATGTTTTGTTGGTGTTCGTCATGACAGATCAGATGGATATGGAGGATGTGCTTTGTTCATCAATAACAAAGTATCATTCTCCCAGATCCCTTTACCCTTCGTTGGCGACAACATCAATGTTGTTGCTGTTAAGGTCGAGGGTATAAATATTTTTTCTTTTTATATTGCACATCCACATTTTGAGGACCTTGTTTTAATTAAAAATCTACTAAGTAGTGTAAACGGCCCATTACTTGTCATGGGAGATTTTAATTGTCATCACTACCGGTGGGGATCGGATTCTTGTAATAGTACTGGTGCTGGCCTGGTGGATATATTGGACGATCTTGACCTTTGTATTATTAATGATGGCAGTGCCACACGTAGGTCCGGATTAGGACAAAGTAATAGTTGTGTTGATATCACATTTTGCTCATCCAGCATAGCCAGCCTTTTTGTTTGGAGTCGCTTAGATATGACCTACGGGAGTGATCACTATCCCATCACAGTTGAAATTCCTTCTAAATCTCTTCCTGATAAAACCTACCCTCCCTTACTAAAGTACCAGCTGAACTCTGTGGATTGGGATCTTTATTCAAAAATTTTAGACCTTCGTATCTCTTCCCTCCCACCCATCAATGATGAAAATGCTCAAGAATGTTTTACGTTTTTTTCCAACACCGTATCCGCTACAGCTGATGATTGCTTCCCTTCAAAAAAATCACCTACAGGCAAAATCCCTTCTCCGCCTTGGTGGGATAGGGAATGCACTGCCATGATCAGGGCCAGAAATGAGGCGGAAGAGACTTTTAACCTTGAAATGAACCTGGATAATCTTCTCGCCTTCAACAGAATATTGGCGAAGTCCAGGAAATTGACTAGAAAAAAGAAAAGAGCAGGCTGGGTATCGTTTTGTAGTTCTCTGAGTCCATCCACCCCAGCGTCGGTGGTGTGGCAAAGAGTGAAAAGTTTTAGAAACAGTTTAAAACCATCTCCCACGAACATCTTGTCTGAAGATTTGGGGTATCAATTTTTCACTAAAGTCGCCCCAGTCTATGTTCCTGGTATAGACGAAATAAACTTTGCTGGTTCTATAAATTCGAATGATCCTCTTGATAAGCCATTTTTCCTTGACGAACTTAAAACGGTTCTCACTTATGTTAAGGATTCCGCTCCTGGCGTGGATGGATTCCCTTACTCTTTCATTGCAAAAGCGGGTGTAAAATGCCACCAATATTACCTGGACTTAGTCAATTTCTGTTTCATCTCTGGGTATATTCCTCCAGCTTGGAAGGTTCAACTGGTTATTCCGCTGTTAAAACCCGGCAAAGATCCTAGTGATCATTGCTCTTATCGACCGATTGCTTTATCGTCTATTCTTATTAAACTTCTTGAACATCTAATTAAAAACCGCCTGGAATGGTTAGTTGAAAATAGAAAACTGCTTCCAACGACTCAATTCGGCTTTAGGAAAAGTCTGGGTACTACTGATAGTGTGGGTATCCTCACATCAGAGATCCGGCTGGCCCTTAGTAGAGATGAGTCTGTGGTAGCCGTATTTCTAGACATATCAGCTGCCTATGATTCTGTCCTCCTCCCAGTTCTCAGGCAAAAGCTGCATGAGCTGAGAATACCGGCTAGGATTATTCAGATCATCTGCATTATTAATTCAAACCGCACTCTTCAGCTAAGGATTCCAGGGGATAACTCCGAGCAGAGGGTGACCTGGCGAGGTTTACCTCAGGGATCCGTAATTAGCCCCATACTCTATAATATTTACACTTCCGATCTTCCTTCATGCTTAAATTATAATTGTAAAATTCTTCAGTATGCTGACGATATCGCATTATTGGTCTCTGGCAGTTCCATAGAGGATGCCGCTCTCTCTTTGAATGTCTCTTTGTCCTCATTAAACCAATGGCTTCTCGATCACGGGTTGTCTTTGAGCGCTCCTAAGAGTACAGCTGTTATTTTCACTCGCAAACGTCTTATTCCCCAGGTTGACATTAATATAGATGGTCAAGCTATCCCGATCAAGGAAAAGGCCAGGTTTCTGGGAGTTACCTTGGACTCCAAAATGTCGGGTGTGGATCACATCAACAATGTTGTTAAAAAATGTGAGCGCTCAGTATCAGTCCTAAAAGCTTTATCTGGAGTCTGGTGGGGAGCTCACCCATACACTCTAAAATTAGTGTACAATGCTCTGGTCAGAAGTGTGATGGACTATTGCTGCTTCTTACTTGAACCCTGTAATAAAGAGGCGCTTCGCAAACTAGACGCCATTCAAGCCAAATGCCTTAGGATTGTCGTAGGAGCAATGAAATCCTCCCCTATAAATGCCCTCCAGGTAGAATGTGCAGAGCCTCCCCTTAACCTTCGAAGACAATACTTAGCAGATCGTTTCCTGTCAAAAGTTTTCTCTCTGTCGTCCCATCCCTTACTCCCCATTTTAGAACAAATACACCTCTCTTTAGATATATCCCCATATTGGAAACATAAATCGTTTCCCCCGTTGATGAATAGGTACAGAGAGCTTAAAAACCTCTCCTCACCTGTTTGTCAGTATCCCACCCTACCAATATTTTCTTCCGCATATGAAGTGGTCCACTTTAGGCCAAACGTCGTTTTGGAGCTTGGTATTTCAAAGAATTCCGAGAACGTAAAAGGTGACTTTGATCGGGCCATCGAGAGGTACTGGAGGGGTTGGAATCTATTTTACACTGATGCGTCAAAATTAACTTCAACAGGATGCACAGGAATTGCAACATATTTTCAGAATTCCAGAATTGCCCTTCTCTTCCAGTGCCCTCCGGAGGTTTCGGTATTTACAGGGGAATGTATTGGCATTTTAGAAGCAATTAATTTTATAAAAACGCATAATATTCAAAATTCAGTAATTTTTTCAGATTCGCGCAGTAGCATTCAGGCTATAAGTCAAAATCAATTAAAATCAAAAATTCATAGTCAAATTATTATAGACATTCAAAATTTACTCTTCACTTGCTCTAACAACGGTTTAAGCATTGAAATAGCTTGGGTTCCCAGTCACTCGGGTATAGGTGGCAACGAGTGCGCTGACTCGTTGGCTAAATTTGCTACATCCAACCCTGTTGACCAAAAGCATTACGTCATCCATAACTACGACTTACGGGCTGATACAAAACTTAAAATGTATAACGCCTGGTCAACAGTGTGGCAGGTAAGTTCAAAGCACAAGGGGGCATACTACGCCAGTATCCAATCCGACATCCAGCGGAAACCCTGGTTTTTTAAATGCACTAAATTATGCAAAAGAACTGTCTCATCCTTGTGTCGGCTAAGACTCGGTCACTGCTGCAGTCCAGTATTCCTGAATAAGATTCGTGTTCGTGACAATTCCTTGTGCGAATGCGGTCTTGATGATGGTACTCTGGACCATATCTTTTTTTCATGTCCTTCAAATTCCCAATCTTTTGATTTGTACCATATGCTACCCAAAATTAATATCACCCTTCCTACTAACTTCCATTCCCTCTTGACTAACTTTTCTCCTAAACTAATCAAAATCCTCTCAAAATTCTTAAATGACAATGGTATAAAAATGTAGTATGATGTGTAATAAATAATAATTATAACTTTGTGAATGTCTGTGTCGTTTTATAATAGAGTTATCAATTTATATATTTATAATTAAAAAAAAAAAACATGTTATTTAACAAAACTTGTCTTGTCCTTTCAGCTACTAAAATTAATAAATAATAACTACCACAAAGTGCAAAGTTCGACGGCCTTGCTGTGCTGCCGTCACTACATGACGCTGGCAGAATAGTCGACATCGGCTCAGTTGCCAAAAAGGAAAAGAAAAAAAAAAAAAATCATTACTTACATATTACATATATTTTGGTTACTATTATGATGTGCTAACATTAATGTAGGATTTGTTAGTCAATTACATAAAGAGATATTTTTAACGTTTGGAATGCTCCGATGATGTTCTTTTTTAGATACAGGCTGGCAGGGACTTTCAACGCGGAACCTGTTACCATGGATTCAGTACACGTTTCTCAACCCTCTGCTTTAAATTTATTTGTCGGTTATTTAAAAGAAAATGCTGTTCCGTACATTTTGACCGCGGTAAGTATTGCACTATACAGCAGATTGGTAGAGCAGATTTAATTTTTTGATTACTGACGAAAAAATTCTACGTGGAGGGTCTACAATCATGAGCTGAATTCTTGGTTACAGTTTGCGCGTCGACGCCCCTGTCACCCTGTATTTTAAGTCAATCGCTATTTGATTTATCTTGTTTATTCTACTAACCTACTGTAATCCACTATAAAGTTGAAATGAAAAGCAAAGTCTGTAAAGCTTTATAATCAGTTTAATAACATTACTACACTTCAATAACACTATTTCAAAATACACAAAATACGTCTTCACTCTACCGAGTGTTCAAGCTTCACTGCCATGTTCTCAAGTGAGACTGTACACGTACTCGTAGGCTACCGTTTGACAGCTAGTTGCTGTCAACCGGCAAAAGTCAGTTTAACAACTAACAATCACTTGGGCAAATTGTTACAACCTTACAAAATAAAATATTAAAACTGCAAATACATGATAATAAAAATAAATAATATTTAGAACACTACTTTACATAATATAATAAAATAATAACAATAGCTAACACTACATACATTATTCACATTTTTTCCCAAATGACTTCTTCTGATCTCAATCAATCAGCCACCCCGAAATCAATAAAATGCTCAATTGCAGTTAACCCTGAAAAAAAAACTTCACACGCGAAACTAACTCAAAACTCCATGAACATACACTTTATCATAAATATTCTTGCCAACAGTTTTATTGTACACGAAAGGGGGGTGAATCGAAACTGACAGTTGCCCCAAGTATTTTGTTATGGGCGTTCTTGCTCCAAATATGTGTTAAGAGGGTGTAGAACGGTACACTAGCGCCACTCCTTTAGAAAAATATTATCTCATGACTGAGAAGGAATTATGAGTAACGGCTTGTGAGGACCCTCGGTAAGTGTGTCTAGAATTTACTAATACCTTTTATAAAGTTTCATATTGATACACGAAGCAACAAAATACGATCTATAGGAATGTGGCCGCTTTTCTTTAGATCGAATTTTGTTGCTTCGTGTCTCAATATGAAACTTTATAAAAGATATTAGAAAATTCTAGACGTACTTGCCGAGGGCCCTTACAAGCTGTTACTCATAATTACGTCTCAGTCACGAGATAATATTTTTTTAAAGGAGTGGCGCTAGTTTACCGTTGTACGCCCTCTTAATACGTTCAACGCGGCATGCTTCTGACAGAGTTTACTCCTCCGTGCATTACGGCCACAATATATCCCATACCAGAGTTTCCTAGGAGCCTAGTCTCATAGTTCGTCAACGAAAATACGGGCCCGTCCGATAGTAGTTCATTATATCAGAATGAACCCTACTCCCGATTAATAAAATCTTTTGGACGGCCAAAAATAAATTGGGAGTAAGAACATTTGTCAATTCATATTGTCATTCAATCTTAATTGTAAAAAAACTCCTTTACATCACGATGTATTTTGTTGCGACATTCGCCATTATTTATAAAAAAAATTGTTGTTAATAAATGTCGGGATATAACAAAGATGTTGAATATCGCATTAAAATACATTTTACATATTTTGGCGGCTTAAGAAAATAATACACTGAGTAGGCAAAATACTCTTTAATATATATGAAAACAAAACCAATATATTCTTTTTTGTTCCATACGATTAGGTAGATTAAATAAACTAAACAAAAATAACTGTCTCCTTTAGCAAAAACAAAAATATCAATACCTTCGAACATGATGGTGTTGCAAAATTTTTATTTAAGAGACTGACAACAGCTAAAGCGTGGACTGCATAGAAAAAAGAGAGCAGTGCGATGACAAAACGCTGGTAGTGTATTGCAATATATGAAGCAATTATCTATTTACAAAAAATCTATTGGTTGGACTAAAAAATTAAAACACTATTACGTTACGAGTATTAAGTTGCTTGTAGAATAATTTGACAAAACACCAGAATTATTTCATTAAAATTGGTATGGTTTTTAATCGTTAAGAAATTTTTTTTGAAGGTATCTTCGTGATTTTTGGAACGAAGTTTCTTATCGCATGATACGGACTTGGTGGATGGGGGCTAGGCGAAAATAAGTGTAAGAATTTTCCGTCACGACCCTTTTTTTCTTTGTTTGTTTGGTTGAACGCGCTAATTTCAGGAATTCCTGGTTGGAATTGAAAATGTCTTTTTGTGTTGGATAGTCAATTTATCTAGCAAGGCTTTAAGTTATATAACATCACGCTACAACTAACAGGAGGGGAGCATAAATGAAAAATGTTGCATAAACGGGAAAAAAATTGTTCTCTTTGAGAACTTCCGTTGCGTGCGCTGCGTAAACGGTAAAGTTACGCAAAAAATTTGTACGACGGAATTGTTTACCATTAAAAGTTCAAAAAAAAAGTCCGTGACAGCTTATATTTATGTTTTAAAGTTGACTCAATATAACTTTTTTAAAGTAATCAAATTTGTTCTATGGATGTTCTAAATATACTAGGAAAGGAAATTCGTTCCAACTGAGTGTTCCACGACACTCACGCATTTTTTTTTCAATCGTCTCAAGCTAGTAGTATTATGTTTTCAACACACTATCTAACTAGCATATATCCTGAGGAATATCATATATTTTTCGGATTTTGTTTACTGCAGTGGATCCTATACTTGTAGGCATTATAAAACTTGCGTTTAGGTCCTGTAGTCCCCTTAAATCAAATATTTGTTCTTCGTCGGAATCGAAACTCAGCACCAGCCGTTTACGGCTTTTTGGATTACTCATATTTATTTTTAATTGCGCGGTTAAAACTAAAACGAATGCGCGTGCTCACGTCACTACGAACCAGTGATGACTTGCGCATACACAACTTAATGCGGTACGGGGTATATTTTTCCCGTATAGCATGGAATTGAAATGAAATTATACGGAACGACCTAAATGCTTCCCGTATTGTTTTTTTCAGGGCTTTGTTTAGAGTAAAAATTACGATAGCAAAAGTATATCTATCCCTTTCCTACTCGTAGGAGAACATAGAAAACTGTTCTGCGCATTGCGAAACAGACCACGATTTAGGGCACCTCACTGAGATAAAAGCTAATACGTGTCGTATACTACCCGTAATGTATTGAACGTGTTAATATCTATATATCCCGGTTTTGGGAGTTATAAATCCGTCAGTGAATGCCACGACGTAGCTGTAATCCTTTTTCATACATGTAAACGCTCAAATCGCGTCAGCAACGCCATGATGGATAGTAGGGCTAAATATTTTCGTGGAATATTATACTCGTATTATCAATGGTTGGTCTAATTCGAATGAAAAATAATTCACTGATCTTTATTGTAAATTGTTAAAAAAAATGGGTTATAATGTTTTCGTAGTGTGTAGTGTAGAATTGCGTAGCATAAGCGTAGCGCCACGTAGCGTTACGTAATGTTGCGTAGCGATATACGTAGCGCCACGTAGTGTTACGTAGCGATATACGTAGCGTTGTGTAACATTATAAAGGACTCTAAGATCGACTACCTGCTAGCATACCTGAACAGATAAAATCTGATTTACTTATTACTATTCATTAATTATAGGTGAACAAGATGATTTGTTTTAATATCTATTAACATTTTTTGTTTGATTAAATTATTATCTTTGGCCTCTACGGCTTAAGATAATTAAACAAAGATATAATATAGGTGTATACTATATACGAAAGATAAGATATAATATACCTATCTGTATATTAATTTCCACAGTTCTTAATAACAAAAAAGAAAACCAAACCATCTACGATTTTGTATTCCGTTTTCTGTGCTTTACTTCGAGCTCAGTGAACTACCGAAGCAGTACTAACGGAAAGTGCATCAATACACGGAAAACTTTCAATGTAAAGCGTACTTTTGAAGATGGCGGCCATTAGAAACGGGGCTAGCAAGAATTCAATGTAGGAATATCTATTGGACCACTAAACACGCAGCTATATTTCAACTGGGAATAGAGTTTAGACAGATTCCTGTTTGTTCACGTTCTTAGGCCATCTGTCCACGACGCTACTCAAAAGTAACGTGTTACAAACTCAAATCGCCAATGATTAGCCAGAATATCACAGGGCTAGAATTTCAATTGCAGTCCGTCATCGACGCGCCTTACAAACGCGTTAATGGTTGCTTCGTGTACTTACCTTTCTTTGTTATTGTTCGTCGAATCGTTGAGCTCCTTAAGTTCTGAGTTGAGCTGCACGATTACTGACAAATGCGTGCACTGACTGGACAGGTCCACTCAATCTGTGTGATTTTTCCTCAAAAGATCATTTCAAACACAAATTTACATGGTCTTCACATGATCTGACCAAGATTATGTCTGGACTTTAAAAAAGACTGTGACCTCTGAGTTTGTTTGGGCCTTTCTTCTCAGAGTAGTCAGATAGGAAATGCCGACCTCAACTAGTTTTTAAAATATGGTTAACATGTAAAAGTATTTGTACAAACCTACTTACAGAAATAAAATCATTTATCATTTTATCATTTACGGTGCATCTCTCTCCTACTCATGTCATTCATAAGCATGTTTCGGGATTTACCGCCATGATTAAGGGCTCCGTTTGAGTGCAAAACTAGTTGAGTAATCACCAATGTAATGTTAGATGTTTGGCATGCATTTATGTACTTCATTATAAACTTCTTCAATTTCACACCATGATCAATGAAAAGGGCTGGAGGGCTGTTATAATAAAGTATATGTACTATTACGTACGCAGGTTTTATAGATTGCTAATAAAAAAATAAATTTAAAAAAAAACATAAGCTGACAGCACACATCCAGAAGAAAAATATAAGTAGATTCATTGATAGAAATGATTATACCTACTACATTAATGTAAAATGCGCCATTTATTTATCCCGGTATTGCAAGAGCTTTTATAAATGTATTTTTTAAACGCAGAAGTAGCGTAGGCATATATTTGTTCTTTAATAGAAAAAAACTTATAAACGATAACTTACCTAAAAAACTAATTTCCAGGAATAATCACAATCTATTTCAGATTTCTATAGACAACGGATAAAAAAGGAATAATATACTGGTTGAAGAAAAAAATGGTCTTCACAAAAGGCCCCTCATTTTGTATATCTGTGATCTATAATCACTGGAAAACGTTTTCAGATGATTCCGGTGCCCGTATTACGGGAATGACTTTGAAATTTTTATCTTTTTGCACTTAGAATGTTAGTATTAAATGCTTCTTACTGTTAATATTATGTGAATTTCGTTTGATAGCAGTATTTTGTATATATTTCTTATGAAACTGGAAGATTGATCATGATGTTATTTCTTACACTTTCGTTGTTTATTTCTAAAACGATAAGAAAAAGGTAAGGTAAGATATCATTATATCATGCCAACACAATATTTAGCTGCAAGTTTTTTTTGTTTTTTATGTGTTAACGACTGCTGGCAACACCAAGTAGGCATCCGCCAGGTATGACGTTTTGTGCAGTTATGTATCACATTGAAATTCATATTAAGAAACACTCTATAATTGATTCGATTATTTTTAAATTTACGCTTGATTAGTTCATTCAATATTATATGCAACTTCCAATAACTACTTGATTGTATTTTGACTAAAATTGTAAAGTAGAAATAGGGTAGAACATAATTTTGTTCGAAAGAGTTACCGTGGCTCTGGCGCACAAGCAACTGAAGGAACACGGGTGGGTTTTAGTCAGTAAGAGTCTGACACGCCCTTCCGCTCTGCTCGGAGCGGGAGAGGTCATTTGATGATTTCCAACCCAAAAAAAAATAATTGTGAAAGATAGTGTTGGAAAGAGCCTTTGCTAAGAACGTGACTCTATCCAATAATATACCGTTGTGTTAAAAGTATTCAAGAATTTTATTCGGCCAAACTCGTGCTTCGTTACGTATGTTTTTTTAAAAGGTTCGCCCCCTATTACATGGGACTTAAACATAACTGGCAAAAAGGTGCACTATAGGTACACCACTGCCACCCCCATCCCTTTAGGAAAAAAAGGCATGGTGTTTTTTAAAGTTCTAGAGGTATGAGGAACAGGATCAGAATCAGGAAAAGGATGAATCCTCCGATCAGACGGGTGTCGTGACTGGTGGGCAACTGCCCGACGATTGATGTCACCTTCTATGATGCCGTAGAAGGGCCAAAGTTTTGGGCCAACAAAGGTTTTGTCACTGTCGTCCATAGACATGACGAAAAAAAAGACGTGAAGAGTTCTTTAGACAGTTGGGGCCCGTCCTCGTTGGCCTCGTTGGCCTAGTGACCAACGAGTCAGACTATTCAGTTCAGTTTGCGTCGATTTCGTAACTCTATTCATTGAAATGTGTTCGGTTCTCAGCCATTTGAGATAAACGTTATCTCGGATTCAGTTAGCTTTGGATTTAGTTGGCTGGTTCATTTAACTGGATATAATTGAATGGTGCATAAACTGTATTGCGAAGTTTGTCATTTAACTAATATCACTAACACAACAATAGAATAAATTGTGAAGCGAGAAAGGAAAATGCATCAGCCCACTATTGTAAACCTTTAAACTTTCATTGTTAAACAATGGCCACTGCACTATTTATCAATCAACAAAGGAAAAAAAAACCCAGTCACAGATAGAAGTCTTATTAAGATATCCTGGTCCTATGGGGCGTATCATAGACCAAGGTTATTAAAATTGACGTACTTACGTTACATAATACGTTTATCCTAAGCATATAAATACTGCCTCGTTGGTCTAGTGGTCGCAAGCGCTACGGCTGAGCATGAGGTCCTGGGTTCGATTCCCGGGTCGGGCCAAGTGTTATTGGGTTTTTCCATCTGGAAATTCTTAGTAGCAGCCTGGAGTCTGGATTTGTACCCGGTTTATGGCAATGTACTCGCCCCCTATTACATGGGACTTAAACATAACTGGCAAAAAGGTGCACTATAGGTACACCACTGCCACCCCCATCCCTTTAGGAAAAAAAGGCATGGTGTTTTTTAAAGTTCTAGAGGTATGAGGAACAGGATCAGAATCAGGAAAAGGATGAATCCTCCGATCAGACGGGTGTCGTGACTGGTGGGCAACTGCCCGACGATTGATGTCGGGATGTTGTATATATGGTAGTTGCGCGGTAAACTAAACTCTGCTTGCGCGATGCAGGATTTTGCGTGACGTCAGTGTGACGTGTAGCTCGCATGTGGCGTTGTAGATGAAACTACAAAGTCAACATTACTCGTCTAATGCACTGCTAAACTATGTACGTCGCTTTTAGTCAGACTCGAATTGTATTTCCTAGACAAGCGTGCTTCGTTGTCAAACACATCGTCACTTAAAATCAGGTCAGGCAGTAGTCAGGTCATACGCAACTCTAAGTGTACGGCCTTAGTGCCCGCTTAAATCGAGCGTCCAGCGGAGCGGGGCGTGCGGCGTTCGTGTCAAACAGATGCATTAACACGTAGGTGTCCTGAGTGGCGGCCGAGCGGAGCGGGGGCAGCAGCGTTCTTGTTTGCGTCGAGCGGGGCGTCGCGTGCGAGTTCAAACCAGTTTGTGTTTGCAGCGGTGACGAGAGCGTGCGCGCCATGTCGTTCGAAGATATTATTACAGAAATTGAACTTAAACCAGAATTATGGTCAAAAACTCATGCCCTATATAAAAATAGAATAATTAAACAGAAAGTGTGGCAGGAATTAGCAGTAAAACTAGCACAACACACACAACACAGCCTTCTTTGTTTAATTATCTCACTTGGACCTTGTCTCGAGTTATACAAATATTTTAACCACACATTTTCTTCTAAATACATATCAATAATATAGTACGACCCCGACGCCATGTTGAAAAATGTGATCAGCTCACTCAAACGCTAAGCGTGCACTAAGGCCACTGGGCGAACGCTCCTTCGCCGCTTGCACGCAACGCTGAACGCTCCGCTGGACGCTCTTTCACTCAGTCCGTACACGAACTCAAAAACTCTTCAATAAAAATTACTTCGATTTTGGTCGCAGCGTTTTGCAACATTTAGTACAAATGATGAAAGAACGGTTTGATTTACTACAGATTCACTCGACCCCTACCGTTTTTAGGGTTCCGTCCCCAAATGGTGCCAACGGAACCCTATTACTAAACCTCCGCTATCGGTCCGTCCGTCTTTCTGTCAGTGGGATGTATTTCTTGAACCGTAATAGTTAGACAGTTGAAATTTTTCCAGTGTGTATTTCTACTGCCGCTACAACAAAAAATAATAAAAATAAAATAAAGTGGGTCCCTATAAAAGAAAGGTGTTTAAAAAAAATGTATTGTTAAAATATTGTACAGTGTTACGGAACCCTTCGTGTGCGAGTCCGACTCGCACTTGGCCGTTTTTGAAAGTAGGTGGGTATGAACTTAAATGTTTTCAGTATTCCACCTTTTCCAGCTAAGTGGTTTTTAGGCGTGTTTTAATATTTAATAGTTTAATGGATTCGTTATCCATATTATTACGTGTCATTGAAGATAGACTTATGTACATACCATTTATACGCGCATATGAAGTAGGTTTTAACAGTTATTTGGAAAAGTAGCTAGAAAATATTAGCCCCCCCCCCCCCCCCCTCTGTTACATGGGACTTAAACATAACTGGCGAAATGTGGGTGTACTATAGGTACACCTCTGCTTAACCCTTCGAGGAATACAGGCGTGAAGTTATGTTATGTTATGTTAACTATAAAATAATCGATAAGCTTTTTGCGTTCCACGCATCCACGCATTTTTAATTAAGTGACAGATGCTGTGGAAACAAAAATCTATAGTGATTCGATACCTAATTAATCAAGACTACGTACATTTACCAAACATGTCATTGAAACTGCCCAGATCCAAAAGGAAAGCCTTCGTAGTTTCCTCACAACAAAGCTCCCTAAAATACCTCCCAAACCAATTTATCCTAGGTTTCATTCCAATTTTATTCCGACCTATTCCAATTTTATTCGTACTCCAGCACCCTAATTGCGTAACACACTATCAATCACAATCTGAATCGTTTTGAAGCCTATTGCTAATCTATTGCTTTATATGGCCGATAAATTTGTCTGCTCAACAACGTAGATAACGCAATTAATGTTGTTGAACTGTCAAAATGAAAGCCATTCCTCCATTCCTTCCATTCCACGCAATTAGCCCGCAGTTTATATAATCGCATCCAACTTTTACTGGCTCTCTCTCTGGTTCACTCAAGGTGTTGATGGCTCCAAGGCTCATATGGTTTTATTGCGGCTATAAATAGAAAACGCCAACCTTTAGCTAGTTTATTTTCTATCCCTCAAGATTCTCAGTAGAGCTTAATAGAAATCTCAACTGATCACAACAAGAAGAAGGGTAATTGTTTCTTGATTTAATGCACAGTCACCAAAGAGACAGAAAGCGGTGGTGGCCCAGTGGTAACGGCCCCAACTTACCGAGTTGTAGGTCGTGGGTTCGAACCCAGGCAGGCGCTTTACTTTGTGTAAATAATTTCATCACCTCTGCTCTCAAAACGTTGAATGAAAACATCTTGTGGAAACCGGTATATCCTAAAACCAAAAATTCGAAGACATGTGACATCTACCAACCCGCACTTGGCCCGCGTGGTAGCTTACAGCCCCTCTCGAAGAGAGAAAGGCTGTGTCCCAGCAGTGGGAACATTATAGGCTGATTATGCACCAAAAGAGATAAGTAACCAGCGTCGTCGATATAGTTGAAGTTTAGTAAGAAACCGATGGATGTTTTCAAATTAATCATGTACTGAATTCATGGTTACAGTTTGCACGTCGATGTCCTTGCCACCCTGTGTAATGTATCTAGAAAACATCGGACATTTTCCGATAAAATTATAAACATCACAAACAAAGCTCGTTAGATTATAATAGTGTCGTCACTCAATCAATCAGCAGTTGAAGCCTTCATATTATTATTGATTGAACCATCCAGACGGAGGGTTCTGTTTTATCTCCAATAGTTTTAAAAAGTTTATCAGACTGTCGTCTGGCGCACAAATCATTATTGGAAAGATAAAAGTTTGAATTCAAACAGCTAGTGCTTGAAGCGATGTAGCAGCTTGAAATTACTTGTGCCAATAAATGGAGTATCGCCACAAATAGGCTAATGATGACATAATTGAAAGCTATTTTTGTGGGAGGCCCGTGTCCAGCAGTGGACGTCTTCTGGCTGAAATATGATGGTGACGAAATTTTTCTTCTCAACAATTTTTCTTACGCTATCAGAATTAGTAGATTCCCTAATCTCTTAGTAGGTTGTAAATATAGATCAACCTTGAAACTTAGCGATTTCGGCCCCCACGAATTAAAATCTATGTCCAGCAGTGGACGTACTTTTATGGACATAATAATAATTTGTTAATGTTTTGATTTAAAAGAGTTTCCGTGTCGTTTCTTATCCTTTCTTTTCCATCGGAACCTACTACGCTTTAGAATGGGCAACTAGCTTCACCTTTGTGGTAAACCGACCCCTTGCCTGTAATTGGTTTAATTGAAATAAATGCTTTGAGTTTGAGTTTGATTATTATAACTAGTGATGTTTTACAAAGCTGTAACTTAACATCTTGGCAAACAAAAGCTTACAAAACATATCACTACAATTGACATTTTCCAAAGCATATAAAACACACCACAAAAAACACTACGTAATGTCAAACTTTACAGCCAATTCGGCAGTAAAAAATATCTGCGGCGGTTGCCAGCAATATGTCAAGGAAAATAGTTTATACTTTCGGTAACCGAGCTTGTGGCCTGTTAGATTATATGCATACCAGAGTCAAAACAGTTTTTACTTGCAACAAAACAATCTGATAGTCAAAATTGTCTTCAATCTACTAAAACACTATTTTGACCCTAGAAAAAGTGTACCGTCTAGTCTCTGTGTACTCTGTACTGTGTCTGTAGTCGACCTTGATTACTCTAAGGTTGATTGTCACTTGTACGTCACAAAACGAGAAGATCTATTTCTCTATGAGATAGATAGATAGTTTAAACCTTTGTTGTTTCAATTAATTAGGAATTTTTGTGAAAAGTGGTAAAACAATTACGAGGTTGACTATACCTAGTCAGTACAATTTTTCTTAGGTCTAATAGTCTTTAGAAGATTTTAGACAACTTTTAATCAGAGACAAATATATTAAGAGTCTTAGTCAGTCAAAATAAATTAGAAAGTATTGTGCGTGACGCCCCTCACCTCATGTTACTTCTACGCTATTTAAAGTGTGTTTTTAAGCTATTGCATAGCTTTTATCGCGGGCTTTGAGCGCGGCGACCGAATCAAGAAATTCCGTAACGAAAATGAAACCTAACACCCCCCACTCCGCCTACCATGTAGCTCGGCCGAGCGTTCGCTTAACGTGTATGTATATGGTACGACTGTACTTGAATTAATATCAAAGAAAAAAAAAATACTGCATAAATAAAAAATAAATAAATAATTATAATTGCATAAGTTGATAAAAAATGCTATGCAATAGCTTTACCGCGGCAGTCCCCTAGTGCCACACGTGTTTTGTTTTTTCAATTTTTAAGATCTCAGTATTAATTTGTCAATGAAAACGACTCGAGCTCTTTCTGCTCAGTGTGTGCAGACCGTAATAGTCAGTCTTGACTCAGTCAGCCCACAGCCTTAGGTTCGGAAGTACCTATCAGAACAATAACATTGTAAGTTGAAACGTTTTTTCGACGGCTGAATGAAAACGAATGATTGACGATTTGAAAAAAGAACTGTTACTTCGATAAAGACTCTGTGGGTTTGAAACGAAAATTTAAAAAAAGAATGTTGCATTTCTGAAGCCTGTTTTTGATGATTTCTGCGAAGCTCGCTTTAAAAAACGAATTCAGTTTTCCGTTCGGTGGACATAAGATGTTATATGATAGTGTAAGAAAGGTTCCTTCTAAATAACGTAAGATATATTTACTAAGGCGTCTTTTAGCCACATACTTAGGAAAAAGCGTACTAGACTCAATACACCAACCAACCTTTTTATGAATCTTTGAACATCTTGCGACATCTCGTTTGAAACTACGACGCGACGTTCAATAGTTTCTTGCCTTTTTTGAGACAAAAAACTTCTACAGAAACTTGGTTTATGGATATAAATCGTGCAAAACTTACGACCTAATAATATCAGCCCTCGGAAATACATCAAAATCCGGATCGAAATTAATTAAACCAGATGCAAAATCCATCAAATTACGAATAAATTGCTCCAGATATTATATGAACCAATGCATGAACGAATGCTACAGATGGTTGGATATAACGAACTTATAATCTTAACTAACCTGGAAGCTAATAGGAAGGCGTATAAGTGGCGGAAGGGAACCGAAGAAGCTCCAAGGCTGCGTTTAGAACTCTATGATGAAATATTTTTCGTTTTAAAATTGGGATGAAGTCGTTTGCTTGTTGGACCGTGTGAATGGTATAGTGTAGGAGACTGATATCTAATTGAATTTTTGATACCGATCATAATTTTGTTGTTAGATATTTTTATGAGTTGTAAATATATGCAATGATTTTGTTATTGTTTTGTACTTAACCCTAATTTACGAGTTAATTATAAAAGTTTTAATGCGGTATTAAATATACCCACATTATTAGTTTTCCTATAGCCCAGCGTGTTTTATAACTCTTATAAGTGATCCATAAAACCCACGGTACACTGACTGATAATAGGCCCATATATACGTATAGAAAAAGTCAGTTAAACTGGAGTAGGTACCTTCTATATCAAGCTCTCTCAGTATAGTTAATAAAGAAGTTCTAAAAACCGATAAAACCAGTAACAGTCGTTTTATTACAAAAGCGAAGGGTGTCGTTAACACTCACAATGAGCACTATCGATAACGGTGCAGCTCTAGAAAATAAAGTGAAAACGTTTGTGATAAAAGCTTCGTGTGTGAGGCGAGAAGTGGAAGGGATTGATAACAGATGAATGGGCAATAGTGTTTGGCTTGTGCATTGACTAATACATTTTATTTAAAATGTATTTGTCAATCAAAAGGAATTGTGTCATCTCAACACTGCCCTGATTTCAGAGCAGTGTATAGATGACATGATTCCTTTCGGCTATCCTATTTAAACATGTTTAATATTACAATCCTCTGTGGATTTTTAAACATTTCGTCGGTGTCTATTGTTTAGCAGCAATCGGACGATTAAGGAAATTTGTCATATCATGAGTTGGTTTATCACATTTTCCGTTGAATTCACTCACTGTTGCATTTAAAATGAAAATCTTTTGGATCTTTTGGCGCTCGAATGACGTTGACAGGTTGGCGTTGTTGGTAAACATTTGTGCAATTCTTTTAGGAAATGTTTTGCAAAAACAAGATGGCGGCGTTAGTTCCAATATTGACCACGAGCCCAAAGAATCTTATAGCGCTTTATAGTGATATCATTATTTTTGGAAACATCACTGTATTAGAAGGAAAGGGCTTATAAATAATAAATCAAATAACATACCTTTTTAAGCCCATAGAATTCCGATCATCTGAAAAGAGATTTAAGCTTCGGTTTTACTTTTTTAATTACCGAAAGGGTCGATGTGGTTATAAAGTCAAAGAGTTTGATTTTCACAAGGACTAGCGATGTTTCCAACTCTATCTAGACTTTACAGGAAGATAACTTCAGTAGAAAGCCTCGTTGGTCTAGCGGCCGCAAATGCGACTTGATGGAAAGTGAACATGGGGCCTTGGGTTCAATTCTCAGGTCGAATAGGGATTTCTCAGTAGACTTGTGCCCTGTTTGTGGGAGTATGTTACCAACACTTCTGCATAACTTTTTAGAGGGAATAAGCGTGGTGGTATCTGAACGTAGTGGATTAAGGGAACGTGTGTATATTCTAAAGTTGTTTTAAACTAAACAAAGCACATAGTACATCGTGTCGTGCCTCCATTTTCTGATGCGAAGCTTGGTTGCATAACGTCAACATTCGATGCATGCTCTAGAATTTTCGATGACAAAATGTTAGGGTATGAATTTGGAAGCGCTTTTCGGGTAAATTTCTAAAGCTGTATGCATTCGATGTTATTAAATGGAGCAACTGAGATAAAATAGAAAAGGCATCACGCTTATATTTTAGAGTATACAAGGGTAAATATACTACGTCAAAAAAAGGAATAATATTGTCCTAGCTCATTTCATACCGATTTTACTGAGAGTTTAATAATTGCTTCAAAAAATAATGCTGTTTAACACGTTCCCTGTGTAGCTGGGAGTATAGATATTATTACCCTTACGTGTATCGCAAAATGTAGATTTTAAGTTGCGATAGGTTTTAAGTTGATGATAGAATATAAGTCACCCTAATAAAAAAATCATCCGGTTTTCAATTTTTTTAATTTTTTTGTTCAATGCTCATACGTGTATGTCGATAAAAATGAATAAGCTCCCACGTGTATAAATTTAAAAGACTATAAACTTGTCTGGAGTCGTACCCCATGGATGGGGCATGCACGTACGATATGAGACTCAAAATGCACCATCGATGAGTCATGCACTGTTAACGTGTTAAGTATGGTGGGCTACATAGAGGAGCTTATTCTCGACCGCATTAAAAAATCATCAAGCAAAAATCAAAGCTGACACACTATGAAAGTACCACAGTAAAGAAGAAACGTTACATAGTCACATGAATAAATAGACTCTTCTGAAAGTTTCAAAGGAAGTAAGAGCCTAACTCATCATATCGACATGATAAGATCCCTCATCTAACTTTGTAATAGCTTGGGTTGAAAGAGACCGATGACATCTGCCAAGTCTACTCTGAAACTAATGACATGATAACGTTTATAACTTTCAATCATCCATTGTTTATGTTGAAAAAAGTGGACGAAATTACTGAAATGATTTTGACATAAAAGTATGATTCTATATCGCTGCTATCAAATGCGAAAAACTGACGAAGTACGGGTCCCTGTGATTTAAAACCATGTTTGTAAAAGTAGGTAGGTGTGTAGGTACTTATTAATTAAAGGATTATTCAGATGATTGATGCAGAGATGAAGTGACAACATTTTAAAAGAGTATGCTTAGATAGTTTGGTCATGATAAGAGGTTCAATGAAAAGCGACTATGAAAGTTAAATATTTACAAGGCAGATGTGAGTGGAAACGCCTGAAGCGGTTCGCCCTAAATTACCATATACTGATGATGTTCATCAGAAAGATCAGCTGCGTAGTACTCGCAACCGTTATGCGTGTATGACCAGATGTATAAACGTAAACGAAGCAAGAGGAGTATGTAAGGATTATAAATAGCAGATGGCATTCTGTAGTTTCGGTCTACCCCCACACAAATTGGAATTTATTTAGGGTGATGCCCGATCTCCCCAAGTACCAAGTTCCCCAAAGCTTATAATTATTATTAAATAAAAATGTACGACTCCGTCTTGACCGAAATCTAGAATGGTACAGTCGCCGAATCAATGCTTACGTACATATTGTTTAACGTTATTTGTTATTACTTTAGAGGATCAATGGAGTAAGAATGTAATATGTATTTTCATAGCAATTTACGCTTAATTCATTAAATATTATTAAAATTATGCAATACTCATAAGTGATAGATAACAAACGACGTTGTTCTGTATTTCAATAACAAATAGGCGCTCATTAATAGTGGTGTTAATGAATGCGAAAGAAATATCAAATATTATTTTTGCACTTGTGCGAATGAGAGGGAAGTATCAAAACTTGTTTCACTTCTGCGTCCTGGATTCCTGTGTTTTATCTATCAGGCAGTTTGCATAGCGACGTTGCTTATTGTACATGTTGCAAAATGAATAATTTAAGTGGTGGTTCGTCTGTTGGTGAATCTAGTCAACGTGTAAAGTTGAAGCGGATTATAAACAAGAAAAAGCGTAAGTAGTGTTTGGATTTAATTTTATTGTATAAACTTAATTTAAAATGATTATAGAAGTTTTTATATAACATGAATAAAAAAAGCTGTAATTGTTAAAACTAGATAGTCTATTGTGTGTTTAAAAAGGGGTGATTGTCAAAGATATTTTACATTTTTAAGGTTGATTACTGTGATATTATTGAACATACAAGCTGTGATTTTCAAAGAAAGTTTAGTTTCAATGTGTGTTTCAAATGCTGTGATTGTTATTATATCCAAAAGCACTGTTATATATATATTATTTTAAATTATACAATAAAAATCTGATTTATAGTCTACATTATAGGTTACCAACCTTTTATGGACTACCGTACCCTTTATAAGAAAAAAAAATTCTAACGCCCCCTTTACATAATAGTCAATTATACCAATTTTATATAACTGTCTTTTATGTATTAATTATCACAAATTAAAAATTATTACTCTCTCTCTCTACCTACCACCCTCACGAAAAGCTCCAGCGCCCGCGCGTTCTCAACGGGGGTGGTACCGCCCACGTTGAGAACCTATGGTCTACATGATGTGTTTACTTACGATTTTCCTGTGCTAAAGAATTGCTTGCTGGATGCTTCCAACACAACCTAAATTCTTCCCTTACACTACATTTTTCCCCAGAACAACCTGGATAAATCTCTAACTCACACCCTGGATATATCTCGAAACAATCTCAAAACACATAGTAAAAATTATACATAGAGAAAATATATCTTCCAAAATAAGGTTAATTTTAATGACGTACTGATTTTATTTTATTCTAACACTTTTGGAGACGTCAGTACGAGGAATGGTCAAGTGTGAACTTTACAAATAAAATAATTTTACATTTTGGGGACGTTGGGAATGAATGTATGAAAAATCATTTTGGGGAACTTGGAACTTGGGGCGATCGGGCATCACCCTTTATTTAGATGGTATGTAGCTATGTAGATGGAATCAATGTTCAAAGATAAGTTTAAAAAGCAAAAATGAGCCGGCCAAAGATTGCATCGGCTTGTGTACCAGAACGTGCAGAGATAAAATCTAAGTATTTTAAGTATCTAATTGTACGGTACAGATATTCTTTTGAAATAATCAGATAGGTATCGGTCTGAAAATTACAAATATTAGTAGGTATTATGTAATATAGAAACGTACCATTAACAAATCGAAGCAACATTTTTGTAGCGATAAACGTTCATTGAAACGACATCGACTTTACCCACAACATTATTTTAGGAACGAAATTGAGGGCGATAAGGGAACACGTCGAAATTGGGCTCAGCTTGGAATTACTCCGTAACATTTTGGCCAACTCTTCGACCGGAACGATTTTTGTTAGGGCAACTGAATGGTTCTAAATTGATTAATTTTAAACAATTCACACATAGGTAAACTTAAGAAAACATATCAGATTATATTTTAGTATAGTATAGTATAACGGTGTCCAAGCGCGTATTTTGCTACCACATATTACCAATACCACTAAACCATAAACCACATATTATCTGGTTATTACCTGTATCTAACAGTAACTACGATTATTCCAGTCCCCTGCTGGAGAAAGGCCTAGTTCTCGCACTTTTGGGAGCAATTTTGTGCAATTTTGTGCTGTTTTGCTTAATACTCCCAACTGTCTTTTATTCCCGTTTGCATTAAAACTATAGTGTGAGATACATTCGATCAATTGCATGCTAGTTCGCACGACTGGCACTCGTTGTAAACATGATCGACGCCAGCCTTATTGCAATTCTGACAGCATGTGCCTACGCTAGGCGTAGGCCGCTGTGCTCCATTTGTAGTCAAACAAATGGAGCACACGGGGCCTACCAAAAACTATTATAGCAAGTCAATTTTAGACGAAAAATAACGTGGCTTCATGAGCGCGCCAAGTAGCAGGCGAGCCAGCAATCAAATGACCTAAACCGGTGAATGACTACGTCACAGCATTTCAGTAGGCTGACCTGCAATTTATCCTTACCATCAAGTCTTTTTTGACATTTATACAATCTACAATTGAACTGCCATGCCGTCATAATTTGCAGCCTTGTGAAACTAACTTTTATTGACCAGCACCTTATTTGCGTGACATACTATCTATCACAATCTGAATCATTTTGAAGCCTATTGCTAATCCATTACTTCATATTATGTTCGAAAAATTTGTCGCAATGAATGTTGTTGAACTGTCAAACTGAAAGCTTTTACCGTAGTGTGTTACGCAATTACGCCGCTGTTTTAATTAAATTTCAGTACAAAAACGTAAGTTATTGTAAAACAGAAAATCCTCTCTAAGCACTATGTTTACCTTTTATTTTAGATGAGTGATGAAGATGAAATTTTTGAGTTTCTCGAGGAAGATAGTCGTTGCAACAACATAAAACAAACTGCTAAAATTCAAAGAAATATTTTGAGAAACTCGATTAAACCATTTAGCATTGTCATCTAGTCAATACAAAGCTCTTGTTGATGTGTTTTACTTTGTTAGTAGGTATATAGGTAGGCACAGTACCCATAAAAAATCCGTGTCAATGGTAGAAGTCCGGCTTTGTGAAGCGTCGTCTTCGTCACTCATAATTATGTGACTGTCTCTTTCTAGAGCTCGATTACACACAATTCGACGGTGTAGTATCTAATAACTAAAAACCCATTATTTTACAGGAGGCGAAAAAAACGTTAAATTTCTATAATTTTTAACATTTAAATCAAAAAGTTACTTATATTAAAAAAAAATCTAGGAAACGCTTGTGATGGTGATAATAATTTCAGACCTTATGTCTTTGCAAATACGAGGTCTTTCATATTTTACCTACGAATCGCTAAAATGTTAACTGTTACATATTGATACTTCATCGTCGATATGTACCGTAAGTGCTTTATTTCCAGTAACATAAATATATATATAAAAATAAATAGGGTTCGGGGCAAAGATAAAGCTTAGTAAATTATATTACAAAGAATTCCTTTTTCGGCGGGCAGCCCAGTTGACGGACGTCAGGCGGCTATTGTCAAAAAGAAGGGTGGTTCCTAGAATGTTATAAAAGCTTCTGGATTGTTCTAGCAGCTTCGGCTCGCCCTTATTGGACCAGCGGGAACTAGAGGCATTTCCACCACAAGCGTGCGGATTGTGGCGGGACCGGGCGGAAATAGTTTCGCGTTATAATGTATTTTTATACAGAGTGTATTTTTTGCGCTGGAACAGCGTGGGTACCTAAATCCGAATTCATTGGAGATACGGGGCAACTGTATTAGGAACCATGAGCTCCTTTTTCATGAAAACAACTTTTTTGTTTCTTTTAGCAAGTGCGAGTTATCCACAAACATTGGTAAAATTTACCAAAAAAATTATTATGCCAATCTCCTATGGATTGGGATTTCCCCATACAGACCCAGTAAAAAAAGACTGTATTCAAAATACGCCAATAAGGTAAGTAAACAAACCGGCAACAAAATATGTATAACAAAAAAAAAAATGTTGTCTTCAAAACACAATTTACCCAAACTAAATCAAACGCCGAAAATTTCCCTCAATATGGAAAATCGTATCGTAAACGCTACATCAAAGGGTTTCTTTACCGACAGGGATAAACTAAATTCCTCCAAAAATAATAAAAACGTTACATATACGGGCTAGTTTGGGTAATCAATCATTCAATTTGGTTGGGCACGTCGCGGCCTGATGCTTTAGTTACTCTATGTGTACCGATGTATACCCACATAGAGTTACTAATATAATTAGTACTATTTACCGTATTATGTTTGGTTTTCATATCGTAATCCCGATGAAAGAATAGAAAGAGAATTTCTGATTTGACAAATAACGACAATAGTATTGAACATGGCCACAGATAGCGATTAGCGTGAACTTATATTTATTAAAGTCTCAAGTCTAAGTTATTAAGTCTTTGACAAATAAAAAAAAAAACATGAGTTAGGGCTGATTTTACCAATCAGATATCTTTTATCCGTGGAATAAAATTGACATCTGACAGTTCTAGCGTGGAAAAACTGTCAAAAATTCATAATTAATTCTCAGGATAAGACTTATTCCAGTTATAAATGTTTGGTGAAATTCGCCCTTAGAGTGCACGTGAAAAATTATCGTACTTCCTAAAAAGACAGCAATTTTGAGGCATAATTTATGTCTTACAAGTTAAATAAAACTGTAAATACCAAATAAAGAGAGCTTAGCCGAATTGGAATCAACAACTAAATATAATATAATAAAATAAATATAATAAAATATCAAGTTTCAAAAATAGCTTTATCTATCAGCTGATCTATTCTGTTATTTTTTAATCGTAAAGTGAGCTGTCAATTTTGTCAATCTCTAGAGAGATTGACAATATTGACAGCTCACTTCAAGCTCATTTCGCCTAAGTTTTCAAGGTCAGATTTTGCAGAATATATCAGCTGATACCGTCAAATTCCTAGCCAAAATAAACAACAATACCGACACAAAATTAGCCCCATTCATTGTTAATTACAAAACAAAAACCCAGGCTTACATTAAACGCTTCGCAAACACGTCAAGTGAAATAATGAGAGTAAAAAAAATCTATTGCTGCGTGAGGACCAGGAGCACATAACTCATAGACGTGTCAAGAACAAGATGGATGGACCCTCGTGAGCCGCGTGAGCCCAGCAGTTTCCTACGTTATGGTGTTAAATTACGGTAAACGTTTTTGTGGACGATGAGTGGTTAAGTGAGAGAGTTTTGGGTTGTAGTGTTGTTATAGTATTTATAGGTCCGTTGGGGGTGAGATATTTTGATGATGTGTTTTACCGCTTTTGACAGCAATTCTTTTTAAATTGAAACTTCACAGATAAATAGACCTTGTCGTTTTATGACGTGCAAGTGACGTTCAGGTAAAGCAATTATGAGGTTTACTATACCTACTCGTAAGACTGTTAATAGCAATTTTCAATGACTGGATAGAATTAGTAGGTTGAACCTTTTTTTGAAAGAATCTGTTACGTCGTCATCATCGCAATATCTTACTACCTATCACTTATCGTAATTTATTTGGAGTGGGCGAAAAAAGACAAAACTTTATCAGAGCATAGGTTATGGTCATGGACGACCATTTTTGTTCCTCCATGTTTATGGTCAGTCAGGTAGTGTATAATCGAGAAAACATTTACCCCTTTTTGTTTATTTTATTTATTCTTGCTAGGTTTTAGTGAACAATGAACGAAAGTATGTGCGCAGAGCTGTGGGTACAGTCAGGACAATATTGGAACAAACCATTCGTTGTTTAGACTATTTTTGGAACCCGAAGTGATTTTTATTGACCACTGAGTTGTCTTATCAAAAACTTTTTGGAAACCAGTAGCTTTTTTTTTTGTTTTTTTTTTCTCTTTTTAATTGTGGTACCTACCTCACACAAATGCGTATACCACTACTTGCTACGTAAATAACAGTGACAGGAAGTTATTATAACATCATCAATATACACTAAGTGGAAAAAATACGTATTATTGAAGCTAACTGAAAAATTATCCGAGCATAGTTAATAAGATGTATGTGGGACTACCCCTGAGCCTTCACTAATCCATTACAAAACGGATTTTCGAAATAGATTCACAATGCCGGAGATATCGCGTAACCAACATACAAAATAATCCAATGAAATGAAATGGAATGGATGTGATAATCCTGTACGAGTCCCAATAAATACATTTTCTTTCATTATTTTCTTTAAAAAAAATATACAAACAAATTGAAAACCTCCTCCATTTTGAAGGCGGATAAAAACAGACAAGAAAAGGTGGAAAGTAGTGAGGAAGGAGAGATTTTGACTCGTTATAATTTTGTTAATTTTATTTACAGACCGGGTCGAAATTATAGCAGTATCACCAAAAGGTAAGAGTTTGGCCCACATAAACTAACCATACTAACAAACTGTTGAATGGGGCTTATACTAACAAAATCTATGTGTTAATGTTTATAATAATAAAATGCCCAATTAAATTAGCTAGCGAAACTCCGCAGACATGATGGGTATCGATAACTAAATACAATAAAACATCAAATATTTGCTGGGAGTATAGTTACTTGAAGTATGAGTTGAGAATATCTGTTTTCTTTTGTTTTAACGTGTTTAAATATTGATACTTCTGTAAAGTACCTATAAACGAAAAAACTGTTTTTTAAACTGATGTTTCAAGTGATTACAATAACTGCGGTCGATGACCCCACAAACAAAGTCATCAAATTAATTTATATTTTGTTTTATAATCTCACCCATCTCGTCTGCGGAGTTTCGCTACCTAATTTAATTTGACCCTGAATAATTCAGCTTCTGTGCGGCATTACTTTTTCGCATTTGGCTTTCTTCCCAAAAGTTGATGAATATAATAATAGAATTCTAAAGAAAACATGAAAACTTTTGTCTACAGAAATAATAAAAAAATACAACAAACGGCACCAGTACCAAATGAAGTTATTTATCTGCCGCTTCTTTTGTCAGGTGTTAATTATGTTTGAAAAAGTTTTATTTCTCTTTTGAGATTCAAATTATTTATTACTGTAGTACGACAGCAGTCGCTGGACATTCACAATTAATTTATTGTAATACCTGAATATTATAAATTAGTTAGGTAGGTACTGTGAAAGTAGGTAGGTAAGTTACAAAACAACTTTGACATGATAGAACTACAAAAGTTGATGAACGTTTTGTTTCGGCATTTCTTCAGCTAGGAAATGCCGGCATCATCTAGTTTTAAAATATTGACCAAACAATTGAAAATATGTGTAAAAAGATCTCCTTACAGAAACTTACATCATTTCATTCCCAAGTTCAGTCAATCCCAGGTGGAACGATAGCTTTCAAGTTCATTTCACCTAAGTTACCACGCTGATATTATTATAGAATAGGCCGGCTGATGCTCGGTATTGACACTATTGACAGCTCACTCACGTATTGACACTACTGACAGCTCACTTTACCAAAGTCTCCACGGTGACATTATTACAGAATAGGCCGTCTGATACTATTGACACTGTTGACAGCTCACTTCACGAAAGTCTCCACGGTGACATTATTACAGAATAGGCCTTCTGATGCTCGGTATTAACACTATTGACAGCTCACTCACATAAGTTTCCATGGTGACATTATTACTGAATATGTTAATACTGAATATTGCTATGCCGTAAATCGCTAATCATTGTTGGCGACAAACCTTGCCAAATGTCAAATATATTCACTAAACATGGATTGTTAGTTATGTGACATGGCTTTGATATTTCACAAGGCAGATTCACAAGTGAACAAATCCGTTTTTATTTAACACAATTATAGAATGCAACTCGGTGGAATATTTTGACTTTGTAAACGATAAATATTTTTCGAATACAATTCCGATATTGCTAGGATTTGAATGGAACTTGTTTGAAATACAGTAGAAAGGATGGAAAAACTACACATATTATCTTAACTAATATCTTGCCTGATATTATAAATTCGAAATTGAGTTTGATTGTTTGTTACGCTTTCACGCTAAAACGGGTGAACGTATTTGGATGACATTTAGCAGACGGATATACCATGACCTGTGAAAGGACATATGCTATTTTTCATCCTGGATCGCAAATGAAGTCCCGGGCAACAGCTAATTATATTATAAATGCGAAAGTAAGTTTGTTTGTTTGTTACGCTTTCACGCTAAAACGGCTGAACGGATTTATATGAAATTTGGCACATGGGTAGACCATGGCCTGGGTTAGGTAGGACATAGGATACTTTTTATCTCAGTAGTTCGTTTCCGTGGGATAATTTCCGATCTCCACGCGGGCAAAGCTGCGGGCAAAAGCTAGTAATTTATAAATTATAGTTCATTTTCGTGTCTGTCTGTGTGACCGCGTTGTTCTTCTAAACTACGCAACGGATTGATGATCATGCGGTTTTCACCTTTATTTAGAGAATTTATTCTGGAAGGTTTATGTGTATACATTATGAAAGAAACTTTTGTTTTTATCAAGTCTTAAAAATCTCGTGAAGCAAGGGCGGATCGCTAGTAAAATACAGGGTTACAGGGTTACCGTGGCCCTGGCGCACGGGCAACTGAAAGAACACGGGTCGGTTTTAGTCAGTAAGAGTCTGACACGCCCTTCCGCTCCACCCAGAGCGGGAGAGGTGATTTGGAGATATCCCATCCAAAAAAAAGGGTGGTAGGGACATCGGCACACAACCTGATACCGTGGATTCAATAAGTACATGAATCTGGACGCCCTTGCATTGAAAGAATTTTTTGTTTATTTAAAAAAAAAATACTGCTCCATATATTTTGACCACTTAAGTATAGCAGTTTTATAGGAACCAGCAATTTTTTTTTTAATAACCGGCGAAATGTCCAGAAGCATGTACTAAATCCATGGCAACAGGTTGGGCGTCGATGTCTCTGCCAACCTGTATAAAAGAAAATAAAAATATTACCCTTCCTTTTGCCTTTTTTTCTTCACGAAATAGGTACGTTCTTTTATTATTAAGTTTCCCCAGTGGACAGCTTATTTTACCGGGATCAAAAACTATGAGAAACTTGATATGACATGACACTGAATATTTATATGCAAAACTTTACGGACACCCATAATAATATATATGGAATTTAAGCCAACAAACTCATTTATTTGATGCACGGACTAATGTTTTCAAATGTATGTTGTTAGTGTCGTTGAACAAATAAAACTATTGTATATTCCATTAATACTTTTGGACGGTAGGTAATATTTACTCATGTTTTGAGTACCCTCGTTTAAACTTAATCAAACGCAAACTCAAACTTAAACGATTTATTTCAAATAAACCAATTACAGGCACTTTTGAATTGTAAAGGGGGCGGTCAGTCAGAAAGATGAATCTAGTTACCCACTCTAAAGCGTAGTAGGTACCTATGGAGAAGAACATGCAAGAAACTCCACGGACACTCTTTTAAATCAAAATATTGGTTACATCATTCATGTTGAATTTATGCATGTGAGAACGATGCAAAACGTTAAAAGCGTCCGAAATAAAGAGACAAAAACGATCAAAAATTGAATTCAATTAAAATAAGCCGTGGCAGCTAAAAAGTCCCTACTGACGGCGCCCGTTCACAAACATGACGTATGGATCAGCACCATTCAGCTCAACCATTTTGAAGAGAACTTAATGATCCAACACACACGCCACCACCAGCGAGACCTTTGAGTGAGCATGACATACTCTCAGCCGCCAGGGCACATTCAAGTTAATGGAAGACGAACCTAGTAAATGCTAGCTTTATAGTAGGTACATAGTACTCACACATGTGCTATGCAATATACAATTCTAAAATATTGAATTTCAACTTCAATCAACTTCAAAATATCAACTACAACCAACTGCGTGCACTGACTGGACAGGTCCGCTCAATCTGTGTGGTTCTTTCCTCAAAAGACTATTTCAGACACCAATCTACATGGTCTTCACACGATCTGACCAAGATTATGTCTGGACTTTAAAAGAGACTGTGACCTCTGAGTTTGTTTCGGCCTTTCTTCTAAGAGTAGTCAGCTGGAAACGCCGACCTCATCTAGTTTAAAAAATATGCTTGACGTATAAACGATAATTTCTAGAAAACGCATCGACATTGTATTCGGAAATGTGATTGTACAACGTCCCAAAAATATCTCGCCGAGAAATAAAACAAGGGTGTCCAGAGTAAGACGATTTAATACATTATTACTGCGGTTGTCATGTTTTGGCGGAGAATCTTAACACCGCGATTCACAAAAGTGACGTTACGGCACAACGCCATCTGTTATCCAATAGCGGTACCAAGCTAATGACAAATCTTGACTTATGTATTAACTATTATTTAAACAGATTAGACAGTGATGATTCCCGAGGGACATTAAGAAAATAGTTGTACTGTACTAAACCACTGTTACAGGTTAACTTAAAACAGTTAAAGTTAATACGACCACTTAAAACAAGAAAGACAAGACAAGCTGTGTCCAGAGAATCCCTAAACTACAAAGTTAGATGGAATCTTACCTTAATGAAATGTTTTAACTACATTTTGGGGTAAGATTAAGTACAGCAACTTCACGACTTCATAAAAAAACCGCTTGTACTATCTACTGAATACACATGGAATTTGTTCATTCGAGCGTGTAGTGGTAGACATTATATGAGAAAGAAAAAAAAAAAAAATTATTTGCGGTGAACGCAGAGAAAAACACACAAATACAAAAAAGAACGAGTTGGGGGAAAAAATGCGTCACATCCACGCAACACGGCAATCGCTCAGCATAATGCTACGGCCCTATGCGAGACAGCTCCAGCGCTGGTTTTCAGCGACAGCCGACGTTGACGTGATGACGTCAACCAGTGCAGTAGGTATACGAAAATATAAAAATACTTAACAAAAAAAATAAGAAAATATAAATACACTATACCTAGGCCTATGTGGATGTGGGTAACCTACTTGCATAGGCTTTTCTTGAAAATCAACCCTTTGCTAAGGAATGATAAGAGGTATTAGAATGGCAGGGAAGTTTGAATGGGAAATAATTATTATATTTATTAGAAAAACACGATAGCAACATTGAATTACACAAAAAAAAAACACGAAGCATTCTTACTGAGAAAATTTTTATTAAAACATTGATTACAGTTTACATTCAGACGGAATTCACACAGGAGTAATTCAGACACCGGAATTATCCAAATCAAAATGTTTAGTTTTAAAACCAACCTTCAGAAAACAAGCTCCGATAATAGAAGCTCGTTTACTTTCTGGCAGCCTTGGACCCTAGATATCTCCAAACATAAAATTTATCTTCGCAGCCTGGCAACCCTAACGGGGTATGTGGCACAATGCCAAACTGTCGTGACCAAGCTAAGGTGGATGTCAAATTATACACCCCGCTGGGTTAAGACTATTGTGGTGATAGACCGGACGGCATTGTGTCCCGGGCTTAAGATTTGATGAACTATACAGATCTATTTATTAGACGGCGGAAGAAGGGTTGATAATAATAACATAGGTAATTAAGGTGCTACCTACCAGCACAGTGCCACAATAGAAAACGAAATGATTTTAGACAGGTTATTTTCTTATATCATGGTATTTATATAGTTCATTCTAGTTTTTAAACATATATATTTCAAGACGGCACCGTTGGCGCAGTGGTTAAGCGATTGACTGTTGCGCTGCGTGTCGCGGGCTCGATTCCCGCACGGAACAAATATTTGTATGACCTACAAGTAGTTTTTCCGGGTCTGGCTGTTTGTATATGTGAGTTTAAATGATTGTAAATGCATCTACAATACAGGAGAAATTCCTAGTGTGAGGCAATGTTTAAAAAAACATAAACAATGACTAATTATTTGTGAATTAGACACTGACTGAAGAAAAAATACACTAATCTAATCTTGACTTGTCAATGAAAATCGAATACCTAGTAGAGTTTTAAACATTGAAAAACAATTTAGAATAAGCCGTTTCTAAAACTGCATTCTATGAAATTGGGATCAAACACATCCCATCATAAAGAAAGCCACCAATCATTTTTAATGCTTTTATTACAATCTCAGTTTATCTCGTTGCTTAATTAAGCGTCAAAAACTGTGTGGTTAACGTTAACGCAGACATTAATTATTACTTGCAACGTTTAAGAGTAAAGGGGGAGGGGTTCTATTGATACAAGATACACACGAGAGTGCAACTGACATCACAATGATCTTGCAGTTTATTTTGCTCCGAGGAGAAAACAATGAAAGCAATCACTCCGCAGATGCCGCTTCGTTATCTTTGCTGTATAGCTTCGTTCTTACATTCATTGGGTTCACGCTGTATAAAGTGCATTGATTTGGATGTACCTTTAAGGGGACTACAGGACCTAAATGTAAGTTTTATAATGCCTAAAAGTATATGATCCACTGCGCTAAACAAAATCAGAAAAATATATGTTATTCTTCAGGATATTTGCTAATTAGATAGTGTGTTGAAAACATGATACAACTAATTTGATACGTTAGAAAAAAATCACGAAGATACCTCCAAAAATTTCTTATAACGATTAAAACCATACTACTATGCATTAAATCATTTTGATTTATTGTCAGATTATTCTACAAGCAACATACTAACGTAATAGTGTTTTAATTTTTTAATCCAATCAATAGATTTTTTGTAAATACATAATTGCATCATATTTTGCAATAAATTACCAGCGTTGTGTCATCGCGCTTCTCTTTCTTTTCTATGCAGTCCGACAGTGACCGCGCTTTAGCTGTTGTAAGCCTCTTAAGTAGAAATTTTGATATGTTTTGTTTTCTTTTTGTGTCTGCATAAAAATAGACCACCTCCCTAGTCGTGTATCGTGTAGACGGGGTATCACAGAAAACGGAAAAGGGGAAAAAGGAATCGTTTTCTATTAGCTATCTGGCAGCTGTTAAGTATTTATAACACATAACATAGCATAACATCACGCCTGTATTTCCCGAAGGGTTAGGCAGAGGTGTACCTATAGTACACCCACATTTCGCCAGTTATGTTTAAGTCCCATGTAATAGGAGGCGAGCACATTGCCATAAACCGGGACAAATTCAGACTCCAGGGCTGCTACTGAGAAATTCCAGATGGAAAAACCCAATAACACTTGGCCCGACCCGGGAATCGAACCCAGGACCTCATGCTCAGCCGTAGCGCTTGCGACCACTAGACCAACGAGGCAGTATTTATATGCTTAGGATAAACGTATTGTGTAACGTAAGTACATCAATTTTAATAATCTTGGTCTATGATACGCCCCATAGGACCAGGATATCTTAATAAGACTTCTATCTGTGACTGTGTTTTTTTTTCCTTTGATGATTGATAAATAATGCAGTGGCCATTGTTTAACAATGAAAGTTTAAAGGTTTACAATAGTGGGCTAATGCATTTTCCTTTCTCGCTTCACAATTTATTCTATTGTTGTGTTAGTGATATTAGCTAAATGACAAACTTCGCAATACAGTTTATGCACCATTCAATTATATACAGTTAAATGAACCAGCCAACTAAATCCAAAGCTAACTGAATCCGAGATAACGTTTATCTCAAATGGCTGAGAACCGAACACATTTCAATGAATAGAGTTACGAAATCGACGCAAACTGAACTGAATAGTCTGACTCGTTGGTCACTAGGCCAACGAGGCCAACGAGGACGGGCCCCAACTGTTTAAAGAACTCTTCACGTCTTTTTTTTCGTCATGTCAATGGTCGACAGTGACAAAACCTTTGTTGGCCCAAAACTTTGGCCCTTCTACGGCATCATCGTAGGTGACAACGCAGATATTGCTATGGTTGCATTTAAGAGTTGGGACATGATTTGCGCCACAGCTCCACATCCACATCCTGCTGCCGTACCGTCATGCCCTGCCGTACCATCGTGCCCTGCCGTACCATCGTGCCCTGCCGTACCATCGTGCCCTGCCGTACCATCGTGCCCTGCCGTACCATCGTGCCCTGCCGTACTATCGTGGCCTGCCGTACTTTCGTGCCCTGCCATACTGTCGTGCCCTACCATACCCTACTGAGCGTCGCGTCTTAGATTCCATCTCCAGGTCGGTCAAAGTGTTTTTGTTTGTTTTCTATAGGAATTTCTCAGTAGCAATCTGGAGACCGCAGGAATCCGCTGGATGCAAGCACGGGACCGGTCAAAGTGGCGATGCTTGCAGGGGGACTAAGTACAGCAGTGGATGTCTTTCAGCCTAAATGATGATTATGATGATGACTCTGGAGTCTGGATTGGTGCCCAGATGATGCCAATAGGCATGATACTTAAACATTTTCACAAAGTGGGTGTAGGAGCCATGCCTACTATTATAACCTCTACCTCATGCCCTTTTTTTTCGCTGGGTAATCATCAAATGACCTCTGCCACTCTAGATGGAGTGGGAGGGCGGGTCAGACTCTTACTGACTAAAACCCCCCCGTGTTCCTTCAGTTGCCTGTGCGCAAGGGCCAGGGCCACGGTAACTCTTTCGAACAATCCGTGACCCCAGCAGGCATCGGCCCTATCGGACCCCGTCCATGGTGCTGACATCTCTTTGAGGCGCGCGTGGAACACTACGCTCCGTCGATCCGGGCCTGGTCCTTACCGGACGGCGAACTGGCCATTGCTCGCCATCCGCAAGCTCGCGCCTACGGTGGCCGGGAATTGGCTATCGACTCCACCTCATGCCTCCTGCATTCACTGGGAAACAAAGTTGCGGAACATTGTTTCAGCACCATGTTTTTGTGTTGCGGTGACCGTTTTCGAAACAAAAGCTGAGCAACATTGTGTCCAAGAATATTAGAAGTTGCAGACAAAAATGTTCCGCAATTGTTTCATAACTTTGTTTCCAATGAATATGCTTTACTCTTTGGGGAATACAAGCGGAAAGTGATGTTTTGTGATAGTCATCATCATCTGCCTGACCTTTTCCCAACTATGTAAGGGTCAGCTTCCAGTCTAACCGGATGCAGCTGAATACCAGTATTTTACATAGAGCAACTGCCTATCTGACCTCCACAATCCAGTTACTGGGTAATACCCCCTTGGTAAGACTGGTCGTCAGACTTTCCGGCTTCTGACTACCCGCAACGACCGTCCAAAATCTACAAATGACAGCCGGGATCAACTGCTTAACGTATTTTCAGAGGCGCGGAGGGGTCTCAGCATGTTATGGATGATCCACGGAGCAACCTCGGTAAGTTACTTTGTGATAATGAATTCACCGAAATGATTGACGGTGTACATAGAGGTATATTAGACGCGGTTTGTCGTTGCCGGTACTGATTTGTTAATTGGCCATGCCAATTAGTGTGACATACTGTGATATGGATTTCTGGTGACCTCTTTAGTTGATTGATTAATATACATTGTTATTTACTCTCGTCCAATTTGTTGATACCAATATTTGCTGAACGAATTGATGTACGAGAGCCATGATCTTTTCAACACGATTGCGGTGTACCTAAAAGGATTATAAAATCATGTGTGATGTAATATGTGAATATTTGTGATTGATTGTTACCCAAAGAGGTTGTATTATGTACCCATGTACCTATATATCAACGATGAACTACCAATAAATCTTCTATCTATTTTTAGTTTCCACACAATAACATAGTAGAGGTATTCGCAGCAAAATTAGCGTCTCATAATTTAGAAGTTATTTCTATTAGTGTATAATGGTATAAATAGTCAAATATCGTGTTATGAGGTTTGCCAGTACACGCGAAATAGCATTTTATGTCGACTGGCATTAAAAACAAAAAATCTAAAAAAGTTTGTTCGGAGGTATTGATAGTTCATCGTCGATATGACGTTATGATTTTGTTCCACGTTGTAAGGCAGGCAGCTTATTGAAAACTTGTGTTAGCTGTCATGTTCTTGTGTAGCAACGAGCCAGTTTTTCTCTCTCTAGAAACTAATATCTCGTCTTAATAGTAAAATGCAAAACGTTGTAACCAGCTATCATAAAGATTTTGAGGAACCAATATCTCATCTCCTTGCTTGGTTACAAGGAGATCCGATATTCGTATAGCATATTTACCTAAAGTAATTTTTTAGCTATGAAAGTATGGAAGCCGTTTATTAAAATATATTTTTCGTAAAAAAAACCCCCGGGATTCTTGGATTGCATAGTTATGCAATCCAAGAATCCCGGGGTTTCTTTTTCTTTTACTATTCAAATTCATATTTATTTAAAAAAAAACACGTGTGGCACTCGGGAACTGCCGCGGTAAAGCTATTGCATAGCATTTTTTTTATAAATTTTTTATTTATGCAGTTTTTTTAAGCTATTGCATAGCTTTTATCGCGGGCTTCGAGCGCGGCGACCGAATCAAGAAATTCCGTAATGAAAATAAAACCTAACACCCCCCACTCCGCCTACCATGTAGCTCGGCCGACCGTTCGCTTAACGTGTATGTATATGGTACGACTGTACTTGAATTAATATGAAAGAAAAAAAATACTGCATAAATAAAAATTAATAAATAATTATAATTGCATAAGTTGATAAAAAGTGCTATGCAATAGCTTTACCGCGGCAGTCCCCGAGTGCCACACGTGTTTTTTTTCTTTGATATTAATTCAAGTACAGTCATACCATATACATACACGTTAAGCGAACGCTCGGTCGAGCTACATGGTAGGCGGAGTGGGGTGTGTTAGGTTTTATTTTCGTTACGGAATTTCTTGATTCGGTCGCCGCGCTCAAAGCCCGCGATAAAAGCTATGCAATAGCTTAAAAATATGTTTAACTCCCGATGCAAATATGTGTATATAGGGTGTAAGAAGAGGGGTGGTGTCTGTTATAGTTAAGATTTTTTCGATACAAAAGCGCATTCCATAATAGCCAACGTCTCAAGTTTAGATGAATTTGCATCCAAATATCCGATTTCTGGTTATAAGCGAACCAAACAAAAATTATGGTCGACGAGCAATCACAACACAACAAGTTTATCTTCCATAACTCTATCCAAAGTTCATATATCTCGGAATATTGATGTGAAACATCTATAGGCGCGCCTTAGGGGTAAGACCAACTGGTATGCCATGGCGGCAGATGGCATGACGTTTTCTTGTGCCGCCACGGGAAAAAAATCGATATTTCACCTCTGCCGAGCGTCAGCCAATTTTTTTTCCCAGAATCAATCTCTTTTGTACCTTCGCCTCTTTGTTAGGTATCAACACCTATTAATAAACATACGTATGTAAGATCCATACACCTATATATTTACTAGAGCTAGAATATAGTTTCGTGGTACAGCGTCTGGGAGATGCCATATAATTGGCAGATCTTTCGCAGCGAGTGCTGGAAATAATTGGCTCTTTACAACTAGGTACCTGCGAGATGTGGTTCATTCAATGGCCTTTTGAATTTTTCATAAATGTCAACTTGTTTTGGCTTTCTTGGATTTTATTCGAATATAACCTCAGCTTAGTTGTAAATGGGAAATAGTTAAAAATGGGAACGAAAAGTGGGTTTGAAAGATAAGTGTTTAGGCAAACTAGGTTAAGGATATGTCCAAAAAATTAACAAAGTACCTGAACAATAAAACTATAACAAAATTTTGATTGGTTGTATTCAACCCTGCAAGATAGACCTATACACCCACTGAAGCACAGCATGTAATCAAGTAGCAACACACGAGTGTCCAAATTAAATCTGTAAAAGGTTTATGGCCAATAAACGAATACTCCTAGCCCGGTGATACTCAAACTTACGGCGACAATCGTTAACTAAAAGGTAAATATAAACAAGAATAAAACAAAATAACGAGAGTAAACCAAAAGGAATTAATTAAGGGTAAAGTAAACTGAATTAAACTAATACTCTAAAAAGAAGTAATAGAAGTAAAGCAAAATGAATTGGCGGAAGTAAAAACTCATTAAAAGAAACATAAAAACAGACGAGAGTAGTTGGTGACGAGAGTAGTTAGTAGTAGCTCGAAGCAGTCCCCTCCAAAAAAGAAAAGAAAGAAAGAAAGAAAATACGTTTATTCGCGGTAAACATGACGCAAAGAAAAACATACAAATACAAAAAGAACGAGTTGGGGTCAATATGCGTCACATCCACGCAAAACGGCAATCGCTCAGCATAATGCTACGACCCTATGCGAGACGAAGCCCCAGTGCTGGTTACGGTGTCGGTGTGGTGATAAGTAGTCTACGTTTACGGTGAAGAAGCTAAAAAAACAACAACTTTATCTGGTTTCCTTTGGAATTGTTGCAAAATGTATATTTGAGCCTACTGACTACATCATGACCAGTTTCAGCACCTCCAAAAAACAATATCTACCGGAAACAAATTGAATGCAACAGAATTTGTATGAAATTATCTGCCAGGTAACCAGAACCACAAGAACAGCCAACCAGAATGACCAGAATGTATCCGGTGGCCTCGGGCCTTATGCAAGAAAATTAAGATATTCTAAAACTTTGAGCACCTTTACTTTGATAAAGTTATTGTTGATTGATAATAAAGCAACATTATTGATTTGATAGCCGTTCTTTTATCGTCCCTGTGGCGATAAATGTGATTATGTCGGCCACAGCGGCGAATCTTCGGGAGTTGATGTATTTATCTAGACTCGATTAGGACCAACATAATTTAACCCAAGATGTCGACTGAGATGTTGTGAGCTTTAGTGATTTTATTCTTGAGATTTCTGCCCGTGACTTGGTCTGCGTGAAATTTCTTGTTCCCCCGACCAACCGCGTCGCATCGTATCGCCCGCCCGCGCTGTTACTTCGTTTTCGCTTAGCGTTCTTTTTGACTTTTTTTCTTTTTGCTTGGCTCCTTAGGGTCATAGCCCAATTATTGGCTGTATAACATCACGCTATCTAAAGCAAAAATAATTTTTCGAATACGACTGGTAGTTCCAGAGATTAGCGCACTCAAACAAACAAACACATTCTTCAGCTTTATTATTAGTATATGTATATATATCACTGGTTTTAGTTATTATGAAAAAGATAAATCCGTACAGAACGAACAGCACTATCCGCATCTCGAATCGGAAACTTTTGAAACAGCCCCAATATTTTTTTTTTTTGTTTCCTCAACTAAACTAGTGGGAGACACCATTTTCCAAAGCACAGATCCCAGGTTCGCCGCACCGGCATCGGCAGCGTCTAGAGACGGCAATGCTTACAAAGTTCGTAGCGCTAAAAGTGCGTTGAGCGCACAACTTCTGCCACGACCACCATTCAAAACCGTCAGTTTCTATACATATTTTTTTG
The DNA here is from genome assembly GCA_917490735.1 of Dryobotodes eremita. Taxonomy (NCBI): domain Eukaryota; kingdom Metazoa; phylum Arthropoda; class Insecta; order Lepidoptera; family Noctuidae; genus Dryobotodes; species Dryobotodes eremita. Next base: position 19,162,734 of record OU823243.1, on the reverse strand, counting down.
CGTAGTGCGGGTAAACGGTGGCACGCTTGGTTTACATGAAAAGGGTTGACAATGCGGCCTCTATAGCGGCCGTCGCGGCGTCTCCGTACTCTGTGTTCCAAGGTTATACAGGGTCAAATTAAATTAGCTAGCGAAACCATCTATCGCGGCTATCGCTGGGGCTCTGTCTCGCATAGGGTCGTAGCGTTATGCTGAGCGATTGCCGTTTTGAGTGAATGTGACACATATTTTCCCCTAACCTCGTTCTTTTTTGTGTTTGTGTGTTTTTTCTTTGCGTCATGTTTACCGCAAATAAACGTATTTTCTTTCTTTCTCTTTTCTTTAAACTCCGCAGATGTGATGGATATTGGTATCTGAAGACGATATAACAAAAAAAAAATATTTGTAGATATTTTTTTGGGGTCAACGACTGTAGTTAGTGTAGTTACTTAAAACATTAGTATAAGTATAATTTTTTTTGTGTCTACTTCACAGACGCGATGTGTATCGATATATAAACAGGGTAAAAACAAAAAATATACAGATGTTCTATTCATACTTCAAGAAAGAACATCAAGTGAACTTTCTTATTGTTTTATCATATTAAGATATCGATACCCATCACGACATCACGAGTTTCGCTAGCTAATTTAATTTGACCGTGTATAAATGTCAAACTTAAACGAAATACGTCATCTCTTTATAGTCTTTCTATGCTCTTTTGTCGATCTGTTCCTGACATACAACAAAACTCGTAACACGATGATCAAATAAAAATGACGACAAAAAGGGTTGAGGCCTCCGTTTGATTTAACTTGATTTTCCTTCCGACCTAACAATTTGTACAACATAATAAAAGCTGACCTTTGTTGGAATAATTTTATTTGTTAAGAAAATAATGTTGCTACTAAATAAATATGATTTTATTTGCTATCTTTTGCTAACATGTTGACTTATTTCATTGACAAAGATTGCTAAAGCAGGTACTGTAAGTAATCAATTCGGTTTACTTTTTATTTCTATCTTCAATCAACCATCTCAGCCTATCGCAGTCCGCTGCTGGACAAGGGCCTCCCCTAGACTGCACACCAGAACACCCTGTCCTCCGCCTTCCGCATCCAGTCTGTCCCAGCAACCTTTTAAGGGGACTACAGGACCTAAACGTAAGTTTTATAATACCTAAAAGTATATGATCCACTACAGTAAACAAAATCAAAAAAATATATGATATTCTTCAGGATATATGCTAGTTAGATAGTGTGTTGAAAACATAATACAATTCATTTGATACGGTGGAAAAAAATCACAAAAATATTTCTAAAAACTTCTTTTAACGATTAAAAACCATACTAATATACATGCAATCATTCTGATTTTTTGTCAGATTATTCTACAAACAACATATTAATTTAATAGTGTTTGAATATTTTTTGTCCAATCAATAGTTTTATTGTAAATGGATAATTGCTTCATATTTGGCAATAAATTACCAGCGTTGTGTCATCGCGCTTCTATTTATTTTCTATGCAGTACGTAAGTGACCGCGCTTTAGCTGTTGTCAGCTTCTTAAAGGTCATTTGTCCAATCTAGCTAGGGGCTGTCTCACACTACGTTTGCCGATACGCGGTCTCCACTCCAAGACCTCCAGGATAACTATCTTACTTATTAAATATTTCACTTGCAAAAAACAGTGATGTGCTGAATAATTTAGATCTGGAAGCCTTCTACTCACAGTCTCTCAATAATTTATTATATACACGTTGGCCCAAAAGTAATAAGTAGATAAAAACACTTTCTACTGAGTGGAAAAACTATACGTTGAGAGATAAAGTACCCTCAATATTGAAGGCAGCAAACCTACTTATGGAAAACTTACTTGTCTTTAAAAAGTAAAGTAGATTATAAAAAAAACTGGTAAATTCTTGCCGGCACCCTAATTGCGTAACACACTATCTATCACAATCTGAATCATTTTGAAGCGTGTTACTAATCCTTTACTTCATACAAGTATGTTTGAAAAAAAAAATCCCCACTGTTAGTGTGTTACGCAATTACCGCGCGGGATCAAATAAAACTTAAAATAAAATAAACACAATGAAACAAAACAATATTGTTATCGTTTGTTTTAAACTTAGACTATCCGTATATTCAACTAAAAGGCATATAAAGAAACTTCAGGCGACATAATCTAAGGATATCATCATCTACCTAGCCTCTACCCAACTATGTTGGGGTTGGCTTCAAGTCTAACCGGAAGCAACTTAATACTAACAGTTTACTTGGAGCGACTGCCTATCTGGCCCCCACAAATCAATTAGGTACTAGCCAATACGATGAAGGTATTGGTAAGACAGGTTGTCAAACCTTTGGGCTTCTGACTACCCGTAACGACTGTCAAAGATCTACGAATGACAGCCAGGACCAAGGGCTTAAGCTGCTTCCCGAGACACGGAGGGGTTTCAATATGTAATGGATGATCACCCATCCACGAACCAACCGCGGCAAGCGTAGCTTAACCATCGATCGGCCAGTGCGCCCGTTACTATTTAGCCACGAACCCCACCTGGGAAATCCATGTCAGTCCTAAATTCTACAAATACGAGATATTCCACGAACGAGCATTTTTTTACATCACGTTCGATTTATCAGAGCATACCCTTTCCATTATGATGCTGACCTTGACCTTTCATCAAGAATACACGATCGCTACTAATTGCTTTCGCGGTTTGCGTGAGTTTGCGCATTTTTTCCAGTGGTTTTCATCAAATTAATTTTAATTTTCAGTCCTCTCTTTTCCTGATTTAATAAAATCTTTGGTATCAAAAAAAATATAAGAAGTTTGTGTGAGTTTTTTTTTCTCCTAATATTTTAACTGGAAGTAATTGAATAGGTTCTTGAAAGGTGAAAGCATTATTAATTTTGTTAGTTATAAATATAATAACTAACAAAATTAAAGGCTCAGGTAAGCTCAGAGCCTTTGGCTTCTGCCTCGTGATTTGAAACCTTGTTTTTAATTACGATTGCTTTCGGGATCTCATTCCGTGACATTTAATATCAATTGGAGTTGCCATTTTGTATTGGTTCGTTTAAAGTTTGTTTATTTGTATCTCTAAAATATCGGTGCCTTTAAATAATTTGATTTACTGTTCTTTTTACGTGCATGCAGATCATCATCAACAAGCATATTGTTTTAAATGTTGAAGCCTGAAGTAAATGTAAAAGGCTTGACCACTAACACGCAACCACATACCTATAGCCGAATAATAGCAATCGGCGAAATGATTAAAATTTGAAAATAGCCTGCGGTGCCTGTTAACATCACTGATTAAAACCAAAATGTAACATGAATACCAATGAATAGTATTGGTCTCGTCACAACGACGTAACGTGATCATAGATTAATTTATGCGGGTACACTCAATAGCGTAAACTTAACAGTACATTTGCTAAAAAGTATTTTTTTATATATCCAAAAAGCAGATCATCAATGATATACATAATTATGTAGTTCATGAGACGTTTAAGCTTTGTTGTAGATATACTTCTCTTGTTGAATATTATACTGCCATATAACACAAAAAGAAGACAAAATTAGATTCATTTTGTCAGATTTTGTGCAGGATACGGACGGACTGTGAAACGAGATAAAAATGTGATCCCTGTCTGGCGTCAGACGGAAAAATCACCGCCCTCTATGTCAGTTTTTTGGTCACCGCTGAGCTTTCGTGTTTCATAAAATCGAACAAAAACGTAGTTTTGTTACTAGGTATTACTGATATATTTGTTGTTTTTTTTTTTTGTTAGGGACAACATAAGCTAGGGAACAATTTTTACCCGACCACGGCGAAGCAAAAAGGAGGGGTATGATTTTGACCGGTATGTATGTATGTATGTTCATCTGTTCCTTCATAAGTTCATAACTTCTAAAATGCTTATCATAATTTGACAAATGAGGTATTGTTGGAAGCGTCTTGATCGCCCGCTGGTTATAGGCTATGTTACGTCCAAAAAATCCAACACGACTGCTTAAAGCGGATGAAAAGTGTTCCCGGAAAAAAATTGTTACACCGTGTTTGGTATCTAATGAAAGGTCTTAAAGAGAACTTTCTGAAAATATCTATAATTATGTATACATAAACCCCAAATAAATTTAACTGTTGAATTTTCGCAAACCAAAGAAGTAGGTACCTACCCTCAATAATCCCAAACCCAAAAATAATTGACATAAAAAAAACTAACATGATTTTAGTTTTTTAAATTTTATTTTTGTGTTATTTATACCTTTTTAACTACGACAAAAACAACAACCAAAAAGATATAAATAAGACATCTCAGACAGACAAATAAAAAATCCAAAGTCTGGATTGCGGGATGGAAATCCATGTGTGACTCCGGATTTTTAATTTGTCTTTCTGTGATGTCTTGATCATACATTTTTAGAATTTGTTTTTGTCGTAGTTGGGTTTTATTGAACGCTGTGTTTTAGCACAGCATTCATATTTTTACCACTCAACGCCTGCTTGAAATGGTATCTTAAATGTAATAAATGCCAGATTTTTTAAATACAATAAAAATATTGGACCATCTGATCTAGGGATCTTAGGTGACAAGATCTGCCAATAGTTTCAATCTTTAGCACCAGGAGGAATGACAGCTCACTTTAAGCTCATTTTACCTACGTTTTCTCGGTGAGATTCCAGCAGAATAGCACTGCTGGTAACCATGACGATAATGTGTTTCGGAAAACTAAAAAGTAACTAGATTGTAGCGGCATCTACAACGCCACATGCGAGCTATGCGTCACACTGCCGTCACGCAAATCCTGCATCGCGCAAGCAGAGTTTACCGCACAACTAGCATATACATATATGCAACGCCCCGACATCAATCGTCGGGCAGTTGCCCACCAGACACGACACCCGTCTGGTCTGAGGATCCTTCCTTTTCTATGGATGTATGTGTGAACTTTACACCCTGTTCCTCATACCAATGTAACGGAAGCTGACTGTACCCTTTAATATCGCTCCGATTCGGGTATCGCCCGTTTTGCTATTGGATTTGACGTTAATTCAATTATGTAATAACAGAATATTGCGGTACCAAATTGACAATATCGATGTTCAATAGCTTTCACTTCCAATCCAGGTTTCGATATCAAATTGAAGTAGGAAGATATTGGAAAAGTCAGGCGAGTTATCTACGGGGTTTTCGTGTCTTTTATTTAAATCCTAATCTGAAAACTTAGGAGCATTTCATTAATTAGGGGTTGACTAGTGTGCTAGGTGCTATGCTTGGAGTCTCTCTGAGGGATAGAATCCGAAATGAGGTGATTCAGCAGAGAACCAAAGTTGTCGACACAGCTCACAGAATAAGCAAGCTGAAATGGCAATGGGCCGGCCATATTACCCATAGAACCGATAACCGTTGGGGTAGACGTGTTCTTGAGTGGAGACCGCGAATCGGCAAACGTAAGGTAGGACGCCCTCAGTCTAGGTCGAGCGACGATTTTTGCAGGGTGGCTGGTAGCAGCTGGATGACAGTTGCCGAGAATCGAACTAAATGGAGTGCAGTTGGAGAGACCTTTATGTCCAGCAGTGGACTGCTGTAGGCTAATGATGAGTGTGTGAGGTTAGGGTGAAAACGAAAACAAATCTTTTAAGGGTAGGTAAGTTCTCGTAAAGTAGCAGTTCTAATAAAGGCGACAATGTTTAAAGTTGTTGAGAAAGAAGCTGGTATTTCTTTATTTATGTATTTAATACTACACAGAAATGTACAGAGCTGGACTTAATGCCATAGTCATTTTCTACTAGTCAACCTTTGGGTGATGCAGACAAACAGTGGTAGGTGCAATTACGGAAAATTTAGGAATAAATATTTATTTAAATATAACACATAATACACACGTACTTATTAAAAACTATAAATATAACATACAAACCTAATTCAATTTATGGACAAATAAATGTACATAAATACACGAATAAACTAAAATAAATAAGACAAACAATGGGAAAACATTAACGTTATAATGATACTGTCAGCTTTAAGAAGCTGGCAATAATTTCGCAAATTCGAAGTTTCGAAATTTCACTTTAAAGGATAATCGGTTGGTTGCTATCCTGATTTCCATGGGGAGCGCATTCCACAGAGAGATAAACTGAACGAAGAATAAAGAGTAAATAAAGTCTGTGCGGTGAGTGGGACATTGAAGAAGGCCATTATTTGATGACGGTAGATTTTTATTGTGGTTGGCACAAATGTACTGAAAGTTGGGGCAAATGGGGGAGTCAAGAAATGAAAACAAGGTAGTCCTTTGCTCTCTGCGCTGGCGTATGGGCAACCACTTCAGACGCGACCGATGCGCAGAGACATGATTTGACACTTAATAACACATAAAATACAGAATAATTTGCAATCATGTTTTACACACAAAAAATATTATAATATATTTGAAAATTCAAGAAAGAGAAAGATCAAAATAAGTGGGAATTAAAGGGAGGTATCTACGAGGGTTGTTACTAGATTACTTTACACAAGTTTACCAAGAGCCAGCACGTCGGCGTCGCCCGTCATATTTCTTAGTTTGCAGATTGCTTTAAACCAAGTTTAGACATCGTCGTCGCCGTGCACAAGTTTTGTAGTCGTTATGTTTACCTAATGTGTAGTATCATTTGAGTTTTGAGCCACGAAGTTCATAATAGAACTTTGTAGTGAAATATTAGAAGCCAAGATTGCAACCTTGACATTTCATCTATGTTATGTCCGTGCCACTTGTTTTTAACCCCCTAAATAACTAACCATAAAGGTGCATGAAAATTCTCCAGAAATGTCGATACAACTGACCTTTTCTCGGTTTAGTCCCATCTCGGCACCTTCCCATCTCGGCACCCGTGAATTTACTTATCACGCCCACGAAAAAATCATGGGTGCCGAGATGGGACTAAACCCTTTTCTCAGGCCCGGTTGCACCATAAATCAATAAAGACGTTAAGCGCTACATGAATTTAAATCATCGTTATGTTTCTGTCAATCGTTTGAAGATGACTAAGACAAGGAGATGTTTTATATATGTTTAGCGCTAAACGCATTTAATGATTTGTGATGCAAGTGGGTCTTAATGTAAAAAATATTTTGATTAAAGAAAGATATGGTAAGAAATAAAAAAAAACCGGCCAAGTGCGAGTCGGACTCGCGCACCGAGGGTTCCGTACAAACCTGTAGGTATATAAGTAAAAGTTATAGTATTTTTATTGCTAAATGAAATCCATAACCTTACAATGTGGAAAGCTGAAGGACCATAAATTTAAGACAAAGGTCTCTTTATCGTTTCAGTAATCCTTTATTTTATATTAACACATATCATTTATTTTATAATATAACTGAAATACCTACACTAGCCTTGCAACAGCCTTGCAAAAGTTCTTTTATCAAAGTTATTTATTTACAAAGTTTTTTAGTCACTATTTAGAAATCTCGTTCAAAAATACTAATTAAGTATAAAGATTGGAACCTTATTATGTGATGTAACTAAAAATTCAATGTTTTCGGAATTTTTCCTTTATGTGTGCTATAAAACATTGTTTCATGCCAAATTTCAAGATTCTAGGTCGACTGGAAGTATCATTTAGGTTTTGATTCCCTTGCGAGTAGTTGCGACTTTCAAAATATGCGGCTTAAATTGCTGTTTCTTTTGATTACGTTGATATAGAAGTTTGATTTTGTTACAGCTTAAAGGTATTATAGGCCCGAGTATTTGATATTAATTTCAATATAATACCACTACGCGTTCATGAGGAAAATTTAAAATTATTAAAAATATTTTTATTATATGATGTAGAATAGCATAGAATAGAATACTCTTTATTATGTACACCATAAAAATTACAGATATAAATGTAGACATTTTACACAGGGTGACACAATGGGCGGTCTTATCGCTAAAAGCGATCTTTTACAGACAACCTTTGGATGGATTCAAGGGAGAAGGAGAGACAATAATGCAGGTAGTCAGTGGTGTACCATTTACATATACAACAAATACATACATACATAAAACATATACTTATGTAAATATAATATATACACATAAATTTTATATATATATATATATATATTCCGTTTTTTCCTTTTGAGGTACGGAACCCTAAAAATAACCCAAAAATGTCGACCCTTCATACTTTCTAGTGTGAGCATGGACGGAGAGTCTCTCTAGCTACCAACCGTGTTGACTAGCTAATATTTTAACCATTGCACGATTTATTTCTCATATACCTGGCTAGTACTGAAACAAGAGAAAATCTCTGCTTACCACAGAAAAAAGCGAGATGTTATGACGTATGTACGTTAATTAAACTTTGCGAAGTCTGTGGTTATTCAAACTAATCCAAACACTAACTCACTCGTTGATATAAAATTATTCGCTAACGAACTTCGCTTTCGCGAACTGATTATCGCCAGCGAAAGGATCCTTTTAACTTTTCTCGTTCTTCATAAACTTGTTGAGAGGTCCATTTTCTTTCGTCTTCGTAATAATTAGTTGATTTACTGAAGATGATATAATGTAGACCAATAATTGGAGGAGAATTGAAAAGTACCCATTTTGCTGATTGGCTATGGGTGGACAATTCTATTTGATGGATCTACTGTTGTGTCTGAATTTTTGCTTCCCATCTCTCTTGTTGTGTAAAATTTAAAACTTTTTGTTGTTTATTTTACCTTTATTTATTTTGGTCAAGGTGAGTATGGTTCTGGACGGTTTCATGGACTGCTTCACGAACATTCTAGTGCTTTATTTTTCTTTATATCCTGTAGAAATAAAATGTTATACAGATATTTTATTAATAACGTGCAAACGGGCTTTCATTCAAGCTCTGTATCATTGTTGCCCGTGAAATTTTTCAACAAGGATGAGGCAAGACCCTGGGGGAAATCCGTAAGTCACAGCTTTAAGATATAAAATTAATGTAACGTAAATCATGCACGCAACCTACCTGTATGAAAGGTCTGGCTGACCTAATGTGTACCTTTATAATTCTAACGTGAGGATAAATTATCGTGGACGTCCACGGCAGGGAAGAAAATTAAGGGAAATACATGCAAGTCATAACGTTATCGTGGATGGAAAAGCGTCTTCATATTGACATCTTCGCTTTTCCAACTGATATATTTAGAAACCTTGCTCCGATACTATTTTGGATATTGCTCCGTAATATTTAAATCATAGACTGTATTTTTCTAATTTCTTGTTTTTCTTTTTTATTTGCATGCCTGTTTAATTTTGTCATTAACACAGTATGTAATTTAACAAATTGTGAGCGCACATCGCATTAATTTTATAACTTGTTTTTATTATATGTGGAAAATGTCGTGGGTTATACATTTAGTCACTCTGTAGCTCAAAATTTTGTGTAATACTAAAATGTGTAATAACTGTTTATTTTCCCAAATAAATAAAATAAAATATATTTCCATACATTTTACTTTCCTATGTCATCGTGATCCCATGGTCGTCCACAGTAATATCACGTCACGTCGCGTTAGAAATTATAAAAAAGTTGACAATGACATAGCCCTTACCCTTAGCCTATGCTTTAAACCATCAATACGTCATCGTATCAATCAATTAGCTATATCTATACCGACTGAATTCAATAATTCCCCATTTCAAAGCCCAAATATAAACTGTCTGCTAATTAGTTCACTTAATTTTGCGCTACCCTAATCAATACTGTGGGCTTCTTACTCGCGGTGCCGGCGTTAGGGTAGGGCGCGGCTGGGCGACCACCCAGGGTGCCAGAGAAGAACGGGCGCCGAAAGAGCCATGACTAGACGCCCCTTCACCTCTGGCGCCTGCGGAGTAATTTTGTTTTAGTTCGTTTGGAGTTAGAAAACAAAAAAAAAAAAGAGATCTCTTCGCCTTCTCTTGCATCCGACATTCTCTGAATTCTCAAACTTTTCTGCATAAGCCGACAAAGTAACTCCTATTGCACGCCTCATAAGCGAAGCGCGTGAGGTAGTGCTCTCGCCTTACTAAGAACAAGTAATTCCTTGAGCTAAAAATGTCTCTATTTACTTCATATCGCATTTGTAGAATAATATTCACAAACAAACGTCAAGAAAAAACACTAGTTTCAACACTCCTGTTATTTTCAAAAGATATTTTGCTATTTAAAATAATGAAAAAACTGTTTAAAAACAATATTCTGTGGACGTCCTTGTGTCTGTATGTATGGATCCTAGCGTGGTCACGGTAACTCCCGAAAAACTTAACTAATCGAGTTCATTTTTTTTAAACGCTGCCGTGTTATCGAAAACTAAGTCCTTTCGAAAATCACGGTCTAATTCAATGTAGTTTAATTGTAATTAGTAATACAAAAATACGACTGGACATTTAGTTCGTTTTTTGTTACTTTTTATAGAATTGAATGAGAGTATGAGGCGTGAACTTTTGGATTTACCAATTTTTTTTCTTTTTGAATGGACAAAAGAAAACCTAGGCGGTGTGCTGAAATTTTTCGCCCCTGTCTACTCTCCAAGAGGGGAGAGAGGCGCCGCCCAAATTTCGCTCAGGGCGCCTGTAATGTTAAAACCGGCACTGCGGTTGCATATTAGAAAATCAAAACTTTCTCGAGCAAATTTCAAAAGAACAACGTACAAATCAACAAAGTTTAAAATACGATGGTCATTTTATCAAAAGTTCAGCTGACCAAAGTCTGGAATATAAATGTTTAAATTATTTATTACACTATTGACCAAATCGTTTAAAGGTCAAAATGGATTACTGGATTACTGCGAGCAACTTGGAAGTAGCGCTCGCCGGCCGCTGCCGCGGCACCCTCGCTACGCTCGCTCGGCTCGCGCGCGGTCGGTCACAGTTTTAACCTAACCAAATAAATGACCAAATGACCAAATGTTTTCATTTGGTCATTTAAATTTTGTTATTTCGTTTATTGTTCTTTTGAAATTTGCTCGAGAAAGTTTTGATTTTCTAATATGCAACCGGCACTGCTTACTCCTTATCTATGCCATAGTTGCCTAATATCGCACACTTCAAGGCCATAAAGCCTTCAGGTAGCATTTTGCAAGTTGAGTATAATTTCACACGGGTTAATCGAAACTTCAACAAAAGTCCATGATATGGGTACTCACCTAATTTCTAACAGTGTTGACTCGAAGTTCTGAATACCCTCGTCCATAAACTTGTGGCAAAAGCAGACTGAAGCTAAAAATGTTGCAACAAAATTCTTCTTTTGCCAACAAAAATGTATAAAAGAAAATAACTTAATTGGTATAACTTTTGAACAAAAGGTACGTCGAGTAGCGGTCAAAGTTAAGAGGGTTGTGGTTGGTAAAGTTATGCTCGGAAAATTCAATTTTCGTTTCGGGTTCAGGGATCAAAAACGTGTTTTAGTGAACTTTTGACGGAACAGGTAATTTGAATGGGGTTTCACTTTGATTTGAAGTGACATTCTATTGAACCAGAAATGCTAGCTCTTGCTGCAGAAAAAATTTATAAGTACGACAAATGCTCACAAAACGGTTAAGTGGTATACTGTGTTCGCAATATAGTTTCCAAACATGTTAACAAATATGTGGTTTTGGAAAAACAACTTTAATTACCCACACATTAAATATTGACGATAAAATATTTAAAAAAAAATTACCTATAACATTTTTAATGGTACTAGTCTTTCTGAAATCAACTTAATTTACAGTGACGTACTGTTGATATTTTTGTAAGTGGAAATAATGTAACATCAAATAGAAACAAGCACTTGAATAGACTTTAAGTAACTACCGCTTTATTAAATACTATAGCTTGGGGGTGTCTTTCTTTCTTTAAGTTAGAAGCGGCCATTTGTAGAATTTCGTCCTATACAAGTAAGCGTTTTAAGTTATTGAAGCATCCTATTTCCTGGGCTACGCTACCAAATTCACTGACTTCTCAATCTTTATAACTGTGAGCTGTTCTGAAACGAGAGAGGAAGTCTGTAATGTTCATTTTGACATGTATAGTTTCTTCAGTTGAATAACATTCTCCTCTTCTGCGATCCTTTCACAGTAATTTTACCTCTGATTTTGTATCAAAGAAAGAAAGAAAGAAAAATATTTTATTTGGGACACTCACAGGAAATACAAAGAGTAAAAATAAAAAAGGATCACTTAAAACTAACAACAATAAACAAGTAAAAAATGAAAGACCTGTGCAAGGCCAAAAAGCCTCACTATTTCAGCATAATGCTGCGATATTAAAAAAAAACAAACATTATCACATTTTGCATTTGCATTTTGTTGCATCACCGTCAAAATCACAGTGATATTAATAATTATTCTTGGTACAATAAAGGCTTCCGCAAACAGGCGCGATGCAACAGCGCGACGCGACTCTAATAGAACAATTTCTATGAAAACTTCATGGAAATTGTTCTACAAGAGTCGCGTCGCGTCTGTCTGTGGGAGCCTTACAGTTGCTCGCGTCGCGTCTGTCTGAGGGAGCCTTACAGTTGCTGTTGGTAGCTCCTGTCAGAGATAAATTAACTGTAAAAAGACTGTGCCATTTGAATTATTTCAAAAGTATTGTGTTCTGCATCATTTTCATATTTAAAACCAAACTCTTTGGCGCGCAGTGAGAAGTGATTTTGTATTTTGCTACACAAAAACGACATCTTTTATTCTATTTGTATATTTAGCATTTAAAGAGCTGTTGTACCCAACAATTTTTTATAATTCGGTACCTAAATCGATATATTCAAATATGAAATCGTATGACACTCATTTAACTCACATTTTATATGTTTTTGAACACTTTTACCGTTGAAAAGTAAACCACCTTTGACTGTTTTTACATCCAAAACTGTATTTCACATACATAATTAATTATTTCCCCTTTTTATACACGTGACTTACAAATAGCCCTCCGGCTAATCGTAACGTTACAGAGTTCAAAATAAACGTTGATGCGCAAATAAGCTAGTAAGCACATAAAATTGATGAAGAATAGTTCAGTAGCAGTACAAATATTTGAATGGCCTTGATAGTTTTTTTCGGGTTGCCTTGAATTTGGGTTTGCATCCACAATAGATCACATAAAAGTTATTCAAATAGCCCGATAACTACAAACTTACCACTACAAACTATGATATATACAGTTCAAGGATTAACACACATGTACCTAAAAGCTGTGAGTAAGACAATATACGCCATCTTAAGAGGATCCCTTAAAAGCTGATGGATCAACTCGGGACGGAGTTGGACGGCTATGATTGATGAGAGCCAAGTTCGGGTACTCTAGGGTACTTTCAGGCCCAGGGATATAGAAGTGTTAGTTCAAGTAATAGGTACGGTGGGGTTGTAGAAATCGTGGATTGATTTTGGGACTGAAGAGGAAATTGGTTCTGTTATACTTATGATTAATGGTATCGATGTGGTATCGATAGTATGGAATTATGTTTATTACGAAACGCTCTTTATTTGATTATTGGATAGGCTAGACGAAGTAGACGTATACAAGGATATTTTTCTAGGATAAGGGCTGCCTGAAAGGTTTTTAGGTTAACCATTTTCGTCATTGGAAATTTGTGTCTTTCTTGCCCTTCTGTTGGAAGGATAATTGGTATGTTTGCCAACATAATAAAACCTTCTAACCGCAAGTAGACATCATGACTTTCAGTATGGGTTAGATTTGTGCCTGATATTGATCTCATGAGAAGTGATATTCATACCTACCAAAAATGGGTCCATAACTTTTTTTTTCGGTTGAAAATCATCGAATGACTTTTACCGCTCTGGGCGAAGCGGGAGGGCGTGTCAGACTCTTACTGACTAAAACCCTCCGTGTTCTTTCAGTTGCCTGTGCGCCAGGGCCACGGTAACTCTTTCGAACAATCCGCGACCCCGGCAGGCATCGGCCCTATCGGACCCCGTCAATGTTGCTGACGTCTCTTTGAGGCACGCGTGGAACATGACGTGCCGTCGACCCGGGCCTGGTCCTTACCGGACGGCGAGCTACCCATTGTTCGCCGTCCGCAAGCCCGCGCCTAGGGTGACCGGGAATCGGCTATCGATTCCCGACGTCCTGAGCGTCTGTCTCTTCCTGCGGCGATTAGGGGGGCGATAACTGCGATCCTATTGTCTAACTATTTAATATAAACATTTATAATCCCATTTTATTAAACTTGACATTATGTATTGTATTGCATATTGTACAAGTACATGCATAATTTCAACCTGAATGATGTAATCAACATTTTGTAACCATATTTTGATTTAAAAGAGTGTTCGTGGAGTTTATTGTCCGTTCTTCTCCATAGGTACTTACTACGCTTTGGAATGGGCAACTAGATTCATCTTTCTGACTGACCGACCGCTTGACAATTCAAAAGTGCTTGTAATTCGTTTATTTGAAATAAATGCTTTGAGTTTGAGTTTGCCTATTTCAAATTATTTACTGAATTTCATCTTGACATGGTAAACTTGTATTGGTTTGATTTAATGTGTTAATAATATATATTAAGTGAGTCTTTGTTAATATAGCTTAAACTGTTTGCATGCCTTAGTTAAGTTAGTTAGTATAAGGATAGAAGGATAAGGAACAACTGTAGCTTCCTGTGCAAATAAAAAACTATTCTATTCTATTCTAAAATTACGTCTACGTTCGGTTATCTGTCTAGAAAACGCGACATTAAATACTTAATCCTTGCTTATCTTTTAGATGGCGTAATAACGAGCGTCGTCGTCTGTCTTTCAATTTATATTTGTCACCTTAATAATTCCGCAAAAAATAATGGAAAATTAATACTCGGCTATGTTCTGAAATCCAATTTCCTTCAAATAATCTGTAGCCGCGTCGCTCCATCACACTCCGGGCTGTTTGACGCTTCGGCACGTAAATGTATTTCGCCTGGTTTTGTTTATAACTAAATAAAGTCTTCATTTCTTATTTCGATTCTCCGAGGCAAGAACAGATTTTACGTTTTAGAATATTATTGATTACTATGATAAACGTGCTTATATTTTTTTAAACATATTTAATAGCCATGTGCATAATGATTGCAAAAAATTGTTTGCTCATGTAAGAAAGAAAAGAAAGAAAGAAAGAAAAATATTTTATTTGGGACTCGCACAGGAAATACAAAGAGTAAAAAAAAAAGAAAAAAATGGAGTATTTAAAACTAACAAAATTAACAATAATAAATAAAAAAATAAAAACAACAAGAAGAAGAAGTTAGATGGGAAAAACTGTTTGGTACGAAGTTTAGCTTACAACTTAAGGTGGATCCTCAGTTGTAGCCCGCCGAATTCATATTTTTTTTTTTGTTTTTTGCAAATTGCAGCTCTGTTTTTACGTCGTATGTTGATCAAAATGCGATTTGCGATTGTAGGCATGACATACTTACTGAATAATAATCATAAATTTCATATCAATCGTCAAACTTTGGAAATTTGTTCCACCTAAGAATTTTCATATGAAATATTCTGAAAAATTCTTAGGTGGAACAAATTTCCAAAGTTTTTTTTTCACCCTAAAGCGTGCAATTGACCGAATCACCATCCTGTATTAACAACCTGTGAAATCATAGACATATCCAAAGATCGAATCAATCATCTTCAGCCGAAAAGCTGGACGCTTAACCGCCATTTTGAAATAAAATATGACGTCACCAAATCCACAAACAACATGAAATTCCGTTAATAATTTCAACTCACAAACAGCGCACTTCTAAGAACAATTCGAGCCCTAATTACTGGAGATTGTGCATTGACAAAGGAGTTGTTGACTGATTACTAGTTGGAGGCAAAATTGCAGCCTCTTGACTTCCAACCTCCCCTCTCTCTCCACCCAACTTAGGGCCTGTACACATTAGAGTTTTCCTGATTTTTTTTTCGGCTGGAAGAGGACATAGCGATCGTACAGTCTCGGCGTGCTCGCGTTGTCCATGAATGAGTATGGACAAGACGGCATTAATACTTGATCGACAAAAACCCCCCTTAACTCTGTGAAATAAAGGTGCTGTCAATGTAATAATATTAGTAAGTCGTTTATTAACCAAATTAAGTATTCTCTCATTTCCTTCAAACTAGTACAAATAAACGACTCCTAAATGTGTTATTATAAAAGGAAACATAATTTTAATAAGTTTTAACGTGTGATCGTGTGGAAGTCCTTTGAAACAAGTCACTAAGTTTAAGTATCTGGGCCACTACGTCTCCAAAGACCTAAAAGACAACCTGGACATTGAGCGTGAGCGCAAGCTTTGGCTGTCCGCTGCAATATGTTGGCTCGCAGATTTACGAAATGCACGACTGCGGTTAAGGCTACGTACGCTATTTACAGTCGTTGTATACATGCAGTATGTGGGTTAACTAGACGCAGAGAGCATACAGCGCTCTGCGCTTACAGTATAATAATGCATTCAGGGTGCTGATGGGGTTGCCGCGCTACTGCAGTGCTTCGGGCATGTTTGCAGAGGCGGGTTTAGATGGATTTCCAGCACTCGTGCGTAAGCGCTGCGCATCCATCATGCGCCGGATTCGCGCCAGTCCTAACATCATTCTAAAGGTTATAGCGGACAGGTGGGACAGCTCGATACTGAGACATTGGATACGCCTACACGCAACTGAGTGCATGTAGTGTGTTATTACACAAAAGTTTATAATTATCTTCTGGTAGGTAGAATTTAAGTACTAACATTAGTTAATAAGTTGTTTGTATACTAACCCAAATGGACTAATGGTCTGAATTAAATGATTTTTATTTTATTTATTTATTTATTAGAAGAACGATTTTTATTTTCCTTAAGATCGGATAGATTTTTTGGTCACTATAGTAAAAGTTGCTACTAACCATAGGTTGACAAATTAAGATTTGTCGTTGCGACAAATCCTAATTGATAAATTAAGATTTGTCGCAACTCTGGGCAGAATGGTTGGGTTTTTGGACCACGCTTCAATGGGAAAAATTATCCTTTATTTATTACAATGTCAAATTCTCAAATCTTCGACATAAGGTTGACTGTAAAACATTGAACGTCACACCGAGCTAGCTGCAATCCCGTCTCACCGAAGTTGCCGAGGAAACGCAAGTGTGTAAGGTCTCTTAATTCCTTCCAAGGACGGGGACTGCCTTCATTAGACCACAGTGTTGCATCGCTAACAATAAGTTAGTGTGTAAGCACTTTACCTAGTTGAATACATAATGGACCTATAATGTTCCCACTGCTGCTACTATTTTTTGTATTTGTGTGTTTTTCTCTGCGTCATATTTACCGCAAATAAACGTATTTTCATTCTTTCTTTCTTTCTTTTGCTGGGACACAGGCCTCATCTTTGTGAGAGGGTGTGGGCTATAATCCACCACGCTGGCCCAGTGCGGGTTGGTAGATGTCACATAATATGTGACAATATCTTATATATAATATATCATAATATCTTCGAATTTTCGGTTAAAGGACATGCCGGTTTCCTCACGATATTTTCCTCCACCGTTTTGAGAGCAGTGGTTATGAAATAAGTTACACAAAGTAAAGTGCCTGACTGGGTACGAACCTATGACCTACAACTGGTAAGTCGCAACCGTTTCCACTGGGCCGCCACTGCCTTGTTGAATACTCTGATGCAAATGATTTTAATTGGACTATTGTTACTGAAACACAACTGTTTCGAGAACCACTTGAAGATTTTATGCTAAATTGGATGAGGTTTGAAAAGGGAATACAGTAGAATAGAATAAATGTATATTGTAAGAATTTGTGATACACAAAAGATTTTAAGAAAATTTGTCGTATAATCTTACCCATTAACATTACCTATTCTTAAACTACTAAACTGATGATGATGACCAGAGATCGGATATTCGGATGCATATTCACCTAAAGTTGAGATGTTGGCTAATAATGAATGCGCTTTCGTATCGAAAAAATCCCGCCAACATCAGATTTCAATGACCAAACCGGGCCAAATTATAGCGATCGCAAGGTAGTGATTAAATTTGTAGTCGAGGTAATATTTACGTCTAATCAGGATATAGTACTTAATTTAATCAAAATAATTACTTTAATTTATACTGTTTTTTGTTTTGTTTTAACTAACACTCACCACCCCTCCTCTTATACCCTACATACGAGTACACATATTTGCATCGACGATTAAACATTAATTTTAAATAAAGATGCACCCGATTTACTTACAAAAAAAATATTTTAAGGAGCCGCTTCCATACTTACATAGCTAATAACATTAACTTTAGGTAAATATGCATCCGAATATCCGATCTCTGATGACGATACACAGTGATGTCCATTACACTGATGTGACCCATAAACCATACTATTGAACATTCGGCGATTCAGACCATAAAATATCTGACAAACAACCCTTGCTTAACATCAGGTAAAATGTTGAATGTACAATATCTACATATTGTGTGTAAATAATCATAATATCATCTCAATAATCCGTGCCACACGCATGTGCATTCGCGGAACAAGGCATACATTTTAAACCAATAGCCAAGTTATTCGGCTTCGATGATGGAGCAGCCCTGGCTAGACGAGACTGATGTGTGTTACACGGGTTTATCGGCGCCATCATCACGGTGAACGTGTTTCTTAAAACACATTGGTGTCGTGGTAAATAAAAGACATTTGCACTGGATCAAGTCTCGATTTATTCTGTGTTCACATAGATTGAGCGTACACGATCTTAAAGTATTGCTTACTTGACTAATCCTAAATAAGGTGTGGTTACACACATACATTATAATACTTACTAATGATACTTACTTAGATACACTACAGATGTAGTTGCAGCGAACGAAATGAGAAATCGTCGATTGCAAAAAATCGCTATGGATAAATGAGCCTGTTTTATTAATGAATTAATCAATAATTTGACAGAACTGTAGTTATAGATTATTAATATTTATGCGTTGACTATACTTCCAATGTAATCTTTTTGCCAATAAAAGTTAATAAATTACCATACAATTATTGTATGGTAATTTGATTCGTTGTGATGATTTGATTCGTATTTTGGTAAAATATTTTACCTACATATGAATTATTAATCGTGATACGTACTTACGGGGTATTATGAAATACTCACAGCGGGCCCTATCAGAATACCAGCGCTGCGGTACTTATTTTTTTAAATATCGCAGCATTATGCTGAGATAGGAGCCCTTTTGGCTTCGCACAGGTTTTTACTTGTTTATTGTTGTTTTTATTTTTATTATTGTTAATTTTGTTACTTTTAAATGTTCCTTTTTTATTTTTATTTTATTATTTACTCTTTGTATTTCCTGTGCGTGTCCCAAATAAAATATTTTTCTTTCTTTCTTTCTAAATACACAATCTGTTACGAACGCGAACAGTTGAGGCTTATTGGGCAGCTTATGATTCGCTTAAAACCAGACAGTCGAACTTTACTACAACTTAATTCAACCTATTAGTTCACTCAGAGGCTTCAGCCTCTGGTCAGACGTCTAGTCTGACCAGAGGCTGCTACTACGCTTGTGGTCTTTATTTGAGTGGAAAATCATCAAATGACTTCTCCCGCTGTGGGCGGAGCTGAAGGGTGTGTCAGACTCTTACTGACTAAAACCCACCCGCGTTCCTTCAGTTGCCTGTGCGCCAGGGCCACGGTAACTCTTTCGAACAACACGCGACGCTATAAGTCGATACCTACTGCCTTTAAAATCACATCACTCGATGTGTCAGAATAATTATGGTAAGTATGAACATCGCAGCGCATCATAGCTTAACAATAGAAACCCAAATTCACGTAAAAAAAAATCGTTGTTTAAAATCTAGTCGCAATATCATCTCAGCGATAATCGACGTCAAAACTTGTCAAAAATGTAGGTAAATTAGACGATTTTTTGACAGATTGAGACTGAGATTAAAATACAAACGTATTTAACAATAATAGGTTAAATAAATAAAAAACCCGTCAAAAAAGGAGCTGATGACCGTGAAAAAGATGAACCGATTTTATTAAAACATGTCTAGAACCACCGCTAGAAAACCTGCTTTCAAATGAAAAAAATCGCATCCGTTTAAGAGCTACGGTGCCACAGACAGACAAAAACACAAACATAACGGTCAAACTTATAACACCCCTCTTTTTGCGTCATCCGCGTCGTGAGTTAAAAATACAGGAATTGCCCCTCCGGAGAAATGAGAGATATCCAGTATTAAGAAAAACTCTACATACTGGAGTTTGTTGCGCCACTTATAATTCCTCTTAGCTAAGACGCTAGCGGTGACAGGCGGGAATTTG
This sequence comes from Dryobotodes eremita, assembly GCA_917490735.1. Classification (NCBI taxonomy): domain Eukaryota; kingdom Metazoa; phylum Arthropoda; class Insecta; order Lepidoptera; family Noctuidae; genus Dryobotodes; species Dryobotodes eremita. Next base: position 19,142,478 of record OU823243.1, on the reverse strand, counting down.
TAACTTTTGAAGTTTAAACAGTGTGATTTTGAATAGCACTATATTAATGCTTCTCCAATCCACCCATTTATATTAATCTCAGTAGAGGTTAACTTAGGCTTTGTGAAACACTCTGCGTTGCAGCGCTAAAGCATTTTCCTTCGTTATATTATTTTTAATGACGTATCCAAACTACTAGGTACTATTTTTGCCCCTTTTTTATCCCCGCACTGGTTAAAAACACGGTAAGTTTTAGAAGGATTCTGCTGGGTAAGTTATTTAATGAGATTTCAGGAGTTCACTAAGCTTAAAAGTAAACTAGGGCGTCATAAGTTTCAGTAGGGATTTTTATATATTTTTCTACGTTCGCTGCACTTTTTCGAGTTTTATATTATTTACCTACTATAAATATATAGCGTGCCGCTACAATGGCAACATTAATTTAACACATGGGTAGGGCTAGTAGTCAGTAACAATAAAAAATATTCGTGAAACACAAAATACAAATAACGAAAAAAAAAGTGTTAAAAACAACAGTGTGTGCCTCACGGCTGCGCCAAAAAGGTTCATTTCAGCATTTATCAAATCAAATCATTTTTATTTCAGGAATACACCCATTTTTAAATTAAACCAAATTACAAATTAATTACTAAAAAAATAAAAAAATAAAACACGTGTGGCACTCGGGAACTGCCGCGGTAAAGCTATTGCATAGCATTTTTTATCAACTTATGCAATTATAATTATTATTTTTTTTTATTTATGCAGTATTTTTTTTTCTTTGATATTAATTCAAGTACAGTCGTACCATCTACATACACGTTAAGCGAACGCTCGGCCGAGCTACATGGAAGGCGGAGTGGGGGGTGTTAGGTTTTATTTTCGTTACGGAATTTCTTGATTCGGTCGCCGCGCTCAAAGCCCGCGAAAAAAAATATGCAATAGCTTAATAAAAAATATTAAATTAATACAAAAACTTTCTTATTATATTTTTTATTATTACTTGCCACTAGCCCTACCCATGTGTTAAATTAATGTCGCCATTATAGCGCCACGCTGTATATATTTTATTTTCTTTATTTTTATAGGGGCTTTTACGCATAGTGTATGTCAGTCCCATCGTATCTTAAACAATTGTACTTTCAAAAGACATGGGCCATGAATTTGAACAAACCCTTCTTATCGTCGCCATTTGGTTGGGATAGAATTGTATGGAACATAACATCAGTTCTGTCCAAATTCAGGGACCTTACCAAATTATTTCTACTGGAGTCATATTGGACAAATTCCATCAATGAATTGCACCTTCGGTAGGACAAGGGCATAACTGCGCTTTTAGTGATTTTACAGGAGAGTAATTTTAAGATCTTGTCGTGCCAAAATAGTCAAAAAATACACCAATTATGACAAAGGCACTGTTGCCCTCTGGCGGCATTAAGCTGATATTGATACGGGTCTTTGTGTCTTTGAGCTTTTTAAAGCACTTGAGCATACTTAAGTCATTTTCCGATTTTTCGTCAGTTATGCCTATGTACTACCAAAGGAGCGAAATGTTGTAGGTCCTCAACAACTCCACATTCCTCACAATTGAGTGATGCGATTTTCTTCATTCTGTAGGCAAATTTTTTGCATGGAATGTGTCCAGATCTGAGTCAAAGAACCTACTATATTATATTGTACGAGTACGTTTTCATGTTAATAACTATCTCATCAAAGTATTATAGTGAAAAAGTGGTTCTAAATTTATTTCTATACCTACGTAATTCGAATTCAAAGCGCCTCGTTGGTCCAGTGGTAGCAAAGTACTATTGCTGAGCATGAGGTCCTCGGTTCGATTCCCGGGTCGGGCAAAGTGTTATTGGGTTTTTCTACCCGGAATTTCTCAGTAGCAGCCCGGAGTCTGGATTTATGCCCGGTTGGTGGCAATAGGCCCTCTATTACTTAAACATAACTGGCGAAATGTGGGTGTTACATACTGCAGCGTGACCTCTGAGGTTTCAACCAATTTTTTCTTGTTCGTGTAACTGGTCATCAATTTTTTATTTTTACATACGCTTTCTTCCCATGGGGGTAGGCAGAAGCTACAGAACGCCACCCTCAACGATCCTTACATACTCCTTTTGCCTCGTTTACGTTCATACATCTGGTCACACACGCACGCCGGTTGCGAGTACTACGCACCTGACCTTTCTGAAGAACATCACCAATAAGGTCACTATGTCTTTTTTTATTGTTCATTTTTTTGAATTTGGTTAAGACGCAACATAGAAACTTCAATTGCTGAAAAATATGAATTGAATCCAGTTTTATAAATTTTCTACCTTTAATTTTAAATTGAGAAAATAAATTTTATTGATTATACTTTACCTTAATTCCTAATCAAGTTTCAAGTTATTATTTTCTGTCATCTGCTGTCAACCAAGTTATATTGTTGAGTTCTGCACAAAAGGTATAATATTCTTCGAATTTGCCAAGTACTTTCCCTTATTTGCTCTTTCAGCGGAAGCTTTAGCCTTTACTCTTTACCCTATTGTGTTTGTCGTTGATGTAGAACGAGTTAAAAAGGGCTGCTTCCGGCCCTTTTTTCGGACACTGGACTACCCATCAAGCTTGCGTGCTTTTGGGTCTCTTTTACCAGCCGAATAGAATCCTTGAAGTTCGCGACCGGCAAGTCGTGTCGTGTCGGTCCGCGACTCATGACCATCGTATCACCTGCGATTCTGTCAAGGCGTGCTACGCTTTCAGGTTGCGTTTCGTCAGGATTGACTTGTTATTCAAACCATCACACTATTATAGTTATTAGTACTTTCATGGTTAACATTTTAATCAACTAGATCGTTAAGCAGGACTGTTTCTATCGGGATAATTTACATTCATCTTTATAAGATAATATTCATTTGAAAGTTTACGTAATTTTGTGGTCACAAACCTAAAACCGATTGCAATCGATTCCCTAGTTCAGAAACCAAATGAGTAACAAAGATTTACCATCAAACTTAATTTGCCCTTAAGTTTTCTTGTCATCTCTTTTAATTTAGGTCAAATTACCTGTTCCGCAACTGTTTTAATGATATTTAATTTTAACTTATTATTATTACTTTTTTGATGCGATTCTTTTTTAATCACGAATAAATTGTTATACCTACGTGTTAAAGTGGTGAATTTTCATTTTTATTTGGCTAAAATAAGTACACCTCTGCCTAACCCTTGGGACATTATAGGCGTTATGTTATGTAATGTAATGTGATTCAAAAAGTACACGTTTCCCTCGTAGAATTAAATATACGAAATGCTTCTAAACCACAATATAACCAAGATTTCTTTTGTTACAGGTAATCCAAAGAACCGCATTTCTTCGCAAGATATCCCGCACATTTACAAAGCTTTCCTTCATAATATATCTTTTGATATCGACGGACTTTGACAGAACATGATTTATGATTCCTAACGTCGAAGGAAATAGTCTTCATCAGAACCGCGACGGTCGTGTTTCAAAGTGTAATGTCCTGTTGAAAAGATCTTGGGATATTTAGAAACTTTTGATTTCAAATGAATATTATTTGGTTTTATCTTTTATAGATTAAGAACAAGAATTTTGCACTTGTCAGTATTTCTTATGTAGAGAACTTAATCACCTGTTTTATATCTTCGATGTTTATAGCATCCTCTATTTAGATGTTAGTTTGATGCTGTTCCACGCGTCATGTTGGTGAACGGGCGCCGTCGTCAGTGACTGGTCATCTGTTAACTGCTACGGCTTATTTTTAATCTTATTGTTTCATTTTTTTTTTTACATCTTTCTCACATATAGAAGCAACAATAATAATGTACCCAGGATTTTGTAATATCTTGACTTAAAAGAGTGTCCTTGGAGTTTCTTGCCCGTTCTTCTCCATAGAGATCTACGTTTCGGACTGGGCAACTAGCTACAACTTTCTGACTGACTGACCGACTCTTTGACAATTCAAAAGCGCCTGTAAATGGTTGAATTGAATTAAATGCTTCGAGTTTGAGTTTGATGGACTTCAAAATAACAAGTGGACAATAAAGTAAAATAAGCGATAACATTATTTAGCCATAAATAATTAGAAATGGGCCATTACACCAGATTTCTAAACCCAAGCACACAGAAATAAAATTGCAATTAAATAAAAAAGTCATCGAGGTATAAAAGCGTAATTCATTTTTAACGTGCCAACAAAATTTCGTTACGAAGCGTCTGCAAATATGCAAAAGATGATATTACCAGGAGTTATAGCCATAATACTTTTAAATTTGTTTTATTTATTCTTTTTTCCTCTTCTATTGGAGAAACAGCCCATTGTTTTAGACAATTGTTTTCGAGCTTCGCGTCGCCTGTTCCCACAAAAAGGTGACATTCCTTTTATTGAAAGCGAGAAAACAAAGAAAACGTTTTGTATTCTAATAAATGTCATTGTCTTTTATTCGAAGCAGTACTTCAATTATTTTCCATACTATTTTATATAGACGAAACACGTGATCTTAAGTCGTTCTTCAATTGTGACTATTTCAAATAATATATACCTACTAGTTGCCCGCCCCGGCTTCGCACGGGTTGCGGTACTTATCTACGGCGTACCCTACCTACCCTACCTACCCTACCTACCTACCTACCCTACCTACCTACCCTACCTACCTACCTACCCTACCTACCTACCCTACCTACCTACCCTACCTACCTACCCTACCTACCTACCCTACCTACCTACCCTACCTACCTACCCTACCTACCTACCTACCCTACCTACCTACCCTACCTACCTACCTACCTACCCTACCTACCTACCCTACCTACCTACCCTACCTACCTACCCTACCTACCTACCCTACCTACCTACCTACCCTACCTACCCTACCTACCTACCCTACCTACGTACTCTACCTACCTACCTACCCTACCTACCTACCTACCTCCCTAACTCCCTAACTCCCTAACTCCCTAACCTAACTACCAAAAAAAAAAAAAAAAAAAATAGATGTTGGCCGATTCTCATAGATACCGGATAAGCACAAAAAATTTCATCAAAATCGGTTAAGCCGTTTCGGAGGAGTATGGCAACGAAAACTGTGACACGAGAATTTTATATATTAAGATATATATTAATACTAGCGACCCGCCCCGGCTTCGCCCGGGTAGCAAAGCATAATATAATATAGCCTATGTCACCCGGAGATAGTGTAGCTTCCCAACAGTGAAAGATAAGATGAGATGATGATAAATTGAAATGTAAGCTATCCTATCTTTCAAGTTGAATCAAATTGCACACGGTGTGCAAATTAAATTTAAAATCGGTTCAGTAGTTTAGGAGTCCATCGCGGACAAACAACGTGACACGCAATTTTTATATATATAAAGATTATAATATTTATTAACCCAAAAAAATTAACATGTAACACAATTTGTCTTAGCTACTTATGCTTAAAAGTTAATCAGTTACAATTGTGTCTAACTATTAGCATTTGCTGCCGAACTAAGTTTATAGCCTGTGTACGCAGCACCTCAAGCCCTCGGACTGGGTATGCAAGTAGTATGAGCTTACGAACAAAAATAAACAGTTTATACCAGTGGCTCCGTGAGCTGTAGACCTCGCGAGTCGGTCTTTGCATAGCTTAAAACTGAATAAATGTTCACCGCGCACCTTAAACCAAAATACTTAAAAGAAAAAGCGCGCGCAAAGAGCGCGAAATATCTAAAATATGTTTTTTTTTACGTTTTCAAACCCCATATCTCCGCCATTTTGAAAAATTTCGAAAAACTCGGTCGACAAAAAAACACCATATAATTATCGAATCTGTTCACAAAATTTAACAAGAATCGGTTGAGAAATGCGACCTGTAGAGGAGAATAGCCGGACATCCGGACATACGAAAAAGCATTTTTGCCCGAGCTGAAACGCAGACGCTTCGCTAGCGCTTTGACCTCGCTCGGTCAATTAAAATATGAACTTAATTACTTTAAAAGAATGAAAGGATAAATAAAGCAAAAGTAAGCATAAATCTTTGATTTATATTATCAATTAACATTCTCACATTTCCTTTTAACGAAACACAAGAACGGATATGACGTATATTTATTTCCCAAAAACCTTTCTTACCGACATTGTAAATGAGACTCTTTAGAACGCATTTTCTTGCATTTAAATCTATCCACACAGTTTATATCTGGGACAAAAAGTTCTAGAAATTATCAATGAGAAGTTTTGGGGATTTGTGTCAATAAAAGCTTGTGATAAATAGGTCACTGTAGCTAACTATCACTCCTTGTGATTGTACTTTTATCGTCAAAACAAAAATCTAGCGAAACAATAATCTGTCAAAACGGAATACACAAATACCTACTACACTCATCTGCACCCTAATTACGTAACACACTATCTATCACAATCTGAATCATTTTGAAGCCTATTGCTAATCCATTGCTTCTTAAGTTCGAAAAAATTATCTGCTCAACAACGTAAATAACGCAATGAATGTTGTTGAACTGTCAAAATGAAACCCATTCTTACTGTTAGTGTGTTTCGTAATTACCACGTTGGTCTTAGTGTCCATTTAAATACTTTATTAGAAAATCAATTGAAGAAGTATTTCCTTCTTAAATCAAAGCATAATGAGCTGGAAATTAATGTACCTAGTCAACAACAACTCGTAAGTATACAGGGTGGTAGGGACATCGACGCGCAACCTGTTACCATGGATTCTACTGGTTATTAAAAAGAGAAATTACTGTTCCATACATTTTGACCGCGTAGGTCTATACTGCACTTTTCTACATATAATACAGCAGTTTCTTTTTTGATATCCGACGAAAAACTTCTGCGCTAGGGTGTTTAGATTAATGTACTCAATTCATGGTTACAGTGTGCGCGTCGATTCGTCGATTGCCACCCTGTATAGGACATTTAAGTGTATACTAAATTCGAGTTTGTGTATTTACTTACTAAAGCCAGTGAAAAAGGTGGCTTAGTGGTTTTTCTTTTCAGCTTATTTATTGCGATTACAAATGCTGTCTTCCATAAATTTCAAAGACTAATTATTAAACTCTCTGGGCTATCGTCGTCTTGTTTTGCTTTTCCAAAACATGACGTCTATTAAACTAGCCCCAATACTTTGTCGTTTTCGAATGTCGGGAATAACATGACCATACAATAGTTACAAGGGTTTTACACAACCGTATGTTTAATACCCGAAAGAAATTCTGAATAGGATATGAATAAGAAAACATAATATTTTTTTGTTATGTCATCTTATTTTGGTAGTTTCCGGAATATTCCAAACTATTGAAATATAGTTTACCTTTTATGGGGTTACTCTATAATAGTAGATTGTTATACAAGGGGCTAAAATTACCCATTACATACGAGGTAGTTTTACTCCAGAGGTTTAGCGAGGGAGTAAATGTCCGTGTGTTCACTACGATTGCGAGAAAATAAAATAATCCAATACAATATTAAATAGATTATTTTTTTTCTTCTGTAGCGCAACGCAATGCACGAAATCTACCAAAGAGATCGCCGCTTTTAGTTCCATTTCCAAAAATAAAATTTTCTTCTTTTTTATGAAACAGTAATAAGTAGAGTATTATTCTGTATGATAATGAAAATCAATAATAAAAAAATAAAACTTTTTGCCCTAGAGGAAAGTACCTATGCTATTTTATCGCCGTTTTTGAGCAAGAGGAGTGAAAATGTTAATTATTTTTGCCCCACTGCCCTAGAAGAAGGGAAATTGCCGGAGTAAGTTTCTAGAACTTTTGTTTCTCGACAGAATAAAGGTCCATGTTAAGCGTTGTTGACAAAGATGTGGGTACATCCCGTTGTCTTCTAAGTTGAAGTTCTTTTGTGGCCAATGATTAGGATAACTAGTTGGATAAACAATGGTTTCGGAAGCACACCGAGGGCCCTTTTCCAGCAATCTTAACATAGACCAAAATTGCAAAAGAAAATGAACGTTACTGTCAACGTGAGATTCTCATTAATTTGAGGTCAAACAATAATAACATATCTGAGAATAAGGTTGTTAAAAAAATGCAACTACTTAACTAAATCCATGAACAGCCTCGTCTAGAAGTTAGATCCGACTAAGTCTCAGAAGTTCACAGAGAAACATACCTTTCTTTACTCAGGCAAATAAAATTGCAAACCCACATCGATAATCCACTCGATACGAAAACCAACCACAATCGATTCATCACAGTTACCGCTCCACTCGGTAATAACGATTCCTCGAATTAATTTGACTCCCTCTACGTTCTGCGTTCACATATACTGTATGAACCAGTTTGAGGGTATGTCATTCTACATACATTATTGGTTTTGTGTGGTGTAATTTTATTTGTTCAATATGTTGAGGAATATGAGGCATTTACAGTGATGGGCTAAAGAGTTTTCAATTAATAAAAACATTTAAAAACTTTTTTAAAAAAAAAAACAACCGACTTCCAAAAAACAACACTACAAAGTAAAAAATTACTTTAATTTAGGAAGTCGGTGTCTTTGGTTTTGTATCTTCGGTTTTTTGCCACCGGCTTCCGAAATTAAATTTATTTTTCACTTTACGTGTTTTTTTTTTTGGAAGTCGATTGTTTTTTTTTTGTAAAAAAGTTTTTATTTTTCACTTTTTGGTTGTGGTACCCCACACAAATTCATATACCACTACTTGATATGTATATAACAGTGACAAGAAGTTATTAAAACATCATCATTATTATACTAAGTGGAAATAAATACGCATTATTAAGAATAACTCAAAAACTACTGGTCAGATCTTGATCAAATTTATATGGGGCTACATGAAAAGCACCAGCTTTCAAACAAAACAAGAATCATCAAAATCGGTTCACTTAGAAAAAAATCTGAGATAACACATTTAAAAAAAATACAGTCGAATTGAGAATCTCTTCCTTTTTTTCGGTAAAAATATGGAATTTTCTGTTCATCCAATAAATTATTCATTGTCTAAGGAATTTACCAATAGATTGAAAACCGACTGTCGTTATACACCCAAACTGAAAGCCATATTGACACCATCCTTTTATAAAATGTTTAGTTCATATGACAGTCCTTTCACAGTTATATAAACCTAAGATTTTGCATCACTGTCAAAATCAAAGTGATCTTTATTCTCATTCTCATAAGGTTGCCGGGCCAGCCGCAACAGTATCCTGAACGCTTTTGCTGAACATTTTGACTGTCAGTACGTGAACCACTGCTGCATGGTTCACGTACTGACTAAAGTTAAGATATTATTTTAATTTTGTTTATAGTAATGTATATTTTATGTAATGTAATTCATTAATAATTTTTAATTTAGTTTAATTATATGATCCAAAGTTGATTGACATAAATAAATAAATAAAATAAGGTTGCTGATGGGTTGCTGCTTGGTTTTCTATCAGAGGTCAAATAATTGTAAATGACCGCCTCATTGGTCTAGTGGTCGCAAGCGCTACTGCTGAGTATTAGGTCTTGGGTTCGTCTCCCAGGTCAGGCAAAGCGTTATTGGGTTTTTCCTTCTGGAATTTCTCAGTAGCAGCCCGGAGTCTGAATTTGTGCCCAGTTGATGGCGATTGTGAAAGGATTGCACGAGCGAATGATTTTATTTCATTCCTTTTTCAATTATCTTTATTGTCTCGGTGTGAAGCGGTGGCTAATTACGCGAGAACGGATATTCGGATGCAAATTAATTTCAGTGACACCAGCGGGGTAATTGCGTAACATACTAACAGTAGGTATGGCTTTCATTTTGACAGTTCAACAACATTCATTGCGTTGTTTACGTTGTTGAGCATACAATTTTTTCGAACATTTCAACCAATGGATTAGCAATATCCTTCAAAATTATTCAGATTGTGACTGACAGTGTGTTACGCAATTAGTATGCTGGTAGGGGTTTCATTTCATTAGTATTTTAACCGACCCTAGGCCTATGAGATATCTTTATTATAGTATAAAATTGTAAATAACAAGTCATCATCTCTGTAGCCTTTAATCCCGACTATATTAGATTCGGCTTCCAGTCTAACCGGATGCATCTGAATACCAGTTTTTTTTGCAAAAAAAAACAGGTATATTCCTTAATTTTTTTCTTATTAGGTACCTATCTTCCTCTTACACCTCAAAATATCACCCTGAAAAAAGGGTAGTCTCACCGATAATATTCGACACGTGAATGCGCTTCTCGTTAAAAGAGATGGATACAAAATCCACACATACGATGCAGGAGACAAAAGCCTACTTCATAGGTAGGTAGGTAGCCAAACAATAGCTTGTTAAAAGTAGAAGGTTAGGCGGCTCAACCTTCAGTGGTGATCAGAGTGACCTCGATGCACTGCTCCCAATGTCTGGGCATTTCTATATTCGGCTTCGGCATTGAACAGTCTGTTGTGACTACAGTTCAAGAGCATTTCTGTATTGTTTGACCAAGTTATGTGGTATGAGAGGTAGATAGTGCTTCTACACAAAAATTATAAAGTAAACAAAAGACTATCATAATTATGTCATGTCCTATAGGACATAGGCGTATACGCCCTGGTCTAAAAAAACAAGGTCTGGCATTCCGGGAGTGACACATGCTTACGTCACTATCCAGTTGCCACTTTATTGCAACAAAACACGAATTATGGAAACATTTTCAGACACCACTCTGTTAAAATATATGTATATAAACAGCATTTAAATTATCGATTCGTTTTTCTAATCAAACGAAACAATTAAATTTTAACATATACCAACGAAATTGTTATTTAAAACCTCTTGTTTTATCGGATTCGCACAGGTAATAAAGGCGGTTGGGGAGTTATTATTACACACTACTGGTAACACAGCCGAAAGGACGTAGGCTTGTGTCTTCCACGTGACCACTATGATTCGGAATGTTATACCTGGCGAAGTATATTATTATGCCATGCTATAAGGTTTAATTTCGCAGAAAACTTAATTGGTCTATGGTTGGATTTTTATAAAGATAAAAATAATTATTATCCTAAGACCGGAAAGAGAGACGTCAATTTTATTAACTATAGTAATGTCTTTACGCGTGAGGGCAGGCTAGATTGTTGTTAAAAAAGGTGATACTCTTCTCATCCAAGAACTCATTCCTCCGTTTCTGTTACTTTATTACTCGCTCTATCATTAGTTTATACCAAACACAACTCACAGTCTATAGGTAAACAACGATAGGATATTTTTGTAATACTAAAACGAGGTTTTTGTTACTTGGAAAAAAACTCAAAAGTGTCCACGTGTGCCTCATTTTCATAGAGGTTTTAATTTTGCTAAGGAGCAGCCGTGGGAGCAGCTTTTTAATAATAAATACTAATAAATAAATATTGGGAATAATAATAGTAAACTTTCTGTCATATTTTATTTAAACTTCCACTTTTAATACAAAAAAACCTAAAAAACATTGAAGTCCTTGAAACCAGTCTATTGCGGATACAATGTATTGCTTCCGAAGTGGCTGTGTCATAGCTTAGCCTTGCCTCAGTAGACCGTGACCAACTCGCCACACTGACCGTCTATCGTCGTCATTAATTGCCAAATTACCACAACCCTTAATTGTTGCACCTTCTAAACCACCTACAAAACCCAAAACAAACAAAAAACAAATTCACCCAAATTAAATCATGCTAGTTCTTGAAAACAGTCTACTGTCGCTTCCGAAGTGGTCCTGGCATAAGTTAACCTGTCTATTTTCACCAGCAGACCTTGAGCAACTACCTGACCGTGTGGAGGTCGGGTATTTTTGGTTGCAGTCAATTTCGTCTGTCTCGTAGAGTCGAATTAAATTGCATTGCCGAATTGTGTTTGTAGTTCGGCTAGGTCAAATATTAATTGTTTTGGGTTTCCTTTTCACCCATTGATTTATTTTATTTCAAACTAGTGGATACCCGGCTACGCTAAAAAAAGAGATACATTTTGTTTGTTTTTTTTTTGTGGTTTTTAACCATCTTTGCATTATTGCCTTTCTACTGAAACCGGTCTGAGGCACATTGGTTCGAAGGTTTCAGTCTATAACGGACATAGGTAGAAATATTTTTTGTGTTTTATATTGATTGATTGATAAGTACATAAGACGGACTAGGAGAACTTCATGCCGTAGGTATGGCAGTATCTAGCACCTTTATCAAATCCTCTATCTTCTATAATAAAAAATGTGATAGGAATACATTCACTCTAAAAACGAGCTTTTACAAAATAATTATGGATTCTTCAAATAGAACTTGTCTGTACCTGTTTACAATTACCATCTCAGGGTCGTAGGTACTTTGACATTTCAAAGAGTTATGCTACTTAATAAATTGTCTAAAACATGTGAAGCAAGCACAGCGTAAATATTCCTAAAAATCCTAATATTTCCGTGAACGTCAAATCATAAGTAGAGATAAAAAAAATATTAGCAAACACCACGTCAAAATCAATCAATATAAACCCTAGTATAGACGAGACCTCGATTAAAACAGGGTTTAACATAAACCTCAGAGCTATCGATACCGCTGGCAGAAACATCGAGAGTCTACATAAACTTTTAGATGAGCAGAAACCGCAGAACGTTTGCTTCGAGTTCGATTATCATAATGTTGAAGAGGAGGTTGAACTTTGTAGTTCTAAGGAACTTAACCCTTGTGTAGTGAAGATAGTAACCCATTATGGTAACTATTTCTGGGAATACTGCGATTGACTTAAATACGACGATTACAAGGCCATTGAGTACCTGGTAACCTATACCAGGTATTCCTCAGAACATTTTTAATAATATGCCTTTTTGTATTCCTTAATTAAAGAACAAAATACGATCACACAATCATAGGTTTTTCATTTTACACATGCAGCAATAATATACTGTCTAATATAGTCAGTATATAAATTGTATCAGCTTGGGCAAAAATGCTTTTGTATGTCCGGATGTCCGGCGGATGTCTGTTCCCCTCTACAGGTTGCATTTCTCAACCGATTCTCGTGAAATTTTGTGAGCAGGTTCTAAACTTACATCGAATTAAAAAAAAAGTAGTTTTTCGAAATTTTTCAAAATGGCTGAGACATGGTGTTGAAAACGTTAAAAAGAAACATATTTTAGTTATTTCGCGCTCTTTACGCACGCTTTTTGTTTTAAGGGGCGCGGTGAACATTTATTCAGTTTTAAGATATGCTAAGACAGACTCGCAACGTCTACAACTCCACTAGTTTTAATATTGGTCGTATCTTTTAATCCCAACGTGAAAATCAGCTTTCTATTTTCTGACCTCTTTAGGCCTTACCCTTAGATTTGGCCAAACACTATACATTATATCTAAGTCCATTTTAAGTTTAATGGACATAATACTTACGATAGGTAACGATACAGCAGGAGTGTATGTTAAAAAAAAACACGTGTGGCACTCGGGGACTGCCGCGGTAAAGCTATTGCATAGCATTTTTTATCAACTTATGCAATTATAATTATTTATTTATTTTTATTTATGCGGTTTTTTTTTCTTTGATATTAATTCAAGTACAGGCGTACCATATACATACACGTTAAGCGAACGCTCGGCCGAGCTACATGGTAGGCGGAGTGGGGGGTGTAAGGTTTTATTTTCGTTACGGAATTTCTTGATTCGGTCGCCGCGCTCAAAGCCCGCGATAAAAGCTATGCAATAGCTTAAAACGGTCATGTGTGTGCCAAACCACGCATAAATAAGGGTTTCGTATTTGGGATGACTTTATCCCAAAACAAACTTAACATTGTAGTTGAAACACATGCTCTTCCATACATCAATACACGTCCCGGTCAATTCTCCTGCTGCAAATGTAAGTTTGTAATCGCAAAAAGAAAAAATGTGATACAAACAAAATTTACGATTTTCGGACTTTTCCTTTACTAGTACTGTGAGACCTTGCTTCTTGCCAATGTTCATGATTCTAGGTCAACGGGTAGTTAGTTCGCTATAGGTTTTAAGCTATTGCATAGCTTTTATCGCGGGCTTTGAGCGCGGCGACCGAATCAAGAAATTCCGTAACGAAAATAAAACCTAACACCCCCCACTCCGTCTACCATGTAGCTCGGCCGAGCGTTCGCTTAACGTGTATGTATATGGTACGACTGTACTTGAATTAATATCAAAGAAAAAAAAAACTGCATAAATAAAAAATAAATAAATAATTATAATTGCATAAGTTGATAAAAAATGCTATGCAATAGCTTTACCGCGGCAGTCCCCGAGTGCCACACGTGTTTTTTAATTTATTTGCGAGTATCAAAATAATTATGTCGCATAAATGGCCGTATATTTTTATTGCGTTGCCTTAGGAGCTTGTTTTTTTTTTGAGCTCCAAAGGACCGTAGACCTACGTATTTGATATTAATTTCAATTTAATTCCTTCACGCATTCCTGAGAAAAAGGGTCTTGACAAACTGTCAGACCAATAGACGGACGAAAGGACGGACAACGATGTGATCCTATAAGGGTGTCTTATTTTTCTTTTGAAGTACGGAACCCTAAAAACAGACAGAGAGTTGAATAGCGATGCTGATAGCCCAAAGTGTGCCAGACTAGCTCAATTAATACTTGAATACATAATTTATATACGGCTTAGTAACTAAAGTAGGTATATCTAACTACTTGGAAGACTCACCTAACAGTCGATTGACAAAAATAAATGAGTTCTTCAAATTATCCTCGTCAACAGTTCGTTGTCCGACTAAATCAAATCAACTTTTCTCAGAAACCACTTCAGTATTCATTCGAAAGTATTATCTATTTTGTTTTATGGCGTTACCAGATACAGCAACAAATTATAACAACTAATAAATTAGATAAACTTCTGACATCTAGAATGATTTATCGATAAGTAAATAATTGTAATTCTGAACGCTACAACTCGATCGGCCGATACAACCGGGGAACTTAGTTTGTGAGTTCGCTATGTGAAACTCATACATAATCAGGATACAAAAGTTATATCAGGAGCATTAGAGCTTGTGAAAGAGTCGTCTGGGCAAGTAGACCTACAGTAATGAACAAAAAATGTAGAATTTTCTTACAGAGTTTAAATAATTAGGTATCCTGAACACATTGCACAGGTCAGTTAAATCTTTGATTGTAGGTAATGTTTTGTACAAAGTTGGAAAGCTCTATCTTATTTTATCATAATTATCTTGCAATCTTTTCATTGCTAACCTACCTGAGTAGTGGAAAAATTGCTCTTAGTAAGTAACTAATATAATTATAACCCTAAAAAGGGTCATGGTCAAGTCATTCATTTCTCAGTTTTTGTAGGATGAAAATTATACCGGATTTTTTCCATTTGTGTATCTCGTTTCAAGTTTTTATTATTTCATCTTAAAGCTTCTTGTTAAACGCTGAAACTTGAAATAGCGCCATCTATTAGAAGGATGTGTCACTGTTGTTATAACATTGTTCAGTAACGTGAACTCACAGAGAACCTCCTCTATTTTCAGTTTCCTCCTTTCATTGTAGTACTACGTATTACTACTAGGTGGCGCTACCTTTTAGTTTCAGAAAATTGTGGTAGGTGGCGCTGGTAGACTGTGACGTACTCTGTGGACCGTAAACTTATAGAGACAACTATGAAACAATAATTTGTAAAACAGCTGTTAACATGAGGTTTTTAATGTATTATTGTAATAATGGCATTATAAATAGAATTCTGTGACATTTCTTTTTTAAAAGCATTATCTAGGGACTGACCTATCGTTTTGATAAACTTCCGGATATGAGCAAAATAAACCTGAGGTTAATTAAATATGAAGCTTACCACATAACGCAGGACGGCTGCGCAGTGGACAACGGTATGAAAATAGCTAGTTCGGCTGAAAACTTAGGTCATTAAAATATATAAGCAGCAGTTGTTTCTATGATTATGTTGCAGGCAGGCATACAAAATATTGTTGAGAGTATTCTTACCTCAAACAACATTGTCCAAAGTATTCCAACGAACGAGTCACTTAAGCCTACTTAAATTCCGTTTCCCTTTATTTATTGTTCTATCTTTCCTCGATCAAACAAAAAAAAAGTAACAAAGTCGGCTCACAACAGAATCGTGTGAACAAAACAATAAACACGAAGTTTCTAACTCCCCAAGATACAATCAATTGCTTCGGAAACAAAATTGAACACATAGAAAAACAGAATTGGCGACAATCCAAACTGAATCATCAAATTGTTCGACCTACTCAGTCCAATGTACTAGGGTAACATAACATAGCAGTGATGATTTATGCCGACTCAACGATTTTTCGCGAAACGTGAGAAGCACTTTACTTTTTGACGTGATATCAAGGCGGCTTGAGACCTGTTTAATTTTCTGCTCTCCTGGTATTTGAATGGTCTGCATTAGCGGATTTCCTTTGTAGCTTTTTTTTCGAGAGTTCTGAATTCAGACAAAGAAGGTATATTTTTGGAAAGGTACTGTATTTTGGTCTCTGGCTTTTTCCATGTTGTTGTCGAATTATTCATCATACAATATTAAAATGCTTAGATAGACTCGGTTTTCAATGAAAATATGAAGCTCCATGACAATTTTACTCTTTTCACGGAACACAAGATAAATAAAACTAACAATATCAACGACATTTCAAACAACATTACTAGTAAACACGGCATCGCTAAACAAGATATAATCCAAGATAAAGCGAACTATTGCGCGAATACAAGCATTTTGCACCCGGGACTTTGTTCAACTTGGCAGAAAATGGCCATTTACCTCACACTTTCTGTGGTCACTAGACCGAACGCGAGTAACAAAGGAAATCCTTGTCACGGACTATAAGACTGTGAGAAAAACTACATTTATACGAGTATATGATTAGGAATATTCTTTCGTGTGTAAGCTGGTTTTGTAACAGATTTGGGTCAGTGGGTTTAGGCATAATAATGTTTTGACTAGAATCAGACACAGACACATGCTATGGAATTCTGTTACTTGGTAACTAGACTAATACTATAGTTATTGATTTCTGTTCAATATAATTTTTTGGGTGTGTTACGGGATAATCAGAAACTAATTCGTTTTCACCAACTTGCATAATCACATCTTTACTCAATAATATTCTTTCAATAAAGCCGTTAGACTAATAACTGAGAGAAGTTGTAGCGACGGTCATTTGCAATATGGCAGCTAGTAAATGTAGGAGGTTGGCCTAGAATCTAACTTACTATCTTGTTTGAAACGCATCTGTCCAGATGGAATAATTAAAATAAATAAAAAGCCATTTATTCTACTACCCACTTACAATTTCTTTACAAAATGTTTGTTTCATGCGTACCTATACTTAATAAAATATATCACAATAAAATTTTAATATGCTAAATTAAAATTTTGTTTAATTATTTGAGTTTAAATGTTCTAATTGTATGATAGTGCTAAATTGGATTGTAATTGTATTCATTTTATATTATAATAATTTATTTATAACAAGTATTAATTAATTAAATTATTAGTAGTCGCCACCTTGGCGTAGGACTCCCCAATTTATTTACAGTAGTGTCTGTCTCTGGCTTTGGTCATCCAGTTCGGCCCTATAGTCTTTGTATAAATAGGTCTGCTCATAATTTTCCTATGGCATCCCCTAGACGTTGTGCCTTTTCTTGGGATCTATTCTATAATTTTTTGGTCCATCTATCATTAGACATCTGACAGAATATGACCCGCCCAGTTCAATTTTAGTGCCCTCACTCTCTCAACAATATCAGTTACTTTAGTAATATTCTAATTTCTTGGTTTTTATTTTTGTCTAATAGTCTGGCTCCCAACATGCCTCTTTCCATTTTGCGTTGACATATTGCTAGCTTGTATTTCTCTCCCCTTTCATCTCTCCTTTTCCTCTTTCCAGATGTAGATTGTTCCAAATATGTACCTATATATGTGTTTAAAAATGTTATATTATAAATTAAATATTAATATGTGAGCACTATGTATCTACTATTAATCTACCATTTACTGGGTTCGTCTTTCATTGACTTGAATGTGCCCTGGCGGCTGAGAGTATGCCATGCTCACTCAAATGTCTCGCAACCGGTGGCGTGTGTGTTGGATCATTAAATTCCCTTCAAAATGGTTGCGCTGAATGGTGCGGATCCATATGTCATGTTCGTGAACGGGCGCTGTCAGTAGGGACTGGTCATCTCTTAGCTGCCACGGCTTATTTTTGTTTCTGAATTGTATTTGTTTTTTAAATCTTTTTGACTACAGACGCTTTTAACGTGCACGTCTTTCTACATCATTCTCACATGTATAAATTCAACATAAATGATGTAAACAAATTTTTGAAACAATATTTTGATTTCAAAAAGTGTCCATGGAGTTTCTTGCCCGTTCCTCTCCATAGGTACCTACTACGCTTTGGAGTGGGCAACTAGCTCATCTTTCTGACTGACCGACCCCTTGACAATTCAAAAGTGCCTGTAATTGTTTTATTTTAAATAAACGCTTTGAGTTTGAGTTTTTAAAATTATAAGGTTTTGTTCACATTTTTCTTTGTATTATTCAAATATGCGTCTTCAACTCAAAATATTACGTACCTATGTCTCTTCTTCCAATATGCTTTCCAAACAAATATCCGCAAAATTTCGTCGCCCCAAGAAACAAAACCCCATATTATCGAAGGTCTATTCAGTTATAAATTCCGTTATAACTTGAACCAACTGAAATTTTATTATAAACTTGGTATAAGTTCGGAAACAAACTTGTATTACCATCGGTTCACGTGTTCCCGCCCTGGGAACATGGATCATCTCAATTTGGATTATGTTTGCAGAATAGTACTTTAGTAGTTCTACGAGCAAAAAAACTTATGACGTATGGTTTGGCTACTAAAATGGAGGTGGAAAAGGAAAGTACTTAGTGGATGAAGCGTTAATTTCCTACGGAATACCATAGTTTCAAGCCTTTATGACTCCTTTGCACAAAATACTTATTTTAGATACTTTTGCTTTATTCAATCTACTAAGCAGATATCCTGCAAGCAAGCAGTGCTTTAAAGAGGTATCATAGTATTTTATTGTAGGTTCCATAACACTCTAAACATTAGAAAGATAGTTTTATTTTTAAACTTTTAAATTTTTCTTGTTTCTGTACTAAGGTTATCCCACCTTACTCCATCGGGTCAGCACTTAACCACGTGGAAAACGAAAAAATTCGGGCAGGTAGGCTGGTATTACTTATAGGCATGACTTTGGACCTACCTTCGTCATAAAAACAGGCATAAAGAAGTAAATAATATTCCGAAGTGTTCAAAATTCCACATATCATATCTAATTTGTTATTATTACGCTGTTTTTGTGGCCGTAACTCTAGAGCCCAATCCATTTATCTTTCTAGGTGAAATATTTCCCTCCAATATGTAAAACGGCGTAAGCTAGAAACTGTTCAAATAAAACACATCAATATTACCAAGTTTATATAGCTTTTTGTAGACTTACGAGTTTATAAATCAAATTCAACATGTTTTGTGCCTTTTAACATTTTCACGCGAATTTTGCTGTAACAAAGTGAGGAAGTACCTACTTGACATAAATGTGCGCCTCGATTGAGCACCTCTTCTAGTCAAAAAGAAAATTACTGTCGAATTACCGGAATTTTGTATACGGTCTTAATTCCGGAGAATTATTTTGCCTCAAGTAAGCTTTATTGCGCATTTCAACAAGTTCTCGAGTTGATCATGATCTTTCCTAGCTAATGTACGTATATGACCAGGCCTACTTTCGGTTTTCGGCCGAAATTACGGGCATTTCGTACACCGTATCACTTATGGATATTAGATTAGTTCGGGGCCCAAACGTAGAATGAATGACAATATGATTTGACAGTTGGCTCTACTCCAGCACCCTAATTATGTACCACACTATCTATCACAATCTGAATCATTTTGAAGCCTATTGCTAATCCATTGCTTCTTAAGTTCGAAAAATGTATCTGCTCAACAACGTAAATAACGCAATGAATGTTGTTGAACTGTCAAAATGAAACCCATTCTTACTGTTAGTGTGTTACGTAATTACCCCGCTGATCTGTTTTTGCCCGTCCAATTTTTTTATTTGACACCTGTTTTGACGGATCAACTACTTTCGGACGGGCTCTTATCTTTGTTGATGGACTTAAGGCTCCTACAAACAGGTGCGAAACGCGACGCGAATCGCGGGCGACACAAAGGCACCGCTCGTCGCGAGCGTCACGAGCGGCGCCTTTGTGTCGCACTGTCGCGTCGCTCCTGTCTGTGGGAGCCTTTAGAGAGTAGACCCGCAGACACAACAGACATTGCTTCATTTTTATTTATTTTTACCTATTGTTGTATAGTCATTTTATTCTAGATTTATCGTCTTCACATATAAATTATACAATTAATGAATACAAAATATTGTAAAACATTTTGAAAGAGTAACGGTTGAGTTTCTTGCCCATTCTTCTCCGTACGAAACTATCTTTTTGGAAGGGGCGACTAGAATCAATTCTATTTGTTATTTTTGACGTTCAAAAGTGCCTTTTATGTGCCTACCTATCTGCTATTTATCTATATAAATAAAAATCAATGTTTGTTTGTTTGTCCTCTATGGACTCCGAAAGGGCTGGACCGATTTTGATGAAACTTTGGTGAGTTTTTCTGCATACGCCCGCGAAGGTTTAAGAATAGGGTAGGGCAGCTAGTTTGAAATAAATTCTTTGACTTTGACATTATGACCGTGTATGACCAGATGTACGAACGTAAACGAAACAAAAGAAGTATGTAAGGATTGTAGCACGTGGCTTTCTGTAGTTTCTGCCTACCCCCATAGGCAGGAGGCTTGAGTTTATGTACCTATGTGTGTATATAATGTATAGCGATGATATTGTGGTGCACACTTGCTTAGAAATGTTCTATTCACATTTAGTTAAAAAACTTTCATCTTGCTTTAGTTTTTACGTACTTTTTTCTTATAATTATTTAAGATTGTTATTTTTACTGCACCATTTGACTTAGCGTAGCATTTTAACTTAGACATAAAAATAATGCTTACATAACTATTTTAGCGATTTAGCTTAATCTAGACACGCGGTAGCGTGTCAAGCCAAGTTCAACGAATATTTATTACAACTGTCTGACTCCCGTGGTTACGAATAATGCTCTACATAAATTATGATTGTACGATGTTATTTATAAAGATGGGAATTTGATCACTTCATCAGACGTTATTCTGAAGTGTCTCAACGTACTATGCATTAATATTTAAGTACAATATAACACGAAACCTTTTTAAAACCAGTTATAAAATACTAGCTTCTACCCACGACTTCGTCTCGTCTAATTTCTTGTTTTAACACAAATTATAGTATCCTTTAACAGTTGGCAATATATAGCGTCCTATTAGTAAAATAATTTTCGGAATCGGATCAGTAGTTCCGTAGATTACCTCCTAGGCTCCTACATACAAACTCACAGAAAACTTTACGCATTCATTTATTTCTTGTTTGATCAAGAATGCAGTTTTAATACCTGTTTATTATAATGGGTGTGTTTAAAAAATATAATAATTTATACAGGTATTTAAAGTAGGTGAATAAAGCTAAAAAAACAGCCAAGTGCTTGTCAGACCACGCACAATGAAGGGTTCCGTAGTTGGGATGAATTTATCCCCCAAAATCAACTATTTAGCTGGCAGGGGGGGGGGGACATTTGACTCTAACAAAAATTTGCATTTTAAAGCTTAATATGTCACAAAAAAAACGGATCCCTTAATCGAAAAATTGTTTCCACAAACCCGCAATATTTTTGAAATACCTATCCAACGATACTCCACACCCTAGAGTAGACGAGAAAAAAAAAATCCTCACTTTACGTGTAAAGAAGGTATGTACACAATTTTTCTGTCCATATTTTATTTTACCACTGTTGGCGTGACTAATATGTATATCCATGCCAAATTAAAGCTTTCTAGTACTAAGAGTCTCTGAGCTAAGCTGCGGACAGACGGACGGACGGATATAGCGATACTATAAGGGTTCCTTGTTAACGACGGAACCCTAAAAAGCGTCGAAGAATGTCGTTATCACTCAATGCACGGAAACTACCTAAAATACTCTGTCAGTGGCGTAATAATAGGTACAGGAAAAAACGATTTATTTATATTTAACATAAAACGACCAAGGCGACGACGACGACATTAATTAAAGACACAAACATGATTTACGATGTATCCTATCTTACGCTATATGGACCACTTTTGACAAAAACTCACTAAGGTTAAAACTGCAACACGTGCAAGTGAAATTCATCCTTGGCTGGTAAAGCAAATACGAGGTCGATTATACCTATCAACTCAGCCTACCGTAGTCCACTGCTGGACATAGGCCTCTCCCATACTGCGCCACAACACCCTGTCCTCCGCCTTCCGCATCCAGTCTGTCCCAGCCACTTTTTTGAGGTCGTCAGTCCATCTAGCTGGGGGGCGTCCCACACTTCGCTTGCCGATACGCGGACGCCACTCCAGGACTCATCTGCTCCTGCCGGGGTCGCGGATTGTTCGAAAAAGTTACCGTGGCTCTGGCGCACAGGCAACTGAAGGAACACGGGTGGGGTTCAGTAAAAGTCTGACACGCCCTTCCGCTCCGCCCAGAGCGGGAGAGGTCATTTGATGATTTAACAACCAAAAAAAAAAAAACAACACGTGTGGCACTCGGGGACTGCCGCGGTAAAGCTATTGCATAGCATTTTTTATCAACTTATGCAATTATATTTTTTTTTATTTTTTTATTTATGCAGTATTTTTTTCTTTGATATTAATTCAAGTACAGTTGTACCATACACATACACGTTAAGCGAACGCTCGGCCGAGCTACATGGTAGGCGGAGTGGGGGGTGTTAGGTTTTATTTTCGTTACGGAATTTCTTGATTCGGTCGCCGCGCTTAAAGCCCGCGATTAAAGCTTTGCAATAGCTTAAAAAAAAGGACTCGTCTGCTCCACCGGCCATCGGTTCTCCGACAAACATGGTCAGCCCACTGCCACTTCATCTTGCTTACTCTGCCAGCTATGTCTGTAACTCCGGTTCTTTTCCGGATAACTTCGTTTCTGATTTTATCCTTCGAAGAAACCCCGAGCATAGCCCGCTCCATAGCGCGCTGAGCGACCTTAAATTTGACATACCTACGATTATACCTACCGACAGGTATCCGATATATAACCCAAATTATTTAAAAAACATTATATTTAAACTGAAAATTCGATTTTTTTCAAACGGTATCATCGCCTTTGTCCCTTAGAACAAATTTAACTACATTGCATCATTGTTAGCCTAAGCTTCTGCAATAAACCACGCCTACCGGAATTCATTTGATGGTCTACAATAATTTGTGTTTCATAATACTGTATTAATATGTAGCTACAATTGAGTATACAAAGTGGCGCTGACCTTATCACATTTAATTATACCAAGTATACTAACTACATGGCATACTTAGACGATATACAAAATTCGAATGAAATCCATTCGCAAAAAAAATCTGCTGTTATTTACATTTTGCTACACGTATCTCAACAAAATGTATGGAACAGCAGATTTTTTGTGTGAATGGATTTCAATAAAATTTTGTAGGTATATGGTCTAAGTATGCGTGGTATAATGTGATATTCTAATAGCCACTCTGTATACCCAATCCGTAATGCCTTTTGTGGCTACACATTACTACAATATTATAGAACAAAAATTGTAGACAATTGAATTAATTCTTGTCGATGTATACACTTTTTTGAGGATGACTGTACCATCCTTTAATAAAACTAAAAAAAAATGATACCTTTTTTACATTTTCACCCCCTTTTGTCGCTTAAAACATATCAATATCAGCTTAAACTGTAGGTACATGTACAATAAACTATACATACTAGACATCAAATCGTACTATTTAGACACCAGACATCGTACTATAAAACAAATTGAGCTGACAATACCAGTCGCTAGTCCCGGCGGATACTGGATGTTCGAGGCCGTGGGTCGATACAGCTAGCCCGGGGAAGCGCCACAGTACAAAGTAGGTCTTTACTCTGTCACAAGTTATGATTGCACGTTTCAGAGTGTTTTGTCTACATAATTTTTGGTAGAATAAGCGATTGGGAGGAAAAGGTGTTGGGACAAAGTGAGGTGTTTTTTTGTAAATTATTTTTGGGTTAATGTATGGAAGTAAGAATTAAGGGCGGTTTGCATGAGAATTCTCTGCATACAATTTCTTTTGTATTCCTGTCAATCATAGACAGATACAGCATGATGTTATTTATGTTTGGCTTTTAATTCGTAATGAGTGAGACGTCATCGTGCCGCGCCTTAAAATCAGCGTTCTTTTCTACTGTATTTTTTTTTTTTTTTGTTAAAATTGTAAAGCATTTGAATAGCAGTATTATAATAACATATTTTCGGTTTATATTATCTTAACAGACACATCATAAATATGAGAATATTATAATATCTGTAATCTAATGACCAATATTTTAAATTTTTATTGACTTTTGTCTAGAAACCAGTGATAAGAGACATAAAAAAACCAGAATGTTCAAAAAATGGTTATTAAATCAGAGAGTTGTAACATTGTTTTATTGAATCTAGTCTGGGAATAAGCAATACTTGTCAGTACTTTATTTTAATCTAAATAATTTATTGGACATTTTATAGGGACTTTATAGAATGAATTTGTGGAATCACTTCCTGTTATGGATCTCATTTTTACAAAACAGAACGAGGACATCTGTAACTAACATCTGTTTCTATGCCCACTTCAGTATGTTAATTATTATGAACAATAAATACTTTAGTACCTTATGGGACACTACCTTTGTGTGTTATTGACCTGCCCTACGTTACATTGCATTGCCGTCTACCGCACAAAGACAAAGTTTGAAATCTTCACCGGTACTCCCGAAAATTATGAGATTTTGACCCTCAATTGTAGTAAATTAATGGTTGAAAATAGCACCTAACAAGCCCGTCACATTCAATTTGATATGACCTTTGACTTCCACTCACCTCTCTCGTCGTTCAATACTAAAATCTTTCCACCATTCACAAAAAATGTTATAATATTTATTTATATTTCTTCCTAACCTACGTCAATTTTCATTTGTCAGCAATCAAAAAATAGGAACAGCCTGTCTCTTTCTGGTAAATAAATTATGTCGGAAATATTTCCTTTACGAATTGGCAGGTTCTATTTGTCTATGCTGTTTGGTAAACGCGTTTACCTCGTGTCTTGTTTTTTTAACTTTTTGAATACTAAGTAGACATAAATATTAGGAATTATCTGTATTATTCTCTTCGTATTATCTCTTTGAATAGAAATGTCAAAAGGATTGAATTAAGAATTCAATCCTTTTGACATTTCTATTACTAACATTTGACTAATTTGCAATTTAATGTTATCCTAATTCATTTAATTCAATGTGATATCTGCGAAGCTAACCAACACCCGAAAATATATTTATACGCCGGAAACGGCAGAATATTATGAACTGTAAAAATTATGTAACATCTCTATAACAATATTCTGACAAATAAATGGACTATTATTACTATTACTATCATAAATGACTTCAAAAAAGGGGGGTTCTCAATCCCACTGTACTTTTTTTAATGTGTGTTCTCTCAGAGTTTTTTTCTAGGTGAACCGATTTTGATTATTCTTTTTTTATTTGATAGCTGGTACTTCTCATGTAGTTCTGTATAAATTTGATCAACATCTGACCAGTAGTTTTCGAGTTATCCTTAATAATGCGTATTTTTTTTCACGTAGTATAATATTGATTATGTTTTAATATCTTCCTGGCACTTTTATTTACATATTAGGTAATGGTATACGAATTTGTGTGGGGTAGGTACCACAACTAAAAATTAAAAATAAACTAAACAACAAAGAAAACATCCGACTTCCCAGAAAAACATTACGAAGTCGGAAATAACGAAAATACAAAACCAAAGACACCGACTTCCGAAATTAAAGTAATTTTTCACTTTGTAGTGTTTTTTTTTTGGCAGTCGGTTGTTTTTTTTTTTGTCAAAAAGTTTGTATTGAATCATGACTGAATCCATGGTAACAGGTTGCGCGTCGATGTCTCTGCCACCCTGTATGTTAAACAATTTATAGTAGCATCCATGCTTCGGTTCCGAAATACTTATTTATAAGTCCCCCGCCCCCCCCCTATCTATGTTGAGATTTCATTACTCCATGTGGCTGTAGCGGCATCTACAACGCCACATACGAGCTACGCGTCAGACTGACGTCACGCAAAATCCTGCATCGCGCAAGCAGAGTTTACCGCGCAACTAGCATATATACAACGTCCCGACATCAACCGTTGGGCTGTTGCCCACCAGACACAACACCCGTCTGGTCGGAGGATCCTCCCTTTTCCATAGAGTATATGTGAGCTTTACACCCTGTTCCTCATACCTCTATATGGCCATTGAACAAATGTATTGGGACTTCCAATAATGCAGTGAAAATTTATTAAAATGACCACAAGTAAAAATTTTCGCTATCATTGCGGTCCATTAGTGGCAGATTCTTATAATTTACGGACCGTTATTGGTTAAAATTAAGACTCTTGTATCTTTACCAATAATAAGGAAATACCTCATAGCTTTGCATAGTCGACCCTCCCATATGGAAGTAGCTAGCACAGGTAAAATTTGCTTACGAATCTATTTATACGAGTATGCCCAGTTTGGCAATAAAAAATGCTACCATTGGTAAGCAAAACGATTCGGTTTTGTTTATAGGAACCGAGCATAAATACAGCTCATTTCTCAACTTATCCGACATTCCTCAGTTACCTGTCGTCAAACTACATCCATAATCTCATTTGGTATGACATTAGGAACTTTCCGGTTCCATAATGTCCCAGAGCAGCTTAAGCGGTAATCACGTTAGCTATCGTCAGGCTCACTGCTGACGTTATCCCGAATATCAGCTTAATGCACGGCCAATGTGCTTAGAAGTAGAAACCGGATTATGTAATTAAGAGAAAACATCAGTTAATAGAGTTTTTACACCATTGCAATGGTGTAAAAAATGCCGTTCAGACTCGTCGCCGTTTCAAGCAGCAATGCATTTCTGCTTGAAACGGCGATTAGACTAAACGGCTAACCTTGAGAAGAAGATCTCATGTCCGAAAACGTGTCAGTTTACACGTGCGTTTACAGTGTCGTGACATTAAACAAAAGAAAATAAACATAACATTAAGAGATACTTAAATTAAATTAAATCTATTAAACAGTTCTTATATTAGGTACACAGACACTCGCAGATGTCTAAATTTCATAGTTTTAGCTAATATTGTGTTGTACCATATCAGATAGATAATAGTGTAGGGCAAAAGGATAGAAGAAAGAATATATTTAGAGGCCGCCTCCACGAGCAAAAGAATCGCGGCGATATTATCGTCGTGCCACGTATTTCTATACACTCTCTTAGGGGCCGTCTCCACGAGCGAGAGAATTGCGGCGATGCGATGAGTGGCTGAGTGAGAGCGAATCGTCATCGTATCGCCGCGCGCTCGTCGCTACTGGCGGCGCGCCCGCTGCGCTCTCGCCGCGGAATGTGGCGCTCTCGCAGCGAGCGCGCTGTCTTAACACAGGCTGAACTGATAACTGAACTCTTTAACAAAACTATTGTACAATGCCTCGTCGCGGAAACGCGGCGATTCCGTTACGAGTCGCGACAATACGCTGGCGGAATAATCGCTCGTTCGTGGAGATTATCCGACGTAAGCGAGCGAGCGAAAAAATAGCGAGAATCCGTCGCGATTCCCTCGTTCGTGGAGGCGGCCCCTTATTAACAAAAAAACTCTTCAAATTTATTTGAAAAGGATTTCATAGTACTTCACTGCCTCATTGGCTTAGTGGTTGCAAGTGCTACATCTGAGCATGAGGTCCTGGGTTCGATTCACAGGTAAGGCGGTTATTGGGTTTTTACATCAGGAATTCCTTTGTAGCAGCCTGGACTCTCGTTCCCTTTTACATGGGACTTAAACATAACTAGCGACATGCGCGTGATGTACACCTCTGCCTAACCTTACGCGGCGAACAGGCGTGATATTGTGGTTTCATAGTAAAAAGTGTATAAAGTAAACGTATTGTAAGTCCATTATTAGGGTTCCGTACCCAAAGGGTGGCAACTAACCCTATTTACTAAGGCTCCGCTGTACGTCCGTCCATCCATCTGTCTGGCATCGAGCTGTATCTCATGAATCGTAATAGGCTAACAGTTGAAATTTTCACAGAGTGTGTATTTCTATTGCCGCTATAACAACAAATAATAATAATAAAATGAAGTTAAAAATGAAAGGGGGACCCCTCCCATATAAGAAAGATGTTTTAAAAAAATGTTGTGGTAAAATATGTGACGGTGTTACGGAACCCTTTGTGTACGAGTCCAACTCGCACTTGGCCGGCTTTTATAACATACAACTGAACGTGTATGTATAAAATTATGCCATAACCCACAAGCGCAACAAAATCTGCATAACCCATCAACAATTTATTGAAATCACAAACTGAAACATTCAATATTCTCCTGCCATCCCAGATTAATATGCAACATTTTGCATACTATATTCCACTATCCAAACGAGCGAAAACTATAAAGGCAATAAATTAAAAAGCGGCCAAGTGTGAATTGGACTCACACACGAAGGGTTCCGTACCACCCTACAATATTATTAACACTAAATTTTTTTAACCGCCGAAAAACAAGTTTCTTGTATTTTTACTTTATTTTATTATTTGTTGTTATAGCAGCCATAGCAGTACACACTGTGAACATTTCAAGTGTCTACCTATGACAGTTCAAAAGATACAGCCCTGTGACAGACGGACGGACAAAGGAGCCTTAATAATAGGGTCCCGTTGGCACCTTTGGGTATGGAACCCTAAAACTGTTTATGCAAAACTGCAATGCAAGCATTACTCGATAAAACGAGATAATAAAATAAAAACGGAGCGCATACTGACTTCAATCTGATGAGAGCAAACTAAGTTGTCGAGAACCTATGAATAAATTTCACTGGTTCCCTTTTAGCTGATTCCGCCATGCATTTCAAGAGAGCCGGTAGTCTGCTTAGGAGTCAAGTATGTGCGGATCGCTGGGTTGTTTTATGCAAGAGGTGAATGATGCAGCGGGTTTCTTTTGATAACCATAGGTTTATGATTGACTAGATAGACCCACGACCTATTTGCCGTGCTTTTAAATATTTGTTTTGTTTTATTTCACTAAAGCTACGGTTTCAGGAAAGAGCGGTGGCCGGCACATAGCGTCCGAATTTACAGGCTAATGACGTCACTGGAGCGTTATATAAGAAAGTAAGTTGGTGTGTTTTCCTAGAGAACGCTTTTTTACATCGTAAAGTCAAGCCCCGCTGCAATTATTTTAAACCGACTTCAAAAAAAGGAGGAGGTTCACATTTCGACTGTATTTTTTGTTTTTTATGTGCGTTATCTCAGAACTTGTTTATAGGTGAACGGATTTTGATGATTCTTTTCATATTTGAAAGGTGGTGTTTTTCATGTGGTCCCATATAAATTTGATCAAGATGTGATTAGTAGTTTTTGAGTTATTCTTAATAATGCGTATTTTTTCCACTTAATATAATATTGATAATGTTTTAATATTGTCCTGTCACTGTTATTTACATTATCAAGTAGTGGTATACGAATTTGTGTAGGATAGGTACCACAAAGAAAAAGTGAAAAATAAAAACATTTTTAGAGAAGAAAACAACCGACTTCCAAAGAAAACACAAAAAAAGTGAAAAATTACTTTAATTTCGGAAGTCGGTGGCAAAAACGAAAATAGAAAACCAAAGACACCGACTTCCGACATTAAAGTTATTTTTCAGGTTTATTTTTTTGGCAGTCGTTGGTTTTTTGTTTTTTGTAAAATGTTTTTCTTTTTCATAACAGACATGCGGCAGTTATGTGACGGCCACCACTCTTCTAGGAAACCATAGCTTTAGTAGGTATTTGACCTAACTTGTCGTTTTTTATATACACGTGTTTCGGTAACAATAAAACGTTTCTTTCCTTCTTTATTTACCTTAAAAAAGGTATAGAGGTATGAGGAACAGGGTGTAAAGTTCACTCATACCTCCATAGAAAAGGGAAGATCCTTCGACCAGACGGGTGTCGTGTCTGGTGGGCAAATGCCCGTCGATTAATGTAGGGACGTTGTATATATCCTAGTTGCGCGGTAAACTCTGCTTGCGGGATGCAGGATTTTGCGTGACGTCAGTGTGACACGTAGCTCGCATGTGGCGATGTAGATACCGCTATAAAGGCATGTCTGTGTATCCCAATGGACGGATTTAGATTATTCAGATTTATACTATTATTGCTCATTTTAATGCTTAATTAAAACCAAACTAATCGCCAATCGATAAAACCATGACTAGATAGAATTCGGTTAGCTCGTGAATAAAATATAATTGATAGAATCCACAACTAATTAAACAATCCGCTAAAGGTCTTGTGGTTAACACCAAATGATTACGGCAGTCTATATCACGCTCATATCAGTTAAGTGGGAAGCGCCAGGGTTGCCCGCGACATTCAAAATATCTTACTTTTTGCAATTTGCAAGGTCATTTGCTAGGTAATTTGCAGTGTCAGGTTGTATGTTGACACGACCGTAACAAGTATGTAGTTACAGGATTATAATAATTACAATTAACATGCATAATTTCAACATGAATGATGTAACCAATATTTTGTAACCATATTTTGATTTAAAAGAGTGTCCATGAAGTTTCTTGCCCGTTCTTCTCCATAGGTACCTACTACGCTTTGGAATGGGCAACTAGCTTAATCTTTCTGACTAAGCGACCCCTTGACAATTCAAAAATGCCTGGAATTGGTTTATTTGAAATAAATACTTTGAGTTTGAGTTTGTTTTTAATTATGTAAATACGTACTTGTGACGGTCGCGGATCATATTTTGTTCAGCATACAACCTGAAACTGACCTGCGAATTGCAAAAAACGTAAAAAATACGAATTTCGCGGGCAACCTAGCGCTTCACCATTAACCTTTTTGTTGTTTTACTTTTTTTGTTTAACGAAATCCCCAACGACTGGTTGACACTTCCCGTGACCCAAGGGCTGGCGTTTATCTTGGCTAGAGGCTTAACATTGCCATACAACGTGGCAATGTTGCCAGTCTCTTGGGTACATTACCAGTCGACAGCGATACGGAGGAATTTATCGACGCCATATTTTAGTTTGTTAATAGTTTTAGTTAGGTTAGGATATTATATTTTTATTTTTATAATTTGTTAGTTAATTTAGTATAACAAATTTATTCAGTGTAAATATTTTTATCCTCTTTAATAAATAACTCATCTTACCTTTTTAAACCAAACTCATGAATAATCCAAAAATAGACTACGAAATCAACCCTTCATATTTCGAAAAACCTCACACGTTTGAAACCGATTAGCCACAAAAAGGGTAATAAGAAAGCTTCAGAAAGATTGATGCCGAGGGTTGGGCGAAGGTTTTTGTAAAGCACCCCGCACGTTAAGGGTTAATAATGACGGCTCTTCAGAGGGCGCCACGAAATACTGAGGTAACACTGAAAAAGTACCTGATAATATTTTACCTGAAGACTGTTTCGTAAGATCTGCGTAAATGAAATGATGGAGGGAGTAAGTAGTCCACTTAATTTAAGGACGGGTATCGTGGTGATGATGTATGATTTTAGTACTTACATTAGCAAACAGTCAACCATCCTTTTTTATCCATGGATATAGTTAGACCACGGATATCGAGTTAGATAAATAAATATTGAAGGCAGTCATGAGATTGTGCAGTAATTTATCCTATCTGCTACTAAGCTACTTACGACAAACTGCAATCACAATATGAGTGCTAGTTGTGATGACTGTCGCGATTTTTACTACTACTTTTTTAATACTAAAAGAGATTGAAATTTTATTTATTTGCCAAAATATAGGTACTTACATAATAACATGCAAAAATAATTTTAGTCTCACTATATTCGATTTATCAGTCGTGCAAATATTTCTAGTACAGGCATAATAATATAATTACATCAATTTCATTAATTAGTCATTAGTCATACACATCATAATCATAATAAAATTTAGTCTTGCTTCGTCAATATTAACTTTATAAAATATATTAAATTAGTTTATTAGATTATATCTTAGAGTCAAGACAGTTCATCAATTTATTTTATTAGATTTATAAATAATGTCAGTAATTATAATTAAAAATAAGTGTTCGTAAATTTATAAAGTTACACATCATGTCTGTTTAAAATTTAAATAATCATGTCTTTAATAAAAACATCTGTCACAAAGCCAATTGTTTAAAGTTCTATAAAAGTCTAAGTTATTATTTATTTTAATTTTTTCCGGTAGTTTATTATAAATTTTCAAAGCCATGGTGTAGCAGTTTCTGTCACATAACTTTAATCTGCTTCGAAGTTTTTGTACTATTTTCCTTTTAAATTAGGCCTCATCATCCTGCTCAAAAAGTGATAGGTGGTTTTTAACGAATTTACACATTTCAAAAAAGCGTATAGGAATGGAAGTGTAAGTAAACATTTATCAGTGAATATTGGTCGGCAAGAATCAGTCCACTTGAGAGAGTTAGTCGTTATACTTGTTGAACGGTCTTGTCGACAGCGATTTAAATGGAAATTATAATTTGAATATATTTATCTATTTTTCCTCTATATTCTCTTGTCTCTTGTCTCCGGTCTTTTTTGTTGTTTGTCATCTGTCATGTCTTCATTCTAATCAGCCAGTCAGTTCGTCGTCACTATGGAGGTTGGACAGCCCTGTCACTAGTAAAACAACAAAACAGTTTGTTATATCTGTATTGGTTAGTGTATGCATAACTCTTAGAACACACATTTATCGTGTTTAGTAAGTAAACAAATAAAGTTACATAATATCATATCATCATGCCTGTATTCCCCGGAGGCTTAGCCAGAGATAAAAATAAATAAAGAAGAAGACGATGATAAAAAAGTTACAATAACGCATTTATTACTGAATAAATTATAAATATGTACAAATAGAAATAATTAAGCATTTTAAAATACCATAAATATTTTCATGGAAATCGCGATAAAGCTCCAAAAAGTAATGTTTTTCTTAAACCATTTAAGCAATGTTAGAATTAGTTCACTTCGTTTTAATTACGTATTCTATAGGCCAGAACAAGAGGCAAGGGATACAGCATAAAGTTAAAGCATAAAATGCTGGCACGTAGTCTTGGTACACGTCTTTCAGTAAACCTAAAAAGAAAAAAAATATAAAGTTAGTTAGCTGAAATAATACTTAAAAGAATCGGGGAAATAAATTTTGCTAAGCTGATATCAAACGCTTCACGTTTTGTTCATTTATTTCTTTAGTTCGTGTTGTTTGTTTTTTTTTTTTGTAGTGAAATATCTGAATACAAAAACAATGAAAAGTGAAAAAAAAAATATTACGCGACACACCAACGCCGGCTGTCGCTGAAAACCAGCTCTTGGGCTCTGTCTCGCATAGGGTCGTAGCATTATACTGAGCGATTGCCGTTTTGAGTGGATGTGACGCATATTTTTCCCCAACTCGTTATTTTTTGTATTTGTCCGTTTCTCTCTGTGTCATGTTTATCGCAAATAAACGTATTTTCTTTCTTTCTTTCCTAAAATACTTTCATTAGTGAACCAGCGATGTTGGATTTCGGTATTCGGCATCTTTCACTCGCGCTCCAAGTGAAATTAAATGAAATGACCAGATGATCGTTCCTTCCCATGTAATTTTGTCGTTGTCGTGTGAAATCAGAGTGATACAAAAATGAACATCATGTAAGTATAAGGTTTAACGCAGCAGTCTTAAGGTCCTTAAAATACCTTGACTTCAATCTTCTATGCAATATTCGATCTTAAAATATTTCACATATGCCTATTATTATTATTATAAGGGCCACAAAAGAATATAACAATCTTTACCATAACCGCTTTTAAAATTATTTATTTTATTATATTATATTAATTATTTTAAAAATAAATACACGTGACTGTTGCAATTTTGCAACAGAAGAAGCCAAAACAGCCAGAATCCCGAACGTCTGATGAATACAACCAGTTTTACCAAGGGGACTCGTGTTACCCAGTAACTACGCTGTGCAGGTCAGATAGGAAATCGCTCTAATAAAATACTGGTACCTATGCAGCTGCATCCGGTTAGACTGGAATCTGACTTCAACATGTTGGGAAAACGGTAGGCAGATAAGGACTGTTGTAATTGAGTAAGCTATCCAATGATAGGATTTCCTATTTTCCTACGCCTTATCAACTACAGAATTACCTACAACTTTATGATAATAGTTTACCTATATATTATTTATGGATTATAAAAGAATTATCCAATCTATTTATTATCGTTTTGTTAAGGCTTAAAACTTATTTTACACCCCTTTCAAAAAAAATGAGTGTATATTATTTTTATTGATAAAATCAAAATATTTTATTTCACATTAACCCACAACGGCACTTACGAAACGTCAGAAGCGAGGTGCACGGTTCCAATTGGTCGTTTCCTATACAGAAGAGCCGGCAAGAAACTCCACGACAGAAAGGTATCACTAACACAAGTTATTATATCAGAATTACGGTAAGCGAAATGATATTTAATTAATAGGTAGAACAGATATTATCCAACATGACGTAATTGAATCATCAGATGATTATGATGACTACAGAACAACAGATTCTGTTGTTCTGTAACGGCCCCGACTTACGACTTGTAGGTCGTGGGTTCGAACCCAGGCAGGCGGTTTACTTTGTGTAATTAATTTCATCACCACTGCTCTCATAACGGTGAAGAAAAAAATCGTGAGGAAACCGACATGTCCTAGAACCAAAAATTCGAAGTCATGTGATATCTACTAAGCCGCACTGCCCGCTTGGTAGATTACAGCCCACTCCCTCTCAAAGAAAGGAGGCCTGTGTCCCAGCAGTGGGAACATTATAGGCTGATTATGTTAAACGGGTTGACAAAATACTAAAAACACGATCAAAGCCAGTACTCGGAAACAAATTACGTCACTTACGTTTAACCAGGTTTTTTTACAGTATAGCACTGAATTTCAGGAAAATGTTTCGTTTAACAACGTTTTACCATACGGGTGAGGTAGAAGCTTTTTCCTAGTGACTACACGTAAAAGGGTAGCAACTCCAAATTACGCCCTGTAAGTAATTAAGTCGAAAGCCTGGGTCCTTTGCGTCCTGATAGATTCTGGGAAACGTTGCTTTGAGCACCGTTCATGCAATTACTCTACGTTCACACAACCGTATCGCTATCATTTTAGAATCAATTTTTTTTTGCGCTCGCATTAATTGGTGTTTTGAGTAATTATGGCAGTTATACACCGACGTTATTGCTTTAAAGCTGACTTAATTTGTTAGTTCCAAAAATATACATTCCTAACATTGACCTCCTCTACATACATGACAACGGAGCCGCACCGGTGCGTACGGCGCCCGACTGCATGTTTGTGTAGGTATACGAATAAATATCACGCATCCGCCGCACCGTCGTCGCCGCGCCAAAATCGCATATACACCGCATTGATGCCGAGTTAAACAGTAAAGCAACAATCACAGTTCAGTAAAGCATAGTTTTTCTTCCTTTTTTTATGCCAACGAAACTGTCACAAACATGCGGTCCAGCGCCTATGTGACTCCGGCGTCATGTATAGGAAGCCATAGGCCCGCTTGTATTTAAAAATTCACTTAATACTAAACGAATTTAAAACCGTTCTATTGCTGTCAATTGTTTGAAGTTGACAATGACAGAATAATGATTTGAGTTTAACGCTGGATGTATTCTATGATTTGTGGTGCAAACAGGCCGTTTGTCTGTCCGTTTGTCTGAATCACGTTTCCGACCGAATATCTACAAGAATCTACACTTTCGCACCTTTAATGACTGGATTTAGCCATCCTGTTTAGTTTTCATTTACTATAGTTGCTATTTTTACATTTTTACAATCGCAGTTCATTTGTCTACAAGACTGTTTTGTTAATCAACTCGGATCAATTTTCTGGTAAGTACAGTGTGTAGTAGGCACAGATCACGAATTGCCGCGCCGGCAGCGTCTAGAATCTGCAGAGTAGACCCCTAAAGTTGTGCGCTCAACTTACTTTCGGCGCCACGAATTTTATTACTAGGCACTAATAAAATACGTGGCGCCGAAAGTAAGTTGAGCGCACAACTTCAGGGGTCTACTCTCTAAGCCCGACAGCCGTAGTTTCAGCCGACGTTACGGGTGTTTCCTGCTCCGTATCACCTACGGACAAAGATTAGTTTGGGGCCCGACCTAATAATTAATGACACCACGATGTAACAGTTGTCCCTACTCCCGATGTATTGTTACCTGTCCGAAAAAGTTAATTAATCGGGTGTAGCGTTCTCTCCAAAGATGAACTCAAACTCAAACTCAAAGCATTTATTTCAATTAAACCATTTACAGGCACTTTTGAATTGTCAAAGAGTCGGTCAGTTAGTCAGAAAGTTGAAGCTAGTTGCCCATTCCAAAACGTAGATCTCTATGGAGAAGAACGGGCAAGAAACTCCAAGGACACTCTTTTTAAATCAAGATATTACAAAATCCTGGGTACATTATTCGTGTTGCTTCTATATGCGAGAACAATGAAAAAAAAATATATAAAAAAACAATTCAAAATATAAGATTAATAATAAAAATAAGCCGTGGCAGTTAAAAGATGACCAGTCTCAACTGACGGCGCCCGTTCACGAACATGACGCGTGGATCAGCACCATCCAGCTCAACCATTTTGTAGGGAATCGAATGATCCAACACACGCGCCACCAACAGTGAGACATTTAAGTGAGCATGACATAGTCTCTACTGCCATGCTGTCAAGTCAACATAATTATATAATAAACGAATCCATTGTACTCACATTTACAAAATTGCAATATGCTTCTAAATTATACAAAACTATAGTTTGCTATGTATTTGAGCAATGAATAAAATTTTACTACATAAAAGAAAATAATCATTAAAATATCTATTGAGTTATTCAATAATAAAACATATTTTATAAAAAATAAACAAACATTAAGTTCGCAATGTTAGAAAAATAAACGGGGGAATAAGAAAGGAGTATCTCTTCCAAACATTCAAATTTTAACTAGTGCGCCCGGCTGTGGAGCAGGACCAGCATTAAGCCAAGCATTTTTATCTACTATATAGTCATTGAACTTATAATATGCTTGTCTACATAGTGTGCGTTTAATGCATGTTTTAAATTTCTTCTCATTTAGTTGAAGAATATCGAGTGGTATTTTATTATAACATTTTACACAGTACCCCATAAAAGAAGTACCTACTTTAGATAACCTGAAACGTGGTTGATCTAATTTGTGCAATGCAAGCTGTTTTCGGACGGACCCGTATCTTCGTTGACGGATGTAGGGTACTTAGGCCCCCTGTCACGAAACGCCTTCTAAGCAGTCAGTTTCTATACATCATTAGTGTCGTAGTGCGAGCAAATAGTGATACACTTTCTTTGACTTGAAAATGTTGACAATGTGTAGGCGTCTTTTTTTCTTTTTTTTTGGTTGGGAAATCATTGAATGACCTCTCCCGCTCTGGGCGGACCGGAAGGGCGAGTCAGACTCTTACTGACTAAAACCCACCCGTGTTCCTTCAGTTGCCTGTGCGCCAGAGCCACGGTAACTCTTTCGAACAATCCGCGACCCCGGCAGGCATCGGCCCTATC
This sequence comes from Dryobotodes eremita, assembly GCA_917490735.1. Taxonomy (NCBI): domain Eukaryota; kingdom Metazoa; phylum Arthropoda; class Insecta; order Lepidoptera; family Noctuidae; genus Dryobotodes; species Dryobotodes eremita. Next base: position 19,104,702 of record OU823243.1, on the reverse strand, counting down.
GGACCCCGTCAATGATGCTGACATCTCTTTGAGGCGCGCGTGGAACACGACGCGCCGTCTACCCGGGCCTGGTCCTTACCGGACGGCGAGCTGCCCATTGCTCGCCGTCCGCAAGGTGTAGGCGTGTCTGTGCTCTGTTCTGTGCATTGTGGAAAAAGAAAATGGCGGTAATCAGATAATGAAAATATCTTACCTATAAGTGGAGAAAAAGTAACGTTGACAGTGCCAGTAGCTAGCATGGCGAGAGCGTATGCTCCCGGAAAGTCCTCATGAGGTACGTGGTTTGAAATCAGCAATGGACTGGCCACATGGAGCCAAGCTCGAAGGACCCCTAACGCTCCTGTCACGGTCGCCATCCATACGAATTGAGTGATTTGTAACATCACTGAAAGAATATTGACATGTTAACTTCAATAAAATTGGGAGAGAAAACTGTAATTTTATTTCTGTAATTTAAAAATAAACATTTTTAGGAGTTTCGTTTCTATATTTTCCTATGACGAATAATTATACTCCAACTTTGATAAACAAACACGGTGTTTCTCTCATTCTAACAATATTTGCTCGTATAACAAAATACTAACAGAATTCAAGTACATTCAACATCAAAAATAGAATACTCGTGTTAAAACCTAAAACAAACATAAATACCTCAGATACCATTTATAATTTCAAGACAGCAAACAAGATAAAGAAATAATGATTGACAAATACATTCATACTTAATCTGATAAGGAAGGTGAGCAGTGTTGCTACGTAGTATAACACTCTTGTGTTGATATGGAACATACTGCTGATGAGGGCCAGGGCAAACCTTCCACCGACGTCAGCTGCGGCACAGATTGAGATACACATTGCCACTTCAGACTGAAATGGGTATAAGAGAATATTTAGAAGTTTGAAATAATTCAAGAATAGGTCGTGATGTGGTAAAATAAGGATATTACCACAAAAAAACTTGTTTACAAAAAGAAAAACTGACTTCCAAAAAAAAAGCACAAAATGTGACAAATAACTTTAATTTCGGAAGGCGGTGTCTTCGGTTTTGTATTTTCGTTTTTTGCTACCGACTTCCGAAATTAAAGTTATTTTTCACGTTTTAGTGTTTTTCTTTTGGATGTCGGTTGTTTTTTTTTTTTGTAAAAACTTTTTATTTTTGGTTTTTGAGGTGTGGTACCTACCTCACACAAATTCATATACAACTAATTGATATGTAAAATTTATATGGAACCACATGAGAAGCACCAGCTTTCCATTAAAAAATAATGATCAAAATCGGTTCACCTAGAAAAATGTTCTGAGGTAAAACACATAAAAAAAACAAAAAAATACAGTCGAATTGAGAACCTCCTCCTTTTTTTGATGTCGATTAAAAAGAAAGTATTTTTCTTTCATTAGTGTGTCCAAACAAGAATTGACGCTTGAGACTGTTTAAATTCGTCCTTATCAGAGACTTGCTCCCCCGACAGACGTGTCCTGTCCACATTTCAATAATTCATACAAAACTCCTATAGAAAATCCTCTTTCAGTTTTCATGAATTTTCCTATTTAACTTCCGTAAGAACCTAATTCGGACTATTACGAACATTTTAAAATAAATATTTGACAAATTGGTCCAGCTGTTCTGAAGTGATGCGCTTACCAACGAACGGCATTTCATTTTTATTATGTATCTCATGTCTCGGAATTAACGCACCCCACCAAACACTTCAATTAGAATATATGTTGATGTTATAATCACAATACATACATTGAATTCATATTATTATGTATAAAACATTATTAATTAATTAAATTAGTTATACTGATTATTAGAGAAAATTTTCATCACATTACAAATCTACGCATGCACACGGTATAAGGGTCTCCTGACAATCCACAATTATCTACAATTACACTATCAAATATTTATCAAATAAATATGATTTCATATCTGTCAAATTCTATGATCATAGTTAAATGATGCTGTTCTTCATTTTTACATATTAGACTTATGATCATATAAGCGTCGTCTTTCGTATCCTTTCGTTTCGTTTCGGACCGTGGATCCACGCAAGTCCACGCGAGACACAATGGCTTTTTAATTATGTCTGTAATTACGGCATTTTACCGGTTAATCATAATGGATAACGATATAGTCGTGTTTTTTATTGCTATGAGTGGAATTTTATTAATTGCATTAAAAAAGAAGGTAAAAACGGTTACGAAAAAAACTAAAAATAAAATACGTATTTGAGTTATATCATGGGTAGCAAGGCGGTCAGAGAGAGGGGTCCATAACACCTTACTCGAAAAACTTAGTAAAGTTGTGTTTGCGGATGAAGGTGCCTTAATAAATTTAGACCTCCAGCCAAAGTTATAAAATTATAGTTCCCCATTTATCTTGGATTTTATTATTAGATGATCGTTTTGTGTAACAATGATTTTAACATTTACGAGCCACCATTATGGACTTATTGTGCACTGAAATTTTTTTTTTTTTAATTTACGTGTGAAGAAACATTACAACGGGTGTAAAAAGATACTTAACGAATCCGAGAGAGACTTGTACTTCCCGTCATTGTTTTTTTGTTTGTACTGGACCATACCTGGGAACTTTCTGGTTACGGAGATATTGAAGGCCAAAATTCCAACTTTTACTCAGGTTTTTTTACGAATACAAGTTTTAAATGTTATAACACAACTTTAATAACCCCACAACCCCTGTACCGTTGCATGCACGCATAAGCACAATGTTTTGCGTTTGTTCCATTGCGCACTACCGCAAACAGCAAATTTTTAACACCAAAAATAAAAGTCGCTTCCCAGCAATTATTGTTGTGCAATATCACTTAGTTTGATGTACAGAATGCGTAGTTGACGGCTATGTGATGTGTCTTTTTACACCCTGTATACTCGTATTGTCAAAGGTAGCACCCAAAATTTAAAATCAAGACACTCACTTTAGACGCTGAATTAGTGCAAACGATGCATTTATTAGTAACCCTGAAATATCTAGCTACTGGAGATAATTTTTCCAGCTTACAGTTTCTAACCAAAATTCCCCAATATAAGGCTTTCAAGTTCTTGCATTTTGACGCCAATTTGAGGTTAGACCGATATGATCATATTTGTACGCTTGCTTTCAAATAGGATCACTTAACTATGATCATAGACAATACGAATCATATGTAGTTATTATACCGTCATAGGTTCTTCATATAAAAATGACTCATACATCTCTGATCATATTTCTATGATAGTCTAAATATGGCTCTAAAGACGTCCAATTTGACAGCTATAAAAATACTTTGCGTAGTGATGGGAAAAAAATCGTTTGCTTTAAAAATCGATTCTCGAGACATATCGATTTATCATACTCAGAGTTTGTAATCGACAATTTATCTACATTGCGTAAAACTGATTCTCGAGGCATATCGTTTTATTACACGTACGAGTTCGTGATATTTAACAGTTAGTTTAAAATTTGGGCAGTTTCAAAGCCAAACCAAGACATAAACTAAAACCCGACATACTGTTTTATTTTTCGCTTTAGGTATTTGCAGTACATTGTCTTTACAGCTAGAAGGCCCGTCGGGCTTTTCCATTATAATTTTTCCAACTGTTTTGTGTCAATTCCAAACGCTTATGCGACTCGTTCTTGTACTTAAGTAACTTCTAAAAGAGGCCCTCTATTTGCTGACTCTCGTTCAAAGTACTCGTGCAACTTCAAAACAAAGTTACGAGACTGGCTGTTGAGATTACGACCTCTTTTAGACATGTTGACAAGTTCACACGATAACACCAAAATCATTTAATACGTAATCAAAGTCCGGATTTAATAGCCAAGGTAAACGGATATAACAAAAACAGTCCAAAAGTAATAGCCGAGTCAGAAAATACAACAATAATCAATAACACAAAAACTTCCATGATAGCGAGAGACTACGCGGAGCATTGACGAATCAATGTCGTGGGGAGAAAATTTGAATATATTTTTCAATATCATGGGGTGGAATGGCAATGATTATATTGACGTCACAATACACACACACATCAAAATAAAGCTAAAAATATAATTATGTGATCAGATTTTGTTTTTATATGTTTAAACATTTAATAATACAGTAACTATACGTTTCTCCCTTTTCTAAATGCAATGTTTGAAAAAGTATAGATTTTTCAGAACATCGATTTTATTCGGTTGAAAAACGGTCACAACACTACGGCAACAAACTTAAAGACTTGACATTGTAATAACATCTTGTTGGAATATGAATCCACGATTAATTTGTGTTTTTGAGTGCATTTTTCTAATATAAAGTGAAACTTGGTGCTCACGAACGATACTCATTGTTATAGTGTATGGATAACATAGTAATTAATTAGGATTATGAATTTGATTTTTCTATTTCTTACGTAGACGTTCATACAAAGTTATCGCAGCATGTATAATGAGAAACGTCATATCGGACTTCTTAGATTGTCTAGACTTTAGGGTCTAGCGTAACGTGAAGGTAGGTATAGGTACTTCGTCTATTTCGGTTGTTTTTGACTGTAAAACGGAAGTGTGGTAGTAATTTAGAGATAAACAAAAGAAGAGAGAAAGAGTATTCTATTATATTCCATAAAAAAACAAAAAAAATACTTATACTTATTAAAAATAACAGTTCAAATTGATTCAGTAAAAGATTCTGAACAAACTACTTTCATAGTGTGCATTAATTCAGTTACACATTGTAAATAACCGATGTTTTTTCGTTAATATATCAGAGTAAGTGCCACAATTAGATATTCATATCTACTTTCGCCCCTGAAAAACTGCCAATGATTTTAAAGTCAACCTGTATGTGTAGGTAGACGATTTTCTCTGTGTCGAAAATATGCCTTTTCTTTTTGATGAAAGGATGCGTTTTGCTGTTGAAATATTTTAGGCCTATGTATGTAATTATAAGGGTTTTCCGCAAGTAACATCAGGTGGACCTTCTGCTCGATTCATCGTTTTTGTATGTCCTCCAAAAAATAACCTAACCTTGCGAATTATATCAATTTATTGGCGTCTGTGAGTAAGCAAGTTGTTAATGTCACCTCAGTCTACTTTAGTGTTATCTAGAATATAGGCCTGTGTGAATTACGACGGTATTATTGTTATGTTACGACACGTATTCAACAATTTATTTGTTAGATATAAGGAAATTATAGTCAATGTTAGTGTGGATGAATTTTGAAACTGACACTGTTATTATAAACGTAACCACTGTGCTAATAAAAGTAAAGGGTAATTGAGTTAAAAACAATCTATACCAATATTATAAACAGGTAAAATTTGTAAGTTTGGATGTAGGAGGTAATAATCTCCGAAACAACTCAACCGATTTAAAAAATTCTTATTCTGGTGCCAAGTGCCATTAGGATATGTTTTACGATTATACACGCGGACAAAGTCGCGGGCAAAAGCTATTTAAATAATATTATGTAGGAACTAAATGTATAACTTACCCTATCATAGCCATATTGAAACAGCAACATGGGTTGTAAGATGAAAAAAGTCAGATCGGAAAAGTTTACAAAACTCTGTCCCAAACAAATGTTGCAATAAACAGCATCTTTCAAGATCTTGAAGTTCAATATGTCCACTAACTTCTGTCTGCAAAAGACGAAATATTAAAGTATTATTAACAAGAGAAAACGTGCAACTAATCCGTCATTTTAGTATGAACATTTTTGAATCCCTCTCAGAGGAGGTCTCTGCCCCAGCAATGAGAACATTATAAGCTGATTATGCTATTTTCGAATCTAGGTTTAATTTCAGTATTTTATTATAATTTAGCTTGCGTTGTTTATTTTTTTTTGTAGGTGTCAAGGTGATTTTTGAGCAAGTGTTTTATTGTGTTAGCATTATCAAGAAAAGTTTTATAAATTCGAGAGTTGTATACTAAAATGACAAAAATTGTTTATATTTACATAGATATAAACAGCTTAAATGTGGTGTTATGAAAGTCTTCTCCAAAGTATTCTGTCAATATGTATTCAAATATTATCATTATTACCTGATTTCCTCAAGAATTTGCTTGCTTCTACACGGATCCGCCTTCAGAGAATCTTTATTTCTATCTTTAGAAACCAATAAATCCTCGTTTTCTTTTCCTTTCCCATTTTCTAGATCACCTGCAAATTCGAAACCACATTCAATTTCATAAACAATTCATTCACCAAAAAAAAACAATTTCAAATGAAAAAATACTTGCTGTTCTTATTTTATTTGGAATCGTCGATTCTGTTTTCATCGCGAGCATCCCAGGAAATGTATGCAAAGACATTCCAGCCAGAATTAATAAGGTCCCTCTAAATCCATACAAAGACATTATCTTCTTTAAGAGTTGAGGATACCACATCAATATAACTCCTTGGACTGCCTTACAAATACTCATCACAGTTGTTCTTTTCCTCACAAAATAATGGTTCAATGTTGAGTAACACACTGGTACCACCATTCCAAATCCAATTCCTTGGAACACTCCGAAAGTAATTGGAAGTTGGTTGGTGTTCGATATGAATATGGTACTGAAAGATCCTGCGGATAAGAGAACTGCTCCAATAATGCCTCCGAATCTTAATGAATATCTTTTTGTTATGCTGTTGAGTATTATACCTGGAAATAGTAAAGTTAGTTATTAACAATACATAAATTAGAATTTAAATCTAAACAATTAATATGATAATATATACATATTTCTAAATTCTGATCTTGTTTTTAAATTCAAATAGGCTTGTTCAACAAACTTATACTAGTTTTAAAATCATAATTTTGAACATATATTGTAATAAAATATAACACAGTAATACAGTATAAACTAGTACGGCGACAGTTACTGGCGGCCTTATATATTGTAATGGCAACAGTATACTTAAGATAATAAATTGTGCACAAATTAATAAATAAAATAAAATATTAGATATCATTAATGAGTTTGTTTTGCTTTCCAGCATAGGTAGGCCTAGGGAGGCCTACCTATGCTGGAAGCTAGACCCCGACGACCGAAAACTGATGGGTCTGAGGGCAGACCCTTCAGTTTTCGGTCGTGAGCTTTCCTTGTCCATGTCGCATCTGCTGTCGACCTCAGGTCACCCTCCCACCTACGCATCCTCTTTTCCTCTTTTCCTGATCTTATTACACCAAAGGAAATATCTTTGCGGGTAGACAAACCCGTTTTTTAGGCGAAGCGCTATGATTCAACCAAGTGGAAGAAATCCTTAATCTCTTCCAAACTTTGATATTTTAGGTGACTTGAACTATGACAATTTATAATAGTATATCGATTTAACTGAACAATATTAACTAAACCATGATACTTTATTATTGATTAATAGTCCATGTAATGTCCATAAAAATATTTTGCAAACTACCAGATGCAATAAAAAAATAAACCAGTGATAGGACAACTAGTGGCCCGCTAGAGGGCCATTACGATAGATAAATAATCAATTGTGTCTCATTAGCGATGCTATAAATAAAAGAAATATTAAAATTTAATTATTAATTTCTAGAAACTTACCTCCTATGGCCAACATGATAGAAAAAACTCCATGTGCTGAAGTTAACGATTTGGCAGTAGATTGTGTGTCATTAATAAAATCATTGTAGATCAGTCCGAACGAGTTGACATGCCCAATACCAGCGATCTGTAAATATTTCACAAAAATAATACAACATCATAGAAATACATGAAGTTTTTTTAAAACATAACATACCATAACATCACGCCTGTATTTTTCGAAGGATTAGGCAGAGGTGTACTACCTATAGTACACCAAAATTTCCCCAGTTATGATTACGCCCCATGTAATAGGGGGCGAGCCTATTGCCATCAACCGGGCACAAAGCCAGACTCTGGGCTGTAACTGAGAAATTCCAGATGGAAAAACCCAATAACACTTTGCCCGACCCGGGAATCGACAAGGCCATCCCAAGACCTTATGTTCAGCGGTAGTGTTTGGTCAGTTTGCAACCACAAGACTGTCAATGAATTTCATTGAAATATTATAATATATAATTCGTATAATTCTTTTGGAAACACATTTAGATGCTCCAAATCAGGGGGTCTCCTCTCTAAGAACGAAATCCGTAATTTCGGCCGAAGTTACGGGCGTCAGCTACTCCGTATCACCTACGGACATAAGATTTCTTCGAGGCCCGAACTAAGAATTAATGACAACACCATTTGACAGTTGTCCTTAGTCGCGATGTGTTTTTGCCCGTCCAAAAAGGTTAATTAATCGGGAGTAGGGTTATTACGAAGTATCGAATTACTTTCGGACGGGCTCGTATCTTCGTTGATGGCCTTACAGAGTAGGCTCACTGATAGGGACTGGAATAAATAAATTAGGTAGCCATTGTGCCATTCCATAATCCTCTTATTTTACACCTGGATGAATCACAACCGAAGGGCGATCAAGATTGGAAAGAGGACTTAAATCATTTAACTCAATTTTGAGAACATTATTTTGAAGCAAATCCCTGTTATACCTACTTCGGCAAACTTGGATTTTAATGATTGTAAGCGAGTTAAATAAATCTAGGCCACTGCTGTTCAATATTTCAACTATATGTACATATAATAAAATAATAACGAAGTCAAAACTGTAAATAGAATATTTTTGAAAAATAAAGTAATTGCTACGTGGTGTGGAAACGTGTCTGATGTCGAAAAGTTTTTAGGATTTTTGTCCTTTTGTCCGTTTGTCTGGATGAATGTTCCGGATTGGCGTAAAAACGGCTGAACGAATTTGGCTAAAATTTGACACACAGATAGTTTATAAACCTGTACACTAATTGCGTAACACACTATTAATCAGAATCTGAATAATTTTGAAGGGTATTGCAAATCCATTGCTTCATATATTCGAAAAATTTGTCTACTCATTAACGTAAATAACGCAATGAATCTTGTTGAACTGTCAAAATGAAAGCCATTCCTACTGTTAGTGTGTTATGCAAATACCCGGCTGGATTTACACTTACTGGGTACTTTTAAACGCGGGCGAAGCCGCGGGCAAACGCGAGTTTAATTAATAAATATGATTAAACAGAGTCAACATCAATTAAAATTATTTAGATAGAACTGTTGGATTCGGTTTCACAATTTAATTACAATATTGGGAAACGAGCGTTTCTTTGTTCCATTGTTTTATTTAGAGAACGGAATTCGATTAATGGAATACTGTTTCACAATGAGGGTTTTCATGAAAATTCTTCCATTTCGACAATGACTATAAAATATATGATGACGTTCATCACGACACGACTAAATAATATATTGGCGCTTTGACACTTTTCGTGCACGGTGCACGGTTCTGACGTCTCAGTGCCGCCACCTAAAGAATGAAAGTAAATACATTTATTTGTGGTAAACATGACGCAAAGAAAAAACACACAAACACTAAAAACAACGAGTTGGGGAAAATATGCGTCACATTCACGCAAAACGGCAATCGAACGGCAAAGAAAACGACAAAACCGACACAAAAGAACAACAAAAAAAAAACACCAAAAAAAGAACAAAATAAAAAAATCGGTAATGAACGACATTTCAGACAACCATCATTGGACTGGCTCTGAAAATGTAGCGTAGCGGTTTTATATGACAGCTAGCTGCTGCCCGCGGCTTCGCCCTTGTGGATGTCGGAAATTATCCCACGGGAACGTGGTACCGGGACAAAAAGTAGCCTTTGTTATTTCGTATAACATCAGCTATCTGCCAGTAAAAGTCCCGTCGAAATCGGTCCAGCCGTTTCGGAGATTAGCCGGATCAGACAGACAAGATTAAAAAAAAAACTTTTTTTTTTTTAAGTACCGTAATTATATACTTTCATATGCATTTAGTAGAAACCTTGTATTTTGACATTAATAACAGTCACTTAAATTTTATTTATTTGTATATATAAAGTTACGAGGAAAAGCGTGGCACCAAAATAACTACAAAGGATTTTCATCAGAACCAACGTTAATTATAATTAATCGGGAGAAATGAGAGGTAGAATTTTATTATGATGAAATGATGACGTACTGTGTCTGTGAATAAGCCTTTGACTAGCAGACTGTAACAATTTTCTTATGTAATAATAATTTCTATATTATTTTGAAGTAGTTCCTAAGTACACGTAAAATTCATTATCTTATTTGTGTGCTTTTAGTTTGTGCTGAACAAATACATTTTCTGTTTTTTTTTGTTTTTTTGTTATTGAAAATAGAGTAACTTCATAAAGATGTATATAATTCAAAGTCAATATTTCAATATTGACTTTGAATTTTATATATATTTTTTATTTTAATTTCTTTTTAATAATTTTATTTTTATAAGAAGTTACTCCATTTTCAAATGGAGTAACTTCATAATAAAAATGTATAAAATTCAAAGTCAAATAATTTATTACAAATAGGCACATAAAACGCACTTTTGAACGTTACAATTTACAAGACAATAGGATGATTCTAGTTGCCCCTTTCCAAAAGGTAGTTTCGTATGGAGAAGAATGGACAAGAAACTCCAACGTTACTCTTTTAAAATGTTTTATAATATATTGTACACATTAATTATATAATTGTATGTGAAGACGCTGCACCTAATTTAAAGCGAACTTTGTAATATTATTGTACTACGTTCACATCAAAGCTGGGTATGGCATTTGACAAAATTTATCGTTTACAGATGCTGTTTCTAATCACCTCAATGCCTCATAACACTTGCGGGAAACTAAATGCCTCTCGACGTAATAAGAATAAAACTTCTATTGTTTTTCGTTCAGTGTCCTTCAATGGGTTAATTAGTTCAATTCCTTAGGACTAAATTAAGAACAAATAAATTATGCCCATTTCAGTTGTGATTTTCCAGCCTATTGATCAGGCGTCATTGTGAATTTGTGACCCATTTCTTGCACTGACTCGTGCAAATTGCGCGGAAAGATTAGTTATTACTTTAATTGACTTCGAGATTGCGAGAAAATGACACCATTTTGTTTTTTGAAGACTTTTTAACGTTCTTTTATAATGTTATCGTTATTTTTAAAGATTACATTGTGTTAGATCGCAAGGTCGGTGTTAGTAGGGAGTTTACCGGTAGCAAATACTAGGTGATTTTTTACCAATTAAGGCTCCTACAAACAGGCGCGACACGCGTCACGACACCAAGGCACCGCCTGCCACGCGACGAGCGGTGCCTTTGTGTCGCGTGCGTGTCGCGCCTGTTTGTAGGAGCCTTTATTGTACAAGGTAGGTTAAATCTAACTATATTATATAAAAATCATTATGCATGTATGAAAAATTATCACCTGAGAACGGCTCGACTTGTTAGGCTGTTTTAATTTTTTTTTGTGCTTGTAATTGTCAGGAAAAGGTTTGTATGAAATATTTTTTTGGAAAATCCACCGGAAAAATCGGAAAGAATTGTATTTTTGTATGAAAATCTTTTATCTAGGCGACGCCGGGCACGAACAGCAAGGTGGTATTTGAGCAAATATTGTACAAGTTAGTTTAAATTTTCTTATAAATATATCTACATACTGGCTGATAAGCTTTGTCTGCTAAGTGGAAACACGTTTTAAACATGTTTAAAATACTTTTTAATAATATAAAAGTCATTTTAACTTGTTATGTAATTAGTACAAAAGAAAACATAGTCTGTCTCTGATAGAACTGAAAGACTGAAAGCAATTGCAACACCAACTCATCTAATTCAAAATGAGCCTAAAAAATAAACGCATTTTAATAAAATATAAATAATATATAAAATGTAATAATACAAATGGGTACTCTTCAAACGCTATACACATCTTCACTACATACATTATAATTAACAATAACAAGAATGCATTTAACTTTACAATCACATTAATTATAAATCATAAATGAATACTTATTAAACTACAATCAGTGTTTACACTATTCAATGTAGTGTAATAATTACACGCAATAAGTTGGTAAGTATTGATATAGGAACATGATACACATGTATCATGTTGGGTACATACCCAAGGCTATTCGAGATACAATCACGAGCATAAATAACTTATAGTTACAGAAAAACCTTATTCTCGTGAAAAAAAAAAACAACTTTGAGAGACCACCTATATCATAAGGCGTTTGCGCACTTATCCGTATCCGGTTTGTATTCGATTCATGTCCGATACGTAAAAAAGACGTATGGGAACTTCACTTCCTAGCGTCTGCGCACTTATCCGTGTTTGATTCGTATTCGAGACGATTGTGCACCACCTGATTTCGTTGGTAGAGGCCGTATTCACAACGGCGGTTAAATGCAGTTAAATGACGGCGCGCCGTCCGCTACCTGCACTATTATTATACATGCGAAGACGGCGGCGGCGCAGCGCGTGCTTTCCCTCCCCGTACCTCACTCTTCATCCATGAAACCGGATACGAACCGAGTGCAGTGCACAAGCGCACGTACAATTTTAATGGCGGAAACTTCGACTCGGTTTTGATCCGTCAAAAAAACGACTCGTGGTGAGAATTTACGAATCGAACACGAACCGATTACGAACCGTATACGCATGAGTGCACAAACTTCCATACAATTACTAGGATGGCCAAACCGGATCAGACACTTAACACAAATCGAATACGACCCGGATACGGATGTACACAAACGCCCTAACAGTGAGGTTTAGAGAATACCAATGTTCGTAACAACATAAAATATCTATCAATACTTTAGAAGAAACTCACTTATAAATCTTGTGTAAATGTAAGGATTTATGCTCATGACTGTAGGTACTATACCTATGTACAACATGCGTTCTTGCTATCAACGTAAATATTAAACGACTCAGGCGCCATTATTGGCGTGGGATCGGAGGTAATGGCAGGTAATAATGTAATCATTGCAAGCGAGCTGTATGTAAGCATTGTTTTTAAGCCCAAAAGTCTGACAACTAGTCTTAACAGGTCAGATAGGCAGTCGCTCCTTGTAAAATACTGGTAATCAGCTGCATCCGGTCAGACTGGATGTCGACTCCGACATGATTGGGAAAAGGCAGACAGATAGATTGATGTGAGCATTATTTTAGCTTATGTTAGATGGGGGAAAGATTGGGCTGAAGAAGTAAATTAATTGTTCCAGTTATTGAGTTGTATGATTGTACGCAAATTGTGTTGATTGTTTTTGTTTTGTTTTTTGTGTTTTAAGGTGTATTTTTAACAGTCTGTTTGCATCGTAAACGATAGGAGGACAGGCGTGCGTGTATGACCAGGTGTATGAACGTAATCGAAGCAAAAGGAGTATGTAAGAATCGTAGCAGGTGGCGTTCTGTAGTTTCTACCTACCCCCATTGGAAGATGGCGTGAGTTTATGTATTTATGTAGGACAGTGAGGCCTAAATCAAGACATGTTCTGATAGCGATGGGAAGTAACCTTTTGGCTTTTTGGTAACCTCGCAGTGGCGTTGAAACAATTAAGTATTCAAAATCTTTAGCACTTAGAGGTATTGAGAAAACCTATTAATGTTGTGATACTCGTAGCTATTATATTCTAAAAACGTGTGTTCTTTTTAAACACAGTTTTAATAGATTTGTATGTAGGGGGTAATCTCTGTAACTACCTACCGGTCGGATATAAAAAAATATTTTTTATTTTATAGCTCAATTCTTGAGCAAGGCTATAGGCTATTTAACATCACGCTATGTCCCTTAGACGCCGAGCAAAAAAAAAATAAGTCAGAAAGAACGCTAAGCGAAAACGAAGTGATAGCGCGGGCAGGTAATGCGATGCGATGCAGGGGGTCGGAGGAACTAGAAATTACAAGCGGATGAAGCAGCTGGCAGAAGCTAGTAAATTATAGAGCAATAATGGCCCAGCATGGTATCGGCCCTGACTTACGAGTTAGGTCGTGGGCTCGAACCCAAGCAGGCGCTTTACTTTGTGTAATTTATTTCATTACCACTGCTCTTAAAACGGTGAAGGAAAACAACGTGAGGAAACCAGCATGTCCTTGAACCAAACATTCGAAGACATGTAACATCCACCAACCCGCACTGGGCCTGCTTGGTGGGTTACGGCCCACTCCCTCTCACAGAGAAGAGGCCTGTGTCCCAGCAGTGGGAACATTATAGGCTGATTATGATGAAGCCCGCAAAGTCTATGCACCAGGCTGTGAATGCCTATTACAGTTAAGGAAGCCCAAAGAAACGATGGATGGACCGTGTGAAAGATGATATATCTAGAAAGATGCATGGTGGCTTCTGAGATGAGGACTAAAAGGGTTGTATGGCAGAAGAAGACATCAAATAAATTGTGATGAGGGTAGGAGAATGATCAGTGCTGGCGTTAGGGTAGGGCGCGGCTGGGCGACCGCCCAGGGTGCCAGAAGTGAAAGGGTGCCAAAGGGACTGTGACTAAGAGCCCCTATAACTCTGACGTCGGCAGAGTACTTTTGTTTTAGTTCTTTTAGAATTAAAAAACCATAAAAAAATGTTGAGCTCTCTTCGCTAGCTTTTCAAAGTATTCTGCATAAGCCGACAAAGTAACTCCTATTTCTTTATGAATGAACAAAAAAATACCTAGGCGGAGTGCTGAAAATTTTCGCCCCTCTCGACTCTCCAAGAGGGGCGAGGGGCGCCGCCGAAATTTCGCTCAGGCCGCCTGTAATATTAAAACCGGCACTGAGAATGATGATGATGTATAAGGACAAGGTCAACATAGAAATACTGCAAATTGGCGTATAAGAACACTTAGAAGTCGAAGTAGTCGTAGAAACTCAAGAAAAGTAGACGTAACCCTAAATTGCCAGTTAGATTCTGGGTCGTGGATTGTTACAACAAAATGACATAAATTAGTAGACCGCCATTTGTGTAACTAGACAGAACAAATATAACACTCCCATGGTGTCAATAACCTCATTATGTATGTGAGCAATATAGACACTTGTTTATAAACAACATCATCGAAATTTCGTCTTCCTCTAATAATAAACAAGTGACTCATTCAGCGCGCGATCTTTAAAATAACCCAATTCGACGAGAGAAAACAACAACGCTCGCAACGTAGACAAAACCAAAATACTGGCGACAAATACAAAAAAAAAACAATACTCACAAAGGTTATGACAGTTCCAAATCCAACAGCATAGCCCCAGCTATTTCTATCAGCCTTCTCCTTAACTGTGTCCAAGACTTGGTCCTTCTTAACTTTATCCAAAATGTTTTCCTCCTTAAGAAGGTTAATTTCTTTTGTGTCGTCCATAGCACTGAACCACGGTCTCACTGTGTCGTTGGTAAGCGTAGCAAGCGTACTGGGTGTCGACCGGACGCGGTTGATAAACAGCTGTCATACTGTCTAAGGCCTAGAACACATGCTCTGTTTTTTTTATTCGACAGTTGACAGCTGATTATAGTGTGGGGCGCATATTGTGCCTGACGACTTTTTGTCGCTTGTTTCGTCGATAAAAAAAATTAAAATTAAACATCCAACTGACAATAAATACATTTAATAACACATACCTAGGCAACGTTTTATACATAAACAGTAGGTACAATACATTTTTATACGGGTGCATATTTAAACGTAGAAAATTAAAATACCTACGGGTTAAGGCTCCTACAAAAAGGCGCGACTTGCGACGCGAATCGCGGGCGACACAAAGGCACCGCTCGTCGCGCGACGAGCGGCGCCTTTGTGTCGCACTGTCGCGTCGCGCCTGTCTGTGGGAGCCTTTAAATGTATTGACATTTAATTTTCTAGGTTCAAAACGTCGAAAACTTAAACATCGAACGACCATAAAACCTAAAATTAAAATAACGTAAAATATTGTCGAATGGTTAGATAACCTATGTCCAATATATCTAAAATCTAATTATCTACAAAAGTGACATCGAAAGACCTAAATATCGAAGTACAGAGTTTATTATTTATTGTATGTCAAGACCATTGCAATCTCTATATTTGTTTTGGTAATTAAAATTACTACTATAAATATTGCAGTACATTCAAAAGTTCTAAAGGTGGACAAAAACTTTGTGTTAGAAATTCCTGGGTTAGGTTAGGTTAGAACAGGGACTTATCGGGCGAGCGAGCGTAGCGAGAGTGCCGCGGCAGCGAGCGGCTGTCGAGCGCCAGATCCCCTATATTGTTAGTGAATAATTTGGGTTACATGAGGTTATAACATTATGATGTTTCCTGATATTTACTTTCATTGATAGCAAAGGCTAGTGCACACTGGCGCGATGCGACAGCGCTACACAAAGGCGCCGGCCGCTCGTCGCGCGACACGTGGTGCCTTTGTGTCGAGCGTCGCGTCGCGCCAGTGTGCACGAGCCTTAATGTGATAACAATTGATAAATCAATAATATAATTTCCAATCTACCTAAATTTTTTCCACTCATTCGATATTTGAACTAGTAGGTATTTTTAACGTAAATATAATGAACTTAAGTGTATTAAATGTTGACATTTTGAACTTAGGTATAATGACATTTTTAATCACACGACATTTCAATCTTAGACGGTTTAAGCTTAGGTTTAACAATTTTCGATATTTCGATACAATCGATATTTAAATTTTCGATGAACATTGATACTTTACCCATAGGTATCTTAATTTTCGAAGTCCAAATATGTAGGTACCGTTTTATACATTCACAATAAGCAAGTACTTGCTTTGGGGCAACGAATTAGGTAATCGGCGTGAGGTAGGACTGCCATCTTATATGTAGGGGTCGGTGGTTAAAGTAAAAGTCCGGGAAATTAATGTTTATCAAATTTACTACTAACTTAATTTACGTAGTAAGTCAATTTGATAAACAATTATTTTCCCTGACTGTAGGTACTTAGTAATTTTGATGACGTTTAATATTGTTGGGTACTTTAGAAACGCTCTAAAATTGAAGCTCTCTCATTTCAATCGGAAGAAGCAATTTCGAGGATCAAACGATTCTTAGATGTAAACAAGAAAGTAATTACAATTTTGATAGTCGGTATTTTTATTCTGCTGTTCAAATAACCAATTACTGAAGCAGGTAATTTTCATTTCAGGAGCAAAAATCTTGAAATTATCGGAATGGTTTTAGATTTAAAAAACAATTATAGCTGAGTTTGATTTAGATTTATTGTAATAGTTTTTAAAGCTCAGAGAGACGAGAAATTTGTTTTCTGATAAAATTTGAAATTCAATCGCGGCATACCTTTACTTACCGAAGTCTGCCAGTTAAAAGATCTTCCTTGAGCACCTAAAAGATTATTGGTAAATAATAAAATAAATCATCTATTCTATTTACAAGGCAGATGTGACACATAGTTACCTTATTGGTGAAGTTCTACAAAAAGGCCATGTATGAACCACGGACTAGAAAAAAAAGAAGGACTCCGCGCCACGCGTATCGAAAGTGAAGCACTATAAGTACAAACGTGCCTCACGCACACATTTACATCATAAGGTGCCATTACGCGGCACTACGGCGTCATTGTAGGTACTGTTTACTTCAAGTAATAAAATAAAATAAAGCCTTCTTGTGGTGTGAAATGGTGTGAAAATAATTCTACATCCCAGAAAAAGTGTCAAGGAATAACAAATCACAAGTAAGACACTTATTTACACACACAAACACACATATAGATCGGTACGGTGCTTCACTTTCGATATGCGTGGCGCGGAGTCCTTCTTTTTCTTCTAGTCCGTGGTATGAACTTAAATGAAGCACAAGGAATATGTTAAGGTCGTAGCAGGTGACCTTCAGTAGTTTCTGCATAGGAGGAAGGCAAGAGCTTATTATATATGTGGAATCTATTCTATGTCTTTATCTAGACACCAAGATTTCTCTCTGCCAAACGTCCCAATCTATTCCTTATTTCATTGGAGCAAGGATATCTGCGACTTTTTAGTCGTTATTCCCGACTTGTCGCATAATGTGCACTGTACCTAAAACACACGCACATCGCTCTGTGTTCGTTACGTCCCAGTAAATAAATGTTTCTTTGTTTACTTATTCGCTCGTACACAATAGAATTGGTTATACATATGTAAGGATAAAGTTTATTACTCTATAAATATTATATGGCTTAGTGGGTGGTGTGCATAGGTATGATATGTCGGTACTTTTATTTTATATTGTAATTACGCAGTATCTGTTTTTATTTGTCTCTGTGTGACACAACTGACACAGACTAGGCGTCTAAGTGTAGATAGGTCAACTGACCTAGAGAGAGAGAGAGAGTTCAGTACAACTGTACTGAACTTTCTTTTAGGAAGTGATTCCCTGGGTTACTGAAAGTGATTTTATCACTACATAGGTATCCATATTATGAATTATCATTATATCGCTTTGCAGTTGCGTGCTGATAATTATGATGTACTAGCTTTTGCCCGTGGCTTCGCTCGCGTTAATTTAGACTGACTATCAATTCGGGTTATAGTTCAATCATGATTCAAAAGACACGTGGCGCCATCTATGATCATATGGATGTTATTGTTGTTTTCCTCGGGAACAGTAATTTTTTGCGGAATGAAAGGTACCCTATATCCGTTTCTGTACCCCTGAAAACGTATATGCAAAATGCATGCATGCCTGCATCCATGCATGCAGTGGTTTAGGCGTGAAAAGGTAACAAACAAACAAACAAACTTACTTTCGCATTTATAATATTAGTTAGGAAGTTAGGATATTAGTTAGGATAAAATAAAGCTGAAGAGATTGTTTTTTTTGTTTTAATGCGCTAATCTCTGGAACTGCCAGTCGAATTTGAAAAATTCTTCTTGTATGTGGTAGCTCAATTCTTGAGGAAGGATATAGGCCATTTAACATCACGCTACGATCCTTAGGAGCTGAGCAAAACGAAAACAAGTCAGAAAGATCGCTAAGCGAAAACGAAGTACGAGTGCGGGCAGGCGATGTGACGCGACGCGGTGAGTCGAGGAAACAGGAAATTTCACGCGGACGAAGTCGTGAGTAGAAGCTAGTATTTAGATAAACGGGATGTGTACATTTTATAGACATTTTCCACAGTGACGCTTATGTTATCTTAAATGTAAGTACATACTGAACTGATAGATAATTAAGACACATCCATACGATGTAGGTACAGTTACAGACAAAATATTTTCGTCACCATAAGGGCTATTTTGCCTGCTCATTGCTCAATCGAAACTGTACCTTAATTGCGTAACACAATATCAATCACAATTTGAATAATTTTGAAGCCTATTGCTAATCCATTGCTTGCTTCATTATGTTCGAAAAATTTGTCTGCTTGCTTCATTATGTTCGAAAAACGTAAATAACGCAATGAATGTTGTTGAACTGTCAAAATAAAAAGCTATTCCTTCCGTTAGTGTGTTACGCAATTACCCCTGTGCTCTACGGACTTAGTGTAATTTCGTCATCAGGTCAATACCGCAGAATGACATTCAGTCATCCTCTTTACATGTCAGACAGAATTAAAATGTGACACTGATAGAGATTAATAATGATAATGATGGAATGATGTAAAAAAGAATAAGTTCCATAAAATGACAAAGCCATTAAAAAAAAATTATATTGATGTCAATTACTCGACATTGGTCGAAGATGTATGCTATTTTATCTTTGTTATCAAGTAATTAAGGATAGTTTTCTGTGCAATAGTCTGCTCAGTGCCGTAGCTTCAAAAGGTATAAATGTGTATCTTGATAAAGTAAACAATTTGAGAACCGTCTAATATACAATGTGGAGACGACAATACGATAGTAATGAAAATACTGGCAATACGATAACATTATTTTAGAACTAAGTATCAAATAAGTCCTAACATCTAAATAAAAAAGAGTTTTTTTTCAAACAAACTATATAGTAGGTATCGATGAGCCGACTATGGGTTTTGCCCACCTGAGCCTAGGTATAGTAACTAAACTGTTGAGTATATTTGGTTAAATTTTCGTATGCAGACTGGGAACATCATTAGATATACAGAATTTAATTTATTGCTGTATCGTCGTCTCCACCTTGTAAAAAGACTTGACTGTAGGTGGGTACAGTACGACTATTTTCATAATGTCCCTCGGGAATCATCGCATTTCCGAATACAAATGAATGCTAATTTCCATGTCCATCAATTATTAGATTTATCGTGTATAATAGTTTGAATTCAGAACTAAGTACTTTATTGTTATTTTTTTTTTGACGTGACGACAAAAAAGCACGAGGGACATTAAGAAAATAGTTGTACTGTACTTATATGTACCTTATTCAAATTCTAATTAGGTAAATACAGAGCACGTTTTTTGTCAAACATAATAATATAATATTCACGCCTTTGACTGATAACCTCACTGATCGTGATGATAATTATTATCAATGAATATCACTTAATTGCTATTAGGGACGCGCCGACTACAGTTTTACCAAGTAAGCGAGTACCAAGTATTGCTGGGTATTATGTTTACCAAACCGAGTACTCTGCCGAGTAAATTCTTCGGAGTAAGTTTCAATGCCCGTTGACGTAGGTATTGGGAACGTACGAATCGCTTAAAATATTATAGAACAATGTCATTCAAGTTTTTGACGTTGCTACGAAGAATATTAGCACCTACAGTGCCGCAACAGCGTGAAGATCCGAAAAGTGCCATCGCTTAATAGAGTTAGATTAATATTTAAGTGAAAATTTATTACTACGAGATATGAGTCCATTCGATTGGTGGGCACACAATAAAACAAAGTTCGCACACTTGGCATATTTGGCAAAAGTGATTGTATGTGCATCTGCAAGCACTGTAACAAGCACAGCAAGCGCTTATTTTCAGAAGCGGGCAACTTATACAAAGAGAAAAGGAATAGACTGCTACCAAATAGGGCGGAGTGTTTGGTTTTCCTACACCATAAGTTACCATTGCTAAAGTACCAATATTAATACTTAATAAATATATTTTTGTTTTTTTTCTTAAGTTGATTGTAGACGTACCTGATTCATACTAATTAAGACTAATTATTTAATTAAATATGTTGGTTTTTTTTCACGTAATTTTTCTGACAATGACGAATCTAAATTAATATTGTAAAGAGGTCAGAGTTTAGGAGTTCTGTTGGAGTACCTACCTCGGCAATCAAACCGAAATATTCAGCCAATAACGAGTACTACCAAAATGGCCCAGTATTCCGAATATTCTTATGGTGTACATAATAAAGAGTATTCTATTCTATTCTATTCTATCGAGTAATAACAGAGTGGGTACTCGGCGCATCTCTAATTGTTATGCAATCTTATCTATATTATTGCCTACGATAATTTAATTAATTTGCTGTTAACAATTGATTAACATGATGTTATCAAGATTAAAATAGGTACAGTGACATTCATTCATTTAAATGTTTCCGGATCTGCGAACACCCCGCCCGAAATTAGCAGTACCCACCTTTTTGACAAGATTATGTATGTATAGTCGACGTCGTAATTTCCTTACCATTTTTGACAAAAATTGCTAGTAAATTGGAACTTCAATAAGGTTGCAAATATCTAACTGTCGCGTAGAGAAACACACCTTGTCGTTTTATGACGTGCAAATAGCATTTAACCTTATGGTAGTAAAACAATTACAAGATGGTACCTAGGTACCTAATAAGGTAGGTAATTATTGCATACCGCCTTATCCAACACATGACAAGAGAGGGGCCGGATCTGGCGGATAACCAGTTTGGTTTCCGTCAGGGGCGCTCAACAATAGACGCTATCATGCGCGTGAGGGTCCTGGTGGAGGAAGCTATGGCCCAGGGCGAGGTCGTCTTGACAGTGTCTTTGGACATTGCCAATGCGTTCAACACCTTGCCCTGGAGTGGCATTGGGGAGGCACTCTGTTATCATAGGGTGCCAAACTACCTAGGCTCAAGAAGGATTGGATCGGCGAGAAATGTCGTGCGGTATCCCACAGGGTTCAGTTTTAGGGCCACTCCTGTGGAACATCAGATACAACTTGGTGCTGCGCGGTGCGCTCCTCCATGGCGTCGGCGTCATCTGTTACGTCGATGACACGCTGGTGATGGCACGGGGGTCTCCAGGTGGCACTGTGGAAGCCATTTGTTTCCACGGGCCTCTGAAAGCGCCACCTTCGGGATCCAAAATCATGGTAGGAGGTGTCAACATCGGTATCGAGTCGACGATGAAGTACCTAGGATTCGCTTTCGATAACCGGTGGAACCTCGGGGCGCGTTTTCAGCGGTTGGCTCCCGATTGATGGACACCACGAATTCACTCTCGTGTTTGCTGCCTAATCTGGGGGAGCCAAATACTTCCTGCCGGAGGCTCTATGTCGGGATCGTACGGTCCATGGCGCTCTATGGAGTCTCTGTATTGACGGATAACCTGACGGCCCGTAACATTGCAATACTGAGAAGAGCACAGAGAACGATGGCCGTCAGGGTGATAAGAGGATACTGTATGGTCTCCATCGAGGCGGCAAGCCTCTTGGCCGGATCATCACCCTGGGATCTTGACGCCTAAATTCTAGCGTCACTATATCGGTGGCGGTCACCTGATGCCTCGTCATGTCGAGGTGTACAGGGCTGAGCTCCGGCAGACCCTAGTGGTGGAGTGGGAGCAGCGACTTGCGCAATCCAGCGCAGGGCACGCCACTTTAGCGGCGGTAAGACCCTTTATGAGACAATGGCTGGAGAGATGGCATGGCGCCCTTACTTTCCGGCTGACACAGGTATTGTCCGGACATGGGTGCTAACATGCATGCATGGCCGGAAACCGACACCCAGTTACCACCATTGCAACTGTCTCGATGACACGACGCAGCACACCCATGAGGAATGCCCTGCTTGGCAGTGCAGCGCCGTGACCTCGTCGTGGTGGTTGGTGCTACGGACACTCTCTCGCTTCCGGACATGCTCCAGTCCATGGTCGGCAATGAGAGCGCGTGGGACGCCGTCGCCTCTTTCTGTGAGGAAGTGATGATTGCGAAGGGAGGCGGCGGAAAGGGAGAGAGAGGATACAACCTCCTTTCCAATCCGTAGCAGACGCACCGAGCGCCAGAGGGCGCGGAACGATCTCCGGCTGCCTTAGGGTGAGGCCTGCTGGCAACAGACTTGGGGAGTTTGTTGCCTGAAGAACGAAAGGCCCGAGACGACGGCGCGCCGTGTTCTTTGCGGGCCTCTCCAGCACTCGGCTAAAGATAGCAGAAAAACACCGTGTGGTTTTAGTCAGTAAGAGTCTGACAGACCCCTCCACCCACCCTAGGGTGGAAGACATCCATGAAGATTTACACAGGATAAAAAAGGTACCTACTATAAAAGAAAAACATATCTTGACCGATTTGGTTAAATATTTGTTTAAATGTTCGTTACAGTCCGAATAAGGTTTTAAGGGAAACAAAAATTGGAGAAGTTGCTCGAAAAATTCGGGAATAACTGAAAGTGCTTTTTTTGTTTTCTGTATGAACTCAAGACCATTGCGATTTTGACAGGAAACGTCTGTCGGGTCAGCTAGTTACGTAATAAAACAAAAAAGTATGAATAAAACAAAAGAGTGGCATTGTGAAAAAATTGCTTAGTATATTTTATTATTTAATGAAACAGTTTCACTATTTATATCGCAGTCACAAAATTCAGGAAACCATGTTTCCAATCCATTCACAGGTTTACTTATAATTTAAAATATTAATACACACACATAATATTATAAAATAAACCTACTATCACTAAATAACAATTTTTACTAAAATATCATTTCAGAAATGCATTTTCAACACACTTGCTTGTAAAGTAACTCATATGGCATTTAGGTTCATAATTTAGCTTATTATACACTCGTGTTTTTTACTTTACATTACCACACGAGTGTTTCTTACTTTACATTTTCATTTTTCAAACTCCGCAAAGAGGTTTTATGTATAAAAACAATGATTTGTGAATAAATAAACTATTTAGGTTACATATGATAAATCCATCATCAAAATCATCATTTCATTAAATTATGTATTTTTCACTACATATTGACCTCAATTTGCGTATTTAAAACATTATTTTGTGTTTATTATAATTTTAATATAGGCTGTTTAGCGGTTTTGCCATTACCTTTATATACACCTGCACGCGCACCGCTAGCGCGGCGCGCGGAGAAAACAAAACCAGCGCGCCATTTTCCATAAATATTTGCTAACGTTTTTGTTGTGTGGGTAATTATTATCAAAAATGTCGACTTCACGTAGGGAAGAAGAGCAATATGTAGATTGACCCCTGCCGGAAATACTAATCGAGGCAGGGCCACAGCCCATTTACAACATTCAAGTGTGTTGAAAAACGTCGCATGAAACGCGTGTGCATTGATCATTACATTACACAGTCGGCTCCCTTATCGCGCTCGCCTGCGGCTCCCGCGAATTATACCGCCTTGTGTTTAATGACCAACATAGCACACTTGTATCATAATGTAATAATACACGTTACTGTTAGCCTGAATCATCCCAATGCTGGGGAAAGGCCTCTCCCCATGACTTCCAGCTTTTTGGATCCAGGACTAATGTGGACCACTGGTCGTTTGTTTTCTCCAGCTCGTCCCGCGACACGTACAGTCAACAAAACAATTAATATTGCAGTAGTTCAAAAATTACAATGAAGTATTTCATTCCTTTAGGTATAGTTACCTACCAAACTGTTTTGTTGTATGTACATACCTATGTGTGCCCAGAAGATTGGCCATCCTTAATAATTATTGGCAGTGTTTTTATTTAATAATTATTGTATTTCCTACACCTACACTATTAATAAGTAGACCACTCTTCAGCGGGGTCCATTTTACCCAAAGACCTATAAAATATGGCAAGATTTTGTCAGCTTTATGTTGTAAACTAAACTTAAATTATTTTCTAAATTAATAATATTCTAAACTCCCTTTAAGTGTAAACATAGACTCATTTTGATTTTCAAAATCAATAAACCACATCTCCATAATTATTCTTACAATAATATAGTAATAAAAATTCGAGTAGGTACTAAGAGTATCAACAAAATTATTTACAAAATCCCAACTGCTTCTGCTTTAAGCGCCAACAAAATGAGTAAATCTTTGATCAATCAACTTAAAACTAAAAATAAACATAATATTAAACATACGTTTAATAATATCTACAATACTTCAATTATTATTAGAGATGCTCCACAGGGTGTCTACTCCCTAAGAACATTTCGTAGTTTCGGCCGAAGTTTCGGCCGAAGTTTCATGAGTATCCTAATCCGTACCACTTAAGGACATAAGATTAGTTTGGTTTCCGAACTAAGAATGAATGACAACACGATTTGACTGTTGTTCCTACGCCCGATGTGTCTTAGCCCATCTGAAAAATTTAATTTTACGCTCGGTTTGACTGATCTACTATTTTTCGACAGCTCCGTATCTTCGTTGACTTAGAGAGAAGACCCCCTGGACCTGATGCAAGTCAATCAATTTGAAATTAGAACCTACTCATCGACTAAGAACCCTATCAAAGGAAGATCTCTAAATAACGGTAGGAGTTTCAAATCCTTTTACAAAAAGTACGAACTCGTGTTAGTATTAAAGCTTACAGCTTGAATATTCATGTCTTTAGGCCTTTGGCAGAGTTATTATTCTTCCTATATTTGGCTATGGCTTCTGCTGCCCAGGGTACTACGCAGAAGAGGTTGCAGGCTGACAAAATGTTGAACGCTATGGCATAACTGCCTGTGTAATCTCGGATGAAACCTGAAAAAAAGGAGAAAAATTTAAATTATTTAATGGTAGGTAGGTACTTACTCAAATAAACCTTTATTCTACGGGTTTTAAATAAATCAGAACATATATTTTAAGCTCTGGCCAAACTGAAGCGAATGTCGTTTGTGTCAACTAACTTGTATACAGGTTTTCATACGGGCGCGAATACTCCGTGACTTCTTAATCATTAGCACAATGACAGTCGCGTCCCACGTCCAGTGCGGGTTACACCTCAGTGTCGCCAGAGCTTTATTTTACTGGTTTTTAATTGAATTCAGAACATGTTATATTAAACCAATAAATCAACGTTTTGTAAAACCTAAACAAATAAAAGTGACATTTTATTTAAAAACCCATTTGTTAGTGAAAACAATCAGTTCACCACATATAAATAAAAGAGAATCGTAAACTGAATCACACTAATAAAGATCACAGTATGCGTTGCGAATGTCACAAAGCAATACCAAGAACATTATTCACATCAAAGCTTGTTGGATGAATTCATCAAACGAGTTCACAGAACCCATTGTTCCTGTAGAAAGGCTTCAAAAGCAAATTGATTCCAGGTATTTCAACAGACATACTGCAATAACGGTATGACGTCAAATTAATGTATTCACAGTGTTGAATATTCGGTTGAAACGTCGGATAGACACAAATTGAAGTGACAGGCGTAATAGGGACACGCACGTCAGCGGATGTGAACGATATTGATTAAACAGGATTGCTGAGTCGTGTTGAGTAGTCAGCAAACGTGTTTAATGTCATGCTGGTTAGTTTGAAGGGCTGAATACAGAGATTGCTTTGACATAGTGATTGATATTTTGGAGTGTAAATAGTAAAGATTACTATTTTAACACTTTGCGGCACGGTAATTGCGTAACACACTAACACAGCTGCATGATTACTGACAAATGCGTGCACTGACTGGACAGGTCCACTCAATTTGTGTAGTTTTTCCTCAAAAGACCATTTCAGACACAAATCTACATGGTCTTCTCTTAATCTGACCAAGATTATGTCTGGACTTTAAAAGAGACTGTGACCTCTGAGTTTGTTTCGGCCTTTCTTCTCAGAGTAGTCAGATAGGAAACGCCGACCTCATCTAGTTTTTAAAATATGATTGACGTAAAACTGTTTGTTCAAACCTACTTACAGAAATAAAATCATTTATCATTTAACAGCAGGGAAAGCTTTCATTTTGACATTTCAACAACATCCATTGAGTCATTTACTTTGTTAAGCAGACAAATTTTTCGAACATATGAAGAAATGGATTAGCAATAGGCTTCAAAATTATTCAGATTGTGATAGATAGTGTGTTACGCAATTAGGGTGCTGATCTCTAAACGCCTCCAGACGTAATAACAATAGAGCATCTATTGTGTTTCGTTCCGTGTCCTTCAACTAATTAATATCAAACGTTTGTTTACATTTAATTTAATTCTTGGATATTACTAACATCGGTGAAGGAAAACATTGTGAGGAAACCTGGAGTTCTAGTTAACATAACATAACATCACATCACACCTGTATTCCCCGAAGGGTTAGGCAGCACCACACCCACATTTCGCCAGTTATGTTTAACCGTCAACCGGGCACAAATCCAAATTCCGCGCTGCTACTGAGAAATTAAAGACGGAAAAACCCAATAACACTTTGCCCGACCTGGGAATCGAACCCAGGACTTCATACTCAGCAGTAGCGCTAGCGACAACTGGACCGACGAGGCAGTCAAGTCTAGTAAATATAAGTCAAAACTCGCCAACTCGTCTAAAATCGCCAACTCGTCTAAAATCGCCAACTCATCTAAAATCGCCAACTCGTCTTGAGCAAGCCTGACAATCAATGTACGTGCCTTCTCTGTATGAGAAGCTGCTTTGCCCTGCAGTGGGACAGTAATAGGCTATTTTTTACAAGTTTAGGTCCATATCACTGGACATAGCGGTCTAAGCAAGTGTCCAAGAATTCACAATAGCATCATGAGTATTTACTAAGGGATATTACTAACCTAATGATATTTCGTCATTTAATATTTATATCGATGACGTCTAGATACACGTGTTTTGAGTCTATAGCCTTATGATATTTTAGGTAATAAGGCACCTGTCCCATCGCCGACGAGGAAGCAACTAGCTATCAACGATTTTCTCGCTCAAGAAACGTTCAAAAGATTGTAGGTCTCGTGTTAGTAAAAGAGACAGTTGATCGCTTACTGTTCACACCTTAGTTGAGTACTCGTTTGTCGCAGCGACAAGCGCTATCAAAGAGAGAACTCGCCTAGCAACGCTTGCTTGACGAGCAGAACAGTCGCTTTCTCGCCAACTCGTTCTTAGTTACGAGCTCTACTTGCTTCTAGTTAATCGCCAGCGATGAGACAAGTGCCTAGACCTTCGAATATTTTGCGAACTATCCTTATTAAGAAAACTGAATACATTATTTATTTTTTATGAATACATACAAATATACACATCAATATGCTAAAGGCTGTGGAATTCTAAACGATGCATTTATAATATTTTTATGGATATAAAATATTGTATGTAAAACTAATCTAAAATATTCTTATCGTATTCTGACATTTTATTGTAATTTAGTTTTGTATCTTTATTCAAAAAACACTAAATGCGATGTTTTCTGTAATTTTACAAAACAATTTGTTTATCTAAAAATAGTAATGCCAATTATAATAATATTTAGTGACTTTATTTGCATTTGAACTTTAGCTCCCCCTTTCAAAGAGCACCTGCTCTTTTTTGATTTATGCGATGTCTATTAGTCAGACAGACAATTATGTTACCGTTTTAAATGGATAATAATGACACCAGCTTCTCCAGCTGCAGGCCCAAGGCCACTTCTCCTTACAAAGAAGACATGAGCATTGATCGCCACGCTTGCTGTAGGCTGATTAGCGATTTAAAACTTATATTTACTATAAGTCCACGTTTCCTCACAATGTTTTCATTCACTGATATCAGTGATGTCTAACTAACTTCTAAAGTACTTAGGAGTTTGAAAAAGTCAAATTGGTGTCTATGGTCTGCTCCAAAAGTATCATAAAACGCCTGTGAAAAACCTGTGAATGCCATTTCGCAGTATCACTCTTAGAAATTGAGTGCTATATGATTTGATTTTTTGAATACTTAAATACGAAACTCTATTTTTAAATCAACTTGTGTTGATACTTTTCATATGAGAAATTAGGTTAGTTTTATAACCTCAACTTTATTCGATGATTTTTTCCATTACAATTTAATTATATTATTATTTATTACAATATAATTGTTGGAAGAAGTGGTGAGATATAAGTTGAAATGTAAATAAATATGATAGTGTTACTAAATCTCTTTAGTGAGTGGTTGCGTAAGAATTTAACCTGAACAAGGTTTGCTTACACTTTCGTCAGATACTTTTGGAACATACTATACTTACTCGGATTCGAACCCAACATCGTACATAAGAGGCGGGCGTCTATTACTATTCCTAATATTTTGAATGAGATGAACTTACCAACCACAGGCCCGACGCTCAAACTGATGCCTCCAGCCAACAGCATGTATAATCCGTATGCTGGTGGGTACCTTTCTATAGGTACGTGCTCAGCTACCACTATGGGCTGGGCTATATGGACCAGTGACCTCAAGGAACCCAGGACACCGGTGAGGATGAGAAGTGGCGTGTATGTGGTGAATTGAATGAATACTGAAAAAGATAATACAGTATATGTTAAAAATTGAGAAAGTATAGAGAAGATTTTTTGTGATCGGTGGTTTATTTGGTTGTTGTTGTTTTCTTTAGTTTGTTTGTTTATTATTGATTATAATAATGTTTTCATTCGTTTGCATGTTAGGTACATGACATAAATAATTAGGTAAATAAGTACATGCCAACGACTAACTTATATCCAAACAAAAAAAGCGAGGCAGTATTTTTGTTTTCAGTATATAATCTACTAGCTTTTTGGAAATTATCCCACGGGAACGTGCTACCGGGACAAAAAGTAGCCTATGTCTTATCCCAGGGTGCCATCTATCTCGTTGCCAAATTTTATCGAAATCCGTTCAGTGTTTTAGGCGTGAAAAGGTGACATACAGACAGAGTTACTTTCGAATTTATAATATTAATATGGATTTCTGGGTGCAAGTTTCAGGTTTCTGATGCAAGACATAGATATTAGTCTGTACTTAGAATTTTAATTTGTGACGTCAAACTGCGTTGGAAATCTCACGTCAAAAAGAAAAGACAGGAACTCGACATACGTTATAAAAGTATGTATTGGTTACTCAGAAGGAAATCCTGCCTAGCAATACATAATAAAATTATATTATACAAGCATATTCTTATGCCAATTTGGACGTATGGTATTCAACTTTGGGGCTGTACTAAACAAAGTAACGTTAAAATAATCCAACAATTCCAAAATAAAGTACTCAGGGATGCTGTAAATGCACCATGGTACATTAGAAATGACGACCTCCACCACGACCTTAAAATGGAACTCGTCACCGCCGTCATCCGCAAATTTACTGAAGCCCACGAACACAGACTTCACCGACATGTGAATGTCGAGGCATTTCAGTTGCTAGACAACACGGACATAGTGCGTAGGCTAAAGAGAACTAAACCATTTGAGTTAATGTATCAATAGTGAATGAATAATATATATACAAAGTGTTTTTATTAATTATCAGACTCTAGGAAAGTGCTACGGAATTGTTTGAAAATGCAAATTGACACTATTCTTAGTTATAACGTAAACGTATAATAATAATTTAAAGACAAGTTGCTTATTAGTCTATTAGACTAGATTGTAATAAGATATTAATAACTTTAGTTCTTATTAAAAAAGGAATAAAACATAAACGTTTTATTTGTGGGTAGTCATTTTGGAGCTATAAACAATATTTTATAGTCTTGATTGGCATGTATAAAAATGGACCAAAATGATATTCAGTTATACAGGTTTTCTATTTAAATTCACATGTAGTTATATTTTTTTTCCAGACATTCTGTAATTTACATACTTATCATATTTTAATGTCGCTAGGAATATAATAACGGCAGTAGCAATCTAAGCAAAAAACTAACATGTCAATTCTTAGATAGAACTACAAAAATTGTATCGTTGTATAGCTTTCCATTGAACAAGGATTTCTAGGAGGCTAGGGCGTGCGCCTCCTGGCGTTTCCACTCAAATCTGCCTTATAAATACCTTTTGTTAGTCGCCTTTCATTCATCCACTCAACATGACCAAACCATCTAAGCATATTCTTTTCAATTTTTCTCACTACATCTTCCATTGTCTATCATTGTAATTTTTTTAATAATCAAATGCTATTAAAATATTTGAAATATCAGTCCAAGAATTAAGCTAAATTATTGCTTTTGCTGTTGCTTCTATACATATATTTTGCGTATACAATAGTGTATACTCAAAATATATGTATAGAAGCAAACTGGTATGTTGAACTGAACAGTTTGTTGTATAGACAACAAACATTCAGTTCAACATATCAGTTTCAAGAGAAGAACCTTTGGAAATTAATTTAAATTAAGTCAAGCAAAGAGCTCATTGATAAAATAATTAAATTGTGCAGTACGTATAGTAAAATAATCAACTTTTTATGCTCTAGCTTAATACAGGAAATACAGTACATACAGAACATAAAAAGCCTCTTGATTATCATAACGAGGCTTGGCGTCCATTTCATTCATATTTAAAATATTCATTAAGCGTGGGAAACTGATAAAAATTGATCAAATATATTAGATTGTCGAATCGGGAAATATCTTAAATGTTGAAAACTATACACCCAATTTGCCTATTTTTATTCGTTTGTTATTTATTACTATGAAGATATACGTAGTTAGCATATAAATTACAGTCCAAGTGCCAGAACACAAGAGAGACACAATGAAAAAAAATAGTCTGCGGTATAATAATGCCTAATACCAAATCCCTAATGCCGTCTACCCAACTATATTATGATTGCGTGTGAGTGGAGCACTTATCCTAAAAAAGTCATCGACCAAATGTTGGCTCTATTTAGCACGTCCACTCAAACAATACCCATAAAAACGATAATAATTCAAACGCATTATGTTCCTACCCATTATTTTATGTCTAATTAAATCAGATTGAATATCACTTCTTATCATTTATTGTATTTTTATGTTTCAGGTATTAAGAAAATATCAAAATCATTTCGGTTTTATTATGAGCTAATTGTATTTTGTAATTTGACATAATAGCTCTCTAAAAATAACTGATTTAATGTGGACTGTGCGTTTTAGAAAATATCATAAAAGCGACCATGATTCAAAAGCATTCCGTTCTTATCTATTGTTTTATGTCTAATTAAATCATATCAAATATCACTTCTTATCATAATTGTATTCTTATTTTTCAACTATTACGAAAATATCAAATTCGTTTCGGTTTAATTGACATTACTTGTTAATTTGACATTTAGGTAACATAATATATAAATTATTAACTTAATAACTAATTTGATGTAGACTGTGCGTTATGAATTCAAACGTAGATATCTATTATGAATTTTAAAATTTTAAGGTAAGTGATACTAAAAATATTAAAACATTGCTTTTAAGTGTTATAGGTGGGAAATTATGACACAACTTTTATTTTTATACAAATGTGTTTGCAAATAAAAAAGGTTATTGTATAAAAAAATTCAATAAAATACCTAAGTATCTTACTTGTAATCAAATAAAAATTCTGTCATGATTTCTTTATCTTTCCAGAATACCTAATAGGTACCATTTTAAATTGCAGAACTGTTTTTTTATGAATACTATTTAGTATTTTATTCTTGTGCGTTGACAAAATAACCACATTTATTTAAAAAATAATTAGTGTATGTCTATGCGATCAATAACTTTTGTGACGTCGAGTCGGATGGAAACATAGATATCCGTGGATGAAAATAACGTTTTTTTGAGAAAATAAACCTTAATTAACGTTATAAACAGATATTAAATGTATCACTTTAATGATGTATGCATGCATATTTATGGTTTTAATTTATACCTAACTGAGAAGGAGCCGAAGTACACTTAAAAATAGTTTATTGTTTATCACGTTTTCAAAAACTACTGATGTGCATTATTATTATATTTTTTAAAGTGGATTTGGTTTTAGATAGATTTTGATATCTTAGATAATTATGTATATAGTAATAATATATTGCACTTAATGTGTTATTGATATTAAAATGTTGATGATATTAAAGCTTACATAATCAATTCTTATTTAATTAATTAGATGATATACTACGGTTTGATGATGCAATTTATTTATTACTAGAGACCCGCCCCTGCATCTCACGATTTTTAAGACTTGACAAAACATCCATGTTTAGTTATTATATGATCCTTTAATGCTAATGTAATAAACATATAAACCTTCTGGAATATATTCTCAAAATGATGGTGAAAACCGCATCAAAATCTGTTGAGTAGTTTAGAAGTACAACGCAGTCTCATCACAGAGACAGACACGAAAAGCTACTTTAATTGATAATAATCGACAGTAGAAAGGTGAAATGGCTAAAGCGCCAAAACCTGAAATCTCAAGAATGAACTTTAAAGTGATTACTTACTTTCTACTGTCGATATATATAGATATAAATATAGATTATCTTTGTCGACTGGTGTAAAGGTGCTAGGTACGAGATATTCAGATTTTTTTAATTTTTCAGCTAATATCCTTGTGAGGTTCTATTACTAGTAAGTTTATTATTAGTATTTAATAGATTCCGAAGCTATACACTGTATATTTATTAAAACAAAAAACGTCGAGCTGGCTTTAAAAAAAAATATCAAAAGAAATC
This sequence comes from Dryobotodes eremita, assembly GCA_917490735.1. Classification (NCBI taxonomy): domain Eukaryota; kingdom Metazoa; phylum Arthropoda; class Insecta; order Lepidoptera; family Noctuidae; genus Dryobotodes; species Dryobotodes eremita. The sequence continues at coordinate 19,071,167 of OU823243.1, read as the reverse complement.
CTTAGTTCAGAAACCTAAGTTTTCTGACACAATACTGTGCTCATAAAAATACGAAATTAAAATTCACTAACCGAATCTAAAGATTGCTGTGAATAGGGCACCACAGAAGAACATGTAGCGGCTGTTCATCCTGAAGAATTGACCGGCGACGCCCAGGAAGAGACGCGCTGACATGTCCATCGCTCCTCCGACAGCGATTATGTTCGCTATCTCCGCCTGGAAAGATATATATGAAGTTTTGTTAGAACATAACATCATGCCTGTATTCCTCGAAGGGTTAGGCAGAGGTGTACCTATAGTACACCCACATTTCGCCAGTTATGTTTAAGTCCCATGTAATAGGGGGCGAGCCTAATGCCATTAACCGGGCACAAATCCAGACTCCGGGCTTCTACTCAGAAATTCCAAATGGAAAACCCAATAACAATAAATAGTTTTGTTAGAGTATAAGCACTAAGGTTATCCATCATCCTAACTAATAATAGGTCTTTACCTATGAAATTGCCGTTTTGTATGAAAAAATTTAAACGAATTTTTTTCATGAATTTTTTATTTGTATTAATCGAAGTAATCACCCATGCAATCAATGCATCTTTGCCATCGCAGTGGCAGTTTATTGATGCCCTTCTTAAAGAAATCAGCTGGACGGGAGGCAACAAATTCTTCAAAGGCATTTTGTACTGCCTCTCGGGTATTAAATTTTTTTCCCGCCAAGAAGTTATCCAAATTCTGGAAAAAGTAGTAGTCTGTAGGCGCAAGGTCTGGTGAGTAGGGCGGATGACGGAGAGCTTCCAACCCCAGTTCTTGCAACTTGGAGACCGTCTGCTGTGCAGTATGAGGTCGCGCGTTGTCGTGCAGGAGCAGCGGAGACGAGCGATTGACCAATGCTGGTTGGAGATGCGCCAGCTTCTCCATCATTGTGTTCAGTTCTTCACAGTACACATCTGCAGTAATGCTCACCCCGTTTGGTAAGAAGCTGTGATGAATCACACCGGCGCTAGACCACCAAACAGTGACCATCACTTTTCTAGGGGTAAGTTTTCGTTTAGGGCATTGTTTAGGTGCTGAACCAGGATCCAACCAACTTGCTGAGCGCTTACGGTTATCAAACAGAATCCATTTTTCATCGCAGGTAACAATGCGGTTCAAAATTCCTTCATTTGTGTGTCTGTTGAGCAGTGCAAGGCACGTCTCGACGCGCACTTCGCGCTGGCGATCATTGAGTTCGTGGGGCACCCATTTGTCAAGCTTTTTTACCTTGCCAATTTGACGCAAATGGACCAATATTGTTTTGACGCTAACGTCGAAAGCTGCTGCTAATTCAGCCGTAGATTGTGTATCATCAGCTTCCACAATCGCCTTTAATTCGTCATTGTCGACCAAAGTCTTCGGACGACCGCGAGGTTCATTTTTCAGGTCGAAATTTCCAGAACGGAAGCGAGCAAACCAATAACAGGTGGTGCGTTGGTTTGTAGAGTTAGCTCCGTAAACGTCGTTGATGTTGCGTGCCGCTTGTGCCGCGTTGCTGCCACGACGGTACTCATATTCCATAATTACTCGAATTTTTAACGTATCCATGATGACGAAAAAGATTGAAATGCGATGAAAATGTAACACTAATCAATAAAGAAATGACTACTTTTAGAAAAAAAAATCCATGTTTTTAAAATAAAATTAATTTGAAATTAGAATTCATAGCCAAACAAAAATTATTTTGATTTGAAATGGCCAGTACTGCAGAACGGCAATTTCATAGGTAAAGACCTAATATTATAAATTGGAAAATAAGTTTGTTTGTTACGTTTCGACGCCAAATCGGCAAAACAGATTTGGATGAAATTTTTCACATAGATAGACCATGACCTGGGCAAGGATATAGGCTCATTTTTATCCTGGATCTCAGAAGAAGTCGCGGGCAATAGCTAATAATTAATATTATGAGTAGGAAAGTAACTCTGCCTGCCTGTCTTTTACTTTATAATGGGTGAACGGAAATTATCCCAAGCGCAGGTACTGCCGAGATAAAAAGTATCCAATATCCTAACCCAGGTCATGGTCTATCAGGTCAGGTTAAGGCTTAAAAAGATAGCAGACAGACAGAGTTACACACTTTCGCGTTTACAATATTAGTATGGATAGAGTAGCGAACTAGGGAACGTAAACCTATTCAAGTCTCTGACCAGTAAACCAGCAACAAATCGTATGATAGCTATAATCTTGACAGGAAACTAGACTTCAGATGAAATTGCAGCAGGCTAGGCTAAAGCCAGGCTTAGTAAGGCTTTCAGTATGCAGAGGAAAGATTTAAAGGTTAGTTCTTGTTCGAATGGTCCTGTCTAACGAGGTAGACTCATCTTAGCTGGCTGCTTACTAACATAAAATTTGTATTTCCTAAAAAAAATGGACTGCTAGCACGAAACAAAATAGCTTAACGTAATTTATTTTCAATTGATTGTAATTCGAACTCAATGAATGTACAGGCGCTTTTGAATTGTCAAGGAATCGGTCTGTCAAAAAGATGAGGCTAGTTAGTTGCCCATTCCAAAGCGTTCCTATGGAAAATAACTAATCTCTGTCGACCCCTTAAATATTGTAGTTTTTCAGGAAAAACAACGACAGTTGTAAAATGTTGCCATTGTTACGAGCAATATCACCCGAAAGCCGGAACAATGCACCGATGGAAGTTGTTATTGTCACTTCCTCGCATGTGTTGCCAGCCAGAAACGTTGAGTTTTAACTTACATTTTAATTGAAGTGGCAACACAGTGCTGCTTGAATTCGAGAATAGAATTGCAATGTGGTTTAAGATCAGAATTATGCATACAGGATTCATATGCATTGAACGAACATCTGCGAATCCTCCTAGGGTATTTTTTAAGCTCTTTACTTTTCTATTTTTATATTACAGACTCCTTTTGTTCGTAATTTTTAAAGAAATATGCTTCGAGAGATATTTTACCGCAGTTAGTTTGATAACGTAAATTCACAAAATCCACCAAGATTTATTATTATTCACAAACATACAATTTTTTACAAAAAAAGTGCTTGACAGAGACAAAAATGATCTAAGCAAAATATTTACATTAAAGCCATCAGCTTAAAAATATTAAAGAATCTTACCTTGCTTAGATGTTTTTTGTCCAAAAATAATGGCTCCAGAGTAAAAAATGTGAGGTCGGAAAAGAAAGTTAAGGCCAATCCAAATATAATATTAACATAGACTAAGTCCTTTAGTAGGGATAAGTCCAGGAATTCCGCTACGGTTTGCCTGAAAAAGACATTACAATGTTGTGTTCAAAAATAATTTAAAAAAAGTAAAACTAAGGTCATCCTTAGGAAGTATGAAGTAAATTATTATATTAGTAAAGGGTTATATTGATGATTCTAGTGATTATAATTCTGTAAATACATATTTTTTACGGACGGGAATAATATTTTGATTGTAGCGAACGCAAGATCCTGCATCGCGCAAGCAGAGTTTACCGCGCAACTAGCATATATACAACATCCCGACATCAAATGTCGGTCAGTTGCCCACCAGACACGACACCCGTCTGGTCGGAGGATCCTCCCTTTTCATTAGAGTATGAGTTAACTTTACACCCTGTTCCTCATACCTCTATATGATCAACCTATAAGCTAATCAAACACGCTAGCTGCACTGGCACTTTCACCTTAAGTAAAAAACGCCTTCGTTGAATTCAAATATCACCATATCCAGTTTCTTATGAGAAATCCGAGCCACGTACGGTCACCAAATGTGATAAGTAACCAGGGTCGTCGGATACAGTTGAAGTTTAGTAAGAAACCGATGCATGTTTTCGAATGAAATTTAATTTGATAAATGACCAGTTTGTTTTCTATTAATTAAATTAAATTTTGTTCGAAAACATTAATCCATTTCTTACAAAAATTCAACTATATCGATGACCCTGGTTACTTACCTTTTTTTGGTGACTGTACCTTCTTAATCAAGCATTATGCCACATGTATTATTACTGAAACTTACAATTATGAAAAAAAAATTGGGAATAATTTCATACTTAGCAATAAGAGCATGCTTTGCATATCAATTTACCTATTCTAGTTCTTGATTACCCTACTAAGCTAAATGTTCTAGCAGTCATAACTGACCTAAATTAACATTTGGAAGTCCATAAGTATAGGACTGAGTGTCACGTTTATGCAATGGCATGCCAACTATTGATCACGATTCATAAGCAGTTAGATATCAAATTACATTAAATAAAACAATTTCAAGAAAACGACTTGAAAAAACAACATTCTCTTGCGATACGGACCGGTCATTGTATGCTCTATAGCATGTGCCAGACAAAAATCGACATTTTTGAATAATACATAGAACTACTTCACTTAAGTGCGTATATTTTCTTATTTAAACAAGTTCATCCATTGAATATATTTTGAATAAAAGTGGCATATATGTAAAAATACATGTGAATTGAAATAGACTCCACGTGTATGACGCACCCTGGTCAGTCGACTGTCAGTCCCTCTACACTTTTACGTCGTAATCAATATATTATGCTGACTGTATAGTATATTGATTACAATAGGACATGAAGCTTTTCTCAAATCTTAGTAGTTCATACAAAAATCTATAATTATTTTTACTTTGTAACCAGACGCCATGTATTACAAATAAGCCTATCTGAACACGTACCCAAAATAAAATAATGCATTCAACATACCATTTCCCTTCCTTGTTCTTTATAATTGGCATAGGTTCCGCCGCAATATTTCCAAAGTTGCCCAAACTCGATACAGAAGCAGCCTTGTACAAATTCTCTCGATACACGTGATCACTCGAATCGAATTTACTATCTATTTTTCCGTCTGCCGGGATCAAGACAACTGGTATGCTTAATCGTCTTGAATCGCTTAATTTGGACACAAATAGTAATTCTGCTCCTTTCTGGGGATTTTCCAATCGATTGATTCTATACAAATTCTCGACGGATCTCGCGTTGTTTGATGTTTCGATTTTCGGTAAGGTTTTGGTGAAATCGAATTTATCCTGGTTGTCTTCTTTGGCTGGAGTTGGTGGTATTACTGAAATTTCAATTAATGTTCAGTAAGTATTTAAAGTGATACACTTTTCATTAAAACGGAAACTCTTAAGGGATTATCGAGGAAAAGTTTGTAACATCGACTACCAGTATTTATACTTTTTGCAATATTATACATAAAATATGGTCAGCCTTTGATAAAATAGTAATTTGAAATAAATAAGCAGCACCAGAACTCAAAGCCAAATTGCATTTCTCTGGTTTAATATGAAATAAGCTCATCTTTATATAGTACGAACAGATTTGCGAAGCGAAATGAATTTGCACAAAGAACAGTGACCGTTATAAACCTCTCGCTTTATGTGGATAGTAAAAACTTACAAACAATTTTCTCGCAGGGTTTCAGCTGCTTCTTCATATGCCATTTCACGGGATGCATGACCAAAGCCCCGAATATACTATGCGCTGATATCGCACAAAGTATCGCGAGCGTTCCCCTAAACCCATACTCAGTTATCGTAAACTTGATAAACAACGGGTAAAACATCGTTATCATTCCAATTGAAGCCTTACAGAGACTTAGATAGAGCACTTTTTTCTTTGTGAAGTAGCTGTTGAAACTCGTGTAGGAGACAGGTATGAGTAGTCCCATTCCCAAGCCATGGAGGAAGCCATTTGTTATGATCAGCTGTGTCGTAGATACCACGAATATAGCTAGAAATGACGCTAATGTGTATATGAAGGCTCCTATTAAACCCACTTGTCTTAGGGATAGTTTCTTTAACGCTATGTTTGCTGAGAATCCTGGAACAATAGACAAACTATATTTTAGAAGGTACAATTAGAATATCAATATTAATATGGTGTATTACAGAATTTCGTGTCTAATTAATCTTTCAACTAAGCCATTTCTTGACATAGACCTCTCCCAAGTTGTGCCAATCCACTCACCCTGACCATGGTATAAGAAATTGCCATGTGAGCTGTGTAGATAGGTAACAGGGACATCATGAAAATGAAAGACATTTCTCTACTTGACAAAGCTCAAAGGTAAGTTTTAAAGGAACTTTGCTGCAGCGAGCGGAGTAAAGTAATCCGCTGGGTTTGAAATGCTTTTTCTATTCTCATTTACAAAAGAAACTGAGAGTAGAAAGGTAAAAAGGTAAAAGGTTTCCGGTTTTTCTTGGAAAAACCAGGAAGAGATAATAAGGCTTTGTATAAAAAAAACTGTTGTTATGCATAAATATGTGTGGTTTTTGGAGTAATAAAGTCTCAAAAGTACATAAACATAATATCGCGCCTGCTATCCCGTAAGGTTAGGCAGAGGTGTACCTATAGTACACCCACATTTAGGTCCCATTTAATAGGGGGCAAGCGTATTGCCATCAACCGGACCCAAATCCAGACTCCATGCTGCTACTGACAAATTCCTGATGTAAAACTCAATAAAACTGCTTGACCTGGGAATCGATCACTTCATGCTCAGCAGCATACGTAACCCCTTCTATCTGAACTCTATGAAGAGAAGACAGATCACTTTCTGAACAAAGGGTCATTCTTTTCTTGATTTTTGACATTCGCCGTAGAAATCTTTCTACAATCTGTCATTTTGTATTTCGTTTCTTCCGTTTGGTCATGCTAAGCATGTAGTAGTGCTTACGATGACTTTAGAAACGAGGAATTATAATAGTAGTTGTAATGTTTTCTCAAAAATCATCATCATTCATCATTATTCTCCGATATATCCGTATCTCAATTTGTTTGAGCTCGATGCAACATGTTTTCCTTCCATACTTCTCTATTATTCGTCATCTCGGTAGTCCCCCCCTTTCTAGACCTATCATCTTTCACATAGTCCGTCTATCGTTTCTTTGGTCTTCCCCTACTCTTATAGCCATCGACATAGTGTATTCGCAAAAGTAATCAGCATTATAATTCACGGCACGGTTGGCGCAGTAGTTAAGCGATTGACTGCTGCGCTGCGTGTCGTGTTCCGGGTCTGGCTGTTTGTGTATGTGAGTTTTAAATGTTTGTAAACGCACCCACAATACAGGAGAAATTCCTAGTGTGGGGCAAGGTTTTTTCAAAAAAAAAAAAAAAATATTTTTATCAAGTTGCAGTTGCGACATTTCATTTCGTGACTGGCATTTTTGGTACTTCGGTATTTTTAGTATAATTACGGTTTCCATAATCAATAGAAAGAAACCGATCAAATTAATTTTAAAATATCGTTGTTCATTCCAATTAATTATGAAATTAATGGACATAAAAATTGTGATCGAAACATTAACGCCTGAAGTTATGTAAAGGCATTATCACACATAATTAAATTGCCTTTGTTTTAACGGAAGGAATAATCATGAAGCATTAATAATAATAATAATATTGTATTTGTTTAAACAACAATGATCCATATTATGTTAGTTAGTTAGTTACAAAACTTAAAAAACTATGTTAGTGTGTTACATAACTAATTACTAAGCTCACAGAAAAACAATAAAAACAATATTTAAATATATTCACCAGATGAAATGAATCACTCCTGCCTAACCAACACCTGCATGAAGTGATTAATTATCGGCGATTTAAATTTGTCCATAAACATCTTCAAAATGCTATTAGGACTTGACCGTGTTCTCTCGCATAGCGACGCGGTTTTTCTCCTCACCATAGCGTGGAAGTCGTGGACACGCGCCTGAGCGTACATGCCAGAGGCACTACAAAATCGCGGCAGCTCCAAAAGCATTCTGAAGCTGTTATTGTACTGGACCCTCAGGGCGTCCATTGTTTTCCGCGTGTGGCTGGCCCACAGGCTGCTTGTGTAGAAGGTCTGGCAGTAGGCCTTAAACGACGTAATTTTAACCTTCTTACTACAACACGCAAACCTGCGAACCAGCATATTGCTTCTCACAGCAAGAGCCGAACGCGAGCGCAGGCTCGCGTTCGATATCTTCATGATCTTTAAGGTCCTCCGTTATGTAATGCCCTAGGTATTTAGTTTGTTTCAGTCTTTGTAAGGGCTGGCCATTGACGTTGATAATAGGCTCGTATGACTGCTCCCTGCCATTGATAGTGTTATTAGATCCAATGTATAAAATCAGTTCAATCTGTATAATAAGGCTAATACAATTTATTTACACAATTTAAGACGAATATATTTCGTATCTATTATTCAATTTAACGTTTTTTATATGTTCTGTGTTTCTGGTGAGACACATTAAGCTTGTTATAAAAAATAATATTACTATGGAACATAATACATCCAAGCGTGCGACAGCGACAATACTTTAAAAAAAAAAATACTATTATTGAACTTTTAACATAACCAGTTTGGGTTTAAACTTTGATGTCTTAAGAACAATAAATATATAGACGGAATGAAGTCTTTATATTACAAAAAAACAAGCATTATTAATTTTTGGCAAGTCTGTAACATTTTACCAGGGTAAACATTGACGCAGCGTAGACGCTAGGCTGTGCGTAGCGACCGCGTAGACGCTAGATTGCGCGTAGCAACCGCGTAGCATACGCCTACGGCTACTACTGGCTCAATATTTTTTGTAATTAAACAGTTTTTTTTCTTTTTTTTAACTTATTCTTTTTATGGCTGGCTTCTTGAAGTTTGTTAATATATTTTTATTTGATTAAATTACATCAACATGATTCTAATGGCTCATTGGTAAATATTCATTATCTAATCAATAAATAAATTAGTACAATTTATTTAATGTAAGCCGACATTAAATTAATTATATGTACGTAATAATAATAAATTGATTACACTGTTTTGGAATTTGATACTGTGTTATTAAAATAGTAAATACCAATATAGGTACATAATTTAATCAGCAAACGGTAGAGCTGGTATAGGCAAGTAAGATATCGTGTGTTCGAATCCTGTTGCACTATTAAAACACCATCCAGCAGTGAAATCAATGTTTATTAACTTGAGCTACAGCAAGCATGATTAATATTACAAGAGTCATTTTCTACGCCTCTCCCGAAAAAAGGGCGGTAACAAATCTACTGTCACAAACGTCAATGTCATCCTGACAGATGCGTTCCGAATGCTACATCATTAATTAATAAACCATCGTTCACAAACACAACATGCACTATTCAGGTGAATCCACGCACATCACTTCATCCACCACCACTGGGTCCACGTTGTGGATTACTACCCACTCTCTCTCTCTCTCTCTCTCTCACAGACAGGAGGCCTGTGTCTCACCAGTGGGAATGTTACAGGCTGATTATGCACTCCTAGTACTTGCATATTAACTTAATTGGTTGGATATTCGACGGAGAATACTCTTGATCGAAGAATAACTCTCATAGGTAAGTTTAGCACAAGTAATGCATATGTTGTTGCTAACTACCTTTTAAAGATAATACAATGTGATACTTGAGCCACACAGTTGGATCTTCTTCTAATTTTCATGGAGGATACTTCAGCAAGATCGTTACTGAAGAAATAGAAATGACTTTTTCCACCAATTCTTAACATTCTAAATAATAGTACATTACTATAGCGGCCGACAACAGAGGCATTGATGGACGAACGTGAAAACGTGGGCCGAGGCGAAGCCGAGGCACACACACGTGAGTCCATCAATGCCTGGTTGCAGCCAAGGCTTGTATAGTACTTTTCTTAAATCTCTAAGTAAATTAATTATAAATTTCAGAATTAATGACGACCAACGATAACTTTTCCCGCGCCAATATGTTCATTTGTTTCTTTTTCACTTTAAACAGCTCTGTTTGCGAAGCCAGTTCGAGATTTAAATAAAATCTTTGATAAGTTACCGCCTTGGTTGCCATGGGTCGAAGTAAAAAGTTCGTTCCATTTTTTTAAATTACACGACAGATATGAGTTTTCATAGTAATTTATTCGGCCGCTAATTACGATAGTATGGTTTCTCATACTAACATTGCCGGCCGCTGCTCACATGTATTTGACCAGTACAGCATTTTCGGTTTATCTCGAAGAAGGTTGTCAAAATAACTATCGAATTTCCAAGCATGTTTGAGAAAAATAAATTAAATAACAGTCGAGTTTGACACTTTCTTTTTGAGTTTTCTTTTTGTATTCCAAAAACGAACACAAAAAGGAAAAGCTGTTACAATTAGAACTGAACGTGGAATTTTAAAATTGCATCATAGAGCTGCACTGGCTTTACTCTGCTGGCCATTCGTTGCTTGGCACGGAAATGCAAAAAGTCTTCAGCGAAATACACGAAAATTCTGTGTCGACACGTGTTTCTCTATCCCTTTGGCTCAAACAGTAGTGTTCTCGAATTTTCTAGGAACCCGTTTCGTTTTTGGTGTTTTTTATTCTACATAAAGTAGAATGGCCATTTACGTCATTATTATTCATTTATTTCTTCTTCATCTTTTCTTATATATTTCTTAAAACTTTAAGCACAATTCAAAAATAACTGTACAAAGGCGGACTTAACGCATTTTCAATGAGGCTACCTTAGGGTGATACAGAGACAAAACATGATAGGAGCAATATAATAGAAAAACAAAAGAAACAAAAACACAAGAACATACGATACATTGATGCATACATAGTACATACATTGAACAAAAAGCACTTGATCCTGAGAGGTAAAATTACAAAAAAAATATTACTAATTCGGTCTTGAATATAGTCATAATAGTAATATAATAATTATATATAATATAGTAATATAGTCATTAGATTCAATTTTATTTAACTAACGATGTAGTGAGACTATGTTATTACGTAATTAAGTTATTAAATATCCAGTCTAATAATGTTATGCACTTATTTGATAATTTTTATACCTAGAAAATATGCGTTGTAATTGATTTATATTGAATACCAGAGTCTAATAAGCAAAAATCACTATGAAAAATTATTCAAAAAACTTTAATTAAGCACCATTCAGAGATCAAAAAGGCTAGAAAAAGTCTTGATATTTTTTTTAGCCTGTCAGCAAGGCTGATAAGGGGACGGTCATTATTATGTAAGGTAGATACACGTGTAAGTTTTGGGGTTCCGTACCGCAAGGGTGACAATGGGACCCTATCATTAAACCTACGCCGTCTGTCAGTTTATCCGCCCGTCCGTCTATCTATTACATGTCTATCGGCACCACAAATACGTGTTACTATGGTCTCTATCAAGGCATAATAAAAATAAGGCAATCTTTAATAGTTTTGGTCGGACATTTAAGTCTTAGTACGCAAGTCCAACTTGCACTTGGTTGTTTTTTTAAATAACTTATCAAGTGGCTGTGTCCCTACCTTATTTTGCTAGGATCTACTTTTTGTATTCTGTCTGTTCATAAATAATACATATTTACTATATTTACCAGCAATAGCCAATGTGACTTGAAACACCCCAAAAACGAGTGTTACCGCCGCTGTGCCTACTCCCAATTCGTCCAAAAAGTCGTTATATATGAATCCGAATACTGGCTGGTGTGCTGTGCCGGCAATCTGGAAAAAAAGTAATATGCTGTCACATTTCAAAAATAGAACAATTGCAGCAATGTTCTGCGCCCTAAAAAATTAAAAAAGTACAAATTACCATCATAATTTTCCAATCCAATTACGTAGATTACAAGTTTTATTTTTGAATAAATGTATTTCTACTTATTTCAAAATCACTTCAATGTCAATCGCAGCCAGTTGAATAATGAGTTGTTGTTCGTATCTGGTGTATTCTAATGCAACGGCTACTTATTGCAATAACTCGAACTACATTTCGCGCGCTCTCTCTCGTGCACCGGTCGACGTCTCGCTGTACAACAAAGAGCGCGCGAAGTGTAGTTCGCATTTCGCGATAATGTATCCGTAGCAATAAAAGTATTATTGAAGTTTGCACCCTATCCTTAGGGATAGGCTTTGCTATAGCTACATTGTGGCGATAATACAGCCGTTGTCTAGTCTGCCGGGGTCGCGGATTGTTCGAAATAGTTACCTCCCGCTCCACCCAGAGCTGGAGAAGTTATTTGATGATTACGCACCAAAAAAGAAAAGAATAAGTAAATGATAAATAATTTTATTTCTGTACGTAGGTTTGTACAAACACTTTCACACGTCGAATCATCGTCTTCGTCTTCGTCGTCTTTTTCATCGTCGAATTATATTTAAAAAACTAGATGAGGTCGGCGTTTCCAATCTGACTACTCTGAGAAGAACGGCCGAAACAAACTCAGAGGTCAGTCTCTTTTAAAGTCCAGACATAATATTGGTTAGATCATGTGAGGACCATGTAGATTTGTGTCTGAAATGGTCATTTGAGGAAAAACCACACAGATTGAGTAGAGCTGTCCTGTCAGAGCACGCATTTGTCAGTAATCGTGCAGCTCAACTCAGAACTTAAGGAGCTCAACGATTCGACGAACAATACCAAAGAAAGGACATTTGGGTAAGCCACAAAAAATACTCAAACTGCCAGACCATGATTAAAATTAACTGAGAAGGAGAAAAAAAAAGCAACAATGACCCACATAGTCTTCACATTCACAATATTAAAATAATAATCATGTATTCAATCTAGCCTACATGCTACTCACATTCACAGACAGTTTTCTCTTTAAATGTCATCAAAAATATCATAAGTTATATCATTGAAATAAAAAAAAACAACATTATTAATTCTAAAATACTTAGTCGTATAAAATGGATTGTTGCTTGGGGGTACATTGAAGTATCTTAATTAATCCCAAGCCTTTTTGTCATCCATGTAATCTTTAACTTTATAGAAACCTTTCTGACAGAGTTTCTGTTTAATAAATGATTTAAACTTATTGAGACTCAGTTCTTTAACAAGACTTGGGAGTTTGTTGTAAAAACATATACTTTGGCACATAAATGAATCATCAATTTTTTGGAGCCTAGTCGTGGGCGCAATAAGTAAATCTTTGTTTATGTTATGAATGTCGCTGTTTTTAGAATATTGATTAATATTCTTTTTTAGATAAATCAGGTTCTTATTTACATATTAAGATGCGACTATCATTATGTTTATCTCCTTAAATTTATCCCTCAGTGAATGCCTACAATTAAGGTTATAACAACTAAGTCTAGCAGATATATTAAAATCATTTTGTAGGTACCTAATATATGAATCACGAATCGAATTAAAAACATCACAGGTGTACGGGAATTGGTACCAACAGCCTGCTCTTGTATCTGCATATCATATCAAAACAAAAGTTACGACAAATTGACGGTGATCCATAACATTAATTTAATAAGGTGTTTGTAGTGGGTAAGGTATCTAACACTAAGCTTTAGGTTAGGGCAACGTAGAAGAAGAATAAAAAAAAAAGTCAACGTTTTTTGTAAGGTTATGAAATAAAATATCGATAATATACAGGGTGTCCCGTAAATAATGGATCAAACGTAACGGGTAGGTAGCTCACCTAATTTCCAACAACCAATTTGAAAAGCTTTAATTTTTTTTCAATTTTGGTCTTTTCACGGTAAAAAAAAACTTTTCAATTCAAGATTTTTTTTCTAAGGCAAATAAAACGTTATTTACAATTTGCTTATAAAAAGTAAAATCGCAAAGCCTATGAATAATAAATGTTTAAATTTAAAATTAAAAGAACTTCCGACACTAACAAAAATTCTAAAAACGGTTGAACAGATTTTCTTCTGTTTTTTTTTTCTTCTTTCTTTTTTTTTAGCAAAAAGCCATCACGTTTCAGTCACCATTAAAAAAAATCGGTTTAACCGTGTGGGAGCTACGATGCCGCAGACAGACACACAGATACACATGTTTAACTTATTACACCCGTCTTTTTCCCGTAGGGAGTCAAAAAATAAACCTAATCAAAAAGCTGATTCTAAAAATTTTTTATTAATTTCTGATTCTGAAATTCTAAAATTCTGATGAACGACGGTCAATGAACTGCTTTAATCCGCACTCACTTTATCTTAGCCATATTACATTTTACATTACATTACGCTAGAGTTCATTCCTATCAACGATTCTTTTTTGATCAAGTTTCACTTTCTCCACAGACTGTATGTGTATTTTATTCGAGTTATTCTACAAATCCTACTAATATTCTAAGTGTGAAAGTTTGGATGTTTGGATGTTTGTTACTCAATTACGGAAAAACGGCGGAACGGATTTGGACGAAATTTGGCACACAGATAGCTTATAACCTGGATTAACATATATAATACTTTTTATCTCAATAAACGCAGACGAAGTCGCGGGCAGAAGCTTGTTCGATATACATTTAATAGCAACTAAGCATTCAATCAATCTATTAATGGCATATGTCACAAACAAGTTTTACAAACACACTAATTTGTTCTAAAATAAATAAATTATGTTGTGCATAATAATATTTATCGTAATAAAATTAAAATAATTGGAGCTGCATCATAAAATAAATATGGATATTTTATTATGTATCCATATTTATTTTATGATGCAGATTTTATGATTTATACAAATTGTTGGAATGGACACGGTCACTCATGTTAAAAGTCAGCACGCGAATTTAAGTAAACTTATTAAAGTTTTATCACTTCTATTTGGAATTAAAAAAAAACTCATAGGTACGTTTTGTTTTATTTTCTTAGCCTTGATAACTTACTAAATATTAATAGTGTTAGCGCTCTCCGAAAAGGCAACCAGTTTCTGAACCTTGCAGCCTTTGACGAAGTATCTACAAAAAACATAGTTGGGTAACTAACTGTGTAATCATTATAATTTTTTTGAAACAGAGTCTAAGCTATGTTAGTTTAGACTCTGTCTCAAAAGAATAATAATGATTGTGAAACAAAAATTTTGGTCCTAGGAGACTGAACATCGAATTTAGTCAAAGTATGCTGACTGGTACGGGAACATATCCACTTTGTAAGGAACGAGGAACCTCCTAAATATTACTGTCCAAAATATTGATTATGCTGACATACTTTATCTCGTATCCTAAAACGTTACCTTTTTGCTTGACTTTGATAAACACTTGTCAATGGACATACCGGGACATGAAAGAAATGATCGATTTTAATAGTTATTTTAGAAACAAACATATGCATTTTTGTATTTCAAATCTGACACACAGTTCTATTCGCAGTTCAATTTCGAGTAGGGGTGTAACTTACCGGGTTGTGATATTTAACCACATATGTGACCAACCAAATACCTCAGGCACTGATGTCACTAGCTTTGTCAAATGCCACCGATAATAATAATAATACTTTATTTGCCAAAATGTAGGTGTACAAACTAGTATGATGTTATTATAAATGTGGCCCATTTACATTCTACCATTACATGTGGTGTGCAAATATTTAATTTCAGAATACATTAAATTATTAAAATTGTCATAATATTCCTTCAGTTATCACTATAAACGCTACAAATTTCTGATTAAATAAATTAATTATTGCAAATATTTAGTTTCACGATACATTACATAATTAAAAAAACGTCAAACCATTACATCAGTTACCAATATGATTGTTATAAAATGTCAAATTTTATGTATTAATTGAAATGTTAATGTCCATGAATATTGTTATAATGTCAAAATAAACTGAGCACTACACTAGTTTACAGTCCCGTTTAAAAGAAAGAAGCTAGCAACATCCCACGCGCCTGATGATTGACCAATTAGCATACTGTTTGACGGAAATAAGGCCTAATGGGCCAAAGGCAGCCTTCGAAATATAACAGGTTCGAAAGATGGAAAATTATGGTGCAACATGGTGTAAATCTTAAATAATTGAAATAACTATGGCTGACGGCATAGACCGCCAACGGAGAATAAAAAATGGTGGAAACAATTTTATATGCTTATAAATTTTATTATCTTTGTCGGATATATTGTATTGTAGCATCTTTTTGTATGCGGTGGTCTCATTAAAAGAGTGAATTTGTGCATAAAAAGCGGTTGAATAGGCAACAATAGATGTTAGGGATTATTATGGGTTAATAAAACGGTAGGAACAGGTCTCCAATCAGCGCTTTTTTTAATTTCTATCATCATAATTATTACCGTGGACGTCCACATCTATAACACAGGGAATTAAAATAAATAGAAATAATGTGAAGACGCTTTTAAATTTCCGCCCACGAGAACCTTATAACGTGCTCTTATTTCCATACAATTTATGGACGTGGAGGTGGACGTCCACGATAATATCGTGACGTTAAAAATTATAAAAGCGCACATGATTACTAGGTAACTAGATCATTACGGAAATATTAGCATAAGCACTGCACTAATTAGGAGGTAACTATATTTGATTACTGGTACGCTAATTAGTAACTATATTGAATTACGTGTCGGATATTTTTAAATACTGTTTTTATTAAATAATACATCATTTTATTGACGTGTTTGAAAGACATGTTTATTTGCATTCTTATGTAAGTCTAAGCCGTTATAGGCTATTAGGTATGCAAAATTTATTACAAAACACCATACTGATTGACGGATATAATACCCAATGAACCAATGGCAACCTGCGAAATATAACACGTTCATAACGAGAAAAATATGGTGCAACATAGTGTTACTTTTAACTAATTGAAATAACTACGGCTGACAGCTTGGACCGCCAACGGCGAATAAAAAATGGTGGAAGCAATTTTATATGTTTACTAGCTTTTGCCCGCGGCTTCGCTCGCGTTAATTTAGACTTTGACTATCAATTCGGGTTATAATTCAATCATGATTCGAAAGACACGTGGCGCCATCTATTATCATAAGGACGTTATTGTTGTTTTCCTCGGGAACAGTATTTTTTTGCGGTATGAAAGGTACCCTATGTCCGTTTCTGTACCCCTGACAACATATATGCAAAATTTCAGGATGATCAGTTCAGTGGTTTAGGCGTGAAAAGGTAACAAACAAACAAACAAACTTACTTTCGCATTTATAATATTAGTTAGGATAGGTTTTATTATCTTTATCAGGTATATTGTATGTTAGCATCTTATGTGCGGTGGTCTCATTAAAGAGTGAATTTGTGCATAAAAACGGTTAAATAGGCAACAATAGATGTTAGGGGTTAATCGCTATTATTATGGGTTAATAATACGTTAACAACAGCACCCTAATTACATAACACACTATCTATCGCAATCTGAATGATTTTAAGCCTATTGCTAATCCATTGCTTAATAAGTTCGAAAAAATTGTCTGCTCAGCAACGTCAATAACTCAATGAATGTTGTTAAACTGTCAAAATGAAACCCATTCCTACTGTTAGTGTGTTACGTAATTACCCCGCAGGTCTCCAATGAGCGCTTTTATAATTTTTAACTTTATAGTATCGTGGACGTCCACATCCATAACACAGGGAAGTAAAGTGTATGGAAATAATGTGAAGACGCTTTTAAATTTCCGTCCACGATAACCTAACAACGTGCACGTGGACGTCCACGATAATATCGTGACGTTAGAAATTTTATAAGCGAAAATAGTTACCAAGTAACTAGATCCTTACGCAAATATTAGCATAAGCACTGCACTAATTAGGAGGTATATTTGATTACTACTACGCTATTAGTAACTATATTGAATTATTACGTGTCGGATATTTGAAATAATGTTTTATTAAAATATAATACATAATTTTAGTGACGTGTTTGAAATACGTGTCTATTTGTATTCTTATGTACTCGTAAGTCAAAACCGTTACAGGCTGGTATGCAAAATTGATTACAAAAAAATAATCTAAAACTGGTCGTTATTCAAGCTTATTATTTAAAACTATTAATAGAATATTTAGATAAAGTATATTAAGTAGGTACCATTTCACGTCATTCTACCTGCTATAGTGTCATAATTATATTAACATATTTCGAATAAGCTCAGGTACAGGCTACCTACCTATGAACTTTATAAATCCGTAATCCGTTTCCATTTAGAAAATTATTTATAATACAAAATCTAGTTTTATGTTAATTACAACTATAAATATAAAATAAAAAAGGATGGAGCAGGTATAGATAGCTTCCATCTTTAGAAACATTTTTTTTTTTTGTGAACTCGTCTCTGTTTATCATATCATAGAGAAGGGCCAATACCTATTCGCTATAGTAAAGGGCCAGTGCGCATGCACCGAGCACAATAGATACAACAAATAGTGGTAAACTATCCATGATTCAGAGCTTTTCAAGCTGGTATACGCATTTAACCGTGGTCAGGTACGCGAGATCAGCTAAAACTGGAAACGTATAGCTTGTTATGTCTGCGTGTGTACAAGCTACTGTTTACTAATATACATTATATAATTGACAGTGGGAACACAAATAACAAACAAATTGTCACAACATTAAGACAGCGTGTTTTTAAAAAGTTTTTATTTTTATTAAATATTGTGTTCATTTTACTGTAACAAAAGTGAATGTGAAAAGTTGTTGCTGTTGTTGTTGTAGTTGTTGTTATTTTTAGAATACAGCTATTATTAGAATTAGTTAAAAATAGACTGTATATATCCTATATCTACCTACCTATTAGTTTTTTCGTAAGATTAAAATGTTTTATATCGCTAATTATATGTTAAGAGACGACTTACTTTATACAGCACGAACATAATATCTCTTGTTTAATTTATTGTGTACATCTAAACTAATAATATAAAGAGAAAAGTTCAGACTTTTTATATGAAATTTGGAACATAGGTAAAGCATGACCTGGGTTAGGACATACGATACTTTTTACCCTGATGTTCCCACGGAGTCGAGACTTTATGCGGGTTAAAACGCGCGGCGCAGCTAGTAATAAACAAAGAAATAACTTCCGTACATTTTGGCCCTCGTGTAATTTGAAACAGCGCATGCAATAATGAGTACCATTTTTTGTTAGCTACGTACCTACCTACACTTTTTTATTTTTAATGGCATGATAACTGTGGAAGTATCTATTTGATTTTGAAGTACTATCTAGGATTACATCATGATTTTAACTGCCAGATGGATTTCAGTTGATATAATAATATGTATTATTTTTTTTGTTTTAGAAACAATTCATTAATATTTAGAGCAATATCTAGGTGTAAAAAAACCCATCACATAGCCGTCAACTGCGCATTCTGTACATCAAACTAAGTAACATAGCACAAAAATAATTGCTTGAAAACGAATTTTATTTTTGGTGTGAAAAATCGCTGTTTACGGTAGTGCGCAACATAACGCACGCAAAACATTGTGCTTATGAGTGCACAAGAGTTGTAGGGGTATTTAAAGTTGTGTTTTATAACATTCAAAACTACATAAAAAAGACAGTAAAAATTGGAATTATGACCTTCAATATCTCCGTAACCAGAAGGGTTCCACGCGCGCCTCAAAGAGATGTCAGCACAATTGACGGGGTCCGATAGGACCGATGCCTGCCGGGGCTGCGGATTGTTCGAAAGAGTTACCATGGCCCTGGCACACAGGCAACTGAAGGAACACGGGTGGGTTTTAGTCAGCAAGAGTCTGACACGCCGTTCCGCTCCGCCCAGAGCGGGAGAGGTCATTTGATGATTTCCCAACCAAAAAAAAAAAGGCATGGTCCAGTTAAAAAAAAAATACACTGACGGGAAGTACAAGTCTCTCTCGGATTCGTTAAGTGTCTTTTTACACCCGTTATTATGTTCCTTCAATCATAAATTTAATTAAAAAAATCAGTGCACAATAAGTCTGTAATGGTGGCTCGAAAATGTTAAAATTATTATTACACAAAGCGATCAGCAAATAATAAAATCCAAGATAAATGGAGAACGATAATTTTATAACTTTATACCCTGGCTGGAGGTCTTAATTTATTAACGCACCAAAAGAAAAGTTCGAATACAAATTAACTTTTTAAACTCCTACTTTTACCTAGAGTTTGATAATTTTGTTTTTTGGCAAAGCGCTATCGTGAAAGACGAGGGTTAGCTTTTTATTATTTTTCTGATGTTAGACCTAACTTAAAGTGGTTTGTATATTCAGCTCACTCAGATGTGTTTCGTGTAAATTATGGTTTATTTAAATTCAATAAATAAATTTACATTGTGCAAAAAAAATAAACTAGGAATCAAACTCGTGACTCTACCCTCAAAACACAAACGACCACAAATTGCCACACGAACGGCGACGAAAAAAAGAAAAAGAAAATATAATTCTACTTACGAAGATAACAGACAGTCCGACGCACACCATGTACCCCCATCCTCCTTCAGGGGGCACATATTCATATTTTTCCACATCTCCATACTCAATAGTATTTTCCTTCACTTTCATAATGTCACAGTAACCTTTTCTTTCTCCGCGTATATCACCTTAGCGGCGGTTTTATAAATCTAATGTTATCGTCAATTGTACGGAGGCTATTTACTTGAAGCTTAAAATGTAACACCTTTATTGAGGGTACAGAATGTAAACAGATTGTTCGGATTTCCCACAAACACGATCGACAAACAAGGTGATAATAATGTAACACGTCACTTTTCACGCCGCCTAAAAGACCGAAGCTACCGCTATTTTTTTAGAAGAAAAAAAAACTAATTTTTGACGCGTCGTAATTGGTCAACAGTTCGGAAGCAGATGAGCCATGCTGTCCTTCTGAGTCGGAGAGGTTGGTCTTGCCGTTGTGTACAGGCTGGCCACCACGTGCCGCGACCGCGTCCGCAATGAGCATTCGATTTATGAATTCAAATTTACGCTACAACACATTCCATTTAAATAGTCCAATGACACAAACACTGATTGTTTTTATTTTTTGTCGGACATCTCGTTCAACCCATTAATGCCAATGATGGTTACCGACTGCAAGGTTTAGGTCAGCGTAGCAATTGTGTAACACAGTAACAGTAGCAACGGCTTTAATTTTGACAGTTCAACAACATTCATTGCGTTATTTACTTTGTTGAGCAAATACATTTTCTAAAATATGAAGAAATGATTAGCAATATCCTTCAAAATTATTCAGATTGTGATTGAAAGTGTTAATAAGCAATTAAAATGCTGAGTTGCTATGTGCGATTTTTTCATTTGCAGTTTTTTTGTGTTGTTGCTGTTGTGAAGTTGTGAGTTAAACTAAGCGAATTTAGGAGTGTTACAAATTGGTAATTATAGAGTATTGGTGTTCAAGAGTTTATTACTTTTACAATTTTTGAACTGTTGTCAGGAAAAAGGGGTAAGTAAATAAACCATAGTTAGCAACGTTGGCTCATAATGGCTCACATGTGACATACGTGCAAACTACAAATGTTCATAAAATGTATTAAATACCTACGCTTTATTTATCAATATTCTGCTAAAAGGAAATTATGAAATCGAAACTGTAAGTAGGCTGTATTTGATATCAGCATGTATGTATGCGTGAAGTCAAAACGCACGTAGAGCAAGTAAATTATTTGCAACCGATGCAATAATCACACACATTTTTATCCGTATACAATAGTTTAATGATTTTTATGTTTCTTAAAGGCTTCCGCAGGCAGGCACGACGCGAAGTCACACACCGTCGCGTCATGCCTGTCTGCATTAGATGGACCTATCTGCTTTTGTTTTGTTTTTTTTTAAGCTATTGCATAGCTTTTATCGCGGGCTTTGAGCGCGGCGACCGAATCAAGAAATTCTGTAACGAAAATAAAACCTAACACCCCCCACTCCGCCTACCATGTAGCTCGGCCGAGCGTTCGCTTAACGTGTATGTATATGGTACGATTGTACGAAGCTCGCACGGATCGAGACGAGCTGCTCCGAAATCGGACGAATACGTAAGCAGATTGCATAACTTGATAAAAAATGCTATGCAATAGCTTTACCGCGGCAGTCCCCGAGTGCCACACGTGTTTTTAAACTAGTAATTTTGCCTGTATTGTTGGTGCGTTTACAAACATTTAAACTCACATACACAAACAGCCAGACCCGGAAAAACAACTTGTAGGTCATTAAAATATTTGTTCCGTGCGGGCATCGAACCCGCGACACGCAGCGCAGCAGTCAATCGCTCAACCGCTGCGCCAACCGTGCCGACCACCATTGTTTTACCTAAAACTCAACCCCTTTGTGCCCGGTTTTTTGAGGACTCCATGGGCCTATCAGATAAGTTTGCATGCGATCGAAAACTCGCAGCTATACAATATTCACGATTATTTTCCAGTTGCTTATTTTACCAATAACACAGTTATTTCAGTTCAGATTAGATGGCATTTAAAAACTTGCTTAGAAACGAGCTTAAATGTGTCCGCTTGGAGAATTTATAGGCTATATCAAATACGACTACGAATAGTTCTAAAATTCAGAGTGAATAAATAGTGTATCTATTATTTTAAAACTATGGTTCCTTAGACTTAGACCAACGAGAAAGGCTAAAAAGATAAAGTAGTTAATAAATAGATTTTGACACTACAGAAAACAACATTTGAGATATTTCAAAATTATTTTGAAATAAAATTGTGATTGTGTCAATCACTTACACTTTCAAATCTATACTAATATTTCAAAGAGGTAAAAAATTTGAGTTTGTAGGTAAGTAGGGGGTAATCTTCGGGGCAACTGATCCGATTCCAATAATTCTTTTACTAATGGGAAGCTACAGTACTGCCAAGTGTCATAGGATACTTTATGTTAAAACAAGAAATTTCACGCGGACGAAGTCGCGGGCAGAAGCTAGTTCTAAATAAACAAAACATCCATCAGTCTTGAAATTCTAATCCGAAATAACTTACTAATGAATTTCATTCACGAAAATTACAAGCTTTCGCCAATCAGTCTCGCTTAGCGGATTCCATTTGAATAAGTAATTGTTGATTTCGAGATAATTCCTCGGGGTACACAACATACCCAGTGTTGATGTATCAACTCCTCAGTTTTGACTCCGCGGTTGAGGGTTAGACTGTTTTGAATTAAGAACATTTCAGTTAAGTTTTGCTATCTGAATTATTAATGAAATTGCAAAGTTATTATGATAATGACGGAATTTAACCTTAATTAATTACATAAAAAAGATACGCATTAAATATAAAAAATGTGCGTTAGGTAATTTTAATAGGTTTTTAATTAACTACGCTGTTAAATAATTACAATGGGTGGGTTGCAATTACTAACAGCAGGGTAATTGCCTAACACACTAACAGTAGGAACGGCTTTCATTTTGACAGTTCAACAACATTCATTGCTTTATTTACGTTGTTGAGCAGACAAATTTTTCGAACATATGAACCAATGGATTAGCAATAGGCTTCAAAATGATTCAGATTGTGATTAATAGTGTGTTACGCAATTAGGGTGCAGGCACAAATCCAGATTCCGGGCTGCTACTGAGAGATTCCTAATGGAAAAAGACAATAACACTTTGCCCGACTCGGGAATCGAACCCAGAACCTCATACTCGGTAGTAGCACTTGCGACCGACCACTAGACCAACGCAGCAGTCTTATGTAACTTATTATAATTACAATAATAGTCAATTGGCATCTAAATAAAATAATTATGGTAAAAACGCCAACATACAAATATCCGAAACACGATAACATTTTGTAATTACGGACAATGTTTTCCGTAAATAAACATTATAAGGTTATATCATATACGTACTTGACCGGTTTTATTATCATTAGTTTAATAAATAGAAATAATCTAATTTTAGATTTATTACCGTAAGTTTTCTGACATGGGGTTCCTTCGCCATTACAGATCATTCAACGAATATTTTTCCCTTTATAGCCTACACATGGACGAACAAAAGAAGTCGGACGGAACTCCGCTAAGACAAAACGGAGTCCCGTTTATAATGTGTGAATATGTATGTGTGAGTCTTGCCGTTTGCTCGCGTAATGGCCGACCGACTAATGTGTGAATGTGTGCGTGCCGGACCTGTGCGTACAGCGAGCTTGGCCGGTCATTATCTACCGACAAAAATCGGTCGTTAAGTCCAATCGATGTCAAATTTCTTCAATAGATTTTCAACCTTATTCTTTGGAAATAAAGTTGAAAATCTATTAAAGGAATTTGACATCGATACGACTTAGCGACAGATTTTTGTCGCTATCTAATGTCGAGACTGCCGGCCCTGGCCCTGCAGTCTCGACATGAATAGCGACAAAAATCTGTCGTTAAGTCGTATCGATCTCAAATTTCTTTAATAGATTTTCAACCTTATGCTTTGGAAATAAAGTTGAAAATCTATTAAAGAAATTTGACATCGATACGACTTAGCGACAGATTTTTGTCGCTATCTAATGTCGAGACTGCCGGCCCTGGCCAACTTGACTCACAGTTTTTTGCTGGTGAGAATCTGTTCGACTCTTATTCAATGAGGCTACAGTTCTAAGTACATACGTTGTCAATAAAGGATGAAGACTAACATTCTAGTTTTAAAAATATGTTCCTCAGTAGTTGAAAAGATGCAATAAGAAAGGATTTAAGTGAGGAAATGTCGTGAGGAAAGTTTTATATATGAATATGAATGGCTACAAGAGTAGGGAAACATCTAAAAAACAATGGATGGACTGTGGAAAGGAGTTGATTATCGAGATGACGGCTAATAGAGAAATAAGGAAGAAAATCACATTTTAATTGCACCGACCTTAAATAAATTGGAATAAGGGCAAGATAAAGGAAAAACCACCCATATCAAATCGGAAAGGGATCGACACCGTATCAACTCGACCCATTCAGTATTATTTGTATGAAACTCCGTACTGCAACGCACACTAATCGGAATCGTAACTTAAGAGCGGCCAACCCGTCATATTTTTCATACAAACGCTCGTACGTGATTATGGCGTTGGAACACATCTTTTATTGAAAATTTTGTACTAGTAGGTATCTTGCGCACTCTATCTAGGTTTCTATGCAAGTAAACAATCAAAATTTGGACAAACAAATTCAGTATGAGCCTCCAAAAAACTGTTTTTTTGCACAAATTTTACCTGACCTTTGGACGTTCATAATGTACTCAAAAATTGTAAAAGTAAAGAAAACATCTTGATAGAAACCTCGCACATGTAATGGAGATTCTAAATGACAAATATTTTTTCCAAAAACTTGTGAAGCTTATTCAAAAACACGTATTTCCTGGAACAAGTTTTGTGAAATCTTTGCGCGCCAATTTTCCTTCGAAGTTATCGCGTTCTCACTCTTGCTTGTTTTTCAAACATTGCGTTGGATGAAACAACAAGCTTTTCAATCATGCTCGCATTGACGATGGACGAACCGGGAAGGGCCCTCTTAATCGCCTCGCTTTGGGGCAAGCTCACGAACCGCGGTGCAGTGCGTGGCCAATTTGCCGTTCTCGCGCTTATGGCTCGTCGTCTACCCTTGCCCCTCTAACCCGTCCCGCGGCCTGCTTGCAACACACTACTGTTGCCACACGTGCTGAAATTCGGTCGGCGAGCCGTAAGCGCATCATCGCCTAGCCCTAGCCATGTTGACGTATCGGAGCGGCTGATCCGCTTTGGTTACGTGATTGACGCCTGTTTGACAGCGAGGCGAAAGGCGAAACAGTGACGATCCCTTTCCGAGTTGATATGTGTGCTATAACCTTAATAGAGCTATTCAAACGGGACATGAATTAGATTTAGATTGCACACGAGAGAAGTCGTGGGCAATACTAGTTCTCTTAATTAAAAACTTGGTTGACTGACAACCATTACTTTAAACAAACAACACGTTCTTAAACTAAATTAAGAACAAAGAGCTGTAATAAAGAGTTTCCGTTGTGATAAAGGGGAAGACGATAAAAATAAAGCAAATATGCTCGAGTTTAAGAATCTTTTTATTATAATTACAGCTAATATTGTCAGTAGCGGTAAAAGTTATCAACTGTCCTATACAAAACTTATATTATACTAGCTGCGCCCCGGGGTTTCTCCCTCAGCGGTATGAAATATACTTTACGACCTATTCTCAGACCTACCAAATATACACAAAAAGTTTCATAAAAATCGGCCAAGCCGTTTCGGAGGAATTCGATAACAAACACTGTGGCACGAGATTTTTATATATTAGACTAGCTGCGCCCAGCGGTTTCATCCGCATAAATCTCGCAACTTTCTTAATTTTTTTTCTGTAAGAACCTTCTACAAAGTATTAGAAAACTAATTGAAAAAAGATGGATGAAATCGGTAAAGTCGTTCTCAAGTTATGGCGTGACCAAGGGAAATAGGGATTCTTATTTATATATAGATATACCTACTCGTCCCAAATGTATAGGCAAGCTAATAATTTTTTCGCGATCACAATGTTAGTCCTATGGACAAAATTGTTCAGTTTGGCATCTTTCTGACACATGCTGTATAAGTAAACAAAGACAAATCTGGCATTTGTCATTAATTACTTACAATACTACCTCCTTTCGTTAAAGCAATTTTTATAGAGCTTCTCACGAACTACTTATGCATACACCTTATGAAATTCATGGTCTAAAAAAACAAGGTCTGGCATTACGGGAGTGACACATGCTTACGTCACTATCCAGTTGCGACTTTATTGCAACAAAACACAAATTATGGAAACATTTTCATTCACCATTCTGTTAAAAAATATATTTATAGCATTTAAATTGTCGTTTCGTTTTTCTAATCAAGTGAAACAATTCAATTTAAACATATACCAACGTAATTGTTAGTTAAAACCTCATTGTTTTATCGGATTCGCACAGGTAATAATGGCGGTTGGGGAGTTATTATTACACACTACTGGTAACACAGCGGTGATGACGTAGGCTTGTGTCACCCTGTGTCTCGGAATGCTATACCTGGCGAAGTATATTATTATACCATGATGAAATTAATGTGTTATGTTTCTTATATTACACAACATTACATCAAATACCGGTATAGAACCGGTATTTAGTTGTTCCGTTACTTAAATTCGAACCGGAACAGGAATCTAAATTGGAACCTTTAAGAACCTTTATTTTACCGGTTCTTCTTCAAAGCGAGTCCGAATGAGTTCATACGATGCCGCTCAGCGCAGGACGAAGCTTTGTACGATAGCGACGAGGTATATACACAAATAAATAAAACAAAATAAAAATTTGCTATTTGTGAGTATCATATTTTATTTTTATTTTTTATAATTATTATCATCCACAGCTCCGCACCCGACGTATCATCAATTACTTGTCTATGCAAGTTCAACTTTGGCTAGGCTTAGCTTAGGCTATTTGTGTTTGTGTATTTGAATGTTTATAATGCCCCCAAAATTACAGATGAAATTCCTAGTGTGGGGCAAAGTTTCCAAAAAAAAAAAAAAAACTGGGCAATGGCATTGGTAGGTATAGTATCCCTCTCATACTATAGTCCAGTATATTTTACCATAATATCGACGGTGTAGTATCAATATCTAATAACTACAAAACCATGATTTTACAGGAGGCGAAAAAGTCGTTTCGTTTCTATAGTTATTAACATTTAATCTAAAGGCACATATATTTAAAAAAAAAATTAGGAAACGCTTGTGATGGTGATAATGATTTCCGACCTTATGTCTTTGCAAATACGAGGTCTTTCATAATTTACCTACGAATATGCAATAAAGTGAAAATCGCTAAAATATTAGTTATTAGATATTGATACTTCACCGTCGATATATATTATGTTAATAGCCTCGTTGTTCTGGCTAGTGGTCGTAAGCACTGCTGTTGAGCACAAAATCCTGGGTTCGATTCCCAGGTCGGGCAAAGTGTTATTGGGGTTTTCTATCTATAATTTCTCAGTAGCAGCCTTTTTTTTTTTTTTGGTTGTGAAATCATCAAATGACCTCTCCCGCTCTGGGCGGAGCCGGTGTCAGACTCTTACTGACTAAAACCCACCCGTGTTCCTTCAGTTGCCTGTGCGCCAGGGCCACGGTAACTCTTTCGAACAATCCGCAGCCCCGGCAGGCATCGGTCCTATCGGACCCCGTCAATTTTGCTGACATCTCTATGAGGCGCGCGTGGAACACGACGCGCCGTCGACCCGGGCCTGGTCCTTACCGGACGGCGAGCTGCCCATTGCTCGCCGTCCGCAAGCCCGCGCCTACGGTGGCCGGGAGTCGGCAATCGACTCCCGACGCCCAGGGTGTCTCCTCCTGCGGCGACTAGGGGCGCGAGGGCGCAGTGATTGCCTCTCCCTCTCGCGCTCCGCCTCCTCCTTCGCGAGCATTACTGCTTCGCAGAAGGAGGTGACGGCTTCCCATTCCCTCTCGCTCCGTACCATGGCCTGAACTAGGGCCGGACGCGAGAGGTCGCCGCCGCCGATCGCCGCCACGAGGACACGGCGGTGCTCCGCCCAAGCCGGGCAGACCTCCACCGTCTGCTCCACCGTGTCCTCCGGTCGATCCACGCAATGATAACTACCGGGCGTTTCCTCCCGCCTTATCCGAAACAGGAACCTCCCGAAACAGCCATGTCCGGTGAGGACCTGCGTCAGGCGGAAGGTGAGGACGCCGTGGCGCCTCTCAAGCCACTCCTCAAAGAGGGGTCTTACCGCCGCAATTGTGGCGTGCCCTGCGCTGGGTTGCGACAGTCGCACTCTCCATGCCGCCATGAGATCCCGCCGGAGCTCTGTCCGCTGTGCCGTGATTTCTCGCGGCAGCGGAGTTACGCCCCGGCGTTTCGCCTCCTCGCGCCACTGCCAAACGTGCGCGAGGACCTTTGCCTCCAGATCCCACGGCGGCTCAGTAGCAGCCTGGAGTCTGGATTGTGTTGATGGCCAAACGCTCGCCCCCTGTTTCATGGGGCTTAAAAATAACTGGCGAAATGTGCGTATAGGTACTATAGGTGAGGTAAACGCGGTTGAAGTCGACAGTGACCCAGAAGTCGTCAAATTCTCTAAAAAAGCCAATACTTTTTTCTTATTTAACATTTAACGGGCCGATTTTTATGGCAACATATTTTTGGTAACATATTGCACAATTAAAATAACAACACTTTGTTTTACTTGTAATGGCACCTAAAATATCGTGCTTGAAAACTGTGTTTTTTTTTTTAATTTTTATTGCTTGTTTAGCTGCTAACTGACAAACTCAGCACGTAATTTTGTTTTGATTTGTGAAACTTCAGCGGGGTCTGCGTTAAGTCTGGTTGACAGATAAATTAGTTATGTTAATTTGCTAACGATATAACTTGAAATAAACATATTTATCCTAAAAGTATGTTTTGAGAATGTGACATCTATTAGTACCTAAAAATGCCTAATTGACCCAAAACTGATGATGACTAGGACACGCTTAATAGTTGCCTATAAACTCGTCATTTTTAGATATTTTTGTATATAATGCCATAAAATGCGAATAATAACCATTATATATTATCTAAACATATATATTATACAAAAATATATAAGGTTTGGACTACATTTGACGATACAACTGGGTTTCTCTTAAGATATTTTCGCTTCGCTCAGTCATTGCTTGAGTAAGCGCGCTCTGCTCAGTCGTGGCATCATTGAGCTCGCTTCGCACGAAACTGTGCTCGCGCTTCACTGCGCGTGAGAGCGCTTGCTTCGCTTGCTCATCTATTGAGTACGCGCACTTCCCTCGCTCGGCTCATAAAAAGTATTCTCAATTCTAACCTAACCTGCCTAACCAAGGAAGGTATAACCGAACTGTAATAATCCCTGGCTAATCGATGCTAGCTTTTCAACAGTAACTGCCGCGCTATGCTCGCTTTGCTCACTCAGATCGAGCGTGGATGTTGCAGTTAAAATCAAATTCTCACCTTTATAGAGGTGTCTTCTTACTTAGTCTTCTGCCGTTAAAACCTCCTAATGTTCTCGTAATCTTCACACATATTTTTTCGATGACACAGCGCCGCGGATTGATAACATGATGGCTGTCGACGATTTTTTTAAGTTTTCAGGTATTAAACTAGCTTTTGTATCCGTTCTTAGCTAGATTTTTATTAGAATTATTGAGTTACATATGAAGTAAACTTTCTCTGATTGTCTTTTTTTTACGAATTCGAGATGATTTATAGTCGATATGAGGTGATTTTATTTTTATTTTACTGTCGTAGCCATTGTATTTGCTCGACATTGGACTTAGTAGACTTATTGTATTTTTTGTGAAGTAACCTGTGATATTTTTCAGTTCTGACCAGATTTATGGCCGATCGACATCTTTAACTTTTTTGCTAGTTGCTGCAGATTTTCTTTAATTTTTATATTGCCGTAGCTATAGTATTTTCTCGACGCTGGGCTTTTGAGGTTCATTGTATTCCTTATTATGCAAGCTTACTTTGATTAAGATTTTTTTCATTTCTGGCCGGGTCTACGGCCAGTATGAGACGAGATTTTAAATTATTTTGCAATTGTCAATTTCAAAAGTATTTCAGCCAATTTTTTCTGTTATTTCGCTTTACTTCCTAGTAGTGCTTTGTCAATTCTTGATAATGGCACCAGAATCACCGTACTAGCTAAACATATTTGCAGTTCGCGTATTGAAATTTCGACACATAGTGGAAAAATAGAGTCGGAAGCCTGCTCTCGCGATGTGACGTTATAAACAAATTATACTCTGCTTCAAAATTGATACAAATATTTTGAATTTGACCTATATTTTGAATGCTCAACTCCAGAATTCAAATTCTCGTAGTTATAAGCGGTTGAAAACTTACATGTTTTTGTCGGTCAGAAATATTGAATTTACCACCGAGGAAAATTTATAAAAAACTGATTCTGAGATTCTGATCTCTTAATTTTATAAGCAAAAATATATTGTAATTTAATTCATCTTGCGGTTTTTATTATCTACCTACTCTGCTAACAGCTCACAACCTTTAGTAATTTCTTGGGATTTGGTCTTCTTTCGTTTCTTAGACTTGCCACAAATATGAAACATAAATACAATTTTTTAAAGGTGTAATTATCTTTAACTCCATGTTCAAGATCAGAAAGTTCGTATTAGCATCGAAAATTGACGACTACTAGGTCCTTTTGATGAGCAATAGTACAAATCTGATGACTACTGGTACACGCGGCGACGTATCAAGCTTATACATTTCCAGTTCTAGCTGACCTCGCCTATACAAATAGGCTTTTCGTACAATGAGAAGTCAGATTATACTGGAAATGTATATGCTTGATATGTCGTCGTACGTACAATTCGCCTTTTTTACATTGCTTAAATACATATTTATTATCACTCAAAATCAACTACTTCCTTAGAATAACGGATAATTTATCTATTTCATCATGCAAAAAGTTTCATTCTAAATAAAATACTTTTCACACAGCTGTTCCTAAAAGTCAGTGAATTTCAAAACTTGACGAGTATTGGTACGTTTATCTTACTCCTCTGCTTAGCCTTTCGGGAAAAACAGGCGTGATGTAATTCACGCCTGTTTTTCCCGAAAGTCTAAGGAAAGGAAAAGGAATGTTAATAAATTAATTATCTACTACAACTTGTAAGATACCAACATAAAAGTTATTACGTGTTAAATCTATTCACACTGATATAACACCGCTATCTAAATCCTATTAAATAATAACACAGGTGTTGACAAAATAATATAGTTTACTAAAGCAACTGTTTGCGTAGGCGCCTAGTGTAGGTGTTGGGGTATTCCCAACACCTACAATAAGATTTGGTTAAAATGTACAGCGGGTGTGCCGATAGACTGATTATAATACAGTTGGTTTATTCTGTCAAAATCTCACCGTGAAACTTAGATGAAGTGACCTATCATTTCACCTGATTGGATTGCAACTATTGACAACTCACTTCACATAAGTTATCATGTTGGGATATTTACAGAATAGCTCGGCAGGATGGCAAGACATCGACGCGTAAACTGTAAACATCCATTCAACACATGATACTAGACCCTGTAGTGGAGAAGGTATAGGTCGGTTACCAAAAAGAAAACTGCTGGTTCATAGAAAAGTGCAATACCTACGCGGTCAAAATGTATGGAACAGCAATTTTTTTTTTAATAACCTACCAACAATTTCAACGCATGGGAGCTCCAGAATCATGTACTGAATCCATGCTAACAGGTTGCACGTCGATGTCCCAGCCACCACGTATTGTTGAAGAGGCTGTATATTTGCTACAGCATACCTATTTACAACCATTAGACGGGGTGTCGAATCGAAAATGACACGTTTTCAATTACCCAATTTGCCTTGATTTGAAGAAGGTCGTCTATTTGATTTAAACTGAGAACATTTTTACAACAGTTTTTAGTGTGTTTGTGTGAGTCTTTTACAGGACTCTTTTGATTATATTGATTAATGTTCGACTTTGCACGGAAGGCCATCTAACGGTTGTGAATAGCTATGCAAAAGTACAATAACATGACTAGATATATAACAGATACCAAGTTTCATACATCGTACATACGTTACACACGAAATAGGGAACGAAGCCTATTTTTCAGCCTGTGGTGTCCCACTGCAGGGCAACAGCATCCCTTTCCTGTTTCCACGTAACTCCATTTTCGGCAAACCAATCTTGTATAATACGTCCATGAAGTGACTACTTATGTCTGTTACATAACTAGGAACTCTATCCTAATTGCATACCACACTATCTATCACAATCTGAATCTTTTTGAAGCCTATTGATAATCCATTGCTTCATATGTTCGAACAATTTGTCTGCTCAACAACGTAAATAACGCAATGAATATTGTTTAACTGTTAAAACGAAAGCCATTCCTACTGTTAGTGTGTTACGCAATTGCCCCGCTGATCTCTGATAAACGCGATTCGTTATCTACGGCAAAAGGCGAAAGGTTTTGCACAAAAAACGGGGCCAAATGTGTAGGCAGTTTTGTTACGTTACGCTGAAAATTCCAGTGAAGCATTTGCAACGAAACTACAGATTGAATCTAGTTTATCTTGAAATTCGCAAACATTACCTTAATGGCATAGAAGTTGTTCAAAAACGAATGCAAGAATCTAGAAAGGAATGTATTGTAATTAGACCATTAAAAATACGCTCAACTCTATACCTGTTTGTCTTAAAAGGAGTAAATTCGAGTTCGTGCCAACCAACCTATAAACATTTGTAATAATGATTAATTTTTTGCCGTTTAACAAAACAAAAGTTCCGTTCCCTTTGTGTTTCACAATAAAAGCCGGTCGGAGATCTAAAATTTTTGTGAAACAATTGTTTTCTTAACAATTTTTTAATTGAATTTTGTTTTTATACGTTTTAACTGTAGAAAGAAAGTTAAATGAGCTAGGCTGAACTTCGGAAACGTTTTCGCAAATGTTAATTCATTAAAACTTGACATTTATGAACGCTTTGTTAATTGTTTCTTTATTTTTGTGTCAATAAAGCGAACGAGACGGTAATGGATACCAGTTTTAGACTCGGAAAATGTGAATTTTCCATCATCAAAAAGCTTTCAAGATGAATTGGTGAGTGCAGTAAATATAGGATCTTGCCATATCAGCTGCATCCGGTTACACGGGAAGCCGCCCCAATATATACAGGGTGGAAAAAATCAATGGGCCCTGAAGGGAAACTACTTTAAATCCTTAAGATAGATTATTTTACTTAAAGGAAACATTCCTTTATTTTTTAAAAGAAACAAAACTGCATTTACAGATTTCTCGACAAGCTTACCTAAACCGGGAATCGAACCAGCTAAAAATCCAAAAAATTAACACTCGCTATTTTATTTCACTAGTCGATACAGTCAATGTTAAAGATAAAATTTCTCCAAGAAACATTAGGTCTTACACTCGTCTGGACTATTTTTTATGGGGCCATGTAAAAAATGTTATTTACAAAAAGTCTTATGAGAAGAGAAAAGAAGTCTGTAGAAGAGCTAAGGGTTGAGGTAGAAAATGTTGTTGGAAGCATTCACGATGTGAATTTCAATAAAGACTAAATTGGTGTATCCGTAACGAGGGTCTCATTTCGAAAAACTTATCAGTAAAATTATTAAAGTGTATCAAATTGTAATTTTAAATAGTTCAAGTAACTATGTCATGCTAGGTAATAATTTTCGTTCATGTTTACGTGTCCTTCGTATTAGAATGAATCATAAAATACAATTAATGTTAGATTTCATGATATTTTTAT
The DNA here is from genome assembly GCA_917490735.1 of Dryobotodes eremita. Lineage (NCBI taxonomy): Eukaryota > Metazoa > Arthropoda > Insecta > Lepidoptera > Noctuidae > Dryobotodes > Dryobotodes eremita. The sequence continues at coordinate 19,037,180 of OU823243.1, read as the reverse complement.
TTCTAAGACCAAATATTGATTAGAGAGATTTTATCCTGAACAATAATCCTATCGATTAGTAGAATAAAATAGCGAGTGTTTATTTTTTGAATTTTTAGCTGGTTCGATTCCCCGTTTAGGTAAGCTTGTTGAGAAATCTGTGAATACAGTTTTGTTTCTTTTTAAAAATAAAGGAATGTTTCCTTTAAGTAAAATAATCTAGCTTAAGGATTTAAAGTAGTTTCCCTTCAGGGCCCATTGATTTTTTCCACCCTGTATATATGTAGTTGGGAAAAGGCTATAGGAACCTGGTTGTAGACAGCCTCATCAAAACACTAAGGAGTTTATTGATAAACGTTGCTTAAAGTTAAGTAATGATTAGCGACTGTTTAATCATACATTTTAGACGCATTAGCGAAGTGCTGTGCAACGTTTAGAGAGCGCGCGCGCGGGTGACGCGGAGGTATGGGTGGGAGCGAGGCAAAATGCAAAACAAGACAATACTGAATATTCTTGTGCACAGAACATTTATATAAGTACCCTGTTCTTGTGTCGGTACTTTGTATATGAACACACGGCAATGCCTAAAAATACAAATTATTGAATGTTTAGGTTATTTAATAATATTGTTCGTGTAACTGGTTGTTTATGTAGTTGATTTTTATTCTTAGTGCTTACTGTTTGTTTTATTTTATTTTGTTACATATAAGTACGTACTATTAATCATTAAACCTGACTTGGTTTTCCGTACGTCCTTTTTGGGTAACCACTGAAAATCAGCGCTGTGCTGTGGGTCCCCCATAGCACAGCACCATGCTGAGTGGAAGCCTTCTTGTCACAGTCATGACGTGCAGCTGTCGACTATTTCTGTTTTGTGCTCGTGATTATAGATTTATTTTGTTTGTTTTATTTTTATTTTACATTGTTTCTAGAGCTAATTATCTTTTTTGTATGCACGTGTTTCTGTGACAAATAAACCTATTTTTCTTTCTTTCTTTCTTTCCTTTCAACCGAAACCAAATACCTGGGCATCTATTTGGACAAACAGCTGAACTGGGCAAAACACACTAACTACATAAGCGAGCATTATCCCTGTGGCAGTGCAAGCGAATGCTTGGCAGTAATTGGGGGATTAGCCCCAAAGTCACTTACTGGCTAAAGATCACAGTCATCCGACCAATTATCACATACGGCTCAATAGTCTGATGGCCCAGGACAGACCCGAGCACAGCCCAAAGAGACCTCGAAAAACTACAGCGGTTCGCTTCTGTAGCTATAACTAGCTGCATGAGAACTACAACCACTGCTGCCCCACAGGCAATGTTTGGACTGCCACCTCTACACCTTATCGTGCGAGAGGAGGCCGTCCAGGCTGCCTTTAGCCTCTATATATCAGAGACCCTAAGCAAAGACTCTACAGTCAAGCACAAACGCATAAACGAAGATGCGATCAAACGACAACCAATTATGGCATCAGCCCGAAGCTATACTACTTTCAAAGGCATTACAACATAATACTCGCAGAAGTACGGTGCGACTACTCAGGCCCGAAAAAGTTAGAAGTATACACCGACAGGTCGGAGTCAGAGTTTTCTCGCACGACCTCAACATAAACATATTCAGCCCGCTGGGAATGTTCAACACCGTCTACCAGGCGGAGTGTGCGGGCAACATACAAGCGGTGTACGCCATAGAGGCCGGGAGAGTTACGGACACCCATATACGTATACTCTCAATCCTTGGGGAGAAATTGTATTTCCTCGAGTATAACACTAGAATGTCACAATGCAATAGAACGAGTAGCGGTATCTAACCGCAACACTGTGACACCGCAATGGATAAAAGGACACAGTGAATCATTGGATAACGACGCAGCTAACGAACTGGCTAGAAGAGCATCCAGCGCGTCAGTCTATGAACCCGAACCCATGGTGCCCATCTCCTTCAACCAGCTACGCAGGTGGCTATAGGAACTCACCCACACCCAAACGTAGAGCTGGTGCACCTCGACACCGGGCTGTAGGTAGTCCAGGGAAGAGATGCCATCCTTAGATGGCAACTTAACCAGACGTTTATTACGCCTGGACAGGAACGGCCTGCGCCTAGTGACGGGGACCATCACGGGACATTGCTCGTTAAACAAACACTTACACACAATAGGCATAACGGACAGTCCTCTATGCAGGGCTTGCATGGAGGCTGAGGAAACAGTTGCGCAAGTACTCTTTGAATGCACAGGCATCACCCAGATAAGGACACAAGCCCTCGGGGCACCCAGATCCTACACAGATGCTCTCAGCAAACCATTATCAACTTCTGGAGGGAGGTGGGCTGGTTGTAATAACCACAGACAGCCGCCATGGCCCACGCACAATGGTCCACATGAAGGACTAAGTGCGGAAACTAAAACCCCTAAAGAAGAAGAAGAAGGTTATAGGCAGATGATGATAAGAATTATCCATATCGCTTTAATCTTTTAGTCACCTTTGAAAGCATGGAGCATGTAGATATACCCACGCTGCCAAGCAAATATTTTGGTGCAGCCGTGAGGCACACACTGTTGTTGTAAAAACATTATTTTCACTTTTTTATTTTCTTATTTAGATAGATAGATAGATTAAATCATTTATTCAGTGCACACAAAAGACAGCACAACAAACTAAACCACAATTAAATGATAGCAGATTACATGAATACTAGCTGCACCCCGCGGTTTCAACCGCAGCGGTATGAAATATACTTTACGACCTATTCTCAGACCTACCAAATATACACAAAAAAAATCATAAAAATCGGTCAAGCCGTTTCGGAGGAGTTCGATAACAAACACTGTGACACGAGATTTTTATATATTAAATCTATCTATCTACGAGTATCTATATATATATATTGTTTTCTCGTTTTATTCACCTCTTTACTGAGGTGGTTTAAAAGAAAAAAAAATACGAAAAACCCAAAGGAAAAATTCTGATAGGTTACCGTCTGACGGGTCAGCTAGGTAGGTAGGGTAGGAGGGTAGGTAGGTAGGTAGGTAGGGTAGGTAGGGTAGGTAGGTAGGGTAGGTGTTAAATACTTAATGCTACCTGTACGAAGCCGGGCCGGGTAAAACTAGTAATAAATATAAAAACAAGGTGCCAATATACAAAAGGAAAAACAAACTTAAAAATTTTTTTTTACCTAAAATTTAACCGACGCCAAAAGAAACTGAAAAGCAAAAAATAAATCTTTCAGTCTAACTAAGCTCTTAAATTAATGTTAATTGATAATTTTGAATCGGCGTCACGCAAAATCCTGCATGGCAAAGTTTACCGCGCAACTAGCATTATAATATACAACGTCCCGACAGCAATAGCCGGGCAGTTGCCCACCAGACACAATACCCGTCTAGTCGGAGGATCCTCCCTTTTCTATGGAGGCTGAGTGAACTTTGCACCCTGTTCCTCATACCTCTATAGTATCATGAGTTCATGACATTCCATACCATAAATAATTACTCACAATAATTGGACATGACATGATTGTATTTATTACCTATCTCTTATTATTATTTTGACTACCTACCCTGTAATACTATCTGACTTATTTAAGTCAGATAGTATTTCTTTATTTCTTTTCTTTTATTTCTTTGTTATTGTATCTTGTTTGTTACTGTTAATTGGACATCATAATCTAGACGTCTAATATTTCTAAAATGTATTGTACTTATTCTGTTTTGATAAGTTTAGACTCGATTTATGTTATTGTTCACAAACTAAACAGAAAACCAACATTATTTTTATGTTTTGCTATAACAGGGTTCATGCACAAAAACCGACGGTAATTTATTATAAAATGTGTGATGTGTATGTGAGTACATAAATAAATAAATTCAAAAATATCAAGACTGGTATTAAACATTTTTGGAATGTTATTTTATACGTTTATAAAGGTGGTCTGTATTTAAAGTTGAAAAAGAAAACAGTTGACTAATAACGCTCAAAAATTACTTTTAAAAGTTAGGACTCCATTACATTCCAATCAGAATTCAAATGCCAATAAAATCTTTGGGGCAATGTGAAATATTTCACGAGTCTATATTTTCATAGAAACTCTGAAAATCTTTAAGGCGCTGCCTAAACGTAGAACACCGTAATACGCTCAGTTTTTCGTCACACATTTAGGCGTATTGGTACATATTACAAGCCAGAAAAAAAATCAAATGTTCAAGGAAAAGACTTGTCCAAAAATATTTTATAAAAAATAAAATAGTACCAAGATAAAACAAACGTAAAACAAAGCAAATTTTTTTTTGTTCCTTAGCATAATTATCAAATTTTTAAGCGTAAACTATCATATTTTATGTAAGGTTAATAAAAAAAATTCAATCAACTAAAGGAATACCTAAAAATTATTCCACTGCGCCGTGCATTTATTTATTATTTTAATTAAAACTGCAAAATTACTTTTATTTTGGTCAAACGCATCGCTGTTTTGAACCTTATTTGTTGACGCGATTCGCTGTTGTAAAATTTGCTTCTTACCGCGCCTTAAACAGGAAAAGGAACTCCATAATGTTGGTGGCAGAAATAGTCATAGTCGTAGTATAATAAGTCGAACTTCTGTGGTAACAAACCCAGTATAAACACCAGTATTATAACCGGTAATCAGTATAAACCAGTATTTTTATGGTATACATAATAAAGAGTATATTTTCCATTCTATTCTATAAACTGGCCTCTTCTATTGAAACTCCTTAGTGTGCTAGACCAGCTCAAGGTTCAAGTATTACCACCAACGTGCGATCGACTATACTACTACTCAGACGAGTCTTCACAATATTAACACTAACAATATTTTTTTCTTGTTACAGGTAAATTGAAGTATCAACACTACAAAAAGCAGCATTGGACCATTCTGGAAACATGTATGTGAACTTTTGCGGAAATGTAGAAATCTATTTAAGAAACCTGCACGCGTAGCATGACTATTATAGAAACAGGTTTTGTCGACGGAAGAATAGACAAAAATGACGTTCCGTGAAGACAGTACGACGGCAGCAAAGTAGAAAGAGTCAACTACACTTTTTACGAAATTCAGTATGTTACTCGTATTCACATTTTTCTTTTATTTTGCTTATATCTCGAAAATGGTGTGTCCTATCGCAAAAATAATGAAAATTTCGACCCCCTTTATGAGAGAGATGATTTTTACGATGCGATGTCAAAAATGGAGAAACGAAATGTCATCTAATATATAAAATTCTCGTGTCACAGTTTTCGTTGCCATACTCCTCCGAAACGGCTTAACCGATTTTGATGAAATTTTTTGTGCTTATCCGGTATCTATAAGAATCGGCCAACATCTATTTTTTTTTTTTTTTGGTTGGTAGGGTAGGGAGTTAGGGAGGTAGGTAGGTAGGTAGGGTAGGTAGGTAGGGTAGGTAGGTAGGTAGGGTAGGTAGGTAGGTAGGGTAGGTAGGTAGGTAGGTAGAGTAGGTAGGTAGGGTAGGTAGGTAGGGTAGGTAGGTAGGTAGGGTAGGTAGGTAGGGTAGGTAGGTAGGGTAGGTAGGTAGGTAGGGTAGGTAGGTAGGGTAGGTAGGTAGGGTAGGTAGGTAGGGTAGGTAGGTAGGGTAGGTAGGTAGGGTACGCCGTAGATAAGTACCGCAACCCGTGCGAAGCCGGGGCGGGTCGCTAGTTTTGTATAAAAATAGCTATGTCTTGTCTTCCAAGAAATAGAAAGCGTCATGCTACACATGCTGAAAAGGAAAGGTTTTTTGCAGTTTACTACGTTCCAACCATTCTAACTCGGAAATATTTAAACATTTTCTATTTTATTATTTTGTTGAGAGTCGGTAGTTTATTCTAAAAGTCTTGAATTTTAATAGAGCCATTACAAACCTGTTATATTTTGGTATCCATTTTATTAGAAAGCAAATCTTATAAAATGTGTTTGTATTATGTAAAACAGTTGTTGTTGGTTACGGTTTAGCTTATCACAAATACAATATAATTATAAGTAGGCAAATGATAAATGATAAATGATTTATTTTATTTTTTATTTCTGTAAGTAGGCTTGCACAAACACTTTTACACGTCAATCATATTTTAAAACCTGATGAGGTCTGCGTTTCCTATCTGACTACTCTGAGAAGAAAGGCCGAAACAAACTCAGAGGTCACAGTCTCTTTTAAAGTCCAGACATAATCCTAGTCAGATCATGTGAAGACCATGTTGATTTGTGTCTGAAATGGTCTTTTGAGGAAAAACCACACAGAATGAGTGGACCTGTCCAGTCAGTGCACGCCTTTGTCAGTAATCGTGCAGCTCAACGTTCTTATCTATTCCTAGCGATGGGGAGACGACATTATTTTTACGGTATTACAAAAAAAAAAATTGTAGTATCCGATGTACGTAATGCTTTTTTGATTACAAGCTTTTATTTAGTTTTACCTATCCCAGTATCTGTAATTAAATCTTGCAAGTAAAATTTGACCCACTTCCTGGTTTCTGATTGAGCTGTAATTCTGCATTCATATGTATTTAAATCGGATGACAATGCATTATTATTATGACATGGAGCTGATCTGATGATGGAGCCGGAAGATAGCCATGAGAACTCTGTTATAAAACGACGCAACCCCACCGAGTTTGAGCGCGTTTGATTCGTCTTGATAAGTAGATAATCTAGTTCTATTTTTTTAATAAAATAAATTTTAAATTGTAGTAAATTATTATTATTATTGTTTATTTATCTATTTCAGAGAATCTCCATATCATAATATCACAAAAAACAAAACATACAAACATAAAATGTTAGTGTGTTAGTACCAAAAAATAAAAATAAAAATATGTTTCTAAAATTACGTTAGTAATTTTAGCACCTATACCTAACTAATGCCTATGGCCGTCCTTATCCACTGATTCTGAAAAGGACAGTCAAAACGGGCAGCAATCACATTCAGAATGCTGTTGCTGCTGCTTCGCAGACGGTGCAGCAAGGAGTTTGCTTTTTGCGTACGGGTTTCAGCAAACATACCAGACGCGCTGCAGCGTCACGGCAGCCCCAACAGCATCCTAAAAGCATTATTATACTGGGTGCGCAGGGCTGTGTAGGTTCGCTGCGTATGTTTCACCCACAGGCCGCTCGAGCAAAACGACTGGCAGTGATAGTAATATGTATGAAAATGAATAAACGAAAAAATATATGTAAATTAGATAGAATTGACTAAACTAGTTATTTAACATCATAAATACTAGAAAGTAAAAAAACCGGACAAGTGCGAGTCGGACTCGCCCATCGAGGGTTCCGTACTTTGTAGGTACATAATTGTTATAAATAGTTCAGGAATCGAGTCGCGCAGTTTTTTCCGAGCTTTTCCCGAAATTCAGTTTCCGAAACCTATAATTACTTGTACCTATTATTGTGTTTTATAAGTGAAATTGTGGTTATAGTAACAGTTCATACCCAAATTGTATTTAATATTATTTATCTATATCTATCTACTTTTATATTATTATTATAAAGAGGGAAGATTTGAGTTTTGTTTGTAAGAATTTAACTCTAAAAAGTAGGTAGTTACTCAACCGATTTTAAATATTTACGCCGCTAGTATATAATAAGTACCTACATAGATAGGTACTTACTTCTAATTTATTGTTAGGTGCTTAACATACAAAGTAATTGAATCTAGGGCGTTTGATGTCTGCTTTCTACGTGAACTGAATGTGACCTATGTTTGTTTAATATCCTATTAAAATATAATAGCTATAATACTACTAAGTACAAGACACTTAAGTAGGTAGGTACCTATTTAGGATTGTGTTTAATTACAAAATTAAAAAAGGACTAAGTAAGTACGCATAACAGTGCAAACTGTTAGGTACTACATACACCAAAGTTATTAGGTACCTATACATATAAAAGAGGGAAAAGGTATTTGTTGTTTTTCATTCATCGTCATAAATCGAAAACATCATAAAAATAATTAAAACTCTATTTAAGCCTGTGCCAATGAAGCCCTTTCATACGATACCCAACATGACACGGTTAACTCACTTCAAAATTTGGACCCCGTTCCCTGTCCGGGCCCTGTTTTTTTTATGATTTAATAAAAAATATATGGCTTTCAGATTTTTCTCTTCTGTACAAATTAGTAAAATTTCAAAAAATCTACAAAAAGTTTTGTTCACCCATACAATTATGATTATTCTATACACTATATTTTCTATGATCTAATGGCAAATGTATAGTTTTCAGATTTTCCCCTATACTTGTAGTATTAGACGATATTACTTGCCAAATTTCATAGTTCTAAATCAACGGGAAGTACCCTTTACATTTTGATTCCCTTGAGAGTGTCGAAATATACGTTTTTTGCGGCATAAACGGCCGTATCTCTTTTAAGCATTAACTTAAAAGTTTTATTTTTTCACAGCTTCAAGGGACTGTAGACTTGAGTATATGGTTTTAATTTCAGCTCGATACCACCACGCATTCTCGAGATCAAGGGTCTTGACAGACAGACGGACAATAAAGTGATCATATAAGGGTTCCGTTTTTTCCTTTTGAGGTACGGAACACTAAAAATAAATAAAGGCTAAAAAAATTAAAAACAAAAGTTCATAAAAAATATTTTTATCTTTTTAATTAACAACTAGTAAAAGCTAGTTTAAAAAAAAAAATCTTTTATTTATTGACCCATTAAAGTCAATCTTGTTGATCCAGTTCACATTTTGTTAAGTTCTGATCTTTATCAGAAGCGCTTTATATTCGGGGTTAGAGCAACACATTGTGTTGTCACAAATCTCACCCAGGCCGCAATTGCAGGAAATTAAATCAACAAATACCCCTTTGATGTCAGTGGTTTCATTTTTCTCGTAACGTCTAAAAAAAGTTAGCCTTTTCCTTCAACATACTCCGGGTATTATTTATGATGATGGACAGGAAATCTGCAATAATGCATCCATTCTTCTTTTGCCGTCGATACAGCTAGTAATTTTATAGTCACTTAAGGAGCCTACAGGACCTAAATGCAAGTTTTAAAATACCTAAAAGTATATTATCCACTACAGTAAACAAAATCAGAAAAATATATGATATTCTTCAGGATATATGCTAATTAGATAGTGTGTTAAAAACATTATTAATTACAATTAATTTAAAATATTAATAACATTAATTTGATACTATAGAAAAAAATCACGAAGTTACCTCAAAATTTTTTTTTAAGTATTAAAAACCACATTAATATGCAATCATTCAGATTTTTTGTCAGATTTTTCTTCAAGCAACATTTATTAACGTAACAGAGTTTTTTTTTTTTTTTTGTATATATTTTTTGTAAATAGATAATTGCTTCATATTTTGCAATAAATTAACATGTTGTGTCATCGTGCTTCTCTTTGTTTTCTATGCAGTCCGACAGTGACTGCGCTTTTGCTGTTGTCAGCCTCTTAATATTATCATGTCCTGTCAGCTGCACGTTACAGGATTTAATAGACTCTAGTGATGGCACCAAACACATAGCCGAATTCTGGACACTCCATTTAGATTGCCATCGATACGCTAAGAGGAAGATTTTATAGTTGCTTAAAAATGACACTCATAACGAGCCCGTATGACTATTACTCTAATTTCGGTTAGCTACAATTTGTCTCAACCTGAAATCAACTGGAGGCATTTCTTTGAATACTGGGCCCGGGCTTTGTCGTATTTTTTTCCTAGGTAGATGGAGAGGGTGAGAAAGACCAAAGAAAATATTGATGGAATTTGTGAAGAAAGATATAAAAATGGGATTAAATGATAGCGTAACGTTTGACAGGGGAGAATAGAAAAAACAAGAAAAAAAAAATGAATAATAAATAATAAGAAAGAATAGAAAAATAAGTCATAGGCAAGTACTGAAAGCATTTTTACAGGCACTTTTGAACAGTCAAGGAGTGTGTCGGTCAGAAAGATGGAAGTAGTGGCCCATTCCAAAGAGTAGTAGGTTCATATGAAGAAGAACGGGCAAGGAACTCCTGACTATGAAGAAACTATGAAACAAATAATAATGGTATAAAAATATATTGTAGAACTATCTAAGTAGCTATGATGCAAGATTTGTTTCACCACTTTTTGTGACTATAACCAACAAATTAACTTTAAATTAATGACATAAGAATAGATTACGAGTATCCAAACGATACCGGAAACAAAAACAAAAGGTTCAAGAACGCCCTTTGACAGGCCCTGAGGCCAAAGTAGTCTAAGGGCCCGATCACACGTACCACAACCACACCACAACGACAACACGTGGACGGGCGCTAATTTGTTTGAAAATAAATAATTTAATCATACGGAATACATGTGGCCGTCAAAATCAATCGTGTGGGCAATAGCAACCACATCAAGGCCACTTCGCAGCCATAACGCAACCACCAGCGAGACCGCGCACTAGCGGCCGGCCACGTCGCAGCCACAACGCAACCTCCAACGAGACCACGCACTAGCGGCCGGCCACGTCGCAGCCACAACGCAACCTCCAACGAGACCACGCACTAGCGGCCGGCCACGTCGCAGCCACAACGCAACCTCCAGCGAGACTGCGCACTAGCAGCTGGCCACGTCGCAGCCACACTGCAACCACCAGCGAGACCGCGCACTAGCGGACGGCCACATCGCAAATACAACGTTGCGCCGACCATTTGATTTGATTTTGTAGTTACCACAACGCAACTGCAAGAAACTGCATCGACACTATTCACACGTAACCACTGCTTGCCCACATTTCGTTGCTGCCATGTGGTGTGGTTGTGGTACGTGTGTTCGGGCCCTTAGATTCCAAAGATGGAATGCGGTGATAATGATAATGCTGATAGAACTATTTGATTAATATGCATTCACGCTATTATTTTATTCAAAACAATAAGGTTAATCGTAGTTAATGGAATTGGAGACGACAAGATTTGCCTCATGGCTATGTTGGCTATGACGTAAATCAGTTCACCTTTTAACTGTTTAGCCAGACCAAAGCGATTAAATTTTATGGTTAGACTGTGGTTCTCGAGATATAGGTAAATGCCTACACAGGATGGCAGCGACATCGATGCGCAACCTGTTACCATGCATTCAGTACATGATTCTGGACCCCGTCTGGTGGCACATCTTTGTGATGTGCCACCATTGACTTCATGTAAACCTCTTTTTAAAGATTTAAAAATATTAACTGTTCCCGGTATGTACATATTTGAATGCTGTAAATTTGTTAAACTGCATTCCGACTTATTTCAACGTCTGGGAGACACCGTTACGTTTAAGACAAGATATCCGGATCGATTAATTATTCTTCCAATGAAAAGCCATTTATATCACAGAAGTTGTTTCGCAATGGTTATAAAAATATTTAATAAACTACCAAAATCGTATAGGGAACTACCAATCAATCGATTTAAAGCGGCGTTATTCAAATGGCTTATAGAAAAATCATTCACAGAATACTGTCAGTGAGTATTTAGAGTTCAAAGATTTACACTGAAATTGACATCTTACTGACATAATTTGATAAATACTTGACATTTTAAATTGAATAACTATGATTTATTTATGTACCAATTTTATTAGCTTCATTTATTTAATGTAACAATAATTTTGCATGCTAGTTCTAGCGAATTGTTTTAGAAACTGTTTAAAAATACCCGACCATCTGTATGTACTACAATTCTTGCAAATAAATTTCATTTCATTTCATTTCCCGACATGAAAGCCTTGAAATGTTTCCATACATTTTGATCACTTTTCTATAAAACAACTTTTTTTTTTTGAATAACCGACGAAGATATAATCCCTGCCACCCTGTATGTATGTATTATATACCAAATACCCAAAGGTAGGTTTTTGACCCTACAGAGAGCCAATCAAGCAAGCCTCATCTGTGACGCCATATCTTCCACTGACCTAGGCTATTTGACCACAATTAAGCAATTAAAAAAACAAAGTTTATTTTAACCCTTTATAAATCCATTAGCGTTATCTTTAGTTCGGAATTTAAAACACAATTTAGTTCATTTGATTGCGCAATATTTATTTACTAAACCTTCGTTTTGATTAAGTTAAACTATTTATAAACGGTTTTTATTATGGCCCCATGCGTAAAATAAAGAGGCGCTCTTTATGATAAGCAGAATGACAGTTGGGTCATACACAATATCGAGTCTCAAAAAGTTAAAAAAAATAAAAGTCAGTTAGCGATTTGAAATTTGGTATATATTTAAAAGTAATCATTAACAGCCTTACAAAAATATCATAATAGATCAGTCTTCATTAATTTCGACAAAAATCTCATTTTTGTATATTCTAGTCTACAGATGAGATCGCTTAGTCTACAGAAAATAACAGAAATATACTTTAATTTAATATCTTATACTAAACAATCATGTAAAATTTGATTTTAATAACAATCATTAATACTTATTTTTCTTAATCATAATCATTCATAATATACCTGAGCAAAACAATCAAGTTAGGATCAATAAAAGAAAATCGAAGAATGTCCACATAAAAGACATAGCCTCCTGAAGACAACATATTAATATATGGCTGCATCATTGGAATCATTCCATATTTTAGGAATTGGTCGCTTTTATCGGGGAAATGTTTCCATTGATGAATTAGTCTTCTGATTCTACGATTAGCCTTCTGATTCTACGTTTAGCCTTCTGATTCTACAGAAAAGATGTCTACAGGAGAGATATACACATAGTTAATAAAGGATAGCGGGCTAATTTTTGAAGTTAGAAATCCATGAAATGAGTATTTGCACATCACTCCCTAAAATATACATCGCCGGTATAATCAAACATTTTTAATCATTGTACTTACTTTTCAACACGTCACCAAGGAAAGACGCACTGAGGTTTGACAAAAACTTGTGTTATTGATTAAAAATATGTTTTTGTAATAATTTTCACACGCCGTTGTAAAACGTTTAATCGGTGACTGACAGAGACAAAAATGCTACCAACCTAACAAATAAAAACTTAAATACGTTCCTTTAAATGTAGATTTTTGACCTATTTTTTGCGTCCACAGGAAGAGACCAAGAAATTGAGAACACATGTTTATTAATTTTATTTCACTAATAAACACCTTGAATATTTTGATTAATAATTTAATGTAAATCTAAGTATATGTTGGAAATTGTACCAAGAAGACCTATGGAAAAACTAAATGTTAAATATTTTTAATTGCCACTGAAAGTCCAGTACTCAGTATCCGAACATTCTACAGGAGGGGACTTTTTTCATTTAACATCGAATAAACATAATTTAAACGTAACGAAAACACCTTTATATTTGCATAGAATAATCCATTAATAATCAGTCTAAGAAAATAAATAGTTCAAGCGAGTAAATTTTTTATCAAAACGGTTTTACAACAAGCGAACACTTAATTTACAATGTTTGTGTATGACCCAGTTATTCTTCAATTAAATTAACTAATCCACTTTAAATACTCGTTTAAGTAACATTAGTTACCACTTTCGAATTATTACGCAACGTTATCTCATATTAATTAGAGGTTCAATCAAATAAAAAGGTTGTTCTATTTATAACAAACCAGCGGGGTAATTACGTAACACACTAACAGTAGGAATGGGTTTCATTTTGACAGTTCAACAACATTCATTGCGTTATTTATGTTGTTGAACAGACATATTTTTCGAACATAAGAAGCAATGGATTAGCAATAGGCTTCAAAATGATTCAGATTGTGATAATGTGTTACGTAATTAGGGTGCAGTTATTTTTAGCGATTTAGGAACCGGTATGTGCCAACAAACTTATGAGAAGATTTATTTTCTGTAAGATATTAAATGTTGTACTTTTGTTGTGATGAGTATAGAGGTATGAGGAACAGGGTGTAAAGTTCACTCATACTCTACGGAAAAGGGAGGATCCTCCGACCAGACGGGTGTTGTGTCTGGTGGGCAACTACCCAACGATTGATGTCGGGATGTTGTATATATGCTAGTTGCGCGGTAAACTCTGCTTGCGCGATGCAGGATTTTGTGTGACGTCATTGTGACGTGTAGCTCGCATGTGGCGTTGTAGATGACGCTACATGTTTTTTGTTTGTTTGTAACTTCAGTCACTTCTGTAACGCTGTTAGTAGGTACATTTGATATTTCTGGGGTCCCGGACGTTCCTACTAATTTGTATCATAGAAATCCCTTATATTTTGCTTCATTGGTCCTTGGGAGTATACCTAGCTCGATGTTAAATTGTTATTTAGGCTGCCCAAAAGGACCGTACCACAATTGGAATCCTATTGCTCTGAAATTCTGGCTAGGTTTTTTTTTTTTTTTTGTCTGGGAATTCATCAAATGACCTCTCCCGCTCTGGGCGGAGCGGAAGGGCGTGTCAGACTCTTACTGACTAAAACCCACCCGTGTTCCTACAGTTGCCTATGTGCCAAGGCCACAGTACCTCTTTCGAACAATCCGCGACCCCGGCAGGATTTTGACATTTTGTAACAAGTTTTTTTTTGAGTAGCTTCGTGGACGGTGGGCCTAAGTTTTAACACGAATTATCTATGACACATCGTCTAGTTATGCGAGACATATTGACGTAAAATGATCTTTTTATTAAAATGTGCAGTTCCTTTTTCGATTTTATCTTGATCGATGAAAAACACTTAGATGAGTATACAGTGGTCACGATCAAATAAATAAATAAAAGTAATCAAGTGCATGCATGTTTAATTAAAATTAATTGGGGTAGGTAGTTATTAATTAAGAATTTAATTTGGATAAGTAGGTACGTAGGTATAATATTGATTCATGTATGAAATTAACTTATATTAACAATGAAACAGTTAGAACCGGAACAGTTTTGTGAAATAAACTAGTTTCTGCCCGTGACTTTGTCCGCGTGAAATTTATTGTTCCCCCGACCCACCACGTCGCATCGCATCGCCCGCCCGCGCGTTGTTTCCACTTAGCGTTATTTCTGCGTTTTTGCCTTTGCTCGGCTCCTACAGGTTGTAGCGTGATGTTAAATAGCCTGAATTAAATACCTTCTTCAAGAGTTGGGCTTTCAAATGCAAAAATATGTTTTCCGTTCCGATTGGAAGTTCCAGAGATTAGCGCGTTCAAACAAACAAACAAACTCTCCAGAGTTATTATTATTATTATTATAAGTATAGACTGATTAATATTTATTTGTTTGAACATAATTTATATACCTTAAGTATACTGTTGACATTACAATATATAAGGCCGCCAGTAACTGTCCAAATACCTTCCATACTAGTTGATACTGTATTATAGTGGAGAAAGAATAAGAAGAAGAAGAAGAAGAAGAAGAACAGAAGTGACAGAAGTTCCAAACAAACGAAAAACACATCACAACATTTAACATGTTACAAAAACTAAATGTTCCCATAACTTCGTTGGCACATACCAGTTCCTAAAAGTTTAAAAATAACTGCGGGGTAATTACGTAACACACTAACAGTAGGAATGGGTTTCATTTTGACAGTTCAACAACATTCACTGCGTTATTTACGTTGTTGAGCAGACAAATTTTTCAAACATATGAAGCAATGGATTAGCAATAGGCTTCAAAATTATTCAGATTGTGATAGATAGTGTGTTACGTAATTTGGGTGCTGGTCTGATACGAAAGAGTACGACACGTATGTTTATCGTTTTCGACCACAAGCCTGAGTTGGTTCTAATTTTGTTTTGATAGGTAAACCAAAGTATCATTGCCTACCACTTTTGTCTGTGGAAGGGTTACTTATGCGATAAGTTAAGATTTTTTTTTGTGTTCAAGTTGAAATTTCCCAAGCTTTCTTGTTCTTTTTATTGAGTACTGGAACCTTCTCTCGGAGATAAGGAAGAGGTTTGATACGTTCTTTAATGCTAGGAATTGTCGTAGATCCACGCCAAGCACGAGATTATCGCGTGCTTCATGCACATCTGTTAAACTTTAGCAGCGCCGGCTGTAGTCCTAACCTGTCTCTCAAGCATGCAAAATTGCTGATTAATCCCTTGTTTTTCAAAGCCTATGTTTTATCACACCATGTGAAATAATTTCCTAGGCTTGTGGTACCTATTTTAACCCCATCGCAAAAAGAGGGGTGTTATAAGTTTGACCGCTATGTGTGTGTCTGTCTGTCGCACCGTAGCTCTTAAACGGGTGAACGAGCTTTTTTTTATTTGAAAGCAGGTTTTGTAGCGGTGGTTCTTAGACATGTTTTATCAAAATCGGTTCAACCGTTTCAAGGTCATCAGCTCTTTTTTGTGTCTTGCGTTTATGAATGTTACCTATTATTGATAATTAGTCACAATAGCTTTTTATGAGATTCAACAGTACCTAGATTATAAATGCGGCACTACTACGAGGCTGGCAGATTCGTGAAGCGATTATAGCCTTTTACCCAAAAAATAATAATTTACAAATAAAAAAATTGGGTGGCCTACCATGAGAACGTCATCCCACTAGCATCCCCTCCCCTCGCTGATAGTCCATTCATAAACATATAGTTCGTACTATAACCTACAAGCAGTGTTGCCAACACTACTGTTTTAACAGTACATTTACTGTTTTTTCAATGGCATCCCTGTTTTCTGTTTTTGTACATATTTCTACTGTTCGTTGTATTTTAAGCACCGTTTGAAGCAAAAAAATCCAAAATGCTTGATTCTTCCTTTCCGTGTCGGGACAAACAAAAAAAAATGTATAAAAAGTAAGTGCTGTGCTGAAGGTACGCATTTTTGGATTGTCATACTTTTTATTCTTTATCTTATCCTAGACGGTGGGATAACTGTTCTGAAATTACTATTTACTGTTTTCTACTGTTTTTTTTAACAGTTGATTTGCCGTTTTTAATTTATTAGGATTGGCAACACTGCCTGCAAGAGAAGAATTTGAGACAGCAGATTAACAAAAGCTTGGTCATGGTTTCAGAAATAGAAGACAATCAATCACCTCAGCCTATCGCAGTTCATTGATGGACAAAAGCCTATCCCAGGGTACGCCACAACACCCTGTCCTCTGCTTTCCGCATTCAATCTGTCCCAGCTACCTTTTTAAGGCCGTCGGTCCAAATAGAAGATAATGCTTCAACTCATTTAGCAGTCAGCAAGGTACAGCAATGGAATTTTATAGATTATGACTTGTAAATAAAGTGTACTTCCCCGACTTATAATTTACCATTCAACTGATTTAATCCGTACTAATATTATAAATTCGAAAGTAACTCTGACTGTATGTTATATTTTGACGTCTTAACCACTGAACGGATTTCGATCAAATTTGGCAAAGCGGTAGCTGGGGTCCTGGGGAAAGATATAGGCTACTTTTTGTCTCGGTAGCACGGTCCGGTGGGATAATTTCCGACATCCGCGCGGGTGAAGCCGCGGGCTGAAGCTAGTAAGTAACCCTATAGATCATAGATTCCCAACCTTTTGTGGACTACCCCCCATTTACATAATAGTTAATTATACATTGGTATAATTAACTATTATGTAAACGGGGGGGTTGGTTGCGGAGGGGTTAGATTTAGATAATTCTAAATCTTTCTATTATATATATATAATAGACAGATTTAGAATTACCGAAATCTGTCTATTATCTATTATTAATCATAAAATAAAAAATAATTATTTCTTTCTCTCTACTTACTGCCCCCACGAAAAGCTCCAGCGCCCGCTAGGGGGCGGTACCGCCCCCGTTGGGAACCTATGCTATAGATTAATGACATACTCTATAATAAAAAAATCTACTGTGACTTCCTGTTGCCACTTGGCTTGGGTAGCACACTTTTTAAACGAAATAATGTATTCTTATGAAAAACAAAAAACCTTGATTTATTAGGCGTATAAGTACAATAACTTTGGGCTTATAGATAAGTACCTAAGTTAGTAATTAAATCCAATTTTATTTTTGTATACAGGGTTACTTTCCAAACACCAGCCAAAGGACATTGCTCTGCGCCCATACATTGTTCGCTCTGTAACCAAGAGCGTGGGAAAATTATGTGTTTTGTTGTCGATCATTAGTAAATTCCTATATGATGTTATATTTATAGCGGACTAGCTAAAGAATAGACAAATTTCAAAAAAAGTATAAGATTTTGAGGTTATAATCAAACCTAGAATATTATGGTTTTCATAACTCCGTGACTCCAAGTGACTGAAAAACAATATACTAATGCATTTAGCTGTCTTTAATACCTACGTAGATAATTAGGTATGCAGTTTCTGTTCTAAAGCTTAAGTAATAAATAATAATAGTAATAATATATTGGTATTAGTTAAGAGGTTACTAATACTCTATGGATTCACTTATTAGTAATTCGACGAACTCCGTTATGCTAATATTTCATATTCACATAACCTATAAAGTGACCAATCAAAGCAGGACGAATAATATCATTCGAATTCATTTCACTAGGCACGGATCGGATCGCTAGGAGAATTATGTTTTCTGTGTATCTGGATCAGATTCACTCTGCTGATCGTGAAATTTACGAATGAATGGCAACAAACGAGCAAGTACGGCAGTGGTACGTATTAGGTCTTAATTAAATATCACTGATACACAAATATTAGTTAAGATGTTATAATAGTACTAGACGAATATATTCATACTAACTAATACTGATAAATATCGGTATTAACCCGTCTTTAGTGACAAGTGACCATTTAGTGACCTCAAAGCAGGGGTGCCAAATACGATACGTCAAAAAAGATATTCCCTAAAATTTACTATGGACATACGTTACAGTATTACATCAAATTTTATAATCCGATAATATTAATACCATTACAAGTATGACAATATCCTATTTATAATAAAACCATACTTTTCTACTTCTTCTATACTTGTAACAATATTAATAATAACACCGGTATCTAGTTTGCAATATTGTTTTTCTTAAAGAAAATATTTATAAATAATTCATCCAGTAACGATAAGTATTTAAAAAAAATATTAATCGTCGTAAACTTGTTTAGTTAGAAGTAAACCACACACTTTTTTAAACGGTCTTAGAAAACCCTGAATAATTAGCATGATGAAATATGTAGGTTTTGTTCACTTCAGCATTATTCTTACTACCTATTTAAGACTACTACCTACCTACCTATTCACCTATTTATTATACTTTTAGTGAATAATAATAATCGAATGGTTTTATTGTAGCTTCTATTTACACTATAATCGATATAAATTAAAATGTGACCCAGATTAAAAAATGTGCAACAGTTAAAAAAAACAAAACATCGATTACAATCGATTGGGCATCCCTAATCTTCATCGACACGACATGTGATAACGTTTGGCGAAGATGGCGGTGATTAATGATATTAGTCGCCTAAAATACCCATTTTGGCATGCAGCTAGTCCGTGTTATAAAAGTATTTGCAACTAATTTAATAAAATAGACAATTCATTATCGTGTATGTCCGATGCTTTTATTGCACAGGGCGATTCTGGACATTGTTTGTTTTAGAGATGATTCAGAATCGATAATATTTTCATAAATATTTTTTTACAACATTTAGAGTACCTACTGTAAATTTATGATTCGTTTTAGTAAGTATTGTTATTAGTTATGTACTAGATTAGTAGAATCTGCTCAAAATGCGCGCCCACGCGCCGCCGCGCCGCGTACCCGGCGAGGGAGGTCATTATCCGAGTCGCATGTTCCTAAGATAGGAAATTTTTCAGACATTTTCAATTGAATGTTATCATTCATTTTCATTATTATTTGATTGAAATGTTTAACACACAATAATGATTCAATTAAGAGATTTAAAAATTTAAACTAACCCTGTATAAAATTGGATTTTAAGTTATTAAAAACGTCGGATGTCGTACGGCAATAGGTTCGCCCCCTGTTTTAGGGGACTTAAAAATAACTGACACAATGTGGGTGTAGGTGTAATACTTAGGTACGTAATACAGAAAGTTACTACCTAATGTTAGAATCACGCTAGACGAGAAATTACAATGGGGACCCCATGTAACATCTCTTGCGGGGCGGTTAAGCTCGGCCGCTTATGCTGTTAGGAAGATAAGACAGTTAACAGATGTAGAAACCGCGCGTTTGGTCTACTTTAGCTACTTCCACAGCATTATGTCATATGGCATTTTACTGTGGGGCCGGGCTGCTGACATTGAATCCATTTTCATTTTGCAAAAGAGAGCTGTCAGGGCCATTTACAATCTATGTCGTGGAGAATCTCTTAGGGAACTATTTAAAAAGATTAATATTATGACGGTACCTTGCCAATTCATTTATGAAAATATTATGTATGTACGAAAAAATCTACATATTTTTAATAAAATAAGTGATAGACATCATTTGAATACTAGAAAAAAAGATAAAACAGATCAACCATTTTTTTAAATTGGTACATACATCTTTTATGGGGTACTGTGTTAAATGTTACAACAAAATACCTTGTGATATATTGCAATTAAATGAAAGAAAATTTAAAACTCATACTCATATAAAAAGTACACTTTATAAAAAAGCATATTACAAATTAGAGGATTATATCCTAGATAAGAATGCTTGGAAACATGCTGGTCCTGCTCCATAGGACAATCTAGAGTCTAGACAAAATCAGACAGGTTGCTAATTTAATTGTATAATTTATAATTTTTATGACATTGATGTTTGCATTATGTACTTAACTACTTTAACTCACACACTAAATTATTACTTGTTAAAATTTTGGTAAAATCATCT
Source organism: Dryobotodes eremita (assembly GCA_917490735.1). Lineage (NCBI taxonomy): Eukaryota > Metazoa > Arthropoda > Insecta > Lepidoptera > Noctuidae > Dryobotodes > Dryobotodes eremita. The sequence goes on along the minus strand of OU823243.1, from coordinate 19,016,477 downwards.
ACTTTTCAATATTTGTAAAGATGTGAGCACCATGTATCTATCACATATCTAATTTACCTGTCTTTGCATTATATTTAACTAGCTTTTTGCCCGCGGCTTCGCTTGCGTTAATTTTGACTTTGACTATCAATTCGGCTTATAGTTCAATCATGATCGGAAGACACGTGGCGCCATCTATTATCATAAGAACGTTATTGTTGTTTTCCTCGGGAACAGTACTTTTTTCGGAATGAAAGGTACCCTATGTCCGTTTCTGTACACCTGACAACATATATGCAAAATTTCAGGATGATCGGTTCAGTGGTTTAGGCGTGAAAACGTAACAAACAAACAAACAAACTTACTTTCGCATTTATAATATTAGTTAGGCTTATTTTTACCTATTGTGGTATAGTAATTTTATTCTAGGTGCATCGTCTTAACTTATAATTATATAATTAATGTGAACATACATAATATTGTAAAACATTTTAAAAGAGTAACGGTGGAGTTTCATGCCCATTCTTCTCCATACGAAACTACCTTTTGGAAGGGGCAACTAGAATCAATTCTATTTTTTTGTAAATTTTGACGTTCATAAGTGCCTTTTATGTGCCTATTTGAAATAAATGATTTGACTTTTGACTTTTGAAAGAATACAGTCGTGATATTATGTATGTATGTAAAAACGTACGTAGCTTCTAACAAAAACATTCCTCTCCTTTTGGGGCAGTCGGATAAAAAATTGTGATGAATCTAGATAATTTTGTTTGAAACTACTTACGTACAAAAATATCTAACAATCGGGCCAGACATCCAGTTATATTGTGATATAAATTATAAGTATATACTTTATCTTTCAATCAGCTTTTATGACACCCATCACACGAAGTGTTTTAGCTAATTCATGCATATCAACGAAACTAATGGATAATAATCATGTATTAAATTATTCACAAAATCGTACTATTTATAGTGTCTAAAACAATCTGATGCTTATCTTTCCTTGATTGCGATGGTTATCTTTGCTTAAAAGATAAATGCGAGAAGACAATTAGTATAGAATCATAAAAACGACGACGAAAAATAGTTATAAAATAAAATTCGTTATAGATAAATGTTAGTGGGGACAAGATAAGGGAAACACGTGTACCTAATCTTAAAAATAACTTAAGGATTTAAAAGAGTAAGGTAAATAGATGAATTAGATTAAAGTAAATAATGTGATGTAGAATAAATTGCCACACGTGTTTTCACTTTTTTCTGACGACGATGAAGAATCATCTTATCAAGATAATTTTTGATACTTCTCCCAGGTGATGTTGCATTTTATTTGCATTGTAAATAACGGGTTTAAGTCTAGACAAGATGGTCCTATCTGTTGTCGAGCTGGTCGCTGAGTGCAACTGTGAGATAGCAACAATACTATTTCAAAATATTGCAGTGCATTTATAGAACAACCAAAAATTGAGCCTGCGCCCAGTGGCATCTTGTTCTGCAGGCTGAGTTGGTAAGAAAGGTTAAGCAAGTGATACTTCAGCACTTTGCTACCCTGGTACTGGAATAGCTGAAGTGTAGCTGCCAAATGAAAAGCTAAGCTGAATTTTATCTATTTACTGGCTTCTACCCGCGAATTCGTCCGCGTGAAAAATCTTGCTCCCCGACCCACCCCGTCGCACCGCATCGTCCGCCGGCGCTATAAGGTACTTCGTTTTCGCTTAACGTTCTTTCTGACTTTAATTATTTTGCTCGGCTCTATATAGTCCAAGCGTGATGTTAATTAGCCTATAGCCTCCTTCAAGGATTGGGCTATCAAATGTAAAACTAATTTTTCAAATCCGACTGGCAATTCCAGAGATTAGCACGTTCAAACAAACAAACAAACTCTTCAGGTTTATTATAAGTATAGAGTATAAAAGATAAATTATTATTAGTATATAGATAGTATAGATTTTTATGAAGACGTGTTAATTTTTTTGCGAATAAAGCAATTGTGCTTCACAATAAAACAAATGCTTCTTTTACAATTTTTAAACTAATTCTAAATTCGCTTGAGTGATCGAATGCACCATTTTTTTTGACAGTCTGCCTGATGTAAGGTTTTACCCTAAACCAATGAACCAATCGTAATCAGTGATTTACAAGATACCTTAAATAAAATATCTGGAATACAAAATGCAAAATACTTTTAAATTAAGTATTTCAGATACCAGATGAAAATAACTTTCTGGAATGGTATCTGAAATACTAGATATAAAATACGTATCTTTTGAATACTTTTTATAGATAAAATACTTCTGTAAAAAAAACTTTTTTTTTTAATGAAAGTTTATTTTTTACATGTAAATTGTGTTGATCGCGCAAGTCAAGGCTCAAGAAAAGACTCAATCTTCTCATAGCTCCGACCGACCGACCAAACTTTAACATGTCTCCCTGAAACACAGACTGTTATGCGAAATAATAAAAAATGACACGAGTCAAGGGGCATAGCCGATGACATTTTCTAGAAAGAAAGAATTGCCACGCCATCTATCAATTGGGCCCCAGACTAAACTCAAACTGAAACTGAAACTCAAACTCAAAGCATTTATTTCACATAAACCAATTACAGGCAGTTTTGAATTGTCAAGGGGTCGGTCAGTCAGAAAGATGAAGCTAAAGCTAAAGATTCAATGCCGCGTTCAGTTTTATCTACGACCACATTAACATTTAAAATTAATGTCATCTAAGATGTCACAATAGAATCAGTTATCTATTACTAAAAGTATTTTAGCAAAGATAGTATCTACTAAATACTAAGATACCAAACAAAAGTTATTTAAATACAAGATACGAAATTAATTTTAAAAAGTTTTATAGTTACAAGATGAAAATACGTATTTTGTATCTTGTATCTGTATTTCAGATACTTGTATCTTAGATAAGTTACATCTCTAATCGTAATTTGACAGATTAGGTAGCTTAGGACCTAGAGAAGAACATAGGCTGGTCTACTTTCATCCTGGCTACTTGCAATAAAAGATTATGAAATAAAATAAAAAAAATTGGACTAAGGGTTTGGGTGGTTAAAGTAGACTAGTTACCAAGGACTATGCCCCTGCCTGATCAATTTTTTATATATACACGGATAAAATGGCAGGGGTTGACTTGCAAACTTAATAATGGGCCCCGGGAACTGTCGCTAGCACATAGTGACGTAGCGATAAGAGGGCAACATTTTCTGAGGTGCTTGAGGAGTGGATAGGTATTCCACGGCTATCAAAACAATCCCTGCGCCCGGAAGACGGTCAAGATCCCTACCAGCACTCACTGGTATACGTTCTTTCTCCAACCATGTTTGCTCTTGCGAATCTCCAGTCAAGCTGACCAATAAAGGCAAGAAAGAGGTGGGAGCTTGTTCCTCGTCTGTGTTCACTCCCGCCGTCCAGTAAAGGCAAGCGAGAGTTGAGGAACAAGAATACTCCCGGGAGATAGGGTCCGTGGGGTTAACACTGCCCCACAGCCTTCCACATACTGCCTTGCGGGTTTCTGTATCTCTTTTGGCCTGGCTCCTCACCCTAGACCTGTTTCGGCAAAGCAAACTCTACCGGTATAGACCAAGAGTTTGGAGCACGCAAGCCCCACCACGACGTCAACGTAAAGATACGGCGGCGGTGGGAAGATACTGCTATTATTATACCTACCAAAAAGGACACTGGACATCTACCAGCACATGTCTTCGATAAAAGCTTTATCCGAATAGGCCTATCAATATTATCTTTAGAACAATATCTTTTAAACAGGTTGAAAATGACCAACTACTTATAACATTAACGGTTAATCAGCGACCCTAAAACTATAAACCGCAAACAATGAAAGTGTAGTGCAAAACAGGTAACTCTATAGAACCTTCTCACGCTTCCGTTCGGTTTAACTACGTTCTACCATAGACAAAGAAGAGATAATACTTTGTATAGATGCGACACTCCCACTTCATATGTAGGTATTCTAAATTCCTGCAGTATTAGGTTTTTCGGAAAGGCTAAGAAGGTCAAGCAACTATCTTTCTAAGAAATAACTTTTACACCAGGTGATCACATTGATCTCCACGATCCAAAATGGGATTCGACGTCGCACCACACGTGGATACGTGTCCACTTTGTGGGTTCTAAGGTCTCCACAGTGAGCATATAGCAACCTTGCCAGATTCGGCTAGTCTGGCTTCTGCCTTAGAAGCCTTCCGTAAAACAGCAACATCGCAAAACTGGCCTTTAAACCGAAAACATGAACTAAATGTCTAAAACAGCGGCTGCTCTCGTACTGAACAGTAACATTACTGGGTAAAACTAACCCATTTAAACAGAATAGAATAGAATACTCTTTATTAAGTACACCATATAAATTTTTGATATGAATGTAGTAATTTTCCGTATGGTGACACAATCGACGGTCTACACCATTCTGCATAAATCTTACGCGCTCCGCGTTTGATCATCATCGACACCTTTGATAGCCCTGTTTGATCATGTGTTGTTGGTATAGTGTTGTACTCGTAGGTGATTATGTTGGCGTCATCGGAGTACTTACATACGCTTCTATAATGTTCTATTATTCTTTGGTTCATTCGTTCCTCCTATCTAGTTAACAGCCCGCGCGGCAACATCGTTAACTCGAACAACTTTCATCAGACTCTATACTGCTTATTTTGTTTTTGTGGAAAAATCCGTCGCATGTAGGTTAGAACACGAATTTTACGATCATTGCTTGGAATATTCCGTAATATTTTTATGACGATCTTACATCGCTGTGCTTTAAACCCCAGGGTACCTACTGTGTGATGTTTCAACAGAAAATAATTATGGAACTCGAGTAAATGAATAGCATTTTCAGTTCCAGTTTGCTGCTCATTTTCCATGATGAATTGGCATAGGCACTTTTTCAGTAAGTACTGAAATAATAAATACTTTTAAACTATGTAAGTGAATTATTTCAATATAAGCAACAGATAAATTAATAGGTACTAAGATATGGCATTCATAACTATGATTGTGAAGCATGGTAAACACCTATCGGTGACTTTCTTAGCGTTATGCGATTACCTACTACAAGTATCCTCACCGTCATACACACAGGCAAAACTGCGTACACACACGTCACAAACTTTTAGGAGCTTAGCTAATCTTCTAAATTACAGAAAAAACATTCCAACAAGAACATGTTTTGCGGTGAATAGTTAAAATCCTAAAGATTACGCAAAGATAAACATCTGCCGCTGTTTTCGTCCTATTGCAAGGTCAGAAAGGAAACCCAATACAACATTATAACATTAAAATGGATTATTTTATGTTTAGCAACCGCCAATCATCATTTACTCTAGGTGGCGCAAATAAACATGTTATATTTTACAAGGGGTAATTTAAAAATGCTTGTGCACACACATGTACTCGTAACATCATTAAATAATATTATCTCATTGAAGGAAAAGTTTGCATTTATCTTTATAATCGTCTTCCTGAGAATAGTGAGTCATTTTCACAACGTTACTATGTGATAAAAATAAGAATGAAACTAAAATTGACCATACTAACTGTTATACTTTATTTAGGTACACCAGTAATTCACAATTTATTGGTTCTAATTTACTTACAAGATCAGGTAACTTATTGTTGATTGAAAGCCCCGATGGTGATGAACTCTTGCATTTAAATACAGTACTTTTATAAAACTTCCATTTTGGTAACACCATGGAAAGTTTGGTTGGCATCAAATTCAGTTTCTGATGGTTTTATGATCATTTCTACCATCATCATCTTCATACTCGTTCCCTTATCATGATTCCTGTTTTATGTCAACAGTCTAAGGTTCCTAACATATCAGGGATGTAATTATTTCTGTATTCGCAAAACCCTTGCCGACTGTCATTTTCTGAGCTCGATATTATTCATATTTATACGGAAATACTTACTAGTGGCCAATAGAACTCATAGCTATAAAAGGCTCCAAATGCTAGGAGAAAAATCATCCAACTGACAAACAACCGGCGCAAGCGCGTCCTCACCTCGCGGATCGATCGATCAACGCCAAGTTATTAAGCGACGCCACGTGCTTCAACGCTATTCTTGTATTATTAAATAAAAACGATTCATCTTTTGTATATTGTATTTATTATAAAATGGTAAACTGACTGACAGGGTGATATATCAACGCACAGCCCAAATCGCTGGACTTACAGATTTGAAATTTTGCACATAGATACCTTATACAGTCTAGGCATCCACTAAGGAAGGACTTTTGGAAATTCCACCCCTAAGGAGTTAAAATAGGGGATAAAAGTTTGTATGAAAGTCCGTCAGTTTCGAAGTTAGGTTTTTTTTTTAAACTTGTATTTCACGTGTCTCGAGCGTTTTTAATAATTCCACCCCCAACGGGGTGAAAAGGACGGTGAAGTTGTGTACGGGAAGTCCTTCATTTTCAAAGTAAAAATCACTCAATTTATTATTTAGACTTGTGGTTGGTAACTAACGCAATGTATATTGGTGTTGTTGGAATTTCAACCCTTGAGGGGGTGAAAAGGGGGATGAAGTTTTGTGTTAAAGTAAAAATAGTGTACCTACACGTGTATCGTATTATTACTAAGCCTCTACTGTCGCCCGTCTATCGATCTGTCTGTCTATGTCTGCCACGAGCAAATATCTCAGCTGTTTGGTTACTTGTGGATGGATCTCATGGCGTAATTTAAGACAAATAATCCCGATCCTGACACCGCACATATAAATAATACACTGACCTTCAAAAGTTAGTACCACACTTTTGGTTTTAAAGTACCTACAGATATAATTTCTAAATAAAAAGAATTATAAAAATATTTATTTTTTTATATACAAAGTTTATAGTCGATAACCTTCTTTTAAGGAATGGCTGAAAAATACATTATAAATTAAAACTCTCCTTTTCAAATTCCTGTCTTAATTTTGACTTTTTTGTTTTCATATTTATTTCTTGATGGATGAAATTTGATTCAAAAGCCAAGGTATCTACAGCACGTAAACTTTACTTATCATGCCTCTTTCACCTGAAGAATGTGCAAGAATCATGGCTTTTCAGGAACTAGACATCAGTATGCTTCGTACTGCAGGAATGGTGGGTGTAACATTAAGAACAGTCCGGCAGGTGAAGCGAAGGTACGAAGAAACTGGAAACCGTCTGAGGAAACCTTGTAATGGTAGACCCAGGTAAACTAGTACCGCAGAAGACCGCTATATTATCTCCACTGTGTTGAGTAACCGCTACCTCAATGCAGTTGAGCAACTGTTTCTTTAGACCCAAAGAGACTACATTAGTGACAGCACAGTGAAAAGAAGACATGTTGAAGCAAACTTGAAGCCCCAAAGGCCAGCAAGTGGCCCCAAACTCGAGAGAGGGCATCGAGTAGCAAGACTGCGCTGCGCCTGTAAACACATATAGGGGAGTGAAGAAGAATGGGCAAGATTTTTGTTCACTGTTGGTGGAGTCTCGATTCTCACAATTCACTTCCGATGGAAGGCAAAGAGGGTCCAGCTGACCTCATGAGCGATACATTCAAGCCCACTTCACAGAAAGAGTCCAATACGGTGGAGACTCTGTCCATGTATGGGCTGGTATCTCTTCAGAAGATCGCACAGACCTAGTGGCCAAAGAAAATGGCAGCCTGATTGGGGAAAGATATGCTCAAGAGATCCTTAATGAGTATGCAGGGCCATATTTAGTAAATATGGGTGATGGATCGATACTGATACAGGATAACGCCCGGCCACATAGCGCTCGGGTCGTACAAGAGTACATTCAGGAGGTTGGTATCAACTAGATGGTTTGGCCATCAAGAAGTCCTGATCCCTACCTGATCGGGCACGCCTAGGATGAGCTCGGGAGGCTGGTCAGAAGCCGCAGACCACTTACTATCATCCTCAGGGCCCTAAAACAGGCCCTGATGGAAGAATAGGAGAATATTCCTCAACATCGCCTCCGAAACCTCGTATTTAGTTTGCCAAACCAGCTCGAAGCTGTAATCAGAGCCCGAGGAGGCAATACCAGTTATTGAAATGTAAATAAGGCGTAAAATATACTTATAAAATGTTGTTTAAGTTTTTTGCCAGTAAGTCAAAAATGGCTATTTTATGGTTTTTATCTTTTTTAAAGTTAAAAACGTTACTAATGTAAAATAAACTATAATTTCAAAAAAAGTTGTTAACATTTTCTATATAACGTTCTTTATTTTAAAACTCTGACTTCTATGAAATTTCTTTTTTTTCTAAATGTATTTTCTTTCTTTACTTTTTTCTATAGTTTAGGAAAAAATTGCGATTTTAAAAGTAGGAAGGTTGAAGGCCAGTGTAGTTACAGAACGCGAAACTTATACAGTGTAGCAAGTCAACGATAAAAATTTCTCAAGGGAACAAAGGCCGAAAAAACAAAAAACTAGAAAAAAGAACATCATCTAAATTCTAGAATCATAAAGTAGTTCCGTGACTAGTTTTAGAATTATCTATACTAATATTATAAAGAGGTAAAATTTGTTTGTTTGTAATTTTGTATGTAGGAGGTAATCTTTGGAGCTACAAGTTGGATTTAAAAAAGAAATTGCATATGATAGCCCAATTCATGAGGAAGGATATAGTCTATATAATGTCACTCTAGGACTCTTAGGAGCCGAGCAAAAAGAAAAAAGTCAGAAAGAACACTAAGGAAAAACGAAGTAATAGCGCGGGCTAGCGATGCGATGCGAAAGGGTGGGTCGGCGGAACAAGAATTTCACGCGGACGAAGTCGCGGGCAAGCGCTAGTAAATCATAATTAACACTAACAGGTTCCCTCTAACCTGTTGGTATTTTGACGTCATCAATTAAATAAAACCACGTTTAGTAGAACGTGATACGTAAAAAAAATGTAGGCTCATAAAAGGCTCAAGGTGCACTGGTGGTGAAGGTCCCACATTTAAAATTTAATATAAACAGACATGAACCAAATAAACAGCGGTAGTTTCCACTGGTAGTTCTAGACGGAGATTAGAAAACAATATTGCAAATGTCAGCTGATTAGCATTGAAAACAATCAACAGGGGATCGCTGGTTACGAAATTGTATACAAATAGAAAGCTTGCTTTTGTAAAAAAAAAAACTTAATAATAATATTAACCTAACCTAACTAAAACTAAGTATTAATAAACTAAAATATAGCGCCGGAAGAATTACTTCGCATCGCTGTCGATTGGTAATGTATACCCATAATATTATCTTTGTTTGTATTTAATTTTTCGAGATTATTATCAACATCAAAAAATTAACATCACAAATAGATCACATCAAGAATTAACACGATGAAAGCTAACATCGTAGTAAATATACGATTTATACTAAGGTGGATTTCTAATACATTTTTATTCACAGAAGAAAAGTGGTAATGCCTTTCTTTTTTTTTTTGTCGCTGAGAAATGCTTTATGCACTTCCGCTCGTCGGGGGACGAGACGGGGTATGTGGGACTCCTGCTCGAATGACAGTATACCCACTAAAACTCAGCGGTGTTCCCACATCGCCGTGGTGAGAGGGCCATGGGAAACCAGCTCAGAAAGTGGTAATGCCTAACCTAACCTACGACTAATTCGCGTTTGCACTAAAACATAATTCTCATAAGTTGCATTTCCTACAGTTAGAATATCCAACTGTTAATTCAGACAAAGACCAGCACCCTAATTGCGTAACACACTATCAATCACAATCTGAATCATTTTGAAGCCTATTGCTAATGCATTGCTTCATAGGTATGTTCGAAAAAAAATTCTGCTCAACAACGTAAAAAACGCAATGAATGTTGACCTGTCCAAAGCTGTTCCTACTGTTAGTGTGTTATGCAATTACCCCGCAGGTTTAGGGAAGCAATACTAGGCCATTTTTTTGGAAACCCGAATAGTAAGAAATCCTTATCATGGAGCCAACAAGTCAGGTCGCTCTGCTACATTAAAATAAGACCAACGAGACAAGATAAAGAATGTAAACAAACTTTCAGGGGTTCATAACATCTTTATTTATAGAAAGTTTTTTTCGTGGTGAATTGATATTTTTCAAAGGTTGTCTAAAGCTGTGTCAGGCTGTCATTCCACAATTAAATCAACAACCACTTACATAACAGTAAAAATCAACAAGAAAAACTAACAATAACGGATAAATAACAAAAAAAAAAAAAACTAAACGAATACGGAAGCGAAAAAATTCTTATCATTTCGACTGCAATCCAATCAGGAATGAACCGGACGGACCAAATATTGATAGCTGCTATACCGACTGCTTTCCTGTACCACGAATCACACAATGACAGCCGTCGTCGACCAACTAACGTCATTATTGGTTGCGAAAGATACGGCCAGAAATAACAATCGCTCGCTATCGTAATCTAACTCAGTAAAGTTCAGATTGTGTACGTATTTTATCTCGTCTGGTTGACCTTACTTCAGCTTATTTATTTTTTTCTAGCCAGGGTCTATCTTCCAATACAATTTTTTTTCTATTACTAATTATACTGTAGGTTTTTCCAATCCAGTTTATATCCTTGACTTAAGTATTTTAAAATTAAAACTAAATTCAAAATAAAGATTCGAACATTTATTTACGATGTATGTATTCAGACGTCTGACCTTGCAATTAATTAGGTCTTATTAGAGTTTTACTTTTCGATTATTTGATATAGTATGCTCTCTGATCACCTTTCTACAAACGTGATGGAATCAAAATATTAAAGAAAATATATTAGTCATTCAAATTATCATAACATTAAGTATGTTGTTTTCGACCGCAGTGTATGCGATATTTTTATCATCAGTTTTTTCGTCGATCTTTCTCATCTCAGGAAAGCCGCTCAGCATAAATTATTATCTTGTGAGCACGTGCTCAAGACTGAGGCAAAATTTTGTGTATGGCCTCTAACATTGTGCTTAGAGAACAGCAGATAAATTAGGTAGACCTGAAAGGTTTCTATTTCAGCGAAGAGTAATGTTAAGGGATAATTGACAGCATAACTGGGGTTTCACCGGTACGGGTGCCAAATTATGGTCCCATGCGGACTATAGTATGTATATTGCGAACACGTACATACACGGTAGCGCTAAACGAATTTAGTGATTTGTGGTGCAAGTGGGTCTACGTGTTTTGATCTCATTCATAATACAGGAGTCATTTCTAGTAAGAAAATCTGCGGGACTAAAGGAGGATTAGATACTTATAACATTTGATGTCTGCATCCTGATTCCGAAGTCCGAACAGGTCATTTAGGTAGTCGCTGATGCTAATAGTACGTGTCTGAGCTGTTCATAAATTTGCTTAACCGTTAAGCAAATTATTACAAAATAATAAATAATAGCGCAGAAATCGCATTAATAAAGAATAAATTAGAAATAATGAAATAGCTATCTCAACAATGGCCATTCCAAATGCAAATGCAAGACTATTAATTTAATTGATAATTTTCTGGCATGTCCAGTTTGTCCAGTTCTACCGCTCATGTACCTGTTAGGTACCTATAGTTGGATTTACTGAAATCTGTCGCTACGCCCTTTGCTTTGAAAACTATGCTTTAAGTTTGTTAATTTGTTATTCCGTACAGCGTGACTAGCCGAATAGTTTTGCCATCTCGATCGGTGGTTTCAATACTACCTGCAGTTCTAAACAGTTTTTATCTTTCTACCATCCTTTCAAAGAGAAGGACACTACCCAAGCAAACCAACAACAAAATGACCGAGTTATGTTTCCAAGTTTTTGCTTTCAAAGCTAACCCTAAAACTCGAAATATAGCGCGTTGCCAAAAAGAAAATGGCGGCTGCACTTAAGCCTCGCCGGATTTTTGACAATCTCGCTCACAAAGAAATAAAGTACAGCTACCTCCCTACTGTGAATTTTGAAACCGATTTCTCCCTTACGTTAGCTGTTAGGTAAAACGGCGAGTCTATCTAAAGAAGCTCAGTACTTTGTGACTGCACAGTAAATAGCCTCGCAACATCGGACAAATAAACTGATTCCACAGTCCACTGACACGTTTTACTCCATTTGCTCTTGCGCTATTTGGTCGACAATTTTGTTGACTTGTTTTGTGCTGTTTGAAACGAATGCTGTACATTGGGGAATGAAAGAAACGTAGTGTATCAGTTGTTTGTTAGACTGTGCAAACTCTGACATGAGGAACGGATATGATTGGTCGGTGGGTATAACAAAGAAAAAAAGTAAACGAGATTCAAAGGATGTTATCACACAGGCGCGACACAGGGAATCCTAGTATAGGGTCCAGCGGGGTAATTACGTAACACACTAACAGTAGCAATGAGTTTCGTTTTGACAATTCAACAGCATTCATTGCGTTATTTACGTTATTGAGCAGACAAACTTTTCGAACAAGCAATGGATTAGCAATAGGCTTCAAAATGATTCAGATTGTGATAGATAGTGTGTTACGTAATGAGGGTGCAGGGCATTTGTAAAAAACTAGCTCCTAAATCTCCTATATAATCTGTTACTATTTATTTTTATATATTTACTGTGTTTTTTTAAATTTTATTTATTTAATGAAAAACAAAGTGTGGAGCACTGCAGAATACTGCAAATGGATGATAAAAGAACTAACCATATGGGAATTGCCACTAGGATACTGAAAAAACTCGAATGAACCATGTATGTTTTTGTATTAGACGCGAGCAAGTTAAGAAAGGGCGCAAAATAGATTCAAGGCTCATAGAGAAAAGGAAAGAATTTTACCAACAATGGGGCATGAATCGCTTTTATAGAGCCAGAGTCACGATAATTATAGTAATGACCCAGCTTATTGTGTAGGTACGTATCCCATAAGCCTTTTTTTTTGGGTGGAAAATCATCAAATGACCGGTTCCGCTCTGGGCAGAGCCGAAGGGCGTGTCAGACTCTTACTGACTAAAACCCACCCGTGTTCCTGCGGTTGCCTGTGCGCCAGGGCCACGGTAACTCTTTCGAACAATCCGCGTCCGCGGCAGCACGTATCCCATAGGCCTGCTTATGCTTAAGATGTCCTAGGAAAAGAGTCTAGAGCATTCACGCACATTGTTATCAAACTGCACAATGAATATTATAGGTACTTAGAAAAGAAAATATTTACGAGGAAAGTATATCTATAATACCAGCCTATTACTGTCACACTGCAGGGCAAATACCTCTTCTTATACAAAGAAGGCACTAGCATTTGTTAGATAACTTTTTAAATAAAACAAAGCACGTTAATTTGGATTCCTGATTCAATTGACTAGATTTAGAATGTTTCACTATTATTTTTCTTCGTTTGTTGCTCTTTACAATGAGTTCTATCGGCCACAGCACAGCTAATAATGTGCAAAACGATTATCAGAGTGTAGAACGTATTTGAGTAGCTATTCGTGAAATCTCGTATGGCGCCTGATACAAATGTCAGAGCAATCAGTTACATGCCACTAAAGTAAGCATATATTAACATTAAATAAAACAAATCAATATTACGTTATTAATCGCTACTGTCGTTTAAGTAGCAAGATTTTTTGAATTTATTAAGAGCAAGAGTTATTTCAATTTATGAAGTCATTTCAATATTATTAGTGATAAATTTAAAGACGTAAGATTGGTTAATGATTGACTTAGGTCTGCTTTATAACCGGAGATCGGATATTGAGATGCATATTTACCTAAAGTTAATTTTTAGCTATGAAAGTATGGAAGTGGCTTATTATAAATAAAAAAATATGTTTTATAATTTATTTTTTATAAAACAATAATAATAGGGATCTTGACCATCTTCCGGGCTCTGGGATTGATCTGATAGCCGTGGAATACCTCTCCACTCCTCAAGCACCTCAGGAAGTGTTTCCCCCTTGTCGCTACGTCACTATGTGCTAGCGACGGTTTCCGGGGGCCCATTATTGAGTGTGCAAGTCACCCCCTGCCATTTTATCCGTGTATTTTATACATAAAACATTGGTCAGGCAGGGGCCATAGCCGTTCCATATTTCTTGGTAACTAGTCCATCTTAGGCACAGAAACTCATAGTTCAATATTATTTTTGTTTCCATATCCTGCAATAGTCCAACTCCAACCGGGGATTGACCTGGGGTGCACTTGCACAGTGCATATAGGGATAATCGTCGGTTGGTGCCTCATTCCATTTAAAATTGTCTAAGGGGCCTCTGCGAGTTGGCTTCGGCCCCTCGTACGCTTTCCAAAGGACCGGGATCTCATGACCCCGAGCTATGTTAACATATAAAAATAATAATAATAAAATTTATTCAAGTATAAAATAAAATTATGATTTACATAAATTACAATCGCGGAAAATTTTAATTCTAACTGTAATGTAGACCTACCTGATCTAGGTTTATAAAACCTGTGTTTCAGGCCATCAATTTATATCAAGCATTTAGAAAGATGACAACAATAAATTTATTAGAAGCTTAATTGAAAGTAGACATAATATTTGCAATGACTTAAAGAGTAACTAGGTAATTGATTATATTACTATAAAACTAGATTATGTAAGATATATTATGTTTAAATAAATTAGCAAATAATATTAAAGGAGATAAAACGGAGCATATTATAAATTAGGTAAAAAAAGAGACTTATATTTGAATAGATTGACAGAAATTTTATTTTAAAATCTCTAGTAGATTTTCCGTGTCTGTATAATTAAGTTTTGCCAAATATTCCTGTACTAGTAAATTACACCTATTCTAAGTTAAACTATAAATCTTTAGCACTCTGTTAAACTGGTTATACAAGTAGGGTTCTAATAAAAATAAATAAAATCGACTAGCAAAAGCATGTTTAGTAGGCACAATCAGAGGCATATGTTTGTATTTATTTAAAATTAATGTTTAACCCCCGATGCAAATATGTGTATGTAGGCTGTAAAAGGAGGGGTGATGTGTGTTAGTTAAAACAAAAAAAAAACATAAATTATAATAATTATTTTTATTAAGTTAAATACTATATCCTGATTGGGCGTAAATATTACCTCGGCTACAACAACTTTAATCACTACCTTTCAATCGCTATGATTTGGTCCGGTTTGGTCACTGAAATCTGACGTTAGTGGGATTTTTTCGATACAAAAGCGCATTCCATAATAACCAACATCTCAACTATAGATGAATATGCATCCGGATATCCGATCTCTATTTATAACAAACTACTATTTCCAACTCCTGTCCCACCACCGACGAGGAAGCGACAGCCTGTAAAATTATGTATATCACAAAAACCTAGAAAATCTTTACTGTATTTTGAATGTTAGACAGACAGAGACAAAAGCCACGTCCTAATTAAAAGCAACCGTCGCGCGAATACGCGTTCGTTGCGTTCATATGTCACTCTTTGTTCGGTGAACTTCAACGCGTGGTCGCGCCGACAGAGGGCGCTTACCGGGTTTCCGAACAAAAAGTGACATGAACGCGACGAGCGCTTTTGAAAAGGACAACCTTTTATAATATTACAACCCGTGCACCTGATGAAATTTCCCATCGGCAAAAAATACAAAGGGGTTGAAAAGTTTGAACGCATTTTACCCCTTTAAGGGATGAATTTTTAAAAATCGTTCCTTAGTGATTGCTCACGTTTCACTATATAACAAACTCTTGTGCAAAATTTCATGCTTCTAGACGCAGAGGATAAGGCTGTGCATTGTCTGTCAGTAAACGAATAAATTAATCGATTAAAGATTTTAATTAAGTCGAAAATATATGTACTTAGAATAGTCAACTTAGTTGAAGAGAAATAAAAGACAAATACATACCAACAGCTGGTCCAACGACAATGCTGAATATCCCAGTAACAAGAAGCCAGATGCGCATGGCTCTTTTTTTTTTTTTTTTTTTTTGGGTGGGAAATCATCAAATGACGTCTCCCGCTCTGGGCGGAGCGGAAGGGCGTGTCAGACTCTTACTGACTAAAACCCACCCGTGTTCCTTCAGTTGCCTGTGCGCCAGGGCCACGGTAACTCTTTCGAACAATCCGCAGCCCCGGCAGGCATCGGTCCTATCGGACCCCGTCAATTTTGCTGACATCAGATGCGCATGGCTGAGGTGAACTTTTCAGGAGCCACAGCATCAGAGATAATTGGAAGAACGAGGACCGCAATGGAACAGTGGGCCACGCCCATCAATGCAAAGTACACCATTGTGGCTTAAACGCTACTTGATCACAGCATGCCTGAAATTAGTAATAGGATTAATTCATTATCGTCATCATTGGAAGCCTTGTTCTACCCACTGCTGAGTCTAGGCCTCCTCGCTTTTGTGCCTTGCATCTCTAGTCTGTGCGAATCTCAACTAGTTTTCAATAGAATTAATTAGTTAATAACAATTAGGGTTCATTCAAAGAGCCTCCACAAATGTAATGAATTAAATTATGTTCGAGAGCCTGGAGGGCAAAATTGCCAAAACAACGAAATCTTATGGGGATACCAGATGATACTGCAACCCCACCCCTGTATGATTTATTGTTTCGGTGGCTTTTCGATACCCATCGAATGAAATGGTGAAAGTAATTTGAAAATCATTCAGACGTAAAATATTGATTACCTACAGTAAATAATGAATTAATGATGTCTTTTACTGCAAACGGATCTAATACACTTTAACAAGTAAATTTTATGGTAAATATATTTTAATACTAGATGGCGCCGGCGTTCCCTAGCAGACTGATCCTTGAGAAGAAGTGCCGAAACAAAGTCAGAGTTTATGATCTCTTTTGAAGTCAAAATGTTATATTGTTAATATTTTATGTGAGTCCAACAATGAAAGTGCATATCTGTATAAAATCGTGATGCACTACACTTGGTTAATTATGAATTTTTCTCTCGTATATCCCCAGAATTGTCAAAACAAGTTTTCAATTATTTTTACTGTCTACAGCATAACTTGCCACAGGCAATAATAATTCGAAATTATTCTTACCGAGTCTTGACAGGACCGCTACAACCACTCCAACAATGTAGATCTGCTGGACTCTCAGTTTGAACATCCACTTGGAGATGATCGTGACTATGACCCTCATAGCCAGTACCCTAATTACGTAATAATAATACACTATCTATCATAATCTGAATCATTTTGAAGCCTATTGCTAATCCATTGCTTCATATGTCCGAAAAATTTGTCTGCTCAACAACGTAAATAATGCAATGAATGTTGAAGAACTGTCAAAATGAAACCCATTCCTACTGTTAGTGTGTTACGTAATTACCCCGCTGGTCCCCAAACCCGTAAAAAGTAATAGCCATTGCCACGTTTTCCTGAAAACTAAGTTATTGATTCTTTAGCAATTGTTTTTTTCTTGAATAAGTATTTCCTATTACCTAACATTTTTAATAGTTTTTGACTGCAATTTGCTATTGGTAAATTGTATTTTTTTCTCGATACCCTTTTAACCCGCGTTCACATCCATGTAGAAGATAAAATATTTGTTTTTGACAGGTCTTTTAAGGCTTGTCAAAACATGTGTATAAAAAATGTACTGACGTTGTTTCAGATATGTATTTTTAACTATTATGTTCACGTTTCTGGCATTTTGATAAGTTTTCTACAAGTTTTGTATACAACTAGCGGTAAGCAATCGCCTTACCATTGGACTGGTCAGCGAAGGATCTGGTACACTTGCGCGAAAGACATTTCCGCGAAATACACGTAGGTACGCGAAAGACATTTCTGCGAAATACACTTACGCAAATCGACTTGCGTGAAACGACATTTTCGCGAATGAACTTTTGAGCGAAAGACGTTGGATTTCGTAAGCGCCATCTTGAATTTTGATTTTCACCCCATTATCGTTGTCAACGCCCTCGATAACTATGAAAACTACACCCATGTCGACACCAAGTCCATTCGCGGAAATATATTGTTGCACAAGTGTCGTACCCAGCGACAGGAATTCATTCCGTTGTCTGTCCGTTTCACTATCCTTTTTATAATGATTCAGCGTTCTATTACCAACATAGCATGTGCAACAAAAGTTTTGTCGCACTTTCTCAATAGACGTGTTTTTAAACGTGACGTAACGTGTATAAACTAATTGATTAGCATTCATTTGGTGGTGGCGTGTGTGTTGGAACATTAAGTTCACTTCAAAATGGTTGAGACGAATGGTGCTGATCCATACGTCATGTTTGTGAACGGACGCCATCAGTTGGGACTGGTCATCTCTTAGCTGCCACGGCTTATTTTAATTTCTGAATTGTTCTTTTTTTGGTTTTATCTTTTTAATTACGGTCGCTTTTAACGTGCAAATCTTTCTACACCGTTCTCACATGTATAATTTCAACATGAAGGAAACCAAAATTTAAAACTAAATTAAATAAATTTAATTGAAATTTAAATTTAATTTCAAACCAATATTATGTAACTATATTTTGATTTAAAAGAGTGACTATGGAGTTTCTTGCCCGTTCTTCTCCACAGGTACCTACTACGCTTTGGAATGGGCAACTAGCTTCATGTTTCTGACTGACCGACCCCTTGACAATTCAAAAATGCCTGTAATTGGTTTATCTATCTATACTAATAATAAAGCTGAAGAGTTTGTTTGTTTGTTTGTTTGTTTGCTTGAACGCGCTAATCTCAGGAACTGCTGGTCCGATTTGAAAAATTCTTTCAGTGTTAGATAGCTAATTTATCGAGGAAGGCTATAGGCTATATATCATCACGCTAAGACCAATAGGGACGGAGCATCAATGAGCAATGTTTCAAAATCGTAGGTTATTTTTTTCCTTTTGAGAGCTTCCGCTGCGTGCGCTGCGTAAACGGTTAAAGTTTCACAAAAATTATGTATTACAGAATTGTTCCCCTTTAAAAGTCCTAACAAAAAGTCTACGACAGCTTATGTCTATCTTTTAAGGTTGGCTCACTATGAACTTTTTTATTCTAACCAAATTTGTTCTAAAATAATGCATTATTTGCGAAGGTGTTTTTATAAACATGATATTAATCCTTATCCAAATAAATACGTTATTCATCACAAGTATTTAATTTAAAACAAAATTGCCATTTACATCATTTGATTTCAATGAATATCTTAGGAGATATCGCAGTATTAAAATAACATCGCAGCAAAATAATGGTGCAAGGCCGGCAGCGGGTGGTCATGACGGGGAAGGGCGGTGGCCCCAGTTACCTCTGCGAGATACCAAAAATGACGTTCAGTACCCCAGTAAAAATTGAATCGGTAACCCAGTAAAATTTCTAAAACCTTAAAAAAAAATTGTTCTAGAATTTGTATTGGGTAACCCGGTAAATTTTCTTGGATTTGCACATATTATGGTCCCGCGTTACTGCAGAGCCCCAGTAAAAATTCATAAACTCCCCAGAAATATTTTAAGAAATTATTTCTCCGTGTACTGATAAAAGCGTGATGTAGGTACCTAAAACAGCTCCTTAACGTACGTAATATTTTAAAATATTTCCACCCTCTACGGAAACGAAGTCGCGGGTTAAAGTTAGCGTTAGCCCACTATTCCACGCGAAGTCGCGGGCAGAAGCCTTATAAACTAGACCCTTATAGACTACTAGCTTCTGCCCGCGGCTTCACCCGCGTGGATGTCGGAAATTATCCCACTGGAACGTGCTACCGGGATAAATTATTCCACGGGAACGTGCTACCGGGATAAATTATCCCACGGGAACGTGCTACCGGGATAAATTACCCCACGGGAACGTGCTACCGTGATAAATTGTCCCACGGGAACGTGCTACCGGGATAAATTATCCCACGGGAACGTGCTACCGGGATAAATTATCCCACGGGAACGTGCTACCGGGATAAATTATCCCACGGGAACGTGCTACCGGGATAAATTATCCCACGGGAACGTGCTACCGGGATAAATTGTCCCACGGGAACGTGCTACCGGGATAAATTGTCCCACGGGAACGTGCTACCGGAATAAATTGTCCCACGGGAACGTGCTACCGTGATAAATTGTCCCACGGGAACGTGCTACCGGGATATATTGTCCCACGGGAACGTGCTACCGGGATAAATTATCCCACGGGAACGTGCTACCGGGATAAATTATCCCACGGGAACGTGCTACCGGGATAAATTATCCCACGGGAACGTGCTACCGGGATAAATTGTCCCACGGGAACGTGCTACCGGGATAAATTGTCCCACGGGAACGTGCTACCGGGATAAATTGTCCCACGGGAACGTGCTACCGGGATAAATTGTCCCACGGGAACGTGCTACCGGGATAAATTGTCCCACGGGAACGTGCTACCGTGATAAATTGTCCCACGGGAACGTGCTACCGGGATAAATTGTCCCACGGGAACGTGCTACCGGGATAAATTATCCCACGGGAACGTGCTACCGGGATAAATTATCCCACGGGAACGTGCTACCGGGATAAATTATCCCACGGGAACGTGCTACCGTGATAAATTGTCCCACGGGAACGTGCTACCGGGATAAATTATCCCACGGGAACGTGCTATCGGGATAAATTATCCCACGGGAACGTGCTACCGGGATAAATTGTCCCACGGGAACGTGCTACCGGGATTAAATTATCCTATTATCCAATTCCATTCAGCCGTTAAAGCGTGAATAGGTAAAGCACAGAGAAACAGGACACAGGAAACAGAAACAGGTAACGACAGACGGACAGATAATAAATGCATATATAAAATCTTTTTTATTTTTATTGAACACGTTAATATCCCTATTGGTCTTAGCGTGATGATATATAGCCTATAGCCTTCCTTGATAAATTAGCTATCTAACACTGAAAGAATTTTTCAAATCGGACCAGCAGTTCCTGAGATTAGCGCGTTCAAGCAAACAAACAAACTCTTCAGCTTTATTATTAGTATAGATTATAGAGAGCCTTATAGACTTATAAAGTTAGACATTTAGAATAAAAAAAACGTGTTCAATAAAAATAAAAAAGATTTTATATATGCATTTATTATCTGTCCGTCTGTCGTTACCTGTTTCTGTTTCCTGTGTCCTGTTTCTCTGTGCTTTACCTATTCACGCTTTAACGGCTGAATGGAATTGGATAATAGGATAATTTATCCCGGTAGCACGTTCCCGTGGGATAATTTATCCCGGTAGCACGTTCCCGTGGGATAATTTATCCCGGTAGCACGTTCCCGTGGGATAATTTATCCCGGTAGCACGTTCCCGTGGGACAATTTATCACGGTAGCACGTTCCCGTGGGACAATTTATCCCGGTAGCACGTTCCCGTGGGACAATTTATCCCGATAGCACGTTCCCGTGGGATAATTTATCCCGGTAGCACGTTCCCGTGGGATAATTTATCCCGGTAGCACGTTCCCGTGGGATAATTTATCCCGGTAGCACGTTCCCGTGGGATAATTTATCCCGGTAGCACGTTCCCGTGGGATAATTTATCCCGGTAGCACGTTCCCGTGGGATAATTTCCGACATCCACGCGGGTGAAGCCGCGGGCAGAAGCTAGTTTGAAATAAATGCTTTGAGCTTGCGTATCCGTGGTCCGGGTTTCCCCGTGGACACTACTTTCTGGTAAAGGCTATCCAGCGCCGTTACATTTATAAGCATTTCAAAAATGTTATCTAGATATACATACCGATCTGTGCATAAGTTTAAATATTGAATAAAAATAACAAAATAATTAAAAACTGTATGTTTTGCGGCTTACACGAGAGCACCCATATATCATCCTGCTTCAATTAAGTATTTTGTTTTTGTTTAGTACTTCTTGCATAACACAGCAGGAAAGAGTATTTATTCTATTTCTATTCTATTCTAAGCAACAGTTTTATTTTATGTTCTGAAGAACATGGTTTTTTTTCCAACTTTTTAATATACCTACCTACATTGTAATTTCTTTGTTTTAACCTTCATTTTTTTTTTCATCTTTGTTGCAATAATGTCAGACGTGCGTTTTGAGATGCGCAGCCGTATCTGAGAGCACGGGTTGCTGACGGCGTGCGACTGAAGTCGGTCACTCATATTCGCACGAACACGCGAACCCGCAAGTTTAGGATGACATTCGCAAATGAATAATGCACAGTTTTTACCACATTCACGGTTTTCCAAACCGTGTCGGTTTATGACGCAGATCATAGTAATAATAAAATAATAATAATAATTTATTTGCATAACATTCATTACAATCATTGTGAAGCCTTGACTCTGGAGCTAGATATATACCTAATACCTGTATTTCAGGAGTCAGTTTCTTCTTCCTTAATACACAATTTTTATTGAAACAAACAAACAACCAAACAACCAGACAGTTACAGTTTAATTAATAGAAACAACCAGACTTTTACAAATTTAATAAATAAATTGACACATTAATTTAAGTTTTTGAATGATTACTATTAAAATTGATAGTTATTTACATATTCAAATTATTACATATTCAAATTATAATATGACTGAAATAAATAATTTAAAATTACATTTGACATTTCGCGCGTGAAGGCGCATTTCGTTTCGTTTCGTTTTTGAAAGTGCGCGAACCTCGAACGAATGTTTGCGCGCATGTAAGTGACCGGGGTGACGCTCCCGCCTGGTGGTCCTCCCGTCCGCACTTTTGTAATCACCCCATTTTTTTTTGGATGGGAAATCATCAAATGACCTCTCCCGCTCTGGGCGGAGCGGAAGGGCGTGTCAGACTTTTACTGACTAAAACCCACCCGTGTTCCTTCAGTTGCCTGTGCGCCAGGGCCACGGTAACTCTTTCGAACAATCCGCGACTTTGTAATCACCTCCGCAGTACGTACCCGCGTCGGTCTCCCACGTGAATCATGGGACTGTCACTAACGAAAAAGTTGACTTAAAGTTAACATTTTAAATAAAACAAAAACCTTCATTTGGATTCTTTATTCAATTGACTAGATTTAGAATGCTTTGCTATTTTTCTTCTTCGTTTGTTGCTCTTTACAATGAGTTCTATCGGCCACAGCACAGCTACTAATGCGTAAAACGATATCAGAGTGTAGAACGCATTTGAGTAGCTGTTCGTGAAATCTCGTATGGCGCCTGGAACAAATGTCAGAGCAATCAGTATATAAGTAATTTGACATTAATTATAAACAAATCATTAATATGACAAATAATTATCAAATAGCAAATCAATATTATGACATTAATCGCTTCCGTTTAACCTAATGATATGTGACAAAGTTTCAAATACCTATGTTAATAACAGTCATTTTTGTAGCAAGATTTAAATTTTGTAAGTAATTTTAATGTATGAGGTAATTTCAATATTATTAGGGTTAAATAAATTTAAAAACCTATGATAAATAAATTACTTGGTTCAGTTCTGTTTTATAACACGCTACTATTTCCAACTTTTGTCCTACCCCAGAGAAAGGCACTAGCTCTCGACTATTTTCTCGCTCAAGAAACGTACAATAAAGAGAGTTCCCGTGCCAGCCGGCAGTGTGAGCAGTCAGCGATCATCTAATACACTAATATTATAAATTCGAAAGTAACTCTGTCTGTATTACCCTTTTAACGTCTAAACCACTGAACGGATTTCGATAAATCTTGGCAAAGATATAGATGACATCCTAGGGAAGGAGATAGGCATTTGTCCCGGTAGCACGTTCCCGTCGGATAATTTCTGACATCCACCCGGGCGAAGCCGCGGGCAGTAGCTAGTTATAATATAATATGACGGAGAAGGTATGTCTCTCTCGTTATTATCAGCCATATTTTAACTACTGTGGGCGTACTATGGGAAGTGTTGGTTATTGCGCAATAGAAAAATCGTTTGCAGTTTATAATTATCAAATTATAATTTACGAACAAATTAATCACACTATCGAAACACACTGTAGGTACACGACACAACTATACGGAACGCGCGACAGTTTCTAAACGTGTTCACTGCTTAACAGCCATTTTTTTTTTTTTTTTTTGAAGGGCAACTCGCAGTTTTGACCACTGGGGGTCGTGGCTGCTTAACCGGTCTGTCCTGTGGTTGCCTTTCGGATTTTACTCTAAAAGGCCTCCAGCCAGGAGCGGAAAAATTTAAAACTAAAACTTAAATGATAGATGACCGCACGCTAAGGGCACCCCCTGTGGGGTACGGACCTCGGCTTAGGGCGTCATCGGAAGAGGGCAGCGCGATATTGGGGACGGGCTGGATCAAAGGGTTTATGGTATCATGATTATTAAACGGGGAGTTTAAAGCTACAGGCTCAGCTACGGCGCGGGCTGAGGCCTCATCGGACTGGGGAGCTTAACCGCCAACAACAAACTCTGCTTTTATTCTGGTCAAGCGTTATGTTACAGACTCTGTCGAGCGCCACCTGGTGGCACTGGCGTCCCGATCCGTCAAAGTCAAATGATTGATTTAACGTATTTCTGATTTCTTATATGTATCTCTTTAACCTTCATCTATTGTACGTTTCTTGAGCGAAAAATAGCCGATAGCTAGTCGCTTCCTTGCCATAATTTCAGAACCAAAGGGATTTTATTGAAAAACTAGCTATGACTATGACCCTGTTACTGTTTAAACTAAATATTTACCGACAGCCTGTAAAATTATTTATACTATAAACAACCTAGAACATAATTTATTTAACTATTATTACCGAACTGTCAGACGGACAGAGAGACATATAATAGCTTTTAAGAATGTTAAACTTGGGTTAAAAAACACAAAAGAAAATACGCACCAACAGCAGGGCCACCGACAATGCTAAATATTCCAGTAGTAAGAAAACAGATGCCCATGGCTGAGGTGAACTTCTCAGGAGCCACAACGTCCGAGATGACTATAGGATTGAGGACTACGATGAAACAGTGGGCCACTCCCATCAAGGTGAAGTACACCATTATTGCTGTAACGCTACCTGACCAGAGCATACCTGAAATTAGTAATAGGATTAATTAGTTAATAACAGGGTTAATACAAAGAGCCTCCACGAATGAAGCTGTTAAAGTAGGTTCGACAGCTTCAATAAAGAGCCTGAAGCGAAAAACTGCCAAAACCACAGCGCGTGACTAAACAGGTATTGAAGATGTTTAGGGGAATATTTTCGAGATGATACTGCTACCCGACCTGTATGATTTAATGTTTCTGTGGCTTTTTTGACACCCAGGTAATTACATTTCATTATATAGAATGTAATTCGAAAATCATTCAGACGTAAAATACTGATTTAGCATAATCAGCCTATCATCTTCCCACTGCTGGGCTGCTAGGACACTGTCCTTCTCTCTTGGAGAGGAGGTGGGCTGTAATCTACCACGCGGGCCCAGTGCGGGTTGGTAGATGTCACATGTCTTCGGTTGTTTTTTGTTTCCTCACGTTGGTTTCCTTCACCGTTTTGACAGCAGCGGTGATGACATTATTTATACA
This sequence comes from Dryobotodes eremita, assembly GCA_917490735.1. Classification (NCBI taxonomy): domain Eukaryota; kingdom Metazoa; phylum Arthropoda; class Insecta; order Lepidoptera; family Noctuidae; genus Dryobotodes; species Dryobotodes eremita. The sequence goes on along the minus strand of OU823243.1, from coordinate 18,991,143 downwards.
AAATAAGGCGCTTACCTGGGTGAACCCACGACCTACAACTCGTTAATCGGGGCCGTTACCACTGAGCCATCACTGCTCCAAAATACTGATTAGCTACAGTTAATAATGAAATGATGTGTATTACTGTAAGCAGATCTTCTAAAACACTTTTTCAAGTCAATTTTATGGTCAATATTTTGAGACTAGATGGCGCCGGCGTTTTCAAGCTGACCCTGAAAAGCCTGTTAACCTCGAGAAGCAATGTCGAAGCAAACTAGGAGGTCATGGTTTCTATTAAAGTCCAAATATTATATTACTAAGATATAATGTGGGTCTAACAATGCAGGGGCATTTCTGAAAAATGTGTGACGCACTCGACGTAACTATGACATTTTCTCTCGTATATCCGCAGTATTGCCAAGTCTAGTTTTCAATAACTTTCTCTACCTACAGCATAATTAGCCACAGGCAATTAATTCAAACAATGCGAAATGATTCTTACCCAGTCTTGACAGGACCGCTACAACCACCCCAACAATGTAGATCTGCTTGACTCCCAGTTTGAACATCCACTTGGATACGATCGTGAATATAACCCTCATGGCCAGGTCCCCAAACCCGTACAACGTTATAACCATTGCCACGTTTTCCTGAAAAATTATTTATTGTTAATATTTAGCAATGTTTTGGATGTGCTTAACCCTTATAGGAAAAATATAGTAAAACATTTAATTTGAGCAGTAGCTGGGTATTAATAAATTATTGTTGCATAATTTTCCAGAACGACGTTTTAATTTGCAAGATATATCAGGGTTTTAAAGAAAGTGCTGGTTAATCTACTTTTTCATATTATTGGTTGGAAAACCAGGAGGCGGCCTACCTGGTTGTTACTAGTCAGTGGTTACTAACGCCTATGTTCATTTATACCAGAGACATCGGTTTGTGGCACCACTCCAATCACAAAGCTGAGATATATCAAATGGCTGTTTAATATACACTTAAAAAATTGGAAAACAAAACTGACCTGACTCCATCCTATAGAGTATAAGTACTGTGGTACCATAACCACGTATAAATTATCAGCAGTCATGCATATGCAAGGTCCAAGGGAAGCACAAGAAAACAGAAACTGCTTAATTAATGACGTGTCTATAAATGATTCCAGAATTTTCCTGTAATTCAAAGAATACATGATAGTGATGATAATGTAGATGGTTAGCCATGAACTTGTTTGTTTTTTGGAAAAACCCTGTCCCAACCTCAAGCCGGAAAGACAAAAAAGGCCGTGAAATTCCAATAAAACATTAGAATACGTACCTGAAACCGCTCATCTTTTCATAATTTTCAGGGATGTCAAGGGCTTTCGCCAAATCTTCTTTTGTGAGATTGCCATCTATGTCTGTTAATTTAATAACTGGTGTATCCAATTTCATGACATCATTGTTTACTTCCAGCAAAAGTTCTGTAAAACAATGAGATGGTAGTTAAGGCTAATGTACATTAATCCAGTATTTCGATCGAGTGCAACAATCCAGTAACTTTTGATTAGCTATCGGCGAGTGCAGCTCTACTCAAATCCAGCGTTAGAAACTGGATAAGCTTAATCAGCTAAAATATTCCCACTCCTGGGACATAGGCCTCCTCTCTGATACTGGATGCTGGACTGAATTGTATAGTGTTTACATTGGTCAAATGTCGAAGCAGTCTCGTTCAAATCAGCCATTTAAGTGAAAAGAGGTTAATTGCCTCGTCTACTGGACGCAGTGCGATCCCCGGTTGAGCAAAGTGTTACTGGGTTTTCCATTAGGAATTTCTCAGAAGCAGCCCAGAGTGATCTTAATTTGTGCCCGTATGAGGTTAATAGGGTTCTCTTTTTATGAGAGGGTAAATGTACTAGGTACCCACCTCTGCATAACTAGGAATATCACAGTCATGTTTGTGTATATAATGTGTATGTAAATACTTACTAAGTTCAGTAGCCTCAGGTATTTCAACTTTCTTCATATGCCATTTAACTGGTTGCATCAGTAACACAGCAATGAAGTTGTGCAATGAAATGCCTCCTATGAGCAGTAGGGTTCCTTTTGATCCATATTGTTCTATCGACCATTTCACGAATATGGGAGCAACCATTGCATTGACTCCTGTAATTACGATTTTTTTTTATCAACAAAATTACAAAGTCTACACTTCTTCCTAAAACACCAGAGATGTGCTAAGCTGTGTAGCGATGGATTTGTAAGATATCAAGCTCAACCTCTATATAGATCGTTTGAATTTCATAACGTAGCTTGGGATACCTCTGGTGAAAAAGGGTTTAACGTAGTTTAGTTCTTTACCATTGTAAAGAACTAAACTACATTAAACCCTTTTTCACCAGAGTGCGACTGCCGCAACCCAGCGCAGGGCACGCCACAATTTCGCGAGCTTGCGGACGGCGAGCAATGGGCAGCTCGCCGTCCGGTAAGGACCAGGCCCGGGTCGACAGCGGGTCGTGTTCCACGCGCGCCTCAAAGATATGTCAGCACCATTAATGGGGTCCAAAAGGGCCGATCGATCGGACGATCCACACAATGATAACACCCGGGCGTTTCCTCCTGCCTTATCCGAAACAGGAACTTCCCGAAAAAGCCATGTCCAGGGAGGACCTGCGTCAGGCGGAAGGTGAGGACGCCGTGGCGCCTCTCAAGCCACTCCTCAAAGAGGGGACTTACCGCCGCAATTGTGGCGTGCCCTGCGCTGGGTTGCGACAGTCGCACTCTCCATGCCGCCATGAGATCCAGCCGAAGCTCTGTCCGCTGTGCCGCGACTTCTCGCGGCAGCGGAGTTACGCCGGCGCTTCGCCTCCTCGTGCCACTCCTAAATGTGCGCGAGGACTTTTGCCTCCAGATCCCATGGAGGCAATCCGGCAAGGAGGTTCGCCGCCTCGCAGGAGACCGTGCGGTACCACGGACCAGTCAGATGGCCATCACCCTCTGGGACCCGTTTCACCGGCGGGCTGGCCGGCGGGTCAATGAATGCGCCCACACCGGTGCCCCGTAACATGGACCGCACATTTCGCTACTCTACAGCTATGATGGAAATTAGACAGATTGTATCGTAGGTTAACCTCACTGCTGGCTACCTCGCACATCTTTAGTGAAAAGGCAGATTAAAAATCATCATCAAGAATCCTTCAAACAGGCGCGACACCCGACGCGAATCGCACGAGACACAACGGCACCGCTCGTCGCGCCACAGGCGATGCCTTTGTGTCGCGTCGCGTGTCGTGCCTGTTTGAAGGAGCCTTCATTGGCTGCTTTGGTCCACCCAATTCTGAGAATTAGGCAACCAACAGGATTTCCAATGTAGTTAGGTACTAAAGAGGTATTATTACTTTAACTCACCTGTCGCGGTTTGAACGAAGCTCATTATCAATACTCTATTCTTGACGAAGTAATCGTTCATTATTGTGCATGATAAGTTGAACAATATCCCTAAGCCAACACCCTGGAACATGCAAATTTATAATTTTAAAAGCTCCGTCATTAATAATGGCACCATTTAGGTGCAAATGGCAGGAAACGAACAACGTCCTCTCGTTGGCTAATCCTTTTTTATTTTTTTACTAGCTATTATTGTCTCACTGCTGGGCAGTGGTCTCCCTACTCACTTTCCACCTCTCTCTGTCCAGGGCTACCATGAACCAATCTTTATTAAAGGAGCCAGCTCATCCCGCAATCTCCGTCTGGGCCTGCCGAGATGTCGTTTGCCACTAAGCTGGACCCACTGGGTCATAAGTGTGGCCCATTAATCGTTTGACATGCGGCAGATGTATCCAGCACAATTCCATAAAAATAAAAACTATCCGTGTGACATCGTGCAGTTATTTTAGTGATGGAACGGATTGTTGTGATCTTAACCCGGTCCAGAAGTTTAATACCCAGAATAATCCTTTTCATATCTCTCTGATAAACCTCGAGCGTAAACCAACGCTACATTGAAAAATAAAAATAAATTGCCTAACGGCTGTTACTGCTTTACAAAAAAAAGTAACATTTACCTGACAAATTCCTGCAGTAAGGAAGAACATTAGAGTTGAAGTCATAATAACCGTGCCGAGGGTCCCAAAGGCGAATATAATGGACGAAGCGAAAGCAAGCCATCGCAACGACATTATAGTCAGCAAGGCAGACGTGAAGAAACCTGAAATCATAATAATAGTCTTGGTACAGAGTTATTGCACAGCATTGATTTAAAACCTGAATATAGATTCTATCTACAGGTCCATCACAAAATTATCCTGATTCAATTACTATGTATTACAAAACATCAAATTGTCTGAGGCTTTTAGAAGGGTAGATGGTACCCATCGGTAGGCCCAAATAAACAGTTTTAGACAGGGAAACCAACATTATAGCACAGAAAGTATTATGCATTACTATTGGTTGACAAGTAGCTTAATCACTTGTTCTTTTTTGTTGTCGTATTGTCTTTCTTTCTTTTTCATCGGTAGAAAAGGGTGCACTGTTGGACGTAGTTCCCTCCGGTCAGTTGCTACCACCCATCCTGCGCAGTCGTCGCTCCACCTGGCCTAAGTTTCCCTCTGGGTTTGTGTAAAAAGCAGTCCATGTATACCTGATAATGCAACAGAAAGGCAGAATATTCCTGTGAGCAGCGTGACTCCGGCTGAATTCATAGATATCTCGTTAATAAAGTCATCATACATCATGCCGAAGCACCCTCCAAACGCCGTTGTGGTCGACTGAAAATGTAACAAATAATTATGTCAGCTTTAGCACCCTACATATATACATACCTACTATAAATATAAATTAAAGTCGCTCTACGTGTCTATCTGTGTGACCGCGTTGAGGGGCCCGTGGCTAAGTAATAACAGGCGCACGGTTCGACCCATCAGGTTAACCTACGCTTGCCGTGGTCGATCCGTGGATAGGTGACCATCTTTACATACCGAGACCCCTCAGTGCCTCGGAAAGCACGTCAAGCTATTGGTGCCGGTTATCATTCGAGGATCTGTGACAGTCGTTACAAGTCGTTGCGGGTCGTCAATAGCCCGAAATTCTGACAACCAGTCTTACCAAGGGTTATCGTGTTACCCAGTAACTAGGTTCTGGAGGTCAGATAGGCGACTGCCTATATCAGAAGCCTATACAGGGTGGCCGGAACATTGACGTCCAAAAATAAAATTTAGGTCCCTCGTATCGTGGGGTATCCGAATCACCCCCATGTATGTTCCGCGACTTTTCATAGTTTTCGAGTTACGAATTTTTTTCTGATTTTTTGAGAATGATCGACCTGACCAATCTAAAAAAAATTAAAATAAAAGTACATGGCTTTGTCGAGATTTTTTTTTTGCAACTGAATCTTCGTGAGTAGTACTTTTATGCATAAAATAATCAGCTTCGTAACTGTGATGAAAGTTATGCAAAAGTTGGTCTAAAGTGAAAAAATTACGTTCGGTAAATTCGTAAAAAAAAATTCGTAACTCGAAAACTATGAAAAGTCGCGGAAAATACATGGGGGTGATTCGGATACCCCACGATACGAGGGACCTAAATTTAATTTTTGGACGTCAATGTTCCGGCCACCCTGTATATATATATATATATATGAAGCTGAATATCAGTATTTTACGTGGAGCTCCACGTAAAATACTGATATTCAGCTTCATCCGGTTAGACTGGAAGCTGACATTGTTCTTCTAAATTACGCAACGGATTCTAATGCAGTTTTCACAATCAATTAGTGAATTTATTCCGGAAGGTTTATACAGGTTGGCATAGCATCCATTGACGCACAACCTGTTACCATGGATTTGGTACAAGATTCTGAACCCCTTGCTTTGAAATTTTTCGTCGGCAGCAGATATTTTTTTTATACCCGACGAAAATGTTCTACACAGAGGGGTTCAGAATCATGTACTGAAAGCGACAAAATGCTGGCATATCGGCGCCTGTTACCAGCTTTCTACGTGAATACACCCCAAGCCGAAACTGCCATGTTATAAGTACAGGCTGCCCTGTTCTGCCGGGGTCGCGGATTGTTCGAAAGAGTTACCGTGGCCCTGGCGCACAGGCAACTGAAGGAACACGGGTGGGTTTTAGTCAGTAAGAGTCTGACACGCCCTTCCGCTCCGCCCAGAGCGGGAGAGGTCATTTGATGATTTCCCAACCAAAAAAAAAAAAAGGCTGCTCTGTTGCATCACACCTTGATTTTTGAACACTATGAAAAAAAAACAGTCATAAGTACATAAATGTACATTTATTTAATGATTTATATGTAAGGCTGGTATATTCATTTAGGAGCCGTCTATTAAATATATATATTTATACTTTTCAAATCTAAATTTGTTCATTGCAAGTTTTGGTATATTTTTCAGTATGTTTGAACTGGCCTGAATTACCTGGGTTGCTGTATTTTAGTGCTTTGAGCTACGTACACATTTGCACACGTCTTGCAAAAGAAGTTACGATTTCAGCGTAAACGTTGCCCGCGTTTGTAGCAAAGAAATTAAATATACCCAGAGCACCGTACCCACCTAATATAGTTATGGTTGAATTTTCCGTAAACACGATTCTACAATTTGCGTGAAAGATAACAAACTGTCAGAATGAATACTTGCACAATTAAATTATGACCATTCAACAGTTTGTTTGACTAGTTATTATTGTTATCGCTCTCTGATGAATACTTATTTATTACGTTATGCTGTGTAAAAATTTGCGTGTATATTTGTTTTACTAAGTCGCGAGGGTCGTACGACGCCGACGTGACGGCTTGAAGCTAATTCGCAGAGGCCCGTTAGACGCTTTTAATGAAATGAGGAACCAATGTCGATTTGTTCCTGTTGACTTTAATAATAATATTAATAAATTTTTATTTTCAGACCAGAGATCCATAATATACAAGTAAACAATTTGGCACTTCAAACTGAAACCCGTTAAATAACCTTATTATTTCACATATCTGAATGACGGTCTATGAGCCGCTATCCAGTGACATATTATTAGGCCATCCACCCTGCCGGCTACAGTAGCCACAAGGCGGTTGGGGCTGGCGCGCACCTGACACATCAGTGATGAGATTCGCAGACGCAGCAGCGAGCCGAAATCCGGACGCGTGCGTCCGCGGCCATCCCCGACGCGCTACAGAAGTGCGGCAACCCCAGCATTACACGGGACGTGTTATTATATTGGACTCGTAAAGCACTGTACGAGCCCTGGGTATATCTACCTACCTGTGTGGGACTCTGCCTGTATGCACTTTGCATGTGCACACAAGGACGACCCCCAGTTGGTGTAGGACTACTGCAGGATATGAGAACTAAGATATTTAACTATGTTTGGGTGACTAAAGTGGACAGGTTACCTAGGATTTTGGAAGGATCATAGTCCTTGCATGATCAATCTTTAGTATATAAATTGATAAAATGGCAGAGAGTGGCTTGTATACTAAATAATGGGCCCCTAAAACTGTCGCTAGGCGGAGTGGCGAATAATGACGTAGCAACAAGGGGGGAAACACATCCTGAGGTGATTGAGGAATGGAGACGTATTCCACGGCTATCAAGACAATCCCGGAAGTTCGCTCTTGCGAATCTCCACTCAAGCTGGCCAATAAAGGCAAGAAAGAGGTAGGAGCTCCGTTCTTAGTCAGTGTTCATTTCAGCCGGTCAATAATGGGAAGCCAGAGCTGAGTAACCAAACTTTTCCCGAGAGATAAGGTCTGTGGGGTCGCTACTGCCCAACAGCTTGCCACATGCTGCCCGTTATTATATTATTGCCGAACACGTGAGTACCTACCTATGGTGCTATCTACAGTTCGGATTAACATTTCACAAGCTTTCCTACGTGTTTTACTTATTTGTTCACCTATGTTTGCCTGTATCATACAACGTATATGTGACACAAACAGAATAACGTAGGCATAACTACTGCATTAATTTATGTACTTTTTTTATTTTCATGCCCCAACCATAGTTGAAAATCAACACACAGTGTATAGTCGATAATTATCAAACGGGCTTTTCCCGTATTTTTATGAACATTGGCAATCTAATTTCAGTCTCAATCTGTCAAAAATCCTTTATTCACACATGCTTGGAAATTCGAGCATAGTTTTGACAAACATCTTCGAGATAAATCGAAAATGCTGTACTGGTCAAATACATACGAGCAGCGGCTGGCAATGTTAGTATGAAAATCCATATCTGTCGTATTTAGCGGCCGAATAAATTACTATGAAAACTAATATCTGTCGTGTAATTTAAACATGGAACGAACCTTTAACTTCGACCCCTGGCAACCAAGCATGTAAGTTATCAAAGATTTTATTTAAATCTCGAACTGGCTTAGCAAATAGAGCAGTTTAAAGTGAAAAAAAAAACAGATTTACATCTTAGGGCGAGAAAATGTGTAGTCGTTCGTCATTGATTCTGAAATTTATAAAGTTCTATACAAGCCTTGGCCGCAACCAGGCATTGATGGAAGAACGTGAAACTGTGGGCCGTGGCGAAGCCGAGGCACACATACGAGAGTGCCACTCTGCCTCTCTCTCTCTCTGAGTGCCTCGGTTATCGGCCGCTGCAGTAATGTACTATAAGTTACCTACACTTTTGACAAGTATTTAATTTGACATTGATTGTCACTGAAAGATGAGACCGCAACTTGAATTTAGACGTTTTTAAGTACGAGAATTTATTGCTCTTTTAAAAAAACTTTTTTAGTATGTTTACCCTTTTGTAGGTATACTTTCCCATACGTTAAATTGTGATTCATATCCGCTGGATTACTTAAAAAAAGCACTTTACTCACAAAACTGATAATAGCAGAGATGGCTACTAGGTAGCCCCATCCTCCATCGGGTGCCACAAACTTGTACTTCTTCTCTATCAACTTTAAACTCTCTTTCTTTTCTTCCACCATATTGATATCATTCACGAAACACAACAAAACTACCTGCGTTGTCTGCCACTGGTTTTATTAAGATTCATATATTTACTTACTTTATCTAATGCAAGCATTGTATTTTAACTTGTTGTAAATAAAATTTATACCCAACACGTCAGTGAAGTTTAACCAACTGATTAAAAAGTCTTGAATGAAAATAATAATAATCAAGTATTTATTTCAAAAGTGTGGTACAGTTTGTTACATTAAAAATAATTTTGCTAATTGGGGATCAATCGTAAAACTAAAAGAGTAACAAATTACAGAATCACTTCTGTAATTTGTTACTCCATTAGTTCTGAATCTGAATCTGAAAATAACAGAATTTAAAACACGTGGTTGGTGGAGTTGCCGAGAATCAAGCTGAATGGTGTGCAATTGGAGAGGCCTATGTCCAGCAGTGGACTACTGTGGGCTAATGATGATGATAATGAAAACAAATGGTTTGGCCAAGCTCCATAAGAAGCTACTGTATAAAACAACAACTTATGGAACGCGTAAAAACAAACACTCTATTATAAAAGACAAATTTAAGAGTGTACGCATTATGAAACAACCAATTGGAACCGTGCACCTAGCTTCTGACGCTTCCTAAGTGCCCATGTAGTTTTATGTGAAATAAAATATTTTGATTTGATTTGAATGATGAGTACACCTTAATTTAATTAAATTACGTAGTTAATTGTCATTTTACTACCATAGTTTTAAGATGTACACACACTACAGACTTAATATATAAAAGATTTACTTTTTGAACTAGTCTGGGGCAAGCTACCAATGCAGTAGTGTTAGATGTTATTAGGTTATCGCACCTAACATTATTATTTTTATAATTTCAGGCGACCTTGACAACCATGAACGCGTATCGGATTCTGAACTCGAAAAGAATTAACAAGATAAAATTATGTAAGGGCAATAGCATACGCCATCTTCCATCTTACGCCGCAAGCTACGTCACTTGTCACCTATGCACTTGATGACCTTAGGGCTGTGTGAGTGAGCGGCGTTCACTAACTGAATTTTTGGGCCAAACATAATTGTTTGACAGGATTGACTGGATTTTAATTCAGATTTGTTACAGTTGTAAGGGCAATCATGTAATTTGGTTTAAATAGGCTTTTATTTTTATTTATCTTTTATATAGATTCTTCCATATTTTGTAAGCGTGAGGTATTGAAAGCATTAGCGATGTCTAGAGACACCGCCAAGACGACCCCACCCCGGGCCACAGCATCTCCCGTCGTGAGGGAACGTTGTAGGCCTAACTTGTAGACTGCAGATTTGTACAACTTTTTCTATTTTGTTGAGTACCTGTTGACAGGCCTACACTGTCCCCCCATACCTATTAATACAATAATTTGAAAACGTTGTAAAAGCCACTTATTTTTAAAAGAGTAACCGTGGAGTTTCTTGCCGGCTCTTCTCTATATGAAACGACGAATTGGAATCGTGCACCTAGCTTCTGACGTTTCATAGGTGCCACAACTTTGGAAATTTGTTCCACTTAAGAATATTCATATGAAATATTCTGAAAAATTCTTAGGTGGAACAAATTTCCAAAGTTTGACGATTGATATGAAATTAATGATTATAATTATTCAATAAATATATCATTCCTACAGTCGCGAATCGCATTTAGATCAACATACGACGTAAAACAGAGCTAAAATTTACAAAAACCAAAGAAAATTTTAATTTGTCGGGCTACAGCTGAGGATTCACCTTAAGGCAATATGACAGTTTTCCACTGCGTACCCGAGTTTTTCATTGAGTTGTGACGGATGAGGTTTACGTGGTCTTTAATAAATGAAACCACGTACCTTGTCAACACAAAAGTTTATTGATAACAAATTGAAAAAAGGGGGTAGGTCAGTCTATGGCCACAAGTTTTCCTAAGTTCCCTTGGGAGTCGCACAGTACTCTCCTGGCTCAGCTTGGTGTGATGCAACCCGCAGCGGTGTGCACGCTGCAGAGGCCAGGGAAGGTGACGGTCGGCAGTTGGTCTTGCCAGACCCTCAGAGCTTGCTCGACGCGGCCACGCGGGTAAATAAGTACCCGGTGCGGAGCTCGTTCCTGCGCAGGTACCTACGCCGGAAGGTGGTGGGCCGGCCGCTTTGCGCCCGGATTCCTCGGATAAGTCCGGATGAAGTTGCGTTGGTAGCCGGAACTTTGGACCCTGGAATTCAACGTCCAGCGTGTCACAAAGATGGCCAATGGGTCATCTCCGCTGATTGTGACACCAAGGCATAAGCAAAGCGAGATGTACTATGCGCTAATGAAGGTGATGTGTGGTTGTCGCAATCAGTATGGAGTTTACAAATATAAGATACAGGTGGATAGTTATAGGTGAGAAGCACACGATGACTTGCACATTTTTTCATAGTATGGAACATTCCATAAAATGCACAGCGTTATAGACAAATAGATTGTTAAGCAAATACTCAAGCTGAAGGCATAGTAATTAATAAAAAAAGAGGTTTTTGAGCAAATAGGCACACGCCATATGATGATGACCTAGATAAGTAGGTACACAAATATAAAAGCGACATTGTTCAACACTTACCCAATATGGGGTTTAAACTGAATTTAAATAGACTCATAATTGTACAAAAAACAAACGGTGACCACCGTGGCTCTTTCGGAGGGCACACGTATAAAGGTCGCGCCGCTGAGAATGAGCGACGCGAACGCGTGCTCTCGAAGCCAGCATATGACGGTCTGACGACTCGGCGCGCACCATTGACGGCCGGGCTTGCCAGGTCTGCCGGGGCGGTGACGGGGAGAGGGAACAGGGGACCGCTATCTAAACACGATCTCCTGTGGCGATCCCAAGGTCACGCGCATTGCGATGGACATAGATGTTGGCAATTTGGTTTTTAGTAAAAAGTAAACAAATGCTTAAAAGAAGCCGATTTTAACGGTTTCAATCGTTAATCTATGTAATAAATAATTAATTTAAAAAAAAAAGGAACGTTACAACGTTGCAGAGTTGTTTTTTGGGTGAAATTCTGAAATCCAGCAAATTATCATCCAATTCTAGTAAATGTAAAGTTTTGGGTAAATAATTGAAAGTAAGACCCTCTCCGATATGGTTATTTAAAGTCTAATACTACTACTACTACTACTACTTTCATTAGGTACTACCTCGTTGGTCCAGTAGTCGCAGGTGCTTAGCTGAGCATGAGGTCCTGGGTTCGATTCCCAGTTCGGACAAAGTGTTATTGGGTTTTTCCATCCGGAATTTCTCAGTAGCAGCCGAGTCTGGATTTGTGTCCGGTTGATGGCAATAGACTTGCCCCCTATAATATGGGACTTAAACGTGTCTGGCGAAATGTGGGTGTACTAATAATACACCTCTGCCTGTACCTTCCGGGATTATAGGCGTGATGTTATGTTATGTACTACTTTCATTTAAATTTATGAAAAGTTTAATATCATTTGTGAAAAAAAATAAGCGCTTAATACCCACCGTACGTACGTCAACTACAACGTACAATTACGTAACGTATTACACAACATTTTGTAGTTTGCATTGCAGTGTTTAACCAGGGATTTTAAATATTGTAGTGCATAACATTATATGCCAGAAATAAAGATATAATCACAGATTAGGACAGATGCTTCACTCGTTCAAGGTCACGTACCTACGGTCGCGTCCACCCGGGTGGACAAAATCCAATCGGTTACCACGCGCCTGTTCGAGAGTACGTACCGCACCCGCGCCTATAATAATGGCAAAATCTCGTGCATATTCAAAGAAAAAGATCATATGCAAAAATCGCTTTTAGCGATAAGACCGCCCATTGTGTCACCCTGTGTAAAATGTCTACATTTATATCTGTTATTTTTTATGGTGTACATAATAAAGAGTATTCTATTCTATTCTATTCTATTCTATATTGCACTGTAGACGGCTGGCAAAATAAAACGACCAACAAAAGTTTATCTTTTTTTTTTAAAGAATTAGAAACATCATTTTTAAATAATTTTGAGAAAATATTAACTAGCCGACCAGGAACCAGCCACAGGAACATGGTAAAAGAAGCGAAATTTACACATTTATGTACATGTTTTCCTAACTTGTTAAAGTTATTTATTAAATCTAGAATTTTAACGACGATTAGATTTAATAATCGAAATTTACGGGGGGGTAAAAAGTTCATTGAACATTATATTAAAGGGATTTTCAATAACTAAAATATTGTTTTCAATGTAAAAAAAACTGTTTTTTTAGTCCCCCATTCTTTTGTGTACCTAATAATTTCTTAGCATACGCCTAGCGTTGCGTTCAATGACGCACGTGATCGCCCGACATCACGGCAGACGACGTAGTAGATACTCTCGGACGTGCGCGTACTGTACATTTTAAATGATAAATGATTTTATTTCTATAAGTAGGTTGAACAAACACTTCTACACGTCAATCATATTTTATAAATAAACTAGATGAGGTCGGCGTTCCCTATCTGACTACTCTGAGAAGAAAGGCCAAAACAAACTCAGAGGTCACAGTCTCTTTTAAAGTCCAGACATAATCTTGGTCAGATCATGTGAAGACCATGTAGATTTGTGTCTGAAATGGTCTTTTGAGGGAAAACCACACAGATTGAGTGGACCTGTCCAGTCAGTGCACGCATTTGTCAGTAATCGTACAGCTCAACTCAGAACTTAAGGAGCTCAATGATTCGACGAACAATACCAAAGAAAGGACATTTGGGTAGGCCACAATAATTACTCAAACTGCCAGACCATGATTAAAATTAACTGAGGATGAAAAAAAGCAACAATGACCCACATAGTCTTTACATTTACAATATTAAAATAATAATCATGTATTGAATGTAGCCGCACGCTACTCACATTCACAGACAGTTTTCTCTTTAAATGTCATCAAAAATATCGTAAGTCATGTAAATCAATAAAAAATGACATTATTAATTCTGAAACACTTATACACAATATAAAATGGATTGTTGCTTGGGGGTACATTGAAGTAGCTTAATTAATTTTGTCATCCAAGTAATCTTTAACTTTATAGAAACCTTTTTTAATAAATAATTTAAATTTATTGAGGCTCAGTTCTTAAACAAGTTTGGGAGTTTGTTGTTAAAATGTATACTTTGGCACTTAAATGAATTACAAATTTTTTGGAGCCTTGTCGTGGGCACATTAAGTAAATCTTTGTTTCCAGTATTTATTTTATGAACGTCGCTGTTTTTAGAATATAGATTAATATTCTTTTTTACATAAATCAGGTTCTCCTATACATATTGAGATGCGACTATCATTATGTTTATTTCCTTAAATTTATCCCTCAGTGAATGCCTACAACTAAGGTTATAAATTGCTCGAATGGTTCGTTTCGGCAGCACAAATATAGCCTGAATTTCGGCTGCATTACCCCACAGCAAAATTCTGTACGACATTACACTGTAGAAATAACTAAAATATACTAATCGAACTGTTTCGACATCAGTCAAATGACGGATTTTATAGACCGGGTAGGCTGCAGAGCTTAGCCGCTTCGACAATTTGGTTATATGTGGGCCCCACTGTAGCTTCGAGTCCAAAGTAATACCTAAGAACACAGTGGTATCCACGAGATTCAATTCCGCCACATTTACTAGTACATTAGTTTTCACCTGCTTAACGTTAAGTGTCAGAAATCTAATACATTCAGTCATTTTCTCATTTAAAAGTAAATGATTAACACTAAACCAATGCAGTATTTTAGCGATAGCATTATTTACATCATCAGTAACTATCTGTAGTCGTTTAAGCTTAAATAAAAGTGATGTGTCATCTGCACATAACACTATTTCATGACTATTCTTTACAAGGCAAGGTAGGTCATTAATAATTACCAGAAATAAAAAAGAGCCAAGAATTGAGCCATGCGGAACTCGCATAGTGACAATAGAACTCGGGGATCGCTTGCCGTTAACGTCCACTCTTTGGATCCTATTATACAAATAAGAAATAAGAAGATCCAAGGCAGTGTTTCTAACACCATAGTGGTGCAATTTCCTGACCAATGTATCATGAGAAACACAATGAAAAGCCTTAGACAAGTCACTAAAAATACCTAGGGTATCATGCGACTTCTCCTAGGCCTCAATGATATGTGCAAGAAGCTCAACGCCAGCTTCGGTAGTAGAGCGACCCCTTGTGAAACCGAATTGTTTAGTGTTTAATCATTTATATTTATTAAAATGTCATTGCAATTGATCTAGCATAAATTTTTCAAATATTTTACTGAAGGTGGGTAGCACAGAAATTGGTCTAAAGTTCGTGGGGTCTTTATTTGTTTCTTTATTCTCAACAAATTTACATTTGTGTCGAACAGAACTACTGTTCGACACAAATGTAAATTTGTAACACAAAGCCAGAAAAAAAAAACAAAGAATACATTCCACATTGGTCCCAACATTATCAGTCATAATATTAATTATAATAATCTAATTCAATATCATTCATAATAATTATACAATATAAATTCAATTCAAGGAAATGTACGAGTATGTCAATACAATTCATTAAGGTGTAATGTCATGATAGAATATTGGATTACATAAAGTCATTAAAATACAATCACATATTAGTTCGACTACTATTATCTTTGAGAAACTCTTCTATGCTGTAATAACATTTCCTCAACAACAATGACTTTAATTTTCTTTTGAATTCATTTGGATTCATAGTTTTTAAATTTTACTGGCAATTTATTGTACATATTTACTGATTGCACTCTTGAGGCATGTTTAACGACATTAAGCTTAGACTGTATGAAATTAGGTAGATCCTTTCTTCGTGTTTTTATTCTGATATGTCTCTGTTCTTCTGCCTCAAACTTATGGATATTTTTAATAAAATGACTAAGCAGGATCAGAATATAGAGGCATGGTACTGTGAGAATGTGCAGTTTCTTAAAATGATCTCTACAAGACTCCGTTTGGTCTGATGTGCTGCCCGATTTAAACAAAGGTATTATTTTACTACTCTTCATTAAGTCAGGAATTACACCACAGTCAACACATTTATTAAAAATAATTGCCAATTCAGGCGCTACAGTATTGATGATACATTTTGTAACCTCTACGGAATTTCCCCATAGATCAGCAGTTTTTTAACATTAAGTGTTTTCAAAGTTTTAATAATAACTCGAGCACTAACATAGTCGAAATTAAATACATGGTTACAAATATCAACATTTTCTTTCAATAGGGACTCAGCAACAGTGGGTGAAAAATTTAAAGTTTTTGTGGTTGAGACTGGAATATCAGCAAAGAAATTTTTAAAAACTGTGGCAAATTCTAAATCTTTTTTAAAAACTTTATTTTTAATATTAAGGCTGTAGTCACTACTACGCTTTCTGTCTCTTCCAGTCTCATTGTTTATAATTTCCCAAGTCGTATTTATTTTATTTTGACTATTTTTAATCTTGGAGCTTAAATAGCGACAGTTAGAAAACCACCCCCGCAGTACGTATTCGCGTCCGTTGCCCGCGTGAACCAAGGGACTGTCACCAACGAAAAGGTTGGCTTAAAGTTAACATTTTAAATAAAACAAAAACCTTCATTTGGATTCTTTATTCAATTGACTAGATTTAGAATGCTTTACTATTTTTTTTCTTCGTTTGTTACTCTTTACAATGAGTTCTATCGGCCACAGCACAGCTACAAATGCGTAAAACGATATCAGAGTGTAGAACGCATTTAAGTAGCTATTCGTGAAATCTCGTATGGCACCTGGAACAAATGTCAGAGCAATCAGTACATATCGCAAAGTAAGGGTAGGTTCAGATGACAAGCGCTCAACGCGCGTTTTGATAACGCGCGTTTACAACTACATACATTTTATTCAGGCCGTACACATGCTAACGCGCGTTTTAGTAACGCGCGCGTTCAACGCTGCGCTAGCGCTCGACTGTTGTCAGCGCGCGTCAACGCCGCTTTGAGATCATTGGTTTTCTATGTTTCCGTTCAGTTGAGCGCGCGCTTTCGACGCGGATAGACGTATTTTAGGGTTCGTCAAGTTCGTCCGAAAATCGTCCGAAATGGAAACCGAAGCTTTTAATACGGAATTATTTAATTAATTGATGAAATAGAGAAACGTCCTGCGATATGGGACATGACAAGTAGCGATTATTCAGATAAGAATTTGAGAAGACGGGCTTGGGAAGAACTCGTCCTTATATTTTGTGAAGGACATGACAATGAAGAAAAGAAGAAAATATTATGTGAGTATATATATTTATTTACATTTACAATCGGTTTGTGTTACAAGTTAAATATAACGATCCTGCCAATCTACTTTTCCTTCATTAATGAAATAGTTTGTTAAATGTACTCGAACATTATCCGCCTGTCTCACAGCACGTCCGGTATAATGTGAGGCTAGATTTTCCAGGGGTGGCGTATAAAGTGTGTCTTCAAAATTGTAGCCATCCCTGATTCTGACATAATTATTTAGTGTACATATCGCTTTTACGATCTTTTCTGCAAAACCGATGTTAACATCTAACGGCCTGTGTAAAATGCGCCATTTATTGCACATTATGCCAAAAGTACATTCAACATACCGGCGTGCTAATGTCAAACGGTAATTAAATATTTTTTTAGCATAAGTTAGTGACCTTCCCCCATATGGACGCATTAAATTCTCCATCATGCCAAAAGCTTCATCAGCCACTATCACATATGGCAACGTTGTCGGTCTATTTTGTATTAACAATGCCTTTGGCTCAGGTAGATCTAATGACCTTTCTGTCAGCTTTTTGTACAATGAAGAATTCTTGAATATACCTGAGTCACTGTTTTTACCGTAGGCACCTATGTCAACCCACACAAAACAATAGTTTGCATCCGCTAGCGCCAATAAAACTAGCGAAAAATAATTTTTATAGTTATAATACATAGAACCCGTGTGTTCAGGCTGGATTAACCGTATATGTTTCCCGTCCAAGGCTCCCAAACAATTGGGAAACTTTGAGTTCTTTTCAAATATCGTGGATATTTCACACCACTTTTCTTTCGTTGGTTCACTCATAACAACGGGCCTTAATTTTTTCCAAATAGTTTCACATACATGTGGTATTATAGTAGCCACAGTAGATTTGCCAATTCTATAGTCGTAGCTTAATGTCCCAAATGAACATCCAATGGCCAAATATCTGGAAACAAACATAAACTATTACTAAATACGGTTTTTTTTTTCAGCGTCATCCCTGCAAAAAAAGTGGAAGAGTTTACGGGATAATTATATGAGAGAGGTGAAGAAAATAAAGACTGTCAAATCTGGATCAGGAGCTTCCAAAACTTCGACATATATTCATTATAATAGACTACGATTTCTACAGGCATCAATTGCCAACAAAGATACAGAAAGTAGTTTCGATGCAGATAATGCATCAACTTCGTCAGAGGTTGCTGAAGTAGAAATAAGTTCTGGCTTTAAGAGTCCTAAATCTACTTCAAGAAAAAAACAAAAATTAAATCCTGCTGATGAAAGATTTGCAAACATATTAGAGCAGAGTTTAGCACAGAAAAATGTGTCTCATCCAAAAGAAGATGACGATGAAGACAAGCTGTTTTGTTTGTCACTCGTTAAAGAGATTAAAAAAAATCCGGAATATAGGCGACTTCAAACTAAAATTGCCATTTATAATTTAATTTTGCAAAACCAAAATGAATTTCAAGGACCACAACAACAGACATATGAAAATCAAAATTACCCGGTATCACAACGAAGAAATTATTCATCACAAGAGCAGCGTCATCAGTCATCAGCTTCTGTTGAAGGCTTTCGTTATCATGATTATAGATCACAGCAGTCTAGTGTGTCAAATAATTTTGCACATTATGGTTATACTACAGCAATGGGGTCTCCATCGCCAGTAACACCTACTCCATCGCCAGCACCAACTAATGTCAGCAATGAATCAGAGTTAGAGTTATTCTGCGAGTAACAAAATGTTATTTTTTCTTTAAAAAAATTGTTCCTAAACAAGTTGATTTGATTTATTTGATTTATAGATTATGTTGATTATTAAAAAACTTACCTCAATGTAATTATGAGTTTTTCTTCCGGTGAAATGCTATATCGCACAGCGTTTTTATCTGCTACGAGTTCATCGTTTATGAGAGTCAGTAAGTCATCAAATGACTTGATGGACATTCTGAAGTAGTTAAAGAATTTGGGCTCAAATTGCCTTAACTTAGGATATAAAATAATGTACTGACTTTCAGTCAGCCTGGTTGACTAAATTGGGTGAACCCAATATCTCCGTCTTCTGTTGTGTCGTTTCTGCCGTCTGTATAAAATCACCGATAAAACTGTTTCTACGTCCATCTTCGACAAATGTAGAACTCAAACTGGCCGCAACAACGCGCGTTTAACGCCTGACAAGCGCGCACCATGTGAACACTATACAAAAATTCAACGCGCGTTCAACGCGCGCTGAGCGCTTGTCATCTGAACCTACCCTAAATTGACATTAAATAAAAACAAAAATTTATTATGACAAATTATGAAAAAGTAAATCAATATTATGATATTAACCGCTTCTGTTTAACCTAATGATATGTGACGAAGTTTTAAATACTTATGTTAGTAACTGGCATTTTTAAAGCAAGATTTAAATTTTGTAAGTAGTTTTAATGTATGAGATTTCAATATTCAATATTATTAGTGAGGGACTAGGTATCGACTATTTCCTCGCTCAAGAAACGTACAATAGAGAAAGTTCCGGCGCCAGCCGGCAGTGTGAGCAGTCAGCGATCATCTAATATACTCATATTATAAATTCGAAAGTAACTCTATCTGTATGTTATCTTTTCACGCCTAAACCACTGAACGGGTTTTGATAAAATTTGGCAAAGAGATAGATGGCATCCTAGGGAAAGACATGGGTTTTTGTCCCGGTAGCACGTTCCCGTCGGATAATTTCTGACATCCACGCGGGCTTAGCTGCGGGTGAAGCCGCGGGCAGTAGCTAGTTATAATATATATGCATCTCTTTTACCTTCATCTATTGTACGTTTCTTGAACAAAAATAGTCGGTAGCTAGTCTCTTCCTCGCCATAATTTCAGAACCAAAAGGGATTTAATTGAAAAACTAGCTGACCCGTGCCCACTTCGTTGGGCGGTAAACATTTTTATTTGGGATGAAATTATGTCTGTGATTCGGTTAGTACTGAGTGCTATGATTTATTTCCTGACTGCCAAAAGGAGGGTTATATTTTGACTACATATGTATGTATGTATTTGCATGCCAATTTGGCTATATTATCGGGTTTCAAATGAGTGAATGAAATGATTATGATTGAATAAATTATGTTTATTTTAATTGTTCAAAACTTCTCTATATACTATATTAGATATAATTTTATTATTTGGTACTAAAATATATAGGCTTTCAAGAGTTCCAACCCGAGATAAGCTAACATATAACTGCCCATGGGAAAAACACTGCTTTCTCAGATCAATGACCAAAAGAGAGAATGTTTGACCCTGGGACATATTAATAGTGAGAGCAAAAAAGATCTTGACGGGATACTGTAGCCTTTTAAACGGTATGGGTAAATCCGTCGGAATCATGGGTATCCGCGGAATATAAAACAGTTGTTAGAAAAAAAAACTGTGAGAATGGTCGCCACGATTATATTCTCCCGCAACCCTTTTATAAGCAGCCTTGTGCCATTACACATGTTGGGGGGGCTCAAGTTTCTTAATAGCATTATAGGAATGCCAACTTTTAACATAAGGTCGTGAGGAGGTAAGCCAGAAGGGCTCAAAGAATTTAAAAAATCTTGAGGATAGTGCACTGTGTCCTGAATATTACACACCGTGTCAATTGACTTATAGTGTTTCACTTGACAGGGAATTTTCTCTAAAATCAGTTTATTTATCTCATTCACTGTATCATTTCAGGGTAACACTATTACCCTAGAACAAAGCCAATGATAATCTTTTTCCAATAAATTTTCAAGACCGGGATATATTGCGTCTATTAGATGTTCTAACCTATGTAATATGCGACCTAATCTATCGTTAAGTTTAATGTCATCCCTAGTACCGTTGGTGTTAGGACAGCTATTTTTTCCTTCTCCAAGATTCAATAGTTAATGCGGAAAGTGGTTATCGTAGTTGATGCTCAAATGGGGCTCATGTTTGTTCGTAAATTGAGAGTTTCAACGGAACTCCATAAGTAAGATGATTTTAAGCATGCCATTGCATGCCATTGATATTTTAAATTATCTCTTAAACTATGCAGCCAAAAAACATACAGTAAAAAACGAATTTTATATAAATAAAATTTCCTTGGTAATACCTATGGTTACCTAAATAAATAGATTAACGTTTTGTATATGAAAAAAAACCGTCTAATAGAAATATCACTCAATAGGTTACGACACCGTGGCGGTTCCATACCTAAGTAATAGGTCTTTACCTATGAAATTGCCGTTTTGTATGAAAAAATTTAAACGAATTTTTTTCATGAATTTTTTATTTGTATTAATCGAAGTAATCACCCATGCAATCAATGCATCTTTGCCATCGCAGTGGCAGTTTATTGATGCCCTTCTTAAAGAAATCAGCTGGACGGGAGACAACAAATTCTTCAAAGGCATTTTGTACTGCCTCTCGGGTATTAAATTTTTTTCCCGCCAAGAAGTTATCCAAATTCTGGAAAAAGTAGTAGTCTGTAGGCGCAAGGTCTGGTGAGTAGGGCGGATGACGGAGAGCTTCCAACCCCAGTTCTTGCAACTTGGAGACCGTCTGCGGTGCAGTATGAGGTCGCGCGTTGTCGTGCAGGAGCAGCGGAGACGAGCGATTGACCAATGCTGGTTGGAGATGCGCCAGCTTCTCCATCATTGTGTTCAGTTCTTCACAGTACACATCTGCAGTAATGCTCACCCCGTTTGGTAAGAAGCTGTGATGAATCACACCGGCGCTAGACCACCAAACAGTGACCATCACTTTTCTAGGGGTAAGTTTTCGTTTAGGGCATTGTTTAGGTGCTGAACCAGGATCCAACCAACTTGCTGAGCGCTTACGGTTATCAAACAGAATCCATTTTTCATCGCAGGTAACAATGCGGTTCAAAATTCCTTCATTTGTGTGTCTGTTGAGCAGTGCAAGGCACGTCTCGACGCGTACTTCGCGCTGGCAATCATTAAGTTCGTGGGGCACCCATTTGTCAAGCTTTTTTACCTTGCCAATTTGACGCAAATGGACCAATATTGTTTTGACGCTAACGTCGAAAGCTGCTGCTAATTCAGCCGTAGATTGTGTATCATCAGCTTCCACAATCGCCTTTAATTCGTCATTGTCGACCAAAGTCTTCGGACGACCGCGAGGTTCATTTTTCAGGTCGAAATTTCCAGAACGGAAGCGAGCAAACCAATAACAGGTGGTGCGTTGGTTTGTAGAGTTAGCTCCGTAAACGTCGTTGATGTTGCGTGCCGCTTGTGCCGCGTTGCTGCCACGACGGTACTCATATTCCATAATTACTCGAATTTTTAACGTATCCATGATGACGAAAAAGATTGAAATGCGATGAAAATGTAACACTAATCAATAAAGAAATGACTACTTTTAGAAAAAAAAATCCATGTTTTTAAAATAAAATTAATTTGAAATTAGAATTCATAGCCAAACAAAAATTATTTTGATTTGAAATGGCCAGTACTGCAGAACGGCAATTTCATAGGTAAAGACCTAATATTTAACCATTTACCTATTATCTCTTTAACCATTCGTCCAAATTATACTTAAGCAATAAAAGGCAAAAGTACTTTGTTTTAAACACTTGAGACGATAAATTTACTTATTTTGATAAGAATTCATAATTGTTGATAATATAACCAATAAACATGACCTAACGATTTAAATCATTTTCTTAGTAAAAAACTAATTTTTGTGACTTAAATATAAAAGTTAGACATATGCTGGCCTGACTTTTTTGTAGGCATTATCAAGCTCCACAACTTTTCTCTAGAACTCAATCATATCGCCCCAGGGCCCCACGGTTTACCTGGAAAAGCCAGGGTCCTATCCTTGGAGGCTCTCGGGCCTCGACTAAGAGGGCTCCTAAGCGCATGGTTGGAGGAGGGCCAGTTCCCGCTTCGTTGGAAGACGGGGAAACTTATCCTCATCGTTAAGGCAGCGTTCGTAAGAAACATTTTCGATCGACAGTTTTTTCTCCGACTTCCTTTGCAAATCCGACTATCACGAAAAAGTCTTAATTTTTCGGGTTATCACATAACCTATGGCACTCACATATAACGTGGCTTCCAATTGGTAAAAGAATTTTTAAAATCGGTTCGGTAGATCCAGATATTACCCCCTACAACCTCACGAACTCACAAACTTTACCTCATATTAGTATAGACTAGCTATGACTATGACCTATGTTACTATTGAAAATAAATATTTACCGACAGCCTGTAAAATGATGTATACTATAAACAACCGAGAACATAATTTATTTAACTAATATTACCGAACTGTCAGATGGACAGAGAGACATATAATAACTTTTAAGAATGTTAAACTTAGGTTAAAAACACAAAATAGAATACACACCAACAGCAGGTCCAACGACAATGCTAAATATCCCAGTACTAAGAAGACAGATGCCCACGGCTGAGGTGAACTTCTCAGGAGCCACAGCATCCGAGATGACTATAGGATTGAGGACTACTATGAAAGAGTGGGCCACTCCCATCAATGTGAAGTACACCATTGTTGCTGTAACGCTACCTGACCAGAGCATACCTGAAATTAGTAATAGGATTAATTAGTTAATAACAATTAGGGTTAATTCAAAGAGCCTCCACGAATGAAGCTGTTAAAGTAGGTTCGACAGCTTCAATAAAGCGCCTGAAGCGAAAAACTGCCAAAACCACAGCACGTGACTAAATAGGTATTGGAAATGTTTAGGGGAATATTTTCGAGATGATACTGCTACCCAACTTGTATGATTCAATGTTTCGGTGGCTTTTTCGACACCCAGCTAATTAAATTACATTTCATTATATATAATGTAATTCGAAAATCATTCAGACGTCAAATACTGATTTAGCATAATCAGCCTATCATGTTCCCACTGCTGGACTGCTGGGACACAGGCGTTCTCACTTGGAGAGGGAGTGGGCAGTAATTCTACCACGCGGGCCTAGTGCGGCTTGGTAGATGTCACATGTCTTCGATTATTTTTTGTTTCCTCACGTTGGTTTCCGACACCGTTTTGAGAACGGTGACGACATTATTTACACAAAATAAAGCGCTTGCCTCGGTAAACCCACGACTTAGAACTCGTTAATCGCGGCCGTTACCACTGGGCCACCATTGCTCCAAAACACTGATGACCTACTGTTAATAATGAAATGATGTTTATTACTGTAAGCATATCTTCTAAGACACTTTTACAAATCAATTTTATGGTCAATATTTTGAGACTTGATGGCGCTGGCGTTTCCAAGCTGACCCTGAGAAGCCAGTTAACTTCGAGAAGCAATGACGAAGCAAACTAGGAGGTCATGGTTTCTATTAAAGTCCAAATATTATATTACTAAGATATAATGTGGGTCTAACAATGCAGGGGCATGTCTGAAAAATGTGTGACGCACTCGACATAACTATGACATTTTCTCTCGTATATCCGCAGTATTGCCAAGTCTAGTTTTCAATAACTTTCTCTACCTACAGCATAATTAGCCACAGGCAATTAATTCAAACAATGCGAAATTATTCTTACCCAGTCTTGACAGGACCGCTACAACCACCCCAACAATGTAGATCTGCTTGACTCCCAGTTTGAACATCCACTTGGATACGATCGTGAATATAACCCTCATGGCCAGGTCCCCAAACCCATACAAAGTTATAGCCATTGCCACGTTTTCCTGAAAAATAAGTTATTGTTAATATTTTGCAATATTTTGGATGTGCTAAACCCTTATAGGAAAAATCCAATAATACTTTTAATTTGGGCAGTAGCTGGGTATTAAAAAATTATTGCTGCATAATTTTCCACAACGACGTTTTAATTCGGAAGATATGTCAGGGTTTTAAAGAAAGGGCTGGTTAATCTACTTTTTTATATTATTGGTTGGAAAACCAGGAGGCGGCCTATCTGGAAGTGACCGAGATAGAGTTGAGAGTGGTGGTACGTAGGCTGAGGCAAAAAATACCGCCCCAGGACCTGTGGCTGGAAAAGCCTGGGTCCTGGCCTTAGAGGCTCTCGGGCCTCGACTAAGGGGATGCTAAGCGCATGCTTAGAGGAGGGCCAGTTCCCGCTTCGTTGGAAGACGGGGAAACTGGTCCTCATTAAGAAGCCGGGCTGACCTACGGTCTCTCCGTCCGTTTACCAGCCTATCGTGCTGCTCGACGAGGTGGGCAAGCTCTTTGAAAGAGTCATTGCAGAACGCTTCGTCGGGTGGCTGGTGCGGGTGGAGCCAGATTTGGCGTAGAGCCAGTTTGGTTTCCGCAGGGGGCGCTCTACGGTGGTTGCCATCATGCGCGTGCGAGCCCTTACGACGGGGGATGCTGTGGCCCGGGGTGGGGTCGTCTTGGCGGTGTCTCTAGACATCGCCAATGCCTTCAATACCCTGCCCTGGAGTTCCATCAGGGAGGCACTCCGATATCACCGGATGCCGACCTACCTATGTCATGTGGTCGAGGCCTATCTGACGGACGGGGCCGTCATCTACCCCGGTCACCAGGGAGAATGGAACCGGCGAGAGATGTCGTGAGGTGTCCCACAAGGATCGATCCTGGGGCCGCGTCTGTGGGACATCGGGTACGACTGGGCACTGCACGCGAACCTCCCTAGCGGCGTAAGAGTGGTGTGCTACGCTGACGACATGCTGATTCTGGCGCATGGGAGGTCGCACCAGGCGGCGGCCGAATTGATGACACGCGGGGTTGCGACAGTCATCGAGAGGATCCGGCAATTGAGACTCGAGGTGGCCTTGCACAAGTCCGAGGCCATGTGTTTTCATGGTCCTCGGAACGCGCCACTGTCAAGTTCCCAAATAACGGTAGGAGGGGTGCACATCGGCGTCGAGTCGACGATGAAGTACCTGGGTCTCGTCCTCTACAGCCGGTGGAACTTCGTGGAGCATTTCCGACGTTTGACTCCCAGACTGGAGCGGGCCGGGCCTGCCTTGAAGCGGCTCCTGCCCAATCTAGGGTATCCAAACGCCTCCTGCCGGAGGCTCTACGTGGGGGTCGTGCGGCAGTGGTGTGGGCGCGTTCATTGAGGCGCCAGCCAGCCCGCCGGTTGAACGCGTCCCAGAGGTTCATGGCCATCTGGCTGGTCCGAAGATACCGCACGGTCTCCTGAGAGGTGGCGAGCCTCATTGCTGGATTGCCGCCATGGGATCTAGAGGCAAAAGTTCTCGCGCATATTTGGGAGTGGCACGAGGAGGTGAAACTTCGGGGCGTTACTCCGCTGCCGCGAGAAATCGCGGCACAGCGGACAGAGCTCCGGCGGGATCTCATGGCAGCATGAAGAGTGTGACTGTCGCAACCCAGCACAGGGCACACCACAATTGCGGTGGTAAGTCCCCTCTTTGAGGAGTGACTTGAGAGGCGCCACGGCGTCCTCTCTTTCCGCCTGACGCAGGTGCTCAACATGGCTGTTTCGGGAGGTTCCTGCTTCGGAAAAGGCGGGAGGAAACGCCCGGGTGTTATCATTGTATGGATCGACCGGAGGACACGGTGGAGGTATGCCCAGCTTGGGCGGAGTACCGTGCAGCACCGTGTCCTCGTGGCGGCGATCAGCGGCGGCAATCTCTCGCGTCCGACCCGGGTTGAGGCCATGGTACGGAGCGAGAGGGAATGGGAAGCCGTTACCTCCTTCTGCGAAGCAGTACTGCTCGCGAAGGAGGAGACGGAGCGCGTGCGGGAGAGGCAATCGTTGTGCTCTCACGCCCCTAGTCACCGCAGGAGGAGACACCCTGGGCGTCCGGAGTCGATTACCGACTCCCGGCCACCGTAGGCGGGGGTTGCGGACGGTGAGCAATGAGCAGCTCGCCATCCAGTAAGTACCAGGCCCGGGTTGACGGCACGTCGTGTTCGACGCGCGCATCAAATAGATGTCAGCATCATTGACGGAAGGGCCGATGCCTACCAGGGTCGCGGATTGTTCGAAAGAGTTTTCGTGGCCCTGGCGCACAGGCCACTAAAGGAACACGGGTGGGTTTTAGTCAGTAAGAGTCTGACACGCCCTTCTGCTCCGCCCAGAGCAGGAGAGGTCATTTGATGATTTACCAACCAAAAAAAAAAAAAGGAGGCGGCCTACCTGGTTGTTAGTGATCAGTGGTTACTAACGCCTATGGGCATTAATACCAGAGGCATCGTTTTGTGGCACCACTCCAAACACAAAGCTGAAATGTCTCAAATGGCTGTTTAATCCACACTTTAAAAATTGAAAAATAAAACTGACCTGACTCCATCCCATAGAGTATAAGTACTGTGGTACCATTACCACGTATAAACCATCAGCAGACATGCATATGGAAGGACCAAGGGCAGCACAAGAAAACAGGAACTGCTTGATTAATGACATGTCTATAAATGATTCCAGAATTTTTCTGTAATTTAAAGAATACGTGATAGTGATGATAATGTAGATGGTTAGCCATGAACTTGTTTTTTTTTTGGTTAGCCATGTTGTTTTTTTGGAAAAAAAAACCTATCCCAACCTCGAGCGGGAAAGGTAAAAAAGGTCGTGAAATTCCAAAAAAAAAACATTTGTTTACGAACCTGAAACCGCTCTTCTTTTCATAATTTTCAGGGATGTCAAGGGCTTTCGCCAAATCTTCTTTTGTGTGAATACCATCTATATCTTTTAATTTAATAACTGTTGTATCCAATTTCTTAGCATCATTGTTTACTTCTAGCAAAAGTTCTGTAAAACAATGAGATTAATCTAGTAACCCTTGATTATCTATTGGGAATTGGATATTGGGGATTGTTGATTTTATTAGGAATAGATGTGCAACCCTGATGACACGTGTTCGCGGCAGCACCAACAGTATTCTCAGTGTATTCGCAGATCGGTGGGATTCCCAGATGTTGCGGAGGTGGATGCAGCTCCACGCAAATTTTTAGTTGTAGTATGTTGATTTGTGTCTGTAACCTACTAACATTAGAAGTTAAGTAAAATTGTTACTAACCCTATGGACTCATGTCCGAAATAAAAGTATTCTATTGTATTCTATTCTATTGGCGAATGAGCGGATGCTCTACTCAAATCCAGCGTTACGAACTGGATAAATTTAATCAGCCTAAAATGTTCCCACTCCTGGAACATATGCCTCCTCTCTGAAACTGGATGCTGGACTGAATTGTATAGTGTTTACATTGGTCAAATGTCGAAGCAGTCCCGTTCAAATCAGCCTTTTTAAGTGAAAAGTGTTTAATTGCCTCGTCTACTAGACGCAGTGCGATCCCCGGTTGAGCAAAGTGTTACTGGGTTTTCCATTAGGAATTTCTCAGAAGCAGCCCAGAGTGATCTTAATTTGTGCCCGTATGAGGTTAATAGGGTTCGCTTTTTATGGGAGGGATAATGTACCGGGTACCCACCTCTGTATAACTAGGAATATCGAAGTCAAGTGATGTGTACGTATGTAAATACTTACTAAGTTCAGTGGTCTCGGGTATTTCAACTTTCTTCAAATGCCATTCAACTGGTTGCATCAGTAACACAGCAATGAAGTTGTGCAATGACAGGCCTCCTATGAGCAGTAGGGTTCCTTTTGATCCATATTGTTCTATCGACCATTTCACGAATATAGGAGCAACCATTGCATTTACTCCTGTAATTACGATTTTTTTTTAATCAAAAAAATTACAAAGTTTACAAGACTTCCTGAAACACCAGAGACGTACTAAGCTGCGTAGCGATGGATTTGTAAGATATCAAGCTATAGGATCGTTTGAATTTAATAACGTAGCTTGGGTTAGCTCTGGTAAAAAAGGGTTTAACGTAGTTTAGTTTTTTACCATTTCGCTACTCTACAGCTTCGATGGAAATTAGGCAGATTGTATCGTAGATTAACCTCACTGCTGGCTACCTCGCACATCTTTAGTGGAAAGGCAGATTAAAAAACATCATGAAGGCTTCTTCAAACAGGCGCGATACGCAACGCGAATCGCACAAGACACAAAGGCACCAATCGTCGCGCCACAGGCGATGCCTTTGTGTCGCGTCGCGTGTCGCGCCTGTTTATACGAGCCCTCATTGGCTGCCTTAGTCCACCCACTGCTGAGTATTAGGCAACCAACATGATTTCCAATGTAGTTAGGTATTAAAAGAGGTATTGTTACTTTAACTCACCTGTCGCGGTTTGAACGAAGCTCATTATCAATACTCTATTCCTGACGAAGTAATCGTTCATTATTGTGCATGATAAGTTGAACATTATCCCTAAGCCAATACCCTGGAACATAAAAATTTACAATTTTAAAAACTCTGTCTTTAATAATGGCACCATTTAGGTGCAAATGGCAGGAAACGAACAACGTCCTCTCGTTGGCTAGTCCTTTATTTTTATTTTTTTACTAGGCATTATTATCCCACTGCTGGGCAAAGGCCTCTCTATTCTCTTTCCACCTCTCCCTGTCCGGAGCTGCCAAGGACCAATCTTTATTAAAGGAGTCCAGCTCATCCCGCAATCTCCGTCTGGACCTGCCGAGATGTCGTTTGCCATTAAGCGGGACCCGCTGGGTCGCCGGTCGTAAGTGTGGCCCATTGATCGTTTGACATGCGGCAGATGTATCCAGCCCAATTCCATTTTAGCGTGGTAGCTTTAAGAGTGACATCATTTATATTAGTGATGGAACGGATTATTGTGATCTTAACCTGGTCCACAAGTTTAATACCCAGAATATTCCTTTTCATATCTCTCTGATAAACCTCGAGCGTAAACCAACGCTACATTGAAAAATAAAAATAAATTGCCCAACGGCTGTTACTGCTTTAAAAAAAAAAGTAACATTTACCTGACAAATTCCTGCAGTAAGGAAGAACATTAGAGTTGAAGTCATGATAACCGTGCCGAGGGTCCCAAAGGCGAATATGACGGACGAAGCGAAAGCAAGCCATCGCAACGACATTATAGTCAGCAAGGCAGACGTGAAGAAACCTGAAATCATAATAATAGTCATGGTACAGAGTTATTGCACAGCATTGATTTTAAACTTGAATTTAGATTCTATCTACAGGTCCTTCACAAAATTATCGTGATTCAATTGCTATGTATTATAAAACATCAAATTGTCTGAAGCTTTTAGAAGGGCAGATGATACCCATCTGCAGATAAAAATAAACATTTTTAGACAGGGAAACCGACATTATAGCACAGAAAGTATTACAAATTACTGTTGGTTGACAAGTAGTATAATCACTTGTTCTTTTTTGTTTATGTGTTTTTCTCAGCGTCATGTTTACCGCAAATAAACGTACTGTCTTTCTTTCTTTTTCATCGGGTATAAAAGGGTGCACTGTTGGACATAGTTCCCTCCGGTCAGTTGCTACCACCCATCCTGCGCAGTCATCGCTCAACCTGGCCTAAGTTTCCCACTGGGTTTGTTTTATAAGCAGTCAATGTATACCTGCTAATGCAAAAGAAACACAGAATATTCCTGTGAGCAGCGTGACTCCGGCTGAACTCATAGATAGCTCGTTAATAAAGTCATCATACATCATGCCGAAGCTCCCTGCAAATGCCGTTGTGGTCGACTGAAAATATAACAAATAATTCTATCAGCTTTAGCTATACCTACATATATTAAATTAAATTAAAATTAAAATTAATTTAATTCAGATAACTTAGATCAAATCAAAAAATTCACATTAAAATCAATCAAATTACTCGCTTAACAAAGGTTTTCCATAGCGGCGAAGAGATCCTATCAGCTTCAGTCTTCAGAATTCCGTTACAGCTGCCACGCATTCAGCAGATCAGCGATATCGGGTTTTTGCGGATGACGGTATGAAAGCCATCAGTGCGATATAGCGCAAACATCCCCGATGAACTACAGAAGCGAGACAGCCCCAACATAATCCTGAAGATGTTTTTATATTGGATGCGCAGGGCATCCCGATTTCCCGTATAAAAGCTTTGACAATAGGCCTTAAACAACGTTATTTTAACTTTTTGAGAGCAGCGGGAGAATCTGCGGGCCAGCATGTTACCTCTGACCGCTAAAGCCCTGCGCTCCCTCTCAATAGCTATATCGTCTTCAAGACCTTCGGTAATTAAATGCCCCAGGTATTTAAATTTCGTGACGTGTCACGAAAAAAAATGGCGTGTGCAAAAATCGTGATTTTTGCACACGCGTCACTTGCTTAGCTGTAAAATGTACAGGCGACTCATCCCCCTCATATCCGGACACAGACCCAGAAAATGACGCTGAAGGGCCCAACGGGGAGCGCACCTTAAAGTGTTCCTTAAACATATTCGCAATATGAACTGGTTCGCTCTTTCCATCCACACTCACCGGGCGGCCAGACTTAACTTCGTGTTTTCCAGTGGCTTTCCAGAAATTAGAGAAGTCCTTTGCCGATCTGTGTTTGGCCAGGATATCCATCTTTAGCTGTTCTTGATTATTCTGGCACCACTTCAAGCAGCATTTAAATATTTTACGCGATTTGAGCACTTCATCATAAATAATGCCTGAGGTGGGCCTGTTGCAAGCTATCCACGTTTCGAACCTAAGCCTGGCCACTCTATGAGCTTCACGGACATGTGTATTCCAGCCATATAAGTGGCCACCTTTACTTAATCTAGTGCCCCGCTTCGCGCTAGACCCAACAACGGCACTACTCAGGGTTTCCACAATATTGTTATACAACCTGTCCAAAACAATTTTGTGGTCATCCAAGCTGCATGACCCACGACTGCATTCCATGAATTCGGTGGGAAAATCAATGGCTCGAAAAAATTGTTACAAATTTCATGATAAGTTCTTATCTGTGTTTCATCTCTTCCACCCCTTACAACCGAGTCACGCTGCACGTCGCTCGTTACCTGCTTAGGCCTTACCACAGTTATGTCACAACTAACAATTAAAGGTAAATGATCCGACACGTAAACATCCTCTATAACACGTACCCCGACTACAGTTTGTCTGGCCGATAATGACACGACCCAGTGGTCCAACCACCGTCTGCAGCCATGAGCCTCACTAACAAATGTGTAAGTATTAGTCTGAGTGCCTAACTTTTCCAGGTCGATACAGATCCAAGACTGATCCGAACAAAAGCTTATCATTTCATTACAAAATAATTCCTGAGGGTTGTATTCTCACTAATTACTATTGCACTTATTTCACCAAAAACCTCTGTCATAATTGGTAGGTTATCCGGTGAGTCAGTCGGCATACACAGAAAATACAATAATGGAACGTCCGTCAACATCAGCTCGTATAGCAGTCAGTCGAGGGCTGGCACACGGCACTACAGTAACACTATCAAACATACCTTTCCTCCAGAGTATGGCAACTCCCCCATGAGGTCTCCCCTTCAGCAAGCCCATAGAAGTATCTACAGCAGACTTACCTGTATACTCAAAATTACTAGAAATAGTTCCCAATAATGGTATGTCATGAGAAAGCAACCACGTCTCCTGCAGTGCTACTAGATCAGCCATTTCACAAATATCTCTTATATTGTCAATAGACCTCTTGACCGATTTGCAATTAAAACTAATTAAATTAAAATACTGTTTAAGATTTAAATCCATACTGATACAATAATTAACTTGCGTCCGTTTTTGTTTTATACATAAACTGCACAAAACGCCTGAACGTTATTCCGTTAGGCCAAAACTTATCATCTAAGAATAATTCTAAATTACATTTGGAGACATACACTTTATAATCATTATACTTTTTAGTTGACTTCATGTTTATCTTTTTAGGGATACAACATCATTTGTTTTTTCCTTTATATAGTTAATAATGTTATTTTCACACGTTTATTTACAAACATTCGAGATAAACAGCGGGACTTTGATGTCAGCCGCTCTAAATTTGCCATCAGACGCAGCAGCACAACCTCTCTGCCCTATAAGTTTATAATTACGTTTAGACGTTTTATTTCTTACTACCTGCCATTCTGAGTCACTTTCCCTTACCACTTGTTTATTTTTCTCACACACTCGTGGCGTTGGTATACTACTATCGCGAGCACTGAGTTGTTGAGTAGTCGCGTTCGAGTTGGTGTCCTTTAAAACCGGCGAGCGAATATCATTAGTAGCGGAACGGTCCGATGCGTCAGCGCAGCTTGGCTGCCTCAACGTCGCAGGTAACGGCGAAACCGCAGTGCTTGGTATATACATACCTACTATAAATATAAAATAAAGTCGCTCTACGTGTCTATCTGTGTGACCGCGTTGAGGGGCCCGTGGCTAAGTAATAACAGCCGCACGGTTCGACCCATCAGGTAAAGCTACGCTTGCCGTGGTCGGTCCGTGGATAGGTGACCATCTTTACATATCGATACCCCTCCTCGGAAAGTACGTTAAGCTATTGGTCCCGATTGTCATTCGTGGATCTTTGACAGTCGTTACGGGTAGTTGCGGGTCGTCAGAAGCCCGAGAATCTGACAACCAGTCTTAACAAGGGATATCGTGTTACCCAGTGACTGAGTTGTGGAGGTCAGATAGGCAATCGCTCCACGTAAAATACTGGTATTCAGCTGCTTCCGGTTAGACTGGAAGCCACCCCAAAAATAGTTGGAAAAAAGCTCGGTAGATGATTTATTTATTTGATTCTGTGTGACTGTATTGTTTTTCTAAACTACGTAACGGATTCTGATGCAGTTTTCACCATCATTTAGAGAATTTATTCCGGAAGGTTTATACAGGCTGGCATACATCGACGCACTACCTGTTACCATGGATTTAGTACAAGATTCTGAACCCCCTTGCTTTGAAATTTTTCATCGGCAGCAAATTTTTTTTTTGATAACTGACGAAAATGTTTTACATGGGGGGTTCAGATTCA
This sequence comes from Dryobotodes eremita, assembly GCA_917490735.1. Lineage (NCBI taxonomy): Eukaryota > Metazoa > Arthropoda > Insecta > Lepidoptera > Noctuidae > Dryobotodes > Dryobotodes eremita. The sequence goes on along the minus strand of OU823243.1, from coordinate 18,957,187 downwards.
TGTGCTGAATGTATGGTTTCAGTTTGCGCATCGATGCCCCTGCCACCCTGTATGTATTTTGAATACATAACTATTAAACTTACACATAAAAATAAATCTCCATATTTTGTCAAGCCGTAAAACCGTGTTAATCAGGGGCGTGTCGCTAGTTTGGTTTAGAAACATAAACCAAGAAAAAACAAAAAAAAACACAACAATAATAATCAATCAATCCTTATAAACGGACTCTAGCCTATGGGTGGATTCACAGAGCAGAAAGCTGGTAACCGGCGCCGCTATGCCAGCTTTTGTGGGCACTGACAAGCGCTGGTTGTCAACACTGGTCGACGCAGGCACTTTTCATACTTTTTGCTAATTCAGCGCGAACCGTCGCCGACAAAATGCTAGCATACCGGCGCCTGTTACCAGCTTTCTACGTAAATACACCCTAATCCGGAACTGCATTGTTGTAGGTACAGGGTGCCCTGTTGCAACACACCAAGTTTTTTGAAAATTATGAAAAAAAAATATCGTCTTAAGTACTTAAATATACATTTATTTCATGATTTGTATGTAAGGCTGGTATATTCATTAAGGAGCCGTTTTCATAACTATTCTTTTGATTTGTTCATTGCAAGTGTTGGTATATTTTTCAGTATGTTTGAACTGGCCTGAATTACCTGGGTTTCTGTATTTTAGTGCTTGAGCTACGCACACATTTGCACACGTCTTGCAAAAGAAGTTACGATTTAAGCTTACACGGTGCCCGCGTTTGTAGCAAAGAAATTAAATGTACCCAGAGCACCGTACCCACCTAATATAGTTATGGTTGAATTTTCCGTAAACACGATTCTACAATTTGCGTGAAAGATAACAAACTGTCAGAATGAATACTTGCACAATTAAATTATGACCATTCAACAGTTTATTTGACTAGTTATTATTGTTATCGCTCTCTGATTAATAGGTACTTATTACGTACGCTGTGTAAAAATGTGCGTGTATGTTTGTTTTACTAAGTCACGAGGGTCGTACGCCGGGTTGAAGCCAATTCGCAGAGGCCCGTTAGACGCTTTTAATGAAATGAGGAACCAATCGACGACTATAATAATAATAATAAATCTTTATTTTCAGACCAGAGATCCATAATATACAAGTAAACAATTTGGCACTTCTAAGTAAAACCCGTTATATAACCTTATTATTTCACATATCTGAATGACGGTCTGTGAGCCGCCATCCATTGACATATTATTAGGCCATCCACCCTGCCGGCTGCAGTAGCCACGAGGCTATAGGGCCGTCGCGCACCCGACGCATCAGTGATGAGATTCGCAGACGCAGCAGCAAGCCAAAACCCGGACGCGTGCGTCCGCGAACATCCCCGACGCGCTACAGAAGCGCGGCAACCCCAGCATTACCCGGAACGTGATATTATATTGGACTCGTAGAGCAATATACGAGCTCTGTGTACCTATCTGTGTGTGACTATGTGTGTATGCACTTTGCAAGTGTACCCAAGAACAACCCCTGGTTGGTGTAGGACTACTGCAAGATATGAGAACCAAGATATTGAACTATGGGTTTGGGTGACTAAAGTGGACAGGTTACCTAGGAATTTGGAAGGATCATAGTCCCTGCATGATCAATATTTTGTATATAAATTGATAAAATGGCAGAGAGTGACTTGCATACTCAATAATGGGCCCCTAAAACTGTCGCTAGACGGAGTGGCGACTAGTGTCGTAGCAACAAGGGGGGAAAACATCCTGAGGTGATTGAGGAATGGAGACGTATTCCACGGCTGTCTAGACAATCCCGGAAGTTCGCTCTTGCAAATCTCCACTCAAGCTGGCCAATAAAGGCAAGAAAGAGGTGGGAGCTCCGTTCTTCGTCAGTGTTCACTCCAGCCGGTCAATAATGGAAAGCCAGAGCTGAGGAACCAGACTTTTCCCGGGAGATAAGGTCTGTGGGGTCGGTACTGCCCAACAGCTTGCCACATGCTGCCCGTTATTATATTATTGCCGAACACGTAAGTACCTACCTATGGACCTATCTACAGTTCGGATTAACATTTCACATCCTTTCTTACGTGTTTCACTTATTTGTTCACCTATATCTACCTGTATCATACAACGTATATGGGTCATTTTCAAAATTTTTGTACATTTTGTTGTGTGAAAACGTCCACGTGAATATTGACCAGAAATAACACATTGAAGCAATCAAATTAGTATTATTTTCCTTGAACAACATTTTCTCCAGATGGGTTTCGACATTTCAGATCAAAATAATAGGTAATTATATAAAAAAAAGGTGTTAACTAGTTTGGTGTCATAATATTTCCATACATTAACCCTGTGTCTCTAAGCACGAGCGCGTTACAAAAAGTTTCATAAAAAAGAAACTCCTCACATATTTACTTGTTTTCATTACGCAATATTTTTATGACTTTAATTGTGATGTTAAGAATATAAAATATAAATAAATAACCTATTGCATAATAATAATAACATCCTTTCAATATCTGTCTTCCATTTCATTCAATTTTGTTATTCGTTTTTGTTACACCGATATCGGTAGATATTTGACGTTATCAACTATCAACATTCTCAATTTAAAACCGTCCAGTCAGATGACAATAGAACGTCAGTCCGCCATTCTGACAAAGGGTTCCACCGACAAGAAAAGTGTGTTTGTTCCTGTGCACTGCATTTTCAACAAAAAACCATTCATTTTGGTTGTACACCAGTAAATACCACGGTAAGTCTCTCTCTTATTATTTTTGCGTAAATGTTAAGATTAACTATGACCAACTTCGAAACAGAAGCTGGATAAATCCAATAAGATTATTTCTAACCTTAAAACATTAGAGGTTGTAATTCAATCTCATGGTTGATTTCATTTTCGTAACGATTTGTTACGTTTTTTTGTTGCTTATCAAAAATGATGTAACAAAAATGAGATAAAGCCGATTCATACGGAACTATTTTTTATATTTTTAAATATACTTACATTGTATTATTTTTTAAATATCCTCTTGACCGTTAAGCGACGTAAAAAGTAATTGGAACGAAGTACTTTAACGCGGCTTGCGGTAGGAGTATACTGGCAGAAATCGTCACGCGACAAAGCGTTCATACTTACGACTGTCTTTCTCTAATTCGAAAGAAAGAGAGAGAGAGCGAGAAAATGTGAATTTGGTCAAAATGAAAACCCAAGATCGGGGCTGCGAAAAATTTCACAGTTTTCGCATAGTAAAAGTCTGTTGCTCATTTTCACGAGTAACTACTATGTTCTGTAAAAGTCTGTCAAGGTATTCTGATTACGCCAATAATAATTAATATCATTTATTTTTATTAAAATGTAATAATTAACATTATTATTATTAATCTCTAAAAAAACATAATTGTATGAGAAGTAAAAGAACATTTCACAATTTTTTTATGTTACACGATAGTTTCTAAAGTTTAAAACTTATTGTAGTAGGCCACTGTTGATTATCTTTCCCTACCTAGTGACTTGTGTAATATAGATACTAAGTATGTTTTATTTTATTTGTTTTACTAGCCTTTTCAAAATAAAAGTTTTGCTACAAAATAATTCGCTTCACCATTATTTTTGTAATAACTTATATAAGGTTATTACTAATTTTCAACTCTATGTTCCTCGACAAAATGTTTATTTTGACTGGGCTAGATATTTTAATAAGTAATTAAATAAATGTTAAGGACCATAAGAAATACACTATTTTGAGACTGATTTTATGTGACTAATTCAACAGACTCATTATATTATTAATAATTGATTAAGAAGTGATTTCGTTGTTTTAATGATCTTATGTGAAACAGCCCTAATATTTCGTTTTTGTTATTTCTTTGTTACGTTATTCATTTTTGTAACGGTATTCGTTTTTGTTTCATTTTTGTAACTGTACAATAAATTTGAAAATGACCCATATGTGACACAAACAGAATAACGTAGACATAAACTACTACATTATTATTTATGTTCTTTGTTTTATTTTCTTGCCCCAACCATGGTTGAAAATCAACGCACAGTGTACAGTCGATAATTATCAAACGGGCTTTTCCCGTATTTTTATGAACATTCGCATTCTAATTTCAGTCTCAATATGTCAAAAAAGCCTTTATTCATACATGCTTGGAAATTCGAGAATTATTTTGACAACCTTCTTTGGGATAAATCGAAAATGCTGTAATGGTCAAATACATGCGAGCAGCGGCCGGCAATGTTAGTATGAAAATCCATATCTGTCGTGTTTAGCGACCGAATAAATTACTATGAAAACGAATATCTGTCGTGTAATTTAAAAATGGAACGAACTTGTTACTTCGACCCCTGGCAACCAAGCAGGCAGGGCACGCCACAATTGCGGCGGTAAATCCCCTCTTTGAGGAGTGGCTTGAGAGGCACCACGGCGTCCTCATCTTCCGCCCGACGCAGGTCCTCACCGGACATGGCTGTTTCGGGAGGTTCCTGTTTCGGATAAGGCGGGAGGAAACGCCCGGGTGTTATCATTGCATGGATCGACCGGAGGACACGGTGGAGCATACGGTGGAGTTCTGCCCGGCTTGGCCGGAGCACCGCCGTGTCCTCGTGGCGGCGATCAGCGACGGCAACCTCTCGCGTCCAGCCTGGTTCAGGCCATGGTACGGAGCGAGAGGGAATGAGAAGCCGTCATCTCCTACTGCGAAGCAGTAATGCTCGCGAAGGAGGAGGCGGAGCTCGTGAGGGAGAGGCAATCACTGAGCCCTCGCGCTCCTAGTCGCCGCAGGAAGAGACACCCTGGGCGTTGGAAGTCGATTGCCGACTCGCGGCCACAGTAGGCGCGGGCTTGCGGACGGCGAGCAATGGGCAGGTCGTCGTCCAGTAAGGACCAGGCCCGGGTCGACGGCGCGTCACGTCTCACGCGCGCCTCAAAAAGATGTCAGCACCATTGACGGGGTCCGATAGGGCCGATGCCTGCCTTGGTCGCGGATTGTTCGAAAGAGTTACCGTGGCCGTGGCGCACAGGCAACTGAAGGGACACGGGTGGGTTTTAGTCAGTAAGATTCTGACACGCCCTTCCGCTCCGCCCAGAGCGGGAGAGGTCATTTGATGATTTCCAACCAAAGAAAAAAAAAAAAACCAAACAGGTAACTTATCAAAGATTTTATTTAAATCTCGAAGTGGCTTAGCAAACAGAGCAGATGAAATTTATAAAGTTCTATACAAGCCTTGGCCGCAACCAGGCATTAATGGAAGAACGTGAAAATGTGGGCCGTGGTGAAGCCGAGGCACACATACGAGAGTGTCCCTCTGCCTCTCTCTCTCTGAGTGCCTCTGTTATCGACCGCTGCAGTAATGTACTACCTACACTTTTGACAAATATTTAATTTCACATTGATTGTCACTGAGAGATGAGACAGCAACTTGAATTTAAACGTTTTTAAGTACGAGAATAGCCCTTTAGTAATACTTAAATATAACTTTTTTATTATGTTTACCCTTTTGTAGGTATACTTTCCCATACGTTAAATTGTGATCCATATCCGCTGGATTACTTAAAAAAGCACTTTACTCACAAAACTGATAATAGCAGAGATGGCTACTAAGTAGCCCCATCCTCCATCGGGTGCCACAAACTTGTACTTCTTCTCTATCAACTTTAAACTCTCTTTCTTTTCTTCCACCATATTCATATCATTCACGAAACACAACAAAACTATCCGCGTTGCCTGCCACTAGTTTTATTAAGATTCATATATTTACTTACTTTATCTAATGCAAGCATTGTATTTAAACTTGTAATAAATGAAATTAATACCGGACACGTCAGTGAAGTTGAACCAACCGATTGAAAAAGTGTGGTATAGTTTGTTACAATAAAAATTATTTTGCAAATTAGGGATCAATCGTAAAACTAACGGAGTAAAAAATTACAGGATCACTTCTATAATTTGTTACTCCATTAGTTCTGAATCGGAATCTGAAAATAACAGAATTTAAAACACGTGGTTAGTGGAGTTGCCGAGAATCAAGCTGAATGGTGTGCAATTGGAGAGGCCGATGTCCAGCAGTGGACTACTGTGGGCTAATGGTGATATTAATGAAAACAAATGGTTTGGCCAAGCTCCATAAGAAGCTACTGTATAAAACAACAACTTATTGAAACGCGTAAAAAGAAACACTCTATTATTAAAGATACATTTAAGAGTGTACGAATTATGAAACAACCAATTGGAACCGTGCACCTAGCTTCTGTCGTTTCATAAGTGCCCATGTAGGTTTATGTGAAATAAAATATTTTGATTTGATTTGAATGATGAGTACACCTTAATTTAATTTAATTACGTAGTTAATTGTCATTTTACTACCATAGTTTTAAGATGTACAGACACTACAGACTTAATATATAAAAGATTTACTTTTTGAACTAGTCTGGGCAGGGCCGGATTTAATTTGGGGCGACCGCCCCGGGGCCTCCACAAAAGAGGGGCCCCCATAATAGAGACATCGAAAAAAAAGTATATTTTTAAATTCCGACGAGTAAACACTAGTAAACAACTTTTCCTTTGATATTTTTTTTTCGCTGTTTTACACACGGTGTACAGTTACAACGGTTAAGGTACCTTGCCCTTACTGCCCTATCAAAAAAATCCACCCTGTTTAAAAATTATTGAACAATGCGGAAAAAACAATTTATCGTCTGTTCCACAAAATTTTCGGGGCCTACACTTTTTGGTTGCCCCAGGGCCTCCACACGTTTAAATACGGCCCTGAGTCTGGGGCAAGCTACCAATGCAGTAGTGTTAGATGTTATCAGGTTATCGCACCTACTACTATTATTATTATTATAATTTCAGGCGACCTTGACAACCATGAGCGCGTATCGGATTCTGAACTCGGAAAGAATCAACAAGATAAAATTATGTAAGGGCAATAGCATACGCCACCTTCCATCTTACGCCGCATGCCCTGTCACTTGTGCACTTGATGATCTTATGGCTGTGTGAGTGAGCGGCGTTCACTAGCTGAATTTTTGGGCCAAACATAATTGATTGACAGGATTGACAGGATTTTAATTCAAATTTATTACAGTTGTAATGGCCATTATGCCATTTGGTTTAAATAGGCTTTTATTTTTATTACTTTATTTATCTTTTATATATATTCTTCTATATTTTGTAAACGTGAGGTATTGAATGCATTGGCGATGTCTAGAGACACCGCCAAGACAACCCCACCCCGAGCCACAGCATCTCCCGTCGTGAGGGAACGTTGTAGGCCTAACTTGTAGACTGTGGATTTGTACACCTTTTTCTATTTTGTTGAGAACCTGTTGACAGGCCTACACTGTCCTCCCATACCTATTAATACTGTAATTTGAAAACATTGTAAAAGCCACTTATTTTTAAAAGAGTGACCGTGGAGATTCTTGCCGGCTCTTCTCCATAGGAAACGACCAATTGGAATCGTGCACCTAGCTTGTGACGTTCCATAAGTGCCACCACTTTGGAAATTTGATCCACCCAAGAATTTTCATATGAAATATTCTGAAAAATTCTTAGGTGGAACAAATTTCCAAAGTTTGACGATTGATATGTAATTAATGATTATAATTTATTCAGTAAATATGTCATTCCTACAGTCGCGAATCGCATTTTGATCAACATACGACGTACAACAGAGCTGAAATTTACAAAAACCAAAGAATATTTGAATTTGGCGGGCTACAGCTGAGGATTCACCTTAAGGCAATATGACAGGTTTCCACTATGCGCCCGAGTTTCTCATTGAGTTGTTTTTTGGGTAAAATTCTGAAATCCAGCAAATTATCATCCAATTTTAGTAAATGTAAAGTTTTGGGTAAATAATTGAAAGTAAGACCCTCTCTGATATGGTTATTTAAAGTCTACTACTACTACTACTTTCATTAGGTAATGCCTCGTTTGTTCAGTGGTCGCAGGTGCTACAGCCGTAGCTCAGCCGAGCAAGAGGTCCTGGGTTCGATTCCACGGTCGGGCAAAGTGTTATTGGGATTTTCCATCAGGAATTTCTCAGTAACAGCCGAGTCTGGATTTGTGTCCGGTTGATGGCAATAGCCTCGCCCCCTATTACATGGGGCTTAAACGTAGCTGGCGAAATGTGGGTGTACTAAGTACACCTCTGCCTAATCTTTCCGGGAATACAGGCAGTTATTTTATGTACTATTTTCATTTAAATTTATGACAAATTTAGTACCATTTTTGAAGATTTTTAAGCACTTAATACCCACCTGCTTCGTGACGTATTACACAACATTTTGTAATTTACATAGCAGTGTTTAACCAGGGATTTTAAATATTGTACTACATAACTTTAAAAGCCAGAAATAAAGATATAATGCCTATTAAATAAAGATCTTCAGCAGCATGACTGTGCAAAAATGGTATTCGCTGTAAGTATTTCGCTGTCAACTATGTACTCGTCAAGAGCTAACGTAAAAATCGCTAGGAACAATTTTCCTTGAGTTGTTTTACCAACCTCAAACCTTTAAGCCAGTGTTTGTCTTTTGAAAGGAGACTGGGCGAAAGTGGTCTATGGACCCATAATGAAATGGTTGTGATATTTGTGTAAGCGTTACCTCATCTTTACCTTTGTGTAAAGTGGCATCACGATCTGACCCGGCAATTTTGGAAAACCTTCTTAGAAGACGGTCTTTAACTTTTCTTTAAACATTATGATCTTCATTTAAAGATTTTGAAAAAAAAAGTACAGTCAGCAAGGAAATGGGCATTTTACAAAGAAACTTTATTATATGCCAAGAGATCCCGTTTCACTTAAGATTAATCAATTATCCACGATTCTTTTAAACGAATGCGTTACATATGAATAAAGAAAGTCATCTTATTGTTAATATCATTTTTTTTTCAATCAATTTTATTTTGGTGTAATGGAGAATCAACGGATCTCAGATTGCGTCTATAAAGTGGTCATAGTGGTCAGTATCTTTAAACTATTAATCTACTTTTTGAATCTCTATGCACGATAATTTCTTACGAAATGTACATACCACTCTTTTAAAGTTCTTAATATAAAAACTGACATTAGACCCCAAGTCTAAGTTGTAAATTTCAGTTTGCCAAGTTCAGAATATTGTTGAATTGCCAAAAATTTATTCCTGTAAATATACCCGCGGCGCGACACAGTCTTTTGTTTTTTTTTTTTATTTTTCCTTAAATTTTGTGTTACTGCCGCGGGTCTTGACTATATTATTATCTTTCGCTCTTGCAAGTACTTTGCACCGGTTGCACGTACGCTAAAAAACTTAGGGAGAAAAACTAAGCAAATGAATATTTAAATCATTTATTTAATTTCTTTTTTCGTAAATATTCCCTCCGCTGCAATCTCTTGTGTTTGTTCTTCTTGTAACACAGCTCTATCGACCAGAACAACACGATGATGGCGAAACAGGACGCGATAAGGTAGAACACTGGCCCATAACTTTCAGACAGCTCTCGGACTGCACCTTTTAGGAAAAGAAAAAAATCATCGAACCAGAAACTCTAATCGCCATCAGAGTTTTTGGTTCGATGATTTTGTACTTAATGTATTCAATCATGTTTTAGAGCGCACTTATTAAAGCAGTACATTACATTACTTACAACTTTCGTTCATTCTTTTACATAACTTTTTTATTGATATTTTTTCTTAATGCGATTATAAATAGCGGATCATCTTAAATACAACACATGCTTAGACAACAATATATTATATTATGTACAAGTATATAAAAAAAGGCACAGTTTTTTATTGGGCAACAAAACATTCGTTCGCATCACTGTCAATGGGAAAACTGTTCAAGAGGCTACTACGATTGCCAATACTCTTGATTGAAATCAACGTTCGATACATAATGCTCTTTGTTTTACGTTTTCAATCATCTATAAGATATAAATTTTCTGAATCGAACAGTCCTAGTTACTTTAGTGAGGTTTTAAAATCAAAGACAGTTTACTGAAAATTTTCAACACCCTAATTGCGAAACATATTATCAATCAAAATCTGAATCATTTTGAAACCTATTGCTAATACATTGCTTCATATGTTCGACAAATTTGTCTGCTCAACAACGTAAAATAAAGCAATTAATGTCGTTGAACTATCAAAATTAAAGCCATTCCTACTGTTAGTGCGTTACGCAATTACTCCGCTGATATAACGTTCAGAAACTTATCTTCCGAAAAAATTATAGGCCGTTACCAAAAATACTTTGATAAGAAGTATCTTATTTGCCAAGCCTATCTGTCACGTTTGATTAAACCTTTCAAGATAGAAATAATGCAATTAAATTAAGAGATTTGTGTTGCACGAGTTTGTTTTTAATTTAATTAAATATTGTCGAGTCAAAATAAGATTTTATAAGTAAAAGAGACAGTGAACTTGATTTTATTTATTTTTACGTCTTACAAATATCTTTAAATTACAGATCTTCGGCCTAATTCGATAGTGTGGCTATCAACTATTATTACCTAATATTATTTAAGTATATCAGATATATTTATATGTATTAGTATCTTATTACCAGAGATCGGATATTCGGATGCACATTTACCTAAAGTTATTTTTTAGCTGACAAAGTATGGAAGCGGCCTGTTAAACAATAGTTTTGTAAAAATCAGATGCATATTTATTTAAAATTAATGTTTAACCCCCTCTGCAAATATGTGTATGCAGGGGGTGTAAGAGGAGGGGTGTTGTGTGTTAAATAAAACAAAAGAAAACGTAAATTAAAATAATTATTTTTACTAAATGAAGTACTGATTCGGAGTAAATTTTACCTGGGCTACAACAACTTTAATCACTACCTTTCGATCGCTATGATTTGGTCCGGTTTGGTCACTGAAATCTGACGTTTTATATTAGCTAACATTTCAACTTTAAGTGAATATGCATCCGAATATCCAATCTCTGATTATTACCTACTTTTTAATTGAAACAGTAAATAATCATTTTTATGAGCGTGTTGGTAGGATATCTGCTTGATGGGCCCTTGAAGAAATCATCTGGTACCCTAGAAATCTGTCATCTGCCTGCCTTCTTTCAACTATTGTGGGATCGGATTCCAGTCTAACCGAATGCAGCTGAATATCAGTTTTTATGATATGGTTTAGTTACGGATATTGTACGCTGAGGTGTAATCTTAGGAACTACTAACCAATATCTTTTATCTATCCTACTTACATCTGTACAAATAATAAAATAATAACGAAGTCAAAACTGTTCATTGATTACTTTTGATAAAAACAGTAATTGATACAAGCCTGATGATAAAAAAATTGTGTTTAGAATTTTTGATTGTTTGTCTGTATGTCTGTTTGTCTGAATGTATGTTTGCTTTGTTCTGGATTGACGCAAAAACGGCTGAACGTATTTGGATGGTCACACAGATAGTTCTTAACCTGGAGTTACACATAGGGTACTTTCAATCCCGGTATCGCACGCGAGCCAAGCCGCAGGCAAAAGCTGGCATATATTTGAATAAAACTTCGGTCGCACGTCTGTCAATTCGACCTTGAGCTGGCCTAATATAATAGGAGTTTCAATAGAATAAAGGCTCCCATCCATCCGCAAACAGGCACGAGGTGACTGTAGTAGAACAATTTCTATGAAAGTTTCAAGCAAATTGTTCTAAAAGAGCCGCGTCGCGCTGTCTCGTCGCGCCTGTCTTCAGGACCTTAAGAAGCCCGCTTGTACTGGTTTTGTTACAACTAACATGCGGCCTACCGCACCTAGGTCAATAAAAAAACAAAAAAAAGCCAATATTTTTAGCAACAATCAACAGTTGATGTTGATGAGATGATGTTGTGATGTTGAGATGAGTTGATGTTGGACAACAAACGTACCAATAGCAGGCCCCAGCACCAAATTAACTAGTCCTGATAGCATCATCAGCATGCCTAAAGCAGCTGTGAACTTGGGAGGGGGCACAGCATCAGCTACCACCAGAGGAATGAGGATGGTAACGGCACAGTGTGAGGCTCCCACCAACGGGATGTAGACCATCATAGCTATGAAGCTCTTTGACCATAGCATACCTGGGAAGGAAACAATATTTTAAGAGGTTCTAATTACTACTACCACTATTTTAAATTAGTTAAAAAGGTGTGGGTCACACTCGGCCTCGCGATGGATAAGGTCCACTTCCTCTCACAGACACAAGGCCATATAATATGTGTATTATAAATATATTTAAAAGTAAATTACACATTATGGACTTAAACTTGATTATCAATTAACTTTAATTTGTAGTCAAATATAACATAACATCACGCCTTGTTTCCCCCAAGGGATAGGGCAGAGTTGTACCTAGTTTGTACACACACATTTCGGCAGTTAAGTTTAAGTCCCATGTTAGGGGGCGAGCCTATTGCCATCAACCGGGCACGAATCCAAACTCCGATCTGCTACTGAACAATTTCAGCTAGAAAAACCCAATAACACTCAAAACCCGGGGGTCGAACCCAGGACCTCATGCTCGGTAGCTGCACCGTCTAACACAGGACCAACGAGGTACCGAGTACCTAATGAAAGTAGTAGTATCAGTAGTAGTAGACTTTAAATAACCATATCAGAGAGGGCCTTACTTTCAATTATTTACCAATAACTTTACATTTACTAGAATTAGATGATAATTTGCTGGATTTCAGAATTTCACCCAAAAAACAACTCAAAGAAAAACTCGGGTGCCTTAAGGTGAATCCTCAGCATAAGGCACAAGACTTACCAAGCCTTGAAACTAAGCCGAGTGTAACTCCAAGGACGTAAATCTCTTGACTGCCCAACTTGTGTAGCCAATTACTTAGAGCTGCAAACAACACTCGCATAGCCAAGTCGCCGAACCCATACAGAGTCTGGGCCAAAGAGACGTTATCCTGCAAGCAAATAATTACTTTAAAGTTATCTTTACTTCATAAATAGATTCCTACTGTACTCAAATATTGGGTGTAGCCTATGTATTAGATGGTAGGTATGAGTATGTCTATTTGCATACGAGTAATATTATACATCTGCTGATTTCATCTTGTCTGTCACATTGAAAGAGTAAAACTATACTTTATCGTAGTAGGTATGGTAAGATCGAATATGGAAAGATATGAAGACTGCGCTTTATATGTAATTAGTTTTTTTTAGCCTGATCTGTCAAATTCTTCCAAATTAAGTTAACAATTTTACCGGATGTAATTCGTTGTCCAGTAAACATTATGAAATACTTTTCTCTCTATTTTCTAATAAAAAATGAAGTCAATAACCCAATACATTGTAAGTTGTATTTACTGTTTATAGGCCGCATGTATATTATTTAGCGAATTCTAAAATTCAACACCTGCGATTAAAAAAAACAATTCGAACCGAGCCAACCATTTCTGGATTTCACCGCTTACATCACTTATAATCTACTCACCCAATCTGCATAACTTTAGATATACATTATTGATAGCAAAATTAAACTGGTCTCAGTCTAGTCTACATAATAAGATTGATTTAACCGAAGATAACAAATAGATAAACTCGAATTTACATAAACAATAAGCGGAAAAATACAATGATTAAAATCGAAACGTAGTTTAAGAATCAGTTTCCAGTTGCGTGGGAACGACTAACCAAACTATTAAGCTGGGAATCCACTACATGTTTGCGTAACAACTTTGCTCCGCGCACCTTCTTTGAATATGCATAAAACAAGCGATCATGACAAAGCAGGCGCGCGGAGGATATGTAGTTGGTGCGCGAAGATAGTGGATACCCAGATTTAAAATAATAAACCAGATTCTATCATGCTGTCAGAACAGCGCGTACGCGTGTATCGTGGTATTAAAATACAGGTATCACAGGCCGGACGATAGGCCATTGACCGAATTAAGAACATGTTCACCAATTTTCATAATAATATTGTAATTTTATTTGTAAATAGTGTAATTGATATAGGTGCAGTATAGTAATTGATTAGAGGAACCAACCTTAAAATAATAAGCGAGAGTACGTACGCTGATCTAGTTAAAAACAAACTCTTCATTTTGAGTGTTTCAAAAAAAATTTAAACGGCTGACTTCAATACCAGTTGCAGGAAAGCAGATTTTGATAAAAGTGAAATGACACAGAAACAATACAACTTACTTCGACCCGTCCAGCAGTGAACAATGCTTGTGGCAGGATTGATGAGTAGGTTGTATCAGCAAACATAGCAAGTGCTGGACCAGCACATACGCATGACATCAAAAACTTTTCGCTTAAGGACTTGTCTAATAAAGAATTGATGATCTTTCTGAAACTTAATAACAGAGAATCAGACATTATTATTGGCTTTTTTATTCCACATTGCTGGATAAAGTTTTTGTATACCAACTACTTTTTTTTTAGAATAGGGATATATATTTTATTTTATATTTAACATTACCAACCGCATGGCAAAAAACTAGATAACGGTTTTGTCTTGTACTTCTAGATAACTTTGTATAGGTATATATCAGAGTGAAGGACTCTTCGACTCCTAAACACCAGAATATTTTACAAAACAACCATGAATTTTCAAAACTAATGTTTGTGACATACTTGATTCCTCCGGACCCATCGTCCTCCGACGCTAAATACAATTTTTCATTGGGATTGGAAAGATTGCCATCTGTGTTTGTCAGTTTGATAATTGGCACGACTCCGGCTTCTTCGTTCAGTTTCTTGTTGTGCAACAACTTTTCTGTAACAAAGTTTGTACTTTTATGTTTGTATTTTTTGCATTGCTTATAGGAGGCGAGCTCGTTACGGGTAGTCAGAAGCCAAAAGCCTGACAACCAGTCTTGCCAAAGAGTATCGTGTTACACAGTAACTGGGTTGTGGAACTCAGATAGGCAGTCGCTCGAGTCGAAGGTGATTAAATAGGCATCAGTAGAAGTAATGTACTTACCATTACTGCTTTCAGGAATATCAATCCTTTTCATATGCCTAGCGACTGGTTGCATTAGAGCTACTGCTATGAAATTGTGCATTGTGAGGCCTGACATTATCAGGATTGTATCACGGAATCCGTATTTTACTAGGGACCACTTTACGAACAGAGGTGCTACCATTAAAATGACCGCTGAAAAAGTAAATGTAATTAAGTATGGTAATACAAATATACTTCTTGATGCAGTTATAGATGACATCGATTCAGTTATAATGAAAAACAAAGCTATCACGAGGTCAACTACTTATCTACACACAAAACATTAACCCAGATACTGCAACGGGGCTTTTAAAAGACCCTATAAATTATTCAATCTACCTGCACTTTTCATATTTATTGAATTAATTGGCATAATTATATATTTATACTGTCATGTTACTAAGTACCTATCTCCCATTTATTTCATGCAGTTACTTGTACGATTCGACTCACATTTTCATGTAAATTTTGTGTTTTTGAAGATCTTGCAGATTTTTTTTTCCCAAGGGCTGCATTGAGGTAAGCTTTGTTATATTATATGCGGAATTTTATAATATTTCACTTTGATATTTGATTTTGGATAAAAATAGGTAAACTAATTTGTTTCGAAACAGATAATAAATATTCTTTTCTTACGTTTGCAATCGATGGCCTTTTAAAAGTCCTGTCGTAATATAGGAGTTCACCATATAATTGATTCCTATTTAGCATGCGACCAGTAACAAAGCTAAATCTCAATCAAAATTTTTGATAAGTTGGGAGCAGGGTGATGAATATACTTTGTTGGAGAACCAAGTTACCTTTCCCCTACCTGAGTAGGGTATGCCGCCAACGATGAAAACTCTGAAGTTCATATCCAGAGTTTTGTTCGTTGGCGGAGTTCGTAACTTTACAAAACCTCCCAAGGAAAGTAATTGTTTATAATTTATTTTAGGAGTCAATGAACGTGCTGCCTAGTTTAGGGCCTCAAATAACAGCTGAGGTGATGTTTTATAAGAGTTCTGATGAGGAAGATGAGGAGCCTTTATAAAACTTGTCTAAAAGAAGACATACGATTGACACGATCGATAATGATAGCAAAGTATCTGTGCCTTCCGCTTCCATTTTTCCTACACGAGGTGTGTCGACCGGTTCTGGGTTTATTCAGCCAACCATTCCTCTCCAAAGAACTACATGCAGTGGAATAACGAGTAATGGTCTACAAAACTCTCAGCCACGGGCCATGTATAATAAAACTATAATTTCTGCCACTGCCTAAATAGGGCAGTACATATTGCGTGGTAGCTATACAAGCGGAACGGCGAAGAATACGATCACCTAACTTTTCGTAGATCATTAGCAAAGGGTTTGCTTGAAACCCACAAAAAGGAGATATAAAGGGGATCACTCTACTTAGGACAAAAGAATGACACCGAATTAATTCTCGATGAGACCACTTTAAAGTTTTTCCCTTTGCATCAACCCGAAGTGATCAATCACTTGTGGTTGATGCAAAAGGAAAAACATTTTCATTTATCAAAACTGTAAAAATTATGTACATAATATGTTCCACCCCTGTTTTTTTTGGATTTTCACAGTAAATCTGGGTAATGAACGTATATGTTTATCTTTAATATGATATAACTCTGTAATTATGTATTTATTTTCATCTAAATTGATTAAATATTGATCCCACAATACTATGTTTCCTTATAAGACCACCATACATGCATACTCGTACGACCCCTATATTACGACAGGCCTTTTAAAAAGCCCCCTTTTTCTAGCTTTCCCGGAAAAGCTGTATTTTTTTCATGATTTTTCCTAGTCATTATGTAATTTAAAGAAATGTATCCAAAACTCACAATGATCGGAGATAATAAATAGTTTCAGTAACATCTGGATTAAAATGATTGTAGTAGATACACGTTTTTACTGTGATGGATTATGCAGAAAATATGTCAATAGTTGTGAAATGCGGTTGCTAATATTTGATTTGCCCTTTTAACCATCATAGTTTCGTAGGCACTGTCGACCAGGCTTGGTATAGCTCTTTCGACGAACACAATGTACCTACCTTGGTAATTTTAACAACACTTTCACTAAACATGTCAAACTAGACTCCACGTTAGTCTGAATAGCTATCATTGATGCACTTCTTCTAAGGAAGTAATCTATGAAAATCGCTCCTTCCCATACATATTACCTACCCTATTTGGACGTCAATATAAATTGCTAGCTGTTACATAGTGATGAATTACATTACAATGGAGCTTCCCATATGCCTACTGCCTGTCACGAGGATAATAACTAATTTGACGAAAACGAATAGAAATTGCTACTTTGTGTAATAAAATTACTTGCAAAATTATATGAAGGGAACACAAGTAATTATAGTTTTTCATTTATCTCAAGTCCAGATGAAATGTCTGCTGTAATCGTTTAGGTTCACCAAACGTTTGCGGTAGACCATATTATTATACTTAGTTTGATTAATGAATCCTTCTAATGTGAAAGGAGCTGTGTGAAAAAAGCCTTTTATAAACGGCACATCTTTATATTTCATAAGAACATTATGAAAATGATGCACTAGGAACTTTAATACATTGGGCACGTCTGGTCATTACCCTTCGTGCCTAAAGTATTAACGTTCCCAAAGCTGGCATTTAGGCGTAGGCCGAATTTCACAAGGCAGGCCCGGTCGGGTTGGTGGACGTAAACTAGTTTACAATTTTTTGGTGCTAAGACATGACATTCCGCACGATGTTTCTCTTCACCGTTAAACATGTCACAGAAATCAAACCACATTTGATTTCCATAATTCTCTACATTCAATAAAACAGCCCAAAACACAAAACGTACTGTATTTATATCTGTAATTTATTATGGTGTACATAATAAAAAACACACTTAGCATAACATCATGCCTGCATTACCCAATGGGTTAGGCAGAGGTGTACCTATAGAACACCCACATTTCGCCAGTTATAAAGAGAAAAAAAAGATAGAAAGAGTATTTTATTTTATCCTATCTTACAAAATGTTCCACTAAAGGATCAATTCAGGACACGATGCACTTAAGCGGACATAACGTCTCCATACAGAACACGGTTGAGTGGGTGTCGTGCACATCCATTGGCAATAAACAACAATGTAAGGGGACGGAACTATTGTAATTTTATTATATTGTACGATCATTGGTAGCGGTTCGGTGCGCGGGAGGGAAATGTAAGATGATTTAGTAGATCATGCGGAATTAAATGTACTAAATCAAATTATACAGGTTTTGTCATTGATAAAGTAATTTTCTGTTGTCAATCTTAAAGCAATGAACTTAATAGGCAAGAAACACAAAGGCGTGACTTTTAATCCCACTGATTCAGCCTAATTGAATAGGTATCGAAAATGATTCTCTCTCGATTTGATAATGGTATTAAGTACATTGGAGGTGACGAATCAACTCAGCCCTTAGCATTTAACAGCCAATCGTGGCATAGGGTTTTTAAAGTGACGTCACGAAATATTAAAAAAAACCTCGTAGCTCCAGTTTACCCTAGAACTGACGGATATATACGTAAGAATCACTACTAAAGGAAAATATTGTAAGAAA
Organism: Dryobotodes eremita; assembly: GCA_917490735.1. Taxonomy (NCBI): domain Eukaryota; kingdom Metazoa; phylum Arthropoda; class Insecta; order Lepidoptera; family Noctuidae; genus Dryobotodes; species Dryobotodes eremita. The sequence continues at coordinate 18,938,651 of OU823243.1, read as the reverse complement.
ACACGACCCGAACGTGTTTGATGCACGGCAAAAGATTCCTTGATCTATAGGTTAGTGGCGCCATCTGTCACGTATTACATGAACCATCAGACGAGAATACTTTGAACGTCATCGTTCATCTCATTACAAAACGAGTTCAAACTTTTGACCAAGCTTGAACATTTCAGTATGTTTTTGTATTTCGAACATTATTCCGACTGTGATAAAGTTCTTAATACAAAATTGGCAACTTAGACTCGGGGTTAAAAACAGTCTTAGTATTTAAAACTTTCACGTCGTCGGAATAAAGTTTAAAATAAAAAAAATACTAAACGTATGTTTATTGTTTACCCCACTGAAGTGATATTCTATTAAAAGTGCACGCAGGGTTTGCTTCAGCTACTTTGCTTGTTTTGCTACCTTCGGAAACGTATCTGTTAAATTATCTGAGAGATAACTATGAAGATTCTGTTCTACTCTACTTTCAAATTATATTATGATAACATCTGACAAACGAACAATTGAACGGTATCCGTAAGAAGAACTAATTTTATGAAGCAAAAACTACTCTTAAGCCTTAAAAATGCCATGTTTCAAAACTGAAAAGCTACACAACTCCATTTACGAACAACTACATTATAAACACAACGCTTAAAACAACCATTAAAAAACCCCCTACAAAATAAACAAAGCGAGCACAAAGCGCAGATTTTGATGAATGACGTGTCAAACAATTTGGATGGACTCGATGACGTCACCTGACAGAGTGCTTTGTCATCCCTATCACAAACATTGGACTTTTTAGAGTTTCAATAGGTTATTGTGAATGTATTTTGGTGAAAAAGTCTATAAGGACAACGGATTTGGAAAATAACGCTCGTTTGTACTAACACTAGGGAGCACCTAAATTAATTCCTAAATTAAAGCGATCCAAGAGTGCATATTATTTTGGCGTTAGAATAGAATAGAATAGAATACTCTTTATTATGTACACCATAAAAATTACAGATACAAATATATAAATTTTACATAGGGTGACACAATGGGCGGTCTTATCGCTAAAAGCGATCTTTTACAGACAACCTTTGAATGGATTAAAGGGAGGAGAGACAATACTACAGGTAGTCAGTGGTGTACCATTTACATTTATACAATAAATACATTCATACATAAAACATAAACTTATCTATATAACTATAATATGTATAATAATAAACAAGAGCAAGGAAACGAATTGTAATGATGATGTTTAAGGAGAGAGGAAGTGTTTTTTAACCAGAATTCATTAATTTCTTTTTTTTATGTTCATTTAGGTGGTGTTAGTGAAAACGGGTGTAAGAATTTTCTTTGGCATTACATGTACCTAAGTAACGTTGCATCAGTCACAAGAATAATATAATATATATGTTAGCTTTGAAGTACCTATATACTTTATTGGTCATGTATTTTCTGTGGGCGGACTTTGACTCAAAACTTCTCAATGGCCATTTACGACTACATTATCTACTAGCGGATACCCGGCGTGTCCTACTACGATAAAACAATGTATTACGCACATTCGGTCTATTCACAAACTAATTTTTTCCATTGTTTTAGTGGTCTAAAACTATCTTCGCATTATTGCCTTTCTAATGAAACCGGTTTGGGGCACATCGGTTGGATGGTTTCAAAGTCTATAACGGACATAGGTAGAAACAATTTTTTGTTATATATATATATATATATACATATACAGATTGCAAGTTAATACGACACAATACGTAATAAATGATGATAAATTTACCAACAACACTTTGCACTAAACTTATCGCCATTAGTCGTCTCCTCACGAAATAATTATTCAGTATAGTGCAGGACAAATTGTATATAAACCCGAATCCAAGTCCCTGAAACAGGGAAACATATTAATTAGATTAGATACCGCTTCTCTCGATTTAAGGCAATTAAGAACCAGTCTTTGTAGAAGGAGTCTAGCTCATCCTGACATTTTCGTCTGGGCCAATACAGCGCCAGGTCGCCCGTGAAATTCAAATTTTCTTAAGTTTTTTTTGCAATTTGCAGGTCAGTATCAGGTTATTTATTGAAAATATAATCAAATAAAATAATAAAATTAATAATTAATTATTACAATTTCATAAAATATCAATCAATAGGATTATATGAACATAAGGAGTTGTATTGCTGATTCTGATGATTATAATTCTATAAAGCCATACTTTTTATGGTCGCGAATCATATTGTTATCAACATACAACCTGACACTAACCAGAAAATTACAAAAAACTTAAGAAAAATTAATTTCGCAGGCAACCTGGCGCTTCCCCCTTAATAATATACCACTTGAGGAATTTAAACCAAGGTAAACTATAAGTAAGTACGGTAAGTACGGAATATGTCGATAAGGAAGATTCTTTATGAAATCCATTTCAGCGTGCTAAACATTAGCAACACAATTCGAGACTGAATTTTGTGGTTGTCACAATCATCGAATGACATATCTTCATTCCAGTCCGAAAGTAGTAGTAGTATAACGGACATAGGTAGAAACAATTTTTGTGTTTTATATATAGATAGATTATTACCTGTAATATTCCATGGCATAGGTGGAACGTGAACACTGACTTCACGAACATGATACAAATTACTCCAGTATTGAATATTAGAGTAGCTGTTAGTGTAAGCATTCGTTCACTCATGATGGACAGCAATGGACTCGTCAGGAACCCTGAAATAAAGCAAAAAAAGCATATGACATTGTGTGTGAATTTCAAATAATTCTTTGAAATACGGTTTCCATTCCACAAAAAAGAGAGAAAAAGGTTACTGATTTATTTTGTTAGGGAGAGGCATGATATTGTTTTTACTTTTAGAACATTACCATTTGTCTCGGTTGTCTTTATTATGATAACTAAACATGGTTCTAAGAACAAAATTCAACAGTGGACCCAATAAATTATAATAAAGATAACATGGTCAAGATCTCTGGGAAACCATCAATGGCAATTTGGAGTTTAAAGGAGAATGGCGAGGTTGCATGTACAATGGGACCCACTGTTAGGAGTACCGTGCAGTATGGAAACTTATAACTAGTTGTAGAACTATATAAAACTAGCAAAAAAGCAAATGGGCAGTAAGTTGTAGAGGCTGGGAGAAAAAAGATATGCAAGGTGAAAGATTATAACCTAAAACGAATATAATAGTGATAATACAATGTCTTTTTTTGTACTAAGTAGTTTCAAAAAGGTGTTCAATCAGAATAAAAATATTTAAGTACCAACACTACCATCGTGGATCTGCATCTCTCTGGCTAAATATAGGTACTTACCTTCTCAAAATAAAAAATACATACCTACTATGTCTGGGAGCTAGGAATTATAGTGACCTGGTCAAAACGAGATATGAAATACTGTAAGCATAGACTGGATTGATATAGGATGAAACTATAATTATTATTGGTAAAAAAGTAAGTTGAAAGAAGCGTACATATCTAGCAGAATATGTAGTTTTAAGGCTCAATTGGCGCGATGTGTCTAGTTGCGACCAAGATTCTTTCTAAAGTCGGGTCATACCTGCGTGTGGAGTGGCGTGCTATACACCCACATTTTGCCAGTTACATATGTTTAACTCTCATCTATGAGGGGTGAGCCAACTGTCACTGACCGGGCACATATTCAGACTTCGTGCTGATACTGAGAATTTCACCTTGCCTGATTTGGGAATCGAACCCAGGACCCCACGTTCGGCAGTCGTGCTAACGATCACTAGACCAACAAAGTAGTCGAAAACGAAGTAAAGATACCTACTAGGAATAAATATCTATCTCCTGGAACTCCCTCCGTGAAAAGCAATTAAGCAAAGATGCGATTTTACAGACCATTAAGAACTTGAATTTTTAAACAAGAGGTTTGTTGAATAAAACAATATTTATATAAAAACAAATCTTTTATTTTTCGTTTTGTTTATTAAAAAAAATTGACAAGCGCAAACGTCTGCAAATGTAAGAACGTAGGCAAATCATGTAATTATTAGTTTGGAATGTAATACGAAACACAGTGCGTTTAATAACTGCATGATGACTTATTTTTAAGTAAATAAAAATCTTTTCTAACTTTTAATTCCCATCATCTAGTGACTCAATATTTTTTATATAATCCTCTTACAAACCCTTAATTATAATAAATATGAACTTGCAAGTGAACGACACTTCGTTAATTTATAAATAATCTGGGTCCAAACTCGCCATCCTTCTTTCTTATTTTCTTGATTTAATATGTACAATACGGCCAATGAATCGTGACTGGTCCGAACTTTGCGCAGAAGGCTGCGCAATAAAAAACTTTAGGAACTAAATAGTGACATGAGGCGAGTGTGAGTGAATGTACATACGCGAAAGTTCGGAAAGCCTATGTTCAGACCAGCCTTGATTCATCGGTCGCATTGTAAAAAGATAGGAGAAAACCGACTCATTGTATTATAATATGTGTAATTGAAGAGTGATATTTACCAGCTAATGCTGTGCATATCGCGCTTAAACCTCGCATTAGGGAGGCATTTGTGGAGTTCTTTCCGATGTCCTGTAGAAACTCTTTGTACAATAGCCCATAGCTGGATATGAATGCAGTCGATGTTGACTGAAATGGTTCAAAAAGTAGAAAATTAATATAAGGAAGGAATATCACGAGTATTCTTTATAAGCTGTTAATAAACTGCTTTGAGTAAAATTTTGAAAACAATTCAATATATTTTTTGGTTGTTGTTTTGTAAGGCTCTAGTCGTGTCGTGGAGACATATCCTAAGCCGCAATATAGTATAAGAGGTTATGTCACAAATATCCTACGACATTTTTCTCATAACGCTTTTCATATTATTTGGATGACCTTCAATTGTCTGTGTCTTGCTTGTCTGTCAAGGACGCGTCACAAAGAACAAAAGATAACCATTCGCCATTTTGTCATTTTGCCATGGGCGTTAGCAGAAACTACTAAATCCCATGGTCTAAAAAAACAAGGTCTGGTACTCCGAGAGTGACACAAGCTTACGTCACTATCCAGTTGCTACTTTATTGCAACAAAACAAGAAGTATGGAAACATTTTCAGTTACTATTCTGTTAAAAAAAAATATATCAAGCATTTAAATTGTCGTTTTGTTTTTCTAATCAAACGAAACAATTCAATTTAAACTTACACCGACGTAATTGTTAGTTAAAACCTCATTGATTTATGGGATTCGCACAGGTAATAAAGGTGGTTGGGGAGTTATTATGACACACTACTGGTAACACAGCGGTGATGACGTAGGCTTGTGTCACCCACTGTGTCTCGGAATGCTATACCTGGCGAAGTATATTATTATACCATGCTAAATCCAAAGATTTAATCGTAGCCTCATCCTGCGGCGTCAATAGATGGTCGCGTTTTGGTTTCGTTTTGACACCTCTGACACACAGAATGTCGCAGAGACTTGACTTATTCTCATGGAAACGCCCTTATTATTGTGTGAGCTCAGTCATCTCAATATTGACACCTTTTCGCGTGACTTTGGCCCTTTGCACACACACGTTTTTCTTCCCGTGAAAAACTACGGTTTATTCGCCATGTGTAGGCACAGTCGTCAATGTTGTATGGAACACTATGGAACCTTGTTCACAGACACGTTTTTTCTATGGCACGATTTATACGCCGTACCGTAAAGAAACCGTGGCGTGTACAAAGGAGCTTAGTAGGGTGAGTGCAAATCTAACAATTTAAATCTTTGGCTAAGGTTGCATCGACGACACGTCCTTTAAAAAGGACAGCACTAAATATCAAGAAAAGATTATTTATTGATTTATGACATATTGATGAATAACTCACAATATTTATAATCACAGCGATTGCTATCATGTAACCCCATCCACCATCAGGAGCCACTGTTTTATACTTTTTCTTCACATTACTACTATCCTTAGCACTCATTTTCAACGAATAACAACATGCAACAGTTTTGTCTTAATGAATAAAACAATTAATGGTAACAATTATATCTTTTATCTCCTGTCAACAGACTTCATTATTAATTTTAGTGCTTGGGATCTAAGATGATAACATGGAGTAAATACAATTATAGTGTTACGATGAAGGCTGAGGTTTGAAAGAGATAATAATTTAGATGATTCTGGCAGAGATTCAATTGAAGGACTTTGCAACAGAAATCATTAACATCACATAGGTCATTCTATACATTCTTCACAGAAACCTGTATTTTGACAGCTCATAGCAGAAACTGTGGTGATTTTGGATGGGCCGTTTAAAAAATGCTGTTATTGTTGTTGCATCTATATAAGATTAAATATTGTAGAAGTTTGTAAAGTTAGCCAAATAAAAATTTATTTATTTATTTATTTAACATCAAAAGAAAGAATAGCAGCTTGGTCATGTGTGTTTTTAGAAAAGTACTGCGTTCAAGGGTGTATTTAGAAATAAACTTGTGCGGTCGGGGGACCTCCGTTAGGAACAAAGTTCCTTACGCAATATTTGAACGGACACACACACTCGTATATAATAGAGCAAGACAGAGAGAGAGAAAGTCGCATGAAGGGAGCATCGCTTTTTCCTTACGTGACGTTTTTACTAGCCAACTTCTACCGCAAGCCCCGTTAAGAAACTTCGTTCCAATTACCAGCCAAGCGTTCGGTACCAACTTCTACGTGAAACCTTTGGATTGCACATAAATATAATCTTCTATCTTGATTTAAATCTCTCACCACACATTTAAATTCATCCATTATCCATCCACACAATATATCTTACAGATACATGCGAGAACCGTCTACCTGATTACGTACGACACTATAAAAGTCAGAGATAAGGCGGCCATAACTCAACAGAGACAGAAGGTAATCTACCCGACTTAGGCCGTAAATATACAGACTTGCCAGGGTAACATGCGCAGCTCGTCTAAATTTTGTCGACGTATTATCTCGTATCGAAACTAGATTTTTACCTGTTCACGCATATAGTGGTGTCTCGTTTAGACGCGAGACATAGCAACGGCGAAATTTAGTCACGTCGGCTGGTCTCGAGAAATAAGGATTTATCGGTCTCTTTGTAGCCTCCAGATGTTTCTAAAGCCTCCAATTATGCAAGAAAATTAGATATTTTTATTGAAGTATTACTATGGTAATCTCGGTGTGGAAGAAAAATGGAATCAGCTGTTGTTATCTGACACAACAAAGAGATGGATTACCAACTTACCTATCTCGCTTTTGTTTTTACTTTGAAACGTATTGAAGGTTAATCTTTGAAGTGCTCAAGTGCCTTATACTCCGGCAACTTAGTCTCCGAAATGCGAAAAGACTACGACGTCGGTATAGTCAACCTTATAATTGGTGTACCACCCTAATATTGAATACACTTGCACGTCATAAAACGACAAGGTCTATATTGCTTTCAAGACCAATGTGACAGTTAGATATTTTCAACCTTAGTGAAGTTTTAATGGGGAAGGCAACTGTCAAAATAGCGCTGTTGTAGCTAGTTCCCATCACAAGCTAATAATATAAGGCGTGACGTGGTTTTATTTTATTTTTGCGAAATTGACGCGTTGTTGTGTTCCTAAGTACTCCGAAGTTGGAATCCACTTTTTCCTGTAAGATACTAAAATTAGAAGATTGTAGCTTGAGCTATTCGTGGGTGTTTTTTTTTTTTTAAATAAACGGAGTTCGCGATTCTGTCAAAATCATTTTGAAGAAAGTGATTACGAGGAAATATTTAAAGTTAAAAATTCTAACACTTTCCATGTCAAATACTTGATTAAATATATTGAAATCACCGAAAATAACAAAATCCTACTAATATTATAAATGTGAAAGTTTGTGAGGATGGATGGATGGATGGATGGATGTTTGTTACTCTTTTACGCAAAAACTACTGAACGGATTTGGATGGAATTTGGAACACAGATAGTTTACAACCTGGATTTAACACGTAGAATCCTTTTTATCCCGGTAGTACGTTCCTGTGGGTTAATTTCCGACTTCCACTCGAACCAAACTTATGAATGAACACGAAATAGAACGAATGAACGAAATGTCAAATTTTTTTGTAGGCCGTAGGGACCCAGCTATGATCACGCCATCTACAATTAGCTTCGACCGACGTTCCCCATTTACTGGGTATCGTCAAAATTGGTACAGCAATAACGACTATACGAACCTTAGGAATAATAAAAATGGAGTGAATGAGGTTACGGACTTGTCTCAGTCTTGTCTTTAGTTGTTTATTTTTTCTTGTCTTTTCTTGTCTTTAGGTCATCATCATTCTCCTGCCCAATTTATTTGGGGTCAGCGTAATGTCTTTTTCTTCAATACCTCTCTATTATTCCTCATCTCGGTAATCATTCCTTTTCTTGCCTTATCATCTTTCACACAGTCCATCTATCATTTCTTTGTCTTTCCCCCACTACTGGCTACTCGTATAGCCATCCAAATTCATACTCAAAACTTTCCTAACGACATTTATACATCTTTTTTCGACATTCTTAGGTAAGCTTTTTTTTAAAATATGTATCTAGTTAATATGCTAATTGAAACTAATACTAGACTAATAGCTTCATTAAAATGGAATTTAATGCTTTACGAGCTTGACAAAAACTATTTATTGTGAAATTTTATTTATTTTGTTTCACATAAACAGGTTTTTATGTACATATCTGAATAAATTTTATAACACTAAAAAGCTTTTTTTTACATAGTAATAAAAACCGGCCAAGTGCGAGTCGGACTCGCGCACGAAGGGTTCCGTACCATTATCTATAAAAACGGCAAAAAAATCATGTCTGTTGTATGCGAGCCCCCTTAAATATTTATTTTATTCTTGTTTTTTTTTTTTTGTAGTTTTTGTTATAGCGGCAACAGAAATAGATCATCTGTGAAAATTTCAAGTGTCTAACTATCACGGTTCATGAGATACAGCCTGGTGACAGACGGACAGACAGACGGATGGACAGCGGAGTCTTAGTAATAGGGTCCCGTTTTACCCTTTGGGTACGGAACCCTAAAAATAATGTGCTTGCTAAGCCTGAATAACTTGCTTTAAAATAACTTAAAGTATTAAGTCTTCTTTTTTGCACTGTTTAATACTGTTATTCCTTTTATTTTACTTCAAGGTTTGATGATTTAACTACTTATAACTAAATACTACCTATCTATTCTTCAAGCAAATTGTTATTATGTCTTAAGGCCAGCGCAGCAGCGGGATAATTGCGTAACACACTAACAGTAGGAATAGCTTTCATTTTAACAGTTCAACAACATTCATTGCATTATTTACGTTGTTGAGCAGACAAATTTATCGAACATATGAAGTAATGGATTAGCAATAGGCTTCAAAACGACTCAGATTGTGATTGATAGTGTGTTAAGCAATTGAGAGTGCTGGTTTTGCAATTTTTCACACCAAAAATAATAGTCGTATCCCTGCAATTATTTTTGTGCAATGTTACTTAGTTTGATGTACAGAATGCATAGTTGACGGCTATGTGATGGGTCTTTTTACACCCTGTATATTCTCTTCATTTCATGAAAAAAAGATATATCCACAACGGCTACAGAGGAATTTCGAATGACGCGATGTTCAGTGAGACTTTTTGCACTCTATGGCTCGTGTAAAGGCTCCTTCAAACAGGCGCAATACGCGACGCGAATCGCGCGCGGCAGAAAGGCACTGCTCATCACGCGACAAGCGGTGCCTTTGTGTCGCGTGCGATTCGCATCCCGTGTCGCGCCTGTTTCAAGGAGACTTAACTTTCAATGCTCCTATCATGAATGATGTCGTGCAGGGCTCCACTTGGAAACAAATTTAATTTCAGTGAATACCAACTTACTTAAGTAATTGTTGGTTTATTTGTTTGTAAAGTATGCTTTTTACTATGTTGATTTTTATTGGCTAGCATTAAAAATCTAACTATTTTCAACAATACAATTTTAAAACGAAGATATCCTTTAAAAATATTAATTTTTTTATGAACTATGCAACAGCAACACATTGTCGCTACATACTTGAATCGGCTGTAAGTTTAAAAACAATCGCTTAGCAAGACTTAACAAAAATCTTTCAACTTTTGTCCCACGATTTCATAGAAAGTTACAGTACTTTTCTAAACTAATACTATAAATTTGTTTGTTTGTAAGTTGGTATGTAGGGGATAATCTCTGGAACTACCAGTCTGATTTCAAAAAATCTTTTAGTATTTGATAGCCCAATTCTTGAGGAAGGCTATAGGCTATTTAACATCAGGCCAGGACACTTAGGAGCCGAGCAAAAGGCTTAAAAGTCAGAAAGAACGCTAAGTGAAAACGAAGTAATAGCGCGGGCAGACAATGCGATGCGACAGGTTGGGTCGGGGGAACCAGAAATTTCACGCGGATGAAGTCACGGGCAGAAGCTAATAAGCTATAAAAGCATTAAAAATACAAGTTCAATCCGTCCCTGCCTCCACGGCCGACGTATTTTTTCTTCCATCGGCCATTGATTCGCAGCCGAAGCGCCCTGCCGCCCTGTGCTTTGCAATTTCCACTCAGCGAGATTGACTTTCGCATTTGAAGAAGAATGTGAACTAGTAATATTGGTAAGTTTGTAGGTACTTATTTCATAGATGTTTACTACCAATATTTAGGTTAAAAGGAATATGACAATGCGCTTAGCACAACAGTTATATTTAGAATTCTGAGTTCGTAAATGTACGTAAATGTAAAATAAATATAAGCGAAGCAACCTATATAGGATTTTATACATTCACTAGCACCGGTGTTCTAATGAGCGGCCTTGGCCTAGGCGCACAGGCAACTGAAGGAACGCGGGTGGGTTTTAGTCAGTAAGAATCTGACACGCCCTTACGCTCCGCCCAGAGCGGGAGAAGTCATTTGAAGATAGGCCACCAAAAAAAAAAAAGAAGCAAGCAGCTCAGATTCCATCAAAGAAGTTTGGTTTTCTGATGAAAAAGGTTACGTCACCCATCTGTGAAGAATGTGGAGTAGTCGAAGATGCGCAACATGTTTTAATGGAGTGTGTATGAAATGAAGCTTTGCGATTTAGCTTACTTGGTCCAACAAATAAGTACGATATTGGAGAGTGTAATGCTATCCTGGCTTGTCATCTATCGGAACAAGCTAGGATACTGTACAAACTGGCTTTTTTTATTTTAAAATGAGTGTTAACTGTTATTCGTTTTAGTTAATTGTGCTAATGTTACAGGGTGACGTTATCGCTCAGCGATAAAGCCCTTAAAAAAAAAAAAAACAACACGTTGTGCAGTTGGGCTCGGCTGTTATTAATAGATCTTTGTCAGTCGTTACGGGTAGTCAGAAGCCCGAATGTCTGAAAACCAGTCTTGCCAAGGAGTATCGTGTTACCCAGTAACTGGGTTGTGGAGGTCAAATAGGCAGTCGCTTCATGTAAAATACTGGTATCCAGCTGCATCCAGTTATACTAGGAGCCGACCCCAAAATAGTTGGGAAAGGCTAGGTAGATTGATTTCCATTCAAAATAACATCAAAACTATAGTTTAGAAATAGCACCTTATAACTTCAACGTTTCAATTCAACCCAAATTACAAATTACTTACACACACGTTAAACACCCTAAAATAAAGCCACCTTTTTCACTCTATCTATCCTAAATTACAATAAAAAATGCAGAATCCCTTCACATAAATCAACAAAAATTACGCCCCGTTTTAAACATCAGCAGTGTAAAAGCGAAACAAAGTTCCACACGATTTACGATTCTTTCCTAAACTTTTCGCGTTCCCTACATTATTTGAGAACTGTGTACTTTGTGAACGATGAGCCAAGGGTTTAAAGGCGCGGCGGAGTGGATCAATCAATAGGGAGTGGCGATCGAGGGTTACCGATGCACTGAGCTTGTTTACCATCCAATGCAAATAGGACGTGTTTAGGGTTAGCTATGTTTATGTGCTGGAGGTACACTCGCTTTGTTTGGTCTATTTCTTGTTTCAGAATTGGTCTGTTGCCAGTGTATGGAGAATGGCATACATTGGCTCAAAATTTGTGCGCGTTTGCTTACACATTCCGTTTAGGTTCGACGAACTAAATGTTTGTTGTGTGTAATTTTGCTGATTATTCGTAGATGAAACAGTTAGATCGATATACTCCTTGATGTATACGGAGCGATGACATTTAAAACTATATATTTGAACACTAGCAATATAACTTTGCTGATTATTCGTAGATGAAACAGTTAGATCGATATACTCCTTGATGTATACGGAGCGATGACATTTACAACTATATATTTGAACACTAGCAATATAACTTTGCTGATTATTCGTAGATGAAACAGTTAAATCGATATACTCCTGGATGTATACGGAGCGATGACATTTAAAACTATATATTTGAACACTAGCAATATAACTTTGATGATTATTCGTAGATGAAACAGTTAGATCGATATACTCCTTGATGTATACGGAGCGATGACATTTACAACTATATATTTGAACACTAGCAATATAACTTTGCTGTTTATTCGTAGATGAAACAGATCGATATACTCCTTGATGTATACGGAGCGATGACATTTACAACTATATATTTGAACACCAGCAATATAACTTTGCTGATTATTCGTCGATGAAACAGTTAGATCGATATACTCCTGGATATATACGGAGCGATGACATTTAAAACTATATATTTGAACACTAGCAATATAACTTTGCTGATTATTCGTAGATGAAACAGTTAGATCGATATACTCCTTGATGTATACGGAGCGATGACATTTAAAACTATTGTAACACTAGCAATAGAGGAAAATAAAAAATGCTGCGCTATCTAGCGCACCGTATCTAAGAGTAGGTAAAACCTTCTTTTTTTTTTTCAACCCTTACATGCCTTGAATCAAAATCACTATGCAACGCAAACCATAAAAGCCCTGTGTATCTACAAATCAAAATCTGTGAAAATAAAACTGTTAAAAACGTTTCCGCCCCGCCTGTCGAAGCAGAGACAGATGGGTGTCCGCGCCAGATCGTTCATTCATCAAGCTCACTTTAAAATACTCTAAGTTCATGTTCATCCATCAAGAGCACTTTGTGTAAAAAGCATTAATGTACTAGCTGGATTTTACACGACTGTTTTCCACGGAGAGGTAGGCAGAGCTGTACGTATAGGTAGCCCAACTACGTTTTCTGCCAGTTTCATTTTGTTTTTCGGCTCAATCAATAATCAAGGGGCCATATAGAATTATGGAAAACACTATAATTATCACCTAATGGTCAACAGTAGAACATGACTCAACTCAACTGAGGTCATCGGAAAACTTAAGACTAGAGATGCCGCATGCATTCCACCAGTTTTTATAATATGACAAGTCTTTTACAGTGCAAGCAGTACGGTTATGGAATGCCTTGCCCGTGTCGATAAGGCGTGCTCAAACTTTGTCCACTTTTAAAATTCTGGTTAAAAAACACTTCCTCTCTCCTATCATCATTACATTTAGTTTTCTTGCTCTTGTTTCATGTGTATTGTTGTATATATATGTAGATAAGTATAATTATGTTTTATATATGTATTTATTGTATATGTAAATTGTACACCACTGACTACCTGCAGTATTGTCTCTCCTTCTCCTTTTAATCCATCCAAAGGTTGTCTGTAAAAGATCGCTTTTAGCGATAAGACCGCCCATTGTGTCACCCTATGTAAAATTTCTACATTTATATCTGTAAATTTATGGTGAACAAAAAAGAAGAGTATTCTATTCTAGACTAAAGTGGCAACCTTCAACTGCTACCAAAGTGCAACCCCTGTCTCCCTGGCTTCCAGGATATTATGCGGAAAGAGAGTAGCGATAAAAAAAAACATGTTTTATACTCTCAATTCCATGACATAATTATATAACCTTGTCTGTCTCTTTTTAGGAAATTAGATTTGTGTTTCAAGAATATTACTGAGTTTCATAGGGAAAGTTAACACAACATATTTCTATCATAAAAGAAGCTAATTTACACAAAGTGCCACGGATCGATACAGCCAGGGGTTGCACACCATGGACGCGTGACATGATTACCGTTGCGAATACCACCACTTCGCGTGCTGTTATATCTTCCAGTTGGTACCTGTGGGGACAATGAACTTATAGGGTTGATGGTCTGCGGTTTTGAATGTAGAGGATTATTTTGCCTTGCTAACTATCGCGTTTTTGAAGACAGATATTCAATTGCTTTTTTAAAGCCGTGCGTCGTCGTCGGTGTTTGTCTTCATTTTCATTATTTATTTTAAAGTTTCACAATTCATTTTTTTCGAACACCTAGAGACAATGGATCAGCAATCATTCATAAAAACTCAAGCTTATAAAACTCAAGTTTTGCCTTACTTATTTACTGAAGTTGAAATTGTAATTTCAGATTTAATTGATGAATAACAAAAAAAAAAACCTTGAACTGAATCCTACCCTAATCTGAACCTTGAACCTTTCAAAATCACCATTTTCCTGCGATTATTTATTTACAAGCAGAAAGTACCTACACAAGTTATCCTCGTCAATTTAAGTGTTTGGTGAAGACACTTATGGTTTTCGCATTTCCGACACCGCACGAGGATGCTCAGTCTACCTCCTTTTAAACGACATACGTGTTCAGTTAGTAAAATTCGCAAAAATTTCCCTTCTTTCCTTCCTCGTTTCGGCAGAATTTATATGAGAATGCCAGTCAGCAAGCTTGGTAACGGGGCTGACTGCATTATGCATCGAATGCGTTTGACTAATTCAGGTATCGTCATTTTTCGTCTTACCCTTAGCCCACATTTGCACGGACGTAAAATATCGCGGCGGGATAAAATCGCGTGCCACGCTTGGAATGGAACAAATAGAAAGCGGTACATCTGCTCGCACAGTCGCGGTTTTTTTCCCGCCGCGATTTCTTATCGCGCGGTGTTCGATTTTCAACGTTTGTCGTTTTTTTACCGTTGAATGAAAACGACATATGAAGTTCTATACTTGTGTTCCTACGGACGCGATAAAATCGCGCACGATGGTCAGTATGGCGCGCCGGCTCGTAAAGTACAGACGAACTATATACATATAAAAGTACTCTGTGATGCAGACTAGCGTTGAAAATTGCGAAAGATACATTTTGTATTTTTCGAAACTTTGTATTTTTCCTATAAAATTAATGTAGTTTTCGAAAAACTAATTTCACGTTCGTCTGAAAAATACAATCATACCTACTCATATAATACTTATTAAATACTACTGTGTATTTTTCATTTTTAAAAATCAAAGGGAATAAATCTTGCGGAAAGTTTCTGTATTTTATTTAAAAATACAGGGTCATTTGAAAGATACATGTAATTTACATGTTATTTTCAACGCTAGTGCAGACGTGCCTCATATTTCAGGCCGTGGCGTACGGCGATGTGCCGAGCCGAAGAACGCGTAAGTAAATAAAACATTGGAATAATCAGTCGTTAATGAAAGTAATTTATTTGAAATTAGTAATCAGAAGTCATTGGACGATAGATGATAGCGTAGGTTTGGTACGCAGCACGCACTCACTTTCACTTATTTTTTTGTTCGATTGGTCGAGTTCGGCAGACGACACGTACGTGTATTCGAGAAGATGACTACTTCCTTCCAAGAAGCCTGAGAGTTTATCTAAACATACCTGCCTATTTTATGCTCAGGGATTCGAATACGAAACAAAATAATAAAATTTAAGTAATAAAATCTTAGTTTTATTTACATATTATAATGATATCGGATATTTGCCCGTTGTTTTGTTTTAGAACACCTCAGATGTTTTCAATTCCAATATTAGGTTCCTAAACTACCTACCTATCTATAATATGGAATCCTAAAATAGTTCTAGGCATAGGTATTTTTTTAGGATAATTCCTTAAATCATTGTACGGCGCGGTGATAAAAATTGGCCTTTTTTAAATATAGTTCATTATTTAAGGGATGCATCCAAAATAAATTTTCTTTGCTTCTGTTATCGTCTCTTGGCCTCACAAATGGCTACCGCTAATAGTTTTGTGGAACCTGTCGTACGTCCTTACTGCACGACCAATCAGTTCGAAGTGATTTTTATAGCTCGTTCGAACACTCTGTTGAAGGCGGGAAAGAATCACGCTAGGCGTTTTTATTCCGCCGCGATTTTATTACGTACGTGGGAACGTGGGCTTATTACCCACTAGCGTCTGCTTGCGACTTCGTCCGCGTGAAATTTCGGCCCCCGATCCACTGCGTCGCACCGCATCGCCCACCCGCGATATTACTTCGTTTTCGCCTAGCGTTCATACAGTTTTTTTTTTTCGTTTTGCTCGCCTCCTTAGGAACTTAACGTGATGATTCATAGCCTAGATAGCCTTCACCAAGAATTGGCAAATCAAATCAAATGCAAAAATAACTTTCAAATCCGACTCCAGAGAGAGATCCAGAGATTAGCGGGATTCAAACAACAAACTTTTCGGCTTTTTTATATTAGTAGGTATAGATTATCCATTATTAACCAAAATATCGACAAGGTCCCGAATTAACAATAAAATCATGAATAATGTCTACGCTAATGTTTTTCTTTTTTTCTTTCTTTCTTTCTAAAATATTCGTTAAAGTCATACTGTCGATCTTATTGCTGTCTGTACTTTCTTTTGTTCTTTTTTTTAAGTATGTACCTAATTTTTGGAAAATATTGTGACGAAAATAACATTCTTTGTAAGCCGTATGAAAGGACATTAGAGGTTGCACTTTTAAACTATTTTTTTGGTACACTGTACTGACATCGCACACAGGGAACTGATGTGTGAAGACGTAGCCAATTCCAAGTAAGTAGGTACTGCAAGTAAACGATACGGTTAAATTCAGCCATTTGGACCGACTGCAAACTAGTTGAATTGTATCTTTGTGTCACTGAACCTTTACAGGAAAATATTGAGAGGTATTGAAACTTGTGGAACAAGAACGGAAATGTGAAAAATTTGCAACAAATCTTAGAGCAAATCTCATCACATTAACATATTGCTCTTGTGTTTTCATAGTGATGTTTCCTCGAATTTTAAGATTTTTGTATAATGTTAGATAACGACAAATCTTGTCGTATTTATTAAGGGATTGTGACAATCGTGGTACCTCAGACAGAGAATCCAAATAAAATCAGAATATTCTTAAATTTATTCCGACATCTAAAAACGTTGCGTATAGTTATTAGACGCCTTCACGTCAAAAATGTATGGCTAATCAGATGCTAATCATCACTTAACTTTAAGCAACGTTGATTAATAAGGGGGATAAAAAAGTTCATGAGGGATTTAAGATAACCGACAACTCGGACTGTAGTGTAAACGATAATACTCAAGGAATACCAAGGATTCGATTTATTGAAAACCATTAATTTAAATAGCACTTTGTACCTAATAAAAACGAACAAAAAATAACAATAGGCGTTCCAGAAAGTATTACAATACACATAATTATTATGCTTGTCCTATCCATTTTTTCAGTAAGTTTTTAATTCTTTTTCTTACTTCCTTTACGGAGTTGGTACCACTTGTATCTGGACGAATATCACGGCAGTGGGATACGCCCTTGATGAATATAGCTGGAGCATTAGCTGAGAGATCGTGCAGTATACCGAGCCTATGCCACGGATCCATATCCCCATTTACAAACACTACATTTGTCACATTAGGAGTTAGTCCTTCATACAGTCTGTTAGTATTGATGACACTTTGGTCTATTCTCTTCTCATCGAATTCCTCTCCATAGAGCATCTTGCACATTTTGTAATAGAAAACTAGAGGAACAGCATTTCCGAACATTTGTTTGTTCGAAGAAGATGATTGGAAATAACCAAATTCTGTGCAAGTCTGATAAAGCCAGGCCCGCAAACTATCAATCTTATAAATATGTTTAATCCATTGATTATAATCATAGTCATGACAATCGTTGTCATCATTCCGTAAAATAGAATAATGAGGTTCTGGTTCAAATGTATCGAAATCCTGACAAATCAAGGATATTTTTTCGGTAGTACCATACTGAGCAGCCCTGGCGAAACGGTCAATTTTACCTGATAAAAATAATTGCTGATTTTCGGGAACCATCATATCGGCATCTTCACAAATATTGTTTTCTTTCTTAAGCTTTTCAATCCCTTCAGAACTTTGAAACAATGCATGAAAAGTATTAAATTTATCCGTTATTTTATTGACGCATTCTTGTGAGCCGTATGTTCTGAATGTATCGGTAACAGTTTCAAAATATTCGTCGAAGTCTTTCTTGGCTAGTACAGGGGCACTGCTAGATAGTACTGCATCAATCAACCATGGGTATATCAGCTTCATCCAAGCTGCTAAATTTCCCGCATAAGAACCTCCAACAACTATTACTTTGGAATTTTTGAACTCTGGTGATTCTTTCAATGTTAGCAGAAAATGGGCGGCGTCTGCCAACGCTTGTCTCGAAGAGAGGAATCTCAGGTTTTCAGTGGTAGTAGTAGTATCTAATGGCTGACTATCCCCGTAATATCTATGCTCCAGCATAAAATAAGCAGCACCTGTCTCTTCAGCTATCTGACCTATAAATGATTGTGAGCCACCACCGTAATCCTTCAAGTACGTCATTCCTAGCTTGGAAAGACTAAGAGGTCCTTCGCCATTAAGATAAAGGAGTAATGGTCCTTCTGGTTTCCAAGAATTCATTATTTTGAAATACTTCTGTTTCCAGGTACGTAGATCAGTATAGTTGAAATGATCGACTAGTTGCTCGATCCAATTTGTAGGAGAGCTTCGGAGGATAGATATGTTGAAATTAACAGACTGTTCATTTTCAAGCACGAAATCTTCATGTCTCAAATTTAAAAAGCCACGAACAAGGCTTATTCCGTATAATAGGATCACAGTTTGCACTTGTAAATAATACATTGTTGTCGCAGATACAATGTGTAAAAACCATGGTCAATGTTTATATACTGAGTACTTAAATTGTTATTACACATTTTCTAAATTTCGTTGTCGATTCCGTCGATATTTTAATAGAAATGGAATAGTTTAGCACTAGAAATATTTCTAGTTCCACGATACACGTGAGGCAATAAACAATTATTATTATTTCTAAATAAAAAATGTTATGTACTTTGAAACATTCCTTTCGATATGGGACCAGGGAGAAACCATAGTGTGCGACTTCGTTGTCTGTCTGTCTGTTATTGCTGATTATTTCAGAAACTCGTATGTAATGCTCTTCACTAGAGATTCGTCTTAAATTATGCTTGCCCACAACCATACCAATTTTATTTTTATTGCAACAGGGGCCGAAATGGGGTGTTGAAATTTGAAAGTGTGATTACTACATCAAAATATGAAATCACTTAAATCCAGGTAATTACACGTTTTGTGTGCAAATGAAGCTCTCATTTGCACACAAAACGTGTACTCGCCTGGATTTAAGTGATTTTTATTGCATTTCCAGATTCTTGGTAAACTCAGACCTCACTAAATCCATTGCATTAACCCGTGGACAACTTATTTGGGACAAGCCTGGAATACGTGAGAGCACAGAGCGGGTTGTAAGTCGCAAATCCAATCATGTGGTTGAAGTAGGAAGTGCTCTTTGACGCGTTGAAAAACCTAGCCAGTTGCAACTCAGTGAATTTAATACCTTATACGAAAGACACGGATTTGAGTTCCATTTTTAAAAGTTATTTCTGTTTTTTTTAGATGAAAGTTTAGGCTTTCCAGGATTCTGTAATACAATTTACTGTTTATAGAGTTTTCTGAATCCAAGTTTCTTTTTGCGTCAAAGAGTAGCAGAGAATAAATAACATTACTCCACATAGGTTCAATTCTAAAAATAATAATATCAAAATAGATTTCGGATACCCATGCATGATTCAATTTATAAAAGTGTTTATACTGATGCAAATTTATAGGTGACTAACACTTTGTGAAGATTTATTGCTTTCCGTTATTAAAACTCATTACCTAAGAAGAGAAATATAAAAAAAAGGCTTTGTTATTAATCACATACATACCATTTTATTTTTCTTTCATTGTAAAGCGTTGTATCTATATGTAGGTTTATTTGACCGCGCTTCACAAGCCCTGCACAAATCCCACTGTCAAAACTTAAAGTGAGTTGTCAATAGTGTCAATCCCTAGCATTAGGTGGGGTGACAGTTCACTTCACGCTCACGTCCCCTAAGTTTTCACGGTGAGATTTTACAAGAAAAGACCGTCTGCTACAGGCGACGACGGTGCTCGCTTAAAGGATCTCATAATACCAATATTTTTGATAGCAATGCATTACAAAATATAACAGCCCATGCCGCATTCACCTTGAACGCCTCTCATAAAACATCCTACAAATTCCGGAATGAAAAACGACCATCGAGCAAAATTACCAGTTTAACGTCCAGGGGTCACGCGCAGGTCACGAGTTTTGTGGAGATTTTTGTTTATCAGATGATCGCGTGCGACCCTCTTTTGGCCAGCCCTGCTTGCCCTACATTCTTCAGTTTGCTACTATATTGTCGCGAAACAGTAGGGCTTGGCGCCAATGAGGCGAATAAAGGCTCCTTCAAACAGACGCGACACGCGAAGCGACACAAAGGCACCGCCTGTCTCACGATTTTTTGTGGCATCCATGTTTTTTGTGCTCTGTCTTTCAATTCTAAAGATGGCCAGTTGTAAAAATTTGACTTAATTCCTGATATAAAAATCCTATATTCCCTGAAGCGGAAGGCAAAAGTAGTAGTAGTGCAGTAATTAGGTACACTCACTATTTGTCATTTACAATTACCAAAGTCTCATAAAGGGAATGGGGGAGAGCCAATAAAAATTAGGAAATAATTGTTCCACTGCTGCGAAGAAACTAAAATTTTGCATTCGCATCAGTTGGTACCATAAAAAGTAAACACGTGCCAACGTCACTTATGTAAGTGGATACCTAATATAACATATTAAAATTTTATTAAATTATATTTATAGTGATAAAAATTAATCTAATGTGATTGTTATAACTTATCGTAAATTAATCGCGCCTTAAGATACGCTTATTATCCAAAACAGTAGCTGAATATAAGGAAGTCTACGAAATTAAGATTGAGAATTATCATTATCTTTTATTATAATTATACTAGTTCATAAATTATCATCATTTAGTCCTTCAGACAAGTAAGGGCAGCTATTTTAATACCGAGGGGCAATTCCCGTGTTTTTAAGAACCATCCACCCATTCATTTCATCCGAAAGACGTCCACTACTAGACATAGGCCTCCCTCAAGCACCGCCACTTCAACCGGTTCTCGGCTCCAGCGCATCCAGCGGATCCAGCGGATTCCTGCGGTCTTCACAAGGTCATCGGTCTACCTTGTGGGAGGCTTTCCAACGCTATGTCTTCCGGTATGTGGTCGCCACTCCAGAACCTTTCGGCCCCATCGGCCATAAATGTGCCCTGCCCACTGCCACTTAACTTACGTTTGGCAATTCTTCGGGCTATATCGGTTATCTTGGTTCTCCTGTGGATCTCTTCATTTCTGATAAAATATTAATAATTCAGATGTGAGTGGAAACGCCGCCGGCGGGGGGGGGCTCCCTAGAAGTACATAATTATGACTTTACTAGTGATATTCTTCAGACAGGTCAATTGCGTGGAGGACCAGCACCCTAATTGCGTAACACACTATCAATTGTCTGCTCAACAACGTATATAACTCAATTAATGTTTTTGAACTGTCAAAATGAAAGCTATTCCTACTGTTAGTGTGTTACGCAATTATTCCGTAGATATATGAACGTAAACGAGGCAAAAGGAGTATTTAAGGATCGTAGCTGGTGGCGTTCTGTAGTTTGTGCCTACCCCAATAGGAGGAAGGCGTGATTTTATGTATGTATGTATGAATAATTCAGCAAAATACTAATATTAACAAAACGAATTTTTTATTTAACTGTCAACTAGCCTATCGTACGCATTGGTCCTGAAAAGTGAAATTACAGATAAAACAAACTAAATCAGTTGCTCAACATCCTGCGTGTGTTGTAAGACTCAACTGAGCGGAGATAATTGCTCTCTTGCGCCGGAGCAATGGAGCTTGGCATTACTCTAGTATTATTTTATTATTATTATTATACACAATGAGTTTCTTCAGTGTTATAACTCGGTGTGTGTAAATGGGTTGCCCTGTTAGCTGGTATGAGACAAGGATATTTGAGAATTATTGTGTATTTTTTTAATAATAGTTCTATGAAAACGTATCAATAACGAAAGTGATTCGCTTGATAAATTTAATTAATACTTTCTGTTATTATTTCACTCTGTTCGTAAGTATACTTATCTACCGACACATCATAATAACACCTACCACTTGTGTTACAAAGTAACTCGCTGCGCCCCGCGGTTTCAACCGCATAAGTCCCGATCCCGTGGGAATATCGGGATAAAAAGTAACCTATTTTCTTATCCAGATCATGGTCTACCCATATGCCAAATTTCATCCAAATTCGTTCAGCCGTTTTACCGTGAAAGCGTAACAAACAAACATACAAATTACAAAAAAACTAATCTTTTCTCTTTAAAATATTAAGTTTAGATAATCACATCATAACTGAAGGTTACTGGCACATATTACTTACAGTACAAAAAGTCTCACTCTGTGAACTCAGCTTATCACAGTTCACTACTGGATATTATAGCGTAAGTATAATCAACCTATAACGTTCCCACTGTTGGGGCATAGACCTCCTCTCTGTGAGAAGGAGTGGGCCTTACCGTAATCCACCACGCGGACCCAGCGAAGACTAGTTGGTGGTCACATGCCTTCGAATTTTTTGTACTAGGACATGCCGGTTTCCTCACGATTTTTTCCTTCACCGTTTTGAGAGCAGTGGTGATGAAATAATTTGCACAAAGTAAAGTGCCAGCCTGGGTACTAACCTCCGACCTACAACTCTTAAGTCGTGGATGTTCCCACTGCGTTTCCATTATGCAAATACCTGTGCATATTCCCAATACCGCCAAAATATCCAACACTTCGCTTTTCACATTCAGTTTTTCCTTTCGTGCCGGTCCATCTGTGATGTACCCACACTTCAATAAATAGCTATTTAAATAGTTTAAATTGATAGATTGTAATAACCATTTTGTATAACCGCAGTCCATAAGCTCGTAGGTAAGCGTAAGCGATACCTAACGGTCAGTAAATAACAGGAATCGCCCATGCACGAGGCTCTAACACAATTTAGTAATTATTATGTACGCTGAACATACACGTGGTAACATGTAAGGGATTATTGCAGGGTATCGAGCATTTCCATGTTCGTGCGAACTTCATGAATATGGATACCTACAGCAATATATCGAGGGTTTCGTAATAAATGGGCGTACACGCAAAACTGAAATTTTTATTTTTTTACTGAAATAGATAGTACAAAACGACGTCCATAACATAGTTAAAGTCTTATATTTTTCCGTTTTTGCATGTACACCCATTTGTTATGAAGCCGTCGATATATACCTATATAATGTACTACTTGCTGCTTGCAAAGTTATGGTTAGAACAAAATATAGGTATAGAGTCGCAAGGTAAGTCAGGTATCTAAGTTTTCCTTGTAACTGTTATACATTTATGTATTTTCATTTTGCTAATGGTATGAGACGAGACAGAGAGGTCTACATAACGTGCTTCATTAGTCAGATAAATTAATGGTGCATAGCTGCAAACCAGTTTAAAAGTAAATAGCTAATTCAACCATTTTGATCCAACTCTTATACACTGATGAATCACCAAGTCCACTTAGTTTCTTCCATGGACACAAACAAGGGAAGGTAGTGTTTATTGAACAAAATAAACAAACAATGAATTG
Organism: Dryobotodes eremita; assembly: GCA_917490735.1. NCBI lineage: Eukaryota > Metazoa > Arthropoda > Insecta > Lepidoptera > Noctuidae > Dryobotodes > Dryobotodes eremita. The sequence goes on along the minus strand of OU823243.1, from coordinate 18,914,811 downwards.
CATGCACGCGAAAACAGGGTGTGTCTCCAACCACGTAAACGAGCAATACTTTACTAATACCCCTCTTAGTCAATTAAACAAGCAAGGTACCAGGAGCGCAGAATTTACAAGCAACTCTAACCAAATATAGGACTGATGTGCAAGCAATCGATACTTTATTGTCATGCAATGTTCCATGGACACGGTCACGGCCGTGTACTACGACTCCATAAATTACTAGGAGCCATGAAAGTAAGTTCTCAATGTCTGATTAAAAATTCATTGGGCTATTTGGAGCTCTGACGTTTACATGGACATACAGCCAGTATTATTTTATTGGGGGTTCTTTTTTTAATGGACAGAGGTTTATCCTGAATATAACTACTATTTATGGTTCTGAGAAAGATTACGATGTATTGCTGTGTTACGAAAATAAACACGATCCAAATGTCAAAAAGTAAGTCTCATAGTTATACTTTCTGTCTGTCGGTAATTCTTCATCATCAAAAGGATAAACCAGATTCCAAAGAAAAACAAGTCGAAGACAGATTGATTACACTCCTAGCTTACTTCAAATGAATCAAATGAAATCTCAAATGAGATCGGTGGGAGTCCACAACGTTAATTTGTCAAAGTGCTATCGACGATACGCCGTGCTACGTTCAGCATACCAAGTACACCCGGAGTTTGTTCAAATAATCTTGTCAAAGTCTGACAAGATCTGTTTTAGTTATTAAGTACTAACATAGACTAAGTAGTCTGAACAAATTAATGATTATTATTATTATTATTAAAGTACCAACGGGGCGACGCATTTCATTTAAATGTTTGGATATCCTCCTTTATATTTGCATTGGGAGGTGTAGAAAATAAAACCTAATTCATCTGATTTAAAAAAAGAATCTGTACGTATAACTAAAATGATAACAGAGCTTTTGTATGAAAGCTTTAACGGTTTTCAAAAGCTCATAGTAGGTGTTTTAACTTTTCTTTCTATTTCAACATTTTCCTTCTAATATTATTTCGATATTCATCCATAATTAGATCATCCATAAATAAACACATCATCCTGGCGAACCCACAGCGCAATGACGAAGCGAAAAACATTCCCAACATAATTTACCTCGATAAAGAAATGCCGACTCCATTCATTTCTACGCTCTCTGTAGTGGGTTTTGTGGTGCCATGGGGTGGTAGTGGAGTCCCACCACCAGGCTCGTACCGACGTGCCAGGCCGCCGCGAAAAACGACTTAAAAATACCGTAGTAAACAGTTGAAGGCAAAATTTTCAATATTCGTGAATGTATAATAAAGTGATTGAAATAAACACTAAAATCAAGGTTAAATTATAAAAATATTAACGTACAATGTGATAAAAAATAATTTGCAATAGTGAGAGAGCTTTTCGTTTCTACTTAAAATAAGTTTCATGTTTTTATGAATGTGTCACTAACCAAATATTAGGTAGCCTAGTAATTGATAATGCTGAATGAATCACATATTAAAGGGGTTATATTTCAAAAAATGGTACAAATCAAGCTGTTACTCCATTATGTAACAGCACAAATATAAATGCAAGCTGATTAAGAAAAAGTTAGAAAGATTTTAACGTATGGACTGGGGATTGCATCGTTTAAAAACGGGAAATAATTAACTGATCTTTTAAAAACTTATTGATCTTCTATCGACGTACACGTTTTTAAATGAATGAACGTCTTTTTAAATTTCGGACCTTCTCCCACGGTTGGTCGCAGTTACTTGGCTGTTTAGTAATTTTAGGACCCCAAGTAGGAATTATTTGAGGTTCACAAAATGAGCTACAATCATTATATTAGAGTATTAAATAATATTTTTAGGAAAGCAAAATGGTAATTATTAGAAGTTAGATTAGATTACTGGTTAAACCATACCACCTACACAACCTGATTACAAAAAACTAAGCTCTCTGAAACTGCGTGACTGTTATTTTTTTTTTATTAAATTGGCTTAAGACTAAAAGCTATAATGAAGTTGAGTCCATGGTATCAACGCTTCAATGACGTGACTATTCATACCGCGGAGTTTACGTTTAGTGGAAGAGGCTTCTTTAGGCTTCTTCCGATTCCAAGACAATGTTGCAGAGTTAACCATTAGACCTAAATTACTCATACACAATACGGCATACCTTCACTCATCCTCACAATTACGCACATACCTTACAATACACTACAAGCGCGCCTCTTTGCCTTTTTGTTTATTATTTAAATCAGTTTTCTTATCTTATTACATATTTTTCAATAACTTATTTTTCTTTTGGATTATGAAAAGTGGAAGAGCGGAGTCTCCTATCTCAAGTATTTCCTTGCTTAAAAGGAGACTTTGAATCATATAATGTAACGCAAATATGTTAATTGAAATAAACTCTTTTTTTAATAATTGAAGTGGCCTATTATTTTATCCAACGTGATCATTACGTTATTAGCAAAATGTACATGCTTGAGAAAACACATATTTAAATGTCTTTACTTGAAACCAATTCTCTAATTATCTGGGTCATATTTTTTTCATATTTCTCAAGTTCACATTCACAGACCTAAATAATTTATGGTCGTGTAGATAAATAATAATGTAATACATTGAACTTTTTGCTATATTACTGATGACGAGGTTAACATTGACAATATTGAAGTCATTTATTATTCAGTAGATAATATCAATTTCACGGTAGCAACAAATATTTGGTAAGGACAAACCACATTTTAACAATTTTTACAAATTCAACAGACCCCGATGAAACGCCACGTTGCTTATTTTGTACTTTATCTTAATGTTGTTTCTTCATGAATAAGCAAAAACAATATGAGAGCAATGAAGATATTTGAAGCATATGGGCACTTTACTTAATCATCTTTTTCTACCCATACACAAAATAGTACAACATGTCTTCTTGGATTATTTCATCTCTATTTTAATAAATATTTACCTACAATCTTACAAGCTACGCTAGAACCACGGGTACGACTGAAGTTGATATTATCCTTTGATCTACGATTGCCTGAATTTTACAAGGTCGGCAATAAAAGCCTTTCCAACAAGCACTGGACCCGCGTGGTGTATTATGGCTCACTCCACTCAGAGAGGAAATTTGTGTACCAGCAGTGGGAACGTTATCATTATGCTATTTTTTGCTACCACGCAAACAACCAAAATTATAGGCACTTTGTAAAGACAATATTAATAGTCTGGCTATCGAAACCGCAAGCTAAATATATTGTTGAATCAGTAACAAATTGTTTGAACAACATCTACAGTAAATAACTTTGTTGGAGGCTCTATTTCGTCATGATTTATGACGAGCTTTCGCACCGCTGCTGTAATGAAATTGTAAAGAGGGACCCAGCAATTCTATGGATAAACTTGAAGCCTTGGACTCGGCAGATAAACTTAGTTAACTTCTCAAATATTCTTTGAAAACTGCTTCATTTTAATTTTGTTCCTTAAATGTTAAACTTTAGTCATGTCTTTGAGATAGCGTTCTGATGTTTCGTTCTTGAAAGTCTCCTTTTGACTTACATTAAGAAATACTTGTTAATATTTTACTTGTTTTAAAAGTCAAGACCAAATAAATATAATTGGGTAATTTCCTTAGGTGTTTTAACAAAAAAAGGTTAATGTAGCGTTAGTGTTAATGTTAATGTAGGCATATTTTAACACAAAATCCAGCGAAGGTCTCTGAAATTAACAATAAGCTAACGTGAAAACCATCACGCAAGAACCTGTGAATGTAATAAATGGTGTAATACATAAGTGCTATGTTATGTACCTGTGACAAGGTAGTGATGTGAATACCTTTGTTCTGTACCTGTTTGAGATATACCTTGAAACATGTATGACGGAGGAGGTACGCCTTTGATGACCCCTGATGGCTACAGCAGCATTAGTCAAGGTAAGTCTTTGACCATGGCATTTATTCATGTTTCAATGAAGGACATACTCTGCTAGACCTCGACCTGACCTCGAGGTTTCTTGGGTTTTAGAGAAGGGGTTGGAACTATACTTATACAGATTTCTGTGATGTTTTAATTTAAAAAAAATAAGTGGATTCGTTTTCTCGATCTAGTTTGGGAGAAATATGTAACTTCAAAAAAAAATCTTTTGAAAAAATACTTATCTCAGTCCCGAGTCGAGTCCTAATGAATAGCTACGCGCTGGAATCTGTTCTAGAGCGCATAGCAGTTCATTAGGGATTAAAATGAAAAAGCTCTGATGGATGGTTAAGTCTGCGCAATACCGACATCGAGTAATGAGATCATGTAAAACTGTGATATTTTTATATCTATTACTCATTGCTTGTTTGATACCACTGTATTTGCTCCACTATCGCTAGTAATATGTGCTAGTTGATGTAAATCACATGATTAGGATAGTTTATAAACGCAAAACAAGTTTTAATTTTTGTCTTTTTGAAGAATTTTATTTGTGAGAGTTTGTTTTATCGGATGAATTCTAACACAACATATATTTCAAGGTACGATAAGATAAAGTTTAATTGTTGAAGGATAGCAATTAATTTCAGCTTCTACATCTACATAAACAATATACCTAGTCGTATCTGTCCAAATATTTACCAGGCATCATAGCTTTATAGTCTTACTTAGTTGCATTTAAAAATCAAACAATAGTACATTACTGCAGCGGACGACAACAGAAGGATTGATGGACGAACGTGAAAATGTGGGCCGAGGCGAAACCGAGGCACACCTGCGTGAGTCCATCAATTCCTGATTGCGACAAAGGCTTGTATAGTAATTTTCTCAAATAATGCGGGGAAATTCAAACTAAGTACATTAATTATAAATTCCAGAATCAATGACGAACAACGATAACTTTTGTCGCTCCAATATGTTCATTTGTTTCTTTTTCACTTTAAACAGGGGCCTTACTCCCGACAGCTTCGAGTTCTGAATCAATCGAATTCGATTCGAATTAAACGTCGATCCATACTCTTGAATCCGACACTAGCGCACGATCGTGCGGTGGATCGAAGCGAAACTAATTTGGATCGACTCGATTCGTTAGGATCGAAAAGTTCGTACTCCACACGCTATTTGACTGTAAATAAATCGAGTTGTAGGATCGAATTATACGTCAAATTACACGATAGCAAAAAAGCTACTTTATGCAGATCGAGTGAGAGTTTTTAGTGTTAATAACTGCAATATTTCTTCAAATTCTTTATTATTATGGCTCGCCTTGCGTCGTTTTTTCAATGTTATTGAGGAATCAAATCGTATGGATATTCGTGCGAGAAGAAATATGCAAAGGATGAGTCGTTATAACACCACGGCTATGGAAATGGATTCGGAAGAATTTCGGATAAATTTTCGTTTGGCGAAAGAGTTGTTTGATGTGTTAGTAGAAGATTTTTCAAATAAAAATAAAAATATATATTAATAAATAATTGTCCCAAACAAAATATTTTTCTTTCTTTCTATTTAACACCATTTCCAGACCAAATCATTTTCAGATTTTGGTTGCATTATCGTTTTTTGGTATTGGAAGCTAAAGAATAGTAGGAAGAAGCAATGGCACGGTAATGTCTCAGCAGTCAGTGTCAAAAGCTATAGGGGAGGTTACCAAAGCATTAAACTAGAAAGATATATTGACGAAATATATCAAGTTCTCCTAATCAGCCGAAGAAAGAAATACTATTAAAAGAAAGTAGGTGGATACAATGTGTTGCTTACAATATTTTTATATGTGACAACATGATTATAATAACAATTTACCTACTTATATCGCAATGCTTATTACAGATTTTATGAAAAGTTCCACATCCCGGGTATGTTAGGTTCCGTTGATAAATAATAATAAATCATATATTATTTCATAAGTTTTTGTTTGATAAGTGTAAATAAAGCACTAGGGTATCGTTTTTTACGTGGGAAAGTGATAGAGAAGTAAAAACATTCAACCACTTAAAAGTTACTAACCAAAGACTTATAGCACTTGACGGTGACGTAATCCGCCGGATACGCATAACAACGCTGATAATACTCGAACTTATATCGATCTTGGTTTTCGATTCGAATTGGTTCGGGAGTAAGGTTTTAAATCGAGTTCGGATCAGAAACGAGTTCGAATTGGAAACAAAATCAAAGTCGAATCGTTTTCGGGAGTAAGGCCCCAGCTCTATTTTCTAAGCCAGATCGAGATTTAAATAAAATCTTTGATAAACTACCTCCTTGGTTTCCATGGGTCGAAGTAAAAAGTTTGTTCCGTTTTTAAATTACACGACAATATGAGTTTTCATAGTAATTTATTCGGCTACTAAACACGACGGATATGGATTTTCATACTATGTTGACAAAATAATGCTGAAATTTCCAAGCATGTTTGAGAAAATCCGATAGCTAAGTTTAAGATGTAACTGAGCCGTGCCAATGCACCAGTTTTAACAGCCCAGCTAACCCAATAAGGGAACATAAATATGTGATATAATCCCGAGCAATGCGAGCGAAGTTCGCGAACTAAGTTCAGTAGGTACTTGTGCAAGTTCTGTAACTTGGCCGTTTGCTATGATACGCGAACGAAGAAGGGGTGGGGGGAGGGGGTTAGCAAAGTTTGCTACGCTACGATATGTGGTTTCGACCGGTTTGGTTTACCTATAATTGCTGTGAACTGCAGTTGAAGTTTTAAACTTTTAAGACTGGTTTTAAGTACGTTCTTGAAATGTGATTCTACAAATGTTTCAGCTGTCTATCAAAAGGTCGTGTAAACCTTATCTGTTGCACTATTTATTGAACGATAACCTGTTAGAGCCATAATTCTATGATTAGCTTAGTTAGAGGGGTTATCGGGATTATAAGTTACCTACAACACACTTAATTTTGATCTTAATACAATGATAAATGATATATATATTTCTATAAATATGGTAGAAAAAAATACTTTTACACGTCAGAAATAATTTATGTTTAAAACTAGATGAGTTGGTGTTCCGAAAGAAAGACCGAAACAAACTCAGATGTCACAGTTTGTTTTTAAGTTCAGACATAATCTCAGTCTGACCATATGAGGACCATGCAGGTTAGTGTTTGAGACACTCGTTTGAGGAAAGAACCACACAGATTTGAGTAACCCGCCCAGTCACTGCACGCGTTTGTCAGTAATCTGTGTTGCTCAACTCAGACTTCAACAACTCGCCAACAATGCCAAAACAAGAGTGTGTGACCACCGCTTCATGAAGACGACTGCTTACCAAAGAAATGATCACCATACCTTATTTTTCTTTAAATAAAATATTTTTAACACACCTTATTTTTCTTTAAATAAAATATTTTTTCTCAATAAAGCCGCGCATTACCAATATTAGAGTAATTAGTTCCGTTGGACTAAAAAAAAAAAAAAATTAAGAAAATTCTAAGAAAAATATTTTCTCATTAAGCGTTAGGACAACCCTGATTCGTTAACTGCTACGGTACGTAAATAAATAAAATTATTCAGTATTGAAAAATGGCTCCGCCATCTTTCTGTACGAATAAGGGCTACTTATATCAATTTGCACACATAAAAATTACTTCGTTTTCATTTTGTTTATGTGTCTATTTTGCTATGATACCCCCTTTACCAGTGAATAGTAGGTATATTTACCTATGTTTTATATAGGATATATATAAATTATTCAAATAATTGGCTCATTAAGTAAAATGCTCTCATAGTTCTAGCGATCTCTTTAGCCCATGTTCAGTCTAACTGTTAACACCATTTGTCTAGCCTTTTCCCGACCTTTTTGGAGTCGGCTTCCCGTCTTACTGAATCCAGCTTTACATGGAGCGACTGCTTATCTGACCTCCACAACCCAGTTACCTACTTGGTAACACAATACTCTATGGTAAATTGTACAATAATAATAATAATAATAATAATCATTTTATTTCAGGAAATTATTCCCATATTAATCACAACAAAATACAAACTACATAGAAATATAAAAAATATAAAAACGTTGCACTCAAAATAAAACACATTATATAAAAAATTTAAATATTACACATTAAAATTAAAATTAAAACTTTAGTTATTAGGTCAAAATTCATTCGATTAAATATATTACAATGATAAAACAATAAAACAATAATTACTTAATAAATGGTGACGAACTGGCATGCAGGTGCATCCACCTCTCCAACACCACCGAGTCCCACCGCTCGGACAATACGCTCAGGATACTGTTAGTGCTGCGTCGGAACCGACTTAGTAGCGAGGCGCTCCGCTTCCTAATAATAGCATAAAAGTCATCGGTTTGCGCCTGCGCGAACATAGTAGAAGCGCTGCAAAACCGCGGCAGCCCTAACAGCACCCTAAACGCATTGTTGTACTGTACGCGCATGGCACCGTATGCTCGCTGCACATAGTTGGCCCATAGGCTGCACGTATAAAAAGACTGACAATAGGCTTTAAATAAGGTCACCTTTACTTGTTCAGTACAGCGTGAAAACCTACGTGCCAACATGTTACAGCGAACCGACAGCGCCCTTCGTTCCCGCTCGATGTCCTCATTGTCAGACAAGTTATCTGTGACCCAGTGGCCTAGGTACTTAAAATGGGTAACCCTATTCAGACTAGCACCGCAAAGAGTGATCGGAGGTATAAAAGACAAACATTTGGTACCAGCTTTGAAAATCATGTACTCACTCTTTTTAGGGTTATACCTGAGCCCATGAGTCCCAGCATATGTCTCACAAATGCGCAGGAGTTTCCGCAGCCCCCCAACCGACGGGCTCAGCAGCACCATATCATCCGCATAGCTGATGTTATTAATAGGCACTCCGCCTATTGAGCAACCCACATTAGCACTGCTGAGCTCGCCGATCAGCTGGTTCATGTAAAGGTTGAACAAGCGGGGTGATGTTAACCCCCCCTGCCTCACACCGCAATCCAACCCGTACACGTCGGAATATACTCCCGCCCATTTCACACTGTTCCGCTGGTGACTGTACCAATACCTAAATATCGATACTATCTCACTCGGCACCTGTGTCTCACTGTGCAGCTTGTGCCACAGCATGTCATAATTTACTAAATCGAACGCTTTCGAGAGGTCTAGGTAACAAGCGTACACTGGAGTATTTCTAGCCGTGTAGTACTTCACAGTCTGCTTGAGACAGAGGATAGCACTCTCAGTCGACAAACCAGGCGTGAAACCAAACTGAGCGTCATGTATATGAAGGTGCTTCTCCAGCTGTCTGTCAAGCAGCCTGTCCAGCACCTTGGCTATGACAGTAGCGAGGGAGATAGGCCTATAGTTAGATACATCCGACACATCACCCGTTTTGTTTTTTACGATCGGAACTACCATCGTGTACATGAGATCGTTAGGTAAGTAATTATGGCTGATGCACAGATTAAACAACATTGCGAGTATCCTCGGCAGATGCACACCAGCGTGCTTCAAGTGCTCGATGCTAAGGTCATCATGACCTGGAGACTTACCTCTCACCATCTTTTTAATAATGACAGCTACATCCTTGGCTGTAAAGCTGATACTAACGTCTCCATGCTGACACTCAGCATCGAGCACCTGTGCCGCCGGCCCAAGCGGCGACTCCACCTTGAAATGGCGTTGGAACAGGCTAGCAATGTCGCATGGGTCATGAGCGTCACCTACACTCACCGGAAGGCTCGACCTTGGATTCAATTTATTTGTTGACTTCCAAAATTTATTGAATTTCTTATCAGTGTGATGTTTTGCAATAATGTCCATTCTGATCTGATCCTCATTGTTTTGACAGTATTTTAATTTTGATTTAAATAATTTTCTAGACTTACACATGTTATCATAAATATGTCCGGATTTAGGTTTACCCTGTAATTGCCACATCTGAAAACAAAGTCGAGCCTCCCTGTGTGCACTACTCACATACTTGTTCCAGCCAGGTACATATGTATTGTACTTCCGTTTAGGTATACTATAACTTAGTTCCGCGCCCCTAGATAATATACTAACGATATCAAGGTACATTTTGTTTAATAACAACTTATGATCCTGATTATTACATAATGTATCTGCACAATTAACGAATTCCGATGGAAAATCTAGCTCTCTAAGATTAGAATTACAATAATCAAAATATTTTTCTATCTGAGTTTGATCCCTTTCCCCCCACTTTACCCGACTACAAACTTTACTAAGATTAATACGTTTAGGCAAAATAACATTTAAATTACAATGTACAGATAGATCTTCAATAATGTTTCTACACACTCTGACAATACAAAGGATGAATCGTTTTATGTTCGGCTGAAGGAAAAAGTCACAAACTTTGTGTTCAAAACCTAAAGCCATTTTATTAGAGGACATAATATCGTTCGCGTGGGTCTGATATTTCTCGCGTAGACATGTTAGATAATTTATTATATTAGCAGGGCTATTCATGATTGATTTATTGTATTTTGTTGGACGTCGCTTAACGGTATCCGATATCTGGATAAAAGGGTTGACCAAATGTATTTTTATTGCGGTCTGATGTCCTTTATATGTGGACTTATTTGTACCTTTTAGGCATTAAAATATCGAATCATTTATCACTACATATTATAAAACAAAGTCCACCCGCCCCGCGTCTGTCTGTCTAAACGCGATAAACTCAAAAACTACCAAACAGATTTTTATACGGTTTTCACCAATGGACGGAAGATTTAAGTGAATAATTCATTAAAGTTTCGTGTAAATTGCTTGAAATATGACGATGATTGTTGAAGATGTCGGAAAAAAGTTTGTATGTTTGGATGCTTGTTACTCAGTCACGCACAAAACGACTGATCGGATTTGGATGAAATTTTATACACAGATAGTTTATAACCTGGATTAACACATGGGATACTTTTATCCCGCTAGTACGTTTCTGTGGAATCATTTCCGACCTCCACGCGGGCGAAGCCGCAGGCAAAAGCTAGTGTAGTAAAAACTTTGACTAATCCCGTGATATATAATCATTATTCTTTACTATTTATTTTATCGTTACTATTTTATCGTTACTATTTTATCGTTATCTTTACTAATGTTTTAACAACAAAAACATCCCCAACTGACACCTATGAATTCATTGTTGGAGATAATCCTGTAGGTATATACTTCTATTGATCAAGGAAAACTGTTAATATATTTCCTGTTTTTTTAGAAATAGGTGTCAGCTTCAGAAAAAATAATAATACGATGATAAGAAAAGATTATAATCATGCACATACAGTAATAATCAACCCTGCTCTAAAAATGGCGAAGAAAAACTCATCGTGAAGTACCGGCGTGTTCTAGAATCTGAAAATAATTACGTTCACCAATCAGCACTGGGCCGGGGCTACCCCACTAACAAAGAGGAGGCTGGAGATCGAGCAGTGACTGTAGTAACCTTATAAGCTGACTAATGATTATGATCTTCTTCTTCGACTGTCGATGGCAATCAAGATTGTGTCAATCCAGAACTTAGAGACATAAGTTCCTTCAAAGTGAACGCAATGTAGGACATGATGTTAAGTGTCTCATCGTTTGCGGAACAGCACCATATTTGTACATATGCTTATTTGGCTTTCAGGCGGTCATTCGAAAAAAAGTCGCATCATTACTAACCAGAACACGGGCCAGTAGCAACAGCATTCTGAAAACAGTAACAGATAGTGTCTATAATTCTCCCATTTTGAGGCATTTTGTGGAGAGGATGGCCAGGTGAGAAACGTGTACCTTACTTGGTCATCTTCTGTGCAAAATGCTTCAAAATCAAACTCAATAATAATAAGAATATTACTGCTAACACTAGCTATAAGGTATTACTAACAATAAAAATCTATGTTGTCCTAATTATTTGATTTGATTTGTACTCATATTCGTACTAATAATATACGTAAATACGAAAGTAACTCTGTCTGTCTCTCTTTCTGTTAGCTTTTCAGGCCTGAACCACTTAACTGATCGTTATGAGATTTGGCAGATAGGTAGCTTGGAACCTGGAGAAGGACGTACTCTACTTTTCATCCTGGATATTTGTATAAAAAATGTAAAAAATCTAAATACTCGCAGACGTAGTCGCGAGCAACAGTCTTCTATAAATCTGCACCTGAGCAGTTTCAGATTATTATGATATTCCGTGTTCTTCAACGTAGATTCACGCGAGACACGATGGCTTTTTAATTGGTTGTGTAATTACGGCAATCAACGGTTAATATCGCTTCTATTTTAGTAGAAACTCCTTGCCACATGGTTCGTCCCGTCACCATGAAACTATATGGCCTTAACGAGAGCAAAGTAATTGCAGTTGCGAACTAGAGCGTACCGTAGCTCCGGCCCAATTGTTGAACGAACTCCTCAACTTAATCGTACCGTTTCAAATACCGCTGATTCCTATTTGTTTTCGATCGTTCTTGTTAAGAATTTGTTTGAGAAGGAACTTTAGTAGTATAACTTAACTTTACTCTTGGTTTCCCGAAAGAGTAGGCAGTAGTACTTGGGGATTGAACCAATTCCGTGAGAATTCTCAAAGTTCAATTATGTATATTCTAGTGACTAGTCCTGATAAATAAGGTATAAAATCTTTGATAAAAACATCAGCTGATAAAGCAGTAAGTCACAGTCAGTCAACACGTGGTTCTACTAATGTGTTATGATCTACTTATCTATGATATACATCGATTTTTTTATTAAATCGATCCATCAATTAATTATCCTAATAAGCACTATTTATCAAACTGAATATAGCTGATGATTAGTTGATTAGTTTTATTTCAATGACAGGATTTTTATTATGACAGCAGATAAGATTATTTTTAATTCATTGATTTTCAATTGACGCAAACGTGAATCAAATGATAGATTTTATATAAGTACAAACTGAATCAGATGTTTTTATTTTTATTTTAGGTTAAGCGAGGTGGACTTTGGAGATGCCTATGTCCAGCTGTGGACGTCTTTTGGTAGAGTTATGATGATAGGGTTTTTTTTTAGGCTCTTGGTTTATATAAAAAAGCATGCCCATATAAGTCACAAGACTTATATTCGATTATTCTTTAAGTACCCACAACAGACCACTACAATGTTTTTGATCATCGACACAAGAATTATTTCCGCATATTTTATCGTCCTTTTGTTATAAACAAGTCTTTCGATAACTTGCGGTCAGAAACACCTCATCTTTATCATCATCATTTCAACTAAAAGACGTCCACTGTTGAACATAGGCCTCCCCCAAGCACCGCCACTTCGACTGGTTCTGTACTTCTCGCATCCAGCGGATTCCTGCGGCCTTCACCAAGTCATCCGTCCACTTAGTGGGTGGCATTCCAACACTATGTCTTCCGGTACGCGGTCGCCACTCCGGAACCTTTCAGCCCCATTGGCCATTTGTTCTGCAAGCAATGGGCCCTGCCCACTGCCACTTAAGTTTGGCAACTCCTCAGGCTATGTCAGTTACCTTGGTTCTCCTACGGATCTCTTAATTTCTGATTCGATCATAGAGGGAAACTCCAAGAATAGCCCTCTCCATTGATTGTCAGCCTTCTAATGAGGCCAATTGTGAGCGACCACGTTTCAGTGCCATAGGTCATCAGTGGCAACACGCGCGTCAAAGACTTTCGTCTTGAGACACTGTGGTATATGAGACGAGAATATATTACGTAGCTTCCCAAACGCTGCCCAACCGTGTCGGATTCGACGATTGACCTCTATAGAAACACCCCATCGAGGTCGATTTATGAACATCTCTAACAGTAATCAGTCCTTGGTCATATAATTGTAGGGAAAACAAATAAACTGACTTTCATTACGGGCATGTGTTCACTAATTGATGGTTTATCGATGTAAATTGACCGTGGCAATGTGTCAAGGTCTTTATTACGTTGATCCAAGGCTGGTGAGAACGTCGAACGTCGATAAAGTCAATGTTGTGTTCTTGAACAAGAGTTTTTCAATAATTATGATAAGCAATATATATACTTTCGAGTCTAGACTAATGACTTAATGGGAAAAAACTATCTATTGTAGATATGTTATTCCGGAGAGCCACACGTGCAGATTTAGATTACACTGAGTTTTGATTAAACTGAGTTTAAATAAGTAAATACCTAGTTCTGCATCATCTTTCTGCTCTTGTCCCATGTTACTTGGGGTCGGCGAAACACGTTTTTTTATTCCATACTTCCGTGACAGCCACTACTCTATTATTTACTCCTTTTTCTTTCATATCATCCCTCACACAATCCATATATATTTTCTTTGGTCTTCCTGACCCTCCCCATCCATTGACATTAAAATGTATCATTATTTTTGTTATTGTTTCATCGGCACTATCAAACTTCCTCTAATATACTCATATCTTACCTTATCTAGTCCTGTTACTCCATCACACATACACTTCAACATTCTCATCTCCACAACATGCAATCTTTTCTCATCCGTCGTCTTCATAGCTGTTAGTTTTTCTTTTTCTCAAATTCACTTATGTACGGTCAGTACTCTGCATTACCTGACCCCTCTTACAAAGAAGAAGCATGGAAGAGGGTTCGGGTTATGCAGAGTACTGACTGTACCTATATAAAACTACCTATTAAACATTAAAATTAGCCTACTGCTGGGGGCTTACTCTTAAGTCCGTCAACGAAAATTCGGACCCGTCTGATAGTAGTTCGATACTTAGAAGTAAACCCTACCCCCGATTAATTAACTCTTACGGTCGGGCAAAAACACTTCGGGAGAAAGGACAACTGTCAAATCGTTTTGTAATTAATTTTTGTAATTAAAGAGTTACCGTGGCCCTAGCGCACAGGCAACTGAAGGAACACGGGTGGGTTTTAGTCAGTAAGAGTCTGACACGCCCTTTCGCTCCGCCCAGCAGTATAGGCCGTGCGTTGTTTGTCAGAGAATTAAAATGAATTCAAGGTTTTATTAAGTAGAGGAAGATTAAGTAATGCTCAAAGTTTTTCTAACATATTTGTATTAATCTAGAACATGATCTATATAAACGAAAAGAAAGAAAGATAATATATTTATTTAGCATAGTCTAAAAGGCACACAACATTATACTGCAAATAAAAAAACTGCTGAAAAGTGTTAAGTGCGATGCATGTAAGAAATTTTGCAGGAATATTGTGTTCTTTACGGCTGCGCCAAATAGGGCCAGCTCAGCAAGAATGCCTGACATCTAGTGATTGACACTGTTTTCAACTGGACCTGAAGTGTGAGGAGTTGGATAGAAACCAGTTTTATACTTCAATGTGTGTACGCATACCTTGATAAAATAAATTAGTGTAACATAATAATAATAATATATATATATAAATTAAAAACCTACCTTTAAAAAAAATGTTACTGTACGAGTACAGTTGAAGATTTTTTACACCAAAAAGGAATCAATAACTGCTACACACACACTCTTGTACACAGACATTATACACACTTACACTACTACCTACATGACTTCCTATTCTAATAAAAATGTGTATATATTATTATTTTAATGAGTAATACTAAATTATTGAAATTATTAATGTAAAATCGTGACAACAGCATAGTTATTTTAATTTTTAATGTTAAATAACCCTCAAATTTGCGATGCCTGGAAAAGGCCGCTAAGTTGTAAGTACCTACATTATAAAATAACACCAAAATGTACACTTAGATTGCAAATAAACTTTTGACTTTGATAATAACTAATATGTACGTAATAAGTGCGATCCATACTTAATATTATAAATTCGAAAGTAGCTCTGTCTTTATGTTACCTTTTCACGCGTGAACCACTGAACGAATTTCGATAAAGCAAGGAGATAGATGACATCCTGAGGAAGGGTATTGGCTACTTTTTATCCCGGTAACACGTCCCCGTGGGATAATTTCCGACACCCACGCAGGCGAAGCCGCGGGCAGCAGCTAGTATTAAATACAATAAAAAGTAAATAAATGATACGTCCCCATGTATATGTATATATATATTTATATCTAGTCTACACAAAGGTGTAACCCCCTACCCTTGTATCGTCAGCTGACATAAATACCCATTATGGTGGAGGTGTCAAGGGCACTACGAAAATAATAGGTACCTCATATCAATTTCACACGAACATGACATTATCAATTCCGACATAAAGACTGCCATCGCGTTGAGAGTTAATTATTGAGTATTGTTAGCCTTGAGTACACTCTCTTACCTTTTATTTTTTGCTGGTTCTGGTTTGGTCAAAATATCATCAAAAGGAATCAGAATCTGGTGTAAATATTTTCGGCGGTATGCTCTTCGTACATTCGGCGACAAAAGTCAATAAACACTTTAGTTTTTTAAATCTAACCTAATATTATAAAAAGTTTTTATTTTTTGTATGTTTATTTGTGTGTTTGTTACGCTTTCACGCTAAAACGGCTGAATGGATTTGGATGAATTTTGGCACATGAGTAAATCATGACTTGGGTTAGGACATAAAATACTTTTTATCCCGATAGTCCCACGGCTTCGAGACTTATGCGGGGGAAACCGCGGGGTGCAGCTAGTCTTAAATAATGAGTTTAATACACACATACCTCACCCCTTCTTCCCATGGGGTAGGCAGAAAATACAGAACGCCTCCTGCTACGATCCTGATATACTCCTTTGGCTTCGTTTACGTTCATACATCTGAGGGTCTAATCCCTAAGCGCGAAGTACGTAGTTTCGACTGAAGTTACGGGCGTTTCCTACTCCGTATCACTTACGATTATTTCGGTTTCCGAACTAAGAATAAATGACAACACGATTTGACAGTTGTCAAAAACATGCTGGTCCTGTTCCATAGGACAATCTAGAGTCTAGACAAAATCAAAATGGTTGCTAATTTAATTGTATAATTTATATGACATTGATTTTACATTCTGAAACTACTTTAACTCACACAGTAAATTATTACTCGTTAAAATTTTAGAAAAATTATCTACTTTTCAATATTTGTAAACATGGGAGCACCATGTATCTATCACGCAATTAATTTACCTGTCATTGCTTTATATTTAATTATTTTTACCTATTGTGGTATGGTAATTTTATTCTAGGTGCATCGTCTTCACATATAATTATATAATTAATGGATATGTAGCGGCATCTACAACGCCACATGCGAGCTACACGTCAGACTGACGTCACGCAAAATCCTGCATCGCGCAAGCAGAGTTTACCGCGCAACTAGCATATATACAACATCCCGACATCAAGCGTCGGGCAGTTGCCCACCAGACACAACACCCGTCTGGTTGGAGGATCCTCCCTTTTCCATAGAGTATGAGTGAACTTTACACCCTGTTCCTCATACCTCTATACTGGTGACCCCGAACATGAACGTCAGCGCAGCCTTTGTGCAAGTACATCAGCGTGACGTCATCATCACTTCCTTCAAGCTTTCGAGCGGCGAGTCACACAGCCAGCCAGCACTCACAGCTTCCACGGGTATCCTGACCACCAGCATGCAGCGACCGCGCATACCTGGTCATCACCCTCAGCCTCATCAAGCAACCTTGGCACAGCACACTGCACTCTCGGCCGGTCCACAAGCAGAGCCTTCAAACCCTCTTCTGGTCGACGCCAGCAGTCAGCCTCAACCCGGCGCTGTACCACATCCGACGCACTGGAGCATAACGCAGCGCCACCCCGACTCACTGGGATACCACCGCAGACAGTTCCGACTCACCGTGAACTATGCGGCACCCGGTTCCGACTCACTGGAACCTCAACTGGCCCTGGCAAGCATCGCAAGATACAAGACTCAGCCCACTATCGACCTCCGCCTCCGGGGGGGAGTGATGTAGCGGCATCTACAACGCCACATGCGAGCTACGCGTCAGACTGACGTCACGCAAAATCCTGCATCGCGCAAACAGAGTTTACCGCGCAACTAGCATATATACAACATCCCGACATCAACCGTCGGGCAGTTGCCCAGCAGACACAACACCCGTCTGATCGGAGGATCCTCCCTTTTCCATAGAGTATGAGTGAACTTTACACCCTGTTCCTCATACCTCTATAGATACATAATATTGTAAAACATTTTAAAAGTAACGGTGGAGTTTCTTGCCCATTCTTCTCCAAACGAAACTACCTTTTGGAAGGGGCGACTAGAATCAATTCTATTTTCTTGTAAATTTTGACGCTCAAAAGCCTATGTGTGCCCTATTTGAAATAAATGATTTGACTTTGACTTTGACTTTCTTGAAACTAGATACCTCATGTTCGTCATAACGGTGGCCTTAAGATAGGTAATTAATGTTTATCTTAGTCGCTCACATTCAATTTCAGCAATTATCAATATCTAGATAATGTTACCGGGTTTTTCCAATCATTCTTGTCAACACTATTTTATTTTCAGCCATTAATTCCAGTTTCAAAAAGAACGAAGACGTTTGTTATTGTACAAATAAATTACTTAGGACTGACGGGCTCGTGGTTCAATGATAATAACTGCACGGGTGGATCGAAGGTTAAGCTGCTCTAGCCGCGGTCGGTTCGTGAATGGGTGACCATCCATAATCTTTGTATCGAGACACCTCCGTTGTCTCGCCCCGGCTATCGTTCGTAGGTCTTTGACAGTTGTTACGGTTAGTCGGAATCCCAAAAGTCTGACAACCAGTCTTACCAAGGGGTATCGTGTTACCCAGTACTTAACTGGGTTGTGGAGGTCAGATAGGCAGTCGCTCCATGTAAAGTACTGGTATTCAGCTGCATCCGGTAATACTGGAAGCCGACTCCAACATAGTTGGGAAAAGTCTAGGCAGATTCAAAACACTTTTCGCTAGTATTTGACGTGCATTAAATAAATAATTAGTTTTTAACATGTTTCATAACATTTTGAAATATGCTACACTTTAAAAATATTATTAATCTAATTTTAGCGATAAAAAGCGTCCCAATCGCATAATTCGTTTTTGTTTTTTGTTTTTAAATATCTGCTTATACAGACAGGGGGCTGCTGTTGAGCAAATAAAACGCTCCAAACGCAAGCCAACGAAATCAATATACGTTGAATTTTTTTAATAAAACAAATTAGCAGGCTAACGGCCCCTCGATAACATAACATCACGCCTTTTTCCGAAGGGTTAGGTAGAGGTGTACACCCACATTTCGCCAGTTATGTTTAAGTCCCATGTAATAGAGGCCGAGCCCCTCGATCTACGAGTGTTTATGCGATACTTAGAGTATTTTCCCTGCTTTATAGCTAAATCAATTACCAGGATACCCAGGTCGAAAATTGCCTTATGACTTCATCGCTTGTTTCGTACGAAACACACATTTTTAAGTCGTATAATCAGATGAGAAAAACATCGTACGCGATTTGGCTTATTTTTGTTGTGCAAATCTTTAATTTGCAGACTTATCACGACGTTATCGATGGTAAATATAGGTACCTAATTATTGTGACAAAATAAAATATAACAACAAGATAACTGTAATACTTTAACGATCCATACCTAAGTATTATTAATCGCTACTTATGTATGCGATAATCGGTAACGCGCGTCATGGTTCATTTCTAAATCATCCATTCAAATTATCAGCTGTAGACGACAGAATTAAACTTATGGCTGCTACGTTCAGGGGCTGAATTTTCCAAAAACTCTTCCTTAGTGCTCAATTTCGCTATAAAAGGAACTCCTGTGCAAAATTCTGGTTAAGAGGGTGAATTTTCAAAAATTCTTCCCTAGTGCTCACTTTCGCTATAAAAGGAACTCCTGTGCAAAATTTGTGTTCAGGGGGTAAATTTTCAAAAATTCTTCCCTAGTGCTCACTTTCGCTATAAAAGGAACTCCTGTGCAAAATTTGTGTTCAGGGGGTAAATTTTCAAAAATTCTTCCCTAGTGCTCACTTTCGCTATAAAAGGAACTCCTGTGCAAAATTTGTGTTCAGGGGGTAAATTTTCAAAAATTCTTCCCTAGTGCTCACTTTCGCTATAAAAGGAACTCCTGTGCAAAATTTCATGCTTCTTGACCCAGCAATTTAGGCTGAGCGTTGTCGGTTAGTGAATGAATAAATGAATTTAAGATTTTGTCAAGTACCTACCTACTAGGCTTGTTCTGTGTTGTTGTTGGCTGCTTGGCTTGACTCTACTATTAAAGCTTGAAGTAATATGGCCAAGCAATAAAAAACGAGCCCTTCATGTCTTCGATAAGTCATCGCAGATTTTAAGCTTTGCCAAAAATAACTCCCAAAGGGGATTGTTTTAAGACGAAGATCTTAAAACTATTCCAGGATCACCCAATATTAAAACAATCCCGAGATTGTGTGGCTGTGGGGTATGAGAGACGTGATCCGAAATCGCAGGGCAGAATGGATCAAAATCCGTCGCAAAACAAAAGATTTTTTGACAAAAGCTAAGACAATAGGCTTACTCAATCATTGTCTATTATCTCTATAAATGTAATGCGTATCGTAAGTATCTAGAACATCAGACCATTAATTATGTTATCAATATGAAGATAGCAATGCACGCGATACCAAAACTGTCGAAAAGTGTACTTCCCTAACTAACTAACTAACTAACTAACTAACTATCAATGCGAATACACACAACTCAAATTAAACGCTACTATCAGCAGATTAGATTAAACAAAGAAACAAATCATAGTAATCAACAAATGGTATGTTTGCGATCGAACATCGACTACAGACCCTGGCATTGTACGTCGAAATAGAGGTCAGAACTTGTCCTTATAATAGCCTTAAACTAGTACCACAAATAGAACGCCGGCATACAATCATGAACTGTGGTAAGTTCAACTAGAAAAATCGATCCAGGTTGTCGGGTGTTTCCGCCGCCGTTCGGGTGTCTCCGCCGCTAACATTGGCATTAGTCAAGCAAGCCACAACAGATGGAAAGTTGGACTGAAACAAGTTAAATAATTCATCACGTAAATACCACTTATACCATCAAAGCAGTGATTATGACTCGCTCTTAGTGAGGGGAAGTTATGCGATAATCGCCCTTATTTCTTCTATTAAAGTTCTTATGGTTCATGGTTTGTGGTATAATACTTAAATGGCTCACCTGGGAGTGCCCTAGTATCCTACAGTAGAATACTGTGGATTGAATAAAATTAATGTTTACTTTTCCGTACTAAAATGTCACAAAGAAGGCAAATATATTATTACGAGTTCTCGTCTTCAGTAGTGAAAAAAAACCTTTCTTTCTACATACTGTCTATAACACACGATCATATACACGTTTTTTAAATTGCTAAATCTATAAACAGGGTCAATGCCATGAGTCTCGGAATGTCGAGACCAGCAGCGTTGAAACAGACAATTATCCAGCTAAATATTATTTTCTTATTGTTACAGGTATGTCACTCCAGGGACGACTTCAGTTCGGGCCTACACTGCGTAAGGCAAACGAGCCACCTGCCACAACCACCATATTAATACGTTTTTAACCGACTTAAAAAAAACGAGGAGGTCCTCAATTCAACTGTATTTTTTTTGTGTTCGTTCAGAACTTTTTTCTGGGTGAACCGATTTGGATGATTCTTTTTTTATTTGAAGTCTGGTGCTTCACGCATAATCCCATTTAGATTTGATCAATTTTCAACCAGTAGTTTTTGAATAATCCTTAATACTGCGTACTTTTTTCACTTAATTTATATTGATGATGTTTTAATAATTTCCTGTCACGGTTATTTATATATCAAGTAGTGGTATACGTACTTGTGTGGGGTAGGTACCACAACTAAAAAGTGAATAATAAAAACTTTTTTACAAAAAAAACAACCGACTTCCAAAAAAAAACACAAAAAAGCGTGAAAAATAACTTAAATTTCGGAAGTCGGTGGCCAAAAACGACTTTTTGGAAGTCGGTAGATTTTTTTGTAAAAATGTTTTTTCCATGGATTCATCGCAAACGTGTGGCCGTTGGCCGCCATCAGCTACAGCAGTACTCAACACCGTCGACAGCGGCCGGCGACTGCCACCGGTGGTTGTAGCCGGTAGCTCGTTTTAACTAGCGTTAGTGCAGAAATATACACCATAAGCATTTGTATGGAATTTAGTATCATTCTAACAGAATACACGGATAATACAAATTACGAAAATCTGTATTAAGTAATGAGCACTTCCCATTTATGGTCAGCAAATATTGGAACCTAATGCAATAACGCCACTCCATTGATCATTAAGTGATCACAATCAATTTAAATGTAAAATACTAGCTTCTACCCGCGACTTCGTCGGCGTGAAAATTTCTTGTTTTAACATAAAATGTATCCTATGACACTCGGTAATACTGTAGCTTCCCATTAGTGAAAGAATTTTTGGAATAGGGTCAGGAGTTCCGGAGATTACCCCCTACTAAATTCTTATTGGAAAAACCCAATAACGCTTTGACTGAGCTGGGAATCGAACCCAGGACCCCCGCGCTCAGCAGTTGCGCTTACGACCGCGAGACCAACGGGGCAGTCTGATTTATAACAGACTAGCTTCAGCCCGCAGCTTCGCCCGCGTGGATATCGAAAATTATCCCAAGGGTACGTGCTACCGGGACAAAAAGTAGCCTATGTCCTTCCTCAGGATGCCATCTATCTCTGCCAACTTTTATCAAAATACGTTCAGTGATTTAGGCGTGTAAAGGTAACATACAGACAGAGTTAGTTTCGATTTTATAAATTTTAATATGGACAGATAATACGTTACGTTAGAATTATGCCACGAATACCTACTTTCCGGCAAGGACTAATGAAAATTCCAATCAACTAAGCCTGTCTTTGCTGAACATCGGCCTCCCTAATGAAAATATAAATACGTATCAAGTTTGTAACCATCAGTCATTAGAAAGATCACGTCAGCCCATTGTGACTAGGAGGAGGCGGAGCGCGTGAGGGAGAGGCAATCGCTGCGCCCTCACGCCCCTAGTCAACGCAGGAGACACCCTGGGCGTCGGGAGTCGATTACCGACTCCCGGACACCGTAGGCGCGAAGCTTATGGACGGCGACCAATTGGCAGCTCGCCGTCCGGTAAGGACCAAGCCCAGGTCGACGGCGCGTCGTGTTCCACGCGCGACTCAAAGAGATGTCAGCATTACTGACGGGGTCCGAAAGGGCCGATGCCTGCCGGGGTCGCGGATTATTCGAAAGAGTTACCGTGGCCCTGGCGCACAGGCAACTGTAGGAACACGGGTGGATTTTAGTCAGTAAGAGTCTGACACGCAGACCATGAGGAGAGGTCATTTGATGATTTCCCACCCAAACATTGTAACTGCAGCTTGCTGATGCTGAAAGTCAGAGACTTTTCGTGGTAATTTCTTTGAAAATCTGTACAAAGAGAATTCATAAATATCTAGCACTTCTTTTTAAATATTTGCAATTGAGTTCAGAAACATCTAACCAAATAGAACAACTTAACGTTTGCTAACTAATCCTTGAATGAAACCGCGTAGTTGCGAAATTCGTAGCGACGTGCTACGGCACTACGAGCTTCGCTACGAAATTACAAATCAAGATTGCTACGAACTCCAATGAAACAGCATATGAAAATAATTTACTGCTGTCCGAGTATATTTGGTATTTCAGCTCATTTAAACAATTTTATGGGAACGCTCGTTACAATTTTTTTGGATAATAAATAATTCAAGAAGGTAGGAAAGTTTTTCTAATTATTTCTGATCCTGGTGAATATTTAAAGCGCCACACGTTTAATATGATTTATTGAACCAATCTACGAATTACCCCATAGATATCCGAGTGAACTACCCAATTAGTACCTTTATGTTGAACTAAAACTCTAAATAAATGTACGATACAAATGAAAAATTCACAGTATTTTTTTTAAGCTCCTGTCATTCAGTTAAATATTTCTAAACGCTAATATAACTCTCATTTCGCCCACTGGAAGTGGCATGAAGTTACCAGTTCCAAACAAGGCCAGTTATCGTCCGCAGTTTACACAGCTAGCCATCAGCCGGATGCGTGTGCCCAACTATCCACTACTTCGAATCCGGACTAGTCTAACTTATCCGTGTAATACGCGTGATCAATACTGGCAGCTCGAAATAGGTGAGCTCAGATATCAGTCATTTTGGTTTGTCATTATGGTTATAACTATGTAGGTATTAATTAACTTCTAGTGCAAATTCAGTTTTTACCTTAAGTTGGCTTCAATTGCGAAATGCGCGCTTGTTATAATTGCATTTACTAATTTTTATTTGGCAGCAAAATATAAATTGAAAGCTAAATAATTTTAGAGAAATCCATAACATCGAAATCATTGTAATATTATTTTTTATTTTACATATAAATTCATCAAGCAATAAAACTAATAATTTAAAGTTAACTTTTATTTATTTATTTATTTATGAATAAATAAATAAAATAAATTTTACTGAAAAGTCTTTTCATTCGAGAATAATATAAACAAACGGAAAATATAGAAATTCAACTAATTCAATCCATGCGCGGACATTATTTCTGTAACATCGATAGCTACCTACCCTTACCTAACCTTAACCTTATGCTTTGGAAATAAAGTTGAAAATCTATTAAAGGAATTTGACATGGATACGACTTAGCGACAGATTTTTGTCGCTATCTAATGTCGAGACTGCCGGCCCAGAACTTAATATTCAATTTACCGAATCGCTAAAATATAGCAATTTAAAACAGCTATTATTGTTCACATCTTTTGCCGATTGGAAAACGACGGATTTGCGTAAAAATGTTGTACTAACTACGTAACTAACGCAACATACGCCGAAAATATAATATATCTCAGTTTTGAAACCCCTGAGGAGCCATAAGTAAGCAACTCGTTTGCCGGAGATAGCATTAAGAGCGGCCAACCCGTCATATTTTTCATACAAACGCTCGTACGTGATTATGGCGTTGGAACACATCTTTTATTGACAATTTTGAACTAGTAGGTATCTTGCGCACTCTATCTAGGTTTCTATGCAAGTAAACAATCAAAATTTGGACAAACAAATTCAGTATGAGCCTCCAAAAAACTGTTTTTTTGCACAAATTTTATCTGAACTTTGGACGTTCATAATGTACTCAAAAATTGTAAAAGTAAAGAAAACATCGTGATAGAAACCTCGCACATGTAATGGAGATTCTAAATGACAAATATTTTTTCCAAAAACTTGTAAAGATTTTTCAAAAACACGTATTACCTGGAACAAGTTTTGTGAAATCTTTGCGCGCCAATTTTCCTTCGAAGTTATCGCGTTCTCACTCTTGCCTGTTTTTCAAACATTGCGTTGGATGAAACAACAAGCTTTTCAATCATGCTCGCATTGATGATGGACGAACCGGGAAGGGCCCTCTTAACAACTTGGTTTTAAATTATGTCGTTGTAAATATAACCTTAGGCTTATTCAAAATGTCAAAACTCGCAAGTTATCAGCTTATTTGTAATAAACACAACGCTGATATGCTAACAATCTCAAAGATGGAGGCTACTTTTAGTTACCTCTACCACCACTAACTACAACATTTGGGTTTTAGCATAACAATAGCTTTCATTACCCTTTCCTTAATATCTCTTCGTAAGACCCTGAGCAATAAACTATGTATCATTTTTCATTAGTAAAAAATTTTGGGAATCATGATGTAGGTAGTTTTAGGACGTTACGGGCTTTGTTTCCATTTTTTAAATGAAGAATGAGATTAAATATAGGTGGGTCAATGACCGCTATGCCATGCTTAATCGCAATAATACAATACTACGATTAGAGCCGTTCCTGTGAAAAAGGTATGATGCAGTTTATCCCGTATTCTCCATCTTTTAAATAGCTTTTTAATAGCAACATAAATTAACATTTTTCAAAAAAAGCTCGAATTTATAACCCAGTTTAATAGTCTCAGCAGGCCCCAAAGTTCAGGCCAAAAGTTTCCTAAGAGACCAACCAATAACTTAGAGTCAGTTGTTACTTATCTTTGATTTTTAACCGACTTCAAGAAAAGGAGGAGGCTCTCAATTTGATGGTATTTTTTTAATGCGTTTGCAAAAACAAATGGACACAGTCACCCACATAATCCAAAAATTTGCTGAGGCCCACGAAAACCGACTTCACCGACATGTGTACATCGAGGCAATTCAGCTGTTAGACTAAACAAATATAGTGCGAAGACTAAAACGAACAAAACCTTTTGAGTTAGTGTAGTGCAAAAAGTGTAGAAATAATAGTGACAATGATACACATAATAACACATAAACAAAATATGCACACTTTCTTAGAGTCTGATATATGATTATATCAGACTCTAAGAAAGTGGAAAAGTACAATCAACACTATTCTAAGTTTTAAAATAATTATCACGTAAAAAATTAAGTTAGATTAAAATTGCTTATTAGCCTCATAGGCAAGATTGTAATTAATTATTAAGAACCTGATTCTTTTTATTAAAGGATTTAAAAAAAAGTGTGATTGCTCAGAACTTTTTTATAATCAAGTGATCCTTATTTTCGGAGGTATGAGGTTGCTTGCTGTCATAGGTGAAATGTAAATGGTCTGTAGGCTATTGCGGGTTGCCAGTTTGAAATTAGAAATTGCGCGGTTTTGTCTTTATTCCGACAAACAACTATTTGAAGTTATGTTATTCAACGTATTTTACTGTCACTATAATATTTTTGTCAAAGATTATAATAATATGTGTGTACTTTATCATAACAATGAATAATAGTAGTAATTATGTTGTATCTGATCTCGTTTTCTAAAACTAAACTGAAGTTTTAAAGATATTACAGTGTATAATATTTTCATAATTTAATAGCTAACAGTCTTATTATAATAATAACAATATGTACCTACAAGTATATAAATGGGAAAGAATCAAAGGCCACGTTGCATACAGCGCTGCTGATTCTTTCAAGCAGAAAGTTCAAATAATTGATGTCAATTTACTTGGTTTAAAAGTAAAAATGGGTGTTCTACAAGTCTCGATATTAGGTCCTTATCTCTTTTTAGTATATATTAATGATCTACCCAGTTATTAAAAAACCAACGACAAAGTTTTTTGCTGACGATACTTCCTTAAATTTGAAGATAAATTAGACTTGCGTCAAATCTTGACGACGTTAATGACGCCCTAGTGCAGGTACAAAATTGGTTCACTGCTAAAAATTTAGTATGAAATGGGAAAGAAACTAAATGCATATGATTTGCTTTACCGAATGTTAGAAGTAGTGCTTGTGACATAGTATTGAATAAAGTGAAACTATAATTCGCCGATAAAACTGTGTTCTTGGGGATCACGCTGGACTCAAGGCTACAATGGGGTCCTCATTGAACATCTCTTGCAGGACGACTATGTTCAGCAGCATACGCTGTAAGAAAAATCCATCAATTTACTAATGTAGATCCCGCGAGGCTAGTCTATATCAGTTACTTTCATAGTATCATGTATTACGGTATTTTACTATGGGGACCCGCTGCAGATATCGAGTCTATTTTTATTCTGCAGGAAAGAGCCATCAGAGCATTATACGGCCTCCGCAGGTGCATTTCTCTAAAGGAACTGTTTAAAGATATTAACATCATGACGGTAACCTGTCAATATATCTATGTAAACATCATGCACGTAGTGAAAAAGTTAAATCTTTTCAGTAAATGAGGTGAAAGACATAACTATAGCACTAGAAACAGGGGCCAATTAGTTCAACTAGGTTTTAGACTAGCTAAAGTAGACTCATACTTCATGGGGTACTGTTTAAAACGTTACAATAAAATACCTCCACACATACTCCAACTGAATGAAACGAAATTTTAATCTTGAATGAAACGCACACTATGCAAGCAAGCATATTACAAGTTTCGGGATTACATCGCTGACAAAAATGCTTGGCTCAACGCTGATCTTGCTTCACAAGGGCGCATAAACTAATTGACTAGCATTCGAATATTTTGTTGGAGCTACTGAAGATTGTAAAAAGTATATTTGCATTGTATAAATTTAATCTCTTACTATTGTATAATTGCATAGCACATGTGTGAGAACTATGTACCTACTATAAAGCTACCATTTACTGGGCACGTCTTTCATTGACTTGAATGTGCCCTGGCGGCTGAGAGTATGTCATGCTCACTCAAATGTCTCGCTGGTGGTAGCGTGTGTAAGATCATTAAGTTCCCTTCAAAATGATTAAGCTGAATGGTGCTGATCGATACGTCATGTTCGTGAATGGGCGCCGTCAGTAGGGACTGGTCTTCTTAGCAGCTATGGCTTATTTTAATTTCTGATTTGCATTTTTTTTCCTATTTTTTTTATTATTACGGACGCATTTAACGTGCACGTCTTTTTAAACCGTTCTCACATATATAATTTCAACATGAATGGTGTAACCAATATTTTGCAAGAATCATTATTTTGATTTAAAAGAGTGCTCGTGGAGTTTCTTGCCTGTTCTTCTCCATATGTACCCACTATGCTATAGAATGGGTAACTAGCTTCATCTTTCTGACTGACCGACTCCTTGAAAATTCAAAAGTGCTTGTAATTGGTTTATTTGAAATAAATAGTTTGTTTGAGTTTAAGTTCTTTGGCCAAAAAATAGGCGCCGACCAACCGCTTCGCAATGTCTCGAAAAACTAAGTGAGCACTCGAACCCCATGGCCCTAGAGTTTTAACCCCAAACGGCTCGAACATATAAGTTCCAATAAGATTGGAATATTTTCGCCGTTTGAGGTTTTCCGCACCTGTAGCATCCGCCCCAGCACAGATGCCGTGCTAGATGGGATGACACAAGGGTATCGACACATTTTGCATCCCACACCATTGGCCAAATTAACTTCCAAGGCATTATTTTCATTCCGTCTGGTCTCTTCCCATCGTCGCGTGCCTAGCCATTAGGTTCTAGAACAGCTGGCACCCCGGCGGTGACATGACCATGATGGATGATTTCAATGATGCTGGCGTGCCGTGCTATCCGGCCTGCGCTCCTACTACAGGATAGGCCATGATATCCAAATCAGTCGACACCTTCACCGAATTGGCAGCGATTCAGAGCCACGCAAGGAGCGCCCTGACGCAGACAAGTAGCGACCCAGAAGGTGGTGTCACCCAGCATAGGGCCTATGTTAGGTGACAGTACCGCCTGAACCCAGAGGCCCGACTGCCACTCATCCACAGTCAGAAGGCGAACTCGCTCAGCAGTATTGGTGGACGTATTAATAAGATTGTTCCGTAAAGTTTATTCTTAGTTTTAAAGTAATATGGAAGTAAAGAAAACTAAAACATTGCGTGGGTTTACAGTTTATTTATTAGAAAAACATAACCCTAAGCACACTGCCATCAATTCACTTCTTATGCGTTGCCTTGGATCCAAGCGGTGTAGCGGGAAACACGAGCATTGACACCGGGGAAGTCAGCCAGAGCGCAGCCAAGACCGAAAGAGCAGACACCAACAACGACACCGTTGTGGTAGAGAGGACCGCCGGAGTCACCCTGGCACTGGTCGCGGCCGCCGCCGGCCCAGCCGATGCACAACATGTTGTCGGTGATAGCGATACCACGGCTAGCGTAGTTGTTTCTGCAAGTGGCCTGGTTGATACTCCTAAGCTCGACATGACGGAGCTGCTCAGAGGCGGGGCCACCAGACTGGAAAAACGGACATATTTAATCTCCAATCACACCAAACAGGAAATATTGACTTTTCTTAAACACGGGAAGAATAATCATTAAACTTACGGAAGTTGTGCCCCATCCTGCAGCCCAAACGGCTTGGTTATCAGCGAGGTTGTAGTTGGCACCAGCAATGGAACCGGCTGCGACATTGACGTTGAAAGCGAATGCGGTGGCGGAGCGCAAGACGGCGATGTCATTGTCCATAGTGTTGCTGTTGTATGATGGGTGATTGACAATCCAGCTCAAGTTGTGGACAACACCACCGCTGTTAGCCCAAGTGGAGCCGACACGGATACGCCATCTATTGGCTGCGTCACCCACTGTGCAGTGAGCAGCGGTGAGGACAGACCTGTTGTTGAGGATAGTACCACCGCACGCCTGCCAGTATGCGCTCAGGTTCCATGTGTACAGGAGAGCGGCGATGGTGGGGTACCGATCAATAGTGGTGACCGCACCGCCCACAATCCGCTGGGGACTGGAAGGGACGGCTAGAAAGAAAAAGATTCAATTATAATGGTGTTCAAGATCTATTTAACATTAATTGAAATGTTAAACAATAAGTTAAGTACAAACAATAAAACATGCATTTTTCCAATAAAAATCTTTTATATCGGAAGTCGGTGGTATTTTCGTTTTTTGCCACCGACTTTCGAAATAAAAGTTAGTTTTACGTTTTTTAGTGTTTTTTTTTTGGAAGTCTGTTGTGTTTCTGTTAAAATGTTTTTATTTTTCACTTTTTAGTTGTGGTATCTACCCCACACAAGTTCGTATACCAATACTTGATATTTAAATAACCGTGACAGGAAATTATTAAAACATCATCCATATAAACTAAGTGGGAAAGAATACGCAGTATTAAGGATAATTCAAAAACTACTGGTAGGAACTTGATCAAATTTAAATGGGACCACATGAGAAGCACCAGCTTTCAAATAAAAAATAATCATCAAAATCGATTCTCCTAGAAAAAAGTTCTGAGCTAACACACATAAAAAAAATACAGTCGAATTGAGAACCTCCTACATTTTTTCAAGTCTGTAAAAAAGAAATTGATAGAAGATTATGATGTTTTTTTAACAAAAAAATTAATACAAGATTTCATAATAACATACCTGCGACGGCCGCGAAGCAAAGGGCTAACAGAGCAAGGAGACGCATACTGTTAATTACTCGTCGACGAGTGATTGTAAATCGTTGTAAGTGAAGGGTATTTATATCAAAGCGGATTGATTATACTACTACGTGAAAAGATTAAATGGCTTTGGTGTTATAATTATTATTATCAATTTATCATATTTTAATCATCACCAAAACTTAAAGACGTGTACAGATTAGAATAATTGTGAATATGTTAACGATAATGTTGGTGAAAACATTTTTAATTTAAAACCAAGTACATAATTATTTTCTTTAGATTCCAAGCTTTGAAAATAGCAGAATCTTTATATGAGCACTTTTTTTCCGTCAGAAATCTATGCAATGTAGAAGTTTTAATTTCGGCAAATGATTTCAGGTCTCGGTGACGCGCACTAAGATCGCCAGTCGACAAAATAAAAATTGTTTGTTACCTATACCATACTAGCTTCTGCGCGCGGCTTCGCCCGCGTGGATGTCGGAAATTATCACAGGAAATGTGTTACCGGGACAAAAAGTAACTTAGTCCTTCCCCAGGATGCCATCTAATCCTCGCCAAATTTTATCAAAACCCGTTGAGTGGTTTAGGCGTGAAATGTTAACAAACAGACAGAGTTACTATCAAATTTATAATATAAGTGAGGATAGCAGTATTTTTTTTTCATGACTCTGTGTCAATTGTATTTATAGTTTAGGAACTGGCACAGATTTATTAATGAGACGCATTACATTAATTACAGCAGACGAGTGACCGTTCTACATACTCCACAGAGTAGTTTGGCTCGAAACCTTTATTTTGTGAGCCCAAATCGCTCTCGGCCGATTTCTTTTATAATTATAACAATATAGCTCTTCGGTTATTATTTTAAACGTGGTGATGCAGGTGTTGTCTGTAAGCAAATCTGACAAAAACTGACCTTTATTTCTTGTCCAACATTTTGCCGCCATTCTCAGACCCAGTTTTCGTCTTTGGTTTTCCAACATTTTATGTTAAATAATATTAACAAAACTTATTGGGTTCACGTAAATAACTACAGTCTTACAAATAAAAGTAAATAAGTAACTTAACTCCTATACAGGGAACAAAAATAATGCTTCGAAGACATCACTAGTCCAGGGTCTTTCAGTAAGGGCTTTCTATCTTTAACTTTAAATAAAACAAAGTGTCTGTGAGATATCATCGAAATTTTTTATTCGTTTGAAAGGCCTATCGATGCCATTATGTATGGAATATGACATCATTCAAAATATCCGCCGTGGCTTCGCTGGGTGGCGCGCATTCGAAATATCAAATTTTCCATGACTCCGGCGCATAATTCAGGCTGAATTTAACCGATGGCATGGGTTATGTTGGCTTTGAGGGCCGCTGTGATTTGTGACTTATTCGCATAGATCTGCGACTTAAGAAAACCCCACAAGAAAAAGTCTAACGGGGTCAAATCGCACAATCTCAGTGGCCAGTTCTCATCACCTCCACGTGAAATGACTATGCCTTCAAATCGCTCGTGCAGATTGTCCAATGTGGTATGAGCTGTGTAACACGCAGTGCCGTCCTGTTGAAACAACATGTCGTTGGTGTCCATATCATCCAATTCAGGCCAAAAATTTTTGGTAATCATCGACCTATAGCGCTCGCTAGCCTATGGGCGAAGCGCGCAGAACGTTGCCCGAACAGAACACCCATTTTGATAAAACAATTTTATCAAAATGGTGTTGTTGAACGCTATATCCGTCCATAGTGATTTGGCAAAACAGACTGACAGTCAATTCGATAGATGTAGCTTCAACAATATGACTGCTATCAACTGTCAAAGTTCGGAAGTCCCTATTGGAAGACCCTTTAGAAGTGTGTATGCTATTTTACATTACGTGCCATTTTTATCACTGTTATCTGATGTAACAGGCATTGTTTTCGAAATATTGAATCATTAGTCATTTCACGCGGTTTAGTTAAGAACTCGTCTCTAATCTCTATTTAATTATTTTTTTATGCAAATTAAGCCTTAAGCTATTTTCGTGCTTTCTCATGTTGGTCATTTTCTCTTTACGCGTTTCTCGCACAAGGGAAGAAAATAGGTACTCGTTTTGTAAGTAAAAGGTTCCAGGTTAAAAGGTTCAATACTGGCAGCTCGAAATACGTGAGCTCAGATATCACTTATTTTGGTTTATCATGATGGTTATAACTATGTAAGTATTAATTAACTTCTAGTGTAAATTCAGTTTTTCACCTTAAGTTGGTTTTAATTGCGAAATGCGCGCTTGTTATAATTGCATTTATTAATTTTTATTTGGCAGAAAAATTTAAATTGGAAGCTAATTAATTTTAGAGAAATCCATAACATCGAAATCATTGTAATATTATTTTTTATTTTACATTTAAATTCATCAATCAATAAAACTAATAATTTAAAGTTAACTTTTATTTATTTATTTACTTATTTATTTATGATAAAATAAATAAAAGAAAATTTACTGAAAAGTCTTTTCATTCGAGAATAATATACACAAACGAAAAATATAGAAACTCAACAAATTCAATAATAGGTGGGTCAATGACCGCTATGCCATGCTTAATCGCAATAATACAATACTACGATTAGAGCCGTTCCTGTGAAAAAGGTATGATGCAGTTTATCCCGTATTCTCCATCTTTTAAATAGCTTGTTAATAGCAACATAAATTAACATTTTTCAAAAAAAGGTCGAATTTATAACCCAGTTCAATAGTCGTAGCAGACCCCAAAGTTCGAGCCAAAAGTTTCCTAAGAGACCAACCAATAACTTAGAGTCAGTTGTTACTTATCTCTGATCTTTAACCGACTTTAAAAAAAGGAGGAGGCTCTCAATTTGATGGTATTTTTTTAATGCGTTTGCAAAAATATATGGACATAGTCACCCACATAATCCAAACATTTGCTGAGGCCCATGAAAACTGACTCTACCGACATGTGTACATCGAGGCAATTCAGCTGTTAGATTAAACAAATATAGTGCGAAGACTAAAACGAACAAAACCTTTTGAGTTACTGTAGTGTAAAAAGTGTAGAAATAATAGTGACAATGACACACATAATAACACATGAACAAAGTGTGCACACTTTCTTAGAGTCTGTTATATCATTATATCAGACTAAGAAAGTGATAAAGTACAATCAACACTATTCTAAGTTTTAAAATAATTATCACGTAAAAAATTAAGTTAGATTAAAATTGCTTATTAGCCTCATAGGCAAGATTGTAATTAATTATTAAGAACCTGATTCTTTTTAATAAAGGATTAAAAAAAATGTGTGATTGCTCAGAACTTTTTTATAATCGAGTAATCCTTATTTTCGGAGGTATGAGGTTGCTTGCTGTCATAGGTGAAATGTAAACGGTCTGTAGGCCGGTTGCCAGTTTGAAATTAGAAATTGCGCGGTTTTGTCTTTATTCCGACAAACAACTATTTGAAGTTATGTCATTCAACGTATTTTGCTGTCACTATAATATTTTTGTCAAAGATTATAATAATATGTGTGTACTTTATCATAACAATGAATAATAGTAGTAATTATGTTGTATCTGATCTCGTTTTCTAAAACTAAACTGAAGTTTTAAAGATATTACAGTGTATAATATTTTCATAATATAATAGCTAACAGTCTTATTATAATAATAATAATAATATGTAACTACAAGTATGTAAAAGGGAAAGAATCAAAGGCCACGTTGCATACAACGGTGCTGATTCATTCAAGCAGAAAGTTCAATTAATTGATGTCAATTTACTTGGTTTAAAAGTAAAAATGGGTGTTCTACAAGGCTCGATATTAGGAACTTTTCTCTTTTTAGTATATATTAATGATCTACCCAGTTATTAAAAAACCAACGACAAAGTTTTTTGCTGACGATACTTCCTTAAATTTGAAGATAAATTAGACTTGCGTCAAATCTTGACGACGTTAATGACGCCCTAGTGCAGGTACAAAATTGGTTCACTGCTAATAATTTAGTATGAAATGGGACAGAAACTAAATGCATATGATTTGCTTTACCGCATGTTAGAAGCAGTGCTTGTGACATAGTATTGAATAAAGCGAAACTAGAATTCGCCGATAAAACTGTGTTCTTGGGGATCACGCTGGACTCAAGGCTACAATGGGGTCCTCATTGAACATCTCTTGCAGGACGACTATGTTCAGCAGCATACGCTGTAAGAAAAATCTATCAATTTACTAATGTAGATACCGCGAGGCTAGTCTATATCAGTTACTTTCATAGTATCATGTATTACGGTATTTTACTATGGGGACCGGCTGCAGATATCGAGTCTATTTTTATTCTGCAGTAAAGAGCCATCAGAGCATTATATGGCCTCCGCACTAGAAACAGGGACCAATTAGTTCAACTAGATTTTAGACTAGCTAAAGTAGACTCATACTTCATGGGGTACTGTTTAAAATGTTACAATAAAATACCTCCCCACATACTCCAACTGAATGAAACGAAATTTTAATCTTGATTGAAACGCACACTATGCAAGCAAGCATATTACAAGTTTCGAGATTACATCGCTGACAAAAATGCTTGGCTCAACGCTGATCTTGCTTCACAAGGGCGCATAAACTAATTGACTAGCATTCGAATATATTGTTGGAGCTACTGAAGATTGTAAAAAGTATATTTGCATTGTATAAATTTAATCTCTTACTATTGTATAATTGCATAGCACATGTGTGAGAACTATGTACCTACTATAAAAGCTACCATTTACTGGGCACGTCTTTCATTGACTTGAATGTGCCCTGGCGGCTGAGAGTGTGTCATGCTCACTCAAATGTCTCGCTGGTGGTAGCGTGTGTAAGATCATTAAGTTCCCTTCAAAATGATTAAGCTGAATGGTGCTGAT
Organism: Dryobotodes eremita; assembly: GCA_917490735.1. NCBI lineage: Eukaryota > Metazoa > Arthropoda > Insecta > Lepidoptera > Noctuidae > Dryobotodes > Dryobotodes eremita. The sequence continues at coordinate 18,879,220 of OU823243.1, read as the reverse complement.
CGATACGTCATGTTCGTGAATGGGCGCCGTCAGTAGGGACTGGTCTTCTTAGCAGCTATGGCTTATTTTAATTTCTGATTTGCATTTTTTTTATTATTACGGACGCATTTAACGTGCACGTCTTTTTACACCGTTCTCACATATATAATTCCAACATGAATGGTGTAACCAATATTTTGTATGAATAATTATTTTGATTTAAAAGAGTGCTCGTGGAGTTTCTTGCCTGTTCTTCTCCATATGTACCCACTATGCTATAGAATGGGTAACTAGCTTCATCTTTCTGACTGACCGACTCCTTGAAAATTCAAAAGTGCTTTTAATTGGTTTATTTGAAATAAATAGTTTGTTTGAGTTTAAGTTCTTTGGCCAAAAAATAGGCGCCGACCAACCGCTTGGCAATGTCTCGAAAAACTAAGTGAGCACTCGAACCCCATGGCCCTAGAGTTTCAACCCCAAACGGCTCGAACATATAAGTTCCAATAAGATTGGAATATTTGCGCCGTTTGAGGTTTTCCGCACCTGTAGTATCCGCCCCCGCACAGATGCCGTGCTAGATGGCATAACACAAGGGTATCGACACAATTTTCATCCCACACCATTGGCCACATTAACTTCCAAGGCATTATTTTCATTCCGTCTGGTCTCTTCCCATCGTCGCGTGCCAAGCCATTAGGTTCTAGAACAGCTGGCACCCCGGCGGTGACATGACCATGACGGATGATTTCATTGATGCTGGCGTGCCGTGCTATCCGGCCTGCGCTCCTACTGCAGGATAGACCATGATATCCAAATCAGTCGACACCTTCACCGAATTGGCAGCGATTCAGAGCCACGCAAGGAGCGCCCTGACGCAGACAAGTAGCGACCTAGAAGGTGGTGTCACCCAGCATAGGGCCTATGTTAGGTGACAGTACCGCCTGAAGCCAGAGGCCCGACTGCCACTCATCCACAGTCAGAAGGCGAACTCGCTCAGCAGTATTGGTGGACGTATTAATAAGATTGTTCCGTAAAGTTTATTCTTAGTTTTAAAGTAATATGGAAGTAAAGAAAACTAAAACATTGCGTGGGTTTACAGTTTGTTTATTAGAAAAACATAACCCTAAGCACACTGCCATCAATTCACTTCTTATGCGTTGGCTTGGATCCAAGCGGTGTAGCGGGAAACACGAGCATTGACACCGGGGAAGTTAGCCTGAGCGCAGCCAATACCGAAAGAGCAGACACCAACAACGACACCGTTGTGGTAGAGAGGACCGCCGGAGTCACCCTGGCACTGGTCGCGACCGCCGCCGGCCCAGCCGATGCACAACATGTTGTCGGTGATAGCGATACCACGGCTAGCGTAGTTGTTTCTGCAAGTGGCCTGGTTGATACTCCTAAGCTCGACATGACGGAGCTGCTCAGAGGCGGGGCCACCAGACTGGAAAAACGGACATATTTAATCTCCAATCACACCAAACAGGAAATATTGACTTCTTAAACACGGGAGGAATAATCATTAAACTTACGGAAGTTGTGCCCCATCCTGCAGCCCAGACGGCTTGGTTATCAGCGAGGTTGTAGTTGGCACCAGCAATGGAACCGGCTGCGACATTGACGTTGAAACCAAATGCGGTGGCGGAGCGCAAGACGGCGATGTCATTGTCCATAGTGTTGCTGTTGTATGATGGGTGATTGACAATCCAGCTCAAGTTGTGAACAACACCACCGCTGTTAGCCCAAGTGGAGCCGACACGGATACGCCATCTATTGGCTGCGTCACCCACTGTGCAGTGAGCAGCGGTGAGGACAGACCTGTTGTTGAGGATGGTACCACCGCACGCCTGCCAGTATGTGCTCAGGTTCCATGTGTACAGGAGAGCGGCGATGGTGGGGTACCGATCAATAGTGGTGACCGCACCGCCCACAATCCGCTGGGGACTGGAAGGGACGGCTAGAAAGAAAAAGATTCAATTATTAAATTATAATGCTGTTCAAGATCCATTTAACATTAATTGAAATGTTAAACAATAAATTAAGTACAAACAATAAAACATGCATTTTTCCAATAAAAATCTTTTATTGCGGAAGTCGGTGTCTTAGGTTTTTGTATTTTCGTTTTTTGCCACCGACTTCCGAAATAAAAGTTAGTTTTACGTTTTTTAGTGTTTTTTTTTTGGAAGTCTGTTGTGTTTCTGTTAAAATGTTTTTATTTTTCACTTTTTAGTTGTGGTATCTACCCCACACAAGTTCGTATACCAATACTTGATATTTAAATAACCGTGACAGGAAATTATTAAAACATCATCAATATAAACTAAGTGGGAAAGAATACGCAGTATTAAGGATAATTAAAAAAAAACTGGTAGGAACTTGATCAAATTTAAATGGGACCACATGAGAAGCACCAGCTTTCAAATAAAAAAGAATCATCAAAATCGATTCTCCTAGAAAAAAGTTCTGAGCTAACACACATAAAAAAAATACAGTCGAATTGAGAACCTCCTACATTTTTTTAAGTCTGTTAAAAAGAAATTGATCGAAGATTATGATGTTTTTTTAACAAAAAAATAAATACAAGATTTCATAATAACATACCTGCGACGGCCGCGAAGCAAAGGGCTAACAGAGCAAGGAGACGCATACTGTTAATTACTCGTCGACGAGTGATTGTAAATCGTTGCAAGTGAAGGGTATTTATATCAAAGCCGATTGATTATACTACTACGTGAAAAGATTAAATGGCTTTAGTGTTATAATTATTATTATCAATTTATCATATTTTAATCATCACCAAAACTTAAAGACGTGTACAGATTAGAATAATTGTGAATATGTTAACGATAATGTTGGTGAAAACATTTTTAATTTAAAACCAAGTACATAATTATTTTCTTTAGATTCCAAACTTTAAAAATAGCAGAATCTTTATATGAGCACTTTTTTTCCGTCAGAAATCTATGCAACGTAGAAGTTTTAATTTTGGCAAATGATTTCAGGTCTCGGTGACGCGCACTAAGATCGCCAGTCGACAAAATAAAATTTGTTTGTTACATATACCATACTAGCTTCTGCGCGCGGCTTCGCCCGCGTGGATGTCGGAAATTATCACAGGAAATGTGTTACCGGGACAAAAAGTAACTTAGTCCTTCCCCAGGATGCCATCTATTTCCTTGCCAAATTTTATCAAAACCCGTTGAGTGGTTTAGGCGTGAAATGGTAACAAACAGACAAAGTTACTATCAAATTTATAATATAAGTGAGGATAGCAGTATTTTTTTTTTCATGACACTGTGTCAATTGTAATTATAGTTTAGGTACTGGCACAGGTTTATTAATGAGACGCATTACATTAATTACAGCAGACGAGCGACCGTTCTACATGCTCCACAGAGTAGTTTGGCTCGAAACCTTTATTTTGTGAGCCCAAATCGCTCTCGGCCGATTTCTTTTATAATTATAACAATATAGCTCATCGGTTATTATTTTAAACATGGTGATGCAGGTGTTGTCTGTAAGCAATTCTGTCAAAAACTGACCTTTATTTCTTGTCCAACATTTTGCCGCCATTCTCAGACCCAGAGTTCGTCTTTGGTTTTCCAACATTTTATGTTAAAGAATATTAACAAAACTTATTGGGTTTACGTAAATAACTACAGTCTTACAAATAAAAGTAAATAAGTACCTTAACTCCTATACAGGGAACAAAAATAATGCTTCGAAGACATCACTAGTACAGGGTCTTTCAGTAAGGGCTTCCTATCTTTAAATTTAAATAAAACAAAGTGTGTGTGAGATATCATCGAAATTTTTTATTCGTTTGAAAGGCCTAGCGATGCCATTATGTATGGAATATGACATCATTCTAAATGTCCGCCGTGGCTTCGGCGGGTGGCGCGCATCCGAAATATCAAATTTTCCATGACTCCGGCGCATAATTCAGGCTGAATTTAACCGATGATATGGGTTATTGGCTTTGAGGGCCGCTGTGATTTGTGGCTTATTCGCATAGATCTGCGACTTAAGAAAACCCCACAAGAAAAAGTCTAACAGGGTCAAATCGCACAATCTCAGTGGCCAGTTCTCATCACCTCCACGTGAAATGACTATGCCTTCAAATCGCTCGTGCAGATTGTCCAATGTAGTATGAGCTGTGTAACACGCAGCGCCGTCCTGTTGAAACAACATGTCGTTGGTGTCCATATCATCCAATTCAGGCCAAAAATTTTTGGTAATCATCGACCTATAGCGCTCGCTAGCCTATGGGCGAAGCGCGCAGAACGTTGCCCGAACAGAACACCCATTTTGATAAAACAATTTTATCAAAATGGTGTTGTTGAACGCTATATCCGTCCATAGTGATTTGGCAAAACAGACTGACAGTCAATTCGATAGATGTAGCTTCAACAATATGACTGCTATCAACTGTCAAAGTTCGGAAGTCCCTATTGGAAGACCCTTTAGAAGTGTGTATGCTATTTTACATTACGTGCCATTTTTATCACTGTTATCTGATGTAACAGGCATTGTTTTCGAAATATTGAATCATTAGTCATTTCACGCGGTTTAGTTAAGAACTCGTCTCTAATCTCTATTTAATTATTTTTTTATGCAAATTAAGCCTTAAGCTATTTTCGTGCTTTCTCATGTTGGTCATTTTCTCTTTACGCGTTTCTCGCACAAGGGAAGAAAATAGGTACTCGTTTTGTAAGTAAAAGGTTCCAGGTTAAAAGGTTCAATACTGGCAGCTCGAAATACGTGAGCTCAGATATCACTTATTTTGGTTTGTCATTATGGTTATAACTATGTAAGTATTAATTAACTTCTAGTGTAAATTCAGTTTTTCACCTTAAGTTGGTTTTAATTGCGAAATGCGCGCTTGTTATAATTGCATTTATTAATTTTTATTTGGCAGAAAAATTTAAATTGGAAGCTAATTAATTTTAGAGAAATCCATAACATCGAAATCATTGTAATATTATTTTTTATTTTACATTTAAATTCATCAATCAATAAAACTAATAATTTAAAGTTAACTTTTATTTATTTATTTACTTATTTATTTATGATTAAATAAATAAAAGAAAATTTACTGAAAAGTCTTTTCATTCGAGAATAATATACACAAACGAAAAATATAGAAACTCAACAAATTCAATAATAGGTGGGTCAATGACCGCTATGCCATGCTTAATCGCAATAATACAATACTACGATTAGAGCCGTTCCTGTGAAAAAGGTATGATGCAGTTTATCCCGTATTCTCCATCTTTTAAATAGCTTGTTAATAGCAACATAAATTAACATTTTTCAAAAAAAGGTCGAATTTATAACCCAGTTCAATAGTCGTAGCAGACCCCAAAGTTCGAGCCAAAAGTTTCCTAAGAGACCAACCAATAACTTTGAGTCAGTTGTTACTTATCTCTGATTTTTAACCGACTTCAAAAAAAGGAGGAGGCTCTCAATTTGATGGTATTTTTTTAATGCGTTTGCAAAAATATATGGACATAGTCACCCACATAATCCAAACATTTGCTGAGGCCCATGAAAACTGACTCTACCGACATGTGTACATCGAGGCAATTCAGCTGTTAGATTAAACAAATATAGTGCGAAGACTAAAACGAACAAAACCTTTTGAGTTACTGTAGTGTAAAAAGTGTAGAAATAATAGTGACAATGACACACATAATAACACATGAACAAAGTGTGCACACTTTCTTAGAGTCTGTTATATCATTATATCAGACTAAGAAAGTGATAAAGTACAATCAACACTATTCTAAGTTTTAAAATAATTATCACGTAAAAAATTAAGTTAGATTAAAATTGCTTATTACCCTCATAGGCAAGATTGTAATTAATTATTAAGAACCTGATTCTTTTTAATAAAGGATTAAAAAAAAAGTGTGATTGCTCAGAACTTTTTTATAATCGAGTGATCCTTATTTTCGGAGGTATGAGGTTGCTTGCTGTCATAGGTGAAATGTAAACGGTCTGTAGGCCGGTTGCCAGTTTGAAATTAGAAATTGCGCGGTTTTGTCTTTATTCCGACAAACAACTATTTGAAGTTATGTCATTCAACGTATTTTACTGTCACTATTTTTGTCAAAGATTATAATAATATGTGTGTACTTTATCATAACAATGAATAATAGTAGTAATTATGTTGTATCTGATCTCGTTTTCTAAAACTAAACTGAAGTTTTAAAGATATTACAGTGTATAATATTTTCATAATATAATAGCTAACAGTCTTATTATAATAATAATAATAATATGTAACTACAAGTATATAAAAGGGAAAGAATCAAAGGCCACGTTGCATACAACGCTGCTGATTCATTCAAGCAGAAAGTTCAATTAATTGATGTCAATTTACTTGGTTTAAAAGTAAAAATGGGTGTTCTACAAGGCTCGATATTAGGAACTTTTCTCTTTTTAGTATATATTAATGATCTACCCAGTTATTAAAAAACCAACGACAAAGTTTTTTGCTGACGATACTTCCTTAAATTTGAAGATAAATTAGACTTGCGTCAAATCTTGACGACGTTGATGACGCCCTAGTGCAGGTACAAAATTGGTTCACTGCTAATAATTTAGTATGAAATGGGAAAGAAACTAAATGCATATGATTTGCTTTACCGAATGTTAGAAGCAGTGCTTGTGACATAGTATTGAATAAAGCGAAACTATAATTCGCCGATAAAACTGTGTTCTTGGGGATCACGCTGGACTCAAGGCTACAATGGGGTCCTCATTGAACATCTCTTGCAGGACGACTATGTTCAGCAGCATACGCTGTAAGAAAAATCCATCAATTTACTAATGTAGATACCGCGAGGCTAGTCTATATCAGTTACTTTCATAGTATCATGTATTACGGTATTTTACTATGGGGACCGGCTGCAGATATCGAGTCTATTTTTATTCTGCAGTAAAGAGCCATCAGAGCATTATATGGCCTCCGCACTAGAAACAGGGACCAATTAGTTCAACTAGATTTTAGACTAGCTAAAGTAGACTCATACTTCATGGGGTACTGTTTAAAATGTTACAATAAAATACCTCCCCACATACTCCAACTGAATGAAACGAAATTTTAATCTTGATTGAAACGCACACTATGCAAGCAAGCATATTACAAGTTTCGAGATTACATCGCTGACAAAAATGCTTGGCTCAACGCTGATCTTGCTTCACAAGGGCGCATAAACTAATTGACTAGCATTCGAATATATTGTTGGAGCTACTGAAGATTGTAAAAAGTATATTTGCATTGTATAAATTTAATCTCTTACTATTGTATAATTGCATAGCACATGTGTGAGAACTATGTACCTACTATAAAGCTACCATTTACTGGGCACGTCTTTCATTGACTTGAATGTGCCCTGGCGGCTGAGAGTATGTCATGCTCACTCAAATGTCTCGCTGGTAGCGTGTGTAAGATCATTAAGTTCCCTTCAAAATGATTAAGCTGAATGGTGCTGATCGATACGTCATGTTCGTGAATGGGCGCCGTCAGTAGGGACTGGTCTTCTTAGCAGCTATGGCTTATTTTAATTTCTGATTTGCATTTTTTTTCCTATTTTTTTTATTATTACGGACGCATTTAACGTGCACGTCTTTTTACACCGTTCTCACATATATAATTCCAACATGAATGGTGTAACCAATATTTTGTATGAATAATTATTTTGATTTAAAAGAGTGCTCGTGGAGTTTCTTGCCTGTTCTTCTCCATATGTACCCACTATGCTATAGAATGGGTAACTAGCTTCATCTTTCTGACTGACCGACTCCTTGAAAATTCAAAAGTGCTTTTAATTGGTTTATTTGAAATAAATAGTTTGTTTGAGTTTAAGTTCTTTGGCCAAAAAATAGGCGCCGACCAACCACTTGGCAATGTCTCGAAAAACTAAGTGAGCACTCGAACCCCATGGCCCTAGAGTTTCAACCCCAAACGGCTCGAACATATAAGTTCCAATAAGATTGGAATATTTGCGCCGTTTGAGGTTTTCCGCATCTGTAGTATCCGCCCCAGCACAGATGCCGTGCTAGATGGCATAACACAAGGGTATCGACACAATTTTCATCCCACACCATTGGCCACATTAACTTCCAAGGCATTTTTTTCATTCCGTCTGGTCTCTTCCCATCGTCGCGTGCCAAGCCATTAGGTTCTAGAACAGCTGGCACCCCGGCGGTGACATGACCATGACGGATGATTTCATTGATGCTGGCGTGCCGTGCTATCCGGCCTGCGCTCCTACTGCAGGATAGACCATGATATCCAAATCAGTCGACACCTTCACCGAATTGGCAGCGATTCAGAGCCACGCAAGGAGCGCCCTGACGCAGACAAGTAGCGACCTAGAAGGTGGTGTCACCCAGCATAGGGCCTATGTTAGGTGACAGTACCGCCTGAAGCCAGAGGCCCGACTGCCACTCATCCACAGTCAGAAGGCGAACTCGCTCAGCAGTATTGGTGGACGTATTAATAAGATTGTTCCGTAAAGTTTATTCTTAGTTTTAAAGTAATATGGAAGTAAAGAAAACTAAAACATTGCGTGGGTTTACAGTTTATTTATTAGAAAAACATAACCCTAAGCACACTGCCATCAATTCACTTCTTATGCGTTGGCTTGGATCCAAGCGGTGTAGCGGGAAACACGAGCATTGACACCGGGGAAGTTAGCCTGAGCGCAGCCAAGACCGAAAGAGCAGACACCAACAACGACACCGTTGTGGTAGAGAGGACCGCCGGAGTCACCCTGGCACTGGTCGCGACCGCCGCCGGCCCAGCCGATGCACAACATGTTGTCGGTGATAGCGATACCACGGCTAGCGTAATTGTTTCTGCAAGTGGCCTGGTTGATACTCCTAAGCTCGACATGACGGAGCTGCTCAGAGGCGGGGCCACCAGACTGGAAAAACAGACATATTTAATCTCCAATCGCACCAAACAGGAAATATTGACTTTTCTTAAACACGGGAGGAATAATCATTAAACTTACGGAAGTTGTGCCCCATCCTGCAGCCCAGACGGCTTGGTTATCAGCGAGGTTGTAGTTGGCACCAGCAATGGAACCGGCTGCGACATTGACGTTGAAGGCGAATGTGGTGGCGGAGCGCAAGACGGCGATGTCATTGTCCATAGTGTTGCTGTTGTATGATGGGTGATTGACAATCCAGCTCAAGTTGTGGACAACACCACCGCTGTTAGCCCAAGTGGAGCCGACACGGATACGCCATCTATTGGCTGCGTCACCCACTGTGCAGTGAGCAGCGGTGAGGACAGACCTGTTGTTGAGGATGGTACCACCGCACGCCTGCCAGTATGTGCTCAGGTTCCATGTGTACAGGAGAGCGGCGATGGTGGGGTACCGATCAATAGTGGTGACCGCACCGCCCACAATCCGCTGGGGACTGGAAGGGACGGCTAGAAAGAAAAAGATTCAATTATTCAATTATAATGCTGTTCAAGATCCATTTAACATTAATTGAAATGTTAAACAATAAATTAAGTACAAACAATAAAACATGCATTTTTCCAATAAAAATCTTTTATTGCGGAAGTCGGTGTCTTTGGTTTTTGTATTTTCGTTTTTTGCCACCGACTTCCGAAATAAAAGTTAGTTTTACGTTTTTTAGTGTTTTTTTTTTGGAAGTCTGTTGTGTTTTTGTTAAAATGATTTTATTTTTCACTTTTTAGTTGTGGTATCTACCCCACACAAGTTCGTATACCACTACTTGATATGTAAGTAACCGTGACACATAAAGAAAAATACAGTCGAATTGAGAACCTCCTACATTTTTTTAAGTCGGTTAAAAAGAAATTGATAGAAGATTATGATGTTTTTTTAACAAAAAAATAAATACAAGATTTCATAGTAACATACCTGCGACGGCCGCGAAGCAAAGGGCTAGCAGAGCAAGGAGACGCATACTGTTAGTTACTCGTCGACGAGTGATTGTAAATCGTTGTAAGTGAAGGGTATTTATATCAGAGCGGATTGATTATACTACTAAGTGAAAAGATTAAATGGCTTTAGTGTTATAATTATTATTATCAATTTATCATATTTTAATCATCACCAAAACTTAAAGACGTGTACAGATTAGAACAATTGTGAATATGTTAACGATAATGTTGGTGAAAACATTTTTAATTTAAAACCAAGTACATAATTATTTTCTTTAGATTCCAAACTTTAAAAATAGCAGAATCTTTATATGAGCACTTTTTTTTCGTTTGAAATCTATGCAACGTAAAGTTTTAATTTTGGTAAATGATTTCAGGTCTCGGTGACGCGCACTAAGATCGCCAGTCGACAAAATAAAAATTGTTTGTTACCTATACCATACTAGCTTCTGCGTGCGGCTTCGCCCGCGTGGATGTCGGAAATTATCACAGGAAATGTGTTACCGGGACAAAAAGTAACTTATGTCCTTCCCCAGGATGCCATCTATTTCCTTGCCAAATTTTATCAAAATCCGTTGAGTGGTTTAGGCGTGCAATGGTAACAAACAGACAAAGTTACTATCAAATTTATGATATAAGTGAGGATAGCAGTATTTTATGCAATTGTATTTATAGTTTAGGAACTGGCACAGGTTTATTAATGAGACGCGTTACAGTCGACGAGCGACCGTTCTACATACTCCACAGAGTAGTTTGGCTCGAAACCTTTATTTTGTGAGCCCAAATCGCTCTCGGCCGATTTCTTTTATAATTATAACAATATAGCTCATCGGTTATTATTTTAAACATGGTGATGCAGGTGTTGTCTGTAAGCAATTCTGTCAAAAACTGACCTTTATTTCTTGTCCAACATTTTGCCGCCATTCTCAGACCCAGAGTTCGTCTTTGGTTTTCCAACATTTTATGTTAAAGAATATTAACAAAACTTATTGGGTTTACGTAAATAACTACAGTCTTACAAATAAAAGTAAATAAGTACCTTAACTCCTATACAGGGAACAAAAATAATGCTTCGAAGACATCACTAGTACAGGGTCTTTCAGTAAGGGCTTCCTATCTTTAAATTTAAATAAAACAAAGTGTGTGTGAGATATCATCGAAATTTTTTATTCGTTTGAAAGGCCTATCGATGCCATTATGTATGGAATATGACATCATTCTAAATGTCCGCCGTGGCTTGGGCGGGTGGCGCGCATCCGAAATATCAAATTTTCCATGACTCCGGCGCATAATTCAGGCTGAATTTAACCGATGGCATGGGTTATGTTGGCTTTGAGGGCCGCTGTGATTTGTGGCTTATTCGCATAGATCTGCGACGTAAGAAAACCCCACAAGAAAAAGTCTAACGGGGTCAAATCGCACAATCTCAGTGGCCAATTCTCATCACCTCCACGTGAAATGACTATGCCTTCAAATCGGTCGCGCAGATTGTCCAATGTGGTATGAGCTGTGTAACACGCAGCGCCGTCCTGTTGAAACCACATGTCGTTGGTGTCCATATCACTCAATTCAGGCCAAAAAAAAGTTGGTAATCATCGACCTATAGCGCTCGCTAGCCTATGGGCGAAGCGCACAGAATGCTGCCCGAACAGAACGCCCATTTTGATAAAACAATTTTATCGAAATGGGTGTTATTGAACGCTATATCCGTCCATGGTGATTTGGCAAAACAGACTGACAGTCAATACAGTATAACAGACTGACAGACAGTCAATTCGATAGATGTAGCTTCAACAATATGACTGCTATCAACTGTCAAAGTTCGGAAGTCCCTATTGGAAGACCCTTTAGTAGTGTGTATGCTCTTTTACATTACGTGCCATTTTTATCACTGTTATCTGATGTAACAGGCATTGTTTTCGAAATATTGAATCATTAGTCATTTCAGGCTGTTTTGTTAAGAACTCGTCTCTAATCTCTATTTAATTATTTTTTTAAGAAAATTAAGCCTTAAGCTATTTTCGTGCTTTCTCAGGCTGGTCATTTTCTCTTTACTCGTTTCTCGCACAAGGGAAGAAGATAGGTACTCGTTTTGTAAGTAAAAGGTTCCTGGAAGTTGGAATAGGCCCGAAATTCAGTGAAAGTTCTTTAAAAAAAGTATATGCTTTTTTTTCCAAACCAATGTAATCATATTTTGCCTTCTTAAAGTGTTCTACTACCCAATTTTTAAATAACTCCTTGACCTTAGGTGACATTTAATTAAATAGTGATATAAATAAAAAACCGGTCAAGTGCGAGTTGGGCTCGCACACGAAGGGTTCCGTACCACAAGGCTAAAAATGCCGAATAAAACACGTTTCTTGAATGGAGATCCCCTTTAATTTTTATTAGCTTTATTTTATTTTTTGTTGTTAAAATGGCGATAGATATACACACTCTGTGAAAATTTCAACTGTCTACCTATTACAGTTCATGAGATACAGCTCGCTGATAGACAAATGGACGGACAGCGGAAGCTTAGTAATTGGGTTTCGTTGGCACCCTTTGGGTACGAAACTTTAAAAATCTTAAATTCATTGATTCATTAAAGAGGTTTAATAGGAGAGTTTGTATGGACGTCCGTCATTCTTGGAGTTAGGAACGTGGAAGTTGGTACTTAGACTTCTGTTAATAAATAAAAGTTAGGTGTATGGTCGTTTTTTGGAAACTCGTCCTACGGGACGAGTTTAGGAGCCTTAGGAGGCTCCTGAGAAGTTGCCGGTGGAAAATCCACCATCCAATTTTCCACCTCAACTCAGTTTTAAACATTTTATTATTTACAAGTCGTATGTATTGTAAATAATATAATGTTTAAAACTGAGTCATTGTTGTTTGTTTGGCGATTAAACGATTACAAGCAGATATCTGTTAAACGTGTGGTATCATCATTTCTTTTACCAGTAGGCTTATCTCCCATGGAAACCCCTTTACAGTTAGATTCCAGTAACTTCTGGTTTAATCTGCACTTAGTGGGATATTACACTAACATATATCTCGCATCATATTCCAAAGAAAGGATGAGAAATATGATCCTCCTATTTCTTATCCATTATGAAAATTAATAAATATAAAAGATTTGGTAAGGAACATGCGGCGGAGCAGATGCCGTTCTGTAGTTTCTACCTACCTCCATATAAAGAAGGCGTGAGTTTATGTATGTATGTATATTTCACGATAATTTCGTTCGCAAATAATAATAATAATCTTTATTTATATAACAACAGATTGTAGTACATGTAACAGTTTTCACAAATTGGGTATGTGCTGCTCTCCTTGCTAGGTTATGATAAAGCCTGTATTAAGGAGTAACAGTGCCGATCCCCTCTTGTATTACTACAATTTTTTTGTGCATTTTTTTTTTCATATTGCATTTTTTTTATACAGGTGTTAATGCGCTAGCGCATTTTTATGTGTATGTGAGTGTGTGCGTGTATGGATCTGTATGTGTGTGTGTGTGTGTGTGTGTATGTGTGTGTGTGTGTGTAAGTGCGTGAGCGTGCGGCTGTGTAAACGTGCGTAATTAAGTGGATTAGATTAGTGTGGGTCTATGTTTAAGGTGAATGGTACAATATATAAGCTTATCATAAATTAATTATTAAATATTTTTCTGTTTCGTCGTATGTTTTATTTTGAAGGAATGTGCGAACAGTCTTTTTACAATTTTGATAAGAAAATTTATATATTGGACATTTTTTGTTTATTGTATTGTATAGAGGAGTCGGACCTAAATAATAAAATAACCTTTTAGTAAACGACAAGCGGGTTTTTGGAGGAGTACATATTATATCTTTTCGGCGTTTGGTAATTTCAATATAGGGGGTTATGCGGTGTTGCAAAAGAACTGATTGTAAAATAAAGTGTTGCCGCACGTTGAGGACGTTGCAGTTTTTGTATAACTGATTAGTTGGATATATTAGTGGACGGAAGGTAGCCACTTTCAGTATGGCGCGATGTACAACTTCCAACGGTTTAAGGATAGTTTTTGCACTACCACCCCAACAGGGAATACAATAGGTAGATACGCATAAGGCAAAATAGACATTACGTATAATTATAGGATTAGCAATATTTCTTAAGGTTTTATATATTTTTTTTTTGTGAATAAATATGTTTAAACCTATATATAAGTTTGCGAACTCTGCCAGTAAGGACATTAATATGAGATTTTAATTTAAGATTCCTATCTATATGACTATACCTAGGTATTTGATTTCATCCGTAGAGGATATAGGTACACAGATTGCATGTGTGAGCTTTAAGTGATATTGGTGGGTTTGGTTGGGTAGCAGAACTGATTGACTTATAGAGGTATGAGGAACAGGGTGTAAAGCTCACTCATACTCTATGGAAAAGGGAGGATCCTCCGACCAGACGGGTGTTGTGTCTGGTGGGCAACTGCCCGACGATTGATGTCGGGATGTTGTATATATGCTAGTTGCGCGGTAAACTCTGCTTGCGCGATGCAGGATTTTGCGTGACGTCAGTATGACGTGTAGCTCGCATGTGGCGTTTGTAGATGCCGCTACAGACTAGGTAATGAACTTGGTTTTGGAGGTTTAGCGCTACATCAAAGCCATGCTGTGCTTTGCCCTCGAGCTCAGACCATACGTTGGCGACGAAAATTATCGCAGTGTCAATGCAAAAGATGTTATCTTGGCATTTGGGATAATTAAATTTCATAACTCGTTTATATAAACTAGAAATAAGGTCGGACCCAATACGCTTCCTTGTGGAACCCCATAATAGATGGGGAGCTCACTGCTGCTGTGCCGATCAATTTTGACTACTATTTAGGAGCGATTTGTGCGGTAGCTTTGAAAGAGATCAAGTTGCAATCCCCTGACACCCATCCTTTCAAGTTTGAGTAAGAGAGAACGGACGGGGACGATGTTGAATGCCGTCGCGAGGTCTAAAAATATTGTCAGGACCTTTTTATTAGTGTTCAGGTTTTGTACGATATTGTTAGTTAATTCCTGAACTGCATTACAGGTTGACTTGTTTTTACGAAATCCATATTGTTGTGGTTATATTAGATTGTAATGTTCTAGATCGTGTACAAGTATTTTATTGATAAGACGTTCTAGTACCTTGGATAGGGCAGTCAGAACTGCAATGGGATGGTAATTATTCGGCAATTTCCCGTCGCCTTCCTTGAAAACCGGGTGAATGATTACCTTTTTAAGAGAAGAGGGAAAGACGGCAGTCTCGAAACAGAGGTTAATAATATGGCATAATATGGGATTAAGGATGTAGGGTGATGCCATCTCAGCCAGTTGCAGCATCAGAGCGTAATTAATGGATGACTGTTGTAATTTCGTCAAGGTCAGTAGGGTCGAGGACTAACGATCAAGTCGATGTGGTATCAGAAGTGGGTTGAGTGACTATCAATGGCTGCGTAGTACCTACTAGTGTGAATTATATCAGTTACAAGTTAACGAAGAATGAGTTTATAGTGTTGCAAGACTCAATAGGTGAAAATGACAAAGTTAGTAATTGATTAGACGTATTCTTAGTTTTAGTAGTGTTAGTTACCCGTTTAATAGTGTCCCATAGTGTTTTTGGGTTTTTACTAGTTTTTTTTAGTTCCTCTGTATCATAAATTCTCTTTGCTTTATTTATAATACTAATACAAAAATTTCGAAAGGGCGTGTCAGACCCTTATTGACTAAAACCCACCCGTGTTCCTTCAGTTGCCTGTGCGCCAGGGCCACGATAACTCTTTCGAACAATCCGCGACCCCGGCAGGCATCAGCCCTATCGGACCCCGTCAATTAGTGCTGACATCTCTTTGAGGCCTACCGTCACCCTAATTGCGTAACACACTATCAGTCACAATCTGAATCATTTAGAAAAATATTGCTTACCCATTGCTTCATATGTTCGTAAAATTCGTTTGCTCAAAACGTAAATAAGGCAATGAATGTTGTTGAACCGTCAAAATGAAAGCCATTTCTACTGTTAGTCTGTTACGCAATTACCCCGCAGAAATAAATGATTACTGCTACTTTTCCCTATTGATAAGAAAAACTAAAAGCATTAATCATTTCCATGTCCTTTTACGTAAAAGCTGGATAAAAGCTAAGCTAAGCTGGCTGGTAAGGTTGTCTGTAAAAGATCGCTTTTAGCGATAAGACCGCCCATTGTGTCACCCAATGTAAAATTTCTACATTTATATAAAAAAATATATATATGGTGTACATAATAAAGAGTATTCTATTCTGTTTTATTCTATTCTATTCTATTCTGGATACATTTTTTGCAGGGTAAGTTGGGCTCATTGGTCTAGTGATCGCAAGCGCAACTGTTGAGCATGAGGTTCTGGGTTCAGTTCCGGGGTCAGGTAAAGTGATATTGAGTTTTTCCATCTGGAATTGCTCCGTAGAAGCCCGGGGTCTGGATTTGGGCTCGGTAGATGGCAATGGGCTCGCCCCGTATAAACATAGGGCATACAAACTAAAACATAACTGGCGAAATGTGTGTATAATGCAACATGTCCCGGCATTAACGCACACCTCCATACACCCCAATTAAAATATTATTTTATAATCATAATACATACACTGAATATTTACTATTACGTATAAAACTTTTTTTATTTTATTTATTTAGTTAGACTGATTGTGGGAGAAAATTGTGGTCACGTTAAAAATCTACGCAGGTACACAGTTGAAAAAAAAAAATGTAGCCTTCATTTGTGGTCCATTTTGGTTTGTTTTGACTGCACAGCGGAAGTATGACTGTAATTTACGTAGTTTAAATTATTTTTAGGATAAAAAATTTGGCATATTAAAAATGACAGAAATCGATGCAGTAAACGATTCCGAACAAACTGCTATCATAATGTGCATTAATTCAGTTATACATTGTATAAGCACACCTCTGGCTAACCCTTCTGGTAATTCAGGCGTGATGTTATGTTATATAAGTTAGGCGTGTCTTTACTCCAACTAAATGGTTCTAAAGCAGGGATTCCCAAACTATTTTGGGCAAGAGACACCCCTTTTCCAAATTGAACTGATACCTCAGACCCCCATAGCCAAATTACTTTAAAAATCCTATCTCTAGTTTTTTTCCTATTGATATAGTACTTACCAATTTAAAAACTTTGCGCTTGGTTAAGTGTGTAAACTTGACATCATTTTCTCATCAAAATTTTACAAAATAAATAGACAAAATTCAGTATATATCAAGTGTAATTAATAATTAATAATACAAATTACGTACAAATATTTAAGTAGGTAATTATTTTTTGAAAAAAAAACATTAAAATCCCAGCGCTGATTTGCTGGATTCGTTTTCTCCTCGTCCTATCATTATTTCTCTTGACTATGTTTATTTTCGTTATATGTATGTATGCATGTATGTGTCTATGTATTAGTATTTATTATTTTTCAAGTTATCTATCCCTTATGTTGCACCTGCCATGTTTTGTCTCTGCATCACCCTAAGGTTGACTGGTAGAAAATGCCTCAGGCATTAAGTCCGCCTTTGTACAGTTTTTTTTTTTACTTGTGCATAAAGTTTTAATAAATAAATAAATAAAATCGCAAAGCAAAGATAAAAAAATAAAAAAATCTATGTGATGGATGTAGCACGTAACACAACTTATACAGTATCTTGAAAGTTTTAAATAAGAATTTGTGTTAATTAATAGGGTCGATCTTTAGACCTCGTTGACCCCCAAAATCAGTTTTCATTTATGTCGAGCCCTGGGAAACTTTGGAAATACCTGTTCTAAAGTGTTGCTAATGACGAAAGTTTCCGCTATAATGTGACTCGAGTTCGATTTTCGCACAGAACAATTATTTGTGTGGCCCAATGATGCAGGCCCAATGATGTGGTTTTCGTGCCATTGATACACCGGACTGTGATTGTTGATGTTATAAAATATGTAGAGTGCTACAAGGATATTTTGGCACCTAAATGACATTGACAGGGCAGCGTCGTTGGTAAATATTTGTGAAATTGTGACTATCATTCTCTGAGAAAAATATATTGTTGGGACGACAACAAAACTTTAGCAGGTGGGAGCCGAGCATAGAGAATAGTCTGTAAGGCAATGTTTTTATTCCCACGGGGTATATTGTCGACACAACAATATTTTTAACAACAGCCTTGATATTACAACAATTTAATATTTTCAGTGGAGCTAATGACAGTAACTGTTACTTTGTTGTAATAACATTATTATGTTATTAATTCGACAACTTTATTTTGCCAAACTAACTATTCTGCCTTTGTTACCACTACCAAAGCTTTGGTTGCTATAACAAAGCATATTTTTGTTACCCTAATAAAAATAGTTTGTCTCTCTCAATTTTTTGTTGCTTAGGCATGGTCTAGCGATAATAATTAAAAACATGTGATTCATGAAATTACACAAATTTTACTAAATGGAACCGAATATAATATCGTGAAAAAAAAGACCTACTGTTTCTTATAAATTGGCTCATATGTAGTCAGAGTCGGTCTTTTTTTGTATGAAATAGCTGTGTTTTTTTTTTTTCAAGATGTCAGATTTGGTTCCATATTGTTCAGTGTCTACGTGCTCCTTAGTTATTCCTGGACAAACCAAACTGAAGCAACAAGAAATTGAGGGAGACTATCTCAAAACGAGAGTATAAAAGTTAACAGGACTTATAGTATAGGTAGTAATGATTACATCACTAAAAAAAACAACAACATATTTTTTATGCATGTACGAGTATTTGGTACCCACTCAAAATTACAATTATTGTTCTTCCATTCTTGTTAATATTACCACCGCATAAACGGTAGGTGCCGTGTTGACCAAGTGATAACGGCTTCGACTTACGAGTTGTAGGTCGTGCGTGCGAACCCAAGCAGGCGCTTTAATTTGTGTAAAAAATTTCATGAAAGCAGTGGCTTTCAAAGTGGTGAAGGAAAACATCGTGAGGAAACCGGCATGGCCTAGAACCAAAAATTCTAAAACATGTGACATCTACCAACCCGTACTGGGCCCGCGTGGTAGATTACAGCCCACTCACTCTCGAAGAGAGGAGGTCTGTGTCCCACCAGTGCGAACATAATAGGCTGGTTATACTATAGAGGCATGAGGAACAGGGTGTAAAGCTCACTGATACTCTATGGAAAAGGGAGGATCCTCCGACCAGGCGGGTGTTGTGTCTGGTGGGCAACTGCCCAACTGTTTATGTCGGAACGTTGTATATATGTTAGTTGCGCGGTAAACTCTACTTGCGCGATGCAGGATTTTGCGTGACGTCAGTGTGACGTATAGCTTGCATGTGGCGTTTATAGATGCCGCTACAATACTACAAAAGATAGGTAAGTATACAACAGTAACTGTTTTTTCTCGCACCTGCAGTGACCAGCAACACAAAGACACAAGAAAAATATCATTCAACAATAATACCATCCAAGGGACCACTTACCATAAGTGTTAATATGGGACCATAGACCACAACCGCACAATCAATCAAAATCAATCACAATTTTTGGCTTTCCGTGTAGTTTTTCCAGTGTTAGCGTTGACTCCAGTGTTAGTGTTAGCGTAGTTGTCGTCATCTCGATAGTCACCCCTTTCTAGCTATATTAGGGTGCACACAGTACATCGGATCGTTTCTTTGGCCTTTTCCTACTCTTATGGCCATTCAGTACACTCAAATTTTCCTCACAACATTTTTCTCACTCCGCATCACATGTCCATTCAATTTTTTTTTTTTTGTTTTTTTTTTTTTTTTGGGTGGGATCTCATCAAATGACCTCTCCCGCTCTAGGCGGAGCGGAAGGGCGTGTCAGACTCTTACTGACTAAAACCCACCCGTGTTCCTTCAGTTGCCTGTGCGCCAGGGCCACGGTAACTCTTTCAAACAATCCGCAGCCCCGGCAGGCATCGGTCCTGTCGGACCCCGTCAATTTTGCTGACATCTCTTTGAGGCGCGCGTGGAACACGACGCGCCGTCGACCCGGGCCTGGTCCTTACCGGACGGCGAGCTGCCCATTGCTCGCCGTCCGCAAGCCCGCGCCTACGGTGGCCGGGAGTCTGCAATCGACTCCCGACGCCCAGGGTGTCTCCTCCTGCGGCGACTAGGGGCGCGAGGGCGCAGTGATTGCCTCTCCCTCTCGCGCTCCGCCTCCTCCTTCGCGAGCATTACTGCTTCGCAGAAGGAGGTGACGGCTTCCCAATCCCTCTCGCTCCGTACCATGGCCTGAACCAGGGCCGGACGGGAGAGGTCGCCGCCGCCGATCGCTGCCACGAGGACACGGCGGTGCTCAGCCCAAGCCGGGCAGATCTCCACCGTATGCTCCATCGTGTCCTCCGGTCGATCCACACAATGATAACACCCGGGCGCTTCCTCCCGCCTTATCCGAAACAGGAACCTCCCGAAACAGCCATGTCCGGTGAGGACCTGCGTCAGGCGGAAGGTGAGGACGCCGTGGCGCCTCTCAAGCCACTCCTCAAAGAGGGGTCTTACCGCCGCAATTGTGGCGTGCCCTGCGCTGGGTTGCGACAGTCGCACTCTCCATGCCGCCATGAGATCCCGCCGGAGCTCTGTCCGCTGTGCCGCGATTTCTCGCGGCAGCGGAGTTACGCCCCGGCGTTTTGCCTCCTCGCGCCACTCCCAAACGTGCGCGAGGACCTTTGCCTCCAGATCCCACGGCGGCAATCCGGCAAGGAGGCTCGCCGCCTCGCAGGAGACCGTGTGGTATCCCCGTACCATCCGGATGGCCATGACCCTTTGGGACGCTTTCAACCGGCGGGCTGGCCGGAGCCTCAACGAACGCGCCCACACCGGTGCCCCGTAAAGGGCCATGGACCGCACGACCCCCGCATAGAGCCTCCGGCAGGAGGCGTTTGGTCCCCCCAGATTGGGCAAGAGCCGCTTCAAGGCAGCCCCGGCCCGCTGCAGTCTGGGAGCCAAACGTCGGAAATGCTCGACGAAGTTCCACCGGTGGTCGAGGACGAGTCCCAGGTACTTCATCGTCGACTCGACGCCGATATGAACCCCTCCTACCGTTATTTTGGGAACCCAACAGTGGCGCGTTCCGAGGACATGAAAACACATGGCCTCGGACTTGTGCAAGGCCACCTCGAGTCCCAATTGCCGGATCCTCTCGACGACTGTCGCAACCCCGCGTGTCATCAATTCGGCCGCCGCTTGGTGCGACCTCCCCTGCGCCAGGACTAGCGTGTCGTCAGCGTAGCACACCACGCTGACGCCGCTAGGGAGGTCGACGCGCAGCACCCAGTCGTACCCGATGTCCCACAGATGCGGCCCCAGGACCGATCCCTGTGGGACACCGCACGACATCTCTCGCCGGTTCCATTCTCCCTGGTGATCGGGATAAATAACTGCCCTATCCGTCAAATAGGCCTCGACTACACGACAGAGGTAGATCGGCATTCGGTGATACCGGAGTGCCTCCCTGATGCAACTCCAGGGCAGGGTATTGTAGGCATTGGCGATGTCTAGAGACAACGCCAAGACGACCCAACTCCGGGCCACAGCATCCCCCGTCGTAAGGGCTCGCACGCGCATGATGGCATCCACAGTGGAGTGCCCCATGCGGAAACCAAACTGGCTCTCCGCCAAATCCGGCCCCACCCGCACCAGCTGCCCAACGAGGCGGTCTGCAATGACTCTTTCAAAGAGCTTGCCCACCTCGTCGAGCAGCACGATGGGCCGGTAAGCGGACGGAAAATCCGCCGGGCGCCTCGGTTTCTTAATGAGGACCAGTTTCCCCGTCGTCCAACGAAGTGGGAACTGGCCCTCCTCCAAGCATGCGCTTAGGAGCCCTCTTAGTCGAGGCCCGAGAGCCTCCGAGGCCAGGACCCAGGCTTTTCCAGGTAAGCCGTCGGGTCCTGGGGCGGTATTCTTGGCACTCAGCCTACGTACCGCCGCTCTCAACTCTACCTCGGTCACCTCAGGAGCAACGTCGTCATCGTCGGTTGTGTGGTCCGCAGTTGGCACCGCAGGAGGTGGAGCCATGGGTGGGGGAGTATGCTCCCCCCGCGAAGGGAACAGAGCGCTCACCACGCCCTCCACGAGCTGGGGCCGGAGACTCTGCGTCAGCGGGGGAGCCCATGGGCGGAGTTTCACCCGCACCACCTTATATGGGCGTCCCCACGGGTCCCTGTTCAGAGTCCCCAGCGACTCCTCACGGGCCAGTCCCCTGGCCCGCAGGATTTCCGCTCGGAGGGCGGTCTTCGCCGCTCTGTAACCCTCGTACAGCTCCGCCTGAATGGCTTCCGTACCCGAAGGGCGGATACGGAGCCTGCGGTGCCTGGTGTACAGGCGTCGCGCCTCAACGCACGCCTCGCGCAGAGACGTTAACTCCGGCGACCACCAGTACACCTGGCGCCAGGCACGTCCGGGCTGGACCCGGGGCATTGCCACGTCACAAATCTCGGACATGGCCTCCCGGAACCACTCCGCCTCGACGTTGATGTCTGCAGGCCTGTCCGGTGGTGACACCCAGGCCTGCACGATCGAGGCTTCCAGGAGGAGCTCCCGGTCCAGCTTCTTCAGCGCCCACCGCGGACCACTCGGGGCCTGTCGGACCAGCGCGCTCGAGGTCTTGGCGGAGACATCAAACCGGATGTACCGGTGGTCGGAGTACGTCTCCACCCCCTCCATGACACGCCAGTCAATGACACGCGGTGACAGAGCGGGGCTAGCGAACGAGATGTCCACCACTGACTCACCCCGCATCCGCACACACGTGGGGACAGAACCCCGATTTAGGACGACCAGGCCTGTCTCCAGAGCCCAGTCCTCCACCATCGTGCCCCGTGTATCCATGTACCGGGAACCCCAAGCCGTGCTCATGGCATTGAAGTCCCCGATACGATCACAGGGAGGGTACGGTACCCGACGACGACGACTTTCAACTCCGCAAGGGAGTTGTGGAACTCGGCGAGAGTTCGGTTCGGGGAGAAGTATACCCCCACCACGACAATCTCCCCGAACCGTGCTGCCACGCAAACCCGTCCCCTCTTGACTGCCTCAAGCGACGGGGTACCGGTGGCGGCCGACGAAATGAGGGTCACTGAGCCGCTCAGGTCCTCCACCCAGTCATCCCTGGGCGGGACAAAGTACGGCTCAGCGACCACGGCGATGTTGATCGACCACTGCGCCATGCTCTGGAGTAAGAGATCCTGAGCGGCGGCGAACTGGTTGATATTCGCCTGGAGGAGGCGTAATGGGGCCATTATTGGCACTCCATGTCAGCCCCCTCCCAAGCCCCCTGTAAGGGCCCCGCCGCGGTGTTTGCGGCGGCTACGACGGTAAGGGCGGCAGCTGCAGCGGCAGTGGCGGCGGGTGCGGCAGTGACGGCGGTGGCGGAGGGGTTGGTGGAGCGCAGGCCTTACTCCCAGCCCGGTGATCGGCCGGCTTGCCAGCTGCCGCACATAGAAAGCAGTGCGGCGTGGCAGTGCACGAGCCGGCCTTGTGACCGGGCTGACCGCAGCGGAAGCAATGATTGCTGCGATCCACCTCTGAGGTGCATTGCACTCCCACGTGGTTGCCCACCTGGCAGCGGAAGCACCTCAGAGGTCTGGGTTCCAGCAGTTTAACCTGCGCAGAAAACCAGCCCACCAGGAGCCTTCGGCCCTCCCCTGCAATTTTTTTGGCCGCCGACATGGGGCAGCTCACCGTAACGGCTTGCATCCCCGCGTGGTCAGGACGGATGGTGCCCGCCCTAACCTGCTCGGCAGAGCACCCTCCAGTCCTAACGACGGCGGCCACCACCTCAGCCTCCGTCACGCAGTCATCCAGGCCCAAGATGCGCATGTCAATGCACTTGGTGGGCCTGGACACTTGGGCCTCGTCTGCATTTAGGGACGCCCTGAGCCTATCGGCCAGAGCGTCAGCAGTCGGGCCACTCGCTGCACCGGGCACCTCTAGCGTCCGGGCCCCAGTCGCAGTGACCCTCACCCGGATGCCATTGGTGACACCTAGCTCTTGCAGGTTCACCGCCGCCCTCGCCTTAGTGAGCACGTCGTGGTAGGACACGCCCTTCTTCTCCGCTTCCGGCTGTAGCGTGATCACTACAGCTGCGGACTTCGGGGCGCGGAGCCTAGCCGCGACGCTTCGCTCCTTGCGCCGCTGCCGCTTCTCCTTTCTTTTGGCCGCCCTTGATGTCTTACCCGCCTTCCTCTTCTCTCCGGCTACTTGCCATTCGGCTTGAGCCGGAGGAGCTTTAGGAGGCGAGGAGGGCGGCCACCTCGCCGCCGGGGCTGGGGCCCTCACCGCCTGCGTAGCCACCCCACCCTTCTTTCGACCGCCGTACCGTTACTGGCTTGGCCGCAGCGGCGGCAAACGATACCTGCCGGCTCGCCGCTAGCGGGGGGCGCAGGACAACGGCCGCGCGGACAAGAGCGGAAAATCGGCTCTGGAAGGCAGCCAGCTCCCGCCGCACCAGGGTCAGAACCCGGTCCTCTGCAGGCACCGGCACCGGCCGGCCCTGCCCATGCTGCGCCCCCGCCTGTGGTACTTCTCGGAGGCCGGCCAAGTCCGCTCGGAGCTCCTCGTTCTCCTTACGGAGAAGCTCCATGGCGGCTGTCAATCGGGCGACCTCCGCCCGCATTTCCGATATTCCGTCCGACGGAAGCCCACAGTGAAGGGCCTCCGCCGCCGCCATAATGGAGGCCGTGGCAGTGGGTATGACCTTGTCTTTAGAGGACCGAATCCTCTTCAAGGCCACACCCCTGATCGCAGCTACCACGATCTCCTCAAACTTGGCCACCCGCTCCGTCTTGGAGCCGCCAGCAGCGTCCGGCCCACTGCCGGACAACTCCGAGAATGTCACCCTGCGACCGGCCCCTCCAGAGTCGGCGCCCTCCTTGGCGAGCGTCTCGGCTGCCTGGGCCGGCTCGACTGGGCTGGCTCGGCTTGACTCGCTGTCCTCCTCGGTGGTGAGCCCTCTGTCTTTCCGCTCATGTACCCCACCCCGCCGAGTTAATTTTCTGCGGGCGGATTTCCTCCCGCCATCAGAGGACGACCCCTGGCCATCCCCTGGTTTGGGGCGCTTCTGGAAGAACTTTGAGTTCTTCCCAGCAGCCCCCACCACTACGCGCTCCGGGCTCTTGAATGAGCCCCTCGCTCCCCTCCTCTCCACTACTTCTTTCCGTTGGTTTGGTTTTTGTTATAAATTTATCCATATTTATTCCCACGAGTGTGGGGAATGTAAAACGTCCATCCTAGGTTCACCCCCTGTCCCTAGGCAACATGTCCATACCATGAAAACTGATTTCCACACAACTTTTCAGTCACCAGTGCCTCTTTCAGACTTCCCCTTAAATACTATTTACTATTCTAATAAATTTCTCATAACCTATTACCAATAAGGAATGAAGGAATCATATTTTTGCAACTTTTATTGACACTAAGTAGGTACTCAGTGTTGGTATTGGACTAAGCTAGAAGACTTATTACGGATCACGACGATAATGAGTGGGAAAATACGCTCAGATAATAATGACTACCGGCATTAATAAAAAATAATTAATAAGATAATTTTGCGTTATAATCCCCTGAAGACAGCAAAGTACGTCACAAACTCACGTGCATATCTTACAAGTTTTTAAAGAACATAATTTATTACTAAAGGAAAAATATTTAAAAGGATGTATGTATGAGACATTTTGCTATGTGGGCTATGACTATGGTACACAACAAGTTGTCTTACTCAAGCACATCACACATTAATTTAATGAAAAGCAGCTTAAAAAATTCTGTTCAAATCTATTCAGTTTATTGCAAACATGTTGTACACAGGTTGAGATAAAATTAAAAGTTTCAAACGTGCACGCTGTAAGGGCACTGCAAAACAAAACAAAATAAATTACAATACATTACATAATCATGTGTCACTTTTACATAACATTGTACAACTCAATAGAACAGAACATTGTTTGTTGTTCTTTGGGTACGCTGCTCTAGCTAGACAGTTTTTTTAATTAGAGCATCAGTTTTTGCAGGTCCAGATCTTACTTTGATAAGTAATTACTTTATCATAAACAATCAATAACTGCGCTGTATTCTACAAATTAAATTCATTGTTTATAAATAATGATGTTGATGACTTGTAGACTTGAAGATGCGTCGATTTGTTGACCATTTTCTATTTTGTTAACTGGTACTTGATGATAGAACTGATTGGCCTACATTGTCCTCCCATACCTATTAACACTATAATTGGAAAATATTGTAAAAGCCAATTAATTACCTTTAAAAGAGGAACTGTAGAGTTTCTTGCCGCCTCTTCTGCATAGGAAACGACCAATTGGAACCGTGCACCTAGCACGTAGCCTCTGACTTTTCAAGCCCATAAAGGTTTATGTGAAATAAAGTAATTTCAATTTGAATTTGGATAATTGGATGGAATAGAATACGAACTTGGTGTGTGGACATCTTTGATAATAACGACAAAAAGAAAATTAAAAATTGCTGCATTAATATTTTTATGTAGACGACACTACCAATATATGCATGTTACGTTGTTGATTATAACTCTCTGAGTTGAATCATGTTTAACAAAACAAAATACCTGTAAAATTTAATGTGGTCTGTCATTTTTGCAAATCACCGCGCCACAAAATACAAACGAGTTTGATCTTAAATTCATGTAGCGGGACGGACGTCTCGTCACAAAAGTCAAAGTCAAAGTCAAAGATTTTATTTGTAAAACATAGGTGGGTGTAAAAACAGATGTTGTAAATAAAATATGTATACGTACACTATGTTCTGCCGTTGACGGTTTACAAAAATCAATAAAGTAGGTATCTAAACTTAGGTAGGTATGTAACAGAATTAAATTTCATTAAAATTAAATGACAAAATCTTTCCACGCTAAATGACATAAAACTTATGCTAAAACAAAGTTAACAATTATACTTACAAAATTTGTACAAATTTAAATTATTAGAATAACATAATATTCAATATTTTATTATATATTTAGAAGGTGACAAATATAATATAATCACAGCATTTAACTACCTCTAACTCTTAATGCACATATTTATCCAAATAATTTGTATTATCGTTTAGGTATTCATTAACTGAATAATAAGCCTTCTGCGCCAAGAAACTGTTGAAATGTTTTTTAAAATTAATCAATTCGCGTTTGTCTCTAATAGAGTTCGGCACAAACTGCACCCGCTACAAAAGTGTCTTTGGTGTGCGTGCTTGTGCGCAGATATACGGGAGCGTTAAATGTGTCGCGTTTCAAATGTGGCGCCACAGTTATCGTAATAGAAGTGTATGTCTGGGTCGGCAGTCTCGACATTAGATAGCGACAAAAATCGGTCGCTAAGTCGTATCGATGTCAAATTCCTTTAATAGATTTTCAACTTTATTTCCAAAGCATAAGGTTGAAAATCTAAACGACCGGTTTTTGTCGGTATCTATGTCGAGACTGCCGGCCCAGGCCCTGCAGTCTCGACATGAATAGCGTCAAAAATCGGTCGCTAAGTCGTATCGATGTCAAATTCCTTTAATAGATTTTCAACTTGATTTCCAAAGCATAAGGTTGAAAATCTATTAAAGAAATTTGACATCGATTGGACTTAACGACCGATTTTTGTCGGTATCTATGTCGAGACTGCCGGCCCTGGTATGCGGCCTGCCAAATAAGAAAAGAAGCAACATTTCAGAAATACCCTTTATGTTTAGTTCTAATTTGTATGTCCATCCATTTTCGATCTTTCCATGAGATCGTCGTGATAACTAATACAACATTCTATACAAATAGCGAAGTCGAATATTTTCGAATTAGCTATCAAAATGATCTGTTTAGGCTATATCATGGAGGATGTTCTTAATACCTGTTTATTACATGTTTACGATAGCCGACTTTGACTTGGTTAATTCATGCAATCTATTTCAATGCGCAACTTTACAGATAGTGAATGTGAATCATGGTCAAATTGACGGAGTTCTCAGAATAACACTGTAGTCATTCAAAAAACTATAAACATCCGTTTTCTTGGAAACTAATAATCTAATCTGAATTCAATAGATTGTTTCAATAATATTTATGTCACTTTTGCATTACTTTACCTACCACAATAGTATTTTCAACAAACAATTCTACTATCACTTTCTGAAAGTGATAACCCTTTTTGTACACAACATGACATTTAAAAGTAACGTTTAGTTGACTCTGACTAGTGTGCCGAAAATAAAATAAAAACTAACCATATACGGAATCTTTAGCATGTCATTTTAAATACGGTAGCCCACGAAATTAAATTTTTCTTACGTTCCTTGCAATTTACAGGTCAGAGTCAGGTTGTTTGTTGATCCAAATATGTATTTACAGAATTATAATCATTAGAATCAGAAATTTCGCGGACTACCGCCGGATCTGTAGACTAAACCAAGCACGAATTTGAGCAGAAACTTACCCATAATGGCAACAAAACCTATATACGGCTAGTAAAACGATGACCGCAAGCACGATGACCTCTGATGCACCAACTTGCATTTCTAGTTCGCTTACATCCTATGATAACTATATAATATATATAATATATAATATAATATAATGTAATATAATATATAATATATAATATATTATATAATATATAATATATATAATATATAATATAATATATATAATATATAATATATAATATAATATAATATATAATATATATAATATATAATATATAATATATAATATATAATATATAATTATATAATATATAATATATAATATATAATATAATATATAATATAATATATAATAATATTATAAATGTGAAAGTGTGGATGTTTGTTACTCAATCACGCTAAAACGGCTGAACGGATTTGGATAAAATTTGGCACATGGGTAGACTATGACCTGGATTAGGACATAGGATACTTTTCATCCCGATATTCCCACGGGATCCAGATTTCTGCGG
The DNA here is from genome assembly GCA_917490735.1 of Dryobotodes eremita. Taxonomy (NCBI): domain Eukaryota; kingdom Metazoa; phylum Arthropoda; class Insecta; order Lepidoptera; family Noctuidae; genus Dryobotodes; species Dryobotodes eremita. The sequence goes on along the minus strand of OU823243.1, from coordinate 18,850,373 downwards.
GTGAAACCGCGGGGCGCAGCTAGTATTATATAATTTTATAATCTATCCATATCTATCTATATCTATCTATCTATATTCTATATCTATATCTATATCTATATCTATATAATATTATAAATGCGAAAGTAAGTTTGTTTGTTTGTTTGTTACCTTTTCACGCTTAAACCACTGAACCGATCATCCTGAAATTTTGCATATACGTCGTCAGGTGTACAGAAACGGACATAGGGTACCCTTCATCCCGCAAAAAAGTACTGTTCCCGAGGAACACAACAATAACGTTTTTATGATAATAGATGGCGCCACGTGTCTTTCGAATCATGATTGAATTATAACCCGAATTAATAGTCCAAGTCTAAATTAACGCGAGCGAAGCCGCGGGCAAAAGCTAGTTATTTATATAAAATGTACTGATTCATAGATTTCAATTTATCTATGATAGATAATTTCAATTACAATTGTTCGTCGCATGCCAGCTACTGTTTTCTACTAATCACGGTGCGCGGTGGTTCTATCTTTCTTATCTATTGAGTTAAAGGTTTTTCTTATAGCAATTCACACGATCTGGCTGAGTGAGTAAATGGAAAAATAGAAAAGCAGAGATCTGTTTTTCCATTCCCCTTAACTCGGCTTCTTTCTAACTGACATTACCACAATGTGGGACTAGTAGCCAGAAAAAGAAGGAAAATATTGCACCCGGCAATATTAGTCATCCAGACCAAAATCGGCCATGGCGACCAATCTCAGCAGAGACTAACTATCGACGCGGAAGATAGTATATTGCACAAGTATGTGCGCAGAGACAGGTGCACTCTCCCTTCCGTCACTCTCATGGTCCCTGGACTCTACAATAACATGTGTTTGAATAGTCACAGTTAGATTAAGTATTCTTTTCACAAAACCTACGAGTATGTAAACCGTACTCGGATATTTATAATTAAGTGACGCTAACATAAACAACAGTTGCCGACTTGTCGCATTTAAACGTGACTTGTCAATTAATTTCTAACAATACTTTGAAGTAAATACGAAAAAATTTAGATAATAGTTTAAATAAATATACATTCCGTAGAATTGTGTATAATTATTATTGTCGGCAAAAATGCTAACTTGCAGCTACTTATCTTCAAGTCTTCTTCCACTTGCGGTGAAACATTTTCAGATATCGTCGGCACTGAACAAGAAACAAACAACACTTGAAAACACGAAAATTTTAAGGAGTGACACATTATCTCTGCCCCTGGGCTATGGTTCTACATTAAGTCACCGAGTTTGTCATCTGCACCTTCCAACATAAAGGAGAATGGGCACCGAAGTATACGTTTCTGCTCTGAAGCCCAATAGCCATAAGATTTATACCAATGGAAATAACTTTTCAAGTAAAACCTTTATTACTTTCACGACTTTTGCCAATTGTTAGTCAGTTCAGAGCTAATGACCTAAATAGGTGACAACTTGAGCACGGATGTTAAGGAATTCATGGAACCCAATAGCCATAAGATATACATCAATGCAAAGAGCTTTTCAAGGAGAACTTTTGCTACACACAAGACTTGCCAATTGTTAGTCAGTTTGGAGTTAATGGCCTAAATAGGTGACCACTTGGGAACCAAAGTTAAGGAATTCTTGGCGCCCAATAGCTTTATGATATATATCAATGAAAAGAGCTTTTAAGAAAAAACTTTGCTACCAACACGACTTGCCAATTATTGCTCAGTTCGGAGTTAATGACCTAAATAGGTGACAACTTGGGCAACGTAGTTAAGGAGTTCCTGGTGCCCAATAGCCATAAGATATCCATCAATGGAAAGAACTTTTCAAGGAGAACTTTTTCTACTAACACGACTTTAGCCAGTTGTTGGTCGATGATGAGATTAATGCCTGAAACTTAATGTATAAAAACGAGAGGTGTCGTAGGACACCCGGTATTAGTAAGATTCGCCGCCCGAGGCACACTAGTCGACCCCGACGACGCCACTACCCTCTTCCAGGAGAGTAGTAAGGCCACCAGTACCTTAAAAATACACAAACCCAGACCACCGTCTTTCCGTCCTCGCCGCCGAGGCCCGCCGCGACGCTCCAATCCACGTCCGCCCCGACCCTTGCTCGAACCAGCCCGCGTCGCTGAGCCTGTAGCTTTAAATTCGTCCCCTAATAATAATAATAATTCCGATCCAGCCTGTCCCTTGCTGCCCTCTTCCAGCGACGCCCTAAGCCGAGGCTCGTACCCCGCAGGGGATGCCTTAGCGTCTTGTCGCATAGTTTGTAAGACGGGTAAGCCCTAGCTGGGGGCCTTAATTTATTAGAGCAACCACAGGCATGTCCGGTTAAGCAGCCAAACAGAGAAGACAATCACAAAAAAAATAACACCCGGTTGGAACGACGTTTATTTCGCTCTTGCACACTTGTTACGTAACAAAAGTCTCGTGACGGTCAAAATGTTACACTTTTTACGGTCTAGCTCTCATTCGCCAAGTGTGCGAGTATAACATGAGATAAGGAACGTCTCTCGCCATAAGCTTACAGTGTATTAGAACCTTATTAGGTGTTCCTTATTTCCCTTTACATGGCCACTTAACACCTAATCCTGGGTAATTAAAGTTCACATTGTTACTTACACAATTTGCTTCGATTATATATATCAAGTAATAGGAATAGTAAGAATAAATCAAGTCCTGCGTGTCATAAATAAATTATGAGTTTGTAGAGTCGGTTTCGCTAGCTTCGTCGACCACAATGATTAGGTAGTTTAGACTTCATTTATATAATATATATACTGTTAAATTCTGTCATTGTTGTTTGTTGCATGTTTACTTTCTTGCATTATTATCATATAGAGTTTAATCATAATTTTATTGCTAAGCTTGTTTTTGTTTACTTCATTATACTCGTATTAGGTATTATCTATGAAGAGTTATCACCACGCGATTTTATTTCACATTCCTACATACATACAATATACAGACTTTTCGTTCTTGGAATTACTTTATACTTTAAGGAAACAATAACGGTATAAGAAAACATTGTTTTAATTCTCATTAAGATCCACATTTTAAGCGTTAGCCTGGATCCAAGCGGTGTAGCGGGAAACACGAGCATTTACACCAGGGAAGAAAGCTAAGGCACAGCTACGGCCCCACGAGCAAACACCAACGACGACATTGTTGTGGTAGAGAGGACCGCCGGAGTCACCCTGGCACTGGTCGCGACCACCGACGTCGAGCCAGCCGGAACACAACATGTTGTCCGTAATGGTGTCACCAACCGTAGCATAGCGAGTCCGACATGTGTTCTGGTTCACAGACCAGATCTGAACGTGGCGAAGCTGCTCGGATAGAGAACCACCTGCCTGCAAAGACAATAAATTATATTTTTAGTATCAACATTATGTAACTGTTACAGATAGTGACATCTACTTAGTTTCAATCAATAGTACTGGATCCATTACAAGAATGATACTTACAGAAGTTGTACCCCATCCAGCGGCCCATACAACCTGGTTGTCAGCAAGGTTATAGTTGGCACCAGCGATGGAACCGGGCTGAACAGCGTTGTTTACATAGACGATGTTAGTGGCAGTACGCATGATAGCGATATCATGGTCCATGGTGCGGCTGTTATAGCTAGGGTGGATGATGAAGGAGGCAAAGTTGTGGACAACACCGCCACTACTGGCCCATGTGGAGCCAACGCGGACACGCCATCTAGATGCAGCATCACCGCTGAAAAAATAAATTATAGTTAGATCATCTTTTGTTTCCTCGGTTTCCTTCATTTGTTAACTAGCGACCGGCCCATGCGTCGAATGGTTTTTACGACTTGTCAAACATCGAGATTTCTTAATTATATACGTTTAATCTGCAGTGTACACATCAATCCCCTGGAATAAATTCTCTAAATGATGGTGAAAACAGCAGCAAAATCCATTGCATGATTTAGAAGAACAACGCGGTCACTCAGCCATACACGAAAAGATATTTTAATTTATAATATGTATAGATACTAATGTTACACTTACATTGGACAATGAGCAGCAGACAGGATGGATCGGTTGTTGAGGATAGTGCCTCCACATGCCTGCCCGTAAGTGATACCAGTCCATGAATACAGCAGAGCCACGATGGAAGGGTACTGGTTGATAGTGGTGACAGCACCACCAACAATCCGCTGCGGATTCGCAGGGACAGCTGTGGGAAAGATACAAGGAATTCAAATATACTACCGGTGACTGGTGTATCTAACTAAAATTTTTATAGAAAATATAATATGATACAGGAAAAAGCAATTAACCTGAGCGTTTTATAATGTAGTTGCAAGCTATAATTTTGCCTGTGAAAGATAATATACTACCAGAAGGGTCTACAATAAAAAGCAATAGCAAATCTGCCTCAAAAATAACCAAGAACGGACCATAAATTATTGGAATGGACGGGTTATTCCGTTTGTCCACCCTAAAACTGCCATCCTATGGTGGATACTCGGAAACGCGTGTTCATCTGTCCACCCCCGACGGGGTGGCTAATCGGGATTCGTATATAATTTTTCTCCCGATTTTATCCCTCGGCTATGTACAGTCATTTAGAGAAACATGATAGAAACTGGACCAAGATACCCATAAAATATAGGTACCTATAAAAATGTATACATACTTCTCCTTTGAAAAGTCAAAGCTGAAATCGTTTAAATCGCCAACCGTTTTAATCGCTGAAATCTTAAATTAATGTTGGTCACTTTCTGGACGTATTGCAGAATTTAAAATTGTTTATTAATATTATTTAAAATGAAGTTAAATTTGATTGAAATGCTATTAATTAATATGATTTTTGTTTAAGTTTGGGATTATTAAAAAATAATTAATAATTTACTAAAGTGTATGAGTATATTTTACCGTTGTATTGTTGATAATGACTGTACTTGGGGTAAAAAGTTGGAAGAACAATCAAAAGTGAATTCCGAATATCCACTCCATCTGGGGTGGACAGATGAACACGCGTTTCCGAGTATCCACCATAGGGTAGCTGTTTTGGGTTGCCAAACGGAATAAGCCGAATCGACAATGAGTGTTTTATGCCACACAGATAATGATAATTAATCTGATCGAAGCTTATCTACCCAGTTAATATTATACTACCTACTTCCCTAACCTATCTGTACGTACCTTTGATATCGATAACTTGTGTGTCTAGTAAAAGAGGATTTTTGTTCGTTTGATTGCTATAAGATTGTTAAGAGATTATCATTTTATGTCAAATTGTGCAATGTTATGTTAGTTTCAAATCTTAAATTATTTTCTTCCTTTGGCAAATTGTTATTATTTATATGACTAGTAATTCCCAAATAAACTATCTACCAGTGATATTTTTGTGGATTTATTACGAATAATTGTAACATGATTGGTGAAGGTCAGTAAAAAAATTGGTATTTTACATCGATGTACTGAGACCTAGTTACAAAAATATCTATTTGTATCAGGTAAGTAATATGAAACAAAAAAATATATGTTAGTCTATAGATATTTTAGCTGGTCATACTGCCCCACTGCTGGGCAAAACCAAAACTAGAGATAGTTACACACGAAATAACCAAATACTATAGTTTTTCTCTGTAATTAAATCGGTATAAAATAAAGTATTAAATATAATGAAGTATTATATATCTAAAAAAAGGTAACTCATGAACGAATGAAGAAGCATAAGTAAAAAAAATACTTAAACTTAACTTTTTGCAATACAACATAACCTCAATCTTTAGAACTTTCAAAACCCTCCACGGTGGACGATATATTGTAAACAGAAAATCAAGCGATGTATGAAAATCCAGAGTCCTCAAAGAAAGCCTTGATATAAACCAGAAACTCGCTCTCACAGATGAACGGACATGAATACGATCGACTCAAAGCTTATTTGAATATGTATTGACCGAACGGATAAGCAACGGTTTACTGTGTTGTATACCAATGCTTTTTCTATAACAACATTATGTTTATTCCCAAAAATCCTCTTCGAATACCCTTACAACTTGTCCTAACCAAAAATCGTACCAAACAACTTACGCCTAGAAGACTTATCAACCAATAATGTAAAGTACATAGTTATTCTCTTTATGGAGACCTGGGGCACAGGTTTTTCCTAAACCTACATCAGGCACCATCTCTCACAATGTGAATGTATATAGTTCAAAACTCTTAAGTGTTGCAAAACCATTGTGAGAGACAATAAATAAACTTAATTAACACTTAATTAGTAAATGAAATAACAACAGTAAGTATGACATCGTCAGTCCAACATCGTCACCGTCATATCTAGGTCCATCTTCTTCACACATAATTATAATTAATTTATACAAAATATTGTGATATATTTTACAAGATTACCTATGGAAGTTCATGCCCATGCTTCTCCATACGAAATTACAGTTTGGAAGGCACCTAGTTTCAATTCTATTTTCAAAATCAACTTTTGACGTTCAAAAGTGCCCTTTATTGGCCTACTTGACTTAAAAGATTTGACTTTGACATAACATAAAACCTGTATTACTGGAAGGGGGAACAGTCCTATCAGTCCGGAGTCCTAATAGAATGACCCAACAACACTGGCTGACCCTGGGAAAGAACCCTGCACCCCAATTGCGTAACACACTTTGTTTCACAATCCGAATGATTTTGACGGAAATTCGTAATCCATTGCTTCATATGTTTGTAAAATTCGTCTGCTCGATTGCGTAAAAACGCAATGAAAGTTGTAGAGTTGTCAAAATGAAAGTCATTTCGATTGTTAGTATGTTACGCAATTACTCCGCAGGTCCCTAACTCCGTAGTAGCGACAGTCAATATCTTACAAGATAACATACTTAACCCACACACACACACACTCTCGCAACACACCATCACACACATTTCTTGATTTTAAATTCTGTTATTTTTGTACTTAATCTTAAAAAAATGTGCCTTTTGTTTTCTTTTTCACAATTTCTTTCATAACCAACGACATACGTAATGAGTTTTATAATGGAGGAACACTGATTCCCAAGTCACAGGTATAACCCTAGTTTGGTTTGAGATGTTTAAGATATTACTTCTGTATGTTGTAAATGTAACAATGTTGTCACTTGTTTAAATAAATAAATTATTTATTTCTCTATTTAAACTCGTACATAATACAAAGGCGGACTTAATGCCTTAGGCATTCTCTACCTGTCAACCAAGGGTGGCGTAGAGATACGATGGCAGGTGCTCTGTTTAACAGGTGTTAATAATAATAAAAAAAGAAGAATGATAACATAATTAATTATAAATAAAATAGGTCTACAAGTACGTAAGTAGGTTATAAACTTATAATACACATACATACGTATTTATTATTCATTTAACTAAATAGAATAAATAATGAGTTTAGACACATACCCGAAACAGCGGCTAGGCAAGCCAATAGGGCAACAATTACACGCATCGTGACTCCGTCGTACACACTCTAACGTTACCTGCAGTTTGCCTGTATTTATATGAACAATCGAAAGCGTCGGTTTAATTTAATCAATGTTAGATTAAATCAATAAATCCATCAATCAAAGGTAGATTAATTAGAATTAGCTTTATTTTATCCCTAACATGTAGTTCTTATCTACTATTCTGTTTTGTGTACTTATTTATTTATTTGTTTAATGTTGGTTTTGTACTTAAATAAGGCTAGTATTTCCAGGTTTAAGGGCCGCCTTTTGCGGTGAAAGCCTCCTCCAAACCATTCCAGGTTGCTCTATCATTTGCCCGTCTGGGCCATAGGAGATCCGTCTTGGAGATAAATATAGGTAACTATTCGTTAATTCTATGCATGAGCATATAATTAACTAATAGTTAAAACCTTCTTCAGTTAATCTAACCTTCCTCAGTTGTTACAAAATATTCTACCAGTACCAGTTGCAAGTACCTCAATTGATAAACCAGTTTTTTTTTTCAAAACTGAATATGACTAGTAATGCTAGATTGACCTACGTCAGTCTAATTTCGTTAGGTAAAAAATTTATACCATTAGCCCTCATACCATTCGACGATTTTTAGCCCGCACTGGATTTTCAACGCACTGCATACCGCTGAAAGTTGAAAATCCAACAGTGTGTTTTTTTGATGCGCTGGATACATTTCTTTGGATTCTCAATGCTAAAAATCTGCCGTGGATTTGAGGGGTTATTGTCTTATACAAGATAAACTTGTTTATGCATTATCATCATCGACATCTGTCTTATTGTGTCTTCAACTCAATTAAAATAAAGTAAGTTTACTTCAAAACAGTACCTAAAGTGCATGAAAATGAGAAAGTGCTACAAGCTTTTCTTACATTCCATACTTACATTTGCTTTTTAAATGTTTACAAGGGTTAGACAACTAAGAGGTACCTCATCAAGGCTATAAGAAGCAGCCAAAGCCATCAGTGCGAAAAAATGTTTCAGCACGTATATTGCGCCTGATAAAAATTAAACATTATATTATTTGTTATTATAACTGGATATTGATTAAAATGCAAACTCACTTCTGAGCATGTTTTAATCATGAACAGATCAGGCGCTAAAATATAAAATGAAAACTAAATGTTAGTAAGTAATAAAACATGCTAACCACTACCACAAACGAAATCCTTAAATAGTGAGTAACAGTTTACTTTGACAAATCCAAGCTTCTGTTTCGAATATATCAGACGATGCACGGGCCGAATAAATTATGTACTTCCAAAATGGCGGACCCTTGCCTTTCGGAGTCCACATTAACCTCCTTGAACTTAAGATATCGTACAATTCAGAAACTCTAACCCTTATGTAGAAGCAAGATCGTATTTTTCGTGACGTTATGCATTTTTAAAATGTAGGTATGTTATGATACCTTCACGTTTATTCCTAAACTTTAATTTCTTGAGAAATTAATAAAAATACTAAATGCTAGAGCTAGTCTCCCCCCACAGTACTCACTCAGCCATCTGATCAGTTTAAAGTAGCATTAGACTCCATCCAGCTACTTGTAGTGAAGCGAGACACCCGAGTTTTGACATCAGAGAAATGAACTGAGGCACAGGCGGCACCCCACGAGCAGACGACGTGGCTGTTGATGTGGTAGAGAGGACCGCCGGAGTCACCCTGGCACTGGTCGCCACCACCGACTTTTAAGCTATTGCATAGCTTTTATCGCGGGCTTTGAGCGCGGCGACCGAATCAAGAAATTCCGTAACGAAAATAAAACCTAACATCCCCCACTCCGCCTACCATGCAACTCGGCCGAGCGTTCGCTTAACGTGTATGTATATGGTACGACTGTACTTGAATTAATATCAAAGAAAAAAAAATACTGCATAAATAAAAAAATATAATTGCATAAGTTGATAAAAAATGCTATGCAATAGCTTTACCGCGGCAGTCCCCGAGTGCCACACGTGTTTTTTTATTATTATTGTAGAGTCAAACTGAGTATTGAACGTATTTGTACGTGTGTTTTTCTTTAATACGATATAACTCCGTAATTATGTATTTATTTTCATCTAAATTGATTAAATACTGATCCCACAATACTTTGTTTCCTTGGCAGACCACCATACATTCATACGACCTTTACATTACGATGGGCCTTTTAAAAGGTCACCTTTTCCTGGCTTTCCCGGAAAAGCTGTAATTTTTTCATGATTTTTCCTAGTTATTTTGAGTGATTGGCCAAAAATCACGATGATCGGAGTAAAAAAATAGTTATCATTGGGTACATTAATAACATGGACATAAGAATATTTCATTAATTAAACCAATGGCATGAGAGTCAAGTTAATAAACTAAAATGTCATGGTTTATCTTTAGACCTATGTTTAAACCATTGCGAATTTTTTTTTTCTGACTTCTTTTCGACAAGACTAGTTCGACAAGTTCTAAATACAAAAACTTTCGTTAAACCTGAGTCTTAGTTGTCAGTTTTGTAGTAAAAACTTTACTATACTATTAATAAAGTTCAAAATACAATCTGGCAAAAGTTTTAACTTGATTTAAAATAAGATGAAGAGTGACGATACCCGATCAAAGTGATTGGTGAAACAAGAAACTTACAGAGGTAGTAACCCACCCAGCTGCCACCACAGTGTCATTATCACAAAGATTGTAATTAACTCCAGCAATAGCAGCGGGTTGCACCACATGCCCAAACATAATGACGGCGGTGGTTCGTAAGATGGCGACATCATTGTCAATGGTACGCGGGTTGTTATTGGGACGGACGAAGATGGCGATGATAGTGTGCACGATGCCGCCACTATTGGCGAAGCTGGACCCAACGCGGATACGCGATTTGATGATTGTATCTCCACTGAAACAGGAGAAAGTGTCTATGAAAATATATACCATGTGGAGGCAACAATACAACAATAATTAAAACACTGGGAATGCAAATTAGGCAAAGATTTAGTTGGAATACGCGCCTTTTCCCTTTATCTTTTATAGATAACTAGCTGCGCCCCGCGGTTTCACCCGCAGAAATCTCGATCCCGTAAGAATATCGGGATAAAAAGTATCCTATATCCTAATCCAGGTCATAGTCTACCCATGTGCCAAATTTTATCCAAATCCGTTCAGCCGTTTTAGCGTGATTGAGTAACAAACATCCAAACATCCACACTTTCACATTTATAATATTACTAGCTTTTGCCCGCGGCTTCGCTCGCGTTAATTTAGACTTTGACTATAAATTCGGGTTATAATTCAATCATGATTCGAAAGACTCGTGGCGCCATCTATTATCATAAGAACGTTATTGTTGTTTTCTTCGGGAACAGTACTTTTTTGCGGGATGAAAGGTACCCTATGTCCGTTTCAGTACACCTGACAACATATATGCAAAAATTCAGGATGATCGGTTCAGTGGTTTAGGTGTGAAAAGGTAACAAACAAACAAACAAACTTACTTTCGCATTTATAATATTAGTTAGGATTAGGATTAGAATAGTAGGAAGTAGGATACACTCGCGAATAGTGAGATTCGCGCTTTCATTGACAGTTAAATTCGCTTCACGGATATTGTAAAATAAAACTGCTAGAACTTGTCCATTAGACGGCAGTTTTGAACTCGTTATTTGATGATTTACTCCACCTATCAAAAATAAACCCCTCTTAGAACTGCGTAATTGCACTGACATGTTGACTGATTGAAAACAATGCGAGTTCTATAACTAAATAACGAGTAATCACAGGCACATCGACACGTTAGGTCGCGTCGGCCTTAGAGAGCAAGTACTGACATGTACGGGAGATAGCTGCTACCAAATATATTAATCAAACTAAATCACTTAGATTCTGGATTAAACAGCTTTTATTGTGGCAATTAACAAAAATATGGAAAAACAATCTCTTGCCGTTTCTGTCACGGGTCGGTAGTGATGTGTCACTATCGTAGTGATGTTACATGGTCATTTTTGGTGGACGATGTGTTATCGCCACACATGTATTGATGTAAGTCGGCACGGGTTACCAAGGTCCTACCTTCTTAAAATTTTATTTATAATTGTTTTGACTTAAAAGTAAAAAAATAAGAGGGTAGGCGTTAAAAAAAACCTACTTTAATTTTTTTGGGACACCCTAATATATACTGTTAAATTCTGTTATTGTTGTGTGTTGCATGTTTACTTTCTTGCATTATTATCATAAAGTGCTTAGTCATAATTTTATTGCTAAGCTTGTTTTGTTTACTTCATTATATTAGGTATTATCTATGAAGAGTTATCACCACGCGATTTTATGTCATATTCCTACATACATACAATATACAGACTTGTCGTTCTTGGAATTACTTTATACTTTAAGGAAACAATAACGGTATAAAAAAACATTGTTTTAATTCTCATTAAGATTCACATTTTAAGCGTTAGCCTGGATCCAAGCGGTGTAGCGGGAAACACGAGCATTTACACCAGGGAAGAAAGCTAAGGCACAGCTACGGCCCCACGAGCAAACACCAACGACGACATTGTTGTGGTAGAGAGGACCGCCGGAGTCACCCTGGCACTGGTCGCGACCACCGACGTCGAGCCAGCCGGAACACAACATGTTGTCCGTAATGGTGTCACCAACCGTAGCATAGCGAGTCCGACATGTGTTCTGGTTCACAGACCAGATCTGAACGTGGCGAAGCTGCTCGGATAGAGAACCACCTGCCTGCAAAGACAATAAATTATATTTTTAGTATCAACATTATGTAACTGTTACAGATAGTGACATCTACTTAGTTTCAATCAATAGTACTGGATCCATTACAAGAATGATACTTACAGAAGTTGTACCCCATCCAGCGGCCCATACAACCTGGTTGTCAGCAAGGTTATAGTTGGCACCAGCGATGGAACCGGGCTGAACAGCGTTGTTTACATAGACGATGTTAGTGGCAGTACGCATGATAGCGATATCATGGTCCATGGTGCGGCTGTTATAGCTAGGGTGGATGATGAAGGAGGCAAAGTTGTGGACAACACCGCCACTACTGGCCCATGTGGAGCCAACGCGGACACGCCATCTAGATGCAGCATCACCGCTGAAAAAATAAATTATAGTTAGATCATCTTTTGTTTCCTCGGTTTCCTTCATTTGTTAACTAGCGACCGGCCCATGCGTCGAATGGTTTTTACGACTTGTCAAACATCGAGATTTCTTAATTATATACGTTTAATCTGCAGTGTACACATCAATCCCCTGGAATAAATTCTCTAAATGATGGTGAAAACAGCAGCAAAATCCATTGCATGATTTAGAAGAACAACGCGGTCACTCAGCCATACACGAAAAGATATTTTAATTTATAATATGTATAGATACTAATGTTACACTTACATTGGACAATGAGCAGCAGACAGGATGGATCGGTTGTTGAGGATAGTGCCTCCACATGCCTGCCCGTAAGTGATACCAGTCCATGAATACAGCAGAGCCACGATGGAAGGGTACTGGTTGATAGTGGTGACAGCACCACCAACAATCCGCTGCGGATTCGCAGGGACAGCTGTGGGAAAGATACAAGGAATTCAAATATACTACCGGTGACTGGTGTATCTAACTAAAATTTTTATAGAAAATATAATATGATACAGGAAAAAGCAATTAACCTGAGCGTTTTATAATGTAGTTGCAAGCTATAATTTTGCCTGTGAAAGATAATATACTACCAGAAGGGTCTACAATAAAAAGCAATAGCAAATCTGCCTCAAAAATAACCAAGAACGGACCATAAATTATTGGAATGGACGGGTTATTCCGTTTGTCCACCCTAAAACTGCCATCCTATGGTGGATACTCGGAAACGCGTGTTCATCTGTCCACCCCCGACGGGGTGGCTAATCGGGATTCGTATATAATTTTTCTCCCGATTTTATCCCTCGGCTATGTACAGTCATTTAGAGAAACATGATAGAAACTGGACCAAGATACCCATAAAATATAGGTACCTATAAAAATGTATACATACTTCTCCTTTGAAAAGTCAAAGCTGAAATCGTTTAAATCGCCAACCGTTTTAATCGCTGAAATCTTAAATTAATGTTGGTCACTTTCTGGACGTATTGCAGAATTTAAAATTGTTTATTAATATTATTTAAAATGAAGTTAAATTTGATTGAAATGCTATTAATTAATATGATTTTTGTTTAAGTTTGGGATTATTAAAAAATAATTAATAATTTACTAAAGTGTATGAGTATATTTTACCGTTGTATTGTTGATAATGACTGTACTTGGGGTAAAAAGTTGGAAGAACAATCAAAAGTGAATTCCGAATATCCACTCCATCTGGGGTGGACAGATGAACACGCGTTTCCGAGTATCCACCATAGGGTAGCTGTTTTGGGTTGCCAAACGGAATAAGCCGAATCGACAATGAGTGTTTTATGCCACACAGATAATGATAATTAATCTGATCGAAGCTTATCTACCCAGTTAATATTATACTACCTACTTCCCTAACCTATCTGTACGTACCTTTGATATCGATAACTTGTGTGTCTAGTAAAAGAGGATTTTTGTTCGTTTGATTGCTATAAGATTGTTAAGAGATTATCATTTTATGTCAAATTGTGCAATGTTATGTTAGTTTCAAATCTTAAATTATTTTCTTCCTTTGGCAAATTGTTATTATTTATATGACTAGTAATTCCCAAATAAACTATCTACCAGTGATATTTTTGTGGATTTATTACGAATAATTGTAACATGATTGGTGAAGGTCAGTAAAAAAATTGGTATTTTACATCGATGTACTGAGACCTAGTTACAAAAATATCTATTTGTATCAGGTAAGTAATATGAAACAAAAAAATATATGTTAGTCTATAGATATTTTAGCTGGTCATACTGCCCCACTGCTGGGCAAAACCAAAACTAGAGATAGTTACACACGAAATAACCAAATACTATAGTTTTTCTCTGTAATTAAATCGGTATAAAATAAAGTATTAAATATAATGAAGTATTATATATCTAAAAAAAGGTAACTCATGAACGAATGAAGAAGCATAAGTAAAAAAAATACTTAAACTTAACTTTTTGCAATACAACATAACCTCAATCTTTAGAACTTTCAAAACCCTCCACGGTGGACGATATATTGTAAACAGAAAATCAAGCGATGTATGAAAATCCAGAGTCCTCAAAGAAAGCCTTGATATAAACCAGAAACTCGCTCTCACAGATGAACGGACATGAATACGATCGACTCAAAGCTTATTTGAATATGTATTGACCGAACGGATAAGCAACGGTTTACTGTGTTGTATACCAATGCTTTTTCTATAACAACATTATGTTTATTCCCAAAAATCCTCTTCGAATACCCTTACAACTTGTCCTAACCAAAAATCGTACCAAACAACTTACGCCTAGAAGACTTATCAACCAATAATGTAAAGTACATAGTTATTCTCTTTATGGAGACCTGGGGCACAGGTTTTTCCTAAACCTACATCAGGCACCATCTCTCACAATGTGAATGTATATAGTTCAAAACTCTTAAGTGTTGCAAAACCATTGTGAGAGACAATAAATAAACTTAATTAACACTTAATTAGTAAATGAAATAACAACAGTAAGTATGACATCGTCAGTCCAACATCGTCACCGTCATATCTAGGTCCATCTTCTTCACACATAATTATAATTAATTTATACAAAATATTGTGATATATTTTACAAGATTACCTATGGAAGTTCATGCCCATGCTTCTCCATACGAAATTACAGTTTGGAAGGCACCTAGTTTCAATTCTATTTTCAAAATCAACTTTTGACGTTCAAAAGTGCCCTTTATTGGCCTACTTGACTTAAAAGATTTGACTTTGACATAACATAAAACCTGTATTACTGGAAGGGGGAACAGTCCTATCAGTCCGGAGTCCTAATAGAATGACCCAACAACACTGGCTGACCCTGGGAAAGAACCCTGCACCCCAATTGCGTAACACACTTTGTTTCACAATCCGAATGATTTTGATGGAAATTCGTAATCCATTGCTTCATATGTTTGTAAAATTCGTCTGCTCGATTGCGTAAAAACGCAATGAAAGTTGTAGAGTTGTCAAAATGAAAGTCATTTCGATTGTTAGTATGTTACGCAATTACTCCGCAGGTCCCTAACTCCGTAGTAGCGACAGTCAATATCTTACAAGATAACATACTTAACCCACACACACACACACTCTCGCAACACACCATCACACACATTTCTTGATTTTAAATTCTGTTATTTTTGTACTTAATCTTAAAAAAATGTGCCTTTTGTTTTCTTTTTCACAATTTCTTTCATAACCAACGACATACGTAATGAGTTTTATAATGGAGGAACACTGATTCCCAAGTCACAGGTATAACCCTAGTTTGGTTTGAGATGTTTAAGATATTACTTCTGTATGTTGTAAATGTAACAATGTTGTCACTTGTTTAAATAAATAAATTATTTATTTCTCTATTTAAACTCGTACATAATACAAAGGCGGACTTAATGCCTTAGGCATTCTCTACCTGTCAACCAAGGGTGGCGTAGAGATACGATGGCAGGTGCTCTGTTTAACAGGTGTTAATAATAATAAAAAAAGAAGAATGATAACATAATTAATTATAAATAAAATAGGTCTACAAGTACGTAAGTAGGTTATAAACTTATAATACACATACATACGTATTTATTATTCATTTAACTAAATAGAATAAATAATGAGTTTAGACACATACCCGAAACAGCGGCTAGGCAAGCCAATAGGGCAACAATTACACGCATCGTGACTCCGTCGTACACACTCTAACGTTACCTGCAGTTTGCCTGTATTTATATGAACAATCGAAAGCGTCGGTTTAATTTAATCAATGTTAGATTAAATCAATAAATCCATCAATCAAAGGTAGATTAATTAGAATTAGCTTTATTTTATCCCTAACATGTAGTTCTTATCTACTATTCTGTTTTGTGTACTTATTTATTTATTTGTTTAATGTTGGTTTTGTACTTAAATAAGGCTAGTATTTCCAGGTTTAAGGGCCGCCTTTTGCGGTGAAAGCCTCCTCCAAACCATTCCAGGTTGCTCTATCATTTGCCCGTCTGGGCCATAGGAGATCCGTCTTGGAGATAAATATAGGTAACTATTCGTTAATTCTATGCATGAGCATATAATTAACTAATAGTTAAAACCTTCTTCAGTTAATCTAACCTTCCTCAGTTGTTACAAAATATTCTACCAGTACCAGTTGCAAGTACCTCAATTGATAAACCAGTTTTTTTTTTCAAAACTGAATATGACTAGTAATGCTAGATTGACCTACGTCAGTCTAATTTCGTTAGGTAAAAAATTTATACCATTAGCCCTCATACCATTCGACGATTTTTAGCCCGCACTGGATTTTCAACGCACTGCATACCGCTGAAAGTTGAAAATCCAACAGTGTGTTTTTTTGATGCGCTGGATACATTTCTTTGGATTCTCAATGCTAAAAATCTGCCGTGGATTTGAGGGGTTATTGTCTTATACAAGATAAACTTGTTTATGCATTATCATCATCGACATCTGTCTTATTGTGTCTTCAACTCAATTAAAATAAAGTAAGTTTACTTCAAAACAGTACCTAAAGTGCATGAAAATGAGAAAGTGCTACAAGCTTTTCTTACATTCCATACTTACATTTGCTTTTTAAATGTTTACAAGGGTTAGACAACTAAGAGGTACCTCATCAAGGCTATAAGAAGCAGCCAAAGCCATCAGTGCGAAAAAATGTTTCAGCACGTATATTGCGCCTGATAAAAATTAAACATTATATTATTTGTTATTATAACTGGATATTGATTAAAATGCAAACTCACTTCTGAGCATGTTTTAATCATGAACAGATCAGGCGCTAAAATATAAAATGAAAACTAAATGTTAGTAAGTAATAAAACATGCTAACCACTACCACAAACGAAATCCTTAAATAGTGAGTAACAGTTTACTTTGACAAATCCAAGCTTCTGTTTCGAATATATCAGACGATGCACGGGCCGAATAAATTATGTACTTCCAAAATGGCGGACCCTTGCCTTTCGGAGTCCACATTAACCTCCTTGAACTTAAGATATCGTACAATTCAGAAACTCTAACCCTTATGTAGAAGCAAGATCGTATTTTTCGTGACGTTATGCATTTTTAAAATGTAGGTATGTTATGATACCTTCACGTTTATTCCTAAACTTTAATTTCTTGAGAAATTAATAAAAATACTAAATGCTAGAGCTAGTCTCCCCCCACAGTACTCACTCAGCCATCTGATCAGTTTAAAGTAGCATTAGACTCCATCCAGCTACTTGTAGTGAAGCGAGACACCCGAGTTTTGACATCAGAGAAATGAACTGAGGCACAGGCGGCACCCCACGAGCAGACGACGTGGCTGTTGATGTGGTAGAGAGGACCGCCGGAGTCACCCTGGCACTGGTCGCCACCACCGACTTTTAAGCTATTGCATAGCTTTTATCGCGGGCTTTGAGCGCGGCGACCGAATCAAGAAATTCCGTAACGAAAATAAAACCTAACATCCCCCACTCCGCCTACCATGCAACTCGGCCGAGCGTTCGCTTAACGTGTATGTATATGGTACGACTGTACTTGAATTAATATCAAAGAAAAAAAAATACTGCATAAATAAAAAAATATAATTGCATAAGTTGATAAAAAATGCTATGCAATAGCTTTACCGCGGCAGTCCCCGAGTGCCACACGTGTTTTTTTATTATTATTGTAGAGTCAAACTGAGTATTGAACGTATTTGTACGTGTGTTTTTCTTTAATACGATATAACTCCGTAATTATGTATTTATTTTCATCTAAATTGATTAAATACTGATCCCACAATACTTTGTTTCCTTGGCAGACCACCATACATTCATACGACCTTTACATTACGATGGGCCTTTTAAAAGGTCACCTTTTCCTGGCTTTCCCGGAAAAGCTGTAATTTTTTCATGATTTTTCCTAGTTATTTTGAGTGATTGGCCAAAAATCACGATGATCGGAGTAAAAAAATAGTTATCATTGGGTACATTAATAACATGGACATAAGAATATTTCATTAATTAAACCAATGGCATGAGAGTCAAGTTAATAAACTAAAATGTCATGGTTTATCTTTAGACCTATGTTTAAACCATTGCGAATTTTTTTTTTCTGACTTCTTTTCGACAAGACTAGTTCGACAAGTTCTAAATACAAAAACTTTCGTTAAACCTGAGTCTTAGTTGTCAGTTTTGTAGTAAAAACTTTACTATACTATTAATAAAGTTCAAAATACAATCTGGCAAAAGTTTTAACTTGATTTAAAATAAGATGAAGAGTGACGATACCCGATCAAAGTGATTGGTGAAACAAGAAACTTACAGAGGTAGTAACCCACCCAGCTGCCACCACAGTGTCATTATCACAAAGATTGTAATTAACTCCAGCAATAGCAGCGGGTTGCACCACATGCCCAAACATAATGACGGCGGTGGTTCGTAAGATGGCGACATCATTGTCAATGGTACGCGGGTTGTTATTGGGACGGACGAAGATGGCGATGATAGTGTGCACGATGCCGCCACTATTGGCGAAGCTGGACCCAACGCGGATACGCGATTTGATGATTGTATCTCCACTGAAACAGGAGAAAGTGTCTATGAAAATATATACCATGTGGAGGCAACAATACAACAATAATTAAAACACTGGGAATGCAAATTAGGCAAAGATTTAGTTGGAATACGCGCCTTTTCCCTTTATCTTTTATAGATAACTAGCTGCGCCCCGCGGTTTCACCCGCAGAAATCTCGATCCCGTAAGAATATCGGGATAAAAAGTATCCTATATCCTAATCCAGGTCATAGTCTACCCATGTGCCAAATTTTATCCAAATCCGTTCAGCCGTTTTAGCGTGATTGAGTAACAAACATCCAAACATCCACACTTTCACATTTATAATATTACTAGCTTTTGCCCGCGGCTTCGCTCGCGTTAATTTAGACTTTGACTATAAATTCGGGTTATAATTCAATCATGATTCGAAAGACTCGTGGCGCCATCTATTATCATAAGAACGTTATTGTTGTTTTCTTCGGGAACAGTACTTTTTTGCGGGATGAAAGGTACCCTATGTCCGTTTCAGTACACCTGACAACATATATGCAAAAATTCAGGATGATCGGTTCAGTGGTTTAGGTGTGAAAAGGTAACAAACAAACAAACAAACTTACTTTCGCATTTATAATATTAGTTAGGATTAGGATTAGAATAGTAGGAAGTAGGATACACTCGCGAATAGTGAGATTCGCGCTTTCATTGACAGTTAAATTCGCTTCACGGATATTGTAAAATAAAACTGCTAGAACTTGTCCATTAGACGGCAGTTTTGAACTCGTTATTTGATGATTTACTCCACCTATCAAAAATAAACCCCTCTTAGAACTGCGTAATTGCACTGACATGTTGACTGATTGAAAACAATGCGAGTTCTATAACTAAATAACGAGTAATCACAGGCACATCGACACGTTAGGTCGCGTCGGCCTTAGAGAGCAAGTACTGACATGTACGGGAGATAGCTGCTACCAAATATATTAATCAAACTAAATCACTTAGATTCTGGATTAAACAGCTTTTATTGTGGCAATTAACAAAAATATGGAAAAACAATCTCTTGCCGTTTCTGTCACGGGTCGGTAGTGATGTGTCACTATCGTAGTGATGTTACATGGTCATTTTTGGTGGACGATGTGTTATCGCCACACATGTATTGATGTAAGTCGGCACGGGTTACCAAGGTCCTACCTTCTTAAAATTTTATTTATAATTGTTTTGACTTAAAAGTAAAAAAATAAGAGGGTATGCGTTAAAAAAAACCTACTTTAATTTTTTTGGGACACCCTAATATATACTGTTAAATTCTGTTATTGTTGTGTGTTGCATGTTTACTTTCTTGCATTATTATCATAAAGTGCTTAGTCATAATTTTATTGCTAAGCTTGTTTTGTTTACTTCATTATATTAGGTATTATCTATGAAGAGTTATCACCACGCGATTTTATGTCATATTCCTACATACATACAATATACAGACTTGTCGTTCTTGGAATTACTTTATACTTTAAGGAAACAATAACGGTATAAAAAAACATTATTTTAATTCTCATTAAGATCCACATTTTAAGCGTTAGCCTGGATCCAAGCGGTGTAGCGGGAAACACGAGCATTTACACCAGGGAAGAAAGCTAAGGCACAGCTACGGCCCCACGAGCAAACACCAACGACGACATTGTTGTGGTAGAGAGGACCGCCGGAGTCACCCTGGCACTGGTCGCGACCACCGACGTCGAGCCAGCCGGAACACAACATGTTGTCCGTAATGGTGTCACCAACCGTAGCATAGCGAGTCCGACATGTGTTCTGGTTCACAGACCAGATCTGAACGTGGCGAAGCTGTTCGGATAGAGAACCACCTGCCTGCAAAGACAATAAATAATATTTTTAGAATCAACATTATGTAACTGTTACAGATAGTGACATCTACTTAGTTTCAATTAATAATACTGGATCCATTACAAGAATGATACTTACAGAAGTTGTACCCCATCCAGCGGCCCATACAACCTGGTTGTCAGCAAGGTTATAGTTGGCACCAGCGATGGAACCGGGCTGAACAGCGTTGTTTACATAGACGATGTTAGTGGCAGTACGCATGATAGCGATGTCATGGTCCATGGTGCGGCTGTTATAGCTAGGGTGGATGATGAAGGAGGCAAAGTTGTGGACAACACCGCCACTACTGGCCCATGTGGAGCCAACGCGGACACGCCATCTAGATGCAGCATCACCGCTGAAAAAAGAAATTATAGTTAGAACATCTTTTGTTCCCTTGTGTTTCCTTCATTTGTTAACTAGCGACCGGCCCATGCGTCGAATGGTTTTTACGCCTTGTCAAAACATCGAAATTTCTTAATTATATACGTTTAATCTGCAGTGTACACATCAATCCTCTGGAATAAATTCTCTAAATGATGGTGAAAACAGCAGCAAAATCCATTGCGTGATTTAGAAGAACAACGCGGTCACTCAGCCATACACGAAAAGATATTTTAATTTATAATATGTATAGATACTAATGTTACACTTACATTGGACAATGAGCAGCAGACAGGATGGATCGGTTGTTGAGGATAGTGCCTCCACATGACTGCCCGTAAGTGATACCAGTCCATGAATACAGCAGAGCCACGATGGAAGGGTACTGGTTGATAGTGGTGACAGCACCACCAACAATCCGCTGCGGATTCGCAGGGACAGCTGTGGGAAAGATACAAGGAATTCAAATATACTACCGGGGACTGGTGTATCTAACTAACATTTTTATAGAAAATATAATATGATACAGGAAAAATCAATTAACCTGAGCGTTTTATAATGTAGTTGAAAGCCATAATTTTGCATGTGAAAGATAATATACTACCAGAAGGATCTACAATAAAAAGCAATAGCAAATCTGCCTCAAAAATAACCAAGAACGGACCGTAAATTATAGGAATGGACGGGTTATTCCGTTTGTCCACCCTAAAACTGCCACCCTATGGTGGATACTCGGAAACGCGTGTTCATCTGTCCACCCCCGACGGGGTGGCCAATCGGGATTCGTATATAATTTTTCTCCCGATTTTATCCCTCGGCTATGTACAGTCATTTAGAGAAACATGATAGAAACTGGCCCAAGATACCCATAAAATATAGGTACGAGTACCTATAAAAATATATACATACTTCTTTGAAACGTCAAAGCTGCAATCGTTTAAATCGCTAACCGTTTTAATCGCTGAAATCTGATATTAATGTGGGTCACTTTCTGGACGTATTGCAGGATTTAAAATTGTTTATTAATATTATTTCAAATTAAGTTACATTTAATTTAAATGCTATTAATTAATATGATTTTTGTTTAAGTTTGGGATTATTAAAAATTTATTAGTAATTTACTAAAGTGTATGAGTATATTTTACCGTTGTATTGTTGATAATGACTGTACTTGGGGTAAAAAGTTGGAAGAATAATCAAAAGTGAATTCCGATTATCCACTCCATCTGGGGTGGACAGATGAACACGCGTTTCCGAGTATCCACCATAGGGCAGCTGTTTTAGGGTTGCCAAACGGAATAAGCCGAATCGACAATAAGTGTGTTATACCACACAGCTAATGATAATTAATCTGATCGAAGCTTATCTACCCAGTTAATATTATCTTACCTACTTCCCTAACCTATCTGTACGTACCTTTGATATCGATAACTTGTGTGTCTAATAAAAGAGGATTTTTGTTCGTTTGATTGTTTTAAGACTGTTAAAAGATTATCATTTTAGTCAAATTGTGCAATATCATGTTAATGTCAAATCTTAAATTATTTTCTTCCTTTGGCAAATTGCTATTACTTATATGGCTAGTAATTCCCAAATAAAATATCTAACAGTGATATTTTTGTGGATTTATTACGAATAATTGTAACATGATTGGTGAAGGTCAGTAATAAAATTGGTATTCTACATCGATGTACTGAGACCTAGTTACAAAAATCTAAATTTGTATCGGGTAAGTAATATGAAACAAAAAAATATATGTTAGTCTATAGATATTTTAGCAAGTCATACTGCCCCACTGCTGGGCAAATTCAAAACTAGAGATAGTTACACACGAAATAACCAAATACTATAGTTTTTCTCTGTAATTAAATCAGTATAAAATAAACTATTAAATATAATGAAGTTTTATGTATATTATATATCTAAAAAAAGGTAAATCATGAACGAATGAAGAAGCATAAGTACACTTAAACTTAACTTTTTACAATACAACATAACCTCAATCTTTAGAACTTTCAAAACCCTCCACAGTGAACGATATATTTTAAACAGAAAATCAAGCGATGTATGAAAATCCAGACTCCTCAAAGAAAGCCATGATATCAACCAGAAACTGTCGCTCTCACGGATGAACGGACATGAATACGACCGACTCAAAGCTTATTTGAATATGTATTGACCGAACGGATAAGCAACGGTTTACTGTGTTGTATACCAACGCTTTTTCTATAACGACATTATGTTTATTCCCAAAAATCATCTTCGAATACCCTTACAACTTGTCCTAACCGAGAAGCGTACCAAACACCTTACGCCTAGAAGACTTATCAACCAATAATGTAAAGTACAGAGTTATTCTCTCTATGGTGACTTGTGGCACAGGTTTTTCCTAAACCTACATCAGGCACCATCTCTCACAATGTGAATGTCTATAGTTCAAAACTCTTAAGTGTTGCAAAACCATTGTGAGAGACAATAAATAAACTTAATTAACACTTAATTAGTAAATGAAATAACAACAGTAAGTATGACATCGTCTGTCCATCATCGTCACCGTCATATCTAGGGACATCTTCTTCACACATAATTATAATTAATTTATACAAAATATTGTCATATATTTTACAAGATTACCTATGGAAGTTCTTGCCCATTCTTCTCCATACGAAATATACGGTTTGGAAGGCACCTAGTTTCAATTCTATTTTCAAAATCAAATTTTGACGTTCAAAAGTGCCTTTTATTGGCCTACTTGACGTAAAAGACTTGACTTTGACATAACATAAAACCTGTATTACTAGAAGGGGGAACAGTCCTATCAGTCCGGAGTCCTACTAGAATAACCCAACAACACTGGCTGACCCTAGGAACGAACCCTGCACCCCAATTGCGTAACACACTTTCTTTCACAATCCGAATGATTTTGATGGAAATTCGTAATCCATTGCTTCATATGTTTGTAAAATACGTCTGCTCGATAACGTAAAAACGCAATGAAAGTTGTAGAGTTGTCAAAATGAAAGGCATTTCGATTGTTAGTATGTTACGCAATTACTCCGCAGGTCCCTAAACTCCGTAGTAGCGACAGTCAATAACTTACAAGATAACATACTTAACCCACACACACACACACACACACACACACACACTCGGAACACACCATCACACACATTTCATGATTTTAATTTTTGTTATTTTTTTACTTAATCTTTAAAAAATGTGCCTTTTGTATTCTTTTTCACAATTTCCTTCATAACCAACGATAATGTCATGACTTTTATAATGGAGCAACACTGATTCCCAAGTCACAGGTATAACCCTAGTTTGGTTTGAGATGTTTAAGATATTACTTGTGTATGTTATAAATGTAACAATGTTGTCACTTTTTTTAATAAATAAATTATTTATTTCTATATTTAAACTCGTACATAATACAAAGGCGGACTTAATGCCTTAGGCATTCTCTACCTGTCAACCAAGGGTGGTGTAGAGATAAGATGGCAGGTGCTCTGTTTGACAGGCGATAATAATAATAAAAAAAGAAGAATGATAACATAATTAATTATAAATAAAATAGGTATACACGTACGTAAATAGGTTATAAACTTATAATACATATCCATACGTATTTATTATTCATTTAACTAAATACAATAAATAATGAGTTTAGACACATACCCGAAACAGCGGCCAGGCAAGCCAATAGGGCAACAATTACACGCATCGTGACTCCGTAGTACACACTCTAACTTTACCTGCAGTTTGCCTGTATTTATATGAACAATCGAAAGCGTCGGTTTAATTTAATCAATGTTAGATTAAATCAATAAATCCATCAATCAAAGGTAGATTAATTAGAATTAGCCTTATTTTATCACTAACATGTAGTTCTTATCTACTATTCCGTTTTGTGTACTTATTTATTTATTTGTAAGTAATGTTGGTTTTGTACTTAAATAAGGTTAGTATTTCCAGGTTTAAGGGCCGCCTTTTGCGGTGAAAGCCTCCTCCAAACCGTTCCAGGTTGCTCTATCATTTGCCCGTCTGGGCCATAGGAGATCCGTCTTGGAGATAAATATAGGTAATAGGTAGGTGATAGGTATAGGTTCTTCAGGTAATCTAACCTTCCTTAGTTGTTACAAAATATTCTACCCGTATTAGTTGCAGGTACCTCAATTGATAAACCAGTTTTGTTTTTCAAAAGTGAATATGACTAGATTGACCTACATCAGTCTAATTTCGTTAGGTAACAAATTTATATCATTAGCCCTCATACCAATCGACGATTTTTATCCCGCACTGGATTTACAACGCACTGAATACCGCTGAGAGTTGAAAATCCCACAGTGTATTTTTTTGACGCGCTGGATACATTCCTTTGGATTCTCAATGCTAAAAATCTCCCGTGGCTTCGAGGGGTTATTGTCTTACACAAGATAAACTTGATTATGCATTATCATCATCGACATCTGTCTTATTGTGACTTCAAGTCAGTTAAAATAAAGTAAGTTTACTTCAAAACAGTAATGTGCATGAAAATGAGAAACTGCTACAAGATTTTCTTACATTCCATCCTTACATTTGCCTTTTAAATGTTTACAAGGGTTAGACAACTATGAGGTACCTCATCAAGGCTACAAGAACCAACCAAGCCATCAATGCGAAAAAATGTTTCAGCAGGTATATTGCGCCTGATAAAAATAAAACATTATATTATTTTATCGACAATCGATTGAGTTAATAACTGGATATTGATTAAAATGCAAACTCACTTCAGAGCATGTTTTAATCATGAACAGATCAGGCGCTAAAATAGAAAATGAAAACTAAATGTTAGTAAGTAATAAAACATGCTAACCTCAGATGGTTTTCCTGGGAATCACGCTAGACGAGAAATTAGAATGAGGACCGCATATAACATCTCTTGCGGGGCGGTTAAGCTCGGCCGCTTATGCTGTTAGGAAGATAAGACAGTTAACAGATGTAGAAACCGCGCGTTTGGTCTATTTTAGCTACTTGCACAGCATTATGTCATATGGCATTTTACTGTGGGGTCGGGCTGCTGACATTGAATCCATTTTCAATTTTCAAAAGAGAGCTGTCAGGGCCATTTACAATCTATGTCGTCGCGAATCTCTTAGGGAACTATTTAAAAAGATTAATATTATGACGGTACCTTGCCAATTCATATATGAAAATATTATGCATGTAAGAAAAAATCTACATCTTTTTAATAAAATAAGCGATAGACAAAATTTTAATACTAGAAATAAATATAAAATAGAACAACATTTTTTTAGATTATCTAAAGTACATACATCTTTTATGGGGTACTGTGTTAAATGTTACAACAAAATACTTTGTGATATATTGCAATTAAATTAAAGAAAATTTTAAACTCATATAAAAAGTACACTTTATAAACGAGCATATTACAAATTAGAGGATTATATCCTAGATATAATGCTTGGAAACATGCTGGTCCTGCTCCATAGGACAATCTAGAGTCTGGACAAAATCAAACTGGTTGCTAATTTAATTGTATAATTTATAATTTTTAAGACATTGATTTTTACATTATGTACTTAACTACTTTAACTCACAGACTAAATTGTTACTTGTTAAAATTTTGGAAAAATCATCTACTTTTCAATATTTGTAAATATGTGAGCAACATGTATCTATCACATATCTAATTTACCTGTCTTTGCATTATATTTAATTCTTTTTACCTATTGTGGTTTAGTAATTTTATTCTAGGTGCATCGTCTTCACATATAATTACATAATTAATGTGAACCTACATAATATTGTAAAACATTTTAAAAGAGTAACGGTGGAGTTTTTTGCCCATTCTTCTCCATACGAAACTACCTTTTGGAAGGGGCAACTAGACTCAATTCAATATTTTTTGTAAATTTTGACGTTCAAAATTGCCTTTTATGTGCCTATTTGAAATAAATGATTTGACTTAGACTTTGACTTTGACCTCTACCACAAACGAAATTCTTAAATAGTGGGTAACAGTTTACTTTGACAAATCAAAGCTTCTATTTCGAATATATTAGACGGTGCACGGGCCGAATAAATTATGTACTTCCAAAATGGCGGACCCTTGCCTTTCGGAGCCCACATTAACCTCCTTGAACTTAAGATATCGTACAATTCAGAAACTCTACCCATTATTTAGAAGCAAGATCATATTTTTCGTGACGTTATGCATTTTTAAAACGTAGGTATGTTATGCTACCTTCACGTTTATTGCTAAACTTTAATGAAACTTTAATTTCTTGAGAAATTAATAAAGATACAAAATGTTCAAAAAGAATAACATATTTGAGAAACCATTTATTTTACACAGTATTTTTCAGTGATGATTAAGATGTATCAATATTTTATTTTTAATAAAAAAGAAACTGGCCACTATGAGAATTTCTCCTGTATCGAGGGTGCATTTGGAATCATAAATCTAATGCAAATATCTTTCAAAGCGCAAGAGCTAGTTTCCCCGCACAGCACTCACTCAGCCATCTGATCAGTTTAAAGTAGCATTAGACTCCATCCAGCTCCTTGTAGTGAAGCGAGACACCCGAGTGTTGACATCAGGGAAATGAACTGAGGCACAGGCGGCACCCCACGAGCAGACGACGAGGCACCGTGGCTGTAGATGTGGTAGAGAGGACCGCCGGAGTCACCCTGGCACTGGTCGCCACCACCGACTGTTTTTTTTTATTGTGGTGTCAAACTGGGTATTGAACGTATTTGTACGTGTGTTTTTCTTTAATACGATATAACCCCGTAATTATGTATTTATTTTCATCTAAATTGATTAAATACTTATCCCACAATACTTTGTTTCCTTGGTAGACCACCATACATGCATACGACCTTTATATGGGCCTTTTAAAAGGTCACCTTTTCCTGGCTTTCCCGGAAAAGCTGTAATTTTTTCATGATTTTTCCAAGTTATTTTGAGTGATTGGCCAAAAATCACGATGATCGGAGATAAAAAATTGTTATCATTGGGTACATTAATAACATGGACATAAGAATATTTCATTAATTAAACCCATGGCATGAGAATCCAGGTAAAAAACTAAAATGGCACGGTTTATCTTTAGACCTATGTTTAAACCATTGCGTATTTTTTTTTCAGACTTAATTTCGACAAGACTTAAGTTCTAAACACAAAAACTTTCGTTAAACCTGAGTCTATGTTGTCAATCTTGTAGTAAAAACTTTACTGTACTACTAATAAAGTTCAAAATACAATATGGCAAAAGTTTGAACTCGATTTAAAATAAGATGGAGAGTGACGATGGCCGATCAAAGTGATTGGTGAAACAAGAAAGTTACAGAGGTAGTAACCCACCCAGCTGCCACCACAGTGTCATTATCACAAAGCTTGTAATTAACTCCAGCAATAGCAGCGGGTTGCACCACATGCCCAAACATAATGACGGCGGTGGTTCGTAAGATGGCAACATCATTGTCTATGGTACGCGGGTTGTTATTGGGATGGACGAAGATGGCGATGATAGTGTGTACGATGCCGCCGCTATTGGCGAAGCTGGACCCAACGCGGATACGCCATTTGATGATTGAATCTCCGCTGAAACAGGAGAAAGTCTTTATGAAAATGTATACCATGTGGGGGCAACAATACAACAATAAATAAAAACACTGGGAATATACGAGCATTGGAGTATTTTGAAATCATCAAAAACTTAAATCAAAACATCGAAATTTAAAAAAGTGAGCGGTTGGTGACACCCGTCAGGAACCAACTTCCTAACGCGATACTTGCACGCACACACACTCGTATAAATAGAAAGAAACAGAAAGAGAGAGAAAGTGTGAATTTAATACGCATTTTTAATACAGAGCCATCTAGAATAAGCTTTGAAAAGCTCTCAGAAAGTTGTAGCCATCTTGGCTTTTCATTTTGACCTCGCTATCGGCTTTATCACCCTCGAAAACCTTGAAAACGACACCCATGGCGAAAATTTACGCAGCCGCTATCTTGGAATTTCATTTTGACCTCACTAACGGCTTCAGCACTCTCGAAAACTATTAAAACGACACCCATGGCGAAAATTTACGCAGCCGCTATCTTGGAATTTCATTTTGACCTCACTAACGGCTTCAGCACTCTCAAAAACTATTAAAACGACACCCATGGCGAAAATTTACGCAGCCGCTATCTTGGAATTTCATTTTGACCTCACTAACGGCTTCAGCACTCTCGAAAACTATTAAAACGACACCCATGGCGAAAATTTACGCAGCCGCTATCTTGGAATTTCATTTTGACCTCACTAACGGCTTCAGCACTCTCGAAAACTATTAAAACGACACCCATGGCGAAAATTTACGCAGCCGCTATC
Organism: Dryobotodes eremita; assembly: GCA_917490735.1. Taxonomy (NCBI): domain Eukaryota; kingdom Metazoa; phylum Arthropoda; class Insecta; order Lepidoptera; family Noctuidae; genus Dryobotodes; species Dryobotodes eremita. The sequence continues at coordinate 18,820,606 of OU823243.1, read as the reverse complement.
TTGGAATTTCATTTTGACCTCACTAACGGCTTCAGCACTCTCGAAAACTATTAAAACGAAACCCATGACGAAAATTTTGAAAAATTTCGCAGCCGCCATCTTGGATTTTCATTTGAACTCGCTATCGGATTCAGCACCCTCGAAAACCATGAAAACTATCTCTCTCTCCACAAAGACAGAGACAGAGACCGAGCATATGTTGACGTTGTCGTCAACTTATACGAAATTTAATTTATTGTCGGCCAATTTGTAACCCATAGTTACTATTTCATTTCGAGTCATTGAACCGTTATCCATTCTTAAGTACTCGTATGCTACAGATTGATTTGATAGTTGCGATAGCGCATCATACAAAGATCGATGTGAATCATATTCGAACATAAGGTAAATCGTCAACTTTAAGAATTTATGTCTTGGTTGAGGTCCGTTAAAAATCCATAACATATTCTACAAAATTTATATAGAATATCATAGACTAGAAGACTCTCTTTTATGTACTCTATAAGAATTACAGATAAAAAATAGATATCTACATCTATATCTGTAATAATAAAGAATGTAGATAAGCGTTAATCCCTTGAACGATGAAACCTATTTAAATGCATGAGCTATTATCGCATAGCTCGCGCACAAAAAGTGACATAGCAGATTTCTTTCAATGTAGAGAAGGACTATTTTTTTAAATAAAAACTCCCTGTATGGATTCTCTGTTGTCTGATAATAAAGGTTTATTATCTTTAACCTGCTTGGCACGGTTTTTACGACATGACAAAACATCGAGTTTTCTTTATTATGTATATAATATAATCCGTTCGGAATAAATTCACTAAATTATGCTGAAAACCGCATCAAAATCCGTTTCGTAGACAGACACGAAAAGAAAATTAAATTTATAATATGTATAGATATACACACAGTCTAAAACTACCTATATAATAAACGAAAATATCGCAATTATAATAAATATAGACTTCGCATCACATACCGTCTGTTTAAAGATTTTACTTTAAGTGTTAATTAAAACACGTACCTATTATAAACTTTTACGCCCACAGTAAAGAGAAAATGTAATGAAGATATTGTTTATGGTTCATAAAATCCATTTTATAAACTTCTCAGGCCTCACCAGTTTTCATGGTTTTCTTTTTAATATCTAACGTATTAAGCTTACATAAAGATATTTTTTTTTGTTACAGGTAAACTCAATGCTTCATAATCATCAGCCTATGGCAGCGCACTGGTAGGCATAGAATGTAGATAAGATCATGTGAAGTGGTCCAACAGTCTCTCTGAGGCTTATGGGTTGGAGTGCGGGGTGAGGCAGGGAGGGTTGACCTCACCCAGGCTCTTCAACCTATTTGTGAATGACCTTATGGTTGAGCTTAGCAGTATGCGTGTTGGCTGTCGGGTGGGTGGTGTTAATATTAACAGCATCAACTATGCAGACGACATGGTGCTGCTGGGCCCGACTGCAGGTTCTATTGGAGAGATGTTAAAAGTTTGCGAGGACTACGCGGCTAGGCATGGGCTCGTGTATAACGTGAAGAAATGTGAGTACATGGTCTTTGGGGTCGCCGGTAGGTGCACAGATTATTCACCTAACTTTACCCTAAATGGCTTGAGCATAAGAAGAGTTAAACAACTCAAATACCTGGGACATATGCTTACCGACGACCTGAAAGACAATGTGGACATTGAGAGGGAGCGCAGGGCTTTGGCGGTCCGCGGTAATATGTTGGCTCGTAGATTCGCTCGCTGCACGGACCAGGTAAAAATAACGCTTTTCAAAGCGTATTGCCAGGGTCTGTACACGGGTGGTTTGTGGATCAACTACACCAAAAGGTCGCTAGATGTCCTGCGCGTCCAGTACAACAATGTTTTTAGAATGCTCTTGAGACTGCCCCGGTTCTGTAGTGCGTCAGAGATGTTTACGCAGAACCGTACTGACGGCTTTCATGCAATCGTGCGGAAGAAAATAGCGTCGGTGGCAGCTAGAACCCGGGCCAGTGGCAACAGCATTCTGAAAACAGTGAGTGAGAATGTGTTTTCCCCTTTTAGGAGGCATTTTGTGGAGAGGATGACCGGTTGAGAAACTGGTTTCGTCTTCTTTACAAAGTGACTCATACCCTAAATGTATTTTAATTTATGTATATACTAACACTAGGTATAAGGTACTTTACTAACACTACGGATCTCTGTTATCTGAGTTTTTGAAAATAAATTAAATTAAATTAAATTATAGACCTCTCCAACCGAATACAATAGGTACGGTCACCAAAAGTGATAAGTAACCAGGGTCGTCGGATATAGTTGAAATTTAGTAAGAAACCAATGGATGTTTTCCACCTGTTTTTGTTTTGAACCCGATTCCTATCGGCTTCCCTTCGGAGCAACCACTCTTCTTAATATCTAATTTTGCCAATCAATATGGTACTCCTGTGTATGTACCTGTGTATCACATCACACTACAGATATTTAATATCAGTTTAATACAACATATGACTAAAATATAACATAAATGCCTATTTATTTTTGTCTAAATAAATAATTCCGATAACATCAGCGTCAAAAGAAGCCGGCCCTCGTGTGTCAGAATGCGGTACTAAATTCGTAGCTGTACGGACACACGTGACTTCATGTCCCGCAGTACCACGTCGTAGGTAATTAAAGCCGAACTACAGCAAGTTATGACAGGGACATAAATAGAAAAGTACCTACGTAGGCGAGAACGAGATAGAATGAATGATTGTGTTTGTGTTTTTCTTTGCGTCATGTTTACCACAAATAAATACATTATCCTTCTCTTTATTTCATAGATTTGTTGTGTTGATTTCTTGACAGATAAATTCACCTGTATTTGTTATCATCTGTTCTTTTGCATTTTATTCGTTACAACATCATTTAAGGATATTCTTATAATAAGTACCTATAATGTTTTTCAGAAATAAAACTATAATCAGTAATAAATTATCAGTATATATCTGTAAAACATTGACAATTCTGTTTGTGTAGGTAGTGATAGCGCTGCTTTTATGTTACTTTACCATAGATGGCGTTAAATTAAAAAAGTTAAGAAATGACTTCAATCCATTTGATGATACCTAGCGTTTATAAAAACTGAACAATTTTTTCTTCGGTGCCCCTCTAACAATAATTGTAGCTGCGTCACTGCTGGACATAGGCCTCCACCAAGCACCGCCACTTCGACCGGCTCTGTTCTTACCACATCCAGCGGATTCCCGCAGCCTAACAAAAACTTATAAATGACGTCAGCCTGATGACCGGCACTAACAGCCCCAATTAAAAGGAAATGAAACCAGTTTCGTACTTGTTGATCGTGATCAAACAAATCCGTGCTGATGATCGCTAATCAATAGCTTTAAATCGTTTTAGAAATGCGGGCAGAGTAGTGACTTAATTATATTGACAGTGTTACCCGATTTATGTATAGACACCACCTTTGCCATTTTACATTTTCAAGGAAATATGCTAGAAATTAAGGACTTGCTGTATATGAGCAGAAGTGGACATGGACACACTAACTCCGCTGCGCAAGCTGTAGGTAATAAATATTAACGATATGCAATCAGGGCCCGCACCTTTGTTAATATCTCAACTTTTTATTTTTTTGAGGATGATCGCTCAGATAATAGTTGGAACTTCCCTCGACGGCCTTAAGTCTCCATTATCACACCTTCGATGACAGTTATACCCTGGCTAAGTCTAAACCTTTCATTGAGATGAATGAAATAAGCCCAAATACGATGTAACTGCTATAAACTGTTGAGAAGCTCTCTCAAAGTCTTCCATCTCCATCATCAGATCAACTCTTAGTCTGAATATTGTTGAAGCGTCATCTGAACTACACACGAGTGCCAAGTTTCAACGCAATCGGTTCACAAGTGAAAATTCAGTAGGTGGTAAATCAATAAACCCTTATTTTTCTACACTTAGGGCTGGATTTTGTTTTTCAATTTTAAATGGGACCAACTTCGAAGTATACCCTTTCCAATAAAAAAAATAAACATCAAGACCGAACTACTCTGTAAAAGATACGCGTAGTCATACATAATATACATCTATATATACGCGGCAACTTGAGACCCTCCTCCTTTTTTTTTCGTTGGTAGTGTGATATCTGTATCGGTAATTAAGTTATCATCCATAATAAGCTAAACAAAAAAAAAAAATTTCTGAAATATAAACAAGTATGTGACGCTCTTGGGCAAGTATGTAGCTGTATTCGGCAGCTTTTTTAGCCGGGCAATCTGTGTATTCCGTCTTGTTGTTGGTTTGTTTTTTAAAGCGCAAACTTGTAGCATATTTCGGTGGATTGGCTTTCTTTGCGCAGTCTTGGATTGTATGTCCTTCTTCACTGCAATGTCCACATATGGCGATAGTTACACCGTACTGCTGGCACTTGCAACATCTAGTTATCAGTGTGAAGTCTCGTACCGGGCAGGACATCCAATTTATAAATAGTATATCCTGCATTATGAGGGCCTTACGAATGACGGCTGCAATTTCGCAATTCTCAGCATCTTTCCCGCCAGATTTGTGGCCTCAGTTTTATTGAGGTCAAAATTTATCTAATAGTAATAGGACGAACAAAGCTGTTGGATCCCTTCTTCACCATATCTGCAAAAGATGTAATAGCCGCATCCTGCTTCGTACAGGACTCCTGAATGGCCCGGTTTATCTCGGTTTATCTCGTTTTAAAGGAGGTATGGGTTTGTATGGTTTTTTGCTTAAGCGACTGGTATTGAACAGCCATTTGCGAAACTCCATGTCCAACTGTTCGGCAAAGATTGCTTATTTTTAGCTTCTGCTCAGCGTTAGTTTTTCACACTGCACTGCTCAATAGATCCCATCCAGTTCTAGATCTCCGGAGTAGAGACTAGTTCAACTATCTCATCTTCGTCTTGTCTTGGTTGTTGGGGCGGTGCCGATGGCGGGGTCGGTACCGAGGTCGGCGTCGGTGGATGGCTGCGTCGTCTCATCGCGGCGCTCCTATTAAAGGGGCTTTTTTTTTTTTTTTTTTTTTGGGTGGGAAATCATCAAATGACGTCTCCCGCTCTGGGCGGAGCGGAAGGGCGTGTCAGACTCTTACTGACTAAAACCCACCCGTGTTCCTTCAGTTGCCTGTGCGCCAGGGCCACGGTAACTCTTTCGAACAATCCGCAGCCCCGGCAGGCATCGGTCCTATCGGACCCCGTCAATGGTGCTGACATCTCTTTGAGGCGCGCGTGGAACACGACGCGCCGTCGACCCGGGCCTGGTCCTTACCGGACGGCGAGCTGCCCATTGCTCGCCGTCCGCAAGCCCGCGCCTACGGTGGCCGGGAGTCGGCAATCGACTCCCGACGCCCAGGGTGTCTCCTCCTCCTGCGGCGGCTAGGGGCGCGAGGGCGTAGAGATTGCCTCTCCCTCTCGCGCTCCGCCTCCTCCTTCGCGAGCATTACTGCTTCGCAGAAGGAGGTGACGGCTTCCCATTCCCTCTCGCTCCGTACCATGGCCTGAACCAGGGCCGGACGCGAGAGGTCGCCGCCGCCGATCGCCGCCACGAGGACACGGCGGTGCTCCGCCCAAGCCGGGCAGACCTCCACCGTATGCTCCACCGTGTCCTCCGGTCGATCCACACAATGGTAACACCCGGGCGTTTCCTCCCGCCTTATCCGAAACAGGAACCTCCCGAAACAGCCATGTCCGGTGAGGACCTGCGTCAGGCGGAAGGTGAGGACGCCGTGGCGCCTCTCAAGCCACTCCTCAAAGAGGGGTCTTACCGCCGCAATTGTGGCGTGCCCTGCGCTGGGTTGCAACAGTCGCACTCTCCATGCCGCCATGAGATCCCGCCGGAGCTCTGTCCGCTGTGCCGTGATTTCTCGCGGCAGCGGAGTTACGCCCCGGCGTTTCGCCTCCTCGCGCCACTCCCAAACGTGCGCGAGGACCTTTGCCTCCAGATCCCACGGCGGCAATCCGGCAAGGAGGCTCGCCGCCTCGCAGGAGACCGTGCGGTATCCCCGTACCATCCGGATGGCCATGACCCTTTGGGACGCTTTCAACCGGCGGGCTGGCCGGAGCCTTAGTGAACCCGCCCACACCGGTGCCCCGTAAAGGGCCATGGACCGCACGACCCCCGCGTAGAGCCTCCGGCAGGAGGCGTTTGGCCCCCCCAGATTGGGCAAGAGCCGCTTCAAAGCAGCCCCGGCCCGCTGCAGTCTGGGAGCCAAACGTCGGAAGTGCTCGACGAAGTTCCACCGGCTGTCGAGGACGAGTCCCAGGTACTTCATCGTCGACTCGACGCCGATGTGAACCCCTCCTACCGTTATTTGGGAACCCGACAGTGGCGCGTTCCGAGGACCATGAAAACACATGGCCTCGGACTTGTGCAAGGCCACCTCGAGTCCCAACTGCCGGATCCTCTCAACGACTGTCGCAACCCCGAGTGTCATTAGTTCGGCCGCCGCCTGGTGCGACCTCCCCTGCGCCAGGACCAGCGTGTCGTCAGCGTAGCACACCACGCTGACGCCGCTAGGGAGGTCGGCGCGCAGCACCCAGTCGTACCCGATGTCCCACAGATGCGGCCCCAAGACCGATCCCTGTGGGACACCGCACGACATCTCTCGCCGGTTCCATTCTCCCTGGTGACCGGGGTAGATAATTGCTCTATCCGCCAAATAGGCCTCGACTACACGACAGAGATAGGTCGGCATCCGGTGATACCGGAATGCCTCCCGGATGCAACTCCAGGGCAGGGTATTGAAGGCATTGGCGATGTCTAGAGACACCGCCAAGACGACCCCACCCCGGGCCACAGCATCCCCCGTCGTGAGGGCTCGCACGCGCATGATGGCATCCACCGTGGAGCGCCCCCTGCGGAAACCAAACTGGCTCTCCGCCAAATCCGGCCCCACCCGCACCAGCTGCCCGACGAGGCGGTCTGCAATGACTCTTTCAAAGAGCTTGCCCACCTCGTCGAGCAGCACGATGGGCCGGTAAGCGGACGGAGAGTCCGCCGGGCGCCCCGGTTTCTTAATGAGGACCAGTTTCCCCGTCTTCCAACGAAGTGGGAACTGGCCCTCCTCCAAGCATGCGCTTAGGAGCCCTCTTAGTCGAGGCCCGAGAGCCTCCGAGGCCAGGACCCAGGCTTTTCCCGGTAAGCCGTCGGGTCCTGGGGCGGTATTTTTGGCACTCAGCCTGCGTACCGCCGCTCTCAACTCTACCTCGGTCACCTCAGGAGCAACGTCGTCATCGTCGGTCATGTGGTCCGCAGTTGGCACCGCAGGAGGCGGAGCCATGGGCGGGGGAGTATGCCCCCCCCGCGAAGGGAACAAAGCGCTCACCACGCCCTCCACGAGCTGGGGCCGGAGACTCTGCGTCAGCGGGGGAGCCCATGGGCGGAGTTTCTCCCGCACCACCTTATATGGGCGTCCCCACGGGTCCCTGTTCAGAGTCCCCAGCGACTCCTCACGGGCCAGTCCCCTGGCCCGCAGGATCTCCGCTCGGAGGGCGGTCTTCGCCGCTCTGTAACCCTCGTACAGCTCCGCCTGAATGGCTTCCGTATCCGGAGGGCGGATACGGAGCCTGCGGTGCCTGGTGTACAGGCGCCGCGCGGCAACGCACGCCTCGCGCAGAGACGTTAGTTCCGGCGACCACCAGTACACCTGGCGCCAGGCACGTCCGGGCTGGACCCGGGGCATTGCCACGTCACAAATCTCGGACATGGCCTCCCGGAACCACTCCGCCTCGATGTTGATGTCTGCAGGCCTGTCCGGTGGTGACACCCAGGCCTGCACGATCGAGGCTTCCAGGAGGAGCTCCCGGTCCAGCTTCTTCAGCGCCCACCGCGGACCACTCGGGGCCTGTCGGACCAGCGCGCTCGAGGTCTGGGCGGAGACGTCAAACCGGATGTACCGGTGGTCGGAGTACGTCTCCACCCCCTCCATGACGCGCCAGTCAATGACACGCGGTGACAGAGCGGGGCTGGCGAACGAGATGTCCACCACTGACTCGCCCCGCATCCGCACACACGTGGGGACAGAACCCCGGTTTAGGACGACCAGGCCTGTCTCCAGAGCCCAGTCCTCCACCATCCCGCCCCGCGTATCCGTGTACCGGGAACCCCAAGCCGTGCTCTTGGCATTGAAGTCCCCGAGTACGATCACAGGGAGGGTACGGTACCCGACGACGACGACTTTCAACTCCGCAAGGGAGTTGTGGAACTCGGCGAGAGTTCGGTTCGGGGAGAAGTATACCCCTACCACGACCTATTAAAGGGGCTGCCTTTCATATATCAGAATATCTAAAAAAAACCAGTCAGTTCATTGTTTTAACTTGTCACTTAAAATGTTTGTCTGTATAACACACTAATACAGTAAAACTAGGTCACTATTTATGCAAACGTTAATTAATTTTATTTTCAAAATGCATTCATGAGCACGTCTGTATGCTTTAAATGCCCACGAGCTTAAATCAATTTGAGTAAATTAAATTCCTTGACTAAGCACATGCAGACTGTGGAAGTACTTTGCCTATTAGCAGCTGTTCTATTTCATTAATTAATTGCTTGATTTCATTAATATTTGATATACTGTAGTTTTGCCTTTCTGGTATTCTATCTATTCTATTACAAAGAGGTAAAACTTGTGAGTATGTATGTAAGGTGTAATCTTCGAAACTACTGATCCGATTCCGAAAATTATATCACCAATGGGAAGCTACAGTATTGCCGAGTGTGATTGATTGTGTTAAAACAAGAAATTTCATGTGGACGAAGTCCCAGGCAGAAGCTATTGAATCAATAAATGTGCATATCGTACTAGCGCGACTAGTGTCCAGTGTCAAATAAACTATGTTTGTCCGAGAACTTTCAGCTTTCATTGTGTATATTTTTGCTATTTACATCCATTCTTCATTATTATTTAGTTTTTACTTTGAGTATTTTGGGCTACACTTTGGAACTAGAAATAATGTGCGGTGTAACTGATTAAAAACAAAAGTGCTTCGAGACCAAGCGTGAGAGAAACAACAAAAGAGTTTTCCTTAAACCATTCTTTTCAATTCGTCCTAACCGATTAATGAGTAACAAACTTTTCATTTCTGAGGAGGAGATCTATCCTAAATAAAAATAAAAATCTCGATTTAATCTCAATATCCTACGTATTATAAACTACAAGAATTCAAAAAAATGCAAGTCATATTATTTGTAAAATCAATAAGAGCTTAGCCTTTTCTTTGTACCTATTCAAGCGGAGCGATTGCTGCAGAGTAACAACCGTAATCAGCACCCTGCGCGCCCCTAGTCGCCGCAGGAGGAGACACCCTGGGCGTCGGGAGTCGATAGCCGACTCCCGGCCACCGTAGGCGCGGGCTTGCGGATGGCGAGCAATGGGCAGCTCGCCGTCCGGTAAGGACCAGGCCCGGGTCGACGGCGCATCGTGTTCCACGCGCGCCTCAAAGAGATGTCAGCACCATCGACGGAGTCCGATAGGGCCGATGCCTGCCGGGGTCGCGGATTGTTCGATAGAGTTACCGTGGCCCTGGCGCACAGGCAACTGAAGGAACACGGGTGGGTTTTAGTCAGTAACAGTCTGACACGCCCTTCCGCTCCGCCCAGAGCGGGAGAAGTCATTTGATGACTTACCACAAAAAAAAAAACCAGCATCCTACTTGCGTAACATACTACCAATCACAATCTGAATAATTTTGAAGGACTAGTCCATTGCTTCAGATGTTCGAAAAATTTGTCTGCTTAACAACGTAAATAACGCAATGAATGATGTAGAACCGTCAAATTGAAAGCCATTCCTACTGTTAGTGTGTTACGCAATTACCCCGCAAGTAACCTATCTAGCTGTAACAATTCCGGAAAATCCCAATCACCAGGCTTTGGCTGTCGGATTTTCCAAGTTTTTGAGAATCTTGTCAAATTAATCTGTATTAAGATACTAAGTGTGTAATATCATTCGTATTATGGTAAACAACTTCACTTTCGTGAAATCGCAAAAGCGAATCGTAATCGTATCGTGTAATCGTGATAAGCGTCAAATAAACGGTGTTTTACTGCTCAGTCTTAGGTATACTAACAATTAGTTGACAATATCACTCGCTATACAGCAGTAATTTGGCATCAAGACATTTACTTTTATTTTTTTATCCGTGTCTAAATGTGATCAGAACTTGTACACAACGGCAGTAGAAATACAATCAAATAATATTCTGTTCTCGTATCTTGCATGGCAACTGTAACTGCGAAAAAGTTGAAGTAAAAAACCTTTTCAAAAACAAGCTTTTATTCAACTAAAAAATTTTAAATAAAACTTATGTTAACATAAAACTTTAATATTTTCTTAAAAGCTTGCGGCTTGTCTTAAAGTGTAAGAAGGACGTTCACGCCTCAAGCTTTTTAACAATAGTTATTGAGCTCCTTAAGTTCTGAGTTGAGCTACACGATTACTGACAAATGCGTGCACTGACTGGACAGGTCCACTCAATCTGTGTGGTTTTTCCCCAAAAGACCATCTCAGACACAAATCTACATGGTCTTCACATGATCTGACCAAGATTATGTCTGGACTTTAAAAGAGACTGTGACCTCTGAGTTTGTTTCGGCCTTTCTTCTCAGAGTAGTCAGATAGGAAACGCCGACCTCATCTAGTTTTTAAAATATGATTGACGTGTAAAAGTGTTTGTTCAAACCTACTTACAGAAATAAAATCATTTATCATTTATCATTTATTATCATCAATAGTTACTCTCATCATTCATCATTCTCTTGCCCTTATCCCGAATTTATTTGCGGTCGTCGTTACATTTCTTTTTCTTCCATACTTCTCTATTTATCGTCACCTCGATACTCATAATCATAATCATTTATTTATTTGTTAACATAGGTGTTTATAAAATACGGATCTTAGCTTAGATGAAATAGAGCGCTATGTTATGCCATAAGGCGTACAAATATGGTGTTCAATTTTTTTATTAGTACAAATTAATTAAAAACTTAATACAATTAAAAACGTTTTTACAAAAAACAACCGACTTCCAAAAAAAAAACACTAAAAAACGTGTAAAATAACTTTAATTTCGGAAGTCGGTGTCATTAGTTTTGTATTTTCGGTTTTGGCCACCGACTTCCGAAATTAAATTTTTAGTGTTAAAAGTTTTTTTTTTTCGCTTTTTAGTTGTGGTACCTGCCCCAAACAAATTCTTAAACCACTACTTGATATGTAAATAACAGTGACAGGAAATTATTAAAACATCATCAATATAAACTAAGTGGAAAAATACGCAGTATTAAGGATAACTCAAAAACTACTCCTCAGAACTTGATCAAATTTAAACGGGACCACTTGTAAAGCACCAGCTTTCAAATAAAAAAATAATCATCTAAATCAAAAAAAAAAAGTTCTGAGCTAACACACATAAAAAAAACATACAGTCGAATTGAGCACCTCCTCCTTTCTTTGAAGTCGGTTAAAAATATATTAAAAATAAAAAATGGATACGATAAATGTCAATTATTTTAAACCACTCTTACAGATCGGTACATAATGAAAAAGAAAAAAATATAATAACAATATAGTAATGCCATTCTAAATTAATTTGTCATCTAAGTAAGCGTCAACAGTATAATAACATTTATCAACAAGTAGTAGTTTAATTTTTTTCTTGAAAACTTATATATTTCTTTTTTATGTCGTCGTGGCCCTTTCTAGCCATATCTTATTTCACACAGTACATCTGACCGTTTCTTTGGTATTTCCCTTCTCTTTGAGCCATCCTCATTCATACTCAAAACTTTCCTCACAACATTTTCCTCACTCCTCCGCATCACATCTCCATACCATGACCACCGATTTCCACACAACTTTTCAGACACAGGTGCCACTTTCAGACTCTCTCTTAAATACTAATTTCCTGTAGTCTAATAAATTTCTAATAACTGTTACCAATAAGGAGCGAAGAAATCATATTTTTCAACTTTTATTGCATACCTACTCAGTGTTGGTATTGGACTAAGCTAGACGACTTATAACGGATTACAACGGTAACGAGTTGGATAATACGCTCAGATAAAGTATTATCTGAGCGTAGTCATTAGACTACCGGCATTATTTAATATTAATGAATAAGATAATTTTGCGTTATAATCCCCTGAAGAGGTACGTACGTCACAAACTCACGTGCATATCTTACAAGTCCAGTCATTAAATGAAATGCAGCTTACAAATGTAACAAGTCTGTTCAAATCAAAATCAAATCAATTCAGTTTATTGAAATATGTTGTACACAGGTTGAAAAAAAAATTAAAAGTTTCAAACGTGCACGCTGTAAGGGCACTGCAAAACAAAACAAAATAAATTACAATACATTACATAATCATGTGTCACTTTTACAAAACATTGTACAACTCAATAGAACAGAATATTGTTTATAGTTCTTTGTGTACGCTGCTGTAGCTAGAATTGTTTAATTAGAGCATCAGTCTTTGCAGGTCCAGATTTTACTTTGATAAGTTATTGCTTTATCATAAACAATCAATAACTGCGCTGTATTCTACAAATTAAATCCATTGTTTATAAACAATGATATTGATGACTTGTAGACTCAAAGATGCTTCGATTTGTTGACCATTTTCTATTTTGTTAAGTACCTGGTACTTTGTGACAGGACTGACAGGCCTACATTGTCCTCCATACTATTTATTAACTACATATACTTATTAAAACTATGATGTGAAAACATTGTAAATCCCAATTATTTTTAAAAGAGTAACCGTAGAGTTTCTTGCCGGCTCGTCTGCATAGGAAATGACCAATTGGAACCGTGCACAAAGCACGTAGCCTTTGACTTTTCGTGCCCAAGGTTTATATGAAATAAAATAATTTCAATTTGAATTTGGGTGATTGACTGGAAAAGAATAGAACCATATTGTGTAGACATCTCTGATAATAAAAATAAAAAAGCTGCATTAAGATTTTTGCCCGACGACATAACAGGAGGAGGAGGTTTTACAGAGTATACTTCGAAGTTGGTCCCATTTAAAATTGAAAACAAAATCCACCCTTAAGTTTAGAAAAATAGGGGTTGATTGATTTACCCCTACTGAATTTTCACTTGAGAACCGATTGTGTTGAAACTTGGCACACGTATGTAGTTAGTTTAGATGACGCTTCAACAAAATAGAGACCTGGAGTTGATCTGATGATCGAGACGGAAGACTTTTGAGAGAGCTCCTCAACAGTTTACAGCAGTTACATCGCGTTTGGGTTTATTTCATTCATCTTGATGAAAGCTTTAGACCTAGCCAGGGTATGACTGTCATCGAAGGTCTGATAGAGATGGAAGGCCGTCGAGGGAAGTTCCAACTATTAGTAGGGAGACCATATTTAAAAAGTTTAGATATTAACAAAGGTACGGAACCTGATGGCATATCGCTAATATTTATTACCTACAGCTTGCGTGGCGGAGTTAGTGTGTCCACCTCTGCTCATATACAGCAAGTCTTTAATTTCTGGTTTATTCCCTTGAAAATGTAAAATGGCAAAGGTGCGCCTATACATAAATCGGATAACAATGACGACATGATTGAGTCACTACTCTGCCCGCATTTCTAAAACAATTTAAAGCACATCATATTCATCGATCATCAGCACGGATGTGTTTGGTCACGATCAACAAGTACTAAACTGATTCCATTTACTGAACTTTTAATTGGGGCTTCTCATGCTGGTCATCAGGCTGACGTCATTTATACCGACTTTAGCAAGGCGTTTGATAAAGTTTGCCACAAAATCCTTTCTTATAAGTTGTGTGCTTATGGTATCACTAGCAACTTGCTTGAATGAGTGATTTCTTTATGATAGATATTTCTTTGCCGTGGTAAATGTTTATCAATCTATCGTCTATAATATCTCCTTTGGAATCACACAAGGCAGATCTGGGGCCAATTTTATTTAACTCTTTAATTAATGACATTCTCAGCTGTTTTTGGAACTCCGAATTTTTTATGTATGCGGATGACTTAAAGTTTCTCAGAACAATTAAGTCGGTCAGAGGCTCCTCGCTCTCACAGATCGATCTTAATAGTCTGATTCAATGGTGCAAAACAATTAAATGCATTTGAACTCAAAGAAATGTTACTACGTTGAGTTATTAAGTTTCCTGTTACAACGAAAACTAAAGATCGAGGTATACCTTATAAGATTGATATTAAGTAATATGTCTAAATAAATCTTATAAAGAGAGTGTATTATATTAATGAGGACAAAGTTGATTAAATAGACACTATACGAGACCTGGGAGTTCCGTTTAACAAAATATTAACCTTTGCACCACACTTAGACAGCATAACTAAAAAGCGTCCAAGATTCTGGGTTTTGTCATAAGTCAGTGTTATGGTGTTCTTCTAAAGTAAAACAAAAGTCAAAAGTATATATATAGTTTAGTACGTAGCATATTAGAATACCTTTAATGTGGCGTGGCGGCCGCACTATGTTACCAATAGTTTTCATCTAGAACACGTTCAAAACCGCTTCGCCTGGCATATAACATTTAAAAAAAAACCTCCTTGCAAAAACATATTGAAGTTCTCCAACATACATACTTTAGAAAAACGATGATGTTTAAACGACGCAATGTTTGTATGTAACATAAAAAAACAATCTCCTTACAAAAATAGATCGAGGTTCTGCAACATACACAATTTAATTAAAATTTAAATAAAAATCTAAATCTAATTTAACCTATCTATCTAATAATCTAATTTAAATAAATTCAATTTAAATAAAAGAATTCCGCGTAGGAGAAGAACAATGTTGGGCTCTAACTCTCCATAAGCTAGGTTATGCAAGGTTTTAAATAGTTATATCGATTTAATCTATTTACACTTTGATTCACTATTCAGAAAGCTAAAATTCTTAACTATTTGTCTTTATTTATATTTATTTGTCTTTTTGTCTTTTTTTTGTTTGTATTTTACTGTGAAGCCTTTATGAGCTTCATATTTAGCATAATGTACTACCATATGTGTCTATACATATATATATAGTATTTGTTGTTGTTGTTGTTGTTGTCATTGTCGTGCGTAGTGTATTGTGTGTACTTAGTCGGCGCCAAACAAACATAATGGCGAAAAAGTAGATTGGTTGATCTTCGTAAATTGATCTGCGTTGATCGCTTGTTTGGCGCCGACTCAAAATTAGTAATTTACATTAATTTAGAATGTTAGTTACACTAAAAGGTTAAGTATTTGCTATTTATTTAATTTTTTCATTGGTTTAATTTTTTGTTAAACAGTTTTTTTCACACCACCTTCTCGACAATGTCAAATTATATGACATACAAACCTAACCTAAAGTAACTCATTAAAGCCCTAGGGTCTAGCTAGGCATTGATATTGTTCTGAATTTCATTATGACCTGCTGGTCATTAATGTGATTTAAATTTGGAACATTGGAACTACATGTAAAAAACGCATCCAAACATTTTCCATAGTACATACTAATCCCATGCATTTACTATTAAGACCAGCACTAAAAAAAATTTTTTTTTTGGAAATCGAACTGGCCACCAAGAGAAGACATGCATACATGCAGACATTTTTTTTTTTAAATTGAACACAAAACAGGCGCGCAGACTGCAAATCGCTTTGCTGTTAAACAACAAATTAAACTAAAAACTCACAAACATGTCGAGTGACGATAGTGATCTGACTCTGGAGTACATTAAATCCGAAGCCATTGGCATTGCCAACATTCTATTCCCAGAAAAGTCCAAGGAATCATACATGAAAGCCTACGACGATTTTTACACATGGAAAGCTATAAAAGGCGTCAAGTCATTTCATTTTCATTTTATTTATTTATTCATTAACAATTGACATTGTGTTAAATATGACACATTAATTATAAATATTACATGGAGAAACAATACATTTAAAAGCGTAATTAAAATTGATGGAAATGTTTAGTTCAAGAGTCAATTAATTTAAAATATGTCAACAAATAAAAATAATGTCAAATTCAGTGTCAAAATATTAAGAGTACAACTTCATCATGTTCCTAGTGATGAGCAGTGTTTAAGTCAAAAGATAATTTAATTTAAAGTTTGTTCACTGTTATTATTATAAGTGACTACTTTCATCATTTGACATAAATTCTGATACCGAGTATAATTTTTTTTCCAACATTCTTGTTGGAAAAATGTTTATACTCGGTATCAGAATTGATACATTGATAGAGCAATGCTTAGCTATTTTAATATTTGGTGCCACTTTGTGTTCAAATTCCTTCCTTCTTGTGCTTTCTCTTATCTTACGTTCCTCTTGTGATTCATACTTATGAATATACTTAGCAAAGTGATTTAGGATTACTAATGTATATAAACTTGGTACCTACTGTCAAAATGTCTAATTCTTTAAAGTGCTCTCTACAAGTTTCTTTGTGTGATCCTTACTATACTCCTTATTGCAGTCTGCACCAAAAGCACTGATTCAGTCTGTATCTGAATCAGTGCTTTTAGTCTACTTTCAGCATTTATCATGTACAAAGAACTCACTTGACTTCTGTGTACATGATAAATGCTGGATCCAATAGATGCACCATAAGCTACTTAGCCTATGGTGCATCTATTGGATGCTCAGGTCAACAATAAGCGTTAGACATAATATTAAAATTAATACATACACCAAATTACTGGCATTTTTAAAAAGGAAATCGGAAGGACATCGTGCTAAGAAATCAAAACTTTGCACAGCCAAAAATGTGGAAAGGGTTCTAAATGAAGCCCCTGACCACAGCTTTCTTGCCACAAATGGCTTTGGCATGGCAAAAAAATGGCTTTTCATAACTGGTCTAATGTATCAAAAATTAATTAACTGTAACTTTTAATTGTTTTAAATAGGTCTACTAAAAGTAATTATAATTTTAATAAATACTTCGATTCTAGTACCTACTATTACTTTTTATTGTCTCGTAGGTGGTGTGAAAAGTACAGTATCCTCCTCGGGGATAAACGTGCCGTCGTCTTGGGCGAGCTTGAATCTCTCGCTGTACTCAGGATTCTTGTCTGAACTCCCTTGCTTTGCTCGGGAGTTAACTCAAAACTCCCTCCCTCCGCTCGGGAGTTAATACTAGAAACCTCTGTTACACTCGGAATTCAATACAGCGCGCGGCGCCCGCGACTTAAGACGCTGCTTAATCCCCTTGGTGCATAATCTACTATTATGTACACGACACTATCAACACATGCATGTTACATTGTACCTACTAATAAGTAGGTACCTATTTCGTGACTTTGAAGTTACAAGCCCGGCTTAGTCAGATAGATGACAACAACCATTTTATTTTATTTATAGAAGCTACCTTTGTTTTAAGGCAGTGAAAAGCGATGATCGAAAGTAGATTACCTCAATAAAATCATGACACTTGTGACCAGAATCATAAATGGCGCTGTTCTGGTTATGTCATAATTTCTGGGAATTTATTATTATGGGACTAAAAATATCCAATTATCACATGTTTTTTTATTACCGAAGATAACGGTTACTTACCAGTTGATATTATTATTAAACTGTATTGATTCACTACTTGGTATCGATGTCGATAATCATGTAAGTGGGTATTATCGTAATCTTAGTAATGGGTGCGTTAGGGTAGTCACTTATGCGGTCGCGATGTGGCGGCACCTGAATATTCTAACATATACCGCGATATAAAATTACCACAATAACACTATGATATATGTATTTATGGTGTACAATAGCAGAAATAACAAAAGTATGAATAAAATAATGTAGAAAATAATGATACTAGTAATCTGTCAACCAGCTGACTATTAATTAATATATGGTGTTTCAGTGGGCTTGTTACTATTTGTGCCACTGAATCTTTTGGTGCTGTTCTTTTGATAAGCATTTTTCAGAAAAGAATTTAGCACATTGGTGTACAGTTACCAAATGCGATAAGTAACCAGGGTCGTCGGATAGTTGAATTTTAGTAATACACCGATGGATGCTTTCGAATGACATTTAATTTGATAAATGACCCGTTTGTTTATTCTATTCATTAAATTAAATTTTATTCGAACAAATTCATCGGTTTCTTACTAAACTTCAACTATATCGACGACCCCGGTTACTTATCTCTTTTGTATCCATTAAGTGCGGAAGATTACGTGATAATTGGTATGCTAAAGAAAGGACTCGCAAATCGCTACCAATGAAATAATAGGTATGAAAAGTGAAGGCCTTATTTCTTGTAGGTACTTCATCTTCGCATGGCCTTCTTGGAACTTTTTTACTAAAGTAGGTATTCTCAAAACAATATATCGCTCATTTGGAGAAACATCGATGTAACTACTGCTATTAAAATTTTACAGGAGAGTGATATAAAGTCTTTTTTTTTGTAATCTGTTACCGTCTCGTTCTGAAATGTTGGTAAATCCCAAAACCATATTAAATATTTCACGCTAAATATTTCACGCCTCTGCTCCTCAGAAATTTTTTTAGAGCACAATATATATCGACAACTCAATTTGGGAAAAATTACATTTACGTCGTTGTTTCTCCAAATGAGCGATATCAGAATCTATATGGTACAGTGCAATCATCTTTAAGGTTAGGTAGGAGGCCTAGTTTGATCAAGCCCTACTGCTTGATGAACTACGCACGCAATATGAGCTGCAGGCATGTGATTACGTGGTTGATGACCCGTAGTGATTAAGTAAGTATATTATCTTGCAATTAAAATTAATACCTTGATAATTTGTGAGCTCAATGAAAAACCTAATTGAAATTACCTAATCAGTAAAAAAATTATTAACTTAATTAATAGAAAAGAAAACAGTTCATTTATCAAATTCAATTTCATTTGAAAACTTGCATCGGTGTCTTACTAAACTTCAACTATGTATATCGATGACCCTGCAACTTAGCTCTTTTGGTGACTGTGCCATAATACATTAGAACTTAAATAATAAAATATGGAAAATCCACAAATGATATTAATCGTGTCTCGATGCCCAAAAAGACTTTAAAGTTTTGCTAGGTTTTGAATAAAAAAATGCAATAATAAAAATAATTTTATTAACATTTCAAATAGATTTTACAAGTTACCGACTTTTCAAACATTTTTAAGCCGATTTCATTATGCGTTAGACTGAATCCAAGTAGCAAAGCGCGAAATACGAGCATTGACACCAGGGTACACAGCATTAGCGCAACCATAGCCCCACGAGCTGATGCCAACCAAGATGCCGTTATGGTAAACAGGACCACCCGAGTCACCCTGGCATTGGTCTCGAGTGCCAACGTTGGGCCAACCGAAACAAAACATGTTTGCAGTCACGTTGGCGCCAAAGACGGCATAGCGAGAGGAACAAGTATACTGATTGATACTCCAAGCCTGGATGTGACGAAGCTGCTCAGTAGGGGCCACAGCGGCCTGCAAAACAAAAAGAACAAATTAAAAAAGGAATTATGAAAAAGAATATACAATAGTAACAAAAAGGGAATAATTAATACTAACAGCTGTAGTCCCCCATCCAACAGCCCAAACGACCTGATTGTCGGGCAAATTATAGTTGGCACCAGCGATAGAAGCAGGCTGAACGTTGCTACTATAGACGATGGAGGCGACAGTGCGCAAGATAGCGATGTCATAGTCCATGGTACGAACGTTGAAGCTGGGATGGACGACGATGGAGTTCAGGGTGTACACGGAACCGCCGCTGTTGGCCCAGCTGGACCCAACTCGAATACGCCATTTCAAGGCTGCGTCACCGCTATATAAACAAAGGGAAGCAATTAATGTTACTAGTCCAAACAAAGAATAGGACACCAAATAACTGTTGGTGACGTAATTGGCAGCTTAGTGATTACGTCAAAGCTTGCCGCCCGGTAAGGACCGGATAGACAGCGCGTCGTGTTCCACGCGCGCCTCAAAGAGATGTCAGCACCATTGACGAGGTCCGATAGGGCCGATGCCTGCCGGGGTCGTGAATTGTTCGAAAGAGTTACCGTGGCACTGGCGCACAGGCAACTGAAGGAACACGGGTGGGTTTTAGTCAGTAAGAGTCTGATACGCCCTTCCGCTCCGCCCAGAGCGGGAGAAGTCATTTGATGATTTCAAACACCAAAAAAAAAGTGATTACGTCAAGAGGGTGGACATCGAACAACAACGTCCATCTGTCCGTTAATAAAAACAATTTGATACAGCAAATCCTTCCGCCAAGCAGGTTTTCTAATTGTTAAAACCGTTTATTGTACATAAGAAGGCCTTTAACGTCTTTTATGTAATTTTTTTAGGTTTGTAATATTTCAGAGTACTATGATGTTAATATACTCACAACACACAATGAGCGGCAGTAAGGATAGCCTTGGTTGTGACGATGGTGCCAACGCACGCTTGGTTGAAATTGTTGCCATTGGTCGAGTACAGCAGAGCAGCGACGCTAGGATACTGGCTGATAACGGCCAACGACCCTCCAACAATCCCAGATTGCTTTGTAGGGACGGCTGTAAAAAAAGGTTCAAATAAGCGACTATGGAAATCCATACTAAAATATTTTAAATGCGAAAGTAACTCTGTCTATCTGTTACCTTTTCACGCCACGCCGACAGGTAAACCATGACTTGGGTTAGGACATAGTGTGACGTTGCAAAATCAATAAATAACGCAACAAGTAGCGACATCTTGTGTCAGGCATTGGCATGGCTGTCAGCGTGTTCTCTGTAACACTAGAGAAATTATGTCATGTAAATTATATACAAGAGTATTAGTTAATTTAAATAAATAAACATACAGACATAATTTCCCACATTTAATTTAAAGCAATGCCTAAGAAATGGAAAATAACCAACAGACAAGAATTCTATTTAGTCTATGGTGGTGGAAGCTTCTCGAAGGTTTGTGACATTGATCCGGCGAAAGGGGAAGACCCGTGTGTGACACGATACGAATAGGATTTGAAATAGGGACTTAGTTCTGGAGGAACAGACTGTACCCAAATAACCCGATGGGTTTCCAAAAAGTCCCATTCGAAGCTGAATCCGGTCTGGCTGTTTATGCTAGCCTTTTTTCTTGTATGATCTGCTCTAATACATAATTGAGACGTGATGCTTTGGAGTAGCCCCGTGGTCTGATGATTGGAATGGATCCGGGTGCAAGCAACCTTTGAGGTGTGGTCATCCGTTTGACAGGAAGGCTTTACTTAGCCGATATCGGTGATGAGGGAAGTTCGCCGCTCCAGGTAACGAAGCGTCATTATTATACCCGTAGGCCACGTAACGTGCGAACACAGGGGTATCCTGTGTTTGATGCCAAGGGTCGTAGTCCTGTCAAGTGAAGGGATTAGTACTGAGAGATCACCGAGAATAATCGGTAAGGTAGCGATTTAGTCTCTGAGAGAGTTAGGCCTATTGTATGGACTGGGTGATGAGACCAGTTGCCATAGTGTTGTGTTGCGGATTGCTTAGCATAATCCTATGTTCCCGTTGTTAGCACAACCTTGATAGGTAGGTACTTGTATGATTGAGCTAGTATCTATTAAGTGGTTCACCTCACAGACTCGCTATAGCGACTCTGAGATATTGTAAGTCTCATTGCAGGTCAACACACCAATACAACTAGACCCGAGACTGGTTGTACTGGTGTGGAAGCCCAGGTGTATGGGGGAAGGTATGTGGCCAGCCACATTCAATATTGTGAACCTTCAATAGTGAGTTATTGTAATAAACATTGCATTGTGTAAGAAGGTACTTGTTTAATTGAATCTTTCCCTAGCAGCTTATTATACCCTACAAATTTACTTTAGCACGGTGGTGAGTAGTACAACACCGAAGGAGACCATCAACATTCAGTCTCCTAACCAATTCTGTACAACACCAAGGGCCGGGTTACAATAGATACTTTATCCCGGTAGAACAAACTCGTGGGATAATTTCCGACCTCCACGGGCGCAACAGGAGGAAAAATGTAGTAAAAGTTGCTTTGAAAAGTCCAAGGACTTACTTGTGTGGAGATTAATCGCAAACGGGCATACCTACATAAATGTTCTTTGGGCACAGAAACGGGAAACAAAAAGTTTAAAAGCAACATTTCTGAAAGACCCTTCATGTTTAGTTCTAGAATGTATGTTTATACATTTTCGATCTTTTCGTGAGATCGTCGTTTTATACAACATTCTATATAAATAGCGAAGACGAATATTTTCGAATTAGCTATCAAAATTATCAGTGTAGGCTGAAGTCCTTGGAGAATGTTCTTAATTCCTGTTTATCACACTTTTACGATAACCGACTTTGACTTGGTTAATTCATGCAATCTATTTCAGTGCGCAACTTTATAGATAGTGAATGTGAATCAAGGTCAAATTGAACGAAAGAATAGGCCACGGAAGAAAATTATTTAGATGTTTACGGAGTTTTTAAAATAACAGTGTAGTCATTCAGATTGGCTTCGAAATTAATAACTTAAATATAAAAAAGCTATAAACATCCGTTTTCTTGGAAATCAATAATTTAATCTGAATTCGGAAAAATTTTGCAACAATATTTATGTCACTTTTGCATTACTTTACCTACCACAATAGTATTTTTATATGCTATACTCAGTTCAAGTCAATAAATAATTCTACTATCACTTTCTGAAAGTGACAAACCTTTTTGTACACAACATAACATTTAAAAGTAACGATTAGCTGACTCTGACTATTGTGCCGAAAATAAAATAAACACGTAACTATCTACGAAATCTTGAGCAGGTCGTTTTAAATGCGGAAGCCCACGAAATTCAATTTATCTTACGTTTTAGCAATTTACAGGTCAGTGTCAAGTTGCATGTTGATTCAAATACAATTCGTGACCGTAACAAATATGTATTTACAGAAATACAATCATTAGAATCAGCAATTTCGCGGGCTACCCCCGGCGCTTTATACTCAACCAAGCGCTAATATGGGAAGAAATATAAGCAGGAACTTACCCACAACGGCAACAAAACCGACAGTTAGTAAAACGATGACTGCGCGCATGATGACCACTGATGCACCAACTTGCATTCCTAGTTCGCTTACATTATTTATATAAAGTGCACTGATTCATAGATTTCAATTTATCTATGATAGATAATTTCAATTACTGTTCGACGCATGTCAGCTACTGTTTTCTACTAATCACGGTGGTTCTATCGTTCTTATCTATCGAGTTAAGGGTTTTCCTTATAGTAATGCACGTGATCTGGCTGATTGAGTAAAGGGCATAAAATAGAAAAGGAGATCTGTTTGTCCATTCCACTTAACTCGGCTTCTTTCTAATTGACATTAACACAACGTGGGACAACTAGCCAGAAAAAAAGGAAAATATTGCACCCTGCAATATTTTCATCACTCATCCATACCAAAATGAGCAATAGCGGCCAATCTCAGCAGGGACAAGCCATCCACGCAAGAGATAGTATAATGTTGCACAAATATGTGCGCAGAGACAGGTGCACTCTCCCTTCCGTCACTCTCATGGTCCCTGGACTCTACAATAAAAAAAAACCCCCCCGGAATGTTACCACGTTATAAATATTATGTTTATATACTTTTTGAACTAGGTTATATAGTGTATTTATTTTATTTCTTATTTTAATGTTTATTTTTAATTTTCGTATGCTGCACTGGTTGACGTCATCACGTCAGCGCCGGCTATCGCTGAAAACCAGCGCTGGGGCTCTGTCTCGCATAGGGTCGTAACATTATGCTGAGCGATTGCCGTTTTGCGTGAATGTGACGCATATTTTTCCCCAACTCGTTATTTTTTGTATTTGTGTGTTTTTTCTTTGCGTCATGTTTACCGCAAATAAATGTATTTTCTTTCTTTCTTTCTTTTCTTTCTAATAACATGTGTTTGAATAGTCACATTTTGATTAAGTATTCTTTTCACAAAACCTATGTAAACCGTACTCGGATATTTATAATTAAGTGACGCTAACATAAACAACAGTTGCCGACTTGTCGCATTTAAACGTGACTTGTCAATTATTTTCTAACTATACTTTGAAGTAAATACTAAAATAGAGATAATTGTTTGAAATATATATTACGTAGAATTGTGTCTATTATTGTCAACAAAAAATGCTAACTTACAGCCATTTATCTTCAAGTATTTTGGCGATGAAACATTTCAAATATCGTGTCGACACTGAGGGTGTCGACACTTGAAAACACGAATAGGCACTTTAAGGAGTGGCACATTATTAAATTAGAATTAGTCTTTTAAAAGCTACTTATTGGAAAGCAGATACACTCTGGATCATCACTGCCACCAGACAATCAATTCTGTAATAAATTCACTGTGGAAAACTTAGGTGAAGTGAGCTGTCATTCCACCTGACAGCTCACTTCACCTATGTTTTCACAGTGAGATTCATTCAGAATGGGCCGGCTGATCTTGATGTCTCTTTGGATCGTACTTGATCTATTCTATTACTTCCCTAAATGCCCTTAGCGCATTAAAAATATCATGTTTCCTTATCTCTCCCCATAAGCATATAGTCAACACCTTATTAAGTGTTCCAAATTCCCCTTTATATGGCCACTTAAAACCTAATCCTTGGTAATTAAACTTCACATTGTTACTAACACAATTTGCTTCGATTAATAGCAACAGCTTTTTGTTGTAAATTACCTCTTTGGAAGGTAAATTAAACACTTCGGTTTGGAATAAATCAAGCCCTACGTGTTATAAATAAATTATGCGTTTGGAGAGTCGGTTTCGCTAGCTTCATCGGCCACAACAATTGCTTGAAACTTCATTTGTATAATATATACTGTTAAATTCTATTATTGCTGTGTGTTGCATATTTACTTTCTTGCGTTAGTATCATATAGTGCTGAGTCATAATTTTATTGCTAAGCTTGTTTTTGTTTACTTCATTATATTAGGTATTATCTATGAAAGATAATCACAACACTATTTTATTTCATAATCCTACCTATATTCAGTATACAGACTTTTCGTTCATAGAATTACTCTGGACTTTCTTGAAACAATCATGTCATAAAAAAATGGTTTTAATTCTCATTAACATTCACATTTTAAGCGTTAGCCTGGATCCAAGAGGCGAAGCGGGAAACACGAGCATTAACACCAGGGTACTGAGGAAGGGCACAGCCAAAGCCCCACGAGCAGATACCAACGACGACACCGTTGTGGTAGAGAGGACCGCCGGAGTCACCCTGGCACTGGTCGCGACCTCCGACGTCGAGCCAGCCAGAACACAACATATTGTCGGTAATGGTGGCACCACCATCAGCATAGCGAACCCGACATGTGTTCTGATTCACAGTCCAGATCTGAACGTGGCGAAGCTGTTCGGAGGCAGAACCACTTGACTGCAAAGACAATAAATCATATTTTTATTATCAATATTATGTAACAATTACAGATAATGACATCTACTTAGTTTCAATTAATAAAATTCGATTCATTAGATATTCACAATCTTCCAAAATATTTGTTTCTTTACAAGAATGATACTTACAGAAGTTGTACCCCATCCAGCGGCCCATACAGCCTGGTTGTCATCAAGGTTATAGTTGGCACCAGCGATGGAAGCGGCCTGAATAACGTTGTGAAAGGAGATGGTACTGATAGTACGCATGATAGCGACATCAGAGTCCAGGGTGCGGGTGTTATAGCTAGGATGGATGATGATTGAGCCACAAGCGTGGACGAAGCCGCCACTGCTGGCCCAGGTAGAGCCAACGCGGAAACGCCATCTAGATGATGCATCACCGCTGAAAAAACAAATTATAGTTAGATCATACTTTCTTTCCTCTGTTTCCTTAATTTGTTAACTAGCGACTCGCCCCACGCGTTCTATGGTTTTTACGACTTGACGAAACATTCAGTTTTTTTAACTATACATATAACTTTAATATGCATTATACACATAAACTTCCTGGAATTAATTCTCTAAATGATGATGAAAACAGCACCAAAATCCGTTGCGTGATTTATGCTTGGTTCCTAAAACTAAAACGAATCGTTTTGCTTACCAATGGACGATTTTTTTATTGCCAAACTGGGCATATAAATAGATTCGTAAGCAAATTTTACCTGTGGTAGCTACTTCCATATGGGACAGTCTACTATGCAAAGCTATGAAGTATTTGCTTAATTATTGGTAAAGATACAAGAGTCTTAATTTTAACCAATAACGGACCGTAAATTATAGGAATCGACAATTAAAAGAACAACGCGGTCACACAGACATACACGAAAAGCTACTTTAATTTATAATATGTATAGATACTAATGTTAAACTCACTATGGACAATGTGCAGCAGTCAAGATGGCTCTGTTGGTGAGGATAGTGCCTCCACATGCCTGTCCGAAAGAGTTACCATTCCATGAATACAGCAGAGCCACGATGGTAGGATACTGGTCGATAGTGGTGACAGCACCACCAACAATCCGCTGGGGAAACGCAGGGACAGCTGTGGGAAAGATAAAAGGAATTCAAATATACTACCAATCACTGGTGTATCTAACTAAATATTTTTATAGAAAATATAATATGATACTGGAAAAACAATTAAACTTAGGGTTTTATAATGTTGTTAAAAGCTATAATTATGACTGTAAAAGATAATATACTACCGGAAGGGTACAATAAAAAGCAAGAGCAACAGAATCGACAGTGAGTGTTTTATGCACCACAGATAATTATTACTAATCTGATCACAGCTTATCTTCCCAGTTAATATTATCCTACCTACTTTCCTAACCTATCTGTACGTACCTCTGATATCATAAACTAATGTGTCTAATAAATAAGGATTTTTGATTGATTGATTGTTTTATGACTAGTAATTCCCAAATAAACTATATACCAGTGATATTTTTGTGGATTTATTACGAATAAGTGTAACATGATTGGTGAAGGTCAGTAATAAAATTGGTATTCTACATCGATGTTCTGAGACCTAGTTACAAAAATCTCGATTTGAATCAGGTTAGTAATATGAACAAACAATTTTCTGTTAGTCTATTGATATTATAACTAGTGATACTCTCCCACTGCTGGGCAATAGCAAACTAAAGATAGTTGCACAAAATAACCAAATACTATGTGATTTTCTCTCTAATTATATCAATCCAAAAAGAAAAAAAATATCCATCTACAAAAAAATGTAATTCATGAACGAATGAAGATGCATAAGTACACATAAGGCGAAAGAGTCAGGGTAGCCCGCCAAATTAAATTTTTTTAACATTTTTTACAATTTGCAGGTCAGTATCAGGCTGTATGTCGTTCTAAATATATGTCGCGGCGGTAGCAAATGTTTATTTATAGAATTATAATCACAAAAATCATCAATACATCTCTATAAGTTCATATTACCCTATTGAACAACTTTCATGAAATGTTGACATTTGAGGCCAATTCTAACTTAAGGAGTTGCATTGCTGATTCTTATGATTATAATTCTGTAAAGCCATATTTGTTACGGCCGCGAATCATATTTTAATCAACATAGAACCTGACACTGACCTGCAAATTGAAAAAAACGTAAGTAAATTTAAATTTCGCAGGCTACCTTAGCGCATCCCCCTTAAACTTATCTTTTTTCAATACAACATTACCTCAATCTTTAGAACTTTCAAAATCCTCCACAGTGAACGATATATTGTAAATAGAAAATCAAGCGATGTATGAAAACCCAGACTCCTCAAAGAAAGCCATGATATCAACCAGAAACTCTCGCTCTCACGGATGAACGGACTTGAATACGACCGACTCAAAGCTTATTTGTATATGTATTGACCAAAAGGATAAGCAAAGGTTTACTGTGTTGTATACCAACGATCCTTCTGTAATGAAATTATGTTTATTCCCAAAAATCTTCTTCGAATACTCTTATAACTTGCCCTTACCGAGAATCGTACCTAACAACTTACGCCTAGAAGACTTATCAACCGATAATGTAAAGTACAGAGTTATTAATACCTAATTATTAAATTAAATAATAACAGTAAATATGACTTCGTATATCCAACATCATCACAGTCATATCAAGGTACATCGTCTTCACATATAATTATAATT
Organism: Dryobotodes eremita; assembly: GCA_917490735.1. Lineage (NCBI taxonomy): Eukaryota > Metazoa > Arthropoda > Insecta > Lepidoptera > Noctuidae > Dryobotodes > Dryobotodes eremita. The sequence goes on along the minus strand of OU823243.1, from coordinate 18,792,507 downwards.
AATGTTTACAAAATATTGTAAAACATTTTAAAGAGTAACTATGGAGTTTCTTGCCATTATTCTCCATACGAAACTATCTTTTGAAAGGGTACCTAGAATCAATTCTATTTTCAAAATCAAACTTCGACGTTCCTATGGGCCTTTTATTGGCCTGCTTGACGTAAATGATTTGACTTTGAAATAACATAACACTTTTATTACTAGAAGGGGAAGCAGTCCTATCAGTCCGGACTAAACCTAATAGAATAACCCAACAACACTGGTTGACCTTGAGAACGAACCCTGCATTCACTTTATTTTACAATCCGAAGGCTTTTGAAGGAAATTACTCATCCATTGCTTCATATATTTGAAAAATTCGTCTGCTCGACAACGTAAATAACGCAATAAAAGTTGTTGAATTGACAAAATTAAAGGCATTTCAATTGTTAGTAGTTTACGCAATTACCCCACAGTACCCCAAACTCAGTAGTAGGAGCAGTCAAATATCTTAGAAAATAAAAAAGCACTTAAATATAACAAAATATAATGAGTTAAGACACATACCTGAAACAGCGGCTAGGCAAGCCAATAGGGCAACAATTACACGCATCGTGACTCCGTCGTACACATTCTAACTTTACCTGTAGTTTGCCTGTATTTATACGAAAAATCTAATGCGTCGATTTAATTTAACCAATGCTAGATATAGGTAGATTATCTAGAGATAAACGTAACTATTAGTTAATTGTATGCCCATATCTAACCTTCTTCAGTTATTTCAAAATATTCTACCAGTAAGTACCGGCTTTGCAGGTGTCTCAATTGATAAACCATTTTTTAACCTTCAAAACTGAATATTACCAATAATTCTAGATTGACCTACATCAGTCTAATTTAGTTAGGTGAACATTTTATATCATTGGTACCGGCGATTTTTATCCCGCACTAGATTTTCAACGCACTGCATAGCGCCGAGAGTTGGAAATCCAACAGTGTGTTTTTTGACGCGCTGGGATGCACTCCTTTGGATTCTCAATGCTCAAAAATCTCCCGTGGGTACGACGACTTTTGTTTTATACATGATATACTTCATTATGAACGTTAAAAACGTCCGTAATTAAAAGACAAAAAAAAACAAATATTAAATTAAATTAAAATAAGCCGTGGCAGCTAAGAGATGGCTAGTCCCGTTCATGAACATGACGCTTGGATTAGCACTATTCAGCTCAACCATTTTGAAGGGAGCTAAATGATCCAACACATGCGTCACCATCAGCGAGACATTAGAGTGAGCATGACATATTCTCAGCCGCCAGGACACATTTAAGTCAATGGCAAGCTACCATTTACTGGGTACGTCTTACCCGGTAAATGGTAGCTTTATAGTGTGTACATAGTACTCACACATATGCTATGCAACTATACAATACTAAAAGATTGAATTTATACAATGCAAAGATAGTTTTTAAAATCTTCAGCAGCTCCAACACTATTTTCAAATGCTAATCAATTAGTTTATGCGCCCTTGTGGAGCAGGACCAGCGTTGAGCCAAGCATTTTTATCACTGATGTAATCCCCCAACTTATAATATGCTTGACTGCATAGTGTGCATTACATACAAGATTTAAATTTCGTTTCATTGAGTTGAAGTATGTGGGGAGGTATTTTATTGTATCATTTTAAACAGTACCCCATGAAAGATGAGTCTACTCTAGCCAGCCTGAAACCTGGTTGAACTAATTGGTCCCTATTTCTAGTGATATAATTATATCTTTTACCTCTTTTACTAAAAAGATAAAGATTTTTCCTTACGTACATGATGTTTTCATACATATATTGACAAGGTACCGTCATGATGTTAATATCTTTAAACAGTTCCCTTAGAGAGTCGCGCCTGCGGAAGCCATATATGGGTCTGAAGGCTCTTTTCTGCAGAATAAAAACATACTCTCCCCCCTATAGTAAAATACTGTTCGACATAATATTATGAAAGTAACTAAAATAGACTAGCCTTGCTGTACCTACGTCAGCAAGTTGACGGATTTTTCTCACAGCATATGCTGCTGAACTTAGCCGTCCTGCAAAGGATGTTAAATGAGGACCCCATTGAAGCCTTGAGTCGAGCGTGATCCGCAGGAAATCAGTTTTATCAACGAATTCTAGTTTCTCGTGATTCAATACTATCACAATTTGTACTTTTGACATTTTGTAAAGAAAATCTTATACACTTAGTTTTTTTTTCCCCATTTAATACTAAATTATTAGCAGTGAACCAATTTTGGATCTGTAGTAGGGCGTTATTTGCGTCGCCAAGATTTGACGCACGTCTATTAATTTAAAAAATTAAAGAAGTATCATCAGCAAATAACACCATTTGTGGTACGATTTTTGACAAATGTGGTAGATCATCTAAAAAGAAGAAAGGACCCAATATCGAGCTTTGTGGCACCCCCATTTTTACTTTTAAACCGATCGAATTGACACCTTTTATTTGAACTTGCTGTTGTCTATCACTTAAATATGATTTTACTAAAATGAGCGCAAGTTTTCCAAGTCCGTAATGCTCAAGTTTCAAGATTAAGGGTTCATGTTCGACGCAATCAAATGCTTTGGAGCGGTCACAAAAAATTATTACGGCATCTTGGGCCTCTTCTCACGCCGTAAATATGTGTTTCAATAAGGTGACACCGGCGTCAGTCGTACAACGTCTCTTGGTGAAACTATACCACCACTACACCAACCACCCTAACACTCACACTCCACTTCACTAACCACTTACATTTGCCTTTTAAATGCTTACAAGGGTTAGACAACTATGAGGTACTTCATCACGGCTATAAGAAGCAGCCATTGCTACCAATATGAAAAAATGTTTATGCACGTATATTGCGCCTGACAAAAATAAAACATTATATTATTTTATCGACCATCGATTGAGTTACTAACTGAATATTGATTAAAATGCAAACTCCCTTCAGAGCATATTTTTATCATGAACTGATCAGGCGCTAAAATAGAAAATGAAAACTAAAGCTTATTAAGTAATAATACATGCTAACCTCTACCACAAAAACATTCCTATAAGAATAAGTATTGGACCATAAAGAGAACTGTTACTTACTATGGAGTGGGTAACAGTTTTATTTGACAAATTAAAGCTACGGTTTCGAATATATCAGCAGGCGGTGCACGGGCCAAATAACTTATGAAAGTGCTTCGAAAATTGCGGACCCTTGCCTTTCGTTACCCACATTAATCTCCTTGAACTTAAGATATCGCAAAACTCAAACACTCTGCCCATTATGTAAAAGGAAAAAAAATCATGAAGTTATTTATTTATTTATTTAAACTTCTCGCACACAATAACATACAAAGGCGGACTTAATGCCTTAGGCATTTTTTACCAGTCAACCAAGGGTGGTGTAGAGATAAGATGGCAGGTGCTCTGCTTAACAGGCGTTAATAATAAGAAAAACATAACATAATTAATTATACATGAAATAGGTATACAAGTACCTAAATAGGTTATAAACTTATAAAACACATACATACATATTTACTATAATATATACCTACATTATATATAATATATATACTATATATATACACTAAAAGGAAAAGAGGTAATTGAGATGACTCTACACTATTTATTTTGAAAATAACTCTGCGACTGGTGTTATGCATTATTATGGAGTTATGCATTTTTAAAACGTATGTTATGATACTTTCAAGTGTATTCCTGAACTTTAATGAAAGAATGATATAATATGAAAGCGATGCGGATTATTTTTTAGTTTCTTGAGGAATTGATAAAAATACAAAAAAATTGAAAAAGAATCACATATTTACCATCCATTTATTTTATACAGTAACTTTTCAGTGATATTTAAGAAATGTACCCAATATTTTATTGGTACAAAAGAAACTGGCCACTCTTATAATTTCTCCTATATCAAGGGTTCATTTGAAATCATAAATCTCACTCATACTGACCCGAAACAACTGTATCTAGAGCATGCAAAATTTTGTCAAAATGCAAGAGCTAGTCTCCCCCCACCGCACTCACTCAGCCATCTGATCAGTTTAAATTAGCATTAGACTCGATCCAGCTAGTGAAGCGGGACACCCGAGTATTAACTCCAGGGTAATAAGCTGAGGCACAGCCGGCTCCCCACGAGCAGACGCCAACGACGACATCGTTGTGGTAGAGAGGACCGCCGGAGTCACCCTGGCACTGGTCGCGACCACCGACGTCGAGCCAACCGGAACACAACATGTTGTCGGTGACGTTAGAACCACGGGCTGCATACCGGGATCTACAGATTGCTTGGTTCACAGTCCACAGCTGCACGTGACGCAGTTGCTCGGAAGATGAACCACCGGTCTGCAAAAAAATACATTGGGTACATTAATAACATGGACATAAGAATAGATGATTCATTAAACCCCATGCCAATCAAGGTGATAAACTAGAATGGCATGGTTTATCTTTAGACCTAGGTTTATAACATTGAGTAATTGTTTAATTTCGAACTTTATTTCGACAAAATTAAAGTTATAATTACAAAAACTGACGTTAAGCCTGAGTCTAAATTGACAATTTTGTATTAAGAACTTTACCGTAGTATTAATAAAGTTCAACATACTATTTAACAGGCAAAAGTTAGAACTCGATTTAAAATGTGACGAAAATTTACGATGAAACAAGATCAAAGTGATCGGTGAAGCAAGAAACTTACAGAGGTAGTACCCCACCCAGCTGCCACCACAGTATCATTATCACGAAGATTGTAATTAACTCCAGCAATAGGAGCGGGTTGCACCACATGCCCAAACACAATGACGGCGGTGGTTCGTAAGATGGCGACATCATTGTCTATGGTACGCGGGTTGTAATTGGGATGGACGAATATGTCGATGATAGTGTGCACGATGCCGCCACTGTTGGCGAAGCTGGACCCAACGCGGATACGCCAATTGATGATGGAATCTCCACTGAAACAGGAGAAAGTCTCTATAAAAAAATATACCATGTAGAGGCAACAATACGACAATAAATAAAAACGCTGACAATACACTACGCATTGGAGTATTTTGAAATCATCAAATAGATACCTACTTAAAACCAAACTTCGAAATTAAAAAAAAATACATACAATCATAACACAGTAAAACAAAATCGAACTTTTTTTTTGTTACATTACGGTTGTTTACTAATTAGGATGCGCTGATTTCGAATCTAGCCTCAGATTTTTTGTAGCAGCTGTAGTAAGTAAGATACAGGTACCGTCTTAAATTTACTTAAGTTGTCGATCATTTCTATCAATAGCAGTGTAACTAAACTAGTTTCTGTATAATTTTTATTTTGTTTTCCTCAAGAAGGATGTATTTAAACAGCCCTGACTGTTTTTGTGTTATTTGTGGAGAATATATTTTCAAAAAATTCCGTTTGAAGAACGTCTCCGACTTAAGCATACTTAAAAAAACATACTTAGACTACTTTGGGTTTTCATTGCTGACAAATGCCAAGCCTTGGATACCTGAACATAACTGGGTTTTATGTGTTGATTTGAAAATGGTAAATTTCTTCTTGGGCCAGCAAAGTGGCTATACAAAATATCTCTGTTTCCTATGCTTATGGGACAGCCGAGCTGAAGCCGAGCACTGGAAAAAAAGAAATTGCCCTCTAGGGAGGCATTGATTTCCGGAAAGCAAAATGTGATTAATGTTCTACTAGTATCTGGAGACCGAATCATATTGCCTCCTTTCCTTATAAAACTAGGGTTAATTAAACAGTTCGTCAAAGCTCTCAACAAAGAAAGCCAACTTTTCAAATACATTGAAAAAGTTATTCCAAAATTGAGTAGTGAGAAAATCAGAGCTGGCATTTTCGATGGCCCACGGATTAGAAAGCCGATAGAAGGAAAATACACATTTTATCAACCATATGACAGTAATCGAAAAATGTGCATTGCAAGATTTGTTTGGGTAGTGAGGAATTTTTTAGGAAATAGAAAATCTGATGGCTACATTCAGCACATTGAACAGTTGCTGATGCACTTTGAGCGACAGGGATGCAACATGAGTATAAAGCTTCACTACCTTCATAGCCATCTAGAATATTTTCCTGAAAATCTCGGTGACCTCAGCGAGGAACAAGGCGAGCGTTTCAACTAGGATATTCGCACTATGGAGGAGTGATATCAGGGATATTGGAACGTAAATATGATGGCTGATTATTATTGCTGGAGCATCCAAACTAGCAGTAGTAACAAACATCACGCGAGAAAATCATATAAATGAAAATTCCATTCGGTATAAACATATTTAATAATTTTTTATACCTCGAACTCAGTGCATTGCATGCAGAGCATCCCATCACTCCATAGCTGCTAAACTAGAGCTGCTGCATAAAAAAGGCATATGTTTTTGAAATCAGCGTGTAAAGACTATTCAAATTCATGAAATTAAATTCATGCAACAGACATGCTGTTTTCCTTTGTAATAGTAATGATGGGTCAATGGTTTTCCTCGGGTTCCCTCTATCTGGCAGAATTTTGATGTTCCGAAATTTATTTGGCATAACCCACTTGGCATAATCTTCTTTAAACGAATATATATATGGCATAAAAATCATTTAATATAATTATTGTTTGGCCGAATGTTTATATGTCCGAATTTACAAAGGCATACTTTTAAGATGGCAGAATTTTATTTGGCATAATTACTTTTGGCAAAGCTTAATTTCACATAATTTCGTTTCACATAACGTTTATTTAGATTAGAGCGACGATTATTTGGAATAATTTCACTTGGCATATTAAGAAGATGGCAGAATATCATTTGGAATAATTTTATTAGGCATAATTATTGTCATTTCTATAAAATGTAATCATATTCTTAACCTTAAATTAAAATTAAAATATTGTCTTAAAAGGTCAATATGTTGTACTACAAAAGTTAGTGAAGTGACAGAACCGAATCGCTGCAAAACCGACCGCACGTAGTCTTGTCTGCCCTACCCCTAGAGTGTAATTTAAGCCCGCGTAGGCGCGGAGGGGCGAGGCGGCCCGCGAGCTGAGGAGCAGGTGGTTTTAACGCTCGCCGCCGCGGCTGAGGCTGGCCGGCTAAGCCGGCCAGCAAGCCGAAGCCGCTGTGGTGAGCGTTACAACCATCTGCGACGAGAAGCTTGCGTGGGACCGCCGGAGCCCCGCAGCGCCGGAGCCGTGACAGAAACCATGCCTGCTGCATGTTGCATGCTTGCTTGCATGCTTGCTTGCATGCTGCATGCATGGTGTGTGCTTTTTTGCATGTTTGCATTCTACATGCTTGATGCATACATGCATGGTGTGTGCTTTTTTGCATATTTGCATGCTACATGCTTGATGCATGCATGGTGTAAGCTTGTTTGCATGTTTGCATGCTTCTCTCATGCTTCATACAAAATTATTCTAACTATGAATTTTCCGTAATGTGATAAGTGAGTCTTTCAATTATTATGGATATGAAAAGTATGCCAAAAGATGATTCTAACTGTAAAATTTCTGAGATATGATAGTTCTACCTTTTAATGATTATCGATATGAAATTTATGCCAAAAGACGATTCTGACAGTGAACTTTCTGCAATATGATGGTTCTACTTTTAATTATTATGGATATGAAATGTATGCCTAAAGATGATTCTGACTTACAAAATTATGCGTTTTTAATGTATTATAAATGAGTGTATGCCAAACGATTTTCTGCGAAATGAAGTTTATGCTATGCGCTGTTATGCAAAATAATATTATGACATAAAAAGTTCTGCTATAAAGGGTAGACCCGTTTTCCTCATCAGTATACACATAACAAAAGTGTATGTGTGTGTAAGTTCTAGGGAACAAGGTATTTAAAAAAAAAGATTTAATTGCCTTATCGAAATTAAATAAAAATGTATATTTATTGTTAAATACAATGTTTTCGTATGTGTAGATCGACGGAGTACTCTCTGCTTTTGCATTAATAAAGACTTCGCCATTTTAGCTTATGCTGGATGTTTCACCGTGGTTATTCCTAACATTCAAATGTGATAAAAAGATAAAAATAAAAGCTTTTAAAGGTTTTTATTGCGTAAAAAAAAAACAATTAGTAGTCTGTTTATCCGCCGTTAACGCGTATAACATAATCGCAGTGATTCGGCATACTCAATATGAGTTCATCCAAATCACGTTGCGGAATTGCCGCCCACGTCCGCAGCCTGTAGTATTCAACAAAGATTTTCTGGTGTGGGTACGACATCCATATTTGGCAGAGCTCTTCTTCGAAGCATATCCCATGTGTGCTCAATGGGATTCAAGTCTGGCGATTGAGCAGGCCATGGTAGGACGTTGATATTAGCTGCAGCAAGTGTGTTTGCAACGATTCCGGCAGTGTGTGAACGTGCATTATTATAAATAAGCAGAAATGAAGCATCAAATTTGGTCCGCAAAAGAATAACAACATCTGATACAATCGTTTCAGCATAAATCTATGCATTAAGATTGCCTCTGATCCAAATCATTTCGATTTTTCCGCCGATCCAATTACTCGCGCATATCGTGATTATTCCACCACTGTATGCATGGACTTCCTGACATGATTTTAAATATTTTGGCGTCCAGGGGTCCACTAATACCGTGTACGTCTAGTATCTGGCTTCGTACCAAAGCGAGATTCGTCAGAAAAACACACAAAACGCCACTCTTCTTCTGCCCCATTTCTGTGTTCACGAGCCCACTGTAAACGGGCTCTGCGATTGCGGGGCTCAATACTTGGTACACGTAGCGGCCTTCCAGAACGGAGATTGACTTCATGCAAGCGATTTTTTATGGTTTAATCGCTTATTAACATCCCTGAAGAGCTATGAAGCGTCGTTACCAACATCATCGCGGTCATTGTACGATTACGTGGAGCAATAATTTTTGTGTAACGAACTTGTCTGCGTGTGGTGATACGAGCTCGTCCTTTATGTCATATGATAGTTGCGATAGCGCATCATACAAAGATTGATGTGAATCATATTCGAACATAAGGTATATCGTCAACTTTAAGAATTTATCTCTTGTTTGAGATCCGTTAAAAATCAATAACATATTCTACAAATTTTATATAGTATAGAATAGTATAGAGTAGAATAATCTCTTTCATGTATGTAATATGACAGATATAAATGTAGATCAAAATTAAAAATAAATATCATATATTAACTTACGAAGGACAATGTCCAGCGGTGAGGATCGACCTATGAGTGATGATGGTGCCTCCGCAAGACTGAAAGAAGCTTACTCCGAAGTAGGAGTAGAGCAGCGCGGCGATCGTCGGGTACTGATCAACGGTGGTTTCAGCACCTCCCACAATCCTTTGAGGATTTGCAGGGACGGCTGAAATTGTAGACAAAAACAATTGAAAAACGCCGAACACAATAGAAAATCGACTACAGAATGCGTTAATCCCTCGAAAGATGATACCCATTTAATAACGTCCGGGGCATTTTGCGCATGACCTATTATCGCATAGCTCGCGCACAAAATGTGACACAGCAGATTTATTTCAATGAAGAGGACGACATTTTTTATATATAAAATTCTCGTATCAAGACAAGGTATATTTATACGGAACGATATGGCCTGGCATTATCATTCCTTTAAGTTTTAAGTTTTCTTTACCAACACTACTGTATGGATTCACAGCTGTGGTCTGATAATAAAGGTTTATAATTTTATCATCCAAACTAGGGGCCCCTGTTTGGCACGGTTTGTACGATTTGACCAAACAACGAGATTTCTTTATTATGTTCAAATTTAATATTAATATACTTTAGGTACAAATAAACCGTCCGGAATAAATTCTCTAAATTATGCTGAAAACTGCATCAAAATACGTATCGTAGACAGATATGAAAAGCGACTTTAATTTAAGTATGTCTAAGAAAGAAAGAAAGAAAAATATTTTATTTGGGACACACACAGGAAAAAAAAAGAATATTAAATCTAACAAAATCATAAAAACATTAAAAAAGAACATTCATACTTTCAAGTTTATCTAAGATTAAAAACTAACTAAATAGTGAAAACAACAAAAAAAAGAGAAGACCTGTGCTAGGCCAAAAAGTTTCCTATCTCAGCATGATGCTGCGATATTTGAAAAAAGCAAATACCGCAGCGCTGGTATTCTAAAAGGGGCCGCAGTGATGCCACGGACACACCTACGGACATAAAACAAATCCCACTAGAGGTGCAGATATACACACAGTTCAAAACTGTGTAATAAACGAAATTTGCGGTAATTTCATTTAATATACAGTTTTGTGTAGACATCGCATCACATCCCATCTGTTTAAAGATGTTACTTTTAATGTTAATTAAAACACGTACCTATTATAAACTTTTACACCCACAGTAAAGAGAAAATGTCATGAAGATATTTTTTATGGTTAGTAAAATCCATTTTATAAACTTCTCAGGCCTCACCAGTTTATATGGTTTTCGTTTTATTAGCTTTAACGTATTAAGCTTACTTAAATATTATTTTTTTGTTACAGGTAAACTCAATGCTTCATCATATTCAGCATATGGCAGTCCATTGCTGTAAATAGGCCTTTCCAGCTGAAAACAAGACTTAGTCCTGCCGGTGTTTTTTTTAAAATATAAGTAAGTAACATCCAATACAGAACTGAAAGAAAAAAAATTACTTCGCCAAAAAATGAGATTATTGGAACCGAACGTCGAAGTGATGTTCTGGTGACGGCGGTGATCATGTGTCCACCGCGACCTGAACTGAGGTTGATCTCGCTGTCGTGTGTGGTAGTCAGTAAGAGTCTGACACGTCCTTTTGCTTCGCCCAGAGCGAGAGAAGTCATTTGATGAATTCCCACACAAAAAAAAAAGTCTCCATGTATTGGATGGCTAAGTTGCACCGGCAACAACTTTTTCTGCTTTTGTATCTCGTTCTCGGTGACGTCCAGATAACTGCGGTAGTAGACACTTGCCCTTACGTATGTATTAACCTTGGAATTCAAAAAAAGAGTCCGTTACCAAATAGTTTTTTTGCGTTTACCCTAACTGAGGACACAGTATCAATAAATGCACCGCTATATTGATACTTTAAGGCAGTCCACTCAAGAACCTCTTAGAACCTCTTCTATGCATGAACGATAAGGAGTGCCATGATCCATAGATTACAAGTAAAGTGGAACTTTGCGTAGGTACTGCAAAATATAACCTCGACTTAATGCATGAAAAAAAGCCAAAGGTTTGTAAATTTTACCCATAGATTTTATAAAAGAATGTAAATGATGTTTTTAGTAAGAAAGGACAAGAAAAAGGGGCTAGTGGTTCATCGTCTACAAACGGCACATTAACCCATTTTCCTTTATCGCCTCCTTAGAATTTTGCGTGAAAATACCCCAAACGAAAGAGGTGCCTCTCGTTTTTGTTTACTCAAAATAGGGAACTTACCTTTTTTGTTGATTTCATAGAAATTGACTTATTACAATTTTGACTATTAATAATAATATTAGACTTTGACTACAATTAAGAGACATTTTCTTCTGAAAATACTAATCCTTTTTTTATTAACCTACGTCTTAAAAAGGAGGAGATGGTATATGTTACGCGTTACATCCGACAATTGTGGATCGATTTCGATTTCTTTTATTTTTATGGATGGGTTATGCCTCAGGGGTGGTCCCATATAAATTTTATTAACTTTACTTTGGTAGTTTTAATAATACGTATTTTTTCCACTTAGTATATATTGATATTATGTTATAATAACTTCCTGTCACTGTTATTTACATATCAAATAGTAGTATACGAATTTGTGTGGGGTAGATAACACAACTAAAAAGTGAAAAATAAAAACTTTTTTGCAAAAAGGAACAACGGACTTCTAAAAAAACACTATAAAGTGAAAAATAACTTTAATTTCGGAAGTCGGTGGCAAAAAATGAAAATACAAAACCAAAGACACCGACTTCCGAAAATAAAGTTATATTTCACTTTGTAGTGTTTTTTTTTTTTTGGAAGTCGGTTGTTATTTTGTAAACAGTTTTTTCAATAGAACACACACACACACACACACACACACAAACACACACAAACACACACAAACACACACACACACACACACACACACACTGACACACTGTCAAGGGGATAATAAAAGGTTCATGACAATCTCTTTTAAACCTTAGAGGCTCATATTTCTAAGAAATATTTTTTTTTTTATTCTCTATCCTAAAAATGATTTATTTACCTGAAACAGCAACCAAACTCAGCGACAATACAACTATAACCCGCATCTTACACTTTCAAACAACTTAATTGTCTCCAACAAGTGCATTATTTATACCACCTTCCAATTATTGTTTCAGTCAAGATATCATATTATCAGTCAAAAGGACAAATAACTTCAAACTAGTCGAACCCTTCACTAACAAATCAATTAATGATGACAGCTAGATTTTGTCCCCGGCTTTTCTCGGAAACAAAATATTAAGAATGAACAATATTTAAGGACTACAGTATGTAAAAAATTTTTTTGTTTTTTCGGCGTTTTTAGCCTTGTGTGCGATTATTGCTTGATATAGGGATTCATAACTGTACTAAAAATTTAAAATACCTCTTCACAACCTATGAAGCAGGAATGTTGCAATAAAAGAATTGATAGAAGAATGCAAGTTGGTCAGACAACAAATACTTCAGAGCATAAAAGTATTTCTCATTTCTCTACGATCCGAGTGTTTTCTATAGTTCTATAATGGCTCCTGTCTCCTATGTAATGACCGTTATCGGACGCACTCTATCGTTCATCGATAGAATGCCAACAACAGACTGTGCTTAACCATTGAATCTCTGGAAGTATACTAAAGTAGCTACAATAAGTTAAACTTCTTCGCATTTATACTAATGATTTGTTTCTTGCTTCATTTCTAAACCTACCTTCAGCGCGTAATATCCCTACACGCCTTACTGGTTTTACTGTGTCTAAGTTTCAAGTTGAAATCATAAATAAACTAAAATATAATAATCATAAACACGATGCTTCTGTAACAGATTAATTTAGTAGCTATCGTGTACATGATTGTTACACAGTAGAGATAATAAACTATTATCTGTTCAAATAACTGCTCCAAGTACACTAAAAGTGTACCTCGCGATAGCTTGTCAAGTATCATCACATTTAAAAATACGAGTACTTTTTTATTTTAAACTAGCATCTGCCCGCGGCTTCGCCCGCTTGGATGTCGGAAATTATCCTACTGGAATGTGTTACCGAGGCAAAAAGTAGCCTATGCCCTCTATCTATCTCGTTGCCAAATTTTATCGAAATCCATTCAGCGGTTTAGGCGTGAAAAGGTAACATACAGACAGATTTACTTTCGAATTTGTAATATTAGTATGAATTATTTCATGAACCTCGTACCTTGCGTAATTCTTAGTGTGTATGTGTGTCATAAATATCATAACAGCCGGATGACGACCAAAACGTAGTCCCCGGAGAGGAATGTAATTAACACAACGAAATAATTAATGTAGGCTGGCAGTGAGATTATCTGTGTCGGGGATGCCATTAGACAAACACAAAAAAAAAACCTTACGAAATGTTAGAAATAAAAGGCAAATATTCTTCCACTATTTCTTTTATAATATTGTCTCGTTTCTTCAGACTAGCTATTGACAATAATAAAGAAAGATCCAACATTATTTGTTAGCTCTAGGCTAGGTGTTTGAAGTCTATTACAATAGCGACTTTCAAACAAAAAGTAGATCCAATCATATTTTCAAGATACAATATACCCTTTGTCCAACTCCCACAGTTACAAAGGGTAGTGAATAAATAACGTTTACCTTTTACACACACACGAACGCTGTAAGAAGCTGTGTAGTGCGTGTGTGTGTGCACCGATGTTCGTACAACTCGCACGCTCGGATATATTAGCTTTACGTGATTTAATTTTGCAATATATTTGATTCGCCAACACTTGATCTTTCTTTTGCGAATCTGGCACTTTGATATTAAAGTCTATAAAAGAATTGATATTAATATCGGCATTGTAGACTTTGTCGAACATTTTTGTTCAGCTTTCAGTATTTCAATCTGTTTTTCATTGAACATTATTTGTACACTCTGTACAAGTCGCTGCAAAATTTTCAATTGTATAACAGTTTGAGAGTTTTGATTTTACAAAAGATATTTCAGTTTTGAGAGAATTTCACGTGACACATTTCCGTAAAACGAACACTATGTTTTATGTAGTCTACCTTCAATTTGTGCCGATGCCTTTTCACCACACCTAGTCCATTTTCTTTCCCTCACATCCCACATATCCACACAGAATATTGTGAAAATACACAGGGCGACTTCGTGCAGATATAAATCAATTTGGCAGAGGATAACATTAGTATTCAGTGCGCGCTGAACTCGGCTCTTATCAGAAATTTCACTGACCTTACCTATTATTAGGCAGGATTATAGTGGCCCCCTAACTAACGCTATTGGGCCCGTGTTTGGGTTTCGGCCATGACGTTTTGCTGGTCCTGCGGAATTATAAGCGCATTAACGTGGGTTACTTGATAATGATATTAACTGTTGTTATTTAGTAGTCAAACTGAAGGTTAAATAAAAGCTGCGAGGTTAGGCTGCATTTGCCTTGGCTAGTCCGTGAACATACATTATTTTTACGAGACAGGGTCCATCTCTTAGGTATACCATCTATATAATACATATGGAATGCAATAAAGAATTGAGTATTGAGACCCCTCCGTGCCTCGGACAGCACGTTAATTCTTCGATTCTGGTAATCACAAACCTGATAAACTAGTATGGCCTCACTAAAATATGTAAGTAGTAATAGACAAGGCGATAATATAGAGTCACAAATGTTTATTTATCAAACTTGCAAAAGTCTGCACTAGGGAAATAGATGCGCTGTGGAATTTTGAGTAATTTATTCACTCGGACACGGAATACGAAATATGACTAACGAGTACCGGCTTTACGCCTGATTTACACAAGCAAAGGCATAGTTATATAGCCTGTGTATGCAGTCATTAGCAAACCCACGTCCTAGTTTCTTCATCCATGATACAGCAATAGCTATTTGACATAAGAAATCCCTAGGGCAACTAGATTTCTCAGTCCGATCTTATCATAGAATATCATAGAACGGTACCGCTGCCTAACCCACCTCATACAAACCCGGAGTCACTTACGACGCCCTAGGGAACTGATTTAAATATATATAGAAAGAAACTGTATGTATACTGGTATTCGTCTTTTGATCCGGAGATTTATTTAATTTGTACTCGGCTTTTGAGATTTAGAAGAAAGAAATGAAGTCAATGAGTATGGGCTATAGATAGTTCCTTTGAGGTTATGTAGGTAACTATATACCTAGTCTGCACGTACCACTGTATTTGTAGGATTAGTGAACCCTGAGTCCATAATAAATTGGTCTATTTTACGAGCTTCTTTATAAAATACTATCGATTATTTCTTGATAGAGCTTATTATACCGAGATTTGCCTTAGTATATCGTTATAATTAGCTGTATGCATAGCATGGCCACTATAAAAACGGAAGACAAAATGATAGATTGTTGAAAGATTTCTAGAAACGAATTACTTACTTTTTGCTCTGAAAGTGATTTGTCTTCTTTTCGTAGAGCAGAGATAGAAGTGAGCGTGCTACGCATGCTGATATCAACTGCTTGTCGAGCGAAAAAGCGTGATGTCTTTTTTGGTTGTGTGATGGATCATTAAGTTCCCTTCAAAATGGTTGAGCTGAATGGTGCTGATCCATACGTCATGTTCGTGAACGGGCGCCGTCAGTAGGGACTGGTCATCTCTTATCTGCCACGGCTTATTTTAATTTAATTTAATATTTGAATTGTTTTTGTCTCTTTATTACGGACGCTTTTAACGTTCTGCATCGTTCTCACATGCATAATATCAACATGAATGATGTAACCAATATTTTGTAACCATATTTTGATTTCAAAGAGTGTCCATGGAGTCTCTTGCCCGTTCTTCTCCATAGGTACCTACTACGCTTTGGAATGGGCAACTAGCTTCATCTTTCTGACTGACCGACCCCTTGACAATTCAAAAGAGCCTGTAATTGGTTTATTTGAAATAAATGCTTTGAGTTTGAGTTTACCAGCTTCACTGATCAGTGCCTTCCTTTTATAGTACCTACCTTCATGACGATTTTTTATCTATTTTGTCACCTTTGCGGACAGTTAACGCATGTCTCTTCGTTCTTGCATTCTCGTTATCTGGCAAAGTTGCATGAAACAGTTACATAAACACTAAACAGGCCATAAAATCGCGGTGTCCATCCATAAAAAAGAGTATAAAAACCAAAGCCGTCCAGTTTGAATGAAAGCTGCTAATGAAATGATGGGCCATTATCAGCGACATGGTAGTGGCGGCGTGCCTAATGTCCTTCGCTCTTGGCAACACTCTCGTCATATTCATTGCACGCTGATTCCTTTTGATGAGCAGAGTCGTGGATCGTTGTTATGAGAATATTCGGTAGTATAACGCCATTTCCTCGAAAGGGTAAAGCAGAGGTGGCCCATTACGCAACACAAATTGTAGACAATCAAATAAATTCTTGTCGTTGAATACATATTTCTTAGGCTTGGAAATTCGGATGTACAGTCACACCCCAATTTCACCAGTTATATTCTAAGGCACATAATGATAGGGCTTATTAGAACGACAAATTACTGATGACGATGGCTGATAAAGATGAACTGTCAAACACAGCTTTACTTCAGTCAATTCTGTACATAAGCTTTTTAAAGCATTGGATAATACCTAAACACTTACTAAAAACTTTGTCAACCATATTGGTGCTTGAAGTGATCACTATCACTATTAGTTTTTCGAGACATAGCCAAGCGATTGGTCGACTCTCTCACGTGATCAGAGGGCTGGCCTATTTTCTGGCCAAAGAATCAGCATTGCTATACAACGTGGCAATGCTGCCAGCCTTTTGGGCACTTTTTCCGTTGACAGCGATGCGGACGAATTTTTTGATGTCCTATGATTATATCCCCTTCTTTTTTATAATATACTTGTACCTACATATTATTATTATTTTAAGACTGTTAGCTTTTTCAATTATGAAAATAAATGAAAAAACAGTGGTCATTTTATTACAAAGAAGTACACTAATTTCCGATCAATTATATTGTGCAATATCACGTATTGCTCAATGTCTCAAATATTGGAGATCGTTTGGATGGATATTATATTGCACAATGCTATTGTAGGTCTAGCTAGGGCCTAATTTAACACCCAAAGTGTATCCAGTGGGGCTAACATGACGTGTTGAGTAAACGTAACGTTAATTCAAAAATTATAAAATTGAAAATACTCATTTCGCACATATTTAAGACTAAGACAAGACAAAAATAAAAACTCAAAAAAGAAAAAAAATAGACAGAAAAAAAAAATACGCTAATAAAAATAATAAAACTAACCGAACCAACTACCACCTAACTACTAATTAAATTTAAGACTACTCATATCTATGGGCAATACAAATTGTGTTTATCGGAAAAAAAATAACCTACATACTATCAACTCAGCCTAGCGCAGTCCACTGGACATAGGGCTCTCCCAGGCTGCGCCACAACACCCTGTCCTCCACCTTCTGCATCCCGTCCACCTAAATGCTTTAAGATAGTTGTATTTTCGATTCAAAACGTTTGAATTAACTTTTCGTTTACGTCACGTTCGAGCTTAGGGCTGGGACATCACTAAAAGTCCTCACTGAAGAGATCAACAACGTTATAACTAACACAGACCAGTGTCATGTTACATTATCATAAAACTGCAAACTACAAAAGCCGGCCACTTGTCATAAGTACGTATTTAGATAACGATCAATCGTCGATAATAATCTACTTCGTTTGTACAGTGAGTAAACTCGGTCAATGACTGCACGTCACATGACTGCAGCTTATCGTGTGTATCATGTTAATAATGCTCTTTTGTTTATCACTAGTAGGGAACGTGGGTTTGGCTGTAAATTGTTGTAGAATAATATTGGGAGAAGCAAAATTAGCAATCGCTGTTTTGGCTCACGGTACACGGTTTAGGCTCCTGTCCCACCGCCGCGCCGCCGCCGCCGCCGCCGCGCCGACGAGGAAGCGACTAGCTATCAACGAATTTCTCGCTCAAGAAATGTACAAAAGATTTTTTTAGATAGCTGCAAAAGTATAAACTGTAGCGGAGCTAACAACGCCCTTCTCCAGATACAGAATGGAATGATGTTCCATGCAAAAGTGCTTAATAGGTAATTATTTTAATATGGTTAATTCAGATTTAGTTGATTAATAATAAAAACAAAAAAAAACAGGTACCTAAAGATTGTAAGTCCCGTCCGTAAAAGAGATGCATTTATTAATAGTTGTTCGCTAGCTGTTCTCACCGCTGCTGGCGAGTAGTCGTTTATCGCAGCGACAAGAGCTGGCAAAGGGAGTACTGGCTTTGCGACGCTTGCTTGATGGGCAGAACACTCGCTGAGAGACTCACTCACGAAACATTGCTAGCCTACTCGTTTTTAGCTGCTAGCTATACTCGTATCTTGTTTTTGTTTTTTTTTTTCGTTTCGCCTTCTGTGGAGCAGGTACCTTAGACAGTGGTTTATTATTTCAGGATTGTAATTATCAAAGAACGGGAAATACAGTAAGAAAACTGTAATGTCTAAATTAAGTTGTTTTAGATTTTAAGATACTTATAAAAAAAAAAAAAATTAAATGCATAAGAGACAAAAACAGTTTTATTTGCTGATGGTAAACTCGTTAATAGAATGTTAAGTTTAGTTAACTTAGCACAACTTTCTACTTAGAGCACTATTCATTACTAGGTAACCCGTGATTATTTTTAAACAATGTCTGTAGATGATCATGATTGTAACCATAAGTAATAGTTTATTTAAAAAAATCAAATCTTTTCCATAAGTCAGGCAACGAATTCCGAATTTAAGTAATAATTGTGATTTACGAGTAAGTATGTTCACTACACTTTCACTTAAAAACCAGCTAGGGACTAACAATAGCAATCCTACGGAATATAAATTGGAATACTTAAATTAAATACCAGAGTAAAGCCCTATTTTCACCATACTTCCTGTGGCATACAATAAAATTATAGCAACAAATGACTCATCGTCTAAACACTATTTAGACTGTGCAACGTTTATTGTGGCTTCAACTGATGCTCTGCCACCGGCAATTAAATCGGACCGTGTAAATCAGGCTTTATGGTTCCTATCTATTACCCGAAATAAATAGATTTCATCTGAATAGGACAAAACTAAATCCTTTATTTTGTTACTTGTCTGTCCAGACAATTTATGTACAGACGAAGTTAAACTGTCTTATCTTATCTATTCTAGAGGGCAAAGAAGCTGCAGTCACCGCCAAATGCCAATCTTCAAGTCAAAACACAATATGGCAGAGCATCGTGTTAGCTATTGTTATTATTTTATTAAATTATATAAAGTAGTGTTCTAAATATTATTTATTTTTATAATCATGTATTTGCAGTTTTAATATTTTATTTTGTAAGGTTGTAACCATTTGCCCAAGTGATTATTAGTTGTTAAACTGACTTTTGCCGGTTGACAGCAACTACCTGTCAAACGGTAGTCTACGTGTACAGTCTCACTTGGGAACATGGCAGTGAAGCTTAAACACTCGTAGAGTGAAGACGTATTTTGTGTATTTTGAAATAGTGTTATCGAAGTGTAGTAATGTTATTAAACTGATTATAAAGCTATACAGACTTTGCTTTTCATTTCAACTTTATAGTGGATTACAATCGTTACTTCACATACTACGATGATATTATTCCACCGATACGTATACAAAGTGGCAGGGACATCGACCCGCAACCTGTTACCATGGATTCAGTACATGATTCTGAACCTCCCTGCTGTGAAATAATTCGCCAGTTATTTAAAAAAAAATTTGCTCGTCCATGTTTATAATAATAATAATAATCTTTAATTCGGACACAAATATCCATATAGTGTTAGTAACATACAAAAAATAACTTATTGCCTAGTGTTAGTAAAAACAACTGTACAATCGGAGAGCCGAAGCTCTCGGCTACAGTTTGCAGGATGCTGTTCCGACTGCCCCTCACTCTCCTCAGTAGCGACGCAGTTTTTTTGCGTATAATTGCATAGAAGCCGTCGGTGCGGGCTTGCGCAAACATTTCCGACGCGCTACAGTAACGAGGCAGCCTCAACAACATCCTGAAAGCATTGTTATATTGGACGCGCAGGACATCCAGCGATCTCTTAATATAATTGACCCATAGATTGCCCGTGTACAAACTTTGGCAATAAACCTTGAAAAGTGTTACTTTTACTTGGTCTGTACACCGCGCAAATCTACGGGACAACATATTGCTCCGGACCGCTAGTGCCCTGCGCTCCCTCTCAATGTCTACATCGTCCTTTATGCTGGTTCTGATTTTGACCGCGTAGGTATTGCACTTTTCTATGAAACAGCTGATTTATTTTTTGATAACCGATGAAAAATGTCTACTTGATTTCCCACCAAAAAAAATGGATATACAATCATGTGCTGTACTCATGGTTACAGTTTGCGCGTCGATGTCCCTGCCATCCTGTATAGCATAATATATTAATTAAAGTCGTATATGGGTCGTTTTCAATATTAATGTACATTTCTTTTGTGTTATCGTGACACAAAAGTAACAGAAATGAAGAGTAAAGGCAGAGTCACAATGAATTATTTAAAAACTAATTTGGTAGTAGTAAATCAGCATAATCTTATTAAAATTTGACAAAATCACGTGTATTCACTAAAATTAAATAAAAACGTGGTATGTCTAAGTCTATGTATGTCTTAAACATAAAAAGGTCATAAACATCACATTTAAAAATTAATAAACGGTTTTAGCAGCCTTGCATTTTCAACATACGCTTAACGTTTTATATCTCTTTTTATACACTTTTCGACAAAATTTAGTTTCATCCGAGTTTTCTTCAGTTATTTGGTGCTTAAACCTTCATCATTCCTGTCGCATAACTTTTTTCAGATTCAGAAAGTTGACGTTCTTATTTATTTTTAGTTCTAATCATATTCTTTTCTTGCACTTCCTTCCAATTTTATGGATCATTTGATTTTAAACTCTCTCTGTAACGTTTTTGCCGTTCAGCAGGCCCCCAACCCCCTCTTATCTTAAAGAACGTTTCAAGTTCCTTCATGACACACATAATAGATATCTTAGGTCATCGGAAAACTTAAGACTAGAGATGCATTCCACCAGTTTTTATGACAAGTCTTTTACAGTTCAAGCAGTACGGTTATGGAATGCCTTGCCCGAGTCAATAAGGCGTGCTCAATATTTGTCCACTTTTAAAATTACGGTTAAAAAACACTTCCTCTCTCCTTAAACATCATCATTACATTTAGTTTCCTTGCTCTTGTTTCATGTTTATTATTGTATATATTATATGTAGATAAGTATATGTTTTATGTATGTATGTATGTATTTGTTGTATATATAAATGGTACACCACTGACTACCTGCATTATTGTCTGTCCTTCTCCCTTGAATCCATCCAAAGGTTGTCTGTAAAAGATCGGTTTTAGCGATAAGACCGCCCATTGTTTGAGAGTGGCGGTACGTAGGCTGAGTGCCAAGAATACCGCCCCAGGACCCGACGGCTTACCTGGAAAAGCCTGGGTCCTGGCCTTGGAGGCTCTCGGGCCTCGACTAAGAGGGCTCCTAAGCGCATGCTTGGAGGAGGGCCAGTTCCCACTTCGTTGGAAGACGGGGAAACTGGTCCTCATTAAGAAACCGGGGCGCCCGGCGGACTCTCCGTCCGCTTACCGGCCCATCGTGCTGCTCGACGAGGTGGGCAAGCTCTTTGAAAGAGTCATTGCAGACCGCCTCGTCGGGCAGCTGGTGCGGGTGGGGCCGGATTTGGCGGAGAGCCAGTTTGGTTTCCGCAGGGGGCGCTCCACGGTGGACGCCATCATGCGCGTGCGAGCCCTCACGACGGGGGATGCTGTGGCCCGGGGTGGGGTCGTCTTGGCGGTGTCTCTAGACATCGCCAACGCCTTCAATACCCTGCCCTGGAGTTGCATCAGGGAGGCACTCCGGTATCACCGGATGCCGACCTACCTCTGTCGTGTAGTCGAGGCCTATTTGACGGATAGGGCGGTGATCTACCTCGGTCACCAAGGAGAATGGAACCGGCGAGAGATGTCGTGCGGTGTCCCACAGGGATCGGTCCTGGGGCCGCATCTGTGGGACATCGGTTACGACTGGGTGCTGCGCGCCGACCTCCCTAGCGGCGTCAGCGTAGTGTGCTACGCTGACGACACGCTGGTCCTGGCGCAGGGGAGGTCGCACCAGGCGGCGGCCGAACTAATGACACGCGAGGTTGCGACAGTCGTTGAGAGGATCCGGCAGTTGGGACTCGAGGTGGCCTTGCACAAGTCCGAGGCCATGTGTTTTCATGGTCCTCGGAACGCGCCACTGTCGGGTTCCCAAATAACGGTAGGAGGGGTTCACATCGGCGTCGAGTCGACGATGAAGTACCTGGGACTCGTCCTCGACAGCCGGTGGAACTTCGTCGAGCACTTCCGACGTTTGGCTCCCAGACTGCAGCGGGCCGGGGCTGCTTTGAAGCGGCTCTTGCCCAATCTGGGGGGGCCAAACGCCTCCTGCCGGAGGCTCTACGCGGGGGTCGTGCGTTCCATGGCCCTTTACGGGGCACCGGTGTGGGCGCTTTCGCTAAGGCTCCGGCCAGCCCGCCGGTTGAAAGCGTCCCAAAGGGTCATGGCCATCCGGATGGTACGGGGATACCGCACGGTCTCCTGCGAGGCGGCGAGCCTCCTTGCCGGATTGCCGCCGTGGGATCTGGAGGCAAAGGTCCTCGCGCACGTTTGGGAGTGGCGCGAGGAGGCGAAACGCCGGGGCGTAACTCCGCTGCCGCGAGTAATCACGGCACAGCGGACAGAGCTCCGGCGGGATCTCATGGCGGCATGGAGAGTGCGACTGTCGCAACCCAGCGCAGGGCACGCCACAATTGCGGTGGTAAGACCCCTCTTTGAGGAGTGGCTTGAGAGGCGCCACGGCGTCCTCACCTTCCGCCTGACGCAGGTCCTCACCGGACATGGCTGTTTCGGGAGGTTCCTGTTTCGGATAAGGCGGGAGGAAACGCCCGGGTGTTACCATTGTGTGGATCGACCGGAGGACACGGTGGAGCATACGGTGGAGGTCTGCCCGGCTTGGGCGGAGCACCGCCGTGTCCTCGTGGCGGCGATCGGCGGCGGCGACCTCTCGCGTCCGGCCCTGGTTCAGGCCATGGTACGGAACGAGAGGGAATGGGAAGCCGTCACCTCCTTCTGCGAAGCAGTAATGCTCGCGAAGGAGGAGGCGGAGCGCGAGAGGGAGAGGCAATCACTGCGCCCTCGCGCCCCTAGCCGCCGCAGGAGGAGGAGACACCCTGGGCGTCGGGAGTCGATTGCCGACTCCCGGCCACCGTAGGCGCGGGCTTGCGGACGGCGAGCAATGGGCAGCTCGCCGTCCGGTAAGGACCAGGCCCGGGTCGACGGCGCGTCGTGTTCCACGCGCGCCTCAAAGAGATGTCAGCAAATTTGACGGGGTCCGATAGGACCGATGCCTGCCGGGGCTGCGGATTGTTCGAAAGAGTTACCGTGGCCCTGGCGCACAGGCAACTGAAGGAACACGGGTGGGTTTTAGTCAGTAAGAGTCTGACACGCCCTTCCGCTCCGCCCAGAGCGGGAGACGTCATTTGATGATTTCCCACCCAAAAAAAAAAAAAAAAAAAGACCGCCCATTGTGTCACCCTGTGTAAAATGTCTACATTTATATCTGTAATTTAAATGTTGTACATAATAAAGAGTATTCTATTCTATTCTATTCTTTCCTAAAACGGAATATGGAATAACTATTCACATAAGTGAATGTACTATAAACAAGCCCTAACCCCTTCCATTGTGTAACGCGACACAAAAATGATAACACAATGGTCACACAAATGAATAAAATAAACGTGTTTCTGACCTACAAATAATAATATTCTTGAAATTTCACCCTAGAGTTACTCGTGAAACATGCATTTGACTATAATTTACCATCAACTACACTGACATGCTGCACTGTAACGTATAGTACTTATCGAATTCACGTAATTTGGCACTTTAAAACAAATTCTTATTGTCCTTTTTACGACGCGCACGAAGTGAAACCATCAGTTACAAAACAAAATGGTGCGGCTGGAAGAAACTAGCGCCCTCTCGTTGTAACTATTTTCACGCATAGAGTGGTCATATCAAATTTGGAATTTACTTCTATTATTTTAAAATATCAACGTTACAAGAAAGAATAACACAAAGGAATGGAATATGAGACACGTGTTTATGGACAAATAAATAAATGGTTTATTATAATTACATTCTTTTATAGTATTTTCCATATAACTTACCCGTTCACCTGACAAAACATTGTTGAATCTGGTTAATTATTGCGTGCATTATTTATTATTTGCTGCATTCTTTAAATACGCGCGACTGTGGACATTGCACTTTTGTATGGGAAACAAATTACGACAGGAATTAAATTTAGTTTTTTAAAACAATAGAAATAATTTCCATGTAAAAACATTACTATGTTTGCTATTTTATTACTAAATAAACTGAATGTTGATTTAAATATTTACATTTCGAAATGTATTTTACATAATTTTACCTACAAGTTTCATGGACATACAATTACAACAAAATGTACATTAATTTTGAAAACGACCTATATTGGTAAGGGATTCTTACAAGGCACATCATTAAAATACAAGTAAAATAAACATAAGGTTAATTAACTAAAAATAATACAAATAATATGATAATGGAGCCAATTCTCTTGTCACAAATGGCTCTAAACTAGACTAAAAATCACCAAAATTTTGTTTATTCCTGTCAAATGACGATGTCCCATTTCTGAAATAGACTAAAGTGACACAACTTAACTATATTTTAAATAGACAGCACTAAGATGGCACTGAGTTATTAATTTAGTAAAAATGGCAATTTAGCTATTCTGAATTTTTGACGTTTTACACCTAAAATTTTGGTTGTCTAACTAAATCTGACTATTTTTAATCACTATTAAAAAGGTGTGGAATAAAATTAGTTGTCATGAACTAAAATTTGTTGGCAAAAACAGTACTGTATATTTTTTCTTTTATTTTGCCTATATCTCGAAAATGGTGTCCTACCGCAAAAATAATGAAAATTTCGACCCCCTTTATTGAACCCGTAAACCCCTAAAGCTCAACATGTAGGTAATATTTTTTCATATTTTCCATACAAAAAGTGAAAAATTCCATATAAAACACGTCGAAGCTGCCCGAAAGAGCGCCTTCGGCTCTAAAAAAAATCACAGGATACGGCAAACAAGTACCACGTGGAGTCGCGATTGTCAAATTCGATTTTAGTCGAATTTTTTTTGAGATTTTTTTTGCAGAATAGCTTTAAGATTTTCATAGCCAAAAGTAAGGAATTTTAGTGATAGTTTAGTTCGGTGTACGAGACACTGCCGACCAATGTATCATTATAGTATTATCAGACGACCGAACTTGGTACGGCGAGACAACGGACATGTTTCGCTTCGTTACAAAATATGTAAGGTGCAGGACATTGTATGGAGCGAACCATGACCATGGTCTGGTCCCTACCTATTTCAGTAGGTTATTCAAATTACTAGGTAATACACACATAACACCACGCCTGTATTTCCCGAAAGGTTAGGTAGAGGAGCACCTATAGTACACCCATATTTCGCCAGTTATGTTTAAATCCCATGTAATAGGGAGCGGGCCTATTGCCATGAACCGGGCACAAATCTAGACTGCGTGCTGCTACTGAGAAATTCTAGATAGAAAAACCAAATCACACTTCCTAATAGGACCCAGTACCTCATCAACGTCGCAGAGACTTGACTTAATTGTCATGGAAACGCCATTATTATAGTGTGAGCTCACTCTTCTCTACGGACACTTTTTCGCGCGTTTTAGTACAAGATGGGGGCAAATCTAACGATTTAAATCTTTGGGCCCTATCTTATGTTAAGCCCGCATAAACCGCTCTCACTGAGAAAAAATGTTAGGCATGACCAAAACCAAGCAAATATCATTGAAATTAGATTGCTTTAATGATACGGGCCTTAACACTGAATTTTTTCCATGAATCTGATATGAGTTTTAGATCGAAAGCTGTTTAGTATTACAGGTAGATTCACCACCTTGACGGATGCAGGTGACTACATCGCCACTGTATATAAACTAGTAATTATCAATGGGAAATATTTAACTGATCCTCTAAAAACTTGTTAATTTTCAAATTTTGTAGGTACACTTTTTTAAACGTCGGCTTCTTTTAATTGTGATAAATGTGCCTCTTTTAAATTTTCGGCCTTTTCTCACAGTTGATCGCAGTAGATAAACTAGGATACCCCGATCAGACGGGTTAGATTAGGTTAAAACTGTGACAAACACCGTTACAATCCAAATTGGTTGCAGTGACTTGGATATTTAGCCATTTTATGACCCCAAAATAGGAATTATTAGAGGTTCACAAAAAGAGGCGCATTCATTATACATATACATATTACGAACCTATATATATTATAAATCAATGTTGAATGTATATGCTGTTGCTATTCTTTAATAAATAAAGTATATTAAGGTGTTCAATAATATATTTAAGAAAGCAAAATGGGACTTTTTTGGGGTTCGATTAAATACATGCCATTACCAAAACGGTACTAACATTCTATTAAGTCCATTCTTACACGCCTCCCCAATTTATATTAACTTGGGAAGTGGACAGTGTGGACACCCAATAAAAATAAATTAAAAGAGAACGATAGAAATAAATTAAATGTTTTACCTGTGCAATTTGTAATCCGTGCATTGGCATTCGTCTGTGCATAACAGCTTAGTGTTTACATTAAGTCCTGTTTATCAAGATCTCTGTAAAGAACATGCAACTCGTAAATAAACATTTACTAAGATACCAAGAAACGATTAATCTTGCATTTTCTGAGCAGTTTATCGTTTGCATCAGTTCTGTGAACATGTGGAACCAACAGAAAGTATATTAAACTTGTATATGTGTCCTTATTGTAAACAGATTATTATCGTTTTTGAGTGAGTCTTATCTGTTTTTTCCTACTGTTTATTGAACTTAGCTCTTATTAACTAATTATTACAACGTAGAAGTTATTCAGCGGATTGTAATGGATAATGGCTGCCAAAAAACTAATGACGGACTCACACCTCTAATTTTTAGATTCAAAGGTAAGATTATAATTTTTCCTTATGTGAAAAATTGTGTTTACTTAAAGCCAAAATTACAAGAAAGCTAAGAATAGATGTTTACTTTATTTCCATGTTGTCGAAATGCCGAAGAAGACGCGATACGTTCCACAAAAAAAAATTGCAACATAAAATAATGAATTGTAACATAAGTCACGCAATAAATAAAAATAAATAATTGCAATTTGTTTTTATGACTCATATACAATGTATATTTAAATAATAAAAATGTTATGAATTACTTGCACATTCCTTGTTAGCATTCCTTTGTTCCGGTTTGAAAGTATCAGTGAAATGGCAAATGGTGACAGGCATATACACCATCATATAAAATTAAGTTGTAGCCAAATTTCCTACGAAATGTATCGGAAAAGGTTTTCACGAATTCTGCCTTTTATTGCACTCAAACCTCAGTTGGTCCCATAAAGTTTTTTTTGATCCTTATCGAATGACACCAAAAAACTTTTTATGAAAATTGCCCATTTTCTTGCTGACTGTAATTTTTTTCAAAATCTGTGGAAAAATGAACGCCGCTCAAAAGGTTATGGATAGTCTTCTACGACCCTTTTTCCATAGCTACAACTATTAAGGTACCT
The DNA here is from genome assembly GCA_917490735.1 of Dryobotodes eremita. Lineage (NCBI taxonomy): Eukaryota > Metazoa > Arthropoda > Insecta > Lepidoptera > Noctuidae > Dryobotodes > Dryobotodes eremita. The sequence continues at coordinate 18,764,506 of OU823243.1, read as the reverse complement.
ACCCTTACTGCCCCGTCTCAATAATCCACCCTGGATATATCGTGACATTTCAACTTTATCTATGATTGGCAATATGTTAGAAAACTCTTGGTTTTGAGTCTTTATAAACGACAGTCATCACTTTCCATAAGATGGGCTGTCACCTTCTTACTCTAAAAATCATGTGAAAAAATCCAGAACAATTTACTCACATCATTGTATAAAAAGATGTATTATTTGTTATCGAACACACGTCCCGGCAATAATTCAATACGCAAAGCTTTCAAATTTAATTACGGTGGCTTCTATTGGAATTATTGCGGTCCAATTATTAAGTAGGTTAATTATTATGATAAATTATTGCCACCACCCCCCTCCATCCCTCCAGCATACAATTAATGATGACGACAGCTCATAAATTATTACTAACTAGTAGCACAGATACATATAAATCGTGTTTTTGCTGTCGAAGACGGTAGTTGAAGATTTTTTTCCACACTCGTTTTTACTATCTTATCTGACTTCGAGATCACAATTGTAGCTATGAAAAATATAATAAATAGCATGTTGAAATTCATAATCACTACAGCTAATTCAAAACTCAAACTCAAAGCATTTATTTCAAATAAATCAATTACAGGTACTTTTGAACTGTCAAGGGATCGGTCCGTCAAAAAGATGAAGCTGCCCATTCCAAAGTATAGTACCTACCATACTTTGGTATATATCCTTATGGTACCTATGGAGAAGAACGGGCAAGAAACTCCATGGACACTCTTTTACAAAAAAATAGTTTTTAAGTTTTATTTTTCTCTTTTATATCTAAATTAATTACATTAGTCATGTTGAAATTATACATGTGAGAACGACGTAGAAAGACGTGCACGTTAAAAGCGTCTATAATTAAAAAGATACAAACAAAAAAAACTATTCAGAAATTAAAATAAGCCGTGGCAGCTAAGAGATGACCAGTCCCTACTGACGGCGCCCGTTCACGAACATGATGTATAGATCAGCACTATTCAGCTCAACCATTTTGAAGGGAACTTAATGATCCAACACACACGCCACCACCAACGAGACATTTGAGTGAGCATGACATACTCTCAGCCGCCAGGGCACATTCAAATCAATGAAAGAAGTACCCAGTAAATGGTAGCTTTATAGTAGGTACATATTCCTCTCACATGTGCTATACAATTATACAATACTAAGAGATTTAATTTATACAATGCAAAGAAACTTTTTATAATCTTCAGCAGCTCCAACAATATTTTCGAATGCTAATCAATTAGTTTATGCGCCTTTGTGGAGCAGGACCACCGTAGAGCCAAGCATTTTTGTCAGCGATGTAATCCCCAACTTATAATACGCTTGGCCGCATAGTGTGCATTTTATACAAGATTTAAATTTCCTTTCATTCAGTTGCGAGTATGCGGGGAGGTATTTTATTGTAACATTTTAAACAGTTCCCCATGACGGATAAGTCTACTTTAGCCAGTCTGAAACGTGGTTGAACTAATAGGTCCCGTATTGGTCTCATGTCTGATAAATATTTATTTTTCTTATTTATATATTTTTTATATATTTTTTTTATATATTTATAAGTAACAACATTTTAATCAGTTTTTAATTCAAAATAAACACTCTTGAACATTTTAAGAATCTAACTGTCATTCCGTCTGTAGTCTGCATCAATCCTATCATTATCTGTCTCTCCTTTGTCTACCCGCGAATCCGTCAAAACATATTTGTATTATCAAACCATAATATTCAATGACAAGTGCTCGAAATTATCTGAAACATTTCACATATCAGGTGCAGTCGATTGCGTAGAGTTCAAAACACTTCAAATCTTGTTTAACTACATTTTTACGGCTCTTTTGTTTACTCATTCATTATCAGTCACATGAGCATCTATTACGATAAAGGATAACCTACTTTAACCTGTATATATAAGATTTCTTTACATGAGAGCCGACAGTTTTATTTTATTTGCATTAAATTAATCGATTTGGAGAGTATTGGTTGTGTTTGGGACTATGAAGTTGCTATCAGGACAGGATAAGGAAGGAGGAGGCGCATCTAGTTCCGCTGAGCAAGGACTTATGGGAGGTCAGTGATCCCTTAGTATTATTATAAACATAACATCACGCTTGTATTCCTCGTAGGGTCTGGCAGAGGTTTACCTACAGAGCACTCACATGTCGCCAGTTATATTTAAGTAACAGGGGGATAGCCTATTGCCATCAACTGGGCACGAATCCTGACTCGAATTATTATAGTTTACGCGTATACCATGAATACAATACTAGGTATATTAGCTTAGCACAATGTTTCAACCAAGCATAATACTCATTCATATAAAGTGTAAACGGTCAACTTAATCCATATCCGGACACAATATATGAGCCTCAAATGAAAAGAAATGTTCATGTATTTTCGCTGACTATATTTTGAGAGAAAAGCGGCTTTTCTCTTTGTGTATTTATTGTAGATTCAAATTTATTATTGTTCCAGTTTATGTGCTAGTCTATGTATAAAATTATGATAATATTTTATCATCCTACACTAAGTCATAGGTCATATTCACAGAAATCACAATAATATTCCAAATAACAACGCATTTTAGAAACTGTACCTAAACAAAACAGTGATCCAAGATAAATATTATACCAGTAAACATTTTATTTCTAAAGAATTGTAGTCATTTTGCGATTATCTAATTACTTATTTCGTTAATAATTTTATGATTAAAGATTTATACCTTCCATCTTATTCTCGATCTACCCATACCTTTAATTTATCTTCTCTTATGTCGTGAAGACCTAATATGCGCTTTTATAATAAAATTTCTAACGTGACGACCTTATTGTGGACGTCCACGTCCACGTCAAGGTATCACAATAACACTGGGAACTAAAATATATGGAAATAAATGAAGACGCTTTTAAGTTTCCGTCTACGATAACGTTATAACGTGCACGTATTTCCATACATTTTATGGGTGGACGTGGTTGTGGAAGTCCATGATAATATCGTCACGTTAGAAATTACAAAAACGCACAGTATCAGGGTTTTCAATCTTTGGTACACCCAGTGTTTTCCAAACTCACAGGTCAAATAACCACTGTTCCATTTTGACAGGTCAACAACATCCATTGCGTTATTTACGTTGTTGAGCAGACCAATTTTTTCAAACATATGCAGCAATGGATTAACAATATCCTTCAAAATGATTCATTTTTCATTGATAGTTGCGTAACACACTATCAATGGATGTTGTTGACCTGTCAAAATGACAGCCATTCCTACTGTTAGTGTGTTACGCAATTAACCCGCAGGTAATATAAATGTTTTTAGAACTACAATTAAAACACCCCTTATCTCAGATACATATCTATGTAGACCGCTTATCGAAGCATTGCACAATTAATCCTTAATAACAAGTTGCCGACAATATAATCATATTATTAATTTGCAAGATAATAGAGATAACGCATTTTTCGCGTGATCAAGTAAGCTTATGATAGTAAGCCGCTACCTCATTTGTCGGTATCTCTGTACCTCGTTCCAAAAGTATCTGATGAAAATGTAAACAAATAGATCAGAAAACGTACCTGTGGATGTCAATTTGTAGTGCCATTTCCAAATTGAGTGCTTTCATTTGATTATTAGAGTACTTAAACCCGAAAGTCTAATTTTAAATCACCACGAAGTTTTTTTTTTTTTGTTAATTGGGGTAAACTCTATAGAATAGTACCTTTTTCTATTATATTGTATAAAATTTATTATATAATATCTCTCATAGATCCCTCTTTATTATATACACCATAAAAATTACAGATATAAATGTCGAAATTTTACATAGAGTGACACAATGGGCGGTCATATCGGTAAAAGCGATTTTTTACAGACAACCTGTGGATGGATTTTATAACCACAATTTCAGTTGAATAATGCTATTCAAAAAGTAATTGTTAGAAAAAAAAGGAATTATATACAAAGTTAAAGCCTTGAAAATATAGATGAATGTGAGTGAGAAGAAAGAATAAGAAGAAGAATTTAACCTGAACAGGTTTTATTTACACTTTTGTCAAATACTTTTGGAACAGACCATAAATAGGCATAATATCAAGTAAACTGAGAAATTGAATAACGCACCGACATATCAGGAGGTAAGGCTTATTTGAAAGTTAGAACTGACGTGAATTATGAGAAATGGGGTCGTCAACTTTATGTTATTGTGTTTGTAATGTGTTGGGCTTGCAAGCTGTCACAGCGCGGGCGCTTAGTGACATTTGACGCTATACAATATCACTAGATGTATGGCGTTCTTAATTAAAATGGCTCTGGACATCGGTTAGCTATACTCCTGTTACTGAATATCTATATTGAATTTGAATTATGGTTAAATGTTATGTCGACTGGTTTGTTTACTTTTATTTTGATAAACCAAACGAGATATAACTGCTAGTTTATGAAACTGAGGATTAATAGTTCTATGAATTTTATGAAAGAGCAATGGAGAGGGCTACGCTTGGAGTTTCCCTACGTGACCGAATCAGAAATTAAGAGATCCGTAGGAGAAACAAGGGAACCAACTTAGCCCGAAGAATTTCCAAACTTAAGTGGCAGTGGGCAGGCCTATTTCCAGCAGTGGACGTCTTTCGGCTGAACTGATTATGATGATGATGATTTTTTATAAGTAAGAAAAAAAAAATACTTTAACACGTTTAGATATCTTAGAAAAAAGAAAATTGACAACAATATTTGCTATTCTATGGAGTTTTGGCCGTCTTCCTTCACATTAGAATTTATTCAATAAGGGATAAAAAAATGTCTTAGGTCACGGGCGCTATTTTTAATCCCAAACGTAACGAAGGATCATTGGGCTCTGAGTTAACTACAGAGCGAAGCGAGGGAATTAAGACTAGAATCCTGAGTGATTCAAGCTCGCCCAAGACAAAGACACCTTTATCCCCAAAGAGAATACTTTTCGCGCCTTCTACGGGGTAAGTAATAAAACCAATTTGAATTTCGAATTAGTAGTTTATGAAACTGTTAAATAACCGGGGAATACCCAGTTATGTGCAATTTTATATACTATTTTATCTACACTCATTCAATTTCATCAAAACCACAATAAATAATACCGTAAATAAGACGCCCACATACGACATTCTAACGCAGGGTACGCGTTACAGCAACCGATCAGCTGTTGCGATGATATGCCACCATTATCGCCACAGATTATGTAGAAACAGCGGTTGAGCAAGTTATGTGTATGTAGTAGTGTAGTCTAATATGCACATTTTTCAATAGCTTTAGACTGGACCATACACACAAAACCATTGTTTTTACTATTGTAATTATTTTTGTTTTATCTATTTAATTAATAAACATTGTTGTTATATATTATTCCACCATATTAAATTGCGTAATTTAATTATTTTGTTCGTCGATGGCAACTAAAACCTATAAAATGAGGACTGTTTGATCAAGCTGTACTTGAACAGAAAACAAGTTTTGTTTTTGGTAAATAGTTTCATACACAAATTGTTTAGTTGAGGTTCTAAATTCAAATCACATTATGCGCCAGCGGGTCATAACGAAAATCAAGTACAATATTATTAACCGGCTAGAGCCTAGGGCTTTAAGGACTTGCATTAGGTTAGGTTTGCATGACATACCACTATCACCTACTACTGTTTGTCTATGCCTCACCCAAAGGTTGACTGGTAGAAAATGCCTATGACATTAAGTCCGTCTTTGTACATATGTGTGCTTTCTAGCACACATATGTACAAAGATAGTACAATGTCAAATTATATTTATTTATTTTATACTTCTGTATAAAATAAAGAAATATAATTTGACATTATAGCGAGCGTGTGAAAATATTATTAATCTATGTTTATTATAATACCATTAAAATAATACATCCACTATACACAAAAAGGTGCAGCATCGTTGAAACTAATTACCGAGGCCACTCGAGCTATGTCGCCTATGATTAATAACTCCACGGTCGACTGGCTGCATTCATTACGCTTCTGCCTGAATACGACATCCAGTGTAATGGCTTGCACTTGTTTGTCGAAGTCATTTGACTCTTGGGCTTAGTTTGTTATTTATTTAACCATTTATTTACACATATATAAACAGACAAGAAGAAAAAAAGAGAAAACTACGTTCAAAGGTCCTAGGTCTGTTTCTAAAGAAATCTCTTCCAGCATACCTGCGGTAGGGTAGATAAAAAGAGGTGTAGACACCATGTGTAAGAGTAGAAGAGAAAATAAAATAAGTAAAATCAAAAAAATATTCACTAATATCAGTAGTTGGTTCAAATCATAGATATCCGAGAGATATGCCTTTACTCTATATTTGCTCAAGTTTAAGTGTCGCCACCTTTTCCCCACTCCTGAAACTCACACATAAACAAAAGGAATAGATACAGCACACATGATGCTGTTTTCGCACACAAGTAAGAAAATATGCGTAACACTTTTGTGCTATTTTATTGCACATATGCTCAAAAGAGGCGGGCACTAGAAAGTATAGATACAGTCACTGAATGCACACATGTAACTGTAGCATCAACTAGGGAAGAGGGTTGGTGTAAATATGTGATCGATAAAAATATCGATGAAAAGCGACTGCAAAAGTAGGTGTGTTTTGGACGTATTTTGTATCGTTTATTTTTTCTGCTTTTCAATGTGGACTATTAAAACACCAATAACAACAAAACAAATAAAAATATTATATTTTCGTTTGCAAATAACATTTAAGGAAATCAGTTTCTTCAGTTTCTCTCTTACTTTAAAATTATTCAACTATTACACATAAAACAACAATTCATATAGGTACTTATTGAACATAAAACCAAAATCAAAAGTCATTTATTCAAATTAGGCTGAGACTCAGCACTTTTCGAACATCAAAATTAGATAAGACAGTCCCCCCAAAAACACCCGCCCTTCACCACTTCCTAGTGCATTAGCTGGGGAGAAGAAGTGGCGCAACAAACTTCCCAGCAGCACAGCTGTCTGTTCAGTTAGAAAAAATGCTTGATTCTATACAATAGTAGATATGCAAAGTAATTAACATTACGAGCCACAGAACATTAAATTAAATTATTTATCATATGTCAGCTAGCCACGCCAATATACCAACAAATATAATGAATACAATACTCAAGCTAAAAAAAAAAAAACTTAATACGTACATAAAAGCCTCCAGGCATAATAGCGCGCGTGGCATGATAGCTTACTTATGCAATGCTGGATTATATTTACATAGCTGTAAGGCCTAAATTCCTCCTACGCTGATGTCAGTCGCGTACCAATCGCAGCAACGTACGCGCCGCTGACGTCAGCATCGCAGTGTGGTGATATATCGAAAACAATGTATATTCGTACGCGCCACTGGCGTACGCGACCGATATCAGCGCAGGAGGAATGCAGGCCTAACTCGAAGTCACAAATGATAAACTAGGACCATCGAGGTAAAATAAATAAATAGAACAATTACTAATAACAATAACAAAACCATGGTCAGCAAGACGATCAATCACCACAAACAGCGCCCGCTCACGAGCATAACGCAAAGATCAGCTATCATCCCCCTCGCCATATTTGAGGGAAAGAGGCAACCGGCAACCGCTTGAGTACTAACTTTTCAAATATTTTGCTAAATGCTGGTAAAATAGAAATAGGCCTGAAATTGCCAACGTTATTTTAAGAGAAGAATAAGAAAAAGTTATTGACATGTGAAATGTAAATACTTTGACAATATCTGACGCTTTGATAATTTAGGTGTTACATTCTTAACAAAAAAATGTAAGCGAATATCAATATATTTTTCGAAAAATTTGTCTACTCAACAACGTAAATAACGCAATGAATGTTGTGGAACTGTCAAAATGAAACCCATTTTTACTGTTAGTGTGTTACGTAATTACCCCGCAGGTTCTTAATATAAGTTTTGATTTAGAATAACTAACAATTATCGATATCCACATCTCAGCGCTGCGCATCACTAATGCGTCGCCTTGACATGCGTCAATCATTAGGCAATAAGCTGACGCATGTCAAAAATATTTCACAACCAGATAATTTGTAAAATCCTTAAATATTATAATTCATTCAGTGATTTTTTACTTACCGGTGATAAGACACGCCACTTGTCCTAAGGTTTGTTGTAATTGTCCTATTTTTGCAAATAAGGACGGAACAATTCGGCATTTTGTAAAAATATGATATCACACTACACGTTCCGATGCAAACATTTGACTAAACGATGCTCACCGACTCACGCGTATTTTGGGTCAGTATGACCAAACAGAGGCGACATGTGCCACGCCTCCAAGCCATATCCCTCGATATCCGTGGTTCAAATAGATCTGTACTAAGACTACATTTTTTTTTAAATTAAATCTGGACAGAATTTACTGCGGAGTAATTGCGTAACACTCTAACAATAAGAATGGCTTTCATTTTGACAGTTCAGCAACATTCATTGCGTTATCTACGTTGTTGAGCAGATAAATTTTTCGAACATATGAAGTAATGGATTAGCAATAGGCTTCAAAATGATTCAGCTTGTGATTGATAGTGTGTTACGCAATTAGGGTGCTGATATCGACAAAGCATGGTTTTTATCATCACCTTTCTGTCCTGATTCATTTGGGATCGGCGCAGTACGAATTCTTTTTCCACACATTTAACTAACCGTCCTTAGTGTCTCTTTCCTATCTAGCCATGTCATCTTTCATCCAATGTTTCTTCGGCGCATGATTCTATTGATGCATAATTTGGTCTTTGAAAGTTTTTCTTCTCGAAACAATAGTCTAATGATCCAAAAAGAAGTAGAAAAAGTATTACATTGTTTTCATGAGATTTGTATGGTTATGTTGTTTATGATGACTGTTACAACAATACACTTAGTCATGCATAGGTAGTCTGATTTTAGGTAGGTATATCCATGCTTAACTATATCCATGCTACTATTATAATGAGGTATATTTGTTTGTAAGTTTGTATGTACGGGGTAATCTCTAGACTACCGGTCAGATTTGAAAAAATATTTTTGCATTTGATAGCCCAATTCTTGAAGAAGGCTAAAGGCTATTTTACATCACGCTATGATCCTGAAGAATCGACCAAAAAGAAAAAAGTAAGCAAGAACGCTAAGCGAAAACTATGCGATGCGACGAGGTGGTTCGGGTTGAACAAGAAATTTCACGCGGACGAAGTCGCGGGCAGAAGCTAGTAGATTATAAAGAGATAAAATGTATGAGTTTGCATGTTGGAGGTAATCTTCGGAACTGCTAATCCGATTCTGAAAATTCTTTCACTAATGGGAAGCTACAGTATTGTCGAGTGTCATAGGATATATTTTATGTTAAATTATATGTCAAGAATTTCATGCAGACGAAGTCGAGAGCAGAAGCTAGTATTTTAATAAACCCTTTCATAGCCTCTTCAGTTCAAGCTTCCTCTAAAGACCTGAATGCGCTCCCCGCAAACAGCCAATGGCATAAAATTTGCTGTAGGTAATAATCATTCTACTAAAGGAATATTTTTCAATTAATTAACAAGCCATCACAAGCCATGACGCATTATTCTATACTAATTACACACAATCTAATAGACTTTGCGATAGAGCTCGTCCAATCATTGTGGTCTAATGCACCCAGTTATTAGATGCAAGGTTTAACTGGCAAATGGCTTTGAAAACTAATTGACCCATCACTTTCCGTCGAACTAATTATACCAACATGTCAGCCGTAATTGAGTTGGGATCAGATGGTACCCGCTTTGTGTAAACTCCGTAGCCCTGAATTTTCGCATTATGAACGTGATTTTTAGGTTTCCGTACCTACCTCAAAAGGAAGAAACGGAACCCTTATAGGATTACTTCGTTGCCCGTCTGTCTGTCTGTCTATATGTAAGTCTGTCAAGACCCTTTTTCGCGCAAAAACACGTGGAGGTATCAATAAATTAATATCAAATAACTTAAATCAGTAGGTCTACGGTCCATTGGACCTCTAAAGTAACAAGCTTCTAAGTAAACGCAATAAAAAATACGGCCATTTATGCGACATATTTTGATACTTGCAAATAAATCGAAATATGGAATTTGGCAAGAAGCAAGGAAAGGAAAAAGTTCGAATATCGTTAATTTGTAAGATAAGATAAGATAAGATAAGATTTATTTATTTGCATAGAATGTAGGTAACGAATACATTTAGGTGTTACAATATTTTGAGATCCTTATACATTCTGCCTCATGGCATGCAAAAATTTTATTGCTTAAGTATATAAATTAATTATTAACTTATTACAGTTTCTTATACAATATATTATTTACTATTTTTATTATTTAATTTATTTAGAGGTACTTATTTGTTTAATACATGTACATAGTTATTAAAAAGACTTGTCATTTAAGAAATCTGGTATAGAGTAATAGCATTTTTTTACTAGTAATATTTTCAAGTACTTTTTAAATATTCTTAGAGGTTGCTCTTTAATATTTCTAGGTATATGGTTATAAATAAGAGGAGCCATACACATAACACTTTTCCTCAATAAAGCAGTTTTATATTTACCTAAGCATAACTTGTCTTCGTATTGGGTTCTTAAACTTGTAGTCCTATTTCTAGTATTTTTCAAAGTCGGGAACAAGTGAGCATTTGTTTTAACAAAAATGGCCATTTCTAATATATATAGACATGTAAAAGTAAGCAGATTATTTTGTTTAAATACAGGTACACAGCTGTCGGTTACTTTAAGGTCAAAAATACATCTAATACAGCGTTTTTGCGCCTTAAAAATATTTTCTCTTTCACTGCAGTTGCCCCAGAATATTATACCAAACCTCAATACAGAAACAACTAGACTGTGATATGCTATCAATACTGTCTGTAAATTAACTTTTTTTGATAAACTATATAATGCGTAAGCGGCTGAACTTAATTTTTTGCATACGTCATCTGCTTGAGTTTTCCAAGTCAGTTGGCTATCAATTGATATTCCTAAAAATTTTGTAACATTGGCCTTCTCTATTGTTTGTCCATTATAATTTATATTCATATTTGTGTCTAGTATTCTTTGATAGAAATGCATTACTTTTGTTTTGTCTAAATTTATAATTAAATTATTTTCATCCAGCCAATTCACGAATTTATTAAGCGTACTATTGATATTAGGTTCATAACTATCTTTATCGTTACATTTAATTAGTAAAGTGCTGTCATCAGCAAAAAGGACCATTGGGTTTGGTATTTGGCTTGGTAGATCATTTACATACAGTAAAAATAATAAGGGGCCGAGAACGCTGCCCTGTGGGACACCAAATTTAATATTTCTGCTGGAAGAAGTGTACTTTTCTTCATTTTTTGTTTTTGCGCAAACTCTAGAAATTTCTGTAAATTGTTTGCGTCCTTTTAGATAAGTTGTAATAAGATTATGCACATTTCCTCGTATACCGTATCTATGAATTTTATTTAAAAGGATGTCATGATTTACGTAATCAAAAGCTTTTGACAGATCCGTGAATAATGCACATATAGGTATTTTTTTATCAATACTTGGCATTATGATATTCAGAAAGTCGAAAATAGCCATATTAATGTTAGTGTTTTTTCTAAAACCTTTCTGCTCGTTACATAAGATATTAAATTTTGTCAAAAAGGCGTAAATTGAATTATAGATTATCTTTTCTATTATTTTGGAAAAAATTGAAATTAACGAAATTGGTCTATAGTTTGTGATTTCATCTCTGGCGTTCTTTTTATATATAGGCTTAACCTTAATGATTTTAAGTTGTTCTGGAAATTTGCCAGCTGATATGCATGCATTAATTATATGAGCCAAAGGTGCGGCTATATAACTATCGACATATTTAATTGCCTTTGTGGAGATACCATCATAGCCAAAGCTTTTTTTGTCTTTCAAAGATTTAATTATGCGTATGATGTCTTGAGGAATTACTGGAGGTATAAAAATAGAGTGTGAATTTTCCTTCACAACATTATTAAACTCACTTTGTGATACTGTAGCAACTTGATCAACGAAAAAATTATTAAAAGATTCTGCTAAGACATAAGGATCAGATAGGACTGTATTATTGTGTTTTATTTGCGAGATAGGAACACTTATACTTTTATTTTTATTTATTATTTGCCAGACTGTTTTAGGTTTATTTTTAGATTGATTAATTAAGTAATTATTTTGCGATTTTTGAGTTAATTTTATAATTTTCTTAAAAGTACGCGAATAATTATTGTATAATATCTTATTTTCTTTTGATGGTTTTAATCTCTGTTGCCAAAGTAGATGTCGTTGTTTCCGGCTACAAATACGTATGCCACGTGATAACCAAGTGATCTTTTTTTGAGATTTTATTGTGACTTTTTTAAAAGGAAAACATAAATTGTGTAATAAGAAAAACATATCCATGAAATTATTATACGATTCATCAGGATCTTCTACGTTGTACACGTCACAAAATGATAAATTTTTGAGATGATTTCTAAAAGTTTCAAGATTTTCCTTGGAAATATCTCTTTGCATAATGTGCCAAGATTTTATTAAGCAAGTTTTGTTAGTTTTCACATTCATAATTTGTGCAGTATGATCTGACAATCCAAAATCCTTTATTTTATATTGACCACATTGTTTAAAATTGTGAGCAAAATTATCAAGACAGGTATTGCTAGCAAGTCGAGTTGGTTCATTAATTTGTAACTTCAAATTGTAGCTTATGAGAAAGTATTCAAATTCCAATGAAAGTCTATTATTTTTTAAAATATCGATATTGAAATCCCCACATATAATTAGTAGTGTAGTGTAGTGTAGTTTTATCACATATTTTTATTGCGATTTCTCTTGTACATTTGCAGTTGGAGAGTTGACCGTGACATATCGATGTATACGGGAACATGTTTTTCAACTACAATGTTAAGTTTGTTTTTTTTGGAAAAATTCATCCCAGCTACGGAACCCTCATTGTTTGTGGTCCGACACGCACTTCGCCGGTTTTTGAATATAAACTACTCGTTTGATACAATAATGATATTTAATTTTTTCATGCCTTTGTATTATAAAAATTTAACCAAAGTGTAACATTTTCGATTCAAAATTATTCATTTACGTTAACTATACGAACGTCAATATATTTGACTATGGTAAAAGCCAACCGTTAGAGTAGGGAAAAGGCTAGGATGATGATCACATTCAAGACTCCCACAGACAGGCGCGACGCGTTTCTTGTAGAACAATTTCCATGAAGTTTTCATAGAAATTGTTCTACTAGAGTCGCGTCGCGCCGTCGCACCGCGCCTGTTTGTGGGAGCCTAATAATAAAATCGCAAGTATTTGACATGTTGCTAATCTTGCCGCTGTAATTGCTACGGTTACTTTGTTGTTAGTGTCTGTCCAAGAAGAAACTCGATATCACCCCTAACAAACGAATTATTCAAGATAGTAGATAGGTATCGCCGCTGTACTTACTTACCGCATAAAATACGAATAAAAGTCAGCAATTCTGTGTGTTTATCACTCAACTTTTGTTTTTCATTTCGTTTATTTGTTACAAGTTATCTTCACGTTTATTTTCGCTTGGAAAACATCGCGCTTCCTCGTAATTTCATCAAATCGGTAAAAAATGGGAGAAATTACGAAAGGTCTACGAACGGAAATTACAAAATTATAAAGGGTCCCCTCCCTGGGACCGGAGCTCTAAGGAAGCTCATTACGTCATATAAAAATATGATCGAGATCGACATTACTAGGCGTTTTTGTGACGTGGATTCCGGAAGAAATTTCTGGAAATAAGAAAATAAAATAAGATTTTCTTCCTTGAAACCACTCAATTTTGGGATATTATTTGGTCCCCGTTTAAAAATGAGTTTTTTTTTTCATATAAGTCGTAAACTTCAAAAGGAATGGGCACCCTAAGAGATCTTCGAAGCTCACTAAATCATTTTCCGTTTTTATGACCATGGCCCATTCTTTATGAAGTTAACTTTTACGGACTGATAAAAGATGATCACCGATGACCTTGCCAAATGTAATAATAATAAAAATAAAAATGTGCCAAAAAGTCATGAGGATTTTATAGACATATTAGCGACATAACTTGCTCATCACTGGACGTTGAATGGTGGCCATCCGACGCAGTTATGAAGTTCTATCATAACACAAGCTGAGTACATATAAATAGCATCAATTATAAAGGTCTTCTGGGAAAAAAAACAAGAACATTGTTATTTTTAAACTGTCTGGGTTGCAACATCTACCCCACCTAGGCCCTGCAGTCTCGACATTAGATAGCGACAAAAATCTGTCGCTAAGTCGTATCGATGTCAAATTCCTTTAATAGATTTTCAACTTTATTTCGAAAGCATAAGGTTGAAAATCTATTAAAGGAATTTGACATCGATACGACTTAGCGACAAATTTTTGTCGCTATCTAATGTCGAGACTGCAGGCCCTGGACTGATGTTATTACCGTCTCGATATTTTTATTCCTATCCGTTTTAAAAGGTTATGTGGGAACATTGAAGAAGAAAGGAGGTAAAGACAGGGAAATGAATTGTTTAGCAAATTCATTGTCGTTAAATTCAAATCACAACTGTCATTCTTTGACAGTTGTATGAAAAAGCAGTAACACGGTAAGTTATCGTTGGGTGTCAATTTGATAAACAATATTTTTTCCTGACTGTACCCATATTATCTACTTTTAATGGCGTACCCAAGTCCACGCCTTAATTAAGAAAGGACTAAACCCGGTTTTGTAATTAAAAGCACACCTAGAGTGTCTGGAATGTTGCCGAGGGCTTCAGGTGAAATATTTTTCAACAAAATGTTGTTGAAACTCTCGCAGGCAGCCATCACTGAAATGTGTTTGAAGAGTATTAATAAAACATGTACATTGTACAGTACCTATACAAATAACCCGGCAGAAAATTGAGTACATCTATTTAGGTAATCGGTACGTTATTTAACGACCTCATGTAGCTAATTTTAGTTACACTGTCAATATGAAAAGTAAATGATGAGGATATTTTTAGATTTTGTGTTTGATACATGAAAACAAGCTGCTGATATTTGTTAAAAACGGTCGAGGAGAAAAGCTTTAATTATGCACCTATTCGAATAAATAAACTGATTTCATTATTCCAAAATAATCGTGTTACTTCTGATAGCGAAGTAAAATAAACGCCCTCATGGTTATTAATTAGAAATTAGGGTACAACATAACGAATCTCATTTCGGTATAATAACTTTCATTTTTCACATATTATGTACGTACGAAACCCATTTACACACATAACCACATACACACTTTTCTGTAATTATAGCTGACTCAATTACGTCATAAAGACGTTGTGGTTCCACAATCAGCCGTCACATGTCAGTGGCGCCACTTGCGAGGATTCCTCCTTTAATGCCTCGTAATTCCACCCCGTATGAGGTTTGCTTTCACGTGGTTTTTGTTTCATGATTTCATACTATTTAAGAACGCTTTAACAGATACTTAAGGTGCTTGCATAGCGTACTTAAAATAAAGACGCCATTTTCAGACATGTGATACCGATTTTCTAGAGCTTCAATGGCAAGACCATAAAATAACATAACATAACTTCACGCCTGTATTCCCCAAAAGGTAAAGCAGAAGTATAGTACACCCTCATTTCGCCAGTTATGTTTAAGTCCCATGTATTAGGGGCCGAGCCTATTGCCATCAACCGGGCACAAATCTAGACTCCGGGCTGCTACTGAGAAATTCCAGATGGAATCCCAACAACACGTTGCCCGACCCGGGACCATAAAATGTACCAAAATAAACATGTAAGGTAGATTTCCTATGTTAATAGTGTATTTTTATTCCCATAATAATATCTTGATGCGAAAATCTACTTTCCCAAAGAGTTGTAGAGTAGAAATAACAGTTGTCCCGAGCAAAATCAATTTCTTACATTTTCTCATAAAATTTTCGTGAAACCACTCTTTGCTTTTAAGTCAGTATTTCACAATGAAAAATGCTTCAAATATAAAACAGTAAATTCTACCTTTTGTTCCTTTGTTCTGGTTTGTGTAAGTTACTGACATACTGACTATATGTAGTTTTACAATCACATTACCGAGTAGCTACATATAATACGCTTAGATTTACTTAAAGTAGGTACAACTTCAAGTTATTGTTGGGAATTTCGAGTTTCATAGTTCATACCACGGAACAGTGCTCCAGTTTGCACATCATACTTATAAAGATCCTAGACTTTGTTTATTTGCACATTTGAAGTGTTTTTTTAATAGCCAATCTTCATAGAACTGCCGACATATTCTGTAAACATCTCACTGTGAATACTTAAGTGAAGTGAGCTATCTATAGCGTCAATCCTAGGCTCAGCAGGCTTAGCACGAGCACCGTTTTGGCGACGGAAGAGTAGACAAAAATTACGTTCCGTGTAGACAGCAGAGTAGAAAGAGTCAACTGCATTTTTTTACGAAATTCACTCTTTTACATAATTCGTCTCAGAATTCTTTGTTATGATTGTCAATTTTACTGATGTTAAGTCACACAAAAGACAACTACAAAAGTTTTCTCAAAGTGTCGAAGTACCGTATTTTGGAACAAAAAAATATTACATAATATTGGCCTTAACCATTTACTTGAAGCATGCTTTATTAAATAAATGATGTAAACTAGGAGAAGATAGCTTTGTTCTTCTATTAATTATCACAGTATTTGTATTCAAAATGCTCTCTTGTAAAATCATGATCTTGTAGATTACCGTATATATTTTGTGGACGTCAAGTAGCAAATTTTCCACCGTCTTTAACATGGCAATTCCAAAATCCAATCCAATCCAGGTCTTTACCACCTTATACAACTGTCAGTTGACAGTGTGGTTTTGACAGTTTGGGATAGAAAAATCTTCTGAAATAGTCCTAAGTAAAAAAGGACCTAGACAAAGATCGTAAAAAACGAAAGACAAAATTACAGATTGTAAAAGGATTTCTACGGTGCGATTTCAAAAATGGTGAAACGAAATATCAATTTGTATAAAAATACCTGTGTCTATTTTTCGTAGAAATAGAAAGCGTCATGCTAAGCCAGCTTCCTGCAGGTGGAAAGACAACTTACTTAACTTAAGTTTTCACGGTGAGTATTTTACAAAATAGAGTGGTTGCTACACTCCCAAAGAATAGGTTCACCTTACCAATATGAAAAACCGGAGCTCGTTTTCTTTTCACTTATTGGTTTATATTTCTTATGTTTTTATATTTACATGTATAAAAATGACTTTTGATACTGACAATATTAGACTAATCAATATATTTATAACACAAAAAAAAAATCTACCTATGTCCGTTATAGACTTTAAAACCATCCAACCGATGTGTCCCAAACCAAAGGCAATAATACGAAGATAGTTTTAAACAATTTTTTTATTGTTTTTACTGTTGTTTATTAGAGTAGTACTATAAACATCATCATCACAATTTATCATAATTATTGTTATTTACTGTTTCTTGCAGAACAAGAACTTTTAGTCAACCTACCCAAGGACCGGGTAGGTTGACCAGAGGCCTAAAACAGTAATTAAGTGATCTTCATAACAGTATGTATACTACTGTGAAATTTCCCTTTTGAGTATGATATATCAAAAATATGTCACCACTACCACCAAACGGCGCTATACTATACTTCGCACAAATGTAGCTGGTACCGAGAATCTTCGACGTTATACGATGACCCAAAACTGGTATTGCTGTAGAGTTTTTGGCAGTAAGTCTGCCTACCCCTATAGGCAACCAGCCCCGGTCTCCCCTACCTTTAGTCTAATTTACTTACATTGATGACGATAAAATCAAAATAAAGAGTCATTTATTCAAATTAGGCTGACAATCGGCAATTTTTGAACGTCAAAATTACATAAAACATTCCTCCATAACTCAAAACGCCCGCTCTTCACCACTTCCTAATGCTTTGCTGGGAAGAAAAATTGACGCAACAAACTTTCCAACGGGTATTTATTAACTTCCAAATGCTTTCACTAATCTTACTCGTTCGCTGATACAATTTCTACACAAAATCGTTTAATGGCAACACGACACCAGTGACTATACTATTTCTAAATCTATCACACCGTACCGGTCGCTTGTGCCAACAGCCGCTTCACCGCTGAGTATAAAAGCGCTGCGAGGCTGTATCCTAATGAGCGACCAACAAAGGGAACCCTCGCCTGTCAAATTAAGCTGACCCACCTCTGACTCAATTGTTATTCCGTTTGAAGTAAAATCGGTGATTCTATTAATCCCAGCCATAGTAAAACTCGGTGAGAATAAAGGGTAGTTTTGTTAGGCTATTTTAAATGGTTGAATTTAAAAGCTGTCACAAAAACCTAAGGTAATTGGTAGACTCGGTAATAAATGTTTTTATTCCGGAAATTTGTATCGGAAAATATTTTTGTACCTTGTGTGATTATTTATTTAACTGCCTCTTAATTTAATTAGCTACTTAATAAAGTCATTTATGGAATAACATAAACCGGCTTCCCCCGGAGCATTTCAACCCGTTGCGTTGTACAGACCTATGTACATTTTCCTGCTTAACATTTCTCTACTTTTTTTAACAACATGTCCTATTCAGACGCGCATAACGAAGACTATAACAGTTCTCACAAAAGATACTGCCTCAGTTTATTTTACACGCAACTCCCGAGACGAGTATTAAATAAACAGCTGAACCAACTTAGACTGTGCACTTCTACCCATGTTAGAAGTATTAGCATCCTACCATAGTGTCATAAAATGAGGTTATTAAAATAATTTTACTTACTTAAGAACCACTAACTAGGTCAGTCATTTATTTGATGATTGATACTGTTGTGATCTGTGATAATTATTATCCTTACTAGCGACCCGCTCCAGCTTAGCACGTTTTTTAGGACTTAACAAAACATCGAGATTTTTTTATTGTATGTAAACTTAATATAAATGTAATATACACATTTATAAACCTTCCGAAATAAATTCTCTAAATTATGGTGAAAACTGCGTCAAATGCGTTCCTGCTTTGGATGAACAACGCGGTCTTACACAGACATAAAAAACAACTTTAATATTAACTAGCGACCCGTCCCTTTTTTTTATTTTTTTTTATTTTTCGCTGGGAAATCATCAAATGACCTCTCCCGCTCTGGGCGGAGCGGAAGGCCGTGTCAGACTCTTACTGACTAAAACCCACCCGTGTTCCTTCAGTTGCCTGTGCGCCAGGGCCACGGTAACTCTTTCGAACAATCCGCAGCCCCGGCAGGCATCGGTCCTGTCGGACCCCGTCAATTTTGCTGACATCTCTTTGAGGCGCGCGTGGAACACGACGCGCCGTCGACCCGGGCCTGGTCCTTAGCTGAGCTGTCCATTGCTCGCCGTCCGCAAGCCCGCGCCTACGGTGGCCGGGAGTCTGCAATCGACTCCCGACGCCCAGGGTGTCTCCTCCTCCTGCGGCGGCTAGGGGCGCGAGGGCGCAGAGATTGCCTCTCTCTTTCGCGCTCCGCCTCCTCCTTCGCGAGCATTACTGCTTCGCAGAAGGAGGTAACGGCTTCCCATTCCCTCTCGCTCCGTACCATGGCCTGAACCAGGGCCGGACGCGAGAGGTCGCCGCCGCCGATCGCCGCCACGAGGAAACGGCGGTGCTCCGCCCAAGCCGGGCAGACCTCCACCGTATGCTCCACCGTGTCCTCCGGTCGATCCACGCAATGATAACACCCGGGCGTTTCCTCCCGCCTTATACGAAACAGGAACCTCCCGAAATAGCCATGTCCGGTGAGGACCTGCGTCAGGCGGAAGGTGAGGACGCCGTGGCGCCTCTCAAGCCACTCCTCAAAGAGGGGTCTTACCGCCGCAATTGTGGCGTGCCCTGCGCTGGGTTGCGACAGTCGCACTCTCCATGCCGCCATGAGATCCCGCCGGAGCTCTGTCCGCTGTGCTGTGATTTCTCGCGGCAGCGGAGTTACGCCCCGGCGTTTCGCCTCCTCGCGCCACTCCCAAACGTGCGCGAGGACCTTTGCCTCCAGATCCCACGGCGGCAATCCGGCAAGGAGGCTCGCCGCCTCGCAGGAGACCGTGCGGTATCCCCGTACCATCCGGATGGCCATGACCCTTTGGGACGCGTTCAACCGGCGGGCTGGCCGGAGCCTCAATGAACGCGCCCACACCGGTGCCCCGTAAAGGGCCATGGACCGCACGACCCCCGCGTAGAGCCTCCGGCAGGAGGCGTTTGGCCCCCCCAGGGACCCGTCCCTGCCTTACATGGTTTCTACGACTCGAATTGTCGATATTCCTTAATTAACTGAAGAGTTAAAATTAATTTGTTATAAACATAAACCTTCCGGAATAAATTTTCTAAATGTTGGTGAAAATGGCATCAAAATTTATTGTGAAGTTTAGAAGAACAATATGTTCACACAGAAAGACACGAAATGCGACTTTAATTTATAATATGCCGCAGATGGATTGCTTAATTAGCTGTATTACAAAACAGCTCCCTTATGAACGTTGTTTAGCTGTTTTACCATTGCGTTACGTTTAACAAAACTTTTACTGCTGTGTAGACGTAATGCAGAATGGCTTATCTGCAGTCACAATAAGCTTTTGGTGTGGCTCCTAACGCCGAATTGGTTGCAGTAACTAAACTAGGGCACCCTGACCAATTATTTTAGGTTAGGTTAGAACTATGACCAACCGCGCGCAAGCCGAGCGAGCGTAGCGAGCAGTGCTGCCTCAGCAGCCGGTGAGCGCTACTTCCAAGTTGATCGCAGTTACTTGACTAGTTAGTATTTTTAGGACAGACTGTCATAAAACTCTGATAACTTTATATTAAAATTGTCCTTAAATCACTGTTTTCACTTGTCATTTTCACTCAAATTACTCATTTTATTTATTTCTGTTTTGGACGCAATTATTGTTGACACACAGATCCACGAGCGACAAAATTTAGAACTAATATCTACAATCTGACGTTTATTTTTACGCGGTTTTACATAACCTATAATCGTTGACCTGCTGCATTGATAAATGCAAAACGTTCATTTCTGCGTGTTAAAGTTCAGTTATTAGTAACAGTTGTTATGTAATTAGATATTACATGCAAAATTGCAAAGTTTAAAAAGGACATAAGAATTTTTATAATTCAGGGCATAATATTTTGTTATTGTTTTTGCTTTGGCATCTATGGTTATTTTTTTAATATTTTTTTTTTTTTTTATTATTTGAATTTGTATTTTTTGAGTTTTTAGAATTTGTATTTATAGAATTTGATGCTATGTAATTTGTATTATTTTTTCGTGTGTTTTTGGAATGATTATATTTTGATTTATTTTAATGTGTTCGTCCTTGTCAAACTTGTTGTACCTACCTAGATATTAAGTGAATGATGTGGTCTCCTAGCATCTGTGGCGCACACTTGTATTTGTCCCTGTTTATGTTGACATGCATGTAATTGTGTAGCCTCTGTTCTCGATCTAAGATAAATAAATAAATAATAATCGCTAAACGTCGTTCAGCTGTTTTACATAACGGAGCGGTTTTGTAAAACAGCTAGCGGTTATCTAAAACAGTGGATTCGACAATCCATCTATGCCACATATATACCTAGACATGACACATCGTTGACACAGTGCAGGTATAGCCTATTCGTTGCATATTGCTAACGAATTTTGACCATTTTGACGTGTGCATAATGTTCAGATCAGTGACTAACAATCAGAAATCTTCATACTCTTGGTCTATTACCAATTTAAATTATTGTTTAAATTTCATATCAACTTTTGGAAAATACCTGAGTTATCTAATATTATTTTGTTAGTGTTACAGTTACTTTCATTTGATCAGTCGTACCTATTCAATAATCGAATTGAGTCTCTACGCTGCTGGTCATCCCTTATTAATTTCCTTCTAATCTATTCCAGCAAGCCAATTTTCACATATTTCTCAATTAAAAAACCCAGTTCATTGTAAAGCTCAAGAATATATGGCGTACAGCGCAAGTCATAGTTACGTCCACAACTACGTCTCCATTCCTACCCAACTTATAAAACAAAATAGTCACCGACTCCGAACAAATGCAGGGTTAATGATCAACTTAACCCTTTGCGCAGTAAATAAGCACGTCTGGCCTGCTGACAAGCGCGGTTGTGTAAGAAATAGCCCGACTTTACATGGGTTAACTAGATAACTTGCAACCAAGGAAACTTGTACCGTTTTTGTGCTTATTTTTGTACGTTTCTTAGTCTCTGCAGTTTTCTTTCAATTTGTAAGTTGAATTGTTTGACTTTTTCCTTTTCGAAGTGCAATTTTAAATATTTTATTGCGCTGTATCGATATTATTGATTGGCTTCAGTAGTACCGAATAAGCTTCGGACCGCTAACGATTCTGTGGTTCTGCATCCGATTCGTAAAATGGACAGAAGGGAATTGAATTTTTGTTGTTAATGAGAGTCGAAAATTGCAATATTCCCTTCGCTCTCAAACATTGCGAAATAATAAAAGTCTCATTTATAAGAAGTTGTTTTGTATTTTCAGTAATAATATGAAAAGTTCCCTATATCAAAGCTACCCAACAACATTTACTCTGTGTTCCTGTTCACTATGATTGAATATTACTAGTCCCGCGGTGGGCGCCATTAAGGCGGTCACTACATTACCCGCATTTTCTTCTTTTCCCACTTCTTACATGTTGGGGAAATGTGCGAGCCATATTTTTAGCTTCACAAACACTCACGACAAACAAGGTATTATTACGCCAGTCAATTATGTTGTAAAATAAAAGTTGTATGTTATTGTAGATTTATCTCATTTTTTTTTCAGTCTGCTAGTGCCTAAACTAAATGTTTCTAAAGTATGAATCACTAACTTTTAATTAATTACCTCAAACGTCATCAAATTTTTACATATCTCCGTCTTATCTATTAAAATACTTACACGAACAAAAAATCATTACACCCCCACAAAAAAAAATATCACGCCACCTGAGAATAAATTACGCATCCTGTCAAAACATCGTTCCTCCGTCCGTAGGCGTCAAAGGTAATATGAGGCTCACCAACAAAGAATAGCCCATATTGACAAATAGACAGATAGACAATAGACTACTTTGCACGTAGATTATATTACTGCGGGGGATACGGGGGAACGAAAAAGTGGAGGTGTGAGTGATTGCGATGGATAAGAGCTGTAGAATAATGTGTTGAGGAAATTACCCATATTTTTATTTCGTCTATTTTTGTGTAAGCGTTGGAAAGTAGCTGGTAGAAGTGTTGCTTCTTATTAAATTCCTTATACTTTGCGAGAAAGATGAGGATGGTATACAAATATGAATGCACCTCAGGTGATGTTTTAAGTTGATTCCCTTACGTAAGATTTGTAAATTAGAATTTGTTTACTTGTCCAAGTGTATTCAGTAAGGCTGTTCTTTTCTTAATCCCACTCTACACTCGCGGCGCAAACACTCGCGAACGCTCGCGAAATCAGTGAAACGCGAGTGTAGATGGTTTCGCGCCTCCGCGTTCGCGCTTCGCGTCTTTCCCCGTTCGGTGTCAGTTTTATGTCCCGCAAAAAGGGTTCGCGCTTGGTCCACGGCGCGCGAACGCGAACGCATCTACACTCGCAGCTCTTTGCAGTAGCGTACGAAACGTAGTCGGAAGTGGTCCTAAGAAATTATTTTACTAAGCTTTTTCAAAAAATGGGTACGACGTCATTCGTCATCCACCATCTTCTTTTTCTCCATCTCGTTTTTATTTCTTTGTCATTTTTAATACAAAGATAACTATAGTACGCTACTACGGCACATAGCGTCACAGGAGCAGCAACAGCCACATTATCGTCCATTTCCACGAAGATCGCGATCTAAACTGCGAAACTTTGCGAGTGTGGAAGGACACGTTTTCACGCCAAGTTCACGGCGCGAACCACGGCGTGAATTCACCGCAAGATTTGCGCGCGACTCCGCGCGAGTGTAGAGCGGGCACTATTTGCATCGCGTGACTTGTTCAAGTTTTAATAAAAATAGCTTCGATCAAGGATACTCTGCAAGTTTTATAATTTATGTTTGATCGAGAATACTCTGGTCGAAGCAAAATAGAGTATTAAATCGGAAATACAAAAATGGCAGCAACAGAAAAAATATGGTACTATCGTAAATTGGTACTGATGACGCTTCAAAAATAGGTTTCCCCTACATTTATGAGGGTAGTCGAGCAACTTATTCGATTTTGTCCCAAAATTCGCCTTTTTGCGGCAAACGTTGCAAATTCGCTCGGTCCGGAACATTGTGTTGGAAAAGTTAAGAATTAGTGGCGCTGTGCGATTCAGCAGTAAGCCGTTTAATTTACTGGTTGCTCTTTTTTCTAAAAATAGGGTTCTTCGGTGAGCTTTATTGCCAAAAGTATTTGATGAATACTTTGTAACATGGGCGGCTAAATACTGGGTAAAACCAAAAAGAGGAACATAAAGACCGGCCGTTGTTGTATTTGCTGGCAAAGACCACACTTTATGTGGAACTATTTTCACAAACACGTAAGATAATGCTGTTGTTTATCCTCTCTGCTTGATGCCTCCTCGCATCACTCTTGGTAAAGAAAATTACAATGTTATTTCAAAAAGAGAGACTTTTACGCAACGTTATGAAAGAACAGTCTCTGTTTTCAGTTCTACAGAATAGCTATAACTTACATCTAAACTCCACTAAAACATACCAACATACTTATTATTAAGCCAAACATAACCCAAAATCTTACTAGAAAGAAAGAAAGTAAAGAAAGAAAAATGGGTATATCTGTCACAGACTCACGTGCATACAAATAGATAATTACTACAACAATACAACAAATAAAACCACAAACATCTTAACAATATCCAACAAATGAACGTTTCATTCTCAACAGCACCGTCTGCAATGCGTTGCCACTAATTAAACTGTTCACACTGTCTGCAATTAAAAAAAGAACTTAATTAAGTAACGTACCGCTAATGGTTTCACTACAGCTATGAGATAATTACTGGCAGTTGTTTGCTTAAAATAGTGGATGATATCGGGACAATGAAAATATTTTTGTTATTATGTTGTATATTTTCTTATCACAGTGGTACAAAGTGAGTTGATCTCTTACTTTGTGCGCAGCTTTACAGACGATAACATTTTTATTTTTATATTTACGAAACACCCGACTGCAAAAGTTCAAAACAAGATCACTTTTCAAGCACTTTGATGCAGTTGGTGGCATTTATTTTAGTTCAATCTCAAATTTGATGCCACCCACTATAATAAATATACATTGTACGACCTAGACTAGTCGAAAGACGCCTCATATATTAGAAAACATCCAGCCGTTTGGATACTTCGAGGGTATAAAGAATCACACATCCAAAGATACTTAGATAGACGCGCGTAAAAAATATATCCCTGTCTTTGCTTTTCGCAATCGGGTAAAAATGTTTATATTGCCTCTAGCGCTTTGTATGTCATACTGATTTTATTTTAATATTCACCACTACTCGCTTCCTTCCACTAAAGGCAAAATGCCCGGCACTGCAGACGCTACGCTTCTACGTAGCGCAGCGCTACGGCGTAGCTCGTAGGGGTTACGATCACAGGCTCTACGCGCTTTTACTACGGTTTGAGAAGCTTTCTCTATATGTTATGCCCATCATATTTTAGTAATTAGTAAAGT
The DNA here is from genome assembly GCA_917490735.1 of Dryobotodes eremita. Taxonomy (NCBI): domain Eukaryota; kingdom Metazoa; phylum Arthropoda; class Insecta; order Lepidoptera; family Noctuidae; genus Dryobotodes; species Dryobotodes eremita. The sequence continues at coordinate 18,738,777 of OU823243.1, read as the reverse complement.
TAACTGAAGCATAAGAAACCTCAATCCATTCTTTATGTACTCATATTTTTTTAATCGAATTAAAAAAAAAGGAGGAGGTTCTCTATTCGACTGTATTTTTTTTTTATAGCAATCACTTTGTACCTTTTTTAGCTTACCTCTATTTTAGTCTAATATCAGCAATGATTTGTGTTGGGGTCACAAAAATTTTAGTTAGTAGTACAGACGCTGACCCAATAAATACAGTTTGATAAATGTTAATCGCAGACACTGAAGTGATTAACGACGTTACTTTAACATAGTGATAGCTAAAATTGTATTTTCGCCTTGCTGGGATAATTATTTAATTTTCTTAAAAATTAATCAGGAATATTAGGGCAGAATAAACCAACGAAGTTTGTGGCTTAATTAATATACTAAAATGAGCTTGTTTATAGTGTTTAACATAATTCGCTTATTAAAATTTTCTGCTGAAAAATGTTAATGTGGTTTATGTTATAAAATTAACTAAACACACACAATATGGTATGTTTCAAAGATGCAACAGCATCATTGTCAGTTCCTGGTTATAACTATTAGAAAATGATCTAAAACTCTTACTGAACGATCACTAAAAAAAATAAGAAAAATGTAACTCCCATAATAACAGCTTCTTTAACATGTTTAGCCAACATGACCAGTATTTAAACCGTCATTTTTGTCAATCTTGATCTTGTGTCACACACACCCTCATTTTTTTTCTTTATAGGTTCCTATGACGTCACACCGCTTGTAAAACGAATGGCATTGGGTGCCATTCGTTTTTTATGGCATAATAGTGATTTCAAGCTATACTATAGCCACACGAACTACTTTTGTTAGAAAAAACATAATGTTAATGGTTTTATAACATTCCGTTTGTAATATATTTTAATATTTACTGCTAAGCAACACTAACACCTACTGTAATAATAAAAATAACAAACTGTATACAAATAATTAAACAAATTTCCATGAATTCATACACAACACCATGTTTTTTCCATGAAATTATGTGGGTATCTACACGACATTGAATTGATGGATAAATCAATATTAACATAATGATCGATTAAGCACCATATAGACTATAATCGCTGCAATACACCTGTGCCTAACCCTTCGAGGATTCCAGGCGTGATGTATGTATGTATGTAATATAAACTCACCGTAACACTATAAAGATACCTAAACATTCATATTTGTATAACAAAATCATACATAATTTCACCACTAATTTCACCGTATCCGTTATTAGTTTACCAATAATATGATTACATCTCACTAATTTCGTGTTAAGTTGACTAATATCCAGTTGTTCAACTTGCTAACTTTCATACTAATAATCTTCAAATTAAACACAAGTGCCTGTAATATTAGTAACAGTTATGAATATCATAATAACTACATCTGGGACACATGTTTGAACGAAGACAGTATTGTCGAATAACGTTCATCATTTTCTTCTAAAAGAAACTCTACGAAAAGTGCTAAAGCTAGTGGCCTAACTACAGTTTCAACACAATACAAAAAAAAACACTTTGTTTGCGACAGTACATCGCGAGCGCTCGTTAAAATGTATAACGTTATTACATTAGCATGTGTACAATCGAAAACAAAGCAGTATATTGAACAAAAAATCTCCGTTTCAATATATTTATTGCAATGCTGAGCGGAAAATGAAAAAATAGGCCATGTCACCACAGAGCAGAAACTTCAGCGCTACCATTATATAGGCAAATCAAATTGGCCGACCTATCGACCGATCGGCGAATGTACAAATGACCGAAATTAATCAAAACTGCAACGTACAAAGCGATCACAAAATCGGACAACTATGTGATCGGAATTTATAAATTGAAATTGGTATGACGTATGTGAAGTCCGAACAATGGGCGCTACGTTCTATCGTGATCAAAAAACTGCGATTAATTATCCTGAAAGGTGAATTTCTGTGATAAAATTACGTGGAAATATTTAACTTCGTTGCATTAATCCGGACGTGAGTTAATCCATGGGTGTAACGGTTGGAATTATTTAAGTTTAAAATAAATGCATGTTTGAAAATTAAGAAAATGTTTTTTTTTTTAAACGTTGCCCCACACTAGGAATTTCTCCTGTATTGTGGCTGCATTTACAAACATTCTAACTCACATACACAAACAGACAGACCCGGAATAACTACTTGTAGGTCATACAAATATTTTTTCCGTGCAAGAATCGAACCCGCGACACTCAGCGCAGCAGTCAATCGCTTAACCACTGCGCTAACCGTGCCGCCAAATTATTACTTTTGAATTAGTTGTGGTTGTTATTATTGCTTAAGTGTTATTGTTGTTATAGTTGTTGTTGTTGTTGTTGTTTTGTTAGTTGTCCTTTTGTTTTAATACCATACAACAACAAAAAAACACCCTGTCGATAGTAGAATTTAAGTACTAACATAGCAAATAAGTTTAATTGTTTACTAACATCTAGAAAGTAAGTAATATTTTTGAAATTGGATCCAGTCGTCAGTTGAATAAATAAATTATTATTATTATTACATAAACTCGGCTAAATTAAATCAAGTAATACAGTTATTCAAGGGAAAAGTCTCGGAAACATAAAGCCAGCTAAAATTAATTGGAAATGGTTTCAAATACCTTATAATCTGTTCGCTTCGATGAGTCTCGTCGTTTTATCTGATACAATAAGGTAAGGAATCCGTTAAGTAATTATGTTCCTCTGCTCATCCGTCGATTGCAGTTGTCTTTATGTTAATCTTCAAAGACGTCTTTGTATTAGTTAGCTTTTATAGTCGGCATTCTAATAAATTCTTAGATGTTGAAATAATTTAACTTTTTGGTCATTTGTAAGTGCAGAGTCTTGCAGATTTCTTTATCTTCGAATTGAATCAAACATATTAAATAATTTTAAAGCTCTTTCAAAAATAATATTTAGTTAATAAAAATGCCTTCATAATATACTTAGTCCTATTTTCAATGTCAAATCAAACAGATGAAATAAAAAAAATTGAACTATCATAATCATCGGAGCGACGCACATAGACAAGCTGCGTATAACCAACACACGCACACATTCACACGCGGAGGGGTTGCGTCGTGACGTCACGGGGAAACAAGACGGCGCACATCACCACTTGCAAGAGTAAGCGAGAGGGAATATAGGCCAAGAACCGACCTACCTTCTGATGCTGATACAGTGGCGAGCCGAGCCACCTATAGCAGCTAGGGAGCTTGTAATAAGGTCGCTCACAATCGGTATACAGCCTTCAAATTATACTATTCACTATTTTTTATACACTGATGACGCAAATTTACGATATATTCATGAAAACTAGGTTACCGCAAAATCTAAAAATAGAAATTCCTGCATATTTCACAGCTCGCTGCGAAAATTCTATTCAAGCTATCAATGTACAAACAAAGGCTTTCATGCGTGCAGCTTCGCTTTTCCCTGAAATATAAACTGAATTTAAAAATTCATCCGCACTCGCTCGAAATAATTCATTATAAATTTCCACTTCGCCAACTTTATTCATGAAGTTTTGAAGCTAAAGTATAACAGCTCTTTATAAGATTGTTATTTGAATTTTGTTTTTAATTTATAGTTGGGCAATAGCTCTTACTAAAAACTAAATACTAGCTTATGAGTCTTCTGCCGGGGTCGCGAATTGTTCGAAAGAGTTACCGTGGCCCTGGCGCACAGGCAACTGAATGAACACGGATGGGTTTTAGTTAGTAAGAGTTTGACACGCTCTCCCGCTCTGCCCAGAGCGGGAGAGGTCATTTGATGATTTCACATCCAAAAAAAAAGCTTATGAGTGTATTCAGGCGTACATTGGCCTTATTGGTCCATTTTAGCAGTGTAAGCAATTCTTTAGAGAACGCGCCACGTATAATAACTAAGGTTATAAAAATACTGCTGCTGTTAAATATTTTACGAGTTTTTACAAGCTTTTGTACTTAACTATACATACTTAAGTGTAAGTTATTATTGTTGCGAACTGTGTGTTTTAGTGTATTTGTCTTTAATGTATAATGTGAGTAAAAAGTCAAGTGACACTTATGGAAATCGTGACTGATGCTGAAAAACAAAATTGCACTTATTACAACTAGAAGACCTTTTAATCATGCTATTGTGAACGTCGTCAGGAAACACGAAGCAAGACTCTTATAAAGCTTGTTAGACAACTAAAATGAACTTAATTAGTTGTAATGTGTGGCGTAAATGCCACCAGCCCTGAGAGTTTAATTTACCTACGATACTGTCCCCAATTCAAAGCCATTCGACAAGATGGCTCCAAGACATTAAACACACGGAAATGAAATCCCAAGGGGCGGATGCTGGCAGCAGACGGCTCGGATATGCTAATGCAACGGTGCAACTGTCATTTGCAGGCGGAAAGCCAGTTTACCTCACTAATATTAACATTATGTTGAAAGCTTAATTTCGTAGTTGTTCTAGTCTTGTCCCTTACGCTTTTTGTCCTAGCCATTTTAATGGGTTCCCTATCCATTTGCATAAAATTTTAAGACCTAATATAACTTAGCATAATTTTGTTTGGCATAATTATATTTTCGCATAATATAATAACGCATAACAGCTTACGCATAATCTTTTTAAGCATAATTTCTCTAACCATAATAATGATTAAGCATAATATTCTAAAGCATAAATTGATTAAGCATAAAGTTCTAAAGCATAACTTTTTTATGAACAATTTTGTGGGGTTTTTTTTTTCGCTGTAGGAAGAATGAAGCAAGCAAGCATACAGCATGCAAGCAAGCATACAGCATGCAAGCAAGCATGCAAGCAAGCACGCAAGCAAGCATGCAGCAAACAAGCAAGCATGCAGCATGCAAGCAAGCATGCAGCATGCAGCAGGCAGGGTTTCTGTCACGGCTCCGGCGCTGCGGGCCTCCGGCGGCCCCACGCGTGCTAATCATCGCAGACGGCTTTCTCTCACCACTGCAGCTTCGGCTTGTAGGCCGGCTTCGCCGGCCAGCCTTAACCGCGGCGGCTCGCTCGCAGCCGCCTGCTCCTCAGCCCGCGGGCCGCCTCGCCCCTACGCGCCTACGCGATTTTAAATTACACTCTAGGGGTAGGACAAACAAGACTACGTGGAGTCGGTTTTGCAGCAATTCGATTCTGTCACTAACTTTTGTTGCACAGCATATTCAATTTTTAACCAACAATATTATGCTAATAGTCATTAGGCCTACTAACGCTATGCGAATCAAATTTATGCCAAAACAAATTAGTCTTTAAGATGATTATGCCAACATAAAATGTATGCCTAAAAAAATTATGCCGAAGTATTATTATGCCAAAACAAATTGTGCCAAAATCGTTATGCCGAAGTATATTAGGACAAAGAACATTATGCGAAAAGAAGGGATCCCATTTTAATGTTCTATTTAAAATACGGATTATTAAAAATCATTTCAAGCAATTCATTAAGTAGGGTTTTTTTTTATTTGTTCAACTTTGACATGTAACTTTACATACAATATACAAGCTAATACTAAAGTACACAACATGTCCCGAACACGTACACCACCAAACACCCCAATTAGAATATTATGTTATAATCATATTACATAAACTGATTTTTTACTATAATGTATAAAACATTGTTTATTTATTAAATTAGTTATACTGATTGTGGGAGAAAATTGTGGTCACATTACAAATCTACGCATGCGCACAGTCGCACACGTAGGTATAAGAGTCTAGCGTAGTAGGTACTTCGTCCATTTTGTTATTTTTTTTACTGTAAATCGGAAGTCTGGCTGTAATTTACGTAGTTTTAATTATTTTAGGGATAAAAATTACCTATATAAAGAATGACAGAAATCGATTGAGTAAACATTTCTTAACAAACTATTTTCATAATATGCATTAATTCAGTTAGACATTGTATATGTTATATACAAATATATAAAAAGAGGTAGAGCTCATTGCGCATCAAGAAATTCATCCGCATCTCTGTCATTGGGAAAAGTGCCCAAAAAGCTGGCAGCATTGCCACATCTGCCTGCCAGGGTCGCGGGTTGTCTTAAAGGGTAACCGTAGCCCTGGTGCACAGGCAACTGAAGGGACACGGGTGGGTCTTAGTCAATAAAAGTCTGACACGCCCTACCGCTCCGCCTAGAGCGGGAGAAGTTATTTGACAATTTTCGACCCAAAAAAATTAAAAACCATTGCCACATTGGCAAAATAGGCAAGCCCTCTGGTACCTATATGGTATGGTAGTTTATGTAGGTGTTTATTATTCTATTTTAATCAGGTATTTACTAACAGCTAACAGAAACTACCTTTTGGAAGGGGCAACTAAAATCAAATAAATTTTCCTGTAATTTTTGACGTTCAAAAGTGCCCTTTATGTGCCTATTAGAAATATACGATTTGACTTTGACTTTGACTTTCAGCTCATATTTCACAAAAAAAAAACAATGTTTGTAGTCATGAGTACCCATAATCCGACCTTCTAGTATCAAATGTAACATTGTAAAAAAGTACAACAGCGCGGCCCCGAATTTGTTCTACTCCAAAAAACAGCAAACGGAGTGCCCATTTCGATCTCACGTCCAACGTTAACTTAATGTACAGCAATAATCCATAGTATTACAAGTACGTTATGTTACGAGTGTCCTACAAAATGTTAGTCAAGAGTCCCGAGGGACTGTAGTGTCCAATCCAGCGTGGTGTGCCCGCTTAAACGTACCAAGGTTAAACGCTACACTATTTTAGAACGCTAATAAAGTATGCAGCGGTTTAGTTAGCGCGTTTCTGCGTTTCTATTTAAGTATTCATAACTGGTTTGTAAAACAGTTATTGTGTTAAGCTCGTGTGTTATTCGTTAGCATGAACTATTCTTAATTCTTTGTACAATGTAAAATGTAGCTCGTAAACTTAAGAAAGAAACGACAACGTAAATTGAACGGAAACGAAAAATCATTTTGCTAATCAGTTATGAGTTGGGCAATTCTCATAGCATATTGTAGTAAAAATAAATAAGGAAGCTCTTCGTTAAAACCCCGAACCTGATGCCTAATTTTAAACCAATCCTTTATGCAAGAAATTTTGCTCTTCTTTACTATGGAAATTTATTAAACAACCTCCCAAACCTAATTGACTCGCATTTGCATTAAAAATTCTAAAAGGAAATAACCGTTTTCATAACAACGTGTTATAAAATCATGGGTCTGAAACTCCGCGAGTGGAATATAAATGAAAATCATCCATTCTTTATATTTGGTGGGTGTGATCACTTTTGCTTCCGACCCCTCCGACGTAGCCATGCGTGGTCGCTGCCCAGTCAAACCTCGAAGAAGATACAGAAAGCCTACTCCAAAGTATATCTTAGGACTCACATAATCCTGCCAGGGTCGCGGGTTTGGCCGGAAGTGTTGCCGTGGCCCTGGCAGTTATTTGATGATTAAACACCAAAAAAAGAAAAAACTTACATAGCAATATTCGCTATTTCAATTATTTGGGTAGAGGCCGTCTCAACACCAGCCGGTCAATTCTGTAAAAATTTCAGCGTGAAAACTAAAGTGAATTGAGCTGTCATTCGACCCTGATAACTGACTATTACCCATAGTGTCACCCTATGTAAAACTTCTACATTTTGATCTGTAATTTTTATGTTGTACATAATAGAGAGTATTCTATTCTATTCTATTGACAGCTTACTTCACCTAAGCTTTCACGGTGAGAATGTTACAGGATAGGTGACTAATCTGCCAATTTCATCGTCATTATCATCGACACCCCTACTTCACCCACTGCTGGACATTGGAAATAGGCCCCATTTATCGAATTTTAGCCCCAAAATAGAAATAATATCGTCTGCCTATCTCGCTGCCGAACGATCGCCTCTCATGCGCGATTCTAAACCTTAAACAACTTTTAAGAATCTTCTCCTTATAGCAGAAGAAATATTGTTGCATTGAATGGAGCTTCTGCATATACAAAATGTTGTGTAGGGGTGACGACACGCGAATATAGCAACGAGGCCACGCAGCTGATTTCATCTTTTTATGTTATTCTCTCCTTTCTATAAAGCTAATTTTCATGTGGGAGTAAATACCACTTCTTGTATATTTTCTTATCGCTGTCCTTGTATGTTTAACATAGCGTTTACAGCAATAGGTACGTTTTGACGGTAAACATGATACCATTAGACAACTTCAGCCCCTAAAAGGTCAAATATTCGCAGAAAACAAAGAAGCAAAGGTATCTACGTACCTATTTATTGTCCAATTTATATATCTCTGAGATTTTGGAAGGGTCGAATGGTAAAATTTTGAACTTTTTCTATCCCAACGGTCATCAAATTAGCATAAATAACGGACTTTTAATCAGTTCATATTTTAATAAAAATCAAGTCCATATTGACATTATAAAGTAATAATCATTAATATCAAAATATATTCACAGTCCATAATATCAATGAAAATTTCAGTAAGCGACAACAAATTCCAATTGAATAACTCAGAGTAAAAATGTAGTCCCAATCATACACTACGTATTGTAATTAACTAGTGAACTGATTTAGCCGCGCAGTCGGATGGATAATTAAATTTAATTTTCGCATTTATTGAGTAAATTGGTAGCAAAAGTAGATTCACGAGTAATCTTCATCCCTAACAAAGTTTTCCCAAAGTCCTAACAGATTATCTACTTACCTGAGAAGAAAGTAGTTATCCCTCTCAAACTTTAGATAGGGACGGCATTGGGTGCGGCCCGGTTGACTCTGAAATAAGTTTTTCTAGACTCGGAAAAGCTAAATTGGTGTTTCGCACCCAACCGTTGTCGGTGTGTACGTTTTTCGTGTTTGAACAAGAATTTCTACGTTTATGGCCAAGAATAATGGGCTTTGTTACTAGCGGTATAATACAGAGCAGGTCGCTGCCGAAGTGAGCAATTTATCGACCTCTGTCAGGCCAACATCCCGCATGGGGCCCGTTGAGAGCTAGTGAATAGGCGCGACCGCAATTAAAATATGGCCGACACAAAACCCGCTCACAGAGACCTTCAGACGATAAATACGGCGTCCCTGCGGCTTCGGGGACGTACGTTGTATTTCTCCAACTGTAACACGAATTACTTTACCTTTTTACTGGCAATAACTTTATTAGGATGACAAAATTCGTTTCGGAGTTTCCTCTTTCATCGTGAAAAGTAATTGGCTGGTATAAAATGGAGTTGTTAGGTTCAAAGCTAGCAACTTACTGCTGAATGCAATGTTGGAACCAATTACTTTATGCGGACAATTCAGAATGTTCTGTCTTGTGTATCGTTGCACTTTGTTCTTCCTTCATAACAGAACAAACGTGACTGAGACTGACAATTCAATTTATTGCAGTAGGTAAGTCTGTAAACTGTATTTTGCTGCCGACGTGCAATAGATGCTATACAAATGACTTGAACGACACAATGGTCTAGGTATTTTTACATGATCCTTATTCTATTTTCAAAAATAGAATAAGGAGCGAAAATCATTTAAAAATATAAATCGTTTAGTAGAATCTGCAGTAATAGTTTCGATGTTGATTCCTGGAATTTGAGAAAAATAAAATTTCCGTTTGACGTGGTTCGCAAATGGATCGCTCGAAGCCCCATACTGGGTCAGATCGCTACAGGCTTACAAACTACTGTAGAGTACGCTACTCTAAGCGTTTATACTGTATATTATTGTTGCCCATTGCTTCAAAGAGTTCCCTGGGGAGTCTATCGCATACGCAATAAAAACAACCGACCTTAGTCCACGGAAAGTGAATATATATATATATAAATATGTATATAATAATTTTCAATGTATATATACATTGAAAATTATTACCTACGTAACAAAAAATAATATACATTCATTATTAGACCTTTGATTTTTCAATGCCTACATTGAGTTTAATAACCCTGAATCATTATTCTTAGATATTAAATCGAGTGACGGGTTCGAACGAATTAATATGTTCTCCTAAATTCTCATTGAAAATTGTCCATTAGCATTAAGTTGGATATAAAACCCAAAATTGGGTACCCAATGAGATTAGTGTAAGGTAAGGGACTCACAGTCCCTTTTTTACTAAAAACATCTTTTCCGAGAAATATTCGATTCCCGTATTTTTCGAATCTCTCTCTTCGTAGATATGAAGGTACCTAATTCCTCATAGGAAATTCATTTATATTTTGTTTGGGCTTCTTTGATTCTGATATTGATATCTCATATAGATACCACTACAAACATATTGATTTTGGTAATAATAATTACGTTATTTGTAGGTAGGTATCTCAACCAGTATTTAATATGAGTGTATCATTTAATTAGGAAACCCCACAGTAATCGAAAACTTGGAGCCTTTTTTACCCACCAATTGAACGCTTCTTAAAAGTTATGTTGCGTTGTGTTTTTCATGATACTTTTAAATATTGTTATATAATTCAGCTATATTTTCTTTTCCAGGTATGTGGATTCAGACTGGTTGCATCAAAAACAAACAATCTACGTAAGTACCTAAACCTTCTCCTGATAAGTACCGTCAAACGGGGTGAATAGGGATGCAGGGGTGAATCTGGACGAAACTTTAAAAGGGATTTTAACACTGAAATAATATTGTGTGTTGCCAACAAGGGTACTTAATCGTTAATTATAATACAGTAAACACATAAGAGTCCTTTTTGGCAAAAAACTATATTATTTCAATGTTAAAATCCCTTTTACAGTTTCGTCGCGATTCACCCCTGCATCCCGTTCACCCCGTTTTACGGTACCGATTTTATAAATCTTGCTGTAAAAATGAAATCTCATATTTAGCCTCGTATAAACGAAATTACAGTTGAAGGACTTTTTTACATCTGATATTTAGTTCGCAAATTCCACTACGGCCCTAAAGGCTTCCACAAACAGGCGCGACGCAACTCTAATAGAACTACTTCTATGAAAAATTCATGGAAATTGTTCTACAAGCGTCGGGTCGCGCTGTCACGTCGCGCCTATCTGTGAGAGCCTTAACTCAAACTCAAACGTTATTCAGGACTTACGAATTGGTTGGTAACCGGTACTAACAACATCAATATAGCTCGAAAATTGTTCTTTGACGAAACTAGCGAAGTTTCCAACGAAAACTAGACGTACATTTTGTATTTATTTAAGTCAGCTTACCCACGATTTATTTTCAGTAAGCTCAGGCTTACGGTTGAAGCATTTTGGTTGACAATTTTATCGATGAATAAAGGGTATTCGTATGAGCGCACATGATTGATTCAGCTGAGCCGTTAATCTGAAAGATGAACTGATATTTTTCTATGAGTAATATTTTGTTGCCGGGTTTATTAAAAACTTTAATCAAGCCTTTGTTAGTAGCTAGTTAAAAATGGTGGATTTAGCAAAGAATACTCAAGAAGAGAAGAAAGAATATTCTTGTAATTTGGTTACAAACGTGTAACCTTGGTTAAACTGAGCTTTAGAATACGGTATTAGTTTCTGAAACATTGATTACGTAACCAGCCCCAAAGAATTGAATGTTACCGTCCATTGCCTCACAGCGGCGCCCCCGCCGCTTCGTTAACGAAAATTTATCTAAAATAAGGATTCTTCTTTCATCAGTTAACCCTTCCATTGTTAAAGAATGTCATTAAAAGGCAGCCTGTGAATATTTCAAAAGCGAAACTTGTACCAAATTGAAAGGGGGGGGAGTAGTACCACCGGTAGTGTTACATCGGTCTTTATCGTTCTGATACGCTGCGTAAACGTTTTATTCTGTAATTGGTTTTACGTTTTTATGGATTCCGCCTCGATTTTTATATTGATACACGCGTACTTTTAAGGTAATATTTTTTTATTGCGTTTCCTGCCTTTGATGCCTATTTGAAGCCTCTACTTATGTTGAGAGCACAGAAAGAAATTTACAGAGCGTAACGATCGCCCGCTTAAATATGCATTAACTTTGAAACTAGTTACTGTAATCTCATACTGCGATGAAGAATGACAGAACTTAAAATTATTCATCTATCTGAGCCAAAACCTAATTCTACGATAGCTGTTCCAAGGGCTTTTTCCGAATTTATAATGTAGTAAGTTTAATTAGTGTGAAAGGGTGCAAGTTAATCACCTCCCTGTCCCGCCAAGCCTGCCCGCGGATGAAACAAGCTGACATATTAATTTTGAGTTAACTAGCACACTCCACTTGAAGTAAAACAGAAATATTTATGAAACCACATCATAATGAACGTGTTCTGTTTATAAATTGACCTAATAAACGAAGATTAATATATTTATCTGTTACTAGCTGCGCCCCATGATTTCATCTGAATAAGTCTCTATCCCGTAAGAATATCACAATAAAATTAGATTGTGTCCTAATCCAAGTCATGGTCTACCTATGTGCCGAACTTCATCAAAATCTGTTCAGCCGTTGTAGCGTGAAAGCGTAACAAACAAACACACAAAAAATCAAATCTTTCTCTTTATAATATTATAAATTTAGACTAGCACTTTTTTGCGACTTTATCTGCCCTATATTCACTACCCCATAGCAATTTCGAAAAGTACTGCCTTATTCCATATTTACATCGTAAAGGAAACCTTAGCTGAGCAAAATTTTAGCTTCTAAGTCCCAATGATGGTTTAAGCTGAGCGTTGATGAGTCAGTCAGTGAGTGAGTGTGTCAGGACTTTTCTTTTTATGTGTACCTATTGGTACCTATTTATAATATGAAAATCCCTTGTTTCTTTTCAAAAACGGTGAAGGTATATTTCGCCATGAACAGCTCATTAATTATGTAACCTCAGTGAAACTCCGATTATATTAGGCACGTTATCATCAGCTACTTTTAATTAAGGGATTGAAGCTGATAACAGTAAATATAAATATTTAATTTGCGTATTTTGTTTGGATAATATATAAGCTAACAGACCTAAAATAATATTAATAATATGTACATGTATATAAAAAAAGAAGGAAAAGAATCATAAGGCATCGAAAAATTCGTCCGCATCAAAACAGTAAATTTATTGATTAATTTACGTGTCGCAAACATTAGCTATGATTGTGGAGTAATTAATCCCTTGCAGGCATGATATTCAGGGACAGCAGACAATTTGAATAATGGAAATCAAGTTATGATATCGATTTGCTTTAACTGTATAATGAGGTTCCTACGAAGTTGATTTTCATAAACTTTACTATAAATCTATTTTTAAGAAAACATTGGTAATCGAACTTCAATTAATGAAACACATGGACTGCGTTTGTTATTTTGAAGGCTATCATGAAAGACCTGGTCATTGTTTTTTACTAAAAGGTCGTGTGTAAGGATTGTATCACTTAGAATTAACTATTTATGCAGTGTTTGCGTAACACAATGGAAACAAAACCTGAATTTGAAAAACATACAGATATGTTAGATTTTGGCTTAACCAAAATTATAATTAAAAAAGAGTTGTTGATACACCTCTATTGCAAAAAAATGCACTTAGCTTGAATCGCATAAACGCGTAAATGTGTACAGTCTCCGTTGGGTCGAGCGATCGGGCGTCGTCTATGTAAATGCAGCCTGCAACTCTTCCCGACGGCGCTAAGAAGCCATTTACTTCGATAGCATTATTCCTACTTTAACACCATTTAACTTTTATGGGTACGACGGCTATGCTGATCCCGGAGTTAAAGAGAGGGAATAACTCTCGCAGTGGTGCTGCGCTGTTTATAGCAAGCTGTAAAGGTTATCTAGCGGAAACTGGTTATTTGGTATTGGACAGACAATCCTTCGGGAAAATGTAATATTAAACTTCTTCAGACTAAAAAGAGCAAAACAAGTAATGCAAACAATTAACGCTTTGCATGCTCTAAAAATTGTCATGTTAATCCGATGATTAACATGATTATTTTGAAACACCGAACACAAAATTCTTATTGGATTACATTAGCCAATTCGAGCAAAGTTTTCCAAATTATTTCACGTAATCTCGAATCTAATATTCGGAATATTGCAAGCCGGGGAACCCATCTAGCGGTAAGTTAACGTGGTTATACACATCCGTGGCCCGGTTTCGGTTACGCTAACCTTGTAAAGGGTTTCTGAATAAATTTCCGCGGGTAGCAAAGTTTTGGGATAACATCTTCGAGGAGCGGTATTATACGTATTATATGAGAACCGCTCCCATTTGTTGATGGAACGCAAGATATGGTGAGAGCTAATAAGTTAGTTTGTAGGAATATATTACAGCAAGCACTGGCTTGTTGAATGAATATTTATTTTTCGGGAACATTTGTTCTGTATTTTCCGAGATATCTTTGTACTTTTGTTGTTGGCAAGTCTCTTTCAAAAATAATAGTATAGCAGTTGTATCTACCGCAGAATTCGTAGTCAGTATGTACAGTCACCAAAAGAGATACGTAACCAGGGTCGTCGATATAGTTGAAGTTTAGTAAGAAACCGATGGATGTTTTCAAATAAAATTTAATTTGATACAGTAACGTCGAATGTTCTCCATTAATTAAGTTAAATTTTATTCGAAAATCTATCGATTTCTTACTATACTTACTATTACTAGAACTATATCCGACGACCCTGGTTACTTATCACATTTGGTGACCGTACCTACGTTACATTGGCTAGTGGTTGTGTGACCGCAGCATCGGACGTCGCACTAATGCCGTGATGGAGCAAAGCTGTGAAATTCTGAAACGACTCGTGAAACGGTTACAGTTTAATCATTGACTGATTTGTGACTTGCACTTGATTTGATTGCATTTGATTTTTTTTTCACTTCTGAAATCCTTATTTCGGATATTATTATAGTACATATTACCACAATTTTAAGAAAAATATTATAACTAGCAATTAAGATAACATTTACTACAACACTACTAAACAGTTCCTAATTTGCAAAAGGTATACATTACACTACAGACTAGGTTAACAAAATAATGAGATCAATAAGTTGTGGACAGATATGATAACACTACTGACAGACTAACAATATAGCAACACAATGAGATGAAGTCGTAGGCCTAATGCTGGGGTCACACTATCGGTCAACGTCAATACCCATCATCGCAATAAACCACGCGCTAATTATTCCCATAATTAACGCAATAAATTGAGTGGCCACACTTGGAACGGTTAACGTCAATGCTCATTCATTTAATTGACGCTAAATTTGGCGCTATGTTCCTTTCTTAAATTTCCTTGATCCCGTCGCACTCACGGTGCACAATGACGAACGTAGTGTGGCCGCTTCAACGCAATAATTCTCGCGTCAAATCACTTTGATGTGCCAGAAATACCGCCATCCGAGTTATCGCCAAACGTCATACGGCAATGGGAATGCCCGTGTCGAATTATCGCGATAAGTGCTGGCTAATATCAATATATATATAATAATATTAATATAATAATATTAATATATAATATGTTAATATCAATCACCGCGATAATCAACGGCGTTTCCCGTTGGTGAAATGTTGGTACCCCAGCATTAGGCACTATGTAACCTAACTAAAACTGTTACAAACTAAAAAATCGCGTCAAAAAATTCCTCCGCATCGCTGTCGACTGGTAATGTACCCAAGAGACTGGCGGCATTGCCACGTTGTATGGCAATACTTAGCCTCTGGCCAAGGTAAAAGCCAGCCCCTGGGTTACGGGAAGTGTAAAACAGGCGTTTGGAGATCTACAGGCTGTATGGCACTAAAATGACATCACGTTCCCCGGCCAAGTCAACAACAACGCAATGTAATGCATCGACTTTCATTTGAGCACCACCTCACCTGTTGATTAGTAATATTGCGATCGACGATCGATGCACGCTTCCCCAGAAGTGACATATTTAATCGCGACTCGAAGCTTACTAAACTGATTTGACTGATCTGAGTTTAGCAACACACTAATACATATTAAAATCTTATGCTAGCATCAGTTTATAACGCAGAAAAAGGTATTTTGGTGCTTTTTAATTCTAGACAAAATTACTTTGTAAAATCATCCTTCAGTTGCAAAATGAAAGTTGGAAGTTGAGTTTTAATGAAACCTCATACAATGTCAATAAAGTATTTCATCTTTCATCGAGGTAGTTATACGTACATCCAGTAGGAATCCACTTAAATATGAATCCTTTGAGCTGGCGCGTTCTGTTCCGTTTCAGTTGAGGTTTTGATTAATAAATCTTTGCAGATACTGTTTCGACGCTTTATGACTTTGTCTGTATACCCGAATAAGTTTTATATTGCTTTCACGTAACCTTAATCGTTCTAGTGTAATGGTAGATGTAATTTGTCATAATAATAGTGTCGTCAGTATCGGAAAATAGAAAATACCACATGCGGGCATGCGGAAACACTTTTTATCTCAAAGTAACTGAGTAGGTGCTAGGTCTGCCATCAGATGACAGTGGTCTAATGTGCCTAAGCCTATCTACAGTAAAGAGGAGTAATTTATAATTGTACTTAGTTAATAAATAATACACCGTTTTGTCAGTTAAATCTTTTTCTTCTGATTTCCTTATAACAAAATAAACTTTATTATCCATTTCGTCTATGATCATGAAACCTACGTGAATTTTATGAAAAAAAAGTGTTTAACTACAGAAATAATTTTGTATATCACCTTTCCCAAACTGCAATCCAGTTTGTTGGCAGACGTAGCTCCTTTTTTTAAACATATATACTTACATAATTTATAATTAACTGTTTTTCACCTATAGGTACCGCAGCCTTCACCTGAGATAGCAAACCTACTTACTGATTTGTTTAGACTTTAATAATGTGTATTGTATTTGTAGATGTAGTTTAGAATAGTTTAAGTTATGATGAGGCTGGCATGCCATTGTGGATAAAAGCCTCCAACAAAATTAAAGAATAAAAAAATAAATTAAAAAAACCTGTAGGTACGCTAAACTATTTATAGTACATTATATTATCTATGACTATCTATGCATTCCTTAAATTTAATCCTGCAAATTTTAAAACATACAGAAGTTTTTTAAATAATTACTAAAGTGAGACTTTGACAAAATATATTAAAGAAGTGCTTATGTATTTTATTTGCTATTTTTTAATAGCTGCATGACTGATGAGTTTCGCTGAAGACTTGAAAAGGTAGTTTTTTTTTTACATTATATGTAGGTTAAACACATTGGTGCGTAAATAATACATGTATAATGATGGTAAACTCAGACATAATACATATTAGGTACTTAAATATGTAGTGCCATATGATACGTCACAGACACCCATAGTAAATTAGCGTATACATAAATGTTACGTGCCTTTACGATAAGTTTGGAGGACATCGAAATAATTGAAAGCGTTGTCATCCGAACATTGGCATGATATTTCAAAGTTACGACAAGATGTCAATACGAGAAAGAGTTTTATGTTAGAACAATAAACTGAGAGGGAGAGGTATAATGACGTCACTTCGACATAGTTTTGGATTTCGAGTTTCTGTCTACATTAAAAGACATACCTAGAAAATAATGGCTTTGATCTTAATTAAAGCAAAAAAAAACATAAAATAAAAAGGAGGAGGTTTAAACAAAATTATGTACCTATGTATTAAGAATAACTATACAGCAATATTGGGTACCCCCTTTATAAGTCAAAGATGCCATATTATATCCGAATCGTGAATCAAAAAGTTTTATCGCCGAAACATTTCTGTTCTTTTGAATTTCGTACTGTGTCAAATAGTTTTTTTTTTTTTTTTTAAGAAATTTCTTATAATAACGCTCCTCTACGTTAAATATTGACCACCAAAAATAGGTAATAAAACAAAAGCTTATAGAGGATTCTTACGTACGAGCCGAGTTCAATCATGTATGCCGCTGTTGATGTAGGTGTGAAAGAAAAGTGCTGTATCTGGGAGCTCGGGAAGTACCTACCAATATTACGTTGGCACTGCCGAGCTCAGCCTTCAGTAGAAGGTGAAGACGTGAATAATGAAAACAGGATGAAGACTTCACGAAATACTCTTCTCTTTAAAATAGTATTCTTTTGTTTTAAACAGAACACACAACGACCAAAATGAAATGTAAAATGTATCATAAATATGTAGTTGGTGTTCCTTTTTTAAACGTCTATACAAATAAATAAAATTGAAGTGTCTGTTTGTAATGTCAAAATAACAGCTTTTTACTAAATGCATATGAAAGTATATACGGTACTTAAATTTAATTTTAAATTTTTGTTTTTCTGTTTGTTCCGGCTTATCTCCGAAACTTCTGGACCTAGTTTTACTAGCAGATAGTTAATGTTATAAAGAGTAAGTTACGCTATTTTTATTTTATTGAAGAATTAGGGTTCCGCGCAAAAAAATTGAAACTTAAAAAGAGAAAAAAGATTCTTAATTTTCAATGGAGGAGTGGTACCTACAATTTCTCTAAGTGACACATTATTGATACCCGACATCCACGCGACGAAGTCAGGGCACAGATAGTAAATAAATAAATAAACAATGATGTGCTTGTGAACCACAGACCGCTGACCAAGATTATTTATTTTTATTTTATTTGTTAAGGGATAATAAACAACTACAACATATATAATACATAAGGTTAACCAAACTTTAAGTAGTAATGTTGCAGTCCACTGCATTATCCGCAGATAAGACATTTTTAAAGATCAGTGGTTGCCACTAGACGAGCATTGCCAAAATTAACAAATATTTTGAAATAAATAAATAAGTTACTATAAAGCTAGCTAGGTATTATGTCTGGACTTCAAAAGAGACTGTGACCTCTGTGTTTGTTTCGGCCTTTCTTCTCAGAGTAGTCAGATAGGAAACGCCGGCCTCATCTAGTTTTTAAAATATGATTGACGTGTAAAAGTGTTTGTAAAAACCCATTTATCATTTACAGTTCAACAGAATTCTAAAATATTTTATCACTTCATAATAAACCCTGAATACAAAATCAAATTAAAATCAGGAGTCGAACAAAATGTTGACTGCGCGTTCGGGAAGCCAATATCGAGAGTATCTAATAATATTTTATTGAATTTTAAAGAAGTTCCAAACATTGAGACGGATCTGATTTAAGAATAAAATGATTGAAATGGTTGTCAAATTTTTATCTGTAATGTTGACAGGTGCCTTGATGTGATAATATTATAACTTAACAGACAATAGAGAAATTATTAGACGAATATCCACTGTAGTTCTGATAAACAGCAGCATCCATGTATCTAGAAGAACGGTTCTAGCCATTTAATCACCTTACATACCAACACCGTACGTAGTAAGTTACTCGGGACATTATTCTCAATTCTCTACCATAAAACTTTGGAAAGTGCTGGCTCTCCTCGCCATGTTTCACGGTATCTGAGCGCATTATCAGTACTCACTCGCTGAATAAAATTTTATGCATAAACTAGACGCGGTGCGGGCTTCAAGCTCCGTACATATTTTATGAACGCTTCGTTTACACAGAATATTTGATGGAAACACAGCTTTATGTGAATCCAAAATAAGGCCAAATAAACATACATATTAAATCATCATAACAGATAGTTTTGTTTAGCCCGTACTATTGTGAGCTACAACATCACAGTAATGGCTCATAAGCTCTTAGACTTAAATACAATTCCGGACACTCTCAACGTAACTTTAGTGAAGTAACACTAGAGTGCTTAGAAGAATATATGGTAGTACTTAAGTAGAGCTATACATTTATGCCACCCAGCTCGTTCATTGAAACAAATTGCGACAAAGCCGCTGCCATCTACTTCGCCACATCGTCCTTTGTTTAGATGGGACCTTAATTAACGGAAACTCTTTGAAGAGTGCTACAAAAACTTTACCTCAGTAGCCGCCTACTCCGTCTGCGCCCTTTAATTAAAGAGAAGCACTCGCAACTCAAGCTGATTGGCATCGTGATGTAAAATCGATAACGGAGACGATTATGAATGTCTGAAATCAAATTAAAAATTATACTTAAATCCGCAAAATGATGACCGAGCACGGAATGCGCAAAATTATCTCTAATTGGTTAGCGTTCGGAAGAGATATTTTTGGAACGTTCATCTAAATATAAGATGGATATTTAATCGAAAGTAAATTGTATCTTTATGCGATTACTCTTGACATTTCGGGACTTTTTTGATAAATCGGGGCCTATGATTTTACCTTGTGGAATACGGTTTATTTATAGGTCAAACGATGTCGACGTGGTGTTGCTTGGATTATTATTATTGCTCATGAAGGCAGATGATGTTCTTAGAGGCTTCGCTCACGTGTCACAACCGTAATTCAATAGTAGTTATGTTCACACAAACGGATCGATAGGCGAACAGCATCGAAGGCTATAGCTGATATGAGATTGCTTGTTATTGGATATTCTAAATCCGCTCCCAGTGTTTTAACAAAGCAATTTCTCAGAAATATGAACATTGTATATAACGTTGCAGTCAAAATTCATGAAATTCATATGAGGTTAGATAGAAATCTTGTGTTTACTCGTGCGCTCTGAACAAAGACCACATAACATATGCTACATAAGTAGACCGTACATAATTATGAAACCTACAGATGTTAACGTTTTTAGCTGTATTTAGTTACGGGATTTCGTCAGTTTTGACTAATGAAATCATAAACTGCTTAAATATCAAAGGGAAGAACAAGAACTTCGCGATTATTTTAGCAAGGTGAAGCAATTTAACGCATATCAAGGCACGTCGCCATCGCCGCGCGTTCACCGCAAAAGTTTACTTATCTCCCGCGTATTACACTCGTTGTCTTACACAAAGAAAATTACAGCCCGCGGCCCTCGTTGCTTCTAACGCTTGTATTCATGTTTACTTTCCTAATTCAAACTTGATGAACAGCTAGAATTTCCTGCAACTTTAAATCAATATTTGACGTAACCTTCAAAACTGCCGAACTTGACGGATAATTATTTAATTTGTGTATTAAACAATTTATTACGAAATTTAAATATGTAAGTCTTTGTTAATCCAATAGCAGTTTCGTTTCAGTCACTGAAATTGGAGGAAATGCTCATTCATTTATAGAACATTAAACGTAGGAACTGATTTCATTCGACAGGACGAGCCACTGTTTATTTAATGTTCCAATAAAAGACCCGATGGCCGTCATAAAAACAACTTTATTAATTTTCCACAATATTGTTGACTGTTGTCGCTACAGTTACGAAAAAGTACGTACAAAATATCCTACATCAATAATGTTGATGAGTGCACTCAAATGGTTTACATATTTTGTATGTACCCCTATTGCTAATTGCTATTGATAATTTCAGATTTAAAAATAAACATTCATTATTTATCTGTGTCACATTGTCAACTAACATAACAAAATCCGTCTTCAAAAGTTGGTCGAACCTCACGCATAGAAAAGCCACTACCGATCTGCCTCAGATTAAATCTGAACATCTCATGAATAAAGATCTCGTTGTACATGTTTGTTCACCGCGGTCTGACAGAATCGTTATCACGGAGCCGACAGGGCCTGTAACAGACATAATTCTCGAGGCAACACGGCAGGCCGATGACGTCACGCCATGGATGATATTCCAATTTCCCGCGACGTATTTGACGCCCCATCGAGACAGTTACGGTCTCACTTGCCTAAACAATCTTGCGGTACGCTGTTTGGTGCAAAATGACTGACATTTGGTGGTTCGAAGGGAAATCGTATTGTGTATCTTCTACAGTTTTGCACAATAAGATTTCTGTTAAGTATCTGTGTAGCGGCAGGGGTAACTACAACGCGAGTCCGCGGCAGCCGTCGACGCGTCGGCGGCTGCAGTTGCCTCTGTTGTTGACGAGTGTCGCTCGTGTGTATGACCACGAAGCTTTCATTGTAATTCGTTTATGTCTTAAAAAAAACTCTATCCTAATCAGTAGATAAGAAGGTCTTCAAGTCTCAGTACAGTAGGTACTCTAGCTGTAAAATTTCATATTTGCAACTGTTGTGATTGATGGCCAACCCTAAAACAATCATTTATTTATGTAAGTTAATACAAGATTTAACTGCAAATCAAATTAAATTGAATTTCCGTGTACGTGTCGTTCTTATGAATCAATTATAGAATTACCAATCTACACTAAAATAATAATCGACTACTATAAACACAGCTTTCGTAACATTTCGCCGTACAACAGAGATTGGACACTATATTTTTCCCGGATCCCATCTACAGCTTGCTGTAGTGATTGTACAGTTGCGTGCACTAAAATTTACCCGCCTAGTAAAATTTTTACTCGAGAAAAAAATTGTTTGCATTTGTAAAACGTGTCGCTTAAAACCAAAAATATAAAAACAAGACACCTAATTAAACCGTGCCTCACATAACACTTTCATGGATGAAAATGTTTTAAAGCCTGTTTAATCTACACATTTGTTTAGTTTAAACACAAATCTGCAAAATGATGAATGATGAATGATGTTCAGAAAACAAATATTTCTAGTTGATTTGAGAGAAGGTAAAATAACCGTACGTAGTAGGTAACTTTTGGCACTTAACTGTTAACAACCATTGTGCGTTTTTATAATTTCTAATGTGACGATATTATCGTGGACGTGCGCGGAAAGTTAAAAGAATCTTCATATCTTTCCATGCATTTTAATTTCCTGTGTTGTCGTGACGTCGCGCCGTGGACGTCAACAATAATGGCGTCACGTGACAAATTATAAAAGCGCCCACTGACAAAAAAAAAATTTTTAGTTCCGCGGAAAATACGGAAAAAATGCGCGAACGTAACCTTTTATAGCACGGCAGTGTACTTTCACGTGTGTCCACAAATCTCCCCGTGACACTAATGTGTGTAATATCTCCCCCATGTTGTAGCGTGGACTCGCACGATTATCGTGTACTCGTTGTACTCCCGCCTAAAAGGAATGCCGTAATATGAGTTTTGTGTATGTATTAGTTATCTCTTCGACAAAGAATATTTTTATGAAACTTTCAGAATATTATTTTTTACGGTGGACATGTAGCAAAAGGACCCATCAACTTAAACTAAACCAGCGATTTGGTGAAAACCTTGGACCTCTTCAGGAATATAATTAAATAAAGTCTTGGTAATTGAAAACCGTATGCTTAGATAGTTTGGTCATGAAGAGGATGAATGAAAAGCGACTAACAAAAGGTATTTACAAGGCAGGTGTGAGTGGAAACGCCGGGAGGGGACGCCCTAGGAGGACATATAGTGACCTTATTGGTGTTGTTCTTCCGAAAGGTCAGGTGCGTAGTACTCGCAACCGGCGTGCGTGTATGACCAGGTGTATGAACGTAAACGAGGCAAAAGTAGTATGTAAGGATCGTAGCAGGTAGCGTTCTGTAGTTTCTGCCTTCCCCCATGGGGAGAAGGCGTGAGTTCATGTATGTATGTAAAATCTTGGTTACTGAAAGGCTCCCGCAGGCACGTGCGACGCGACAGCGCGACGCTACTTTTGTCGCATCGCGCCTGTTTGCCTGGAACCTTTATATGGTTTGTCATAATTGTAGCGATTTTAACAATTAGGTACACGCTTTATTTATTGCCATATTAATAGCTACTTAAAGACGTAACGCTTGGCAATGGACTGCTGTTTATCTAGCAATCAACTTAAATAGAGAACGATAATCCACTTATGTTACAGTAACGATAAAAAGTACATGACACATTTAAGTGAACGAACTGATAATGCAAATAAAATTAATGTACGAAAGACAAGGATAGAATAGAATACTCTTTATCATGTACACCATAAATAAAAGAAGAAAAGGAGAACAAGAAGAAAAAGAGAGAAGAAAAAACAAGAAGATGTAATTACTGATAATAAAAAAATGGTCATAAAACTAATCTTTAAAAATCTTTCACTATGTTAAAATATACAATATACCTACATTCAAAAAATTTATTGTTAAGCAAATTGACACCCTACATCAATTTACCGTGTTTATAGTCTTTCATATAATATCTGTCAAAAAATGACGTCAAAAAGTAGAAAAAGCAAGATGTCAAAAAAGGAATGGACAATTTAAGTGCAGGTATTCAATTTGCTTAACAAATTATTTTCCTGGCTTAACCTACACTTTAATAATAGGAAATAAGGTCAAGCACTACAAGAAATCCTGTTAAGCGGGAAGCGCAAGGGTAGGCCGCGAAATTAAAATTTTCTTACGTTTTTTGCAATTTGAAGGTCAATGTCAGGTTGTATTTTGATTAAAATATGATTCGCGGCCGTAACAAATATGGCTTTACAGAATTATAATCATTAGAATCAGCAATACAACTCCTTAAGTTAGAATTGGCGTCAAATGTCATGATTTCATGAAATAGTCATTCAATACAGTAATATGAACTTAGAGAGATGTATTGCTGATTCTAATGATTATAATTCTGTAAAGCCATATTTGTTACGGCCGCGAATCATATTTTAATCAAAATACAACCTGACAGTGACCTGCAAATTGCAAAAAACGTAAGAAAATTTGAATTTCACGGGCTGCCCTGAAGGTTCCGCCTTAAAAAGGCTTAATTTTTGGGCAGTCGCGTAAAATATGGAGTAATCCAAAAAGAAATAACTTGTAAGCTATCAAAACATAATGTAACCATAAAATACTGCACGCAGAAAATAAAATATAATTATAACAAGGTAACCGTAGAACTACAAAAAGCTATTTTTGATAACCGAAACGAAATGAAAATATAATAACATAGATACAACCCGACAACAGCTTTAATATATTTTGACGACGGTTGTATAAAAGCGAAAATACTATAAAAAGCACCTACCCTATATTTGTACTTTCAGCTCAAACCACAAATTTCTTTTCACACAACGTTATAATTAGGATTTCGTTCCATTCCCGCGTAGCACTTAAATATTTTATTTAATCTATGCTCTACATATCTGTATTATACGAACAGCAATCTCGTCATGTACATCCAGGGATCGTGCGTTGAATTTAAATCGGAAAAGTTTTTACTAGCGCAAAATGTTATTCATCCACGACGCAAGTGTTACCTAGGGATGAATCGGCGGGTTAACTTTTAATAATTTCTATGTATCCACGCCCTGCCCGTATTGATTCGTTTACAACGCGCTGTGTATACGAGTATGCATGTTTCAAATAACATTTTCCGGATATCCGACCACGCGAGTAAATATTATTTTAATTGAGTTTCAGGTGCATTGTAACAATAACGTCACTTTTTATGCAGAATAGCAGCGGTTTGTCAGAATATTTATTACGTTGCGGACGTTATTAACTCTTCATGCGTTAATTAATTATCTTTTCGAATGTTATCACATCCAGCCCGGGACAACCTTATTGCATGTCTTTTTTATTCAGACCAACAAGTATTTTTTGTTGGACGGTGTACCATATTTTTCGCGAAAACAAATACGTATAAGAACTCTCTCACTTATTTTCTTTTACGATATCCAGCACTAAGCGCTGGCACACGTATTTATTTCCACAAAGAAACGTACCGATTCCTATCTAACTCGATACAAAAAGTAATTTCCCATCGATTGGCTCTCAGAGAGAAGGTAAAATAAATAATTCAATACACAAGATACTTATGTACAAGCACAAAGCTTTTTGCGGGTCTTAAATTAGCCTAAGTGGTCTTTTTAGAGTCTCAGCCGGATTACAGACGGGCAAACTGCAAAGTAGATTAGTTTCGGCTTGATAAAAAGTCCCATTTCTCCAAATGTACCCGTTTTTGTTTATTATTAAACTCGTGTAATGACCCGAGTTTCATTTTGTTAATTATAAATGTAGTTTAGAAGGTCAAGGTGACGTTTGAATGTTGTTTGAAGTTGTCGGTTTATTTGTATTATGTACCTAATAATGAGGCAACTTATGAAGTCAATACAAATAATTACGTATTAATAATTAACAATAGATACGCTTGGTATTAAACTGATGAATACATCATGCGTAATAATTAGATATGTAAAGACCAAAGGAAAACACAAAGCAATTTTCTTTTACTTTTAAAGACTATGAATGAGACATAATGCTCCGTAAAAAATCACAATTTGGTTTCAATTTTTTCTTTCTTAACAACGATATAAATTCTAAAGTTATATTTAAAAAAGTACCGATCGATCGTGAATTTCATAAGTGTTATCAATATATTCTCTTAATAACAATCTTTAATTCACTGACAGATAAGACAGTGCCTAAATCCCTGGGTCTAGGAGCGTGAAATTTTACGCAAAAGTTCCTTATTTTTGAGAGATTTTTGAAAATTCATTCCCTAAAGTTGTTAAATAGGGGAAGAAAGTTTCTATGGAAGTTCGTAAATTTTGGCGATGAGAAATTTAATTGAATTTTGGGGATTTCCCACCCCCAAAATAATAGTGTTTACACGTGATTACTGATATGAATGGCCAACATTAGGTAATAAGATATTATTAATTCCGTCAACTCAACCTCCACATGAACCGTAAGTGGACAAACAAATTGGGCGTAAAGGTAAGCGACTTAACCTGTCACTGCGAAGTTAATTCTATTGAGAGTCACGTGGTCGGCACGTGGTGGTTACGTGGTTATGTCGATAATCTGCTTAACGGCCGTGAATATCATTGGTTTGATGAAGAAATAATAAACATTGACTGTCAGGAAATAATTATAGATGGTTTTAGTTTATTGATTAATTGCAATATGTAGCGCCACCTGTGAGTTCAGGCTTGAACTAGAGCTTTTCATCACTGATCAGCAAACAACCCCATTTGTTGCACCATTGTAAAGTTTTTGATTTTTGCTGCAATGCCACATTGTTGCGCTACTTTTGTTAGTATATTTCTATTGTTTATATGCGCCAACGCACTATCTGATACAGTCAAAGAATAATAAGTATAGAATAATCATACTTCTAATTATAAAATGAGCGATTACCGTTTGTTGACCATCAGAAGGCTTTACTACACAGAAAGTTTACAGCTGTCAGGATCGCGTAGCTTCGCGAATCTTTTAGTGTGACGGTGTCCCTATATGCCCATACATCAAAGCCACTTTCCACCAACCACGTCCACTCCACTCCCAATTCTGCTTTCCGCGCACAGCGTATGATTTAGAAGCACCAAAATTTCACAGTTGATCTTTTCCATGCTCATTCACTGAGCTGATACAATCTCTTATTTCCTAAAATGATGCCTTCTGAAACAGATAAGGTTGCTTATCTTAATTTAATCAGCAATTTTAAAACAAGTGCAATATATATACGTTTGTACCGCTTGGAATTCTGCTTGACCCATAACGCTCTCTCGTGAACTTTAACAATTAACCTGTTGTTAGGCTCACAATCTGATTCGTTGTGTTAATTAAACGGTGGGAACATTTAATTAAGATAGCAGTACCCCAGGAGGCCCCAATGCATATTTTCCCTAAATCCCTAGAAATACACAGGGACGTATGGGATTATTTAACATTTTGTAAATGTTTTGCAAATGCCATGTTTGTCACAGTCGGTAGTATACTTCACACAAAATCTTACTTATTTTAGATTTAATCCCACATTTTTTCAGTAATAGAAAAGACATCAAGAGGTTGGTTTCACAGGTTTTAACATAATACATTAAAAAAAAAAAGCGGTAGTTGAAAAGGAGGAGGTTCTCTAAACCTCTTTGTATTCGTTAGTTAAAAATGTACATTATAAATACGGTATACATGAAACAAAACAGAAGTATAAGTAATCTTGTATCGATTCAATCAATCAAATCTTTTAGCAGTCTCCCGATCTAAAGACGTCAACAGACGATCTTCTAATAATTTTCCTCAATCCACGGTTACGTAATGTGACATTATTTCTATAATTCGCCACAGATAATGTAATCTCTATCCGTTATTTACGTACCTCTCGAGGAAATCATAAAAGTCAATAACATCCGTAATTCTGAATACTTTATTCTTCTGTTATTCGCTTTTGTCTTCATTTATGTTACATTTATTACGTAATTTTTTTTTGTGTTTTTTTTCTAGACATTTCTGAATGAATAAATTTTCCGTAAAATATAAAAAATTGATTGATATACTCATATACTGTCATTAATGTAAGTTCACGAAAATCGTCAATTAGGATTGAGAATGATTGTGTTGTATTGTATATCGAGCTGGTCTCCGCAACCCCATGTCCAACCGCGTATTTCGCGTAAGCATAGAGAAAGATACTCTAGACACCAATAGATCTAGGTAAGTGCGTAAAGCTGTTGAAATAGAAGAAACACCCTGCTTTTATATAGATACAGAAACATTAATTTATAAAGCCATAAAAAAAAAACTAGAAGCTGCACGCCAAAAAGAAAAAATAAATATCATATTTTCATATCACAGTCTCTGAAGTCAGCTATCGTTATTCTAACTTAGTTTGAGTTAGTGGAGTGACGATGAAAAGTAAACCAATTTTAATCCTATTTCCTTTTTATGACCGACCATACTGCGAAATGGGTCACTGCAAATCACATTTGGGCTTTTGTTTTCCCCATTCTAGTTCTGCGGACAATATTTTTTGAATATACATACGTAATGGTAGTTTTGTTATTATTGAAATGACATTGGTTATTTTTTGGTTTATTTATTTAACCATTTATGTACATACTTATACACAGACAAGAAGAAAGGAACAGAAAAATACGTACAAAGGTGGTTTAAAGAATTTTACATATTTTTGACACCAAGCACCGAATGACAATTAAATAAGCCTGAATTATGAATGCATTGTTATCTACTGAAAACTAAAAGAAAAACTTAAATTTTGTTTTCAAAACAACGGTGATATATTGTCTTTGTTGCCAGATTTCTCATCACCTGCCTGCCACTAAATATGTAACAGAACTAATTACACTAAATAATACAAAATAATATCTCCACGGCAAATCTTCCGTGCGCCAACGTCTACTATAAATCAACCCGGTAATGATGCTAGGTGTCTCCCAGGCAATAAGATTTAACAGTCTGGGAACTCGCTACAAAAGAGAAAATGCAAAAGAAAACCAGCCAAAATGAGCCAAATTTTATCAGTATTATTAAACTAAAATAAAACAGATTACGAAACACCGTCGAAATCCGATTGTAAACTGCAAACATTAATATTTATGATTCGTATTCCCGTCGTTTATTTCTCTATTATTCTTTCTTTGTCTTTCCCGTTGAACTGGAACAAAACGACTATTAAAAATTCAGGAATAGCAGCTCCCGCGCCTAAGTAAACGACACCCGCCATTGTGGGACCGCGCAGTTTCAATGGAGGCCTTAACCCCACCAGAACCGTATTTTTTATAGCCTTCCTATTCCATTTTGATAAATGACTTGATGTTGTCTGTTTATGTGAGCAATTTATTCGTAGACGTAATTGTATGAACGCTTTATTTGATATGGGAGGATTGATTTGTGTTAAAGTATTTTTTTTTGTGGAAAAGCAAACGATTTCTTTTATGTAACCAGTATTTGCTGACATTTCATTAAAGCTAATTAGAATCAGAGTGCCCTTCAGTTGCCTCTCAAAATTTCGACGAACCGAAAAACATCTGGTGTCCCAATGTTTATCTTTCATTATCAATTCAGCGAGGTAATCGAAATTTTAATCAAAAATTAAATCGGCTTCCTTTCGGCTATTAAAAATTCCGGTCATAACCTCAGGAAAATCTTAATTTGACTCTCTCCAGATTTGTTTTTCACTTCATAAAATATATTTCTTAGTGCCCCACAAAAACGTCTTTTGATGGAGCTAAAAAGGCATTGTATTTTTATACCATGACTATTACGACATTTACCATTAATATTTTTTTTTCTTATCGGCTACCTTTCATAATACAAGTTAAAGGAACGCTCGTCCAATTTATGTAAAACATCATAATTTCTCAAGCTAATAGGTAATATTAAACACACTTTAGAGACATGCTCATAAAACATCCGTACCCAAATCGCCCACCCCAATTTAGGATACATAGGAGTCGACCCGCGCTATCGACTCATCGCCTCCAATAAAATACCAATACCTGTTCGCGACACGACAAGGAACACGGAAGCGTGACGTCATGTGACGAACCGGATTCGATTCAACCCTCGCCTTTACGCGATAATTCCCCAGGCATCGGCCAAAACCCTGCCTCGAGTCATCATGTCAAAAGGTTTCAGTTAAGTGAGTGCCTGAAAATCGGAATGGAACGTAAAGTGGTCGGGTTCTGACCATGTAGGGGAGAGTAGATTTAGTTATGGTAATATTTGGATGTTTTGAAATAGCCGTTTTGTGACCGACTATAATGAGGGTTTAAATTAATAAAAGCGCTGCTAGTAACTTTACTACTACTTGTGACTCTCGAAATAAGTACTTACTTATTTCGGCAAAGTCACAACAAATTAAAATTATTAAGCTATTGCATAGCTTTTATCGCGGGCTTTGAGCGCGGCGACCGAATCAAGAAATTCCGTAACGAAAATAAAACCTAACACCCCCCACTCCGCCTACCATGTAGCTCGGCCGAGCGTTCGCTTAACGTGTATGTATATGGTACGACTGTACTTGAATTAATATCAAAGAAAAAAAATACTGCATAAATAAAAAATAAATAAATAATTATAATTGCATAAGTTGATAAAAAATGCTATGCAATAGCTTTACCGCGGCAGTCCCCGAGTGCCACACGTGTTTTTTTTTATATTTTGTACGTGAGGGTAGTCTTTGCCCTGCAGTGGGACTACACAGACTAGTAAGATAGATCTTTCTGACTATTTCTTAATCAGAAACTACTTATAGCCCAGAAACTTGCAATTTGCTATAGTTAAGAACTGTAATACATAAATAAGTACTCAGCTAGAGCAAAAGTGTAAGTAGAAGAACACTTTAACTTAAACAGAAATGAGAACTTTACCTTCAGTTAAGATAAGTTAAAAGTTCGAGGGATAAAAATTCGAGTCAACATTTTTTTGCCCAGAAGGCACGTTACATAACTCTTCCGAAGTAATTCCTCTTGAAGTCTTTTCGCTTTTTCTTTTTAGTTCGATGTCAAATCTAAAAACCAATAAACGTGGTTAGCTGAATAAAACGAGTCAAACTAGAAACTTCGTCTTTAGAGCTACGCATGGCGACTTCTGACGACAAAAGTCGCTAAATTTTCACTCTCGACTATACTATAATAATAAAAAGAGGTAAAATTTGTTTGTTTGTAAGTTTGTATGTAGGGGTTAATCTGTGGAACTACCGGTCGAATTTGAAAAATTATATTTGCTTTTGATAGCTCAATTCTTGAGAAAGGCTATAATAATAAGGTTATTTATCATCACGCTATGACCCTTAGAAGCCGAGCAAAAAGAAAAAAGTCGGATAGAATGCTTAGCGAAAACGAAGTGATTGCGCGGGCAGGCGATGCGATGCGACGGGGTAAGTCGGGGAACAAGAAATTTCATGTGGTCGAAATCGCGGGCAAAGCCAGTAATTAATATTTTCAATTCGGCGTGAACATTGAGATTCGGTAAATATTTACTATTACATACCTGCTACTGACCAAAGAAATTTATTTGTTCCAGTACTGAACTTATGTTGGAGATCCATAAACTTAAAACATGCAATGGTGGACTGGCTACATAGAGTATTAAAATAAACTTCTCACACTAAACTAAACACTGGATAAACTTCTCATACTAAATTAACTAACAAACTATTAAAATATAATATCCTAACCTAACTAAATATGGCGTCGAGAAATTCCTCCGCATCGCCGTCGACTGGTAATGTACCCAAGAGACTGGCGGCATTGCCACGCTGTATGGCAATGCTTAGCCTCTAGCGAAGGTTAAAGCCAGTCCTTGGATCACGGGAAGTGTCAACGAGCCGTGTGGAAATTTCGTTGAACAAACCATGAGCACTGGGACCCACGGCCTGAAGGTTACCATGCCTACAATGGTGGTAGTTACATTGCAGGCATGGTAAATGGTGGTGGGGACATTAGACCCTTGACTCTTGGTTCCGCCAGAAATCCTGTGCACTAGGTACATCACTACACAGATGATGTATGGCCAGAATTTAACTCCCTAGACAAAAGTATTGGTGCAAATACACACCGTGTATTTCATGTCCATAGCACGCAAAAAAGAAGTGTTTTCACACTACGCGTTAAGGAACGCCAAAAAAAATTAAAACGTCGAGCCTTTACATTCAACGGTGCGGACGTGAGGGACGCAAAGCTTTCGTGATTTGCGCGGTCCCGAATACTTCTTAGTGGACAAACATGCCGCTTTTGTTGCGTAAAATATTCTCTCGCTTTGTGCTCTGTTGCTGAAATGATACATGATGCCAGATGTGACGTAAATCTGACGTGACTTGTGATACGTTTCTTTCTATTCTTTTTGTAATTAACGCGGGTATAGTATTCATTTTCGTGCGTGCCCAGAATTGGTGGGCATTAGTTTCATTTGCTAGGCAGGGGCAGGTACCTACTACCATGTATTTCTTGGTTAAACCTTAATGAAATGATAGAAAGGTCCTAAATAACAGACAAACAGAGCCCACATTTCAAAGCCCAAAATCGAACAGTTTATGTCTTATGTGAGAGAAAAGAGGTGAAAACAAACCATAGCGTCATAAAGTTATTAAAAAATCTCATGTTAGAGCCGCGAAGTGAATGTGTCACCGTTTTTTGAGCACCCAACCCCCCCTACAGGAGAAATGCAGTTCTCACAGTAATAATGGTTTAAATTCTTTGCCGACCACACCACTTTATTAATTAATACTTAAGATTTAATTAGCAAGCGGTCTTTCACTTTGTGTGAAAATGTTTTATGAAAATTTTACGAATGAGTAAACAGCATAACGCTAGGTAAAGCGAACTTTACTAATTATAAATTCACTTAATTCTGCCCGCGGCATTACCCTCATAACATTTCATTTTTATTATACTTTCCCTTATCGGCATCAACGCTTTCGTAGGTACAATACAGCCTCCACGCTAGGCTTTGAGTAAAAGTCTATAGACTTTGCCGAAAATCTTTCATTAAATTCTATTAGCAACGTTAAGCTGGAAATTACTTTTAATTAATAATCTCGTAATAAAACCCTACTGCTTACGAACATTAATTTGTTGGAAAGGTCACAACACTAATATACTAATCGTCCAAACGAATATTTCTAAAGATTAGGTAGGTATTTTAGATGTCAATTTATTTCGATATTTGTTACGTCAGGGAATTTCTGTGTGATATCCGAATTGCCCAGATATTAGTGCATACCTTTAAAACCCCAAAAAGGTTTTCTTAAAATTCCCAGAAAAACAAAGTCATACGCAAAACCAAGTTTCAAATAAAATATTTAAACCTGTATCAAACATTATGTCGGTACAATAACTTTTGAAAGTGCCGTTAGTTCCAATTGAGCTGTTTCTGTAAATCAAAGAGAGAAGTTGAACCGAGGACGTGCAACGAACTTTCAGCGACAGATCCGCTCGTGATTTACTACAATTAGATTTGTACTTGAGACGTACTTTATCATAGCAGCCAGAACTTTGGATTTCAACAAGAGGTTTCAACTTAAAAACTTCCAACGTCACTAAAAAGTGTTACGTTTTTTTGGGATAAAAATGGTTGTCACGCCAGATACATTTTACAGATATATTTCAGGCGTAATGTACCTACTGAGGCAGACACCTCAGAATATAACGTCTTAAATCTAAAGTTTGTTGTTTTAATGTAAACATAGATCAAAGCAAACCAGTCATATAAAACGTTGTAAGCAGATAAAACAATCTATCCTAAGTCGAACGAACAAAGGGGTGTTGCAAATGATCGATCGCATTATCGAAAACTCGTCACAAAACGACTTCATTACGTCCTGTTTATTTTTAAACAGCGGGGTAATTGCGTAACACTAACAGTAGGAATGGCTTTCATTTTGACAGTTCAACAACATTCATTGCTTTATTTACGTTGTTGAGCAGACAAATTTTTCGAACATATGAAGCAATGGATTAGCAATAGGCTTCAAAATGATTTAGATTGTGATAGATAGTGCGTTATGCAATTAAGGTGCAGTTGTACACTGCTTGATATTCAACTTGAGTGTAATAAAACCGAAACAGAAATTTGTTCAAACTACCCATTAAGAGTACTTGAAATCTTCCTGATATTGAGACAATAGTATTCGTTTGATGAAGTAGCATTGCGGCTGTAGTTTATCCGTTACTGTCTCAAATCAATATGGAATAACAGAAATCAACTGCACGAGAATATAGATGAGATGTCTTCTCTAATAAATAGCTACAGAAGCGGCTCGCTTAACCCTTGCTGATGACCATCTTTAGAAAGTATATATATAAACCCATTGACCCTAAAAGGTCATCTGGGCCTAAGCGATGAAGGTTGAATTACTAAGAAGAATAAATAGGGCTACTGTAGTCGAGAGGGTAATTTATACGGATAATACCAGACATGACATAGAGGTACCTAGAGAGGCTTCATTATAATAATTACTCCACTAGAACATACAGAGGGTTCTGCGTACATGTATGGTATATGTACTTTGTATAATTGAACCTACCTTAACAAAACAACCTGTCGACCGACATTTGGGGCGGCCGTCATCAAGGGAGTGAAGAGGGACCCTCCATTAAAGGCGATAAGACACGCGGCTATCGAGATCAGAAGTCAGCAGCTTCGTGTTCGTCCACTCTAGGAGCTACAGTACCTAAGGGTCGTAGCCTCGAGACTACGGCTCGTAATGAAAATGTTTTCTTTCTAAGCTGACAAACAGACAGCAGGCGGACAATAAGCCATAACGCCGAGCTTAATCGCAGAGGCTGATCTCGGAATTTTACAAAAAAAGCCGCCTTGTTGACAGCAAAAATACACCTTGAAACTAGACTTATATTCTAAGTACAATAATTTTTTAATGATCAGCATTTTCTAGTTGGCGCGGCATATGTACATAACATTTATTTGGAAATTCGAATTATTCGAAAATTGGAACAGCCGACGACATACTCGTAAATGTAATGTAGATGCGATTTGAACCAATTGCCACCTTCAAAGTGTTCTTATATCTGCTTCTAACGAAATTAATTTAATAAATAACGAAAATAATCGGAAGTTTTCGTACTAGGATCCAGCTCCTGCCTACATTCAAGCTTTTATTACACAGGCCTTCAAAGTTGGCAGCTCTACTTGAAGTGCCTTCATATAAGTGCCCAACAACATTGATTAGGTACATCCGAATCCGCCAGAGCCTAATAAACGTTTCCAACGTTAAAATTCATCATAGGCAATTGGCACACCGATATGAAAAAATATCATTATAAGATGGTACGTATCGTAAATCAGTCGGGGATGAAGAGGGAATTGAAACGTGGTGTGCGGCGTCGGGTCGGCGGGTCGGCGGCGGCGCGAGCTGGGAGGCGCGTGCGCGGCGCAGGGGGCGCGGGGGCGCGGGTGTCCGGGGGGGCGGGGCGCGGCGCAGCCTCCCAGCTGCTGCACTCCGCCGCCGCCCGCCGCCCGCATCGATCCCGCCCGGGCCGCAGCCTCCGGCGAGCCGGGTCCCGACGCGCGCGTCCCGAACGCGCGCCGCACGCGATCTCCACGCGTTCCGCACGACGCCCGCACGCCGCGCGCCCGTCGCGCCGTCAGCCGCACGCCCAAGGTCCACATACCCTGCATCTCATCTCGCGCCCACAACAATAACAGTAATCGCCAGTGTTGCAGGTTATAATCGTGGCTTACGTAACGTTTGAGATTTCGTGCGTATTGACAGGTTATGTGTGTCAGTGGCCCTCGTCAGAACCGCCGTGCCATCCGCGAAGGTTTCCCCTTGTTATGTATGTGTCACAGAACGGAGCGCTGTACCGCGGTTTATTGTGTTGCGACGTCGCTGACTTGTAAAGGTTGCGTATAAATAAAATATAAGAGAAATTTATCTCAATACGTTCCTTCTATGCGAGTGAATATTTTTGCTACGAGCGCTGCTACACACATAGCCTGCAGTCTACGAGAACGAGCCTTCCGTAGCACCGTAGTTTTCATACCTGTTTAAAGAAATTCCGGCTTAAAGTCTGCAGTGATAAAGTCGAAAAAGGAATGAAATAAAAAGCTCTTTCACTAACAGGCGAATTAAGCGGTTACAAATAAAACTTTTGAATGCCTTCCTTCGTTAGTGCCATTAATATAGAGCACTTACCGCTATGAAAAGAATGATATTAAATTAAATTAATCACTTCAGCATATTCATTAATCATACTCACAGCGAGAATTTCCATTCGAGGTCTTTTCGGCCATTATCAAATTGTTTTCATCGAAAATCATTCATGTTTTTCGTTTTTCTTTGTACTTACTGTACTTGAACCATCGACTTCATTGTGTGGGTGAATTTCATTTCATCACACAAATAACACCTACTGTCATCATAATAACTATACTTGAGATTAATAAACACTTTTCCATTTTCACTTTCAATAGAATGGCATTTTAAGTCAAAATAATTTGTTACTATAAAGACGAAAACACACATGCTCAGGCGACACACATGTAGTATTTTATCTAAGGTTTGAATACACTTATGATCAACAAACACACAGCTTATGAACATTTTGTAAAGGGAAAATTTGCCGTCGGAATAACGTTTGTTACATATAAAATGGTTAAAACTGTACTGTACTGTGTTGCTTGTAAATGAGTAAAATTAAAGCAACTAATGTCCAATAAAACATATAATTTTACCTGTAAGTTCTGTAACTTATTTGACAAGTGTAACAAATACATAAAAGTTCCACAAACGACTATGGCAAAGTTGGTCACATGCCTGAAAATATAGTTGACATATTATATTGACATACTCAATTAAAAGCACGACTGAGCTACATATCAACATATACCTTGTCAATATGTAAGTACTTTGACCTTTTTCCAACTTGTTAATTAAAAGTAACATATTGAATGTTCGATTAGCGCCGTTTAACTAATCTAGTATTGTGATAAACTCTGGCAGTTCCAATACCAAACTCAGTAACAACAGGCTAGGCGAGTCACGGCGCGGGCGCAACGTGATCTGTCACCAATTAACCCATCACGTACAACACAATACTTAAAAGTTAAAATTGACAACCACTCAACAAATACTAGGAAAATTCCCAGTACGAAACTACGGTCTATCAATTTAAGTAAATATTATAGTAAGTGACTTGCGGTCGATTTTTTATTTTGTATGCGTTAAAGTAAATATTTGGATGGCTATTTGCCAATTTTAGTCATCGCAAATCACTCATCGTTCATTATCGGTAATAGTCATTTCTGTGGTCCTTGGGTGCGGTCGTACGCAGCCCGTTTTAAATCGTACGCTTTACGGTAAAGACAGGTATGAGCAGCGGAGTGACCGTGTTATAAATTCGGACGTCTAGTGTGTACCGCGCTTAGCATGGCTTCCGAAAAAGAGAAGATGGCGGCTGCCGAGACCAAGTCTCCCTCTAACAAGAGCAACTGCACCTCCCCAGGGAAGAAAGGTGAATATTCCATCATTCTTCCATTATCACACCATTTATGTTTGACAAGATTAACAATCTATTTCATTGATTTCATTTAGATAATTAGATGTAAATAATTGTTCAGTGATATTCCTTATTTTTATATTTCTATTTTCTGCCTTGATCTTCCTACCGAATTTAGCGACGGCACTACCTAATGCTTGCTTAAATCTTAACCTTATTTTTTACTTCTACTCTTTTGTGCAAGCTACGGGCTGTTAACAGTATCGTTGGTAGATAAAGGTTCATACTATAGATAGGTTCTATTAAATCGGCGTATAACGTCTTTACATTAATACTTTCATTTGGCACTTAAACTCTTTACTGTTCCTTATCAAAATCGAACCTTTTAACTAGAGATCGAATATTCGGATGCATATTTACCTAAAGTTAATTTTGAGCTATAAAAGTATGGTAGCGGCTTCTTAAGATACATTTTTTGTAAAAAATCTGATGCTTATTTATTTAAAATTAATGTTCAACTGCCAGTGAAAATATGTGTATATAGAGTATAAGAGGAGGGGTGGTGTGTGTTAAATAAAACAAAAAAACACATACATTAAAATAATTATTTTTATGAAATTAAGTACTATATCCTGATTGGGCGTAAATATTAACTCGGCTACAACTTTGATCAATACCTTTCGATCGCTATGATTTGGTCCGGTTTGGTCACTGAAATCTGTCGTCAGCGGGATTTTTTTGATACAAAAATGCATTCCATGTTAGCCAACATCTAAACTTTAGGTGAATATGCATCCGAATATCCGATCTCTGCTTATAAGCCTTTAATCTAGAAGGTCAAAAATTATTTCTCGAGCACTAAAACAAAAAATTAAATTAACGTTTGATCTTACTGAAAGTTCAACCTTCACCTGCGCCTGTAATCGAAGAGCCCTTGAAATCAATAATTCATAGGCAACCTTAACCCGTCAGTGCAAGGCGAAGGAAAGACTATACGGAAATATACCCGTAAGTAGAGGGTACAGTTGACCGGCTTCGCGCCTTGGTGTCGAAGCCCGATCGGCTTAGCGCTGTGTAAGGCAACGAGATTGTAACTAGAATAACTTAGCTATATATAGAACCATAGATGCAATCATAACGCTTAATCACCGCATATCTAGGTAGACGTTTGATTTAATAACGAGCGTAATAATAATTTGCTAGAACCAGACTGATTTTAGAAGCAATGGTGTTAGCAGGTAATAAGTGTACCTAATTATAGTGACATTTTGGATAATAGCTAGACACAAATCTGTGAATCTCAGTTAATTTTGTGGTAGAATCAGGTATAGATTTATTGTTACTGACAGTCTACTATCAGCCACTTCCTTTTGGCTCATGGTTCCCTGCTTTGCGCAAATCGCATCTAAAATTTTCTAGCAACCTTGTCAATTATCGTCTGCTCCTCTGTCAGTTGCTCTGCCAGCAGTTCCTCTGCCATTTCCTATCAACAATTTTATTCTGTTTAGCAAATACTTCATCTGCAGTCACCAAGCAAAGTCTTGCCAAGTCTGCTACTGTATTTCAGTGTATACAATAACTTGATTATTACACCCAGTCTCGGTGGTGCTTAAGTTGAGAATCTCTATGAAACACTTTTTATATGGTGAACTAAATGAAGATTATCATATTCTAAGCTGAAGCAAATGGGTATTTTGCTAAAATGAGCAGCTTTATTTGGCTAAGAGTATAATACTTTGCTGCAAGTCAGAATTCTACAAAATGAAATGTAGATTAAATAATCAAATCGCAAAGTCTCCGCAAAACTGAGCGCCGCGCCGTCGCCGTCGGCTCCACTAGCCGTCGACAGCTCTCGAACGGAGAGCAATCTTAGTCCTAGTCGGGCCTCTTTTTATAATCACCTATCCAATTACTGAATATAATAATGAGGCCTTTCGACCCGTTTCTAACTGTACGGCGTAGCTTAGCTTAGATTTCAAGTGACGTCAAATTGGATGTTAGGTTTCCTGCGAATTTGAATATTGAGATTTCGAGTTTCCGAGAAAAGATTGAGAGAATACTTGAGCTTTGTTCTTAATATTTTACGGGAAAACCCCATTTTAAATGGAAAACTGCATCGTGATATATTTTAAGTGGTTTATTCTTAGAAATCATTGAAAGCCCTAATCTAATTTCTTAACTTGCTCTTTTCTATTCTTATCTTATTAAATTTCTACATTTATATCTGTAATTGTATGGTGTATGTACATAATAAAAGAAAATAAAGAAAAATAGGTTTATTGGTCACAGAAACGCATGCATGCAAAAAAGATAATTAGCTCTGATAATAATGTAAATAAAAACAAACAATAGATCTATAATCACGAGCACAAAACAGAAATAGTCGACAGCTGCACGTCATGACTGTGACAAGAAGGCTTCCACTCAGCATAATGCTGTGCTATGGGGGACCCACAGCACAGCGCTGATTTTCAGTGGTTACCCAAAAAAAACCTAGACTGCATGTATTCAGATAAAGAATTTTCTATTCTATTCTAATTGCTGTAATTTTCTTGCATGTAGATTAACCGTATCCTTCACCAAATTGATAGTCTATTAAGTGGACTAATATCGCTACGTTTCCAGACCGTTTTGTAGCCACTATCTATCTCAGCTGAGGGTCTGTTTTTATCTAAATGGAGCCTACTTTAACTTGCTAATTTAGGTTACAGCACCAACTTAGTTTCTAAGTCCAATATTTTAATCTGGTAGCAGATCTGGCCGTCCCCGATCTAGGTCCCTACTTTCAATGAATACCAAGTCTTTTTTTCTATTAGAATTTCAACAAAGTACAATACTAAAGACTTTAGTCATTAGACGAGGTGTACGCTAGCGTTTTCATTACACACGAAACGATGATGATGAGGCAATATACGCGAGCAATTTTTCTCGCCGCACGAACCTACTGGAAGCAATAACGTAGTCCCCACAAAAATGGTTTCAGTACCTAACTACAAGCGTTAACGTAAGGGTCTTGTTAATTTTTCACGTCGTTGAGCAATTGTCGAAGTTTATTTTATCTAGCCCGCGTTTATTGTTCCGCCGCGGCTCGGTGGCGGCCCGGCTGACGCTAAAGTTCCTTTGTTTCCACACAAAGCCGCCAATGGATGAATGACAGGATTAGACGGCCGTTCAATATACGGTCACTTGTTATTTCTAACAACAGTTGCGAGTTTCGATGAAGCAGTGCCGGTTCGTGGGACCTGATTGTCTGTCCGGTGTTCGTGTACTCATGCTTCGAATAGTCTTCTCAAAGATCAAGGCCGGAATAACTTAACTGATAGCAACACAGAGTAATGTGTATTGTCTTTGGTCCCTGGCATCAAGCAATAGACAAAATTATGAAACTTTTGTAACTTGAATACGAGGCTTTTGGCTATTTTGTGTCTCTAAATTAAT
This sequence comes from Dryobotodes eremita, assembly GCA_917490735.1. Lineage (NCBI taxonomy): Eukaryota > Metazoa > Arthropoda > Insecta > Lepidoptera > Noctuidae > Dryobotodes > Dryobotodes eremita. The sequence continues at coordinate 18,697,918 of OU823243.1, read as the reverse complement.
GTCGTTCATTTGTTAGGTGCGTTTTGTTTGTGCAGAATAAACTATTTTTCTTTCTTCCTTTCTTTCTTTCTGATAAATGATAAATGATTTTATTTCTGTAAGTAGGTTTGAACAAACACTTTTACATGTCAATCATATTTTAAAAACTGGATGAGGTCGGCGTTTCCTATCTGACTACTCTGAGAAGAAAGGCCGAAACAAACTCAGAGGGCACAGTCTCTTTTAAAGTCCAGACATAATCTTGGTCAGATCATGTGAAGACCATGTAGATTTGTGTCTGAAATGGTCTTTTGAAGAAAAACCACACAGATTGAGTGGACCTGTCCAGTCAGTGCACGCATTAGTCAGTAATCGTGCAGCTCAACTCAGAACTTAAGGAGCTCAACGACGAACCTGACGCGTGGTAGTTTACCATTCTCATTATAACCAGTTGCTAGTCCAACTACCAAGTACTCAATTCATGATTTTCTGATCAATATTTTCGACCCATAAATATCAGCTTCAAATAGTGAAGCAACAACGTGATCAGCCAATCTTATCCTTACTTAAGTTGTTAGGCTACAATTTAAATGCTCACCAAAATAATTTTAGACCCTAAGACTAAGTACCAAGTAAAATATGTTAACTTCAAATAAAATAAACCCACTCTATACTGGGGTGCCTAAAGAATAACGTTTTAAGTTCCAAAATAATTATACACTCATCAGAATAATTGTACGTGTTGTATTTATATACTTTTTGCCTACCAAAATGGATAAATGCTCACCAAATCTTGTTTAAGTTGCTCACCAAAAATAAGTTTGCTTCAAAATGCAAGGGTGGGATAGGATGCAAGAGCGAGCGATGCGAGCTCGGGACTTGGGGCACCCCGACTCGGACAGGTTCGGTTAGAAGGGAATGGCGGGTACTTTGAGACCCCGCCATCCTCTTCGTGGTTGTTTTTTTTTAAACCACCCAGAAGTAGGAGCCCCGCCAGGCGGGGCTCCGTCGACTACGCCTTATAAATAAAAAAGGAAAATAAGTTCATTTCTACAATACTTTATGAAACACAATTTGGTGAGCATTTATCCATTCTGGTGGACACAATTTGGTGAGCATTTCGATTTTTTTGGCAGTAAAATAGGTACTTTTCTGGTAGGCGTTTAAACACAAGCCCTTAAGTTATACCAACGGCAGTAAACAATCGCACCCTGTCATATAAAACCAGCAATTACTTTTACCAACAGCGTTAACTCGGCCGTTTGTTACCTTACATTCATACTTACCTTAATTGCCCTTTCATTGCGAACTTCTTTCAATAGGCCGTATTTAATATCAGCGTTCAGCGATTAATTACAAAGTTTTGCCTTTAAAACGTTAAACAGGCTCATATTAATCGTCCAGCCAACGCTAAGGCTCGTAGTAGATCCACGTTTTTCTTGCCGTGAAAAGCTGCGGTTTATTCGCCGTGTGTATATAGGCCCTGTCGTCGGTGTTGTATGGATTAGTATGAAAGCTTGTTGATGGACACGTTTTTTCCACAGCACGGTTTATACGCCGTGTGTAGGCACGATTCATCAGTGTTTATGTATAATTATGACAGCTTGTTGACGGACACGTTTTTCTTATACGGTGCGGTTTATACACCTCGTGTAGGCACGATTCATCAGTTTTTATGTATCACTATGACAGCATGTTAACGGACACGTTTTTTCTTAAACGGTTTGGTTTATACGCCGTGTGTTGGCACGGTTCGTCAATATTTATGAATCACTATGACAGCTTGTTGACGGACACGTTTTTTCTTATACGGTGCGGTTTATACGCCTTGTGTTGGCACGGTTCGTCAATATTTATGTATCACTATGACAGCTTGTTGACGGACACGTTTTTTCTTAAACGGTTTGGTTTATACGCCTTGTGTAGGCGCGATTCGTCAGTGTTTATGTATTACTATGACAGCATGTTAACGGAAACGTTTTTTTCTTATACAGCGTGGTTTATACGCCGTGTATAGGCACGGTTCGTCAATGTTTATGTATCACTATGACAGCTTGTTGACGGACACGTCTTTTCTTAAACGGTGCGGTTTATACGCCTCGTGTAGGCACGATTCATCAGTGTTTATGTATAATTATGACAGCTTGTTGATGGACATGTTTTTTCGTATACTGTCCGGTTTATACGCCTTGTGTTGGCACGGTTCGTCAATGTTTATGTATCACTATGACAGCTTGTTAACGGACACGTTTTTTCTTATACAGCGCGGTTTATACGCCGTGTATAGGCACGGTTCGTCAGTGATGTATGGATCACTATGGAAGCTTGTTGACAGACACGTTCTGTCTACGGCACGGTTTATACGCCATGTGTAGGCACGGTCGTCAGTGTTGTATGAATCACTATGGAAGCTTGTTGCCACACACGTTCTTTCTACGCCGCGGTTTATACGCCGTACCGTAAAAAAACCGTTCCGTGTACAAACGGCCTAATTGGTTGTAATTACAGGAAAATGTAAAGATAACTCAATGGAGGAAATTACTTCGGTGGCAACAACCAACCTCGCTTATCAACGTGCTTATCCTCTTAGAATCGCATTAAGAAACTGGTCAAGTGTAAATCTGCAGCTAACTCCGTGTTCGTGTCAACACCAGCTTTTTCGAAGTAATTCGATTACGTCGCATTTTAGATTACTCCGCGATAGCTAGCCCATTCCGAGATAATAGGACGTGCTAAAAAAACTCTAAGACCAGTCAATATAGTAAGGAAAAACGGGTATCTTTTTTAGTGCCTTGTATCTAAGGAACCTATAAAATTTTGTCAGTCCTGCTGAATCCCACTCGTACGCTTATCTATTATTTCGTCGAGTATGTTCGCTTTCCGAACGAATCACGTTAATATTGAGTGCGCCTAAGAAGAACCCAAGAAACTTTTAGATCCGCAACAGAGAACTTCATATATTTTGCACCTCGTCCCTGTTTCGGCGGCGAGCTCCCATCAAAGATAAAACTTCCTAATTTAGAACTATCGGAACAGCTTAAAGAGGGTACTTCGGCAGATACTACTTGCTTTCTTAATGTTTGCTGTTGTAAGACCGTCGCAGTTCCAAGCGTACATTTAGGATAGGTCGTCAAAGTTACAAGTCTCGTTCTAAACTTTTTAAATTGAATCCGAATCCTCTTGCTTGCCCAACTTCGGGTCTGCCTTAGTTACTCGTTTACATAATAAATGGATTTTGCCTGTTTCTAATATTCCAAAGTTAAAGGGTTAAATTATGCGATGAACCAAAACTTGGTGAAATCTATTTTCGAGTTATTTGCTACTTGAATTGGGGTACAGAGGAAACAATTAAAATTTTACGACTCTTGTGTATCATTGAAGAATGTATAAATTGTGAAATACACATACGGATCAATTTCGAGCAAATGAGATTCACTTTTGGGTATAGTTAACTTCTAAAACGGTCACTAGGGCCACTTGAATATTCTCAACAGAATAAAGAGTTCCATAACTCCACATCCGCATTGAGAATATACATTCCGAAAAAAAAGATCAAAGCCTAATCTTGAACGCATTATGAAGGCGCAGCGTAAAGCGCTTGCGACTCGCAGATAAAGAGTTAGAAAAGCATTGTTCTTATAGCTAAGTAGACGTGAGCAAGCCGGCTGTGCTCGTTACGTTATAAAAGTGCTCGAGCTCCGCTCTCCACGGATCTGCATTAGCGCACACTGAGCATTTAATCCCGACGCCTGGAGCGTAACCAGCTGAACTCGCATTTATGACTCGCGCACTGAGTTTGATACTCCACATTTTTATGAGATTAGTTTAGTTTGGGGTGCCGACCTAGTTTAATATTGTTTGTGATAATTGAAGTGATGTTAAGGAGGTTGACGTTGATTTATAGTGATGGTAAGTATGAAAGTGACTTGTGAATTTGACCAGTTCCAGCGCACTTACGCATTATGTCAATAAGTGTTTTGCTAATCTAGAATAAAAGTGGTGGAGGTAATATACATTAAGTTCCGAAGCCTTCCATGAATGGAATAAAGCAAACGCAGTAGCTACCATAATTACTCATCGTCTGATATTGACCATGTTCTAAAAACATATCCGTGAGCGACACGTATCGTACCAACAGGCACGTGAACGTGTTGACGTCACCGCGTCTCCAAAATTCTCTATGTATACAGAGCTAGTCCAACCGTTTGTTTTTATCAATACAAACACACACCTCGGTCCTCTATCTCGAAATGCGACACGTTTCAAAAACTGCACAAACAAAAAACAATCGCTGTCGCCTTGACCACTCCTGGAATCTTGTCTCTGCTTCATATAATACCACTAAATTGAACAGAGCACTAGCGCTAACTATTTAATCTAATTTCACTTTGTTCCATAGTTTGCGCTGACTGAAATGAGTTGACTACGCAATTTCGCCGAGTTATTCCAACTAGCATAATATTCGGAAGTGCGCACTTAACCGAAACCTCATCGAGTTCTCTAAGTAGCAATGCCCGAAGCGATGAAAGAAGATTACGCGCGCACTAACACGAGGTATATCCTAAAGCTTTTCGGTTGAACGAACGAATTGGTTCTGAATTCATCTATCTTATATGGAAATTCAGAGAAAAATATGGAATAGAGCCTCGCATTTCACGTGCATTGCATTTCAGAATGTGGGATTCGTTCCCTTATTTAGAATTTTATAGCAAAGTTTAGGACCTCGGTTTGCTGAGCGAGTGAAGATATTACTTAGTCTTTTCTGCACCCTTTGTTTTTATACGGTTCATATTATCATTTAAAATTGCCTGCCCTGTAACTACGTTTCCAATTAATCAGTAAGTATAGGTACTGCCGGCTGTAGACAACTGATGGCTTCAAAGTTCTCAAAGCTATAACACGCCACTGTGAAACCCATTTGTTAAAATGACTTTCCCGAAATGTAACCATTAGGTACCTACTTCACCACACATGGCACCAAAAAGTGCTCAAAATCCAACTTGAGGTAACGTCTGACATAATAATTCTCGCAATATTCTTACTTTAAAGAGCAATATAGCTGGAAGTCTTGCATGTTCCGTTATGATCATAATTATGCAAATCTAACGGCCACAATTTGTGTGCCCTCTGAGGGCAACCTCTAAATTAATTTTAGTTTAAACTGCTAAAAGCTTTGGAGAGTCGACCTTTCAATTTTTGCCAGGCTGTGGTTTATGTATGATCATAATAACTATGGATGGAACCCATTAAGTGTATCGAATGCCATTCATGGAAATTAAAGTAATATTCAAAATGGCGGACCATAAATCTACTCAAAATTACCATTCAGTTTGTAAAGTACCTACAAAGCAAAAAAACTGTGGCCAGATTTTAATGAAAAGAAGGTAAAAATTATGAAAAGTATGTTAGGCTGTTTTACCAAGGTATTGTAAAATTCTCCTTTCCAACAACCACAAAGTAAAGTCCTTTAGTACATCCACCACTTAGTTAAGTATAACAAACACTTAGCAGTTACGAAAGCACTCAGCTTTTGACGACCGAATATTTAGTCGAGATTGTTAAAAAGTAGCTCAAAAAATGAATTACCGCATCATTTGTCTTTGAACTGTTTTAAGCAGATATAGAGCCTATCATACTACGGTCCATTTTCTGAGGAGATAGTTTTAAGTAATGATCTTGTGCCCAAAATTCTTCACACAATCTTGGATAAATAGACGCAAAGCCAAATAGGTGATTAGAAGACGTTACAGATACTTTCCTCATAGCATAAGGTCGTAAACGACACGTTTATTCCCCTAGTAACGAATGGTAATTGCTATTATTTATAAGGAAAATAGTTTCGCAAAAATACATTGAGTCTTTGTAATATTTTCTTTAGCCTCAGGGTAGGTCTTGACATTGCTTATTGATTTTTTTCCTCTAGATACAGATCTGCTTGGAACAGGCCTAGCCTAGATACAGCCTATCCAGATAATATCTGTGCTTCGAAAATAAATGAACTCACACAATCTCTTCTGCTATTGGAGCTATTCCATTCGGTTTTTTCCTTTTGTATTCTTAGGTTGTTCTTATTTCGGATTCAATGGCTATGCTTGTCTTTGGGACTTTGTTCGAGCTATTTGGTTTTTGATAACCTTTTCTATTAGAAATGTGTAAGAGAAGAAGAATGAATAAAATATACATTATTTCAGTTAGCAATCAGTAGTTGCATAGAACTCGCCGCGGGTCGATCATTTGTCTCTTTTGGGTGTTTGTGCTTTCTTCCTAACTTTCAATACACATGTTGAACTCAAATCAGTTTATCATTTAAATTGTACTTTACCCGTACAAAATGGAACATTTTTTGACTGCCTCCTTAGCATTGATTCAGCTTTACATACGAAATCTGTTCATGATAATGAAGAATAATTGACTGGTCGCTGTTATATTTTTCCATAATACCATAAAAAGACCCTGGCAATGATCTGCTTAAATCTGTAATTTTCACTACGAAATATTTTTACAATGCTTTTCTTTTTCTTTTATGTAGGTATGTATTTTGATGTTAAGTAACATGATTCGAACCACATCTAAATTAAATGTATTTTTGTTTCAGGTAAAACAACATCAAACATCTAAAAAGTTCTACAATTTTCTTGGTAAAAGCACAATTATATAAGTATTTTGGTACGTAATTCTTCGGGTATTTTTATAGAGTTTTCGTCTAATAAAATTTGAAATGCTTCCTGCTTGTAGACCGGACGCTTCAATAACATATTTCCGTGTATTTCGTAGCCTCCATCATGATTCTATTTACAGAAAGGGAAAAGTATACTGGAAACTCTAAGTTGACACAAAACAATCTATTTTTATTCGGAGCGATCCCTTTCAAGTCTTGGTTCAAATAAAATAATGAGTTTTTGTAACGTCCTATTATCAAACGACAATTAATTATAAAAGTTCTTTGTTGCCGTCGGCCAGGCTTCTTCAATAATAAATCTTTTCTAAGAAAACATTGTTCTGATAATTTAATCGTATTGCTACCTCGGACTGACTTAATTTTACTTTGAATCAAAATTATGTCGAAACTTGGGAATTCTATAAGCAGTTAAAGGCAATTTAGTTGACTGTCTTCAGTTAAACTTAGTACGAGTGTATTAGAATTGAATTGAAAGTTTATCTGGAAACCACGGGGCTTATAAGTTCACTCTATAGTTCATATACATTATTGATTATAATCAATTTAGTCAACTTAATTAATAAGTAACTCTCCTGTGAGGCAGCCGTACAATTAAAATTCATTTCAAAAATAGAAAATAGGTTTTTTTATCTCTTATTTCCCTTTCCACCCGTAGAATAGTAAAAGGGATTATCCCAGCAAGCGGAATGTGGAAATCGTCCTACTGTTTGCTAATAGAAACATCGACCACCAATCCATCGGCCTCATTAGGCTTATGCCAATATCCCTTATCAGACTTAATTGCACCGTTGATTTATACAGCAGTGGCCTTTACAACTAAATAAACAGAACATTGAGAAATCGTGAAACAAATCGGATCTTGAGTAGCAAGTTCTCGATAAAAGTCTGGTTGTTTTACTTATCAAGAACAGAGCTGCAAAATGTCAAAGAAAAAAATCTGCAAACGTATCAAGTAGATCTATTTCAAGAAGTTTCTTTACGATTCAGAGTTTCATTGGAACAGATTAAAATTGCGTTTTGTTTGTTTTATAAAACTGGTTCAATTATCTTGAATGCAAAGTGTATCGCACTTTGTGATCTGTTGAATTATTATTCTACCGTTGTGAAATATCTATTCGTGAGTATATTTTTGCTCAGGTCTTCACTAGCAAAAAATTACATACAACTAGGTACATAGTTTTTGTACTCTCTAATATAGTGCCCTACAAGTCCTACAGTCCTAGTGACCTACAGTAGGAAAGAGGGTAAGGCCTGGTACAAATCCATATTCGTAGAGCTTTATCTCTCAACGTGCGCGTTAACCACGTTAACATTTGCCTCTTCATCTTAGCATCATTCGGCTTTCCATAGAATTTTTACTTACAAGTTATTGCGTCTACCGCCATTGCATAATTAAACATTTTTGGCACGCACTTCAACTGACAATTACTAAACGTTCAGAGGCACTTTTACTAACACACTGGCTGAATATAAACAAACGAGTTTAGTAAAACTTCTCCATTCTATCATGGTCCAAATAATTTCAGTCGAAAAGAAAATTAGAGCGCGGTTAGTGGTCGAACGCCATTTGGATGTGCGCCAACCGCCCTACAACGGATTTGGGGACAAATCCGCTGGAATCCAAAACCTTAATCCGTTCGAATAAAAAGTTCACCCAACGTTGCTCGAAACTGATTTATAGGGTTTGAACTAATCAGTCGTAGCACCGGATTGCGGTTTGTCGTAACGTGTCCAATTTATCAGAGCCAGTTGACTTTCAAGCTGCTGGACGTTTATTCAAGCAAAAAAGCGTTTCCCTGATTATAATTTCAAATGGAGCCCCAGATCCGACCAGAAAAGTCTTTGAAAGAATATTGAATTGGAAGCGACGCTATGTATTTATTCTGACTTATAAAATAAAGCTATGTGAATGGAGTTTATTCATGCAGAACGTAGGTTTTTGATTGATAGTTTATGAATGGCAATTGTTTGGCTGTCTGTGGTCGCTGATAAACGAGGTTTTTATACCAAAAGGTTTGAACAGCACGTGTGAAACTAACTTCTCTATTATACATTTTAAAGAGCTTTTCACTGCTAAAATGTAAAAGACGCGCCTTCCTTTTAAGTTGGTAAGCGTTTTATCAACTATTTATATGAAAATGTTGCAAATGAATGCACATAAGAATGAGATAAATATTTAAATGGCCTCAGTCGACTTACAAACAATTTGTAGCAGAGTCAGGCAAAATAAAGAGATACATAATTACAATTTCAAATGCTTTGCAGGGACCTTACGATGCAAACTCAAGGTCTTCAGTAGCATAGTAAGGGGAAAAGAGGCCTACATCTATCAATTATTGTAGGGGAACAATTTACATTTGCCTCGTACATTTTGAATTATTAAATAAAGTTGAAGAAAAATGAAACAGAAGAAAAATAGGACGGAAAGTCTTTGTTTGAGTTCTTTTGTCTGAATTCCATACTGCGACGTACTTTTAGAGACATTTAGCTAAACTTCATGTGCAAAGTAGTCCGTTGTGACCTATTTTCTGTATAAATTACTACCAATGCTTCGGGTGCTATTGAAGTACCTTTTTGAAACATGAAAATATAGCGATAACTGCCGTTTAAATGTGCTTAGAATTATAATCACTAATTAAAGTAGGTTATATTTCGTGCCAATTTTAATAAAACTCCATTTGGCTTAGGGCAATTTTTTCTGTATTTAGCTGTTTTTTCCATCTTTTGCACGCGGAATATAACTGAGTCTGACAGTTTGTTTAGCGAAAAAATTGTGATAAATTCATATTATTCTTCGGATAAGTATATCTGGCGCAGAAAAATCAGCCCTTAATGGTGTTTAACGTAACTGCTTTAATTACTCCATTTGTATTATCATTTCCACAATAGATGCCCAGTTGTCCACCTTACTAACAACAAAGGCAAGTTTACGAGCATGTCCTCAGCGCCGCCATTGCTCTGTACTACATACTCGTAAGTTTGTGGGCCCGCTCCACTTAACGTCAGTGCCAACTGCTGTCTTCTAAGTTTAACTCTGTGGTTAAGGACCGACTCGGCGTCAGACGTAGAGATCGAACGATGGAAAATAAAATGAAGTTATCGATCGTTTTAAAACGGAAATTGTACTTAATTTTAAAAAAATTGCACAATCTTTTAAATTTTTGTATTTTAGATGGGTTTTCTATTAAATCTAGTCTAGGTCAGAGATGAAAGAGACAAAGTCGACAATGGAGTGAGCTTACCCAGAAGAAGCCTGTTCACGATCACTTTGAAGAGATTTGGGTTGTATGCGTTCGGAAACACAGACGCAGACAGAGAGTTCCAGTATTTTGCTGTGCGCATTATAAAAGATATTTGGAAACGCTTAGTGCGAATTGGTGGAATAGCAACTAGTCAGGGATGGTAACTTGCTAATTTGTTACCGTTGTTAGAACATGCTCCACTTTTTCACTTTGTTGTTATGATAACGGTTATACCAACATCAATAAGTGATAAGTTATACTGTAAATAAACCGTGCTGCTCCACTGCTAGGCAAAACCTCTCTCCATTCAGTCTCGATACGCTACTTTTTGCCTATTCTTAAAGAAAGTTGTACTTTTCAGTCATGTTACAATTTTTTCTCTAAATGCGTTCTGACAAAATTTCAGAATAATATACACTTGTTTAATTAAATGCTCTTAATGTAAAATTCAGTACCTACCTAATAATTGTAAACAAATTTAAAAAGAAAGTCACTAAATTCGTAAAATTTATTCTTGGTGATCTGAGACATTTTCAACGCTGATGGGATGTCTTAATCGTAAAACTTAATTTAAAAGGGACACGGGGCAGTACTCCGCAAACTTTTCTAATTTCTTTTCGACCAAAACTCCAAATTCGCACCATGGTCATGACGCCAAGGTTTCGACCTTCCGGGAATTATTATAAACTTGGGAATATTATTTACTATAGAAAATGTCTTGCTCCGAAAAGTGGAAGGTTTATACATTTCCATCTAGGTTACTTCGAGACCGCATTAGCTATTAAATGACTAAAAATTATAGAAATACTTATTACCTTTCAGAAGTCCTTTAAAATCAACAGTTTAATTCTTAATTTTACACACTTCGCACCACAATGAGATAAACTTCCGCAATTTTTAACAATAGATTCTCTTGATTAGCCTCTTCGGAAGCGAACTTAAAAACTTTCGCTCTTAACCGTAATAGCGACTCCGAAAGAATTAATAACTTCGCTATTTTCACTTTGCTGACGTTAAGCACTTCTCGGTTTAATCTGTGAAGGCAAACTTGCTCGTGGTCTGTATAAACTATTACTTCATGAAAATCACAAGTTTACCTGTTGGTTGTTGGTTTTGGCATAAATTAATAATCGTTATGCAGTGATGGGATCGTTGGCACTCAGATAATGATCAGACTCCAAGTAGAATATTAATATTGATGATGTAGTTACTGAAGGGGTTTAGCTTTATTTCGGAACTTGGATAATGTGATTAGTGGTTAAATTACTGATTTCAAGTATCGTGTATGTCAGTAATTGTTTTTTGATTTCTGTCTCAACACATTTAACAGTTATAAATTTCTATTAACAACACGTATTGCGGATAAATTTAGAGAGGTATGAGGAACAGGGTGTAAAGTTCACTCAAACCTCCATAGAAAAGGGAGGATTCTCCGACCAGACGAGTGTCGTGTCTGGTGGGCAACTGCCCGACGATTGATGTCGGGATGTTGTATATATGCTAGTTGCGCGGTAAACTCTGCTTGCGCGATGCATGATTTCGCGTGACGTCAGTCTGACGCGTAGCTCGCATGTGGCGTTGTAGATGCCGCTACAAATTCGAATCGAGCAAAATACAGATATGGAACTCAAAACCACGAAATTCTGTTGAAAACAGATTTACATTAACACATTCTTGCTCACTGTGTCTACACTCTGTATCATTCTATGTTCGTACCGGTTACAATGAAAATTCGTCAAAGCGCTACGGCGTAGCACGGGCGTAGCATGGGTGTAGCATGAGCGGAGCACGGGCGTAGCATGTGTGTAGCATGAGCGGAGCACGGGCGTAGCATGTGTGTAGCATGAGCGGAGCACGAGCACAGTATGGACGTAGCATAAGCGTAACACGGGCGTGGCACGAGAAAAGCTAGCTAACTACCAACCACTCATATTAAACAAATGTACCTTAGTTTGTACTCCTTATAATATTACTGAGTAAGATAAACCTAAATTCACTTATCAAAAGTGAATGTTACGCAAAAGCTCTACTATTTCGTCGAGATCCATCACGAGTGCGAAGCGCTAATTAATTGATATAATTTATCGCCGCCGTAATCACCTCCACACTCTACCTCCGTGTAACGCTAGATAAATACAGTATTATCATAATTCATTCGCGAGGTATTTGCTTCCCCGCTCGTTATTAAAATAAAGCCTATTTTAGTACGTATTATATTTAGATACAAGGTTTGTTTTACATATTTGCTTCTAACGGTTGTAATCCTGAAATATGAGATCTTTATATTTGCCTAACCGTTCTGGGAATACAGGCGTGATGTTTTTTTATGTGTGTGTGTGTGTGTGTGTGTGTGTGTGTATGTGTGTGTGTGTGTGTGTATCTATATTTGTACCATTCATCATTATACATGGTTTTTATTTTACTACCAAAACCAACTATCTGAATTCAAAACCTAGATACATAGCCCCGATGAAATTGATAATAATAGAACAAGAGCTATCCCCGATTAATGTAGTCCTTGTTTTTGCAACCTTTAGGTAATTGATGTTCAAAACTATTTCTTACCCTCAATCTATGCGCAAATTTACTTTGACTTAACTATCCCTCACATACATAAGTAGGTTCGTGGAACGATAAGTTAGTTTCGAACAATACAATCAACAACCGACTTAATGGAAGGAATTTCTGTTAGAGGTACGTAGGCAATTAGCTGGCTCCAAGTTTACCCACTTCCATTCCAAGTTAGCGGCTTAGAATACATAAGTATCGTGTACTTATTGCGTAACGCAGATGAGACCTGCTTTTGAATAATAACTTAACTTAAATAAGTTGTTCTAGACCACCGTACGTTAAGCACAAACTTATGCAATTAATTTTCATTTAAAATGTTGGGTTGTGTTGTAATTTCTAATTGATGTGATGTAAGTAGACTTTACAGCAGAAATTGAGCAGTTCCATAAACTGGTTTCCTAGGTAATTTAATTCTCATGTAGGTCACTTATTATTCTGAGTACCTACGTAAAGATTTTCCATACTCTTCAGTACGTATACACAGACAATACAACCACACAATAAACTATACATAAAAGGAAATTCTTATAATTTAACACAAGTACTCATTCGCATTCATGTTCACGTCACCTACGTTTTTTTCGATGAAAGCAGTAGGTGAGCCGCTTGTTAAACAAGAGTACAAGGATAAGATGGCAATAAAGAAGGAAATGTTGCAAATTCAGCCTGAAATAAAATCTATATGAATGCTATCCGCCTCGGTGGATAAGGAAGGCGGCGCGTGAGCAAATACTACAAGATCTTCAGCACCTCGGCAAACATAATATCGATAAAAGGCGTTACTGTCTGCTGCATGCGCGAAAAATATCGTTTTCTTTACGCCATGTTTAATGTCTGATGACACTTTTGTGATTTTTACCTTGAGGTTAGCATATTCTTGCACATAAACGAAGATAAACACACTCTTGCTCAAGGTTTTATTTTAAGAGACAAAGTATAATCGACGTCGTAATTGCTTATCCACTTGTGACAACGTTTCCCAGTTAATTGAAACTTCACTATGGTTAAAACTAAGTGTTACATAGACAAATAGACCTTGTCGTTTTATGACGTTTTAACGTTAGGGGGGTAAAGCAAGTACGAGGTTGACCATACTTTCTTATGAATAATCCTTAGGTGTTATTAATTGAGCTCCTTAAGTTCTGAGTTGAGCTGCACGATTACTGACAAATGCGTGCACTGACTGGACAGGTCCACTCAATCTGTGTGGTTTTTCCTCAAAAGACCATTTCAAACACAAATCTACATGGTCTTCACATGATCTGACCAAGATTATGTCTGGACTTTAAAAGAGACTGTGACCTCTGAGTTTGTTTCGGCCTTTCTTCTCAGAGTAGTCAGATAGGAAACGCCGACCTCATCTAGTTTTTAAAATATGATTGACGTGTAAAAGTGTTTGTTCAAACCTACTTACAGAAATAAAATCATTTATAATTTTTATCATTTAATGAGTACCTATTTTTAATCGATAAGCATAAAATGTACCAAACAAACAACCTCAACACGGGATTTTTTAATTTCCATGGAAATGTAAACCAATAGAAAACTTTAAACCGAATGGCGGCACTGGACGCCTAGTATGTAAATATGCTGGCAATTCAGCTCTAAAATAAATGGTCCTCCCTTCCAACGCCAAATAATGTATATGTTCCATGTTAAAATGTTAATAAAATTATAGTCTGTCTAGCTAACTTTATTACGAAAATTCTTTTGACAAAATCTTTTGTTTAGCATACCTTCCCTATACAGTTTACTTGCACAGATATCTAAATAAAACAAGTATATTTTATTACATTCCTCACTTCAATGACATCTTCAAGCAATATCTCATAACTGAAACTTGATTTCATTTATAAGCAAAATTAACATCTTCCGCGGTTTTCCGACGATGAAAATTGAAATTAAGTCTATACGCTCGCATATTATAACAATTTATTTTAATTTCTCATTAATATTCAGAATAGGACCCCAAGTGGCTAGATATACTGTGGAGACCAAACTTTGGACAATTATTGAGGGTTTAAATTCCGTAGGCCTTGAGGTACGTATTTTCGTTATGTAATAGTACCATTCTAATTTTACAATCTGGTCTCACGGGAGCTTATCACATCAACAGACACAGAGCGAAAGTTACGCCACAACATTCAGCTTTCTGCCTTTCATAAGCTCCTGGTATAATCAAAATGTGTGACTTCCATTTGACGATCGAATTACAAGAGCCTTGGCACGTTTCAAACAAGAAAGACACACACATACGTATTCTTAGTAAGAGGCATATAGACAGTTGGCGACAAGCTGTCGTCCTGTTCCCAAACTTCGCCAGTTCACTCGAGACGTCAGCGTGTGGTCATTTGTTAACAACACGCGCCTTCTGCCTGTCCCACTAACTAACAAGGACATATCTAATTAAAACTTGTGCCTAGTTAAAGCAGCCAGCGAATGTCGAGCGAAAGTTTTTTGCTCTCGAACTACGACAAGCTGCTGGCTCAGAATCTATCGTGAAATTATTTATTCGGTAAAGGGAAAGTAATCACGTTATTTGACGTCTAATTAAAAATGTACAATCTAATGTCATGTTTAACTTAGCAATTACCAAAACTAAATTAAAAATGTCTATGACTCGGTAAGCTAGTCCTAAAGTACTATAATTTATTTACTATCCCCAATCCTTTGTCCAAGCCAAATGTTTCAATTCGACGCGTTCATTTTATACGGCGAGGACACACAACCTAAAACTTTCCTATGTAAATAAAGACATGCCTACTTAAAACTCGTCTACCCTCATGGCACACTGGCTTTTGCTGTCACGACGGCGTCCGAAAGTTCCCCGTACTTACACGGACAGAATGAAAATTTCAAATGTTCGGGATTTAAGAGTGCTGAGTTGGGACAGACGTCAGCCGAACAACTTCGTGCGCCACACATGAACCCCAGGCTCCACGATGCGGGATTTCAACCGAAACGAGACAAACAGTGGACGTCATTTGAAAGGCTTTAATCCTTCTGTACATTTAAATGTTTTACTAGAATATTCTCAAAGGTACATTGTTGATTAATCGTTTCTGAAGTAAGCCGTCTGTGCTTTTGAAACTAGTTTCAACGGATAGCTTTTACGAATTCAATTCAGATTGTTATGATTAATATTGTTTTCTTCACAAGTTGTGAAACTTAAATAATATAAATCAGTTACTGTAGAGCTGTCTAGTGCCTAGGCAATGAATTCATAGCCTCCTATTGTGTTGTTTATCTGACAAAATAATTATTGCCTACTTTCCTACATGACGCTGTAACATAATAATAACATAAAATTAGCAGATTTATGTCAATTAGCAACTAGTACTCAGCAGCAACAAATAAGCAGACTGCAAATGATGACTAACCAACCTCTAACAAATTATTTAGCATGTTACTAATTAGTCTAGGACTCTAGGGCAACGTACTGGTTATCCCACTAACTGATCAATTTAATGTCATATTAGTTTGCTAGCCACGATAATCAATGTTTGCTCTATAGCATCTAATTGGCACTTAGGTGCATATTTTTATCCAGCTGCTCTATTACGTACTACGTAGTTAACATATAATAATGTAATTTAAATATTTATTTGCCTACCAATAGCAGTAATAATATCTAAGTTCGACAAAATATTTGACAAACACATTAACTTAATACAAATATGACATTAGATATTGTTTATATTGACGTCACCGTCATAAATTTGATTTATAGCATAACACAGTGAAAATATGAATCGCTCGGCAACCTTATCGTTAGTGAGAGGAAACTATCCCTTCTGGCGAGCCGCCAAAATGTTAGCCCGGCCGAATTGTCATCAATAAAAGTTATCATACTACCCGCCGCGACCGAATACACCCAAAAAACCCACATCTGTGTTCCGAACTTTTGTTCAGCGTTGACAAATTCGGTCGCAAAGTATTTTTATTAGATACATATATTTCACAACTGCCTTTCAGGACGTGCGAACAAAGTAGTTATATGACGTACTGTACGAGTAGCGCAGGAAACGTAGCGCGGCGGTGTGCTACCCTCCGGAAAAACACCGCCTATTTACGTACCTGTCTATACCTACAGTATACACTGTGAACACATAAAAGAATAAAACACTTCCGTTATAGTTGATAATTTATTTCTGTTGCACGTTGGCACAATCAAGGAAAGGAATGTATAATAAAGTGTTCCAGTCTTTGCTCCGATTTTATTGTACACTTTCCATTTTGACCGGTTCCAAAGAAAAAGCGTGCGCGAAGATAAAGCTTATGTTGAAAATACGAGCAGAAGAACTAGACAAGAAAAATTAGATGTCTGAACAGCTACAAAAGAAAATCCAACGCTATCCTACTAAATGAAATCTTGGTATTTCAATGCAAGCTGATGGACAAGTGTAAACGACTTCGGCGACTATCTTGCGCGCCGCCACTCACCCGTTTGTTCGGAGACTTAGAAGTCCCCAGCCACCCCCTCATTTTGTGGGTCGGGCATCAATAAAGCTTATCGTTGGTAGTCTGGTCGCGACATCTCGTGTACACAGAGCCTCCTAGCCACGTAGGCGCCTATAAAGAATATATTGCAAATTGAATTATTTTTTACACAGTCATACAATTTATGGTATCACCGGTTTTATGTGAGACGCAAAGCCACATATATATACTGAAATTAATGTGCTCCCTGAAAGAGTCGGTGTGGGGTCGTTAAAATTTGACGACGATTAAGGGTCGTACTACATGTATTTTAAAGCTTAGATCCCTGTAATGAAGAGCGTGTAACATTTTATCTCAAGTAGACACAATTACACATAGCAGCTTTTACGTTTTAGATTACATCAACTAAGTCTCTACAAAAGTTATGTAACATCATAAAATGTTCTCAATGCAGAGCACGTAAGACATAATCACATTTGACTGCGTATAAAGGACCATCCGTGCGTCTCTCACGGCCGTGTAATGCCTCGATAAAGGTAACCGCACCCGAACTAACCTGAATCGACGAGCCGTGCCGCTATTGCCGCCCGGGGCCGAATATTTTCTGATCTCACGCTCCCCGAGCCAATGATGACACATTTATAAAATTGGCACGATAGAAAAACTTCGTAACTAGATAAAAGAAAGTCTGGATTTTATAGGTTCAGGCTGAGATAAATTGGTTTAGACAAAGTGTGTATGTATGTTTACGTAGGTAGGTTCCATTATGTAGATTTATAAAATGGTTCATATTATAGCCATAATGTGTACACACAGTTTCACAACTTCATTCATTACAATACCAATGCATACAAACTTAAATCAATTTAACCAGCCAACAAAACATCCTCTTAGAACAATATGCAGCGAAAACAAAAGAAAATCCTCTCATACAACCTCGTATAGATAACAGACGCCACCGAACATTCATTAAACAAGCTTTTGTGTTAAAAAACCTGATTAAAAATTAATTAGAAAAGTATCGGACCTCTGAACGAATGAATGAAATGAACGAAAATAATCCGACACTGATGTTCTGTGTGCTGAATTAATTGAATGCCACACGAGTGATCACACTGGCGTTAGAATATTAATTGAATCGGTTGCAGCTTAGCTCGGCCAAACTCGACAAGCTCGGACAAACGGGTTAGGATGGGACAGATGACTGATGTCTCTTATTTTGTATGTCATATATTATGGATATATGTTGTGGGTGTAATATGAGACTGTGACAGAGACAATGGGCTAGCATTCTGCTGAGATTAAGTACGTATCTATGATAATCAAAGGGATTTAGATCCAAACAGGTGTAATTTTTCCTCTCTGAAAGTTTTCTCTTGAAATTATGGCAACGACCACATTGCATAGCCATATTTTACGAGTTAAAAAAAATATCTAGCTCCGAGTTATAAATGGAATAAAAAAAATCTATGAATTATAGGGCGACCCAAGTTTGCTTTTTCTTCTTTCACGTTATTACCCTGGCTTTGAGCCAATAATGTAATTATCGCCAGTCGGTTTAGTTACACATATATTATATCAACTTTATATATTGTGCATCTTCGATGGGAGATTATCGTATTTCATGCTCTTGTTTCAATGGAGGATTTCTACTTCGGTAAAAGTAGTATATGTAGTCGTCCGATTGTAGAAATGGCCGTATCGTAATCTACCTCGCCATTGCACGATACCATTTCATGATTTGACCACCTAACCTCCGCCATATCGTTCATTTTAGGGTTCTAAAAATTTTAAATAGCCAAGTAACTGTGAAAAACTTGGATATAGTGCTCGCAGTCCGCTGCCGCGACACCGCTCGCTTCGCTCGGTCATCTCACGCGCGGTTGGTCACAGCTCTAACCTAACATAACCCATTTGGTCCGGGTGCCACTAGCGGCGTGAAATTCAACTATTTTGCGATATGCCCAGTGGTCAGCTGGGAATACCGATAAACAGGTTGCCTTGGTCGATCCGCCCGACTTTCGATTAGGTGCATCTTAAAATGGCCAAGTAGATGACGAAATGGCCATTTCTACGATCGGACCATGACATATATATAGGTATTATAAATTAAAGTCGCTTTTCTTGTCTATCCGTGTGACTGCGTTGTTCTTCTAAACTACGCATCGAATTTTGATGTTGTTTTCAGCATCACTTAGAAAATTTATTCCAGAAGGTTTATGTGTATACTACATAAATATTAAACTTACATATAATAAAGAAATCTCGATCCAAGTCGTGAAAACCGTACGAAGCAGGGGCGGGTCGCAAGCCTTGTATATAACCAAGCTCTGTTGCCTTTTACTACTTGTCTTCTCACGTGTTGTCACTAGCAAAAGGATAATACGTCATACTGTGTTTAAACTTTTACTACTACAGACTATAACCCGTAGACTGGATGCAATAAAAGTGCTACCGGTCCTCAAGCTTTCGCTCGGCGTACCCTGGGCTAGTCATGCCACTTGATCTACTGACTGGCTAATGATTAAGCTTATGTTCTCTTATAGGTATGTTCCACACTCATGCGCTTTCGTCTTCTTCTTTCAATTCATCTTGTAACGCATGCCTGTCACAACGTCAGCGACTAGTGCCGAGGCATGCGCTATGACGGAACACGCATAGCTCAAAAAGACGCAAGAAGACGATTTATTTATTTCTTTAACCAGAACGACGTCATAAAGCCAATTACACTGATAAATACGTAATAATTACACACAACATAAAGTATGCATAACAAATAGTGACAAAGACAATATTAGCAACATAATAATTAAATTAAATTATTATTTACCCTTTCACTCGGTTAGATAAGGTCAAAGCACACTTGTGTGCTGGACATACATACCTTACAGTAATAGCTCATGCCGACACTAGAGAAGGATACCAGTTAAACAAAGAAATAGGTTTTTAAACGTAACATACGTATAAACGAATAACGATAGTGTTTAAAGGTGTTTACGCAAACAAAGCCTTCTTAATGGTAGATGGCAGGTGGCATTTATTGAAATCTCGGGAAGTTGCATCAATCAAGGTGTCACTAATGGGCTGGTATAGCTACATTATTCACCACCAACACCACAACCACCACTACCACAACCATCACCACCACTACCACCACTATCTATCTGCCACTACCTCTGCCGCTGATTAATTTAAAGGGAATTAAAAGGCGCTGTGATTTTTCTTAATATTTTATTCAATTTAATTGAGTGGGTTTCGTTAAATACTTAATTCATGTTACTATAAGAATACCACTAAAAATAAAATTAAATAGGTTACTTACTCTGTTTTAATCTAATGGATTCAAGGTTCATTTTATAAGGTTCCCGCTTTTATTAAATTGATCTGTAAAGCACTGAATACCTCAAGAAAATATTAAAACCTAATATAAACTTATCATGTTCTCATAAAAGCAGACGGTAGCTTTCACCTCGGATTTTTAATTAAGTAAGAGTGCCGTAAGACAAAGTTTAGCGTAATTTAATAATGAAGGAATGGACGCCTGAGTCCTGAGTTCAAAAGTTAACTAACTACTTAGCATAGATATGTACAAACAACTGTATTATAGGAATTTTCATAAAAACGAGAATCAGGACTGCTAAAAACATTAAAACTCAATTCGGAATCAAAAATTCCTTTTACTTTCAAAGTCATTCCGGAATTACAAACATTGTACACTAATTTTAAAGCTCGGAGTTCGTTAATCGGCTTTTATATTTATAGGAACATAACTTCTCTTCCAAATTGCGGGATTAAAATTTCTAACTGCTCACTGTAGCTTGCTGTGACTTAATAAATGTTTGCGTTATTCAAACTGTTATTGTTCCTACTCAAGTATTTTTAGTCCAAAAGATCCATGAAAAAAAACAACAACCATTTCGATTTTTGTTATGCGCGTAGAATAAAGTACAAAACAAAAGCCAGCACTGTACCTTAAACCAATTAGAGGCTCGCAATTAAGGTGCAGTTCTGTTGTGCGATATAAAGGGTAGCAATTGAAAAAGTTTCAATAATTGCGCGCCACGTACCTACAGTCCCGTCATACTGTGTGAATTAGAACGTGCGCCCCACGGCTTGCATAAGCACAAATGAACGCGTCGTTTTATATACGAACCGCGTTCGCAAATATACGTCCAGTTCATGCCTCGCCGGGCTCCCGATAAAGTATACTTTTACCTGTATTTGTTCCCGATAACGTAGGTATTATGTAACCATGTAACTGTATTATGAGGGAATCAAATTAGATTGCGAATTTGAGTACCATTTGTTTTAAAAGCGTTAGCAAATTGTATTAGGCGCGTTTATTTATTTCTGGCTTAGGCTACGAATTTTTTATAATTGTGCTAAATCTGCAATATTGAACGGGTTCCATTTAATGCTTTCCAGGTGCAAACAGGTTATTTAGCAATAATAATAATTTTTCATTTATTCTCTCTTCACAAAGCTGACTTAAAGTTAATGTGTTCAAAAAATGTCTCAGCTGTATTCCACCTATGTAAGAGACTGGTGCCTGATATAAGTTTTTGGAAAAAACCTGTGTTACAGGTCCCCAGCAATGGTTAACCTTACATAAATACAAAGCTAAGGTGAAGCCAAAAACCTGACCAAATCCCGAAGTAAAACCCCGATTAAATGGCATAAGAAGCCTCCAAACTGTAAAGTAAACAGATACTTACACAACTGCTGATACCAACAACTCCGAACATTATATTATCTAATATTCGGTCAGTGTTTAACCAGTGAACCATAACTTGATAAGTGCCAAAGTCGGATTTACAAGATTTTCTTGCCCTTTGAAGTTACTTGTGACCTTTAAATCCTTTGAAATAGGAAAATATTATGAGGCGAAGGTACCGACGTATCTACGAACGGAACGGCGTATAAAATCGAATTCAACAATTTGAAAAAGGTCGCGCCCTGACATTCGTATAACATACAGCCATGTGTGAAAATTCTTTCTGATCGAGTTGCCCCCTGACTTGAATTTAACCGAATCGATCTTGTAAACGAATAATTTATATTTGATTGTAGTAGAAGCCGACTCCATGTGTTTAGTTAGAACAGTGATAATCTCATTTCCATAGCGACACACATATTTATATAGGGATACACTTAAATGAATAAGCAATATAAAACAATGGAAGAAAGAAAAATCTAAATAATTGTAGCGGTAATGAAATCACATATTAAATTCATCGTCTAATAGTAAGCGCCTCACCCGGCAGTAGACTGAAAGTGAATTAATTACCACTATAAACTGAAATTGTTTACCATGACGACAACGTGCTCGTTTACTCCTTTATAATTCGTTGTCAGCGCTAACAACGATGACAGCGAGTGCATGCCATTTGAATGATTGAATTGAGAACACTAGATTATGGGACAAGGAAAAAACGCTACTGCCTTATTCATCTTGATTTATCATTTCTGTGATATTATAAATTAGACAGAACGGCGATATTTTTAAAACTTTAAGCTGTTTGTTTGTGGCTGTGTGTGCTGTAGCCTGTTGTGTTTATGGTATAAATAATAAAGAGTATTCTATCTATCTATCTGTGATTTTAGTTCCTTCGTTCGTTCAACAAAAAAATAGTGTCATAATAATGGCGCGTAAATTGTATGAGATTGTATAAATTGTTTCATATTTTTGGTAGGTTATAAAATAATAAAACATTCAACCCCCACAACAAAGCGTTAAATCCAGGGTACGTAATCCATTACCTTCGCAGAACAGAATTGAAATAATTAAAGCGCCTTGATTCTAATGCCTCATTATTTTACAATTACTAACGTAATTACAAAGCTTAGCGGGTGTATAGTTATGCGTGCTAAACAAACGCTCCCGTACGCGGCCCGACAAACAATGTGTTTACACACCTTCTACTCGTACATCGTACTCGTATTTACTGAAGGGAATATATTACGACTCACACGGGAATTATGCGGCCTTACCTAAAATATGAGCCTGTTTTGTAAGACGGGTAACATAACGCTTTTTAGAATCAAATATCTACATAAATTACGAACTGCTAGCTTGAAAAATATTGAAGAAAATTCTCGTGTATCAAAATGCGTGCGTGTAACTTTTCTCGTTTAAAGTGCTTACATATTAAACAGCAGAAGTTACGATGTTTTCTTTGTGTGCCCGTAATATTACCGGTTTTATGTATTTTGCACCAAATATTTGTGTATACTAGACTTGTTGACGGGAGCGCTTAATTATTCATCAAACTATTGGTTAACATTATACGTCACTACACACACCGTACACTTACTACAAATTTAAAGAAGATAAACGGTATAATTACGACCTACTTTTAATGTTAATTTAATTTTAACTTTAAATTTACTTTGCAACTGGTTTTATTATTAAATATACATAATACAACCAAACACTTTATAAACAAACTAAGCATCTAAATATTTTGCATATACTATGTCAACTTTAACATTTACCTACAAGTTTTTACAAAAATCAAGTTCAGTATTCTATGTTTTTGACTGTTTACCTACCTTCATTCAATTTCTATTGTACTTTGCTTTGTTGCTTCACAAAAATTTTTTGCTTGCAAAATATATTTTTTGTGTCATGTCTGCTACTATAACATTTACAGGCAACGAGAAAAATTGGTCCACCGTAGTATAGTTTATACTAGTACGCGGAACAGAGAATCAGTTCCGTGCTAACAACCATAATAAGTACCTACCGATACATACCAAACCAAAATGTTACCTACCTGTTTGTTACTAACCTGCATTGTGCAAGGTTGTTATATTAATTTGGCAAATACAGATGTTTTTTTTAATGACATTGTTTACAGCAACGTTGTTATATATTGTTATTATTTTATCAGTTTACACCGATAGTAACTTTGTTACTCTTCACAGTTACCTTTCGCAATACGTCCTTTTTAAGACTTCTTTCGTTCCCCCCGGTTGCTATGAATTAGTAGCGTGAACATGGCATTGAAACCTAATAACTACCGGTGTACCTACCTTCTGTGTGACGTAACAACCGCCGGGTGTTGCACGTATTATAATTTCATTTTCTTTAAACCAATTTCGTCCGTGGTCGACGTTATGGTATCGTTCGAAAGTTAATTTTAAACATAAGTACCTACCTGGTACATAACATGTTCAATATACTATTACCCAGCACTTAGGGACTTGAATTCATTTTACTAAAGAAAACAAACGTATTTTCTGTTTACAAAATTCTGTGTTACAATTTCAGGGTTGATAACAGTCTTACTTCTATAAACTGTCATCAGTGAAATGAGGATACACCGTAATATAGTCCTGCTTCACCCCTCTGGGATTACCAAAACCGACAATACATCCTAACTCGTAGGTAAAACATTATTTAAACCCTCTATTTTATTTCCAGGGGAAACCGACGAACATGGCCTACCCACAGAAAAGGAGAAAGGGTGCGACACCAACCTCTACCTATACCATGTAAGTTTGTTTTGAACACCTGTTTACTTAAGTAAAGTTATGTAAAACCTTTTTAACGACATCACGGTACACAGCGTACTGTGGAAACTTAGAGAGGCTTATCCCAACTTCGCTGGGAATTAAACAGTGTCTACTGTCTTCACTGCATTAACTGTTTAAGTGCAATTGTATTTCCCATTATCATTTAGCGAAAACGTTGTACAAACGGCTTAAAATTGCCATTTTGAGGTGCTGGTTTTCTTACATCATTGTAAAAAGCTGAGCAATCAATAATAAACCAATAGTCGCGTCCAATTTGAAATGTTTCGCCACACCTTTATTTGGCTCGTGTCCACTGTCCAGTGTCCATCCATTGCTGAGTAAAAACTATAGACTCTTCTGTTTTACGACACTTTAAACGACCCACTCCGTGGGCTCTCTGTAAGCCAACACTCTTAGACCTTTATAAAACCTTAAACTAGGAACAAACTCGATTAAATATTAACACAGTGCTTCAGAAAGGGATCGTCCACACAGGTATGAGTGACAGTGACTACGCTCTACAAGGCCGAACTTTTTATTGAATAGTTTAAATGAAAAAACCCCCGACACAAAAAAGAGCTGATGACCTTGAAACAGCTGAAACGATTTTGATAAAAAAATGTCTAAGAACCACCGCTTGAAAATCTGCTTTCAAATAAAAAAAAACCGCATCCAAATCAGTTCACCCGTTTAAGAGCTACGGTGCCACAGACAGACACACACACACACATAGCGGTCAAACTTATAACACCCCTCTTATTGCGTCGGGGGTTAAAAACTAAAACTCGGCGTGCTACATAAATATTGGCGACCGCATACTGTAACTCATAAGCCCTGGCTGGGGGCCTTAATTTATTAGGGCAACCACAGGCATGTCCGGTTAAGCAGCCGACAACCTCCTAGGTTGACCTGCGAGAAGCCAACTACAAAAAAATAAGACTGTAACTCATTATGTTATATGTATCTACAAGAGGAACATTATTTACCTAAAATTATGATAGTCTTTAAGTATATACTTACATACATACATACATAAACTCACGCCCTCTTCCCAAGGGGTCAGGCAGAACCTACATAACGCCACCTGCTACGATCCTTACATACTCCCCAAATAAGGTACATAAACCCGTCTTCTTTGAAAACCCTCGGAGTTACAGTACTTTGAGCACAAAGATGAGTTGGAAACAACTATTCATTATTCAGGAGATGAATTGGACAGTTGCGTTGCGTCACAATGGCGTTTGCGTATACCTACTGTAATCCAGAGGATCAGCTCCCCTCCTTAGTGGGACTAAATCTCTAAGAGAAGGCGTATTATCCTGTTTTCGTAGGTACGTAAATATTTTGTTATGATGGTCCCCTAAAGGGTCATCGCGGCTTTTAGTGAAGATTTTCTTTCATAATCAGTCTGGGCCTGCAATGCAAGTTGTCCCTGTTTTAATTAAAGAGAACGAGAACCCGATTTCTGTACTATTTTTATTAAATTTTATGATAGATATTTGACACAGTTTTATCATTTATAAATGATGCTTATATTACAACATGTAATAATTTCGTAGATCCTAGATCTACATGATACAATTAAGTAATAGTTTGGAGGCCACCGTCCAAACAAACAGATTGTTAAGATCTATGTAGTTACAGATAAAATAATTATATCATAAGGTCTTCTTTGTAACAATAAACAAATAAAATTCTTATTCTTACCTAGAAGTGACGTGTAAAATAATAATGTTCCCCGTCATTAAAATATACGCGTTCTCTCAACGTAAAAATTGTTATTCTTATTTAGGTGTACTCATTTAAATGTTTAGTCAGACAGCACTTTCCAGACTGTCGTAAAAGTCTTGAGAAAGTTACGGCCCCAGTTTGTAGCAGAGAATTTATTTTATACACTACAAACTCTACTGAATTTGAATGTTGCGGCCTACCCACCACATTTTAGTAGTTCTCTGACCTTTTATCTTTTGGGGAAACGCCTTTGTACTAAGTTTACGCTGATGGTAAAAGCTATTATACATTGTATTTATCAAAACCTAGCTGAATACGAAATTACATACAATTTAATCCACTGAAAAGGCAACAAATACAAATTACCTTCATTGTCTAAAGCGCCCTATGGTTTTCATTGTGTAATAAACGCGAAATTAACCTTACCTGTTCCTTCACTGCAGCTACGTTTTATCTCAGAGTTTTCATCACAAAGATAATACCTAATAATTAATTCATTTAATCTTCTTCCACCCAACATCCCAGCGGATTACTCGAGATTAAAAAATCATACCGAGTTACGTGTTGTTTCGTTGCGGTGGGTCTCTCCACACTAATTATCCTTGACCTGACTTACTCTAATGCACGATTCATATAATAATCAAATTAACTCTCTCGAATATTAAATACTCGATATCCGAGCATACATTATTTAAAATAACATTTACGTGGGGTAATTTAAGACTAGCACCCGAATTGAGTAATCACAATCTGAATCATTTTCGAAAGATATTGCTAATTCATTGCTTCATATGTTCGAAAAATTTGTCTGCTCAACAACGTAATTAATGAATGTTGTTGAACTGTCAAAATGAAAGCCGTTCCTACTGTTAGTACGTTGCACAATTACCCCACCGGTTTATGTAACATTCGAGGAGGAAACGGAATAAATTGAGCGCTTTATTGAAATTGAGTTAGGAACGTATTACCCTTGCTACGAATGCGCGAATATACGTGTACTTTCGATGACCCGTATAGATCGTAGCGTCCTCGTAGCGCTCGTAGCTAGTTCGTAGCTCGTTACATGGCGGTCGTAGCACTTCAATCCCTTACGCTATTGGCTCGAGTTTCCCGCTTCATTCGTTACGGGTCTTGATGCAGTTTCAAAATTTTGCGGATGAACTTATAAAGTCACAACTTTCATTTTAACACGATGTTTTAAAATTGGTCCCGCTCATAAAATATTTTAATCCAGTAATTCTCGTACCTGTAAACTTCAGAATATATTATTTATACAGCTGTGGCCTAAAAAAAATATATGCGTCTCGGAAAAATGGAACGGAAAAAGAAACATTTGTATTCCGCAATACAATAAAGATGGTTATTTAGGTACATAAAACGCCAACGTAGGTAGCTTCACGTGATGAAAATAATCCTTAATAAAAAAAGCTCTTTAGTATATAAAGGCGAAACCACACCTGAGGTGCGCCGGTAGGCTGGAATAATCCAGGAGCGCAATCTCGTATATAATTCACGCACCATTTGCGAGCCGCGTGACTTCTGTCCCCATTACGTGTGGTGATGGCAAGGGAAAGATGGCAATAGAATTTTTATACGACCGTTCCGCATAGTTCCTTGATCCTGTAAGTATGAAGATACCTGCAGGAAGCGTTAATTTTGATAGAATGGAATAGCATATTAATTTATTAAGTCAAAGTCAAAAGTTTATTTGCAAACTAAGTGTACATTTTGGTGTTATTTTATAATGTAGGTAGGTACTTACAATTTAGTGGCCTTTTCCAGGCATCGCAAATTTGAGGGTTATTTAACAGTACAAATTAAAAATTAAAATAACTATGTTATTGTCACGATTTTACATTCATAATTTCAATAATTATACACATTTTTATAATTAAATAATAATATAATATGTTAGTTATGAATGTAGGTACAAAATCAGTTGATGTTAGAACGGTTTTGTCAAAATACGCCAGCAACTCGAACGCAGGAATTAGAATGCTTACTTATACATATATTTTTATGTTTACTTACTTTTTAATGAATGTCTTTGATATGAATTCTGATATATAAAACTCATTGCCTTTCACAGAAATAATAAACGAACACTTTTGCGAGAATCGTAACATTCTGATAAAGCATTCTTCTCTCGTCATATTTCAAACACGCTGGCGTGCGCCCGCTCGGTATAAAATTTAGAGGTTTTTATTCGTGCCTACTTTTATATAGGTAATATTATGGGATATATGGATGGCTCTAAATTTTATTTAAGTAATATTATGGGATCGATTGAGGACTCTAAATTTTATTTAGGAAATATTATGGGATCGATTGACGACTCTAAATACTTTTAACTTCTTAACCGATATAGTTTCAATTTAGATTTACACCTCTGCCTAACCCTTCGGGGAATATAGGCTTGATGTTATGTAGGTATGTTATGTTATGTTAGATTTCCATCGATACATCGATCGATCGATAAATTCTTCTTAATTTATTCATTTATATATCAGAGATTTACCTGTTTTGTATCTGCTTCAACTTTACTGTAGTGTGATTAATCAATAAACGCATGACATTTCCAACTAACTGCATAATAATTACATTACATTAATTATCATGATCTATGAAATTGTAGTACCTACAATTAATTTGTCCACGTTTATCCTGCAGCGTTAACTACATTGTAGGATAAACGTCACCATTAACATAATTATCGTATGTAATGGATTATCTGCGGCCTTAATTAATGGACTGAACTTTTATTTGTGGAAAATAAAAACTGTTACTTAAAATTCATCTAGGTATTTAAATTGTACTAAAATTAGAGCTTTTTCAACGCCACATAGTTACAAAACACATCTACAAAATGGCGTACTTTTAATCGCTTTCTAAAGACGTAACAACACCTCTATGTTTTTCTCGATATTCATACCTATTTTATCTAAACTAATTTTTTGTATGTTTATTTGTTACGATTTCACGCTAAAACGGCTGAACGGATTTAGATGAAATTTGGCACATAGGTAGATCATCACCTGGATTAGGACATAAGGACTTTTTAACCCGATATTCGCACGGGATCGAGACTTATGCGGGTGAAACCGCAGGGTACAGCTAGTTTCCTAGAACGATGAATTGTTGAAGTTATTTTCACTTTTGCAATGCGTTAGTTTGTGAATGTCTCAATTAATTTATCATAGTATAATTAGCTCACTCAACATCAATAAAACAATCCTATTTCTTTCTTTATTTTGAACAAAGCTTTTATAAAAGTAATTTATAAATCATACATCAATTTCAAAAATCATTTCGTTTTGTTTAATTTTGTGAAACCAATCAAGTATTGATGACAGAATCATGTGTAACTTTCAAACACTTGAATGAAACCGAAAACATAATTCATGACTGCTAATCGCCTTTACAGAGGATCAAAGTTAGTTTTCCAATGAATTAGTTAATACTCTAACTAGGAATTAACGAGCATTTATTAAAAACTCTGTTCATTATGGACCAAGTTTTAGCTAGCCAAATCCAACCCAACCCACTCAGATAAATAGGAACACATTTTTATTTCTGTCTACTCAACTAGTACTTCTTTTTGTTATTTAAATAGATACCTTGTCACAAATACAGTGATACAAAATCTTGCAATACTTGCAAATAACACAGTACAGTATAACTATTTTCTTAATGTCCCTCGGCAAACTTCGTGTTTCGTCAGTTGTTGCACTTAGTGCAGACCGGACGCTCTCAATCTACTTGGAATAAACTTCCAAGTCGATTGAAAGCGTCCGGTCTTTAACCAAATGCAAAGGGCAACTGATAGAAATCCAAAGACTGTACTGTACGTTGTGTTAAGATCAAAGTACAAAATACAGGTACAACTTCCTAATTTGGGGACCACTTGGGGACCACCGACCAAATAAACCGATTTATTATGGTTTTTGTAAAAGATTTGTAGTGACATATAAAATAAATACAAATGTTATAGTTAGTTAGTTAGTTAGCTTATCTTTAAACCAAATAAATTTATTATTTATTATTATTCATCAAGATCCCAACTGAGCTAAGAACAAAATTAATACTTACTGACTTTAGTTTCAAACTTGACAATGGACTTCCATCTTATTACAAAACATTGATTAGTGATAATCCGAGAACTGAAGAACTTTAATTTAAGAAAGTTTAACAAAACGTTATCTTTAAGTCGAGTTAAAAATATAGAACCATACAATGTTACACTAATTACCTTGAAGGTTTATTTCTCATTAAACTTCCTGAAATAGTAGTTTTAATACCAGCTTATGGTCTCCTTCGCGTGTCGATGGTTTATTTTAGGCTTCACTTCAAAACGCGGTGTAAAAAATACCTTTAATATCAAAACCTACCTGCAAGTCGAATTTCATCCAAATTCATTAAGCCATAAAAGCGTGATTGAGTAACCAAGAAACGTTCACATACCTCCCTAACTTATAAATGCTGTTTAAAGTTGTCATTGTATAATGTGTCTTTAACTGCTTCACCTGGTTTTACCTTAAATTTCAGCGTTCATTAGGAAATCCGAATAATATCAGAATAACCGTATCATTATACGGTTTTTAATTCAGAAACCTCGCCCTTGCTTTGCTTAATAAAAAGCGTGCACCTATATCCGTCGGATATCGGTGAGCGGAGCCGCGGCCTCGTTGTCTAAGCGGCCCTAAGCACCCTACAGCCGAGGCTGCTCTCGGCACAAGGCCGCAACCGAATGCTCCACCGAAATCAATGTGAGAGCTTCAATAACGTCTCCACGTGTTTTGAGAGGCTGCCACACTTTCACAAGCTGCCTCATCGTAATTGTGTTTGATATTTTTCATCTTTTGTTATGACCATGGCGGCCGTGACGATACTTTTCTTTTTAAAAGTAAAACACTTAAAAAATAAAACAACTTTTTGACGTCCCATTGCTAAGAAGAATCGGCAGAATTCTTCTCAAATAGTGAATGACTGATAGTTCTTTGAGATAATCATGATTAGAAAAGAATAACTAAACGATTTCCTATTAAAAGATTTATCGTTCCACAGGTTTTCCTTATACTGTTCAAGGCATAAAATCTTGACTCAAATGGCTTAATAAAGTACTAGGCAATGGACTGTAAGCCTATAACAACTTGAGCACTGTTTAACGGTTGTTAAATCTGATATTGTCATTTTAAGCTGTACCTAACCTGAATTGGCATCGTTATTTGCCTGTAAGTTTATACGCATAAGCACTATTGCGTAGATATATGTAGAGAATATAAATACATATAAAGACATGAATAGTAGGTATACCTATACAGAAAAACCGTTTAGGCCAACTGAACATGGCGCTATTATTAACTTCACTAAGTAACATGCTCGGTAATATGTATGTCGCGCTAATATTCGCATGTCGGGTGCGGGATTTATTAAGGGTACCATCCAGGGACCACGAAAGCTTACCGACCCTCATGATGGCTCCCATTTGCTGTTCACTAAAGTCGGCTGAAGTTTATGGTTTCATTTTAGAAAATGGAACTATCTGCTGTTATTTATAAAACTTTCACTCGGTTTTATCACTGGAAACTGTCGCTTATTATTAATTTAACAAGTTTAAAAAAAAATAACAAAGCCTGAATGAAAGCAATCGCTGAAACAGCACAATCGTCGGTGAACGTTAATATTATGTCAAGGGCCTGTCTCGAGCTGACTTCGTAAAACCTCAAAATCTACTGTGGATGAACAAAGAACTTCATTACGCTTGCGATTCCGGAACGGAGAGCCACCCGGATACCAAATAAAGTGCCGAATAATGGCGACGGAACAAATGAAAACAAATAGGAATAGAGCTCCCGTGATAAATTGCTTCTGTTGTGTGCCTTTATTTTATTGCTCAACATAATTTACAACACGACGTTAAGGACCATCATTGCTATTTAAAAGATTTGCTTCTGACTTTGATCTTTCCGAGCGTAATTGATTATACGCCGCAATAAATGAAAACGTACTTTGAATAAGGTTTTTCAATCGTATAGGAATATATACCGCAAATATATTACTTAATGCTCTTCGGAGGAGAAATTGCATTATATAAAGTCACGAAGCTTTAGGTGTGAATTTAAATGAAAACGGTACCGAAATCCTGCAACGTCTGAACATATCCAAAATCCATTTTAAATCGAATAACCTAATTCGTTCTTTTGCGATGGTGTGCGATGTAAATCCTGAATTATTCGTACCTACATTCTCTAGAGGCAACGCTGAAAGCGTCACATTCCGACAAGTGACGGTAACGCCCTAGGTAAGTTCGAAGCGACGTTACTGAGTGGTGCGCGTCGATGCGATGCAAATAGCGCGTAAATAAAATACGAGCTTTAGGAGACGAATACGCTGACTCGGGTTTCAGCAACGCAGCACTCGGCTCTCGGCTCTCGGCTCTCAGCACTCGTATATCGTATTACAAACGTGAAATTAAAAACTCCTATGCCAGCTATATTTCACAATTTGAATCCCATCTCATACGAATATTGCGCACTTTCAACTTTTTTGTAGGTCCTAATGAATTTTACACTCGTGCAATAAATAAGTACCTACAAAAGCAATTCAGCTCAAAATTAAAAAATAAACCATGCTCTTTAAACTTCGTATTGTCTTTATTAACTGAAACCTCTGAAAGCTTTTGGCAGTAAATATATTTTTTTCGTCGCTGCTCCCTTTACATAATACATTTTACTATGTTGTAGGGACAACTACAAACGCCGCTTTAGGTATTAGAATAAAGATGCTAATCATAATGGACATAACAAAGAACTCAATCTCAGCAACAAGGGCGTTATCATGAAGACGTCACTTTCTCTAACTTTATTATAACCACTTTCAAGATTGCGATAGCGGAACAGGCGGGTGTCAGACAATGATCACATAACCTTGAGTTAGAGTGACTTCGTGGAAACGTACCCGTTGGGATCTGACCTTAGTTTTGCGTATGAAGTTAAACGTATTTCAAGTCTGCTACGTGTACTGGATACATATTTAGGTGCCCGCCTGCCGACTTTAAAATTTAAGAGACAGTGTACGAAATCCAATATAAGATAACGCGACAGAAGACTCGTATTTTACAAATTATTATGCTATAAAGTGTATAAATTATAGACACTATACAGATTTCAGTTGTACATGATATTATATACTTGGTACTGTAGAACGGAGATGTATGTGCTTTAGCTGTATATCGTCGTTTCGGGCAATATTATCCCAGCGGGATATTATACGTGGAGCAACATACTCTATTACCTCCACAATTTATAGTAACATCATCATGCAGGTTACCCTTAACTTAATTTAAATTTAAATTTTGCTTAAAAACAGCAGTATATTTTGTAGATACCTGCGGGGTAATTACGTAACACACTAACAGTAGGAATGGGTTTTATTTTGAAAGTTCAACAACATTCATTGCGTTATTTACGTTGTTGAGCAGACAAATTTTTCGAACATATGAAGTAATGGATTAGCAATAGGCTTCCAAATGATTCAAATTGTGATTGATAGCGTGTTACGCAATTAGGGTACTGGACCTGTTTCACATTGTAGGTATGTACGGTTAGGCTTATCTTAAAAATAAAAAATAATTGAATGCAGTTTCTACAAATAAGACCACCGGAATTTATCCAGAAGTGATGAAAAGGGCCATTTAGTGTTTTTCAAAACTGTCCCATTAAAACCTTCTTGCTTGTCAACAGGAAGAGTTGGAGGACCGGCCCCGAGCGGCTACCTTCCTCACCTCCCTGGCGAACTACTCCAACACGATCCCCACGGCATCAGCAGCAGATCCTGACGTGAAGCCGGCACCCCCGGCCCGCATGGGCACACTCATCGGCGTGTACCTGCCCTGCATCCAGAACATCTTCGGCGTGATCCTCTTCATCCGTCTCACGTGGGTGGTCGGAACTGCTGGTGCTATTCAAGGATTCCTGATTGTGCTTGTTTGCTGCTGTACAGTAAGTCAATGATGTTCTTGGGTCTTCTCCACTTTACGTTGTCTTTTGCTAGTACATTGTTGGTATACCATGTCGCTAGCCTGCGTTCCTTGATAAATTATTTTATTTCGGTAAGTAGGTTTGTACAAATTCTTTTACATGTCAATCATATTTAAAAATTTAGATAAAGTCGGTTTTTCCTATCCGACTACCCTAAGAAGAAAGGCCGAAACAAACTCAGTGGTCACAGTCTCTTTTAAAGTCCAGACATAATCTTGGTCAGATCTTGTGAAAACCATGTAGACTGGTGTCAGAAATTGTACATTGAGGAAAGAACCACATAGATTGAGTGGACCTGTCCAGTTAGTGCACGCATTTGTCAGTAATCGTGCAGCTCAACTCAGAACTTAAGAGCTCAACGATTCAACGAATAATACCAAAGAAAAGACATTTGGGTAAGCCGCATAAATTACTCAAACTGCCAGACCATCGTTAAAATTAACTGAAAAAACATTGACTCACATTCACTTGGGGCTAGAATTAAATAATACTGTGATAGCACTTGTCAAATTAAATTGCCTTTAAGTAGCAAATTTTTTTGGGGAAATCCTGTAACTGGCTTCAGTTTTACATATTAGGTACCTACCTTCTTTGAGGTTTTCATTATCTCCGGCTCTTATTATGAACCCTATTTCATCCTGCTAGGATGCACATCTATTTATACTCGTATTTTAAGTAAATAATAATGTAATGAATATAATCAGCGTTACCCCAACCACAGGCTATTTTGAATAAAATTACTTACGCATGTAGCTATTCATATTCCTCCGAGCAGGGGCCGATGACGCACGAATCGCATATAAGTACAAACGGCGTGAAAATAAAGTGGAAAAAGGAATCACTTGGTTATACATATTTGTCGCTATACCTGCCACGGAATAAAAACAAGAGAATGAAAATAACTCATCCTCCACATTGTATTCCCTCCGCAGTGTATATTTCCTTCTGATTACGTTATTGTTACGTAGAATTTCCCCTGGGTCTGTCCGAGCGCGTTTCTAAAGCTATATACATTGATGCCGCGTCTAATATTGCCAGATCCGTCAACTTATCTAATTAAACTTGCCGATGACTTATTAAATCACAAACTTATTAAGATACTAACTGGATTATTTATCCAGTATAACTAGATTATTATTTGTTGCTTAAACTAGTTTGATAAAATCTAAAGTCCTCGCCTATTTGATCGAGCGTCTGACCTTTATTGTGACTTTTATGCTATGAGTCGTTGTCCAGTCCCTTGGCAACCCTCTTCTCTTGGTTCTACGTAGGTATTAGATAATAATGGGTGTCCCAAAAGTACGTATAGGATTTTAAGAGGCGATGTCAACTGGGCACCGAGATCTTGCAACCTGACGCCACTGGATTTCTTTCTTTGGGCAATGTCAAAGATAAGGTCTACGCCAACGATCCACAAAACAATAACGGCTTGAAACACAATATTCGCCTACTTATTGGTGAAATTTGGCAAAAGAATCAGCATTTGCAAAAATGCCTGTGACGGTCATTTGGTAGATATTCTATTCAAATAAAATTGTATTAAGGTCTCTTATTTAAAATAAAATAAAATTACCCAGAAATTCCAATCCTTTCGTATTTTATTGTAAAAACACATCGTATACCTACTTTTGAGACACCCAGTATGTGGAGGGGAACATTTTCATTCTGAAATGTTAAACAGGGTTTGATGTTTAGTTGATAGAATTTAAAAGCAGGCTGTGAAAAGAAAATCGATCTAAGCCTTCTTATAACCCGGTTTAAGAAACTCAGTTTGGTCTTACCAGCCACGGCCTTAAAAGAAATAGGGTGAAATACTCATTATTTAAATACATTTTTGTTTTCACAGACGATGCTGACGGCTATTTCAATGTCTGCGATCGCGACAAATGGCGTGGTTCCGGCGGGCGGGTCGTATTTCATGATAGGACGCGCTCTCGGCCCCGAGTGCGGCGGGGCGGTCGGGATGCTATTCTATACGGGCACCACGCTCGCAGCCGCCATGTACATCGTCGGAGCTGTTGAAATAGTTCTGGTAAGTTCATCATCACTTTTAGAACAACAGGTGTGCGACAACAGGAGGAGGGGCAACGATATCAAGAAGAGCTGAGAGCTAGGTGGAATATATTGTTAAAAATATCGACGATTCCGGGATTTTTAACTTTAAAGTAATTGAAGTTTTTTTACCCATTATGAAAACTGCAAACCCGTCATACCTAGAAACAAAGCATGGTTTCAACAACTATAGTACAAAAAACATTGTATACCATTACGGATGTATGTTAACCATGGAATTAGTAAGTACTATACAACATGTCTCGGAATTAACGCACACCACCAAACACCTCAATTAGAATATTATGTTGTAATCATAATATATAAGGACATTGAATTTTTACGTTTATGTATAAAACATTGTTTACCTATTTATTAAATTAATTATACTGGTGGTGGGAGAAAATTGTGGTCACATTACAAATCTACGCACGCGCACAGTCGCACCCGTAGGTATAAGAGTCTAGCGTAGTAAGTACTTCGTCGCCCCGTTTAATAATAAATACTCTAAACTTTCGATCCAGCCTGTCCCACCTTGCTGCCCTCTCTCAGTGACGCCCTAAGCCGAGGTCCGCACCCCACAGGGGGTGCACTTAGCGTGCGGTCATTTAAATATAAGTTTAATATTTAATTTCGCTCCTGGCTGGAGGCTTTTCGAGTAAAATCTTAAGGCACCCACAGGATAGTTCGGTTAAGTAGCCAGGACCTCAGAGGTCACAAGTACGAGATGCCACTCAAAAAAAAAAAGTACTTTGTCCATTTTGGTTTGTTTTTACTGTACGGCGCAAGTGTGACTGTAATTTACGTAGTTTTCATTATTTTTTGGACAAAAATTACCTGTATTAAAAACCGGCCATTTGCGAGTCGGACTCGCGCACTAAGGGTTTCCGTACCATATCTATAAAAACGGCAAAGAAATCATGTCTGTTGTATGGGAGCCCCCTTAAATATTTATTTCATTCTGTTTTTTAGTATTTGTTGTCATAGCGGCAACAGAAATACATCATCTGTGAAAATTTCAACTGTCTAATTATCACAGTTCATGAGATACAGCCTGCACCCTAATTACGTAATACATTTTCGCCAAACGATTACGACTAGTTTGCTTCGTTTCTATCGCAGTTTGCTTAATTTGACGACTTTCGTATTGCGTAACTCCACTATCGTGCGAAACCAACTGCAGTCTGTTTGAGACGCTAAAGAGTGAACGATATGCCAAAATTGCCAGGAAAAATTGGGCATACGTCTATTTTTCGAATTACGTAACTCAAATGACAAGCGAGAATTTGCTTGAATCGTTGACATGAAACCAACGGCTAGTCGCATTGAAACCGAAGGCAACCTTCTGCTCGCAATGGTTTTCTGTTCCACTTAATTTAGGATTTATACGTATAATCTCCATAATTATTTCGAAAAAATGTGAGTGGTAGTCTTCCTGATAAATTGTGAATGCATTTTTGTGTAAAACCTCAATGATAAATCAATATTAATGATATTTTAAAAATCGAGGCAGGGTGGTGAATTTCTTAAAATAATTGTAAAAATCTTCATCTGTTACAACTTACAAGTGCTTACAACCTAAACTAAAGATATCTTCAATTTATGATATTACAGAATCGAGATATTTTGTTGGCATTTTAATGAAAGACAAATTCGTAC
Organism: Dryobotodes eremita; assembly: GCA_917490735.1. Classification (NCBI taxonomy): domain Eukaryota; kingdom Metazoa; phylum Arthropoda; class Insecta; order Lepidoptera; family Noctuidae; genus Dryobotodes; species Dryobotodes eremita. The sequence continues at coordinate 18,660,008 of OU823243.1, read as the reverse complement.
CTCGTACCGTATGTAACAAACTTATTATAAGCCACAAGCTTAGCAACCCATCTATCAATAGAATTGTATGCACCTAATTGTTATCTACAGCAGAATATTGCTGTTCTATGAAGTAAATAGATTAGGGTTTGGGTTTCCGGTGTCAGGCTCAACTACATTATTCAGGAAATATTTAAACTTTCTCTCATGCGCTCACAGCAAGCAGTAGGTAGGTATATAAATTATCCATGATGTTGGGAAGACATTGAATGCCAAATTCTACCAATCCATACAATATATTTGTTCCATTTAATTTTACCCCATGTCCAAATATTTCATGTTAAATGTGAATAAATGCTATTGTCAGTTAAGATTGTATATGATATAAATAAAACAGTTTTTCTTTGTTTACCATAATTTATGTTTCTATTTACTTGTACCTAATGAATGACAGTTAATTTAGCTAAACACCACTATTTTCTAATTAGTGTCACTATAATAGTAAACACTTCTCAATATTAAAAAAAGCTTACTAAGTATTCAATTTTTAAATATTTCATACCAAGTTATTTTTATTTTTACCTTTAGTTCATAATTAAAGCACTCTATATTAAAGTTTACACAGTTATCAATTAACACAATAGGTACATATGTTTACATTGCTGTTATGCAAGACTATAATCAACAGTTTACTAAAATAAAATGCATTAGCTTTTATGAACAATCTTCAGTTTCTACTTTTGTACTTGAGAAGCTTGAAAAGTGAAGTAGTTGCAGAGCCGCAGTAGCAATGTAATGTCATAAGTAAATAGCAGCAGTGGCAGAAGTGAACAGCAATGGAGCAACATCATTCATGCTGCCTTCATGTCTTCGTAGGTGAAATGCCCCGGGAACTCGGCTACAATTTGAAAAGAAAATCAAAATTATTTTCTGTTCAAATAAAGTATATAAACATTATGCAGCAAACTAGGCATATCAACTAGACCTTCATCAGCCCATGGCTGGACAAAAGCCATCATCCTACTCATTGCTGCAGGTAGTTTAATTTCTTCTTTATTTAGGGCTGATTTTTCAATCTCCAGATATTTTTATCTAACATAACACTAAATTAGAATGGTAAACATTAGTTAAGTGTACATAAAATTATTATGTATGTGACTATGTAGGTAGAAAGTTCACTCAAGGAATATATTCATAATTATGTGAGTTGCTGCTTGATTCTTAACTATGTGTCAAAAGTTTACCTTCAATAATTAATACAGAAGATTGGTTTCCAATGCCCAACATTGCCACAGCAAATCCCCCTATGTCAACTAGATTGATGTTGGTGGGTTGTGTTCCATTCAGCTCTATCACCATCTGCGAAAATATTATGATTAATGTTTTGTAGTTAGTTGTTATTTCATTAGTGGTTATTAGGTGTAGTTAGTCTGTTTCAGCGTCTACATAGGTACCAACAAAAATATTAATTAACAATTTCAGTTGTTAGAAGGTGAGCTTGACAGACATATACTAACTACAATCATTATTTTAGCTGCAATAAACATCTAACCTCACGTAAGTTGTTTGAGAGTCTACACAAATAAAAAGGAATGATAGTCCGTATGTAGACTGACCAATAATGTACCTACAGCCACAATAATATAATGAGATACGAAGGTATACTCCTACACATGTAATTCCTATATATATTGGCTTACTTACTTGTAGTTTCACTATTGTCAGACGTCTTCAGCAAGCCACAAGAAAAATGTTCCAAAACTGCAACATAGTCCCATGTTTCTGCATCAGTATGGGAATAGTAAATATAATTTTGGTCAGTTGATCGTCTTGGGTTTGTATGTTGCAAAATATAAAATAACTAAATGTAAACAAAAACATTCATAATAACATTTACCCAAGTGTTGCCAACTTTTTTTCCCCGAATCCACTACTAGCGGTGTACCGTGTATCACAAAATAATTATGTAGATACTTGAAAAATTTGTGAAGATGTTTGGATGTTTGCTAAATACACAATAATGGCCTAACGGTGAAACTTTTTATCCCAGAAGTATGTTCCCGTCGAATATTTTTTCGAAATGACATTGTTTTTCGATCTCCACATGGGCGCAGCCTCTGTGTAACTTCACTACTTATAATATTATTGGTCATGCTGAACGGTCTTAAAAATTCAGCGTTCGAATCCGGAGTGGTTTCGGCATTTGAAATAAATCAATCGTAAAATTACTGACACATGTTCTAGACAAACAATAAAACATGCCACTATCGTGTTATTTTTTTTTTTTCGAGTCACAATTTTAGTAGTTGATGGTAGTATTTTCTACAAATTGAATTAGACTAACCACTGGACCAAACTACCTGCCACTAAATACAAAATTTTGTCTGCCCGGAGGGGTCCAAACCCCTAGGTTTAGTGGAAATTCCACTAAGTTGACAACACTGCTTTTCTACGACTTTTTCATTGGCCACAGATAACAAAAAGGTGAAAATAAAAACGTTTTGTTACGTATTTCAATTATGGTAGCTTTTGGTAGAAAGTGTTTTATAAATTGGTTTTTCATTTTTAGGCAATCATTGTACATTTCTATTTATACGCAATAGTAGACCATCAGTTGTGAATAGAACAAAATTATATTATAGCAAAATTATTCGGAAGCGAATAATTCTTTTATGATGAAATAAAACGTATAGGTTTGCCAAAAGTGGGCAAGCATTTTTCCCAGCTCTAACAAATTAAGCAGAATCTGAATGGTTTTTCTTACGCAATTCCAAATATAGGAACCGATTCCGATCGGAGTTTGCTTAATTTCGGAATCGCATTAAGAATCAAAATTTGTTACGTAATCAGGGTGCTGGTGACAGACGGACAGACAGACGGACGGACAGCGGAGTCTTAGTAATAGGGACCCGTTTTACCCTTTGGGTACGGAACCTTAAAATTCACAGAAATCTATTCAGTAAACGATTCTGAACAAACTACTTTCATAATGTACATTATTCAGTTACACATTGTACCTACCTTATATAGTACAATGTTAATGTAGCAGCATCTACAACGCCACATGCGAGCTACGCGTTACGCCGACGTCACGCAAAATCCTGCATCACGCAAGCGTAGTTTACCGTGCAACTAGCATATATACAACGTCGCGACATCAATCGTCGGGCAGACACCCACCAGACACGACACCCGTCTGGTCGGAGGATCCTCCCTTTTCTATGGAGGTTTGAGTGAACTTTACACCCTGTTCCTCATATATTATCACTGTATCTAGACCCTTCAACTCAGATAATTCCGACGTTACCTCAACTAGAATCACGAAACCACTACAAATGAGTCAGTACAGAAGCGATGCGCGTGGCAGAATCTCTACTCGCCACAATTGCATAGACTACATACGCGGTACATTACTAGGTTTATCAAACTATGTGCCCGTTGTAAGGCTTGGCACACACATACTGTACTTTTGAAGGTACGATTGAACTTACGCCTAACACTGAGAGTCTGATCAAGACTTTAAATAAACTGTCAAATCTGTTGTTAGTTGTTCTGATTTAGAAACCAACATATCAATCAATAGCCAATTATTAAATTTAAAACAAATTAGATTCAGTTTTTGTGGATTTTAGTAATAATAAAAAATTCTATTGCTAAGTAGATTATAATAGTTTTACATTGGCCCCAAACTTTACTAGCCTTGGGTATCAAAAAAGTAGGTATATGAAATTAAGAAGTGCTCACTGCTGCGCAGTATGTGTCTAGTTGACTGCTGAACCGTGCCTATTGGTGTCTGCAAGACTTCACGTCGTAGAGATCACCAAAAATATAAGAATCCTCCAGAGTATATACATAAACTCACGCCTTTTTCCCTCGGAGTAGGCAAATACTACAGAATGCCACCTTCTATCCTTACATACTCCTTCTGCTTCATTTCTGCAGAGTATTGACCATTTATTAAAATTGGGTCACTTGTCTCACACGAGTTTCCGTAACGTTACTTTGACGCAAACTACTGAACAAAATCTATTGCAGCTAAAACGCCCTGTTTGCGCTGGTCCTAAGCAGTGTTGATGTAACGTACACCGTAGAGGCGGACCGGCCGTATCGTATACTTCACTCCGGTCTCGGGGGCCCCGACACAGGGATGTGGTCGGCCGCTATTTAGCGCCGACCTAACTCTGCTAGCATTCATAATTTGGAACATGAGAACCTTGCTTTTGATATTAGTTCCTATGAATAGTTACTTATTTTAGATTTTTATTTTTTAAATAGACAGCTTTGAACACTTATTTTGGGCACTGGTGGTATAGTATAAATACAAATAAAATGTGCTCGTACGGTCACCAAAAGTGATAAGCAACCAGGGTCATTGGATATATTTAAAGTTTAGTAAGAAACCGACGGATGTTTTCGAATAAAATTTAATTTAATTAATAGAAAACAAACAGTTCATTCATCGAATTAAATTTCATTCGAAAACATACATCGGTTTCTTACTAAACTTATCACTTTTGTGTACATTAGCGCCATCACAGAGCATCCATGAATTATAAAAGTAAATGAGTTTTTATTCTAAAATCGCATTTTATAGTAGATTTTTAAATTAAAAAAGATAATAAAACATTTCTCGACTAAACTACGAACCGGGGAGATTTTTAACTAGCTGATTAAAGCAGTCTTGCGGAGCGACCACAAAGGAAATTCGTATGCGGAATACAGCACTACAGTTTATGATCCCCCACATTTATTACCATCCTGATACAGAGGATAATCATTATGAAGATGTTTGTTAGTATTCATGAAAGTGAGGAGATAGTTAATACAGTACTCACAAATAATAACGGAAAGGAACATTATACTCCAACCCGGGCGTAAATTTACGCATCGAAACACTTAGAAAGAGACTGTCGCCCAGCGGGGTAATTGCGTAACACACTAACAGTAGCACTAGCTTTAATTCTGACAGTACAATAACATACAATACATTGCGTTATTTTTGTTGTTGAGCAGACAAATTTTTAGAACATATGAAGCTATGGATTAGCAGTATCCTTCAAAATCATTCAGATTGTGATAGAAAGTGTGTTACACAATTAGGGTGCAGGTTCTAGTGACAAAGACGACGCTCTCCTTTCTAAAGCTGGCTATTTCAAACCTTTTTTTTTTTTTTTTTTTTGTCGCTGAGAAATGCTTTATGCACTTCCGCTCGTCGGGGGACGAGACGGGGTATGTGGGACTCCTGTCCGAATGACAGTATACCCACTAAAACTCAGCGGTGTTCCCACATCGCCGTGGTGGGAGGGCCATGGGAAACCGGCTCAGCCTTTACATCCACAACCCTCCCGGCGCTTGCCCGCCTAGCTGGCGGGCCCCGCATGCCCCCCAGGCTGGGGGGCTACGGGAATGGCCGGGAACACCTGGCCACTCCCGTCCGACACTGGTGGAGGCCTGTGCAATACAGGCAAGGGTGCCCCCGCACCCGTTGCCTGCTGGTCTCCACCCGGGAGGAGTCGGAGATGACTATCAAACTGACGTCTTCTTCGACCCCTCCTCCGCCTTCGGAGCAGCGCCGCGTGAGGATCCTCCTCCCGCGCGCGCTCCGCCGCCTCCTTCTGGGACATGACGTGTTCGCAGAAGGAGGCGACTGCCGCCCAGGACCCCTCGTCCCCCAGCATGGCGTTAACCAAGCCAGGGAGTGAGAGGTCCGGTCCGATCACCGCGATGAGACTGCGGCGCGTCTCGGACCACGAGGGGCACACCTCGAGGGTGTGCTGCGCCGTGTCCTCCGCCGCGCCACAGTCGTGGCACGACGGCGTCTCCTCCCGTCCGATCCGGTGCAGGTACGATCCGAAGCAACCGTGTCCGGACAGCACCTGCACCAGACGGAACGAGAGGAACCCATGCGACCGCTCGAGCCAGTCTCGCAGGACAGGCCCGATCGCGTCGAGGGTTCGGCGGCCGAAGGCTGCGGTGGCGAGTTCCCCCGTCCAATGGACGACGATGGCGTCCCTCGCCTCCCGCCGGACGGCCTCCCGCTCTTCCGGGGCTGGGCGTTCTCCTCTCGCCCTCCGCCCCGCCGTCCATTCATATACTCTGGCGAGCACCCACGCCTCGAGTTCCCAAGGAGGGGTGCCGGCCAGAGCACATGCTGCCGCGAAGCCCACCGTGCGGTAGGCCCGCGCCACTCGCTGGGCCATGGCCCTTTGCGGTGCCCGCAATGCGGCGGCGTTCTCCCTCCTTCGGAGGGAGTCCTCCCAGATAGGAGCCCCGTAAAGGGCCATACTCCTCAAGATGCCGGCATAAAGTTGCCGGCATCGCGCGCTGGGCCTTCCCAGGTTGGGAAGCAGCCACGAGAGTGCGCCTGCGGCCTTCAGCAGGCGCGACGACAGCCCGCTAAGATGCGGACCGAAGCGCCACCTGCTGTCGAGTACAAGGCCCAGATATTTCATCTGGGCCTTCACCTCAATTCTGACGCCCTCCACGAAGATGTGGGCGTCAGATGGGGGGCGCTGCCGAGCACCGTGGAAGAACACGGCCTCGGTCTTGTGCAGCGCCACCGTTAAACCTAGGCGGCGGATCCTCCCCGCGACCAAGGATCCGCCCGCCGAGGCCAGGTTGGCCGCCTCCCTGAAACTCCCCCCCCGGGCGGTGAGGAGAGTGTCATCCGCATAGCAGACGACACTCGTGCCCCGGAGGAGAGTTCCCCGCAAGAGCCAATCATAGGCGATGTTCCAGAGGAGAGGTCCTATGACTGACCCCTGCGGAACGCCAGCCTCGACGGCGTACCGCCGGACTTGGCCAGTCCTATCCGCCAGGACGATCGTCCGATGCTCTAGGTAGCTGGCCAGCAGACGACGCATGTATCGAGGCACTCCGTGGAATCGGAGCGCCTCTAGGATGGTGGAGTGGGGAACGGAGTTGAAGGCATTGGCTATGTCGAACGACACAGCCAACAACCCGTCCCGCGCCTCCATCGCCCCTTCACCTGGCCCTTAAGGCGGGCCAGCGCGTCCACCGTGGAACGCTCAGCCCGAAAACCGAACTGAGCGTCCGACAAGTCCGGCCCGATACGCCGCAGATGACTTTTCAGGCGGGCAGCGATTATCCCCTCGAACATTTTTCCGACCTCATCGAGCAGCACGATGGGCCGGTATGCCGAGGGGGAGTCTGCTGGGCGGCCCTCCTTGCGAAGGAGGCACAACTGCCCCTCCTTCCACGGTTTCGGGAACCTCCCACACGCAAGACATGCGCTGAAGAGGTCCCGAAACCTCTCCTCCATTTGAGTGGCAGCGATGGCCACCACTCTTGCCGGAACACCGTCGGGGCCCGGAGCCGTCTTCTTGGCGCGGATATGCAAAATCGCCGCGCCGAGTTCCGACTCCGTGACCGGAGGGGCCTCCTCTTCTTCTTCAGCTGGCGGAGCTATCCTCAACGTGGCCCCCATCACTGGCGGGGCGAAGTTACTGTCCCTGCACGGGAACAGGGACTGAACCACCCCATCCAGAAATGAGGGCTCCAGGGTCTCGGCCACCGGGGGACCAAAGGGGCGCAATTTTTTGCAGGCCATCTTGTATGGTCTCCCGTAGGGGTCATTGTCGAGATCCTCCAGCATCTCCGCTCTTGCCGAGTCTCTGGCGGCGGCGATGGACCTATCGAGGACCATCTTTGCCTCAATGTACAGCTCATAGAGGTGGTCCTCGTTGGCGTGGTCTCGTCGACGCCGCCTTCGGCTTCGCGTGTAGGCCCTCCTTGCCTCCACACACGCTGTTCGAAGCCCCGCCAGCTCCACCGACCACCAGTACACGGCGCGTTTGGGTGGTGGTCGGCTAGACCGAGGCATGCTAGAGTTGCATACCTCGGTCAGAGACTCCCTCAGGTGCCCCGCCACGGTGTCCACATCCAGGCCGGCGGAAGGCGCTGAAAACCAGTCCTGGATGAACGCCGCCTCCACCGCTGCCTCCCTGTCCAGGCGGGTGAGAGCCCACCGCGGGAACGGTGATTGCACCGAGGGGGGCCGCGACTCTCCGGGGCCACCGGTGGAGATGTCGAATCGTACGTAGCGGTGGTCCGACATAGTCTCCACCAGGTCCACCCGCCAGTTCAACACGCGCGCGGCCAACGCAGGGGTGGCGAAAGTGACGTCCACTATTGAGCCACCCTGCCGCCGCACGCATGTCTGGACGCTTCCTCTGTTCAAGAGGGAGAGTCCAGAGGAGGCTGCCCACATTTCCACAGCCCTCCCGCGAGCGTCGGTGGCCGGGTTGCCCCAGTTCACCGTTGAAATTTGACGGCTATTAAAAAAAAAATTGCCGTTCCATACAATTTGACCGCGAAGGTGTTAATTTCTGTTATCAGCTGTTTTTTTTTACAACCGACGAAAAATTTCTACGTTAGGGGTCTAGAATGATCCTGCCGGGGTCGCGGATTGTTCGAAAGAGTTACCGTGGCCCTGGCGCACAGGCAACTGAAGGAACACGGGTGGGTTTTAGTCAGTAAGAGTCTGACACGCCCTTCCGCTCCGCCCAGAGCGGGAGAGGTCATTTGATGATTTCACCCCCAAAAAAAAAAAAAAAAAGAAAAAAAGGGTTCTAGAATGATGGCGAGCAATGGGCAGCTCGCCGTCCGGTAAGGACCAGGCCCGGGTCAACGGCACTTCGTGTTCCACGCGCGCCTCAATGAGATGACAGCACCATTGACGGGGTCCGATAGGGCCGATGCCTGCCGGGGTCGCGGATTGTTCGAAAGAGTTACCGTGGCCCTGGCGCACAGGCAACTGAATGAACACGGGTGGGTTTTAGTCAGTAATAGTCTGACACGCCCTTCCGCTCCGCCCAGAGCGGGAGAGGTCATTTGATGATTTCAAACCCAAAAAGAAAAGAAAAAAAAAAAGGGGGATCTAGAATCATGTGCTGAATTCATGGATACAGTTCGCGCGTCGATGTCCCTACCAGTCTGTATATTATATATAGATAGAAATAAATAATAACAGAGACCATAAATAAATATGGCCACCTACTGTGTCCAAACAGTATAAGTAACAGATGTACCGTCGAAAAGAAGAAAATTAGTAGAGGTTTTTTATAACTTACTTAATACAATGCAGATTACGTAGACGATAAACGATAATTCGATGCAGAATGGCCTAAAGCTGATTTTAATATTCATCAGGCCACTAATTACTCTTTTGAATGATTAAGCTCGCGCATGGTTTGCTTTTCTGCTTGCGGTTAATAACTCACGCTCACAAGCCACGAGCAATCATTATTTATGTCAAACTCAGTTAGTAGAAATACTGACTATAGTCTATGTGTGTATGCTTTTGCTTAGGCATGCTGAAAAATCGCATGAGGACAGATAGCGATTGTTATACCTGCACCTAATTGCGTGACACACGGTCAATCACAATCTGAATCATTTTGAAGGATATTGCTAATCCATTGCTTCATATGTTCGAAAAATTTTGTTTGCACAACCACGTTAATAACGCATTGAATGTTGTTGAACTTTCAAAATAACCCATTCCTTTTGTTATTGTGTTACGCAATTACCCCGCTGTTTAAAATTTTTATGTCTCGATTTGATTACATTTCTCGAGTGAAAGTGTGTCATAAATATGTCCAAAACTCTCTAAAGTAAACAGTCAGTCATGCTGCCTACTTCTTTACTGACTGCTGGAACAAGATATGAGCTATTCCTGAAGGTCTAGCTTGTGCTAACATGAAATCTATATCTATACTATATTATAAAAATATACGGTTCGACTTGAGAACCTCCTCCTTTTTTTTCGTCGGTTAAAAATTAAATCACTTTGTTCTTCAAAACTACTCAACGGATTTAGATGCGGTCTTCACCATCTTTTAGAGAATTAATTCCGAAAGATATATGTGTATAATACATTAATATATATTTTTTACAGAAATCTCGTTGTTTTGTCAATCGTAAAAACAGAAAACTTATAGCATCTCCACCTCATCAACAGACATACATGGCGCCCTGGTTGTCCATCTTCGGGGACTTCACGAAGGATCCGGAGGCGATGTACAATAACTTCCGCGTGTACGGCACCGGGTTGCTGCTCGTCATGGGCATGGTGGTGTTCCTTGGTGTAAAGTTTGTCAACAAGTTTGCCACCGTCGCCCTTGCCTGTGTCATCCTCTCCATCACTGCGGTGTACGTCGGAATATTCGTCAACTTCAATGGAAACGATAAGCTGCAGTGAGTATATTGATGTTTTATTTGTATCATGTTTAAGTTTTTATGTATCATCAAATCTAAGATCATAAAACTGAAGCTTGAAGTATCTGAGCTACGAGATGCTTTCACAAATACTTGGCAAAATGCCATTAGTCATTTTTTGTAGTGCAGCAATCCAGTTAACGGGAACATCTGTACTGCAATGAATGACGTTAAATGAAAGAGCAATAAAAATGTAAATCCTTTCCAATGACAATTGCTACTGGAACGAAATTTATACTTGCCATTACGAGCAAAATTTGGCAATTGAGTACAGAAACATCAGTCCCGCCCCACACATTAACACGAAGGGTATAGGGTAAGGGTAGGGTAAGGCCGTGACAGAGATAGTCTCATGTCTAATTAAGTCGCGTTAATGACACACACGAGATACAAAATTTCAGAGATAACATCAGCCTGCTTTTATAACATTTTGTTGCTGAAAAAGTTGTTTAGTATAATTAGACCCGACATAATCCATGATTGATGACGTCCTTCTTTATCAAAACTATGTTTTCAATTCGTCATTTTGTTTTTTTTATTTCTTTTTACCGCGTATATTCTTAACAGTTCCTCTCACAGCTTTTGATAGGTAGTCCTTATTTGAATGAGTGTAAAATCTGTTTCAATGCTAAGTTGTAATTTTTAGGATGTGCGTACTGGGCAAGCGTTTGCTAAAGGACATTAACATCAACAACTGCACGAAGGAGGTCGGGGCGCCGCTGTATCAACTGTTTTGCCCCAACAACACTTGCGATCCATACTACCTAGCACACAACGTGTCTGTCGTTCAGGGAATCAAGGTAAGGAGACTAATTACATTGATAGTAAATGTATTTTTTTCCTGAGCATGAATATTAAGTTGAAATATTATGACAATAGGTATAAACGACGACAAAAAACATCTATTAGGTAGACCACTGGCTCCGGTCAAAATATTTTGTAAAAAAGGATGCACTACTCACTATAATATCTTCTGATATTCTTCATGAGCCGTCTTAAGAGTTGGGTTCGAAAGCTTAAACACATTCAAGGTCCCACTACTGTAGGCTGCTTATTTTGAATGAGTGTAACCATTAATTATTTTATATTACTAGGGACTGAAAAGCGGAGTGTTCTTCGACAACTTGCAAGACTCATTCCTACAACTAGGCCAGTACATCGCATACGGCAAGGAACCCGATGACATCGAGCAGATGGAAAGACCCACCTACAACCAAGTCTATGCTGACCTCTCCACGACCTTCACCATCCTCATCGGAATATTCTTTCCTTCAGTTACTGGTAAGATCATTATTTTACCTTTGGTAAATGATTCTTAAACGGACGACAAATTCACAGCTTAAAACTGGTCTCTAATGTGAAAGTAATGTGTGTTCGTCTAGTAATGGAAATATCGTTGTTCGAACATTACGTCACGACTGTACTCCCAAAAGAGTTGGGCAAGTGTCTAGTACACACACAATTCATCAGTTATATCATATGTCTCATGTAATAGCCTAACTCAGACTTCGAGCTGTTACTGAGAATTTCCAAATGAATAAATCGTTGTGATTGATCTTCTGTAGTAACTCACATGTTATTCCCCACCTCTCAGGTATCATGGCTGGCTCCAACCGCTCGGGCGACCTGGCGGACGCCCAGAAGAGCATCCCCATCGGCACCATCTGCGCCATCCTCACGACGTCGGTCGTGTACCTGTCCTGCGTGCTGCTGTTCGCGGGCACCGTGGACAACCTGCTGCTCAGGGACAAGTGAGGACGCGTTCCACAATGTTCTAGACTTTCGTTTATAGTTAAACTAGCTTTTACCCGTCGCTTCACTCACGTGGTCTATCGCACAGAAATCAGGAATATATATAGATATATATTTCTGGGGCAAAAATACGTACTTTTTACTCATAAACTACCTCAATGCAAAATATCAGGCCTATCCAAAGTAATACCATTTCAGCGAGAAAGAAGAACGCACTAACGAAACACTTTCGCATTTATAATAATACAGGCTGGCTAGTACATCGACGCGCAAATTGTTACCACTGTAACTGCTGTTCCATACATTTTGACCGTATAGGTATTGCACTTTTCTATGAAACAGCAGAATTTTTTTTTTGGTAACCCGCGCAAAATTTCTTCTCTAAGAGTCTAGAATCAAGTGCTGAATTCATGATAACGGTATGGTTGCGCGTCGATTTTCCTGCCATCCTGTATATTTTGGTTAGATCTACATTTTAATCATCTAATAAAAACGTCGAAAATCTTTAAAAAAAAACTTCCACTGCTTAATGTCCTAATCAACATCCATTATTCTAGGTTTGGTCAATCTATCGGCGGTAAGCTAGTGGTAGCGAACATGGCGTGGCCGAACCAATGGGTGATCTTGATCGGGTCATTCCTGTCTACCCTGGGAGCTGGTCTCCAGTCCCTCACTGGAGCCCCACGACTGCTGCAAGCTATCGCTAAGGACGAGATCATACCTTTCCTGGCACCTTTCGCCGTCTCGTCCAGCCGGGGTGAACCAACAAGGTAAGCCAACGTTAAGTATTCTGAAGATTACTGGCCACTGACAGTTTACTGGCCTTCATATCAGGCATCATCGGAAATTTTTCTTCCAAAATTTGCGATAGTATTTATGTAGACTCCAACTGTAGATTCAAAGAAAACAATTTTATTTCATATATTATATTGATTGTTATTTATGACACCAGGGCCCTGCTCCTGACGATGGTGATCTGCCAGTGCGGCATCCTGCTGGGTAACGTTGACATCCTGGCGCCACTACTGTCCATGTTCTTCCTGATGTGCTACGGCTTCGTCAACCTCGCCTGCGCACTGCAGACGCTCCTCAAGACTCCTAACTGGCGCCCTCGGTTCAAGTACTACCACTGGTAAGGAACTAGCCTCCATACTTAAGGGTTTAAATCTCTTGACTATGAAGAAACAGATGAACTTTATTTTACTTTTTTGTTTCAGGTCTCTGTCTTTAGCCGGGCTGACGCTGTGTATCTCCATCATGTTCATGACGTCATGGTTCTATGCCCTCCTCGCGATGGGTATGGCTGGCCTTATCTACAAGTACATTGAATATCGCGGGTAAGTTCTTTTAGAATGTGAGCATTCGATACACATTTTACACAAAACGTCTTTTTGTTTTTGTTTTGCACAGTACCTACTGAGTTCATTTTGGAGCTTATTGAAAAAAAACATCGAAAAAAGTTTTACCAATCTCTTACAGCCAAACATAATGCTAAATAATAGGAAAGACAACACGTAGGCAAAAGAGTGTCAATGTTAAATCACATACAAAATCTTCCAGAGCCGAGAAGGAATGGGGAGACGGTCTCCGTGGTCTGGCGCTGTCGGCCGCGCGCTACTCGCTGCTGCGGCTGGAGCAAGGGCCTCCGCACACCAAGAACTGGCGCCCGCAAGTACTGGTGCTCGCCAAACTGAACAATGAACTGATGCCTACGTACAGGAAGATGGTCGCCTTTGCTAGCCAACTGAAAGCTGGTGAGAAATCTTTTTGTAGAATCTACAGTGGATAGTATCTTTTGGAGTACAAAATATTCGTAGTCTACTTACTTTGAACTAAACTTATAGTTCAAAGAAAGTAGTATCTTTCAAACGTCAGGTTTGAGCCGTTGGGCTACAACTGTACTAATTTTATTTGCATTGCACCCTATTCAAACATATGAAATCATGGTATAAATTAATATATTTATATATAATTTAACATAATTAATATTAATTTAAAAGTTCAATATTCTCGAGATGAACAAAAAACTAAATGCACACTAGGTCTTTAATGGCTTTGTCACGACCACCGAACAAACCTCTGTTAATTTATTTGGCAGATAGCTTCAAATAAATTCTGTTTCAGTTTTGATAGTGATTATCCGTGAAACGTATTAACGCTGCAAAAGCCAATTATTTCTAAAAGAGTAACCGTGGAGTTTCCTTACTCCATTCTCATTACATTCTCTTACTCCATAGGAAACAACCATTTTGAACTGTCACTTAACTTCTGTCGTTTCTGTGCCTATGTAGGTTGTATGAGAAATAAAATATTTTGAATTTGAAATATTTTTCTTCTTATTGACACGATCAATTTAAGAACCAGAAGTATCTTTATATATTCGTCTAACATCAATCCGTCCCCATCCAGGCAAGGGTCTGACAGTTTGCGTGTCAGTGCTGGGCGGCGACTTCCCTCGCCGCGCCGGCGACGCCACGTCCGCGCGACACAACCTGCGCCGCATCATGGACGAGGAGAAGGTCAAGGGCTTCGTCGACGTGCTCGTCTCGCCTGATATCGCTGACGGACTTAGCCATTTGTAAGTTTTCCTTACAATTCCCTAATCATTTTAGCTGGTCCGAGAGGAGCTGCTGCAGATAATACGGAACTTCTAGTTTTATCTGACTTTGCATGCGCATAGATACATCGTCTGGTATAGGCTTTTGCTCACCAGTAGGGGAAGACAAGCTGTGGATGTCAAGTTTTCGGTCAATATCTTAAAACTATATGGCGCCGGAAATGATATCCTCTGAGTTTTGCCTGATATCATCTTAATTTATTTCTGGAAGTTGACAACCAGATGCAAAAAACCGATGACACCTTACTGCTATATGCAGCACTTTTTAGTCCAGTATCATTGCAATATTTCGTGCTCCCTATACCTATTGCATCTCTTCGCACGAGCAGGGTCCAAACGTGCGGCCTGGGCGGCCTGAAGCCCAACACGGTGCTGGTGGGCTGGCCGTACGGCTGGCGCGCGGCGGAGCGGCCCGGCGCGCGCTGGCAACAGTTCCTGCGCACGGTGCGCGCCGTGGCGGCCGCGCGCATGGCCATGCTGGTGCCCAAGGGGATCAACTTCTTCCCCGACTCCACTGAGAAGGTACTATGACCACAATCAGCCTATAATATTCCCACTGCTGAAACAGTAAGCTTACACAGTCCTACTTATACATAGCTTGCTCTTTTATCCAAATGAGCCATGACAGAAACACTAATACCGTGTCTTATTTTGCCATGTGTGATCTAGATAATCTACCAGTAATACTAACAACTACTATGTTATATCCGGTGCTCGTGTTTTAAAGTCGATTGTCCAATAGTTTAGGGACATAAACTTGTGAAAAGTCATAAAAGACATTGGATTATAAAACTTTTGGAAGATCGACTTGAAAACACGAGCACCAGTAGTATTTTACCTTTCCTTTAGTTCCAACTTTAAACATCAGGTACCAAACGCACATTTCCATCAAGAAGCATTATAATTACAATATTCTTACAATCCGTCTTTTTACCTCGATTCCCACTGTGCAGGTATCCGGCAACATCGACATCTGGTGGATCGTGCACGACGGCGGTATGCTGATGCTGCTGCCATTCCTGCTGAAGCAGCATCGCACGTGGAAGAACTGCAAGATGCGTATCTTCACCGTCGCGCAGATGGAAGACAACTCCATCCAGATGAAGAAGGACCTCAAGATGTTCCTCTACCAGCTGCGACTTGAGGCCGAGGTTGAAGTTGTGGAAATGGTTAGTTTTGGAACTGCTTTATTTTTACGGCCGATTCGATAGCCTGCAAATTATTTTGAGGACAGAAAGGGAATGGATTTTATTTATTTAGTTAAAGTACCATCCGGAGATCGTGAACAAAATTGCTGGACGGTAAAGGAAATGTAGGTAAACAAGCTTGACTCTAATAGCCAGTTCGAATTTATCGACATGGTGCCTACATCCGAATGTTTGTAATAAAATCTGAAAATACGTATAAATTTAATTAAACACTTTCGTCAAGTTTTATATTGACATTTGAATAATTAATATTTCAGACGGACAGCGACATATCTGCCTACACTTACGAGCGAACCCTGATGATGGAACAACGCAACCAGATGCTCCGCGAACTACGGCTGAACAAGAAGGAAACCATGGGCATGGTGAGTTCACAACATACACTCTTCATAACAATGAAATATATTAAAATGTTCACAATTTCAATGTTCAAATGTCTGTACAAAGCTTTGTATATTAATAACTCTACTCTGACCTAGAACTAACATGTTTGTCTGTCGCTATATACAGATGCAAAATTTCGTGGATTATCGTGAAAACGCTGAGGAGAAGTTGCCTTTGGTAAAGTGGATACCTTAACCCTGATTCGAGTCCACTTATTTTCTTTAAGAGCATTTTGTTAGCTATTCGTTGAGTTACAATATCTCCCGCATTTTGAAGTCTACCTACACTAATTTCTGCTGTTATTTTGATCCAAGCAATGTGTAGATGAGTTTTCTTTTTAGCTTTAATGAATTCTTGGTGTATATTAGATTAAGTGTTGTCCTCTTTGTGGCTAAGAATTTCCACGTTCACTTCGTCATCAAAATATACATTTCAGTCATCATCACATTCTACCAATTCAGTAATAAGTGAATTTGGCTAACTACTACTAAGATATTTGCTTTTGATGTTTTAGATCATATCTTCATTTTATATTTATTCACTGTTTCTCACTCTTCACTAAACTCCTATGCTCTTTTATAATCACTTTTTGCACTTATTTTATATTTACAATAACATTATCCGTCTAACCTGACTTATCTATATTTTAACTGTCGATGTTTTTAAACACTTTAAAGTTATTAAATCCTCATTAATGAAATGGCATGCAACCTTCTAAGAAATATGTATCCACCTTTTAATAATTGTCTTTTTGATTCAGATGAAATGAATATGTTTTAGAGTGTAAAAGATTAAATCGAATTGGTTAAGAGTAATTAGACTGTTTACGTAATGAAATTGCCAAAAAGTCATGCCCATATATTCCCATTCCCGCCAACCAAAACCACACCGTATATCTACGGCTGGAAGCTATCTGCACTCGTCGTCATTTATATTATAAGTTAGCACACGGCTACCTAGATATTCTATTAGTTAAATCTTCATTGTATCGAGTGATCATAGTCTTCAAATCAAATGATTGATGATACGTCACAGCGAGTTATGAAGCTAATAACAATACCTTTAAACCGATTTACACACCGTCGAAACAGTGTTTAGACGATGCAAGTCATTTGTTGCTTTAATTTTATTGTATGCCACGGGCAACAAACTTACATCGTGTAAATGGGGCTTTGTTCTTGCATAAAAACAAAAGAGCATCTTCTGTGACGTCTCAACAACCGCCAACAAACATCAAACCAACAGCCGCCTAACGCAAGTGTCTGTGCACAGGTGCAGGCCATAGTGGACCACCACCACGCAGACGTGAAGACGGCCAGCAAGGTGCGCTTCACGGAACCCGGCGACGAGGCGCCCACCGACGCGCCCTCGCCGCCTCTCGCCGACACCGAAGACAAAGACAAGGATGACAAGGTGAACATACCTCTTGTACATACGACCTGTTTACCTGCACTTAGATAACAGTTGATACCCCATAGTTTGCTAATGAAATATATGAAATAAAATCAGAGGTGTTTTTCGAAATTAACATGTATAATATGAAAGAACAAAATCAATCTCAATTATAATCAATCAGTTTTGTTCAATTCGAATTAAATCTAGTTTGATTGAACTTAAATAAACTTTACCAACATGTTGAAGTATAAAAATCCCCAATTAGAACAAAATAAACCAAAAAATCCCAACACCATCCAAATAATTTTATTGCTGTTGATAAAATGGATTATAATTATGATACATCAACATGAACAAGCTTCTTATTTTCTCAGCTAGCACACTATTCATGATCTGTTTATAATTTGATAATAAAAACATTGTCATTACCATTTTCATTAACCCGCATATGAATATCTATAAAGAATTTATAGACATGTACAGCCATTTCAACTTCTTCAAACTCGTCTTGATTTACAATCTCACTGACAGATTCAGGACGAGTTTTGCCTGTAGCCTAAACTTGTTACATACTATAACAGGGTTTATTTTAGAACCAAATGAAACCGAATTAGTTTATTCTAGAGCATCATTATTCGTAAATTTTTACTTATCTCGGTGTGACCGACTGACGCACTACGTTGAAAATGAACTGGCCATAAATTGGTGGAGTTAATTCATCGTTAACAAGATTAGGCTGCCGACATCGATCAGAGCAATAGTGTGGTAGTCATACCTGTCGGTGTTACAAAACAGTGCACTGCAAACCATTTTCTGTCTTTTTTTTATTACTATTTTGTTGATTTATTCATGATCGTACCCCACCCTCATAATTGTCACCAACGAGTCCTAGCGAATTTACACACGGTGGTCATATGTTTGCGATGAGTTCATTCACGTTAATTTGTTCACTTTAGTTTGTTTCGTTGTCCACATTAGTTATGAGGTTTGATGTTTGAATGTGAGTAGTGAGTTATCGTTTAACAATTAAAATAATATATGACATCCCGTGTTTCATTCGCCTTGAATCCGTCATGTGCAACACAAACAAAACAAATCGCGTTTCAAAATTCAATTTGGAAATGGAAATTCTACTAATTGGGGTGAATAGGACGACTTTCGAAGTAGTTTGTTGCACATAATCGATTCAATGTGGGACTCGCCCGATGAACGGTCGCAGTGCGAGGACGCCAGCCCGCCGCCCGACGACAACAAGCACAAGGAACAGGGCGCCAACGGAGACGCCGTCAAGCCCAAGCCCAACCTCGCCGACATCACGCCGTGAGTACCACTACCTACTGCTTTTGATTCCAACAGAAACATATGAAAAATTACTTTGATCTCTAATTCTCAAAATCACAACGTCCATTTTACATGAGCAGCAACTACAAGCCGAATTAGATAACAGCGCTCCGCCCGCAACAAGATAATGTTCTCCATCGTTGCGTGTTCATCTAATTATCTTTAACACATACATATTTCTCAACACAACCTTTTGATTCAATGAAACTGATAAAGTCTTTTTTAAAAAATCAATGAACGTATTGCCATAGTAAAAGTAAACATCTAATGTCCATGTCATCATCATGTTTCTTAGTGACGAGGGCACGGTGCGACGCATGCACACGGCGGTGAAGCTGAACGAAGTGATCGTGTCGCGGTCGCATGACGCACAGCTCGTCATCCTCAACCTGCCCGGCCCGCCGCGCGACACCAACATCGACCGGGAGTCCAACTGTGAGCATATTTTTGTTTTACTTTACACACAAAATAATAATTCTTGTAAAATACTTAACTCTATTATATTTTTTATCCTCATTCAATTAAGCCATGTTAGCCAATTATGTGTCGTTGGAGTTGGAGTAAGACACTCCAACTCCAACGAGTATTCGTCTGACATTCATAAACTTGACTACGGGTTCATCGTAGCAGCAGTTACTAAATAAAGCGTAGCATGTGCCACGAGTGATCTACCGTAATAATAATTGAGGGTGAGCGAAGCGTTACTATGAATGTTCCAGCGTAGCACAACCTACGGATTCGATCACTGAATAAAGTGTAGCATGTGCTACGTGAAGACTACCGTAGCAAATGCTACCTCTTCCAAAGAGAAGGGTGAGCGTAGCTTTGCTACGAAAGTTCCAGCGTAGCACAGGTTACGTATTTGGTTGATTCGTAGCCGTAGCACAGCTACGACGTCTACTCCGGGGTAGCACTTGCTTCACTTGGCCCAGCGTAGCAAGTGCTACGAAAGTTCCATTGTCTGGTGTGTTGTGTATACAAGCTGATGTGTTGTGTCGTCATTGCAGACATGGAGTTCTTGGAGGTGCTGACGGAGGGGCTGGAGAAGGTGCTGATGGTGCGCGGCGGTGGGCGCGAGGTCATAACGATCTACTCGTGAGCGCGCGGCGCGTCTCTCCTAACTGTTAGTGCTATGGTTTGGAACGTTCCGATCGGTCGGGCTCGAGTCTCGTCGATCGAAAGACTTAACCCGCGCATCTCTAAGACTGCCGACACGACCGTCGCGTTCCGGTTCGTTCATAAATATTGTATGTATTTTCTTACGATGATTGTATTCGGCGTTCGTTTTACTTGTAAATGTTAGCTTAATTCTACAATACGTTTTGTTGAATTTGCTGTTTAGAGTGACGTTGTTTTGAAATTTATTCACTGTTGTATAGATATTTATGTATATGACGTATGTATCTAATGAGAAGCCTTATCTGTCGGTCGTTAGCTCTAAGTTCGTTGTTTTGTTATTACATAGACTAGCTAAGCGTTACTTTAAGCACCCGAGTGGTCTCTTGTTTACCGACATGCCATATAGATTTTATTTGACTGTGAAGGCGTTAGCACTTACAGGTTAATTTGTATCATTTTTATACATCATTTTATTTTCTATGGTTGTTAACACGACGTAGATATACTTTATGAGAGTATACATTTCTTAAAAACCATAAAGATTTTTAACTATATAAAAATTGTATTTTGTAAATATTATTCTGTTCTAAGATTTTTACATCTGCTCAACTTAAAACTTACCGTGGGACTGACGCAGGAAGTTGTTAACAAATTGAACATACGCTAACCGGATAGATTTCGAAAACTTTTTATGTTGAAGATCATTTCTAGTCACATACAATTAGTTATACCAAAAACACACAACACATTGAGTTGACACATCAACACAAACCCTCGAGTTTTTACGGTGAGTAGATTGAACAGCAAATAGGACACGCTGAGAGGGACACCTAGTTAACTATTAACTATTCGTATTTAGTATTAGCGAGAAGATTTAAAAGTTAAACGCGATCCCCCGTCGCAGTTAACTTAGAGAATAACTTGAAAACTTATTGCGCACATTCGCGTAGGTAGATGATTTCTTACTGTGATCGTTTATATAAAGTTTAATTGTTTTAGTTTTACTTAAGTGGTAGCGGTAATATATCCGGACTATTCTTCCTTATATATCCGTAGTTCGCCTCGACTCGCTCGTGCTATTTTTTTCAGCGTCAACGAGCATAATTAAAACATAAAATGTGGAAACACTTAAAGTTGTCAACAAGGGTAATAGTACTACAAGCGTCATGATCTTAGAAAGAACACGTGACTGTTAAAGCCCTTAAGCTATATTTTCACAAACTACCCTCTTGTCGTCGAACGAAAAGTATAATTGCGCTACCAACAATAACTAAAAACAGAAATTTCATTTGAAAATGTTTTGCTTTCGTAGATATTGCTTTACAACTAGTAATGTAGTTAGTTAATTTTGAAATAAAAACATCTGTAGCAGTGAACAACAATGAACTCAGGAGCACCTTGCGCGTATGTACGCGTGATGAAAACTTGTCAATTTTTATTTACCGTTACATCACACTAGTTAAGGTACTATTTCTTATTCGTATAAAGAGTGTTAGATAACTGCCAAATAGGAATCGGTGTTGTAAAATAACCTAGTCCATAAGTGAGCTACCATCTACTCAATAATAATTACTTCGTTTGTGAAAAATCATAAATATACAGTTAGAAAATCTTGATGAAACATTTTACAAATATAAACATTAAGTAGCTAACAACACTTCGTAGACGAAATAGTTAGATAACTGTATTGTTTTTCTTTCACAAAATTATTGAAGTACCTATAAAGGTTATCATTGGAGTGACAGCATTTCTTTGAAGTTCATTACGAACTTAACTGTAACTGTTATTTTTTAAATTATCAATTACCTAAATAATGTCCTAAGATTTTACGATAGCGTCAACTCGAATTTTGTACAAGAGTTGATACATATTTTTAAGATTTCCTCAAATAAAAAATAGTTTAACCTTATCATAACTCGTACTCACAAATACAAGTAACGTCATTTAAAGTTCGCGCTCCTCTGCGTTACGAACAAAGTAGGAAATAATTCGAAGGAATTCCTTTTTGTCATGGTTGTAGATGCCATAATAATAAATTAAGTACGTAGATGTTAGTAATTCTATGAATCGACTGTCGACTTCCCGTCTACGAGATACCAGTGAGCAGTAAATAAGCACTCAGTCGCTTAGCAACCAGACACCTAGCCCGCGGCACACTCTGTCTACCACATTGAAGCATAGCAATCACTTAATAAGATTAAGTATAAATCATTCTAAATTATATTAATCTATAACTCAACATTTGACATCATTTAAAAAAATGTCGTGCTTATAAATCGCTCGTTATGATTTTGTGAATGTTTTCTCTATCACCTGGTGATACTACACGGATGTAATGAAATAGTGATCACATATCTTCCTTTCACATATAAAAATATATCTACATATGAAGCTATTTATGCCTATTAATAGGTAATGGACGATAATTTATTTAAATAAAAATTTATTGAATTATATATATCTAAATTATTCAAATTAAAGTATAATATACCTAGTAGGTATTTATTACTCTAAGTCGAAATTGCAAAATTGTAACTAAATAGTTTGTGTTCTGTAAGAACGTATGATTGCCTACATTTAAATGGATTTCGTTTTACAAAATTGTCGAATATATTCAACGGCTCATTAACCATACCAAATAATAATAGGTATAAATATAAACATTAAACAGCGTATCGCGGTCGTGAAGCGCGCCGATAGACGACCGAACATCCGGCGAATTGTGCTCATCCGATTAACCATCTATGAGTCCACACCGGTAACAAGCCGCTTCACACCTACTTAAATCTTACTTGATAACAACATTGTAGATAGTTCAAATTATTAAGTAGGACACTAGTTAATGTTTGATGCCCTCGATAACGTCATACATGTGCCAAACATCATCCTTTCAGTGAGTAAATGACACGGTGGCAAATCTATAGCGTAGGTCATCCTACTTACGTTTTAGAATTACTACAAAATCTCAGTGAACTGTCAGTAATGTAAATCTCAGTGAACTGTCAGTAATGTGTGTAATTTTAATAATAAAATAGTTTTCGGAGATACGTTATGTGTTAGAAATGTCACGTTTACTAACATAGTTGTAATTCAACAACTTGCACACACATAGTACCCTACTCGGAATAGATTAAAAATCGTGTTCGTTATTTCAGTCGTTA
Source organism: Dryobotodes eremita (assembly GCA_917490735.1). Classification (NCBI taxonomy): domain Eukaryota; kingdom Metazoa; phylum Arthropoda; class Insecta; order Lepidoptera; family Noctuidae; genus Dryobotodes; species Dryobotodes eremita. Next base: position 18,636,813 of record OU823243.1, on the reverse strand, counting down.
CATTTTAGCTTTATTAAAATAAAATCATTAAAAATTATTAAATGTACAGTCGCCAATGTTTTCATAGGCATAGGTATTACTGAATACGCTGTTGAATGCATGAATACTTGGCGGTTGTACCTGACAAGTATCAAGTAATTATTGATGTAAAACTATTAAATTACCTATTTTAGATTTTAGGCTGTGAGTCAGCGTAAACACATTCTTTACAATTTAATATTCAAGCTAGAGTTGCTGTGATACACCATTATGGCTATAAAATTATAGTGTAGTCATTTCTGGCTATGAATAACAATGGGAGATAACGTGGATATACGTTCAACGCCATATTCTATCTGTGATTTCACTGATGTGTAGATGCACCTTTATCCGCGTAACCCTACAAAATCCGGAAATCTCATTCCCCATTTCTGACTTGAGTACGACTCGTAATGTTTGCCTCATAATATGTAGTCTGTGACTATCTTATTGCGAATTACAAATTACATAATGAAAATGTAACTAACAAGGCTGTCTCTACTTTGAAGATATTTTGAAAATTGTATTTTATAAAGCCTATGTCTAACAGCCAGAAATGTAACTAGATTGTCTATTACTGAAACAAAACTATTCTCGGTCTTGGAAATATGAAGCGAACAAAGATAGCCTACATCATGCTACATCTCAAGATATTGAGCAATAACGAAAGTATATAGATAGTGATCGCTGGGCGGTATGCTATTTAACTTATAAATATTACGTATTTTGATCTGGAACGAGTTTTTCATAGAAAAATATTTCGAAGTGTAAAAGTTGTTTAAGAAATTATTAAACTATTCAAATAATAATTCTAGAGAGTTAGTCAATGAGTAATTATAAGAAAAAGATGTTACGAGTATAATGAAATAAACTAATAAAGATGAATGTCTAGTTTCATTTTTGTCATCCTACCCATTTGCAGAAATGTATTTTTTTAAATATAATTGGTATATGGGATTTCACGGCCCCATTATGCCAACCAAACCTACCCATACCGGAAACATTCTATGTCCTGTGGGGTAATTACGTAACACACTAACAGTAGGAGCGGGTTTCATTTTGACAGTTCAACAACATTCATTGCGTTATTTACGTTGTTGAGCAGGCAAATTTTTCAAACATATGAAGCAATAGATTAGCAATAAGCTTCAAAATGATTCAGATTGTGATAGATAGTGTGTTACGCAATTAGGGGGCTGAGTTACAGGAGAAATGCACTAGTGGCAGGGGCAATGTCGAATACCTAATATATATTGATTAATATTGACAATAATTGTGGCTGAGTCATGCCTATGATCGATCATTTCATGATAGAGGTTTTGAATTTATGCAAAAGTATTTTCATGTGCCAGACGACACATATTAAATTATACTTTATTATTACAAATGTAAAAATAGAACACTGAGTGCGGGTGCCAAATTCATTCTACCAGTGCGTTCAGTGCATAGTACAAGAAGCGTGGTTGCAATTCCAATTCAAAATTGTACCATTTTGAAAGTGGCGGTAACTCAGCGGCATACAAATCTACTCTAACGCGATGGTGAAGTTAAAAACACTCACATAGCACACAGAGCCTTCTCTCATTTACTTGATTATAGGTTTTATTCTAATAATTCTTCCAAAATACGAAACTTTTTAACCAACAATCATAACTTTAATAGTGTGATGCACATAGGTACCTTCTACTTGGCTCATGACCGCATAGACAGTGTACCTACTAGGTATAGATATCGCTAAGGCTACACGCGCACTACGATTCTTAAACTGCGAAATAAAATCCCACACGAAAATAATTTTTCAAGCGAATTCTCAAGCGATTTTTTACCGCAATGCGTGGACTCTAATAGGTATTGTTTACAGATTTGCGATTATTATCCGTCACGGTTAGAATTCGTAGTGCGCGCTAAGCCTAAGTAGTCACACAAAGTCGCATCGCACTCATGCGTGTGATTCAAGTCGGCTTTCTCAGACCGAAATCGGATTATATATGTTTGTAGAAATAAGAGAGAAGGCCCGTGTCCCAGCAGTGGGAACATTATAGGTTGATTATGCTTATGCTGTGCTAAAGAGATAAGAAGCAAGAAACTTACATAATGGTTAATAGCCGCGCGATACACCAGTCAGACTCAGCATTCAATAGTTAAGTAGGTACTTACGTCAACATCATGCCGTCATCATCATCCTATGTACGTTATCTATGAACAACATAGGTACTTCAAATAGGTACAGTCAGCGACAAAGTCCATCAATAGATCAGTTTTTTTATCTTAGTTATTGCGGTAAATGTTTAATTAAAATCGAAACAGAAGTTAAATTAAAATAATATTTAACTCTTAGTTATTGCTAGACGAAGATGGAGGGACGAACTTGACTCCTACAGAAAGGAGTGGCCCGTAATGGCAGTGGACAGACGTGTGTGGAAATGAGAAAGGGACGCCTTTGCCCAGCAGTGGGACATTACGGGCGATAGATAGATAGCTATTATATGAAATGCTGATAGTGTATCGAATAATTTTGTGTTAATTTAGAATTTAAAATGTGTATAAGTAGCAGTGTTAATTGAATTTTTGTCGCTGACCGTTCCACGTACGTTTGTAATAACAGCAGCAGCAGGGTTTTATACAGGACCCGAATCGAGGAAATCAAATGACTTGTTTTATGAAAATAATTTATTTATTATTATTGATCAACATCTACACTTCAAAAGTTACAAAAACATATTCTGTCACTAAAATTGCTCCCATAAATATTATAATACCTAATTATCTAAGCAAAAAATAGTTTTTTTGTTTGTTTTTATAACAGGTATCCAAGTCTTAAATAATATGTTGATGGTATGGTACGTATCTTTACAGATTCTAACATCAAAAAGATGGCCCTTATGACTACAAGTCTAGAGAAATAGTTTGTGTCAACAATATTTTTCGAAAGTTTATATAACAATTGTATAAACATACAAAATCTTTAAACCCAGAAAAATTCATCTCTACACTATACCTATCTACATAACTATACTAATGACTAATTTATTTAGTTAAAACACTGTTCTGCATTATTAATACTTTCAATCAGGTACTTTTTCAATCCATTTTTATTGTATGATGTATAAAATTGACTAAGTAAAGAATATTTTAGGCTCACAACCTTCATTCCTAAAATTTTTAGATGTGTTTTTTTCATCACTTGAGGACCAATTAAATGATCATTATTAGAGCAATAATGATCAGGCAAATGAATTAAGATAGCAATATTTTCATTCCGAATAGTTTTTGATTTCCAGTTGAATGTTTTGCTCCCCAAACCAACAGAGTGTAACATAACGTCCAACATATATGTTTCATCAGATGGTAGGTATGGTATAGACACTGCCATGGACAACTTGTCTTGACCTCCTGCTACATCTACCAAGGTCTCCATAATTTTTTCTAATAGGTTTTTAACTCGAAAGTCTTGAGAGATAGGTTTAGACCACTGGTCCTTTGGTAGCAGAGGACCTGAGTACTTCTCATATTCTAATGTCATTGCAGTATCAATTAAATAAAACTTCTTCAACAATTCAGGGTTTCTCACTTTTGTCAGGTACTCTGGGCTTAGCATTCTGCAGACTAAAGTGGAAGGATATTTTCCTATATAAATTAATGACAATAATATTGAACTGAGATCGTTACTACTTATTCTATCAAACTTTTTATTTAATATTTTATCTACAAGCATCCAAAATTCTGTGCTGTGTGTAGGATCAAAATTCAGATATCCATAAGGATAAATGAAAGATTTGAGAAAACTAGGAGGCACAATACGCCAGTTGCTTAGAAAGTATTTGCTGCATGAATTTAATATCTGCTCATTGTAAATTTGAAATTGCATGCAATAGTTTAAAATTCCTACAATTAGAACATGGCTCTCTATTTTTGAACCTTTCATTTTCATATATTTTTCCACAGCCTTCTCAATTTGGTCATCAGTATATTTAAGTCTAGTTATCTTAGAAATTACATCTAATAATGAGTCTTCATCTAAAGCATGTATATTGGCATTAAGCCAGCTCCCAACAACACCAAATGATTGCGTTGATAAATATTTTTCCAGTACAAAAGAGCTCAATATGTCTTGCATGACTGGTGCTCTAATTTTAAACCACAAATCACATAACTTTTGTTCCAGCAATGTCAAAATGATTCTTTTACTGACTTTCAGCCCATGCAGGATACCAAACACCTGTACAATATTTGTTTCATTAATATCATTTTCTTTAGCCACAAACCCAATCCACAGTTTGTCAATGGTCTCAGAATATTTCTCATCATTTTTATTTTTTATTAAAAAAGTTATAAACTCACATAGTTGTTCAATGCCTAACTTGTTGTCAATAACTCTCAGAAGAAGCTCATCATGAAACTTGTATTTGTGAGGTTCCATAAATGATGAAACTGTGTTCAATATATCCAATATTGTACGAGTGTCTTCAGTTTTCATGACCACCCTGAGAAGCTTATCCAAAATGGCATCCTTGACTAAATTGATGTGCATTCTTCTGGAATCTAAATTTATAGAGTCTGGATTTTTTTCGATATCATAAATTCGTTCAATTGCACCCAACGCAATGTTTGGAGTTATTTTGGTACACTTTGAGAGTAAGGAGAATACTTCCCTCAGATCGAAGCATTGTTTAAACTCTTCTTGGATCAGTTGATAGCTAAGAGAGTCGTGCACACTTGTTGCTCGTTCTTCGTTTGGCTTCACTTCTATGTCCGAGAGATTCTTCAACTTCTTTATAGCTACTGGAAGTTCTTGAACATTAAATCCATTTTCTATTAATATTGTACTACTGCTAAATTGTGGATTATTGCCAGATTTGTCGTCACTGAACGTTCGAGGCGTAATTGTTAGTAATGGACTGGATAACGAAATGGTCCCATTACTGGAAGATAAGATATTATTCTTGGCTTTTAAATAAGTTCTTCTCAAAACTAAGGACATTTCAAAAACATAAACAAATTAGTCGCAATAAATGAAAACAAAGCAACAAAACTTGCGATTGCGATCACATATTTGACAACTTTGACATTGAAAGAAAAAGTGACGTTCGTGACACCTGACCGAGTGATTTGATTGAACTGATAACGTCAATACTAGTCTAGTACATGGTACTTCATGGTATAATAATAATAGGTCTTTACCTATGAAATTGCCGTTTTGTATGAAAAAATTTAAACGAATTTTTTTCATGAATTTTTTATTTGTATTAATCGAAGTAATCACCCATGCAATCAATGCATCTTTGCCATCGCAGTGGCAGTTTATTGATGCCCTTCTTAAAGAAATCAGCTGGACGGGAGGCAACAAATTCTTCAAAGGCATTTTGTACTGCCTCTCGGGTATTAAATTTTTTTCCCGCCAAGAAGTTATCCAAATTCTGGAAAAAGTAGTAGTCTGTAGGCGCAAGGTCTGGTGAGTAGGGCGGATGACGGAGAGCTTCCAACCCCAGTTCTTGCAACTTGGAGACCGTCTGCTGTGCAGTATGAGGTCGCGCGTTGTCGTGCAGGAGCAGCGGAGACGAGCGATTGACCAATGCTGGTTGGAGATGCGCCAGCTTCTCCATCATTGTGTTCAGTTCTTCACAGTACACATCTGCAGTAATGCTCACCCCGTTTGGTAAGAAGCTGTGATGAATCACACCGGCGCTAGACCACCAAACAGTGACCATCACTTTTCTAGGGGTAAGTTTTCGTTTAGGGCATTGTTTAGGTGCTGAACCAGGATCCAACCAACTTGCTGAGCGCTTACGGTTATCAAACAGAATCCATTTTTCATCGCAGGTAACAATGCGGTTCAAAATTCCTTCATTTGTGTGTCTGTTGAGCAGTGCAAGGCACGTCTCGACGCGTACTTCGCGCTGGCGATCATTGAGTTCGTGGGGCACCCATTTGTCAAGCTTTTTTACCTTGCCAATTTGACGCAAATGGACCAATATTGTTTTGACGCTAACGTCGAAAGCTGCTGCTAATTCAGCCGTAGATTGTGTATCATCAGCTTCCACAATCGCCTTTAATTCGTCATTGTCGACCAAAGTCTTCGGACGACCGCGAGGTTCATTTTTCAGGTCGAAATTTCCAGAACGGAAGCGAGCAAACCAATAACAGGTGGTGCGTTGGTTTGTAGAGTTAGCTCCGTAAACGTCGTTGATGTTGCGTGCCGCTTGTGCCGCGTTGCTGCCACGACGGTACTCATATTCCATAATTACTCGAATTTTTAACGTATCCATGATGACGAAAAAGATTGAAATGCGATGAAAATGTAACACTAATCAATAAAGAAATGACTACTTTTAGAAAAAAAAATCCATGTTTTTAAAATAAAATTAATTTGAAATTAGAATTCATAGCCAAACAAAAATTATTTTGATTTGAAATGGCCAGTACTGCAGAACGGCAATTTCATAGGTAAAGACCTAATATTATACTTCGACTAGAACATATTAGTAATCTGTGACTTCGACCATGGTCTAGTGATCTTCATCAAGTCCGATGGTCCCATGATGGTTCACTCCACAGACTACATAGAGAACTGACGTTGTTCAGTCGTAACCTTGTATACACGATGCGGCTGTGGTAAGCGAAAACATTGCGATAACAGAACTAACTAATCAAAATGTATGAAAAAGTATCTCATTTCGCAGTAGAACCGCAGTGTTAAGCGTATGTGTAAACAGGTCGAAGGTTCACTTCGAAAATATACCAAAAATGGCCAATGATGTCAAAACTGCTGGCACAGTTGGCATGAAACTTGACTTTTTATATTTATGTATAGTACGCATAAACAGACAACAAGAAAGGAACAGAAAAAAACGTAAATGCGATGCTTATTTCTAAATAAAAATATTTCAGTATACCTGCGAAAGGAGAATAGATTGTACATAATAAAAGGCTGCTCAATGCGCCATTAAAATAAAATTGCGAATAAATGATTGAATAATTAGAATAAATCGAGCATTGATTCGCAGACAGCCAGCGACGCCCGTTTTACTGGCTACTGGCAACATTGGAACACAACATTCATTCATGTATCCGACTGAAAGACTTGTATCTATGGTCATGAATAAAAAATAAAAATAAACTTTCATTCTTAGTTTGTTTTTTTCATTCTCTATCTTGAAGATCATGCACGCATGACATTTAATAAACAGTTCATTCAATACACTAGTATCTCTATGTAATCTGTGATTCAAATAGTTCATTCGTAATTCTTTGGACGTTTGTGTATCTCCTCTTCTTTTTTCTTTTTCGTCTATTCGTTTAATTTTGATAAGATAATAAAAAGATAATTATGTAACTTAAAAGTTATTGCAAATGTTATACATTAAACTTGAACGTGATAGCATAGTGAAGTTAGGTTATAAAACCGGAAAATAACAACTATTCTGAGGCGATATTTTCAATTGCTCAAGTCAGCTGATTTCCTTTTTGGTAAGTTTTCTTTTTTATTGTAATAAAATGTAATTGACATTGTGCGGGTAAATTTTTAGCCAGTTATATAGTTGCATTCATACGAAATAACTTTAATTTTAAATTATGAACGTGTTGGAATAAATCCTAAATTATTTTTTAGTTTACAAACTCAAGGCGACAAAAAAAAGTTTGATTTGAGTTTGGTTACATTGCTAATTTATTTGCTAATATTTAAACTTTATGTACCTATCAACCTATTTAATTTAATAGAAACTACATTTAATTTTAGGTGGACTGGTGGACATTATTAATGAAATAAAACAGAAATTGTGCAGGTTAAAATATAAAGTACTAACAGTATTCTCAATATGCCTGATCAAGGAAATGTAAGTACCAATTGATACAGTCAGTAATAATAATAATATAAGTACCTCTCCAACCACTTGATTAACATTAATTATACCTACAGCTATTTACTAACATGGTGCATGTAGGTATTCTGCATAACCATACATATATTAAATTGGCTTCATACTCTTGCTGGTAACATGTATTCCGTTCCATAAAATTAAAAGCAACAATACTGACTGATGTGAGCATCAGTCAGTATTGTTGCTTTTAATTTTTTTTTTAAATCTACTCTTTTCCACTGGGCCTTGGTGAGCCAAGGCCCAGTGGAAAAGAGTAGATTTTAATGTACTGGAATGTTCCATAAGATCAAAGGAAACCCCATTTTTCTCATTAGTAAAAACACTGCACCCAGGAATTATAAAATAACAGGAGTCTAGCCAGATAATCAGCATTTTTTTGTCATCAAAAATGTAATGGTTGCATGGTTTTCGATAAATCTGTTGTTAATTACCCTTAACATTAAACCTATTTAGAAACGTGAGTACCTATCTTCTGATGAGAGACAAACATGCATCTATTAGAGCACTTGTTAGTGTGTGTCACTCCTCATGAACATAAATAAACATTATTATGATCTCGTCTCATATAACACTAACAAACTACCAATCAACCTAGTTGGCCAATAGACACACATTATTTCACATACATACCTCTACTAACTCTGTCGTGCATACACTGAGTTCAATTAACACATATTTAAGAGGCCTGCAGAGACAAGTTGTTATATATTCCATGTGAGGACAAATCACAGTACATTCTCAGAGAAGTCGCGATAACTACATTGTGTGCCTTTAACGTGATTATCTTAGAAGATAAGGAATACTTAATGCAATGTTATGTTTGCGCACCTCTATAAAAATACATTTTAGTTAAGTCTCTTCATAGTGTCGTGTTTATTATTGACATTCAAGTATCTACGTTAATATTGAATTACAAAAGTATTTGATATGGCTGTGGAATAGATAAGGTATTATTTTGTGAGACCGTGAGCTAATTAATCACCGTAGGTCGTATTACGAAAAAAATGTAAGTAGGCGTTTCTATTATTATTTGGACCACAGTCTCATCAAACGGTTCGGTAAGTAACAGTAGTCTATAAAATCGAATTATTTACACATCTTTTTTTCGTTGTCTACAAAATTACGCAATAAATCCTTTTTAAATCGCCCAAAACAATATTTAATCATAATGGCTTGCCTACGACGTAATACAATACAGCACATAATCTTATCTTAAGAAAATCTGTTGCTGATTTTCGCCATTTTAGAGTACCGCTGCTCTCCCTAGTCGCAGTATCTGTCGCCATTGCTTACATGCTACTTTATCTATGTATTTTTCCAGATGGGTTTGCAATTAAAATGGGGTGTAGCTGGTGTGGGGATGATAGCTCACGACTTCTTGACGGCGCTTGGGACGCTACCGGCTGATCAGCACAAGGTCGTCGCGGTGGCAGGCAAAGATCTCGACCGTGTGCACAGATTGGCCACGCTCCACAAAATCAACACAGCCTATGAAGGCTACGAGCCACTCGCGCGTGATGACTCTATAGGTAACAAAACGTCCCATTGTTTAGACAAGCATCAGTACACAAACAAAAGATAACGAGCTAAATCATTACACTCGAATGACTTGAGACACTTCCCTAACATTACTATGTCATGGAGAAAAAACTTGCCTACTGCCTATCTACTAACCTGCCTGATTTGCTTAATGCCTGACTTGAAAATTCTTATCTTTTTTGCAAATATTTGGTTAAGTACACCGTAGACATATTTTCATTAGAGTCTAGTCAATAGCCTCCTGAAAGTTTCCTACCATTCATGAACGTTCGTGACATTGCTTCAAACTGTGATACTTTGCGGATGTTGCGATTATATCAGTAATCGTAGTATGAAACTGCTGCTAAACTTTATAGCAAATGTCCGTTACGCGTAATAGTCCGTAAAGACACTCGCCTCGAAAATAAAAGCCGATATTTTCACACAAATGTGACGAATTAATAGTTTCCATCATTTTACTACGCTTGGCAACAAAGGAGCGGGAATTACTTGCTTGTCAAGATTTCAAGAATGACCAAAGAATTTTGGACGCATAATACAATACTGGCCATGTAGTTACGGGCAGTTCAAGCAAACATTAATCTATTATTAGTACAAATATTTGTTTCCAAACTGTAAATATGCATGAACTTGTTGAATTAGACTCGTTTCTACTAGGTATATGAGATCGTTTTAACTTACCACGTCTGCTTGTTTTGAAATCAAGCGCGTTGCCTTTTGGAGTAATATTACTAACTCATGTCCGCGTGTAGACAGATAAGTTGCAATAAAAGTAACTTACATACCTAGAAAACTTTGCATGCAACTGCAAAAAAGTAACATATCTAAAGCTAAATAAAACACTTAAACGTTGAAAACTAACTGTCTGACAGTTTACTACAAAAACAACTCCCTAATCTTTACCCTTTATTTGTTACTCGTTATCCGAGTCATTGTTTCATGCTATTTCTCTAAATGTAAATAGGCTTACGTATCTATAAAGTAAATATCTCAAATATAGCTGTAGTGCGATTCTCCGCTGAGGTGTATTTTCTAGAAGTTGAACCGGGTACAGTGCACCAACGCCCTTGCATCTCATTTCCGTTCGACATTGCACGATTGCCTCCAAACTTAGAATACGCATAATAGGAGAAATTCTCGAGTCGTTTATTATTTAATTACGAGGTTGTACTTCAAGGCAAGGTACGGCAGTGAGGCTGTCACTAACACGATATGACCCGACATAACATGCAACACGATCATACAGTCGGCCAAACCCTCAGATTTATCGGAAATATTTTTCTTGTTTCCAGACATTGTATTCGTGAGTGTTCTCAATTTGCAGCATTACGAAATAACTAAACTAATGTTAGAGAACGGTAAACACGTGCTATGCGAGAAGCCTATGGGCATGACTTACAAACAAACTAAATCGCTGGTGGACCTGGCTCGCGAACAGAAAGTGTTCCTCCTAGAAGGGATGTGGTCGAGGTTCTTCCCTGCTTACGACGCTTTGGATCAGCACATATCTTCGGGCGGGCTTGGGGACATCTATCACATCAGCATACAGTTTGGGGTCGAAATTAACGACATTGAGAGGAACTTGTAAGATATTTATTATCGTTCACTGCTTATACATATAATAATGCTTTACCCATCATCAATCACACCTTTCTTGTACAAACGCGATATTTATTATTTAACTTTTAAATTGAGCACTGCCATAAACTACTTCATTAATAACTACCTGAATTCAACTCGATCATTTCGCTATTGATATCGGTCGTCGATTTCAGAATGAAAGACCTGGGCGGTGGTGCGGTGCTAGACTTGGGTATATACATGTTGCAACTGGTGCAGTTCATATACAAGGAGCCGCCGACGGACATAGTATGCACGGGCCACCTTAGCAAGGCCGGCGTGGACGAGTCCATCTCGTGCGCGCTCAAGTACAAGGATGGCCGGACCGCCACACTGTCCGCGCATACAAGGGCCAATATGACCAACAAGGCTGAAATCGTTGGCACTAAGGGATCAATTGCTGTGAGCCTCATTTCGTTTACGTTTCAACTGATTTCATTGTTACTTGTTTTATCAGACTGCCTCGATAACCTGCACCCTAATTACGTAACACACTATCTATCACAATCTGAATCATTTTGAAGCCTATTGCTAATCCATTGCTTCATATTTTCGAACAGTGTCTGCTCAACAACGTATATAAAACCCATTCCTACTGTTAGTATGTTACGTTATTACCCCGCTAGGTTCGTTCCACATATCGGATTTTCCACTTTGGCAATAAGCTCGCGACATGTAGGTACACCTCCGCTTACCCCTTCTGAGTATACAGTCATGATATTATGTTATTTCATCAGAGTTTATCCGAGCAGCAACAAAATAAGTGACAAGCTTTTCAATTATCTTCTCTTGTATCGGCACGACACGAACTATTAATGATCATGCTCATGTTGTCGTAAAAATATTGGAACCGCTCGTGGAGGCCATTTTGCACCCCATTGTGACCACCTGTGCATTTTTAGATGTCAGACCGACATTCCACTTTCAAACCAATTAGCAGTCCAATGCAAATCATAATAATTGTTTGTACTATTCATTTTCGTTTGCAGTTGGACTATTTCTGGTGTCCCACGGTACTGCAAATATCGGCAGCAAACAACACAGAATGGAGTTTACCCAAAGGAAAATACAAATTCCATTTCCACAACAGTGCGGGCCTCAGTTACGAGATACAAGAATGTTGGGACTGCATGAGTAAAGGTAAAACACCCGGCATAAACAAAAATGTGAGATCTGTGTGTGAAATCTACAAAAATATTATTGCAACCGGCAGTCGCAGACCGCAGTCAGGAAATCAAAAACATCTGCACTCTTACAAACTTCTTTATTTACAAAACATTTCGTCTTACAATATCACCTTTTCATTTAATTTCATATAACAAGTCCGTGTTTACCTTCTTAAAACATAAAAGGCACGATCTTTGCAGCGACTTAATTGTGTTTGTAAGTAGTCACTAACTCAATATAGATGTGCAAATAAGTACGCAACTCTTTTTTACCTTACTTCGTCACGTCACGACTGAAAAATGCTAATTTCATTTATTGTTTTCTTTGTCCAGTCAATTTTATGATTGTGAACAATGTGTTTTCAATGTTGTCATTACTTTGTCCTCCCTCATATACATGTACACGATACGCTATGCTGTTTCATTGCAGGTTTGCTGGAAAGCCCGAAAATGAGTTTGGATGAGACTGTTCTACTGTCCAAGTTGACTGACACAATGCGAGCACAAGTAGGTGTGTTAGAAGCCGAACTAAATTAAGGGAACAAAATGTAAATGCCAGTACTATAACAATAAGAAATACTAGCCAGTCCATGTTCATAATACTTAAACATATACATATACGTAAAATATTTGCTTTAATTATATTATATAGTAATGCTAAGTGCCAGAGGAACAAAAGAGCTATGCGTTGTGACATTTTACCTTTATTCGGCTCATACATGTTTATAAAAGTTACCTAAAGTACAGTATTTACCTCAACTAACTGTGATTATTAGTGTTGTGAGATGGTTGTTAAATGTTAATATAAAAAATATATACCGCACAAAAATGTGTTTCTTTTTATTTGAAAACAGTCTCGAATCAATTGTTTATAATTTTAGTATCTTTACAATTTACAATGATGTTCTCATGCAAAATATTCTCCTCGTTTTTTTGAAGGCTGACAAAATAAATTAGTGTCGTATTCTAAAGAAGTGATAAACACAGCGTTTTCGTGCTGTCCATATTGCTTCGACGGGGTTATTTAGCGGGTAGTTTATTTGTCATAGCTGTCGAGTACTTTGCGGATAATGTTGGCTCCGTCGCGGATCTGTTGTTCGTTGATGACGAGTGGGGGCGCCAGGCGGATGCACTGGCCGTGCGTGGTCTTGGTGAGGAGACCAGCGTCGCGCAGCCGCAGGCACACGTCGTATGCTGGGATACCTGCAAAGCAAATAGTTAATTGTTAAGACAAGTAGGAACTTTGATTAAACTCTCCAATTTATGCATTTGATTTAACGGAACAACATATTTTTGGTTATGGCAGTGACGTATTTGGGATCTGAGTAATAGATTTTTTACGAGATTGTCAAATAAAATTGCGCTAGCCAAAATGCAGAAGCTGAAGTTCTCGGATGTATTGGCTGCTCTAAAATAAATATACTTACTGTCATGAACAACGATGGCACACATGAGACCCCTGCCGCGCACTGTGGTCAGTTTGTTCTTGGGAATTTTGTTCAGCTCCTCAACCAGTATTTTGCCAAGTCTCTCCGCGTTTTCACATAATTTCTCCTCTAATAGCACCTGGTGGCAGAAGAAAAAAGGTCAAATCATCTTCTCATCTACCATCGTAGACTGCCATAGAACGGAATATTGGCCGAGTAAAGAATGGTCATTGGTAGAGTTGATCAGTTTTAAACCTTGATAGCTTCAGTGGCGACTGCGCAAGCCAAAGGATTGCCTCCATATGTAGATCCATGAGTACCAGGCTTGATCACCTGAAACAAACAAACGGGAACTTATTGTTTTTAAAGCTAATGTCGAGTAGCAACGGATAGCTATTTCATCAGTTTTTTTTTTTGTAAGTTAGGGCGGTCGGCAAACAAATTCAAAAGTCGCCCAAATGCAGAGTGAAACAAATGAGCCATAAAGTTCCAGTAGGTTACTGATTGACCTTCTGATGATTTTGTATCACAATTTTCAATTCTGTCGAGTATTTTATAGCATAAATACAGGTGGGTGCGTAAGCGTTTAGTTTAGCGACAAAACCGGGGACAACACTAATGTTGGCCCAGAAGCGTCGTAAACTCAAACTTAACAAGTCATGCAATATAGACGCCTGCATGAGATTAATTTATTACGCATACACGTTAATCAATTATTACAGGCGTCTGTTCATTAAGAAACTTACATCCATAACATCGTTGTTAGCCAAGACAGCGGAAACTGGAAGCACTCCTCCACTCAATGCCTTGCCCAGGATGAGGATGTCAGGCTTCACGCCCTCGTGGTCTACTGCTAACAGCTTGCCGGTACGTCCTACAACAAACATCGTGACAATAAAGTTAATCATATAATAGATAAAAATTAAAAACCCCCGACACAAAAAAGCTGATGACCTTGAATCGGCTGAACCGATGTTGATAAAACATATCTAAGAACCACCGCTTGAAATCCTGCTTTCAAATTAAAAAAACCGCATCTAAATTGGTTCACCCATTTAAGAGCTACGTTGCCACAGACATACACACACACACACACACACACACAGCGGTCAAATTTAAAACCCCTCATTTCGCGTCGGGGGTTAAAAAGTACACTGCTACAAGGTTCTTTTGACGATCGAATGGCTTTGACGGGGGGCCAGTAGAAATGTCACTTTAAATGTATTTAAAAAAAAATGGCGGCGTTCCGATATTGGCCACGCGCGAAAATAAATTTGTAGCGCTTTATCGATACAGTGAAATTTGGTGGACCATAGGCACAGCCCATAAGTCTTTAAAAGAAAACGAAGAAACCGTAAAAAAAAAACAATGGCGGTTGGGGGACCCCGGTCAGGAACGAATTTCCTTACACGATACTCGCACACGCACACACACACTCGTATATAATAGAAAGAGACAGAGAGAGAGAGAAAAAGTCGTGTGGAGGGGGCATAAGGCTTTTTCCTTACGTGACGATTTTTACCAGTCAACTCCTACCGCAAGCCGCGTCTAAGAAACTTTGTTCCAAAAAATTAAGCCAGGTTTACGATTGGTTCACGTGACGTGAGTTTACACGAAAATCTCGTTATCTATGACAACAAATTGACCAATGATTAATCTACAGTCAGTACAATAATTACGCGTAGATAAGTTATGACTTAAACAGTATTATTGCAAAGATTCAATATAATGTAGGGTAGTGTTTTGCGTAAGCCAACTGGCATTTTGGAACACTGATAAAAACGAATGACGTCGCGAAACATAAATATTATTAATTGGTCTATAATCGGGCTATCACAATGGAAACGTTTTGTTTATACCCTCCATATCTAAACTTAAACTCAGTAAACACATTCATCTACTTATCTATTGTTGACACGCTGCGGCCAGATAACCTTCTGTCTTGACCTTTTTAAATGCACAAACTTACCCAAACCGGTCTGCACTTCATCAGCGATCCATAGGACGTTGTACTTGGTGCACAGTTCCCTCACTTTCCTCAAATAGCCTTCGTCTGGAATCACTGTTCCTGCCTCTCCTTGGATGGGCTCCACCATGAAGGCAGCCACGTTAGGGTCTTGGATTGCCTTCTGCAAATTGAAAATGGAATCATCAACTCATGTCTTTTAGGCAGATTTTTGGATGACATGCAGAACTCCTTTGTAGTATCAAAATATGTTGTAGATATATACGTACCTCAAGAGCATCAGTATCGTTGTAAGGAATCAAGTGGAAGCCAGCCATGTAGGGTCCGAAGCCCTTATAACATGTGGGGTCCGATGACGCTGATACTGCAGACAGTGTTCGGCCCCAGAAGTTGCCCTCAGCGAAAATTATCTAAAGGAAAAACAATAAATATTGACATAGGTTCGGAGAGAAAATATAATGATCATGATGATCCATTTAATTTTTTAGTTGGAGTAGGTACTGTTTGTGTATTGCACATTAAACTTAAGAATAACTTGCTTTTAAAAAAAAACCGTGTAGCTCAACCCTATTTTAGAGAGCTCAACGACCCGACACACGACTTTACTAGATCTGCAGGACATTTGCGTAGACCACATAAAAATTACTCAAAACCGCCGGACAGTTCATGGTACTGACATTCCACAGTCAGTTTTGTCTTTAAATGTCATCAAAATGTCAACATTATGAACTCATGTCTCAATCTCCAAGGGACCGGATTCCGGAGTCTCCACGTAGAATGATAACCCGCGATAAAAATAACCACTCGATAAGCTTTATAATGTACTCATTAACATTAATAATTTGATGCCACATGTTGCAGCACTGACAGGTTCAAGTTTATACACTCTCGCGTTATGATTACTATGATATGATTTAAGTGGTGCAAGATTATTCTGCATATGCATGAAGCTGATATGATTGTTAGAGTTTTGTTTTTATTAGATGCTATAAATATGTTGCATTAAGTTGTTAGATAAATATCAGATAAAATGTATTTGCTTAATTCCCCATAAGTATCACTTTACCTACGTAAAGTTTCCAAGCCTAGAAATGTACCTACGGTCAACAACGAAAGTCAAGATAACATTGAAACTACCTTTAAGTAAATTTTAACACTGAGTTCAGAAGTCCATTTTCTTATTTCATAAGTACAGCACTACATCAAAATGCTTACCTTAGCTTGTCCATCGGGTATTTTCTTGACGTCATAGGCCCACTTTCTGGCAATCTTGCAAGCGCTCTCGCCCCCCTCTACACCCGTGTTCATCGGCAGCAGACGGTCGAAGCCGAGGAGTTCCGTCATGAACTTCTCGTAATTACCCAGCTGATCCGAGTAGAATGCTCTGGAAAACGATGTTTATAGCCTGAATGATACTGGTTTCCTTTTCATTATTCATTGTCATTACTTAAGGGAGAGTATTTTTTTTTCATAATTTCACTCGCGTCACTTGAAAGAATTTCACCAATGAAACTGAACGCGATCAGCACGTCAAACCACGTTCAGGAGCTGTCAGTATCATCATTGTTGTGGAATATTGACACTGAGGTCCGTCAGTGAGCTATGGAACGGACTATGCTTGGATTCTCTGAGAGATCTAATCCAGAACGAGGTGATCCGGCAGAGAACCAAAGAATAAGCAAGCTGAAATGGAATAGAGCGGCCATATTAGCTGTAGAACCGATGAATGTTGGGGTAGAAGTGTTCTTGAGTGGAGACCATGAATCAGCAAACGTAAGGTAGGACGCCCTCAGGCTATGTGGAGCGACGATCTTCGCAGAGTGGCTGGTATAAGCTGGATGAGAGCTGCCGAGAATCGAGTTGAATGGCGTGCAATTGGAGAGACCTTTGTCCAGCGGTGGACTGCTGTAGCCTGATGATGATCGACACTAACAGCTCTTGAACGCAGTTTAGATGTGCTTATCGCGTTCAGTTTCATTGGTGAAATTCGCCGGTAAAGATTCGATGTGAATGTTTCAGGAGATGTCTCATATAATTTTCATTTAAAAGAAAAGAAATGTTCGGTGCTTCGTTTACCTGGACACTAAGGTTAGTTTATCGGCCTGATCCTTAAGAGCAGCTATGATCCTCGGGTGGCAGTGTCCCTGGTTCACCGCGGAGTACGCGCTCAGAAAATCGTAGTATTTCTTGCCTTCGACATCCCAGACGAAGACTCCTGAAAAAAAAAAATCATAAGGTAACAATTTATTCAATCTAGTTAAGTAGCTGTTCTCAGAAGAACACACGACCGAACCGCTCGTAAAGGGGACGCTGGTTTGCATTGTGTTGTTAATTTTATTGTTATTACCTACTTAAGTATTTGCCCGCAGGAAATTTAAATTACTGTATGCATTGAGCATGTTAAATATTATTCTTTAAGGGGGAAGCGCCAGGTTGCCCGCGAAATTCAAATTATCTTACGTTTTTTGCAATTTGCAGATCAGTGTTAGGTCGTATGTTGAACAAAATATGATTCGCGACCGTAACAAGTATGTATTTACAGAATTAAAATCATCAATACAACCCTCTTAAGTTCATATAAACCTATTGATTGATATTTTATGAATTTGTCATTCAATAGGATTGTATGAACTTAGAGGGTTTTATTGATGATTTTTATGATTATAATTCTGTAAATACATACTTGTTAAGATCGCGAATCATATTTTGTTCAATATACAAACTTTTTTTTTTTTTGGGTAGGAAATCATCAAATGACCTCTCCCGCTCTGGGCGGAGCGGAAGGGCGTGTCAGACTCTTACTGACTAAAACCCACCCGTGTTCCTTCAGTTGCCTGTGCGCCAGGGCCACGGTAACTCTTTCGAACAATCCGCGACCCCGGCAGGTCAACATAAAACCTGACACTCAAACACTAATTTGTTGTTCCTACAACCAGGGTCAAAAAAAAAAATTGGTGGCTCGTTTAGATGCCAATGTGTAAGTTTTTATAATAAACTTCCTAGCCACATTCAATATCTAAGCATGAATAAATTCAAATCTTTTATAAAGCGGAAACCATGCCAGAAAGTCTATTATACTGTGAAAGACTATAATGAGGACAAAAAGGCTTGCGATTGAGCTGCTCCAATAAATAATAATTTACATAGTGGATATTTTTTTATTGTTCTAACTATTTGAGACATGATTACTTACTATAAAAAGTATTATATCATTTTAATTATCGTGAATGTGAGGACTATGTGGGTTATTGTTTCAGTTTTAATCATTATATTGCAGTTTAAAAACTTTATGCGGCCCACCCAAAGGTCCTTTCTTTGATATTATTAATCGAATCGTTGAACTCCTTGAGTTCTGAGTTGAGCTGCACGATTACTGACAAATGCGTGCACTGACTGTACAGGTCCCCTCAATCTATGTGGTTATTTCCTCAAAAGACCATTTCAGACACCAATCTACATGGTCTTCACATGATCTGACAAAAATTATGTTTGGACTTTAAAAGAGACTGTGACCTCTGACTGAGTTTGTTCCTGCCTTTCTTCTCAGGGTAGTCAGATAGTAAACGCCGACCTCATCTGATTTAAAACAACATGATTGACGTGTAAATGTGTTTGTACAAACCTACTTACAGAAATAAAATCATTTATCATTTATTTACACTGACCTGCAAAATGGAAAAAGGCGTAAGAAAATGTGTATTTTGCGGGCAACCTGGTGCTTCCCCCTTAAAAGTCCTGTGTTTAATATTTTATCAGTTAATTATAATGTAGTTCGTACCATTGTATTTGAGAATTAGGTACCTACCGACCATTAACCTAGCTACAGCAATTTAAAGATTAGAAAATGTAAATCGTTATTTATTTAATTTGTCCATGTTGTTGTGTAATTTTTCCAGTTTCAAGATTTAACGTCGTCTACGAATCTTTATGGTATTGTAAACCTATTAAAAAAAATCTCGTGACGTTTATAATCATACCATAGCGTAATAATGGTGGTGCATTAGTTTTCAAAAATATCGCTTGGTATGTACACAGAAGCCACACAGGTAGGAGCTTCGCTGAAGTAAGAAGGTATCATATCATCTTCTTTGCTTCGCTCTTAACAGAGCAGACGTGGTCACGATGAATTAAAGAAGGCATTGATTGATGTCGGTAGGTATTACCTTTATGTGTATATATATAGGTATTATTATGTCCTACAGCAGTCCTACTAGTTATCACAGGACTTAGTAAGATAGGTGTTGCAAACTCTATTAAACTATTTAGGTTGTTAAAATTTGTTACAATATGGTAACACAATATACCTACTATGATTAAGTAGGGTTCAGCAGAAATACACATAAACTGATGAAACTATTGACATTTTATCATTCGTTGGTAACGATGAGCAAGTAACTGAAAAAAACATTGAGTTAAGATTATGCAATCATAGAATTTAGTTTTATGGGTGTAAGTCAGATAATTAATGATTGTTTATTAGGACGTTCATTCCCGGCTTTTTGGTTGATATTAATAATATTATTTTTTATGTAGTCGATTCGCACGAAGTTAATTTAAATATTTATTTGTGGGCGAATCGACAACCCCAGAAATATGTATTAGGCAATTGGCACATTTTGAATTGTATGCAATAAAGTTAAGAAAAAGTACACTAGTGCACAGAAATTTTAGGTACCTTTGGATATACAGATTCTACGTTTATATGAAGTGCTTATGAAGTAAAGGACATAATTCAGGTTCCGAACATTTTGTACCCAAAAATTAAAGAGCCGGCCAAAAATCAAACGGGTTTCTTATCGGAAATAACACCCTCCACATTTTTTACTTTTACAACGATAGTATACAATTAACCCTTCCGCTGCTATTTAAGTTTGTAAATATGTACTAAAAATCATACTTTACTTAAAACGTTTCGAGCATTACATTAATGTTTTAAACAAGAAACAACCTAGCCACTTCGATCGGTTCTGTGTTTCTCGTATCCAGCGGATTTCTGCGGTCTGCATCAAGTCATCAGTCCACCATGTCGGCGGCCTTCCAACGCTTCGTCTTCCGGTACCCGGTTGCCACTCCAAAACCTTTCAGCCATCTGTTCTACGAGCAATGTGCCCTGCCCACTGCCACTCGAAGAATTGCCAACCTTAGGCAATTCTTCGGGTTATGTCGTTTACCTTGGTTCTACTGCGGATCTCTTCATTTCTGATTCGATTACGTCGTCAGGGAAAGTCCAAGCATAGTCCTCTACATTGGCCTTTGGGTGACTTTCAGCCTTCTAATGAGGCCCATTGTGAGCGACCACATTTCAGTTCCATAGATCATTACTGGCAACACGCACTAGTCACGTCTTCGGTATGTGAGACGAGATATTGAAGAAGAAGAAGATATTGCGTCATTGCGTGGCTTCCCATACACTGACCAGCCGAATCGGATTCGACGAATGACCTCTTTCTCGAAGTTGAACCTACCTAACTGGACAGTTTGTCCTTGACATGACTTTTGTTTTGTCCATGTACATTTTAAATCTTCTCTTTCGGAAGCTCTACTGAGGTCGTTGAGCATTATACTGAGGTGTTCCATAGTCTTAGCCAAGACTACTATATCGTCGGCAAACCGAAGGTGAGTGACATACTCGCCATTGATGTTGATGCCTACCTCTTTCCACTCCAGAAACTTGAAGACATCCTCCAATGCAACGATGAACAGTTTTGGAGAGATAACGCCTCCCTGTCCCACAACTCGCTGCAGAAGGATAGGTTTTGAGGTCTGGTCCTGGAGTCGGACTAACATAGTACTGTTTTCATACAAACACTTCCGCACCTCGATTGACCGATACTGAATCTGGCACCGTTAAAGAGACTGCAAAACAGCCCAAGTCTCTGCTGAACAGAGAGACAGGTAATACACTTCGGTCTTCTATTTAACCTGGTGCAGAGTTTGTATTTGGTCTACGGTGCTAAAGCCTTTACGGAATCCGGCTTATTCGGGAGGCTGGAAGTAGTCAAACCTGCGCGCGGACGGTAGGGCGTTGTCGCTTATCGCACTTTTTAAAGAAGAATATTACCACACCTCTGTTCCATACCTGTGGCGTTTTAACCTCAAGTATGACGGAATCAAACAGCTTCTTCGGCCTTAAGAACGGGTTTTCCACCGACCTAGCTACCTGTATATAATATTAACATTTTCCTTAATCTTTTTGTCGTTATTTTTAGTACCTTTTATATCACACCACCTAACGCTCATGTCCATTTCTACCATGGACAATAACTGTTTGCGTCTTTAAACGAATGTCCAAAGTATTGTTGGCAAAAATATGATTTTTGGTACTTTCAAACTCAAATAACAGCCAGGGGTCAATGACTTTCGTTGTAGTATTAAAAGATGTTCAAAGTGTTATTTCCCATAAGAAAACAGCTTTTTTTTCTGGCTAGCATTTTGATGTTTGGGCACGAAATGAATGATGTCCTTTTGAATTTAAACTGAATTTATTCTGAAGTACTTTTGTCAGTAAATTTACGAACATATTTTGCTACGATCTATTTCTCTCAGTCGTTTCTTTTATTTTACACTAGCTTTTGTCCGCGGATTCGCCCAAGTGATTGTCGGAAATTATCCCATGGGAATTTACTTCCGGAATAAAAAAGTATCACGTACGCACGTAACTAGTAGTAGTAGTGTAGTAGTATATACCTGGGTTAGGACATCCTAACCCAGGTCCTGGCCTATCAGTATTTCTTCCATCCAATTCTATTCAACCGTTATGGCATGAAAGTTAACAGACAGACTATATTTTCAATCCCTTAAATCGCTTAAAAAAGTTACACAAAAAGTCCAATATTAAAAACGTGAATTTTAAAATCATCCCCAATTTTACCGCCTTTGGGGATGATTTTACAAAAATGCTGAAACACGTAATTCTTTATTTCAACCAAAAGCATACATTTGAAATTTCATATCTCTAACTTAAGAAATGCTGGGTTTTCCATACAAACATTCATCCACTATATTACCCCTTAAGGACTATTTTTTAAACAAAAAGTATTCCCGTATAAAGTTTAATCCCCTATATTACCCCCTTTAGGACTATTTTTTAAACAAAAAGTAGCCTATGTCCTTTTTCAAGATGCCAGTTGTCTCCTTGCCAAATTTTATCTCAAGGCGTGAAAAAGTAACATACAGACCGACAGAGTTACTTTCGAATTTATAATATTAGCATGGATTGGGTCCGTACACCGAAAGTACTAGACCCAAGGTGAATAGGAGTAGCGCGGATCCAGTAAGAAGTCTGGAGGAGTAATATTTAGCAGCGAAATAATTATTTGTGCAAAAGAGCGACTAAGAGCAATACGCTTAAAATCAAGCCCCTGAACAAAGAGAATTAAGATAGCTAGCGAATACAGGTGCAGGCGATCCTCATAAAAAATCATGGATGGAAGTATACAAGTGAATAGGTACCAAAACCATCGGAAATAGGAGAAGCTACGAATTGGGATAGGTATAAAGTAGAGGATGAAAGGCCAAAGCTGATCTAATTTTGTCGATGTGAATGTTGTAGTGAACTTCGATATACTAGGGGCTGTAACGCTCTGAAAGAGGTTTGGCTGAAATTAGAGTCTGTTATATGGTTTGAAAGAACCTGCGAATAAGGCTACACTTCTAAAGCGATTGATGTTGCACTAAATTTCGGAAACAGGTGATGTAAGAGTAACAAGATTCGAAACGCCGACCTCATCTAGTTTAAAAAAAAATATGATTGACGTGTAAAAGTGTTTGTACAAACCTACTTACAGAAATAAAATCATTATTTGAATAGTATTTTCGACGCTGTTGATAAACTGGCAAGTTTATCTGGAAAATTTGAAAGCTTTAGATGTACCATTGAGTCAAGAGACGAGTTGCCGAAGCCAGAGAAATTGAAGATTAAAATATTAGAAGAGCACGACTCCATAGAGATGTATAGATCTCAGAATGAAGGTGTAATGCATTCATTTGTGAAAAAAGGTATAAAGAGATGGAACAAAAGCGCGAGAGTTTAAAACAAAACTAGCCCAATTATCAGAGGAGAAGAATTTAAATATAAATGCTTTAACTGTCATGAGTAACGGTATAAGGCACCAGAATGTCCGAATAAAAATAAAGTACAAGAAATTGTGGTAGCACATCATGTGGACGTGGACGAAGCACTAATTCCTTGTAATGTTTCAGATTTAAAAGTTTGTAATGCTGTATATGCACAAAAATACGACTAGATTTTTCCTGCCTATAATCTAAAGAATAAATTATAAATCATTACTACTTATTATTAAAAATATTTTTCAACACATTTGCTCAAAAAAGGCATTTACGAAGCCTGTATAGATTGTTTGAAAGTTAAAATATATTAGGTCTTTACCTATGAAATTGCCGTTCTGCAGTACTGGCCATTTCAAATCAAAATAATTTTTGTTTGGCTATGAATTCTAATTTCAAATTAATTTTATTTTAAAAACATGGATTTTTTTTTCTAAAAGTAATCATTTCTTTATTGATTAGTGTTACATTTTCATCGCATTTCAATCTTTTTCGTCATCATGGATACGTTAAAAATTCGAGTAATTATGGAATATGAGTACCGTCGTGGCAGCAACGCGGCACAAGCGGCACGCAACATCAACGACGTTTACGGAGCTAACTCTACAAACCAACGCACCACCTGTTATTGGTTTGCTCGCTTCCGTTCTGGAAATTTCGACCTGAAAAATGAACCTCGCGGTCGTCCGAAGACTTTGGTCGACAATGACGAATTAAAGGCGATTGTGGAAGCTGATGATACACAATCTACGGCTGAATTAGCAGCAGCTTTCGACGTTAGCGTCAAAACAATATTGGTCCATTTGCGTCAAATTGGCAAGGTAAAAAAGCTTGACAAATGGGTGCCCCACGAACTCAATGATCGCCAGCGCGAAGTACGCGTCGAGACGTGCCTTGCACTGCTCAACAGACACACAAATGAAGGAATTTTGAACCGCATTGTTACCTGCGATGAAAAATGGATTCTGTTTGATAACCGTAAGCGCTCAGCAAGTTGGTTGGATCCTGGTTCAGCACCTAAACAATGCCCTAAACGAAAACTTACCCCTAGAAAAGTGATGGTCACTGTTTGGTGGTCTAGCGCCGGTGTGATTCATCACAGCTTCTTACCAAACGGGGTGAGCATTACTGCAGATGTGTACTGTGAAGAACTGAACACAATGATGGAGAAGCTGGCGCATCTCCAACCAGCATTGGTCAATCGCTCGTCTCCGCTGCTCCTGCACGACAACGCGCGACCTCATACTGCACAGCAGACGGTCTCCAAGTTGCAAGAACTGGGGTTGGAAGCTCTCCGTCATCCGCCCTACTCACCAGACCTTGCGCCTACAGACTACTACTTTTTCCAGAATTTGGATAACTTCTTGGCGGGAAAAAAATTTAATACCCGAGAGGCAGTACAAAAAGCCTTTGAAGAATTTGTTGCCTCCCGTCCAGCTGATTTCTTTAAGAAGGGCATCAATAAACTGCCACTGCGATGGCAAAGATGCATTGATTGCATGGGTGATTACTTCGATTAATACAAATAAAAAATTCATGAAAAAAATTCGTTTAAATTTTTTCATACAAAACGGCAATTTCATAGGTAAAGACCTATTATAAGATTTCTGTCAAGGAGTATCACATTACGAGAACAAATAATCTGAATAATCGAACCTCCTTGGAAGCGCTTTTGCTCAATACATTTGTTCACTTAATACTAAAGAGACAAAGGATATAGTTCTAATTTTCACCACGCGCACGTGGCGCCTTTAGCAAATTCGCGCTATTTTCATATTAGAACGTCAAAGCTTGTTGCGACTTTCCGACTGATATTAAAAACAAATTAATAAAATGAGTTCAAGCGAGGAATCCTATATTAATATTGTACTGTTTTCTCGCAAATGTGTTGAAAAACGTTGTATGACACACGTGCGGAAATTGGTATTTACAAACTCGTGACTATGGTAAGTCCTCGACTTCGTCTCGGGCTTACATTCGTCTACTCGTTTGTAAAAACCAACTTACCGCACTAGTATCATAAATAACTATTACCCTTATCACTTCTGTGCGCTAGTGTACTTTTTCCTAACTTTATTGCATAAAATTCAGAATGTGCCAATTGCCGATACGTATTTCTGGATTTGTTGTTTCGCCCACAAAATAAATTAACTTCGTGCGAATCGCCTACAGAGAAAAATATAATTATTTTTAAAAGTGTCGATTTCCCGTATCGAGCCTCAAAACAAATCAACCAATAAGCCTTATTCCCAGGTGTGCCGGGGAATAACCGTGGAAGTACAGCGTTAGAAGTCTATAAATCTTCCTACATAAACAAACAAATAAATTAAAACAAAACTACCTAACAGAAAAGTTACTGGCCTCCCGGATGGTGTTAGTACTTCAGCTCTACTACTTATAGATTTACCAAATGTAAGCCAAAGAATGCCTACTGCACCCTACCGGAGCACTAGGCATTCTTTGGTTTACTACCTACTTGAATCAGTCAACTTTTATTGTACCTAACCCCACCATTAGAAATTGACAGATAAGAGTTTGAAATGTATATACATGTATAGAGGTTCTACCTATCGAGAATATTCTGAGCAAGTAACGTTAATTTATTTGTACGGCTTTCATTATAACCTTAGAATGTTTATTTTCGCGTTCTTATTCTAAGGTTATGTCTTACTAGGTATTCATTTAAGAAATCTTCTAACAGATTAACTAAAATTGAGTGCAGGAATGGTCATTACCCAGGGATAATTAACGTAACGCCCACAAAGGCGAGCAATCAAGCTGAATGAATGCAATTTACAGTACGAATTAGGTAAGTAGGTACTTACTTATTTACAAGCTATCATTTTGTTTTTCACTTAGCCAACCCAACACTCACGTTGGTAGGTAGCTATGTTATAAAGGGCGTAGTGTGTGTGTATGGTCAGCAACAAAATTCAATTAACACTTCAACTATTAGTTTTCTAAATTATCAATAGTATTGACGCAAAATGAAAAAGTCAGAACCATGATTTTAAACTGAAATAACACAAACCACTGCCGTGCACGAAATCAACTGATTTTGAACAATTTTATTCACTTTCTGTGAGAAAGAGAATAATTATTTAAACCAAATTGTTTGTGATTTGACAAGTCGAGTTCTTCATTTTGCACGTAGTTGAAACGGATTTTTCAAATAATTTAAGTACCTATTAATGCCAAATCACTAATATTCGTCACAAGTTTTCCGAAAAATGACGCGAGACGGATTTTTGATCATCTTTTTACAAGAAACTGCTAATGATTTTGATCATTCAAAAATATCATTCACATCATTATATTCACTGGTCTACTTGCACGTGTCTCGACCACTTTTTTCAACTTCGATACAAAATATAGCAGAAAAATTAATTAGAAAAAAACATTTTTTTTTAAAGAAAGCCGGTCAATAATGTATTTTCAAAATTTTATTTTATGAAAATACAGTAAAAATCAAAATTGTTTATTTCACATAAACCTACACATGGGCACTTATGAAACGTCAGAAGCTAGGTGCACGGTTCCAATTGGTTGTTTCCTATGGAGAAGAGCCGGCAAGAACCTCCACGGTTACTCTTTTAAAAATAAGGGGCTTTTACAATGTTTTCAAATTACAGTGTTAATAGGTATGTGAGGACAGTGTAGGCATGTCAACAAGTGACAGGTACTCAACAAAATAGAAAAAGGTCTACAAATCTGCAGTCTACAAGTTAGGCCTATTACGTTCTCACATTCACAAAATATAGAAGAATCTAAATAAAAGATAAATAAAATAATAAAAATAAAAGCCTATTTAAACCAAATGACAAGATCGCCGTTACAAATGTAACAAATCTAAATTAAAATGCTGTCTACAAAAGCCCTAAGTAAAGAGTTGAAAGAGGAATTGGAGGTATATAATGTCAAATAATGAGAAGATTGTGTCAAAGAAGAAAGTAAAACATTTTTTTTAATAAACTTCGTGATTTGGGAGCAGTTAATCGACATTTACATAGTGATGCCGTTAATGAAGTACCAGAAAACCACATGTGCAGAAGGAATTATTGCCAAACTTCCTTGTCTTCAACGTAGTCTGTAATCTGCATCTTATAATACTTATGCATTTTTGATAAGGATACGTTTGATGTGGGTTTTGAACTTTACATCGCTAAGTTCATCAATATCTTCATTAAGTAAATCAAAGACGAAATTAACTATATTTTCGAGAGCGCAAAAGTGATGAAACTATTAATAGTTACTGTGACTGACACAAGGTTTTGCGCCACGAAAACTGTACTTTTATAGTCACACAGACCTTAAGTTTCAATTATATCAAGCTTTCTCCGTGTGGAATCCAATCTTTATAGCCGCTATGATGCGATAACTTCACAAGGTGCAATAAATTACAATAGATATTATAAGTACACCGTACGAGTCATATTTAATAGTCGGTAGTTACGCTGCCCAGATACAAAATCAAAGATTTGAACCTTACATCTTACGAAAATACCTACAAAAACATTCCATTTCCATTCCAAGTAGGTTGCGACTTGTAAAACGCTTTTACTGTTAAAACGTTATCAGATCTAATGTAGAGCCAAGCCCCTAACTCTAAAAACCTTACATCTTGGTCAAAACGTATGACTTTCAGTTATTATTAAGCTTTTTGAGACCAAGACCAACTAAATACGGTTAGAAACTGATAAAATAATTATTTGAAAGTTTACACAACAATTAATATCGATTTATCACGTAAGAATCTTATGGGGAAACTAATGGCAGTCTGCATCCAATATGACGTACCTAAATGTTTAAATCATCCCATGCCTACTTAAATTATGAAAGCCTCTGAGATCTTTGGGCTGTTACTTAGATAATAAAAGAGCACTTGGGTCACAGTATTAAGATCTTGAACTTACCTTCACCGCGGCTCAGGGCGACGGGCACGGGGGCATAATTGCGGCACCCGTATTTGTCCTCCAGAGCGAAGATCTCCTTCGACGACAGCTGATCTTTCTTTCCAACCATGCTGCACCAACAAAACAACAGTAAATTAAAATCGACCGCCCAATAAATTACATTTTATTATAATTTATTAAAAATACTTACTTTATTATAAATTTTACTTTGAATTAATTTTCTGTAACTGTAGCTATTACTTCGATGACTATATATACTATAATGACACAAAATAATGAACATGTGTCTTTATATACCACCGCTCCTGAGATGAGACAATAAAGAGTTTAGATTACAGCCTCCGCATAGATAGGAAGGTATATTAATTAAATAAATACTTATTATTAATTACATTGCGCCCGGTGATAAACTTACAATTGAGTTATTGTTTAATTGATTAAAGATCACAGAAATGAGACCAAAACTAGTTAGCAATAGCAAGTAAACAAAGATTTTCTATTTATGTAGGAGTCGGTAAACTCATCTTTCACTCAATGTCAATGAGATTTAATTATAAAATAATATTTCATTCAAGTGTCTGTGAATGGATAGTCTCAATTAATTCCGTTAAGTAAACAAAGTATGATAAACTCATAATGAATGATTAATTGAAAGAAATGAAGCAGAATGCTGATGAAATATCTACCTTTCGATTGTTAATTTCATTTGAAATTTCGATGAGTGCAAAACTTTAGGTCGAATAGGTACCTAACCCAAGAGCTGTGTGTCTGCGTCCGAATTTGTCCAATGACTGAATATAGATAAATTACCGCCCGCCGTCGGAAAAGTACAGCATGGGTTGTTTATTGAGTCTCGATATTACGTCATACGGCCCCCCCCGGGCTGATAATATCAATCGCCAGGCAAGCGTCACTCGCGCCATTTAACTCGCTCAACATATTCTTCATCACAGCAATGGTTGTTGATAGGAATTTGCAATATATGAACTTTCCACTCGGAACACTGGGTCTTTTGTTTCTGCTAAGTCAAACAAGATTTTTCCAAATAAAAAGTAGAAGGATATATACCTAGGTAGAGAGGCTCTGACTAGGTATCCTACTTTCTTGCAGTCTCTACTAGAGACTACAGATTGATTAGAAACTGATCAATTGATGGTCAGTGCCCGCCGTGCCCGGTAGATACGAGCTCCTCTCAATATGCAGTCTACTACAGCACCCTAATTGCGTAACACGCTATCAATCAAAAACTTACATCACTTTGAAACCTATTGCTAATCCATTTCTTCATATTTTCGAAAAATTGTCTGCTCAACAACGTAAATAACGCAATGAATGTTGTTGAACTGTCAAAATCCTACTGTCTACAAAAGCCAATCCTACTGTTAGTGTGTTACGCAATTACCCCACTGTTATCAATATTTGAAATTCGTGCTCAAAATAATTTTGATCATGCGACCAAATATGATAACAGATCAAAACATTATTCTTACCTATTTAGGTCTATCAATGTCATTGTTAATACCTAACCAAAACACAGCAAAATATTGCGATAATGGTTATAGAGACCGCAGCAAAATAAGTCTAATTGATTCATCTCTGTTTCACAAATAGAGATCCTAAACGATAGTAACACGACCGTAGTTTCACGATTTCGTCGTGAAGATTTTGTAGGTAGGTAGATATCTAATTGAGAGGTGACGATGACGAAGTAATTATAGCTATTTAAAACAATCAATCATGTTGCGTGCAAGTCTCTCTCATTAGGTACCAGCTATACCCAGGGCCTTGTTTTCCCATTGGCCACTCATGGCCCCCCGATTCATGGGGCCTTCTATTTCATGCCAGCGTCGGAGCGAGGGGCTATCAGAGGCAGGGTGCTACAAATTTTGAGCTCACTTCGCTGGCTCTTGCATCCTAAATTCTCCATAGGGCCCCAGTATACTAACTATTATTAGACTTCTAACCTATATGTTCAACATTATAGGCATATGTCATGATCTACCCTATTTATTTATTACACCTTTTATTTAACTTGCAATGTATGTATGTTTGTCCGGGTGAAATCTTGCAAGCTGAAAAAAAACCACTTCCTCTTATCCTACGGAGTCGAAATTTCACACGTTGATTCTGTTTCGTAGACAATGCATTTTTATGATGCATGACCTGTGATTCTACACCCAGAATTGACTCCAGACGAAGGACCTCCTTAAACGTCAACGGTGCAGACATGACATTTAATATACTTACGCGTTTCATTATGGTAGTTCCCTCTAAAGTCCACCATAACCTGGCTGCTGCACCCAGGAGTGACTCCAGTCGAGAGAACTCCTCAACGGCCAATAGCAGAGACACAAAATTTTATATACGCATACAATTATGATAGTTCGTTCTCCTACAACTGGCTCCCATACGATAGAACTCCTCAGAGGTCAACAGCACAGGCACAAAATGTTGTATAAGTATTCATTAAATTATAATGATAGCCCGTTCTAAAGTGTGGCATGACTTGGATAGTGCAACTCGAAAGAGCTCGAAAAGCTGAAGCGTGAACGTCCTTACACTTTAAGATAAGCCGCAAGCTTCTAAGAAAATATTAAAGTTTTATGTTAACATAAGTTTTATTTAGTACTTTTTAGTTCAGCAAAAGCTTGTTTTTAAAAAGGTTTTTTACTTCAATTATATTTCTAGATGTGGTTATGAAGTAGGGATTATTATTAGAGATGCAACGAATATTCGGCAATTTTGTATTCGGCCTATTCGGCCATTTTTTTCAGTATTCGGTATTCGGCCGAATACTCTCTACCATTCGGCCGAATACCGAATATCTAATAAAAGGAAATAAAAACGCAATTTCATCAAAAACATATTTATTTATCTTATATTCATTTATTGATTAGTCTTGATATTGAAGATGGTTGTGTTTTTAATATTTAAAATTAATCAAAGGCAAATTATGGTGAATAAAAACGAGTTTTTCGGCGTTTGCTGGTAACAGACGGTTGCGCTTTTCTGCGTACACAATACCTGCTTCTGAGAATAGTCTCTCACTTTAAACAGTACTGCAAGGTGAAAGTAAAAAATAAATACTTCTTTACACCCTACGGACCAGCCCTAAAGTCTACCACCTTCCATTCCGAAGATGTAGCCGAAAGAAAATTTTAGCGAAAAATATTTAGGGCAACTTTTTTTGGCTCATCCCTACTAACCTAAATTTTCACTTTCAAAATATTATTAAAAATAAAATCATAAAATGTTAGTAAAAGATAAATAAAATATTGAAAAAATCGGAAAGAGGTATTTAATTTATTCACTTGCTTTTTTTTTTCTTCTCCGCCATGCGGGATCTTGACTTTACATAGCCAACACATAGCTAACTTGGAAACTACATTGGAAATTTCAAAATATTTCCAAATAGAAGACTTTTTATTCGTAACTGAGGCCATATTAGACAATATGACTTAATTTTTATCGTTGTTTTTTTCGTCGTTTTTTTGTCGTTGTGACACGACTTGCCGGCTAATGAGCCAAATATTCGCGCCCCGTCACCCCCGCACGCACCTCACCGAGACTTGTCGTAACCTGTTCGCGTGAAATGCACTAGATCTTCCGACGAATATTCGGTATTCGGCCAAGTCACTATTTCTTGCATCTCTAATTATTATTAACGTCTTGTAGTCAACCATATCTATAAGAATACCTAACCAAGTTATAATCCCTTTTAACATTGCTTATATTTCAATACAATTTCTTTGCATACATAATACAATAAAATCTAGAGTCAGTCGTGCATTGATGCATTGCATAATCCACTTATTCTGTGTCACTTTACCTTATATGTATAATCACAGTACGTATGTATGTTTATTGTTGGTAGGCAACCATGAGTCTCGAATATTTACCAGCTTTTCCAAACAAACTAGTTTTAATTTTGTCCAGAGCGCCATTTAGTAATTAAAACCTCTTAGGTACATTACATACATATCTACTTTGTCATAGGTAGGTTGGTATTCTAGCAGGAGGACTTCCCTAACCCATATTTAGATAACCATCCTATCCTTAGTAGGTTTTACTTCTTTATCGGCTGCTACGGGCCACGCTGTGCTCGCTCGGCTCAAGTAGAAAAGTAGAGTGGTCATCGTTTAAGCCTAACCCAGTGAGTTTACTTACGCCCTCCCTAACCAAGTCTGGTCGGTCCCAGTATTCCGCCAGCCGCGGTACAGTAGCACTCATTCAGGTAATCTGGTTATTTAGCTAGCCTGTGGTTTACCTATGTAGTTTACCGCTCATCGCATAATGGTGAGTCCTGGTGGTGGTGGTCGTGATGGTAGTGGTGGTAGTGGTGGTGGTGGTGGTGGTGGTGGTGGTGGTGGCACTCACCCAAATAGACGCCTACTTATGTCCAAACCTGCGGGGCGAGCTGGCCACTGTGACATGGCTTGAGTCACACATTTTATCACAGTTTGGACGATAAAACCGTCCGTACCGTAACCGTATACCTTCTCACAAACGTCTTGGGGTACGCCCATGCTCGTACTCTTTTTTTTTTTTTTTGTGTGGTAAGTCATCAAATGACCTCTCCCGCTCTGGGCGGAGCGGAAGGGCGTGTCAGACTCTTACTGACTAAAACCCACCCGTGTTCCTTCAGTTGCCTGTGCGCCAGGGCCACGGTAACTCTTTTGAACAATCCGCAGCCATGCTCGCCCCCCTGACCAACTATTAATTTTGTAGAAAGTTACGTTTACAGCTCAGAAACTAATTGTACCATTTCAAAGACCAACCATCAGTTCAAAAAACCTAACTCTAAGTACGTCCTTAAAACCAAAACCACATTACAACGCATGCTGCACACGTGTATCCAATTAATCTTACTATTTGTATTTACATACCATTGTAATCTGTTCCGCACATTCTACTCAGAAATTATATTATATGACCTGCAGACGAATATTAAAACTCATTATTATCCTTACTTATCTTATCGCCATCAACGTTATATTATGTTACATGTAGTTATTTCAGGGGAAAGATTATGAGATCAGACTGTGGTTATATATGTTTTTATTCCACATTCACCAGACCTGACAAAGCCGAACCAGAATTTAATGGTTTCATTGCTGTTTGTTTAAACATAAATATCTTCATCTTGTACCTACTTATCTCAACTAAGCACATAGATACAAATTACCAGTTTATTGTACTTAGATTAAATTATAAAGACGATATAAACAGGCTTAAACATTTAAGGCCTTCACCCCGGCACAGCGTTCACAAGTGATCTAAATATTAAGAAAAATTTAAGGGAACCGGTGTCTTTAGAAGAATCACAGTGCACTACGTTTTCGAGACTAGTTACTACATTTCAGCGGAAGGTATATCGCACAAATAAAAATTAGGTAGGTACCTAGGTACATAATCTATATATATAAAAATCGGCCAAGTGCGTGTCGGACCACGCACAATGAAGGGTTCCGTAGTTGGGATGAATTTATCCCAAGAACAAACTTAACATTGTATTTGAAAAGCATGTTCTCCCATACGCTCCAACTGCAAATGTAAGTTGGTCGACTATTACTCGTAAAATTGTAAAGCCTACTTAGTTATGATAGTTTTCCTTTTCATTTCGTTATATATACACATATACAAAAGCAACCATTTAACTGGCAGGGCGGGACACACTTGGCTAACAAAAATTTGCAATTTAAAGCTTAATTTTACGCAAACGGATCCCTGAATCGAAAAATGGTTTTCCTAGACCCGTAATATTTTTGAATGGCCTATTCAACCATACCCCAAACAATAGGATATATGAGAAATAAAAACATCCCCACTTTACGTGTACAGAAGGCACCCTAAACAATTTTTTTTCATGGTTTTGTTTTACCACTTTGTCGGCGTGATTAATATATACATCCATGACAAATTATACCTTTCTAGTACTAACAGTCTCTGAGCTAAGTTGCGGACGGACGGACTGACGGACATGGCGAAACTATAACCTAAATTGATTTTTAGGGTTCTCTAGTCAACAAAGAACCCTTTCCTTGTTGACAACGGAACCCTAAAAATCAATTGCCGCGTGTATGAAAGATCATCACTTGAGAACGGCGCGACGAAAATCCACCGGAAAAGTCGGAAATTTGGATGATATTTTTGTATTAAATTCACTTGGGCTGCCCGGACACGAACAGCTAGTACCTACCTAATATATGATAAGAGTGTGAAGCAAGTGAATAAGTTAGTCTGTTTGGATTCAAGAGATGAAAAGATTAATAAAGGAGTGGAAAGGAGGACGCCGTACATAAAGTGAATGGTGCTATACATGCAACTGTGACCGAAAACTTAGTCGTTTCCAAATAGGCCTGACTGGCTGTTCACAATGGTGTGCTGGTGACTACGCTTATGTATGGCAGTGAATGTTGAATGTGACCAAAGACGCATTAAATTAGAGTAAATGCTGTGGAAATGCGTTCCTTGCGAAGCATATGTGGTATAACTATGAATGGCTGAGGAATGATGTGATAAGGCAACGGTGCGGTTTAAAAGAAGATGTAGTGACGAAAATGTAAAAGTGTATGCTTAAATGGTTTGGTTATGTTGAGAGGATGAATGCTAGGACTATAAGGCAGATGTGAGTGGAAACGCCGGTAGGGGCGCCCTAGAAGAACTTATAGTAACCTTATTGGTGATGTTCTTCTGAAAGATCAGGTGCATAGTACCCGCAAACGAAGCAAAAGGAGTATGTAAGAATCGTAGCATGTGGCGTTCCGTAATTTCTACCTACCCCCGTGGGAAGAAGGCGTAAGTTTATGTATGTATATATAATGAATATCTATAATGACATCCAATCTGTAAAGTCTAAACCATGCTTCGA
This sequence comes from Dryobotodes eremita, assembly GCA_917490735.1. NCBI lineage: Eukaryota > Metazoa > Arthropoda > Insecta > Lepidoptera > Noctuidae > Dryobotodes > Dryobotodes eremita. Next base: position 18,601,346 of record OU823243.1, on the reverse strand, counting down.
TATCTCACGTTCACGATAGATGCAGTTTGGGACACAAGTAAGCGGACTTCCAAATTTTGATTTTAGGGCCACTACATTAATTTCGTAAGTGCGAAATTACAAAAACCCTGTTTTCGCTTATTGCGTTTAGACAAAAAAACAAAGCAAACAACAACCTTTGTCTTCTCGAAGTACTTGCTGATAGTTAGTATTACCGTTTGGTTGCAAAACCGGATTGCAGTAATTAATGATAAAGGAATTCAGAGGTAACTTAAAGGTACTATAACTTATTAGCTAAATGCAATAAGTATATAACACCTAGGTACTCTGGGCCACGGGATGACACGGTCTGCGTGATTTAGCTTTTGCACTTTCGTCTCGAGTTCGACTCCCACGCGGAAATGAATATTTTATGGCCTATGGGTCTGACTTTACCACCATGATTCTACTAAAATGTTGCAATCCAGCCACGTACCTAGATAGGTACGTACCACCAGTAGCAGTATTAGTAGTATTACGGTCGTTTTTAACGTGCACGTCTTTCTACATCGTTCTCACATGTATAATTTCAACATGTATGATGTATCCAATTTTTTGTAACAATATTTTGATTTAAAAGAGTGTCCGTTGAGTTTCTTGCCCGTTCTTCTCCACAGGTACCTACTTCGCTTTGGTATGGGCAACTAGCTTCGTCTTTCTGACTGACCGACGACGTACTGTGTCGTATGCGTCTGTGTGACGTACTCTGAATCTGAAATAGACACCTATCTAATAAGTAGCCGAAAGACAATAATAATAATATTTTCATAATACAGAAATTATTATAATGAGTGACCTCTGAGTTTGTTTCGGCCTTTCTTCTCAGAGTAGTCAGATAGGAAACGCCTCGATATCCGTGAGAAACGCCGACCTCATCTAGTTTAAAAAATATGATTGACGTGTAAAAGTGTTTGTACAAACCTACTTACAGAAATAAAATCATTTATCATTTATCGTTACTCCAGCAGGATCTCGAATAACTTCGCAGCCGATGAAAGAACAAATACAAATTAAGTTGCAACATTTACTTCGTAGGTATATACAACTGATTATATATCTAATATTTATTTCAATATTCCCATTATAAAAGAAAATATCTGGCTGCGGTAACGTTACCCCAACAGGAGATGTTTTTGTGAAATAACTAAAAAACTAAGTAAGTACTTATAAGTGCAACAAATTTAAAAATGTGCGCAACAATTACAGATGCTGGGCAACTAATTATCTATAAGATTTAAATGACTATGTTCGACATTATTTTGCTGGGGTAAAGCACACCTGACCGACCCGTTGACAATTCAAAATTGCTTTTATTTGGTTCATTTGAAATAAAAGTCCTTTGAGTTTTTTTTTTAGTTTTGGGTAGGTTGTTAATAAGGCACATGAAACTACTAGGTACTTTATGGAGCGTCCGTCTCAGTCATACAATACTTAGGTACATCATGTGTGAGAGTAGGTATCTGCCGAGAACTCCTTATGCCGTTTTGTCGGCCGCGTAGGTACCTACTGAAAGTATGTCAGCAAAGAGTGGTGTTTAAAATGATATAAGTAAATATATGACTATGGACAGTTCGGCAATAATATCTGATTTCATGATTCATCCAGCAAAAGCATGACAGCAAATATAGGTACCTACCTATTTGATCATTTGTGGAAGGCATATACAAAAGGCTGAGCCCTGGATCAAAATTTTTTCGAGGAGGGGCAAAAACTGACGACTGCCGCCCCCCCACCCCGCCAATTCTTTCACCATTTTCCATGAAGCCTTGTTTTTTTTAAATATACATGGACTTTTCGAACATTTATTTTAATTATTATAAATCCTGTCTTATAATAATTTTGGTTTAAAGGTTTTGCAATAAATCGTGTGATTGTAGCAGACCAGTTTCTGCTCGCTACTTCGTCCGCGTGTTTCGGCCCCCGCCCCCGGCCCACTGGGTCGCTAACAATCACTCGCCCGCGCTATTACTTCGTTTTCGCTTAGCGTTCTTTCTGACTTTTTGTCTTTTTGCTCGTTTTCTTAGGGTGGTAGCGTGATGTTAACTAGCCTATAACCTTCCTCAAGAAATGGGCTATCAAACCCAAAAAAAAAAATCAAATCCAACTGCTTGTTCCAAAGATTAGTGCGGTCAAACAAAAAAACAAACAAACTCTTCAGCTTTTTCATTAGTACAAATTAGAATTCCAATTTATCTCTTCACTTCTATCCTTTTGTTCTGCAAAAAAATCGATGGCCTTGTCATAATTAATCTGATTATTTTGTCATGATTTTCGGTTACTAAGATCGCGAGACTCGACTTAGGTACTTATGCAGAAAAGCTTAACACCAAATAAGACAATCTAAGTAGAATACACGAGCAAGTGAATAAGTTATTTTTTAAGTACCTAAGTAGGTACTTAATCGACATAAACAGAAAAGTTTTAAGAATTAAGAGTCACTAGGCTCCAAGAGCGAGCGAAGGAAGCTCGAATATTTAGTCAGCAACATATTAGTCAAATTTTATCGATCGATAATACTTACTCAAATCCAATCGGGGGCGCCAGCGCTGTGGTAAAAAATGATAGCAATCATGTCGCCTTTACACTTACAGGCGTCGGAAAGAGCGGGGCGTCCGGCGCGGCGCCCCGGCTTCACGAAATAATGTTTCTAGAATTAAGGATTTTTTACTCGCGCTCATCTGCCTTGATTCGCCGCGGCATAGATCTGTTGCAAGAGATAGAAATCAAGCCTTTTTGTAAATAGACAAATAAAAGTAGGGCATGTGCTGTAAAAATGGAGTCTTCCTGGCTGAATTCAACTGCGCCCCCTGCAACCCACTCACACCGTTTGACGACCTAAGTATGCTTACGCTAATAACGTAGTGATTTCCGAGAAAGATAATAAGCGCTGCGCATCCCATTTATCGATTTAGGATGCTGCATCGGTTTCAAAAATGTGTCAATGCGATATTAACCAATATCGGACCTGTTCTGCGACATAAATATCTGCCTACTCAGTTAAATTCAGAAGAATGTGATACCTCGTTGTGATCGAAAATATCTGACACCACTTTGGCCGATATTTATAACGCAAGACATGTGTAGTCTTGACTCTTGCTAGACCAACGAGTCAGAATGGTAAATGGTTCCCCGAATGCTTGAATGGTGAACTACACAGATAGGTACAGTCAGCAACGAAAGTAAGTTAACACTAGTTAGATATTACTTTTACCGTCAAAATAATCTTAATTGATTCGATACATTGCATTTTATTTTCGTTACACTGCATTTTAGAACATCAACAAGTAATAGTAAATAATAAGAAACCACCAGCCGTTAGTACCTACCTACTTTAAGCATAAGTACGGGTGCTGGAAAACATGAGCCCCGGGTTTAACACCTACGGCCTCGCAACTCTAGGGGTATTTAGAGACGAAGTAAAACCTTGGCTCTCATCAAGTGGCTGACAAATTCAAATCTTGGGCACCACGCAGAGCTGACCATTTATTAATGACATTGAATGATACAATATATTCTGAGTGTCATTATGTGCAATGTATGAATTAATATCATACGAGACATCAAGCAACTCCTCTCTCCTCGGGCATCAACAAGCGCACTCGCGAGATTTTGAGGTATAGGTCGCTAAAAATAAGGTTGAAAATTCAGTGTCAGCTGCTAAACCATATCATTTCTATTATGTTGTCCAATTAAAGTTAAAGGGTGAGAAGAGTAGAAATACAGAAGCTAAGCTCGCCAGAAGATAGAATAATTTAAAGATTTAAACTTATCATCTAAATTGATGCACAACTAGTAAGTAGGAAGTTAAATAAAAAACAATATTAATAACATAATTTACTAGCTACTAATGATCACAGCTCATAACTATAATCTAAGATAGATGAGACAACACAAAAGAGTATTTATTTTTATTTTGTTTATTCAATATTAAACTTCTGACCAATAAAACGCGAAAATAGTTACGAAAATAGTTTCTAGAAAACACCTCAGTATTTACAACACTATTTAATTTATTTATACACACGAAAAAGCATCTATCACAATGGGAAACGTACTATTGCTTCACCCACTGGATAGATTACAAAGTTATTGAATATGTTGTAAGAAACAAAACTGAATTCATACCAAAACTATCATAGTCATGTTTCATAAATTCTCTGTTCTTTTGCTAGCATGAATTTCATACGTAGTATAAATAAAGTGTATTTTTTTTTAAAACAAAATTCATAGACAATCTTTTAAATGCTTAATAAGTTAATATTGCATGATAAAAAGATGACATAAAGAGCTCACACATTATTACCATAATTTTTAATAACAGTTTATTTTATCAATATTTATTTATGATGCCTATTCTAACAGCAAGACAACCCGTGCTTAACTATATGTCAAATGAAGGAACAAATTATTTGTGTGCTTGTCTCATACTCTTTAGCTAATGTTAATCATTTGCCTATTTTGGCTAAAAGGTCTTAGCAACCAGGCCATAAAAACAGTTATAAAAAAAAAAATTGCCTAATTATTGCGTTTTTTTATTTCGGGATCTCCCGGTTGAAAGTCAGGATACACAGGAAATGACTCGGCTCCTCTTTCTGATAGCATAGGCAGGGCGCCTCCTTCTGCCAGCCTTTTAGCTTCAAGTTTTGCAGCATTTATCTTCTTCATTTGAGCAACAGCAAGGTTCTTTTCAATTTCCTCTTCTGTGGGCGGCGTTGGTCTGTAAAAATAATTACATTGTGATGATGTAGTAATATTTTACACTAATGTCATAATCATCCACTGCACTCAATTTTCAAAATTGAGATGAAAGCTATGTATGTCATAAATAATATAATGATACTGATTGAAGCAGGTCTTCTTCACATACCTCCTCATTCTCAACCATGCCTCCCATTCTGCAGGAATAGGATCTTGGAAGTCTTGCTCTTTTGGTGGATTATACCATCTGGTTGGTTTCCTTTTACCAACACTAGGATTAGCAGGAATTTCAAAGTAGGCATTTCCCAAGTAGTCTTTACCTGCAGTTAAAAAATGTTGTATAATAATTATTTGGATGGGAGGCCTTTATCCATCAGTTCTGACAGCATAGGCTAAACCAAAGAAATTGTATCCATATATTTTATATATATTTGCTTTATTTGGCTGCAACTGCTGAACATGAATCTAGGTTTAATCCCCAGCTCTGGCAGTGGTTACCAGGATTTTCATGAAAAAATTTCAGTAGTAGGCTACTGTAAAACCCCCCAAAGGCCATTTTCACTATGCCGTAGGAACGGAGGTGCTCTTCTTGAATAATTCAATTTTCTAGAAACTAATATGTTGCTTTAGTTAAATATGATATAATCCCTTTCGGAGTCCATAGAGGACAAACATGTATTTTTATTTATATAGATAGAAGATAGATAGATGTAGGCAAAATGTATTGTATATGCTGTTGGAGTACCTATTTCAGATAAATAAATAGTAAAAATGGTCATTATACAAAATTGCCTAATTATTTCTTCTTTTAGTTTTGTGTGTTTCTGTTAGTTTGTTTCTCTCAATTAGTTTCCCGGAGTGAAAATCTACGAAATAAGCAGGATTGTGGGTTAAGTCTGTAGAGGTTCATGCAACGAACAGGCATGATATTATTTAATTTACCCATATTATTCCCTCTTATCGGGCGGGGTCTCAATGAGTCAATAAAATTTCTGAAAACAATCATCCACAAATTTCTTTGTTGACCGGACATCTGAAAACATGAAACGACGACCATTATAATATGCCACTGTTATTCCAGAAACGAAGTTATTTATTTGCCAAATTAATACAAATATTTACAACAAATGACGCAGCTCCAGATCGTTAACATTAAATATGAATTTTACATTTACATCATTCTAGACATCATGTTAGGGGTGATCACAAAATTACCTTTAAAATGTGAATTATTTCGTGGCTTTTATTTTAATAATTCGATAACATTACATTCCCTTCTTGGTTTTCAGAATCAGCTGTCACATATATATATCTACAAGTAGGTACTTTGTGGCTGACAGCACCCAGCAGCAAGCAAATTCCGTTCGACATTGCTCGATGACATAACAGATGGATGACAATGACATTACCATTACATAAACTAAGATTATATTCATGGATCTAAACTAAAAACTAGTACTAGAAGTGCGCGCAAAATAAGTCTGCGCGTGACCGAAATCGGAAATAATCGTTTACCTCTCGACGTTTATATCAGGTGTCAAGAGAGTGTGCTGTGTTCCGTGTTTTCCAAAGTAAATAATCGCCATCATTGTGCCGAAAATGATTATATTGCTGGCAGGGATACAGTCAGATACAGTCTTGAAACTCAAACACGAGTGCAAACTTATCTTGCGCGCACGCGCATTCAAACAATCTCGATCAAGAGTTGTATATTCTTTGGGTATTAGTCAAGTAATTTTTAGTTTTAGTAAGTTTTATTTTTTTTACATAATATTATTGACTTTGACAATCGGAACGGCAACCTGGAAACTAAAGTTACTAGTTAAATCAGATGTTTCTCGACATGAACGTAGGCAGGGATATCAGAGCAACATTTTCGATAAAATTTCACATGGAAGAGGTTTTCGTTCACATTTAGCCACAATCAGCTTACGTATCGTAAGTCTAACAACATAACGTCAACAAAAACACAGTAATGTCGCATGAGCTTGTTAATCTGTGAGGCCTGTGGGTGTTGTCGCTTTAGGGTTTCTCCTAAAGCCTCTTTTACACGTTTGGCCAACGTATGCCAAGGTTCGCCACAGTATACTTAAACTGTTAACAGAACATTGAACTACCGTCATTTGCGTAAACTTATTGTTGTAATATAGACATTCTGTGACTTATATTGGCGCATGTTGGGCCAACGTGTAGATGGAGCATAATAAAATATAAATCACATCTCTACTACAGTCTTAGAGAGAATATAACACTATTCTTTATGACAGCAGTTAACTAGCTCTATGAGCTAATCAGAATCACCAATCAAGTGGTAGTGCCTTACAGTGCCCACAGAATAAAATTATATGCCTTATAGGCCTTGCATTACTTTCTCTATAGTAACTTTCTTACTCTATGAAAAATTTTAAAAAAAATGTCAATGCTTCGATAGACGATTCTCCGCTGATTTTGTGATGACAATCTGCTCATCTGCTGACATTGCTGACAATTCTGTGTGACAATCATTCATATATCTAGTTGAGTTGTGTAGTGACAAAAAATTTCGCAGGCAAGGCAACACACAAAGACGCAGCACTATTGTGTTTATACAAATTATTTCAACATTGTTTTGCAGTTTAGAGTGGAAAAATTATTGCTTTTAGTCTTTAGACTACTACTGAAGATTACTCAACCGAAGAACATAATATTCAACCAGTCACCATGGCGAAAATGGCATTTCAACACCAAGCTGGAACAGCTATGGAGTGTCTAAGTGTAAGTCAGAAGACCACTCCCAGTTTTGTTTGTTTTGTTCGGTCTTTTTTCATATAAACAATGTATTTTCTTTTTATAGATACCAATAACACTACAGAAAGAAGCTGGTGTTGATTCAGAAGGAAGAGAAGTTATGAAATGTGGTTTTAAAATTGGCGGCGGAATTGATCAGGATTTTCGCAAAAGTCCTCAAGGATACACTGATAACGTAAGGCTTTATTCATATATAAAATAAAACCCTAAAATGTCTTCTTGTTATAGCAGGTCTACAGCTAATATTTTATGCTATTGCTCTTTCAGGGCATATATGTGACAGAAGTGCATGAAGGAAGTCCTGCAGCGAAATCTGGATTGAGGATGCATGACAAAATCTTACAGTGTAATGGCTATGACTTCACAATGGTAACCCATAAAAAAGCAGTAAGCTATATAAAGAAACATCCCATCTTAAACTTATTAGTAGCAAGGAAAGGTGTCACATCTACATAAAACAATCTGTTATAAACCATCTTACTTATAAACATTATTTAGTTTTGTAATAACTTTGAGGTTTTTTCTGTCTATTTATTACATTTATAGAATAGATAAAGTGCTTAATGCTATCTTGCAAGATAAGTGAAATGAGTCACACAGTGAGTGATCAATTGAAAACAAGTATGCAGTGAAATACCATTGTTACGACTATCCATTTCCTTTGCTAGGCTGATTTGAATGTTAAAAGTTTTACTGTTCATATTTATAATTACTATATGTATTAATTTCATGTAAATAATAATTTTAAGAATGTCACTTTTTGGACCCCATTGTATTAAGTAAATCTGAAGAATAAATATGGTGGTTTGACCAAAATGTTCTATAAAAAGCTGTCAAACTGCAATTTATATTCCTAGATAAACGTTATCTGAAGATTGGAAAATCAGCCCTAAGTAGAAAAAATGTTGATATCGCAAGTGTAGAGTTTTAACTATAACAAACTATAATTAATTTGGCATGTTGTGAGACAGTTTAAGGCACCTTACCTTCTTTTATATTTTCCTCCATAACAATATAATCCAAGGCAGTTACTTTCAAACTTACCCAATAAAACGACCCACACCCACTTGTATGGTATTAAGTTACAAGACATGTGATTACTAAGTATGATATTTTCAATGAGATTACCAGGTATAATTGAGAATTCTGTTAGAAAATTGCATTAAAACTTCAAGCCTATTTACATTGTAATAGTATAAAAATAAATGTCATGATCAACATAACACCTATTTGCACCTATTTCAGGAATTTTGAACACCAACATATTTTTAAAGTCAATGTAAATATTACAATTTATTTAACAAGTAAAAGAGCCTCAAGTAATCATAAAGTTTATAAGTAAATTGGGATATTGTTTGAGATTTTGAGTTAAGGTGATAAGAGCATGGAGCACTGAATTAGTATTATATTATGACAAGTGATTATAATAATGTTATTTATTTTTTTATATGTAAGTTTTAGTTCGTAGAGTATTTTGTATCACTGTTTAATTGTGCAACTTTTGTATTACTGTCCTACAAAGTACAGCGAATTACTAAGAGGCATTTCAAAGTATTTATATTAATGAGTTACCAATGACATATTTTTATACAAAACAATTGCATTTACATCAGCAGTTATTATTTTTTACAAAATTAAATGAAAACATGTAATTGTCATGGAAAAAAATTACTTAGTTAAGTATTTATTAGTGGTTACATTTGAATTTATAAAATTTATGAATTGGTTATAATGATACTATCTGCTTTACTCACATACCTTCTAACCTCTATGCCTGTAGGTACTGTAACAATCACTTTCATCTAGATACAGAAGTGTATGAAAGTAAAGCAGTCAGTACATTAAACCACATCTTGTTATGGCTCAGTAAATTCATATAAGTACATAAAAAATAAATATATAAATAGATATAAATGAAATGTTACAAACATTATTTGTAATACTTAATGGTTTACACACTGTGCCAAATAACACTGCTCCATCTATTATTTTTTTATATTTAATTGAACTGAATCATGTTAGTTATAATAAAATGAACATTGTATTTTTATTTTTTATTAAGATTTCATCTTGTTTTGTAATTTTTACATTTTAAATAAACCCCAGTGTAGCTATTATTTGAGTGGACTATGTTTTGAGGAATTAACAAACAAAATACCTAGTTATTTACATCATTACTTATATTCCCTAAAAATGGTGCTAACAAGACCTTTCCGAAAATTAAGAGGTGGTAGGAGGCCAGTCCCACTGGCCCTTAGGTGGCTTAGAAACAAGTGGTTCCCATGGTTTCCAATTCAGCATTTTTCTAGCCAGGTTCAATTCATTTTCAGCCTGAATAATCAGTTCCTCAGCTTGTCCACAGTTAATTTTTGATTCAATCTCATACACATCTTTAGTCTGCAAAATGTAATTAATTAATGAATTGCAAAATAATATCAATTGATTTGTTTCAATAAATATACTGTAATGTTTTACCTGTGTTAACACGGCAGCTCTTTCACGAATAACTGGTTCAGTATATTTTCGGTAACCAGCACTTTCGGGCATCTTTTGCAGGAGTCGCAAAATTTTTCCATATAGAGAACCAAGGGTGTGATGAGCATTTGGAGCTACGGCCATGCCAACAAGGCCAGTACTCTAAAATGGTACAAAACATTGTTTTCTTAAGCAAGTAAATACTAATATCCACATTGCATCCCATCCAGATGACTTTGCGAAACTTAAAGCAAAGGGATTGTTCTACAATGATAGTATATTTATTTTAAATGAGGTAAGTTAGCTTCGCTACATCAAAATATATCTTTACCTTTTTCAGTAGTCCCATTTTTAACGATTAGATAATCACAACAACCTGAAATCCTATGCAGACAGTCTAGTTAGTTTGACAGCACACGACCACAGAGTACTTTTTAAATGTTTTACACTGACAGTGATCGTCACACTCATCCACCAGGGTGGGTGACACTGACAGTGACAGCTGAACAGTCACTTTCGTACAGTCAAAGGACATCAGTGGTAGCACTTGCACTAGTTGTACTATGATTAACCATTGTTCACCAGGCATTGTTGGCTCACCACTCATATTCGCTAGTGATACCGAAGTTTGGCACCCAACGGGGCAATGGCGTTATTTGCAGATGACATTTACCATTGATCTTGATCGAATAGATCGACGGTCACAAAAACTTGACGACGTGAATTTAATAATTTCTATTCTTCAGGTCCAATATTGGTTTATGGTAAATAATTTGGTACCAAATGAAAAAAAAAACAAATGCATTAAATTTAAATTACCCAATGTTAGAAGTTGGGAATGTGACATCTTATTGAATGGAGAAAACTAGAATTTATTAATCAGACGGTTTCCCCAGGAATTACGTTAGACGAGAAATTATAATGGGGACCTCATATAACATCCCTTGCGGGGCGGCTAAGCTCGGCCGGTTATGCTGTTAGAAAATAATACAGTTAACAGATGTAGATACCTCGCGTTTGGTTTATTTTAACTACTTCCCACAACATTATAAAATTCGCGGTGAGCTGGTGACGGCGACGTAGATTGTAAATGACAGCTCTCTTTTGCAAAATAAAAATGGATTCAATGTCAGCAGCCCGACCCCACAGTAAATGCCATTCGACTTAAGGAACTATTTAAAAAGATTCATATTATGACGGTACCTTGCCAAGTCATTTATGAAAATATTATGTATGTACGAAAAAATCTACATCGTTTTAGTAAAATAAGTGATAGATATAATTTTTATACTGCTATAGTAAAGATAATATAAATCGACCATTTTTCAGATTATCTAAAGTACATACAACTTTTAAGGGGTACTCTGTTAACACAGTACCCCTTAAAAGATTTATATGCATATAAGATGTATGCAATATCACAAGGTATTTTATTGTAAAATTTAAATGTCACAACAAAATACCTTGTGATATTGCAATTAAATGAAAGAAAATTTAAAACTCATAAAAAATGCACTTTGTAAACAAGCATACCGTCAAACGGGGTTAATAGGGATGCAGTGGTAAATCGAGACGAAATTTTAAATGGGAGTTTAAGATTGAAATAACACAGTTTGTTGCCTAAAAGGATTCTAATGTGTTTACTGTATTATAATTAACGATTAAGTGCAACAAACTATATTATTTCAACGTTAAAATCGCTTTAAAGTTTCGTCTCGATTTACTCCTGCATCCCTATTAACCCCGTTTTACTGTATTACAAATTAGAGGATTATATCCTAGACAAGAATGCTTAGAAACATGCTGGTCCTGCTCCATAGGACTATCTAGATTCTAGCTAGACAAAATCAAACTGGTTGCTAATTTAATTGTATTATTTGTAATTTTTATGACATTGATTTTATAATACTACTATTACTACTAGTCTACTTTCCAATATTTGTACACATGTGAGCAACACGTATCTATCACATAATTAATTTACTTGTCATTGCTTTATATTTAATTATTTTTACCTATTGTGGTATAGTAATTTTATTATATATAGGTCTTCACAATTATAATTATAATTAATGTATACAAAAAAAATTAAAACATTTTTTAAAAGAGTAACGGTGGAGTTTCTTTCCCATTCTTCTCTATACTAATAAAAGTATTCTGTGATACTAAATTACGTTTTGAAAGGGGCAACTAGAATCAATTCTGTTTTTGTTGTAATTTTTTACGTTCAAGTGCCTTTTATGTGCCTATTCGGATTAAATGATTTGATTTTGACTTTGCAACCAGAGGGACAATTTCCGTATTATAACGTTTCGCATTCTAAATTCAGTATCAATCGGTGAAAAATACCTTTATTACAATTCAAAACATCCTGTGGGTACGGCAGTTCCCACTATTAAAATGAATATAGCGTTTCGAGTGTCTACTATTCACCGATTGTGTTTTGTTTACTTTACTTTGGAAAGAAAAAATATCTTATTGAGACACGACTTTGATTACATAATTTTGAACACAACATGTGATAGATAATTATTTTTAAATATCCTTTACCTATTTACATCATATATTTTGGGGATAAAAACTGCCACTTGCTCACTCCAGATGTCACTACTAACCAGCGTCTAAGAATTTAACAGCTAGCTGTCATCCATATTTTTTTTAAATAAACAAGCAACTTCTTTTACGCTAAATTAATTAATATGCTCCGTTTTGCAGCTGTTAATTGCAAAAATACGGGGACGAAAACGAAGACTGTGGGAGAAAGCTCTCCGAAAAAATATTGTGAACCCAATATTTCGTCAAAACTATGTGTTATTCTTTTTAAACCTGAAGTTCTTAATGGGAGAAATTTGTATACAGATGATGCTCTCAAGATAACTAAATCTGTTTTCATACCCTACAGGTAATTGTGGTGTGATTATAAGTAAATTATAAGAAAGGTATGTATGTTTATATTATCATATTATTTAACTTTCCTGAAGTTTTTCAGTCAGAGAGATCATCCTCGTGTTGTTTTCCAACTCCGATCAGTTTATTCCTGTTTTCAACAAAAAAAGGACTAACAAATCAGCAAACATAAGATAACCCATAAATCATAAAATGTTCATATTTTATTAACTTTTCCATACAGCTGCTTTTTCCAGTAGTAGACACGTCCCTTTCCCTTAGCGCTACTCTCCAAGTCGCAATCATATTTATCGAGTTTTCGTTTAATTTGTGATTGACATATAAGTAAACAAATAGAACAATGGCGGCTCGTAGACATTTAACAGCGCTGCCACCTATGACGAGCTTTCAGTTTTCTGTGACAATTTCACAAATTTTTATCAACTACGACCCCGTGTCGGTGTCAATATATCCTTGGATCACTCTACCTCTCAAACGGAACTTTATGTATATGTAGGTATAGCACTACTTACTACTTCTACACATAATGCTTGGTACACACGCATCGACATAAAATCTGTGTGTGGACTTGGATTAAAATCGCTAGCGAGTCCCTAGGCAGTCAACGGCTTATTCTAGCTATTATGATTTGTTGCCATGAGAGAAAAACGGCTGTTCCATTCCATTTATTTTCATAAATCAGTAGTATTGGCTATTGTACTGTACATACTGTACTGTCTCTGATGATTTTAATAATTTTAACTGTTCTGTTCTTGTAGATGGAATACTCAATAATATTTAAGTAGGTACTCCAATCCACGGTTTCCATTCCATGTGTGCAAACGTGTTTACCTGTTTACTATAATGCGCTATTGTAGACTCGGAGTCGATTTGTGTTTTTATACCTGCTTTTGGCAATAGCTTATGGCAGGAGCAATATATTTGTTTTAATCATGATCTTAGGGACATGTTCTTGTGTTATGAGTTAATTTTACTACAGATTTAACATTATTTAGTTGAAATCGAATCTCAGTGATCGAACTCAGATACTACGTCCATCGTCACGTCACAATTCACCAGAAATCTGTCAAGATCATACACATTGTCAGTACGTGAGTATTATCATCTCGTGAACTTCCATTTTATAAAGAAAATATGTTAGGCACCCACCGTACTCATTACGTATGTAGCTGACATTTGTAGTGTTCAAACGATTCGTAAGTGAAACACACCTGTGATCAAACGTATTTTACTGTACATATTTGTCCTGAACTCAAACATCTAACATCCCTTTACTAATTCTAAGTGAATTGCAAGTTATCTATAGGTAGGTACATTTTCTGAAACCCAGTTTTTATAGCCTAACCATTTTGAAATACCTACTTTATAATAAGTCAGAGTATTTTAGATAATTACAAAAAAACGTTAGATACTGCTATTTTCTAATCATATTCTGAAGTACATCATAATATTCATTTAAAAGGTGAAGTTTACTATAAAATCAATTAATTTCCATTAGCTCTACTTATTCCAGCCACAGCTGAATCATGACCAACTTCTCAACTTATGAAATGGAATTACTATAGCTTCATAGCCACACTTTAACTTCCATAATAACTGAGATGTACAAAAAAAAAATGTATAGAGAGACTGTCAATGTTAATTAATGCAACACCCACAGATAACTAGCCATGGAGACGCTCTCTGCTGCTCAAGATGACAGTTCAGGCGCAAACCCCAGCAGTGTCAAGAGTGATGACAGCAGCCCCCGGCCTGACAGTCGCACGGGCTCTCCTCCACCTAACTGTGCTATATGTCTTGGCACTTGCAAGAACAAATCCTTCACTGATTCTTGTTTACACCAGTTCTGCTTTTCATGTCTTCTAACTTGGAGTAAGGTGAGCTCTTGAACACCTTAAATAGAATAAATATGTTTTTGGTGTTTCTAATTTATAGAAACTGGAACAAAAATACTAAGAGTACCTACTTGCTAGGTGATTCATAACAAAATTGATAACATACAATTCTATAATTAGACCAATGGACTGAAATATCAAAGGTCCCACAATGAGTTCATTTTTATTTCAAATCCAATTGCGTAATCCAAAGTATTTATCTTTACCTGCAAAGTTGGACTACAGCTTTTTATAGTCATCATTAATAAATAAATAAATATTCCAGGTTAAAGCAGAGTGCCCACTCTGCAAGCAAGCATTCAGATCAATCATTCACAATGTGCGCTCCAACCACCAGTATGAGGAGTATTTGGTGGTTCAGCGGCAAAGTGAGGAGTCGACTCCTGCAATCAGCAGGATTGACATTGACAGAGTCACCGCAGCAACACACAGGTTCAGATACAGGTACAGTGGTGGGCCTGGACTTGTATGTATTTGAAATGTTATAATTTAGCATAAAATTATGCATAACCATCACACCTAGCATACTACAGGACCCCAGTACCTCGTCCTTTCCAGTTATCAGAAAATAAATAACTGATGATGAATAGTCAGACATAATTTAAGGTGATAAATAAAATTGCACAATCATTTTTCAGATTGTGTTATGTCTTAAATCAAAAGATTTCCATAAATGTAGATACTTATTTAGTAAAAGCAATTGAGGGCTTAGGTCACCTCAACAATAGCATGAACCATGTGTGGGTAACACAACTTGCACCCAGTTTTTTATAAAGTAGGTACACTTACAAAAGGCACCAGTAATATAATGCCTTTATGAAATAAAATAGGGGCGAGCCCTATTCCTTTTAAAGGATGTGAAACCTGATGATTCAAGTGTTAAAGTATAGTATAAGGAAGTCAAATGGATTGAATATAATTTCAACTATGTTATTATGTAAATGATCAAATGAAAAATATAGTTAAATCTAATCAGATATACAATGAGCAGTAAAAGTAGTAGCATACAGACATGGACTCGGGACAGTACAATTGTTATTAGCATGGAGTATTTCAATGATTGATATTATGAATACTGTCACTACTGATTACAAATGATGAATTAATTATCCTTATACAGGAAGCAGTTATGTATTTATGTCGAGTGTTAATTTATATAAAGACCCTGACCTGACCCTGGATAATTACTAAGTGATATTTTTTTTCTACACTGTAGCACTTCTGGCTGCTATGCCATCCGTTAGAGATCTATATAATCATTTGATGTAAAGATATCCATCAAGAGTTTTTCAAACAAATTTATGCTTGAATTATGTGAAAATATTTTCTCTTATTTATAGTGAGAAGAAAGTACCAGTAATTCTATCAAATAAATATTTAAAAAAAAATGGTTATGTTTCCTTGAAAGTTGCCATAATTATAGACGTGCTAATTACATTTTTTTTGAAGGAAAGGTCCCAGGACTGCGTTTTCTTTCAACCATCTCATAAAAGAATGTGGCATGAAGATGTAGTCTGTTACTATGGTTCTTAGGACAACGCTGACTCTACCGCGGCGCGAGACGATCGCAATCCAGCAGCTCTTGCGCCACTACCCGTTCATGGCGGACGTGTTCCCGCCGCCGGCCGCGCGCGCGCCGCCCGCCCGGCGCCGGCGCTCGCCGACTTCGTTCCGGCGCACCGTGTACCGGCACAACCTCTGGGCGCGCCCGCTGCCCGACTTCACCGGCAGGTTCCGGACTTGCACGCCAGAATTCTACAGGTATCTAAATATTACATTTGAACCAATTAAATGGGGCAAATAACGGCCTGTCTGAATATTTTCACTTACCAAATTATCTTACTATTCTCTACACATTAAAATATTACAATTTCGTTTTTGAAGGTACAACGACACACAAATGCACCGGTTGGTTCCTTGGCTTAACAGAGAACTACATTATTTGTTGAATGAGAATATTGGCCACATATCTTACGTCATGGCCCGGATTTTAGAATTGCTCCCACAACACCATATCAATTCTTCCGAATTCAGAGAAGCGCTGCATCGATATTTCGGAGACAGGACAGAACACTTCCTACATGAGCTGTATTGCTTCGCCTCTACCCCTTACGACATGACTGGCTACGATCGGAACGTGCAATATACCACAGACAGTAGAATATCTACAATGGTCAATGAGGTGATATCGAGTTCTGACTCTGAAGCAAGTGTAGATTCTGATATCGTCATGGTCTCCAGTTCGGAACCAGCCGAGCCTCCTCCGGGGCCCTCCAGGTTCCCAGTGCCTGCTTACCCACAAAGTTATATATCGCAGCCCAGTACTAATACTGTCATTCCTATCGAAACTATATCTCAATCGGACACCGACGACGACTCCTCCGAAGTGATGGTCGTGGGCTACATCAAACCTCCACAGGAGAGGACTCCCGAGATCGTCGACTTGCTAGGATCCGACAGCGACGTCATCTTACAGGACATTCCGCAACCGGAGCCGACTCAACCCGTGGAGCCCCAAGAGCAGAGGCCCGTGTCGTCCGTGAAGCTCACGCTGAAGCGGCACCGCGCGCGCGACAGCGGCGGCGACATGCGCAGCTCGTCGGACAGCGACGACAGCTCGTACCGGCCGCCGCCGCCGCGCCGCCGCCGCCGCGCGCGCGCGCACTCCGCCTCCACGGCCGACACCAGCCGCTCCACGCCGCCGCGCCTCGCGCCCGCCTCCTCCTCGTCCTCGTCGCCGCCCAGCCCCTCCACCGCGCCCACCTCCTCGTGCGACGACGACACAGATGTCTCCAAATATTTATTTAAGAAGAAATCGAAGAAGTCGAGCAAGGAGAGTGCGACGTCTAGTAGAGATCGGAGGAGAAACAAGAAACGGTCGTCACATTCGCATCACAAAGAAAAGAAGAGTGTCCAGTCTTCGGAAAAGGATAAGCGGAGCAAGCGAAAGTCTTACTCCGGAAAGGGTGTTAAGTCGTCGAATAAAACGAGTAATAACGAGTACTCAGTTCCCACCGAACAGGCTTTACCTGCCTTAGATCAACCCAGCACTAGCGGCACGTCGAAGAGGGATAGAGAAAAGCGTAAAGCAATGAAGGAATGGAAACGGCAGCGGCGCGACAGCCGCGAGAACAGAAGACTGAGAAGTGTTGTTAATGTTATGTACAATAGTCATAAAAATACTGATGAATCAAATTCGAGTGCAAATTACAGTAACTTGTCAAATGTGACGGCTACTAGAAACAGGTCTGACGTCGAACCGACACCAGCTGCTAGTGTCTCTCGGGCCGGTATCGCGGACTCACCCAACGGTCACAGCGAAATATCGGCGACCAATCGTCGACTACCGGACACTTCATCAGATTCCGAAGACAACTTACCATTGAATCTTACGTTACAGAAATTAAATCCATTTTCTTCGTCATGAAGTGTCGTGTAAATATTATAATTAATGTGATAAATATAAATTATTAAAAGTTAAACCATTAAAGTAGTGTTACACTTAAATATTGATTCAGTCGCATTTTACTTTCAACAATTTACTGGGAAATATTAGTGTCACTAGAAAATAATAAACCAAAGCAGTTGTGACTGTAAATCATAGACAACTATTTGTACAATAAGTTTGCATATATTCTGGAATTCAATCAAAATGTTTAGCATGTAGCAGTTGTCCGAAAAATGTTATTAAAATAAAGATCGTCTATACTATCAGGGAAACATTTAGATTACTGCAAGTTACTTTAGTGAAACACTTGACTGCATGGTATATTTGTAATAGCACCTTTGACTTCAGTAAAGTGAGTTATTTATTTGATTTATTCTTCTCTATTTAATTACCATGCAATTTTATACATAATGACATGTCAGCAATTCGTATATACCCCGAAATTAATTATTATGTCTGCCACTCACTCTCGACACACATTTTCACTATGTTCACTAAGGACTTCATTATTTTTATTTAAAATACGGGTATTTAAGTAGATTACGGATGATTCATTAATTTAAGACCTTAAATAGTAATGAACAATTAATACGTTGTGAAATATCTAATGCCGTGTACAGTGAAATGTTTTTATAATACAAAATTTATTTGCATCTTAGTTTGTCTTGTGAAAAACCGTCGCGACAAAGGACAAGATTACAGAATGTCAAGTAGATAAAATGTGCATTGATTGTAGCTTTGCTTTAGAATCCTATTAAACAGTTTAAGTAAAAAAGCAAGTGTATAGATTCCTTTGTTTTTCGAATTAGCCAGGACTCAAGATGTGGTGGAGAAATGTTGCGGTTACAAGTGGCCATTTTAAGGTTTTTCCAATGGTACTGTATCTTACTGGTAAAGCCAGAAAATAAAGTGATGTAAAAATAATCTTTAATTTTTAATAACATCTCGCCGCTTATTATTCTTAAGGGTTCAAGCGCCAGGTTGCCCGGAGCGTTGGTTGGATTCGCGACCGTAACAAGTAAGTACGTATTTACAGAATTATAACCATTAAACTCATCATTACAACCCTCGTAGTCAACCCTGTAAATACATACTTGTTACGGTCGCGAATCATACTTTGTTCAACATACAACCTGACACTGACCTGCAAAATGCAAAAAAACGTAAGAAAATTGGAATTTCGCGGGCAACCTGGCGCTTCCCCCTTAATAGGTGTTCGGTTTTTCACTACTGAAGATGACCGCATACGACGCGGCCAGCTGTGCCCTCTAGGAATACAAGCGTGATATTTATAATACCTTGTTTTCATTAGGGTTTATTCATACTAGAGCAGAGTCAAAGCGCAGCGAAGCGTCAATCTAAAAGGGAACATAGCAAATTCACTCTTTATCTCTACAACGTAATGCATATATTCATGGGAGTTCGCGAATTGTCAACACCCGAATTCGCGCGCATTCTACAGAATACGCGCGTCTGCGAGCGATCAGCACTGACTGGTGCGCACGCGTTACGTTGTAGAGATATGGGTAAATTTGCTATAATTATCTTTGAGATTGACGTTTCTTTACTTGTTTTATAACTGCCTTGTTCGAAGACCCCTTCAAAGACCTCTTTAAAAGGCTGAATTTTAGCGATTGCCTTGAAAGAAAACATTTTCATTGATTGGCGATACATATTTATTTCAGATACAAAATCATCCAGTCTTACCAACGAGTATCGTGTTACCCAGTAACTGGGTTGTGGTCAGATAGGCAGTCGCTCCATGTAAAATACTGGTAGTCAGCTGCATGCAGTTAGACGTGAGCATCAAGATGACGGGATCAAGTCCCCAATTTAAAATGTATCACATTAAAGTGTTTGTACTACATAATGTACTATTTGTACCCTAAACAAGACATTTGTACCTCTAACGGTAAAGGAAGTATGTCAAGATGTCCCTGGTCCCGCCACTTTGACGTCGAAGTGGCGGGACCTTCTGGAAGCGCTACTCAGAGGCAGGTAATTCACACTCGAAGACTTTGTACTAGATATGTACAGGTATATACTACATTTTCAATACAATTGCTTACAATTGTATTGAAAATGTAGTGTATATTTGGCACTTATGCCAAATTAAAGTTAAGTGATTAAAACATAGGTCCCGCCGATTTGATGATTCATGTTATCGCTGAATTCATATAAAAATCGTTAACAGCTTGTGCAAAATCAAAGCCTTTATTTATGTAACTTTTATCATTAGAACACTCTAATGATAAAAGTTACATAAATAATGGCTACAATTTAAATGCTCACCAAAATAATTTTTAGACCCTAAGACAAAGTACCAAGTAAAATATGTTAACTTCAAATAAAATAAACCCACTCTATACCGAGGTGCCTAAAGAAGAACGTTTTAAGTTCCAAAATAATTATACACTTGTAGCGGCATCTACAAACGCCACATGCAAGCTCACGTCACACTGACGTCACGCAAAATCCTGCATCGCGCAAGCAGAGTTTACCGCGCAACTAGCATATATACAACATCCCGACATCAATCGTCGGGCAGTTGCCCACCAGACACGACACCCGTCTGGGCGGAGGATCCTCCCTTTTCAATAGAGTATGAGTGAGCTTTACACCCTGTTCCTCATACCTCTATTCTCTATCAGAATAATTGTACGTGTTGTATTTATATTCTTTTTGCCTACCGAAATGGATAAATGCTCACCAAATCTTGTTTAAGTTGCTCACCAAAAAATAAGTTTGCTTCAAAATGCAAGGATGGGATAGGTTGCAAGAGCAAGCGAAGCGAGCTCGGGACTTGGGGTACCCCGACTCGGACAGGTTGGTTATTTTTTTTAAACCACCCAAAAGTAGGAGTCCCGCTAAGCGGGGCTCTGTCGACTACGCCTTATAAATAAAATAGGAAAATAGGTTAATTTATACAATATTTTATGAAACACAATTTGGTGAGCATTTATCCATTCTGGTGGACGCAATTTGCTGAGTATTACGGATTTTTTGGTAATAAAATAGGTACTTTTCTGGTAGGCGTTCAAACACAAGCCGTAAATAATAAAAATAAAGTTTGATAAGAAAACAATTAGGCAAAATGTACGTTTGTCTCTTCTTAACTTTTGACTTAAGTCATCGTAGCACTCCCACTTACTAATTATTCGAGAAATTATGAAATTGTAATGCTAAAAAGATGAACTAAAAAGTACTAAATAAAACTTACGTTAACATAAAACTTTAATATTTTCTTAAAAGCTTGAGGCATGAACGTCCTTCTTACACTTTACAATAAACCGCAAGCTTCTAAGAAAATATTAAAGATTTATGTTAACGTAAGTTTTATTTAGTATCTACTTTTTAGTTCATAAAAAGCTTGTTTTTAAAAAGGGTTTTTACTTATTTTATTTTTTTAAATAACTTTAAAACTACGTATTTATTTTAAAATTATTAATTTGTCCGCCATATTCAAATTGATTTATTTACGTTACACATCCGTGTTTGTATAGAAATACGTGCACGTTATAACGTTATCGTGGACGGAAATTTAAAAGCATCTTCCAGCAGTATCTGGGAGTGGGGCATAATTACTTCTTCGCGGTGAGTCCGCTTGTCCAGAGCTGTGGTTCAAATGCTGAAACTTTGTTCCTGTTGTGCCCAAACACTAACTGACGCCGCGAAGACACCTGTTATTGGCCGTACCTTTAGCATGCAGTGTCCCGAGGTAAGTCGCCTCTCGTTGGACACTTACGATGCTTAATGCTCTTCTGACATCAACACCGGAGTGTGACTTGTTTACGACATGGATAGATGTTTTTCGTGAATGTTTATGATTCTGTGAGATGATGGATGAAAGATAGATGATTAAAAGTTGTACTTTTCAATTGATTGGTTTGTTATCTTTACATTGTTTCCTATTTGTCAATTTCTCGTGTTCTATTTTTCTTTTTTGTTTGGTTAAAATTGTACTGTACAACGCCTTAGATTTATTTAAATCTGTTATGTTGTATACGTATCTTAAATAAAATAAATCTTCATATAATAATTCCATACATTTTACTTCCCTGTGTTATCGTGATGCCGTGAAGTGGACGTCCACGATAATATCGCCACGTTAGAAATTACGAAAGCGCACTTTGGGTCACAGAAATTCAAGTGTACCAAACAGCTTAATCGGTTCAGTAGATTCGGAGCAAATTGGCTGTGACAGACAAGACACACGCTCACACGTGTGATCGTATAAATAAGAGTCCAGATTTTTTTTTGCATTCGGACGTCGGAAACCGTAAACGTTACTCCACTGAACATTACTTGGTCCGGGAAAATTTTAAAAATAAAAAACTATTTTAAATTATTTAAATTTTTACTCTTACATTTTAACAGTTATACATATTCTATCCTTGTGTAATACTTACAAATTGTTGACGTAGTCTATATTAAAATATAAGATTATATCTTAAAAATATTTATATAACTATCTTGCTACGCCTAATACGCGTAAATGTATAATTAAAGTGCTTTATAATTTTGATAATCTCTTTCGGTCCACTTGCGCCGCTAATCGACAATCGTTACAGCTAAACGAGTTTAAAACATAATTCTGTTTCAGTCAAATGTTTGAAAATGACAGACAGAATTATGTTTACAATTCGTTTAGCGCTAAACGTGTTTAGTGATTGACTTTGCAAGTGGGTCTTAGATTGCGGTCCCTTTGAATAAAAAAGCAAAAGCATGAGCTTGTAACCAGCTTTGCTTGCCCCGACCATTAATTGACGACAAACAAACGTAATCAGATTAGACTTTGTGTTATGCGGTATGGGCGCCTAGATATTTTTATCAATTTTTCCGAATTCAATAGTGGTGGTGCAGTAGGCCTTAACAGTTTTCGCGTATTAGTCGCAACTTCAGTAAGAAATGGCAAATAATATGATATATTTCATAATCAAAAAATAAACATCCTTGTCTAAAACCCCTCTCCACACCCTACAATGTTACTTTTATAAAGTAATAATTTCAAAAAGAAAATATGGAGCGTAAACTGAGCAAAAAGAAAGTCTCATCTCGATGGACGGCTGGTCAATTTTCACTATCACCAACGCTTGACGATAGTAGACCCACTTACACTACAGAATGATTTTACCAGGAAGCATTTAAATTTAATTTTCATTCACTACAGTAATCCTCGTTTTGCAACACAAACAATCTTATTTCTATCTAATAATTATTAGCAGCAAATTAGTTAGCACCAGCACTATAAAGCCAATTAGTAACGGGTAACAGTTAGCGTTGAAAATTGCGAAAGATCCATTTTGTTTTTTTTTTTAACTTTGTATCTTTCCTATAAAATACATGTAATTTTCGAAAAAAAAAAAAACAAATATTACGTTCGTCTGAAAAATACACGTATAATACTTGTTAAATACTGTGTATTTTTCATATTTAACAATCAAAGGTTAAAATCTGGCTTATTAATATTAATTGAACAATAATGTAATGTAATTAAATGATACAAGTTTTATGTACAGTCGCCAGTAGGTCAAGCTACACGAAACTGTAAAATTTCTCCAAACGATTTTAAACCTTAAAATGGTGAAGCTTAAGTTCAAAATGTCATGAGAAAATCTGAGTTTGTGGTAACTTGATGTGCTGGCGACTGCACTATACTCAAAATCATTATAAATTTACCCTCAAAATACCATCTTATTATAATAATATGTTAATGCGAAAAATACACCGTAAAATAACATGTAAAAAACTTAAACTTGCAAAAGATTCAACCGAAGATCCGCAAGGAAAGTTTCTGTATTTTATTGAAAAATACAGGGGCATTTGAAAGATACTACAAGATATTACATGTTATTTTCAACGCTAGTAACAGTGCACTGACTACCGACGTGTCCGCACGACATTATTGTACAGCTTGCAAAGCGTCAATTACAATAGCATTTACTTACAAATGGTATGCGCATCTAATATTTATGTTGTTATACTTATGCAGGAAGTATATTGCTGTCGTTATCACTATTCAATTGTATAAAAGGCTCGATTTAACTATTTGAACAAGTGACTTACAATAAAATACTTACAGTTATTATTAAAAATATATATCCTTTCATATTAAAGGGCCAATATGAGATTGGGCGATTTTTCAGTGTGTATGTGTGCTTGCTTGGGCAAGCTCGTAAAAGGTGCTCATTGCGGCAGTGACATCGTCCTAGCGAAGACGCACAAACACACACGAGCACCTATATAGCTTACTAGCTGACCCGACTGACGTCCTGTCCAAATTTCAATAATTCTTACAAAAGACGTTCAGTTTTTCCTAAAATTGAAGATTTTCCGGGAAATTGTCCAGTAAAACCTGATTCGGACTATTATGAACAATTTAAAACAAAAAATAGCTAAACCGGTCCAGCCGTTCTTAAGTGATGCGCTTACCAACGATCAGCATTTCATTTTTATTGTATACATTAACTCTTCCCGTTTGCCCGACTGCGACTTCGTCTGCGTGTATTTTGTATTGTATCATTTTTTAATACAACATATGTAACATCAGACTTGTATTTCCCGACGGGTTAGGGTTTATACAAATATCCAGGATAAAAAATAGCCTAAGTCCTTCTCCGGAACCCAGCACCCTAATGGTGTGACACGAATTCAAAAGCCAAAAGATTTTGAATTCGAAAGAAGTTGCTTGCTTCATTTTTCGAGTTATTATCGCATTTATAATATTAAGTGTGGATTGCGTGGCAAGAAAGTTCGCGCCGACAAACTCGTATCATGTGAGCGTGCTTAGACGTACCGAATATACCCCAATCTGTAATGGCCCTAAGTTACACTGATGGTACTCTCCAAAAACTTACATCACAGTGGAGCATAAATGCCTGAGTCTCGTTTTAGCAATAACTCGACTTCAATCAATAGTAACTATTTATGTCTGAGTATTGTGCCTAAAACCGATTTTCTAGATATATAAAAAAAATACAAATTTGTGCTTAATTTACTTCTTATCTGAAGTTAAAATCCATGTACATACATATTTTATCATAAAAGTGCCCATGTCATTGTTAGGCCAAAACTGACTCAATGCATTGATATAATGTAGCAATATATATTTTTCAAAATTTTATCAAAATTAGATATTCTTATCCATTAGTAAAATGGAATACTCTACTTACATTATTTTCGTCAACAGAGCTGTCAAGAGGTAAACAGTAGCTTGCATGCACAGTACACAGACTAACAAAGACAGTGAGTACCTCTGCACTCCACTGCACGTACTGTGCTGCTAATTAGATTATAGAACAAAACGCTTGTAATGTAAATGCCAAACATACCCGGCGTCGACAACTGTATGATTCACTATGATCTTTATGATTCTCCGTGTTTAAAGCTCCCAACATTTATCTGTCTAGTTTGGTGTTTTTTTTTTTTAACTTATACAAGATAAAAGTATTTATTAGTGTGCTTAATTCTAATTATTATTTACCCTGAATTGTACTAACCCACAGTTGAAAGCGCCGGTGTTGTAATAGCAAGGTTCAAGAAAATCGATGTTAGTTTTAAAACGTATTGATTTTAAGATGGGGTCACTTCTACCACTGTGTTCATGTGTTGCGGATGGGGCTTGAACTCCACCACTTCCTTCCATACCTGCTCTGTAAAAAGACACGGTTACTTGAATATTTTTGTAATAATACTAAAATGTTAATTTAATAGTTGCTTTTAAGTACACTGTTGTCTAACATATTACTCAAAATGAATTCTTATTTTATAAATCGAATGAATGACGTAAGCTTCTATTTCGAGGTTCATCTTCTATGTATTCATTAATTTTAATAATACAAAAAGCTAAGCCAGTAAGCTTTAGGTAAATCCAGTAAAACCTTTGCCTAAATAGCAATTATCAGCACGGTTAGTCAGTAATCTAATTGAGGTATAATTATCGTATCAAATCCATCAGATAAGCCACCCCAGCCCACAAACAGAACATTCCTCTTTATGTATTAGTAAGATAACGCATAAGGCCGTGTGCTCATATAAGCAACCGTCGCAATCATTTTTGTCAGGGGTCTACACACATGTTCGAGTCGGCATGATTCGGCACAGGCCGGGCGGCAACATCGAATGTATATTTTGCTGCCCGGCTGTGCACCCCTGACACGCCTCACTTATTTGTTCGGAAAACCAGAAGGTCCTCTTGTCGACATAACGACGCGTTTGGATTCGCCGAAAGCTGTGTCCTATTATAAGCGATCACGCGACGATTGCTTATATTACGACACGGAGTAAAAGTGGATTTGGTAGATGGAAAGCTTACAAGCGTAAACCGGACGCATGCATTCCACTTCTTATCAAAACATACTGATAACGTTTTTTAACGAGCTCAATTATGATAATAAAGATGCTAAATTTTTAGCACCTGTTATTTAACCATCTATCGTGCCATACAAAATACGCAAACGAAAAACAACGCCACTAAAAATGGCGAAGCCGCTACTATTTCGCGAATGATCTAGGTTAATTCCGTCATCCAGAGAAAAAAGATTATTTGTGGTAATGTGAAGTCGCAATTTTTAAAGAGAGGGTTACCTTTCCACTTGTCGACGGGCAGCTCCATATCCTCAAAGCTCTGGTCGTACTGCGCGGACACGGGCTCGTCGTCCGGGTCGGCGTACTGCGCCAAGTACTCATGCGCAAGCGCCTGCTCTGCGGTGATACGCCTGGAACAGTGCACTTGGTCGTGAGTAATTAATAGTAAAGAAAAGAAAGTGTTGAAACAAAAATAAAACCTGTTCGAGACCAGATAAGGCTCGTAGCTCAGCATAATGCTGCGAGATAGAAAAACCCAACATCAATCACATGTATTAACAATTGAATTGGTAAAGGGTAAGAGGATTAAAGAAATATCGTGTTCATAAGATGGCTAAGAAGCTAACGTGGGAGAAACATGAAAATAGGCAGCACAAAAAAAAACGTTAATCACCTTTAATGAGCTTTTTGAATGTAAATCGTCTACATGTGAATGAAATCTCATACATCTGTACATAATTTAAAATGTACCAATAAACTTATTCAAATTATATTCATTTTTGTTCAAGCTCTATAAGGAAACTGGTAAAGGATGGAGAACAGGTTTTACTTGTAAACTGCGGCCCACAGCAACTGGAGTCATCAAAATCAGGAATAACCCACAGACGCATTTTCATCTTAAAGGAAAATAGTTCATAAAACACTGGTTCTTTTCGATGCAGATCATATTAAATAAACTCAAACTCAAAGCATTTATTTCAAATAAACCAATTACAGGCACTTTTGAATTGTCAAGGGGTCGGTCAGTCAGAAAGATGAAGCTAGTTGCCCATTCCAAAGCGTAGTAGGTACCTATGGAGAAGAACGGGCAAGAAACTCCATGGACACTGTTTTAAATCAAAATATGGTTACAAATTATTGGTTACATCATTCATGTTGAAATTATGCATGTGAGAACGATGCAGAACGTTAAAAGCGTCCGTAATAAAGAGACGACAACAATTCCAATATTAAATTAAAATAAGCCGTGGCAGCCAAGAGATGACCAGTCCCCACTGACGGCGCCCGTTCACGAACATGACGTATGGATCAGCACCATTTAGCTCAACCATTTTGAAGGGAACTTAATGATCCAACACACACGCCACCACCAGCGAGACATTTGAGTGAGCATGACATACTCTCAGCCGCCAGGGCACATTCAAGTCAATGAAAGACAAACCTAGAAAATGGTAGCTTTATAGTAGGTACATAGTACTCACACATGTGCTATGCAATTATACAATACTACAAGATTGAATTTATACAATGTAAAGACGGTTTTTTACAATCTTCAGTAGTTCCAAATGCTAATCAATTAGTTAATGCGCCCTTGTGGAGCAGGACCAGCGTTGAGCCAAGCATTTTTATCAGCGATGTAATCCCCCAACTTATAATATGCTTGACTGCATAGTGTGCGTTTTATACAGGATTTAAATTTCGTTTCATTCAATTGAAGTATATGGGGAGGTATTTTGTTGTAACATTTTAAACAGTACCCCATGAAAGAAGAGTCTACTTTAGCCAGCCTGAAACCTGGTTGAACTAATTGGTCCCTATTTCTAGTGATATAATTGTGTCTTTCACCTCTTTTACTAAAACTATGTAGATTTTTCCTTACGTACATGATGTTTTCATAAATATATTGACAAGGTACCGTCATGATGTTAATATCTTTAAACCGTTCCCTTAGAGAGTCGCGCCTGCGGAGGCCATATATGGCTCTGATGGCTCTTTTCTGCAGAATAAAAATAGACTCAACGTCTGCAGCCCGTCCCCATAGTAAAATACCGTACGACATAATACTATGAAAGTAACTAAAATAGACTAGCCTCGCGGTACCTACATCAGTAAATTGACGGATTTTTCTCACAGCGTATGCCGCTGAACTGAGCCGTCCTGCAAGGGATGTTAAATGAGGACCCCATTGAAGCCTTGAGTCGAGCGTGATCCCCAGGAAAACAGTTTTATCGACGAATTCTAGTTTCTCTTGATTTATTCCTATCTCACAATTAGTACTTTTGACATTTGGTAAAGAAAATCTTATACATTTAGTTTTTTTCCCATTTAATACTAAATTATTAGCTGTGAACCAATTTTGGATCTGCAGTAGGGCGTTATTTACGTCGTCAAGATTTGATGCACGTCTATTAATTTTAAAAATTAAAGAAGTATCGTCAGCAAATAACACCATTTGTGGTTGGGTTTTCAACAAATGGGGTAGATCATTAATATATACTAAAAAGAGGAAAGGCCCCAATATCGAGCCTTGTGGTACACCCATTTTTACTTTTAAACCGAGTGAATTGACACCATTTATTTGAATTTGCTGTTGTCTATCATTTAAATAAGATTTTACTAAACTGAGCGCAAGTTTTCCAAGTCCGTAATGCTCAAGTTTCAATATTAAGGTTTCATGGTCGACGCAATCAAATGCCTTGGAGAGGTCACAAAAGATTCCTACGGCGTCTTGGGCCTCTTCCCACGCCGTAAATATGTGTTTTAATAAGGTGACACCGGCGTCAGTCGTACAACGCCCCTTGGTGAAACCATACTGTTGATCATGTAAGATTTTATTGGTGTTAAAATGATTGAGCATTTGATTCAGCATTACCTTTTCAAACACCTTGCTGAAAACCGGCAACACGGATACGGGTCTATAATTATTGGTGTTTTTACTGTCCCCTGATTTGAAAAGTGGTATTACCTTACTATATTTCATTAGATCCGGGAAGACTCCTTGATCCACACACAAATTAAATATTAAGGCCAAGTACGGCGCTATAGTCTCAACAATGGAGGTACCTAATAATTTCTCTCACCAGAATACTACGATTACTTTTTTGTTTCTCCTGGTTTCTGGTTAGACAACACCCACTGTCACAGACCAGCGGGGTAATTACGTAACACACTAACAGTAGGAATGGGTTTCATTTTGACAGTTCAACAACATTCATTGCGTTATTTACGTCGTTGAGCAGACGAATTTTTCGAACACATGAAGCAATGGATTAGCAATAGGCTTCAAAATGATTCAGATTGTGATAGATAGTGTGTTACGTAATTAGGGTGCTGGGAAGCATGGCCCAAAAAGGTCCTTTACCCAGCAATGGGTTGAACAAGTTTGCCGATGATGGTGACAACTTACTTGTCAGCGTCCAACTCCAACATCAGCTCAAGCAGGTTGACGGCCAACGGATTTGCGCCGCGGAACACCTCGCGGAAATCACGCCTCTTCAGCGCCGGCAGAGACTGAATGTAGTTCCTAGCCTGGAACATAGCAACACCAACGCACGTTATACCACAAAATTAAAAGCGGGAATTTCCCCGGCCATATTTACAACGGGAATTAACGTAACGTGAGTACCAAAGAGGTAATCCATGAATGGGTCTCAAACGTTTGTGACTCTATAATGCCGAAACGGCTGTACGGATTTAGATACTTCTTTTAGATGTGTAATATGTTGTGTCTCTGAAATATATACCGAATTCTTATCTCAAAACATAAGAACCACCTACGAAGCACACGGGCCGCCCTATTTATGAAACGTAGCAACTAACATGACTGCATTATTATACGTTTTAACTCTTTATTCATAGCGCAGGATGGCCAGCGCTAATAATATCTATCTTTTTACTGTAGGTAGGTGCATCAATATTGAAGTTGTAGTGAGCGCCAATTTACGTGTGTGGTAAAAATATGGCTATCTATAAGGATAATATTCTACCTTGACTCAGGTACGCACGGCTACATATCAAGCTATACATTCCCAGTATAAGCTGACCTCTCATTGCACGGAAATTCTATATAATGCGAGATCAGTTTATACTGGAAATGTATAGCTTGATATGTAGGCACATCCCTATTTATAATTATCTATGTTTGTTTGTTGAAATATTAAGGTAGTGTGCAAACTAAACCAAATACAAAGTGTAATTGAAATAAGAAACTGAAAACCTCTTAACAGGTCATTGTACATCATTATAAACCACTTTTATTAAGAGAACAACCCTAAAATCACGAAATAAAAAGACAGATGTTTTTTGTCTGTCATGAGATTTTGTCATTATGATTGACCCAATCGATTGGTGCCATAAAATACAGGTTACTTTGTCGCATTTGATTTAGTTCGATTCCCGGTCCAAGTAACTATTCAAAAGTTTGAAAGCAGGTTTACTTAGTTTTGAAAATAATCGAGTGTTTCCATTGAGTAAAAATTGTTAGCATCAATATTTAGGGAGCTTCCCCTCCCTCCACGGCTTCCGACACCTTTTTACCCTGTATGTAAAATAATTATAATAACTGCTCCAGTTATATTTCGTTATTCAAATATCAAAATACGTAGGCAGTTATAACATGAATAAAATAATAACTGCAGATTTATGACTTGTTATGAAAATGAGTGACAAATTAAATTCTGATTAAAAGTGAATGCTTAACTGGGGAGGAAAAGGTCAAGGCACAAAAGAAGTACTCAAAACAAGTTTTGAGTACTTCAACAACAACAAAAACAACGTGATTCAAGAATCACGTTGTTTTTGTTCTGAAAGAACAATCTCGGAACTTCGACGAAGCCCTAAGAATTTCTAAACTTAAGTGGCAGTGGGTGGGGCACATTACTCGCAGAATGAATGGCCGATGGGGCCAAAACGTTCTGGAGTGGAGACCGTGTACCTATCGGAAAGCACAGTGGGTAGGCCCCCACACCACAAGGTGTACCGACGATCTGGTGAAGGTCGTGGGAATCCGCTGGATACGGGAAGGGCAGGACCGTAAGTTGTTCCAATGCTTGGAGAGACTTCTGTCCAGCAGTGGACGTCTATCGGTTGAAATGATGATGTTGAAATGTTAATAAATAGTGTAATATTAATATTTGTTGTGGCTAATGTTTGTTGTTCTTGTTATGGATTAATGTTATAAATATTTTTCACAATCGGCGTGCTTGTACGTCCCTGATGTATGAGCGTAAACAGGGCATAGGTAGTATCCAAGGATCGGAGCAAGTGGCGTTCTGTAGTTTTTGCCTACCCCCATGGGAGGTAGGCGAGAGTTTATGTATGTGTATATTTTTAATAGGTATTATAGATATTTGCACACCTATTAAGGTAGGATATGGTTTAAAGGACTTTTGTTAATTTATGTATCACCTCATGTACCTACCCATATTCAAACAAATAAATGATTTGATTTGATAAATGGATGGATTTATTCCACCTAACTTCTACGTGAATGAACTAGTGTCGCAATGATGTCAGCATGTCAGCACTAATACGAGCTGACAGCAGAGTACCACTCGTTTTAATAAACAAAATGATTACTGCGCTTAACCAGGATATTTGTTTGGACAACCATGACCAATAAAACTATTTCTTTTTATGCATTAATTTCAATGATGACTCATTCTTAAACGCAATTGCCTTAAGCACAAATTGACGAACACATGAAATTGGCACGCCCCGAACATACAATATACAACATACACCATGTTTTCTTTGTTGAATAACGCTCATTATAGGTTTACAATAATAATGATGACATACATTACATCTATTCAAACAAGACACAATTTTTACAAAGTCGGCGAAATTATTGTTGCGCGCCTAAAAACTGGCGATTATTGTTAATATTTATATTAATTATATTGTGCTGTTTCACATAACAGAAAGCATCAAAACCAGCATTCACTCCTGGCGTGTTAAGTGTATTAAAAAATCAAATGATTAGTTGCCTTACTCACCTCTTCACTAATTATTTTGTCAATAGCCTCTTGATCAGGTCTTCCGCACAAAAACAATATTCTTGTGAGGTGATCAATATCTGAGTACACGCATGTTAAGGTTACACAAGCACCAAACTTACACAAGCCATTTATTGACACGACATAACAACATCAAATTAAGCGAGTTAATGGCGAAGCTATATTTGCTGATAATAATGATATGTACACTTCATTTTACACCATATCACCGCTGCAACAATGAATGGAAGCTACTTACAGACTCTGAAGATATTTTCGTCATAAACTCCTGGGCAGGTGTCCCAAGTACCTCCATGATCAAATTCAATTGATGGATATCTGTCTCATCCATTAAGGTGAAAGCCATTGAGGGTCAAAAAATAATAAATTACAAGCTAGGCTGTAAATCTAATGTAAATAAGTTGAAACATAAATAATTATCATTAAAAATTGAATAGTGTTTTTATTGACAAATACTGATTGACTGAAAAGAAAAGATTAGTTTGGAATTTAAAAAAATGCATATGATGAAATGTTAAGAATAAACAGTGGCTAATAAAAAATATTTTGTATGGTTATTTACAAATACACTTATTTTCCCCCATTAAGCTAAAGGGGTTTTGGAGTATTTCTATTAACCCTACTCATATTATGTACACAAAACAATGAATCAACATCAGCTAAACATAAAATATTATTACAGACTCTTATACCAAAACCTACGGTTTATTACAAAGATGAAACAGGGCTCCCATAATAAAAATAATTAAAAAAGAACTAGCAGAACGTAGAATGCATGCATAATCAAATTGTAGACATTCAGAGATATAAAAAACTGTTGAAAATAAAAGGATACGGTCTGAACCTGGGAACAAAGTCCGGCCAGTCAATAATTCTGCCATTATGCAGCCCACTGACCAAATGTCAACTGTCTGGTTGTAATGCATCCAGTTGAGCATGATCTCTGGGGCACGGTACCACCTGCAAAGTTGTTCGTTCAAGAATAAGAAGCTAAAGGCCAAAAACACTAGGTGACCAATAAATAACCACAATGTAGGTATTCAGGTTTGAGTTATCAAGTCTGTTGAAGAAAGTTTGCCTAAGAAGGCCACAATTGACTATTACTAAACTAAACAATTAGGTATTTTATGGACATAGTATTTGACCTTGATTAAAGTTGAATAGTACTAATTTAAAAAGTAAATATGGTCTGTAGTAGTTCATCTTAAAGAAACAAATTTTATCTACATACCTTGTTGCTACATAGCCAGTCATCTCTGTCTCAGTTGGCCTGGCTAGTCCAAAATCTAAGATTTTCAATTCACAGTCCTCATTGACAGCAATGTTAGAAGGTTTTAGATCCTACAATATTAATATTTGTGTTAAATAAATGAAATGCCACAAAGAAATGGCAAGTGGAGTTAAACCATGCAAATTATCTAGATTCTAAATAATTTTTTGATTATTATTAGGAAATTAGTTCATTGATCTATATTTTTCC
Source organism: Dryobotodes eremita (assembly GCA_917490735.1). Taxonomy (NCBI): domain Eukaryota; kingdom Metazoa; phylum Arthropoda; class Insecta; order Lepidoptera; family Noctuidae; genus Dryobotodes; species Dryobotodes eremita. The sequence goes on along the minus strand of OU823243.1, from coordinate 18,567,314 downwards.
TTGTGATGTAATGAATGAACACAACATGTGAACGCAATGTTGACGCAATTCTGTTGAATGTCAAAACAAATAAGAAACAGGTACAGTAAACTATTAAAGATACATACCCTGTGAATGATTCCTGCTGAGTGAATATATTTAAGACCACGGAGAATTTGATAAACCAGGAATTGGACATGATCATCAGAGAGTTTCTGAGTACGAACAATATTGTTCAAGTCTGCTCCCATCAAGTGTGTAACTAAATATACTTGTTCAAACTCTGCCAGAGTTTTTTCAGGGCTGAATACATCCAGCAACCCTGCACATATTAAACAGATAACTTAACATATTATAGTGCTGTGATTTATATGTGACTTCATCAGAGTAAACAGTGTTTTATTTGAATAAAGTCTCTGGTGAGATTCTTTAAGAACTGATGCCCATCAATGAATGCAGATAATAATTTGGCATATTTACCAATAACATTCTCATGATTCATGTGCTTCAACATCCTCAACTCGCGGTAAGTCCGCTTGGCATGCACGGCAGACTGGAATGGTCGCGCCAATTTCTTAATTGCCACCTTCATATTGTGCAGAGTGTCGATTGCGGAACTGTAAACAAATTGTTGTTCATTTCAAGAATAGACAAATTCTGCCCGCCCACGTAAGGGCAATGTACCTACTTAATTCACATTCTGTTGCTTAGCATAGATTTTGCGCTATTGAATAATTTGATATAAATAAATGCAGCACTTTCATTACACATATATACTGGCATATTGCCGAATATATTCATAAACACATACCAGACTTGTCCGTAAGCACCTGAGCCCACAGGTGTAAGCATTTGATATCTTTCCGGGACAATCCATTCTGTTTTATTAATTTCCACCTTATGATACCGAGGCATCTTGTTATCTTCTTCAAGGTATTCTTATCCACCACACTGCTTAAATGAAATAGTAAAGAGAAAAAGATAAAAATGGAATTTATCTTTTTGACACCGACCGATCTTTTTTACCTGACTGAACTGAATGAGTGAGTATGTGTGATGTGATGAGTGCGAGTGAGAGGTGTGTGTTTTAGCAGAGCAGAGACTAGACGGAAAAAACTATGGAATTAATAAGTACTATATCTTCAAGATTATTGGCTGAAATATTGTGTTACCATTACCAAACACTTTTTGCTTGAAAATAAATATTACGGGGTTTGGCTAAGCCATAGACGATAGTTATATGTAGTACGGACTGTGCCAAGAAACGTTTTTACAATAATCTTGGGCTGGGCGTAAAAAGTCCGTTAATGTCCGACCGAAAATGACTTTCTGAATTCAGCTACTGAATAATCTGGAAAATTCAAGAACTAACACCAGAAAGTTATTTCCTCGTAATCGCTTTCTTCAAAATATTTACGACATAACCTCGAATTCTATTTAGTTCTAATAATTTTCTGCGATTAGCTGTAAGCCACAATCTTCTAAGTTAGGTCTTTCGGAACATGGTAGACTCCAGTTTCCGAGAGTTGAGGAACACAAAAACGAGTAATTTCCGCAAAACTAAATAAAAACCACTTCACGCCTTACATGATTAGCTTGTTTTGGGAACTAGCTACGACAGCGCCGTTAATCGGACAACGGATTGATTTTTCATACAATTTTTTTCCCGCTATTCACACCGATAGGTGTTGATTTTCGAAATATTATTTGATACTTTTCCATTAAATTAACTTTATGATTATTTACACCCATTTTCGAGTTAATCGAAGCAAGCAATAAAATCCTCCCCTAAAAACTTGATTAACCCTTTTCACCCAGTCTTGTTTTTTATCACGATTATTAAACTTGAGGTTCAAAATCATCGGACAGCGCGATAAGATACTTTCACCCTATTAGTGGGCAGTTTTGAAAAACTAATAATGGTAAACGTTTTTTATTTACTTAGGTACAGTCGCCAGTACATCAAGCTACCACAAACTGTCAGATTTTCTCATTCCATTTTGAACTTAACCCTCAACATTTTAAGGTTTAAATCGTTTGGAGAAATTCGATAGTTTCGTGCAGCTTGACTTGCTGGCGACTGACAGTCTGATATTTGATCTTATTATTTTATTTTGAAGACACATTAGTGGCGTCAAATATTTTTTATTCAGTCGCTTGTATAATTACGACTCCAAGACTGTAAGTGGTGGTGTTTGGAAACTGAGGTGAATGGCGATTTATGTGATGTTCATCCCTTGAGAAGTATTTAGCAAAATAGTCTCAGTGATAAATTTTTTTCAGAAAAAAATATGCCAGCGGTAAGAGAATTTTTGCCAAAACACCAGCACGCGTAGCATCATAGGGGTTTTTTCGACGGAAGAATAGACAAAAATGACGTTCCGTGAAGACAGTACGACGGCAGCAAAGTAGAAAGAGTCAATTGCACTTTTTACGAAATTCAGTAGTTTATTCACGTTTTTCTTGTATTTTGCGTATATCTCGAAAATGGTGTGTCCTATCGCAAAAATAATGAAAATTTCCACCCCCTGTTTGAAACCCTAAACCCCTAAAACTAAATATGTAGGTAATAATTTTCGCATTTTCCATACAAAAAGTGAAAAATAAAAAAAATCCATTCCATTTTTATACTTTGTGCCCGTCGAGTAAAAAGTTTTCTACTGTCTTTAGTATGGCGATTACAAAATCAAATTGTCTTCACTCCTTAGACAACTGTCAGTTGTCAGTGTGATTTTGAAGTTTCGGATAGAAAACTTTCTTCTGAAATAGTCTACATATAAAAGGACCTAGACAACGATCGGTAGGAACGAAAGACAAAATGACGGATTGTAGAAGGATTTTTACGGTGCGATGTCAAAAATGGAGAACCGAAATGTCACTTTGTATAGAAATAGCTGTCTTATCTTCCAAGAAATAGAAAGCGTCATGCTACACCTGCAGTTTTGGAGAAATACCCAGCAATCAAATTCTTGGACAATTGATAGTAGTGACATCTGAAGTGAGCGAGTGGCATTTGTATCCTATTCTGTTATCATTTAATCTGTTGGTAATTATTCTCATTATTGTCACTGTCAACTGTCAGTTGTCACCTTCACCTGCTGTCAGTTTCATAGTTTGGTCCTGTGGAATTGCAATTATAGATTTTGTTATAGAACGAACGACTGGTAAGAAAAATATTGAGCGAACATGGCTCAAACCGCGGGCGTTAAGCCCATGGCCATTGCGGGGCGTGTGGCACTTGAACGTGAAAGATGCCTGGGGATGACCGATGTCGAGAGAGCCTGGCGCAAGCAGTGGTTGAAAGACCAAATTTTGGCTCCAAATGAACCAGTACATGTAGAAGAATACTGGAGAGAACGCACTAATCTATTCCGCCGCATCTACCGCGCACCTTTGGACAAGATTTTTGGTGCTCTTACGCCAATTCTGGTGAGGTTACATAACAGTAACCTAAATGGTGTATACAATGCTAGAACAATATACACTAACTTTTATTACTATTGTTGTAGGGCGCGTCACGTGCTGCCGATTATAGATACCTAGCTGGAAAATTTGCTTTAATTGGTGTTGGGATTCTTTGTACTCACTACTACTTTAAATATAATGGAAATGTAAGTAAAAATTTGATTACACCCAGCATTGGGTTCATACAGGTTGAAGAAGAGAAGTACAAATTCTTTGTGTCTATTGCAATAGGTGGTTTTGAAGACAATATTGTTAAAGTTATGTATGAGAAACACCTGCACCCTAAGCGCATAACACACTGTCAATCACAATTTGAATCATTGTGAAGGATATTACTAATATCAAATAACAATATATCTTGCTTTATATATAAAAAAATGTGTCTGCTCAACAACATAAATAACACCATGAATGTTGTCGAACTGTCAAAATGAAAGCCATCCCTACTGTTAGTGTTACGTAAGTACCCCGCTGGACTAGGTATGCATGGAGGTATGGAGGTAATAGTAGAAACAAAGAGGCCTTTACCCAGCAATAGATGATTTTGGGCTGAAATGATGGTGATGAGTAACAATTCCCACTCTGTTTTTGCACACCTTTGTTGCTTGTACCTACACCTCATAACAATAACATCAACTTAATCTGTTATTATTTTTTCAGGATTGGACCAAGAAAGGAGGCTGGAGAGTACATGTTTCTAAACCAATGGTTTTACCAGGGCAACCAGGGTTCCCCTTCCAATCTAACCGTAAACCTGATGACTATGCTGACAGAGGATTCAAGAACGCTAATATATAAATATGAATTCTTAAAAATGCAAGATGGATAATCTTGCATTTTACGTTTTTTGTCTATCATTACATATTTACTTAGTTGTTTATTAGTTTTACAAATGCGAACTATAATAGTTATTAAAAAAAGTAAACTAATAATAATAATGTTTTATTCTTTTAATTACAAATATACTATGCAAAATGTATGCCTTCAGAATTGAAAGCATGTAACAACTTCATGAAGTCATCTATGTCCATCATCCTAGCTCTCATTTGTTCTGTTTCTGACTTTGTTAATATTTCTTGAACCTTCTCTTTTATGTCAAAGTCCTCAGGTATCTCCTACAAAGAAATGTAGGTTAGTATTAGTAATCAATCCAAGATAAGTCCTTAAGTGGCACAAGGCATTGTATGACCCTCACAACACAAGAGGGATCAAGCCTACCTTATTATGCAAAGAACAATGCACCCTGTAATTTTTCTCTAACACAGCCATAGTTGTAGAATGTTTGAAAACAGCAGCCAATGTTTTATTTTTCCTTACAAACGCTATTCTTGTCAAACCATCCCATTCAACAAAGTTGATAGGTGGGGGTGGGTTTCTTGGCTCAATCCTCACTACACTTGATTCCACTTTAGGAGGTGGTCTGAAGTTATTTTTGCCAACCTGTGAATAAAATAGTAGCATTATACATGTTCGTTGACCAGAATACAATATTTTCATGTTCTTGAAGGAAATAGGTAATATCCTAAACCGATACCAACCTTCATCAACATATCAACTCTAGCCAACAACTGTGTATTTATAGAAAGCCTGCAATATAACTTATCACCAGGTTTTGCTACCAGTCTCTGCGCAAATTCTTTTTGAAACATGAGAACTGCACATCTGAAGTATGGCCTGTGCAGCAATAATTTGAAGACAAGAGGGGAACTGATTTGATATGGGACATTGGCAACACAAATGTCAAAGAAAGGCAATTCTGTTTTGAGGACATCTCCTACAACTATTTGAAGTTTAGCTTGGTATGGTGTTCCTTGAACACGCTTCTGAAGTTCAGCAACCAATCTATAACAAATAAGTTATTTAGAATAATATCATCATCATCATTCCAGCTGAAAGATGTCCACTGCTGAATGACCGGTTTTGTGCTTTTCGCATCCAGCAGTTTCCTCATTAATATTTAGAATATTCAATTCTAAATATTAATGAGTAAAAACAATTCAAATGACTATTTTACACACCTTGTATCAATTTCACAGGCCACAACTTTTTTGACTCTGTCTAGTAACTTGACTGTCATGTTACCAGTACCCGGACCTATCTCAAGAGCAACATCTGTAGGCCTAAGGCCAGCTTTATCTAGCATGGAAGTAATTATGAGCGGATTTTTTAATATGTGTTGGCCAAAATCCTTGTTGAATTGGATCCCTGAAATAAAGGGAAATATCATTTAACTGTATATTTGTTTACTGGTATGATTTCACACGAATATTCAAATAATCATAATACACTATAACCTAGCCACCAATTACCTTGCTTGGCTATTTCATTATGCACTCGTGACTTTTTTTCAGCTTTAATTTTAGGCATTTTCACAATTTTTCTTCACAAATGATGTATAATCATAAATCAAATAAATGAAACAATATCTCACAAAATGAAAACACAAAACACGCGCTTCGCGCTGTCATAAATAACTTTTTTTCAGCTCTGTACTTCTGTAGTTTCACTTTCGAAACAAAGCCTTTTAATTTTCTTTGGAATGCATCGATTAGTCGACTAGCCCCAGTTACAGTTGCGGATATTCTCGATATTTCTTTTATTTATACACCCACATTTTACTTTCCATTGTAATAATTTAATCTGGCAACTCTTCAAATTTTGGCATGGTTGATCTTTACGGGACCGAGTGAAATAAAACCGTTTCGTAGAATTATTATGAAAATGGAGTGGAAACCAGAACAAGAAGGACTAAGACAAATACTAACACTTCTAAAAGAGTCTCAATCACCAGATACAGCAACTCAGAGGGCCGTTCAACAAGTATCCTTTTCATAATTTTCACATCTTTACAGCAATCGGCGTGGATATTTTTTGTAACTATAACCGCTTTATTTTTTATTTACGTGCAAATCGCTATCAATGTTTTCATATTTCAATGCAATTTAACTTAAAACTAGGTGTTAATGCCTCTACAATAATTATTTGTTTCATCTAGACGCTTGCGATAAAATCGATTTTTCCGACATGACAGCCATTGACAGCCTTTATTTTCCTAACAATGTAATCTCAGAAATTGGAAGAATTGAACAAGTATCCAGACTTCAATAATTATTTGATTTTCGTTTTGACTAAACTTGTCACTGAAGAAGAACCTACAAGATCTTTGAGTGGTTTGATTTTAAAAAATAATGTCAAAGCTCATTACAACAGCTTTTTGCCTGAAGTGGCTGAATTTATAAAGCGAGAATGCCTATCAGCCGTCGGAGACCCATCGCCCTTGATTCGGGCCACTGTGGGTATCATCATCACTACCATAGCTAGCAAGGGTGAACTAACATCATGGCCCGAGCTGCTGCCAGCCTTATGTCAGATGCTTGATTCTCAAGACTACAATGTTTGTGAGGTATTTATTATTTCTGTGTATTTTAACTATTCTTGATTTATAAGTATATAATTTAACTATGCAAGAGTTCTAAAGCTATGATCTGAGATACTTGTTTGGAAAATTGATAACTTTGAAATGACCTCATATTAAACATTATTTCTTAGTATTTAATATATACAAAATTGTGAGCATTTAACAATTTAATATGATTATCCATAGGGAAAAAGTTTATTTAGAGGTAAGCAAATAGGTATATGTTAAATATTGTTCTCCTTCAGTAATTATTGATAAAAATGTTTCTTTCTCGGATAATAAATGTCAACATTATGTTTATCTGTTGTTGAACTAACAATTTTATAATTTTAGGGTGCCTTTGGAGCATTGCAGAAGATATGTGAAGACACAGCGGAGATCCTGGACAGTGATGCGTTGAACAGGCCTTTAAATGTGTTAATACCAAAATTCCTACAGTTTTTCCGACATTCATCACCAAAAATCAGATGCCATGCTATTGCTTGTGTCAACTACTTTATCATGGGCCGGACTCAAGCTCTCATGTTGCATATTGATGCTTTTATTGAGGTAAGATCATACTATCCAGATATTGCTATTATTTTAAAGATTCATTGAGTATTTGCTATAAAATGTAGTTAAAAAATTATATTACAATTAAACTCATCCTTGTTGCACAGATTAATAAAATGATTATTTGTTCCCAGAACTTGTTCCACTTAGCAGCAGATGAAGACCCAGATGTCAGGAAAAATGTTTGTCATGCTTTAGTACTACTATTGGAGGTGCGACTGGACAGACTCATCCCTCACCTACCTAACATCATTGAGGTATGCAATATTACAAATATAATGTTTATCAATTATTTATATGATTTATTTAATTTTGATGATGCAGCATTCTCCACACAAATTGTCATTTTCCATGTCATGTGGACCAACTCTTGCAACTTTGTATGTTTTTTTTTTTGTTTTTGTTTTATAACGAGCTTGTCTTGTTCAATAGTACATGCTGGTGCGGACACAAGATCCTGAGGAGGGTGTTGCATTGGAAGCCTGCGAGTTCTGGCTTTCACTTGCAGAACAGAATGTCTGCCGTGAAGTAAGTAGCATTTGTTTTTATTTGGTTCTACTAAAAAGTATGATAACAGTATTTTGTCAATAATATTACAAGAATTTTTGTCAAAAAAGTTTGTTTTGTTTTTAAATTTTTTATCTTTAGTCAAAGTATGTATCTATAACTTCCAATTAAGATTGTGGTTGCATTAGATATGTAAATCATTTAATAAGGCTAGTCATTATAACCTAAAAATAACGCTGATGAAATTGTTGATGCTAGGATCATGATCATCGTCGTCTTGCTCTTAGCCCACTTTATATCAGGCATGTGTCATCATCAGCAATAATATCAGTAATCAACCACCTTTCGAGTCACGTCACCTGTCACAAGTAAACATTTTGTGATTAATTTCGTAGGTGCTAGGCCCTCGACTACCCGCCCTGCTGCCGATCTTGGTCCGCGGCATGCGCTACTCTGAGATGGACGTGATCTTACTGCGAGGGGACCGCGACGATGACGCGGACGATGCGGAGCCCGACCGGGAGTCCGACATAAGACCACGGTTCCACAAGCCGCGCTCACACACCGTCAAACATAATGGTAAAATAGAGAGCTACAATTTCCAACTAAAAACTGGTTACTACTAACCAGTATTAGTGAGAAAACAAAAGTATCTTGAATAAATATTCAAGATTTATAAGAGGCAGCACTATTCGAAACTGTCATCATACACAATGCTATGTTTACCAACAACGCCTCCCTATCAATGTAATTCAGGCAGCAAAAGGTCCTTGCAGCAGTCTATTTCTAATTGGAGAATCACTGACTCCTAATAGTAGGGGAGGTACTGCTCGATTTTTGCGACCGATTTTATACCAAATAAATTTTATTTGTAGTTGTTGTTTGATATTCAATAATCATAAATGTGAGAGTCAGTCGCCGCACCCAAGTGGGATTCCGAAGATACAGCATGTCAAAGTTGTACTTTAACATGATCTAACTTTGGACTCCTGCACTATTGGGGTAGCTGACGCTCAAATCTCTTAAATGCTTAGTACATTTAAGAGATTTCAGACTATTATTATTATGATTTTCAACCAGTAAAAAATAACTTGTTCAAACTAACACCACCAACTGTACTATAAGTCACAGGAAGTTATACCTAGTTTATGAGCCTAGAGTAAATAAATATTGGCCTTTGTATTAAGCCTAATTTTTTCAATCATAAGGATATTGTTAAAGGCTTTTGATGAAATAAAGAAATTATAAATTATAATTGTGTGGTGCTCTACAGCGGGTGCGGGCGACAGCAACATGTCGGGCGGCGGCGAGTCGGACGACGACGACGACGGCGGCGCGGACGCGGACGACGGCTCGCTGTCCGACTGGAACCTGCGCAAGTGTAGCGCCGCCGCGCTCGACGTGCTCGCCAACGTGTTCGGAGCCGACCTGCTGCCCGTGCTGTTCCCGATACTAAAAGAGACGCTGTTCCACGAGGATTGGGTCATCAAGGTGCGTTAAACGAGTTTTATACTCGAACACAGCTACTAATAAAACAAAAATAACACAAATATCACTGTTTATTACTTAAATATAACAGACGAAACGTGGCTGCACCCCTGCTTACCCTTTGGGAAATACAGGCATGATGTTATGTTACTCTTCATAGTCATATATCTGAAAGCCTTCCAAAGCTTCTGCTGGGCCGTTTGTTGCGGCACTTCTTTCCATCTAAAGAGCACTAGGAAGTGGTGAAGGGCGGGCGTTTTGGGGGAGCGTGCGATTTATGTAATATTGTCGTTCAAAAATTGCTGATTTTCAGTCTAGTTTGAATAAATGCCTTGATTTAACTTTGAGCTGATTGTAACACTCTGCCAAGAATCGCCACGAGGACCAGAGATTGCTTTGTATAATACAGATTACAGATAGCTATTTGATTACCTAATGGTTATTAATGGTTGTTAGAACATAATGATTGTCATTAGAGGTAGCAGCATTGGACCACTTGATGAACCTTTAGGAAAGTAAATGCAAAGCACTTCTTCTTTACATCAAATCCACCATATTGTATGGGACGAGGTAGCTAAAAATTAAAATGGGTACAATGGTGTTGTATGTTGTCATTTCTTTCCCTTCGGAGAAAACATGTGATGTCATGTTATGTTGTCATGTCCTTCCTCAGGAGAGCGGCATCCTGGCTCTGGGCGCGGTAGCAGATGGCTGCATGGGCGGCATGGTCCCGCACCTGCCCGACCTGGTGCCATACCTGGTGTGCTGCCTGGCCGAGCGCAAGGCTCTCGTGCGCGCCATCACGTGCTGGACGCTGAGCCGCTACTCGCACTGGATCGTGTCGCAGTCGCACGACCTCTACCTCAAGCCGGTCATGACTGAGGTTACTCATTTATTACTATTATATTCTCGTAATACTCCCATGAATGGGTATGTCTCACAACTAAAACAATGTATTATTATTTTGCTCTTTCATAAATTATGAAGTAAGACTTCAATGTCTCACTTGAATGTTTATGTTTCAGCTACTGAAACGCGTCCTAGACAACAACAAGCGCGTACAAGAGGCGGCGTGTTCGGCCTTCGCCACACTCGAGGAGGAAGCTTGCACAGAGCTCGTACCCTACCTCGGCTTCATCTTACAGACGCTCGTGTACGCCTTCAGCAAGTACCAGCACAAGAACCTACTCATATTGTATGACGCTATTGGTACACTGGCAGATTCTGTCGGACACCACCTCAATAAGCCAGAATATATCAATATGTTAATGCCGCCACTTATCAATAAGTGGAATGTTTTGAAGGACGAAGATAAAGATCTTTTCCCACTTCTTGAGGTATGAACATTATCAATATAACATGATGTAACAGTCTTGAGTAGATACTAATAAAAGTATTGTTTACAGTGCCTCTCATCTGTAGCAACTGCCCTACAGTCAGGATTCTTGCCGTATTGTGAACCAGTGTTCAGGAGATGTGTATCATTAATAGAACAGACGTTAAATCAAAATATTGTAAGTATATGAAAAAATATAACAGTCATACACTGAAGGTTTAAATGTTATTTTTTTAGCATAACAAGGTAAGATTATTTAAAAGAAAGGCAAAAATAGATCAAGAAAAACTTAAACAAGGCTATTTGGCGCAAAATGTAGTCAAACATACAACAGGCCGATATAGAACTTTCCTCTGACGATGAAACAGGTAACAGGAAAAAAAATGTACTCAGACAAAAGGGTGTAAAACTAATTGAGTGCCAGTCACGTTCGCATTTTGTAGGTTTTTTTTTTGCCAGAAAGGTACATACAGAAAACTTCAAAGCAATCACTAACTTTGTTATGAACAAACATTGTTATCTATTTTTATTTCATTTCTAATTTAGAACAATGAATGACGTTGACAATGTGCACACGAATTACGAGTAAACTAATCAATCAGTGTCCCTTTCCTTACTTCCTCGGATATTTATGTTTATTCTGCCTCTTTAGATATCTTTTAACACAAGAAAAATTGTGGGTAAAACTTCACTTTACTCATGCGTCTTTTACCTGTCATTACTTATTTTATTCAGCCCTACGGCAACGTTCACATCTAGCGCATGCCACCAACTGTGAAAATGTCTGAAAAACAGGACACTCAGTTGGGGGCTGAAGTTGTTTTTCATACGTTTTGTACTGGACGCTCAGTCTGCAGCCGGCTATACGCTTTAGTGTGAACGCGGCCAGCAAGTACAAAACGCGCAGGTATTACCCATATATTAAAGGCGGCCCTTAGGCCAAAATCATGGCCAATTTGGTTATGCCTGCCATATGCACTTATCTTTCTTTCCATGCATGCTATTAACGGCCGCTAAATAGTTTATAATCTACGAAACATTTCCTTCCTTTTTTCAAATTTTTGATAATAGGAATAGGTTCTGCGATTGTAAAATGGTTGGACATTTGACGGAAACAAAAATAAAAACACCCAAATGCAACTAAAAAGTCTAAAACAAGCTCACTTTTCAAGCAAGCTGATGCAGTTGGTAACAGTTATTTTAGTTCAATCTTAGATTTGATGCCACCAACTGCACCAGACTGCTTGAAATAGGGCACGCCACAATTGCGGCGGTAAGTCCCCTTTTGAGGAGTGGCTTGAGAGGAGCAACGGCGTCCTCACCTTCCGCCTGACGCAGGTCCTCACTGGACATGGCTATTTCGAGAGGTTCCTGTTTTGTATAAGGCCGGAGGAAACGCCCGGGTGTAATCATTGTGTGGATCGACCGGAGGACACGGTGGAGCATACGGTGGAGGTCTGCCCGGCTTGGGCGGAGCACCGCCGTGTCCTCGTGGCGGCGATCGGCGGCGGCAATCTCTCTCTCCCTGGTTCAGGCCATGGTACGGAGCGAGAGGGAATGGGAAGCCGTCACCTCCTTCTGCGAAGCAGTAATGCTCGCGGAGGAAGAGGCGGAGCGCGTGAGGGAGAGGCAATCATTGCGCCCTCACGCCCCCAGTCGCCGCAGGAGGAGACACCCTGGGCGTCGGGAGTAGATTGCCGACTCCCGGCCACCGTAAGGACCAGGTAAGGATCAGGCCCGGGTCGACGGCGCGACGTGTTCCATGCGCGCCTCAAAGAGATGTCAGCATAATTGACGAGGTCCGATAGGGCCGATGCCTGCCGGGGTCGCGGATTGTTCGAAAAAGTTACCGTGGCTCTGGCGCACAGGCAACTGAAGGAACACGGGTGGGTTTTAGTCAGTAAGAGTCTGACACGCCTTTGCGCTCCGCCCAGAACGGGAGAGGTCATTTGATGACTTCCAAGCCAAAAAAAAAAAGACTGCTTGAAATTTGAGTTTGTTTTGAACCTTTTACTAGCAGTCTGGTATTTCATTTTTTTTTTCAACCTTTTAGTTTGTTACATTGTTAATACCCTATATAGTCACGGATTCCCGGTACTAAAAATGTTTTTTTTTTTCAAGACGTTACAAATCCGCCATTTCGATTTTATAAAAACACAACCAAGCTTATAATCATCGCGCGACCTAGACGAATCAATAGACACCACATGTATAGAAATCCTTCGAGCCGTTAGGGTGCTTCGAGGGTATAAAGAATCCCACATATATACAAAGATAATTATGCGGAAATAAACATGTCTCTGTCTTTATTGTCGCGCAGTCGGTTAAAAATGTTGGAACTGCCGAATTTCTAGCAGGCACACATGTGGGCATCATACCAACACTGCAATGTTTCTAGGCAAACAGTCAGAGTCCGGAGCAATTTGAAGCGCCCGACAAAGACTTCATGATCGTGGCTCTGGACCTGCTGAGCGGTCTGGCGGAGGGGTTGGATGGGCACATAGATCACCTCGTCTTCAACTCCAACCTCATGCAGCTACTCTACCAATGCATGCAGGATCCGATGCCTGAGGTATATCTTGTATGTGACTCATGCTTATCTACTCACGGGGACAAGGGTGCATAGGGCATTTTTGTAATGTCAAGGTATTATGGAGTTTTAATGTATTCAATTATTAATTTAATTAGCTTTTTAAAATTGTTGATTTACATTTACTGGTTGCGTTGTCCAAATTTATTTTTTGTTTGCTTGTATACTAGTATAAAAATGCATCCATTTTAGGATGTGGGATAAATGTGCGTTTTAACAAGTCAAGCCACGGAATATATAACTATGGCAGGTTCCAAAAGTGTGACGGAAATGTAAACAAATGGATCATTTAACAATTAAGGTTAATTTTATAACCTCAATTTTTGTTGACGATTTGTCTATTACATTTTAACAATATTATTCAAACAATAATAGCAAAGGAAAAAGTGGTCAGATATAAAGTTGAAACCTTCTAAATACAGATGTGTTATTAATTCCTCTTAGTGAGCGGTTGCATAAGAATTTAACCTAAACAGGGTTTGTTTACACTTTCATCAGATACTTTTGGGAACAGACTATAGTGTTCGATGGTTTGCTGTTTGCACCATCCAGATTCACCACTAGAAACATGTAGAAATATTGTATGCTATGGGCATAGTGGGTGCTATCCACCATGCAAAAATTTACACTATGAAGATAAATTTTTCATAAATTGCTTAAAACAACTGGGAATTTTACTAGAGTATAATAAATAATCATGGCAGATCAGACTCTAGGCCCATGTAGACTCATATATATTATTTAAACCTGCTTATTTTTTTGTTGCTTGTCTCGTCTGGGACTCTTCTTTGGATCGCGCAACTTGTCTCGCATTTTCTCATCTTGGTGTAAGGTTGATATTACATTTATTTCACCCACAAAACCATTAATACTCATTGTATATCTTGTAACAACCATGTAACAGTAACTAACACGTATTGGGCGATGGGATTCTTTCGTTTTAATATAGAATTCAATTTTAAGTTGTGATTATAACCATCAGGTTCGTCAGTCGTCATTTGCGTTGCTGGGCGACCTGACAAAGGCGTGTTTCCAACATGTACTGCCATACATACCCGAGTTTCTGCCGATACTTGGCATGAACCTCAATCCCGAACTCATTTCTGTTTGCAATAATGCCACCTGGGCAATCGGCGAAATTAGCATCAAATTAGGTAAGTGATGAAAAGAAGTAATTCCCGATGCTATTGACGACTTGTTTGCTACCCATGTTTCAATAAATAATTATTTCAGGGCCCGAAACGTCAAAGTATATCCCTCTAGTGTTGAATCATTTAGTTGAAATTATCAACAGGCCTAACACTCCTAAGACTCTACTTGAAAATACAGGTAAGTGATTATTTTGATTAACTTTAATATTGAACACTATTTATTATTTTATTGAAAAAAGTGAGAACAACTAATCAGTAATGTTTTATTATTTGCTAGAACTATATCCAATCAGTGACTTTTCTTGGTGGCAGTCCTGTTATGTATACTTATTATGTATATGTTACTATTCAATGTTTTATATTGAGTTGTTGTGATGTTCATGTTTACCTGTATACCCCATTTATGTTCGCTGTAGTAGACCCTGCCTATCTGTACCTGGCAGAACTCATATAATATGTATCCTAGTACCTATTTGATGTGTACTAACTCAGTACTAAACAACTCTTTGTTATATCTTTTCCCACTGATACACTACAAAACATAATATTTATGAAATATGTATTCTATTGCATACCAATATATTTCACGTTATATAAACACAAACAGTAGAACTCTCAGGCCATAGCTTATTTACCTTACATCAATATTTTTTTTAGTTTATGGGGTATAATGTAAATACAGTTAAAATCAAAGTAGAGCCGAAATCTGAAGCGTGTGCCCGATGTTAAAGATGGCGTAGATCCCGCAGTATTGTATCATCAGCTTGCATGAGTTCATGTGTACTTGTTCATCTACATCGTAGCACTACTCAATGTTAACGCGGTACAGTTCTAGGCCATCTTTCGTCAAACACACGATACCTATATTATTTGATGGATTACTTAGCAGATACGATTGTTTCACGTTTTTTCCATTTGTAACACTAATTTGTTGCTGTTGAATTATGTAATTTAATATGTTTTGAATGGTTTGTTGATTTGTTTTCTTGGTTTTGTTCTCGGTATGTCGTGGCGTGTAGCGATTACTATCGGTCGGCTAGGTTATGTGTGCCCCCACGACGTCGCCCCCGTTTTACATCAATTTGTACGCCAGTGGTCTGTAGTCATTTTTTTTATTATTACTTTATATTATTACTATTACGTTTAATATTAAATAAGTTATTAACCGGTATTATTTCGATTGTGGATGGTGTTTGTCCATGGCTTGTTAATATTATTGTTTTATATGATATTTTGTTGATTTAAGTTGAACCGAGCATGAGAATATTAATTCTATGTATTAATAGTACGGCCACATTTTGAGAGAAACGGATTTGTTGGGTGGAAACTACCTATTTGATCATTTTATTTTCAGTGCTGTACTTTATATGTGTTGAACACCATCCGCTTTCTAAACAATATAAACTTTTATTTACACCAAACTGCAAGACAAATTGTTTTCACTAACTTCTCAGGTTACAAACATTATGCTCATATTATTGAATAATTATTATTAGTTATTTATTAGTATGACTGAATGATTTCATTTAATATTTTATTTAATGTAATTTGCTTACAGTTTGGAATTATCTGAGCTCCAATATCCATACAAATATCTTCGTGTGCCAGTTTTAATATTTGCTATTCACATAAATAACATTTCCTTTGTTTTCCACAATTTTCCCTTGGACAGTATACAGTTTATTTACGCTTGATTAATTTTCATCAAATTATTTTAGAACAGTAATATAGATGATATTTCAACATGACAAAAAAGCTGCTTTTTTCTCTCAATAAAGTTCTGACACTATTTTAGTAGTGAACTATTTTATTTAGAAGTAAGAGATATTTGAAAAATCATCTAAATAATGATCATGAGTTTTGATAGTCTGAGCACTCTCTGACAATGCGTCTTTGGTATCAGGTGCACATCGCTGCGGAACATCCGCGACAACGACGAGAAGGACTCTGCGTTCCGCGGCATCTGTCAGATGATCCAGGTGAACCCGGCCGGCGTGGTGCAGGACTTCATGTTTTTCTGCGACGCAGTGGCGTCGTGGTCGCACCCGAAAGACGACCTGAAGGAGATGTTCACCAAGATTCTGCATGGCTTCAAGAACCAGGTCGGCGAAGAGAACTGGCGCCACTTCACCGACCAGTTCCCCGTGCAGCTCAGCGTACGCCTGTCCGCCATGTGCGGGATATAGACGTCTTCACTGCGTCATGGTACGCCGCCCCGCCGCAGTCCGTCGCTCGTCGCTCGGCCAGTACTACTACTAACGCTGTGTTTGTCCGCAGGGGAACCAATGTCAGCACGGGTCGGGAAGACATTGAGGGTGTCGCTCGCGCCGGACCGGCGGCGGCACCGCGCGTAGGGAACATGCACGGGCGGCCGCAGCTCGTCCGCCGCGTATTGTGCCAACACACTGACCTCACTACACTAGCGAGGATATTTACACATTTGTACCTATCGACAGAGAATATAACCTAGATTGTAAATTGTTACACTTCATTCTTCTGTTTGTACCTGAAAATTATATCTTTTTTCGTTCGACGAGACGTACATTTAGAAGCGGCGTAAACACTTAATCGTAATGAGTGTATTGTGCACCGAGTGTATAGTAAGTAGCTTGGGGCCGCGCTGGTTATGAACCGCTCCGCTCGGCTTACACGATCAGACGCACAACGCACAGGGCGGGGCCGGTACACACGTATACGTGGGGTGCTAGGCTTTCTACTCGTATCTTGTTACATCCGTGTTGCACGTTGCATGCTTACGTGCGCATCTATTTAACCATCGTAACGAGTGTACATTCATTGGCCCATTCTAGTTGTAGTTTTACTCACTAAATTTTGTAACGCAGTGACTATTACCGAGTTAGATGTGGAATATCTACTGTAATTGCATGAAATTTAGAGATAGTTTCTAGTTTATAACTTAAAAGATGAGACGAGTTTTTTTTTTCTATTTGATATGTAATTTCTTAATTACTCAAAAAATTATGATCGATTCTTGTTTTTGTCAATGCAAAATTTGTGTTAGTTAGTTTCAATCTTTAATAATAAGATTTTAACGACACATCGAATCATCAGAGTCTCATCATAGAAATCACCTAAAGAAACGTTAGTATAGTAAACTACTGTTTCGTGTCGAATCGATATCGTTGATATAACGTCGAAGCTGATACTGGTAACAATATAATGTAAACAATATTCATGTCGCGAGCTGCTTGCAACGGTTCGGAGCAGACGATAGTTTGTACGCGGGCATTCGATCGCCAGTCACATCGTTGGCCTTATTGCTCGTAATAGGTTAGCTTAGGTTGACTGATGCCATTCACTGCTCAACACAGATACAGCACGTGTTTTTTTTTTACAATTCACTAACATCAAAACAGCGTCGTTGCGGTTTGTTTTAGAGGATTTCAAGTAACAGTTTCATTTGGTAATTGAATTTATCCAAAAGCATTTATCTACACCCACTAGAGCTTTGCAAATATATTTTAGTAGATATTTATAATTGATGTGTTAACTATTATTTTATATAAATTACAAAGACTTAGTAAAATCGAGAATTTATGTCAACTGTGATTTGTGACTGGTTTTTTTTTACTAATATATGTGTATGATAATTATATGTCTGTGTCAGTGTAGATATAATATACTGCTTTGATAGATTTTATGACGGCTAGATTTCTGCTATATAATATACCAAATAGTATTTTTACGTTGTATATTGTTTATGGAATTGTATGTGTGAGTTGGCCGCGTGCGTGGACGCTTGCGCGGCGACGCGTACGCAGTTCGTGCAACATCTTACAAAGCTATATTTACACATTTTGTACTCGTGTGCGTCGTGACCGCGACTGGCCATGCGTCTGGTCAACTTGTATGATTGATATAAAGTACTATTTACGTGTATATTTAATTAAAGTAATATTATGTATATGTAAATACATATTGCGATGTATATTATTATTATATTCAAGTAAAATTGTTATTTTTTGTTTTATAAAAGCTAAAAGTCTGACTTTAAACACTTGTTATATCATTTAGTTTTTTTTTTTCAGATACGGGGATCTGAAATTATGTAGTTCAAATGAACATTTAGTATATTTTACAAATTGCAATCGTAGCATAGGGTACAGCGTCGATATAATACGGTATTTCGGGGATATAAAGAAATTTTAAACATTCCGTAATCTAAATTCTGTCTTTTGGCTCAGTCACAACTAAAATTTCACTCTAGAGTGTTACTATATTATATATTTATTTGTTGCGTCTCGCTAAATTTGTACTGTTTAGATACATATACATTGTGATTTATTGGAGTAGGCGCAGTCCCCGATCCCTGAGACCCAATGAGTTCCTATCCCGAGTCCTGTCTAGTCCCATCCCGTGTCATGTGCCAACGAAGCCCGGACGACGCGCAGGTGCAGACCGCGCCGAGCGCCGAGTGTCGCGTCCATACGGTAGCTGTTTCACGTCTCGGTACCCGTAGGAACATTAAATTACTGTAGCTACCTTTCGGATAAATTTGAGACACATTGTTTATTTTTTAAGTAGAATCCATTTTAAATCGATGTTACGGGTGGCCTCGTAATTTATTTTTAAGGTTAGTAGATTTTATGGTCATGATTTTTTTTTTAAATGTAGATGTTTGTTTTTCCTAAAAAAACCGTGATAATAGTTGGATAAGTGATCGCATGCGTGTATGTGTGAGTGAGGCGGCATTCGTAAGGCACTCCCTTCCTTGAGGCATAGTTAGTATTTTATGAAAAATATTATAGTTGTATTGTGTTTGGACGAACATTAATTGTGATGCATTGTCGATATAAATGTAGGTTGTTTGTTTGTGTCGCGTTAAATTGTCTTACTGTGTTGTGCATTATTATCAAAAAGTACATATTTTGTACTTGTAATACATAATACATTATTTATCTATATATGCATGTGAATATAATATTAAATAAATCACATTGTCCACATTCGTTAAATGCGTAAATCGCAACAGATTAGAATAGAAACAAAAAAGCAGTAAGTATTGAGCTCACTACTGACCAATATTTTTATATGGTAGCGTTTGCAATAAGTATCCCATGAATTTTTTTGGAGTCCTCATGTTATTAAATCTTCCGCAATTCGATTAAGGTGAACACACATACCGTATACCGTGAGAGCCAAACTTACAGCACGCAGTGAATTTGGCGTAAATATCACGCCGAACGTGTGCCCCTCACCGTCCGCATCACATATTTTGTCGTCTGCTCTGTCATAAATCGCACCGTATCGCTTCGCATCGCTACGACCGTGGCGAATCTGACGAATTACTCGCTGGAATTCGTCGAACATCAAGATTTTACCTTGCTTTTGATATAGAATTTCATGCAAATAATACTAGAACCCTTAAATAAAAAACCGCCTAAAGTACGATTCGGACTCGCGCACTAAGGGTTTCTTACCGCCAAAACTCGTGGTTTAACATTTTAAATTTAGTTTTCTCGGGCTCGAGGCTTTTGGTTCGAGACTCGAGCGAGACACTGTTGTTGAAATTGTATTGTAATAATTTTGTTTTCAAAGGTTTAATAAACAATAAAATTGATTAGCTTCCCACACTCTGTCATTGAAAGCACCATCTATTAGTACTACGATGAATAGAGTCTAGGTGATGATTAACTTCTGCCCGCGACTTCGTTCGCGTGGAAGTCGTATGATACACAATATACTAAAATAACAGCCAGATTTTGTAAAACTCCCTCGGTCTCCTTCCCACCGCGCCCGCCCGCGGTACTACTTCGTTTTCTCTTTGCGTTCTTTCAGTATTTTTTTTTTCTCGTCTCCTAAATGTCGTAGCGTGATGTTATTAATAGCCCATCTATTACCCTTCCTCAAGAATTGGGCTATCAAATGCGAAAACAATTTTTCAAATCCGACTGGTAGTTCGAGAGATTAGCGCGTTCTGACTAAAGAAAACTCTTAAGCTTTATTAATGTTGATTTTTCAAAATTGTTTATTTTATGCGATACATTTGCCCCAGAATTAACTCGATTGAAATTTTATTCTAAAAAGTCTCTGAGATAGTAGAGACTTCCCAAGTATTACGGTGAAAAATTCAACTGCCTAACTACATGGTTAAAAAAAAACCCTCTGTGTGTTACAAAGATACAGACGATCCACAGAGAGAAGATCTCGTTGACAAATTTCGGTCTCCAAAAAAATAAAAATCGCGTCTCGGACCACGCACAATAAAGGGTTCCGTAGTTGGGATGAATTTATCCCAGGAACCAACTTAACATTGTAGTTGAAAAACATGTTCTCCCATACATTCCAACTGCAAATGTAACTTGGACGACATTACTCGTCAATTGGTAAAGCCTTTTAGCTGTGATAGTTTTCTTGCATATATTACTGCCGTGAATTTTTCACATATCTAAAAAAAAAAAAAAACATCTACTTGGCAGGGGCGGGACATTTTACTAACAAAAATTACCACTTTAAAAACTTAATATTTCGCAATCGGATCCCTGAATCCAAAAATGGATTTGACACCCTCAATATTTTTGAACGGCCCTTCCAACGACTTACAACACCATGGGATAGACGAGAAAAACAACCCCACTTTACGTGTACCTAGGGGAGGTACCCTAATTTATATATTTTCCAAGATTTTATTTTACCACTTTGTCGGCGTGATTTTTTGTATACCCATGCCAAATTACAGCTTTCTAGTACTAAGAGTCTCTGAACTAAGCCGCGGACAGACAGGCAGACGGACGTACATGGCGAAACTATAAGGGTTCCTTGGGACTACTTAACCCCAAATAAGGGTCAAAAATACGTTGTGTGCTGGTCTTAAGGTTCGGTTCAATGCGCGTTCACCTTTAAGTATCCCCGGATTTGTTGTAATAGATACTCCAGAGCTGGATAAACAGTGTAAATTATGTTGACATCAATGAATTTAATGATACACACTTGCTACGCGACCCCGGGGGTCCAACGCGCTTCAATAAGTTAAATTGCTTTGCGGAATTTACAATAAATAAGATTATTTTAATGAAATTTCATAATAGTCTATGTAGTTCATTGATTTCAAAATTGCAAATTGCTTAAATATACAATTCGTAAATACTAATGTTAGCTTAGTGATAGAAGTATAACCTTACATCTATTCGCTTTGTTTAAGTTTCTAATTGGTCATTCATTCCGCTTTCCGAAATCTTCTCATTCTTGTTTTTTTTAAATCTTAACATAATGTAGACAATGTGATATTTTTACATTTCATATACCTACTAAAAAGAAAAACTCATTCTTGGTTTTGCCATTTTTCGATTTAATTATATATTTGATTATTATTTTAAAACACATTATAAAAACCTATATTAAATATGTACTAATATTTTATTACATATATTATTTCCCTATTTTATTTACAAATCACTACCATTAGTTAGTCCTCTTGCAAATGGCGATAGGAAATCTATCCGTGCAAACTGTATCGTGTATGAAAATGAATATATTTTTAACTACTTTGTAAATTCTTGTCACCTGTAGGCAAATGTGTAAGTTATTTACATTAAAAAAAAAACATGAAATTGTTGCAACTGTAATGTTTGTATTGTATACATAATTTCAGCTATAAGTCAACCGGTACAAAATTACACACCATACATATTGATTACGTTGTTTGTTTACATAAAGTGAGTACAGATGGATGCATCTTGTAATAGACACTACCTACCTCTATTTTAAGGCCTAACCCTAGGCGTCTTGTTCAAAATTAACAATATAAATTATAATTTTGGAAAAATATATTTGTATAACTCACTTTTGAAATAAAAATTCTGTACTCATTTTATATACCTAATGAAAAAAATTATACAAATTAAATTTTAAAAGTTAGTATATCCAGATACTAATCAATTGTTTAAATCTAAGTTCTGGTTGTAATAAGATGACCTCACAATAGACATTCTTTTATTTACCATACATTTCGTTAATAAAGCACTCATTGTTCGAAGACGATGTTTTAATTTTTTATTTGAAACAACCAATAATCTTATACTACTTAAAATATTGCATTCGGATAATCGCGATAGCGCAAACAGTCGCCGATTCGCAGTGGTTAAATCTTTGAGCTGTTCCGAGGGATTTACTGAACTCCTATTATGGATTCGATGGAGAATGACAGTTTTTGTCGTTGTGGCTGGGTGTGTGGCGGTACGGGTGCGTAAGTGGTGAGTAGTGCGGCGAGGAGGTTCCTGCAGAGAAGTGCAGCGGGAGGCGCGGGCGGTGGGGGTGGCAGCGGCGCCGCCCCGCGCTCCAGCTCTACATCTGCGAAGGCTCGGCGCCGGCGCACGCGCTCGTTCCAAGCTGGATCACTTGAAAATACCCGATCATTACCTGTGCGCAAATTGCAGATAGCGTTATTGTTCAGTGATATTACATCGAAAGTTTGAAGTCTTTCACAAGCAATAAAAGCTGTGCGTGATGCTTTATCTACTTCTTTGCCGCTGTAGATACTATGGTAACATTCGATTTAATTAAGTACTAAACTTTTCTACAAACGTTATTGCCACCGACCGATCCGCTCTAAAAACTGATACATATAATTATCTATCAAAGACTGCATGAAATGATAGTTGCAAGGGCGTACGCTAAAACTCGCGCAGGTACACGCTAGACATGAGAATATTGGTGGAAATTGGTTATTAGTTAACTGATTAAAAAAAATATCGATAAATTTATTGGTTGAAAATATTAATATTTTTCAAGTAGGTATCTGCAACATGGTTAATGGTTGAATATTCTACTAATACATGTTAAAATTGTTAGGTTAAACTTCAATGAACTTTCCTACATACTTGAGCAGGCTTAGGACTGACTAGCATTTATTTTGGTTAGATATCTATTCACCTTTTTAAGAAAGGTTTTTTTTACAATACTTGCAAGTTGCGACTTTTTCCACTCCCACGAGCCTATCGAAATGGTTCCAAGTATCATTATTTCGTCTCGGCATCTGTTAAAACAGCTTCACAATCTTCACATTAACCGAAAACAACAAAAACGCGACGACGCGGCTTTGTTATTCGACTAACGAAACAAAACTGACCTGATCAATCGAAATATTTGTTAAAAATATCACATAAGTTTGTTTAGAATAAAATATCCCCAACAGTAAATGTGTTTTAACGTAAGAGAGATAGAGCATACAATTGAATGCACATAAAAAAAAGCTCCCGAAGACAGGCGCGACGCGACAGCGTGACAAAGGTGCCGCTCGTCGCGCGACGAGCGGTGCCTTTGTGTCGCGCGCGATTCGCGACGCGTGTCGCGTCTGTTTGTAGGAGCCTTTACGGAGTGAATATTTTTAACGATGTCCGTTGTTATTGTTACATACTTGTTCGGCGTTGCCAATTTTCCGCCAGGGAAGTTGATATGATATTTTTATTATTCGATAATGGTGCCGATTCTCTTGTACACAGCCTTACTTTTTGCTATGATAATCTTAATGCTAATACTGTAAAAAATATTCTCAAAATTAAAAAATAATTTCATTCATAAAATAATAACGTCGTTTGCCAGGAATAAACTAAATTTTAGTGATTTTTAGTCTAGTTTAGAGAATTTTGTGACAAGAGAATCGGCACCAATGTTAATATTGTTTATCGAATATCATAGTTAATTTTCAATATTAGTTCATTTTAATGGTTGATGGTTATATTCATCATCATTTAACATCTAGTGCACGCTCGCGTGCCTGAATTGGAAAATTATGCTTATGAGCAGCGCTAACTGGTGCCTGCGCGTGCGGCGGGTTATCACACGCGCGGCGCGGGCGTGGGAGCACGCGGGTAGCCCGCTCGCGGACTTGTTTCTCTAAATCAATTGAGCGCTGCTTTATGCCGCGAGTCACACGCGTCGATTCTGCATAGCTGTACCAGTACCCTCGTACTGGTACAGCTATGCAGAAACGTTACAAATTCTCCACTTGGTAAGGCAGTTATCACACTGCACCGCGCTCTGTCGCGTACCCTGCGCGCGGTAGCGCGTCCCGCGCGCAAATTGTGTTTTCTCTACAACTGATACCTACAATGTTAAATCTGCCGCCCGCGCAAAGTACCTACGTGACGGAGCGCTCTGTGCAGTGTGATAATCGCCTAACCTACTGTCACGAATGGGGAAATCTGTCGACTTGTCGCCGCCGTTTTTTTGCCAAATAATAAATTAGCAAATAATCCATTCATATTCAGATTCAGATTCCGACAAAAACAGGCACGAGGCCAAAATTGTAGATACTAGCGGTGCTGCATGAGGCAGGCGTTCGCGGCGGGTATCCGCCGGCTTGTCCTAGGCCCGCGTCAGACGTCGGGAGCTGACACCGCGCTCCATGCACCCGCACGAGTGTTAACTTAGGTACGCCCTAACACACCCACAAACTCACGAAGCGAGGGCTGTTCAGTGTTTTGTGCAGGTCCTATACCTACTCGTATCGAATGGAAATACTTTTGTTAGTAAATAGTCAGGTTCTTGCAATAAGATGCTAGGTATCAGGCATTCCTATCCCATCCAACACTAAGGTTACACAGACCTTGAAGTGGCCTAGCGTAGTACGGAGTATTAATAGAATGAGAGGCCAGCAAATACTGGTTATGTTACCATTGACGTGCGGCCACATCAACTAACCTAGAGCAAGAGTACCTAGTATTATTAATTTTATAGTAGGTAAGGTAGCCACCCGTAAAGAAACTACCTTTATTTTATGAGTAGCATAACATCACGCATGTACTCAGTAGGGTTGGTCAGTATTTAGGACAGCCACATTTCGGCAGTTGTGTTTGAGTCCCATGTACCTAATTGCCATTAACCGGGTACAATTCCAGACCCTTGGTTTTGGGGCTGCTACCGACAAAATAACCTAAAGAAAAACCTACTTGGCCTGATTTAGGAATTGGAAACAGGACCCCACGCTCTACAGTCGCGTTTATGATTATTCTCAACGAAGTCTGGCAGTCACAAGCTGGCTCGTTGGTCTAGCGACTAGGGAACAACGAGGCAGTTTAATTATCACGTAAGTAGGTACCTTTCTACAATTATTAAAATCAAAAGAATTTTACTCTCTGTATGAATGATGATAAATTTGGTACAACCTGTTACTTTTATCAAGCAGCTCATAAAGATACACATTAAAACGAATATTATCTAGATGTCATACGTGTGAGGATGGTTTTGGCACCCGCGGAGCTATCATTCAACAGAACGGAAAGACATGTTTACAGTCAACAGTATTGCTGTAACCCGACACCCCGACAAAGAGCCGCCTCCGCCTTCTCTTGTAAAACAATCTTCACACTTTTTTAGAGCCCATAAAAATAGTTAAAAGAAATTGTAGTTTTTGTGTTAATAGACAGTGAAATGTTGCCGAGTGTTGGATGACAGCTTTTGTTCTGTAATGAAGCGGGGACATTTTCAAGAGTCGTTCAATTTTTTTATTACGACTGTGATGCTCTATTTTTGTACTTTGAAGATGTTTTGTGCAACATGGAACGACGCACATTGACTACAACGCAATTAGTCAAAACAAAATCGTAACAAATCAGGAGAATATGATGTTATTTGAAACCTTAGATAGGTTCAAATTAATTTGATAAGGTTCCTCTGCCTTTTGTCTATAGACCAGCCTACTACCTACTTAAACTTGTACTTGATAGGGATCTCAATCAAATCAGCACCCTAATTGCGTAACACACTATCAATCACAATCTGAATCATTTTGAAGGATATTGCTAATCGATTGCTATAAAAGTTCGAAAAAATTGTCTGCTCAAGAATGTAAATACCGCAATAAATGTGGTTGAACTGTCAAAATGAAAGCCACTCCTACTGGTAGTATACTCGTAATACGCAATTACCCTGCAGTCGCAATCTATTTAAAAATTGTTGACATGTGGTTGTATTTAGTTGTCACAATTAGTAGGTATGTATGGGATCATGCCGAGGACTCATTGTAGGTACAGATTAAGTTAACAACAGGCAGAAATATACTGAATGGTCTATACCATTTAGTATAGGTATTTCTGCCTGTAAAAAATAATTTGATATCACTACCTAATTGACTGGTGTGGGTAAACCGAAACTTTGAGGTTTATGTAAGTCTTCGGAAAAGAACAATACTTCTATCTGATGAGTGATGAATGTGATGATAAATGAAGCACACCAAAGTATTCAATTTTAACTCGCTGCCGCTGTTCCAAAATAAATATTTATCCAGCTAATTCGCATTTAGCATTTCACGGATGAGAAAGGAAACACTCGACAGTGTCGGCTTGGTTACTACAATAACAAGCAGCGAAGTGGTGCGGAGTCGGACGACACCCTGCTCGCTGTCACCGTATACATTACATTTTAAAATAACCGTTTAGATATCTACATATGCATAACCCTACTTTGTCATGTGAAAATCTACCTAGTAGTAGTCAAAATATAGGTGTATCTACCCACCGTGCTATTACTTAACCCTAGTATACAATTCTGTTCATCCATAAGGGGAATACAATCGTGATTTTATTTTAAAGGTTGTCTATTACGGAATACCAAAAAAAATAAACAATACCACTGTGCACTGTACCTAATGTTGCTTTGTGAATTAGCTACCTGCAAGGTTGCCGAAGGTGTGTTTTGTTTTCGATTCCCAGGTGAGAAAATTGTTGTTTGTTATTTAGATGTCAAGTAGTTAGTCAAATTGCAGGCGTACAGAGAGCAGTGGTAACGGCCCACTATGGAAAATAAAGGTCTGTTTCTGATTAAAAATTAATAACTTTTTTATTTCTGAATATTATGTTCTAAAATTTTGCACAAATATAGAATAGTGTATATGGCTTCAAATGGAATGTAATTTATAATGACTGAATTTAAAACCATACATTAAAAAATAAAACAAATTCAAAATTATCAAAAATGTCCAATATTTATTTTCTAACAAGGAATACTATTATTTTAATGTTTACAAAAACCAAATATCATATAGTACATCAAAATAAAAATCAATTTAAATAATAAAAACATATTTAAAAAAAAATGTGATTAAAATCGAACACAGATTAATTAATTAATTAATTGTAATGTTTACTAAATGTTATGTTATTTATACTTGATAAACTTCGGGATCTAAAATTAATTCGTTCACTTTCAAAAGATCTAAGGTGTCTTCATCAAGTTCCTTCACGTTTTTAGTATACGGTTTTCTAATGCTGGTTATGTAAGGATCTGAAGTGATCGGAAGAGTATGAAATACATCCTCGTTTGTAGCGGATTTTGAGCATTTTCTAGCATGATGTAGACGAAATTTTTTATAATCCTTATTACGAGATTCTTGCGCATCTTCCGAAAGTTGACCAATAGGAAGTACTGCAAAATGCTGTATGACACTTTCTCCATGAATCAAAATTTTGTGAACTGAAGATGGCATGTAGTACCATTCATAATCGCTCACATAGATCCTGGCAGTCTCCATAGCATAACTGCCAAATTTTTCAGCATTTATCATTACACCCGATGAAAGAGCTTGCAGAATTATGTAAAGTCGTTTAATCGAATTTATATCCACTCCTGTAATTTCAGCAGAGCAGCTTGCATTGTGAAAAAATCTTCTGGCAGTATTACCGTCATTAGAATTACCACTTACTTGTCTTGGTTTGTCGATGATCAATCCTAAAATTATTAAAAATAAATATGTCTTTGAAAATCACTGAGGATGAAACATAAGTTGTCTTCAGATACATGATAATTTTCTTTTAAAACTGTTGATAATGCGTCCAATGATTTTCCTCCTTCGATATACGAAAGTATTATTTCACGTTTAGAACACTTGAAACTAGACATTTTGAAGAGTCAACAAAACACGTAGTTATATTGTATTCGTAACAATTACACTTCTGTTAATTCACCACTATTCTGTTATTTACAATGAAATGAAACAACTGTTTTATTTTCACACGCAACATGAGTGCAAAAAAAATAAACGCCCTAATATCAATGATACATTACAAAACTTATCGCAAACTATTGATGTAAACAGCAACATTTCAAACCGCAATAGATAGCGAGCGGTTTCCCGTTTTCTGACTTTTATCACATTTTTACTAATTACTCCGAAAACCGAAAATATCCGCAGCTTTTTTTTATTTGATTATGTTTATGGATAGCTAGGCTACAAATCAACATTAAATGTAAAGCAGGGGTAAATGTGGGTAACTGTCAAAAGTCTCGATGACCTTTAAAAAAACTTTTTTTCTCCATATTTTATTTTGCAATTAGTTTAAGGTAAACGTTAACATAATATTAAATACATATTAGTTGTTTCATATTCTTCAAAAGACGAGGTTTCCAGAAATATATAACACATTATACCTTTTACTGTAACGTATACAATATAATAACAATTGAAAGCGTAAATAGTACGAAATTCCTTGGACTAATGATTGATAAAAGGCTTGACTGGAAATCGCATATAGAGAACCTTTGCAAAAAAAATTGTAGTTCTGCATTTGCATTGCACTCTCTAGCTGCAGTTGTGAATGTAGACACCTTGATTGCAGCTTACCATGGCTTAGCTGCGTCTCACCTAAGATACGGCATTATATTCTGGGGAAATTCTACCGACGTTAACACGGCATTCAAGGCTCAAAAGAGATGTATTAGATCTATGTTTGGGTTAAAAACGGTTGATACATGTAAACCATATTTTAAAAAGTACAAAATATTAACACTTCCCTGTATGTATATTCTCGAAACCGCAATGTATGTTAAAACTAACCCCAAACTGTTCCCACGTCTAGAGGACGCCGTACCGCGTAACAGAAGAGATGCGATTATTCTTCGCATCTATCCAGCAAAAACGGCACTCATGCGCAAGAGTATCGTCTGCATGGCTCCCACTATATTTAATATACTGCCTAAACGTTGGAAAGAGTTAAATAGGAATGCATTCAAGCGTCAATTAAAACTGTTCCTTTTGCATAAAGCATATTACAGTGTCTCCGAATTTCTAGCCGAAAAAGTTTTTTAGTTTGACATAAATCCTGTAATCTGAACATTTAACTCATAATTATGACATAAATCCTGTAATTTTGACATTCATCTTGTAATTTGACATGATCTAGCTAGACGTTCACATTGTAATTTAGCAATCAACATTGTAAAATCGACATAAATCTGTTAATTTGGACTTCGGTTGTAATTTTGACATGTATCTTTCAAATTTGACATACATTTTTAAACTTTGACATTGTTCTTGTATTTGTGATTTATTTTTTCAATCTGAATGTTGACATTATGTTATAATAATAATTTCGAATTAACAGGTCTCTACGTTAAAAAAATTGTATTTGCAATTCTGGGTAACTTTCTTCCTTTTTGTGAAATTTTATAATAATATAACTCATAACTTTCTTTCTTTTTGTGAAATTTTATAATTTTTTAGTTGTCAATAAAAAGAATAATAGTTTTCAATATTATAGAAATATTTGTACGCCGATACTTACGGCTAAACATGACTGGACTTAAACAATTGATTTTAATCTTGCATGCTCTTGTATGTACCTATACCATGTTTAGACAAATAAAGAATATCTATCTATCTATCTATCTATAACAATAAAATCAATTTGAAAGCGATGAAGTGAACGGGCTTAACATGGACGTCCGTCAAAACTATAAAGTTTGTGGTGTTGCAAAAAAATCATTTCATATAATATGTATAATTTTTTGATATTATGGTCTAGTTTGGTCTTTAAACTATTGAGTAAAAAAAAGCCTGCCAGTAGCATTATTGACAATAACCATTTTTAATCAGCAGTTGTTCTACGATTTTCCACAGGCCCCGACTTCGAGTTGTTGTTGGTCGTGGGTCCAAACCCAGACCGACAGGCATGCACTTCACTTTGTGCATCTTATTTCATTGCCACTGCTCTATAACGTAGGTACACACGGCTACATATCAAGCTATACATTTCCGGTATAAGCTGACCTCTCATTGTACGGAAATCCTATACAATGCGAGATCAGCTTATACTGGAAATATAAAGCTTGATATGTAGCCGTGTGTACCTGTGGATGCCAATTTGTAGTGCCACTAACAAATTAGAGTGCTTTGATTTGATTATTTGAATACTTAAACCCGAAATTCTAATATTAAATCACCTTAAAGATGTATTTTATTTGACAATTGATGTAAATTTATATTCCAGACCATTTTCACAAAAACTTTTTTTGATGCTAGTCGATCCGGTTTCTTATAAGGATCGAAAAACTATCGGACCAACTGAGGTTTGATTATGAGAAAAGACAGAAATCGCAAAAAACGTTTCCCATACATTTCGCAGGAAATGAGAATCCTAATTTACTTTTTATAACGGACTTGCTTTGTCCCGCAGCTTCGCCCGCGTGGATGTCGGAAATTATCCACCGGGAAAGTAGGTACTAGCGGAATTAAAAGTATCCTACGTGTTAATCCTGGTTATAAACTATCTGTGTTCCAAATTCCATCCATACCCGTTCAGTATTTTTTGCGTGAAAGAGTAACAAACATCCATCCATCCATCCACCCATCCTCACAAACTTTCACATTTATAATATTGGTAGGAATAGGTTAGACTTGCCGCTACAATGAAACCAGGCCGAAGGAAAATTAACAAAAACATTACACTTCGGATTATAAACGAAAACGCGTTATAATTTTGTCTACTTACCTACTTTGGGAACAGAATTTAGATAGTTTGAAAGTAATTTTTTGTTTTCGGTTTTTTCAGAAACGGTTTCCCATAGGAAACCGTTTTTGCGATTTCTGACTTTTGTAGTTGCCAGTCTCAATACTCAATACTATCCATCTTGCAAAAGTAAGTTGGAGTCTCATAGTCATTTCCTACCAAATGTAGGTACGGGGAAAGTTTTTTTTTTTGCGATTTCTGACTTATCTAGTAAGTACTCAAACCTCAATTGGTCCGATCGAGCTTTTGATCTTTTTAAGAAACAAGATCGATCAGCATCAAAAAAAGTCAATAGTTTGTGGATATATTACGGTTAAAGGCTCTCCTCCCACACAGGCGGGTTATTATAGGCGATAATAGCGGATGCGTTATTGCGATAATGCGTCTCGATTCCTTGCCACACAGTTGCGTTTTTATCGTCCGATAGTTAGTGATAAAAATTCTTCGTCTGAGGATAAATCAATATTCATACTATAGAAAAAAAATGTGGACACTCGTACAGACATAGAACCACTACTAATTAGGATACCAGTCGGTAAAACCAAATTATTTAGGTACCCTAGTACCTAGGTACTAACGTTATTAACGCAGGTGTGTGTAAG
The DNA here is from genome assembly GCA_917490735.1 of Dryobotodes eremita. NCBI lineage: Eukaryota > Metazoa > Arthropoda > Insecta > Lepidoptera > Noctuidae > Dryobotodes > Dryobotodes eremita. The sequence goes on along the minus strand of OU823243.1, from coordinate 18,535,484 downwards.
ATCGTATGCGTCCTAATACAAAATGTTCTAACAACTCATATCGGAATATCGCAGGATGGAGGAACACAAGCGTCCTACTTCTATTGCGTCGTTATCATCGCAGCAGTGTGTAACTTCGTGGCCGTCCTAATACAAAATGTACTAGAAACAGATATCGCAATAACGCCTCCGATATTATCGACCGATAATAACGCGCCTGTGGAAGAGAGCCTTATAACTGCGGAAATTACTTTAATTCGCATCGTTTTTTTGAAAAGTACTATGAAATACAAACTTACTTTTGTGGTCAATAAAAATAAAAGTTTGCATGCGTAAATTTTAAACTCACAGAACCCTTCACTGTGCGTGGTCCGACACGCACTAGGCAGGTTTTATTTTTATTTTATATCGGCGCTTAACAAGACGACTACCAAGTCCCAATGGCCACCGCGATTCCTCTAAAACATTTGGCCAGGGGCTAGCTGGAAGATAACTCACCATAGATGGATGGCTGCACTGGGAACGATCTGGACATCTGCATGCATCGCAGGCGGGCGCGGTAGGCGCGCTTGCGGGCTGCCAACGCCGCCGCTTCGCCATCCCGTGCGTCTGTCCCGCCTGCACCCTGCTGCCTGCGCAGTGCCACCTTTGAAAAAAAATCGTGGATATAATAAAGCCTCTACTTCCAAAACTTAATTTTTAACAAGAATAAATATTGAATAGATGGTACGTTACTGTGTAAGTCATGGCCCATCTTGGGTATAGCCCTCCTCCAACAATCTCCATTAGTCTCTGTTTTCTGCTTGCTCTAGCTCCGTTTTTACCGGTTACTTATTTGCTAGTATATCATCAGTCCAAAGATCTTTGGTTCTGTCTCTTGTTCTTTTACCCTCGGGACCTTTCCACTTTATAACCTGCTTTGCCCATCTTCCATCTGCCATGCGGACTATATGGCCTGCCCATTTCCGCTTCAATCGCTGAGCATCCTTTCTCGCGTCTAATATTTTAGTTCTTTGCCTTGCGAAATCTTTAATACATAAACACAATATCATATCTGTTTCCCTCGAAAGAGTACCTACGCAGAAGTTTAGTATAGTCTGACTTATTCGCAGTTATGTTAAAGACTCATGTAATGGGGGCGAGCCAATTGCCACCAACCGGGCACAAATTCAGGCTCCAGGCTGCTTTATTAATGAGAAATTTTATGTTATATTAAAAAAAAAAACACCGGTCAAGTGCGTGTCGGACCACGCACAATGAAGGGTACCTACCCTATAGGTTTTAATTTAGGTATTTCTGTGCCTCCTGTGATAAGTAATACAAGTAAAAAATCAACACTTTACAGGAGAACAAAAAAATAATTTCAAAAATTCTAGTTCGTGAACTACGTAGGCTAGGTTACACATAAGTACCTTCTTTTGTAGATACAAACATTCACTTTCACTGTGCAATTTAATTTTTATGTTAAATAATATAGTTTTAAAGTACCTAATTCATGAAAAACCTATAAGTTGTACCTTTCTTTATTTCCAATATGTATTAAAATTACGTGATAGATGACACAAGTACAGTTAAATTATATTGCACCTATAAGTTGTGTTTGTGTAAACCGATATACAAGAAGTCAAAAAATCTAATAATTCATTAGAATATGTTCCTAACACAATGTTGCTCAAACAAATGATAAAAATACTACCCCAAAGATTAGATTATTTTACTTATAATAGGGATATTTTCATAATTTACCTGAATTGTATCAATTTGCTACAATTCTAGTCTTTTGAAATATGTGTTCAATGATACAAGTCAAGTTATACCCCTCATTAAAATACATATTTATTGTGTAAACAAATACAAGTTTTAGAAAAATAATTAACGTTTATTAATCTTCTTCAAAATTATTAATTCACTTACAAATAAGGCACAGTTTTATCAAAATTCTTATGAGAGGTAAATTGAGATCTTTTTAAAGGCAAGTAGTTATAAATTGAACTACTAAGAAATGGCACAGATCAATCTTACGCAGGTATCACAATAAGCAATGTGAACCTACTCAGAACAAAAAAAAGTATCACAACCATTGTCTGAATCTTATAAATATAGAAAAATAATAAACAGCAAAATTGCTAACACGTTAAAACTTACACAACACAGCTTATAACCTATCCTATATGCAGTTATTCCACTCCATGAGATGGACAGTTCGTCGTAAATGAATAAAGAGTGCAAAGAAGTACGTAGGTACTTAAACCAAAATAAAACCTTTAAAAAATAAAACGACCAGTAAGTAGGTAGACTAACGTTATAACATAGTTATAACAAAGAAATAAAATAAAAATATTAACAGTCTTAGGAGTTAGATGAACTAGAAAGAGCGCTCTCATGAATAAAGCACAGCAAATCTAATAGATCCTTCTTCTTTTCGGTCGAAATAGTAATCTCGGAGCGGTAGGCTTTCGGTACCGTATTGATTGTAATCATATCGTAAGCTTTACCACGTTTAGAACAATCCATGGTCATGTACTCAACATTCTTGAATTCTTTTTTGTAAGAAAAACGGGATATGTTTTCTTTGGTATACAAAACAGATCGAACGTCGCACCACAGAAACTTTTCATTGGCTGTATTGGTTTTTCTAATAGTAAGAAATTGTTTTGAAAAAATGTGGAAATCATAAAACATATCACGAGTCCTCTCAATAACAGTAAACTTTGCTGTTTTGTTTGAAGCTGTACGCACTAGCTGGTACCGATCTCTTGGCAAGTGAATAACCATACTCGTGTGCTTCTTCTTACGCTCAATCAACGCATGGTCGGTGTCAGCCTCCATGTGAGTATGACCGGGTACGAGATTTTTTTTTTTTTAATTTTATTATAAGTTTATAACCTATTTAGGTACTTGTATACCTATTTCATGTATAATTAATTATGTTATGTTTTTAATATTTTTTTTATTATTATTAACGCCTGTTAAGCAGAGCACCTGCCATCTTATCTCTACACCACCCTTGGTTGACTGGTAGAGAATGCCTAAGGCATTAAGTCCGCCTTTGTATGTTATTGTGTGCGAGAAGTTTAAATAAATAAATAAATAAATAAATTTATGTTCAATAGATTGTAATTGTGGGGATAGTTTAGCAACCAGCATCAACATTGTTGTAACAATCGAATTCTTGTTTTGACCAGGGCAACTACCAGAGTACATGATCAGCTTCTTGGCGTTTGTGTTTAAATGTGGAAGTGGATATATGATAAAATCGTATAGACATGAAGCTATGTCGTTCGCTCCTCTATTCCCTTCACACTCCGGCCACAAGTAACAGAAAGCTTTGTTTGTGTTTAAATCATGTAGGTATGGTCAAATTGAACGTCCAAAGCTGTCTCTTGTAAAATGCTACATTCGTTTGCAAGTGGGGGTGGGCAAACATTGTTGCAAATCAAATCAAACCTGACCTATTACATCTTCGCATGACTGAGCCAGTTGTTTCTCTTTTTTCTTTTCTTCGTAAGCAGCTTTAAATGCTTCTTGATGCTCTTTGAGTGTCTTCGTCAAATTTGCAGCCTGTGCCTCGGATGCGTACCTACTTAAGTTTCATATTTATGCGATCACATTTTGAACAAGTATCTACTGATGGCTTTTTGAAGGACAAATTCATGGTATCAAAAACCTTTTTGAAAATGGTTTTACTAACTGGAGTATCAGTCTTGAGTTTACACAAATTAGTTACACATAAAAATTGATTTGTGTAGAATTATGTAAGTCGAGATGTATTAGTCATCACAAATTAGGCATAAATTTAGATTCAGATTTGTAGGCATGTTGAATTGTACCCTAATCATTATTGAGAAAAATCGGTTCAATGTGATATAACTCTACATATATCAATATTCACGATAAATACACTGGAACATAAAATGTGAAAATGAATATAATCGCACTAATACCAGGAAGCACGAAAAACAATGTGTGGAGCAATTACTTAAAGGGGTTACAACTTAACATACATCTATATTCACGATTTTTTTTCCAAAATGCTGGCAATTATATCACTTTGCTCCAAACTATCTCCGAAACTATGGCAGATAGAAGAACGTGAGTTAGACCAAAAATATCCCATTTTTTTTCTGATAATATTTATGTAATAATCACAAAAAGGGTACAACTCGACTTAAATCATTCGTCACAGGAGGCACAGATTTGCAAGTACCAAAATATGTCGCATAAATGGCCGTATTTTTTTATTGCGTTGACTTAGAAGCCTTATTTTCTTTTTGTGATCTCTAAGGGACCGTAGACCTGCGTAGGTATTTGAGTTTAGTTTCAACTTGATACCTCCTCGCGTTCCTGAGAAAAAGGGTAAGTATTGACAGAGAGACAGATTGACAACGAAGTGATCCTATAAGGGTCCCGTTTTTTTCCTTTTGAGGTACGGAACCCTAAAAACAAATAATTGCCCGACCTGGAGATAGACCCTACGCTCAGCTCAGCACCTAGCACTCGCGACCTCTTGACAAACAAGTAGGACTTTTAAGCATCGTATAAAAAAAAAACTTCAAACTTAAAAATAAAACAGATTAAAACATTAAATTAATATTTACAGATTTAATTCAATCACTACCACTGAACTGGCAGATTGTATTAACAACAGGGCCAGCGCTAGCTGTATCATTTCATAGCAGATGAGCCTAACTCTGGTTTACAGCTGTTACTAGGTAATCTTGTCTTGACTTTTCCCTGTTGAAACTTCCCGTATAAATATAGATAATGTTGAGTATTGTGATATATTCAAAAATACTAATTGCATGCTGTAGGTATACAGCAGCGACACACATGCATACCTAGGTATATGTACCTATAAGTACTGATTTCAAATGTGTAAAACTTGCATAGCATAATCACTAATCAGTCTACAACATGCCCACTGCTGGGACACAGGCCTCCACCACGCGGGGCTAGTGTGGGTTGGGAAGTGTTCGATTTTATTGGTTCTTAGACATGCCGGTTTCCTCACGATGTTTTCCTTCACCGTTTTGAGAGCAGCGGTGATTAAATAAATTACTCAAAGTTAAGTGTCTGCCTGGGTTTGAACCTTCGACCTTAGACACATAAGTCGGGTCCGCTACCACTGGGCCACCGCTGCTAATATAGTTTTATTTTTCGTAGCGGAAAGCTCGCCTAATTGAGGTAAAGAAATTTCGAAGCTTAAAATTAAAGACACGAAGCACTGATCTGCTTCCATTCCGCGATCCAATGAAAACAAATAAAGTTAGTACGGTACCTGTGCGGCCATGACACGTTGTCGTTCGAGCACCAGCAGACAGCCAGGGCAGCGACAGTCCCGCCAGCGACACATTCTCTTGTGCCCCTTCAGACAGGAGATGACTCCGTGGTTGCGGCACCGCGCGCACTTCGGAGTTCGCAGCGCCTTCCGAATAGTGCCCGTGCCTTCACTCTCACCGACACCCTCGTTTTGCATTTTGTGTTTTTATTTAAAAGTAAATCACAATATCAACTACCAATATAATTCATGTTACTCGAACCGGTCCCACGGATTACAAAATTATTAATGAGCCGCGACAGCGAGTCATGTTGACGCTGAAATATCGTTTCAGAGATTGACGGCTGTAAAGTGGGCTTCAAGATTTAAAAGTTCAGTGGCAGCCGTCGCTCCGCCCAGCGCGCCTCTCTATTGGCGGAGCCTACGGTGTGGGCGGGCGGAACGACACCAAACGTTTTTGTATTTATTGTAAAACAGTTTTATTTTTCGTAGCAAAATGATACATTAATCGCTTGTTGGGTCATATTTAAGTGTTTGTAGTGCGTATTTTTAACGTTTTCAAAGACACATTATCATAACGAAAACTGTAAAAAAGCAATAAGTTTGTTGTTTTCATTTATTGCTTCCCTAAGAAAGCTTTCTATATTATTTTAAATAAATATATAGAAGTAGTTAAAGGTTATATCGACACAATTCAATAGAACTATTGGTAATAAGTAGGTAGGTACCTGGGTTACCTAGGTACCAAAGGTAGGTAGTTAACACCTACACTTTTATGAAATAAAGCTTATTATTATTATTTGTATTTTTAAACTTTTCGCGTATCTCGGGACCATAAGGTCCCGGACCTTTGGTAGGCATACGAGGGGCCGAAGCCATCTCACAGAGGCCCGTTAGAATCTATAAGTAAAGGAAATGAAGCACATTATTATTATAGACACATACCCTGGTCGGGTATGTATCTAGAAATGTGTTGACTCTGAATCATATTTACGTAGGTACCTACCTAACTACAACTGCCTACTTATTAAAGTTATTCTCCAAATTAGGGATCTACCTATCCAGAAATATTTAAAAAGGCATTTTATAATATTTTCTTACCAAAAGACGTTTGAATCGCTTGAACCAATAAATAGGAAAATAACTGAAATCCAAAAGTAAACAAAAGATCTGAAACACGTAACAATTTAATCGACAATAGTAACGTGAAAATGATATTCAATCTCGAGCGGCGATTGCCAATTAGCTCTCATATTTCAATTGTCCGTGTCCACGCTTCGGTTTCGGTTACTGTGACTCTATCTTCATATTTACTGATTTTGACTTAATACTTGTATGAAAACGACTGAGTAGAAACGTTTGTTTTCCTGAAAGCGGTTCCGTCATAGGTATTATAACAGTCGAGTCGTCATGAAATTCTATCATTTTCACCCGTAGGTACCTACAGTACAACTACTTTCTTAATGACCCTCGGGAATCATCGCATTTCCAAATACAAACGAATGCTAATTTCCATGTCCATCAATTATCAGATTTATCGTTTATAATACTTAATTTTAATTCAGAACTAAGCACATACTTTATTGTTGATTTGTTTTGATTAAAACAACAATAAAGTACTTAGTTCTGAATACTTACTAGTAGTACGTAGTACCTACTTAGATCTACTGTACCTATTTGACAATGGTGTCAAAAAACGCTCTGTACTTTTATAGCCGTTATTGTGTGACACTTCTCAGGAAACCAAACCTTAAACGATAATATTTGGTTGTGTTTGTGATCAGTTCATCAATTGTAAAAGCCAATATCTGTTTAGACATCATGTAGGTAAGGTAGGTGTAGTAATTCGTTTGTAAACCAGGGCGATTCTGGAATTTCGTTTATCAGCCTCTAAAGAGCTGCATTTATGCCACTGATTTATAGCCTCGCTGTAGGGGCCTATGACGCTTGCAAGCCTGGAGTTATTCCTCAAAAACCCTTTAAAGAGATATAGTCAGCTAAAAATTGGCGTGCTTTAGTCCATATCCACAGTTTTGTACAATTAATAACAACAAGTAGGTACTTATTACCAGCTTTAATACAGTTATGCTAATGAAGTATTAAGTTAATAATAGCAGCGCACAAAGTATCTTTGTTAGACGTAATCGTGGGTTACTTCGGAGCATAAAGCGGTCTTTGGTGGCGGTGCAAAACAAACGCGTGTCTGTGTCGCTGTACCAGCTACCGACACGCGTGCATTCGATTCATTATGCGGCCCACTGGATTTGATTGTACAATATACAGTGCTAACAAACCAGTGCATCTTTTTATTGTAATTATAACTTTAAGGCGCGTGCAGACCTGCCCATCATTCGATATTTTTAAGTAAGTTGTTTTTAACTAAATAATTAAACAGTGTGACTATTTCTTATAGGGATAGGTGTAGGCAGAATCTTTACATAAATACAATTCCAATCTAAATTGATATGATGATTGCAATCATCATATCAATTTTGATTAGGGATAGGGTAGTCACACTATTTAATTATTATAATAATTAAATAGTGTACTTATGACTTGGCACAGCCGCGGAATGATTTAGCTATAGGTATAGGCTTATAGCTTGTTGATATACAAAAGCGATGTAGAATCGTCATCAGTATGACAAGAAGTTTAAACCATATTTTATTTTGATAAAAATATATTTTAATTTCATAATAAAGCAAAATAAACAGAACATTATTGTTAATTCATAGTGAAACCATAGCAATAGAAGACGAAAAAAAGCATATTTTAATAATAATAATTATGTAAAAAAAAGAATAGGTAGGTACCTCAGAATATGTAACGTACAATATATCGTTTGGATAATAACGCTGTTTTAAACGTTTTAACAATAATGTAGGTACCTATATCAATTTTATTGCTCCTTAATTTATCTAGTATTTTATCACGTAAGTACATTTTAGTTGGATATTTATGATAAATTATAAAAGTAATAAGTTAGCTAAACTTATACAGGATGTCCTTGGAAGTATGAATTAAATCGAATAGGGGCGTGGGCAAGGTCATTTCCAAAGTTTTTAACCCTGAGAATATCGGTGCAATTTTTTTCCGGATCAAAAGTTTGTTTAATTCCAATGTTTGTTTATTTCAGTTACTTCGCAAAAAGCTCAAAGAAAAAAATAATAAAAAAATCTATCAGGGCTACCGATTTTTTTTTCAGGAGTTTTTTTGAAAGTGGGCCTTTCCTGTGGTAATACTTTTACGCAGCTAGAAAATATATGTTCAATAAGAAAAAACATTTACTACAAAAGCTTCGGTCTGACAAAAATTTTACTCAGTTTTTGATCAATTTTCATGGGAAAAAGTTACACCAGCAAAAGTTGACCACGTATTAAAAAAACTTGCCCAAGTCATAGAGATTCTTTAGAGGTATGATTCACTGGGAAATTGTTATTATTTAAAGTAAGAGAATTTTATTAACAAGGAGGTCGCATTTTTACAAAACGACAGAATTCATCCCTATCACGTTCAACGTGTGCAAGCCCTTTTACTCAGTGATCATGGCCCAAAACTGGCTTTTTGTAGAGAAATGTTACGTCACCATCGTGAAGATCCATAATTTTTAAATAAAATTTTATGGAGCGATGAAACCAGTTTCCGAAGGGTGGGGATGTTTAACATGCATAATCTGCATTTTTATTCGTACTTTAACCCACACATTGTGCGAAGTGATCATTTCGGAGTAAACATGTGGGCTGGGATAGTAGAAGCACAGCTAATAGGTCCTCATGAATTACCTGCTAGACTCGATGGCCCCTCATATTTGAGATTTCTTCAGAAGGGCCTAAATGATTTACTTGAGAAAGTATCTTTTGAAACCCGTCGAGACATGTGTTGCAGCAAGACGGGCTCACATTACGCAAGAGTCATAAGAGATCACCTAGACATAACTTTCCCTAGTCGTTAGATCGGAAGAGGGGGATACATTCGATGGCCAGCACGTTCCCCTGACCTAAACCCCATAGATTTCTTTCTATGGGATCATTACAAAGAGATGGTGTACGAGACAGAGACCGGTACCGAGGAACAACTTCGTCAGAAAATCACAGCTGCAACCACATACATAAAAAATAATTCCCGTGCATTTAGACGAATAAAAACAAATTTCATTCGGCGATGCCAATTGTGTTTGAGCGTAAGGGGGAGGAATTTTGAAAACCTACTGTAATTTCAATTGAATAAATTTACATTATTATTAATTTCGTTGTTTTATTTTATTTTGCCACGTAGTTAGATAATAAAAATACGACCTCCTTGTTAATAAAATTCCCAACTTTTAAACTAATAAGAATATCTCAGTGAATCATACCTCCAAAGAATCTCTATGACTTGGGCAAGTTTTCTAATACGTGGTCAACTTTCGCTAGTCTTTTTTCCATGAAAATCGCTCGAAAATTTTTGCCAGACCGAAGCGTTTTTTTTTTTAATATTGAAACCATGTTTTCTAGCTACGTAAAAGTATTACCACAGGAAATGCCCACTCTTCTACAAAGTCCTGGAAAAAATTAAATTGATAGCCCTGATAGTTTTTTTTTTAATGATATTTTTCTTTGAGCACTATGCAAAAAGATTGAAAAAACAAAAATTGGTCATAACTTTCAAACCGTAAAAAATATCACCGACATTCTCAGGGTTAAAAAGTTTGGAAATGATCCTGTCACGCCCCTATTCGATTTGATCCATACTTCCTGGAACACCCTGTATAAACTTGCCTAGCGATTTGACTACTCATAACGGTACCTAAGAAAGTAACCTCAGCTTATAAAGGTAAAGTGTGTACAGACTAGCTCGCGTCACATAATAAATTTTGTTTCCGGAACTAACTCCTTTTGAGAAAAACAGGCATCTAGCCAATCTTCACTAACTATTAAAGCCTTAGTTAACTCCCGAAGATTATCAAGTTCAGTCTTCTCTGTAGTGCTGGGCACTACAACGTGTGTGCAGTTAATGACACTGTCGAGTACAGTGGCGCCGTACATGCGAGCTAGTATAGCGGCTATACTCTCCTGGTCCGGTATGTGAACACAGCATGGTCGCAGGAACGAGTGTGGGTTGTTTTCGCCGAAGATTTCCTTGTCCAAGTCCAACATCTCTTGCTTCGTGAGGTAAATTGGTATCTGTTTTGGATGACATATATCTGTTATTGTATTATAGAGAAAGTCAATGTCAAAATCTTTTTTGGCAACGACAGCAACGAGACCCGGCGGCGGAGACTACCAAGTTTAAACAACGCACTTATACAACTATAATTTTGGAAATTAATCAAGATTGTAGAATTCTAGCTCTCAACAGAAACTCGGTTTTCGATAAAAACTTATTAGGCTAGATCGTTAGTAATTTTTTTTTGTCAAATGATTAAATAATGTCAGTTGAAGTCAAAATGGAGGAAACACTTACATCAGCCTCCATTTTCTCAAATAACTTTCTCAAGGTATCCTCATCAGTGGGCTCAGTGTAGCTGTCTCCAAAGGCATCGTAGTTCCTGGCGAGCGCACGTCGCGTGGCGGGCACGATGGCCAGCATGTGCAGCGGGGCCAGCGGCGCAGGCGCGGTCGCGGCCGGCAGCGCGCGCAGCCACGACGTGCTGATGACGTCAGTGCAGTTCGCTTCCAATACTGCGCGGACGCGGCTTGTGAGCTTTCCAGCTACGCTGCACCACGTGTCTGTATCTTTTGACGAAATAATTTCGTGAATACTTTATGTGCTTTTTATTTTACACCCTCAGGCTAGCAAACATCGATCGGGCGTTAGCTGATATTAATGACAAAGGGAGGCGTGCAATAGGAGAGGCTTATATCCAGCAGAAGACTGCTGTGAGGAAGGTGATATGACTTTCTAACTGCCTACACATGCACTGTCTCTGTACTGTACAACTTATTCCAACCTGCTCGGTCAAAACAGTTTGAATAACCTGTGGACTACGTCTGTAATATATCGACATAAAACAGGCCTAGATTCACTGCAGTCAAAAAGTTGAACATAAAATTGAGGAACCGCTTTGCTTAGAATTGGGTAAAACTTCCAACATGTCAACTTGCTACAAGTATTATGTTTCCACAGTGCACGCACATCGATTTAATCGTAAACTTGCTTACTATCGCCTATCGAAGGACCTATTTAACTTTCTCTAACACACAACTGTAATTTAAGTATTTAACTTACCAACATTAGCCACCACCTTTCCTCCGTGCGACTCGATAATCTTGCCGAGTTCCGGTCTCTTACAGTCGTCATCCTCGGACAGTATATACAGTTTCCTTCCGAGCAGAGCCTTCGAGGTCACCTCGACGTCGCCAGTTGAAATGATCTGGAACTGTTCTGCGACCCGCGGCGCTTGCGTCTTTCGCTTCGCTCGTGGCTTCACTTCCATTATTTGATCTCCATCTATTTGGTTGGTACTCAACTTCACTACTGGGCCTTTGTTCTGTTCATAAAGATGGTGTTTTAAAAGATATATAGATAAAACATTTATTTAGTTCAACACACAAAAATCAAGAGGAAAACAGTTAACTTGGTCCTTCGTTTATCGCAAGAAGGTACTTACGGCGCAAAGTTGTTCGAACTCCTGCAGAGTCATGACGTCCTGAACAGGTTTATCGTCTCGTACCTTCGTGACGCGAGGAAACCGCAGCGTATAGCCCGCGCTGAAGGCTGAGCTACGGATCAACTCCGACGCACGAACCTGTGTGATACAGATGTGAGAACTATTCATAAACCAGGTATTCCGCGAAAGAGTAGGCTGTATAGTACATCCACATTTCAGTTATTTTTAAGTCCCAAGTTCTTGGGGCTAACCTATTGCCATCAATTGGGTACAAATCCAGCACCACTTTTTCCGACCCGGTAATGGAACCCAGGACCCCATGCTCAGCAGTCGCACTAGCGACCATTAGTCTAGCGAGGTAGTCAATTGTGGACAATTTTACAACCACTTTAATAGAATAGAACGACGGCTAAAACGATATAAGACGTATTAGGACTTTACCGTTAAAACCACGGAATGTTCAGGAAGAATCCAGAAGTCTGGTTTCTCCTTGTTAAAACACAAGTGCGGCGGCGCAGGCGTCTGTTTGTAGGGAGTCCAGTGTCGCTCGAGGGCGGCGCACAAACTCTCTCGCTCGTCGAACTTGAGGCCCGTGGACACGCGCCCTACTGACACCCACCGCTCCGGCATTTTACCTGACACATAGGTACAACCATTGTTTGGTACTTCCAGGTAGCCCTAGTAGGGTACTTATAAACTGAAGGCTTATGGTGTCACGATTGGAAATAACGAAACAATTACTCCCCATTAATTCAGCACACGGTGACATTATTATTGATTTGTCAAAAATGACGAACTGCTATTCAAACTCACCCCTATTTAACCGCTTTAGGTGATGAATTTTCAAAAATCCTGAGTGCCTTGTATTGCTCACCTTCGTTAAATAAGGAACTCTTGCGCAACATGTCATGCTTCTAGCTAGACCCAGCGGTTTAGGCTGTACGTTGTCTGTCAGTGTATGATTTAAGATTTTTATGAAGTATAAGAGGAATGTTTATTGGCGTAGCATGTTTAAGTTTTAAATAGGTTTCATAGACGTACTAGCTTTTCTCCAGGGTTTTGCCCGCGTAACAGTCGGAAATTATCTCACGGGAACGTACTACCGGGATAAACAGGTCCTATGTCCTAACCCAGGTCATGGTCTAGCTGTTAGCCAAATTTCTTAGTAAAGGTGTGGAAAGGTAACAGACAGACAGTTACTTTCGCATTTACAATATTAGTATTGATGGTTACGGATACATTAACTGATCCAATCCTTAGGGCTGGCGCAAACCGATTTTCATTTCAACGTTGCAAACGTCGATATAAACTGTTGATATTTCTTTGGCAGTAAAACTGATCTACCCTTCAATGCGCTTCACCAAGTCTGCCCTTACGAAAACTCTAGTTATGATTTGGAAGCAACTGCAATATCTTTTTTCAGTCATGTATATTTGGGGCTTCAGTAAGGTCAGGCGTGTGTGTATGACTAGATATTTGAACGTAAACGAAGCAAAAGGAGTCTGTCATGTCTGATCGTAGCAGGTGGCGTTCTGTAGTTTCTGCCTACCACCATGGAAAAAAGGGCGTGAGTTTTTGTATGTGTGTATGTGTATGGTTGTTGATAAGGTTTACACACCTGGTACCACAGCGTCTGCGCACGCTACGAGGAAGCTCTTGGCGCGTCCTTGTCTCTTGTTCTCGGCTTCGTCAGCCCCAATGATCACCAGGTCGAGGTCGCTCATAGTACCGTCCGTGTACTAAAATGACACAACATTGCTAAATCACTTGATTGGTACAACGCTACAGGTTCTTTTGGCGCGTGGCCTAAATCGGAACTTAGCCACCATCTTGTTTTTTCAATACAATTACTGTGATAATTTCACAAATATGCACCAACAACTCCCCCCTGTCAATGTCATTCAGGCGCCACAAGATCCTTGTTACACTCTATGATAAAGGTGACATTTGAGTGGTGCTACTTCAGCAACTTGACCAGGCTTGAGAGATCGCCCATAGCAATTTCATTTTTTTTATTGATTAACTAATTTTAAAAACTAGCTCAAGATGAAGAAGTGGATAGAAGAAAGGGAGGCCTTTCACCTGCAGAGGGACAACACAGGCTAATAATAAATACACATAAATATTAACGAACGGACAAATATTTGGTACTATATTACCTCTGGCTTAATTTTGTACCATCCAGCGTTGCGTCGGTTAGGAATGTAGTAGGACTCGACATCTTTGACCACTATGCCTTCGTCTTGGTCCTCGATGGCCTTGTTCAAAGCCTCTAGTATTTCAGGATAAATCGACCTTTGAGAAACCGTCACAGAAATACAATGATTATAAAATAATAAAAAAGACTATTTTATAGTTTTTTAGCTAGTAGGAAAACCCTGACTTGTTTCAGTTTAAGCGAATCGGTAGGCCAGCATGTCCTAAAAATTTAACAGTTTACGCTAAGGCTTAACGTAGTTTTCAAGTTGTTACATTTTACGAACGCACGTCAATCATTGCAATTTTGTACCTTATTACAATGATATAAGAGTCATATAACTTGCGCTTGTGATTTGCAAGGACTATACTATAGAACAATTTCATTAAATCTATAACTTCAAATACTCCCACAACGCCTGTATCGTTGCATGCACCCATAAGCACAATGTTTTGCTTGCAATACATTGAGCAATACCATAAACAGCGATTTATCACACTAAGTCCAGTATTGCGTGACGTTCTGTAATACGGGACGTTTCCCAGCAATTATATTTTTTGGGTAATGTTACTGAGTCGATAAAAATCTATAATAAACTACCCGAGGTGCTCAGAAATGAGGGAAAATTGCTATTTTTACCAATAAATAAAAATAAAAAAACTAAATAAATGTTATTACAGTATAAATGCATATTTAATAGAAAAATCCATAAAACTGGCACAATAATATAAATGAATAATAAATATTTAGATTTAATTAATAATTAACAAAATGTTACCTTTAATTTTAATTACAATATTTTTTTTTTTTGTTGTTGCATGTATAAAAGTGCTCTTCCTTCAAATTTTTATTTTGCTGTGCCCGATAGGGTCCACGATTGGTACAACTAATGTTTACTTACCACCTAAGCACATTGTGGAATGCAATAAATGATTGAGTATTGAGTAGTTTGATGTACAGAATGTGTATTTGATAGCTATGTGATAGGTCTTTTTACACCCTAATAGTGTAGTTATATAATTACCTCTGTGCCACTATCTGTCGTGCACTATGCTGTATAACTCCGGGTGTGTTCACGAATACTTTATCTAAGATATGAAGTCTTTCGCTGAGGGGCAGCCCCCCCTTTTCTGGAGGGCCCACAAGGGGCTTACCATTGAAGTAGAGGATATCAAAGGCACAGAAACAAGGTCGAAACTTTGAATTCTCTGTTATCTTTTTAACGTCGAATGCCATTCCTGTAACAAAACATGACTAAATAAATATTGACTACGGAAACTATAAATGCTCCCTACACAGTAAAGTTGAAATATCTAGCTTTAATAACTTTCATCAATTTACAGAAACTTCACAAAATTATGCCCACACAATTTTTCGTTTGATAGTAATCCTCCTGGGATTGCAGTATGGGGCCCATCTAAATAAATTTAAAAAAAAAAACGTGCTTGGGCCGGCGGACCCCCGTCTTGAACGAAGTTCCTTACTCGATATTCGCACGTACACCCACTCGTATATAATAGAAAGAGACTGAGAGAGAGAGAAATTCGGAGGGGGCATAACGTTTTTTCCTTACGTGAAGATTTTTACCAGTCAACTACTACCGCAAGCAGAGTTAAGGAACTTCGTTCCAAAAATCATTGAATTAGGTTTAAATATGCAGATTTTTTTTATATAAGTATGTCTAACAACGAATCTTTCTCTTTATTACAGTTGGCACAGCTGTCACACCGTGATGAAATCGGTATCGAACAAAACGTAGATACCTTTAGACCCAAAACATTGGTATTGTTTATGCCAGCCCATCATCTCGCCATCTAGAATGAAGCTGGTGACATCCGATGAGAAGCAATTCTTCAAGTGAGGCGTCAGCAACCCAGAGTCATAAGTACTTCCATAGTTCTTAGTAAATGAAAAACCTCTTCTTGAAAAATATTCATATTTTCCATTCTCCATGTGCATCTGTTTTAAGACAGTCTTAGATATTAGATAGACTTTATGATAGATGATTTTCGCAATATTGCATCATGTCAAAATTGATGAAGGGATAAATAGAGGTACACTGTAAGTTGTGTGGAAAGTTACTTTCTTCCTCAGATGTGGGCATAAAGGCTCCGCGCAGACCGAGAGCAGCGAAAATCAGAGAATTTTCTGTTGACATTTAATAATATACTTAATATATGTCTTATTTAATAATATGTCCTAAGAGACACAAAGCTCAAAGTTGTATGAAAATTAACACAGAAATCAAACGGTTTCTCGGGCGACCTCGGGTGTCCCTTTCATCAAAGGTTTGCCATCAGAAAATCCTGTGGTATACGCTCCTCTCGGTCAAAAACCAAAGCCTACATTTCCCATTACATACACCCACATTACACACACCGGAAGGTCATCAACCGGACACAAATCCGAACGCAGGTTGTCCCCGAAAATTCCTTAATAGAAAACCCAATAAAGCGTAACAAACATACAAAAAATCAAATCTTTTCTCTTTATAATGTTATAATGTTAGTCAACTTATAAAAGCTTTTCAGCTTCCTCAACTCATCTGCAATCTTCTGTCAATAAAAATGCGTGTCTATCAAACCACCTAGGGTTTGAAAAGGACCTTCTATAAGTACCAGACCATAACACAGCATCACGCCTTGTTACCCCGAAGGGTCGGGCAGAGGTGTACCTATAGTACACCTACATTTCGCCCGTATGTTTAAATCCCATGTAATAGAGGGCGACAATAAACCAGACAATAGTGATGAATATATTATTAGTACAGATAAACAACTGTAACGTACAGGTGGATCTTTCTTTTAAATATATAACTGTGATGTTTATTGTCTTGATAAAATGCATGTTTCGGGATTGCTCGACTAGTTGCCAGTTTCGGACTCGAAACAGAATTCTCATGAACCACAAACTCGAAAAGTTTTACTTATCATCATTGATGTGCTGAACATTTAACTTTAGGAGAACCACTTGACTTGACACTCGCCTCTTGATAAAGTTGAGCAATCCCAGAAAATCCATGTGAGGAAAATTGTAAACAAATCATGAAATCGTTCAAATGAAACTAATATCATTTGGAGGGGTTCGTAGCTGTATAATAACAGCCACACAGGTCGATCGATCAGGTTAAGGTACGCTCGCCGCGGTCGGTCCTTTGATGGGTGAGCATCTTTACATACCGAGACCCCTCCGTGCCTCAAGAAGCACGTTAAACTGTTGGTCCCGGCTTTCATTCGTGGATCTTTGACAGTCGTTATGGGTCGTCAGAAGTCCGAAAGTCTCACAACCAACCTTACCAACGGGTATCGTTTTACCCAGTAACTGGCTTATGGACTTCAGACAGGCAGTCGCGCCACGTAAAATACTGGTATTCAGCTGCATCCAATTAGACTGAAAGCTGACCCCAAAAATAGTTGGGTAAAAGCTAGGCAAATGATGATGATCATTTGCAATAGAAATAGCCATTGTGGTGTGTAAATTCTGCCAAAGTTATAAAAATCCCAAAAATTTACTTACCTGGAATCTTTCACCATCAAACTTGTTCTCTATCTGATATGTCTTGTCGATGGAAAGTTGTCGTACTATATTTTTGACGTCGAGTCGTTCGGAAAGCATTGGGCTTATAGCAAGGAACATCTGTATTCCTAGCTCCAAAGGACGAGCGTCACCGTCGCCTAACTCTTCACACACCTGAGTAAAAGAAGTTGCTTTGTTACTCTTTGACATCATAAGTTGTGTGTCCTCAGATGTGGAAAAAAAGGCTCCGCGCAGACTGAGAGCAGCGACAATCAGAGAATTTTCTGATGACATTGAATAATATACTTTGTCTTAAGAGACACAAAGCTCAAAGTTGTATGAAAATCATCACATAAATCAAACGGTTTCTCGGGCGACCTCGGGTGCCCTTTCATCAAAGGTTTGCCATCAGAAAATTCTGTGCTTTACGCTCCTCTCGTTCAAAGAGCAAAGACTACATTTTCCATTGCGTTTTTGGGAAAAGGGTGGAACTTTCCAGCCAAAAACGCAAAGGGCAGGGTAGTTAATGCTTACCTTGGATAAAAGACCACATGTTTCAAAATACTCGGGAGCATCAGGATGAAACAGCCCCAATATGCGAGTGTTTCCCATTCCCAGTTTGAGATCTTTCAGGATCAATCTCAGAAACCACTTCAGTTGCTCTGCGGTTACTTTGTTTATAACGTGACTGAACATATCGTCGAGTACCGCTGAAAATATGAGTAAAAGATTAATAAGTAAGTACATATTTTAATTAATGTCCTTCGTGCTCGTAATCCTGGAAGGGCTGGGTAGTTACACAGGCAGGTATAAAAGGTGTAGGGTAAGGGTGGTAAACAGTGGCTCGGTAGTACACAGTGAACTGACGTACAGTCACGAGCACTAATATGTCAACACTTGGCAACTTTCAATTCCGATTTTTTTATGAAATAACGAATGCAACGTTAAAATACGACATATTACATAAACCTATGGTTTCGAAAATACTATGTTCGTAACAACATAAAATTTCATTAAAACATTTAGGAGGAAATCGATTTTGAATTTATCCAAGTGAATACATATTTATGCTCGTGACTGTACGCACGTCATAAACGCGACATTGCCAACCCGAGCCTTGTGTACGAACGGACTTCGAACAGTTAACTGGTTCACTGTGTACCCTAACTTTTGCGAAAGAGTGTGTCGTGAATTTTGATGTTATGTTTTAAAGTTGATTTGATTATTTATCTGATACTCTTAATTGAAAATGGCTCGGAGTAAGAAGGAAAGACAAAAATTGGCAACTATACTAAGAAAGAAATTGAAATTTTAGAAGAATATAAATATTTTAGTATTTAAAATAGTTTTTTTTCTACCATTCCTATAATTTCGTTTAAAACTCCGTTTTTATTATCTTTGACAACGTTTCATTTATTGGGAGGTTGACTGTGTACTTCTAGTTTTCACTATGTACTAGTGGTTCACTGTATACCTGCCCCATGGTTCACCGTGTACTCAGCACACCGCAATCAACTCAGCGTATCGCAGTTCAAAATACCCGGTCCTCCACCTTCCGCGGTATAGATTGTCTAATTTAAAACTGCCCGCCCCTGTGGGATGTCTCATGCAATGCTTAGGTTTACGGCAGTCATGACTTTAGTTTATATGTGTTGATTAGGTATCGTCTTTACAAAACACGAGCATACGTCATTTGACTTTTATAAATATTGACATAAGGTTTAAGTTACAATGATAGTCGATTTCTCGTGAAAAGCAACAACTTTATCGGTCGATTAAAGGTGAAATCATTTTCCTCCATCCCTTGCCTTTCTGTCACTCAGAAAAGAGCGAACCATACGAATGAGTGCAGAATACGGATGCTCGAGCGGACTTCTCACTGTAGCGAATAAAGCTTTTAAGTGGTAGAAGGAGATAGAGATAATGGACGAACAAAAAGAGTCAGACGCAACTTCGCTAAGACTGAAAACTGAGTCCCGTTTATGTGTGAGTGTTGCCGTTTGCGCGCGTAATGGCCGACCGTCGCGGCCGACTAATGTGTGAATGTGTGCGTACAGCGGCCTGTACGTACAGCGAGCAGAGCGTGCCGACTTGAGTGACAGTTTTTTGGTTGCGAGAATTTGTCCGACTTTTTAGGTACGTCCATAATGAAAAAATATAAAATATTGATCCGTGAGTTAGTAAGATACACGATTACTTACATGCTTTCTTTCCAACCTCAGCAGAAGAGATTTTATCAAGGATATCATTAATATCACCAACAGTGAATACATCAGATTTTGGGCTAAGTCGACTTTTAAAGACAAAATATGCTACACCAGCAAAATCACTGTCCTGTGAGTTACTGACTGTCCTATAGTTCAGCAACTTCTTCGCATCACGTGACTCTTTGCAAAGCGATAGAACTTTTACCAGCAAAAAACCCAATTTGTTTTCTTTTAAGTTGTACGCATTCCTTTCTCTATCTAGTTTAGGTAACAGCAGCCTTATGATAGGAAAAATACTGGGATTCTGGAAATGCAGAACACAATATTATAACATCACGGCTGTTTTTTTTAATTCATTTTGTGAGTTATATTAAGTTCAATGATCTGGGCACGCCCCACAGCGAGCCTATTTCCATTAAATAACCAAACACAAGTACAAAATCCACGATTTAACTAAGACATTCTTAATAGGAAAACAAGAAACACTGACCTGGGAATTGAACCCAGGACCACACGCTCACCTGTTGAACGGCCACTAGACCAAAGAAGTAGACCGACGTGAATGGTCAACTTATTCGCAATCATCTAGGTACCTACCTACCACAGTCCAATAATAACATGGTCTGGTCTGGTCTGGTCTGGGGCCAGTACATTCTGCCTATTGTCAAGAGGTCAAAGGTAAAATGTAGTCTTAAATAAAATAGTCATTACCTTTTGGCCTACTACTTGCGATGCATTCAGTTTAAAATCATTTATAAAAGTTTCCAATATTTTATCTTGTTCTTGCTTTTGCTTTTTCTTCTTGTACAATTGTTCTAACAGATTACACAGTTTTTCAAACTTAATTTCATTTGCTGGTGTTACTTCATTAGCCATGATAATAAACTAAGGAATTTTTGGGGCTCCTAAAACAAACAAAAAGAATACAGAGCTTGAATTTTTTTACAATTGTCACCAAAGCTGAGATGTTTATTCAACCTCGTAATGCTTTATCAATTAGACACTTTGCAGTAATCAGAAAATTCTCTAAGGTTGAAACTACCTAACTGTAACATTGGTCTTGAAACCAAAATAGAACTTTTCGTTTAATGACAAGCAAGTGACATTCAACCTTTAGGGTGGCAAACCAATTACGAGACCGACTATACATCAATGTACAAAAGCAATACTGTACAGGGTGGCCATTTAGTCACCAGCATCCGTCAAGGGAATGATTCTACACGTCATTCTAATCAACTTTCAATATGAAACTCATACCCGAATTGTAAAAAAAAAACCTTTTCATACATACATCGAAATATTCTGTCTACTGTTGTATAAGAATATTATTATTTTTTTCACGAATCGGATAAGAGTTTCGTAGCGACAGTTGTTTTAAATGACGCGTAGAATCACCCCCTTGATGGATGCAGGTGACTAAATCGCCACCATGTATAGCATAGCCGGGTAGTCATACTTGAGATAGTTCTTATTTTTATTTTTATGGTCTTCACAAAAGGCGATTCTTCTTAGGGGCCAAACATAATTAATTAAACAAATAGAGCAGTTTAAAATAAAAATAAAATTATATACTTTCTGTCTAAAAACTAAGGTATGATGAAATTGAAACTGTTGGTATATTTTAATCACATTTATTTATTAGATAACAAGGTAGTTTAACAAATATTTCCTGGCCATCACTGGTGAATGGTCTTTATAAAGCAAATATAAATTGAAAGCAGTTTCCTTTGTCAGATCAATGACTCCATGCTGATCACATTTGGTAATATACTCACAAGCAAGTGCTCTTTCATAGTATTCAATAGCAAGATTATTAATATTTAACATTTGATAAACCCTTCCCATATTATAGTTCGCTTCTTGATCACATTTTCTTAAATTCCGATAAGTTTGCATGTAGGCCATTCCTTGCAGAATCAGATTGTGATGTTTGTCCACAGTTCTTTGTGCTGCCATTACCAAAATTGTTACAGCAATTAAAAATGCAGACAAAGGATCCCTACATTTTTCATGATATTCTAAATAGTATTTCAGTGCCACCAAGTATCTCCCTGATATTAAAAAGTTGTTTCCCAGAAATAGGTTCTTCACAACATTACCACTATCTCTCTGGAACAATCTTAACAAGAATTTTGAATGTGTATTTCTATCAATGTAGTTAATTACAAGATTTAACAAGTTCCATGAGCGAGCGCTGGGGTGTTTCTGAGCAAACTCTCTTATGAAACGAAATGCATTATGGTTATCATTATTTAAAAGGCAGGCTTGTAAACAATAAAATTCAATGTCCATTCGATGTGGAGATAAGCTCTTAGACATCATTGCACCGAAAGTCAATCTTTGCATTGCAAAATAATTTTTAAATTTACGTGCTGTATCTAGCATTTCAAGAAAAAAGTCCCATTCTTCCTGTGGAGTGAATTTAAATGTTTCATCTTCATCAAAGTGAATATCATTTTCATGGTATTGGTTTTCACCCCGCATTGTGCGGAAATTGTGGATAAGATCAATTCCACACCTTGCTTTACATGCCATATTTAATTCTTCTTGGTGTCGAAACCTAACAAATGTTTTAGAGAGTAGGGCTTCACCTACCTCTAAATATTGAATCCATTTATTGTACTTCTTCAAAGCTAAACATTGTTCATAAAGCAGATTAGCATTGACTACATATTTAAAATCTTGTTCTAACATCTGCAAGGCTTCATCAATACGGCCTTTTTTCTCAAGTATTGAGTACAATTTTCTCCTTGCATCAGGATGCTGTGGTGCATGTTTCAATACTTTATAAAAAGAGTTAATGGCATCACTTTCTCTGCCTAACATGTACAAACATTCTGCATGTTTGAGCCATACTGCTCCAAGGTCAAAGCTGTTATTTCTCACTAAAGGCTCTAAAAGTTGTATTGCCAACTCGTGATGTCCAGTTGAAGAAAGTGCTTCTTCTATATCCATGTATAAGTCTCCAGCCTTTTCCACATCATTACTCAAAAAATCATTCAACAATATTTTAACTAAGTTAGTAGCCCCAAGATGTATAAAACATACTAACAACTTGCTCTTTAAATCTATAGGCAAGGAATTAGGAAGAGAGCAATTCAAGTAATTAGTTTGTTCCTCTATACTGCCTTCAGCATTTTTTACAGTTTGTATTTCAGCTTCAATTTCAACTCCAGCATTGGCAACAAATATTTCAATACATGCCTGAAATTGTTTTTGACCAATAAGGAACTCCAAAAATATATTGAGGTCTTCTAAATTGAATAGTGATGGACATTTTTTATAAGCTGAATTCATCACTGCAAGTGCACGCTCCATTTCATTATTATTAAGATATTGTGTTACGGCCAATTTAGCATATTTCATAATGGTTTCTCCTTCGGATGGAGGCATGGCGGTTACTATTTTGTGATAACACTTAAGTTTGGTAATATGTAGAGTATTAATTGGATATTTCATGTTTTCTAATTTATCAAGAAGCTCCATTCTTTTTAAATGACTGTCTAAATTATATGGATCATCTGCTATGGCTTGTGTGTAACAAATCATCTCTTGTCTATAATCCTCTCTTTGTTTAGATATAACAGCTAGTCTCAGCCATTCTTCAGCATCTGGAGGGCTCAGGTGAGCCCCTAACAAGGAGAACTGTAGTGACTTCTCAGTATCATGTTCATATAATTGAGCCAGTGTTTGGTATGGTTCTGGAGCAGTTGGGAATTGCTTAATAATTTCATGACACATCTTTTCAGCTGTGTCTCTATCTCCTCTAACAAAGCGCAAATTTGCTTCACCCATCAAACCTAGGAGGCCTGGCGGCAGCCGTGCATACTTACGGCGCCTGTGCAATCCTTTATCAGTTAACGTAAATGGCTCATCCTCATTTCTTTTGCTTGCCTCATCTATATCCTCTTCATCTTCGATATTATACCATTCATTGGAATATTCAGCAAATGACATTTCACCACTTAAAAACTTGCTGGTCAAATCTTTTTCTAAATCCATGTTGAAGTTTATTTCCTTTGTCGGTCGGTTGAACTCTCGGTACAATAAATGATTTTTTGGATGGTTAGGAATGTGATAAATAAGCGTCTTGAATATTTACTTACTTGCTTACAATAGTGTACTAAATATTTACAGTTGGTTAAAATTTTTGAGTTCCCCTAATTTGTTCTTGTTTATTATTAAGACAATGCTCCATATCCCTGACTTTTTGAACAAACTTGCCACGACAGGTGCGATTAGAGATACGTTGTTATTAAATCTCAAATTACATTGCACGCTCGACGAGGAAAAGATGAAAGAAACTGTCAAACACAACAGAAACTGGAAATAAGTGTCATCACCACAGAGTACTCAGTACAGACGCAGTACAGTAATACACAGTAATATGTCATAAGATAACTACTTCATTTGTCACTTGTCAGGTCATCACAAACAAATACAATTGCCACAAACTACAAACCTATACAAACGCAAAGACCTTTTTTTGATTTGTGCACAAAAACCGAGACACGATCGGATCGGCGCACACTGGATCGAAAATCGCGACTATAAGACTTGAGCTTCGAAGTTTTAAGTGTATTTATGGGGCTTGAAATGGTTTCTATTTAGTATTACTATGGTCAAATATGTCTCAATTTTTCAAGTTTTAAGCCAAATGTGAAATTTGGCTTGACAACTGAGGACTTTGTATTTTTTTTACCAAAAATAAGAATGGAGTGGGTATGAAAAGTCAGGATATCTCTGGAACTAAACAATTTGCCGTTCTATCCTTACAGAGGGTTATAGTAGTGATTATTTATGATTTTTAAACTTACTTCATATTCCTGAAAATTCAGCACTTTTTTTTATCGTCGAACATCTCATACTTATAATATGAAAGACAACAGAAATACATTTTTAGGGTTCCATACCCAAAGGGTAAAATGGGATCCTATTACTAAGACTCCGCTGTCCGTCCATCTGTCTGTCCGTCTGTCACCAGGCTGTATCTCATGAATCGTGATAGTTAGACAGTAATTTCAGATAATTTCGACGTCAAAACTCGATAATTTGAATTTTTGGAGTTGGAAGCACCGTTTCTGAGTTGACGGCTAACAGAAGAAAACATGCCTAAATAAATTAGGATAAGGGCAGGAGGATGATGATTGTCATGGTTTGGCAAGCGTGCGGACTAGCATCACAACCATTGACGTATAGTCAACTGAATGTTCGTGGTACCAATTCAACATATTATTATTATACTCTTTGAATTCAACAGTGCCTTTATTATGTGGCAGTAAGAGCGACTTTCTTAGTACAAGTGTTACCACTGACTCACTGACGCGCGGTTGACTGTACATACATACAACAAAACAACACAGAAGTGAGCTTTCCACAGTAGCTACTCTGCAATATTAGCCCGGATGTGACCATTAGCTATGTTAAATGCTTTTTAATTTTATCTGTGAAGCCGGGCGGCATTTGACAAACTTGTGAAAAACAGCAAAGAAAGAGATAAAAGACCCGATACCCACACACCAAAACATTCGTTCACAGATTAAAAATAAAAAGTAAAAAAATGACACTTCTGCATATTGTGTGACTTGTATTTTTCTGTTTTGTTTTAAATTTTACCTAAATAGTACACAGTGTCCATAAGATAAAGTAAAAATTTAAAGCTTCATAACAATCTGTATTTGAGTACAAAACGGTAATCTAATAAGATATTTTACTTTATTAGAAAGTTTTTAGTTTATTCGACTGTACCTTTGTTTCCTTATGATCTAATTTATTCACGATAAACGGTAGTAAACATATGTTTTTTGTTGTTACGTATTATGTCTTTAGTAACCAAACACGCTTGGGATAAAGTTCTTTTGTGTGAATCATACATGGTTCCAAAACGACCCACTGACCAAATATAGACAAAGGCACCAACGTTTTACGTTAATTAATGGTCTTTGTTTTTTTTTTTAATTTTCGTTCAGTATTACCTATCGTTTATTACCCTCGGGCCTATAATAATCCCACTAATAATAATAAAGGCCCTATATTATTAGTAAAGTACTATCTTACTAGCTATGCAGAAGTAAACACATAGTTTGACCAAGTCATCTTTGATTTTTTGGTAACTCACAAGTTTGTATATAAAAGTATAAACAGATTGCAGCATCCATTTATAATCATGAATATCTTGCAGTCCAGAGAAAAGGCAAAATACATAAACTTGTATTTTGCCTTTTCTGTACTGTCACTACTTTCATTTTCTCTAAAACCGTCTTGTTGATGACAATGGCTTTTTCAAACAGGCTAGCAGCTAGCTAGGTTTCTGCACATTATAAAGAATAAGTTTATTTTACCACATTAGGCATACTCTATGTAGGTTTAGTATAACAGCTGTGTTTTTATTTTGGTGTACAATCCTACTAATATTTTAAATGTGAAAGTTTGTGAGGATGGATGTATGGATGGATGTTTGTTACTCTTTCACACAAAAACTACTGAACGGATTTGGATGGAATTTGGAACACAGATAGTTTATAACCTGGATTAATAAGTAGGATACTTTTTATCCTGGTAGTACGTTCCCGTGGGATAATTTCTGACCACCACACGGGCGAAGCCGCAGGCAAAAGCTAGTAAACTATATTCTATCTGTATAATACACAAAATACTAAAAAGACCACACCATGTTATTATAAACATACGTACATAATATATATATACATAAATTCACGCCTTCTTCCCATGGGGGTAGGCAGAAACTACAGAACGCCACCTGCTACGATCCTTACATACATCTTTTGCCTCGCTTACATTCATACATCTGGTCATACACTTACGCCAGTTGCGAGTACTTCGCACCTGACCTTTCTGAAGAACACCACCAATAAGGTCACTATATGTCCTCCTAGGGTGTCCCCTTCTGGCATTTCCACTCATATCTGCCTTGTAAATACCTTTTGTTAGTCGCCTTTCATTCATGAATTTAATTATAAACTTATTCAAAATAAAAATGTATGTTTATAGGGAAAGCTAATTCTATTACATTAGTGCTAACTATGATTAATAAGAACAGAAATATTATTGTATTTCTGTTCTTAATAGCTGACCTAAATATGTTAAATAGATAAGCTTAAAATAACATGGCATAGCAAACAATAGCAAAATTGCTCTTGGCATTCTAATAAAAATGTTTATGTACATTGTGTGAAAGTTTAAGATTTTGTGTTGAATTTATCGAAAATTATCTAATTTTTTATTTTTTTTATTAATTTTCTTAGGTCTTCACAGTCAGGCGTGCAGGCATAGCTGGCATGTGCGAAATACTTCAATCAGTCAAAGACGAGTTGACAGAAATTGAAAATGAACTTGAAACAAATACAGAGACTTGTGATATGTATGATGGCAGTAAACCCTCATTATTGGATATGCCTGTTGAGGTTAGTTATTTTGTTAAAGTCCGTTAACGTCCTGAATCAATAATTATTGTGATCTTCAACTTGTTACAATAACAAAAACATAGTTTATTGTTTTGGTTCCTATGGAGAGATATTAGGGAAACGGCAATCACCGCTGGTGCCACGCTAAAGCAATTCTGGTATAGATGTGCTCATGTGTAAGCCCTTCAGTCTAGCCCTCCAGATTATGAGCTATATTTTTAACAGAGTAAGTATTAAATTGATTGTTATTGGAAATGCCAAAATTTGTTAAAATAGTTTTAATCTACTAATAATTGCCTAGAATATAATTATACCAATTTAAAACTTTTAATTGTTTTCAGATACTTTTAAAAATATGCTCATTTTTGGATGCACATTTTTTAAAATACACTTTGAGTAAAGTATGTCAACGATTCGATGATATATTAGCAGATGATCACCTATGGAAGTATTGGGTACATAGTAAAATTAATGGCAATTTCCCTACATTGCCTCGCTTGAAAATATGGGAAGATACACAAATGGACTGGGAAGCAGTTTGTGTAGAAATGAATGTAGAGATGAAGAAATGGACCAATGTTAAGGACACAACAAGACATATTGTCATTAAAGATGTACATTTTGCATCTGTGGATACTGTTCTATTAGTTAATGTAAGTTACTCATTATGAAACTATCATCCTATGCACTTTCTGATGAATATAGAGTTATATTCATCAGAAAGTGCACATTTTCTCATACTCTACCCTACATACTCATACTTTCTCTCCCTCCATACTCATACTTTCTCTCCCTCCATACTCATACTTTCTCTCTCTCCATACTCATACTTTCTCTCTCACCATACTCATACTTTCTCTCTCTCCATACTCATACTTTCTCTCTCTCCATACTCATACTTTCTCTCTCTCCATACTCATACTTTCTCTCTCTCCATATTTTCCAGAATGGCGAATTATGTATATCGGGTGGTAGGGACCGCGGGTTGGCGTTGTGGAATGTCCTGGATATTAGTCCTCACAACGAAAGTGACAATATCACCACATTTACTGACGCCAAGCCAAAGCAAATCAGGCACGACGCTCACGCTGGCTGGGTATGGGACCTGGCTGCAGACAGCATAGATTCTGCTACTACTATATACTCCGCCTCATGGGATAACACTGTGAAAGCATGGGATCTTGAAGCTGGATTTGAATGTAAACAAACATTTAGGTTAGTTTTAATCTTGATAAAACAAAAAAGAACTACATAATAATGTCCCCTTTCGATATTTCTGTGTTTATTGAAATATACTTATGAAAGCCACCCTTTTTCAGATGTGGCATGTCTGCATTGTCTGTTGTTACTATTGGTAATGAAGTTATTACTGGATTATACTCCAAAAAGATTTTGTCCTTTGACTTGCGTTCTGGACCTAACCCGATTTACACCTACAAACCACACAAAGGACCTGTCCTAGCACTTCAAACATATAATAATATGGTTGCATCTCTAAGTGAGGACAAAACTATGGCCGTGTGGGACAGAGTAGCTGGAAAGCTCTTGTTGAGTGATGTGAAGATACCAACTGATAAAGCTTACCCAGTATGCATTAGTTGGAGTCCATCTGCCTTGTATATTGGAGACTCTAAAGGATGTCTGCACCTCTTTAATCCTGAAGACCACACATATGTGAGAACATATGAAATATGGCCTGAGCCACCTATAATAAAACCATGCAATAAGATAACAGGCTGTCATCAAAGTCCTGGCAACATGATTCTCTGTTCAGACAGAGGTGAAGTCAAATTCATGTACAACTGCCATCCTCCACAAGAATATACAAATGTGAAGAGTAGTACATTTGATGTAACACAGGTAAAAAGTGCCTTACCAACTTATCTATCCAATATGATCAATTATGGATGATTTCAGAGTCAAGTTATAATTTTGTCTTTCGTTAATTTCCAGCTACGATACTTGAACGGCGTTTTAGTGGTCGGCACATGTGATTCTGCCCTGGAATTCTGGGTACCAAAAGAGAGGTACCAAAATTGATCTTGAAATAATTCTATTGGAAGATAGTTTCCAATGTTGAGGTATTCACCTTTCCCTAATGTGGAGTCTGATAATGAAATGATAACGCTGTTTGTATATTGTCTTTATTACCATTATATGATTAACGTTTCCAATAATTGTATTAATACAAAAAAAAAATGTGTAACCTATTTTAGGTAGTTACTTCCTGCAACTTTTCGAGCTTGCACTAATGATCTATTCTAGTTTCAGTTTTTAATCCTTACCTACTGTGATAATATGATGTCTCAATGATTATTTATTATAAAAAAGCATTTTATTTAAATAAATATGGCTGCTACTATAGTGAAAGACGAAAAGATGTGATGTTAAAAATATTGATAAAAAAAATAACATCCGCTTTCGAAAACTGGCATAATATTTAAATTGCATAAAATTAAATGAAATCAATGTGAACTTATGCATAATAATATATTGACAATTAATTTAATTATTTAGCTTTTAACTGTTAGGGCTAAGGTGGCTAATCCGCACCCCGAGAGCACTCTGAATATTAGTAAGTATTATTTCTGTTTTGAAATTATAACATTGGTAGACATAATAAGAAAAACTTGAGATTGATTCGATCCGATAACAAAATAGAGACGGCGCATACGTAATTATACTTATATTTTATGAAAAAAACCTCATCATGATGTACACAGTCAAAACTCTTATCCGGTCAAAACTAGTTTTGACTGCAAATATCAGTAGAAACCTTTTTAGCAATTACTAGCACTATGGGGATGCGTCAAGGTAGCCCGCGAAATTAAAATTTTCTAAACGATTTTTGCAATTTGCAGGTCAGTATCAGGTTGTATGTTGATCTAAATATGATTCGCGGCCGTATCAAATATTTACTTATAGAATTCTAATCATAAAAACCATCAATACATCTCTCTAAGTTCATGTCACCTTATTGAATGACTTTTCATGAACTCATGACATTTGAGGCCAATTCTAACTTATGGAGTTGTATTGCTGATTCTAATGATTATAATTCTGTAAAACCGTATTTGTTACGGTCGCGAATCATATTTTAATCAACATACAACCGGACACTAACCTGCAAATTTCAAAAAACTTAAGTAAATTTCAATTTCGCGGGCTACCTTAGCGCATTCCCCTTATTAACAATTTAGAAACCTATTGGGTTGGTACTACTGCACGTAGGCTTGTTTTTGTGACTCTTTCTAAAACAACACTTTTTTGTTGTGAGTCTAGATATAACTAAAGCGTTACGTACAAACGGTTTTAAATAGAAAACACGCGTTTTAACGGATAGTTTTGACCCGTTAAGAGTTTTGACTGTAACATACAGGGTGCCCGGTAATCAATGGATAACCTTGAAATGGCTTACTTACGAATGGCCGTTGAAAAATAAAAGTTTTTTAATATGTAAGTCAGTAATTAAAACATAATCATACAGCCAATCCATCAGCACTATTAACGTTACAAAAAACCTATAAAATTAATTCATTTGCGGCCATAGCGTACAAGAAATTAAAATAAAATGAGTAAATTACCTGTTTAGAAAAACATCTCAAAGAAGAAAAATTATCTCAAGCACGGTTAACAGAGGTTAATCATTTCTTCTGTAATATAATTCAAGGTTATCCATTAATTATCGTAAACCCCATAGTCATCATAATCGCTAATTGATGAGGTGCCAAATTCCATACGTGCATACGTACCTATATTATGTGTCTTTTATTATAATTATTTAATATTAATACTAAAAGGAAAGTCATTTAATAATTTTTATAATGAATTAATAAACAATTTTGAAACTAAATTGATCGTTTATTTTTGAATGCGACTGTACAAACTTTTGAGCGCCGTAATAAATATTCCGTGACGTCCGTAAATGATGAACCGCATATAAAAAGGCCATTTAAATAAAGTTTTAAATTCACCGAACTTTAAATGTGGTGGGTTTTGGGAAAGCATCAGTACTATAAAATCTCACCGTGAAAACTTCGATGAAGTGAGCTGTTGTTCCACCTGATGATATGGAATTATGGATCGCTAGGGATTGACAACAGCCGGTCTACGGCTGTTGTCATGATGCGGACTGGTGCGTATCTTCGCGTCATAAACATGCATAAATATTGAAACAAACGATGCATGTTCCATAACGGTCATATGTAAGTATTTAGAGGGTAAAATCAGCAAAATTATCATGAATCAACTTTATACCTCCTAATAGATAGATAGCTTCGATGTCGATGCTTTAATTGCAAATGTAAGTTTGTAATCGCAAAAACTAATATTTTATGTTGTGATAGATATACAAATTAAAAAAAAAACGCATTTTTTTCGTTAAGTAGATATTTGTACTGTGAGATCTTGCTTCTTAACTAATTTAATGCTGTTAGGTCAACGGGCAGTACCCTATAGGTGAGATATTCATAAAAATATGTGACATTCTTGATTGTGTTGACTTAGAAGCTTGAATTGTTCACCCGTCCACCCAAGAGACCGCAAAGCAAACCTTAGTATGTAGTCATTTCAACTTGATACCTCTACCCGATCCCGAGAAAAAGGGTTTTGACAGATGGACAAGGAAAAACTGGCACCCAAAAAAAAAAACTATAAAATTGAAGAGATAATAGAGCAGACAATTGCTTTTTGTTTTGTTTTTGGGGCACGGGGAGGTATTGCTACGGACATTGTATGCAGGTGTTACTGCTTCGTTCATGAGGTGTGACGGCCAGGTGGTATGGGGGCAAACCTTAGAGCAGACTGCGTAGGGCCGCACTTACATTAAAAGTATAACCATCCGTCAAACACCCATCCTGAATCGAAAAAGTTTTTTAAAGATTGTTTTTACTTTTTAGTAACTAGGTATTTAAAACTTTGAAGTTACTAATCTAGGTAAATTATAAACCACCAAGCCGCGCGCCCCATAGGATTTCCGATCGGTAAAAATGATGAACTTCTATACAAACTCTCATCCCCTATTTAACCCCGTTAGGGGGCGAATTTTCAAAAATCCATTCTGAGTGCTCACTTTCGTTATAAGTAAGTACCTATTAGAAACTCTTGCGCAAAATTTCATGCTTCTAGACTGAGCGGTTTAGTCAGTGCGTTGTCTGTGAATGAATTTAAGTTTTTTTTATTAAGTAGCCCCTCCAGGTTGCCAGGTTTAGACTGGTACCTACCTACTAACTCTCTGGAGCAATAGTACAGATGCACCGACACTCTTTACCCTACAAAAGAAATTAGTTCGAGTCTTGGTAAACATTGATTAAACTGACAGCTGCAAACCCTATTTTCTGAAACAAAATATTCTAACCCTCTCCAGTATTTACATTTTAGAAACATGTAAATTTGTCCGTAAGCATCAAGAGTTCTACACAAAGCGCGAAGACATCCAATCACAGTACACACTTAGGCACCGAACTAGGCTAAACATACCAACATCCAAGCTAAAAATTCATTCTACAAGTCCCTACGTAATGTCTATAAAAATATATAACATACTACCTGACATAATAAAGAAAGAAGAAAAGATAAATATATTTATAAAAAAACTTAGAAAATTACTGATAAACAAAAATGATATTACTCCTTAGATGAATATTTAAATGATAAACATAAATAATAGCAAAAAAGTATTAATAATAATGTAATCTATACAAGTATATGTTAAAGAAATTACTAATATAATAATAATTGATAATAATAATTAATTATAATCACGCAATTTATTACGTTTACATTTTATACCAACCCGCACTGGGCCCGCGTGGTGGATTACGGTCTGCTCCCTCTCACCGAGAGGAGGCCT
Source organism: Dryobotodes eremita (assembly GCA_917490735.1). Classification (NCBI taxonomy): domain Eukaryota; kingdom Metazoa; phylum Arthropoda; class Insecta; order Lepidoptera; family Noctuidae; genus Dryobotodes; species Dryobotodes eremita. The sequence continues at coordinate 18,502,443 of OU823243.1, read as the reverse complement.
GTGTCCCAGCAGTGGGAACATTATAGGCTGATTATGCTACGCAATTTATAGGTATGTTTAAAATATATTAATGGTACAGTAATAATTAATAAATAATATAACAATAATAAATTATGTACGGGTAGGTATACAAAAATCATTTAAAATATTTAAGTACATTTGCAGATAAAATAATATTTATGTAAGCGAAATGTTAGTATCTTATTCGCGATCTCCTGACTTTGATTAGATAACAACTTAATGATCTGCTAAAACAGGGCTTCCTCTCTCCCAGGGCCAGATTTAGGGGAGGGCATCCGGGGCGATCGCCCCGGGGCCTCCACAAAAGAGGGGCCCCCACAATAGAGACTTCGAAAAAAAAAATATTTTTAAATTCCGACGAGTAAACACTAGTAAACAACTTTTCCTTTGATATTTTTTTTTCGCTGTTTTACACACGGTGTACAGTTACAACGGTTAAGGTACCTTGCCCTTACTGTCCTATCTAAAAAGTCCACCCTGTTTTAAAATTATTGAAAAATGCGGAAAAAACAATTTATCGTCTGTTCCACAAAATTTTCGGGGCCTACACTTTTTGGTTGCCCCAGGGCCTCCACACGCTTAAATACGGCCCTGCTCTCTCCTACCCTTTTGCTGTACCCTACAGGGTCCATAATGATCTCAATTATATTATAGTTACCACCTAAGTACCTACACATTATGGTAAAGCAATAAAGATAGAGTACATGAACATATTCTATTTACAAATAAAATAAGTAAAAGTTCGAACTTAGAAAACTCTGACACAAATGTGGCCAATACCTAACTATCCAATAACACACCAAATAGTCGAGATAATAAGAATAACGTAGGTACCCTACTATATGTATAAGTTTTTATAGCGTGTAAGTTTTTTATGAACACACCGAGCTAGCTTTTTAATCCAATTTTTCAATTCAGGAATGCAGTTTTTATTTTTGAAACTGGCATTTCTATTTCCCCCTCACATTCTTTTCTTTCATCATTCAGTCCTTTTCTAGCTGTTTGGTGGAGGTTAAATGTTTTTTGGTGTAAGCAATCTTAGGTAATTACGTTGAAAAATAAATCAAAGCTCTATTGGTTTTTGCGTCTGTTAATTATTGTTTTTTTTTTCTTTCTCTAACAGGTGAGATAAGACAAGAGAGAAGAGGTCTTATGTGCTGACCCTTATGTATGTAATTTTGAGTCAAGCATGATCACCGGACTAAAAGTTTCGTTAATTAATACAAGTTTTTTTTTTTGTTGACATGTCGTCACTGTCATAGCTAACGTTACGTCCTAAAGCATATGTTATTAAAAAAAAATAACCTATTCATTAAACATTTGGACGAAAAGCATCAATTGAATTCAACATCATTAAGAAAATTATTAAAGCATCGTCTCGGTGAGTCATACCTAAAACCCCCTTTCTTATGTTAGGTACCTACTCACGCAGCGACATGGCGATTTCAGTCTCACGTCCACAATTATTTTGAGAGCATTTGTCGGGCGCGACTAAAGTTGCTGCATGAGTACAGTAGGCCGCACGTGAGTGGTAACAAAACCAGTATAAGCTGGCCTATTATTCTATTGAAACTCTGTACTACGTTAGGCCAGCTCAAAGTCAATGTGCGGTGGACTGTACCTAGCATTTAAACTCGATGTGCCTCATTTATTCCCGGTGTATACCCGGGTGTTGTAGTATTTTATATCTTCAAGATTACGACCTTTTCGAGAAACCTCGATCACATGGTTTTGTACAAAGAATCTCTGAATTACATAAACCTGTAAGTCATAAGTAGTTAAATCGCAGTAATATACAAATTCCTCTCAAAATTAATCTATGTAAGGACAAGAATGATCATCTAGCTTTTGGGGCATTCGCACTAACTGACAGAGCATAATCAGTCTATAACATTCCTGTTGCTGGGACACATGCCTCCTCACAGAACTGAGCGATAAGCGTAATACCTACTTGGCCCATTTTGAAAAATGTTGGGCCAAGAATAATATAACATATAGGTACAGTCAGCCCCAAAGACATTTTATTGTCAACAACCTTTGTGCCATAACATTATATTCACCGTATAAATACAAAACATAGTATACAAATTATTTTACCAAAACAAAGTAAACACATTGTCCCAAACCATCTGAGTATACAAACTAGGACCAAAAAAAAGAAATTCACAGTTATAGTTCCAATACAATAGGCTGACAACATCATACGACTTACGAGGGATGTTCAATGTGTTCTCGGTATGTATGAGGGCAGCCCCGGATCTAGATTTTTTTGAGGCGGGGCAAAACCTGCAGTCTGCCGCCCCCCACCCCGCCAATCTGTTAACCTTTTTCATGAAGACTTATTTATTTAAATATACAAGGACATCGAACAATTATTTTAATTAGGATAGGACAGAATATTTGAAATAAATCGTGAGATTATAGCATACTAGCTTCTGTACGCGACTTCGTTCGCGTGAAACTTCGGCCACCAACCCACCGCGTCGCTGCGCATCACTCGCCCAAGATATTACTTCCTTTTCGCTTAGCGTTCTTTTTGACTTTTTTTCTTACTGCTCGGTTTCTAAGGGTCGTAGTGTGATGTTAAATAGCCTATAACCTTCTTCAAGAATTGGGCTATCCAATGCAATAAGATTTTTTCAAATCCGACTGCTAGTTTCAGAGATTAGCGCGTTCAAACAAAAAAACTCTTCAGCTTTAATATTAGCACAAGATTAGAATAAAATTTTTACTCTTTGAGCCTTTTGTTCTGCAAAAAAGTCGATGGGCTTGTCATAATTAATCTGATAGTCATGATTTTCGATTGCTAAGATCACACCCGACTTATGCAGAAAAGCTTAATACCAATTAAAACAATCTAGAATGCACGAGCGACCGAAGCGAGCGCGAAAATTTTAACGCTTTGCCTTAGATAAGTTAGATTTTTTAAGTCCGAAAAGTTTTAAGAATTAAGAGTCGCTAGGCTGTAAGAGCGAGCAAAGCGAGCTCAAATATTTTGCCAGAAACATATTATTAAAATTTTAACGATCGATAATGCTCCAATCCAACAGTTGCGCCAGCGCTGTGGTAAAAAATTTAGGAAATTGTGTCGACTTCCTCAGTGTGCCATCCGCAGAGAAAGATAATAAGTGCTGCGCATCTCACTTATCGCAGAGTTGCGGTGCGCTGGACGGTGCACTTGTCTGCCACGCTTGTATTTGCCGCCCCCTAAGTTGGCGCCCGGGGCACAGGCCCCGGCTTGCCCCCCCCCCCCCTCCCTAGGTCCGGGGCTGTGTGAGGGTGATTTACTAATGATGTGGGTAATTTGACTAATTAATTAATTAATGAAATTATCTAAGGGTATAAAGGAAAACAATTATGTACCTAATTGTGATCATTAGTTTGCTAGTTATCCCTAGTCAAAGACAACTGGAATGGCTAACGTGACAATGTTGAAGAGGGATCCCTACTTTTCGCATAATGTTCTTTGTCCTAATATACCTCGGCATAACGATTTTGGCACAATTTGTTTTGGCATAATAATACTTCGGCATAATTTTTTTAGGCATACTTTTTATGTTGGCATAATCATCTTAAAGACTAATTTGTTTTGGCATAAATTTGATTCGCATAACGTTAGTAGGCCTAATGACTATTAGCATAATATTGTTGGTTAAAAATTTAATATGCTGTGCAACAAAAGTTAGTGACAGAACCGAATTGCTGCAAAACCGACTCCACGTAGTCTTTTTTGTCCTACCCCTAGAGTGTAATTTAAAATCGCGTAGGCGCGTAGGGGCGAGGCGGCCCGCGGGCTGAGCGAAAGCCGTCTGCGACGATTAGCACGCATGGGGCCGCCGGAGGCCCGCAGCGCCGGAGCCGTGACAGAAACCCTGCCTGCTGCATGCTGCATGCTTGCTTGTTTGCTGCATGCTTGCTTGCATGCTTGCTTGCATGCTGTATGCTTGCTTGCATGCTGTATGCTTGCTTGCTTCATGCTTCCCACAGCGAAAAAAAAAACCCACAAAATTGTTCATAAAAAAGTTATGCTTTAGAACTTTATGCTTAATAAATTTATGCTTTAGAATATTATGCTTAATCATTATTATGGTTAGAGAAATTATGCTTAAAAAAATTATGCGTAAGCTGTTATGCGTAATTATATTATGTGAAAATATAATTATGCCAAACAAAATTATGCTAAGTTATATTAGGTCTTAAAATTTTATTCAAATGGATAGGGAACCTGTTGAAGAATATCGAGCACCGCGTTGTTATTAAATTCAATACCAAACAAGGAAAATCAAAAACTATTCACGAAGAGATGGTGGCTGTTTACCAAGATTCTGCACCTTCGTTATATATGATTCAAAAGTGGGCAAGTGAATGTAAAAGGGGCAGAGAGAGTATTGAAGACGACCCTCGCTCGGGCGGCACGGTTACTGCCTTTACGGATGAAAACGTGAAAAAAGTTGAGTAGCTTATATTGGAGGATACCCGAATGAATATGAAAATGATAGCAGAGATTACCCACCTCTCGGTTGGTACCGTGCACACTATTCTTCATGACCTTCTTTACCTTTCAAAAGTCAGTGCAAGATGGGTGCCGCGAACGCTCACGGCATGGTGCGCGGCGCCTCAAAAACAAGTGCGAATCGAATGCTGTAGAGAGTTTTAGAGCTCTGTGGTGAAGTTCCCTCAAGTATTTTCGATCGAATTATTACTGGAGATGAAACGTGGGTTCATCATTATGACCCTGAAAGTAAGCAGGAGTCCATGCAGTGGCACAAGAAGGGTAATGCGCCCCTAAGAAATTCAAAATCGTTCCGTCTGCCGGAAAAATCATGGCCACAGTGTTTTTGGGACTCAAAGGGAATTTTGCTGATTTAATACACAAAAAAGGTGAAACCATAAACGCAGCATCCTACGCATCCACTTTACGAAATTTACGGGAAGCAATTAAATAAAAAAGACTTGGTAAACTGACCACCGGTGGGTTGCTTCTTAACGACAACGCCCTGATCCACACGGCGCATGTTTCCAAGGCTACTGTGCGAGATTGTGGCTAGGGCAAGTCATCCAGCTCGGTAGACACAACTTTGAGAAAGAAGTCAACAGAAGGATCCAGTTGGGTTGGGCAGCGTTTGGAACACTTCGTCAAGTCTTCTGGTCGCCAATCCCGCAATGTTTGAAGACTAAGGTCTTCAAACAGTGCGTCCTGCCCGTTATAACATACGGGCCGAAACGTGGACACTGACAGTCGGGCTGGTCCACAAATTAAAGATCGCTCACCGCGCTACTTTGCGGGCTATGCTCGGGGTTTCTTTGAAGGATAGTATCAGAAACGAAGTTATGGGGAAAAATGAAGTTATGGGGAAAAATACCGGAGTTACCGACGTAGCTTGCAGAGTAAGCACGCTGAAGTGGCAGTGGGCTGGCCATGTTTGTCGGTGGACCGATGGCCGGTGGAACAATGAGTCCGGAGTGGCGACCGCGAGAGCTAGATGGACCGACGACCATAAGAAGGTGGCTGGAACAGACTGGATGCGGAAGGCGGAGGCCAGGGTGTTGTGGCTCAGCATGGGAGAAGTCTATGTCCAGCAGTGGACTGCGATAGGCTGAGTTGATTGAATCAAACTAAAGTGATCGCTTTAATGTGTTATTCCTTGACAATATTCACGTTGACGATTTCACACCACAAAATGTACAAACATTTTGAAAATAACCCTAATAACAAATGTAAAAGATCGTGGATAAGATGATCGATCACTACTAAATGTAGGTATCTCTATGGGAAAAGTTTTATGCGATTTCTGACTTTTCTAGTACTCTAACCTCAGTTGGTCCAAAAGAGTCTTTGAATCCATACAAGAAACTACATCGATTGGCAACATAAAACTAAAATGTAAGAATTACCGTTTTTCTAGCTGACTGTACCACTTTTCCAAAATCTGTGAATGCAGTTTAACGATTACTTAAGAAGTTATAGACAGTCTCCTAAGAACGTTTTTGTGTAGCTACAACAGTTAAGGTAGCTTCCCTTACTGCCTCGTCTGAACTTCCAACCTGCACCCTAATTACGTAACACACTATCTATCACAATCTAAATCATTTTGAAGCCTACCTAATCCATTGCTTCTTATGTTCGAAAAAATTATCTGCTCTACAAAGTAAATAACGCAATAAATGTTGTTGAACTGTCAAAATGAAACCCATTCCTATTGTTAGTGTGTTACGTAATTACCCCGCTGTATTGCTTAGATCGAACAAGGAATCAAGACAACGGTCATTGGAATTCTTGTACTAAATCATAATACCTTTCTAATGAATGATATATAATTTATGGCATCATCCTTTGTCTTTTTTCTTCGGTAAGCTAGAACAATATATGACAGCCTATTTTTCGGAAAGGATGAGTTTTTAGACCATGCATAAGAAGCTAAATGGTTTCTATAGACTAGGTTAACCTGATACTGCAATAAACTTAGTACTTAAAAGAAAAAAAACAATATTTTTTTAATTCCTGGCGCCCCTAAGGCTAGACTTCAACCAAATTTTGCTGTGGCAGGTTGCAAGACACTGATAATTAATTTCAGGAATCGCGATCTCAGTTGTTTAATTATGATGTCCAGTACACGATAAAACATTAGGTATCTATGTTCTTTAGACATGCTTTCGGGATGTTGGAGACGTTCATCCTCGCAAATTTCATCAAAATGACGTTTCACCTTCCTCTGAGGAGTTTTAGGAAATTTAGGGTTGATGGACCATTTTTTGTTACACTATTTGCTTGCTTTTTAACCCTTCAAATTAATTTCGATACTTTTCAAGGTCTTCTAGACAGACTTTCAAACGCTTTGAGCCATTTGAAAGATCGATGGCTTGAGATTGAAAGACTTCGGAGGCCGCGTCAAAGGTCTGTAAAATTTTCCAATGAAAAACCGACTTAATAAAGTTGTAGTTTTCGACGTTCTTGCGTAAATATTTATTAGACTTAAAACTTGATAAATTATATACAAGGCCCAAAAAATATGAATTAGTAGCAGTTTCAAAAAATGTTTGCCTTTCTATAGGTATTTTAGGATCTTCTTGTGCTGACAGCTCCTCTCGGGGCGGGGGTTCCGGCTGAGGGCCCGTGGCATTTTACCCGTTCTGCCACCCTATTTGTTACGCCAATCTGGTTGCAAATAAATTCGCCACAGAAACTCTTCGATTATTTTTACGGTAACACCCTATGTAGGTATAAAACAAATAGATGGTATAGAGCCTACCTACATCATGGGCACAGAGCATGGTAGCTGCGGTCGCCGAGACTTCTTCGTGCTCTGGGCTCTAGTACTACCTGCCTCTTATTTCATTACGCGTTGTTAAGGCGAACGGTGGTGGTCAGTAAGGGCGCATCCTAACCAAAACCGATCATCGCACCACGTCGCATGAATACGCGATCGTCGCGTCACTTTTTGTTCGGTGAACAGAAACGCGTGGTCGCGCCGACAGAGGGCGCCTTCCGGTTTTCCGAAAAAAAAGAATACTTTAAGGGGATGCGCTAAGGTAGCCCGCGAAATTCAATTAAGTTTATTGCAATTTGCAGGTCAGTATCAGGTTGTATGTTGATTAAAATATGATTTGCGGGTGTAACAAATTGACTTTACAGAAAATTATAATCATTAAAATGAGCAATACAACTCCTTAGGTTAGAATTGGCCTCAAATGTCAAGATTTCATGAAATAGGCGTTCAATAGGGTAATATGAACTTATAGAGATGTATTGATGATTTTTGTGATTATAATTCTATAAATAAATATTTTAATACGGCCGCGAATCATATTTAGATCAACATACAACCTGATACTGACCTGCAAATTGCAATAAACTTAATTGAATTTCGCTGGCTACTTTGGTGCGACCCCCTTAAGGTCTATTTGGCGGGCTACATCTAAGGATTCACCTTAAGGGGGAAGTGCCAGGGTAGCCCGCGAAATTAAATTTTCTTTAGTTTTTTGCAATTTGCTGGTCAATGTCAGGTTTTATATTGAACAAAATACTGTAACAAGTTAAAAATTAAAATCCCGTTGAATGACTGAGTCATTCAAAGGGATTATAAGAACTTAGAGGGTTGTATTGATGATTTTAATTATTATAATTCTGTAAATACATACTTGTTAGGGTCGCGAATCATATTTTGTTCAACATACAACCTGACACTGACCTGCAAATTGTAAAAATCGTAAGAAAATTTGAATCTTACGGGCTAGCCTGGCGCTTTCCCCATAAGCTTCGCCGAAATATGGCAACTAAATGTGCAGTAGTCCCTCGATTCGGAGGAACAGGCGGGAGGTTAAAATGCTCCCTGCCTGATCGTGATCACTGACTGTGGTTCACGGTTAGCCAGAGGTACTTTGTACAGCAGCTCATCTAGATTCTGGCCTAATGCGTCATTAACATCAATCGATAAGCTGAGCTGGTTCACTAGTTCAATACTCTCCATTGCAGTTTGTTAAGTCAATCATAGCGCCTCGGCCACGGTCTTGTAAAGCGGCTGTTTATTTTTATACTATAAGACCCAACCCGCAGACCTTATGCTAGATACACACGCCGCGACTTTAGTCACTGGTGACAGGCTTCTCGCTAGCGATTTCAAAATCTCACGTCCACACAGATTTTGACATTCCAGCCAGCAACTAGAGTTGCTGCGTGTGTATCTAGCATAATGTACTAAAGTTGTCCTCAATTTGCGTTGTGTAATGTCGCTGCCACACTATGCTCCTCGCGCTGCCGCGCCGCGATGTTGTCCTCTCTGGCGACACACTGCTTTAATCGCGACGCTCCGTACTACGTCGCTCGCCTTTCCAACACAATGGACGTCGAAACTGTGGCCGCGTGCGTGCTATGCATTTATAGTACAGGAAATTATTTAAATGTCATAAAAAGACGTCGTTGTCGTCCTCCCGATTATGTGGCCGGTCACTCGCGCTCGTATTGCCGGTCCTTTGACTCGCGCCAAAAAGCCGAGGACGAGGAGCATGGCGTGCAGCATGACGAGTAACGTGGCCACACTACGTCTCTGCCTCCTTTCCTCGCTACCTCCCATGCCACTCGATGAGTGTGTGGCAGTGATATTAGTGACTAATGACGTTGGCAACATTGCCGTCATGGCTGAACGAAACTGTTGACTATCTGTCAATTTTGTGAAATCTTTTATTTTCGCCATGATCAGGAATAGAAATTTGTGAGTTGTGGTTTTGTAATGGATAGTGTTTAATAATTTTCTCATGAGTATTAGCAAAAATTCATCATGAACGGGTTAAGTTTCAGTGAACTCTGTTGCCTGTTTTGTTGTCCACCATGTCCGGGGAAAATTGCGGCTAAGCTCGCGTTTCTGCCTCCAGAACCTACGTATGCATTTACACCTGACGAAACAGGATCAAAATTCTCATTGACGCTGACCGAACGAGCAGAATGGCAATATTCAGAACGAGAAAAAGAGAACATCGAAGGCTTCTACTCGAGAACCACAAGAGGCAACCGAATAGCTTGCCTCTTTGTTCGGTGTAGTCCTAATGCCCGTTTTACGATATTATTTTCACATGGAAACGCCGTAGATCTCGGTCAGATGAGCAGTTTTTACTTAGGATTAGGCACTAGAATAAACTGTAATATATTCAGCTATGATTATTCTGGATATGGTGTGAGTGGCGGAAAACCATCAGAGAAGAATTTGTATGCGGACATTGATGCTGCGTGGCAGGCGCTGCGAACTCGCTATGGCATCAGCCCAGAAAATATAATATTGTATGGACAAAGCATTGGAACAGTACCAACAGTGGACTTGGCTGCTCGCTATGAGGTGGGAGCAGTTGTGTTGCACTCACCTCTCATGTCTGGTATGCGAGTTGCTTTCCCCAACACTAAAAGAACATGGTTCTTTGATGCTTTCCCAAGGTAAGTGATAATGTCATATAATTTTTCATACCTAATAATTATGGTTTGCCCATGTATGTATTGATGTTTTGGTGACTCATCTGCAAGTATGATGCATAGGGTGCCATATTGATACCTATGTAATTGAATTGGACTTATGGTTATCCAATTAAAATTTTAGAATAAGTGGCATGTTTGCTGATAGTCATTATTAGTTGATTGCACAAATATGTGGGTAGTATACACTTTTGCATTTCATTTTTTTTTAATACAAATAACAGTTTTATCCCAGTTATTTGGGTTTGCAATATAGGAAAAGTCTATTTATTTGATATTAACAAAAAAAGAAACAGTAATAACAATACTCTAGTAGGTATTGATTTTCACTACACATGTACAGCTCTAATTTTTACAGGAAAATTTCAATATAATATAATAATAGTATTAATCTATGTTAATTCATATTTTACCTGTTTGACTTTAATAAAGTCAACAGGTTACATAACATAATATTATCATATCTTGTGAATGTTTCAAACTGATCATTTATTTTGACCTTGTAATGACTCATTAATAAATATTATTATTTTAAAATTTTCTTGTGTCAACTTTATCACTACATTATGCTCTTTATATCATTCAGATTTTAGTCCAATTTAATTAGAAATATAAATGTACGAACTTTATTATCTATAAACAATAAAGAATAATATTCCTGTAGACACCTAATTTTACCCAACTGCCAAGAAGGGTTATTTTTATAAATGCAAAGTACCTAATATGTTTGATAAACAAGTCATTTGAGCTCAAGTGACAACTCCCAGCAATAATTTCTTTATAAAAACATAATATGGTTATGGATGATTGAAGTTTCCCCCTGTGAGTAGCTCTCAATGTGATATTTGTATTCTTCTAACAAGTAAAAAAACTAAAAATTGTGATTCAGCTAGAATCGTTACAGTTATCAGTAATGTTGGATGTTGGTCATGATTTTAGCTTGATAACATTATTTATAATACCTAGTTGTTATCTACACATCAGAGATAACATCATTAACACTGTAATTATTATTAGGATACTTTTTTGTGCTGCTTGTCATGGTTTCATTACTAAATGGAATTTAAAATTTATTACTAAAAACTTGTTATAACATACAAATCGCCACTTTGAGAGACTTGAGTTGAATATCTTTGTATATGACTGTAAAATGCAGGGTTATCAAGAATTGATACACCTGAGCTACCCATTACACATCACTCATGGTATCTTCTCTCAAAATGAGTCTTGAGGCTAGGCATAATTTTAAATTAAAATGACAAGGAAAATATCTGGTATAGTTGCTGCAATATAAGGTGGCAAAGACCATTTACATTTATTTAAAAATTATTTCATTAACATTTAGTGACATAGTCTAGTACGAAAATAGAAATAAAGTCCTGCAATAAATATCCTGAATCAATACAGCCTATCATTGTTCATGAATGAAAATCAATACAGAGTTTGTTGTACAAATTCCATCCTAATCAAGAAAAGTATAATGACTGCTATTGCCACCTCATATTGCACCAACTATGGGACCTTTAAAGTAAAATTTTATTATGATATATTCAATAGGACTTGATATACCAAAATTGCATAAAATCATGTCTCAAACTGCAGTACGGCAGACATTGGCCACCTTCCCCTATGCACAAGATTGCTCATAGTGACCAACTGTAAAGTCAATAGGACTGTGATAAGTATTTGCTTTAAACATAAAGTGGTAATCCACTTATCTATGATTTCAGCAGTAAGTACTAATTACCTACTTCTGAAATCATAGATACCTACATTATAATAAATAAACTAGCAGTTGTTTTCGACTTCGACTGCGCGTATTTTGGATTTCTTCGTTTTTTAATACAAATATCCAGGATAAAAAGTAGTCTGTGTCCTTCTCGTGGTCCCAGGCTACATATCTGTCAAATTTCATAACAATTGGATCAGTGGTTTAGGATTGAAAAGGTAACACAGACATATAGACTTACTTTCGAATTTATAATATTGTATGGATGTAGAGGTATTTGAAGCCCTCTTCCAGGTGTACACATTATTGTACACCTGGAAAAGGGCTTAAAATACATTGCACAAATCCATAGTAAACTCATTAGGGTTTACCATGAATTTGTGATCAAAGCAATGTATGAATGTGAAAGAGAACACTATTCGCTGCACTATTTATTTGTTAAAAGTATGTTCAGCCAGTGTCAAAAGAGGATGTTCATTTAAATAACTAAATAAAATAAATGAATACCTGAATTTCGAAAATGTAATGTCTTAGAATCATGTCATTCTTTATTTTTGTGTACCTATATTAAAATACTAAGTAATGAGTAAGTTTCCATTCATCTGAAACTGTACATATACTGTACTTACTTCAATTATATATACATTAATTGAGGTCTATTTCCCTGCAATGACCTGCATGATTTTAATTAAACACAATTATAATTAATAAAACAAAATAAAAATTGTACAGAAAGGCAAAGGGACACTTGCCCTACAGTGGATGTGTACATGCAGTGAGTACCAATAACACTCCAGTAGGCTGATGTAGCCATCAGACCATAACAAAATGAGAAATTTGATTTAAATACTTTATCTCAGAAAGAAAGATAAATACATAATATAGCCAAGTCACAGTAAAATGCAGGCCGCACTATACTTTCCTATAAAAGCCAAATGACCAAATGGGTGCCTATCTTTTCGACAGCCATTAAGGAGGATGCGCACAGGTAGCCGCAAAATTCAAAAATACTCACGTTTTTTTGCAATTTGCAGGGCACTGTCAGGTTGTATGTTGAATAAAATATGATTCGCGGCCGTAACAAATATGGCTTCACAGAATTATAATCATTAGAATCGGCAATACAATACAACTCCTTAAGTTAGAATTGGCCTCAAATGTCATGATTTCATGAAATAGTCAGTCAATAGTGTAATATGAACTTAGAAAGCTGTATTGATGATTTTTGTAATTATAATTCTGTAAATAAATGTTTGATACGGTTGCGAATTATATTTAGATCAACATACAACCTGATACTGACCTGCAAATTGCAAAAAACGTAATAAAGTTTGAATTTCGCGGGCTACCTTGGCGCACCCCCATTTAACGAAAGAAACTACAAAATCAAAAATCAAATAATCTTTTATTCAAACTAGGCTGAAAATTCAGCACTTTGTAAACCTCAAAGTGACATGAGACAGCCCACAAAACCCCACCCTTTACCACTTCCTAGTGCTTTAGCTGGGAAGAAGTGCCTGGAACTCTGCCTTTTAACGCGAAGATTTTGGTGCTTTTTACTCCAATGGTGAAGATTGTGGAGATTCACTATTCTCTCATGGGTAAAATTGGATTCGTCGGTCCACAAAATTCTTTTCAAAAAGTTGTCATCTTCGACGTCCGTATGTAGTATAAATCTGCAGAAATCCAGCCGCCTAGCATTATCACCATCTTCGAGACCTAGAACTAAAAAAAAACAATGAGATTCTAACAATAGCTCAATTTTTTTTCTGAAAACTAAGCTAGAAAGATAATCAAATATCCTAACTAAGTAGAAAAAGTAAAAGTTCGAAGTATCATCTCATCTACGGCTACATTATGTTGACTGGCACACACCCGAGGTTCTTGATAATGTAGTTTCCTGTCTCTCTCAAACGACGATAAGTTGTAGAGAAGGTTTCGTGGTGTGGTACACGTCGATCAGGATATAGCCCCTGATAAATTCTTCATGGTTCGCGAGCGTTGCAGTTAGCGCTGCCATACGCAAGTAACATGCACATACTCTTCGTTAGTGAAGTTAGGCATTTTAATATCAGCAGCGAAGACAAACACAACCGGAAAACACAACAAGAAATAACAATAACAAGATTTAACAAACGAAACTTTACGAAAAAAAAACCGGGCAAGTGCGAGTCGGACTCGCGCACGAAGTGTTCCGTACCATTATCTATAACAACGGCAAAAATATCGCATTTGTTGTATGGGAGCCCCCCTTAAATATTTATTTTATTTTGTTTTTAGTATTTGTGGTTATAGCGGCAACAGAAATACATAATTTGTGAAATTTCAACTGTCTAGCTATCGCGGTTCTTGAGATACAGCCTGGTGACAGACAGACAGCGAAGTCTTAGTAATAGGGTCCCGTTTTTACCCTTTCCATATTGAACCCTAACTAGCTCAGCGCGCACGAGTTCAACGACGTCTGCCCTCACGTGTCTGCCCGCTCGGGTAAGCGCAGTCGGGAACCTGCCCCCTGCGCGCTCCGCACCCGCTACCGATCAAGCCACGCCCCGCGCAAATTATAATTATTATTTACTTAGGCACCTATTACAGATTTATTATTAGAAAATAATGGTTCACGGTTTATGCATAAGGTTTATGTTTATGAAATTAAATGTTTTTTTTTAAGCTATTGCATAGCTTTTATCGCGGGCTTTGAGCGCGGCGACCGAATCAAGAAATTCCGTAACGAAAATAAAACCTAACACCCCCCACTCCGCCTACCATGTAGCTCGGCCGAGCGTTCGTTTAACGTGTATGTATATAGTACGACTGTACTTGAATTAAAATCAAAGAAAAAAAAAATACTGCATAAATAAAAAAATAAAAAGCAATTATAATTGCATAAGTTGATAAAAAATGCTGTGCAATAGCTTTACCGCGGCAGTCCCCGAGTGCCACACGTGTTTTTTTTTAATTTTTGTATTTGAGTTGATTGAATGAAAGGTAAATTGCGGTTTACGATTTATGACGTATAAAAAAAAAACTACGTACTAGATCTCGTTCAAACCAATTTTCGGTGGAAGTTTACATGGTAATGTACATTGTATATTTTTTTTAGTTTTATCATTCTCCTATTTTAGAAGTTACAGGGGACACACACACATTTTACCACTTTGGAAGTGTCTCTCGCGTAAACTATTCAGTTTAGGAAAAAATGATATTAGAAACCTCAATATCATTTTTGAAGACCTATCCATAGATACCCCACACATATGGGATCGACGAAAAAAAAAAATACTTTCAGTTTTAAGTATGGGGAACCCCCAAAATTTATTGTTTTTTTTTTCTATGTTTGTGTGAAAATCTTAATGCGGTTCACAGAATACATCTACTTACCAAGTTTCAACAGCATAGTTCTTATAGTTTCGGCAAAAAGTGGCTGTGACATACGGACGGACAGACAGACAGACATGACGAATCTATAAGGGTTCCGTTTTTTGCCATTTGGCTACGGAACCTTAAAAAGGAAACTGTGAAATTCACGGGCGTTTCCAACAGCTGAGATACTCAGAGCTCGACTGAACCTGGACAAACTGGTCACATCCCTAACTTATAATAAGTACAACCAATGTTAGACAAAGACAAGAATCATGCTCAAGAAAGAGACAAACTTTTTACCTGCTTACGATTCCATTGTTGTGTGCAATTCGGCAGTGGCAAACTAGTATCCCTTATTTTTACAACATATGAATGATTTCTATGACATGTAGCATACCGTCAGAAAGGGTATAAGCTAAAGAACTTTTTAAATAAAACTAAGTTCAAAATGGCTGTTAGTTTTTTTAATACTGAATTTAGAAGTTGTAATTTTTCACACATTTAAAAACAAAATTGACTTTGGAATCACATAAGTATTTTTTTTACAGATCAATTGCATCAAATAATGATTTATTTAGAATAAGAAGACATTGCAGAATACAATAAAAGTTATTTCGTGCAATTAAAACCATAAACAATAAAGTAATGACGATTTAAAGGCAAGATTTCGGATAATTTTGGGCTAAAACAAAAAATAACACATCTCAATAACCGTGACACTGAGGACTTGGGGTCTTTGTGGAGAAACCTCTCAAATGACCCTCCCAATCCCCCAAAAAATTGTAGCGGTCCATGCGCTAAACATCCTGTATATGTATATACAACGTCCCGACATCAATCGTCGGGCAGTTGCCCACCAGCCACGACACCCGTCTGGTCGGAGGATCCTCCTTTTTTTTATGGAGGTGTGAGTGAACTTACACCCTGTTCCTCATACCTCTATACTGGTGACGCCGAACATGAACGTCAGCACAGGCTTCGTGCAACTACATCAGCGTGACGTCATCATCATCACTTCCGCAAGCTTTAGAGCGGCCAGTCACACAGCCAGCCAACACCCACGGCTTCAACGGGTATCCTGACCGTCAGCATGCAGCGCGAGCGCATACCTGGTCATCACCATCAGCCCCATCAAGCAACCTTGGCACAGCACACTGCACTTTCGGCAGGTCAGCAAGAAGAGCCCTTAAAAACCATTTCCTGGTCGACGCCAGCAGTCGGCCAGAATCCGGCGCTGTATCACCTCCTACGCACTGGAGCACAACGCAGTGCCACCCCGACTCACTGTGGAATCTTCGCAGACAGTTCCGACCCACCGTGAACTATGCGACACCCGGTTCCGACTCACTGGAACCTCAACTGGCCCTGGCAAGCATCATCTGATACACGACTCAGCCCACTATCGACCTCCGGTTTCCGGGGGGGAGTGATGTAGCGGTACCTACATCGCCAAATGCGAGCTACGCGTCACACTGATGTCACGCAAAATCCTGCATCGCGCAAGCAGAGTTACCGCGCAACTAGCATTTATACAACGTCCCGACATTAAACATGGGGCAGTTGCTCACCAGACACAACACCTGTGTGGTCGAAGGATCCTCCCTTTTCTATGGAGGTTTGAGTGAACTTTACACCCTGTTCCTCATACTTCTAAATAAGTAAAGGTCAGATATCAATCTCAGCCGAGTTAAATCAGTTAATACAGAGTGATTTTTGAAATGGAACTTCCGGACATAATCCTGGTACAGGCAGAAGCTTGTTCAAAAAACAAAGCATTTTTATTTTGCTCTAAAATCTAGGTCATGTTTCCTTTGACCACTATGCTCTACCCATAGTTTCAGATTTAGCCCGGATGGGCCATCGCAGAAATCACCCAGTTTATGAAACAGAAAAAACTCAGTTCGGACTGTTATTTTTTTTATGTTTACCGCAATACATACAATATTTCGTTAGTAATTTTATATTGTATTGTACCTAATTTTTTAAGTTTTATTCACAGCCGCCTAAAAAAACGGCACCATTGCGTCATACATTTTGTTAATTGCTTTTTTAATTAAAGTTAATTTAAGATAGTTGATCAAATTCAGTATGTTTTGCTAATTGCAAAAGAAATGAAGTACCTATTCATTGTTGTTAAAATTGCCCACTTATTTGCTTTCACTGTAATGCTTACATATTCAGCGGTCAGTCCTCGATAACCATTAGGCGTTGAATTGCTAGATGATTTTATACTACGTAATATGTTTGTAGTTGTTACATCAATAACTTGATTTTATAATGTGCGACGAATTCTAATGAATATGCAATGAAAAAACAAGTTGCTTCGGATATTTTGTGGAAGTTTTCATATCGAACATCGATTCTGAATTATTGTATGTTAAAATGCCTATAATCTTAAGTGGACAGACCAGTATCGACAATGGACATGGCAAAATATATGCGGTACATTTTAAAAGAATCAGAGGACTGTGTACCAATTGCCAGTGTAAAGTTTAACAGCTGGCATAGGTACTCCTAACGTCATAAGTGAATGGTATTTGATTCGAATTAGTGTAAATTTGTAACATTTATTTCGAAATATATGTCAGTCAATAATTCAGAGTAAGGCCGAGAGAAAGTGGGGTAAAATACAGACGAATGGCACCTTTAAAATTAAATCTTTTGTTATAGTTTAGGTGTGAATTTATCAAGCTCTAGAATTTAAGAAATGCTGATGATTAAATTAGAATTTATTATTTTCGTTGCAGTATCGACAAAATTCCCAAGGTGACCTCTCCGGTTCTTGTTATTCATGGAACTGAAGATGAGGTGATAGATTTTTCACACGGATTAGCAATATATGAACGCTGTCCCCGTGCTGTCGAACCATTATGGGTGGAGGTAACAAAATAAAATACAATAAGTACTTCTAATTTTTCATTTAAAATTATATTTGCAATTATAATTTATCTCATTCTCGTTAATTTCAGGGCGCTGGGCATAATGATGTTGAACTTTTCAACCAATATTTAGAGAGACTGAAGCGTTTCGTTTCAGTGGAATTGCTCAACTGACAAAGACTGCCGGCCCCAGGCCAGACAACTCAAGGTAAATATTATATACGTATTTTTAAAACATAACACGAAGTAACTACGAATACAGCACGTGACACATTCAATTAATTAAATTTCTGCATTTTAGGTGACGACCAAAATCCCGCATCGACATTGAGCTCCGGCACCTCTAGTTCAGCGACAGAGAGACTCCTCTAGCTAGCGGGGGCCGGGCCTAGCCGGGCCGGCCCCAACAAAAACTCAGCGAACGCTAACGGCTCTGTGAGTCCACACAATTACAAGGAAAACAATAAAACAGACAATAACGAAATAAGCTCTGCCGACCAAAAACCCTCCGTCACGCGTATTAAGATCAGCATAAACGTGACCGATACAAGCTCGCCGACATGCGTGCGAAGGCGTATACATTTTCGATCTTATAGCGATGTAACTCCAGCTTCTCGCGTGCTCACTCCGCGAGCTCGTTCTCACTCGGAGCGGCCGCGAGTGCTGTCTCCGTCGCATGCGGCGGCGCCGGCGCCTACGACCACGCCGCCGCCAGCGACTCCGCCTTCGCCGGCGAACACGCCGTATGTGTTGCGGCCGCGCATCGTGCGCAGTGAGCGCTCTTCGCCCGATGCGTCGTCGCTTGCACTCAACGATGGCGCCGAACCTCGTTTACGGAGCCGCGATCGCTCTGGCAGCGACGCCGTGTCGGTCCTGGGAAATCCGTGGCGCAAAATGAGTGAAGTCGATTTGAACACTGCCGGTAACCGCGGTCGAGCTGCCGGTCGCGGAGCGCTCGACCCGTGGGTGAGAAACCCTACTCAGCGTTCCGATAAGAAAAGCGAGCAACCTGGATCCCGAGAAGACGTAGGTCGGGCGTCGTCTGACTCGGAGCAGAAACGAGAGGTGCCTTCTTTCAAACGAGGTAAGCTCGAGCGCCGATCGCCAGTAGTATGCGAGACGTGTGGTAACGAAAGCTGCGAGTGCTGGCGCACCGGCTGGGCGCGGCAGGCGCGCGCGGCACGCTCGCTGGGCGCGCAGTGCACGTGCGAGGCAGTGCGCTCGCCGCGCCCATCGCCCGCTCGCCTGCGCCCGCGCGCTCCTCCGCGAGCTCTTTCTGACGACGAAGATCGTCCGCGACGCCTTTATAAGTCTGCCTCGCAGAAGATTATATGCGCCTCGGTCGATGGTGACCGAGTGAAAAAGCTCGCCGATCCTCTTTTGGAGACAACCTGCTAAGGTGACGGACGACGTTAGTGCAACACGAAGATGCGGGCCGCGCCGCCGCCACGTCTGCTGGTAGGGAAGAATCGTTCTGTGTACGGTGTGTGTTGTCCCTTTTGATGTATGAGTATTATTAGTGCGAATTTTGTATCCCTTTAGTGATTAAGATTTCAAAATTTATTATTGTACTGTATCATAATATTTGATAAATATAAAAAGTATGCTCGTGTTATGATATGATAAATATGAATGTTTTTCATGAATATTGTATAATTATCTTTTACTTCGGGAGGTTGTGCGTAATTAGAAATTCTGCATCATTTGAAGGTATTTTAAAAGAAATAGTTTAATTTGTAGTTACATTTTTAAAACCGTTGTTGTAGCATGCGAAAAATTTTGTTCATCCAGTTCCAATAACATTATTTTGTATTGTACACCAAGAACTTAACGCACAATACCATGGTAGTTTTCTTACATACTTTCACCTATCCATGCATCTTCCATAAAATGTAAATATTTTTAGATATGAAGTAACCATATTTATAGTTGTTATATCAAAATCTGATTGTAATTGTAATACGACTACCTACTATACAATCATGGACTAGAAAAAAAAAGACTCCGCCCCACGCGTATTGAAACTGAAGCACTAAGTATGCCGTTTGTACGTTGATGAGTAGTATGACCGTTTGTACAAACATGCCTCACGCACACATTTACATCATAAGGTGCCGACCGGCCGCCATTACGGGGCACTACGGCGTCATTGTAGGTACTGTTTACGTCAAGTAATAAAATAAAATAATGCCTTGTGTTGTGAAACGGTGTAAAAATAATTCTACATCCCAGAAAGTGTCAAGGAATAACACATCACAAGTAAGACACTTATTTACACACACAAACACACATAGATCGGTACGGTGCTTCACTTTCGATATGCGTAGCGCGGAGTCCTTCTTTTTTCTAGTCCGTATAAATACAATATTGAAAAATTAAATCATTGTCAGTTTAATAGGCATGATCAGTTTCTATCTATACATTCCACGAACAAGTAGGTAATTATAATAATCAAACTAGCTGTTTTTTCAATATTGCGTCAGTACTCAGTAATCAATCTTAAAAGTATTTGAAAAGCTTCACAAAACCACACATAAAAAGTTTCAAACAATATAGGTAGGTACATAGTTTTTGGTCGTTATTTTCGATAAATATTCAAAGAGAATAATAAACTGTTACTCGCAAGGATAAGTACTAACTCTTGCGAATACACTACTATTCAATCGGAGCTCCAATTTAAGTTTAATACGGTTTCTTGCGCTAGGTAGGTACTAGGACTTGCAATTATTCGTCAATTTTGTTATTCAAATATTAGATCATTCTTATGCGTCATATCATCATATGCGAATAATTCGAATAGTACCAACAAGTTTAATACTATATAGAAAATGATTTTTTCACAGCTATACTTTTAAAAACATGAGTTTTTCATTTCTAAAAATATTTTTTTCTGAATCAAATAAGATTTCGGTTACAAATGGGGTCATAAATTGAAATTTGAATGTTTTCTAAAAATAAGTACAAATTTTAGAAATTTGCAATATTTTCTGATCCCAAATACAGCAGTATCTCAAGACAAGTGTTAGACCAGTGATCACTGAAACGTGGTCGCTCACATTAAGCCTTAAAAGTCACTTAAAGGGCAATGAAGGCTATGCTTAGAATTTCCTCTCGCGATCGAATCAACATTCATGCGGACGTGCCAAGAGGTTCATCAGCAACGATGCACTGGTCAAGTCAAAGCTTTTGAGGGTTCGTTTTTAGCGTTTGTAACCCAACAAGATAGTAGGTACCAAGGTTGGTAAAGTCCATCAATTCAAAAGCTCAATAACTCTGCATAAATTTATCGCCTCTTTATTAATACATCCGCCTTTTATGCGTTGGTCTGTAACGATTCGAATGGGACTGAAGTGCCTAACACACTAACAGTAGGAATGGCTTTCATTTTGACAGTTCAACAACATTAATTGCGTTATTTACGTCGTTGAACTATCAAAATGAAAGCCATTCCTAATGTTAGTGGGTTACGCAATTAACCCGCTGGGCCAATTATTTTACGAGGTATTCGAAAATTTACTAGCGGTTAAGCGGGATCCAAGTAAAGGCTATCGAAGTGTGCGGCTAATTCGGTAACAACGGTGAAACTAGAACGACATAAATCACACTGGCATGTGGCAGACTGAAGCCCCACATGATTTTAATTTTATCATAATAATTTTAATTCTACGCAAGATAAGTCTCTAAAGGCCAGTTTATTTACTGTAAACGAATTAATTATTTGACTTCCCCGCTAGTCCCATGGTCTGTGAGCTACGAGTACGACCGTATGAATGGAAATACTAATCTCAAACAGTTAACGAACTGCTTTATACATTATCTTGGCTGTCAGTTAACATTACTTATTAACAATTTAAATTATAATAGCATGTTATTATAAATTATGATCACTACCTATACGTGTCCACAGAGACGAAAAGCGAGTTTATATTTTATGACCTGCCCTTGCTTCACATGAGTGCAAAGTACTAATGTGGCGACCAGTCAAAATATCTGTGTCTGTGTTATGCGAATTCGGTGACAACATGTAGTCGACAGTAATGGAACCTGTCAACATTTTGCAGTCTTTCTTTTTATGTCATCATAAAAAAAAATATGTTTAATTATTTACTTACTTAAATTAATTTGTATCCATTATTTCTGTAATTATTTTTTTTTTAATAAAACCAGTACTTAATGTTTTAAATATAGTTTGAGCTGGGATGTAAATGTCTGCATAATTCTGTATCATGGATCGAGACTAAGTCCCGTAGTACAGAAGGTCACTCAATACTCAAGCATTACTTAAAACTAGTTTCAACCAATCAAATGGCTTGAATCTAGTTTTAATTAATGCTTGAGTATTGAGTGATGTTCTGTAATACGGGTCTAAAACAATTTGTTAGGATGCTATGTTGAAACTCAATTCAAACCATCCTCTTCCAATCCCGTCTTCAACTGTGTGTGTGGATCCTTTATAAGGGGCGATTTTTGACCAAGCAAATTATTGTGATCTGATAAGTACCTAGTTTTTTTATTTTGTTTTTAATGTTACAATGCCAAATGTTATAGAAATCTGAATACCTATCGTAAAATCTTTACTTAGGTTGGTCAACTATAAATAATAGATTGTTATTTTTAGCGAAACGCATTACAAAATGTATCCAGCGGGTTAATTACGTAACACACTAACAGTAGGAATGGGTTTCATTTTGACAGTTCAACAACATTCATTGCGTTATTTACGTTGTTGAGCAGACAAATTTTTCGAACATATGAAGCAATGGATTAGCAATAGGCTACAAAATGATTCAGATTGTGATAGATAGTGTGTTACGTAATTAGGGTGCTGGTTATAAAAATAGATATTGTACGATCAGCGACAAAAATCCATTAACACTGCTACTTTTACTCGATCATTTATATTGACACAAAATTCTTCGACACATTTTATTTCGGCATTTTATATAATAGCTAAACGTCCATATTCTTTTAATTTTGCTTCTGTCCCGATATTAATTTAATATTTTGCTCAATAATTAAGATTAAAGAAACTGAAGTGTTGATCGACTTCTGTCGCTGATTGTACTTAGCATGTATTTACAAATATACCAATTTGACACAGATCGAAAACTTTAACTTAATGGAAATGGGCATACTAAACTGATTCGAACAGGAAAGTTAGGCATAGAATCATACGACGCTGACGTAGGTGTACAATCGTATGATTTATAGATATAGGTCCTGGTAATTATTAAGTAAATTATGTAGGTACTAAAGAACTTGTACCATTCTAAAGTAATATAGGTACATTAGAATGATATAAGTAGTAATAATGAAGTTCAATATCTTCACACTTACCTAGGGCCCAAAACTAAATTCACATTTTAGTGCCATTACTTCATGAATTAAATTGCTGTAATGTCTGAACACATCCCTGATCAAGGTAATCTGCCATCTTTTAATGATTACGTCGTCACTTTCGATGGATACATAATTAATGTACGCCATGAAATACTTAAAATAAAGTACATAAACCTATTCACACTTAGGTACATCTAGCAGCTTTCTTCTGTTACATTCAATAAGTATATATTATGAATAATGATGTACCTACTCATTAGGTAGTGGCAGTCCTATTCTGAGCTAGCGTGTGTAGCGATGATTTACTCGTTATGTACGCATCCAATTAATAGGAAATATGTACGTACCTACTTGATTTAATAATGTACAGGAAATGTGGTTGTTTAGTTGGTCTCGACTCGACAGCTATTTTATGATTATTGATTATATATAAATGTTATCTCTAAATTGTAAAATAAGAGGTAAATTACTTTTTAATAAACTAATTAAATTGCACATATCTAAAATATATTGTCTATTATTTAGGATATAAAAAATTATAACATTAAAACATTATAGGTAGGTACTTCAGTCAGTACCTACTTACATATTTTTTTTACAAAAACGAACTAGGTTTTCTGTAGCTTAAATGTCTAGGTACACACGGCTACATATCAAGCCATACTTTTCCAATATAAGCTGACCTCTCATTGTACGGAAATCCTATACAATGCGAGATCAGCTTATACTGGAATTGTATAGCTTATGTAGCCGTGGTAATTAAATACTTAGGTACCTATACCTCGGGTCTCGAAAACCGGCAGCCTACTCGCCGTTGTAATAGTTGCAATTGCATCACAGCATTAACACCTCCGCTATTAATAAAAACAGTTGAGCAGGAATATGAAAATGATGAAATAAGTACTTGAAGTAGTTGTATCTCCGTTAGAGCGTCAGCGCAGACAGAGCAGCAAGTTGCTCCAGCAGTTTTTATTGTGTGACTGACACTAACATGGCCACCATCAGAGATTTTAATTTCGATAACACAAAAATTTGTCGCCAAATATCAGAATTAGTCGGTCACTGGTTCAAAAGTTATAAGGGCTTATAGGTGGGTAGGCTGGTAGGCTCCCCAGATCGGCCACCTATAAACCCTTATAACTTTAGAACCAGTGACCGACATATTCTGATATTTGGCGACTAATTTCGACTAACAAGCGATTTTTTTTATTGTGTTATCAAAATTAAAATCCCTGAGGGTAGCCATGCCAGTGTCAGTCACAAGTTTTCATTGATTAATTTCAGGGATGATTGAACCGCTTCGGTTACCCGTTCAAAGGGTTTTAGATCCACGGCTTATCATAAATGAACCGGTTTAACCTTCATCCCAGTCATACATAGTGTACGGGTTAGTAAACACCTTCAAACCAACCAACCAACCAACCAACCAACCTTATTGCATTGCATGGGGTACCTAAACCTTATTTGATGAACGGGTTAGTAAACCAATAAAAACTTTTCCCTCGATGTGTTTTACTAACCCGTTCATGGTTTATGCGGTTTACCTACTAACCCGTTCATCCTTACAGGTACGATGTTCCTTCGAAAGGGTGTCAATGGGTTCAATCAGTTAGGTGCCAGAATGATACGGCTCAAGCAAGATATAATTCCGATTGGCATGCGTTCGCGTAGATTCCTCGCAGCCCCGTGGGCCATCGCAAGCATGCTCGCATCGACCCTTGCAACCAGTCACCGCCGCTGACATGAGTAAATTACCCCAGAGACAAAAGACAAAGCTTCTAAGAAGGTTTCCCAAATTGTTCATGATTGAGTAGGTAGGTAGGTACCTATTCTGTATAGGTAGATATTATTCTAATGACCTCGGTTTAGAGTTTAGAACAAAGGAGCGAATGCACATTCTAAACCCACTATCAGACCTGGACATAAGAGATCCAGGGCCCCTAGGCACTTGACATTTGAGCCCCCCCCCCATCCCGAAGCCACTATCGAACTATTTTAATTAAAATCACTAGGTAGTATAGAAAAAAAGTCGGTGACTAAACTAATATACAGATCTAAAGATCTGTATTTAAGTTTTCGCCACCGACTACCGAAATTAAAGTTATTTTTCATTTTATAGTGTTACTTTTTTGAAGTCGGTTGTTTTTTTTTTTGTAAAAAACGTTTTTATTTTTCACTTTTTAGTCAGTTATTAATAAATCTAAGTTACAATAGCCTAATATCAACTGCTCATCACCTTTTACAAAATATTCCTTTTCCGATACAGGGACATTAATTGTTGAGGAGTTCTCCTGTTAAGAACCAAAACTACCCTTTCACCATATGCATTGTGACGAGCATAAATTGCTTAGCAACCATATTAAAGTAATCGGATCGCAACCCGTGAAACATTTATTATTGAGTACCTAGTTCCGGTGGCCACCTCTAGTCTTCATCATCAGTTCCACTTCACCGAATTGTGCTTTCCGAGAGCAAATGCACGAGTTACTATAAAAAATACCCAAATCGCTATAGGCGTGACTATAAAATTTGAGGATTTCCGTCTATTTCCATGGGTCCCCTCATCAGATTCCGACAATGGGGCCACCTCGAAAGCATACCCTTTCAAACAAAAAATAATTTTCAAAATCGGTCCACAATTGACGGAGAAATCGGTGAAAATATATTTAAAAATAAAAACATGCAGCCGAACATATAACTCCTGCTTTTTGGAAGTCGGTTAAAAAAAAGATGAAAAGGTGGTGGATTCGAAAGATATTATTTCATGACCTTCGTGGATTTGATGGGTCTTTTCAGAATTTCAACATCGGATTTTGAAATGTTGAGACTGATTGGACCATCAATAACAAGACAGGAAACGAAATTTCGGGATCCTATTGAGCCCCAGAGAAGACTAGCAATAACTTTTAAGATTTCTTGCAACAGGTGACTCATTATGGCTTATTGTCTTATCTAAGGTAATTTTAAAGTAACAAAACAATTGAATCAGCAATATCATACTAGAAGTTTGTCAGGAATTAACAAATGTTTTAAAGGCCTGTGTAAAGGTAAGTAAAATAAAATAAATTCAAATCACTCATATATCAATTATTTAAATCAAATCACATCAATTTAATGTGTCCTCTTCCAACTGGGAAACTATTTCGTCAATATTACTAAAGTGCAACTCGTCACCAGTTACAGTATGGACTTGGAGTTCTGGTGTCTGCGTTGGGGTAGATGCATCGACATGCGGTGCCCGGCGGCGAACAAGGTCGCTGTCGGTGGACGTCTGTTGGTGGGATGGGTTGCGGCGAGTGTCAAACTGCTGCAGTCCAGGGCCATGCGGTGCTACCGGTGCCTTGACACTGGGCATGTTAAGGCACGATGCACCGCCGAAGTGGACCGCAGCGAGCAGTGCTATCGCTGCGGCCAGGCCGGCCACAAGGCGGCCCAGTGCTCTGCGGCGCCAAACTGTAGCCTGTGTACAGCTGCAGGGAGGCCCGCCGGGCACAGAGCGGGCGGAAAGGCCTGTGGCGCACCCGCCAACAAAAAAAAGGGAAGGGTTGCCATGGCTGCGGGGGGCTCTTTACACCCCCCTCAGCCTGGCTGCACTTCGGCCGACTCCCGGCCTAGGAATGGTGCGGAGGGAATGGATTGCGCATAATGGCGCTCTACCATTTCCTCCAGGGCAATATCAACCACTCTGCCAGAGCTCAGGATCTCTTGCTTCAGAGCATGGCAGGGTGGTCGATTCGCGTGGCCGTGGTCGCCTAGCCGTACTTTGTCCCCCCCCGGGATAACTGGGTGGGGGACCTGGACGGCTTGGTGGCCATCATCGGCGTGGCTCTCGTCAACCCGTCCCGAGGACACGGCTGGGTGGCCGCCCTCGCGGACGGCATTGGCGTGGTTGGGGCGTATTTTTCGCCCAACAAGAGTCTCGTCGACTTCGAAAGCTTCCTTGTCGAGTTAGGTGCTGTTGTGGGCCGACTCCACCCTCGCCCCGTGCTGTTGCTAGGGGATCTCAACGCCAAGTCTGCGGCGTGGGGATCTCCGGTGACCGATGCTAGGGGTGAGGCGCTGGAGGAGTGGGCGGTCACGACCGGCCTGGTCGTCCTGAACGTGGGCTCGGTTCACACGTGTGTGCGGTAGTGGGGCGGGTCAATAGTGGACGTCTCGTTCGCTAGCCCTGCTGTCACGAGCCGTGTTCGCGACTGGCGTGTCGCCGTGGAGGTGGAGACGTTGTCGGATCACCGATACATCCGTTTCGACGTCTCCGCCCAGACCGCCGGTGGGCGCAGTTCATCGGGCCCGCGAACGGACGGCCCACGCTGGTCGCTCAAGCGCATTGACAGGGAGCTTCTCGAGGAGGCCGCTATTGTCCAGGCCTGGGGCCGGGAGTCAGCAACGAGCGGACACGTCGACGTCGAACAGGAGGCGCTGTGGTTCCGCGAGGCGATGACGCAAATCTGCGACGCGTCCATGCCCCGAGTCCACACACAGTCAGCAAGGCGCCAGGTGTACTGGTGGTCCGCCGCGATCGCGCAGTTACGTGTCGCGTGCGTGGAGGTGAGACGCCAGTACACCCGATACCGAAGGAGACGTCGTCGGGTCCCTGACGAAAAGCCGCGCTGTATGAGGTGTACCGCGCGGCTAAAGAGACTCTGTGGCTGGCCGTCGGCGAGGCGAAGACGCGAGCCAGGGAGAAGATGCTGGAGACTCTAGACGGGAATCCGTGGGGGCGCCCTTATCGAGCGGTTCGAGGGAAACTTCGAGCCGCGGCGCCTCCATTTACGGAGAGTCTTCAGCGTGAGCTGCTGGAGGAGGTAGTCGCAGCCCTCTTCCCGGCAAGAGCGGAGCATACTCCGCCGCCGATGGCTTTGCCCACAGCCGCAGAGTCTACAGAGGAGAACGCCATTAGCGTCCCAGAGGTGACACAGGCAGAGATGAGGGCGGCCGTGATGCGGCTCCGGGCCAAGAATGTGGCTCCGGGGCCCGACGGGATCCACGGCCGAGCATTAGCCCTCGCTCTGAAGGAGCTGGAGCCCCAGCTGAGAGGACTCTACACAGCGTGCCTCGAGCAGGGCCAGTTTCCCACTTTGTGGAAAACCGATCGTCTGGTCCTGCTCAGGAAGGCGGGGCGCCCTGCGGACTCGCCGTACGCGTACCGGCCCATAGTGCTGCTAGACGAGGTGGGTAAGCTGCTGGAGCGGATACTCGCAGCCCGCCTCGTCGGCCACTTGTGCAGAGAAGGGC
Source organism: Dryobotodes eremita (assembly GCA_917490735.1). Classification (NCBI taxonomy): domain Eukaryota; kingdom Metazoa; phylum Arthropoda; class Insecta; order Lepidoptera; family Noctuidae; genus Dryobotodes; species Dryobotodes eremita. The sequence continues at coordinate 18,473,921 of OU823243.1, read as the reverse complement.
CGGACCTGGACGAGAGCCAGTTCGGCTTCAGGCATGGGAACGCACGTATGGACTGCTTAGGTCTGAAATAAAGTTTTTTTTTTTTATGGGCGCTCCACCATACACGCTATATCGCGGGTGAGAGTCCTGGCGGAGGAAACGGTGTCCCGGGGTGGGGTGGTGGTGGCGGTGTCCTTGGACATCTCCAACGCATTCAACACCCTGCCCTGGAGTTGTATTCGGGAGGCACTGCGTTACCATCGGGTGCCTCTCTACCTCCGCCTTATCGTTGGGGCTTATTTGGCGGAGAGGTGTGTCACCTACGTGGGACGCGATGGCGTCAACCGGCGCCACATGTCGTGCGGTGTTCCACAGGGCTCGGTCCTAGGCCCGCTCCTGTGGAACATCGGGTACGACTGGGTGCTGAGGGGCGAACTCCAACCGGGCGTCGACCTGACGTGTTACGCGGACGACACGCTGGTCACGGCCCGGGGGAGTTCGTACAGGGAGGCAGCATTGCTGACGACGGCTGCGGTCTCACAGACGGTGAGCCGCATACGGCGCCTCGGCCTGGAGGTGGCCCTCAACAAGTCGGAGGCCATGGTGTTTCATGGTCCCCGGCGGGCGCCACCGTCCGGATCCCACATCGTAGTGGGGGGGGGGGGGGTTCGAATCGCTGTCGAGCCCACCATGAAGTACCTGGGGTTGGTGCTCGACAGCCGGTGGGATTTCGGCCCCCACTTCCGGCAGCTGGCGCCCAAGTGGTTGGGCGCGGCTGGGGCGCTGTCAACGCTGCTTCCCAATCTGGGGGGCCCAAGCGCCGCTTGTAGGCGGCTCTACGTGGGGATCGTGCGGTCGATGGCCCTTTACGGGGCCCCGATCTGTGCGGATGACCTGACGGCCGGCAGCATCTCTGTTCTGCGAAAGCCGCAGAGAGCGATGGCCGTCAGAGTCATAAGGGGGTACCGCACGATCTCCTACGAGGCGACTTATGCACTGGCCGGATCCGCGCCCTGGGACCTGGAGGCGAATGTGCTCGCGTCACTGTATCGGTGGCGCGAGGAAGCGCGGGCGCGGGGTGAGCGACCGATGCAGCGACAAATGGAGCAGCGTCGGTCGCAGCTCCGCGAGGTCCTGGTGGCGGAATGGCGGGACAGGCTCTCACGCCCTACCGCCGGCCTCGTCACCATAGAGGCGGTCCGGCCGGTGCTCGACCACTGGCTCGGGAGGAGGCACGGCTCCCTGTCGTTTCGGGTGACGCAGGTGCTCTCGGGGCACGGTTGCTTCGGGAAGTACCTGTGTCGCATAAACAGGGAGCCGGACGCCCGGTGTCACCACTGCGTCGACTGCCGGGAGGACACGGCGTGGCATACGCTGGCAGAGTGTGCCGCTTGGGAGGAGCCGCGCCGTGCCCTCATCTCAGGATTAGGCAGTGACCTCTCGCTGCCGGCCGTTGTGAATGCAATGGTCGGCGGCGAGGAGTCCTGGGACACGGTGGTATCCTTCTGAAAACAGTCATCTCGCTGAAGGAGGCTGCGGAAAGGGAGCGAGAGATCTCATTCTCTCACCCGGCCCGCAGCAGGCGCACCGGGCGTCGGCGGAGGGCGGACAACGCCCTCTTCCAGCCCCCCTAAATGAGTCCAGGGGCGACGGACTCGGGGATGTCCGTCGCCCCCCATACATCAGGACCCGAGGTGGCGGCGCGTAGTGTTCCACGCGCGCCCCTCTTAGGACGTCGCGGGGGGAGTCAAACACCTCACTCCACCCGCTCGACCGGACGGGGCCCGCAGAGGCGGGCCGGCACCGGCCGGGGGTTGCAGAAGATTTGTACGTTCCCGCGACCCCCAGCGTAGGTGTGAGACGGAACACCGGGGTGGTTTTTAGTCAGTAAGAGTCTGACAGAACCTTCCGCCCCCCCAGGGCGGGGGACATCCATGAGGATTTTCCACACCGGAAAAAAAAAAAAAACAAAAAGATGCATCGACATAATTTATGTCAACGTTGATGTGGTGCGGTAGCCGTCGCCATAGCTGTGCCATCCATCTCCTTAACCATGATATCCACCAAAATAATTATTATCGAAATTTCCCAGTCTCGCTTGTAGCATTATATTATGTTTTTTTACTCACCAGAGACAAAGACATGCACCTCCGAACTCTACGAGTGGTTGAACGGCATTCAGGGACGCGGGGAAACATCCGAAATTCGGGCGCAAAAATATTCGCGATTTTAATTCGTGGGGTCTGTGAAACGTATGGTAGGCGGTTAAAAGGCACTCAAGCAAGATACCTACTTGAGCCAACTTACTTTCTTCAAACAATACACGGTACTTTTGTAGCAGAGAGAGCCTGGGATGCAAAATTTTACTATTGACTATTCATAGGAGTTACTTTGTCGACTTTGCAGAAAAACAGAAGAAATAAGAGAAACTATGATACCTATAGGTGCGAGCGAAGCGAGCTCGGAAATTGTTAGTATCCCCGTCAGGCAGGCAAGGTGGGGCCCCTATGCTGGCTGGGCTCATAGGCGGGGGCCTTACAGGTTTAGGCGGAAATCCAGGCCTGCCCAGTACTTGTACCATATTCTTTTTGTATAAACAGGGATAAGGACATTCTTTCGTTAGTCTATCCAAACGAAAATGGCAAGAATACTCTTGTCATTGTTTATGCTGCGGACAGTCTGTAAGCGGCTGGACTACAGAGTATCTACCTTAGATAAACGATTGGTCTCGCTGCGCTCGACAGCGGCGAGACCAATCATTTATCTAAGCGCAGCGAGACTAATCATTTATCTAAGGTATCTACCTTCTGACACCGTTCATTGGGAGCGTTCGTCGATGCGGCGAATTTTATATCGGCGATGTAGCGATTCTTTGAGCTGGTCGCATGTGCGAGCGCGTTTCCCATCTTAACGGCCGCGTACTTTATGTAATTAGGCATGTACTTATTCAATGGGCACGCCAAAATTGGGGCAGTAAGTCCCCTCTTTGAGCAGTGGCTTGAGAGGCGCCACAGCGTCCTCACCTTCCGCTTGACGGAGGCCCTCACCGGACATGGCTGTTTCGGGAGGTTCTTGTTCTGGATAAGGCGGGAGGAAACGCCCGGGTGTTACCACTGTGTGGATCGCCCGGAGGACACGGTGGAGCATACGGTGGAGGTCTGCCTGGCTTGGGCGGAGCACCGCCGTGTCCTCGCGGAGTTGATCGGCGGCGGCGATCACTCGCGTCCGGCCCTGGTCCAGGCTATGGTACCTACGGAGCGAGAGGACATGGGAAGTCATCACCTCCATCTGCGAAGCAGTAATGCTCGCAAAGGAGGTGGAGGTTGCGCCCTCATGACCCTAGTCGCCGCAAGACACCCTAGGCGTCGGGAATCGAAAGCTGATTCCCGGCCACCGTAGGCGCGGGCTTGCGGCCGGCGAGCAATGGGTAGCTCGCCGTCCGGTAAGGACCAGACCCGAGTCGACGGCGCGTTGTGTTCCACGCGCGCCTCAAAGAGATGGGAGCACTAAATGACGGGGTCCGATAGGACCGATGCCTTCCAGGGTCGCAGATTGTTCGAAAGAGTTACCGTGGCCCTGGCGCACAGGCAACTGACAGAACACGGGTGGGTTTTAGTCAGTAAAAGTCTGACACGCCCTCCCGCTCCGCACAGAGCGGGAGAAGTTATTTGATGATTTCCCACAAAAAAATAGGTACTTATTCAAACACGGAATGGTTAGATGAAAATAATTTATTTAATCTCTTCCCTGATACCACACACCAGAGTTCATAATACCTATCCATCTAATTATAAACGCAGACAAAACTTATCTACATGACCTTTCTAATCAGAATACTGCATATGGCTACCCCAGTAGCTACTCAGTTAACTGAACTACCCACCTACTACCACCTATGTACCTACGTAACATTACGTAATCTTATGGCATTATACAAATACATATGATGTTTGATTAGCTAATAATCACAGGACAAAAACTGCATAATTATATTATACCTACTATTTTTTTTCTTCAAAATCATTCGTGCTAGACATAATTATAATAACAAGTTTGGAATGTTTTGATTGAACCATTATAAAACATAGTGGCTGATACCTCGACCAAGAATATTCACTGTTAAAGTGATTATGATGACTGATTGACCTTTATCAATTTATTATCAGTCAGAACAGAAGTGCTAAAGAAAGTATGAAATCTTTATTACCTTTTGCTTTGGTTGGTATACTTAATACCTACTTACTCTTAAAATGATAACAATAAATAGATCCAAAGCTATTACAGAGGCGGCACGCTAATTGTAACAAAACCAGGTTTCCTCTTATGCCGAACTACGCTAAACCAGCACCCTAATTGCGTAACACACTATCAATCACAATCTGAATCATTTTGAAGCATATTGCTAATCCATTGCTTCATATCATCATATCTTCTACCGTTGCTTTTTTTTTTAACTAGGTTATAGTGTATTTATTTTATTTCTTATTTTAATGTTTATTTTGAATTTACGTATGCTGTACTGGTTGACGTCATCACTGAAAACCAGCGCTGGGGCTGTCTCGCATAGGGTCGTAGCATTATGCTGAGCGATTGCCGTTTTGCGTGAATGTGACGCATATTTTCCCCCAACTCGTTATTTTTTGTGTTTGAGTGTTTTTTCTTTGCGTCATGTTTACCGCAAATAAATGTATTTTCTTTCTTTTCTTTCTTTCTTTCTTTCTATATATTCGAATTTGCTCAACAACGTAAATAACGCAATTAATAAATGATTTTATTTCTGTAAGTACGTTTGTTCAAACGCTTTTACTAGGTCAATCATATTTTAAAAACTAGATTAGATCGGTGTTTCCTATCTGACTACTTAGAGAAGAAAGGCCGAAACAAATTCAGAGGTCACAGTCTCTTTCAGATCAAGTGAAGACCATTGGTGTCTGAAATGGTCTTTTGAGGAAAGAACCACACAGATTGAGTGGACCTGTCCAGTCGGTGCACGTAATTGTCAGTAATCGTGTAGTTAAATTCGGAACTTAAGGAGCTCAACGTCTCAATGAACAATATCAAAGAAAGGACATTTGGGTGGGCCGCATAAAGTACTCAAACTGCCAAATTATCATTAAAATGAACTAAGAAAAATAAAATTACCCACATACATATATACCACATATACTTAATTATATATACTTCACAAAGTAAATATTCATGTGTACAGTCACTAGCACATCAAGTTACCACAAACTGTCAGATTTTCTCATTCAATTTTAAACTTAACTATCAACATTTTATAGTTTAAAATCGTTTGGAGAAATTTGATAGTTTCGTGTAGCTTGTCCTGCTGGCGACTGTACACATAAAATTCATCAAATGACAAATTGTAGGGAAGGGATATATTAAAAAAAAAAAAAACTGATATACAACATTCATTAGGTACCTATGTAAAAATTGTGTAGTGAATACAGTAGGTACCTATGTATTGAATGTTGTTGGACTGTCCAAATGAAAGCCATTCCTTCTGTAAGTCGACGTACGCACAGGCGTGAAAATATCGCGGCGGGATTTTTTTGAGCACTGGATCTTCAACGCACTGCTTAGCGCCGAGAGTTGAAAATCTAACAGCGTTTTCGACGCGCTGGGATGCACTCTATTGTATTCTCAATGCTCGGTTCAACACCGAAAGTTGAAAATCCAATGCGCGATACAATCCCGCCGCGATATTTTTACGTCCGTGCAAACGTGGTCTAAGAGTGTTACGCAATTACCCCGCAGCTCAAATTCAGAGTGTTACCACCTAAGTACGGTCGACTGTACCTATTCTATTTTCAGCAACTTGCGAAGAAGACATACAAAAGTGACTAAGTTGAATTTAAAAGATCTTAAGGCATTTAAGAACAATGGCTACTCCCTCACATGCTTGGACTAGAAAAACATTATTACAAAACATAATTTGATGATTTATAAATAGTTTCATTTGCCTATTTATTTAAACCTTAGAGCGGTATTCAATATATTTAGAAAAGTACTGAGAATAAAGTAATTACGCAAAATATTTTTGGTGTTATTTGGTATATTTTGAATCTGTGGCATTTTTTATTTAGATATTTTTCACTTTAAATTATACACACGGATAAACACAAAATAATAAAGAGTGTGAATTTAAACAAGACCGCATAGAACATAGAGTCGACGCTGAAATTACAAAAGAAAAATTACAATCACGGACTAGAAAAAAAAAGGAGGACTCCGCGCCACGCATATCGAAAGTGAAGCATCGTACTGATCTATGTGTGTGTGTGTGTGTGTGTATGTGCGTAAATAAGTGTCTTACTTGTGATATTATTCTTATTATTATTATTATTCTTGTGTTATTCCTTGACAGTTTTTCTGGGATGTAGAATTATTTTTACACCATTTAACAACACAAGAAGGCATTATTTTATTTTATTACTTGACGTAAACAGTATCTACAATGACGCCGTAGTGCCGCGTAATGGCACATTATGATGTAAATGTGTGCGTGGGGCATGTTTGTACAAACGGTCAAATCCTTATAGCAGTGGCGCTGAGTGCTTCTTTTTTGTCTAGTCCGTGATGACAATCTATTGTTTACTTTTACTTGTCAAAACTAAGTAGGCTACGTTATCGATCCTTTTACGACAAAACAGGGTTTTTAAAAGTAAAATCATTTATCTAATTAATCGGCTTTGTTAATACTCTTTACGTTATAACATAACACTTATCAGTAACATCAAATTCTGCTAAATTTACCTAAATAATTAACATGAATTTATACGGTTAGTCTGTACTGTTGCCTATGATTTAATTTCGATTTAGAAATAAAATCCATTTCTACTTGAGCAAAACTATGAACGCAAAAATTACTAACGAAATGCGTTCAGAAATAAGATAATATATTATCCTGCGTTCTGACTAGAAAAATATATAATTATATAGATGATTATCTATTATTAAAAAATAAATTACTTAATGATATTCAACGATTAGATTACATTAAAAGTGTAGGTACCTACTTCATTTTAGTAACAGTCTCATCCCAGTCCAAAAATGACCATTGTTCTTTAAATTCCTTTGATCGCCCCGTGCCAATAATTTCTACTAACATTATTCCTAGCAACAAAAACAAGTAATTATAATTTCGTATTTATAAACTGAGTTACCATATCTGCAACTTGTTCTGATGATTTTAAAACAAAAGCATGGTCAATATTTACTTCTTTCATTAGAATTTCTGGTTGATACTTATGCAGGTCTTCCATATACGAGACTGGAGCCCAGTTGTCTCTACTGCCATAAATAATATTAGTTAAATGCTTAATTTTGTTTAATACTTCATTATTCAAACTTTGAACAGTATCCATTTCATCATAAGCTAAAAATAATATCTTTTCCCCAACTTTTGGATTTAAAAACTTCAGAATGTATTTTAAATATTGTGAAGGCAATAAATATATCCTTAAATATACTCCCACTAAGAAATTGACTACTGCAGTTGGCAATAGACTTACCACAAGATACAGAAATAGTATAAAACTATGGAACTTTCTGAGAAAGTTATTTAAAAAAATTCCATTCCTGGTTTCAGCCATTTTTTGTAATGTTGGGAATAATAGATTAACTGACTTAAGTCGCATTGCTAAATTCTCATTATCTTGCAGTAGTTCTAAAATTAACCAACATCCAATGGAATGGCCAATTAAATGCAATTTGCTTTGCTTATCTACATAATTATTGATAAGTTCAAGCTTGTGTTTAAGTTGACCATCAAGATGAAACAGATGCTCTTGACCTTTGAGAACATTGGACTGTTCATCCGGAACTACATCGTGACCAGCATGTCCTGAAAACAAATGAATTAATAGTAAAATAAGCAAAATAGAGATATTTAATATGCTGCTTAATTAAATAATACCTATACTCTAACTGCATGGCAGGCTTTTTTAGATATAAAAAAAAACAGTATTGCTATTGCAATGCAATTGTTTAGTTAATCTAAGTGTACCTATAAATTAAAAATGCTACATATACACAGTTTAAGGCTTATATCACATTCATATGAACGTAGAGAAACATAGTGTTTGACAGAAACACGGTTTCCAACCTAAACGGAACCTTCGGCTCCTCTTCTAGTTTCAGCCGAAAACGAAACCGAAACTTATGAAGTTAGTTAATTAAGAAGGTATTATTTTCTGCGACCTGTTCGTTTTTGTAGATTTGTTACAATTTGACTATGGGCTGATTTTGCAATTATAAGATTTCTGTTATCCATAGAAAAACACATACCTAAGTACCTACTTTTGCCAGATTTCGTGTAAAAATCTGTCAAAATTTCAAAACGATATTGAAAAAAAATAAGGGCCTTAGCAGATATGCTACTGTTAGCTTTTGCGATCAGCGATTAAGATCCACTTGCACCGCCAATCACTAAACACGTTTAGCGTTAAACGTGTTTAGTGATTGGCGGTGCAATTGGGTCTTAGTAATTTTTCAGATGCTCAATAATTCAACTCACACTGCATAATTTTTGTATTAGCAATCAGCGATTTAATCGCTATTCGGAAACATATCTATCGGAAATGCTTTATCTCTCCGCTGAACAGTCCAGCATCGTTAGACAACCGGAACGAGTCGCCAAAACGCGATCCAGCGTAAGTACTCGCTGTAACGTGAAATTTTGCTATTGTGACCTAATGCTCAGTCGCTAAGATGCTTCTGCTGTTGCCCTGAGAGCTTGTATTAACCTTCCAGAAAGCGAATAAATCCCTAGTCGCTGATACTAAAAGCAGCATGTCTGCTAAGAACCTAAATGATTTCAATTTATAAGTACCTAAACACTATTTTTTTTTCAAGAACGTTGAATTGTGGGCCCCATTTCTAAGCCTACACTGTCTGTCTATCGGTCAGTCGGTCCTATTCTATCAAAACCGCCAGCTCACGTACGCTATACGCCAGTTTCGGTCGGGCCGAAGACTCTGCCAATTTTTGGCCGAAACCGTAACTGCGTTCGAAACCGAACCTTCGATTGGACGCTAGAGAAAATGCAGTAATCTGTTTAACCCTTTAACGGGCAGTACGAAGCACGTAGTTTTGAGTGTTGACGTAGTTAGAGGCCCCCTACAAAACATTTCTGAACAATTCTTTGCCCTAGATATCCCTATTTACTTTTATGGGGGGTGGCAACATATTTGTTTTGTAATTTTTATGTACGTAGATTAAAAATATTATTCTGACAAATTGATTACGCGGTAGATTCAAAATACCGCTGTGGCAAATATTTTGCCAACGCTCGTGAAAGGGTTAAAGCAAATATTGCTCATGAGTGCACTTATAACTAGAAAACCACTCAACTAATTTAACCATTCTAACAAAACATAACATCACGCCTGTAATTCCGAAAGGGTAAAGCAGAGGTGTAGCCCTAGTACACCCTAATATTGCTAGTTATGTTTGAGTCCCATGTACCTAAAAGGTGTGCCTATTGACATCAACCGGGCACACATCCAGACTCTCAACTACTACTGAGAAATTTTTATTGGAAAAACCCAATAACACTGCCTGAACTGGGCCTCATGCTCAGCAGTGGCGCGTAGGCAGGTCAAAAGATTACCCTGCACACTTACTATGCACGCTTATTTTTATTTTTTTTATAGTGAATAACTTATCATTCCTAAACTAGGTTTGCAATTCACCCATGCAAGTGGAATCAATGTCTCGGTTAGTATATAATAAGAATTTTGTTTTGAATAGTTATTCGTTAAGTTTATCAATTTGTAAGTTCAACTTACCTATAACACACAAAGGCAATCCAGTCGATTTATGTATTTCTGCAGCAAATTCTATGTAGAAATCGGGTATGCCCGGGTTTCCAGTAATGCAAACAATAACATCTTTTCCATCACAATCAAATGGATCCCCATAAGTTATTAAATGTGTTTGCACATGGTTTAGGGTAACAAATTCATGCTTCATAATTACCGCAAGTATAATAACTTCTCCACCTATACACAGTAGTCTCTCACTCAGAACGTTATCTTGTTGATTAAAACGATTCAATATGTAGATTATTAGACCTTAGATCTAATTCTGTTATCTTTTGCTCAAATAAAATCTTCTATGAAGAGTTTTTAATATTATTTCATCGAATACAGCGTTTACAGTTTCTGGTAGACAACGTAGTAGTAGCAATAGCAGCCATTCAGCATTCCTTCTATTTGTTTTGTAATTTATCAAACTTGCGGTCTACGACATGAAAAGTTCAGTGATATATAATTATTATACTCTTTGGTTCAGTGGTTTGTATTTGTAAGAATTTATCTATTTGCTTTTGATGTCTTGTCATAACACTGATGTCAGATGTCACTCATGGTCTAAAAAGTATATTATTATACCATGATGTCACTTGCAGTGTTGCCAGTGGCAGATAGTCAAATGTAACACGAGGCAGCTCAAAAAGTAACATTTTCGCGAGAAAAGTAACATTACCTTATTTTATGTGGAATACACTTTTATAAAAGGCACTTTCTTACACAAAAATCTGTCAAATTTGTTAAGCTTCGAAAGAATTCTAATAATTGTTGATCGAATGGTCATCCTGAAAAAGAAACACATACAATTAGTAAGTAATAAACCAACTAATTTAGAAATATCTTTCAATAGCTGCAATTTACTTTGTTAACCAATTTATAAAAAAAAAACGTCATCATAACTTATTGAGATAGCCGGGTAGCTAATTCGAACTGGAACCTGAAAAATAGTGTTAATATTAAATTAGTTAAGTACTTAAATTAAAAATTACTATAAATACAACATTTACTCACCAAGTATTTTTAGTATTTTTAGCACACACAAGTCGATGACGAACAAATCAATCACTTTTGAAAAAATAAATAAAACTAAACTCCATCCAACCAAAGTTGAAACAAAACACCTAGGTATATGTAACTACAATACAAAACAGACAAACTGAACAAGCGAGTGAGCGGGATGGAATATTTAGACATACATGCGAGTGAGTGAATATGCGATACGACTAAGTGATACATTTTCGCGCGGCAAACAAATTTAAAATTGACTGCCGCGACGGCGTCAGTCAATTTTAAATTTGTGGCAGGTCACAAAATCAAGTGCGCCTACACGACGAACTAAAACTTTATTGGATGCGTTCCGTGTCTTGATTTTTTTTTGTTTGCTGGATTTTTTTAAAAATATTTTTTACTTAGTCCTAAAAGTAACGTAAAAGTAACATTTTGAGCCGTGTAACATAGAGGTAACATGAGGGGGTCAAAAGTAACGTAAAATGTTACAAAAGTAACATTCTGGCAACGCCGGTCACTTGGTCAGTCCATGCACAGGTCCATCCACGACAATGTTGCCATCAAAGACCAATATAAAATGTACTCTGTGTCAAAGACTAGAATACATAGTATTTATTACTCTGAATTTATAGTACACTAGCTTTTGCCGGCGGCTTCACCTGCACCGAGGTAGGTAATTATCCCAAGGGAAAGTTCTACTGGTATAAAAAGTATCCCAGGTCATGGTCTACCTGTGTGCCAAATTTTATCCAAATCCGTTTAGCCATTTAGGCGTGAAAAGGTAAAAGACAGACAGAGTTACTTTCACATTTATAAAAATAAGTATAATATAATATTTAGTATGGATAGTATGAGTTGCTAAATTGTATGCAACAATCACCAACGGCAATATTGAAAACATAAAACTGATGAAAAATCGCCATTCAGACCAAAGCGGTGGCGGTGGTGGCCAAAAAATTTATATATCATTCCTACAGTCACGAATCGCATTTTGATCAACATACGACATAAAACACGGCTGGAATTTGCAAAAAACCAAAGAAAATTTGAATTAGGCGGGCCACAGCTGAGGATCCCTCTTCTGCTGGATGAATCTTGAAGTCAAATATTAGTAACGAGCGGTCCTTACCTTTAGTAATATATTTATGTTCATGACTGTACACACGGCTATATATCAAGCTATACATTTCAGTAGCATTGTACGGAAATCCTATACAATGCGAGATTAGTTTATACTGGAAATGTATAGCTTGATATGTAGCCGTGTACGCCACAATTGCGGCGGTAAGTCCCCTCTTTGAGGAGTGGCTTGAGAGGCGCCACGGCGTCCTCACCTTCCGCCTGACGCAGGTCCTCACCGAACATGGCTGTTTCGGGAGGTTCCTGTTTCGAATAAGGCAGGAGGAAACGCCCGCGCCCGGGTGTTACCATTGTGTGGATCGACCGGAGGACACGGTGGAGCATACGGTGGAGGTCTGCCCGGCTTGGGCGGAGCACTGCCATGGTACGGAGCGAGAGGGAATGGGAAGCTCGCGAAGGAGGAGGCGGAGCGCGAAAGGGAGAGGCAATCTCTGCGCCCTCGCGCCGCTAGCCGCCGGAGGAGGAGGAGACACCCTGGGCGTCGAGAGTCGATTGCCGACTCCCGGCCACCGTAGGCGCGGGCTTGCGGACGGCAAGCAATGGGCAGCTCGTCGTCCGGTAAGGACCAGGCCCGGGTCGACGGCGTGGCGTGTCGTGTTCCACACGCGCCTCAAAGAGAGAGAGAGTAATCGTTATCACGCTCACGTTAATTCGGAAAGGCTGTAAACTCGCTCAAATAGATTACAGTGCAATTCGGAACGCTCCCTAAGCTTGTCATGTCTGAATTTGACATTGACAGTGTTTGTCTAGTTAGAATAATCGTTCCTATAAATTTTATAGGCCAATCGTCTTCTTTCTTGAATAGAGAATAGTAGCGATAAATCGAAGTGGATTTATTTTTGGCATTGTTTTGAGTTGTGTTCTGTGGTTGTGTTGTGTTTGTGGACCATACAATGTCAGGAGAAAAGAAAAAAGCACTGTTTATATGCCTTGGTATGATAATATTAATTTTGCAAGTAAATAAACTGTGAAGGTCTGTATGCAATTTTTAGGCATGTGCGCGCCCGGCTTCATTAATAATAATAATTGTTTAGTGAAATCGAAATCCGCCTTTGCAAAATTTGCGAGTGCCATTTTGCTAATGAAACCCGGTACCTGCTGACTACTCCACTAACTTTGAGATAAACCTTAAAACTGCATACAGACCTGGTAAAAAAACTCCATTTTGTGAGGTTATCTCACCCTGATAGTAGCTATACCATAATAAATGCTAAATAAAATAAATGAGATATGTAAGCCCAGGGTCTTAATAAGCATAGAAAATCTAAACTTAACAACACTTATTATCAATCAGAAGTAATAATAAGTTTATCTTTCAGGTAATATTTGTCGATCACCAATAGCAGAAGGTGTGTTTCAAAAAACTGTGAATGACTTGAATTTGGGTGATCAATGGGAAATCGATAGTGCAGCTATAGGAGGCTGGCATGTGGGTAATCCACCAGACTGGAGAGCTTTGGACACTATGAAAAAGCATGATGTTCCTTATAGCAACCATGCAAGACAGGTACCTATAAACTGTTTTGGCACACAGTAGAACACTAAGACATAAAGACTACACACATACAAATACACTACATTACACACACATTAAGATTACATTAAGTCTGCCTTTGTACAGTATTTTTTTTTTACTTGTGCATAAAGTTTTAATAAATAAATAAATAAACACTTCTTAGAATACAGCAAGTGAAATATTAACTTCCTTAGGTATCTGATTTTGCATCATTTCTCAATTCAGAACCACGAAACATTGGACTATGCTTTGTAGAAAGTGAAGAAATAAATGAAATTGAACACTTACCTGCTTAGAAATAACTTGAAGTTTTCTTTTTCAGATTGTTTCAGAGGACTTTAATCATTATGATTATATATTTGGAATGGATGAAGCAAACATGAAGGATCTTAGTAGAAGAGCTCCAAAAGGAAGTAAAGCAAAACTCCTTCTCTTCGGAGACTTTGATCCTCAGGGTGACAGAATTATAAGAGACCCATATTATGTATGTTTTACTAAGGCTAAGCATGCAGTACTATTTTAATCATAGCGATTTTTAAACTACAAAATAAAATCACAATGAAAATACTTTTTCAAGCGAATTCTCAAGCAATTTGTTACTGCAGGGTGTGGACTTTAGTATAATGGTATTGTTCACATATTTGCGATTATTAACTGCAACTATTAAAATCCGTAGTGCGCGCTTAGCCTTACATACCTACTTTGATTAATGTCCATTACAACGTTTGGGATACATTATATTACTTTTAATTTTCAGGATAGTGACTCAATAGGATTTGAGAAGTGTTACCAGCAGTCACTAAGGTGCTCAAAAGGATTTTTGGGAAGCTTGCAGAAGTGATGGGATTTCCCAAACATAATATTAGCATTTTACGACAGAATTATATTTTAAATCAAGGTGATTTATTTTAGTGGGTCATACTCATAATTTGTTTGTTTTTTTTCCACAATATTAATAACTAACTTTTACCTGCATGGAGGTCGGAAATTATCCCTCGGGAACGTACTACTGGGATGAAAAGTATCCTACATGTTAATCCAGGTTATAAACTATCTGTGTTCCTCATTCTATCCAAATCTGTTCAGTAGTTTTTGCGTGAAAGAGTAACTAACAAACATACATCCATCCATCCTCACAAACTTTCACATTTATAATATTAGTAGGATTGTTATATATCAGATACTGTATGTATATAATCTATAGTAAAAATAAAAATTCATTAATAAAAAAACTCAATTTTTATTACATTATATTTGGAGGACTGTAATGAGATAATATGGAAGTATAAAATGGTAGCTAGACCATTTTATACTTCCATATTTTCTCATTACAGTCCTTGAATAGTTTTCTATTTCCACTAGCTAGAGTAATCATTATCATAACTAGGCACTAAGCAGGTTGTGAGGAATGTGTAACTCGCATGTAGATCCTTTATCATAAGAAAATTGAAAAACCATTCTTGTGTTTTTTTACCAGTATTAGGTTCAAGACATTGAAAACAGAATGTGTCTTTCTTGTTTAAATATCCACAGGCTACCACAGTTCCACCATTTCTTAACCCGCCCCTAAGATGACGCTCTGGCCGTTCTTGCCTCTGTTTGTTTAGTTCTTTGTCTACTTTCTTCTCTTCAATATTTTCGAATCGATTATCCACAAGATAGGCAGGAACAAAGGGTAAGTCGATGTATTCAGCTGAAAGCATAGTCCATAAAATATTTAATAACCGATATTTGATAGTTTGATGGGCGTCTAACTGGCTTAGAGCAATAAGTCTAAGGGCATTTACATAGAAAAAAAAAACAAAGCTTAAATGTACATGAGTATAGAATAATGAGTTTAGTATAAGGTTTTGCTTACTGGGTAATTCGTCATCACTGTCGAGAATGTCTTTTAAATTGTAAGATTTTTTTTTTGCTGACTTCCTCCACATTATTATAAATATTACTATGTACTTGCAAAGAATGATCAGAATTCTAATTTATTTATAAAATTTGGCAAAAACCAACGTGACAAATGCGCTAGCGCACAGCACTAATCACAGACAAAACAAATACTCAAGTCTCAAGCATGCAACACACACAGAATCAATGCAATGACAACAAAGACTAGGGGTGAGGCGTATTTATCGTAACAGATGGAAATAACAGATATTTAAAAATAACAATTGTTCCTACCAATATAACTTATCTGTTACTTAAAATAACAGACCCTCAAAGATTGTTACCACGGCTGTTACTGTCGTTTCACTATATCAGTCCCCAGACATACTTTTACCGCGGCTGTTACTTACATACACACTGATACAAAGGAAGGAATATAGCAAGGTTATCAATTTGTCTCTATTCCTCATTAATTACTAAAACAGTTAATAAATAAGCATAATTCTATAATTTCACATTACCTCGTCATTCCTAGTCAATACAACGAGAGTCAAGAAGTAAAGAAAAGATATATATTGAGTTTTAATTAAATCCATATTTATAATCCGTTCAAAAATAACAGGCTGTTATTCGATAACAGATATTTGGACGTTACTTTTCCGTAACAGTAACAACAGATATCGTGTTTAACCTATTACAACCCATCTCTAACAAAGATCCATTAGACCCAACTACATTAAGTTGCCAGTAGTAAAATATAGTTTTTCCCTCAACTCCTATGTCATGCACAAAACAATATTTTAATTAAGTATGACTCCTATGCATTATACAATATAATACCCTTTACAATTACTAATGGACTGCAATTTTCTACACGTACTTACAAAATTAACAGCTAAAGGGTAAACTGGATATGAAAAAGTTGGCAACTCTTTACTATTATTTGGGGGTTTAGTACGAATTACATATCGCACCTTCGGTGCAACAAAGTCACAACAGCACATTTTTAAATTTTACATTTTTAAGATTTTTTTCGCATTTATTGCCTTATTACTGGATTGATATTTATAGTAGGTCTGAAATCTTTATAAAATTAATGTTTATTGCTTTTGCTATAGTTTCACGTAAAAAGCTTATTTTGAATTTATTATTCAAAAAAATCCTATTATAAGACATAGGTAACAAAAAAAGTGTCCTGAATTGTGACTTTGTTGCACGGAAGGTGCGATATTTTTTGGATAAGTCTTTTTTTTTTTTTAAACCCAGTTTTTAATTCAGGAGGCGGTTATGCATTATGCAGTTTCTTTTTTTGAATTTCTACCATTTTCCCGTGATTACCTATTGGGCTGTTTTACGTGATTCTTTTTTCATTTGGTAGAAGCTCGCGCGGTGGTCATGACCACCGCGCCACTCAAAAACGGCCCAAGCAAAACTAGTAAAATCTATATGGACAGATTTTACTAGCTTTGCTTGGGCCGTTTTTGAGTTGGCTACGTTTTCTTTTTTACTTCTTTCTTTTTCTTTAATCCACTTGGTGTCGAGTAATGATGTTATAAAACTTCCTGTCACTTCAAATTCAAACGGTTGGGTTATTCCAAATCCTTGTCTGTTTAGAATAATACTGTACCAAACATGTCAGTTTTAGTAAAATAAAAATAAGCTCTGCCCTTTTGAGCATCATTAGGAATGCGTCGACATCACACGATATTACCCCGTAACCGATCAGGGGTTCACTCCTCCCCCACACCCCTTCCTTCTGACGGTAAATCTTGGGTTTATAAATCGACAAGCAGTGTCGTCAAATAAAGCTTGCAGCATTTCAGTTTGGCATAGAATCGGCATCGAAAATGCACTGGAAGATGTACCTGATTACGGGATTAGTAAAAATGCTTGGCTCTTACGTGGTCGCATCCAGTCACGACATTGTAATAGCTAGAAACGCGCGGAGCGGTTACCAGCTTCAGTATGTTGATTAAAACATTATTCCCGAACGTAAATAATAATGGCATCCCAGAATTATAATCATCAGAATCAGCAATACAACTCCTTATAGTTAGAATTGGCCTCAAATGTCATGATTTCATGAAATAGTCACTCGATAGGGAAATATGAACTTAGAAAGGTGTATTGATGATTTTTATGATTATAATTCTATAAATAAATATTTTGTTACAGCCACGAATCACATTTAGATCAACATACAACCTGATACTGAATTTCGCGGGCTACCCTGACGCTGTGTGGGGTGGGTACTAAGTACACACGGCTACATATCAAGCTATACATTTCCATTATAAGCTGACCTCTCTTTGTACGGAAATCCTATACAATACGAGATCAGCTTATACTGAAAATGTATAGCTTGATATGTAGGTGTTTGTACAAGCATTCGTAGCGACTCTCGCGAAGTTGTTTGTTCTGTATTTTTAAATTTGACGTTGATTGTAAATAAACGAAATTCAATGTACTCGCATTAAAATATTTATTTTAGTAAGCAGTTCCATCAATCAATCAATTCAGCCTTGGGAGTAGTTAAACATGATTCTCCAGACTTACCTAAGTGTCTCTTAAGAATCATGTTTAACTGCTTCTAAGTCACCATCCATATTAAATTGTAAGATTTTCAAACGACGTTTACGATATTGGTGATGCTTGAGTTTATCCAATGCCTGATCTGCAACTTCCGATAACGGCTTTTTCAAGTATTCTGGGATCCTGTAGACAACTTTTTGAATTATCCGGTATAAAAATCTGTGTGTTAATCCATCACATAACTGCTTCACTAAGTCTTTCCATCGAATGTCAGTCCAGACTTGATACGACGATGACTTAAGGCTGAAATGACTAAATTGATTAATAAAAAAAGTTAATTATTTAGAGCAATATTCATGAAAATACACATGAATGTGTGGTTTTTAGGGTACCACTGCCAAATGGCAAAAACTGAACCCATATTATTTTCGTTAGGTATGTCCGTTTGTCCGAAAGTCACAACTCAGATTATTAACACTATATCGAAGAAAATCGGAAAGAAGCTGTACTGTGCATCGCTAAATAATGATGGAGTGAATTTACGAAAAATAAGTAAGGGTGGCATTTCCCATTCATGTAACAGAGGAAAGAAAAAAAAAAACAACCCACCTAAGCGTGTGGGGGTACCTACTGTTGTATCCCATAATTCAAAAGATTATGATGTTTCTAAGTGACGTTTTTTAAGATTTCGGATAATATGTGGTATTTTCGGTTACAACAACCGAAGAAATAACTTTTTTAACCGACTTCAAAGTCAGAGGTTATGCATTCGGCGTTACTGGGCGAGTTACGCAAGATTTAGGTGATTCAGTTTTCATTTGGTAGATCAAATGAAAAAGTGGAAGCGCGCGTGGTGGTCCTTTCTTTATGTTAGTAACGTTGCTTGGGTAGTTTATGATTTAGCTTCAATAGTACGTTTTTTCGTTTTCTTTTTTTACTTCTTTCTTTTAGTATAAGAATTTGTGTGGGGCCCTTCACTGGGCGTGGTCCGACACACACTTGGCTGGTTTTTTTTTGAACTTTACATTGTTTGCTATGTACAGTCACCAAAACTGATAAGTAACCAGGGTCGTCGATATAGTTGAAGTTTAGTAAGAAACCGATGGATGTTTTCGAATGAAATTTAATTTGATAATTGACCTGTTTGTTTTCTCTTGATTAAATTAAATTTTATTCGAAAACATGCATCGGTTTCTTACTAAACGTCAACTATATCGACGACCCTGGTTACTTATCAGTTTTGGTGACCGTACGTAACTATGTATTTATAAAACATTACAATCATTCTGGGGCAGTTGAGTAAATACCAACCTTTTAAATACTTCTTTTCTCAGTTTGTTTATTTTTAAATTTTCTTTTACAAAAACTTGAACATGAAGACTTCCATACCAAAAGTTTTGCAAATAAATATAATGTTGATCAAATTTCTCTTCAAGCTTCAACCAAACAGATTTATCAATTTTTCTATACTTTAACTCTTCTAGAGGTAGTTGTGAATACTTCAGTAGTAGCCTTAAAAATTTACTTGCTAATGGTAAAGTCCATTTAATTCTCTTCTTTTCTGGTTTTCCTAAAAATAAAAAATAAATACATTGCATACTTACTAAATTCATTATTAAACTCGTTTTTTTTTGTAATTATAATGATTATAATGCACACACCATTAAATAGCTGCTGTAATCTTTTGTATATTCCCCTAGGTTCTCTGCCGAGAACCATTGATAATAATGTAACTGAATGGTTGGGATGGTGCATGAAACACACTTTCATGATTTTTTCTTCATCTGCAGAGTAAGCGCCTTTGGTAGAGCCTCCAAAATGAGTAATAACATGCCTGAATACTTGAAACATTGTTCTTTGTAGTCCACGAGCCAAAAAAGCAACAACAAAACGTCTTGCACATTCTTCAGGTGTATTAGGTAACCTGCTTTTAACTTTATTTTTCCACCGAGCCAAACATATTAACTTATCAGGAACATCATATAGCTGCCGAAAAAAGATTGTACAAATATTTATTATATTGTTTGCTAGGCTAATGAAGCTGAATAAAAAGTTTCAATTATCATTTGCCAAATAATTTTTTTACCTCACTTCATTCATTTTAATGTAGTAACTTTCAACTTATAGTTATTCTTAAATTAATCTTGAATCAAATGAAATAAAAAAATATACATACATACATACATAAAAACACGCCTTCTTCCACTGGGGGAAGGCAGAAACTACAGAATGCTACCTGCTACGATCCTTACATACTCCTTTTGCCTCGTTTACGTTCATAAATCTGGTCATACACGCACGCCGGTTGCGAGTACTACGCACCTGACCTTTCTGAAGAACATCACCAATAAGGTCACTATGTCTTCCTAGGGCGTCCCCTCCCAGCGTTTCCACTCACATCTGCCTTGTAAATACCTTTTGTTAGTCGCCCTTCATTCATCCTCTCAACATGACAAACCATCTAAGCATACCCTTTTAAATTTTTGTCACTACATCTTCTTTTAAACCGCACCGTTGCCTTATCACATCATTCTTCAGCCTATCATTCATAGTCACACCACACATGCTTCGCAAGGAACGCATTTTCACAGCATTTATTCTACTTTCATGCTTCTTTTGCCACACCCAACATTCACTTCCATACATAAGGGTAGGCACCAGCACACCATTGTGAAGAGCCAGTTGTGCTTTTTTGGACATCAACTGGTTGGTCACAATTGCATGTGTAGCACCATTCACTTTATTTCCCGCATTTACTCTTCTTTCCACATCTCCATCAATCTTTCCATCCCTTGTAAACAGACTCTCCAAATATACAAACCACTTGCTCCACACTCTTAGCATTTAATTTCACATCACATACCGATACCTCTTCTCTTTTAAACACCATGACCTTCGTCTTATTCACATTTATATTCATCCCTTTCATTTTATATGATTCATCCATCACAGTCACCATGTCTTGCAACTCTTTTGCTGACGATGCTAGTAGAACTTGATCATCTGTGTAGAGAAGGCATTTGACAGGCAACTCATTCACCGTCAATCCACACTCACCCTCTTTCAAATTTGTCAGACAACTATCCATGTACAAGTTGAACAGCCATGGTGATGCTACACAACCCTGTCTAACACCCCTCGAGATGGAGAACCAGTTCGTGTATGCCCCATTTATCCTAACAAGCACTGGAATCCTAGTATAAAGACTTCAGTGCCCGTACCAAGCGCCAGTCCACACCGTACAAGGGTAATGTCAACCAAAGTTCTTCCCTCCACACACTGTCATAGGCCTTCTCCAAGTCAACGAAAGCACAGTAGACTTTCTTGTGCTTTGCCAGATGTTTTTCGGCTATGCACCTTAGGGAGAAGATCTGATCCATAAAGCCCGTTCCCTCTCTAAATTCTGCCTGCACATCCCATATTCTCTCACCTGTCACTCTTATCACTCTATTTATGAACACCTTTGCATACAGTTTGCCGACAACACTCAAAAGACTAATGCCACGTTAGTTTTTACATTCCCGCTGAGAGCTTTTTCCCTTATATAGTGGTACGATTACAGCCTTACACCAATCATCCAGCACACCGCCATATCTCCAACACATATTAAAGATCCGGCACAACAGGTTTCGCCCACCTTTCAGCATTTCAGCTGACACTGTCGTACCCTACAGCTTTCCCAACTATCATCCCTTTAAGCGCTCTTACAATCTCATCTATTTCTAGTTCATTCTCTTCATCTACATCTAAGCTTGGGTCTTCAGAACTGGCGTCTGCCCAGTTACCAACTCCTTGCACACTATCCTGGCAACTATATAAAGTTTCAAAATATCCCTTCCAGCGTTCCAAGACCAAATATATATATATATGTTTAACCAGAATTGGTTCATACTACTTGGGAGCTCATGGGGTGACTGTGTTTAATGTTAACAGTGCAACTACTTTACCTGCACAAATTCATTCCAATTCTCTTGTATTTTATCACATTCAGCTTTGCAAATGGTGTCTGTACGGTAAGGTAGATGATGATTTTCAACATCAGTATTTTTAAGTGGCCGTGAAAGAGAATTTGATTGTTGATACCAAGGTTGCTCCCATGTTATTTTCTCATCTTTCAATCTGTCTACTAATATCTGAAATAAAAGAATTCATTTATTAAATGATTTAATTAATTATATCCTCAAACTCAGTTTTCTTTTTTATAATGCTTTTTTTACTCTTATTTTATTTACATTAAATCCCAGGCCATTTCTATGCAGTGAAGTAGTGGGTTAGCGGGATAGATCTACCCTAAGTCCACTGACTTTTCAACACAACTTAGCTGGGGGTTTTGTATATATACTTCGACATTACATTCAATAGTAATACATAGTACCCAAAGGTTTGCTCATAAGGACTGCTAAAAATATAATACGTTCATCAACTTGAAGATGTTGTAAAATATTATACGATGTTCATTTTATTATGATGGATATAGCACAGTCAAAGTTTTGACTAATGGTTTAATTAATTATTAGCTTGAGTTACCTCCATAAAAAAATAATCTTCATCTTTGATTTCTTCTAAATACATGAGTATTCTATCCATACAAGCTGGTTCATTTAAATCATCCATATCCTGTAATATATCACCAAATTCTATATGCTTTTCTATCTTCTGCACGGGTAACTTATCATCATATTCTATATGCTTTTCTATCTTCTGCACGGGTAACTCATCATCATTACTTGACTTAATATTATTATCGTCAGAGTCTTCCCCTATCCGCTTTATCTTGACCGGTGAATTTTTATCTTTTCTTTCAATCATTTTTTGTCTCTTCTTGACGGGTGAACTCTCATCTGCAGATTCCATTCTTTTTATATTTGTTGTTTTGTATAGCTTGCTAAACTGTCGGTCTAAAAATTCTTATATATCTTCACAAATCATACTTTTAGAGGTTAAGATTTTTAGTAAACATTAGTTTTGGCACGGTTTTGAGTTGAGGTTATGGTTTGGCACTTGACACTGACAATGAAGTGTCTGTTACACACTCTTAGTCGACACATGAAAACCACTGACTTGACTGACTTGAAAACAGACCAAAACAACAGCGACAACTACAAAAAGACAGAATTAGTGTTGCCAATTTTGTCATACTCCTCCTTTTGTTGTCCAATACGCAGAAAAGGATGGTAAAAAGATGATAAAATTCACAAAGCACGGACACGCTTTGGTGGTTGCTGCTAGAGGCGGCATCGTTGACAATTTCTCTATAACCCAACTCTGCACGTCATTGACTGACCACTGGCCAGTCTATGACGTGTAGAAACCACTGATATTCTTTTATTATCAAATTGCTGCTGGATATTGTTTTATATTCCAGGACTCCAGATCTGCTGCTGAAGAGCGCAACGAGAGTTGTAGGACACGATCTACACAGGACGACCGAGTATTAACGACTGCTGGCAACACCAAGTAGGCTTCCGCCGGGTATGTCGTACCGTGCAGTGATTGTTATGAAGTATCACATTTTTACATGTTCGTTTAAATAGTTAATTCAATATTACTATATAACGTTCAATAATTACTTGATTGTGTTTTGACTAAATTTGTTAAAATATAAATAGGGTAGCATTGCCAGTGAAGGCAAACACAATGAGGGGCCCGTATTTACGGACCACCGTGCTGTATCCGCGGCCGAGAGGCGAAGCCCCGGTACCGCTCGCCCTCGTAAGGGGGCGTCGCGACATCATCACGTCAGACCAACAATTGACAGTTAGTCTTGGAAAATACTTTGCTAAGAACGTAATTCTGTTTCAAAAATATACCGTTATGTTAAAAGTGTTCAAGTACTTTATTCGGCCAAACACCTGCTTCGTTGCATTTGCTACATCTTAATTAAAATCGACGGCTTTTATGACGGTCCATGACAGAATTTTTGCACTCAATGCAATGGGGTTAAAAACTAAAAGCTCGTCATAGATACAGTATAAGCAAATTATATTATCTGTCTAACAGATGGCTGCTAGATCGAGCCATAATACATTTGTTAAGAATAAGAATAGATTTGTAGCGGGGTGGAATAAACATGTGAAAGCGGATCTGCGCGGGCGCGCCTTGGGTTTCAAAGGTGGATCTTATGTATATGTAGTCTTCTGATTCAGATCTTATGTATTGTAGTGTATATGGAAATGTATATCAGGAAATGAAAATGTCGAGGCATAGATTTAAAACTAAGTTGAAGTGCAACCCTTCACGAAGAAAAGAAATTTAGTTCTTTTTGGAAACAAACCAACTCTTTGAATCCTCAGCCAAGCCTGCCATCGAACGTTGATGGCTTATCACATACCAGTGATATAGCCAACATGTTCATGAACCATTTTAAAGTCGCTCCGCATGTAACAAATGCATCTAGGTGGGGCATTCGGACCCTGTGTGAAGGTGATCCTCATGTAAGATTCATCGTGAAAGATGTAGAAGATGCGTTAAAAAATATGAAACGAAGCAGGTCACCGGGCATGATGGTTTGAGTGTTGAGCAATTAAGGTCCGCTGGTGTACATTCACCTAAATTACTGGCTATGTTATTTAATTTTTGTGTGGGTAGCCGCTGCGGCAAGCTGTCGTACTTCCCATAGTTAAAAATAAGACAGGTGATTCATCCGACAAACACAATATAGGCCTATTTCACTGGGTACAGTAATTGGTAAAGTACTGGACAGCCTGCTTGAGAGAGAGTTGAAGATGCTTAACAAACTCAACGACGCGTAGTTTGGTTTTAAAACCTGTTTGTCGAAGGAAAGTGCAATCCAGTGTCACAAGCAGACTGTGCAGTACTACACAGACAGGAAGACACCTGTATATGGCTGTTTTCTGGACCTGTCGAAGGCTTTTGACCTGGTGGATTACGACATTGGTGCCGATTCTCTTGTACACCGAACCAAACAATCACTAAAATTCCTTACTTTTGGCTATGAGAATGTTAAAGCTATACTGCAAAAAAACATCTCTTAAAAATAATTTTGACGCAACTAAAATTTAATTTGACAATCGCGACTCCGCGTGGTACTTGTTTGCCCTACCCCGTAAATTTTTTTTAGAGCCGGAGGCGCGCATTGGGGGCAGCCTCGACGTGTTTTGTATGGAATTTTTCACTTTTTGTATGGAAAATATGAAAATTATTACCTACTTGTAAAGTTTTAAGGGGTTTTGGAGTTTCATAGGGGGTCCAAATTTTCATTATTTTTGCGATTGGAGACACCATTTTCGAGATATAAGCAACATAAAAGCAAAAGAGGTACAGTACTATTTTTGCACATGAAGTCGAGGTGTTGTGGCGAATTTTAGTTCATGACAGCTAATTTTACTCCACACCTTTTTAATCGCAATATAAAATAGTCCGATTTAGACAAACAGCAAAAATTTTAGGTGAAAAACTTCAAATTCGGAATAGCAAGAATGCCATTTTCGCTAAATTATTAACTCGTGCCATGCCATATTAGTGCTGTCAAACTAAAATATAGTTCAGTTGTGTCACTATTATAGTCTATTTCAGAATGGGAAATCGTCATTTGACAGGAATAAACTAAATTTTAGTGATTTGTAATCTTTGTGACAAGAGAATCGGCACCATTCTGTGGCAAAATATGTCGGATGAAACAGCCCTTCCACCTGAGGTTATAAATATATTTAAATTTTGGTATGAAATTCAGATAAACTGAGTTAGTTGGTCAGATGTTCAATCAGTACAGTATGGGCTAGATTGTGAAGTGAGGCAGAGGGGGTTGACTTCACCCACTCTGTTTAACCTGTACATAGACCAGCTGGTTGGTGAGCTCAGTAGCACCATGGTTGGTTGTTCTGTAGATGGAAGAATGATCAACATTAGTTATACTGATGTCTGCTGATGCCCATCTATCTGTGGACTAAGGAAGTTGTTGGCCATATGTGAGAGGTATGGGGAGGCACATGGCTTAAGGTATTATGCTACTAAAAGTGAGGTAGTGGTTTATAAAGTACATAATAATACACCCATGAATATACCACCGGTGACGTTACAAGGAACACCATTGAAAATCGTCACTCAATTTTAAATACCTCGTTCATATGGTCACGGCTTCTCTCACAGATGACCAGGATATAGATAGGGAGAGCAGCGCGTTGGCAGCCCGATGCAATATGCTTGCCCGCAGGTTTGCACGGTGCTGTGACTGACTCTTCAGAGCCTACTGCTCAGTCGTTTTACTCGTGTAGCTTGTGGGTGGCTGGCAGCACAGTTCAAAGTCTACAAACCGCTATTGTTTTGTTTATGTTTACTTTTGTGTCGAATACTAGAAAAAAAAACCGAGAACTTTCGACAAAATTTGTGAAACTTGGAGCGTAGCACTATTAAAACGAGCTAAGGAAAAGGGAAGCGTCTACCACTGGTAAAAAAGCAGCTTTAGTGGAAAAGACAAAAATTATTAACGTTTTTTAATTTATGGGTTATCTTGTGTTTTGTAAACTTTAAGTTCATTTTTTTGGTAGAGACTGGACGCGTACGACAGGAATAAGCTGATTGGAATTGAAAACCAACTCAAGGATGATCTTCCTGACTGAACAACTTCAGAGATGTTAATTCTCGAACTGATCTAATATGATAAATGTTGTATTTTGGTTAACTTTTCTAAAGCTTGTGATGTGAATATGTGATTCAATAAAGCAATAAAGAAATACAATTTTTTTAAACTTTGTTTTTGTGCTCCCGAATAAAATGATCTGTGGTGGTTGACCCCTTTTGCTTTTTGACCTTTACTAAGTATAATTTACGTAATATCACACCACAAGTGGTAATAAAAATGGACTGAGTTCTCTTGGGAGCATCACCTGTATACGAATTTCTGCCATAAAAGTCTTCAGGTTTAAAAAGAATAGCACAAAGTCTGGACGAAATATCGGATTTCAATTTCTTTTCGGAGAGCTTTCTCCCACAATTTTCGTCTTTTAAAACATCTTTGGAAAATAAATGAGACCCTGTTTTTTTGCAGTCAACAGCTGCGCAACGGGGAATATTAATTAATTATGCATAAAAGAAATTGCTTGTTTACAAAAAATGCATGGATGGTGGCAGCTAGGTGTCAGATTCTTGGACTTTAGATAGCAGCGAGATCTGAAGTGAGCAAGTGGCAGTTTTTATCACCATCTCGGCGGCGCCACGAATTTCATTAGTACCTACTTTCGTCTCTCAACGATTCAGTGATCTGTGTGATAAAACCCGAAGCATTTATCATATAAATAGTATGTACTAAAAAGTTCTAAGCTAGGTATACACGCAGCGACAGTAGCAGAGTCTCACTGGCGGTTAAAGTCGCTGCGTGTGTATCTACCATTAGACAAATGTTCTATTTAATATTTTTGTGTATTGCAATAAAACACTACCCTCCTTTGCGTCGCGCAGTCAGTTAAAAAGTGCAGCGTAAAAAAATACAATAATATCCATTTTGACAGTTTAAGTTGGGAGGTAGGTTGATGCTTTTACAATCAACACTTGAGTACTTAGTTGACAATTTGACTGTGACACTAGCTTGATTTGACATGAGCAGGCAAGCAACGCCGCCATGTAATGAACTAAAATACGAATACGAAGATTTATCCAAATCAAAGCTAGATAAATCGAAATCTATTGATCCCAGAACACCAGCACCCTGTTAATAAGATATATTCATAGCTGAGATAACGTGTTTGGACATATTGCAGCTGTTGTGATGAAATTACAGAATCAGATTGAAAAACGGAGACCACGAGTTGGAACAACGAGATTCACAATAGGTCGGCGTTGGACTCACTCAAACTTACCTACGCCTTTTGATTGTGTAAACTAATGTTCCCTATAGTATTCAAAAGCTAGAACAGTGATCCAAGTTCCAAATTACAGCAATCGCAAAAGGAATTTGGTGGTGAGCTGTGAAGGTGTTGTGGAGTAAATGGAAGAGTTATTTTTACGTTTATTGACGCGTCCTTTTAAGAATTCCGACACAATTGTAAGTTTTTTTGTGATTTATATCTTTATATGGCTTAGGAATTTATTGTACCCTGATTTGTTTGATTCCCACCTGTCTGAGTATTGGTTTCTAAAGATCTGTTTGAGAAGATATTGGTAAGTCTGACTAAGTTATGTTTAACAAAATATTCTGATGCATAGAACTTTTATGAAGATAAACATACCTCATATATCTCAATTTGACAGAATTACAGGTCACTTCAGGTCCAAGTTCAGGTTCAAGTTCAGGTCTTAGGAAAATCTATGAACAGAACATTTTGTAAAATCTTTTTTTTGTTTGCTGCTGCTGTTCCATTAATATCTAAGACATTTATGTGTTTCAATGACATATTAATCTTATCTAAAACGTTTCACTGTCACCGTAGTAACCTTTTTTGTGCAGACAAAGATTAAATCACTCGTAGGTCAATAAATGTCGAACAATAAAAAAGTTGCTAATGCGTACAAGTTCTTTCAGGTTTGCATTCCAATGAAGAGAACACCCTAAAAATTATGTTTGCATCAAATGAAAAAAATGTTGCCAAAAAATCATTTCAGAAACCTAATATTCTCAGAAGGAAAGGTAAAGCTTCTATTGCTAAAGCAAACATAACCAACATTAATGAATCTCCTGAAGCAATATCTCTAGTCACCACGTCTCACATGGAAACAAACATATCTGATCAATTAGACAACACAAAACTGGAAGGAAGTAATAATTTAACAAATGTAACAGGATCAGTATGGGGATTATCATTAGCAGATTGTAAAGATTATCAAAATAATTTACTTAAATCTCGGGAGACTGATAAACATGCCAATTTAAATAGTAATGCACCTAAAATTACTGATATCAAAAGTAAGTACTTATAAATAGTATTAATTCAATGGTGTTTGGCCCATAACCTCAGAAAATAGGTACAAATGTGGTACCTAATATGGAAATAAGTTCTGGTTTAGCACTAATGAAAACTCACATTAAAACGATTTTTATTTTTATGTGTGCTGTAGAAAACTAAGAATATTGGAGACATTGTTATTTTGTTAAGTAGTAACAAAATTTCACTGTTTTAATGTTTTCAGATGAAGGTAAAAGCTTGGAACAGAATCTACTCAATATTGAATCCTTCATCAATAGTGCAGGCAGTATTGGACAGGTAAGACTTTCTCACTTATCTCTCTTTCATTATAATTTTAGACGTAATATGTGGCTTTTATCAAATCCCGATAACTCATGAGTTTTTTTTTGACAGGACCTGTCTATTGGTTATGATGGCACTGTATCAACAGAAAAAAAAACTGCTGAAGCTAAAACAAAATGGTGCTTTGATATAACTAACAATTCCATGGACATAATAATAAATAATTGTAAGTAAACAATTCAATATTAGAAAGAAAAAGAAAAGGAAAGAAAAATTCTGAATTAATATTTAGTTATGGAATCCAAATAGTCTGTCACCAGGATTCAGTGTTTGGTTACTTCTAGTATGTCATGTGTTTTTAATTCTGAATGCATGAGTGCACTGCACCCCATATACAAATGGGCATTTCCACATGGAAAAGCTAAGGCTCAGTTGACAGAAAAACAAGATAATAATTAATACTTTTACAGATAAGGAGCATCAGTTGGGGGATTTGGAAGAAAAGTTAGATTCAGTAATTGTGGTGCCTTCTGAGCCAGTGCCAGGGCAACAACCAGAGCAAGTACAAAACCAGGCGGCAGCAATAACTCCAACACAAAGCATACCTGTCAACTACTCCAATAGAGCTGTAAAGTTTAAGGTATGAATCATGATATATTCAATTATGATCATTTATTTCAAATCAAATCATATTTTTATTGCAGTACATATAAATAAATTTCGACATGTTGAATGAATGAATGAATGAAATGAATTTGTTACCACAACAAATATTGACATAGGACTTATCTTTTGCAGTGTGATCAACCTAATTGCAACAAAGGCTTTTGGAGTGAAGAGAAGCTGAAGAAGCACAAAAACTCGCACAAACGGCAAGCATATCGAACTCCGACACAAATAACTTATGAGTGTCCTGTGAAAAAGAAAGCCCCAGATGGAGTGGAAGAGAAGTGTCCGCGCACCTTTGTAGTGAGGGGTGATCTGCTCAAACATCTAGACGAGGACCATACGCTGGAAGAAGCCGCGCACAGGTAGACATCCAATAGATTGTAATCAGCCCCATCGATATTGGTCACTTATTATTTACTGTATGAACACTGCTCAATTAATTTGTGCAATTGAAACATGAGTGTTAATCTACTACATGATTATTATAAATTAAATTCGCTTTTCGCGTCTGTTTGTGTGAACGCGTTGTTCTTCTAAATTACGCAACGCATTTTGATGTGGATTTTACCCTCATTTAGAGATTCAATTCCGGGGGGGTATTTGTGTAAAACATTAAAATTAAACTTACGTATAATAAATAAATCTCGAAGAAAACTTCGAGATTGCCAGTCAAGTCATAAAAACTGTGACGCTGGGGCGGGTCGCTAGTTAAGCTACATAAAGAAGACTAAAAAGACTTTTTTTGCAATTCCATAATGGTTATGTGAGGACAGCTTGACAGCGTTAGCGGGTGTGTTGTATCTAGTGTGTAATTTGGTGCGCAGGTGTGACGTGTGCGGGCGGCGCTTCTTTTGGGCGATGGGGCTGCGCGCGCACGGCACGTCGCTGTGCGCGCGCGGCGGGCTGGCGTGCGCGTGGCCGGGCTGTGGCCGCGTGTTCCGCCTGCCGTGCCGACTGCGCGAGCACGCGCGCGCGCACACCGGCGACCGGCCGTACCTGTGCCGATACCCCGTTAGTACCCACACGACGCCTATACAAAGTCTAGCCTAACTCCACGTCCTTACGAGATTGTTTATAATATGAATGATGACGTACGGTCACAAGTATAAATAATAGGTCGGGGAAAAGTTCTTTCGTATTTTATATACAAATTCAAGACTAGGAGCTCGTGTGGCGCCCAAATATCGAGCTTTTTTGTATACCCAGACTTTTTCAAATAGGTCAAAACTGTTTTGTGGTCAACCCCTAACTCTTCAGCACATAGCAGAAGAGCTAGGGGTTGACCACAAAACGTAACTACTAATATGCCGATCTAGCTACACATTATCAAAAATGACATCGTCTTTATCCGTAACAGGGCGACCAGATCGAGCTGCATCTTTGACATCAAAAGTCCCAGACTGAAAATGCTTGAACCAACTCTGTGCTACTCTGCACCAACTGTTAACTACCTACTATTGTATCATCATGTAAAAGTTAAAAGGGTGACAAGTGACAAGACGTCTTATTTCCCCAAAATGTACGTGGATTTTTTTTATTGACAAGGGCGACTTCAAGTTTGCAGTCGTCTCGCTTTCAAAATTAACCAAGTTCGAAGTTGTTTTTTCGGCGGGATTATTCATTATACGCGTGGTAGTTAAATTACAAATTATTCTGCTGTAAATACTGTAAGTAAACAAAGTTAAGAGAAAATATAATAAACATTTGCTGCACAACTTCAATACAAAGTGAGTAGGTATAGCTTTCATAGATTTAAAAATATTACTTATTTCTTTGGTTCCTTTGAATAAAAATACAACTTTAGGGTTTACATATCCTCCGGCGGGATCTCATGGCGGCGTGGAGAGTGCGACTGTCGCAACCCGGCGCAGGGCACGCCACAATTGCGGCGGTAAGTCCCCTCTTTGAGGAGTGGCTTGAGAGGCGCCGCGGCGTCCTCACCTTCCGCCTGACGCAGGTCCTCACCGGACATGGCTGTTTCGGGAGGTTCCTGTTTCGGATAAGGCGGGAGGAAACGCCCGGGTGTTATCATTGTGTGGATCGACTAGAGGACACGGTGGAGCATACGGTGGAGGTCTGCCCGGCTTGGGCGGAGCACCGCCGTGTCCTCGTAGCGACGATCGGCGGCGGCGACCTCTCGCGTCCGGCCCTGGTTCAGGCCATGGTACGGAGTGAGAGGGAATGGGAAGCCGTCACCTCCTTCTGCGAAGCAGTAATGCTCGCGAAGGAGGAGGCGGAGCGCGAGAGGGAGAGGCAATCACTGCGCCCTCGCGCCCCTAGTCGCCGCAGAAGGAGGCACCCTGGGCGTCGGGAGTCGATTGCCGACTCCCGGTCACCGTAGGCGCGGGCTTGCGGACGGCGAGCAATGGGCAGCTCGCCGTTCGTAAGGACTAGGCCCGGGTCGACGGCGCGTCGTGTTCCACGCGCGCCTCAAAGAGATGTCAGCAAAATTGACGGGGTCCGATAGGACCGATGCCTGCCGGGGCTGCGGATTGTTCGAAAGAGTTACCGTGGCCCTGGCGCACAGGCAACTGAAGGAACACGGGTGGGTTTTAGTCAGTAAGAGTCTGACACGCCCTTCTGCTCCGACCAGAGCGGGAGAGGTCATTTGATGATTTCCCACCCAAAAAAAAAAAAAAAAGGTTTTACATATCAGACTTATGAGAATTAATATTATTATTACTTAAATAATTATGTTTTATACTTCCTATATCCACTACCTACTTGAAAATACCCACATGAGTGAACTTCCAATTTTGTAAAACTAAAAGATAACTGACATATATTTTCAGAGGAAGAAGTGTAAATATTAGCAAGGTAGCAGTTACTAGATTACAAATCCTTGCAAAATATACATTTTTGATGTGCTAAAAATCCTTGAAAAATATAAACTTTTGATGTGCAAAAAAACAGACGGGACCAGCACAAAACAAAAAGAACAAGCGTGGGACAACATTGAAACGTAATTCAATGCCACACTCCAAAAAAAATATGACGCCAACGGTAACTATTGCACTGATTGCGATATCGAAGAAAAGTCGAAACATTATACTGCTAGGTTTTTATGCTGCCAAAGTGATGTCAGTTATTTATGATCACAACGAGGTATCACATTCTTCTGAATTTAACTGAGTAGGCATATATTTATAATGCAAGACATGTCCGATAGTATTGCATTCTAAGAGGTGACATATAGTTTTGAAGCCGATGTAGCTTCCTATAATTTGGCTCATCAGATAGTTTTGGTGTTCCTTCGATGTCATAGATTTGTGCTGCCACTTGTAATATGCCTTCCACAAATGATAACATAAATTTGCCGTCATCTTGATGACAGATATTAATGAATGAATCATGAAATCAGATATTATTGCCGCGCTGTCCATAGTAATATATTTATTTATGCTCGTGGCTGTACAATAAAAACGCAACTTGATCAATCGCGCGAGTATGTCATATCCATATAAACGAGCACGACGATTGCTTTTGGTTAGGTCGCGGCCTAAGTCTCCACTTGATTAAAGGCTTAGTTAGACTTGGTCACAAACATCATGTTTTCATGAAATATTCATATATTATTCGACCAATTTGAACTTGGAGAGTTGTATTGATGATATTAATGATTATACTTCTGTGAATAAATATTTTTCGTATTGTAAAAGGCAATATTACCATACAACTTGATACTGACCTGCAAATTGTAAAAAACGCAGAAAATTTAAATTTCGCGGGCTACCCTTGCGTAACCCCTTTCAAGTGCACAATGACAGGATGCAGATTTGAGTCTCCACATTAAATTAAGTACGTGCTCTTCCGAAGGCGACCGCAACCGGAAACCACTGCGGCAACGCCGCGCCGTGTGGCGTAGCCTGGTTTCTATGTAAATCTATAAAAGTGCTTCTGTAGATGGCGACATTGTTGGCTATTGCCGTTTTCATAGTTGCTCATATATAGTCCTCAAGACCGTATTTCGGCCATGGCGGCCAAACTAAACGGAAACTAGCTTTCGGCGCGGGAGATATTATAGTGCACAAGTGTGTGCGCAGACACAATTGCACTCTCTCTTCCCTACTTTCATAGTCAGAAAACCAGCTCATAAAAAGTCTTCGGAAGAGCACCTTTAAGGTTGAAATCCGTGCTTAGTGTGTCTCTGTCGCGAGAACATTCCCTTTATTGAATGTGTCGTGCAGGATTGCGGCTGGGCGTTTCGTTCGGCCAGCAAGCTGGTGCGGCACGCGCGGCGCCACACGGACGAGCGGCGCCACGCGTGCGCCACGTGCGGCCGCGCCTTCCTGCGGCGCGAGCACCTGCGCGACCACGCCGCGCGCACGCACCAGGCCGCGCGCGCCGCGCACGTCTGCACGCAGCCAGGTAGCACGCGCATGCTGCAGGACTGCCTGTACGCCTAGCACGAATATTTTGACGTATAAAAAAATATTGTTAGTAGTGTAAACGTCTATCTACAGGATCAAATTAAATTAATTAGAGAAACTCCGTAGACCTGCTGGGTATCAATGTCTAAAAATGAAAAAAAATAAAATAGAAATTGACTAGATGATCAACAATCGTATGTAGTAGTTTCATAAAATGCCAGTTTAAAATTATTATTTTTCGGCTAGTTTCGGCCGCAGTTTCGGTTTCGGCCTAAAACTGGCTGAATCTTCAGCCCGATCGAAACTGCGTATGGTTTTCGTCTGCTGTTGGTATTGATAGAATACGAACGACTTACAGATGGACAGACAGCATAGACTTAGTAATGGGGTCCCGTTTTCCCTATTTTTGTACAAAACCCAAAAAAAATAGTGTTTACTTATAAATAGAAGTGTTCTTAGCCGACATGCTGTTTTTAGTTTTAGGGAGAAGGGTTTTGTTCGGTATCTAGAAGATTGATACAAACTCTAAGGGTTAAAGCAGATGCATCATAGCAACTCTGCGTTCGGTCACGATACCAAAATCACACGTTTCAGCAATTACTTCGACGCTGGATCGCATTTCGGCGACTCGTTCAGTTTGAGTACGGTTTAAAAATTGCGTTTTCATATGGCATATCGAGCTTCCGAAAAACGATTAAATCACTGATTGCTTATGCTAAAATTATGCGGGATTAAGAGTTGAATCTATTATCTCAAAAATGACTAAATCGCTAATCGCAAAACCTTACAGTAGGATCTCCTCGTTTTACAATCGTCATTTTGACATTTTTACAGTTTTACACACAAAATCTGGCAATAGTATTTTTTATTTGGTAACAGAAATCTGATAATTGCAAAATCAGTCTTTAATCAAATTATTTGTAACAAATCTACGAAAAACGACGGGTCTCAGAAAATTATGTCATTTAATTAAATATTTTTTTCTTAACTTCTTAAGTTTCGGTGTCGGCCGAAACTAGAAGAGGAACCGAAGTTTCGGTTACGGTTTCGGTTTCGACTGAATATCGTGTTTCAGTCGGACACTAATTTAAATACATAATAAATTATAATGTGCGACACAAATATTTCTAATTCATAATTCTATACGTCAAAACATTCATGCTAGGCTGCAGGGTAACAAAGTCTCTTCTTGAAATATTCCATTTTATTGTTCAGGTTGTGAGCAATCCTTTACGAACATGAGCACCCTGTACATGCACATGAAGAAGGTTCACAGGAAAGGTAAAGAAGTGACAATTGCAGCCGCCGCCGAGGATCCGCCGGCGACTGTCAGTGAAGACGGAGATTACGTATATTTGGTGAGTGATCAACAAATAGCTACTTTGTTTATATGTGCACGGGTTTCTTG
Organism: Dryobotodes eremita; assembly: GCA_917490735.1. Taxonomy (NCBI): domain Eukaryota; kingdom Metazoa; phylum Arthropoda; class Insecta; order Lepidoptera; family Noctuidae; genus Dryobotodes; species Dryobotodes eremita. The sequence goes on along the minus strand of OU823243.1, from coordinate 18,438,459 downwards.
TACTGGAGAGCTTTAATGTTGTTGCCACGATATTGGTTGTTAAGTCAGCAGAATATGGCATGGCTGTGGCACAATATTTTAGCTTTAAGTCATCTGTGAATTTAAATTTTATTTGTTAGTAAAAATATAAATATATGTCAAATTACAGGTCAGTTTGCCGGATAACGTCGTGGTAGAAGAGGAAGATTCTAAGGCAGTGTCTTTAGCGAGCGCTGAGCTCGAGGGCGAGCATGCGCAGGGCGCGGAGATCGCAGGGGGCGCAGGGGGCGCGGAGGGCGCGGACGTAGCAGGGGGCGCGGAGGCCGCGGTGGGCGCGGACTGCGTGGGGGGCGCGGAGTGGCACGCGGCGCGCACGCACTGCACGTGGCCTTTGCCGCGCGCCGCCCACGCACATTACGTGCTGGATGACGACGTGCATGTATGTTATTATACCAAGCCTTTATAACTTCACTCATAAGGCGTTTTAAGGATCATGCGAATTTGCAAATCTTCGTGACACAGAAAAGGCCAGCAGGAACCTCTTAACCACTTTTGAAGAACTCTCAAAAGCAAAATATCGTATATCGCATAATCGTGCCGAATAAACCTAAAACTGCAATTTCAGGTGGAACGAGCAGAGGGTTCCGTCAGCGACGTGTACACGGTGCGCAGCGACCTGTTCCTCCACGGCAACGTGCCCATCGATGACGATAGCCAGTGAGTACTATCTGACACTAGAAATTAAACACGCGACTCTTTTACCACGTCTTTAAACTTCAATTTAAATATTTCGTCATTTAAGAGTTTTGAACTACAAACTCAATGTGATATACAACAAAGTTCAAATTCCATTGCAACCAAAATTTATTAAAGACCTTATGGTCATATACCTATGGGATATATACAAATGGTCATCCAAAACTAGACTGCATAATGCTGAAGTAGATAGTTGAGCAAATTTTGTGTGCAGGCAAATCGTGGGCGCGGCGCTGAGTGGCGAGGCGGGTGCGATGGACGCGGACTGGTGCCACATCGATGCGCGCCCCACCATTGATCTCATGCAGGTATGACTACACAGTATCATCCAACTAATAAATAACACGGTTCTTATCGCTTCATACTACTATCACACAGTGTCATACTTCCAAGTTGCCTGGTGTGTGTTTTAATGACTTAACATCTTTGTTGTATCTTATTTCTGAGGCTTCATCAGGTTTTAAGATCCGGGAATTAGTTTTTTTGCTTGTTGTATTGCTTGACAAGTCTCCTTATTGTTTAGGAGGAGTTGATGTACGAGGACGCTGCGGACGAGTCCTCGTTCAGAGTGTTCCTCATGAACGGCGAGGAGCTCACCTAAGTGGTCCATACGTTGTGGGTTCACTTAAACTGCTGCTAAAAGCGAGTCATTGTTATACTTTGTTAGTCTATTATATCACTATGAGTGATACTGTTGTCAGGTACAGTTCAGTAAGTGTTTCATCGGAGTTATTATACTGAATCAGTTCTTTGTTATCGCCAAAATCTAACAACTATTACAACATAACATGTGCATCACACAATTAGAAGTAGGAGATGCGAATGTTTCTTCCAACATTGTGGTACAAAGTCTGAATGTATTTGTCAACTACTCGATGATCTCAAATATGTTAAAATACGAGGGTCATTCAATAAATACTTAGCCTACAAAAAGTAAACGAAAATTTTGGAAAAGTGGCAATTTATTTTTCAACATAGTCTCCTTTTAGTTCGATACACTTAGCCCAGCGATGCTCCAACTTTTTTAACCCGTCCGAAAAATAGTTTTTGTCAAACTCTGCAAAATAGGCCTCCGTGGCGGCGATGACCTCCTCATTCGATCCATATCTATTCCCGGCGAGTGATTTTTTCAGATTAGGAAACAGAAAGAAGTCACAAGGGGCCAAATCTGGAGAATACGGTGGATGGGGCAGCAATTCGTAGCGTAATTCGACCAATTTGGCCATGGCAACGGCAGACGTGTGAACCGGTGCGTTGTCGTGGTGAAACAGCACTTTTTTCTTCGCCAGATGGGGTCGTTTTTTCTTTAATTCGGCGTCGAATCGGCCTAATAAATCGGCATAGTAAAGCCCTGTAATTGTTTTACCCTTCTCGAGGTAATCTATGTAGATCACACCTTGTGAATCCCAGAAAACGGTGGCCATAACTTTTCCGGCCGATTTTACAGTTTTCGCCTTCTTTGGAGCACGTTCCCCGGTCTGGATCCATTGTTTTGATTGCTCCTTGGTCTCTGGTGTGTACCAGTGGATCCAGGTTTCATCGACGGTCACAAAACGACGCAAAAACTCCGCTGGATTCATCTTAAACAGCGCCAAACACGTCTCCGATGTGGTCTCACGGTTGCGCTTGTTTTCTGGTGTGAGTAAACGCGGCACCCATCGCGCCGACAGCTTTCTCATGCCGAGTTCCTCGTGAAGAATATGATGCACTGTTCCTTCTGAAATGCCTACAGTCTCAGCTAGCTCCCGAACCTTCAATCGGCGATCTGCCAATACGAGATCATGGATTTTTTTAATGTTTTCCTCCGTAGCAGCTGTTTTCGGTGCACCTGGACGTGGTTCATCAAAAACCGACGTACGGCCACGTGCAAACTCGTTGAACCAATTCTTGACGGTGGCCATCGATGGAGAAGAGTCACCGTACACAGCATCCAAGCGCTCTTTGATTTCGATGCGCGTTTTCCCTTCCAAAAATAGGAATCGAATCACCGAACGATATTGCTCTTTTTCCATTTTTGTAAAACCGATCGACACGTTCGCTTCCATAAGTTGTCAAATTAAAACAAATGAAGGGATTGGAATGAAAATTTGAAAAAAGAATTAAAAAAGAATGTGCTACACTGTGGTAAAACTCTTTTGAAACTACAGCGCCCTCTGGCGATGAGGCTAGGTACTTATTGAATGCACCTCGTATGCCGTAAATGTGTTGGCATACACTATCTTAATACGAAAGACATGATTTTTTATTCTTAGGGTGCAATATTATCTAATATTTTATATCTACTAACAATACTTTTTAATGTGTCTTTGTTGAATTTGAGCCAATGTTTTTTGGGCTTGATGTTTTTGACATCTGAATTAGCTTCCGGATAAAATGAGCAGTTTATAAAATAGTTAAGTAATACAAGGATTAAAATGTACAATACTATTGTTCGTATTTATAAGTAGATATTTGCTAAATGTATGAATAGGAAAGATGCTACTCGCACGGTAGCGCATAAAACCAAACCTAGTAAGGTTTAGCAGTGTTTATTCATACATTGAGTAATTATTGTGACGATGTTTAATCATAATAAATCCCGTAGTTACGATCCCCTTTCATAATTCTTAAATATTTATATTTATGTCTTCACTTAAAGTTTAGGATGTTTCGATACTAAATGTTAATCTACTAATTGGGTAACTTTGCTCACTCAAAATTTTCTTAAGTAAGTTATGATCTCTGGAAATGCCTTTTAGATTTAAGAATTGAGTGGAATAGTAGTATAATACTGAATGTTTGTGATATTGAGTGTTTATGAAGGAGCATTGATACTGTACAAAGAGACAGTTTAATGTTGCTAGATGTAAAATACTCACGGTCTTATTAACCGGAGCATGTTACTTACACAGTTAAAACTTCTTACTATTGTGATTTAGAAAAAAATATTGACTTTCTCAAGTACTTTTTGAATGAATATAACACGTTATAGCGAATGAGATAAACGTGTATGCAGACTATCTGCGAGCGCTTGGCGCCGAGTGAACCCAGCAGTGTCTTGCGACGTGCGCAGGCGGCGGGCGGTTGTCAGACGACTAACAATAATAAATATTAAGCTGTATGTCTGCCGGCGTCTGGGACTACCGTCGCCTGCATGCATGAGCTCATGCTTAGTCTTACAACGTACCTATTGATTGTATATAAGAAGTTATATTTTTGGATATACAAGGTAAATGTGAGATTGCTTATTTTTAGAGACTGTTGTCCAAATTATGATCATGATATCTTTTGTTGAAATTGTATTCTTGGATTTAGATGTATTTCAAAATTATTTTTATAAACGAATTTTATTTTGGTTGTTAATATTTGTTTTGTTTAATTAATTAATATGTCACGAATAAGTGTAATATTTGCTATCACAGTCCGCACAGTATAGATGTACTAAGTCAAATTTAAATTAATCACATATCAATTATTTAGTTTGTTATATTAATCATAGTTTTAATTGGTTGCTTTGTGTTTAATTGTAGATTTTGCTATATATTAGTACCTAATAAATGTTTTTTTGTAATACATTTTTATCTTTGTTTGAAACCCCGTCAAGTGTTTTAATTGTCTATTGGTAGTTACAACTTATTTCTAATTTTTTGGATTATCTGGGTAAATCTGCGAGTCATATAATGGCTCATTTTCATTAGTCGATAACTCGATCGATAAACAGCATACGGGAACTCATCGCAGGCGGGGTAATGACTAATGAAAGTCGATAAGTCGATAACGCGGTCAGTACACCGTCTGCGGGGAATCCCTGTAGCCGGCGTAGCGACCAATGAAATTCATCGGTCAGTAAAAAGCGTGCCTCTCACTCGCACACCTCTGACCTCTGTCACAACAGTCACTAGTGTTTCTTAGATGTGAATCGACGCTGTGCGGAGCTTTACAGAAATCTCCAGCAACCCAGCGGCACTATCGATTCAAGAAAACGGTACCCTGCATGCGTTACAGAAATCTCCCGCATCCGGCATACGCATAAGGCTCATTTTCATTAGTCGATACTAATGAAAATGAGCCTTAAAGGTGTCCAATGAGTTGACCCAAAGTCCACCTACTCGAATACACACTGAGGTAGGTACAGGAACAATATTGAACAACACTAAGGGTCAGCGCAGACCGATGGAGTGGCGGGGAAGAGCAGTTTATTGGTTGCAATGATCACCGAGCGACGCGTGGACCTCACCAAGCCGCCACTCCTCCGTGCGACTCCAAGTGCTTCCGCGCGACTCCGGGAGCGTCCGCACGCGGTTCTCTAGAATGCGCTAGTCTGATTTTGATTGCGCTTACCTAGTCAATGGCGGTGCGTAGCACGCGCGTATGTTCAAACGTGAGCGCAGCGTCGAGCAGGCGCGCGGCGACGCGTGTCTTCTCTTGCCGCCTCTTTTGGACGCTTACAGTCTCTTCGCAGCGCACTGCTGGACGATTCTTCGCGACGCTTCGTGTGTTTTTTTACGTAATAAAAATTTCAGCCGTATGCTTAATCTATCTACATAAATAAAAATAAATTACCAAAAATGTTTGTCCGCGCATCACTTCAAAGCGATTGCGCTTAGATGGCTTATTCTTTTTTGTTGTGTTTGTAATAGTCAGGACAAGGTTTGTATGACGGAATATTTTTAGAAAGTCCACCGGGAGAGTCGGAAATTTGGATGCTATTTTTGTATGATTTTCACCCCGATCGACGCCGGGCACGAACAGTTTATAGTTAATAAAATTGACTTTCAGTTTTTACTCGCTTCGCCGCCACTCCGTCGGTCTGCGCTGACCCTTACATTATACACACGCTGCGCACTGCAATAAGGAACACATTTCACACACAAACAGGTTTATTATGTGTAACTCTTATAAACCATATTTACATTAAATTAAATAAATATAAACTTTAATGTATACTGCAATATACATAATGTTTCATACAGAGTTAATACAAAAGCCTATCGGTTCATTTTTTTTTTCTACAAAATTGAATGAAGGACTTATCGTAAGTATCAATAAATTAAGTAAACCAGTATTATCCGATCAAAGGTAGCTTTGTATACAATGGCCGAAACAAATATATTTTGTACTACATTTTGTAGCTTCATTGTAATAGGTACTAATAAACTACTTAAGAACTATTAGATGAGCTTCTCCCGAATCCTGAACACAATAACATTAATGTCATAACTTTAATAAAATATACACTACTGTATAGTCCGAAAAAGCTCACTGAGCGAAAATCAAGACATGGATATGAAAAATCAGCTACAACCAGTCATAGTAGAGAAATGTCAAAACGCATTCATATTAGTTGTTATAGAATTGAATATAGTTTCATCGGAATGTTGTTGGTTTCTGCACTCAATGAGGTTTCGATCTTGATTCCTTAAATCTTAATAAATAAGTTAATTCATACAATTCTCGTATGTCTGTCTGGCGGCGCGGCAGGTAGGTCGTGGCTGGTCGTACGTATCAGGAGCGTGGAGAGTTTGTCTCTGCACAGTGCGATTCCCCAAACGAACGCATATACGATGATAAGACCTGCCATGGACGCTGCGACCACGATGCCTGCGCGTTTACCATGTGACCAGTCCAGCACTTCATAAATAAAACGATTCCCGTTTCTGAAACAATATAATACGTAAGTATTTAATCAAGAGCGAAGTTGCTACTAGAATACATTACAGATAGCTCATTTTAGAACTTACTCGTACAATGCTCGATGACTTCAGTAGAGCTACCGAAAGAGTAGGTCTTAAAATTAATACGGACTAGATAAACCCATGTAAGCACTATTCCCATGAGGAGCGCAGACTTTACTCACGAGGTTGTTGACGATGTTCACCTAGGATAAACTCTCCAGTTAGGTAGAGGAAGAGGAGAGAGAGAGAGAGGAGAGGAAGAGTTCTAATCCAACTTGGTCGATACGTTACGGTGAATGCTAAGTCAAACGCCACGCTGGACACTTCGCCAATCGCTACGCCTAACGATACGCTGAGTGCTACGCTCAAAGCTACGCTGAATGCTACGCCGAAAGCTACAACGAATACCTACTACGCCGAATGCTATGCCGTACGCTACGCCAAACGCTACGCTGAACGCTAAGCCGATCTGTACGCTGACCTATAATTACACTGATAGCTACTCTAATGGTTAAGCTATTCGCTTCATTGTCGTTACTCACATATCCGTGCCGCCAGCTGCGTAGAAGATGGCGGAGAAGGCGGCGTACCACAGCCCCATGCCGAGCGGCTGGTATACGTGCAGGAAGCGCACGGGCGTGCGCGACAACAGAAGCTCGGCTAAGCACACACAGGACGTGATGCCGTGCGTCGACACGTCCAGCCAGAACGCACGCACACCCATCTCTTCTCGTAACTCTGTAATCGATAAAAATGGAACAATTAAGTCCTCGAGGCTTAAGGATCTGCTCGTCAAATACGAAGTTGCGGGTCCCAAGTTTTCAACTGGGCAAGAACCAATGTGTCTTTTTAATTTATAGGTAAATTAAATTAAATAAAAATTATTTACCTACATTAAATTATTATTACCTATTATTATAAGGGCGTACTGATTTTGGCTAATGATGGCATTGTGGACCCTAAAAAGAAAAGGGTCTATTGTAATCTCTAAAAATACGATCCGAAATCACTTAAACGCAGGGAGTAGTGATTAATGCTCGACTGCTGGTTCTTTCGGTTTAAGCGGGGGTTCTTGCCTCCAGCTATGCTCATCTTTTTTATAAATGGTTCCCGAAAGTCAGGGTATCCACATCGTTAGCTATTCATCAAGCCTACTTCTTAAGAGTGTAGATACCTAATACATTTATTTGCATAGCACAGGTAAACTCCCGGCAAACTCCTCAATTTTCTGATACAAGTAGATCTAATTGCACTATTGATGGCAGGAAACGCAGACGCTAATGATGATTGATAGGTATTCAGTTACAGACGCACGTTACTAAGCTAAAGTTATTTCTGTTTAGTAAACACGGTACAGAGGTAGGAGGTGAACCAAGGTAGGTAAGTAATAAACTTACCAGGGTTATACAATAGTAGCCAGTACAGAGAGGTGATCATGATGGACAGAGTGACGGCAATGTTGAACACCGCCCAGTACAAGCTCGTGTACCATGGCAACTCCTTTATCTCTGAAAATAGAATAGATACTGATTAGGCATCAGGCTGTATTTAATGGTACATCACCGACAAGAAATTCTATGGGGTGATAATAGATATTAATGTATTTGGTAGGTCACGCAAACCTTTAGGAAAAATGTTAAATGATAGTGAAAACCGCATTAAAATTCATTGTGTAGATTAGAAGATTTAAGCGGGCACAAAAACAGACACGAAAAGTGACTTTGTATTATACTATTCGATTGTATATTTGTCTAAATATAAATGATGTGATTCATAAAGTTCAAGCAAATATCTTTCGCATTATAATTCTAATTATGAATGACAGGAGCAGGACAGTCAAGTTTACAAAGAAAATTATTATCGGCAGGCGTTGCGTCGACACATTGTGGTAGTTTTCAAAAAAATAGCAGTTTTATTTTAAGTGTGTTGTTGGCGACGATAATACATTGCGATTATGCACTGTGCACGTACAGTGGCAGGTGCTTAAGCCATTACGTAGTAGGTAAAACCAGCATAATTTATATTTCTAGAGATAGGTACAGTCGCACTGACATTAGGGCAATTAATTGTTACCTAGTTTAATTTCCCCACGATACTGCTGGTAGGTACTGGAATAAAAACTCGCTCATTCCCCGCAGAACTTCTTTAAAAGTATCATTTGGTGGGAATAAGCGTTACCTACTATTGTTATATTAGCGAGAGAAAAGAAAGTTAATACCTACTTAGTTTTAAACAGGTATCTACAAAAAGGTGTTAATGACTGGCAATTAGTTATTTACGTAATTTTATATGAACAGAGTTAGAGCGGTACAAAATAATGTACGATTGCCACAGCATTATTCTGTGCTCTACTACCGACATATTATTGCTGTCATAATTCCTTTTACATTGCAAGCGTGGCGACGAGAATTATTTTCTCAATTAGTATACAGGGTGGCAGGGACATGGACGCACAACCTTTTACCATGGATTCAGTACATGATTCTGGACCCCTCTGCGTTGAAATTATTAGTCGGTTATTTTTTTTTTAAAATAGCTTAGTCCTACAAAAGGGTCAAAATGGGTCCTAGTCGGTCAAAATGTATGGAACAGCAGATTTTTTTTTCAATAACCGGCTAGAATTTCAACCTAAGGGGTCCAGAATCATGTACTGAATCCATGGTAACAGGTTGTGTGTCGATGTCCCTGCCACCCTGTAGATAGACAATGTTTAATTCTCGACTTTAGTGGGCTGATATTATAAGGAAGGGTTTCGGTGACTCCAACATTTTTGCCAGTTTCGCCATACCTACTGTTACTGTGTTACTTAATAAATGTCCCATGACCCCTTGTACTATTATAAGCGAGCGTTTGTTCGGAAAAGGAGGGTTCTGTCAGGAGTCAGGACGACGAGCATTCGGGTTCGCCAGACAACGATCTGTTATATTAAGCATTTTGATGTAAGTACCTACTGTCTGTGTCACTATGTAACAGTCTGTCAGAATGTTTAACGTTACATTTAATAACTCAGAGTTTAGCGAAATTGGGTCTTAATATTGGATACGTAATAAACAACTGTGTCAAGTTTCTAGAAATTTTTGAAGGAACAAGGTCAAGTACGAATGGTAATTTTAAGCGGCATCATATGGTTGGTAGTGAATGTTAATGGCTGGTGATAGTTGCGTCAGATATAATGCTACGTTGCGTATGGGGTCGTCCCACTAGACGTCGACATCGTGGAAATTACGACATAAAACTGCGCGTTCTGCCGGCAGTAAAGTTTTATTTTAGTAAGATTATGCACCTATCCTAATTCTAACTAATATTATACTAAAATGCAAAAGTGAGTTTGTTTGTTTGTTACGCTTTCACGATAAAACGGCTGAACGGATTTGGACGAAATTTGGCACATGGGTAGACCACGACTTGGAGAAGGACATAGGTTACTTTTGATCCTGGATCGCAGACGAAGTCGCGGGCAACAGCTATTAGAAAATACAGTAGGGTTATACGGATAACGTAGATAAGCCATGTAGTATACATACATATATAAATTATCTAGGTACAAATAGGGACAGTTAAGTTTTTTTTAAGAAGCTGCTAATTGGCCAATAGATAATGTTTATGAAAAGAAGCTTTTATTCAGACTTAGTTTCGATTTAAATTAGTAGACCTCTTTCAGAAAATACGAAAGCAATAAAAAAGAACACAAGCCTTTCGCTAAGATTTCAAATAGGATTAATATAAGTACGTATACAGTACTTTAATGTAAAAAAAAAACATAATGGCAAAACTATAAGGTTTTTACGATCATTGTATATTTCTATTTCACATGCGATACTATTGTTTTATAACTCTATGTCGTTTGTTTGTACATTTCATCAAAATACGATCAGTAAACACAATGATTCATTGAAATGGATGTATTATCTATCTATCTGGTCTACATTGCAAAATGGAAAATCTATAGATATATGTATAAGAGATAGTAAGAAAATTGGCTTGAGAATCGGACCCGTGGGGTAATGGTATAAGACACTCACAGTAGGAATGACTGTAATTTTGACAGTTCAACAACATTCATTGCGTTATTTACGTTGTTGAGCAGACACGTTTTTTGAACATATGAAGCAATGGATTAGCAATATCCTTCAAAATGATTCAGATTGTGATTGATAGTGTGTTACGCAATTAGGGTGCCGTTCATTTTCCTTTCAAAACGCATCGTTTTATTGCGGTAATTGATAGTTAGTTTGTTAGGAATACAACTTAATATTAAGTAGTAAGTATTTACAAATGAAAAGCAAGATTGCACTATTTTAAACAGTTCCGGACATTATGTACCTAATGCAGTTCATACTATCATGAAACTATACATAAAGAAATGAGAATAAAAAAAAAAACTTTGAATGTGTATTTTAACTCTGAAATCTCTTTATAATTTATCTACCTCTAATAGTTTTAGACTTTCCCAAATTCTGACTAATTTCAATTAATCATATTGCAGGTAGGTATATTATTAATCTAGATTAGGTACCTAAGACATATTTCAAAGGGCGCTGCGGGAATGATGATTTCCATTTTCGCCAAGTTTTAATTTTTAATTGAAAAATAAAATTAAAAAAAATATTTTTGGTCTATCGACTGACGTTAGGTTTACTGCTCAATCTATTAATACAAGACAATATAAAAACAAGTGCACAATATTAAGCGACAGACACAGAATGGAAAAAACAATATTATATCACAGAAAATTAAAATAACAATAATAGTATAGAATTAAATCCTGCATTTATTAGAAACTAGCTTTTGCCCGCCGCTTCGCTCGCGTTAATTTAGACTTTGACTATCAATTCGGGTTATAATTTAATCATGATCGGAAGACACGTGGCACCATCTATTATCATAAGAACGTTATTGTTGTTTTCCTCGGGAACAGTATTTTTTCGGGATGAAAGGTACCCTATGTCCGTTTCTGTACACCTGACAACGTATATGCAAAATTTCAGGATGATCGGTTCAGTGGTTTAGGCGTGAAAAGGTAACAAACAAACAAACAAACTTACTTTCGCATTTATAATATTAGTTAGGATTAGGATATTAGTTAGGATTAGGATGTAGATGAAATTAGTATTTTTGACAGCACTCCAATTTACATAGTTATTTTTTTATTATATTGTAAGTATAGGCAACAATCTAGGCCAAGTAGGTAACCCAAAAGAAATCTACTGGTAATCTCCAATGCATATTATATAACTTTATTCTTGCTACAGTCTAGTCCATAGGTTCTCAACCTTATTTTGCCCACCGCCCACTTTAAGAATATATTTTTCATTTCTCATACACGGAAAGTAGTGTTTGTTTGATCCGAGTAGCGGGTGGAAGACGCTGCTCCCCGTCTTAGGGCGGGAAAAACTCATAGTAATTGCTTCCCTCTCTAGGGCGGGAATGAATTTTAAAAATAGAACTAAATTTGGTTAGGTAGTCGACTACGAAAGTTTTTACATAATTAAGTAAAATATCGATTAAAAGAAATGCCGGGGGCTTTAACAGTGTATAAACAGCCAGTGTGAATTACAAAAATACCTATTAACGGGGATGTGCTAAGGTAGCCCGCGAAATTCTAATTTACTTACGTTTTTTGCAATTTGCAGTGACCAAAAACATAACTGACACAGAGCTGCAATTTGCAAAAAACCAAAGAATTTTGAATTTGGCGGGCTACAACTGTGGATCCATCTTAAGCGGGACGGCCCACGGCGGTGACGCGGTGTGTTCCATATTTAAAATTTAAAAAAGACTATATATTTTGGCGGGATACTAACTCTGTAAACTTTCCTAACTTTGTTTTCTTCGTACTAAAGAAACTAAACGTGACATTGACTGAATGCACAAAGAGTGCGAAGCCACAAGAAAAAAAAAAGCTATGCTGTACCGAAATTCAAAATATCAGTTTTAGAGACTAATATTTGATTAAAAATGAGTCTCATGCATTAATTATTAATAGACATTTTAGAAAAACTATATACTGTTTTTACTTTCCTTAAATTCGAAATGAAAAGTAGAGTGTTTAACACGGGTGAAAGTCATCAATTCCTACTCGGACTATAGCCGCCCTCGCTGCGCTCGGGCGTCTAAATACCTCGTATGGGAATTGATTCCTTTCGACCCTTGTATAACAATCTACTATTTTCTAGAGCCCCCAATTTTTTTTACTTAGCATCTGTATCGAATCTGTAACAGCTATTGCCACGATTATATTTAAACGAGTAATATTATATAGTCGTAAGATCCCATCTCAACGCCCCGTGGTCTTCTACTGCCCCCCTGATAGTCTCAAACGTCCACGAAGGGGCGTTAGCGCCCACTTTGAGAACCTATGGTCTAGTCTGGTCTATTTACTTTTATCTAAATACGCACGCATAGACACGACGCTGAGAAAAGGTTAGTGTGACATAAATAAACAGTCGTTCTAAAGAAGACGCCAACTAAGTCTAGTTTATCTAATTTTCGACTACTTTGCCAGGCAGGTCCCACCGGTTACCGTGACGTCACAACTAGTTCTAGTCGAAAACAAAAAGACTAGCAAGAATAACCGGATATAACCAGCTCTCCTTTACCGCGACCTCTCTAAGTGAATATGTGTCAATATTTATGATCCCATCATAGCCCTCGTGTGACAATAGGTTAGCGTTAATATAAATTAACTTTATTGAATGTTGATTTAGAAGTTTGATAACAATGAGCGGATTTGCGTGTAACACGAACAATCGTGGCTTTGTTTTACAAAGGACTAATCAAGTTACTGGCAAGCGGCGATTACCTATATAGTATGCGGATGATATCTATCGTATATTTACGATTGCAGCTGGTGGCCGTCAAAACATACATCGCCTTCTTGAGCAAGCGGTAAAAAAAGCTACTTAAGTGGTTATTTTTTTTATACGTGTTTCGCTATTGTACAGTTGAGGGACAGCGGGAAGTGAACTTGGACTTACCTACTTGATTAACTTCAGTTGTTGATTTGAGCACGGTAGAGTTAAAATCAATATTTTAATAATACCTATGTTGATTGTATTCGGGGACGCTTTTGTTATACTTCATGTATTCAACAACACAAAATATTTATATGTATATGATGCAAATTGAATCGCCAGGAATGTCCCTGTTGTTAAAAAAATAATAAAGAAATGATGATGTTGATAAATGTAAATAATTTATTGGGTTATGCTTATGACTGTATCGTCTCTTAAAGGGTTAGCAAAAGGCTCATTCTTATTATAAGAATTCAAATGTTAACATTGAATTTGAGTCAAATTTAAATTTTAAGCCTTGCTGACAACTGATAAGAGAATGTTTTGATGTAGGAGATGGATAGGTCACTAATTAAATCATCAGGGTAATTACCCCGACGATTTACACTGTTAGTGTGTTACGCAATTGCGTGACACACTAACAGTAGGAATGGCTTTCATTTTGACAGTTCAACAATATTCATTGCGTTATTTACGTTGCTGAGCAGATGAATTTTTCAAGCATATGAAGCAATGGATTAGCAACATCCTTCAAAATGATTCAAATTGTGATTGATAGTGTGCGCAATTAGGGTGCACGACGCATCATGATGATTATCGACTTAAACTGAGAAATCTTTCCATAAAGATAGCTGCTTGCTGATCAATAGCAAGCAAGCAGTCTTAGCAAGCAGTTTCAGATTAACACTTGACTTCGACAGTCATGCTATATTCACTTCTGATGCTAGCAAGCTTTATACCCTTGCAAAATAAAATTACCAAGGTACTTCATCGAAGAGCTGAATTATATACAGAAGAGGGTTGACTCAGACTAATTTTAAATATGTAATAATAACTAATAACTCACCGTACGGCTTGTTGTAAATAGCGTCGAATGAGACAATCATTCCACACATGAGCATGCCGACGAGCAGCAACAGTCCCCAGTTCGTGAGATATATCAGCCAGTATGGGTTGGTCGCTTCCACCAGTGACCACATGAGGATGGCCAGCGCCACTCCCGCCAGCAACAGCCTGAACACCAGCATCGGTATCGGCGACTCTCCTCGCTGCCATGACGACGCATAAAAATCGCTCAGCCTTTCATTCGACGACACCCATAGGGCCGAAAGGGACACACTTTTCCTATAAATTTTCACCATTTTGATCACTTAGATAATAAACACAGTCACTTTTATAATAGAAGTTTACACATTTCTCTGCATTTGACAGTGTTATGCGGCTAGTATGTAGGAAACTAAGATAAGTTCAATCACTTTAGATAATACTTAATCTATTTTGTAACGCGTATTACAGTGGAAAACCGTACGTCGCTGTCTCAAGAGAGTGAGCAGAAACGTTGCCGATGGGCCGTTATCTTGAGACTAATCTAATTCTACGTGTATCTTACAATTAGCTGTTACAGTACAAATAAATAAAGTTGGATTTTAGGCAAATTTGAGTAGAATTGGATTTGGGGTAGAAACGTAATAAAGCAGGCTATTTTTTTTTGAGAGCTCTTTCCTAGTTTGAATTAAATTAAGGGATTTTATTTTAGTGTAATAAACCGAATTAGTCGCGCGTGATGTCGGTGCGGTTGCGCGAGCGCAGCGCAGGCGCGCAGAGACGCAGATGCAGACTGGTGCGGCGGCAGGCGACCGGCGGCGAAGACGACGGAGCGCGGCGCACCTACATCACCGCGCTAGACTTGCGTAAACTATAACCTCACTTATGTAATGAAATTACTTGTTTTCTAAACTGGGTTGTATTGTGTCAACGCTTTACCGTCAAATAATTAGGTATTTCGTTTGCGAATCAATCAGAACCTAGGTAGGTATATTTTATCAATTGATTATAAATTTTTATTAATAAATGATGAAAAATTCTATTTTATTTCTGTAAATTGGATTTAACAAACACTTTTACAGGTCCAAAATATATTTGGTGATTCCTATCCGACTACTCAAGGAAGAAAGACCAAAACAAATTCAGACAAGTTACAGTCTCTTTTAAAGTCCAGACATTATTTTGGTCAGATCACGATCATAATAGGTTATATGAGAACTTTGCAGATTACTGTACGGGATAGTCTTTTGAGGAAAGAACCACACAGAGTTGTGTGGACTTGTCCAGTCTGTGCATGCATATGTCAGAAATCGTGTAGTTAAACTCAGAACTTAATTAAGAGACTCGACGAATAATACCAGAGGACATTAATAATAAATTAGTAAGTTAGGTTTGGGTTGTATTTTTGACTGCCACGTAATATTTAGATCTGCAGTTTTTTTTTGTCTTTCGCTAGTGAGTCAATAAATCAATCAATCAAAATATTTTATTTCACATAAACCTACATGGGCACTTCCGAAACGTCAGAAGCCTAGGTGCACGGTTCCAATTGTGAAGTATATCTCAATTGTAAAGTATATTTCAGTTGTTAAAGTATATCTCTACGTGTAGGTACCTAGTTACAATACAATAC
This sequence comes from Dryobotodes eremita, assembly GCA_917490735.1. Classification (NCBI taxonomy): domain Eukaryota; kingdom Metazoa; phylum Arthropoda; class Insecta; order Lepidoptera; family Noctuidae; genus Dryobotodes; species Dryobotodes eremita. The sequence goes on along the minus strand of OU823243.1, from coordinate 18,422,599 downwards.
CTACAGTATAGAAAATCACGGTACCTACTAACGTTTCTCGGGGTTGAATAAAGTTAAACATAAGACGTGGTCAATTATATGAGAGCTTATTAATTTTATTTATTAAATTTAACTTAATTTATAATTTATTTAATTTATTTTTTCTATATTTGTCTGTGTTATTTTTATTGTATTGTTATTGTAGTTGTGTTCCTAATAATGGGTCTATTGTTACTTGATAATGAATAATAAATAAATTAATAAATTGCGGAGGTATTTTGTTGTGGCACAGATTTTACATAATTAGGTTTTTCTTTGTCCAAGTGAAATTATACACTTATTTCTGTAAGTAAGTACATCTTTGAATATCCTTTTACAAGTCAACAAGTCAATGTTATGATCTTTTTAGGGTTCCGTACCCAAAGGGTGCCAATTACTAAGGCTCCGCTGTCTGTCCGTCCGTTTGTCTGTCAGCGGACTGTATCTCATGAACCGTAATAGGAGACAGTTGAAATTTTCACATAGTGTGTATTTCTATTGCCGCTATAACAACAATAAAGTTAAAAATTAAAGGGGTCCACATACAAGAGAAGTGCTGAAAAAAAAATGTGTTAAATTTTGTACGATGGTACGGAACCCTTTATGTGCGAGTCCGACTCGCTCTTGGCCGGTTTTTTTCAAACTAGTTGGTTCCGGGTTTTCCTTCTGACGAAAATTAACCAAGAGTCTATTTTCCCGCGTTTACACTCATAAAGTCATAACTATAAGTTTTGTGATACCTACCTATTTGTTTTCAACAATTCTTAAAAACTTGTATAAAATATATTATATATCATACATGTACCCTACTGACATTGTTTCAGACATGGGTTGTCTTGCTAACTATTTTATTCACTCTTGTGACATTGTTGTCAAGTTTTCTACAAGTTTTGGGTACAACTAGTCTTCACAACTTGTTTTAGGTGAACGTTAAACGAAACTAAGTCGTACACACAACATGTAGAATACATATTTTATACCTTGGTTGGTGTAAACACGGGGTTATAGCAGTAACAATGTAGGGCAATTTCTGGAAAGCCTTTATGTAGAAAGGTAGTTTCAGCTTTAAGTTGACAGGTTTCGTTAGACGGTAAGTAAAAACTCTCACGATCCGTAGATTGAGCATACCCAATCAGCGAATTATTAAAATGATGACTACAATTGTGAAATTGGTTATCCGCGGGTACTTATCTATGGTGTGGATAACGTACTACAGTCTGAAGATAAAAGACTTTGTTATTCCTAATAATCGGATCACATAACATAACGTCACGCCTTGTTTCCGCGAAGGGATGGGCAGGGGTGTACCTATAGTACACGCACATTTCGCCAGTTATGTATAAATCCCATGTAATAGGGGGCGAATCAACCGGGCACTAATGCAGACTCCGGGCTGCTACTGAGAAATTACAGATAGAAAAACCCTGTAATTCTTTGCCCGACCTGGGAATCGAACCCAAGACCTCATACCAGTAGTGCTTGCGACCACTGGACTAACGATGCAGTATTCATAATAATCTGAGCCGAGGTAAAACTCCTTATTAAAAGATTCAGTTACTGTTGAAATACTAAGAACAACATAATGATTCATGCGACTACAAAACTTACGCTCTTCAATATCCGGATTCGAAATATCAAGTTATTTTTTTAAGAATTTACCTGTTATGTGTACTAACTGCTACGTACTTATTGAGCTGTTAACGGTTTGTTACCCCATCTGGTGAACTGATAGGTACCTAAGTAGGTAAAGATCGTCTAATTTAAAACTGCACGCCTCTCCACAAAAAAATTATATACAAATATTTGAAATGTATATGCAACAAGCCGTGGAGGGGCAAGCAATTTTAAAATGGACGTTCTCGATCTAGGTACCTGTTCACCAGATTTTTCGATATTTTTTTTTGACCCAGCAGTTTTTCCATTACATAAGTAGGTACTTATGTAATGTAAAAATCGCCAGTCATGTTGATTTACTATATGAATGTCGGAGGTGAGTTTCGAACTGGCAGGCAGCACAGCTCAGAATCTATAAAGTCGTGTAGGTACTTTTTATTATTATTTTGAAACCGTGGTTATTTTCAGTGTTTTTTTATAAGGTCTTTTGGGTCTATATTTCCCAATATATACTTAAATAGAATATGCAATTGAATGCTTTGATAAAATGTAACTATTAGGGCTTATGCAGACGACGTTTTTTTTTACGTGCCGTCGACCACAACACATTCAAGATCTTAGCCTTAATAAATTCAAATCTTTTATAAAGCGGAAATATATACAATGACATGAGGATTTACTTGTAAAGTATTATATTATAATTTTTTTTTTTTAAATTTTAGTCATGTTCTGGCAGTTTGAATAATTTATACGGCCTACCCAAATGTCCTTTCTTCTGTATTGTTCGTCGAATCGTTGAGCTCCTTAAGTCCTGAGTTGAGCTGCAAGATAACTGACACATGCGTACACTGACTGGACAGGTCCACTTAATCTGTGTGGTTCTTTCCTCAAAACACCATTTCAGACACCAATCTATATGGTCTTCACATGATCTGACCAAGATTATGTCTGGACTTTAAAAGAGACTGTGACCTCTGAGTTTGTTTCGGTCTTTCTTCTCAGAGTAGTCAGATAGGAAACGCCGACCTCATCTTGTTTAAAAAATATAATCGACGTGTAAAAGTGTTTGTACAAACCTACTTACAGAAATAAAATCATTTATCATTTAACCCGAATTTATGCGCTGCAAACGTAATTAGTGCTTTTTTCGGAATTACCTATTTTTAGGAATTAGGAATTAAAAGGAATTACAATTTCTAGTTCTTAGAAGTATAACTGTGTTAGGCTATATTCTATTCAGTACAAATAAACTTTGTAATAAATTAATCTCAAGTGATCTTTGGGAAACCTAATCAGTGTATGTATGTATGTATGAAAATGTGGACAAACTAATTGTATAACCAAGATTTTGATACAGGTATTATTTTATCAGAATTAGGTATAAATAGATCCTATAACATTTCCATATTTACCTGTCCACGAACTATTATGTAATGAAAGGGTACTTACGTAATAACATCATCAATTAGTTCATAAGTCATTGTTTACACAGTGTAAATATTAATTAACGATTTTTATTTGAGCTATACGTGATTATAGGTGTTTTTTGCGAAACTTCAGAACCATCAAGTCATGTTGACTTATGGATTGACATCGAGGTTGCCATAAAAACTCTTCGAAACAATGGGATAAAAAAAACTCTTTATTATATTTAGGGGGACAAACGTGCAGGTGTCTACCATGGCCTGGTAGGTCAGTCAAGATCGCTTGAACGGCCAAGTAATCCAATTATTAAACCCGCAGATTATATCACGTCTTGTTTGGTCACTGCATGGTTTGTGCTGAAGCTGCCCGAACAAGCCCACTTAGACGGAATGGCTCAGCGGGTGTCTTTCATTGTTAGGTCATCACGGACCACGGGGCATCTCTTCCGTTTCCATATTACCAAAAGGTGTTGGTACCAATAAAGGAATCCTGGCTTGAAGGTCCTTTCCTTGGTTTGACCCAAATTAATAGAAAACATGCCATGCAGTGAACTATAGAGTAGAAGTAGACATGAATTACTTATTTTGTAGAATAACTAGCCGTCAGTTTAATCAGAAGGATACCACGAAGGCCGCTCAGTGATTGGATTCCTAAACAGGACTGAACCGACACAGGAACTAAAAAAAAAAAACACTTTATTGTCAACAGTTTATTATTCTCTCTTACTACTTACAATATAAATTATTATTATATATACTATAATAAGTTTTTAGCTTATATAAATACCTACAGGTGTCTCGTTTGCCGATCAAATTATTTCTGGTTTATTATAATGGCGGAAAAATATCGCGCAGGGAAATACCCACGCTTTTAATCGTTCTCGTAGCCAGACAGCCCACGTCACATACTTAATTGATATTTTTAAGTTCGACATATACATATATATGTGCGTACTGTGTGCTATTTAAATTGCTGTTCCTCAGAAGGTCGGTAGAAAAATGCATAACCAGACAAGCTAAATTAAAAAACGTTGGGATTCCATTAATTTCTATACAGTGTAGGGATATACCCACAACTTCACAGAAGTATTAGGTGGTGTGGTCCCATACAAATAAATAAATCAAACTACTTAACTACTCTATCAATAAATCTTAACCTTATCGCTTCTTCGATGACAGTAAAGAGAAGCCTTTTTTTCTTGTTCTTTATATTTTACAACTCAAATGGCAAGTATGCATTTTTGGAATAGCGGCGGCGCTATGTCACCTCACTCACTTCGTTTTTCGGGCGTGGTTATGAGGGGAAATACAAAATACATTTACTTACAACAGTAAAAAAATTGCGAAGGGGTAAAAACCCGATATAATTGGTTGTATTTCGCGTAGGTGCTCCAAAATCCTCATTTCAACTACAACACGCACGGTCCATTGCCGTATACGTTATGACCCAAAACACCTCGCTACACACCGCAGTCCCGTCAACGCAACCTAAAATTCGTTTATGCGCTCATCCTCCCGGGTTGTCGCAGAGGCATGCCTTCGTTGGCGCGCGCGGTTACGGAGCCACGTACGCAGCGCGAGGCCACCAGGTCGCGCGCAGCTGAGAGGCCCAGGGTCAACAAGTGCAGGCTCACCAACAGCAAGCCGGTCACCAACACCACTAGGATCGTCGTACTCGGCTCCGACCAGTTAACCACCGGATAAATGTAGGCGTTACCTTTTCTGAAACAAGGCGGTCTTTTTGTAATAAATTCTTGTGATTCATCATCATCATCTCCGTGATCAGCATCAAGAAACAATGAGAAGGTAAGAACTTCCGATGTCGTTGAAGTAGTAGAAAGAAGTGGGTGTAAAATAGAGCCCAGAGGCACACCAAAAGTGACAAGTAGCTAGGTACTGAAAAGGTCTTTTTGTATTTTGATACGTAAGTTGTAAACCAGCGACGATATCCGCGAATGCCATTAATCAATTGCTTGAGAAGCAACTCAACATTACCTCATCGAAAGCCTTTCATAAGTCCCACACAGCAGCGTTAGAGCTGGTTCAGTCTCGATGCGAAAAAGTGTATTTTGTTCGGTTTCGTAATGAAATTCTGGTCTACTACTGATGTAGGCGTGCTTACTGTCAAGTGGAACTGTAGATATGACGATATCGACGAACTGTAGTTGTCCGTAGTAGGAACTGCTGCCAGACCAGGGTTAGGCATATTTATGTTGATGACGAGAATACGTCACATAACAATTTGGATGTTACAAAACTGCAATTAGTAGATAATTGCAGTTTTGTAACATTCAATTTGTTGTTTTGTAACATTCATGTTCCTTTATTAGTTGTTATCTATCACGACTAAGTAACCACAAAGGCTTCTGCAATGTTAACAAACGTCCTTGGCATCACTACCTACATACCACTACCTAAGTAGGTAATATAAAACAAACAAAGTACCAATTATGTACACGTATGTTTGCATGCTCCCTATAATCTCCTAAATTGCTGGAAGGATTCTGATGTTTTCCACCACAAATAAGAACATGAATTACCTATTTGCCGTTAAGTTAGATAGTTCTAGTTTGTTTTATTTATTTTCAGTAAATACATGTGTTACCAATATAAAACAGGAAGGTTTTAAAAGACTTCATTAAATAGTTAGCTTTGAATGATGCACCTGAGAGATGCATGTGTAGGTACATTACTCACAAAAATGGAAGATATTGTAACAGCTGTAAGTTGTGTGTCATCAATATTATTCTTAGTAGCATATATACCTACTGTAATTATGCAATTTAAGAATTAGTAGGCACAATCAACCTATAATGTTCCCATTGCTGGGACACAGGCATTCTCTCTTCGAGAGGGAGTGGGCTGTAATCTACCACGCGGGCCCAGTGCGGGTTGGTAGATGTCACATGTCTTCGAATTTTTGGTTCTAGGACATGCCGGTTTTGTCACGATGTTTTCCTTCACCGTTTTGAGAGCAGTAGTGATGAAATTATTTACACAAAGTAAAGCACCTGCCTGGGTTCGAACCCACGACCTGCAACTCGTAAGTCAGGGCCGCTACCACTGGGCCACCACTGTTCTCATCAGTAGGCAAGTCAAGAAAGTATTTTAAAATAAAAGAGAAGATATTTCAATTATATTAAAGTAAACATTATAGAATAATGAATAGTTGTTAAGTGTTTTGATTTCATATCAATTGAATGAGTTGTTCTGTGAGAATATCTCAGAAGAAACATTTAAAATAATAATGTATGATTAGCATTCTTAACGAGTAGCTAATCACGAAAATAATCAGCAATGAATCCGGTAGTTTTATTTCTGGTTTTAACGTACCTACACCTGATAATAATAACTGTATGTTTTACGGCCTCCGTTCTTTTACATAATCCGATCTTTATCTCTATTCTATAGCAATATAGTAGAGAGGTATCAATCTAAAAGTAATATAGTAATTGATGACGTATACAATTCATGTGATAGGTAGTACAAAAGATATGTCAATAAGTGTACGATGCTGATACGACTCTACAAAATACCTACTTTGATTAAGCACCAAGGAAAGATTATAATATATACCTACCTAGTACACAACTAAAGGAAATGATGCCTGAATGAATTCCACTCGCAATGCTTGTTCTCTATCATTTTTGTATATCAAATTAGTATAGATCTATTATAGGACACTTAAACTTATACCCTATACTAGATCTATACTAATTTTAACTCTTACATTCTGCACACCCTCACATTACACTAGCACTCTCACCCATACTCGCACACATCACACAAATTCGCGCATTTTTGCCTTTCTCTCTTTTAAATCGAACGTACTTATTTTTGCTTATTTTATTTTTGTACTTTTACACTCAATTGCAAAAATGGTTAATGCTGAGTGGAAGTGCGGAGTCTCCTAACACAAGCAACTTTTTGCTTAAAGGGATCTCCAAATCTTTTATGTAAATGCACTTTGTAATTGAAATAAACATTTTTATTTTATTTATTTTTATTTATTAAATTACGCTGTTTGATGAACTCGAATCCTTTAATTTCTCAATTTGGGCAGTGAAAAATTTAATGAGACTGTTTACGAAAAGAGAATTGTATTAATAAAACATTGAAATAAAAGTGCTATGTCATTATTTTAACAAAACTCTTCAGCCGCATTATATTGTTCTTTTCTTTAGTGATCCTGCAGGTGTAGATTCGTTTTTGCTATGGATTAATCTTTGTACGTGCTACCTGTACATCATTGACTCTATCTCCATACAATACAGTGTCATAACTTGTTTCTACTGTAAATAGATATTGTACAGGCTTGCACACTGGATCTATTTTAAGGACTTTTACGCGTGCAAACACCTCCAACGCTTCGTTTTGGACTCATTTTGTTCGACTCTATTTGGTCCTGAGGTATGCGAGTTTCTTAGAAAAAGCTACTCCACAGGCAGGTCAGCCTAAGCGCATTCCGTCCTAGCCACGTTTACGTAGTTTATTTTGATACGAGTAACCAAATGTGAGATTCAAATAGAAACGTTTTGTTCTCAATCGAAGAAACACAATTATACTTATCTTTTTATTATGTGTACATAATCCAGAAAATAATGGTATATATACATTCCGTAATTGCGATAATTGTTGACGGAAAATACCCTGCATGTGAAGAAATACCTCTTTTATTTATGAGAACGGTTGCACGTCATTGCAATAACTCTGAATTTAATTATGTATGTACTTTGAATCTTGCGTGTGACAAAATAAATGGGAACCTGGTTTATAAATCTCCTATACCTACTACCTGAGTCATCCATCCCTTCCCAAGCTAGGCGCAAACACAATGAGCAGCTACACGTGTAAAGAGCTGTGTATGAGAATAATATTTCTTTTCCACGTGCCTTTGAATGTACATTCCCATCGGTTCTCAGGTCTACCGGACATAAGTCCGGTACACAACGACGACGACCAACGACTACAAGCTTGATTATAACGTCAAGCTCTACGTCCGGAGAGTTTACATCTTTGTGGAGCAGGGCCGAATTTAAAGGTCTGGAGGCCTTGGGGCAACAAAGGAGTGGAGGCCCCCCACTCCCAAATTATTTTCCAAATAAAATAAACATTTTTTTTTTACTCGAGATTTTCAATAAATAATTTATTGTGAAACCAAGTAGATTCTTTTAGCATTTAACAAACATATATAAATATAATCTAAAACGAGAATTATCTGAAATCAATTTTCAGTGTTAACGAACGGAACCTTCCGAGCTTTTTTCGCCGAAAAATCGTTGATGATTTCGCTAAAAACCAGTTCCCGAAATAAATCACTTTCAATGCTTAGGAGCGATAGCTTTTATAGACGGTTTTGTCCCGTCGTGGTTCGCAGCCTCTTTTTCATAATTAAAATTTTTGAAAATGAGGGCTCTCCAATGTAATTCGACACCATCAAAACCAAATACATTCTCAATGCGATTTCGAGATTTTGGAATGTAGCTCTGAAATTTTGGTCTTCGAGAATTTGTTAGTAAAATAGCTCCGGAGATTGGTCTTTTCCATAGTCCTTTTTGTACACGTCGATCAAAGATACAAATTGAACCAACTCATTACCAAGACTGGGTTCTAAATCATCCTTGTACACTTTCACCAATGCTTCTGCTGCAGCGTACAAATTTTCAGCATCCATCTTCTCAATGTGATTAAAAATCCAAATTCGACACTTCGAATCACACTGCACTTTCGGCATTTCGAATAGTTTTTTTTTCATATTTAAGAACAATATAATCATGTTTGTACAAAGTACTATGGGTACAGACAGCGAAAAAAATATCAAAGGAAAAGTTGTTTATTAGTGTTTTCTCGTCGGAATTTGAAAGATTTTTTTTTCCGAAGCCTCTATTGTGGGGTCCCCTCTTTTGTGGAGGCCCCGGGGCTGTAACCCCGGATGCCCTCCCCTAAATCCGGCCCTGTTGTGGAGAGTTTACATTACGCACAAGAATACACTATCAAGAAGATAATTGATTGCTGCAAGGCTATGAAGGATGTTTAAAATAAACACGCTGTAATCATATTCATATGTCGTATCGTCATAGTTTGCAACTGGATTTGTGTTATCAACTTTAAGTTGAGAACCATTGACACCGCAAGCCCTTTGCGGGGCTCCCTACGAAAGAGGTAGTCGGGATCTACGTAAGTATGTAAAGCAATCTTACTGGTCTGTGCCACCGGCGAAGTGGTAGATGACGCTGAACAGCATGTAGACTGTGCCGAAGACCAGGGGCTGGTAAATGTGCAGCAGTCGGACAGGGTGCGCGCTGCTGACCAGGATCAGCAACATCACCAGCGAGTTAAGGCCGTGCACCGCCACGTCCAGGCCATGGTTCAGTTCCTCCTCGATACCAGCTGACGAAACAATTAACAGAATGTTAATAATTTGCGAATGAGACTCGCGCAAATTAGGAAAATTTGGCACAAAGAGGGGGAGGCCTTTGATCAGTAGTGGGTTAAACAAGGCTGTAAAAAATGATGATGACATTTAATGAGTTATTGGAGAGTTGGCTCTCTGGTCTCTCCTTGTCTATTAAAAGTTATTAAGGAACGTTAAGCAGTGCGTTGTGCACAAAGGACATAATTAATTTATTTATCTATTTATTATTGCCAACACAACTAGCTTTACAGGTTGCCCCAAATCGGTAGCGTGGTCTTAAACAATATTTTTGCCATTACAGCTTATCACATGTAAAGTAATAATAGTAAAAGTCCCATGTAAAGTAATAAGTAATCCTACTAATATTATAAATGTGAAAGTGTGGATGTTTGGATGTTTGTTACTCAATCACGCAAAAACAGCTGAACGGATTTGGATTAAATTTGGCACATAGGTAGACCATGACTTGGATTAAAACATAGGATACTTACTATCCCGATATTTCATCGGGATCGAGACTTATGCGGGTGAAACCGCGGGGCGCAGCTAGTAATAAATATACTCTTAGGGAGATTGTGCATTGTGTCAGGCTACTTGAAGATGTGTTGACGGTTTAAACAATGTGAATTTAGGGATCTTGTCTGCCCTCAATTGGTTAGCTAGTTCAGCATCACTTTTTAAAAGTCATGAAGAAATTAAGATATATTGAAGAAATGAAAAGCAAAATACTGACATGAGCGTTTTGCTAAACGTTACCATGTAGGTACCTATCTATGAAAAAAGATGAGTAGATTCTTGAAAATCTAGTATTTAAAAAAAAATTGTAACACAAAGAGACTAACCTTCAAATAGTAGAGTCCAGTAAAATATTGTGATCAGGAAAGCAATTGGTACAGCGATGTTGAACAGTGTCCAGTACGTCTTCACGTACCATGGCAGCTTGAACTCGGTGCCTGACGGATTTCATGCGCAAGGTATTACTTAGTTAAGTTTACATATTTTATCAGGCGTTGTTAATGTGTAACTAGACTACAGTACAACTATTTTCTTATTATTCCTCGGGAATTATCGCGGTTCAAAATACAAACGAATGCTAATTTCTATGTCCATCAATTATTAGATTTATCGTGTATAATAGTTTGAATTCAAAACTAAGTACTTTGTTGTTGTTTTGTTTTGACGTAAGAACAATTAAAGTAGGTACTTAAATCTGAATTCAAATGATTTATTATACACGATAAATCTAATAATTGATGGATATGGAAATTAGCATTCGTTTTTATTCGGAAATGCGTTGATTCTCGAGGGACATTAAGAAAATAGTTGTAGTGTACATCTGTATACTTACTATACTAACTTTATATATCGCAGACCCAGATAAAGGGTAGCACAACTCAAAATAATCCAAAATCTAGTTAATGCGATTATCGGAATCTGTATGATGTTGTATATTATTTTACTAAGATATTAATTGGGCAAATTAATGTCTAAGTAAAATAATATACAACATAATACAACAATAGTTTTAAGTCGGCCAAATGGAAAACGAGTAAAACGTTTTTTGCTGTTCTTGAAAAAAGAGGTATTTTGAGTTGTGCTACTGTTTATGTAGGTGTGCGATATATCGAAATGTCAGAGTTAGTAGTAGGCGTAGTAGCGTATGCATAGGCCTAAAAATACAAAGTCAAGGATGATAACATTTGATCAATAAAAGTTAGTTGATAACATATACTTATCACAATTTCATATCTTTAAGGAATACAATTATAACACTTAATCTAAAATTATTTGCTTATATTTACGAAATTTTCACAAAGATTTTCAGGCAAAAAAAAGGTTGGCTACTTACTTATTGGTCCGTAAAGGTAGCAACGCGCTGACACCAAAGTTGCGAATCCAGTGGCAAGGAGGATGCTCGTCAACCCCCAGTGCGTCAGGTAAATGAACCAGTATGCGAATTTTCCATTTAATATGTATATTATCCCAGAGGTCAGTACTATTCCTAGTGACGTGAGGAACAGCAGCGCCCGCCAAATTAGAAGCGGCACGACCGACCGCGTCGTTTGCCAACTACTGAGATAGAAGTCAGTCGGATTGGGATGCTCCAAAGTGAGCATACTCCTCTTCACTTCTTGTACAAAATAATTCTTTATACCACTCATCTTGACATTGTTGTAGTAACAGAAACACAGCACACCCAACGCTATCGATAACACGGAACTGATAATCTATATCGTGTAGACGGTTATCCATGACTCACTTTAAGCGTAATCTAAACGCGGTGCCAAAATATATTTTATCGTTGACTGATTTATGTGTGTACACTATGGGTGTGAACCATGCACGAACTCAAAGCGTGTGAGCTACAAGGCAGTAAGCAGAATGGAGATCGTGTCCATAACTTAGGAGTTTCCATCTGATAACAAACTATTGTTATGCCCTTTCCTTCCTGATCCAGATTAGAGAGAAAAAAACCGGACAAGTGCGAGTCGGACTCGCTCAACGAGGGTTCCGTACAAATTTGTAGGTACATATTATAAATAGATCAGGAATCGAGCCTTGCAGTATTTTCCAAGCTTTTTCCGAAATTTAGTTTCCAAAACCTATAATTACTTATATTATTGTGTTTTATAAGTGAAATTGTGGTTATACTAACAGTTCATACCTAAATTAATTAATGTTTGTTTAATATCCTTTTAAAATATAATATGTACAATAGTACTGGGTACAAGATACATAAGTAGGTAGGTACCTATTTAGGATTGTGTTTAATAACAAAATTAAAAAAAAAGGACTAAGTAGGTACGCATAACAGTGCAAACTGTTAGGTACTACATACACCAAAGTTATTAGGTACCTGTACATATAAAAGAGGGATAAGGATTTTTTTTTCATTCTTCGTCATAAGTCAAAAACATCATAAAAATAATAAAACATCTGTTTAAGCTTGTGCCAATGAAGCCCTTTCATACGATACTCCACATGACACGGTTAACTCACTTCAAAATTTGCACCCCCGGTCCTTGCATAAAGGCCCCGTTTTTTTTTGTGATTTAATTTAAAATGTACGGCTTTCAGATTTTTCTCTTCTGTACAAATTAGTAAAAGTTAAAAAAAACTACAAAAAGATTTGGTCACCCATACAATTATGACCGCGTATACCGTTGTTTAACCTCGTTGATTGATTACGTACTTTAAGTAAAGACTATATTTTTTATGATTTCATTACAAATGTATAGTTTTCAGATTTTTCCCTGTACTTGTAGTATAACACGATATTACTTGCCAAATTTCATAGTTCTAGGTAAGGACCGACCGAAGGTTCGGTTTCGGTTTCGGTTACGGCTAGTTTCGGCCAAAAAATCTATTTTCGGCCACAGTTTCGGTATCGGCCAATAATTGGCCGAACCTTCGGCTCCGCCGAAACTAGGTGTTCGTGAATTGTCGCACATCATTCGGCTAACTTCGAGTGAGTGAACGTGATTGCCAGTTGAGTTCGCTAGCCGTCACGATCGTGATCGTAAAAGTACTTGACCGTCGTACAAAATATAGTCATCTTTATTGACACTGATAAATATTAATTATCACTGATAATTCATTATAATGGTAAGATAATTCTTTAAATACTAAGTTAAATACTAGATCTCATTAGAAAATAACAACACAAGTTATCTAATCATTAAAACTATTGTAAACATAAGTAATTAATGTTGATTTTGAAAAAGTTTGACAAATATGTTGATTGTGTTTTTTTTATTTAAATTGTTAATTTTACAAATAAAGAACTATTTTTGTTACATACTGTAATTGTTGCATTTTATTCTTTTACATGTGTTAACTGTCTATATATGCGTAAAAATACAATAGATTTAACATGCTATAAAAATTCAAATAAGTTTCGGTTTCGGTTTCGGTTTCGGTTTCGGCCGAAACTGGGACCAAGACCGAAGGTTCGGTTTCGGTTTCGGTTTCGGCTGAAAATCCTGTTTCGGTCGGACACTAGTTCTAGGTCAACGGAAAGTACCCTATAAATTTTGATTCCCTTGAGAGGGTCGAAATGTACGTTTTTTGCGGCATAAACGGCCGTATTATTATTTTACGTTAACTTAGAATCAAATCCCTTGAAAGGGACTGTAGACCTGAGTACATGGTTATAATTTCAACTCGATACCTTCACGCGTTCCCGAGATAAAGGATCTTGACAGACAGACAGACGGACAACGAAGTGATCCTATAAGAGTTCCGTTTTTTCCTTTTGAGGTACGGAACCCTAATAACCCACGTGTCTAGTATTTATTTCTAGAATCTTATTTTATTTAAATACAAACAAAAAGCCTTAACTAAAATATACAAGCTAACACTAACATATATATTATGTACATACCAAAAATAAAAAAGGGAGAGGTTTTGCCTGGGCATGAGGCATCAAAAAATTCGTCCGCATCGCTGTCAATGGGATAAGTGCCCAAAAGGCTGGCAGCCTCTTCCCATCGTCGCGTGCCAAGCTATTGGGTTCTAAAACAGGTGGCACCGTTGGTGACAAGAGCCCGACGGATGATGTCATTAATACCAGCTTACCGTGCCATCCGACCAGCGCTCTTGCTGCAAGATAGGCCATGGTATCCGAGGCAGTCGACTGCTTCACCGCATTGACAGTGATGTAGAGCCCCGCTAGAAGCGCCCAGACGCAAACATGTAGCGAGCCGAAATGAGGCATAGTGCCTATGTTGGGTGACGGTAGCGCCTGAAGCCAGAGGCCCAACTCCCATTCACCCACAGTCAGCAGGCGGGCACGCTCAACAGTATTGGTGGACATGTTAATGAGTTTATTCCGTACCAACCTGCAGAGCGGTTCATCCCACGTTCTCTGGGAAGACGGGTTCTCGGGCTGAACCATGTCTAGGCAAGCCACTTTCCAGGCGTTCACCGCAGCGGTCAAACAAGTCATTTCAGAGTCAACCTGAGAAAGGGCTAAGATTCTTGTGGTTAACTTTTGACCGAGGACAGGAACGCCGCGCCGGTAGACTTACATTAGAAATTTTGCGGACGCCGAGCCCACCAAAACGAATGGGTAGTGTAGCTTGCAGCCACACTCGGTCGTCAAATGCCACATTTAAAATGGATGTTAGAGTACTTCGAATAATATAATCGATGTTGTCTCAAAGGTAAATAAATAAAATAAAATTGTCTCCCTATTTTTGCTGCTTCCGGTGAAAATACATACAATTTGGACCGAAAAAGCAATATCTGATAAGGGTGAATGCCGAAAGTAAATATTCATTTTAGAAATTCTATCCGACATAAATTGTTAAGATGTTAAATTTTTCCGTCGACGAATGATGAAAAACTGTTTTAGAAGACAGTAAATTAAATTGGGGAACCTAGGAGGTGCAGTGAACTTTATTCCAAAACTTTGATATTTGAGTTGTTAAGGTCAAGGCCGATGTGGAACTACTGCTTTAAGAATTGGAGGATCAGCTTGTTGGCATTCCACCATCATTACGTTCTTGGATCGGGAAAGGTGAGACCATCCGTAGGCGCTGGATGTTTACCCTCCAGGACTGAAAGAGTTACTGGAGAGTAGCCTGATGTCACCTTCACTTAATTTGGATTCTATGTGAACATAACTCTCTTCGTGAAAGGTTATTGAAAACAGATAATTTTGGATACAAAATAAGAGTCGAATTGTTACAGTTGTCTTTAATTTGGTTTGTCAATGTTTTTTTAGTAACCAAATTTAGATATGCAGAATCCTATAATGGAAGGTTGGTACATAGTTGCTCCCAGGCTCTATAAGATTTCCCCTGTGTTGCAAGACGAAGACATCGCGTCAAACTTAGAGCAACCCACCGCGTCGCGCCCCGGGGAACTCTCTTTAAAACATGGGTAGAAATTTAAAAAAAATCTTCTAAAAGTCTTTTCCAATAATAATAATAATAATAATAGCTTGCGTGCTCCTGAACGGTCAGTACCGGTAGAGTTTACTTTACCGAAACAGGTCTAGGGTGAGGACCCAGACCAAGAGACATACAGAAACCCGCAAGGCAGCATGTGGCGAGCTGTTGGGCAGTAGCGACCCCACGGATCCTATCTCCCGGGAGAAGTCTTATTCCTCAACTCTGGCTTGTCTTTATTGGCTAGCTGGAGTGAACAAGGACGAGGAACAGAGCTCCCACCTCTTTCATGCCTTTACTGGCCGGCTTGAGTGGAGATTCGCAAGAGCAAAGGTGCTCGGAGGAAGGAAGTATTCCAGTAAGATGCTGGTAGGGATCTTGACCGTACTTCCGGGATTGTTTTGATAGCCGTGGGATACCTCTCCACTCCTCATAAGCATCTCAGGACATGTTGCCCCTTGTCGCTGCAACACTATGTGCTAGCGACCGTTTTCGGGGGCCCATTATTGAGTGTGCAAGTCACCCCCTGCCATTTTAACTGTTTATTTTATATAAAACATTGGTCAGGCAGGGGCCATAGTCTTTCCATAGTTCTAGATAACCAGTCCACTTAAGCTATCCAAATCCATAGTCCAATATCTTTATTTCCATATCCTGCAATAGTCCTACACCAACCGGGGGTTGTCCTTGGGTGCACTTCTATAGTCCGAACAGGGATAATCATCGGTTAGTGCCTCATTTCATTAAAAACGTCTAACGGGCCTCTGCGAGTTGGCTTCGGCCCCTCGTGCGCCTTCCAAAGGTCCGGGGCCCCAAAGTCCCGAGAAATATCAAGAGACGATAATAATAATAATTTTTTATTCACAAAAACATAAACTTTGACAATAAGTATACAGAATGGTAAAAACAAAAAACATCTTAAGTAGAATTATAAAGATTGGGTAAAAAAGGTAGGTAGAGGTCCAAAGTCCAATAAAAATAGGTACCCTGCCCCCCAAACTAGGAAAATCCTGTATCTTGGGCGGCAGTGTCTTCGCATTACATTAAGGTCGACCGATTAATGTGAGCATACAAATTGAATTTCGAATAATTTCTAATTAGAGAACTGTCAAAGATAAGGTTCTGTACTAGTGAGATGAAAAACGTTGTGTAGGAACAGTATGTGTATGTAGTTTGTTTAGGTGGTGTGGTGATGTATGTATTGTATCTGTGTGGGATGTCGTGGCGTGTAATGAGTGTATTGTGTATATGTGGGAAGTGTAGAGTGTTCGCGTGTGCGTGTTGATGAGGGGGGTGCTGCCGTCGGGAGGAAGGAAAACTAAGTAATAGAATCAACAGATCCAGGTGAGTAAATTTTCAACAACTCTTGTTCAATTATCCACTTCTCAATTTTAGCTTTTACCCTGTAAGCATCCAATTCAATAATATTTATTTCATTATTAATTTTTGTGTATCAGTGTGAACTTAAAATATAATGTTAGCGTCTAGCAAAAGTGGTCTTGTGGGTTTCCGAGAGATAGAGAGGCTTTTTCTTACGGCGTGTCGGGTCAGGTGGGGGGGCCCTGAAGTGCTTTTTCAGTTCAGATCGAAGCACAACCAGCTGCCTCACAGAAAGTACTTTAACATCTTTGTAAATATAATTGTGAAAGGGAATACATTTTTTATTTTTTTTATTTGGGTTATTATCAAATGACCTCTCATTGCCCCGGCAGGCATCGGCCCTATCGGACCCCGTCAATGGTGCTGACATCTCTTTGAGGCGCGCGTGGAACACGACGCGCCGTCGACCCGGGCCTGGTCCTTACCAGACGGCGAGCTGCCCATTGCTCGCCGTCCGCAAGCCCGCGCCTACGATGGTCGGGAGTCGGCAATCGACTCCCGACGCCCAGGGTGTCTCCTCCTGCGGCGACTAGGGGTGCGAGGGCGCAGCGATTGCCTCTCCCTATCGCGCTCCGCCTCCTCCTTCGCGAGCATTACTGCTCCGCAGAAGGAGGTGACGGCTTCCCATTCACTCTCGCTCCGTACCATGGCCTGAACCAGGGCCGGACGCGAGAGGTCGCCGCCGCCGATCGCCGCCACGAGGACACGGTGGTGCTCCGCCCAAGCCGGGCAGACCTACACCGTATGCTCCACCGTGTCCTCCGGTCGATCCACACAATGATAACACCCGGGCGTTTCCTCCCGCCTTATCCGAAACAGGAACCTTCCGAAACAGCCATGTCCGGTGAGGACCTGCGTCAGGCGGAAGGTGAGGATGCCGTGGCGCCTCTCAAGCCACTCCTCAAAGAGGGGACTTACCGCCGCAATTGTGGCGTGCCCTGGAAGTGGGATACCTGAAGTGTCTCTTTGGCATCACTTTAAGGACTGGTCTTTGTGCTCGCCCCAACTTGAGAAACCTAGTCTTAGCTCACCTCCCGCATACGGTGATGCAGTAGGTGATGACGGACTGGCAAATAGCAATTTACACCATTCTAATCGTGTTGAGGTCAGCAGAGGACATGAAGCTTGAAAATATAAATCATTCTTCTAACTCTGGTGCTTATCATATCCAAGTGCAAGTACCAGTTGAGTCCGCCATCAAGAACAACTCCCAGATACTTGACAGAATTTACCTCACGAAGGGATAAGCGTAAAGTTTGTAGGTGCCTTAGTACTTGGATGTAGCCTGAAAGGGATGTAGTAAGTCTTATCCAGGTTCAGAGTAAGGAGATTTAGCCGCAGTCATCCAATAACGGCTTCGAGTGACGATTCGGCAGCAACTCTAAGATGTTCCCAATCGGCGCCATAGATTATAATTGCTCTATCGTCAGCATAGGTGAACATCTTAGAGTTTATGAGTGGTATGGAGCATAGCTCGTTAATCGCGAGCTGGAATAAGGTCAGCCCCAGCACACTACCCTGCGGGACACAGCAGGTGGTGGTTTCCTCACTACTAACGTGGTAACCAACTCTCACACACTCTCTACGATTAGTGAGATAACTTTCGAAAAAATCATGAGCCAGTCCGTGTATACCGACGTCCTCCAGTTTCGAAAGGAGGATGGGAACAGGGACTGTATAAAACGCCTTTTTTAAGTCTAGTAATAGGCCTACGAGTATGCATTTATGTTTTTATCAAGCTTTCTTGCAACGAATTCACTTAAGTCAAGCACTGCATTTTCTGTCGAAACCCCTTTTTGAAACCATACTGATTTTGTGCAATTGCGTTATTTTTATCAAGGAACTGAGCAAGTCTGAGGTCCACCAAAATAAAAAATAAAAAATTTTGATAGATGAGACTGAGATAGGTCTATATAATTGTTCATACAGTCACTGCTCCCACTCAACCCCAATGTGTTTGGTCTGAATATATTGAAGTTGTGGCTGGGGGCACAAAGGTACACTATGAGGTTTGTGAACCTTGCCATAGTGTATCCGTAACCCCCGTTCGCCTGTACAGAAACGTGCCTGAGAGCAATGGAGACATTTCACCTGAACATCGAGCGATGTGGCAGGTTGACTGGCACTAACTCCGGCATCGCTACAGGTGGCATTTAACATAAGTAAAAATAAAATAAATAAAAAATAATTATCAACTCCGAATAAAAAACACCAAAATGAATCTTCACACTGAAGAAAAAGAAGAATAAAGTTATCCTAAAGAGAGATATATATATAGAGAGATATATAGATAGAGTGTAGTAAGTAGTAAGTGTAAAGGAAGAAAGAAAGAAAAATGCGTTTATTGGCATTGCAGCAACAAAAATACACCTTAAAACTAAAAAATACGGAACAATGGTTATAATGCCAATGGGGCCTCAGCTCAGCATAATGTCAGATGACAACAATAATAATATAATAGCTTTAATTTCAGTTTTCTCAAAGATATTCGAGAAAATTATTTATGAATCTATTTACACATTTGCAACTAAAAATAATATTCTATGCGAAGAGGAAAAAGGCTTTCGAAAAAACAAAAATATTAATATGGCGATATTTGATCTATTAAAAGTGATAATGAACAATGTGGATAACAAAAATCCTGTATGTGCAATATTCACAGACATGAAGAAGGCATTTGATTATGTAAAACATGACATCCTCTTAAATAAACTTCATCACTATGGGATAAGGGGCAATGTCCTAAATTTAGTAAAGTCCTATCTCACGGATCGAAAACAATTTACAGAAATTTCGAGAATATGTCCCAAAACTAAACGCGAATTGAAATATCTATCCAATGTTAGAATTACTAAATTCGGAGTCCCGCAGGGCAGTGTACTTGGGCCATTGTTGTTTTTACTTTATATTAACGACCTACCTTGTCAAATACATCATCCTATGACTTTATTTGCTGACGACAGCACAGCTATAATTGAATGTAAAAATAATACTCAATACGAAAGAGAGATAAATGATACACTTGAAAAAATTATAGATTGGCTTAATAAAAATAATCTTGTGTTAAATCTACTAAAAACCAAAGTAATGCATTTCTTCCAACGACTGAGGCCAAACTATATTGTAACTAAATATAAAGACGACATAGTAGATACCACTTCAGTTACAAAATTTTTGGGAGTACATATTGATGATAAGTTGACCTGGAAAGACCATGCTGAAATTGTGTGCCAAAAATTAAGCAAAACCGCATATATTCTGTACAATCTCTCAAAAAAGTTAACTATGAACACGCTAGTGACAGCATATCATGGTTTGGTTGCTTCATTACTAAGGTTCGGTGTTATATTCTGGGGAAACTGTAGTGAAAGAGATAAAATATTTAGGGCCCAAAAACGTTGTCTTCGATCAATGACAGGGCTTAAACCCATAGAAAGCTGTAAACCAATTTTTAAATCACTGAAGATTCTAACACTACCTTCTTTGTACATTCTTGAAGTTGCCTTATTTGTTAAGATGAACAGTAATTTGTTTACATCAATGATTGATAAGAGAATACGCAAAGGACCAATGAGGTCGCAATATAAAAGTCAACTTTATACAGGCGGTTACAAAACGTCCTTACTTAAAAAAAATATTTTTTCCATGGGTCCTCTCATATATAATAAATTACCAATAAATCTAAAAGTATTACCCATCTCAGTATTCAAAAAACAGTTAACTAAATTGTTATTAGAAAAATGTTACTATTCAATTAAAGATTTTTTTGATGATAAAAGTTTTTCCTAATGGGAGTTTTGATTGTGGTACTATAATTAATATGAAATTATGTTATTTTTTTTTTTTATATATTTGATGTTTGACATTGATTATTGACATTTTTATTCTTTGACATTTTGATTTTTGACATTTATATTCTTTTTCATTTTTGGTTCTTTTTTTACATTTTGATATTTGACATTCTAATTTTGGTTCTTGACATTCGAATTGTAATAATAATATTGTTAATTGTAATGACATGTCAAATATCCTAATGATAATAATTTATATATTTTCTTTTGTTACACATATTTTTTTTTTTTTTTCTTAAATTAATTTGATGATTTAAATAATAATTCAAAAACTATAAATTTATATACTTAATTGTGATAAGAATGATATAAATAATCTAATCTAATTTTGCATGCCGATTGGTAAAATGTGGCTGAGCTATAATTATGTACTTAATCTTAAGACCTATATGTAATACCCATATTTGCGAAATAAAAATTCTATTCTATTCTATTCTATTCTATTCTAACACAAGGTGTACCACCTGACGCTGATTTTCAGCTGCAACCCACGAGTGCCATACGCTAGAATAATACAAATAATAGGGAAGTGTGTGTCCGTTCTAATAAAATAAAAGTTTTGTGACATGGGTGTGTGGGTGTGTTGTGTAGTGATTAATCAAAAACTAAAATAAATACCTAATACCTGCGTACATTAAACTAATAAGTCTAAAGTCCCTAGATCTAAAAGACAAAATCGTGTGACTGTGTTGTTCTTCTTAACTACGAAACGGATTTTCATGCGGTTTTCATTTCCATTTATGGTACAAACAATAATAATTGACTAATAAAAAATGATAGCAAATTGAAATTAAAATTGAAAAAATTAAATTATAATAATGAAATCGATAAAATTGGTAAAATTGACAAAACAAAAATTATTAATTTTTTTTTTTCATAAGGCAGAAATGTCGGCTCGAACATTTTCAAAATGTTTTTGATGGTTTAATAAAAACACTTTTAATTTTAATTTGAAAGTTGAGCAACTTTTACTACACCTTATGGGAGGAGGGATATTGTTCCAGCATTTAGTAGCTGCGTAGCGAAAACTGCCTCTAAAAGCCGCCGACTTGTGCTGTGGTATGGAAAGCTGTTGAGAACATTTTCGTCCCTCACCGATTCTATGTTCTCTTGTCCACGATAGTCTCTCATATAAATAAGAAGGGGAGTGAGACTTAATAACACCAAAGAGTAGGCTCGCCCAGTGGAGTTTACGTCTAGCTTTCATTTTCAAAATATTGTGCTCATTGAAGAAAGGTGTAACATGTCCCCTATAGGGAACTTTAAAACAGAACCGTGCACAGGCGTTTTGAAGTCTTTGGATCATTCTTTCAGTTTTTGACAGTAGTCGTTGGCCATATACTGTGTCCGCATAATTTAACTTAGATAAAACCAAAGACTCCACAAGCAAGACTCGCAATTCTTCACTAAGATAGGGACGGGCTTTGTATAAAATCTTAAGTCTATTATAGCAGTTACGGATAGACTCAGACACGTGTTTGTGAAAACGAAGTTTCGTGTCCATGATAAGACCTAGATTACGTGCTTCGTGGACCCGTTCAATAGGCTCTCCGTTAATAGTCACACAGCCGGCACAGGGTTTAATTTTACCTAACTGGTTTTCGGTTCCAAAAAGCATATACTTGGATTTTGTAGGATTCAAGGCAAGCGTGTTAGCATTGGACCATTGCACTATGTTTTCAAGATCTGTATTAAGATAGTTTAATGCTTGTTCATAGTCTTCTGGCTTAAATGATATATAAACTTGTGTATCATCGGCATAAATATGGTATTTGCATTTATTCATATTTTTAACTATATCGGTACAATACAAAATAAACAATACTGGCCCAAGAATCGAGCCCTGTGGAACCCCCCTTTCTACTGAGCGCTGTCTTGAGACAACTGTTGAGCTGTCCGCCCGACGTATTTCAACGAATTGCGTACGATCGCCAAGATAGCTATCAAACCATTTCATTGTGTCCTCGTCAAATCCATAAAATACCATCTTTGACAGTAATAGAGGAACATTAATACAGTCAAACGCGCGTGAAAAATCAAGCAACACCAAAAGAGTACACATACCATCATCTTGAGCCGACAAGATATTGTCTGTCACATCCAACAAGGCCGTGGCTGTACTACGGCCCTTTCTAAACCCCGATTGTACATCTGGGAGGATTTTATTAGTCTCTAAAAATTCAACCAATTGCGCACAAACTACTTTCTCTAAAACTTTAGAAAGTACCGGCAGGATACTAATAGGTCTGGAGTTGGAACTGGAGTTACCGACATAGCTTGCAGAGTTAGCAAGATGAAGTGGCAGTGGGCTGGCCATGTTTGTCGAAGGACCGAAGGCCGGTGGATGGAATTAGTAAGTACTATGTATGTAGTACAATTGGAACGCTTTCAAGCACCCGCATTCTAATTGCGTAACACACTATCAATCGCAATCTGAATCATTCTGAAGCCTATTGCTAATCCATTACTCCATATCTTGGAAAAATTTGTCTGCTCAGCAACTTAAATAACGCAATGAATGTTGTTGAACTGTCAAAATGAAAGCCATTCCTACTGTTAGTGTTTTACGCAATTATCCCGCGGAAAGTCGGTCTTGAACTTGTTTTGAAAGAGAAAATTCAAACGGAAAGAGTTGGTGTATTTTTAATATTTTTTTGAAGCGTAAGTACATGAATTATTTCACGGAACGTTATGACACATAAAGCACAATTAATAATATTAAAACAAAATAAAAAATACGTTTCAAACTGACTTCGAATTCGTGTCTAGTAGAAATAATTTATTCCGATAACAACAAGTAAGTAATATTAATATTACTACATAAATCTTAAAGCTAGGTATCAGAATGAAACAAACAGCATCGCTAAAATGACTTAGCGACGATTGTTTGACTGATGATACGTTCAGTCAATTTGTTTATCTGTAATAATTATTGGACATTCCATTATTTTGTTCGGATATGGACAGGACTGTCGGTTCTCTGCATCGCTTGGTGAGAGCATCCCTGCAGAGCGTCATGCCGACGACGATGAAATGTATCACAAAGATGAAGAACGCTGATCCCACCGCCAATATTATAGTGCTACCAGGTTTTGACCAGTCCAGCATTGGGTATATCCAGGTTGTGCCAAAGCTAAAAAAAAAGTTTTTCAATTTTAGTTATAAAATCCTATAAAACACCGTCAATGATGATAACCGGGAAAATTCTGTGGATGTTATGGTGTAATGATTGCAACAGAAGAAAAAAAATGTAATGGTTTTTTCGTGAAGAATTAACTATATGCTTGAATGGTATAATATACATACGTAAGTGACTTAATATTGATAACCTGTACACTTATAATATTGTGATTTGTTTCATTTTAGGAAGAAAGTATTTAAAATCATTGGGTTCTATTGATTGGTAATGAGATTGAAACTCTCAAGTGTAGTTTTTCTTTACTCTTTTTCGATGTCATGGTTCCTTATAACAAACCAACTCTAAAAGTTGTTTTAGGATTTTCCATGACTCTATATAAATAATGTAGGTATGGTAGGTACTCACGGACTAAGCCCACCGGCGAAGTAGTAAATGATGCTGAAGAGCATATAGACAATTCCTAGAATGAGGGGCATGTAGAAGTGCAGCAGCCTGGTGGGGTGACGCGAGGAGATCAGTAGACAGAACATCAACACGGAGTTGATGCCGTGCGCGAACACATCCAGCACGGGGTCCAAGGCGTAGTCGGCTTCCGCTGCGACAAGGGAGACGAAGAGGCTTTAATAATAATACGGAAACAAGACTGACGCTAAACAAAGAGTGTCTAAATAGACACACTCTTTGTTTAGCTACTGATTTCAGACGTAACCTTTAAAGGCTAAAACCACAACTAGTCCAGTACCCAGGGCCTTTTACACTATGTATAGTCACCAAAAGAAATAACTATCCAAAGTCGTCGATATAATTGAAGAAGTTTAGTAAGAAACAGACGGATGTTTTCAAACAAAATTTAATTTTATAAATTAACTGTTTGTTTTCTATTAATTAAGTTAAATTTTATTCGACAATATCCATCGGTTTTTTACCAAACTGGTTACTTATTAAATTTGGTGACCGTACATACCACAAGAGCATGTCCAGCAAAGTTAATTAAAAAAACCGACTTAGGTATTTGAAAATGATAATAATAGTGGTTCAGAATTCACACGTGCATGCTTTATTATCAATACGGGGTTCCAGACTCGTCTATTGTCTGTAATCGCCTGCCATTCTAGAGGCATTTTTCCACTACTTTTTGGCGACATCTTGGTTAAATAACATATCAATTTTATGTTACGTTTAAGTTCGGCAGGTATGTGTCGCTATATAGGGTGTATCAGAAAGGTGTTGTCAAGTTTAAGGGGGTAGTAGAGACCACGGTGCTGTAGCTTAGAACACAAGTAAGGGAATCATAACCGACCGGTTTAAGTAGGCTTCTGATTTTGGAGTTACACTACTCAATTCTATAGATTTTTAATATACTAGTAGAGTAATCTCAAAATGTTCATGGGTTTCGTCTAAACCACAGACTACATAGATATAATATGTATAAACAGGTCTAAACATAATATGTTCCATTTTAACCAGATTTTCTTAAAATAACAACAATTTTTTTTACAAATAAAAATATGTTAGGAGTTGAGACAGCTTTTACTTTTGTTGTGTTAACATACAACGTTTGTTTAAATGGATTAAATCATCTAATAACGCAACGCAAATTTTTGAAACTGTCTTAAATTTAAATGGAAAAAAAGGAACGCAACTCGCGTAATTGTCAAATATGTTGTAATTTTTTTCCGAATAGAGGACAATAATAATTAATGGTTGCGGTTCGATTAATTTGTGGATTATTCTTGACGACTTTGCTTGTATGGACATTTAGGATTCTGTATCTAATCATTTAACTGGAAAAGTGTTGATACCGACAACTTCGCTTTATTTGAACGACCCCTGCACAAAAATCTCGACTGTTTACTTGTTTGTGAAAGCACCGATATTGTGTTGTATAAAAATATGAACGCGAGCAAGTGTTGTGTGCTGAACTGTAATAATTCAGGAGTTGACCTTTAAATATTGTAAAAAAATATTGAAGAAGAAATAAAGTAGGTATTTGACATTGGATCTAGTGTTTTATTTTTAGTTCATAAAAAACTACTACCTAACTAAAACGGAAGGAAATAGGACAGGGCCTACTGCAGATTGGAAGCTATTATATCTATATGAAAGATTATTTGTATACGTATAGCTAGTAGCTATACGTAGTTATATATTGCTTCATGGAGTGTTGTTTATGCTTGTTGCTGGAGGACGCCATGAAATGTTCAAGTGACGTCTCTATCTCCCCTATATAAAATGTACTCTGTGGTAGAGACCATCAAATTGAACAACTTTCTCCATGAGACCAACATGGTAATCGAGAAAAAATAATCAGCCGTCCCATACATTTGACATTTGGGTCGAGTAAGTATTAAAGTTTTGGACCGGAAAGCTGATACTTTTTTCTTGATTACAACGTTGGTCCCATGGAGAAAGTTGTTGAAAGCTTGAAAGTTTTATGGTCTGTCCATACCCTTAAATTTGACCACAACTTTCTAATACAGCCTGTAAATACTTCTTCATGAAAGTCTTTTACTTTTCATATACTTTGTAACCTGATCACGCGATATTTTAGGTCTTGGATGCGAGTACGGGAACACGCTGCTCTTATGGCGGGAGAAGTGCTTTTTCTGAAAACCTACTGTACAAGAGGACTTTGTTGTCTCCAAGCATGCTAGGCATTGAGTCCCTCATCTTGCTACAATAATTAGTTTTACGATGTAATAAGTCAACATTTTTAATTATGCCGTACACACTGTACATCGAAACCCGGCCAAACTAATCCAAAACGTGATTTTCTGAAACCCCTACAGTTGGAAAACTGACCTCATATTTATTTTAACCCGAAATAATTAGATTTTTCTAACAGGACTTAATATTATTTACATAAGATTCTTTGTCAATTCAAGGATGAGTAATCATTTAACTATTTATATTATTAGGAAAATCGATTGGTTAATAACTCGATCTGTTTTCGGAAAAAAAGCATTTTTGCCTTCGTGGAACTCTATCACCAACTCTGGCTTTAAAACCGAAAATCGTGTATTGGGTGTAAGTAACTGATGTGTCGGTGTCTTTGCTACTAATGCTGAGTTCGTGTGTTCATGACCTTTAAAAATAAACAACTACTACCTAGATCGGAACATGTAATACATTACCCTTCAAAACAAATGTGTGTGTATACAACACAATCTACACATCGGTACTTTTGCCATGGAAACACAACTGCAAGGTTTTATAAGAAAAAATCAGTCGGCGTAAAAGGTTGCTCAAATGCCCGTACCTATTCGTACTTACTCGAACCTCTGAATGATTTTGAAAAAAAAAAAACACGTATGGCATTCGGGGACTGCCGCGGTAAAGCTATTGCATAGCATTTTTTATCAACTTATGCAATTATAATTATTTATTTATGCAGTATTTCTTTTACTTTGATATTAATTCAAGTACAGTCGTACCATATACATACACGTTAAGTGAACGCTCGGCTGAGCTACATGATAGGCGGAGTGGGGGGTGTTAGGTTTTATTTTCGTTACGGAATTTCTTGATTCGGTCGCTGCGCTCAAAGCCCGCGATAAAAGCTATGCAATAGCTTAAAAATCGTATCACTCACCCGCCGCGCCAGTGAGCAAGGTCCAGTAGAAGGCTGTGATGAAGAACGCTACAGAAATGGTGGCGTTGAAGAATGTCCAGTACAGCTTCACCAGCGTTGTCGGAGTCGAATCTGAAATCAAGGATATAGGACTTTATTTCGTACTTCAAACGTACAAACATACGTCAAGAACATCGATCACTTTAGTGATCGATAAGTCAAGAACTACAATATTTACCTGTGAACATAAGATATTCACCGGTAAATGTTTGAATTACGTACGTTGGCGTAGTTTAGTTACAATAATGATTTCTTTAATCTCGTAGCGACGACGACGTAGCTCGGTAGCTCGGTCGGTTATAAATACTACGTCATGTGATTATTTTTCAGTGTCATATAGTAACTACTTTCAAAATCTATGGTCTATGTTGTAGAAAAGTATAGTGAGAAAACTAAGTCTCACCAACACCAACACGCTGAGAACACCTAAGTATGACTACCAAGGTTTCCTTCTCTATGTAAAGAGAGGCCTACGTATTTATTCGTATTAAAAAAAGAGCTAATAATCGCATAATACATAAAGTCACGCCTGAATTCCAGCATTTTTTCCCAGTATTTATGTCAGTCTTCTTTAGGTCGTAAATCTAAAGACCAAACAATCATTATTAGCCCGATTTATTTGTTACTAGCTGTTGCCCGCGACTTCGTCTGCGATCCAGGATGAAAAGTAACCTATGTTCTTACTCAGGTCATGGTCTATCTGTGTGCCAAATTCCATCCAAATCTGTTCAGTAGTTTTTGCGTGAAAGAGTAACAAACGTCCATACATCCATCCATCCTTACAAACTTTCACATTTATAATATTTGTAGGATAGTAGGAAGTAGGATATATTTTTATACGTTCAATAATTACGTAGGTAGGTTTGTATAACTTGAATGTATACAACGCGTAAATTTGTATCTATGTATACTCTTAGAAGGTGGATACTTTTGAAGGATGTCGTAATTTTTATTATTGATTTATTATGACTAATACTGATAGTCATAATAAATGAATAAAAATGCTAGTATTTACTTGCTATCTAAGAAATAATACAAATTTTTATTCATTTATTATGACTAATTCAGAAATGAAGTTATCCGGAAAATAACCGGATTACCGACATAGCTTGCAGAGTAAGCAAGCTGAAGTGGCAGTGGGCTGGCCTTGTTTGTCGGAGGACCGATGGCCGGTGGAGCAGACGAGACCTGGAGTGGCGAGCGCGTATCAGCAAGCGTAGTGTGGAACGCCCCCCAGCTGGATGGACCGACGACCTCAAAAAAGTGGCAGGGACAGACTGGATGCGGAAGGCGGAGGACAGGGTGTTGTGACGCAGCATGGGAGAGGCCTTTGTCCAGCAGTGGACTGCAATAGGCTGAGTTGATTGATTATGACTACGAGTATTACTGATGTATTAGTCATAATAAATGAATAAAAATGAGTAGTATTTCTTAGATAGCAAATAAGTACTAGCATTTTCCCAAATATATATTGATAAAGCTATTCGACTGTTGTTAATCGATTTCGATACGTTCCTTGGGTAGTGCTTTATGCGATAACGTTATTTAACGTACAGTACATAATCTTGCTGATTTTTGTGCTAGATAATTTAAAAATTCGTTGCTAGGATATGTATTTGTGTATGAACATCATTCTTGGTAGTTTTGACTAGTGTTTTGTTATTTAGGGCTGATTTTACCGGTCAGATTTAACAGTGAAATAAAATTGACGTCTGACAGTTCTAGTATGGAAAAGCTGACAAAAATTCAAAATTTAATCTCAGGATAAGACTTTCGATTCTAGGTACCGTTAAACGGGGTGAATAGGAATGTAGGGGTGAATCGAGACGAAACTTTAAAAGGGATTTTAACATTGAAATAATATAGTTTGTTGCCAAAAAGGTCTCTAATGTGTTTATTGTATTATAATTAAAGATTAAGGGCACCTGATGGCAACAAACCTTTTAAAGTTTCATCTTGATTCACCCCTGTATTCTTATTTACCCCGTTTGACGGTGTCAAACTTTGGTGAAAATCGCCCTTACCTACTTGGTCAGAAGTCTGAATTTTAGGCTTGTGCTGGGGGTATCCTAAAAGAAACCTTACAATGTTAGAAATACTCAGGCGAGGGTAGGTATAGGTGAGACAAAAAACCTTTTCTTGGAACTTTAGTTTGTTACGATGAAAATATTATGATCTCAAGTTTAATAAGTACTTAGTACGGGAATTTTTAGGAATCACAGTTAATCACATTGATTTAGGTAATGCTTAATTAAGATAATGTATAACATTCGTGGTTAGTCATTGTGATTATTTAAATTTTATCAGCTCAGTGAATGTAATCCACACAATCTTTTATGTCTAGAATTAGAGAAAATTATCACTATGATTCATTTTTAAGAGTAAATTCCAATTTAGTTATGTTTTTCCTTCCCTTACTTAGTAACGACCGACATGACGACGAAGCCCCGATGACCAAAAGAACACTATGTTGGGTAGTTTCGTTACAGTCAATCGCACATCTGTGTTTCACATTGACAGCTCCTTTGTGGTGTAGCAATAAGGGAGATTTTCGCAATGTTACCACTGATATGCAGTTGACTGTACCAAAATCGGGCCATTTTTCATGTCTCTGTAATGATCTGAGGTGAATTGAACAACTAACATTAAAAAAAAATTAAACCTTGAAATGATAGTTATGTGCAATTGGTATTCTGGGTTTTCTTGCAAGATATTAAATAGCAATACGGATCTGAGACAACAGCACTCAACATCAACTCTTATGAAAATTTCATGTACACATAGCTTAACTATTCGAAATAGAGGAGTTAACAGGATCATGGGTTGAAAAAAGTACCTAACTACTCTTAACTAGCTTTCCTGCTTTGATGATTACCTCAAATACTATGATGAGAATGTAAAAAAAACCAGTTTTAGATAAGGGATATACCTACCTATTCTAAAACTGGCTTTCACTTCGTAAGGGGAAAAATATTGTGAAATTAGTTAATCTCAATTTTTTTTATAGTTATCGTTAAAAAGTTCTGGACTTACCCGGTCCCTTGAGGAACTCCACGACGGAAATAATCAACGCCAATGCTGAAGATATGGTGTTAAAAACCAATCCCCAATGTGTCATGAAAATAAACCAGTGTCCGAAATTCATTTGTGCCTGAGTCATGAGGACCATCGAGGACACTACAGTACTTGAACAACCTATAAATATTAAAGTTCTTATAAACAATAGCGGCCAGCACGAACGATTCCTTTGCCAACAACTAAGGTAGAAGTCTGACATATCTTCATGTTCTAATGAAAACATATGTAATCGAACCTCCTTTTTGAAATATCTTTTCACTTTTTCAGCCATTTTTAGCAAATAATATTTGAGGTAATTTATCGAGACGATATCGAGCGAGCGTGACAACTGTGGACTGCGGACCGCCGGCGACGCTGTTATCTTTGATTGCTTCGTGATTGTGTGCCGTCGATGATCCATACATTTTAGTAGATAAAAATAGAACAATGACGTCTTGATTACATTAAAACCTTAGTGAATGAAAAAGTTTAAGGAAGGTATTAGTGGAACATCCTTTTACTGGTATAAAGGGAAGTGCGTCATCATTTTCCACAGTTGTTTGTTCTGAACAAGGGCTTCTCACACTGAATCGATTTACAAACGCACCGCATAGGGGACATTTTTATTACAAATAACCAAAAGTGATGCACTGACAACACAAATCTCAAATGCAATTTCATCTTATCTACCAGTAAAAATTATATGGATTTTATAAAGCAGTTAGTAGGTACCTATAGGTAACCTTTCCTGGGGGTAAATAATATCTCTTATACACGTTAAAATATTTAATTAAAATGTTCTTATAACGTCATTTAGAGTTTAAACCACAGAAATCTCTCTGTGTGCTTTCTAAGTTATTTACAAACCATTTTATAAAAGGCAAGTAGCTTACTTACAAATCTTTAATAACTAAAATCACAGTGCGCTTTGATTATTAAAGTAAACATATGTTATTACCTTTACAAGTATAAAATGAAGATCATAAAATCAAACATTATTTTCACCTCTTAGTTACATAAATCATTCAAACGATTTACAAAATGTTAGTCTATTTAGCGCTAATTAAGTACATGCAATAACATACCTACACATTTCCTTTAAAAAGTTCAAACTATCTAAAAGTTTGATTTCGTTAAATTATATCACATTTTAATACACTACACACCCAGAATAGTTTATTTACTTTCACAAATTCTCGCTCGATGAAACCCTTGCAAAGGGAAGTTGTCATACAGCCTATCCATGCGAGGTGTCATGGCCAGTGTGCTAGAGGGGTTATATCTAGCAAACATTATTAGGTCAGTGTGCGTTGTGTTAAGGTGTGAATGCATCGTTGTAGACCCCTGCGGGTTCTCCGAGGCGTCTCTTGGCGATGGCGTCTCGTGCCGCTGCGATGCCCACAGTCAGCAGGTGCATGAGGGCGAGGAACAGCGCTGTCAGTGTGATCACCACCATCGTCTGCCCCGGCTTAGACCAGTCCACCACGGGGTAGATGAACGGGTTACCCCATCTGAAAGATACCATGACTTGATTAACGGTTTTGTGAAAATAAGCGACTAGGAGATATCAAATGTCAAAAATCAATACGAGTTATCTATGGATATTTGGGGCCATTTTTATTCGGATGATTGGATAAGCTGATAACGGATGGGTTTACTAAGTTTATAGATAAGCTTGTATATAATTTCCGGGACAAAAATATCTTTGTGTTAATCCGCGACAAATAGCTACACTATCTTTGATCTAAAGCTGTAAAACTGGCTCTATAGACAACCAAACCCCTGGGGCTTTCTTCAATGTGAAGCTTTGCAAACGTTTTCAGCCGAGTGTTACAACTAAAATTGACTAGTTTTCAAATAAATATTCATATTATACAATCAAGGTTAAAAATATAGCAAAAACTAAACCAAAACCGCGAGGTTTAATTGCGCAAGACATCAAAAACGATACTCAAGGTATCCATGATTTAAAAGTTAAATACCAAATAGCACGACCTCATCTTTTATTTATTGTTCTCTTAAATTTTATTTATTTTGACTTAGATAATAAATTATTATGTAGATTGTTTACTGTCTGTTTACTTAAGTAAATACAGTACGATAATTCGTGGTTAGTTTGTTGTAGTAAGACGTCTTTTGTGATAAGGATCTCGATCTCAGTACAGATACTTTTAACACAGAGCAAGGTCGTTCCCACGGTGTTTTTTATCTCTTTTGTTTGTGTCTTTTGTAGTAATTAGTAAATATATAGTAGTTCTTTATTAAATTGTCTTACTCTTCATATTTTAACATTCAAAAGAAAGGTAGAGTCAGGGGGTGTACTTATGTTGTGGTTGGTATTGGAGTTGGTGGGCAAGATCGGGCTTCGCGTACCGAGTGCATTTTTTCGGAGACTACGTCTTCTCCATGTGCCTCAAGTCAGAACTGTCTACAGACAGAACTCGTATGTGATAAGAGCTTGGTCGTACTTTTAATATGTTGTGTCAGGATGTCGAGTTGGATTTATTTACTATAGTATTAAGGAAGTAAAGAAACGTTTGAATAATTGTTTTTTTGAGGTATAATCATTTTTTTTTCTCTTTATTATTGTATTTTTGAGCGTGCGATTATTCATTTGCGTATTTCTCACGCCGCTGTTTTCGCGTAGTTAATATTACTCACATTAATCGTTAGTGGAAGCTTGTAATTGGCCATCTTTTACACATTGTACTATATATTGAAATGTATTAGCTGTAAGCTTTCCTAAAATGAATAAATTAAAATAAAATATTGGGGTCACTTATTTTAAAATTATTTTCGAGATTGTTTTATCAAATTATTAATTAAGATATCGTGTATTTCTTAAAATTATGGACAACTCATAATTTAGGTACTGACATTAAGACGAAAAAATAAAATAAGTCGTGAAGTAGGATACAACCTGGGTTTTTTCAATGGGAGTTAAAATATAGGGCATGCCATACTAATTAAAATATCGAATAAATATATATAAATATATAAATAATATATATATAATATATATAAATATCAAGGCGAGTAGTGTTGTAGACACATAGTTGAGTTCGATGGACAACAGCCTGTCTTCCCGAATATTATAAATGTGAAAGTTTGTGAGGATGGATGGATGGACGGATGGACGGATGGATGGATGGATGGATGGATGTTTGTTACTCTTTCATACAAAAACTAACTAAACGGATTTGGATGGAATTTGGGACACAGATAGTTTATAACCCGGATTAACACGTAGGATAATTTTTATCTCGGTGTACGTTCCCGTGGGATAAATTCCGATATCCACGCGGCCGAAGCCGCGGGTGAAAGCTATTATACAATAAATAAACTGTTTATTCAGCTGCTAGACCGACTTCTGCTATTTTTATATTATTGCCTGTTTATTTGTTCCACGATGTCATTGAATGCACTGATCTCCGTTTGCAAAGGGCTTTGTTTGTATTTAGCAAACACTTTTTGGGTACATACTGGTGTACATATTTGCGGTTTTGATAAATATAGCCAAGGCTTTACCTGGGTATCGTATACGGCCCGAGCACATCACTGCGGTCGTTCACATTTTACTGAGTACCGTACATGATTTTTGTATGAATAAGTATTATAATTGCCGTGTAGGTTTGGTAACAGTCTCTTGAATTTATTTATAAATGCTTCCTTTTTTTTGGCTTTCAATATTTATTGGAAAAAATAAGAGTTTTTTTTTATTTGCAACCGTCTTCTAGGCAGCCTGATACAGATAGATTGCCTACATTGTTAATAAAATTAATAATTCATTGGTAACGCTCCGAAGGCAATCTTAAAGAGTATTCTCCTAAGGCTTTATGTATTCAGCAGTACGTCATTTTATTATCAAATTCACAGCTTCACACTCAACTGTGTTTTATTGTGCGCGTGGGATATAAATATCACATATTCATTGTTATTCTCCTATTCATACTTCGGTTGGGAAATAGACTTTAAATGAGTACCGAACTTGTATCTTATTCATATCTAATGCCCGAAAATCGTGTGTATTTCTCACGTGGCGCAAGCGCAGCTTTTTGTTACTAACATTTTCCAACTACCTACTAGGCGAGAATAGATCACAATAAAGTTTTACGTTCTCATACTATTTATTGCGATTACATTTTATTATCAGTTGTCTTATTTACGAGTGAGGCAAGCCAATGATGCGTTTATTGTAGGGAATATAAAATTAAATGGTTTCCTCTTCTCTTGCCTCTTGCGAAATAGAGACACAAACACAATGTTAACCCATCATCGTTTAAGAATAAATCTAATAGAATTCATTTGATATATTAAGATACTTAGGTAGGGACATAAGTCTAGAGATCGGATATTCGGATGCATATACACTTAAAGTTGAGATGTTGGCATTAGCCAAAGCCATGTTAATGGTTTTTGTATCGAAAACATATTAACTTTAACTGAAACACACCACCCCTCCTCTTCCACCCTTTTTTTTTTTGGGTGGGATATCATCAAATGACCTCTCCCGCTCTCCACCCTACATACACATATTCGCATCGGGGCTTAAACATTCATTTTAAATAAATATGCATCTGAATAGTTATGCAAACCAAGAATCCCGGCGTCTTTTTTTAAGAGGCTTACAAGAGCTAAAGCGCGGTCACTGTCGGACTGCATAGAAAAGAAAGAGATGAGCGATGACACACCGCTGGTAATTTATTGCAAAATATGGAGCAATTAACAATTTACGAAAATCTATTGATTGGATTAAAAAATTAAAACACTATTACGTTAGTATGTTGCTTGTAGAATAATCTGACAAAAAATCAGAATGATTTAATGCATAGTAGTATGGTTTTTAATCGTTATAAGAAATTTTTAGACGTATCTTCGTGATTTTTTTCTGTCGTATCAAATTAGTTGTACTAAGTTTTCAACACACTATCTAATTAGCAAATATCCTGAAGAATATCATATATTTTTCTAATTTTGTTTACTGCAGTGGATCATATACTTTTAGGCATTATAAAACTTACATTTAGGTCCTGTAGTCCCCTTAAACAAATTATTTTTTAGAAGTTGCCTCCATACTATAAACTCGACCAGTTATGCATTCCCGGTGTTCCTGGGATACCTGGTTTCTTTTTTTCAAAATATATATTTTAAGAAGCCGCTTCCGTACTTTCATAGCAAAAAATTCACTATATCCGAATATCCGATCTCGGGACTTAACTTATCTAAACCCAACTGGCAACTATTTATAGAATGGATGGATGTCCTCAAATCATAAACATAAAACTAATATGCGTAGAGGTATGTCATGTCATGCGAATGTACAAGTTCTGCATACTAATCTAAGGTTTTTTGGAATTGTTTGTTTCCTCGTTTTATTGTCCCCGAAATTGGAAACAAGGTAAAGCTTCTAAGGTAACATAAATTCGTACAAATATGTCACCTCTGCCATCATTGGCCTTGCGTATTATGACGGTATATTTTGGGCGCTTCGACGAATCGGGTTACTCCCTGAGTACCCCGATCCTCGAGGCCCCCGTCTCGGAAGACCCCGATTTATTTTTATCTTGATAAACTTTTTTCTGCATATCAACGCTTTCTGCCATAGCTGATGTCATTTCACATAACACTTTTAAACTTGAATATTATGACCATCGACCTGTTCGACTGGGTGACCATCGACCTCTCGCCGCATTGTGTATATTGGTCGTGTGTCAGTTAGATGTCGAGTCTCTAACATTACGACATTAAAATAAAC
The DNA here is from genome assembly GCA_917490735.1 of Dryobotodes eremita. Lineage (NCBI taxonomy): Eukaryota > Metazoa > Arthropoda > Insecta > Lepidoptera > Noctuidae > Dryobotodes > Dryobotodes eremita. Next base: position 18,386,421 of record OU823243.1, on the reverse strand, counting down.
AATCTCCGCTCCAGCGGAACAATCAATTAGAACATTATATTTTGGTCTTGAACTTTTACAAGCGTAGTAATATGGTTACGAAAATGTCTGCCTTGTGCATTATGTCTGTAATTATATCATATTAGAGCTTGATATTTGGTCTATAGTGGTCGCATGCGCTACAGCTGGTCCTGGGTTCGATTCCCGAGTCGGTCAAAGTGTTATTGGGTTTTACCAACTGGAATTTCTCTGGCTGGATTAATGGCAATAGGCTTGTCCCCATTATATGGGACTTAAATAAAACTGGTGAATTGTGAGTGTACTATAGGTACACCTCTGCCTAGTCCTTCGGGGAATACAAACGTGATGTTATGTAGAGCTAATATTTGCAAATAAGGAGTTGTTACTCTAACATTTGAGTAAATACTTGTTTGACAAGAGTTCATAACCTTCTGATGATTTCATTAAGGTCGTCAAAACACTAGTTTATTGTAGATCTCATGTTATTTCGAAAGAATGTTTATATAATACGTACTTGTTAAGCTCTTTTGAAGGTAGCGTTGATCTATTAATTGGTGTGAAGGTATTCTTCACACATTTGAACGCTAAGATCAGATAGCTAGGCTTTTATAAATTATTTTACACAGAAAGATTGATCTGACCTCTGCCCCTTTTATGATCTACTTATATTCCAATGTTAGATCATTGCCGGAATTTCAAGGGTTCTGATTTTTTATAACGAATGTCTTTTTTTGATATATATTATGGTAGGGCAGTTGCCCACCAGACCCGACACCAGTCTGGTCGGAGGATCCTCCCTTTTCTATGGAGGTATGAGTGAACTTTACACCCTGATCCTCATAGTGTTCTTGGCTTTTTCCATCAAAGATTTCTCAGTAGCAGCATGGAGTCTGGAATTTGTGCCCGACAGTGGCAATAGGCTCGCTCATTACATGGGACTTCAAAATAACAGGCGAAATGTGGGTGTACGATGGGTACACCTCTGCCTAGCCCTTTGGGGAAACAAGGCGTGATGTTATGATGTTATGATGAATATTATGGTACAACAAGGTCTCAATGTGCTAAGATTGCTTATTCACCCAAGCATTCATTGTCGGATCCAGGTTGTGACTGAGGAGAATATAACATGAGCGGCTGTCTGGCAAGATTGGTCGGATGCTAGAAATAGTAAATATGGTTGACTCACGGGTCTAGTCCGCCAGCGAAATAGTAGATGACACTAAAGAGCATGTAGGCGCCGGCGAAGTACAGCGGCTGCATGACGTGCATCAGGCGGGAGGGATGCGCCGAGCAGACCAGCTCTACCAGCATCACCACCGAGTTCACGCCGTGCAGCATTATGTCTAAGACTGGGTTCGGCGCGAACTTCACTGTATTAGCCGCTGGAAAACGTACACGATAGATTAAGAGAAGATAATCATACAATGTGTAAGGAACATTGACTCGCAAACTGGTACCATGAAGTCAGCCTATGATTCTAGACTCTCCAATATAGAAAAACACGGTTCGTTATTTAAAAAATAATCTGCTGTGTCATACAAAACTGTAATACCTACACGGTCAAAATGTATGTTGGTTTTGAAAAGCCCTTCGGCTATCGGTTGAATTGGCAATGTCGACTGCTGTAAACATTCATGATAGAGTTAAAGAAACTGGTTATATTTCTTTTGCGCTCCGGAAAGCACTTTGTTTCCTTTGTATGATTTTCGTGTTATATTTTGATATTTTTACTTTGTCAAATTTACTGTATCTAGATTATAAGTAAATGATGTGGTCTCCTATAATTGGAAGCGCTCACTTGTATTTGTACCTGTTCTATATATACTTGCATGTAATTGTGTGGTCTCTGTTAGAGATCCAAAAAATAAATAAATAAAAACCAATACCGATACCAGAAGGTACTGAGCCTCTTGTTCAGAATGATTGTTCGTGTTGGCCCTTGGTAACATTCACGGTCGGTGATTATGTAGGTACCCACATACAGTCTAATCGTATTCTACAGAGATGAATAAAAAGCTAGCTACACGCTAGTTGAAAATCGATATCTAGGTCAAACAAAGGATGCGTGAGTGCAAAAAATCTAGATTTACTAACTTTAAAGTATACTTCCGCGCCATTTTTGTTTCCTACGCCTGTTTCAAGTCGCAGAATATTGACAGAGTTACGAAAAAGTAAAAAATTATGGACAAATATACAATCGTTAACGGTAATGAAAACAATCATTGCAAACGTTTAGTAAACTTTAAATTAACACTATTTTCTAACAGTTAATCAAATATTATCAACGGTTGCTTCGATGCAATCGTAGGACATTTTTAAAATTAGTTTGTTGAACGAGACAGTTGCAAGAACGACACTGGTTTTTGAGTTCTAATTCAATAGTTAGCCCGATGGCTACCGTCAGATATTGGGCTAGCAAGTATCTGGTAGAATTAAACCTACTATTTGAAAAACTATTCGGTCCACTAAAAAATCACTCTTTGGGTCAGGGTGGGACAACTACCTAATTTTCAAAATTAAATACAATCTGGAAAAAAGTAAAATGGCTTTTCGATAAAAACTTTTCACTACGACGGGTACTTCCGGTGCTTAGCGAGGTTTTACAAGTTAAGTAGGTAAGTAGACAAAAGACGTTTGCAACTTACAAGACCTCAAGATCCCCCAGTAGAACACTGTGATGAGGAAGGCGACGGGAATGGTGATGTTGTAGAGAACCCAGTAGGTCTTCACGTACCATGGCAGGCCGAACGTTGCATCTGTAGATCATAAATCATAGCAATTCAAAAGAGAACCTTGAGTACAGATTATAAGAGATATTCAAATGTCGACAGCTGCTTCAATGTCAAGTGTAGGTAAGTGTCTGAATTTGGAATTTAAAGAAAATGTTTCTAATATTTGGACGAGGTGAACTAAAACCACCAAACTTCGACGATTTTGGATATTGGATAGGTATGCCATAAAAAACGACTACCGTTTACCACTTTACTGGTAAACATATTGGCCAATACCAGACTTATCATGCAGCTTGGAAACGACTTTAACTTTCCGGTCATCAATGAGGCGTACGTACTATGAATGTCTAATTTTGTGAATGTAATGTTCACATCTTCCGCTAACATTGGTCGCACGGCGTCAGCGGAACAACAAATCCATCCGCTCCACTACAAAATGTTATTCACGACCTCCATAAAAATGGTTAACATTATTAAAAATGTATTAGTTTACATATACAGGTACATGAACTGGTTATTTAACTATGCATAAAGATAGTGCGCTATGTAGAGTGAGTGAGTGATAGATGAGATAATGTAGAGGCAGTATGTTATGAGACCTCACGCGTCCGACGCGAGGTCGGGCGGCCGCATTACTACGTGATCCTCTCCGCAGCCACGTGCCACATATTATTCTTTGAGGTGACACGAACTGGCTCCATACATGCTTTAAAACAATAAACCATCTCCTTAAAAACTGTGTCAATCAAGGTTTAAAATCAATCGGGCAAACGAAGAGTCGTCACTGATTGTTTGATTTCAAGTAGGGCTTATGTTTGATAACAAACCTACGTGCGGTTTTATCAGAATCTGTATCATACACGAGTCTAGATAAACATAGAAGACAAATAGGAAAAAGCGTACCAATAGGCCTTATAAAGTAAGCATATGCTGATACAGCAGTACCGAAGCCCGTAGTGAGAACGATTAGTAGGAAACCCCAATGCGTTAGGTATATGGACCAGTAGCCGAAACGTGTGTTCAATGTCAAGGGCACAGCGATAGACGCGAGCAGCACGCACGTCGAGAACAGGAAGAGGAAACCCCTGAGCAGCAAGAGCGGCGCGGCCGAGCGGTTGCCTTGCCAGCAGCTCACGTAGAAGTTGCTCGGCGACGGGTGCTCCAGCAAGCACATGCGCAATCCGCACTGCGCCCGCGCACACTTGCCGCACAGCATGGTTCACTGCCACTGAACACTTCGCACCTCACCAACACTAACAAAGAATACTGTACACAATCACTTCCTAACCGCATTTCCAGACGGTCTTTGTTCTGCGCGTGATCGCATTGATCCTTCACTATTATAGATTGCGATGATAACCTTAATTTTATCGGCTCAGTACTTGCAGCGTTAAATAGGACCGATCGTGTACATAGCTAGTGATAAACTAAGCAGTGAAAATGTGCTGCAAGCAGTGAAGCGTGAGGACGGCCTGATCTTGTAATAGCACAGTCTGTAATGAACTTGTTCCTTATTGTACCGTCAAGGTCTTGCGACATAGATTTTTAATCGTTTCTTGCAATACCGATTTTTTGCACACAGTTAACTTCTTTTCAGTATAATCATGTCTGATAACTTGATAAGTATTAAATAGCCGTTCTTTTAAACAATGATGCTGTTATGGATTATTTTATCACGAATGAGGTTAACGTCAGAATGTTAGCGATAAGTTGTTAGCTGGCGGTCCTGAATTTTTTAGACGTTCCCCCTCCACACTTGAAATTTTTCCTGTATCGTATGTTGTGTACCAGAGTTATGTATGTACCTAGTGTATTCTCACTACGTAACTTTTTATGCTTTTATAGTACTTACGATTAAATCGTAATATAAATTGGTTCAAATAGAAAATACTTGTAAAAACCATAAGATTAAGTCTCACTTGGTGATAAAGAGATGTTCTTGTTTTGATGACGAAAATGCACGTTTGTCTAGTTGAGTAATTTGTGGAAAATACTTTGCGTGTTGTTCTTATCTTTTGTTTGATCAATATCTAACCTTCCCACGATCCAAGTTATACTTCTTTATAACAATCTTAATTAAATTTAATTATGGCATTAACAATGAACTTGCACAAGAAAAATAATTAAATGGGTGATTATAAAACATAATGTAGGTACTTATAGGTACAGGCAGTTTAAAAAAATCTTGTATATAATGATAAATAACTTTGAAAGTTATAGACTTCAGAAAGTATTTTCTATCATTCACAAAAGTATCTCTATTTTTCGACATTAAAATATTAATGACTTGCAAACAAAATAAAATAGCTCACAATTTAAACATACGTCGTGTATATGAGCCAATGTTTTAATTAAAGTATTTAATCGATATTTGATCATACGAGTAATAATAAAGATACAATTTTCAGTTTAGTAGTTTTCTTTTGCGGAAGATTCATGCACGCGTGACTAACCCGGTGGCGCGAATCTATTACTATACGATACAAGAATGTTGTAGTCGTCAGGCTATCGAGTGCACTTACCTGCTGGACTTGCACCAGCGACAGTCACCGCCTGCCAGCCAGGATGCTATGTGAAACACGAGGTGGAGCAACCACCGTCATTAGTGACGCACCACCGACCGGCTCGGAAGACGACCATTACAACTTGATTAGCAGATGCAGTAATTAAAACGCAACAAAGTACCAACCTGTTAAACCTCTACGTCCTATGGCCACGAATATCCCGAATGATGACTCTAGTACTATGAATACCAGGCCCCAGTGTGTCATGTACAGGAAGAACTTTTCTGTCGGGCCCCAGAAGAACGAGATGGACCAGAACAGGAAGATCAGCGCCCACACGAGGATGGGCACTCTCCAGTACAGAGGAGAGATCCTCCCGCAACATGATCGTGTGAACGGCTCACTCGTCTCATTTTCTTCCTTTCCAAGGATCCCTGTGATGCAATAAAACGCTTGCCTCCAGGACCACTGCATCATTGTGTCTGTTAAACTACAGATCTGTCGTTGAATAATGAATATTTAATAATTTATTGGTTTTATATCATCTTGAGTGAGCTTCCAGTAAGTTTTTGTAGCTGTGAACAAGGACAAAAAATAGGAATATTAAGTACGTTATAAAGTGTTATTATGCTAAAATGACATGACTTAACGAGGTCAATTCGCGTGATTACCATATAGGTGAATACATTCATAATTCGACTGTTGTGGCCGCTCGTGAGTCCGCGGCGACTACCGAGTGAGTTAGAATTATTATTGCCATGGCACAACACCTTCTACTACTTCGCGTGTTGAGTGGCCATCAAACACGTGAGGTCAAAAAATCACGTGTAGACGTGCTCGTACGGTTTCTTCAATGAATAAAGGCAACCTCTGTCTATATCTGTACCTGCGGTGTCTCAAAAAGTGACTTAGGATGTTTGCCTGGATGGGCTACATCAACACGGAACTTCTATCGCGGGGTGATTATTGCATTTTTACCTTGCGATAAGAATAAGAGATAAGTAATTAGTATATTACACACCACAAAAATTACAATTGACAACTTTTAACTTGCATACAATGTGTTACAAATGGGTGGTATTTTCGCTAAAAGCGATCTTTACAGACAACCTTTGTATGGTTTTGTATGAAGAGGTCTAAATTCAGAAGTGGTCTTTTACGGGCGGCGTGGTAGGGGATTGCAGCTGACTTATGCAATCATCAGTAACCATGTAGTCAGTAAAGGGTTAACTGCTTGTAGAAAGTCTTTTAAGACGGCCTATTAGACGAGTCTCTATGGGCAGTCAGTCCCAGAAGGCTTATCTTTTTACCACGATGTGAGCTACCCTCGAATGACCGAAGACCGATACGAGAGAACAAGAAGGTGGACTGATAGTTGATAATGATGTTTGTTATTACATTTTAAAATGCGTATGAAATTAATAATTGTTAGGCAGTTAAAGACCTATTTTATTATTAAAAGTAATTATATTCTCAATGAAAAAACTATCTGTTGCGTTTTGTTTCCAACTAACAACGGACAAAAGAAAAGTCAAGGCGAAGTTTAAGTTCGATATTAATAGTTTATATTATTTTATTATGTTTTTATCTATCTTGCAATAAAATTGTCTATTTATTGCAGCTGTCCTCTAAAATATTAAACATAAATATAATAATAATTATTATATAGATAATGTAACTGGAAATTGTACTTGTGAAGATTCGGAAAAAGTAAATAGTGAGCAAAATGTATGAGAAACATGAAAACTTATTTCAAAGGCAGCCTCTCCAGTTGCCATCGGCAACACTAATGCTCGGTTCCTTTAATATGCCCAGTTTGGCAATAAAAATGCTACCATATTGGTAAGCAAAACGATTCGTTTTTATTTAATAGATTCGTAAGGTAATTCTACTTGTGATAGCTACTTCCATATGGGAGGATCTACTATGCAAACTATGAGGTCATTGCTACATTATTAGTAAAGACACAAGAGTCCTAATTTTCACCAATAACGGTCCGTAAATTATAGTAATCGGCCTTAAGTCAGTTTCCAATTTGTGGAAACGTACGACTTTTGTGGAAAAAGCATAGGGAGAGAAGCCACTGTAATATTCTAATATCCTACCGCTATATATGACTCTAAAATTGCCAGTGTAAAATACAGCGTGGCGTTACAATGGCGACATTGATTTAACTCATGGGTAGGGCTAGTGGCCAATAAAAAATATTCATGAAACATAAAATACAAATAACAAAAAAGAAAGTGTTAACAACAACAGTGTGTGCCTCACGGCTGCGCCAAAAAGGTTAATTTCAGCATTAATCAAATCAAATATCAAATCAAATAAAATCATTTTTATTTCAGGAATACAGCCATATTGAAATTAAACCAAATTACAAACAAATTATTTAAAAAAAAATACAAAAAATTCTTATTTTTTTTTTATTGTTACTGGCCACTAGTCCTACCCATGTGTTAAATTAATGTCGCCATTATAGCGTCACGCTGTATATTTTCAGTCTTCAGAATGAAAGCACTTGTATAACGCCAGATCTGGCTGAACGAGAAACGTAATAAAATATCTATTGTAAGTTCTCAGCGTGAATAATGCCAATAGAAGCCAACACATCATCATTTGTTTGCTGTCATTAAAAAGACTTAAACGCATTTTAATGACAAACGTTACTTTACCGCGATTACCAAATTTAAATAGCGTCATAATGCCTTGACATTCATTCTTAATATACGTTAGGAGGATAGTAAATATTTTTACAGAAGTTTACATGAATTATGTATAAACAAACACCCATTTCAAGTTCAAGTTCAACGGATCGTTGATAGTAAGTTGCGCAGGCGCTGATACCTGATGACCTACATAATATATTACGTAGAACGAATTGACTCGCCTATGAAATTATTATGAATTATTACTGTTAACGCATGTTAGGTAACAAAGCATAACATTTTAGTTGATATAATACGCCTATAATACATGCACGTACGAGTACGTTTTTAGAAATCTTACAGGTCATACTCCCTTACATGTTACTAATACGATTTTATTATTCTACAAATGACTAATTAGTAACTAAATCTAATAAATGTGCGTACATTTAGGTATTTTACAATAAAACTATAATATTTGATGAAGGTCTAATGTAAAGGCTCGTACACAAAGGCGCCGCTCGTCGCGCAACACGCGGTGCCTTTGTGTCGGGCGTCGCGTCGCGCCTGTGTGTACGAGTCTTAAGTCGTGGTCTCCGGACTGTGAAGTAAAAAACACCGCGCTCGTCATTGGATTGTGTTAACTAAAGCATTGTTTGTTAGTAAGTTATCATTACTGGGAAAAATACGCGGATGAAGAAAACACACCTGACTGTAATGTGCGGCCTAAAAGCATAGGTAAATAACATGACGAGACTATTAGTTATATAGATTAGTCAAACGTTTGCTTTAGTTTAGAGTCTCCCATATTTGCCATTGACAATTCAATTACCTGCCAAAAGTAATTTTTCCGCTCATTTTTTAACAGTATCGATTGAACAACCTTTTTGACAACATACATACATAAGCTCACACGTTCTTCCCATGGGGGTAGGCAGAAACTACAGAACAAAACAATCAACATTAGTGAGTTGATGATTATGTTGATTGAAGAATTTTAGAAGCCAACTTCTTAATAAAATACGTTGATACTTCGGGCGCAAATATTTGAAAGGCTTTTATGTATCTAGTATCAAACAAATGACAAGGTTGAATAGCGCTAGCCACGGTCAAGAGTAAGTGTTTAGTATTTACACATCGAGATTCGAGACCCCTTCTGAATGGAGAGATCACCGTCGACCCTGACTGTCAAGTTAAAATGTACATAGTATTCGTCAAAAATCATCGATTAAACTCTAACGCTTTGTTTAACTCTAAAATAGAGGTATCTGCCACTAGAGAGGATGCGGGGTTGCCAATTAGAAATATCGATAAGTAGCCTGGAGCCTACTCCTAATTCCACTTTTATACCCGCCCTGATCCTAATCTAAGATGATATGCAGAACTGAAGATTTGTAAAAAGTAGATGTAGATCATGCTACTTAACTGACTGTATCTACCTGCCTGCCTATTTACCTGCTCAATTTCTAAAGTGAAAACTTCACTTGAATCCGAAATAGATACTGAAAGCATTTTAAAGATCTACAACCATCTGACAGCCAAAACAACAAACTTTTTTCAAGCACAACACAAACTAAAAAGCACTAGTTAACACTGTTTCGTCTTCAAAAGTCAGAAATATGAAATCATTCTTGTACAATTCTAAAATGTTCAATTGTTACACTAGGTAATAAATTAATTGGATAGTTCACCTTTTGTTTTGACGTCACGCGTCCGTTGCTACAACAGTCCAACACAGTATTGTTTAGTTTTGTCAAATTAATAGTACGACGTGAAACCTATCGGTGAACAATACCATTTTACTGAACTCTTAGTATTTTGTAAATGTTTCCACAATCAGGCCGCACTATGGGTCAACACTAGCTTTGCTTAATTTGTATAGTCGCCTTGTCCGAACGTCATAAAATATATTTGTACTCAGCCGTTTGTTTATTATTTACGTTCGCGCCGACCTACAACATCCTATAAGGCAGCCGACTGCCCCGAGCTCACTACGTGGAAAATCATTTCAGGGGCATTAGAAACCGAGGAAAACGTTCGCTCATTATCCTAACCGTAAGGATGCGCGTCAGTCACGATAAATGAACGATTTGTAATAATATTAAGGATATGGTATTAACATGCTATCTACCGGGGGTTTGCGTGTTTCTAAACATCCGATGCACTCGTGAACTGCCTTTATTGTAATATTAGTAACTGATTATATGAATCTACATCTTGTAACACCCTCAGAAGCATACCGTGACGACTAGTCATTGAGATTAAGAAAGAGGATTATTTATTCGTTTCCCACGATGGGTTAACGAGGTTAGAAACTAATGTTGCCAGGGTTACCATTACTTGAAGGATCTCGTGTGATCGTGCTTGCAAACACTTAACCAATTCCTTTAGTCTTAATTAAGAGAGTTCCTGCGTTTACGAAGAATTACTGCCTAACCTTCTCAACCTCCCGCGAAATAAGGTTTTAGAAATGCGATGTTACCAGTACCTACAAATTTTTCATACTTCTTTAAAAGATAATAATATCTACGTTTATGATTTTCTCGGGAAGAGACAAGACTATTATTAGCTGGGAGCTGCACATACAGTTAAAATGATTACGCTCTTATGTGTATTACGGGTTACGGGTAGACTAACAGTCTTGGAGCGTATTTGGGGCTGCCAGCCAATATCTAGGCGCGTCGTTGGGAGCTGCGCCAAGATCCAACTGGAACTGACAGATGTGTAGTAGATAAGTTCCAGATATAGTTTCCGTTACTAATTACATTTATTTTATTTTTTATTTTAGATGGGTTTGCTCTTGACTCTAGTCTAGGTCAGAGATGACAGAGACAAAGTCGACGATGGAGTCAGCTTACCCAGAAGAAGCCGGTTCACTCTTGTAAGATATTTATATCCTACATGACGCGACGTCGTTAGGTGCACTTGGGCCAAAACTAGTTGGACAGTGCAATGTTCTCTTTATGTATCTTTATCATAATCGACACTCCTGACCTACATACTGCTGTATTTATTAGAGCTAAATTATCAAAATAATAAAAATATGGTGATGGACTAAACAAAATCGCGTGTAGCGTGTACAAGGTTTAATGCCCTATCGGCTCACTTGCCTTATAAGGGTGAGTACATACTTGTAACCAGCCAATGGATTTCTTCTTTAGGTGCTATAGTCAAGGTATCGATAACTTGTATGCGACCGAGAATACCTAATCGAGTAATTACCTACTGACAGTCATTTTATGGCACGCTATTATTTGTGCATAAACGGAATTAATGTACCTATTTTACTACGCAAATACTTCAGGTTTTTTCGAAGAACAACTACTTATTAAGCCACAGACTGTGCTGCGTATGTAAATAGTTGAAGTATGTACATAATGTACCTAGTGTGGCTAGTATGTAAAAATGGTATTTCCGTCTGCTGGGAATAAGTAATGTCATTACTATGTACGCACGACAACATATCAAGCTATACATTTCCAGTGTAAGTGGACTTCTCATTGTAAGAAAAGCCTATACAATGCGGGGTCAGCTAAAACTGGAAATGTATAGCTTCATATGTCGTCGGGTGTACTATCGCGAAAGAAATATTGACGCTGTTCTTACAATGTACGTCATCTACAGCGTCAGCCTGTGTTGATTACTCGGCGATTAAATAAAGGCTTTTTATTTCATTAAAGTTCTGGAGATAATTATTATAATTTATATTCGTAAATAATGGAAATATACATAAACGAGTGTCGGAAAATAAAGGAATGATTTTCATTAGTGTTCCGAATGGCTATGACTCCTTGTAGCCAATCATAACACACTATTAAAAAGAACCTTTTAAAATACGTTTTATTGTTTATGCCATTGAGAGGCTCATTTTTAGTACCTAATGAAAGTTTACCAGATGTCAAATGATCAAAATGATATAATATACACTGAAATGTGCAGGAATGAAATAATATTGTAGGTACAAGTAGGCGGAATCTTTTCCAGAAACTTTCATATTATTTTCTATGAACTAATTATGAAAAGCTTTCCCATGAAAAAGAAAAATAGTACTGACGGGTGCGTATTTCAAAACATGAATTGTTGTGATTTGTTATAAGTACATACCTTTTATATTTTATTTTGTACACACACGAGACACAGTTATTGTTGAAAATTTTAATAAAATATATTTTCAATGAACGTCGCGCTTTTACGATAATTCATAAGTTCGCGCGGTTCTATAGGAAAATTTTAGTGGTAAGCACGCGATGCGCGTATTGCAGCGCGCGAGTGCCGCGCGACTAATGTTCTGACAGTGCGGCAGCGCGCGGGATGCTGCGCGCACGCATGAGGTCGGTACCGTTACAGTTCACACACGTGCGGAACGCCTCAGTTCGCGCTTACCTCGACGGTTATAATCATCCTTCATGCATCATGGATGATTCCGATCACAATTTTATGCAATATTTTGGCATTAACCTTGACTTAGTTTTTTTAATGACATGGTCAGTTTATAGAATCAAGAATGAGTAAAAAAAAAACATAGATTATCTGGGAAAATTAATATTTTATTTATTTATTATCACGATTAATTACACTGATTATAATACGATATGACCAGATCCCTTAGGATATACTTTCTAAAAGGTTCGTGAAATTGAGATTTAAAATTGAAAACTACATTAGAAATAAATAAATTCACGGCCAATTTCCGAAATAGACCAGAATACTGGGATCTCATAATTTAATACTTAAAAAATACAATATTTATTTCAAGTGAGATTACAGTCCATTATAATTTCATAATTATTAATTTATTGCTTACAATGTGATCGAACATTATTGCTTATTAGTTTAATTAACAGTAATATATTAAATGAAACATCGCATCACAGCATTTTGTCCGATTTTAAATTAAGGCTAGGAACGATTCATATCACTATCATAAGTCCTAACAATATTCTCTACGTAGATATTCGCTTATATAAATGCTGAGCCTACTTAAGTTTGGAGCAAGGCAGGAATGTATGCAATAAATATTTTACACTCGACTACTTACAACAACGGTACGGTCATTTACATTGAATATTTTTATACAAATGCAGAAATTACTTTTTGTTTCCCGCGGCTGCTCCTAACTGAACATAACAGTCAGGTTATTATCTTGTGTCCAAATGCAACAACACGAGTATGGCGAACAAGGAAACATGATAAAATACTATTCAATTCATTAATACATACAACCATAAAATTATGTTCAACAATATTGAAGAGCCAAGGTGATAGAGGTACATACTATTTTGACAGTTTAATTTACACCTCTACGGTTTAACGGCAAAGTTTTGTACAATATAATACTGCCTTCATAGATAATTACAAGCTAATCTGACAGTTGATGAATAAAACAGACAAAGACAATCAGTCTTTCCGGGGACAATCATGTACTGAATTGTTTACTATAGTACATTAAATTGTCTCCAGTTTACAAAATCCCACAAAGATAGCCCCATTGGGGGTGAGCAAAAGGTGGGAACAATGGTGCTCCATTTCATTCTAGTTATAAATTCTTTTAAAAGTCCTTTAAAATATAAATTCTAACTTTAGCCTTTCAGGGGAACGGATTTTGTTTTCACATTTGGGCTCGTACGGGAAATAATTTTGGCAGATTTTACCCATCGGCCACTTACAGAGATTGTAATTTAGTGATACGAATTTTATTAAAATGCCTATTTAAATGATAAATATCACAATTCGAGTAAATACTAATAAAGTAAACTTGCACAATTAATGTTTATAAGCCAGCCGCCACCCTGAGGGTGCACAATGGACCAACATCTGGTACAACAGAATAGACGGGTTATGAAATTAATTATCTAATGTTAGTAATGTTTAGGTGTTTATGGCACATTTGTCATTTGTATACTTATAACAAGTTTTACAGTTTCGGTATTAAGTATTGAAGAGTTACGCTATTCTGATCCATAGTTTTATTATTTCCATTATGCACCCGAATTTGATTACATAAGTGGGGTTGGCACCTTTAACCCCTTCCAATTATACAAAACAATTACAAGTATACACCGTGCTTTTAAATGGTTTAGATTTTCAGGGGTGTAGGTCGGAACTGAAAATGTCCTTTTCAATCAAATTCTTATTAAGTATAGGTATTTATTGTAAAAACATGAAAAACGTTGGAATTGACTTCTTTCCATGATTTATGAGAAATTGAAAGTGGGTATTTCACTTAGCAGTAAGAAGATCATAGACAATTTACTAATTTCCGAAAGCTGTTGGTTATATCGAGTTATGTCAAGAAAATAACGTCATCACAAAAAAAAAAACACGGTGTATAAACGAAATGACGACAAAATGCTCATGAAGTGCATTTTCATAGGCACTATGTTACATCAGGTGCTACTTTACTAAAGATAATACACATACCAATGACTTATTGCTACGTTTCTTTGGAAAAATAGGAATGTTTTGTAAGTCGACCATTTAAATTAAATGTAAGTAGTTACATTAATAACTACTCGCTCGCTCGACACTGTGTCTAAAAACGACTCACAAACACTATCATAATTATAATAATTGCAATATTATTGCTTGCATGCAGTCCCTATATTTAAAACGATCACTGCTGACCCTTACATACTCTATGTATCGAAGACAGCAAAGTACCTACACAACATAACCAGAGATCGGATATTCGGATGCATATTTACCTAAAGTTCATTTTTGCTATGAAAGTATGGAAGCGGTTTATTAAAACATTTTTTTTCTCCCAGAGCGGGAGAAGTTATTTGACGATTTCACACCCAAAAAAAAAATCTATGAAAGTATGGAAGCAGCTTCTTAAAATATTTTTTTTTTGTACAAAAAAAGTCCCGGGATTCTTGTATTGCATAACTATTCACAATACAAAAGCGCATTCCATATTAGCCAACATCTCAACTTTAGATGAATATGCATCCGAATATCCGATCTCTGATCATAACTAATGCGAGATGCACTTTATTCCACTATTAAATTATGCAAACTGCAAAACCTTAATCTAGCAGCTTATAAAGTAAGTGAAATTGTGCGAGGTGGTGCATGTTGCAGGCTTCTTGTACTTTGCGGCCGTCGGTATTTTGGTACTCTACGCTTTGCACACGGCAGATGCTTATGTGTAAAGAACACATTGCAAATTAAATAACCACACGTTCATGTCTTAAATACACTTATTCAGCTGAATGATATATCTTGTTCAAAGTGAGGAATGTTTGAACTGAGCAATTAAGCGATGAAGTCCGGTGCACTGTTTGAGACAAAGCTTCTTTTTACAGCTGTTTAGATTTCATAACTAAGCTTAATGCTATATTCTTTTGAGAAAGATGATATTATTAATATTATGCTCGCAATTTTTATGTAAAAACCACGTCTATAAGATAAACTACCTACTTCAAAAGTAGAAAAACATTTCCACAAAATGTGGAGTAAACACAATAGTTCAAGATGTTCTTGAATCTATAAACTCGTACATTTAAAAACTATTTACTACCCAGACACGATCATCAATACTTAGATATTTTAAAAGAAGTCTAATGTTACACGTAATTGAGTTCTTGTTACCTTCTGTTTTAAAAACATTTGCCGCTCAACTTGGTGAAGAATACCAACGAATTAGGCAACAATTTTGCTAGCTTTTATTCTATCGGTACCTACGCCTGCCAACATTTGCTTCATATTCTTCAATAAACTCAAGGTACAGCAGTAGATACCAATTACAAAAATATGACAGTAGTGATGATAGTGATCGACGGTACCGACCAACAACATGTTAAAAACTTGTTGGAACTCTAGTAGGTTCCTGAAGTCTTGTTGGGCGCCACTATCGAGCAATAAAATCGCATGAAAACTTTATCAACATTTGTCGGCAAAATAAAACAAATCTGTAGGTACTTCTTAATACGTCACTGGGAATGAGCGTACACTGCATCCGAGAAAAGCGATCGGCGCAAGCGTTGCTTTTGTTTACGTCCGATTGTTCGAGCACTTGTCTTATCCAAGCGCGGTATGTGAGGTGTGATCGGATGCTAGTGCAGCTTGCCGTGCGATCAGTGCGTGGGCAGCGCCAGGCGCTCGGAGTGCGGGCGCGCGCGCATGCGCAGTGCCAGCCGCGCGCGCGCACACGCCACGCACGTCGCCAGCGCGTGCGCGAACACCATCACTACCGCGCACAGCGACACGAACCCGAACGCTGAGCCTGGTGAAACAAATACTTGATTGTTGTTGGAGAATAAATACTTTATCGTTCTAGGATTATTTCCGCATTGTGGGTGCGTTTACAGACGCAAATATTTCATGCGCAAACATCCAGACCCGGAAAGCCACCAAATAATACCCATACCCAAAACCCATACGGCAAAAGCCAATCTGCCAATCGCAGACACCTACGTTCGTAACATAATATAACATCACGCCGGTATTCCCCGAAGAGCTGGGCGGAGGTGTATGTATAGTAACATCATTCCGTCAGTTAGGTTTGAGTCCCATGTAACAAGAGGCGAGCCTATACTATACAGGGTGGCAGGGACATCGACGCGCTGCCTGTTACCATGGATTCAGTACATGATTCTGAACTCCACTGCGTTGATATTTTAAGTAGGTTTATAAAAAAAAATCGCTGTTCCATATATTTTGATCGCGTAGGTATTGCACTTTTCTATGAAACAGCTGATTTTTATTTTGATAACCGACGATAAATTTCTACGCTAGGGGATTTAGAATCATGTGCTGAATTCATGGTTACAGTTTGCACATCGATGTTCCTGCCACCCTGTATAGTACGTCTTATAAGTTTAAAGATTTTTATTTTAATTAGAGATTGTATTCTACGGTTATTATCTTTCGTAGAGCCCGTCAAACTGTCAGTTCTCGGACTGACATTTTGACAGCCGAAACTGATTATCCTGATTTCTGTCTTACGGTAGTCCTTTAGTCATTTGGCAAAGAGTAGGACAAGAATAATACTGAGAATTTTGGATGCAAGCTTCCTCCTGACAACTTTCCGACAGCGGATTATTAGTTAATTTATCTTATATGGTAGGAAGTGAATGACCGTAGAAGAGAGTATCGTCACTTTTTATCATAGGTTAGATTATAACAAACGGTTTCCATAACCACTGTCGCAAACAGTAATAACTCCTGCTGTTTTATTTACTGCAATCAATAGGCCTACAATCGCATGCAATGAGGGTTTTCATGAAAATTCACGCCATCAGTTGGCGCCACTTTGACAAGAGGTCTTCAAGTGCGACAATGAATATAAAATATATGATGACGTTTATCATTCGTTCTATTTCGTTCATCATTCAGTCACGAATAAAGAAAAGAAAATATAGGCGCTTTGACACTTTTGACAGGTGCACGGTCCTGACGTCCTATAGTGTTACCACCTAGTGAACGTCATTTCAGAAAATTCTCATTCAACTAACTCTCGAATGTTCGTATACAGCTGCTACCACAGCGACAATTACCGTATTTTTAAGAACAGTCGCATTCTGTCTCAATTTGTCAAAAATATCTCGAATTTCTTCAAGTTTTTGACATTGATTGTCGCCGAGACTAGATTTTGAACGTTTTTAATAATGGGAATTTGTCTTTTGGCAGCTACTGCTTTAACCCTAGATTTTAACAGAATCATTTACCAGGCTTATTCCAATCCAGCGCTGGATATATAGCTGGTAGTCCAATCCTGTCAGTTCCCCCCACCGCCCAGTAGAAGGCGCTGAAGACGCCGTACGCGAGACCTGCGCCGGCGCTGTACAGCGCATGCGCGGCACGCACCGGGTGTGACGTCACCGCCAGCTCCAGCAGCATCACCAGCGAGTTGCCGCCGTGCACCAGCACGTTCAGGGTGTTGACCTCGTGGATCTCTGTGGATCGTCACATATTGAAATTATACTAAATACTTAATTAAATATATTATGCACCTACTACATTTTCTAATTTAAAAATAAAAATCAAAGATTTAAAAAATGCAACGGATGCACAAATGCAACAGTCAGAAGGTAGCAGGATGTGGGTAGCTATGGGGTATATTAGGGGAATCTGATTATAATACGATTTAAACAAACATGAGCTTTTTAATCTGTTGGTTATTGGAACTTAAATGCTATGTTCATTTCATTAGGCGCTCAAAAACGTTGTGGTAATCCTTGTGTAGTTCATGGGACTGTGAATCGGTTTAAACAATTACAATTGTTTCTGGTGTTATTACAATAACAAAACATTAATACAAATACTGGTAGCACCACAGGAACACTTGCTATTTAAGACAAAAAAAAACTGAAATAGATGCAACGTCTAAATTCATTATTAAACAAAACACTCATAGTACAACAATATGATGAATGTGCTATCTTCATGTAAGTGTATTGTTGTAAGATATGTTTTTTTTCTCTCTAAACCATAATTCTGTCTCACTGTCCCACTACTGGGCAAAGGCCTCCATCTCTTTTCCAGTGCCATTTAGAGCCAGCCCTCGTGTTATGCATCCATGGGCCTATTTAATAAAACCGAGAGGCGACAACTTACAATTTTGTTAAGTTTTTTTCATAGTTTTCTACTATAGTAAACAGCACTCTGTCGTGAAAATGTGACATTTATATCGTATATGTTTTGACAAATATGTCTCATTGTCAGTTATATTAAATAGAGCCCAGGTCTTCAGAAGAACTATTATCTAAATATAAAGGTTCACTCACTAGGATCATGGACCAGTGCCCAGTAGACGAGCGAGATGACAAAGGCGAGGTCGGTGGCGATGTTGTGCGAGAGCCAGTAGGCGCGGCACAGCAGAGGCGTGCGCGCGCGCCTACCCAGTGGAATCGGGATCTCGTCCTCTTCGCATGCTGCAAAACGTAGGTTGACTGCATGAAGAGATAAAGTTTAGAATGTGGTTGTGTGGTCCAAAGTAGGTTAGTAATCATGGGTTAGTTTAGTTTTTATAGTCACTGCTGATGCCTTTTACATAGTATGATGGGGTTGATTTTTAAACAAGTCAGATGAGATTGAATTTTAAAATTGTATGTTAAACTACTGCACGTTTTCTCGGTAGGGAGCTGTAATAGCTGCGTCAGTATTGCATGATTAAAAGACATCAGTAGCAAATTTAACTAGTCCTAATGCATACAAAAACAATCATAACAAACATACACAACAAACAAATAAACAAACCAACAAAAAACAACAACAACATTAACAAACAAACAAACTTTTAAAGGTTTGTTCATGTTGTTAAAGGGATGACGGTAAGACGGTATAAGTGTCTTCATCTCAATCATCAAGAAACGATACCATACCAATCTAGTTAAGGTCATGTATCACGCTACTGAATATGTGAATGCATTCATTCATGTCATCTATCCCAAGCTAAGTGTCCGGATGAGTTAACGAAAGTGAACGTTTGATAAATCCTATTATATCGCGCACAATTGTCCTCCACTTGCTATTGAACTGGACGACGTCTCCAATTTTCAACAATAGCTGCGGAATAATACCCACCCACTCCATCTGGGCTCGGCTCGGTTGGAATGAGGAACCAATAAGGATAATTTGAAGCACAATAGACAGCGAGCCCGCTCCACTGTGATCTTAATTGACGCGAAATTGTTACCAATCAACGTTTGTGACCTCTGTCGATAGCGTGCACCTAAATATTGTCCAAATGTCTTTATTTGAATACTAGCACTTCGCCCGCGATTTCGTCCGCATAGATTCCGTATTTTCCCCTACAAAATTGAACACCCCCTTAACCTCGGTTTTCGAAAATGTTTGATTATCTTCTTATCTAAAAGTATTCGGGTCAATTTTTAAGTTGATTTGATGGAAAATTATTTTTTATGTAAACTGTATCCTTTGCACCGTGAAAGTGGTTGGAGTTTTTAAAAATCGTTTGTGAAGTTTCTATTATTTGACCTATAGGTTATTTGTACCGATTTTTTAGTTTTCAAGCCACGCAATAAAATCCCCCCACTAACAATGACTACTCCTTTTCACTCTGGTAGGGGTAGATTTACGAAAAACCCTGGTATACGTTATTCTATATTTCCGGTCTTAAGTGAAAATATTGAGTTTTGAGTTAGTTGGACCACGCGTTAAAATTCTTCCATACATACTTTAACACCCCCTAATCCCCCTTTAGAGGGTAGTTTAAGAAAATTAAATATTGAAAACTTTATAATTTACTTCGATAAGTATGCGTGCCAAGTTTCTAGTTTATTAACTCAAGGAATAAGATTTTTCATTCAAACAAAATCTCCCCTGTTCACTCCCTTAAAGATCGAATTTCCAAAAACTCACTAATGTTCCCCTAAATTATAAAGGGAAGTCGTGTGCAAAATTTCACGTCCTTAGTCCCAGTAGTTTGGGCTGTGCATTAAAATGTTAGTCAGTTGGTCAGTTTCTCTTTTTATATATATAGATGGATAAATGCCCTTGACAAGCATCGATGCGGACAAATACGCCAGGACATCACGTGAGCAAACCAATAATGATGTTATTAGGAGCTTTCATCTAAATTGATGAGCAGTCTAGACTGTCTTGTAACTGCTAGGTTGTATTGGACGAAAAAAGACAAACACGTGTCCAATCGATCCCCAGCGAGCGTTTTGATGTGTACGCCAACATGCGACTCAATGATTCAGATTAATTGATTCGCATGAGGACTTACGTCGTCCAAAGAAACCGATTTCTGTAATAAACGCACCCACGCAAGGCACTTGACATTGGCGAGCTCGACCTGTCTGGAATGTGCTCATCACTTTCTATGACAGCTTTGACAATGAGCTCTAAACTGGATGTGGGTTATTGGACTTTTAATTGGGCAAACACGAGTAGGTAATGGCTTCATTACACGGTATCTAAGTCACACTACGAGACCTAATTTCGGTAGTTCTGTTTTGAGTACCATCGTGGTTGGAAGTTCTGATTTTCTGTTAGGTACTAAATTTTCACGGAAAGAAGAAACCTAACATCATTCATATTTTTTACTTCTGGAGTTACATCTCGCAACGATGTTGATATGTTCAGCAAGAGTGTTCACTTAACATAGTTATTGTACACGTTTATACCTTGCATGGTTACATGTTTTTCATATATTCAACCCAAGCAAGCGATATTTCAGGGCTCAGTATTTGATTGTTCAATCTGCGGGGTAATTACGTAACACACTAACAGTAGGAATGGGTTTCATTTTGACAGTTCAACAACATTCATTGCGTTATTTACGTTGTTGAGCAGATAGATAAATTTTTCGAACTAATGAAGCAATGTATTAGCAATAGGCTTCAAAATGATTCAGATTGTGATAGATAGTGTGTTACGTAATTAGGGTACTGGTCTCAAACATCTGCACTTATTTTCGGCAATGTTTCCGTGTTGCTCTTAGCAAAGAAATGGCCACTGGCTGTTTTATAATGGGATGCTGGTCAAGGTTGCTTAGGGATAAAATAAAAAGAATTCATTCAGGGCTACGGCATCCACATTATTATTGTTATGGCAACAGCAATACGCTGTGGTCATCATACCGCTTTCTAAGAATCAATAGCCATGTTCTCTGATAATAACCGAGCATTGTCGTAAGCTCCGTTTTCAGCAGCGGATTTCGACGGATTTCCAGCTACCACTAAGAGTTTTGCTTCTCAAGGCTGATGAAGCAAGCGTGTAGATGTCAGAGATGAACAGATAAAATAATCTTTGCCCCCATTTTTCATATAAAGTAAAAAGGCTCCTCACAAAATCTTCCTGTCATTCAGTTTATATTTTGCTATATAAACTTTGTATAAAAGAAGATCCAGCAAAGATTCTTAGTATTAGAGTAGTTAACTGAAATTCTGTCCCAATCAACACAGTACGACTTGTTTTTATCAACATTTAGTAGGTACTTGGGTATATTTTTATTAGCTTCGGTTGATAGTATGTAGCTTATGTGTTTTCAAGAGTTAAATACAGACTTTTTAATTTGAGTGCACCATATTTTATATTTTAGTGACATCAAAAATTTTACTATGTTAATTCGATTGTCTAACCAGTGCTAGGCCATTGCACTTTTCTAAATAGAACTATGCTATTTTCGTAAAAAAATGTGCTTTAAATAGATTTGAGTCACCTGGTTTCATTATGATGCGGTATCCCGGTAACCTCAGTGGCTCTAAAGTTATTGAACTTGGTAAGGTGGTGTACTGTCTTACATTGTAGCAAACTGCATTTACTTGTACGTAAGAATGCAGTTCTAGAGATCTTGTCGTATAATTTTTAAAGACCCGTCTGAATATACATTTTGCATTATTGGATAACTTAGATACTCCTGCGTTGAGTTTCGTACTCCAAAGTAATTATAACGCATCTTTTTTTGCTATGTAAATGACCGATGCCATTTAGCGTCTTGTTAAAATCATACTAGGAAAGCAGAAACTTACGGGAGTCACACTTTTGTGCTCTGTACCGGTGCACAACGGTGAGGGCGAGTCCTGACTGCAGCGCGATCAGCAAGTAGCCCCAGTTGGTGAAGTAGATGAACCACTTCATGTAGTTGAGCTCGACCTTCGGCCCGTCGTACAGTCGCGGCAGGTGCTGGCACGCGAAACTTGCCACGCCAATTGACAGCACCGAGAGGAATAACAGCCATCTGTTCCGAACCAAATAAATATTGGTTAATGGACCGACAAAAAGAAAACAAATTTGACGTAAAAGTGCACAATTGTTTAGATAGAACAATTGATGGGTTCGATCGTATTCAAGTTCATGTAACTGACAACTAGTACCTTATGAAAAGTCTGACATAATGCACGGTTAATTTTTTTTTATTATCTAGAAATAGAACCAGAAACGGACTGCTTATTTTTCAAAATTGGGTAGATTTATGGGCTACAATTTTTAGTTATCAGAATTGATAGTCTAATTAGTTATCTATATGATACCAAAGTAAGTTATTGGTTCACATAAGTAATAGGTTTCGTTACCCTTGGTTTGTTAAAACTAACCTGTATATAAGGTACGCTGTGGAGGGGTGTGGACTGGACTGCCACTGGCTGCATGCGAACTGATGCGCGGGCGCATGCTCGAGGTTGAGTGCGCGCCGGCTCGCCTGCCACATGCGGCCCAGCATTGCTGGCTTGCATGACTTCTGAATGGCTACAGAGAGAAGATACATCAGTAAGTGCAACTCTGAGGTATAACAATAGTCTATCCGTGTCCAATACTGAAATACAGCCTCGTCTAAGTACCTACTGATAGTCGAAACTAATATCATAACAAAAGAGCTTAGACGTAAGAATGGTGTTTAAGTCTAACCAAGGGTCCTACGTCTTGAAGGTATATCTAACACAAAGTTAGCAGTCAGTAGCTAACCTACATATTTCAGGTCAGTGTCATGTGCGAACTAAAACCGCTAACCAAGTCTACTGAATGCGTATAATACCTGAATTCTCAGCAGCACACATTACTAGTGTAGGCACTAGGTTGAGTAGTAGTTTTATATCCAAAAAGCAATTTTATAAATTAGCACCACTTTAAACTCTGCCAGTTTTTATACGTTGACAACAGACGACTAATACATGAATCGTAACATAAATTCTAATTGTACCACCGTTCAATGAAACTGCGTGAGTGGTGGACGATCGATTTTATGAAATAGGCACCTCTTCTATATTATTACCGTTCGGTTCTCATATATTTAATAGGCGACGATGTGTTTCGTTCACAAGCGCAAGGGGGCGACACCTTGACACGGTAAACGGTATATACGTTATCCGTCGTTATCAGACATGCTACGAGTTTCTTTAAATTGAAGTTATTTGAAAAGCTTTCACGATTCCACCAAAGAAAATAAAAATGACGCATGTTCAGAACTTCCGTTAGTTAAACGTGTATTTATTTTAAAAGCTGTTTTAAGGCTAGGCATGCAGCGTGTGGTCATGTGACCATGCGGCGCTAGCTATATTTTGCACGCGATCAATAAAGGCATTAATTAAGAATACGTTATGTGGTCCGATGTTGCGATAACGACGGAGGGGAACACTTCGCTATAATCAACAACGATCATTTCAATGCAGAAATGTTTAAATCAGATCATTTGATCTGATTTAAACGTCTTCCTCATGACTGGACAGTACCTATAATCAGTTGAGTAGATAACGAAATGAAAGTAATATGAAGGTTATTCGAAATTTATATGAGCGGTGCATCGGCAAACAAGATATGCATAAATAAGTGCATTAATGTTGACTTAGGTCCAACTAAATGAAGCCATTGTTGTACTCGAGTATCAGCTTCATGAATTACAGGAGAGGAGATTAACAGTTCAAGATTAATTGATGTAGATATCTGTGATGGGTCTAGTGAGCGAGGTCAATGCACAACAAATTGTGAGCCACCTGCGTCGATTGGCCGGAGCAGCGAGTGGGCGCACCAACTGTTCGCAGAATAATCACTAATTAGTACACAAGGCCGCGAGGGACCGAACAGGAGCTCGCCGAGGCCCTCATACTTGGGCCATACAATTATATTGGCGGCTCCTGTTACATCTTTCTCTTGCTTTCGCCGCCATCCTCGCCTCATGATGTTCGGCTCCTCGGCCTTTCTATTTTGAAATAAAATAAAGAGGGTAACATTATGTCGAGTGACTTTAATTACACAGACCTACAATGAATTACCTTTTTTAAGTTCAAGTAGTGTTTCTCCTAGATTTTGGTGTGCTGATTACGGATTTTTTTTTTTTAAATTTTCATCACGTCTGAATTTTACAAAAATTGTTCGATGGAAAACTGACTCCTATGTGACACATGTTACAAAAAACTTCTTAGTAAATTATAAAAAGACCAATTTTGAAAATTTCAGCGTGTATAATACATACAATGGTCACGGAAACGGTCATTCGGAAATGATTTTGTCTTGGTAGTAAAACCAATTTTGAAAATATTATAAATAACATGTTCCAAACTTTCCGAATATTTGGTTGCCTTATAGATAACCTCTCATTTGATCTACTTTCCTGATGACTTAGGAGCTTTAGTGAGGAACAAGGAGAAAGATTTCATCAGTTCAGGAGGATATAAAGGAAATGGAGCGCGAGAGGTACCACGGAAAGTGGAATATTAGCATGATGGCTCATGATGTCTACTGTTGGTTGATAAAGTGCGATGATCCAAACCGAATTCACAAGAGAAAATCGCTCAACAAAAGCTTCGCAGAAAAAAAGAAAAGGTTCCACAAGCCTCTGTAGTATTTTAAAATGTAGATTTTCACATAAACAATCAGATAAATAACAAAAAATTATAACTACTCACTTATTCTTCTGATATTTTTACCTGAATAATCCAATTTTTACGTGATTTTTATAAAAAAGCGTTAAAAAAAACTCTGACGTGACAGAAAAAAAAAACGATTTCGGATTCGTGTTTAGAGGTCCCAAAACCCTATAAATCAGCACTTTATAAAATAAATTTGTAGGTCTGTGTTATTAATCAGTCAATTGAAGCCATGGTTTGTTATTAGTCAGACAACTGAAGCCATGGTTTGTTATTAGTCAGATAACTGAAGCCATGGTTTGAAAAATACGCCTTTTTATTTGCTACTGAGATAATGCTCATATCTGCGCTTTTTGCATCGGCTATGAGAAGCGTAGCATGCGTAACATTGAAATATAAAATGTTATGACTGGCATGAAACAAATAAATAAAGCTATTATATCGCAATGAATAGTCGCCATTTAATTCGTATGAATTAATTTTATTATGAATGCGAATTCATGGTGTTTATCAATGGAACCTTTTCAGACTTGTTATCATAAAACAGTCGGCGAGATTCCGTCTCGGTTGGCTGGCCGCCACTGTCATTTGTGATAGTGATCTGGCCTCACACAGGACATCAATACAGCGCCCATAATACCGTAGCTGTTGTTCTAATTCAAGTTTAGGTACATTCAGCTCACACTGATCGATGCTTACCTGTAGAACACACTGTAGTTCACGCGCTTGTAACCAATCGGTCTATACTGCCGCATGTTACCTTCTTAGATATTTCGGACTCGATCAACTTAGAACCTTTAAATTCTAACAATATTGTGCATTTTTGTACTACGAGAATCACAAAACCGGCTTCATTTCAACATGTCGATGATTTCAGCCAATATTAACGGTGTACAATGTCACTTTCAAGTGTCATATTGACAGTTTCAGAAAGTAGTAAATGCAAGGAGAATTTTTGAAATCCTGAGATACCTAAAACCAGTGAACGGCCTAAAACCTTTTCCAATTGAAATTCATATCAATTTACAAGAATCGAGCAGTACCTACTTAAGAATGTTGTGTCTGGTATTAAGTAGGTTTTTGATTGTTTAGTGTTTTCTTTAAATAGTTTATTACGTGTTTTAATGGTTGTAGATGGTACCTCGCAGGTCAGAATTCAAATCACTTTTGAGACAATGAACGGGAACTTGGGAAGAAAGTATGTAAGTAGTTAAAGCCAACTGAGGCAAAAATGATATCAATGTGATCAATCGGCTCCAGGGATAGGAACTTTAAGAAGCGGCGAACGGGTTGCCAACCTATCTCCGTAATAACCACGTAACCTCACAAAAACGCGGTTTTGTGAACCACGAAGCCTAATTGAAACTCCGTTAAACCTGTCAGAGATAATAACCGTGAATTTATGAATGTAGCCAATATGCACAGTACAAGCATCCGTCACGGATTACGTGTATAGATGGCATAAGCCATTGACGACAAAATGTACTAGACGAGAATGAATATTTATAGATGCAACAATGTATTTACAACTGTTTATCTAGACGGCGAGCAGACGCCAGCCTTCCGGGATAGCCTTGTAGTCACAGGCATGCTATTGTAATGCATTCCATGTTCTTTCCTACATCCTATGATGTCCTAGTACTGCTAAGTAGCAACTTATTCGGGCATCCTAGAACGCTTAAGCCGAGGTTACACTATTAATTATAGATATGAGCACCTGTATTGAATCTATATTCTTTAATACACTATCTATTTGAAACTATCAGTATTATTGATCAATGATCACACAGCTGTGGCGACCGATGAGGAAGCTAATAATTTGTTATTTATTCATTTAGGTTTGTTCTGAAAACGTGTTAAATGTTGTTAATGCATGCTACGTTGTATAATATTACACCTTGTTTTGCATATTCTACCTAACGACTCAATGTCGTATAAATGTTTGTATACAAATGTGATTATATTGAAATTATTAATTACGGCCTTCATGATTGGACAAAAAAAGTGCATACACTCCAATTGTTTTTTTAGGTATAGGTAATTTCCTTATATGTTTTTTGCGCATATTCCGGTGTCTGGATTTATTTACACTGTAGGTAGCTGTTATCGATTATTATAGTATTATTATTATATTATTACCGTTATTGATTTCCCACCCAAAAAAGAAAAACTAAGGTTATTAACCGTCAATTATGACGCGCCTTGCCTGCGCCAGTAGCTCATAATGTACTTTTTTGTGTAGACACAAAAAATAAGTCAACTTTGAGTAATGAGTTTGTCCCTTCAAATTAAAGTACCAGATTGTCGTCAATTGCTGAACAAAGACATAGCTACAAAGAATTATACATCTATCATTATATAATATAATTATATAATTAATAGTATCTAATATAATATTCTCCTTTCATGTCATTACTAGTGTAGAACAATAATTAATTACACAACTAATTCAGAGCAAACGACTTTCCTATACCTACAAAGAAGTTACGGTTTATCTGGTTTACGGTTGATTTACATCGTGCCGGTAGCAGGCGACGGTCTTAATTATATAAGTTAGCGATGACCCGTCACCGGTACCACCGAGGCCACAGCAGAACTGACCTGCTTAAGCTACTGTTAGTAAACACACACCAAAGGATTTGCTTAGAAACACTTATAACTGCAATATATTGGAAGCATTCCCTGCAAATTGTGCGTCTCGCATATTTTAAATAATTAAGTCGGTAAAGGGAATGCTCATTTTGTGATATGATCCTCGAACACCAAAGCGAAACAAAGAGAGAGAGAGAGATAGATCATTCCAAAAGGCTAATAACTCACAATGAAGAGAGAGGCAGAAGAGGTCCCAAGAAACTTTGAAAGGATTGAATAAGAAGATCTGAAGTGCATGGATTACATAACAACTTTATAGAAATATTACAGTTGGAACAAGATGGAAGAAGATTCTAGATGAGGGCAAGCCTCACAATGGTTTGAAGAATGACGCGCCGAAAGAAGTGAGTGATAATAAGGTTCTTGTGGACGATAAGCTGCCTAGATGTTTAGTTATTAGCAAGCTCGTGTGATCGAAGCAGCAATTAATAAAAGTGAAATTAGTTGGTGTTCAAGGTGATTCACGAAGAGAATTGCTGGCATGGCAAATCTAGCTCAGGCCACATTTATGTACATAACATTAATGCTGAGGTCACCATTATTGGCAATTCAGATTGGAAGATGGCGAAAGAGTGACCTTGCAGACGCTGTTGTAAGTGTCCTGGTTATAAAACATATGAAATGACTTCCTTAAAAACAATCATCATTTTCTGATTATAATAATAGATATGATGACGACTGTTCATCAAATCATCATCAAAATAATGTGATTGTTTCATACAGATGTCCTGAACAATTGCGAGCACGCACCGAGAAGACGCACACGTGGATGTATAATGCTTATTCACCCGAGCAGAACCAATAATGTGTAACACGTCATGTTCTTTAGTTACGTGATAACTTGATAACGGATGATAACGGCAGGTGATCGAGTGAGATGTAGGTATGATTTGGTTCATTCAGAATTTAGATATCGGTTAAAAGGTCATAGTGACCGTAGGGATACAATTAGTGATGATTTTGAGAATGCTATTGCGCTAGCGTGGGGATTGATAAAAAATTGTTCTTAGAACGGACAATTCTACCCACCTAAGTCGTTATCGTAAATAACAGCGCACATCTATATCAATAGACTCAACCCTTATCATTAGAGAATCAAATGACGTTCGTTAATTAGCCTCCTAGCCTAGGTAAGGTCAATGTACACTTTACATGTTGAAGAAAACTCAATATTACGGTCATACTCATTTGGGTCGAGAATTTCTACATAGTTCAATTTACCCTGAAAAACTGCCGTTGGCAACGAACGGTCCAATCTGCTCGACGTGCCCTCCAGGAAGGAAATTAAGTTGATTCGTTTCTGAATAGTAAAAGGGAATTTACGGGGAAACGAGGTTTGGAAACGAATTCTATAAATCTAATAGGAAAAGCAGCAAAATATTTGAGTAAAACCCTGGAATTTTGTTTCAAGGAAATAGCTTTGCGTATGTTTTTAATGTAAACAGTTGAGTATTTTAATTGAAATGGTATCTATGTATATATAATATATTAAAACTACGTCAAAAAAATAAAATGGCATGCTGTCCACTTTACTTGGCAGCAGGTCATTCAACTTTGTGCCTTGTTACGGTCAGAAACTTTAGTGGTACCGGATAAAATTTCGAGTGACATAAAATTACGGAATGCTACGAGCCTTATAAGTCTTCTCCTCATATTAAACGTCTGTCAAGCATTTTTTCAAGTTAAGTATACATAATATGTTTGGGTCATCTTTCTGCTTTGCTGCGGCTGCACGATGTTGTTGAAGTGTAATGAGGGGCGACTATCACTACTAATCAATGACTACTTACTGGACAATTAACTGTACATTACATAAATACATACATAAATTCACACCTTCCCATGGGGGTAGGCAGAAACTACAGAACGCCACCTGCTACGATTCTTACATACTCTTTTTGCCTCGTTTACGTTTATACATCTGGTTATACACGCACGCCGGTTGCGAGTACTACGCACCTGACCGTTCGGAAGAACATCACCAATAAGGTCACTATATGTCCTCCTAGGGCGTCCCCTCCCGGCGTTTCCACTCACATCTGCCTTGTAAATACTTTTTGTTAGTCGCCTTTAATTTATCCTCTCAACATGACCAAACCATCAAAGCATATTCTTTTAAATTTTTGTCACTACATCTTCTTTAAACCGCACCGTTGCCTTATCACATCATTCGTCAGCCTATCATTCATAGCTGTACAAATACATTAGTTGTCAGATATTAAGGTTGTCTATTTGTAAATAATGATCACTCATCTATGAACCAACTTACACGTGAGAATTACTGTGTGTAGGTACGCAATTATATAACATATAAATAGAGATAATATTATGAAACAAAAATATGCAACAATGCAATTTAGCAAGGTGAGGTAACAATTTTTTTTTTTGGATCATAAGAAACAAATTAATATGCTTCTGTAAATATGTAGGTAACGTTACTTAAGTTTATAGTGCCTTATCTCTGCCTCGTTATGTTTTTTTTTCACTAGACTAGACATCAAGACACTAGACTAGACTTCATTAAACAGACTAGCTGTCGCGAGTTACGTTATTATGAATATTTTTTTATAAACCAACTAAGTAAAAACTAAATAAATAGCAAAATGATGACTGAAGCCTGAAAAAATTATCAATCTTTATTCAATTCATCGTAATTGTGGCTACTTGTTGCTAGGGTCATGTTTTCGATTGAAAAAGAGTTAGCAGTCATTGCTGATTTATCCATTGGCCATTATAACAATTGTTCCATTTGTGCGATATCGTAAATGTCTGTCGAAACGTCCCGGAGACGAGGTACATAACAACAGACAAGATGTTTTGTTCAGTTTCTACTGCAACTTTTACTAAATGTTGGTTTAACGCCACTCCCTCTCTTAAAGCGGTTTTCATATCAGATGCCAAACTGTAAGGATGGGCATCAAAGTCCTTATGGGTATAAAACTATAAGTATTGTTATGGTACCTAATCTTTGGTGAAATGTGGTTTTCCTTTTAAGTATTGTCGATACGACCCGATCCATCTCCAATGATGGATCAGTAAAAATCCAGGATTTTAGTCCCAAGTATGGTTACATATAAATAAGAGAACTGTATTACATAATGTAATTTCGTAGCACGTGGTGTTCAGTGGTTTTTATCTATCGACTCGAAAAAAAAGCGTGACTTTATGGCCTATGTATTGTTTTATGAAATACATATTGTGACTGTACAAGTAGACGGTAACCATTATCGGAAGGCCTTTACGTTTTAGGTGCTATTAATTTTACGATGTCGTAAAAGTGGCTCTATATTCTTTGACTGTACATTATGTAGGTACTGATTGATGAAGATTGATTTATTTGTAACTCAAACTATATTCACAAACAAAGAAATTAATGTAGTTTCAGTTATTTACGGTCACTCTGTTGGTACCTACACCACATTGGTAAATGATAAATGATTTTATTTCTGTAAGTAGGTTTGAAACAACACTTTTACACGTCAATCATATTTTAAAAATGATGATTAGATGAGGTCGGCGTTTCCTATCTGACTACTCTGGGAAGAAAGGCCGAAACAAACTCAGAGGTCACAGTCTCTTTTAAAGTCCAGACATAATCTTGGTCAGATCATGAGAAGACCAAGTAGATTTGTGTCTGAAATGATCTTTTGAGGAAAAACCACACAAATTGAGTGGACCTGTCCAGTCAGTGCACGCATTTGTCAGTAATCGTGCAGCTCAACTCAGAACTTAGGCAACTCTGAGCTAAGGAACTTAATATCTTCTGAAATATACTAATTACTAACTCGCACTGGGCCCGCATGGTGGATTACGGCCCACTCCCTCTCACATAGAGGAGGCCTGTGTCCCAGCAGTGGGAACAGTATAGGCTGACCACTTAGTCCAGCAACTTAGTCTAGTACTAAGACGTCAGTTTTGTATAGAACTTTGCCGTAGTCAGAATAAAATACGAAATTAAAAAATAGCTCCATGGTTTAAACCGGGGTCTGAAGATAAACCTTGTTTTGTAATAAGACGGCAAGTAATGGTTTTAGTAAAACATGTCTGCCGAATTGAGTGCTTGGATAGAACTATGGTTACTATTTGCAAGATTGATCTACAACCAATGAAATCTATTTACCCATTGGTTTCTAGGAATCCTTAAGATTAGATTATACTCCTGCACCCTTATAGCGTAACACACTGTCAATCACAATCTGAATTATTTTAAATATATTGCTAATCCATTGTTTCATATGTTCGGAAAATTTGTCTGCTCAACTACTCGTACGTAAATAACGCAATGAATTGTGTTGAACTGTCAAAATGAAAGCCAGTCCTACTGGTAGTCTGTTACGCGATTACCTTGCAGGCCTAATGGTTTAGAAACCTCCCTACGATAAGCCGTTACCAGTAGTCAGATCGGCTCCTATTTAACAGATAAGTAGGTATAAATAAAACGAAAGGACACAAAATAAAAAAGATATGATTTAAAAATCTTGATTAAATTCAAATTGTTTAAAGAAAAATACCTGCAGGCATTCTAAAATTCTATTAATCTGGTATCTAAAACTCGCGTCTTAAATAAAATTGCTTTTTTTCTAGCTTATTATGTATTTTTGAGTGCTATTTATTATAATTTAATTGTGTAATGACTGGAATTTCATGGATGTTATTTTTTATACATGAAATTATACTTAATACCTTCTAATTAATTTGTATCGTGTCAATTGTTAGTCTTTTGTTTGTTTTCTCTCGCATAAGCATAAGCATAATGAGCCTATACTGTTCCCTCTGCTGGGACACAGGCCTCCTCTCGGTGAGAGGGAGTGGGCCGTAATCCACCACGCGGGCCCAGTGCGGGTTGATAGATGTCACATGTCTTTGAATTTTTGGTTCTAGGACATGCCGGTTTCCTTACGATATATCACACTTTTTTAAATTAATATGTCGTTTTTTTTTTTTTTTTGGCTTACGGTACCATGAGAACAATCTTGTCAATACAAAATAATAGTTATCATGGTACTTATTATTGGTAATGTATTTTCAAATACATTGTTTGTAAAGTGCATATTGTCTTTTAATAAATACTTACTAAATCTTTCTGACTCTATAAAAAATGCTGACTAGTTGAGCAATCCAATCAGTCATAAAAGTACCTAATTGTCATGCTATTGCCGACAGAACAAATAAAGGCGCCGCATTCAGAAAGAGGTCAGAATAATTTATTACCCGGATCAAATCTGAGATTGAACTAAAATTACTGCCACCGACTGCATCTGCCAACTTGCAAAGTGATCTGGTTTTACAATTAGTTATTTTTTGCAGTCGGGGTTTTTGATTTTTTTATGTTTTGTCCGTATGTACTTAAAGTGTATAAGGGTGATACACAATATCGAGTCTCAAAAAGTAAAACAAAATAAAAGTCAGTTAGCGATATGAAATTTGATATTTATTTAACATTAATCGTTAACAGCCTTACAAAAATATCAAAATAGATCAGTCTTCATTTATTTCGATAAAAACTACATTTTTTATATTCTATGTCTACAGGTGAGATCGCTTAGTCTACAGAAAATAACAGAATTATACTTTAATTTAATATCTTATACAAAACAATCATGTCAAATTTGACTTTCATAGCAATCATTATTACTTATTTTTATTAATCATAATCATTCATAATATACCTAAGTAAAACAATCAAGTTAGGAACAATTAAAAAATAATCGAAAAATGTCCACATAAAAGACATATCCTCCTGTAGACGAAATATTAAAATAAGGCTTCACCATCGGAATCTTCCTATACTTTGGGTATTGGCCACTTTTTTGGGGGAAATTTTCCCATTGATGAATCAGTCTTCAGATTCTACGATTAGCCTTCTGATTCTACAGAAAATATTTCTACAGGAGAGATGTATACTTAGTTAATAAAAGATAGCGGGCAAATTTTTGAGGTTCGAAATCCAACAAACGAGCCTTTGCACATCACTCCCTAAAATATACATCGCCGCTATAGTCAAACATTTTCAATCATTGTACTTACTTTTCAACACGTCACCAAGGAAAGACGCACTGAGGTTTGACAAAAACTTGTGTTATTGATTAAAAATATGTTTTTGTAATAATTTGCACACGCCGTTGTAAAACTTTTAACCGGTGACTGACAGAGACAACAATGCTACCAATCTAAAAAATAAATACTAAAATACGTTCCTTTAAATGCAGATTTTTGACCTATTTTATGCGTCGACAGGAATAGACCAAGAAATTGAGAACACGTGTTTATTAATTTTATTTCACTAATAAACACCGTGAATATTTTGATAAATAATTTAATGTAAACCTAAGTATATGTTGGAAATTATACCAAGAAGACATAGGGAAAAACTAAATGTTGAATATTTTTAATTTCCATTTAAAGCCCAGAACTCAGTTTCCGAACATTCTACAGGAGGGGACTTTTTTCATTAAGCATTGAATAACAATAATTAAAACGTAAAGAAAACACGTTTATCTTTGCAAAAAATAATCCATTAAATCAGTCCACGAAAATAAATAGTTCAAGCGAGTAAATTTTTTACCAAAAGGATTTTAGAACAAGTGAATACTTTATTTACAAGTTTTGTGTATGACCCATAAGTATTATATTTTTCAAATTTTAAGTAAATAAACTCTGGAAACGCCTACAATTTCCAGTTTAATTCGATTTTAGATTTCAGGAGTGGACGGAATCTCATCAGGGACCGCTGCCGGAGTGATTTGACGCGCAAACGAAGTTTGTTGAAAGGTTCGCGCATTCTCTCGGTTATTGGGTTAGCGCGAAAGTGCTGAACGACTTTACACTTCAAGATTTATTTTGCTTTTTGAGACGCT
The DNA here is from genome assembly GCA_917490735.1 of Dryobotodes eremita. Lineage (NCBI taxonomy): Eukaryota > Metazoa > Arthropoda > Insecta > Lepidoptera > Noctuidae > Dryobotodes > Dryobotodes eremita. Next base: position 18,351,758 of record OU823243.1, on the reverse strand, counting down.
CGAATTTTTGAAATACAAAATAAGGAAAGGATCACAATTAAATCCAGTAACACTTACCCGAGCGAATCATACGTTCAGTGTATGCTCCATATACTAGTATTATGTATTCGATAAACAAACACGTTACGAAGATCATAATAACATAATTCAGCTACTGATGATCAAAGTCCTATCTAAAGTTGAGCTACAGTTCATTGTCACATGGGACTTAAATCATTATTTTAACCCCATGGGTAAACAGGGCTCGCAATATATTGCCTTCAAAGCTTTAGGGATCACAAAAGAGTGGGGCACTCTAGGGGCGCTAGGCATGGTGGGCAGATACCGGTCGTGGATGCGCGCGAATGTACGAGCTTAGATATCTCCCGGACGGCGAGCAATGGGCAGCTCGCCGTCCGGTAAGCACCAGGCTCGGGTCGACGGCGCCTCGTGTTCCACGCGCGCCTCAAAGAGATGTCAGCACCAGTGACGGGGTCCGATAGGGCCGATGCCTGCCGGGGTCGCGGATTGTTCGAAAGAGTTACCGTGGTCCTGGCGCCCAGGCCGAGCGGGAGAGGTCATTTGATGATATCTCAACCAAAAAAAAAAAAGGTATCTCCCGGCCCCCGACTCGTAGTAGTGGAAGAAATCGTGGGGTCTTATGGCCGATTCCTATAATTTACGGACCGTTATTGGTTAAAATTAAGACTCTTGTATCTTTACCAATAATGAAGCAAATACCTCATAGCTTTGCATAGTAGACTCTCCCATATGGAAGTAGCTACCACAGGTAAAATTAGTTTACGAATATATTTATATGCCCAGTTTGGCAATAAAAATGCTACCATTGGTAAGCAAAACGATTCGTTTTTGTTTATAGGAACCGAGCATTAGTCAGTAGGACTCCGACATAAGCCTCCGTTCTCTCTAAACAAAGCAAAAAAAAAGGATGAAATACCTAAGAGAGTTCTGCACCTATTTGGCTTTTAAGTCTCGTAGTTAACTACATTTCAACTTTTTAGCTGGCTAAACTTGACAAAAACTTCTTTGGTTGATCGTGGAATTCGACGAGAACTAAGTTTTTTTATATTTTTGGGTTTGCTCGACGGCCAGTGCCGTAGATACTTCTAGAGAAGGATCGACGTTATTTGGCTAACGTAAGTACGTATAGGAAAATTTTGTCAAAATTAACTTAGAACAGATTATGTCTTGACGCACTTGACGCAGAAATTATATGAACTCCAGAATGCTACATATAATATTTTTCGTCGTGGTTACTAAACTATGTGCCTAACTACGGTACATATCTTTCTGACAGACAGGTCTGTGCGTAGGCACACCTGAGCAGCAGCAATGAGATAAGCAGTCCGCTAATATGATCTACAAAATATCCTGTAATTTTTCTATTTCATGTAGGTATAATTTAAGTTGTATAACACAGTTCTAAGAAAATACAATTCCTTGAAACATACGAGCGACACGTTCAACAAAGAACTTTTGAGAGGCAGTGTCATACGTGATGTGAACTGATGGCAGGCACATTGTACTAATGTCTACAAATAGTTTGGACATGGATGTTTATGTCCGCGTAGCTTATAACCTTGCATCACCTGTTATGATTATTTTCATAACGTTTTAAACGTTATTAATAATCATACCAGAATGTTGCGGTTTACGGTGAAAACGTTATCACGCTTGTTATAAACGTTTCAGTTTTTCCTAATGCTTACAGGAAATGCAAAGATAGCCGTAAAACAGCTAAAGGAAATAAAACAAATCATGTACAAGTACTAGTGATATGACGGTACTTATTTATGTTCATGAAATGTTTTATTATTCTTGTTCATTTGAATAGTGCGTAAAAGTGCAATTACATTACACGTTCATGAATCATAAAATATATTGACATACAGTACACAAATATAGTATTCTAATGTAATACAAGTCGTAATTTTTACTCACACAAATCCAATTTTAGCAACTTCATCTTTCTGGAAATGTCCGGGATCAAGTCTTAGTAATCAGTTACACGACGTCGGTCGACGTATCAAAATACCACACTATTAAAACGTTTACAAGAAGTTCGCATTACTTTGTTTTTGAACGTTGAAGAATGTGTACGATTCGTATATCGCGATGTTTTTAAAAGGAAACAGTGCATTGATATGTGCGGCTGTGCGCATGTTCGGGCGAGCACTGCGGAGTCGCGCAGAGCCGGCGAGCGGCAGCCGGGACCGCAGCCGAGATATTAGTAATAACACCGTCCTCACACGATCTCCATTAGAATTAAGTAATTCGACCGATAGGTGCTTGTTCCGCGCCGCTCTTCTCCAGCGTCGACAATCACGGCGGATCAATGCCAGCGCCTCTCAACTATTGACGTGACGATTAATAGTCGCACATGACACTTAATACGAACAAATGGGTTCCTAATTTAAGACAATTGGCTAGCCCGCGAAACTATCCGTTGACCTATAATGATGAAAGTTTAAATTTATCATTACTGCGTATGAACACGAAGGACAGAATCGTTAATGCGAGAGCAACTTAAAAATAATAAATTAAAATCAATATCGCTTACATTTTAACCGAAATAAAATGTAGACGCGTATGAAAACTGTAACATGGAATAATACATTCCTGATTTTCGTCATTGTCACAAAATAATAAGCTTGCTTAACTCACTACTTATATCGCAATCGCAAAAAATGCCAAACTCCTTAAAAGAAAACAACAACGTAATGGTATTTATTTACTACTATATAAACGAAACTACCGCACACGAAATTTACAAGGTAATAACTAAAACATGAAACTGTTATATTCCGTATATCACTAAAGCATAAAACGATATTAATCCCACTAACTTAATTAATATTATAGCAAGCGATAACACTGTGTAAATCTAAGTAAAAACTCTTATCAAACTCACCTGAGTCCACGCTCTTCTTCATGGGCACCATGGCAACATTTTTGCACATTTTTACAGCTAATGTTATTATGCACTTTAGTAAATCAATTTTTAAAATAGTTAAGATGTAATTTGTTTGAAAACTTTTGGCTGGGTCGTAATTTTATTAGATGAATGTTGTTATTTAGTGTAGTTTATTATGCATAGGTGCGTGTGGTCTGCGGCGCGCGTGGCCGCGACTGCAGCGTGCATGTGGCGGCCGGCGCGCATGCGCTGTCAGCGGCGCGCGCCGTCCGCTCCGGCACGCGGCACAGGCGCACCGGCTACCGGTCACCGGCCACCGGCTACCGCGAACTTATAAACAAATTCACTCTCATGTAAATAAAGGAAAGGAAACATAAACATGTTGTTACGCGAATATTTTCTTAAATGTCAAATTCTCTTTAACATTCAAGACACGAAGCTAAAAGCTTACCATCGACTTTAACTCTAAAATAACAACAAAAAAACAGTTCTTCCAAGAATCGCGCTTCCAAGAACTAAACTTTATTAGCACAGCGACGTCAATCAATGTCTTTACATCTGTCTAAGAGGGGCTGTAGGCATGAGAAACCCGGACCCCCGGGGCGAACACGTGCCTCTACCTGGCCCGGCCACGCCGTACGCAGGCGACCCTCTGCAACTATATTTCATTTAACAATTCACCGACCGTTACGAATTGTACGATGACGACCATCTGCCTAGTGACTGTTGCTGACGTTCATTCAATTTCTGAGTCGAATGTTATCTTAGAACCTTAGTTTTACGACTGTTACGTCGCTGGTACTCGTATGTACGTTGTCGTATATAGTAGGTATTGTGTGTGGATATTCATTCTTTACGTTCCTATAAGTACTTCCTGAAAGTGATTAATATGCTTAGTTTGGAAATAAAAATGAGTAGGGTTGTAATTTTAGCTAGACCAGAGCGGGACCCAACACAGAAATGAATGAAACAGCAGTAGCGGTTGATAGGTTGATACAAGCTTTTGTTTGGTACACTTGCAATACACTACTCACACCACATATAGCTAGTACACTAACTTACTGGCTATTAGAATAGAGCCGTTCCGAGGTTACAGTATGTCTATTATAATAGACTACGGTAGGACTCTACGGTAGGATTGAAGGGTAGAACTGTATGGTAGGAGGTAGGACTGACTGTTCGTTTTTTTTAACGGCATTTCGCAGGTCAACCTAGGAGGTGGTCGGCTCCTGTCGCTGCCGGCCGTCTCTCGTTCGATGGTCGAGAGCGCCGAGTCGTGGGTTGTGGTGATCTCCTTTTGTCGACGAAGGGCGGACAACGCCCTCTGCCAGCCCCCGTAAACAGGTATTGAAGGACGGCGGACTCTGGGACGTCCGCCGCCCCCATCCAGCAGGACCCGAGGTGGCGGCGCGTAGTGTTCCACGCGCCACGCATTTTATATAATTTCTACGTTTGTCTTTATGGAAGCAGCCATATCTGTTGAAAAAAATTGACCGAATTATTTGCTGCACACTAACAAACCATTTTAAATGTGGACGACCGGGCGTGGCTTCAAGCCACACTATCCATCCGTTTTGGTGGCCTCGGTGTCCGCGAAATTACCAGTATTCGCTTGCGTGTACGCGTTCCTGTCCTCTGTCCAGAGCACTGAAAAGTTGACCGGGAAAATTTTAGGCCCCTGCCTGGTTGACTCTGAAGTGCCGATCTTGATCGACGCGGTGAACGCCTGGAAAGCAGCTTACCCGGATACAGATCAGCCCGTAAACCTATCTTCCCAGAGAAGTGGGATGAGCCGCTCTGGAGGTTGGTACGGAATGATCTTATCAATACGTCCACTAATACTGCTGAGCTTGCCCGCCTGCTGGCTGTGGATAAGTGGGAGTCGGGTTCTGGCTTCAAGTATTGCCGTCACCCACAATAAGCACTTTGCTGGGTGACGCCACCTTCCGGCTCGGTACTAGTTTGCGTCTGGGCGCTCCGTGCGGAGCTCCGCATCGCTGCCAGAGTGGTGAAGCAGTCGACTGCTTCAATCACCATGACCTGTCTTGCGGTAAGAGTGCAGGCCGAATAGCACGGCACGCCAGCACTAATGACGTCATCCGTCGTGCTCTTGTCACCGCCGAGGTGCCAGCTGTTTTAGAACCCAACGGCTTGGCACATGACGATGGGAAGAGACCAGACGGGATGACCATAAAATGCCTTTGAAGTAATGCAGGCCGTTGGTGTGGGAAGCAACATGTGTCGACACTTTGGCGCCATCCTGTCTTCCTAGCACGGCGGGATGTGCTGGGGCGGCTACTGCAGATGCGCAAAACGTCAAACGGCAAAAATATTTCAATCTTATTGGGAGTTATATATGTTCGAGCCGTTTGAGGTTGTAACACTAGGGCCATGGGGAGTCAGGGCCCACTTGGTTTTTCGAGACATCGACAAGAGGTTGGTCGACTCTTCACGTGACCGGAGGGCTGGCCTATTTCTGGCCAAAGAATCAGCATTGCCATACAACGGTGGCTATGCTGCCAGTCTTTTGGGCACTTTCCTGTTGACAGCGATGCAGACAAATTTTTTGATGCCTTATGGTTTTTCTCCCCTTTTTTATATACACGTACATATTATTATTATTATTTTAAGTCTTTTAGCGTATGTATTATGTAAATAATGATTTCCTTAACTTAAAAAAATTACACCTGTTTAGTAATTATAAACAGTACAATAAAATACGAATGCAATAATAAATAACAATAAACTCTTAATGAAAATATCCTAACCTAAAACTACCAAGCCAAGATTAGCTATTAAAACTAACACGTGCAATGAGGGCATTGTTTTTTAATTAACGTGAAATTATTCATTAATTGCTAGATTTTAAAATATCAAAGCATTACAAATAGTTCCATCACGCGTTCCAAAACGTGTTTGCTATTTAAATAGCAAACAGTAGTATAGTAGTAGTAGTATTTTGTAATGTGCCCAAGTGGTACATGGAAAACAAAACACGCACAGTGAAGGGTTCCGTAGTCGGGATAAATACGCATGCACAGCACAGTATAGATTATACCGGCAGCAAAAATAAGCTCGGATTTCATAGTATTTCTTAAAACAACAATGAAAAACAAAGTTATTTCTGCAAAAAAATATTCTTTTTCGGACTTTTCCCTTTACTTGTGCTGTAAAACCTTGCTTCTTGCCAAATTTCATGATTCTAGGTCAAGGAGAAGTCCCCTATAGGTTTTGATTTATTTGAGAATGTCAAAATATGCGGCATAAATGGCCGTAGTTTTTATTGCGTTGAATTACAAGCTTGATTTTTTTACAATTACAAGGGACCGTAAATCTAAGCATTTTATTAATTAAGGCGTTGCCCAAACGTAGGACACCGTAAAACGCTCAGTTTTTTGTCGCACAGTTAGGTGTATTGGTACATATTACAAGCCAGAAAAAAATTGAGTGTATTATCAAATGTTCAAAGAACAAGCTTATACAAAAATATTTTATAAAAATAAAATAGTATCATGATAAAAATTTCGTAAAACAGAGATCATTTTTTTTTATCTTCGCATAATTCTCAAAATTTTGAGCGTAAACTATCATATTTGATGTGATGATAATAAAGGTAATTCAATCAACTAAAGAAATACCTAAAATTATTTCACTGAGCCGTGCATTTATTTTTGAATTTAATTAAAACTGCAAATTTTGGTGGTCATTCGATTTAACTAACATCAAATGCATCGCTGTTTTGAACCTTATTTGTTGCCGCGATGCGCTATTGCCAATTACCTCAAAATTTGCTTCTTGCCGCGCCTTAATTTCAACTGGATTTTTATCAAATTAATGAAAAAGCACTGAAATTATCCCGATAAACTTCAATATATTTTTTGTAAAATTACGCTTAGTACGATCAATTAGTGCATTAGTACCTATATACAATTACCAGATTTTCACCGAAATCTAGAGAAAAACTGTAATAAAAAGTTGTAGATGAGATTATTTTCCCCCTCCTCCTTTGTATATTTTTAAATTACGGTTTGCGGATTAACCTCTACCGTTAGGAAACCTTAACACTTAGCTCCTCAAAGGTGAGAGTTTTCCCCTCTAAAGTGGCGACAGAATTAAATTACAGACGCTTTTCGTCTCCCGAAGTGCTCTCTAGTTAAAGGATACTGTTGAAAGATGAGATCCAAATCACTTTTTTTTTTAAGATAAAAGGTAAGCGTGATATCTCGTCGATCTTTTCAGAACAAAATTAAACTTAAGTATGTGTACAGGTTTACAAATAAAGGCTCCCACAGACATGCGCGACGCGACAGCGCGACACAAAGACGCCGCTCCTCGCGCGACGAGCGGTGCCTTTGTGTAGCGCTGTCGCGTCGCGCCTGTCTGTGGGAGCCTTAAAGGTAATTAATTGTTAAGATTACCTGCATATTTTGTAAAGAATAAGTACTTAATATCTTCAATGCAATTACAACTTTTTCTCTGTTGTGGAAGCCAAGATATGTAGTTTGGCAAACGTTTGTATAATTCGATCAAGTTTTATGACGCCTACACGCCTATTCTAAAAAAGCCTCTGTCTAAGAACTAGGTTTATATTGATTGATCAATGATCACGTATCACGTATTGAACTTTTAGTTCTCTGGAAAGTCGTGGCCACTTAGCCAATTAGCCAGCTAGGTACCCAGTAGCCAAGCGGTGGGTTCCACCCGTCCCCTCACCTAAGTAAATATTTGTATAACCCACAGTTATTTGTTCCGGGTACCCGGGTAACACCCATGTAACACCCATTTGTAAGATTTGTGTTGGTAATCTACTAACGTCACGACTACGCACATACACTGATACAGTAAATATCTATTATTAGCAGGCATAGGCGCATTATATTTGTGCATTCTTGTATACGTCTGCTATGACGAAACCCATTAAATTTTATTATTTGACGCCTGTTTACGTACTCGTTTTACTCTAGATCTGCGTATCTATCAGAATTGGATAATGTTATTGGAAGTAAAGCGATACAGATTCAATATTTATTGGATATGAGATACGCTAAGTTGATAATCTCACATCGAGATCGAATAATTTTCCAATACGTATATCGTAAAGAAAAGTTACTGCCAAATACTGTGCTTGGAAGATAATCCCAACTCGAGAAAATCAATTTGTACGAATTGGGTCAGCTAAGGTTAAGGTTATCTTGCTTCAAGGTGGGATTGCGTTGTTTTCAGTTGGCTTGAAAGTCGGATACCCACTGGTATAAATGTTTTTTTACGGTGCCCACTTACCTACCAGTTTTTTAAGGATAATTTTTCCATTATGACAGTAAACATGTTTTTATATGTAATTCTGTTTGCCACAAACCTTTCGGCGAATTATGGTCACACCGCATATATTATTCGCCGAAGACTTCATGCAACTTTATGTGATAAGATTAGTATTAGGACGAGCCTATCCGTTCTTTATGTAAGTCCCCGATTTGAGTACTGTGACTCAGAATTTTCCCTCTGCAGATATGGTGACTGATTTACGGTGTAGAACAAAATATCAAATTAAAAGAATTGGCTTTTAGTGATAAGACCGTTGTAACGTACCTATTTAGGTATGTCTGCTCCTGAGTAAGTACTTCCTTTAAGTGTATGCATATTAAATAACATTTTCTTTTCTCATTCTTGGAAAGTACGCTTGGAGTTACCTGATCAGAGGGATGAAAATAGTAGTTTTGGTCTCTGGAAAACAATTTTTCCCTGCTGGGTTTATTTTTAAATTATGCAAACCATGTCCCAAGTTTTTATACAGCCAGTCTGGTAAATCGCGTCGTAAATTGTAATTGAAAAACAGTCAGACTGCCTTTTTCTGATGCACTGGACCAGCAGACATAGCTGCGGGCCTGGTGCTGAAGAAAGATATTTAAATTGATATTTGTTACAGAAATTAATTTATGGTTACCGCCAAAATCAAAAGAAATATACTTAAAAATCTTACGATGTTTTTATGAAATGACGCGCAGATTCAATGTTAAATACGACTTTAAGTACACAATACGATACATTTGAAAGATTTCGCGAAACTATCATCTGTTCTGAAAAGACAGTCGGATGGATTCAAAGCAAAAAAATCAGAAGGTTTCACCGCACAAGAAGTCCAAACCTTAAATCAAGCGCCAGACGAAATATACTTAGTAATAAAGGTAAGGACATCTTTATAGTATCATCGCATCTAAGAAATGTGTCTTAAACTGTAATTAGGTATGTATATTATACAAGAGAACTACCCATTAATGATTTACATTTACTTTTCAGGTCGTGTTGATATTGGCCATGTCAGAAGCTAGGTGCACGGTTCCAATTGGTTGTTTCCTATGGAGAAGAGCCGGCAAGAAACTCCACGGTTACTCTTTTAAAAATAAAGGGGCTTTTACAATGTTTCAAATTACAGTATTGATATGTATGGTATGGTATACCTCCTAATACTTCAAATAGAACCCCTGAAGACACCAGCGGGCGCTTCCTGAACACTTATGAAGACTCATCGTTTCGGTGTTATTATTTCTACGTCAAGAAACCCTTTCCCGTCGAGACTTCAGGACATAGTCGCCAGCTGAATTCTCGAAAATACCCGGAACCTATCGGTGCAGGACTTCAGTGCTGCCTGGATTGGGAGAGACCTACCCTCACACCGGTATAACCCTGGATAGGCATACACCCTGCATACTTCGCGTCCAGCGATCACGCCCGTCCGGCACTTATTTATTGATTTTTTTATTCTGTAATATTTAAATTAATTGAGGTTGCTAGTGTGTGGTTTTCACGGGCTATATTTTAACATAAAAGATAAACCGATTTCCAGTGCAAAATAAAGACAGGATATATTTGACTGAAAATGCCAACACATGTAGTTATGAAACTACGTCGGGTAATCCCATAGAGGACAATACTTGATTTACTATATTACGGAAATACAGAACGTTACAAAATCGCAACACGATGCTAAAGGAAGTACTTAAATAATAATTATGTCGTATCTATGCATTTTGCCAGCCACGGTGTCCCTACTCCAATAAATAATATTAATTTAACGATTCAACAAACCGGAAATACCTACAGTTTGATCTGCATATTACAGTATTACCTGCGCTTATTAGCCAGATTGCTAAATTGTGGTGGGGCTGAATGTCCAAGGTTCACTATTCAACATACAACAACAAACAACATCATTCAACATTACAACAACATTATTCAACATTATTTTGTTATTTCAACATTTTGGCTTTTAACACTCATTGTGAGATTATGAGTCGTTACCGTTGTAACTCTTCAGAACTGAACTGCCAACTTACACAGAACACAAAAATCTTTGGCTAGAACTGTTAAAAGACGTACCTACCGTCAAACGGGGTGAATAGAGAGGCGGCGGCGATCTCTCGCGTCCGATCCTGGTTCAGGCCATGGTACGGAGCGAGAGGGAATGGCAAAAAAAAAAAAACAAAGGGGTGAATCGAGAGGCGGCGGCGATCTCTCGCGTCCGATCCTGGTTCAGGCCATGGTACGGAGCGAGAGGGAATGGCAAGCCGGCACCGCCTTCTGCGAAGCAGTAATGCTCGCGAAGGAGGAGGCTGGGCGCGTGAGGGAGAGGCAATCGTTGCGCCCTCAGGCCCCTAGTCGCTGCAGGAGAAGACACCCTGGGCGTCGAGAGTCGATTGCCGACTCCCGGCTACCGTAGGCGCGGGCTTGCGGACGGCGAGCAATGAGCAGCTTGCCGTCCGGTAAGGACCAGGCCCGGGTCGACGGCGCATCGTGTTCCACGCGCGCCTCAAAGAGATGTCAGCATCATTGACGGGGTCCGAAAGGGCCGATGCCTGCCGGGGTCGCGGATTGTTCGAAAGAGTTACCGTGGCCCTGGCGCGCAGGCAACTGAAGGAACACGTGTGGGTTTTAGTCAGTAAGAGTCTGACAAGCCCTTCCGCTTCACCCAGAGCGGGAGAGGTCATTCGATGAACTCCACCCAAAAAACAAAAAAAAAGGGGTGAGTCGAGGCGAAACTTTAAAAGGAATTTTAACATTGCAATAATATAGTTTGTTGTCAAAAAGGACTCTAATGAACGATTAAGTGCCCTTGTTGGCAACAAACTATATTATTCAATGTTAAAATCCCTTTTCAGGTTTCTTTCCAATTCAACCCTGCGTCCCTATTCACCCCGTTTGATGGTATAGGGTTATTAGCGAAATACTTATTGTTATAACTTGTTAACATGGTTACTAGCGGTATTATTTCTGGAGCATCATCTGGAGTCGCGTTTGACACCTACGAGGTTTGGTGATAGCGAATCCTGAACCATTAAACAATTACACATTTAAATCTGTCGTGATGGCTTAGTGGTTAAAGCCTCGCCTTTCATTCACGAGGTTGTGGGTTATAAATCTTAAAAAACAAAATATGATCTCTTATTAAATAAGTGTTTGTAATAATTACCTAAATATAACTTTATCTAAATATAAAAATAGTAAGTATTTTATGTAAATAGCTGACCAATTATATTAGTATTTATGTTATTGTTATTAATTTTATATCCGAATTGAATTGCACAATTTAATTTTTTAAATTTTAGTTACTACGATTTAGATTTTGAACTTTAAGAAATATATTAGTTATGTATCAAGATATACCTTTTGCTGTGGCCCTAACAGGGTCTACAACGGCTCTTAGCTCTAAGCCTTTTGTTAAAATCTTATTTTACCTTGTGGAACGCAAATAAACGAATATGAAATATGAATATGAAACAATTTGACTTTTTCAATTCATATACATGTACTTTCTGAGTTTATCTTGAATATTCTGACATCGCTGAAGGAAAACATTGAGAGGAAACCTAGACTAATAGATAACTAGCTTCTGCCCGCGGCTTCGCCCGCTTGGAGGTCGGAAATTATCCCACGGGAACGTACTACCGGGGTAAAAGTATCCTACATGTAATCCAGGTAATAAACTATCTGTGTTCCAAATTCCATCCAAATCCGTTCAGTAGTTTTTGCGTGAAAGAGTAACAAACAACCATCCACCATCCACAACCAGCGCGATGGCTCGCGAGTCGTGATACGTCATCACACTCATAGACGCATTAGCGAAGTGCAGTGCAACGTTTTGTGAGCGCGCGCGCGGGTGACGCGGAGGTATGGGTGGGAGCGAGGCAAAATGCAAAACAAGACAATACTGAATATTCTTGTGCACAGAACATTTATATAGGTACCCTGTTCTTGTGTCGGTACTTTGTATATGAACACACGGCAATGCCTAAAAATACAAATTATTGAATGTTTAGGTTATTTAATAATATTGTTCGTATAACTGGTTGTTTATGTAGTTGATTTTTATTCTTAGTGCTTACTGTTTGTTTTATTTTATTTTGTTACATATAAGTACGTACTATTAATCATTAAACCTGACTTGGTTTTCCGTACGTCCTTTTTGGGTAACCACTGAAAATCAGCGCTGTGCTGTGGGTCCCCCATAGCATAGCACCATGCTGAGTGGAAGCCTTCTTGTCACAGTCATGACGTGCAGCTGTCGACTATTTCTGTTTTGTGCTCGTGATTATAGATTTATTTTGTTATTTTATTTTTATTTTACATTGTTTCTAGAGCTAATTATCTTTTTTGTATGCACGTGTTTCTGTGACAAATAAACCTATTTTTCTTTCTTTCTTCTTTCTTTCATCCATCCATCCTCACAAACTTTCACATTTATAATATTAGTAGGATATATATAAGTCTGAAATCGACAACCCGTCTTGAGATAGCGTGGCAATCAAAGCTCAAGCCTTCTCTGTTTGTGAAGAGGCCTTTGCCGTGCAATGGGACAGGAATAGGCTGGTATTATTATTATTTTACAGCAATTTCCAAGCCGAACCTTTGCTCCGCTTTCAGACTGATCGGTATCGTATCCCTGAAGGGCCACCGTTCTATTTAAGATTAAAGTCTCTAAAGGAAAGACCTTTTGTGTGGAAGATATATCCCCAAATATGGCTCCCAAAGGACCGAATTTCTCATAACCTCCGAACTGTTTTCCGGGTCACAAAACTTTATAATACCTCTTTTAATGTCCGAGTGTGTAGATAGAGCATTATCGTCAGGCGGAGAAAGAAGTTTAAAAAAAAAAGAAATTTATAGTTATTGTACCTATCAGTGTTAGGTATGTAGTGGAAGTAAATTAATTGTGGAAGTAGATATCATACAATATCCAACGTCAAGCAGTTGTAGTAGTGAACACTCTTTTATTATTGCTGTTACGTTGCTCGTTAACGATTGAAAAATGTAGTACCCGTAGGTATATCTTTTTGACCTGATTTCACGTTCTACAAGTAACATTTTCTTTGAAAAAAACCAATCTGACGTTGCCTCTGATCGTACAATACGATGTGACATATATCTATTATCATAGGTATGCCTGCGTTCTTGAATCCTCCTTTGAATTTTTAACAGTGAACATTTGCAGATAAATTCGTAGTAGTATCCTTTTTAAGAGACTGAAAATGTGACGAGCTGAATACATTTTCAACTGCTTGGAAAGAGTGTCATTATAAAAAGTTAGAACTATGAGATTCGTCAACTTGACACATATTTCAATATTTATGAGAAACATGTAGATAGATAGATAGATAGATAGAGAGAGATATATATATATAATATATATATATATATAGAGATAGAATAGGTGAGCAAGGAACGAGAAATTATTTAATTTCTTTTTCACAGTTATTGAATGTGATTATTTTGTAAGAATTAAGTAGGCACTTATGCAATCGCTTTACTTAATTCTGTAATAAACGAACATATGTTATTGGCCATTGCCCTTGAAAATAATTAGGATGCCATATAATTTTTTATTTTATTTATTTTTCTTTGTCGTAGCTAATAGCTTTCAAAATTATTTTTTCACAAAAAGCGGCCAGATTTAGTGGCACAAGTTGTTGCAACCTTTTTTTATGTTATGAAAATAATACCTACAACTTTTTACGTCTCTTGAGGTAGCCATGTGCAAAAATTGATTGATTTGCATCATGAGTACCCTTACTGAGTGGTTTCATGGTTAGGCCCATTTATCTCCTAAGTATTTTTTTGTGAAAATCAAACTATAACGAGCCAGACCACGAACATTTTTCCTTAAGAAAATGTTAGGAGAGGTAAATAACTTTTTTATTTAATTTACGTTTTAAATTACAATAGTTTTTACAATTAAAATATAATAACCTAACTTTACTAAAACTATTAACAAACTAAAAAATGGCGTTGAAAAATTCCTCCGCATCGCTGTCGAGTGGTAATGTACCCAAGAGACTGGCGGCATTGCCACGTTGTATGGCAATGCTTAGCCTATGGCCAAGGTAAAAGCCAGCCCTTGGGTCACGGGAAGTGTCAAACAGGCGGCGTTTGGAGATTTCCCTGAACAAAACATGGGCACTCAGACCCCACGGCCCGAGGGTTTCAACCCGAAACGGCTCGAAAATATAATTACCGATAAGGTTGTTATACTTACGCCGCTTGAGGTTTTCCGCAGTCGCAGCAGCAGCGCTAGCACAGCACGCCGAGACAAAAAGAAGGGATGGCGTAAGAGTATCGACACATGTTGCGTCCCACACTAACGGCCTACCCACCTTTCATGGAAATAAAGACATGCCGTCCGGTTTCTTGCCATCGTCGCGTGCCAAGCCATTAGGTTCTAATACAGCTGGAACGCCGACGGTGGCAAGAGCTCGTCGGATGATGTCATTAATGTTCGCGTGCCGCGGTATGCGGCCCGCACTTCGGTTGCAAGACAGACCGTGGTATCCGAGGCCGTTGACTACTTTGTCACAGTGACAGCGATGAGGAGAACAAAAAGGAGCTCCTAGTCGCAGGGAAGCAGCGAGGCGAAAGGTAGTGTCGTCGAATAAAGTGCCTATGTTCGACGATGGTAGTGCATGAAGCCAAAGACCCGATTCCCACTTACCCACAGCCAGTAGGCGCGCACGCTCCACAGTAGTAGCAGACGTGTCAATTAAATAATTCTATACTACTCTGCAGAGTGGCTCATCCCACCATCTCTGGGAAGATGGATTGTCGGGTGGATCTGAATGCGGGCAAGCGAGACGCCAGGCATCTATAGCCTCGGTTCACCGAGGCTATAGATGCGATAGATGTGCCGTGTTTCAACACGGCACATCAAAATCAATCAGTGTGGAGGCTAGGATTTTCCTGATTAATTTCTCAGTGCCGTAAACCGAGGATATGAAAGCCGGTAAACTAATACTAGAAATTTTGCGGACGTCGAGGCCTCCCATACGAATGGGAAGAGTAGCTTGTGTCCAAGCTCGGTCGTCCATGGCCACATGTAAAATCGAAGTTATTGTATGCCGGATAATTTGGTCTATTTGTCTACAAGGTGAGTGTGCTTCCAAGAAGTTAGATAATTACCAACAACATTTTCCACAGCTATTAATTTTGATGTGTAGACTTTCGCTAAATAAATTCTAAGTTCTTAAACTTAAAATTTATTTGGCTGAACATGATACATAATAATATTCTCTTCAAGACTGATTACAAGCTTATGAAACGCGTATAGTTATAGGTAAATCTATTTAGTCATCCCTTAATACATAGTTGTTGGCTTGGCGGGGCGTCTCGACGCGGAGGCGCCGCGGTGCCGACGCCGCGCCGGGCCGCCCACACGACGCCGGAGTCTTGCCCTTGCAGACTCGCACAGGCTATAATCATACTTGAACTGAAATGGAACTAGTAGGTACCTTTTATATTGCTAAGAACATCTCAAGTTATTTTTTGTCGGTTTAAGTTTATTTGTTTGTGTTGTCTTGGTCTGAAATGCTAACTATTTTATATATTTATTATAGTTTATCTCGAAGAGGCGATAAAAAAAGAAGTTTAAAGAGCTCGCACGTCCCTGCTCTCCTGCAGGATTCAAAGTTTATTGATGACGGTATAAGACCCATAATTATATTGCCCATAATATATGGATCGTACAACTCTCGAAAAATCAACTTAATCTGAAACACTTTGTTGCTGAAAATGTCTGGAGATCTAATTTTACAATGATTTTTTTATGGAAATAGAAAATAAAATTAGAGAATCATCTTCAAATCTTAAATTAACGTTTATGTACGTTAGTGAATGGGACTTAAGTGGTTTTCGAGTTTTACACAGATAGGTAGATAAACAGAGGAACTTTATAATGTAGGAAAGGATTATAAGAATTAAAGATATGCAAACTTTTTAGTTACGAAAAATACGTAATTATTGGCCACTTGACTCAAACATTATCAGGAAGGCAAACATTTTTTTTTCCTTTTAAAGATTTGTATAATTATGTCTTCTATATATATGTATATAAAAATCTCGTGTCACGGTGTTTGTGGTCGCACTCCTCCGAAACGGCTCGACCAATTTTAATGATTTTTCGTATATAATTATGTTTGGTAGGTACGAGAATAGGTCGTAAAGTATATTTCATACCGCTCCCACGGGATCAACACTTACGCGGGTGAAACTGCGGGGCGCAACTAGTTTTTTTCATAAAAATTGGCTAGGTTTCTTGCTTCTTTTTTACAACCTCTTTTGTATGTTAATTAATTAAAATGAAGATCCACTTCTTCCAACGATTTGAAACCATATATTCTCTATATTGCTGTTGTTGTTCTGTGATACATTTATTGTTTAGAGATATTTTTTCTCTTATTTGTTAAGGAAGAAAAGAAAAGAGAATGTATTTGGGGAATATTCCAATCACTTAATATGAAAATAGATTTCATAGTATTCGATAAGCTCGCTGTTTTATCAGCGAAGGTAATCTATGTTATTATGTTCCTTAAAATGTCGGATATGGCAAAGCGATTTTTATGACTGAAAAAGAAGACTATACATATTTTCTCGTATGACGTTGTAGATTAGGTAGGTACCTACTCAAATAAACCAAAAATATGTTTTTAGATCTAAACTTGTGAAAAGACGAGAACAGGACCTGAAAGTGTAGGTAAGTAATTTCATAATACCATTTCAAAATATGAGACCAAAAATGATAAACATCGTGAAAAGCTTTGCGTGCCCCAATGGAAGGAACTTGGTGTCTTGGCGCCGTATAATATATATAAGTGCACATTTGTTCCCTTTGTGTCCCTGAAGGAGCCTGTCACCGTTTATACATATATATATATACGAGTATATATAAATACCTACTCGTAGTTTGAGTGTAATGGAACAGAATGTAATACAAAACAGTACCATCGACGAGAAAGCTTTGGGAAAATGAAAGTATATTGTTTGTATCGTACTCACAAAGGATGGAAAATGTGTTTGTTTAAGGGAGCGGTGTGTTATTTATTTATTTCAAATTCGTTTGTTTCTCTGTGTGGTAAACATGCTTTGTGTGGGGCTTATTCCGAGAACATGATTGGAAACAAGGTACGTAATTGCTTTTATTGGATCTAGCGACCTGAACTTACGACTTGTTAAAACATCGATATTTATTTCTTTATCTAAACTAATATTATCAGGAGAAAAGATTTGATTTTTTGTATGTTTGTTTGTTACGCTTTCACGCTAAAACGGCTGAACGGATTTGGATGAAATTTGGCACATGGGTAGACAATGACCTGAATTACGACATAGAATACTTTTTATCCCGATATTTCCACGGGATCGAGACTTATGGGGGCGAAACCGCGAGGCGCAGCTAGTGTATTATACACATAAACCTTGAGGAATAAATTCTCTAAATGATGGTGAAAACAGCATCAAAATGCGTTGCTCGGTTTAGAAGAACAACGCGGTCACACAGACATACACGAAAAGCGACATTAAGTTATTTATGTTATTTAATTAAAAAATCTTTATTGCAATAATTTATTGTGGTTATGAATTACTATGAATGTGGTGTCAATAATTGTTTGTTTTAGGTGCAGAATTTACAATAGAATTAATATTATACGAGTACAATGCGTACCGTACTAAATAAATCGATTTGTTTTAGAGGAAATATTAGAATTATATTATACGCTGGTATTTCATACCATTTATTTTAATAGGTTTATATAATAAATCTAAGGCTTACTTCTGTTTAGATACCTATATGTAGGTATGTGGTAGGTATAATGGCTCGTCATGATGATTAATGTTTGGAATGTTTTAACTGTATGCACTTATAGAGGTATGAGAACAGGTTGTGAAGTTCACTTATACTCTATAGAAAATGGAGGATCCTCCGACCAGACGGGTGTTGTGTCTGGTGGGTAACTGCCCGACGTTGTTTTTTTTGTTTGGCATCTCGTAGTTGTGACTTCTGAGGTCCTGGCTACTTAACCGAACAATCCTGTGGGTGCCTTAAGATTAACTCAAAGCCTCCAGCCAGGGGCGAACTTAAATACTAAAATTATTTAAATGACCGCACGCTACTAAGGGGACCCCTGTGGGGTGCGGACCTCGGCTTAGGGCATCACTGAGAGAGGGCAGCAAGGTGGGACAGGCTCTTTCGAAATGTTTAGTGGATTATTATTATCGGGGGAATGCCTGACGTTTGATGTCGGGACGTTGTATATATGCCAGTTGCGCGGTAAACTCTGCTTGCGCGATGCAGGATTTTGCGTGACGTCAGTGTGACGTGTAGCTCGCATGTGGCGATGTAGGTACCGCTACACACTATTTATGATATAATATACTTTTCGGTGGATGAGACAACTATGCATATTATAAATGCATATTTGCAATTATTATATTTATTATATTGCTTACTTTTGTAGAAACATTTCACACATCTACAGAATTTGTCATTCGAATTTTTTGGTACTTATGTTCAATGTGGACTCCAAGAAAGTATTGGCTTCTTCAAAGTAATAGGGTTTAGACAAGGAAAGCTTCTAGTTTCCTTGCTCTTATTTCATGTTTATTATTGTATATATAAGTACATAAGTATATGTTTTATGTATGTATGTATGTATGTATTGTAAATCTAAATGGTACACCACTGACTATCTGCAGTATTGTCTCTACTTCTCCCTATAATTCATCCAAAGGTTGTCCGTAAAATATCGCTTTTAGTGATAAGCCCGCCCATTGTGTCATCGTATGTAAAATTTCCACATTTATATCTGTAATTTTTATGGTGTACATAATAAAGAGTATTCTATTCCATTCTATTCTATTCTGTAAGAGAGGAAACAAATGACTTGTAACCTATTTAAATTATGGTTGAGCTCTAACCCCGAAACACGGTAATTACAAACTCTAGCTAGTTATGGCCGACCTTCATTAAGCAATAAATATGAGGAGATTACCACTCTTGGGCATTAACTCCCAGTCATTTACGAGAGGCCAAAACTTTCCAAAACCATCAAGTTTAGTGGCCGTAAAATTTCTATAGCATTGCCAATTTACTAACTATGTAATTAAATAATTTTAATATTTTAGTTGAACGCCTGATAAAAAAGTAATAGCATTTAACACACAAGCAGATTATTCTGCAATATTCAGATGTTTGCTGTTACCTCTGTGGTCTTAAGGCTCTATGGTTCGTACGGCTCTATGGTTCTTACACAATGGTGCTTGTTGACCTCTTAGCGAATAGAGGGAGGTACTGCGTATCGTAGAAGTTCAAGAGCGAGTCATTGTATACGATAAGCAGGCACGTTACTTCCTAACTGTATCCAGGTTGCCATGGAAATAATTAAGAATAGGTACTTAAGTTTTAACTGGCAAAATGTGGATGTACTAAGGCACCTCTGCCTCACCCTGCGGGGGATACAAACGTGAAGTTATGTGTGCAGTTTTTATGTATATCTGTCTTTTGTTTCTGGTTTTCCGACTCACCAGCATTCACTAGTTTGCAGTAGACTATTCATTTGCTACTCAAGTGGGAAATATGAATCTACGGGTATAACTTTTTGGTATTTTTTCGGGTTCTGAGAATAACATGTAAGTAGGTACAATAACTAATCCCAAGGCAACACATAACAACTGATAAAACTAGTGTTATATCTACTGTACCATAACAATCAGGATTTGCTAATCACCATGCACAGATCGATAACGGTACCTAAGCTTCAAAACCCATACTTAAAATACAATATAACATAACCATAGATAAATATTCTACTGTCAGTTTTATATCATTTGGGTCACCAAGATACAGGCTGTGCCCAGTTTAGGACCCGCTGTTAAATCAGTATAAGTTTTCTGTTAGATAGCACATTATGCCATGTTACTTGTATGTATGTGTATTGTGAGTAAGTTAAATAAATGAATTTGAATAATTTTAACATTTAGGTCCTTGTTAGTATTTATGACGTCACTAAGAAACGAGCAGAGTGCTGGGGCGGCTAAATTAACGCATTCCGCGCCCCCGCGGCCATGAGTCACCGTGCCGCATTGAAATGTTTCATGAACTTGGAAATCCCGGTATTTTGAGAAAGTGCAATGTTACATTAAACAGCAAGGAAATTCCGAAATGTAAATAACATTGTCCATAGTCCCACGATTATGACGGAAAAAACATGTAAGTAATTCAAATTATTTTCACTAATTCAAATTATTCTAAAGCTGCGGGGTAATTACGTAACACGCAAACAGTAGGAATGGGTTTCATTTTGACAGTTCAACGACATTCATTGCGTTATTTACGTTGTTGAACAGATAAATTTTTCGAACATATATTATGAAGCAATGGACTAGCAATAGGCTTCAAAATGATTCAGATTGTGATAGATAGTGTGTTACGTAATTAGGGTGCTGGTCCCAAACAAATTTAAAGAAACAAAAGAATGAATTTAGTTTCATGCATTATTGGGCGCTAACTTTTACCCGCAGCTTCATTCCCGTGGTCTATTTCCCCCGTGTCGTACATAGTCCCAAGACAAAAAACTTATGTCACCCTCCGATCCATAAACTATCTCTATGCAAATCATGCCGACCCGTTGCTCCATTGCTTCGTGAAAGTAGGACTATAAATCTAACTATCGATAAGATTAACTTTTAGCGATAAGACCGCCCATTGTGTCACCCTATGTAAAATTTCTACATTTATATCTGTAATTTTTATGGTGAACGTCATAGATATCCGAGATGAACATAATAAAGAGTATCCTATTCTATTATATTCTAACTTTAAAAAAGTCAATGATCACCTTATTTTTGTTGTCTTCTTTATTCTAGCTGACAGCGCAAGCTCCAAGTTTCAAAGCTTAAAAAAGTTAGGTAACTATTCAAGAAAACAAATCTTCGTAACGAGGAGCTTTAGATTACTAACGTATTTTACGAGTCTCAATTAGAAACAAGAACAGAATAATAATGGCTTCTTGTACTTCAACAGACGAAACGCGCTCGTTATTGCTTCACACATAGAAAGTAAGACATTTCTCTTCACAAAGAGCAAGCATAATGAATTCTCGGAAAATCCATGATCATTATGTCTTCAAATTTCCGTGAGACTGCTCTTTTCTATTGTTTTTCTTTAATTAAGCGTCACTCATGTTTTTATAATAATTTCTGCAATGAAATAATTTGTATTACCAACCTTTTTTACGTAAAAGTAATGTTGTCTAATGAGAGGACTTCTCTAAACAATCCTTAGTGCTAGCTCTTTGCAATTAACTATTGCTTACCACGCTAACGAATAAAAATGAGTTTTCCAAATATTTTGGGCTGCATTCGGTAATATCAGTTTCCTTGTAGCTGATTTCACACAGCTCCGTTCCCGTTCTGGGCTATACCGATATTCTGACAGGCCGTAACTACCATCATAGATGTTCGTATCTATAACAATATTGGGCCAACTATATATATACAAAGGGCTCTCGAATGACGTCGAGAGCCCTTTGTATATAGTTGGCCCACAGCCGGATTCCACCCGATGCTCGGTATCTATAGGTCTTTCTTTGATTATGCCAGTGTCTACACTCACACATCTAAAAATCAACCACCACTAAACCTAGTCCAACATCGCAGATCAATAAAAGCGCGTGTTTCACCCACGAGCCCCTAAAAGGCCGAAAGATAACGATCCACTTAAAAGAGAAATTTTCAAGCGTAAATAATGTAAGCAGGCTGTTATGGCACACGCGGCGTGTGTGAAACCTTAACGTTTATAAGTAATGTTTACACGCCTCGCTCGCCGCCCTTTGCATATTAAATCTGTTTATTTCACGAGGTGTAATGAAGCCTTAACGTTACGTCGCTGCTCATTTAGGCAAGCGTATTTGGATGTTAATTGAACGTTATAAATGCTAAATCTGTTTGATTATCCTCCTAGCGTAACCCCCTAGTCAAATTTTTGAACATGTGAATTAAAAGAGAGGGGTGTTTTTTTTATTAATACTCTCCCGGTTTCCTAAATCCAGGCACCTTGTATTTTAATGTGTATAGGCATAAACATCAAAATAATCATCAGTCAAAAAAAAGTTTTTTATGTAGTTTTGAAGCTGACATACTGGCCATTATTTCAGTATCAACATTGTTCCAAATTTTAATTCATGAATTTGAAAAAGAGAAGATAATCGAGTTTGGTCACTTTTAAAAAGCAACAAGCTTTGATTACAGCCTATAAAGCCAATAGTTATTTCGTTATTTGTTTTGTTTTGCATAAAAAGAGTAACAAAACTGTTTTACCAATTTTTTTTATCCATTCTGACGTTCAAATTATGGATACTGCACCTAAAGTAGCCGCGAAAGCTACACTTCTTCAGTTTGGGCTTAGTCAGCGAAACGTAAATGCACAACTTTATGCTAGTCATTCTGCTGTTCAAAGAATTTATCATCGATACTTGGAGTCGTGCTGTATTGACCCGGGCGGCTTCCAGGAAGATCACCAACCCGGGTCACTACAGCACGACTAGATCGGTTTATCTTTACCACCAGCCTGCGTAATCGTCACCTGACCACTGTACAGGTCCAAGAACAGCTTCGAGACTTTCATGGATTGACTGTTTGCGCTCGAACTGTTAGAAGGAGACTCGAAAAACGTGGCCTGAAACCTATAAGCCACCCAAAGGTTAGCCAAACTGACATGTGTTACAGAATAGCGCGCCAACAGTTTGCACGCGAACTTTTGCATTGGATTCAATGTCAATGAAACCAGGTTCATTTTACAAATTACACCAAGATGATGCTGTACAGCAATGATGGACGAAGAAAAGTCTACAGAAGATATGGAGAACGTTTTCAGCAATGTTGTATTGAAGAGAAGGTGACTTATGGCGGTGAGTCACGGATAGTCTGGGCCGATATTTCCGCTGAAGGAAAAACTGGCCTTGAAGAAGTGACGGACCACGGTTGCCACCACTAAATAGCGACTGATACATTCGTTAATGCCTAGAGGCTCATGTGATGCCAAAGGCTGAGTTTGTGGGCCAGGATTTAATTATTTGCATGCTAATAAACGCAAGGTGCACACTGCAAGAATAGTTCGAGAATACTGGCATTACATTAGTATCGCAGTAATGGGATGGCCAGCAAGAAGTCCTGATATGACTCCAATAGAGCACTTACGGGATGAGCTGAAGAGGCGTGTTAAAACTAACCAACCAGGTCCTAAAACTTTTCAGGAGCTGAAAACTGCCATCCTGGAAGCATGGGCGAACATTCCACAGTACGTCACAGTGGGATAAATTAATTCCATGCCGAGCTGCATGACTGCCGTCGTAAATGCTGTTGGAGGTAATACAAGTTACTAAATAAACGTTTACAAGTTTTTTTATTGAATAACTTTTCTTCAAAAATTTCACGCTAATTTTGCCCTTGAAAAACGCGAAAAGACGACTTATTGCACTTTAACTGTTTTTTTGTAGTATCTATTCCGATTTCAAATTTGGAACAATGACAAACGGAAATAAATAGTGAGTGAGTGGCTTCAATACCACTTTTTTATTTTACTACCATTATTTATAAAGATAATAGATAGATGAGCAGAGTGGCTCGATTCAGGTGTCCGGGAGAGTATTTGTTACGTTCCAGTAAAATTCTATTTTAAAAGATCCTTGATCAACATCTATATAAAATAACTAAGTAGTAAATAATTGACTCTTGTTTTTCATTTAAATTTTCGAAGCACCGTAGCAGCATTTTTTTGGTTTATAAGATCTATTGTATATCTTATAGACCGACTTTATCGTAATCAATTTTATTGTAACCAAAAAGGCAGTCGTGATTGGTTAATTAGTCATGTCACAGGCTGAGGTTGAACATATTAAGTACTCAAATAAGTTGGACATTCAACCATTTTAAGGGTTCGCACAAGTGCTACGACTGCTACGCGCGGCGTAGACCCAGTGAAAATCATATTAAAATAATACGATTTAAACGTTAAAGTAGCCAGTGATTTATTCAGCTCTCAATACTAGATACAACATAGTCTACAACAGATAAACTTAGTCAATATTTTATTTAGGGTCACTTTCAGACACTTGCTACGAACATTGCTACGCAGACGTCGTTTATAAAATGACAGACAAAATGGTTTCATGCATACGTTTCACTTTCAAATGTTGAAGGACAATGCAATAAATATTGCTTTATGAGTCAGGTCGTAAAAGCTCGGCTGGCTTCACAGAAACATGACGGGCGCATGAATTTGGATGCATACAAATTTAACAAAAATAGACGCTGGTATTGATTTGTAGATTGCAATATATCAGTTGTTGCGGTGTTTGGACTGATCCATTTGAGATATAGGTCAAGGTTTTTAATAAAATATATACTAACGCAATTTTCCATCTATAATACTAGTGACAAAATAAACTATTTAAGATATACCTAGTGGATTTAAACTCCTAAGGACCTTACAAGCAGTTTCAGAAGTTCTAATCTAGAAATCACCGCATCCATAATCTGTCCTTGACGCAAACCTCCAAACTATCATTAGCGAAGAAGCAATAAGAATGTAAATCACGTCCTAACCGAAGCGTCCTAAGCTCGCAGTCAAAAAGTTGTGATGTCTATAATTACAAGTAGTGGCGGGCGACCGGGTGCGAAGCGCGCCGGTAGCAGTGTGTGGACAGACACGGGCCGACCTAGATCGGGTCCGCTCGATGCCGCCCGAAGCGCTCGCCGGCGCCCGCCCAGAATAGACGCAGCACGTGCGCCGGCCGCGACACACGCTCGCTCCCGCCCGGCTCACCCGGCCCGCGCTCACTCCGGCCCGCGCTCGCTCCGGCCCACTCCGGCCCGCACCGGTAGCGTCACCCGCAACCCGTACACAAACTATCTCGTACCCGTGCTCTTATAAAACCCAAATGTAAATCGTGTTGTGATCCCCCGCGTAAATGGACGACAAAACTCTAGTCGAAACTCTACGTAAACTATTAATAACCTCTTGTTAACGTGAAAGTATTTAGTGACTGAATGTTTACTGTGCTTCGAAATCGTAGTGGCCTTGCTCGTTATCTTTCAGCGGGAAAGCTTTCTGTTACCTTTCAGTTTGGTTGTTCTTTATCTGTCATAAAAACGTGTTAGCAGCTTGAGTGATAGGTAAATTAGTGATGTATCCTGAAAAACTTATTTAAGTAACAAAACACTGTAACGATGTGCCTTAACCTGTAATATTCGCATAGTTTACGACGATTACTTGTGGAACGCAATAAATATTTGTTGTTAGCGCGCGTGACTCACCGTCGCAGACATGCAAAGTTTCAAGTTCGTGTTATTTTGTGCATTACTCTTTGTACCAGAACCTGTCCCCGCCTGGAAGGCTGACACGTAAGAATACTATATTATTTATGACATCTATTCGTTTCATATATCTAAAGAGCTCGAGGAGCACTCAGCTAGCTGAAACATCCTGAATATTTTATTCAGTTTGAAACTAAACTTTAGTTGAGGGAAGAATAGAACTGTAAAAGTTTCTTTTTTTTTTGCTTTTTTCTACAAAACGTTATTTTTTACTTATTTTCACTGTATTAGACATCGTTCTAAACAACCTCAAAATCACAAAGCACAGAGAATGAGACAAAACATAAACAACAAAAGTTTTCAAAGTGTCGAGTACATGTTACAAAGTAACTTTACTGAAGAGCATTAGGTACAACACCGGACGCGAGGCTCGACACTGTACGGACGCACACTTGACGCCCATACATTAATACAGTATAGATATCGAAGTTATGATCCAACATAAAATTTGTAAAGGAGCTTAATTTATTTTGGCGACTATCGTAAACAGACCCTTATTTACGAGTCATGGGTCTGCGGATTACCTACCGTCGCCGTCGCCGACGGTCGCTCGCAAATATAATGGGCTCTGAAAATTTTCTTCATGACCGCTTATTATTTTGTTGAAAGGAATATTTAATATGCCTTATTTTTGACGAATTTGTCTTATTCTGTTTTGATAGTGATTTGTTTTATAATAATGATCCTTATTTTGTACTTACATTTTTTTTAGGACTTTTTACATAAAGTTTTCTTTTTCGTAGAGTTAAAGTGTGGGCGAGAGCGCTTGGGGACGAACTATGGAAGTTAAGTGAAGCTTTGACAAAATCAGATCAAATCAGAATTGTAAGTGCAATAAATATATAATCATAGGAAATGCTTTTATGGATTTTCAAAATTGCTAAAGTTTTGAAATAAAATTAAAAGCTCTGAAATAATATGTAAAATAGAATAAGCAAAAATTTTCCTAGAAAATAATTTTTCGTCGAATAAATTTTCTATTTGCGTCTTAGTATGGAAATTACGTGAAGCTCAAAATTACATTGAAATGAAATTTCAACAGCATTTGTTATATTCACTATTTAATGATTCTAGGTATCGCTTCAGATTTTGTTTACACATTCTCAATTTCGCAGAAATACAAACAAATGAACGCGAGCGTAAAGAGAAAAGATGGAAAGCAAATATTGGAGTCCTCACTGCGCTCGGTGAGCACCATGCTCACTCGCAAAATCAATGCCGTCAAGGTAAGCCATAGTCGTAACTTCTTATCGTGCTGTTACACAATGACCCGTATTCATCATACTTGAGCGTTCAAGTATGTATTGATTAATCCATAAAAGAAATTAATAGGCGTTATCCTATGTAGAAAGATTTTTAGCGAATAGGTAAATTAAAGTGACACCTCTATTAGGTAAATAAGTAAAAATTACTCATGTTTTATTTCTGATCAGTGGTGGACATGGTTTAAAGGCTTTAAGTTAATTAAAATTTAAAGGTCGGTGAATGCATTAAAACTGTTGTGGGCGGACTTTATCCATGAAAGAAATAATTTTTGCATATTATATAGACTGCTTTCATTTATTTGTTACATAATGAACTGAATTAACTAACTAGTATTTTTGTAACAATATAATTTAAAAGAGTGTCCATGGAGTTTCTTGCCCGTTCTTCTCCATAAGTACCTACTACGCTTTGGAATGGGCAACTAGATTCATATTTCCGACTGATCGACCCCTTGACAGTTCAAAAGTGCCTGTAAATGGTTTAATTGAAATAAATGCTTTGAGTTGAGTTTGAGTTTTGACTGCATATTTTAAACAAAATTAAAAGTTTACCCTTAATTTTGATCCGAATAATTTATTTTTTTCTATTAATTCCTTCGAGATCGTACTCTGTGTAAAAAAAACAAATTATATATTTCTAAAATTATTTTTGTATAACGTATCCAATTAATTGCAAGTGTTCAACCTACCATCAGACAAAAAAGGTTTTACGGAATATTTTTTTAAATAGGTACCTATGTTAATTGATTATGATGTTGCAGTACTTTCACTATAAATGAATACATAAATAATTCCACAGCAATAACAATTAGTTGCAAGGATAGGCAGTGAATGGTACATGAAGTATATTCAGCGTCCCGTTTGTCAAGCGTTCTGAATATGGCTTCTTTCTTCTTATGCAACGTCATGAGCTATGAGAGTAGAGGTGACCTCGTGCTGTAGGGAACAGATAGAGGGGTCAGAAAGGTTAATAGTGGGGCTGGCCGAGCAGGGTGCGCCATACTCATTTGGGTTTAGTTCTCGTCGATTTTGGCAATATAAGTCCGCAGATGTGAATACGATATCATAAAATTGTTGCGTAAACCCAACTCGCGACAACTTTAGGCAGGGTGTTGCGCTGTTTTTAGTTATTATTTTAAATTGAAAGCATTTTTGATAAATATTGGTTATGTTTGTAGTGCATTCACGCGACGGCAGAAGATTTGGCAAGACAGTTCAACTACACCTATAATAAATCCCAACCTTTCGAGTACTGTTCGGCGAAGTATTCCAAGTTTTTGTATGAAGATGAAGCCGATAACCCTGGCGCCCAGAATGAGGACGAATTGCCCAAATATGTTATAAACAGTACTCGTTACATGAACGTGTCTCTGGAGAGGGACTCGCACTTTTACAACATCAATGTAAACACAAACACCAGTTGTGTTCACGTTCCAACCAATATTTTTGATATAGGTAAGTAATAATTAGAAGTGCCGCAATATTTTGTGTCATACTCTACAGCCGCGCTAATCCATGCACTGCGTACTTAATCCGGTGATCGCAGATCGGTTTATTCCGAACGGTTAAAGCCACTACCGACGTGTCGTGTTTTTGACGAAGAGTTAGGTTGAAAGATCCTCTATAATTGATAA
The DNA here is from genome assembly GCA_917490735.1 of Dryobotodes eremita. Lineage (NCBI taxonomy): Eukaryota > Metazoa > Arthropoda > Insecta > Lepidoptera > Noctuidae > Dryobotodes > Dryobotodes eremita. The sequence continues at coordinate 18,323,256 of OU823243.1, read as the reverse complement.
TAAATAATAACCCAATTAACGGGAAAGTGCGTACAATTCCAATTTGAAACCCAATAACGAATTGCCTGACTCGCCCCTAATCATCTAACGGCACAATAAGTAAAAAAAAAAATCTCTTTAAAGGTTAAATTAGATAGTTTCGCATACATACATATATACAAATACATAAACTCACGCCTTCTTCCCATGGGGCTATGGGGGTAGGCAGAAACTACAGAACGCCACCTGCTACGATCCTTACATACTCCTTTTGCCTCGTTTACGTTCACACTTCTGCGGGGTAATTACGTAACACACTAACAGTAGGAATGGGTTTCATTTTGATAGTTCAACAACATTCATTGCGTAATTTTCGTTCTTGAGCAGACACATTTTTTGAACATATGAAGCAATGTATTAGCAATAGGCTTCTAAATGATTCAGATTGTGATAGATAGTGCGTTCAAATCATATCAAATCATTTATTTGCATAACACAGGTTCAAAGGATGTTACAAAAGGTTCATAAGGTACACTGTATTATAACCATGTGAGGTGTGCAAATATATAGGGAACATTATGTTATTGTTATTCTGAATCAGTTTTCTTATTCAATCAGTCATTGAAAATATAAATAGATACTAAATTTCGTTACACATTAATTTAAATCTGAACTGATAATTTATAACAGTAATGTCAAGCAAATTAATAATGTCATAGTGATTGTAATTATTATCATATTGAATTAATTTACAAATATTTGCTATGGTTAAAATACAATATCTTTATCTTCGAAGTAGTCTTTTACATTATAATAACACTTTTTAATTAGGAATTTATATAATTTCTTCTTAAATACATGAGTAGGTAACTTCCTAATGTCATCGGTCATAAATCAGTGATGCCATACAAATAATACTTTTATTGAGTAATGCCGTTTTTCCATACGGTATTTCTACGTCTAGCCTTTTTTGTCACGCAATTATCTATAATAGCTTTTAGAAGCAGTCTCATAATAGCTTGGATTTTATTTTACAAAAAGATTTAATTCGTATATGTACAAGGAAGGTAATGTTAGAATTTTTAAATTTTGTAAAGTAATGTTGACAGCTTGTAGTACTATCTAAATGGCAAATTGCTCTGATGTATTTCTTTTGGGCTTTGAATACAAATTCCTTGTCTACAGAGTTGCCCAAGAATATTATACCATATCTTAATATAGGTGCAATAAGTCCGTGATATGCTGTTAAGACAGCTTCTTTGTTGACAATTTTGGACAGTTTGTAGAGAGCGTATGAGGATTTATTAATTCTTTTACAGAGATTATCTATATGTGCCTTCCATGACAAATTGTAATCTAGGTTTATCAATTCCCAGAAATTTGGTATTTGTTACAGAATGTACTCTCTGTCCATCGTAATTAACATTCATATTTTTAGGTTGAGTTCTTTGGCGAAAGTGCATTATTTTTGTTTTGTCCGTATTTATTTTAAGATTATTGTTTATTAACCATTGAATTATTGTACTTAATGTTTGATTGATTTCATCTTCATAATCATTTGGTTTGTCACATTTTATTATTAGGTACTGTGCTATCGTCTGCAAATAGTACCATTGGTTGCTTGACGTGTCGAGGGAGATCATTAATGTATGCGTTACATAATTAGGGTGCTGGTCTTACACGCACGCTGGTTACGAGTACTACGCACCTGACTTTTCCTTTTTTAGATAGTTCAGGTAGGTATCTACATATATATTTCTAGCATTAGTGACGTAAGCAACTTACGTACTGAAAATGTATAACTGTATATGACTAAAATACTACTTAAATCATTTTCCCAAAGCATTGTTTATCAGCTGCTGTAAAGATGAATTTAACCTTTTATATTATGAAGTGCATGACTACCGTGTAAAGAGCAGGGCATATCGTGAATTATTTCGCAGTGATATATCTTTAACAAGGATGCCAAACCCACCAAATGGTTGACTGAATCTTAAAGTTTTATTTCCCAGTGTAGCAAAAATGGATAAGAAAAGTTTTTAAGCGTTTTTAGCTATTTCATTTATTTTTGGTAACGATTGACTTTGGTTTTGCAAAACTGTTCTTTTTTACAGAGACGACTGCCCTGAATGCCATCTTATGGTCAAAAGAATTGAACGATATCTTTTTAAAAAACTACAACTCAGACCCGTCATTATCGTGGCAGTACTTCGGCAGCGCGCATGGCATCCTGCGCTTCTACCCCGGCATGCGGTGGAACACCAACGAGGTGGACACTTACGATTGTCGTGTCATGTCTTGGTACATAGAAGCTGCCACCTGCTCCAAAGACATGATTATCCTGTTCGATGTCTCCGGCTCAATGACCGGATTCAAGAACTACGTAGCACGAAGAACGTTGCGCTCGCTTTTGGACACTCTGTCGAACAACGATTACGTCAACGTATATACTTTCAAAAATAAGACTGACTTTGTTGTTGAATGTTTCGTGGACCTGGTGCAGGCGACTCCTGAGAATCTGAAAACTCTTACCGATACCCTCGAGCCGACAAACAAGGGGAAAACCCATAAAGTGCCTCTGGAGGGGTACGCAAACTTGACCACGGCGTATATCAAAGCTTTTACTACATTGAAACAGGTAAGTGAGTTAATTGGGTTACGTTTGGGTCGACTTTAGTCCGACGATTAACCGCGTCATATAATTGAAGTCAACGCTCGTAATTTATAAATTTAAGGACAAAGTGACGAGCGCTACTGCTGAGTATGAGGGCCTGGGTTCGATTCCCAGGTCGGCCGTAGTGTTATTGGGTTCTTCCATCAGGAATTTCTCAGTAGCAATCTGGAGTCGGGATTTGTGCCCGGTGGATGGTAATAGGCTCGCCCCTATTACATACCTGACGAAATGTTATGCTTCGCGTTTTTTCATCTATTCTGATTATATAAATTGAAATCATAAATTATTTTTACGAGTCCTTACAAAGTTCACCCACAAAACCACAATAGAATACGACTGAATTTTGAACGTCTGTTTAGCGAAGAGCATTATGTAACGTGAGCAGCACCCAAGGCTGCAACCAGCTGGTGATGGTGATAACGGACTACGTGCCCGGCAACCTGACCGAAGTGTTCGAGGAATACAACCGCGAGGTGGTCGGCGGCAAGACTTATATCCCTGTTAGAGTGTTCACCTACCTCATTGGCAAGGAGGTCACCAATGTACGCGAGATACAGTGGATGGCGTGTTTGAATAGAGGTGACTATACACAAACAACAACTCAAACATAAACATCATCATCAGCATTATTATAAACATAAACGTAACATCACGCCTGTTTTCCCCGAATGGCTAGGCAGAGGTGTACCTATAGTAGACCTACATACATTATTATTATTATAGGAGTAGTACTTTATATAAAATCACGACCGTGTTCCCAGAAGGAGTGGGATTGCGATCCAGGAATTTAAATTTCACGATACGAGATATCATAGTACAGTCACCAAAAGAGATAAATAACCAGGGTCCTCGATATAGTTGAAGTTTAGTAAGAAACCGATGAATGTTTTCGAATAAAATTTAATTTAATTAATAGAAAACAAACAGGTAATTTATCAAATAAAATTTCGTTCGAAAACATCCATCGGTTTCTTACTAAACTTCAACTATATCCGACGAGCCTGGTTACTTATCACATTTGGTAACCGTACATGCAATTGAAAGACAAGACAAAACATGTAATATACCAATACATAGGTACCATTTAATTTTCCACGGTTCGTAGATAGTACACGAGATATCAAAGTTAATCGTTTGTCCCAGGTTTCTTCGTGCACATTCATTCGGTGGAGGAGGTGCAGCAGCAAGTGCTGAAGTACATCAACGTGATCGCTCGGCCCATGATCCTGGAGAATAAGGAGCCACCTCCCACCTGGACACACGCCAACATTGACTACACGGTCAGTTCATTCATTATCTGATCAACCCCTTACTAATGGAAGGAGGGAAATCGGGGAACCTCTGACACTGATACTGAATCATTAAATGTTTCATTTTTATAAGGTTACTGGCTCTTGCCAGCGCATTCGCCCGCGTGGTTGTCGGAAATTATCCCACGGGAACGTACTACCGGGATGAAAAGTATACTATGTATTAATCCGGTTATAAACTATTTGAGTACTGTTGAGTTTGCAACTTTGCACACACTGTAGTAGGTAGTTGGGATCGGGAACGTCAGACCAAAACGCCGGTTAGAGTCACACTGTTTAATCAACATGGCGCCGGCACAACCGGCGCGTTACCGGGCAAAGGTATTCGTACATTCAGCCTATGCCCAACACAACAAGTACCAAATTTCATCCAAATCCGTTCAGCTGTTTTTGCGTGATTGAGTAAGAAACATCCAAACATACAAATTTTCACATTTATAATATTTATTTATTTAGGATCTCTAACAAAAGATTTAAACAATACATTACACATAAATTAAAAGCAACATCAGGTATTAAGTAGGTGTACTACTTCACTTATAGGAGACCACAGCGTGCACAATAGAGAGCTAAACTATAGGTATAAGTAGGATAGTAGGATTTTGTGGAAAATATATTTGTAGGAATACTGTTCAGCACTCACCCGCGTTTTTAAAATAATTTGTGCGAATACTGTAAGCACTCACCCGCGTTTCAAAAATAATTTGTGCAAATACTGCAGAACACTTACTCGCGTTTTATTTTAAATATTTTTTGTGAATGCTGTACAGTACTCACCCGCGTTTTTTAAATAATTTGTGCGAATACTGTACAGCACTTACCCGCGTTTTTAAAATAATTTGTGCGAATACTGTACAACGCGTTTTTACTAGAAAAGGCTACCTTTTGAGTATTGCGATTTCATTTAAACACGGGTTTGATCCTAGAAGCTTCTGTCATTATTATGTTACTTCAAGGAAAATGTTGTTTCAAATACTGTGGTAATAATATTGTACCCTTATAATTTACAGCGAACCAAAAAATGGGGTGTGAGTGGAGACATCTTGAAGGTATTTATTCTTTTCTAATTAAATATATACCCTTTTAACAATTGAAATATTAGGAAAATTATGAGGGTAGTCGTAATGTGAGGATAAAACCCATATTACTCAACCTACCACAGTATATCTGGCAAAAAAAAAACGAGGAACTACCTTACGTTTCTATCATTATGTATTTTTTAGAAAAAGGCCAATCTAGAAATAAATAGACTTAAGACCTAAGAATGTTCAGAGATCTGTCTTTCAAAGTTCTTTCGTACCATAAGGTCCTAAAAGTAAATTGACTTTTCTGTTGGATCATAATTTGTGCCTCTGTCTTTAATGTGTATTTCAACCAAGAATGTTTGTTCTTCCAGCCGGACGAAGACAAGCTGGTGACGTCGGTGGCGATCCCAGCGTTCGATTACAAGTACAACGAGGAGCACAACAATGCGCTGCTGTTAGGAGTGGCTGGTACTGACGTGCCCATCGACAGCATCGCCAAACTTGCGCAGCCGCATCAGGTAAAATAAATGAAATGAAATTGTTTATTCTGTAAATAGGGTCGGTAAGTATCGGAATCACTTTTACACGTCATATTAAAAAACAAGCTAGATGGAGTCGACATTTCCTATCTGACTACCTCTGATAAGAAATGGCGAAACAAACTCAGGGGTCAAAGTCTCTTTTAAAGTCCAGACATAATCTTGGTCAGATCATATGGGGACCATGTAGATACATGTCTGAAACGGTCTTTTGAGGAAAGAATCACACAAATTTGAGCAAACTGCATGAAGAAGCTAATTGTGGAAATGCGTCCTTTTAATCACGCTGCTGTGAATATGGCCCAACTGTAAAAAGGAACGGTCCTGCTGTGAAAAAGCACGTGCTGTTTTTAGAGTTCGGTGAGACTTGTGGTGAGGTGATATTGTTGATAAATATGCCATGGACTTTTTATGACACTTGGTTTCATCCGAAAAGTATGACTGCAATAGTAGGTAAACAATTAATTTCAGACAGACTGCCATTCTTTCTTCCTGTTTAAAAATGAACGACTGCGGGCTGGTGTAGTGATGATTGAACGGTGAATATAGGTACCTACAGGGTGGCAGGGACATCGACGCACAACCTCTGTTGCCATGGATTCAGTCATGATTCTGAACCCCACTGCGCTGAAATTTTTCGTCGGTTATTTTTTTTTTAAATTGCTCTGCCATATATTTTGACTGCGTAGGTGAAAATATATGACACTTTTCCATGAAACCACAGATTAAATTTTTGGTAACTGCCGAAAAATTTCTGGTCTAGAATTATGTGCTGAATTCATGGTTTCAGTTTGCGCGACGATGTCCCGGGATGCCACCCTGTATGATACGAAAATGAACGTAATATTTCAGAGAGAAAAAGATCAAATGTCGTTTACACGGTATCATTTACTTATGTATTATTCAATTTTCAGCTCGGTGTCAACGGTTACTCATTCATCGTCAGTAACAATGGCTACTTGTTGCTGCATCCTCTTTTGACGACTACAGTGAGTAACTTTTAACATATTTCAATGAATTAAGTGAGTAATAATAATGTGTGGGACGTGGACTCAGCGATCATTGCGCCGATAGTCGTGACGGCCAATGGCTTAATAGCCAAGAGCCTCCGACAACACCTGAGGAGGCTCTTATTGGGCAGCTGGATCAAGGGCTTGATTCAGAAGGCGGTACTTCTGGACACGGCCCGCATTGTTAGTAGGTTCCTCTCTTTGGAGCCCTGACCGCCGCGCCGGTGGCTTGGACCCTGTTCCCGATACTGGTGGGCTACTATTTTTTCATATTTTTAAATGTTTTAATATTTTAATTAATATTATATATATATTATATATATTAATATTTTTATATTCTAATATTTAAAAATATAATTTACATGTATATAATGAAATAAAGGACATAATAATAATAATTCCTTTATTGTCAAGCATAGATAAATAGCATAGCATAGCCCATAGATAAAATACACAAATTATAAAATAACAAACTAATAGATAATAAAACAAACTTGTGTAACACTACAAAGTATTCGATGAAAGTTTAAACAAACCTTATTCAGGTTAAATTCTTACGCGATCACTTAATTAAAGGGAATTGTAACACATTCATCTGTAGTTAGAAGGCTTTAACTTTAAGTTCTCAATTTTTCCAACAAATATTGTTTTTAACATTGTGAAACTGTTATAAAATAATCAACGATGAAAATTGAGGATATTATAAATTAACCTCAATTGTCAAATGAAATACGTCTTACAGGTGATTTAGAATTTAGAATTCTGGGTTTAAGGAAGTATTCAAATAATCAAATCAAAACACTCAATTTGTAAGTGGCACTTCAAATTGACATTCATAAGTACTTTTTTCGATGCATTTGTTTATATTTTCATCAGATACTTTTGGAACAGGCCATGGCCAGGCCATGTTTTCCTCTTTTTTTTTGATCCTCAAAAGTAGTTTGGGCTAGGGGCTTTTTGGTACCTAATAGAAATGAACGGATTTGATAAACATAAATACCCATAATTTCAGTACCTAACCTTTTTGTCCTTAAAAATGATGTTGTACCTACCTACCTCAACACAAATTCAGTCTTTATTCACAATATCTTCAGATAAACGGAGACCTGCAGAAGAACTACAACAGCGTGGACTTCGTGGAGGTGGAACAGGTGGACGACGGGAAGGGCACGCGCGAGCTCGGCGAACAGATCAAGTTGTTGCGCCACAACCTGGTAGAGGGCGCCGACGGCAACATGACGCAGGTGCCAGTACTCTACCATTACGACAACATGAGGTAACTTATCACACACTTTTTAAAGTTCCGAACTTAAAAAGTAAAGGAACCTTTTTTGAACCACGATCCCTTTTTTGTTCGTCTGGCATGCACCTGTCCCACCGCCGACGAGGAAGCTACTAGCTATCGACTATTTACTCGTCAGAGAAACGTACAAAAGATTTTAGGTCCCGTGTCAGTAAAACTGATATATAGGGTGAATGGTAATTAGTGACCGATATTTAATCACATGATTGTACTCATCATAATAAACAACTTTCCCAAAGAAACAATTTTTTTTTTTTTGTAAGTGTTGTCGCCAATCATCCCAATAGAATATTGAGTACCTAACAAGAATAATACATCATCAGCTGTAATTTAATTTAGTTACCTACAAACAAACAAAAAACCACTTTTACCATGCATTATTCTTTTTTAATTAAATTAACAAACGGACCGAGATTGTTTCTTTGGGAAAGTTGTTTATTATGATGAGTACAATCATGTGATTAAATATCGGTCACTAATTACCAGTCACCCTATATAATTTTAATAGGTAGTTAATAGCTGAATGTTCACACCACATTTGAGAACTCTGTTAAACAAACTACTCGTTTTTAGTTGTTAGCTCTAGTCGCTTCTGGTTAATCGCCGGCGGTAGGACACGTGCCTTACAGTGACGAAGGTTTCATACAACTCGATTCCTACCGGCTTCCCTCTGTGAAAGGGCACAGTCAGTATTCTATAGACAAATAATATAATCTCATTAAAGATATTTACTCCGGCTTACCTCTTACAAAAATTGACCCTTTGCTACGCCTTTTACGAGATTTTTTTAACAAGCCTCTACCAACAAAGACTGTCCTTGTGTTGGGATGCTTTCGCATCTAGCGTTGGTTGTTTGGAGGTATGAAGGAACAGGATCGAAAGTTCCTCCATCCGCCATTGTAAAGGGAGGATCCGTAAAACACGCTCAAGTGTCCATACAAACTGGAGTCCAGTGGACTCCTGCTAATAAATAAAGAGTAGTAATTTTTACAACTGGTATTTAAACATTAGGGCGGTAATTATAATCAGTTGAAAAAATATACGGCCACTCATTAATATTTTTCGGCTTTTGGCAAATTAGTGTGACAGTAAAACATTAACAGTAATAAAAAGAAAATTGGTCGGTTATTTCATCCTTTCATCCTGCAACGTAATACAATTTACAAAAAATACTCAGTAGTGTAATGTGTTAGGCTAGAACTGTGACCAACCACGCTACATCCCAAGTTAATATTTCTTAGCGACTAATTTCGATTGGTTAACTGCCCACACGTAACTGCTGCTTCATAATGATTTAATTACCCATTTAAATATTTGTTATATATGACTCATTTTTATTTAGTTCACTGCTCCGTTTTTACTGCCGAACTTGTTAATAATCATGGTTACCCTAACATATGATTGCGTCATCAATTTGCCTTAGGCATTATACATAATGGCGGCAGTATGGAAACGGACGGCGGCACCATATATGTAATAACGAATTATACAATCTGCCTGCGATATAGATATCGCCACAGTTGACGCTCCGAATATGCTGCGCCAGCGCTGCGAAGCGAAAGGTGATTGATTGATTGATTCTGTAGCTAACATATAATTTCACAATGTTTCCAGGAGGATAGCCAGAGTAAGCCACGACTACTTTTTCAACAAACTTGAAGGAACGCCATTTTCTATGGGAATTTCGCTACCAAAAGGCTACGGAGATACTGAACTTATGCTAAAGGAGAACCCATTAGAGGCAAAGCAAGGAAAAGAGCTTACTGGTATCAACGTCACTGATTACTTTAGATATAGCTTCAGGGTTCACCCAGATTGGTAAGTTTCTAATATAATATTGTACCTAAATACCTACATAGGTAGCTACCTATGTAGGTGTTTATGCCGAGACTTCTTCATATGGTATTGAAATACCGGCAACTCTGAATGTTTGCAGGGTATATTGCAAATACCATTATTTGGAAGGCCACGAGTCGCTTAATTCTGAAGTGGAAGCTTGGAAGTTTTTGGTTGGGTTGTCTAAAAACGAAATTGATATAACAAAGCAGCAATACACAAAAGAGAATGAAACTGAAAAGTTCAGCCTAGACAGTGAGTAGAAATCTTGTCGTAGAATATAGTAAAATGTAATTTGTAGTAAATCTTTAGTTTTGGCACCATACGTAATGTGTAAAAGATCTTTCTAACTTTTATTGTGTTTCAACCAGCACACTGCGGCATGACACCACTGGGCAAAGACGATTACTACTGTAACGAGGACTTGGTGAAACAATTAGTGTTCGATGCTAAACTATCGACACCATACTTCGAGAACTGGATAGCTTCTAAGGACGAGTGGGATTTGGCTAAGATGTATAACGTGAGCGTCCGGTTCATAGCCACGTCGAGTGGGCTTACAAGATGGCATTATGTGTTTGAAACTGACAAGAACGAAGAAGTCGATGATCAAGGAAACAGAAGGAAGGAATATGATGGAAAGTAAGATTGTTTGGCTATAATATATTTAAATATAAACAATCAATTATTAATTGTTTGTACTCATGCATATCAAGGAAACGGAAACTATGGCATAGCCAAAAACCACAAATCAGTGTAAATAGTTTGGAGATGGCAGACAGAATGATGTTTTATATAATATAATATGTTAAGCGCTAAACGCATTGAGTGATTTGTGGTGCAACTGTGCAAGTAGGCCTAAAAGTTTAGAAGTATTGTAAATAAGATATTGTTTTCAATGCTGACCTTGGTATGACTGACGATTACAGTGTTTTCGGAGACGACTACCACAATACAATTGAAGAGACTTGGTACAAAGCTGCGGTTCTACAACACATGATAAACAAAGAGTCTCTAGTGGTGGCCACGCCTCTTCCCGTCCTGGATGACATCATCAAGAACCCTCCGAGCGTCATCAACGAGGATGGGGACATCACACTGACTGCCAGTTACGCCATTTTCTATAAAGACGGCAAGTCAGAGACACCAGCGTCTGTTGTTGGCTTCCAATATTCGTATTTAAAATTCTATGACAGATTTTTACAAATTACTAATATTACTTTGGACGGTTCTAAGGTAAGATGTGTTTATTTTTGGCAGTTGATGAAACTATTATATGAGAATTATACAGAGTCAAATTAAATTGAATTTAATTGGTTAGCGAAACTTCACAGTGACGGCAATATCGAAATTTTATAATATATCTAAAAAATACAAAACTAAAATAAGTTTTTTTGGGGGTCACTGACCGCAAGCTGTGTGCTAGTAAAAGAAAGGAAACAACAAGACATATAAGTTTAAAAAAATCTGTTTTTTTTTTGGGTAAACTTCACAGACGTGATGGGTATGGATATCTAAACACGATAAAATAGAACTGATTTTCTAAACTCATACATCAAGTAATTAAATTATCTAAGCCGACCAAAAATTTACTTCTGATCAATATTTTGTCTGGACTTTAAAAGAGACTATGACCTCTGAGTTTGTTTTGGCCTGTCTTCTCAGAATAGCCAGATAGGAGACGCCGACTTCATCTTGTTTTTAAAATATGATTGACGTGTAAAAGTGTTTGTGCAAACCTACTTACAGAAATAAAATCATTTATCATTTAACTTCGGTCGTTGACCCCAAAAATACAATCAAATATTCATTTTGGGGTACCCATCACGTCTGCGGAGTTTCGCTGGCTAGTTAAAATTGACTTCGTATTATGTACTTACTAACAGAAAGAAAACGATGAAAAAAAAATATCAAAAAAAAATTTTTTTTTCCAGGACCCAACCTGCCAAGAGAGTTCCGACAATTATGACTGTTACGTCATAGACAGCTCTGGATACATAGTGCTGGCCAAGGACAAGAAGCTGGTTGGCAAGTTCTTCGGCACAGTACAGAAGTACGTGCTGCAGTCCTTCCTGGACATGGGCATCTACGACCACGTCGAGGTGTTCAACTACCAGGCTCTGTGTCCACTCTCTGTGTTGCAAAAGACAAGCAGTTCCTGGACTTTGCGCACGGTTAGTTGGTTCTTGTGGTCCTACTGCTATTCAGTACCTTTGAGCATAGAATACAATTTCAGTCATTTATAAAGTATTTTTTCTTGGGTTTTTAATATAGTACCATAGGTAGAAATAACGACCGCACGGGACCGGAATTAGAAAAGCTCATAAAATTTGAAGTGGATGATACAAGAACACATAATTGTAGCCATCTCAAGAAATATTTAAGGGTCTAAAAACACTTATCGGGGCCCTCCGGGCCTTCATTGTTCTTGAGTATGCTTTCTCAGCACTGTGAGGATAGACCTTAAAGCGTCATTTACACGATGCAAGTTTCTTGCCTGTGAACATAACAATAACAAATGACTTGCATCGGCACTCTAAACGCTGTTTAGACGGTGCAAATTTTAATGTTACTTCCTCTTATGGTATGCCACAAGAAATTTAATTGTACCGTGTAAATCAGTCTTGTAATAACATGAATATTTTGTAGCCTTTTAGTTCAGCGCTGAACTTCTTCCACTGGTTGGTGACTGAAGTCCTGCTGCTGGTCACGAATATGTACAACCCAAGTGATACCGTATATGCTGGCGTTATCGATGAGGATCACGGTGAGATATTATAATGAATATGTTGTTCTGTCGTAAGAGATTTAAGGCTAGGTGTAGTAAACAGTAATACCATGAATGTTAAAAATTCGCGACAACTTTAAGATGTCTGTTTTCAAAAACACTTCTACATATTTTTTATGGATGGACAAATAGAGTTTTAATATTAAATCTGAGTAACACAATAAAAATGATTTCTATTGAAAGTGTACTTTCATAAAAAGTCACGAGCCGCTATCGATATTTTGTGGCGGGATACCTATGAATGATTTTTACATTGCCTATCTAGAAATGAAAAGAGGCGTTTGTCCTATAGCGGGGTAATTTGTCCCACTGTCTACAAAATATAGATATAGTACAGTTGCGTAGCACGGTTTATCATTTTCAAAATTGAATATAACTAACAATATTGTAAAAAAATGGCTATAATCTCTTGCTTTTGTTGCTCAGAAGAATGAGCTGCAATTGTTAGGTATAGTCAAAAATAAAGAGGCACCTCAAACTAATTGCATCTAGCCATTTAGTAGCTCACACAATTATTTAACTTCTGTAGTAAGCGCAGAAATATACGAAATCCTATTCTAAACGGCGATAGACTAATAGCGGCTTTTACTAAAATATCTTTTAGACAAATAGTGACGATCCAACTTGACTCTTAAGCTTTCGGCGAACAAAATCTAAATTAAAATGCATAATATTTATTTATATCTAGTACCTACTACTTTAGCTGCATGGTAATTGGCAGCCTTTTACTACTGTATAAGCACGTCTAATTCTTCTGCTTAATGTAACCGCATGGTCGTCTCGCTCGCAGACTATATCGATGAACTAATCAACAAAGGGTATACAGTGACGCCTCCGACGACTGAAAAACCCTTACCGGACAACGAAACAAAGACTAACGGGAATGAGAATAAAGAGGAGGAAAGCCCGTTCTCCTGCGACCATAGCATCACGCTTTATATACTGAACCAAAAATATTTTTCGGAGGCGTCGGGAGCTTCGCCCACCGTTCAGAAAGATGAAGCGGGGGACTGCTGGCCCGCCTACTGGGCGTCCTACATCCCTAAGACAAACTTGCTCCTCGTGGTGGTGGAGAAACAGGATGACTTCTCCGCGAACTGCACGGTACCGCCGGACACTAAGCCGCAGCCCACGCTCATGTCCTGCTCCAGCCGGGAGCCTTGCCATAAGCTCGACTTAGGCGCTCTGCATAGGCGACGACTGGAGGGCTGCTATACTTACCACGATGGGGTATGCTATCATGATATCTTACGGTACCTATGTAGTTCTAATTGCGCAAGCTACTGATGATGACCTACACTGCTTTTTTCCTATAGGGGGATGCTACTGATTACCTATTAACCAAATAAAATACCCTAGTTGCAATTTGACTTTGCCCGCAACATAGAAAAAGGGTGACTTGGTTTTGCCTGAAAGCACTCCTTTCACACTGGAACTGCCTTTTGTATCCTATTACCTTCTTTCAAAATAAACATGTGCCATTTTCCCACCAGGAGCGGAACATAACAGCGTGTGGTATCGGCAGCATCGCCCGTGCAGACATGGCCGTCCTGTTGTTAGCCGCGGTCGTGGCTGTGGCAGCCAAGATCAGCACGTGACGCGGCACGCCCGATATATTTGTACCTTTGTTACTTTGGCAATAAAACTTGTTGCTCCTGTGAATTGTGTTTTATGTATTATTCATTTTTCCTAGGCTCACCCATCAACGTTATCAATGTTTCTCGCCCAGTACCTTCCCGTACATCTAACACATCGAATTCTGTAAACATCATCAATGTCTTAATCTGCTATAGCCCATCATCTGCATGGTTACCAGAAGCTCTGCTGCTCCCTTTCCAAACTACATTGCGGCCAACTTCTTAGTCTGATATCAGTCATCAAAACTTCATTATCATTTGCATAACAATATGGGCTTCTGTAAGATATACCTACATAAACCTGCTGTACCTAAAAGTTTGAAGTTCAGAGGAGTTTTCTTAAAATTTGGTACATATAGGTATATACTAAACAATAATGGACCACCGCGGTATGAAAAGTGCTCATACTACAAGTTACTTACGAGCACTATAATATGAGACATTCAAACAGTAAAAAGATAGGTCATAGGCGTAGGTAAGCAACATACGGAAGCACACAAAACATGTACGGCGCGTCCTATAGACACGGTGACCTAGTGCTGAGGGCGATACCAATCGATGCGTCAGGTGGCGAGCGAATCCACAAGTTACGTTAACGCGATGTACGATACACAAACAACGCAGCTCGGAGGTCGCCAGTCGACCCGCGCAGGGGAATTAGCGCGCATGCCCGCCCCGCGCTCACTCGCGCCTGCGTACTGCGCCGCACACCTATCAACCTTATCAATGTTCGTCGCCCAGTACCTTCCCGTACATCTAACACATCGGATTCCCTAAACATCATCAATGTCATAATTAGATTAAGTGCGTAACATGTTCTCCTACAATTCTAGCCAGTGAATTAATCGTCGCAGTGGTTCTGATGTGCAAGTGTGTCGGTGCCTTCGTGTTACTTCTGCTGGTTTTGTTCCTGGACTCCAGGGACTGCTCTGCTAGTGCACAATATGATGCCGCTGGCAAAATATCGCTTAACTCGTAAGATATTTTTGTTTAATACTGATTAATAATCATACTACTTATGTTTGTTTTACCGACCGACACTAATGGCTTCCACTCAAATAGTGGGCAAACAAGAACACCTAATAAAATCATATTTACAGAATAATACATATATACCAAAATTTTTCACGTCAATAAATAAAAATAAGTTTAAACTGATTTTAAACTAGAAAGAATCTATTAATATCGAAATGCTAACATCGTAAAAAATCTATAAAGAACGAGTCTCGGAACTGCTGAGCAAATGTTCCCTGACAGAGTATGATTTATAGATCTGTTTTATTGTAACATCGATAAATTACCATTTTAGGGTCCAAGCATGGGCGGTTAAACTTGGTACTGAGTTGTATCATTTTGGAGAGTTTATCACCAGGAAGAAAGAGGTTCAAGATGTAAGTAAACTTTTTAGTCTTTTGTTAGTAGGTTTCAGTTTGCCTAGGCAGGTGGTAACATTTGGTATTTATTCAATTTAGAGTTTTAAATCCGCTCAAGTGGAATCGAGAGATGGCGAAAAACTAGTCCAGAGTATGTCAGACGATATTCGCGCCATGATGGAACTGAAGATTAGTGCCGTCAAACGAATAGTGGAGGCCGCAGAGAACATGGCGTTTGATAAACAAAACGAACCAGTACCTGAAGACTTTCAGTACTACAACAGCAAAGAGATGGAGGAGCCGTGGGACGAGGTGTCCATTACCACGACACCTGAGACAGACTTCGGTCAGGAGAGTTGGATAGTGCGGCCGCCATCGAAGAACGCGCACACGCAGCAGAACCCACATTTTTCAAACATTCCAGTAAACACTAATTTTAGCAGTGTACACGTTCCAACAAATGTTTATGCCTGGGGTGAGTAAACTATAGCCGCGTCATCGTAGGTATTGTGCGAACGGATTAAAAAACGGTAATAGTTGTTTATGATACTAGTGCGATAAGTTGGTTTTTACAAACGAGTAGACGAATGTAAGCCCGAGATGAAGTCGAGGGCTTACCATAGTCACGAGTTAGTAAATACCAATTTCCGCACGTGTGTCGTACAACGTTTTTCAACACATTTGCGAGAAAACAGTACAATATTAATATCTGATTCCTCTCTTGAAGTCATTTTTTTTTTTTTTTATAAATATCAGTCGGAAAGTCGCAACAATCTTTGACGTTTATAATATGAAAATAGCGCGAATTGCAAACGGCGCCACGTGCGCCTGGTGAAAATTAGAACTACATCTTTCGTCTCATTTTCTCTTTAGTATTAAATTGAGACAAACTTATTGAGCAAAAGCGCTTCCAAGGAGGTTCGATTATTCAGCTTATTTATTCTCGTAATGTAAAACTCCTTGGTGGAATTCTTATATATTTTTTTATGGAAATTAAAAATAAACCGTAAAGGATACGCACGGCGCTATACAACGGAGTAAGCGGTAAAACAGGTACTTAGGTGTGAGTACCTATTTTACCGCACGTTCCGTTGTATGGTGCGTAATTTTTAACTTTCGACAATGTATACTGGCATCGTAAAAGCATTTTTTGAGCAAATGTGTTGACAAAAAAATTAATGTATTGCAGCACCAGAAGTTATCAAAGGAATCCATTGGTCGGAAGGACTGGACACCCACTTCATAAATAACTATCAGAGCGACCCGACACTCTCATGGCAATACTTCGGCAGCTCAACTGGATTCATGAGACATTACCCCGGTAATCGGAATACATATTTAATGTCATAGGGATGTTGATTTATAATACTGGGCCTATTTGAATTCGAAATCCTAATCGAAATAATGTTTTAGCATTGAAATGGAGGGCTGACCCTGTGGATATTTATGATTGTCGTACCCGGGCGTGGTACATGGAAGCGGCTGCGAGTCCAAAGGATGTAATCATTTTAGTAGATCGCAGCGGGTCGATGACCGGGCAGAGGCGAGATATCGCCAAACACGTCGTCACCAATATACTTGACACCCTCGGTAACAACGACTTTGTCAACGTACTAACTTTCGCAGACACTGTGCAGGAAATCGTACCGTGTTTTGAGGATTCACTTGTGCAGGCGAGTAAAACCGTACCTATTGTTAACTATTTCATATCGTTACGGGTTTTTCGATCTTAGTAAAAAGGCCAAGCAGTACTATATTTTTGAAGCAAAAGTATTGTTTGAACATGATTATGGTACATAAAAAATATATCAAGATAAAGACTATAATAACTACCTTATCTATTCTAATAACTACATATATATTTAGGTAATGGCATACTTATCGCCATGCATCATCAACTTCATTTTCTGTAATTATCAGGCCACACTGGGAAATCTTCGGGAACTAAAATTGGCGATGGACAGTTTCGAAACACAGGAAATAGCAAACTTTTCAGCGGCGTTAACCAGAGCCTTCGAGTTGCTGGAAATGTACAGGAATAGTAGTGGAGGAGCAAACTGCAATCAGGTAATTGAATATAAAATGTACCGCACTTTTTCATGTCTTGCCAACAAAGCATAAAAACGCTGTACTACTCCGGAGCAGACTAGTGGATGCTATAATTTTTCCTGCAAATAAATTGGTAACCCCAGCATGTTGTTATACTGGTAGCAAAGCGAAGAGCGCATTTGCTTTGACACTTGCGTGGAGTCAATTTACAGAAATGGCAGAAACAACGGACAAGTACAATATTTTGTTCTTACAGGCCATAATGCTGGTTACCGACGGTGTACCCTACAATTACAAAGAAATATTCGAGAGATTCAACTGGAAATATGAGACCCCAGTGAGAGTGTTTACGTACCTGATAGGGCGCGAGGTAAAGGTCAGGTCACTTCAGGTCTTACTGTGTGTCGTAGTCATTGTGCGACCTGCATAATGCCTTCCTTCGTACCAATCTGCCAGTACGCCTAGAACGTGGTACCTGTTGTCTGTCTATTATACATACTGTACATTGAACTTGTACATTGCATGGTGGTGTTATCGTAATTTGTGAAGTTTTCCAATCTAAATGTGCTTATGCTTGTAGTGTTTTTGTTTGTATTGTCTCTTTCACCGTGGGTTCAGACATGTGCAACATGTAGTTATCGAACATTAGGTAAACAATATTTCATGACCTCCAGCAATCTAAACGCAAATTCTTTTGCACTGTTAATTTGGTGTCAATCCATAGTCACAAGTTTGGACCCATCTTTCTGTACGATTCACCCCTGACTGATGAGCCTTGCTGTCGTTTAACCTTGCTTCCTATTTAACAGCGATTGTCGCGCGAATACGCGATCGTTGCGTCCATATGTCACTTTTTGTTCGGGAAACCGGAAAGCGCTCTCTATCGGCGCGACCACGCGTTCAGGTTCACCGGACAAAAAGTGACTGCATATGACCGCCACGATCACTTTTGAATAGGACGCAGCCTGAGATTTCATTTACGAGTATGCACTTCGATCGGCCCTGAGATACTCTGCTGCGATCCAAAACGTTATCTGGTGTGAATCGTATTTTAAACACTAACGACGAGAATCGACGGTCATTGAGCGAAACTAACAACCACAATAAATTCTGGATGATTGTGTTCATTCCTACTTCAACATTCGTGGACTTACGCTTTTGCAATGATAAGGAGACGAGGAGCATACGCCTAAGGGAAAACCTAATGTACTTAGTCAGATATGCATTGCAATAGCAAATATCATCTACGACGAGAATGCGAGTTTCCTAAATTGTTTCACTTGGAATTCATTCAATTAATTCCTCAAAAACTACCACGGATTTTGCAGTGAGTCGCACACGAACTTGTCACAGAAAGCTTTTTCGCTAAATGAGTGTCTTGGCCTATGAGACTTTTACTTGCATTTATGCAGTGCATAGGTATTATTGGTGATGCATGATGATCTGATTGTTACATAGTGGTTCTTGGGTTATGTATTTTATTATTTCTTAGGTTACTCTTCTTACACCCCTGTAGCTATCTACTTAGAATAACTTTAAAGTCATAAATTAAACTATTTCTATGCATTTTAATTCTGTTAGTATCCAATTAAACATAGAATTCATCAGGATTTTGATTGTAGATAGTTCCAATATTGATGTTGTGAAGCCTTGCCACGATGCTGCAGAGGACACTTAGCTAGGTGATGATGAATGCAGCACTCACAAAAGGCCGACTAGAGAGACACAAGATATAAAGGATGTACGCTAACACGTAAAAGGTTGTATAGGTGGCCGACGTAAGGGAGGTGAAATGGATGGCGTGCGCCAACCGCGGGTTCTACGTGCATCTGAGTACTCTAGCAGAGGTGCGCGAGCGTGTGCTCGAACACGTGAACGTGCTCGCGCGCCCGCTCGTGCTACAGAGAGAGAGGCACCCTGTCGTCTGGACCCCCGTCTATGCTAACGTCACTGTAAGTCTTTCAGTCTTTTTTAAGTTTTGTTTCATAGAACAAAACTACTACCAATATGATTATATCGATACCAATGTGTACATATGGCTTGTAAATAATCAAGCTGAATCTTTTGTATCACTCTCCTAAATTCACTTAGGATCCAAAAGTAGCAGATTATTTATGGGAGCAACGAGAAAGAGCCGAGCAGAAGGAACGCTTCATGAGCCAGCGACGCGACAAGAATCTCTTCAACTCGGACAAGGAACAGGACAGGCGATGGAGAATTACACAGGTAAGAAAATTAGTCGTCGCCCAATCTGTTCCGAGATTTGATGTTAGCCTTAAGTACACCTCATTACTGCCCAACGTTAATGGAAGGTTGACTTACGCTCGTTGCAGATGAAACAGGGCCAGTACAGTGAGCTTGGCAATTCCCAGTATCAATTAATGACATCCGTGTCTATGCCTGTCTACGACCTGCGACACAACGAGGTGAGCTATTCCGCGTGCTTTTTACTTAAGCCCTGAACTTTGAAACTCCCCAAATGTGTCTGAAAATATTACCAAAAATATTCGAGAAAGAGAATGATTTGCGTATCTTTATTAATTTGCGTTATTATTAATTGATCTATCTTTTCAGTGTGAGTGTTCTTCTCTCTTCTAGCCAAATTATTCTCTTACCTCTATTATTTAGCTATACATTACGTCTTTTCAAATTCAAAATTTTCCATGTAGCATGAACCAAATAAACCTGTCATCTGTTTCAAAAGATTATGTTTACAGTTTGGTTTTATATTTCCTACTAATTGGACGTAAGCTCTATCTCTTCTTACTACTTTACTCTTTACTCTATTGTCTTCTTCTTTTACATGTCAATGTCTTTTAATAACTCCGTTTTGTTTGATGGTTTCCCCTCAGAACATCACAGAGAATGTACTGATAAATGAAGCTTACTGGGTTTCGGTTACGAAAGAGGTACTACACTTAGAAAGTTTTGATGATTTAATTGTAAAGTTTTTGCAAGATACAAGAGAGTTTTTATGATTTAGTTTTTTGGATTTCAGTAACGGTACAGTGTTATTTGGCCCCGTTAGCGATGCATCTGTCCTCGATAGATGTGTGCGCGGAGGCGGCGTGCGCGCAGCCGCCGCACCGCCTGACCAATGTGTTGTCCGACCCTTTGGCTTACTGTAGTGATGTAGTTTCTACTAGATCGTAGGCGTAGACCACTAGGGTGTTATGAACGACTTTTCTATCAATCATCAAGTTAATTTTCTATGCAAGAGTTATGATCTATATACACTACACACACTATCTAATGAAATCAAGTATTTTGCCTGAATATAGTGATGTCTTCGTAGAGACAATTTTTAAAGATTGACTTGTATGACGACAAGTAAATGTAAATATTTTTGAATAACGGTATCGTGCAGCCCGACATACACAAGACGAGTATGGGGCCTTTGTTACTTCGAGTATCTATTGAGTTTAAACTATTCTCTTCTTAAGAATGGCAATTTTTGATATTAACAATTTTAGCAATATTTAGTCTCTCCACGAGAGGAGCCATTTTAATTTCTAGCGGAAGTTGTTACAACGCATTTATCTATATGTTATTATATTTTATTGCATTCGTACGTCCACAACCAATCGCAGTCCGTAGAGGAGAACGGCCAGAAAGAGGTAGGCCAACGCTCATAGACCATACTGCCTCCGTGAGACGTGACAGACGATGCATGAGAGGCGACGGACGATCGGTGTGCGGTGCACGTGTCGCGTGTGCCAGTGTGCAGCGTGCCCACCTGCCCAGTGCACACGAGCACACGAGTGCACGCTACACGCCTGTGAGATGATGCTGCTTTCAATGTTTGTGCACATATTTTAACTAAGGGATAGTCTGAAGTGCAACATAAAGTTAGTATAAGTGGCAATGTCTTTGTCTATATCATTAATTTAAAAATTTCGACAGATTTTTACAAGGATACATTCCAAGGGTATTTGTATACTTACAATCAAAATAATGGTAGTGGGTTTTGTTAGAATCTAAAGAGTAGTATTTTAATTTTATAACATAAAATTATTTAATATTTGAGTAGTTTTGCTAGAACCTGTAACCGTGGATATAAAATTAGAATCCCTTAACATAGTTCTATATAAATAAACATATAGAACTTCGCCTAACGGGGCTTAGATGCTAAAGAATCAGTAATTTATTGCTAGTTTTACGAGATTGTCATAATGTTGTATAATATCAGTAGACTGATGGCCAATACATCGCCAAATGCGGAATACCTTGTAGTTAGAATAATTTTTGACTGTTTACTTACAAAAATAACATACAGCATATTTTTATAATATTTTTTATATTTCGAATGTAGATTTATAAAATGGTAACGTAGACATTAGCGATATTGATTTGCAGAAAAGCCTGAGACTAAAAGATGAATCAATAGATATAAATTACTGTGCAGTGTGATGTGAATTGTAATATATACTAGTGCCAGTGTTATGTAGTGCCTTCTAAATATTTTCAGATGCGTATAGCTAGACTATTGGGAGTCGCAGGCACAGACGTGCCTCTTTCTGAGATACAAGCAGTAATGTCGCCCTATAAGGTACGTTACAAAATTTACGTAGGTATCTATGAAATTAAAATTGAATCTTGTTTTTTTTTAAATATAACACACTGTTATTTCTAATGTTGCAGATCGGTGTGAATGGTTACGCCTTTATAGTAACAAATAATGGATACATCTTAATACACCCTGATCTTAGGCCCGTGGTACGTACATTGGACTTATAATTTCACCAAAATTGTGACTGGATTGTCAAAGAAAAATGCAGACCTGCATTCTACTTTTGTGATGCCAAATACACCAATAAAGAACAATTTCCGATTAACGGCTATTGAAATATTGGTATTTGCTTTCAGTTCCAACAAATATTGAAACCAAGCTACAACAGCGTCGATGTGATAGAAGTTGAACTCTTCGACGACGAGCGAGGGCCCAGGAACTTTAGCAAAGAGCTAACTGCAGTAAGTATAATAGTAATGGAATTTATGCTCTATAACTGTATGCCGTGTAGGTTCTAATTCGAACAAATGTTTTAGCTACGACAAGAAATCATTGATCAGAAGACAGGCAACAAGGTGATGAGCGTTAAGTACCACCTCGACGATATGGTAAGTTCTTTTTTAGATTATTTCGTAGAAATACAAGATTATAAGTTCAATCCCACATCTAAAAATAATTGTTTCCACAGAAAAGAGTATCCCGAGCAAAGAGACATTACTTCTGGACGGGTATCAGCGACTCGCCATTCACATTGGTGGTTGCAATACCTGAGAACTACGGCCGCCACCGCATCACCCCTCCACCGACTGACGACATACACAGACTCTCGCTTACCTCCAAGAACATATCAGCGAGGCAGTATCTGTCGGATAAATGGAGCGTTCACCCGGATTGGTGAGCGGATCTTCATGAAATCATCATCATCATCTTCTTCCTTACTTTACAAGAAAGATTTCGACATTCGAAATTTTATTTTATTTCGAGTATTCTATTCTGTGCAGGATGTACTGCCGGCATTATGAACGTACGTTTGCGACTGCCGAGGAAGAGCTGCTTTATTTCTTGGAGCGAGTGGCCAAGCCTGGTTGGCGCTGGCCAGCCAAGCCTCGACCCCCAGAACACCACAAGAATAAGCCTGGACACGAGCGGCACAACAACGGTAATAATACATTTTTCATTAACCAAAATTTCGTGTTTTTTTTCCAATGAAATTTCAATGACTGAAGTTACTTTAGCTCTTTGTGTCAGAGTTTGAAATCTTAATTTCACTGAACACATATTTTAATTTACCAGGCACACCAGAAGCGCGAGATAGGAATAAAGTATCAAACAGTACCCCCAAGAATGAATATTATTGTAAGTACTGCATTTTAGTTTTAATTCGAGAAATGAATAGATTTTTTTATATTTATCGGCATTATCAATCTCCTACCCTTTATGTACATCTATGGTATTAACTCTTTATAGTTTTAAAGAAACTTTATTCTCAATAGAAACATATGAAAAAACTATAATATATGTAAAATGATTTTATATGTCTTTCTACCATCAGGCGATCATGGCTTAATGCAAGCCTTGGTGTATGACGCTAGAAACACTGCCTGGTTCAACAAAAGCATTTCTGACTCTGCATCCGATGAAAAAGCGTAAGTAGTTTTATTTTGATTAATAATAGATACAGATCTATTAGAACTTTCTTTCCAATATTTTTAAAGAAGTGAGGGATATGGATTATTGTGCCGCATTGCAGGCCAGGGAGTATTTTTATTAGGTTTTTTCAAACTTGATATATTATTTCTAAATACAATTTAATTTATTTCGAATGCACTTTTACTACTTTCACCTGGATAGCCCATTGACAAAAGTGATCGGATTGTTACCGAGGTAAAGTAAACTTATGACATGGATCAGTGTTTTGCATGCATTTTTTATGATTTAGATATTGTCAAGAAGAAAATAATGGGAACTTTGTAAAAGATACTACACAGAAACAGCTAGAATCAACAAAGGATGCCACAGGGCCTGCGTTTGGTCCAAAACATACCTAATTACCTATCTTAGCATTTTTTTGGACTTATGTACTAATAAATGCAGCTTTGGATGGGTTTGTATATTAATAAAGGTACAGTGTAACAGTGTACAGTGTATATTTAGGCGACTTCGAAATATGATCACGTATTAGGTACATATATAAAAAATGGGTTTAATGTGGAAATGTAAAATACATATTTTTATGGATTTTTATTTAAATAAATTAACGTATTCAATAAGAAAATTGCTAAAACTACATTCTTGGATCCAATATTAATACCTAATGTTTAAAGGCTATATGAACGAATTCAGAAATTATGATACTATTCTTACTGATAACTTTAACAACTATTAAAAAACAATTTACGCAAGATATAAAGTTGGATCGTGTTTGCAACAGGGTAGAGTTCATACAACGGTTTGGTTACATCGTGGCTTTCCTGTCAACGCACAGCGGACTAACGCGATGGCAGACACACCCACCCAAGGAACATGATAATGACAAGTAAGATAGACTAGTACCTATAACTACAACGAAGATTGCTTCCAACAGGTGTGTCCTGATGATGACCCAGTTTCAGATCAGAATTTTAATGATTATTTTCTTTTATGTAGTAAAATTTTATTCATTGCTCAAATACATAGCAAACTATAGTTTTGTATAATTTAGAAGCATATTGCAATTTTGTAAATGTGAGTACAATGGATTCGTTTATTATATAATTATGTTGACTTGACAGCATGGCAGTAGAGACTATGTCATGCTCACTTAAATGTCTCACTGTTGGTGGCGCGTGTGTTGGATCATTCGGTTCCCTACAAAATGGTTGAGCTGGATGGTGCTGATCCACGCGTCATGTTCGTGAACGGGCGCCGTCAGTTGAGACTGGTCATCTCTTAACTGCCACGGCTTATTTTTATTATTAATCTTATATTTTGAATTGTTTTTTTATATATATATTTTTAATTGTTCTCGCATATAGAAGCAACACGAATAATGTACCCAGGATTTTGTAATATCTTGATTTAAAAAGAGTGTCCTTGGAGTTTCTTGCCCGTTCTTCTCCATAGAGATCTACGTTTTGAAATGGGCAACTAGCTTCAACTTTCTGACTAACTGACCGACTCTTTGACAATTCAAAAGTGCCTGTAAATGGTTTAATTGAAATAAATGCTTTGAGTTTTTGAGTTTGAGTTTGAGTTTTCATATGATGAACAAAAGTGGAACTTTGCTGAAACTCGACTTCGTAACTTTTTCGTGATCCATATCATGGTGTATCATAGACATCTAAGCCAATACCTGGTAGTTATGGAAAAGAAAATATTTGGTTTTGGCGTATTCAATCCTCCATGATATTTTCCAAACGTAAAAATATATAACGTCGATTTTCAGACCAGATTTCGGCAAGCAATGGCCACGAGCGATCGAGGAGCCGTTTTACCGTCGGGCTGTTGAGCAGCACTACGTGGATCCCCTAAGCTACGTTTACAGCGTGGACTTGAGCACTATCAAGTTCCCTCTTAACGTCAGCTTGGCCATGGTCACCGCCTCGCATGCTGTCTTCCACGGAGACGGACATAGAAAGGCTCCTGCGGCTGTCGTTGGGTTCCAGTTCAAACATGAACGACTCAGCGAATGGTTTGATAACATTACGTCTTCGGTGAGCGCTAAACTTTCCGTATAATTTTATAAACAACTAATAGGAATCTTTTCAAGGCTATTTTAAGCTCTATCCTGAAACCTTTACTATATTGTTGTTTAAACGACAGCATACATTTTCTACTTTGCAGAAGCCAGTTAAACATAATGCAACGATTCAGTTGAATTTTGATGAAGAATAATCACCCAGATGAATTATGCATTTGATTAGACGAAACTGAAGAAACAGCTAACAGTATTCATGTATTAATAACTAACATGATTTCAGTGTGAACACAACAAGGAGTGCACGACATGCCAATCTGATAACTGGGATTGTTACTTGGTGGACAATAACGGATGGATAGTAGTCAGTGAAGATTCTACTCAGACTGGGCAGTTCTTTGGCAGGGTAAGGATAAACCATGTCAGACGGTTGAAGGACATTGTAGAATAATAGACTGCACAATTAAGGGGCTAAACTCTGTCATTGACTAGACACAAGATTGTTTTTAAAGAATTAACTACATAACTACAGTACGTATATAATTCGCAGATCCGGCCGGACATCATGTCGAGACTCGTCGAAGACGAGGTGTATAAGGCAGTCCACATTATAGACTATCAGGCGGTCTGCTTCAGAGAGAAGAAAACTACAAATCCTGCTGCAATGCTTTTTACAGTAATATTTTATTTACATTAGAAATAATCGAGAATGCTACTGTCTTTGTCCAAAAACAGTACGTGACTTGCATGCATGTGAAGATATGGCCCTATACAAATGTTGTTATAGGGCTGCACGAGTGAAGGCTTTTGATTAATCTATGTCACTTTTTTACAATTTCCAGCCGCTTGAGAACTTACGCCTTGTGATGGCATGGTTCCTAGCCACCACTGTCTGGTTCTACAATTCCATAACGACAGGTTTGGCACAAGCGTCCAGCTACTCCGTGGACGAAGGTACGTAGACCCTTGTATTGGGCTGTTCAATGTTTCATGTTCAAACATGTGTGAGGATAGTTCGTGAACATTCCACAGTAACCCTAAAAATCCGGGGCAATGGGCTAAATGTTGTGGATATTACGCATTCGGTGTTGCTCTTGAGCGTTGTCAGCATGTTCTGTCAATCTGCATGACAACGAGCATCTCTAGACGAAGTAAACTATTTTTGTAGAAGTGATACAGTGTCTGAATGGAAATTAACGTTTCTTTGTGCGAGAGACTAAGTTGTGCTTCTCAATGTTTCTGTGCATGGAATATGTTGACTTAATAAAACGGAAATATTTGTTAACTATTAGGTCTTTAGTCAAACCTAGATTAAACTAACACGTAATATTAGTCAATGCTGTTACAAAAACTTGGAACACTTGGTCACTTTGAATATGTTTACACAAAAGTTATTTTGGGTGCATGCGAGTGTGCACCGCGGTTCAACTGCACCCAACATTCATAGCTGGTTCTCACAATATCTGTAGCGAAAGCAAAATTCATTCATGGAGTCAACAATTGGACTTAGATATTTCTAATAAAGTAGTAACGACTCCATCTTTTTTCAGAGAATGTTACACCCACTGGTGAGTTACATGTAGATCGAGCACACGCACGTGTCGACAGATACTTGTAGATACAATTCTTATAGTTTTATATTTATTCATAGAATTTCTAGTCAAGTGCTCCTATAGCACGCAAGCTTATTCTCGGTCTAGCTTTTGTTGAAGGTCGAACGAAGTAAAACGAAAGCTATGATAGTTTTATGCTTATGAATAAGGAAGCAAAAAGCTACCAAACGCATTAAAATGAATTAGGTAGCTAATAAAGGTTAAACATGCCTTTCTTGTGTTTGGAATTTATTCAGGTCCAGAAAATGCCTAGTGGAAGTTTGGAACGGAAGTAGGCTTGCTAAAGAGCGGGAATGTGCATGTTCGTAGATTTAAAGCGTTTCATAGAGGATTTTGCCAACTTTCTTTATCGGTATCTCTAAGATATATACCCTATTCACGAACGAGCCTCATTGTCGACGGATCCCAAGTATATTGTATTGTAGTATTGTAAATATTAGGTCTTTACCTATGAAATTGCCGTTCTGCAGTACTGGCCATTTCAAATCAAAATAATTTTTGTTTGGCTATGAATTCTAATTTCAAATTAATTTTATTTTAAAAACATGGATTTTTTTTTCTAAAAGTAGTCATTTCTTTATTGATTAGTGTTACATTTTCATCGCATTTCAATCTTTTTCGTCATCATGGATACGTTAAAAATTCGAGTAATTATGGAATATGAGTACCGTCGTGGCAGCAACGCGGCACAAGCGGCACGCAACATCAACGACGTTTACGGAGCTAACTCTACAAACCAACGCACCACCTGTTATTGGTTTGCTCGCTTCCGTTCTGGAAATTTCGACCTGAAAAATGAACCTCGCGGTCGTCCGAAGACTTTGGTCGACAATGACGAATTAAAGGCGATTGTGGAAGCTGATGATACGCAATCTACGGCTGAATTAGCAGCAGCTTTCGACGTTAGCGTCAAAACAATATTGGTCCATTTGCGTCAAATTGGCAAGGTAAAAAAGCTTGACAAATGGGTGCCCCACGAACTCAATGATCGCCAGCGCGAAGTACGCGTCGAGACGTGCCTTGCACTGCTCAACAGACACACAAATGAAGGAATTTTGAACCGCATTGTTACCTGCGATGAAAAATGGATTCTGTTTGATAACCGTAAGCGCTCAGCAAGTTGGTTGGATCCTGGTTCAGCACCTAAACAATGCCCTAAACGAAAACTTACCCCTAGAAAAGTGATGGTCACTGTTTGGTGGTCTAGCGCCGGTGTGATTCATCACAGCTTCTTACCAAACGGGGTGAGCATTACTGCAGATGTGTACTGTGAAGAACTGAACACAATGATGGAGAAGCTGGCGCATCTCCAACCAGCATTGGTCAATCGCTCGTCTCCGCTGCTCCTGCACGACAACGCGCGACCTCATACTGCACAGCAGACGGTCTCCAAGTTGCAAGAACTGGGGTTGGAAGCTCTCCGTCATCCGCCCTACTCACCAGACCTTGCGCCTACAGACTACTACTTTTTCCAGAATTTGGATAACTTCTTGGCGGGAAAAAAATTTAATACCCGAGAGGTAGTACAAAATGCCTTTGAAGAATTTGTTGCCTCCCGTCCAGCTGATTTCTTTAAGAAGGGCATCAATAAACTGCCACTGCGATGGCAAAGATGCATTGATTGCATGGGTGATTACTTCGATTAATACAAATAAAAAATTCATGAAAAAAATTCGTTTAAATTTTTTCATACAAAACGGCAATTTCATAGGTAAAGACCTATTATTTGCATGTCTTTTGTTGGTTTTCAGGCGAAATCTGTTAATATTTACGGCAAAATATTCCGCGACTTTTAATTATCAAATACCTTTCTCTATGTCATGTAACAAATTTTTTTTTTTTGGCAATCACATTAGTACCTATTTCCTTTTTCGTTGAATTGGGGATACAACGTAATATTTTATTCTACTTCTATCTTGATAATGCTGTCACTATTTTATTTAAATTTTATCTTCGCTGTACAAAAAAGTCTTTATCTTGAAACTATACTTTATTCTTCTGCATGTTTCTTATATTTTCAACTTTTTAATCATTAATACCTACCTAATAAGACCTCATTGAATCTTTGCTCCTGCATGGGAACTCAAACATTTCATACTGGAAACTAACAGTAAATTTACCGGCACAGGTGCGTACCAGACCTACGAGAACGACGAAGAGACAGACGACCCATATATGTCGAAACCTCCGAACCTTCGAGTGTTGGAGCGAGACTACGAAAAACTAGTACTGATCAACCGGACACGACCGACTCCTTGCGACAGAGAGATGTATCTATACCAGCTAGATTACAATAACCTGGACGAGAAGCTCAGCAAACCAGTCACGGAATGCGGGCGTCCGTTCTACGCACAGCACGTCAACTACACCAACATACTGATGATTGTGGTGGACGCCAACTGTCCCAAAGATGAGGTCGTGGCCATGTCTGTGGAAGCGACAGAGGTGAACTACAACGAGTCGCTGCCCTGCTTGAAGCACATGCATCCCTTGTATAGGAAGCAACCTAATTCGTGCATTAATAATCATACTGAAGTAAGTAAACAACTTCGACAATACAATGATAGATGATAGGCAGAACAGAGGGAATGTAGATGAATTGATTTGATGATAAAGAACCGATAAGAGTAGATAACCTTCCATAACTACCATACTAACAAGAAGAGTACCTATTAAGTTACTTCTATACTGATAAATTAACAGTAAGCAAGAAGATATTATTGAATACCTACGGGCTTATAAACAAAATAATAAAAACAAATTAATTTACAGGAAAGCAACATCGATATGTGTGGACGCGGCAGTTTGCCGGGTAACAGCAAGATATGGGTCTTGTTGAGCATCCATCTAATAGTTTGGTATCTGGCGTAAAGTCGTACGGAAACATTTAGACAGGCAGGCAAAGCTACGGTTTCCTAAAAAAGCGGTTCCCTCATGGAAATCTCTTTTTTTCACCAGTATTTGACATTAAGGTGCCAAAAACGCTTTGTAATTGGACAGCCGTTATAGTGTGACCGTAAACCGCTTTCTTAAGAAACCAATGCTTTAGCGGCCTGACTGCAAATTCGATATCTAGCATCCTTTCTAATAAACGTTGTACGAGTATAGCGTCTGTATAGTTACACAACGCTTTGTCTTCTTCTTTCGAACGTCAAATTACTGACGACTGAAAGAGAGGAATCGGTGTGTAACTACACAGATGCTATACAACGTTTATTAGTAAGGAGGTAGGTATTTAACGAAAGCATATGGGGCAGGTAAACGCGCCTTGCTGCTTTAAGCTTTATCTGCCTTTCTAATGTCGGCAATGGGAAGGTACCTAGTTGAAAAAATCATCACACATAATGGTAATATTGATTTTAGTGAAATATCTGCGAATAACATTGTAGTGTCTATTCTAACGAAGCGGACGGCATCGGTAAAGGCATTGTATATTCTGCGTATTACAAATTCTCAAATACAATAGGACCTAGATATTAACTATACGTTCTGTTAAAATATGTCATAGTTTATTGAAATATTTCTGTTTGTAGCAAATTTAAAGAATTATCAAGTAAAATATCTTATAAATATTTTTATTTGTGTTAATATTATGAATTATATATTGATCTCTGCTTTTAGGATAGTTAGGTAATTAAAGAAAGTACATGTCATTCCCACATATCAGATTTTAAATGATAGAGTATGCTCCCTTTGTGCCATAATAGGAAGCAATAATAAAAATATTCATATCAACTTTTGTGGTCCTCATGTCACCATGTGGGATGTAATCTAAAATTGTGAAGTAAAGGTGAAATTTACTTATTTAAGATATATAGGTTTTGTAAAGAATTTGCTTTTTGCATGATTTAATATTTCCTGTTGATATTTTGTCAGTTTTCTCTATGTTGTAATTTAAATTTATTTAAGTTTCCAATATTTACATAATTTAAAAGCTGACAGTCTTAAAATAATAATATGTACAAGTATATAAATAAAAAAGGTGGAGAAATAATCAATGGGCATCAAAAAATTTGTCCGCATCGTTGTCAACAGGAAAAGTGCCCAAAAGGCTGGCATCATTGCCACGTTGTATGGCAATGCTGATTCTTTGGTCATAAAATAGGCCAGCCCTCTGGTCACGAGAAGAGTCGACCAACCCCTTGGCGATGTCTCGAAAAACTAAGTAGACACTCAGACCCCATTAGTGTTTCAACCACAAATTGTATTGTTGTAATCTAA
The DNA here is from genome assembly GCA_917490735.1 of Dryobotodes eremita. Lineage (NCBI taxonomy): Eukaryota > Metazoa > Arthropoda > Insecta > Lepidoptera > Noctuidae > Dryobotodes > Dryobotodes eremita. The sequence goes on along the minus strand of OU823243.1, from coordinate 18,291,713 downwards.
ATTAAATGTTACCATTGCTCCGTCCTGCTGGTGAATTATTAAAAGGGATGGAAACTTTACAACATCCATAACAACAAAAAATTACAGAAAACAATTCAAATTAGATTTTATTCTGTTCTTCAATTATATTGATGCAGTATTACACCACCGAGTGGTCATATTTGTAAAAAAATTATTAGAATTTAGTATTTTGAATCTCTGTCATTTACGTATCTACCTACCTATTTGTCTTAGACGTGAACTTAATTACCGAAATGTGATTGTTTGTTTGTACAAATAAATAATTACTGGAACAATTTAAAATGTATTTAATTTTAAAAACCAACAGCCATTTCATTATGCTAAAATTAATATATATATACATAAATGGAACTTACATGCATTACGAGAATAGGTACTAGTTCGTATCATTTGTTTTCGTATTCATTTTCTCAGTAAACTGATTGATTTCTTCCATGAATTCGTGGCGCCAGTGTATCCTCAGCAGGTTGTTTTGCATCTGTTCTAGTAGGTAGTTCCCTTCCATGAACTCCGGTAGATTGTGAGCAATTCCGCCACCCTTGCGGTGTTCCATCACTACGTCCTCAGGATAGTCATAAGTTCGAACCGGATCACTTAAGTTACTGGAACCACCCTGCAAGCAATATCGAATATATTGAGATTATTGTACCGACTACATAAAATAAAAACAATAGCTTCAAGACCTTGCGAATGCCGTTCATGTCCCGTATTTATTGGGTATTGTTGATAGTAGCTACCTAGAAATATAGGTACCTATATATCTTAGAACCGACAAACCTGTGGATCCAGTTCTCTATTTGATGTTTGTTCTTCTTTTTGTTTCCCCCACAAAACTGTCCTCAATTTTTGAATGGCAATCTCTTCGTTATTTTCTTGTGATGTACCTTCTTGACACTCGACCTCTGTACCCGTTGTGGTATGCGTGATACGGACAGCACTGTCTGTAGTGTTCACGTGCTGGTCACCCGCACCAATTGCACGTTTGGTTTCAATGACAAGGTCTCGATCAGGGATGTTTGCTTCTATATCACTCGGCTTAGGAAGAACAGCTACTGTTACAGTGCTTGTGTGAATGCGTCCATCCTTCTCATTAGCGGGTTGTCTATGTACTACGCGGTGCACACCAGTCTCCATTTTCATTAGTTCAGGCACACCCACACCCTCGACAGTCATTGATGCCTTCCTAATGCCTCCAATGTCAGACTCTTCGAGAGAGATAGTGCAAACCTCCCAGTCTTTGTACTTGGCATATGATACGTACATTTCGAATAGTTCACGTGCGAATAGCATAGCTTCCTGACCGCCTGCGCCAGCCGTCACCTCCAGCAGCACCACGCCTTCCGTCAGTTTGGGCTCTAAGAGAATTGCCTGCAAATCACGATCTACATCCGTCATTCGTTGCAAGTATGACATACCTTCTTTTTTTATCAGTTCCATCATATTTTTATCATCACTTTCCCTTTTACTGAGTGCTTCAATGTTGTCATGCAAGTTATTTCGCACCTCTAGCACATTTATGATTGGTTTTATTTCAAATAAGCTTTTCGATTCTTCGGGGGTTCTCTTGACTTTGGCGTACAGATTTTTATGTTCTAACATCAAGTTTTTTAGGTAAGCTTGAATGGGGGAATCGGACATATTGAAAATGTGTGAGCTACACTTCCGATGCAATTGTGGTTTTACAGCTGTGAATATGGGCCAAGTAAATAAACTTCTTATAGTTGACATTGATTAATTGTTGCTGTGTGGTGTACGGTGTGTCAGGTAATAATATTAAGATCGAATAAATAATAACACTATAAAATAAAATCCGAAGAAAAAAATGTTTTATTCACAAATTACCATTGAAATTACCACTCAAATTACTCTTGAGATTTCACTTCAAAACTATTTTTATTTAAGGATTTTTTTAATGTATGGCGACTGAAGTGATTTCGAATAGTCTGCCAGCATCATGCTGAGAGAGCAAGGAGGCGTACCTACCTACTGTAAGGACAAAGGCACGCAGAGGAAGCAAAGTACCTACAGTCAAGTCTTTTATATCTTCTACAGTTTTCAACTTCAAATCAAGTTATCAAATCAGGACTCAGGACCAATAGAAGGTAGCTTTTGAGCCACGGCATTGAGCAGACCATTGCATAGAAAACTATTTCTAATTAAGTACTTGTTAACACAGATCAAAATAGCATACATCTCACCTTCGATCAATATCCAGTTGACATCAACATAAAATCTTTTTAATGGCCTGGCCATTTAAGAAATACATAATATATTTAGTGTGGCCCGCGAAATGAGATCAAAAGCAGAATTTTAGAAGCCTCTGTCCAAGGGCTTCTCGAACCACCCCCGTGTATATTCAACGATTGTTTATAGTTTAGAAGCTAGGTTTTTAATATTTTTAGGGAAATTCAGACTCCACTTCAGAGTTTTTTATTTTTCTCTTTCTGTGTCGTATTTTTTGTAAATATTTTTGGATTATACTTACGTCCATAAATATTAGTTCATAGTAATATCAGTTACATATTTGATACATCTTGATACCTTGGTTGAGAGTGGACACCGGTGACGACAATGATTCATTAATTCTATTTATAGACATAAGTATACTGGCATTATCAATGTCGTATATCACGAGCCAACGCGAAAATCGGGATGTCACATATTACAGATTATACACCTCTACCTCAGAAAAATCCTATTTGACTCTGTTGGGGGATGATTTTGGAAAAACTGTGATACACATGTCTCATAATTTTAATTGAAGAGTGAGTGTACCAATTTTTAAGTCAATGGACACAGAGAATAAAAAGTTTCACAGAAAATTCCCTCCCCCATTTCACCCTCTTAGGTTTGGAATTTCGAAAAACCTTTTGTTTGTGGATTGTTACTTTTCATAAAGAACACAACCTCCAAATTTCATGTCTCTAGGACCAGCGGTTTAGGCTGTGCGTTGATATATCAGTCAGAACTTTGAATTTTATATATATAGCCTAGCTGCTGCCCGCAGCTTCGCCCGCGTGGATGACGGGGTTTTATCAGAAGGTGCCAGTATTACCAAGCTACTGGGTGAGCTAACACGTGAGCATGCCACGTAAAATTGACCATGAGAGAAACAGTCCTGCCTTAAATCTACACCTGCGTATTTGAGGGTTTGACCCTGTGACTTATTTATGGTAAAGGCCTTAGTATATTACGATGCAATGCTTTGACTTGCAGTCTAGTACCATTACAAAGTTTTGGCGGTTTTAAATTTCTAAGTAGCATCACGGGTGTATTAATACGCAAAAGGATTTTATGGTACGGAAGACCTGGAGGATCTGGAAGACTGTGTAATGGCTCAAGTTGCACTTTTTCATTACTACAGCACATTCCAGGAGTTTCATCCCTCCACTTAAGCGCATTACACCATTGACATTTATGTGTCATCATACCAATAGTTACGCTGCGATCAATTTCATATTCTATTTCAGGATCGTAAGACATTCCAGTTATTTCTGCCGGGGCTGCGGATTGTTCGAAAGAGTTACCGTGGCCCTGGCGCACAGGCAACTGAAGGAACACGGGTGGGTTTTAGTCAGTAAGAGTCTGACACGCCCTTCCGCTCCGCCCAGAGCGGGAGACGTCATTTGATGATTTCCCACCCAAAAAAAAAAAAAAAAAAAAAAAAAAAAAAAAAAAAAAAAAAAAAAAAAAAAAAAAGACATTCCAGTTAGATGTTTTGTTTTCCACTGTAGAGTAATTACTCGTTTTCTGTATCGAGACCGCAATGTCCTGTGAACTTCAGGGTAAGCCCGCTGGTACTCAACTGCAGTCTGCCTATGCACTTCGGGATATTTTTTTTGATATTTAGACGAAGCATTTCTTTTTGAATCACGATTTTTAGTTGAATGTATATTTTTTTAGCCTCTTTTATTTGATATTTTCGTGTTGCATTTGTGTACCTAGGCCCTACGCTTTTTTTGCTTACCTTTGGACTTATCGAAACCGTATACTGTGAATCAGGTGCACATAAATTTGAACTTTCGTCATTTGAAAAAGAAGCTGAATCCGAACTGACCGATGAGAAATTTATGAAATCAGCTACTTCTATAGAAGTAGTTGATTTCATAAATTACGGCGGCGGCGGCGGTATACGGTGGGATGTGATTTTCTTAGCCCTCACAGAGCGCAATCTCGGGCATGGATTAGTTTCAGCTACATCAGAAGACTGAATATCATCAGGAAGGTACGCTGCAAAGTGGCCATTGGACAGATTCCTTGAAAAGCGGAGTCGCTTTACAGGGTGTCCATCAGTTCCAACTTTTGCATACAATTCACAATTGAATTATACTTCGAAAACAAAATCATAATTTTTTCCTGCCGCGATTAACTCACCTAGACCACTATAAACTGATGGCTGGGTCATATCAAAGCAATACTCATCACTGTTATCGTAATTGTCTCCATTTTCATCGTGAGACATAATTGAAAATCCGTCCCAGTTCTGTTTGACGTAATCTACTATTTTCTTACGTACTCCGAAAGCCCTCTCATCGCTGCCATACATTAAAAAAGAAAGGGACCTAAATAGGCAAGCACCGTCACCATTCATGGGTACTATGGTTTGTTGTACCTGCTGCCTATAAATATTAATAATTTCCTTAACCATTTTAAGAATCAAAATCAGAATCAAACTTAGCTATATATTATTATACCTTACCCACTTAATAAACCTAATTGTTAAAACCTAGTACGTCAGACTAACCTAAACTACCTATGATAATACCTAATATCGTAACTAATCACAAACTAAAAAGAACACACACACACAAAACACAATATCTATCAAACTATTGAAACTACATTTAAAAAAAACTTGTAATTAACAGTCATACCTAACCTAAAACTACCTTTACTAATAATATTATATATAACGAACTATACCACTAACTAAATATATCTACCTATTAGGATTGCTATGTATGTAACACACCTATCTAACCAACTAACGTAACTGTATTAAACAAAACTTGTAATTAACAGAAATACCTACTTAACAACAACAACAAATTTCATATAAACTAAACTCAATCTATAACTATTTCTTTTTTTTATAATTCGCATACAACCGTCAACGGCGTCTGCCTTCACGCGGCTGCCGCGTTCCGGTTGCATAATCAGTCACCCGCCGGCCGTCGCGCGCCGCCGCATTTTTTTCCCCACGAAACAGTCTTAAGCCACGAGATTTTGTCACAAGAAACAGGTACTAACTGACGACTTGAAGTTCCTGCCTCTTCGCCCAGCAAAATAGATCGAGTGCATTGTGCTTAAACATATTTGCACAACACCCACTTTAAAATACTTAAAACGCATGAGGTTTCATAAAAAAAAAAAAACTAAAATTAGAATTTTATTCTTATAAACTGAATAAAATAATTCATAATATAAACTATTTTATGTAAGCCTTTTAACGGAATATAAAGTTCCATATAAACTTAAGTACATCCCCTATGAATTTTGAAAAATCCTTCCTTATTGGATACCTACGTCATAAGAGGAATACGTGTGCGAAATTTTTAGTTTCTAGCCTTAAAGGTTTAGCCTGTGCGTTTATTTAGAACTTTCATCCCCTTTTTTACCCTCTTAGGGGTTGAATTTTGGAAAACGCTGAAATATGTAACTCATAATTTATTTCGTACTCAGTTCATACAAAATTTCATGCAAATAATATGTCCAAGGAATAAAAAGTTTCATACAAACTTTTATCCCCTATTTCACCCCCTTGGGGTTGAATTTTGAAAAATCCTTCCTTAGTGGATGCCTACGTGATAAGAGGAATACGTGTGCGAAATTTTAAGTTTCTAGCCTTAAAGGTTTGGTCTGTGTGTTACATCAATCAATCACTTTTGCCTTTTATATATATAGATAGATGACTGAGACATTTATTGACGATAATGATCAGGAGAACTTAGAGTTTTTAAGTGTAGACTCATCATTGCATAATGAACCCGAATCTGACTTTTCTGAATATTAAATGACATCTTTGTCAAAGAACGAATAACGTTTGCTGTAGTGGATTAGGCTTATTGGGGATACAACTGATTAAAAAAAAACGCGCCTTGTTCTCTACCTTTGGGGTAGCGTGGAAAAGAGAACAAAAATATAAACAGACTGATTCTTTTAGTTGGACAACAGGGGCAAATCCAAATCCATACGAGATATCACAAAGCTTTGTTAGAAAACTAAATCATTTTTGATATTAACAATTTTGGCATACTTAATTTTTTTGGTCGTGTGAGTTGTCCATACAACGTGACACTGACCTGCAAATTGCAAAAAACGTAAGTAAAGTTGAATTTCGCGGGATACCATTTATTTATGTAGGTTCCTAAACTAAACCTGAACTAAATAAAACATTACAAGTGAGACTAGGCAGTACGGTCTGATGACTTTGCCTGCCCACGGAGGGCAAATAAATAATTGAAAAAAAACAACAAGAGCTCTGTGAAATTTTGCGAGCGCCAGACTCAAGTCTCTCAGAATAGAAGTTAAAAAAAGTATACCTACCTACTGACATGTAAGTATTGTTCAAATTGTACCCTACTGGTCCAGGAGGTCTACCTTATATCTATATATAACCTTTTTACAGGGTGACTGTCGAGTTTTATAATGATAAAGGTTATTATTGTCGTAAACAAAAAATATGTACATAATTTCTTCTTATTTCATTCATTTTATAATCAGGGAAGACGAAGATACCAATCCGAGTGACTGGGTCCCGAGTAGGGACCCAGTCACGGTGGCATCGCCTCCGGCAGACGCGGACATCGGGGGCGGCGTGATGAGCATGTCGGACTTGCAGCGCGCTGCCAAATCCACCGCCATATTTATGGTCGATAATCGGCCTGCCAAGAGACAGTGCACTCGGCAGGAGTCGCCGCAAACCAACACCAAAACAACCCAGTACCCCACGCCAAAAGGAAAGGGCGTGGGTAAAAAACTAAAATAATTACATAAATAAAACAACACTGTATATAGTTCACTGGTTTTATTTTGATCTGAGATGATGCCGCCACGAGAACGGCGCCGGAATGTCCATCGGGGGCGTAGGACGCAGTGGCCGGGACCGCGGGATTTGCAGGGGAGGGTTCGTCAGTATGGAACGTCGCCACCGCACCTCCCACAAGCGACACTCGATCCTCGCTCTCCGCCACACCACTACCCGGTGCTCGTGTGATTGAATTCGTATTTTTCTAAAATAGAAAATTAAAACATATTTAAAACTTAAATTTAATTAACGATTGAGTTACGGAAACAAGTACCTAGTAGGTATATTTTTTCGATTACACTGCTTGTAATAATAATAATATCTTCTAGAAGTAGACAACTCATAGGTACCAAACTGTAAAATTAGTTTTCTTTTTATTTTAAACGTAATTATATAAAAGAAAACCGGCCGGCGGCCGTATGAAATTTATTTCCTATGGAAGACGATACCACACTTTTTATCCAAGAATGTTTATCGGAGATGTAACAAATAGGTACAGAAGACAACAAAGAATACTTATTGTAAAATTATGTGCCTGACACTCCACAAAATAAAGAAAAACAATGTAACAAAAACTTGTAAAACTACCATGTAGTCATGTACTCAAAAATCTGTCAAAAACTTTTTCTTTTGTTCCTTGTGGAACAAGCTAGGGCCAGGGACCATGCTGCCTAGTTTACGTCAAATACTTTTGTAAAAACGTCAAATCTCCATGCAGCCAATAATGCAAATTTTCAATTGTTTTTTTAAACGATTTCCTTATCGCACAGTACGGACTTGGCGGATAGGGACTAGGCGAAAAAAGGTGTAAGATTTTTCCGTCACCAGCTTCCGTCACGACCCTTTCTTTATTTGTTTGTTTGTTTGTTTGAACGCGCTAATCTCAGGAACTGCTGGTTGAAATTGAAAAAATCTTTTTGTGTTGGATAGTCTATTTATCGAGGAAGGCTTTAGGCTATCATCACGCTATGACCAATATGAGCGGAGCATAAATGAAAAATGTTGCAAAAACGAGCAAAAATATTCCTTTTGAGAGCTTCCGTTGCGTGCGCTGCGTAAACGGTTAAAGTTACGCAAAAATCGTGTATGACGGAATTGTTCCCCTTTAAAAGTTCTAAAAAAAAGTCCGCGACAGCATGTCTATCTTTTTAAGGTTGACTCAATGTAACCCATTTTATGGTAATCAAAATTGTTCTATGGATGTTCTCAATATATCTACTACAAAAGGAACTTCGATCCAACCAAGTGTTCCACGATAGTCACGCATTAAAAAAAAAAAACACGTGTGGCACTCAGGGACTGCCGCGGTAAAGCTATTGCATAGCATTTTTTATCAACTTCTGCAATTATAATTTTTTTATTTATGCAGTATTTTTATTTCTTTGATATTAATTCAAGTACAGTAGTACCGTATACATACACGTTAAGCGAACGCTCGGCCGAGTTACATGGTAGGCGGAGTGGGGGGTGTTAGGTTTTATTTTCGTTACGGCATTTCTTGATTCGCTCGCCGCGCTCAAAGCCCGCGATAAAAGCTATGCAATAACTGAAAAATACATTCTAAAACAAATGACATATTTTTTAAGTACACTCCTAGTTAACTAAATAAAACAATACACATAGATACTTAAGGGGGATGCGCCAAGGTAGCCCGCGAAATTCAAATTTTCTTACGTTTTTTGGAATTTCCAGGTGAGTATCAGGTTGTATGTTGACCTAAAAAATAATTCGCGGCCCTAACAAATATTTTTTTATAGAATTATGATCATAAAAATCATCAATACATCTCTCTAAGTTTATATTACCCTATTGAATGACTATTTTATGAAATCATGACATTTGAGGCCAATTCTAATTTAAGTTGTATTGCTAATTCTAATAATAATAATTCTGTAAAGCCATATTTGTTATGGCCGCGAATCATATTTTAATCAACATACAACCTGACAGTGAACTGCAAATTGCATAAAACGTATGTATTTTTGAATTTCGCGGGCTACCGGAGCTCATCACCTTAACTATTTGAGATCCGTAAGCCCCGCATGAGCCGCCTATCAGATAATTAATATTGAGTTTCATTTTCTAAACTGAATTTGCCCTTGGCCAGGCCATAGTCCTTTGGACCGTTCTTTCCAGGTCTTATTTTCGCCGTCAAAGGATTAAAATTCTTTGTCTTTGCCTTTTATTGTTTATAAATATAAAAGAAGACAGAAAGAAATCGCAGGAAAAAGCTAATTGAAGCTAATAGTCCTCCCTAAGAGTATATTATGCTCTGTGTAAAAGTCTGTGGCAGCATCCAACGCCACAGCCTAACTACACATCAATGACCTGACATCACACAAATCCTGCAAAGAAAAGGGAGGATTTTCCGACCAGACGGTGTTGTGTCTAGTGCATAGACTACGTATATAAATGAGATAGACTTGCAACTCAACTTCTGACAGAATAGGAATACGATCAGCGCCACGCCAAGTCATGGAATTAAAATATGTATAGATTTACGCTTGGTTTAAAAAACAAGGTCTGGCATTCTGAGAGTGACACATGCTTACGTCACTATCCAGCTGCCACTTTATTGCAACAAAACATGAATTATGGAAACATTTTCAGTCTCCATTCTGTAAAAAAATATATATAAAGCATTTAAATTGTCGTTTAGTTTTTCTAATCAAACGAAACAATTCAATTTAAACTTATACCGACGTAATTGTTAGTTAAAACCTCATTGATTTATCGGATTCGCACAGGTAATAAAGGCGGTTGGGGAGTTATTATGACACACTACTGGTAACACAGCGGTGATGACGTAGGCTTGTGTCACCCACGTGACCACTGTCTCGGAATGCTATACCTGGCGAAGTATATTATTATACCATGCTCTAGGCAAAGTATATTATTGTACCATGGATTTACGTAGGCATAGACATACCTATATGTTGATAGGTAGATGTATATAATATAGACATGCATAGCTACATACGTATGAATAGCCGATATGTTTATTAGATAAGTACTTTCAAATGTATTTAGGAAAGCTTAAAACATTCACAAAACGACTAAGTATAGGTACAATAAACAAAATTGAAACGTTACAGTAATTCATACACAGTGCATCTATACAAAATTCGTAGATTCAAATCTTGAAATGAAAGATATAAATAAAACACAAAATATATTAAGGACGTAATGACAAATTTATTAATTAAACAATCATTAATTTCTACACCCGTTTGCCTCATTAATTTCATACATTTTGTTTTATCATAATGTTCTCGAGCCTGTATGAAGATGCGGTCAGTTTCATCAGTTAGATTTACAAAATTATAAAAACTCTTACCAGTAAGTACATTGCTGACTTCTTTGCAGCGATTCATAGTGAAGAACACAATACTTTTTTGGAGCAAATAATTAAGAAGTACCTACCTACTTCTTTATGTTTTTGACATTCTATAAAATTTAAATTAATGTGGACTATCGTTTTTGTGCTCACCAGTTGGAGCCACTGACGAGTAAGGTCCTGTTGCAGTACTTTTATTTGATGTTTTGGATATGTTTAAGTACCCTTATATTCTTCATATTATGTCTATTTTATTACAAAACTTCAAATGAATATTGAAATTATAATATTCCTAAAATTGGCAAGCATGAAGCAGAAAAATCTTATTCTTCCGTAAGTGCTACCAAATTAGTTCCTAACTTTTTACTTAAAGTCTTAATTAATTATAAAGCCATAATTAATCAAGAATGGCACAACATTACAGCTATTATGAATCATTCGATAAAATCTTTGATAAAAAATCCCGCAGACCCGCTAAGTTCGCCACTAGAGGCGCTAGTGTAGAGTAAGGTCTCTAGATGTCAAAATATGTCCTAAACGTTCATTGTTTGCGGGATTTTTTATCACTGATTTTATCGAATGATTCATAATAGCTGTAATGTAATGTATTGCGTTTTGTTTTCCTTTATGCCCATATTTATTTAAAACCTCCATTGAAATGAGTTCTACTTGAGCAAAAAAGTCAAACGATGCCAGGGTAGGATAGCGTAACCATCTTTTGCTGGAATATTTTTTCTTTGTAATAAATTTGTGGAAATCCTATTTTTCATCACTTATTTGATCTCGTCTTCTATTTATTCTAGTAGGTAGGTACCTAAAGGAAGGCTCATTTAAAGATGGAACAATTTAAAATTTCTAGTGACTGAATTGGTAAATTATACAACTTCTCAAATAAAATAATATAATTTATTCAAATATTTATGTTTTAACCAAATAAACGAATCACTATCCTAAAATTTATTTACAGATGTATCTTACTTGTTTGTTAGTTATTATCAGCTGACTTTACATTTATTTTCTTAGCAACAAGACTGATTTCTTCCAAGAATTCCTGTTGCTTCTGTGCTGCCAACAGATTATGTTGCATCTGTTCTAGTTGCTCTTCACCTGTCATGAAGCCCTGTAGATTGTGAACAGTTCCACCACCCTCACGATGCTCCGTCACCCGGTCTTGTGGGTAATTGTATGTCCGAATTTTCTCATTTCTGTTACTGGAACCAACCTGCAAACAATGACAACCAAACGAGTTATATTTTGCTATGCAATACATAGTATAACCTCAGTAATAAATAAGAAATTACATGTTCATCAATTCATGTTTTTGCAGGTTTCTCTTTCCAATAATTAATCAATTAAATAACAGTGCTTTTCTTATATTAATAAAATTGTTTTGATTGTGTAAATAATTAAGTACCTACAAAATTAATTAGGCTAAATACAAACCTGTGATTTTCTTTCAGTATTTATTTTGGATGTTTGTTCTTGTTGTTGCTTCTCTAACAAAAGTGTTCTAAGCTTTTGAATGGCAATCTCTCTATTCTTAATTTGTGATCTACCTTCTTGGCACTCAACCACTGTTCCTGTGGGAGTATGCGTGATACGGACTGCACTGTCTGTTGTGTTCACGTGCTGACCACCCGCACCACTTGCACGCTTGGTTTCAATAACAAGGTCCCGATCAACAATATTTGCTTCTATATCAGTGGGCTTGGGAAGAACAGCTACTGATACAGTACTTGTGTGAATACGTCCACCCTTCTCAGTAGACGGGATCCTTTGAACACGGTGCACTCCAGCCTCAATTTTCATTAGTTCAGGCACACCCACACCATCAACAAACATGGAAGCTTTCCTAATGCCCCCAATATCAGATTTTTCGAATGAGACAATGCATACCTCCCAATCTTTGTACTTAGCATATGATTCGTACATATCAAACAGTTCACGTGCAAATAGCATAGCTTCCTGACCGCCTGCGCCGGCCGTTACCTCCAGCAGCACTCCGCCTTCCGTCAGCTGAGGCTCCAAGAGGATCGACTGTAACTCATTGTCTACTTCTGTCATTCGCTTCAAATATATCTCAGCTTCTTCTTTAATCATACTCTTCATTTCATCATCTTTGTCACTGCTATGCTTTTTATTGAGTTCCTTGAGCATTTTAATGTTGTCATACAAGGTGATTCGCTGGTCTAGCACATTGACGAGTGGTTTTATCTCAAACAAGCGTTTTGATTCTTCAGATGTTCTCTTAAGTTTTACGCTAAGACTTTCATGTTCTAACATTACATTTCTTAGGTACGCTTGAACGGCAGGGTCCGATAAATTAAATGCATTTTGTGAGCTACATCTATAAAGCAAATTTAGTTTCTCAGCTGTGAATATCCGCCGGGAGAATAAAATTCTTAGAAGTGACATTATTTATGTGTAGTGAAGTTATATAAAGCTTGACTACATACACAGCTGGGAACACTGGTAACAACTTCAACTTTAGATATTCGGCTGCAGCAAAGTATAAAATAACAGCCAATAAAGAATTATTTCTACTTCAAGATTTTTTTATTTTTTTTATTTTGAGGGTTATGTCACTTGACAGCTGACTTTCTTTTTTTTAAATTTTGATTGTCAGATTTGACAAACGTTAATTTCGTCCAGAAATATTGCAGAAATAATGCATCGCTTCGCAATCGTATAATGCGTCGCTTCGCAATCGTTGCGTTTTTTTATTTTTATTATTTAATTTCATATGAAAAAGCATCCACCAAACACATTTGACTGTTTATCTTTAGGAAAACATGTTTATTTTTGTAGTTTTCGCAAAATACTAAAATAAACAATACTGCCATCTATGGTCGAGTAGAATAAATAAAAAAATTGTTTACCTTGAAGTTCTCTATAACAATAACAGATGGCGTAAGCAGTTGATATTATTTATATTAAAATTTTAAAACTCGTACAAATATCAGAATTAAAATTATTGTAGTGCGACGATCCATTAAGATTGGTCAATAAGTATGGACTAATTAAAAACTAATACCTAGTGGTAAAGAGAGTCGAGAAAAGCTGTATTCAAATAGATAGGTACCTATCTAAAAGTCATGCACGACCCGGGAACTGTAGGTACCTACCTATTCAGTTATTTTACATGAAATAATAAGTTACAATAACTGGTGTTTTATAGCAGTAATCGCTAGTGTAAAATGTAAGGATTCAATTTTATTAAGGGACCACAATTAATGTCGTAGGTACCAATCTATCTAGATACATTAGAAAAGTTAGTTTTAAGTGTAGCCAGTTCATAAGTAGGCATCGAGTGTGCGTTTCATACGACGTTTTTCATCACCCTTGCGAGTAAAAAGTGTAAATAATTCATAAACTATTTTTTTTTAAATATCTGTGAAAAGAGGCGCGCGGATTCCTTGTTTCGCACGCCGTGAATTCGTAGGTTGAAGGAGTACCTAGGTATTGGCGAAGCCGCCAAACAGCCATTAAGAATAAAAAATAGGTACCTACCTACACATTTTGTTTTTTTTATATATTAGAACTAATAAGAGCTTCACAGATGAATGTTGGTAATTTTTTGACAATTCTTTTTAATTTGATGAATTACCTTTAACTTTTATTTATTGTTCTAGTTATTTTATTTTATTAACCATTAGGTAGGTATACCTACATCATCCGCAAGGCATTCAAGTGCCTGACGCCTATGACATTTGTCAAGTTGTACCTACAAGACCTACCTCCTTACATAAGACTTAGAATATGGTAATGTGATCTAGGACTCATATTTGAACAAATTCATCAATCTACTTGATAATTTAATTTAGGTACAAAGAAGGGCAAACAAAACGGTCCGCGCAATGCGTAGGTAATCTATCGTACGAACAGCGCCTCAAAGGCCTTGGCCCTATCACACAGAAACAGTGTGGACAAAGGGAGGGGGAGGGGGGGGGATCATTGAGACGTACAAAGTACTTACAGAACACTACGAAGGGCCCAGCCTTCAAGACCTTTACACACTGAATGCCAACAAACATTTGCGTGGACATTTCCTAACTCCATGGGAAAATTCATCAAAGAAAAAGCCTTTGAAGCAATTTTGTCTACCCGAGTAGTAACAGTATGGAATAGGCTCCCGGAAAATGTTGTGACTGCTCGCACACTAAAGTGCTTGAAGTACCGACTGGACATATTAAATATATCCAAGTTATTTGAAACACACGCATCAGGCTAATTGGCTGCTAGTGTGTCAAATAATAATAACAGATTATAATTATATTCACAATTTTATTGGGCACAAAAGGTAATGAAGGCTCTTGGCTGAGTTTTTAAAAAGCGCACATCTCTGACTAGAACAGGTAGGTACCTGCTTAGGTACTTACCTATCTGTACACACGTTAGCTACCAACCTAGAGCGGTAATATAATGTAAACAGCACGCGTGTTTAATAAATTGCATTATGAACCTAAAACGTCCACGGCCGGCTAAAAGCCACTTAATGAGTGGCCTACCTACATGTGTTAAAAAATAATTATTACCTTGCCTATATTGGTATATACATAGGTAAAGTCTTTAACTGTCACGATTTTTTTAAATGAGGTATCGAGCACCCGGCTTCTGTGTTGTGAATTTGAAGTTAAGAACTTGTCAAACAGTACTTTAACATTACTTAAGGTAAAAGCCCGGGAAGTTTAAAATTTATTTGCAAAAAACGTAAGAATTTTGAATTTCGCGGACTGCATTGTAAAAATCATATCTTAAATAATGCTAAAGTGTAGAATTTTACTAGTTCTCAACTTCAAATTCTCAATTTAGAAACCTGGTGCTAGTCTCAGCTACCGAGTTGCATGTAGCACATATAATGCTTACCTCAGTAAAAGGCGGTTGTCACTTCTCAACGAGCCTCAAATTATTAACACTGCGTGCTTACTTCTTGGCAGAGAAATTGCAGCCATGATACCTACAGTCAGTGACACTAGCCGACACTCATTGGCGAAACAAAATGCAACGTGTTGCATCAAATTTCTGTATAAAAAAATAATAGTCTTAGGGTATAAAAATGCAATTAAAATTCAAACCTAAACAACAACGAGGAAATTACACATGCTGCAACCGTCCGACCGCATTGAAATTGCTCGTCTGCCGGCTAAAGCTTCCTGTGTCAATTGTTACTGACGCTTGCAAAGGGTGCATTCCAAGCATATTCTAGACGAGCGATTACCACATCGACCGCAGCGATGCGCCTATTGATAGAATTATTAGGAGCCTCAAAAGGAGTTTCCTCTTCAAACCGCAAGGACGTCACTTTTGCGTTATTGTAGGCTGTTATGCGCATGGAGTTATTAGCGCTAATGACGACGGACAGACGGACGGCGCAACCACACCGAGCTTCCTTTGTTTCATCGGCTGTGGTGGAAATTATGAGCATGTAGCGTTCAGCTACAGTTATGCAGAATAAGATGAATTGTTTATTATTACTTTGTCAGAAGGCGGTTAGGCTTGCCAAATTAGCGCTAAATTATCAAGCTCTTTAATTTGCAAGTGGCGTATTGTGTACCTACATAATAGTGTTCTATTTTGTTTCATTCTACTAAAGTTTTTTCTGGTCCATCAATTTGTATATCCATTACCTACTTAGATCCATAAGAGGGCTTAGTTTCGTTAGGCTGTTCATTAGTTTGTCTTTAATTGAATAGGTAACCAGTGGAATTTACGGTTCATGAGTTTTTCATTAATTTAAAAATCAGTAGAATTATTTATCAAGAGCAGGTTCATGAAGACTAGGAAAAAATGTTTTAGGTTTAACATTTTCTATTCAGTAGCATTCAATTAGATACCTATTTCTACTTCAATAGCGTCTGTTTATGCAACAGCCATCAGATCACAACGATACGACGAACTGCGAAAATTGTTGATAAAATACGGCGTTACATCTTTACATAACATGTTTATCCGGTACACATAAACAGTAATGTGGCAAACACCGCGGCAGCTCCCACTACAGTTTGCTCAAACGGTATTGAATTAAATTGATAGCTCTCAGTAAGCGATAATTTTAGCTAATGTAACATAATTACAGGCGAGCTCCCGTACTACCAACGACCAACAGAACTCATTCATTATAGTAATGAATAAACACATCACCCACACTCATTCCAAGTTAATTAAAATTGCCATGTGCATGTGTGGGTTATGATAGTTTCACACTATCAGTTACTATATCACATTTCAAGCTTCATACATTACATTCCTCGTTGCATTTTCCAAGTAATACAGAATTCTAAAACAGCGATGTTTATAGAACATAATTTTATTTTTTGACATCACAATAGCAGCTTTACATAATTAGTTATTAAAGCTTATGTGAGAGAATAAAAAATGTGCTGTGTTATTAATTATACTTAATTATAGTAATAAAATGTACAAAATATACCTATAAATAAAACCGTGACATAAGTAATACATAATCTCTTTATATTTATGTAGTTACTTTATGTCTAAAGTTTTTACAAAAGTTTGGTAAATACTGAAGATAGTTGATATCCTAAGTACTCGTACCTAACAGGATTTTCTTGATTCTATATGCACTGTTGGACACTATCCTTTAAACCGAATTGTGGTTTCAATTTAGTGATGCTTCAGTACGTACCTAAATGATGGTCACGCTATTGATATCATCAAACAGATTGATCTTATCGATAAATTCCTAAAACTTTTTACTTAGCTTACGTGGTGTTGGTAGACCACCAGCACCACCTATACCTAACTACAAAATATTTAGAACGGCTAATATTAGTTACCTTACCTTCTATGCCTTATCTAGTTAGATATTTTGTCAAGACTCAGTTAAGTAAGACCTAAAAACTTGACCTACATTTCCAATTCAAAAATTAAAACATGTTAGCAAAAGTTCCTAACATTAACCATTTTAAAAGCCAAGAATGTTCACCAAAACACTTCCTCAGAACAATTCGTATCAATTTCGCGTAAAGCACCAAGTCCAAGTGTTACGAACGCGCAAATATTTCATCTAGAGTAAGTAATCGAGCAAATTGGCGTACGCTTTATTTCCGGAGGGTTCCGCCACATTTGCAGGGAGAAGTGGCAACATTCCCTCACCGAGTAACTAAATATTGGTTCACTAAATTCACACTAAGGGCACAAGCTCGTAAAAACCTCGGTCGAAACGATCCACAGACCGAATGGTGCGATTTTCCTTCACAATTTTGATAAGGCTCCATTTTATTTTATGACGGCTCCATTTTATCTCAGTTTAACTATAGAGGATGGGGGCTATTAATTTTATATTTTTTAATTATCAAGTGCTTTATTACTTATCAAACAACGGGTTCGTTTCCAGAGGAAACTAATATAAATAAAATAAAAAATGCGGATGTTTCTCTGTAGGCTTCTACAAGCAACGAGTGTTGTGGATTCTGAACTAGAATGAAGGCATACCAACTGGCTTCTAAGTTCATGGTTAGTTTCTTCAAATAAAGTTAACCCTTGGCTGCCTTTATGTTTCTCTCGAAAGTTAAGTGATAGATTTCACATCTATGCACATTGACATCTCTTCCAGATTCAAATAAAATATACAAAAAGTATGTAATTTAAGGATTCTTAAAAAATACGCAGTCCTTTTGATAACCGCTGATCCACATCCTCAACCCTCACACACTGCGGGCCACATTAGTCCACATGGCCCACATTAGTCGTGGCCCATTTCCGTCCGGAGTGCTCAGTTTGCGTAGTCCGCACTCCGCACTCGCTGCCTCTTAAATAAATATCCCACGTTTGTGCAATATAACCGCTAACAACACTTCACACTTTACTTTTACCCGGGAAGACATTTATTGCGCCCGCATAAATCCACTCGATTTATTGTTTCACCTACAAGTACATATTTAAACTTTTACAGTTCCCTTTATGGTTGCTTTGTGAAAATAAATATGCTTTTGTTTTGTGTAACTAGGTAGGCACCACTTGGTTAAAAGAAAACAAAAAAATATTTATGTTGTTGTGTTATGTATTTTCTGGAAAGTCTAAAATCTATTACTACTCCTACTGTGATAATGAAAACCATTGATTGTATACATTACCTATACTGTTACCTAACGATGACAGTAATGTATATTTCGGAATTTTTCATTGTCAGCAACGCTGACGCAAAATGTTATTTTCAGTTAGTACCTACAGGTACAACACTAAAAGTAAAACACCTAAAAAATATAAAGTTCTCATAGTTCACTCAATAGCAAAAGTGCACACAATAATTGCTTTAAATTCTATATTGTTGAGTGTCAAGTAAAGCACAGCTGCGCTCGCGTGTGCGCCCGGTAATGGGCTATTAGCCGAGGCGAGCAAACACTGCGATTGTTTTCTGTCGTGCCTTACCGGGCGGCCAGTCTGACGTGACGTAGGCAAAGGCTGTAGGTACCGCTTCAGGTGAATTTTAGATATTCTGGAGCATTCATTTATGAAGAAACCTAGGTTTCAGGCACATACGCTGCACTGGTATATCAATAATACGTTGCCAAGTCTGCCTGTCTGTGTCTTTTAAGGGTAATTATGATGTCCAGGTCGCGTGTTTACAAATGCTCCTCCATGCCGGACATGTACGGAGTTGTGCTGAAGAAGCTCTCGGGCAGACAAATTTTAAATACGAGCTGCGTATCCTTCTTTAACCCAATATATGAGTTATGTCAGCTGTGTGTTCTGTTTGTACGTAACTTATTTCCAAACCTTTCTGTTCTTGCAAACACCTGTCCAAACCGCTGCGTCGGTGGGTACTGGTCTGACGAAATATAAGTCACCGCCACGAGAAGACGAAGAAGAAGGATATGCTCCGTCTCATCTTTAAAGAATTTTAAGCCATCATGACCCGCTGTATATTCGTAAAACCAGAGGGAAAGTCAGCCTTTGTACCTACTGTAAGATGAGATCAAATATTCAACCAGCTGACACTCGTTTCTTCATATTAGCATAACCTGCATTGGTTTGTACCTAAGAATAGGATACCCTATCAACATAAGGAAGTGTTTACAAGTTAGTAATTCAAGTTGATATTAATTTTCACTTTTTTTGATCGCCTGCAATGAAAACATTTTCTTTATTAGTACACCCACATACCTACGTCTCATACCTATTTACACAAATAACTTTAATATTTGTACTTTAATGGAAGAAACCTATTACAAAATAATTAATTAGGTAATTAATGTGTTTTATTCTACAAATAATTTCTACAGACATTTCATTTATTATGAAGCATTATAAGTAAGTTTATTTTCAATCAGGAATGACAATAAATAATGCTATTAAATCCAGATAATGGCCATCGTCCGCTGGTTCATAACAATGCAACATCACCTGGGCACAATAATTTATTAATCGACCACTTCCTGGAGAATGTCACAATGTTCTTTATTAACGGCATTAAATTGTGTGTCGCCGAATTTGTCGTCTCTCAGCGGGACGTAATTCAATTTATTTATGGCTTACCAAAACATTTACCCTATTATTGTTATGTTGTTATGGCTGTATTAAAATGCCATAAAATTTATGATGCTTGCAGAATTTTCTCCAGGAGAATTTTATCTTTATTTGCAGGAGTTAGAGTAGCTTATTGTTTGCGGGTGGTTTTGCGGGGTAGGATGACAAAGGTTGTTCGTCCCCCTCGATTACAGTGTCGCGAGGAGGCGAGAAGTCGGCGTGACGCAGACTCAGCGTTGCCATATTGTCTCACTTGTGTTGGGGGAAGCCACAATGCTAAAGGGGTGAATACACGCTTCGTGGCAAATTGATTGTGATTTGCTGTTGTACAACATTGTAAATGGAATCGAATTTAATTTAACCGAAACGTTTTGGTCGTTTAATTTTATTTATGTCGTCGTGACTACAATAATTTCTCTTGCTGTATGAGTTTGTTATGTTTTGTAATTGTACAGCGAATCATATCTACTACTTCACAACAGATGGCGCTAGTTTCCTTTATAACAGTCATGTTTGACTGTCTTATATTTTTGCGAATTCCTGTTTGTTTTTACGAGATTTTCGTTATTTTAAAACACTCATGAGTGATTATTTTATATTTTCTTGTTTACCTGTTGTTACATGTTTTCGTTATTTGTACGAATAAGTAATTATTTGTATGCTAATGAAAAATGCGGTTAACCACATACCTACATATTTTAAATCAAGCAAACACCTAAGGTGACTTCACAGCATTTCTGACATAAAAAACAGTGAACCAAATAATGAGTAACGTATGAAAAGAAGTAAAAACAACGAGTAAATAAAGCACGTTACAATTTGACAGTAAAAAACCCAATTTGTTAGGAGTGTTGTTCAAACATCAGCGATCTAATAACGAGTTATAATAAAAACAAATATGAGATCATCATCACGGAAGGTGCAGGTAAGGCTAGCGTGCACAGGCAGTCAGTCAATTAAGCTTATAAAAGATTCTAATCCAAGCATAACAGAAGGATTGACAAAAATAAATATAAAAGAAGAAAACTTTAGACAAAATGAATTGCTCTTATTTTCTTTTTTCGTAGCCCGTAGCAAAACTCGTAGCCGCTCGTAGCAGCTACAGCAGGCTGTCATTGTTAAGTTACCTCTGCGTCCTTCTATTGGCATTGTATTGGCTGTAGGTATATCGGTTCTCTCTCTGTGAGAAATGTTTGACAGACTGTCCGATAATAACTTACAAGAATAAATAAACACTTGCTACGCCGCTTTTTCTTAATGTTTTTTCTTAGCGCCGTTCTCCATTTACATACATACATAACACAATATCACGCCTGTAATCCCCGAAGGGTTAGGCAGAGGTGTACTTATCTATAGTACACCCAAATTTCGCCAGTTGTACCAACTAATAGGGGGCGAGCCTATTGCCATCAACCAGTCACCGTTCTCCATTTATTGCAGATTTTTTAGCGCATGTAGAAATACGGTTGAGTTATGTAGCTCTAAGACAATATTCCGATGGAAAGAAGTAAGGTAAGAGGAAACCAGAAAGTGAGATGAAGAAGTGCTACGAGCGATGAAGGAGAAACAACAATTCTTTTAACAAAGTGGAAACGGTTATTACGCGTTATAGTTTATAAGTCTGCTCGTTAGAATAAAACAATCGTTAACGTATTTCGCTGTTATTAAACATACATTGACAGCCTCAGTCAGCAAACATACATTGCAAGATTAATAAAAATAATATGAAAATAGTTGATAACGTGACCTTAAAAATCGACCAGTGCACACTTCTCCTAATAAGGCAAACCCAAATGAGTGTGGCGGCTAAAGCAACGCTAATCAAACATATTTGGGAGCTCATCCATCATGTCAAGCGTATGGCTCATTAGGCCGTGGCTGTAAATGCGGGGCGGGCAGCGGGCGAGCGGGTTAATGCGCGGTTACTGCAGTTGCACGCTAGTGTGTGTGCACCTAATCTAACTGTATCAATCTGTTACATTTTATATGCTCGTTTAACTCTGAGAAAGCATTACTCTTATGGAAGCACACGTCTGAAGCTTCTAGGTTTCATTATTTAAATTGTACCGTATTTTGAGGAGGTAACAAGATAGTTGTGTCCTAGTTTTTACTGATACAGAAACGCAAGATAATGCTTTTTTTTTAACTGCCACAGTAGCCGAACACGATGAGAATCTAAAAAGTGCCGAAAGTCAGTGAATTGATTAGGATTGAGTAATCTTTGTTTTTTTGGCAAAGTTTATTCTAGATTTTTGTCTTATCTAGAAAGTCTATTTTTAGTGCCCAATAGACTTATATCAAGCAGATCGTAAACCACGTTTCGTAGAAAGGGGATAAAGTTTTACACAATCCCTTTACAAATAAATGCTGTGTAAAGTTATGTCATGAATAATATCAGTGTAGATGACAACCGTAATTTTTTATGTATGAGCTTGGTGTTACTTTATTCAGCATTCAAATAACTTAGGGCACCAGTAAATGGTGTCTTTCTTGACGCTTTGTATGAAATAGTAAATTACTAATAGTATTTTATAGGTTTCCGTTTATTTTAATTTCTTCAGTTAAAGTTTTACAACTGGGTGTCAGCAGCTGATAAGTTTTATACTGTGTCTTTCATTTAGTCGTATAATACAAATAATTGCTTATTCCCCTTGTGACATTATCTAGGTCTGAATGTTAGTGCGCAGGTGCAACTAAATCATAAATTCAATATAATACTTTTACATTTGTAACAAGTTTAGTTATTGAAATGAGTTTCTTTAAATAGCAGTAATTTCAGGGCTGGAGAGCATTTAGATACGCATGTAGGTACTTTCCATTTATACTTAGTTAAGTTACAGAATAAGATAAATTTGAACCATTCTTATAATTTTTACGGCCATCTCCTCCATGGTATCTGCAAGAAAAAGAAGAAAGAGAATTATATATTAGTATTTTTGAAAGTCTTGCATCCTTTACTAGAGTAAAGCGTTGTCTCTCTCCCTCTGCGCCGGATCGTCTGCGAGGACGAGTGCGTCGGCGCATTTGAACAGCAAAAATGATCCTCCTTAATTTTTTCTAGGAATCAAACTAAAGAACATTTCGGCAATTTTGAAGTATTATTGTATATTGTAATACTGGAAAGGAATCATTCGTTTTTTCTACTGAAAAATGTATATAATTGTAATTAGGTAATTCCTAATATCCGATCAATATAAATGTTTAACGCAAGAAAATTACCGTCCCTTTCTCGGCGGATAGGTCACTAAAGCATTAACAATTAACAGTAAGGTTCAATAACAAGCTAATAATATTGTAAATTTTATATTTCTTAGTAAATTCATTTATCCTCGATAAATGAATTTTGCGGCGTCGTCTGTCTTCAGCGAGGCGGCGCGGTCAAGCGAGCGTTTACGACGCACTTTAAGTGAAATAAATAAATCGCTACACTACGAGAACTGCGCCTTGGTACGGCGCTATGTAATTTTTGAGAGAGGCTCGTTCCGACCGCTTGATGTACAATGTGCCCGAAGCGCGCCCTAACCAGGGTTTCACGAGGCACCGCTAAATGACGGCGACTACGGACGAGCACTAAGTGGTACTCTTGTACTTGCTGAGCCCGCGTTCTTATGCCGTAATTAATTATAGAACAAAGAATGCGCCGAAGGACAATGTAACGCATCACTATGAGGGACTTGATGTTAGGCTGTGCTGGGTTTATGCATACTATGGATAATACGCAAATTGGGACTAATTTGCTAGTTTTTCTAATAACAGGTATTTGTTTTTTAATTGGTCTGGTTTATTTTAAATGCCTTTTAATTTCAGCCAAGCCCTGAAGTTATACATGAATCGATGCCCAGTTTATTTTTTTTACAAAAGATCATGTCCCAGAAATAATATATAATATAATACATCAGAAATACTTTACGCAACTCAATTGAATCAAATCAAAACCAAATCATCGTCAAAACCTAGTCCACTTTTTAATCTCGTTAAAACATAATACGTAAAGATAAACCGGGCCGCGTATATCGATAGTAATTTCACGCGTCGAAGTGTGATTTTTCACGTTTTCTCCCGAGATGCTAACGTGACCCGGAGCGGGCTCCATTTATGATCGGTGCACCGAAATGGCCGACAAATAGCGGCCAAATGAGAGGCTTCGTCCGCCGATGCCGGCCGCTGTTCAATACGACTGGTCACTTTTTAAAAACGAAACCACCGTACTATCGATTAGGACGGCATACATCAGGAAGTTTGTTCAGACTGACCGACGTTGTCTCATAACAAACAAGCAATGGATGGGTGTTGTCAGAGCTTGGATCCGCTTTGTTCACGGTAGAGGCGGCCCGAGGCACATTTGATTATACGTTGAGAGAGGGCTAATCGCGCTCGACGGGCGAACACCTCGAGATCAAACACGAGGCGCGCCGCCAGATATTTTTGTTTCTATTAAACAACACCCGACGTAATAATGTTTAACAATCGTGCAGCGATAATTTGAACAACAGAGACTGTAGAGTCGTATTCTGTTATAAAAATAATATGTAAGATATTTTCCATAATGGTTGTTACAAACAACCAATATGGAAAATAACTTACATATTATTTTAATTAAATCGTGCTTATCCACATTTTTAACACAAAATAAATGGAGGCTCTCATTATTAATAAAGCTCATGATCCACATAAATACGATAACCAACATGGATAAGCACGATTTAATTAAAACTTATAGGTACCTAACAAAATAAACTGAATACAGATTTCAAAAAGAATTTAAACATGAAAGAATAAACACAATACACATGAATATAAATTAGTCTGACTAAATTAGATTGACTAGTATTAATTAACCCGAAATTATTTAAGTGATAATATAAAAAACTAAACATTTTCAAACTAAAAAAGTAAGTAGGTACCTACCTAATATCATTGTGAGCCACACAGTCTCCGATCCAAGAATTTAATCTTATTAGATGAAACAGCGACTCTACTCCTGTTCCTGCTCCAATTGAACAGATAAGTGGTCATCTCAGAGGATCTGGGATTGTTATTAAATATTTGTGTTGTGGTGCAATTAGTGGCGGCTCACCGGCTAATTTATCCACTGCTTCGTAGCACTAACACAGCCTCTCTACTTATATCTTACGTATAACAAGCGCAACTACTGGTACTTGATGACACACTAGCACTCCTGTTTCAGGTAACTAGAGGATATAAATAGTTTTTATTGTAATTGCAGATGCTGGTTAGCATTTGAACGGCGTAGACGCGTTGCTACGCGAGCCGCGCTTCTTTCTTTCGCTTACGTCGTTTTTAGGGTTCCGTACCCAAAGGGTAAAACGGGACCCTATTACTAAGACTTAGCTGTCTGTCCGTCCGTCTGTCTGTCACCAGGCTGTATCTCAAGAACCTCGATAGCTAGGCAGTTGAAATTTTCACAAATGATGTATTTCTGTTGCCGCTATAACAAAAAATACTAAAAACAAAATAAAATAAATATTTAAGGGGGCTCCCATACAAAAAACTAAATTTTTTGCCTATTTTTACTCGATATCAATAAATGGTAACAGGTTGGCACCTAATTTGTGTACCTACTGTTGTTTACCTAGTCAATGGTACGGAACCCTTCGTGCGCGAGTCCGACTCGCAGTTGGCCGGTTTTTTTTTATTTAGTAGGCCCTAATAATTTTTTTGGTACGCGTAGAGATCAGTCAAAATGTAAGTAACACGATGTTGTTTTTTCAGTTATTGGTTTTAATATGAAAAAAGTCTTAAATTAGATAAGTATACTTGTTTGGTTTAGTAAAGTGACTGTCACTAAACTACTTAAGGCCGATTCCTATAATTTACGGACCGTTATTGGTTAAAATTAAGACTCTTGTATCTTTACCAATAATGAAGCAAAGACCTCATAGCTTTGCATAGTAGACCCTCCCATATGGAAGTAGCTACCACAGGTAAAATTTGCTTGCGAATCTATTTATATGCTCAGTTTGGCAATAAAAAATGCTACCATATTGGTAAGCAAAACGATTCGTTTTTATGTTATGACTGTTCGTTTCGACGTAGTAGACAGGTTGCATTGCTCGCTGTTGCGATGCAATGAGCCTCATTTTACTGTACAATGCACAAACAATGCATTCCAGCTGCATTTCGTAGTTAGCTTGCGGTTGAATACAGTACCGAACGAACATCTATCTGTAATTCTGTATACAGTCTTCATATACATTATTTATGCCGTTTATTTACGCCAATACCTCATTTAACTAACTTGTTCATGGTGTTATAAACACACATTAAATACCTACAACTCATGGTCGACGGGTACACCCTGGTATAACCTCGGGGTATAACCGAGTGTGGCGAAATTACAATTGATATTTGACGATGTAAATTGAAAAGCAGATGACTTGGCCGTTCATTTGCTATGAACATTGTTATTCTCACGGACTAGAAAAAAAAGAAGGACTCCGCGCCACGCATATCGGAAGTGAAGCACCGTACCGATCTATGTGTGTGTGTGTGTGTGTAAAAAAGTGTCTTACTTGTGATATGTTTTTCCTTGACGCTTTTTCTGGGATGTAGAATTATTTTTACACCATTTCACAACACAAGAATGCATTATTTTATTTTATTACTTGACGTAAACAGTAACTACAATAACGCCGTAGTGTCGCGTAATGGCACCTTATGATGTTTATGTGTGCGTAGGGCATGATCGTACAAATGGTCCGGCATACTTATAGTGCTTCACTTTTGATACGCGAGGCGCGGAGTCCTTCTTTTTTTTTCTAGTCCGTGGTTGTTCTTTTATTTGTTTATTGAATACTAGCTGTTCGGGCGCCGTCGTCTATCTTGGCGTCACGCATCGGGCGACTGAGCAGGCGCGCAGGACAGGGTACACCAGAGGGACCGAAGCAAATGAATAAAAAACCGAGCAGGAGGAAAGCTTCTTACCAGAGCTCAAAATTCTTATCTACTTTCATAGGGCTGTCACGCGGTTATAGAAAAAAAAAAACCGGGCATGTGCGAGATGGGATTCGGAAATGAGCTCGGACGGACGGACGGACGGATGGGCAGACCGACGGACGAACGGATGGACAGGCACTGTGTCTGAGGTGATCCCATAAGTTTTCCGTTTTCTAATTTTGGTACGGAACATTAAAAATAGTATAGTTTTGAAAGACAAAATGGTTTATAATGTTAACTTTGATTAAAATTAAGTAGGTACAAAAACCCAAAGTAAGTTAAGTAGGTACATTTAATTCCTAACCAACTCTAGACATTTGAGGTCAAAGTGGTCAGTTCGACAAAACGTCAATTTCATATATAAGGACCTATAAAATTACTATGAGTTACGGACGGACGGACAGACGGACATGGCGAAACTATAATGTTTCCTTCCTTGTTTTATTATTTGACGAACGTAAGTTAAGTATCTAATAGAAAAGGTCAAACGGAATCTTGCTAAGACGGCTTACAACACACACTTTGATACCTACAAACCTACTAAAACAAAAGTACGAAACAAATAAGGGAGACGAACAATATACGGGCGGTAGGTAAACCATAAGAATAATAAATATTAATTCTTACGGGAAAACCATCCTATTGCCATATTAGTTATATTACCTACGTCGTAACTAAATACTTCTGTAATAAGTATTAAACATATGTAGGTATAGGTACATATCGATAATTACCTGACAAGATTCTTTGGATATCAAAAAAATAAATCTCCTTGGTTTTCCTATCATTATTTGCACACACAGTGCCACACAGTCTGGCATCTTTAAAAACAATTTAAAATTATTAAAACAAAACGTCCGCGTCGTATTGCTGTCGGTGGCACCCCTTAACTTTCTCCGCTTGCTGAGCTGGCTCAAACCGGTTTGTACCCGCGCGGGCGCTGGTGCACGCCCCACGCGCCTTGTCGGTGACAGGTCACGCACACATAGCTGTACGTAGTGTACCCGCGAACGGCGTTAGTACGAAGCTTTCCTTCTGCTCGGTTTTTAATTCATGTGACCGAAGGACCGATATTTCACCAACAAACGCAACCGACGACACACGCGCGCCATAAAGTCTTTCTGTACTTTCCATTTTGGTAATATAATATAAGTTAGTTTTACAGTCCACTGCTTTTCATTTTAAGTCCGAGTTAGGTCTTTACATTAGCGATACGCCCCTGCTGCACATGGTTTTCACGACTTGACAAAACTTCGGGATTTATTTTTATATGTAACTTTAATATTAATCTAACACTAGAATTGATTCCGGAATAAATTCATTAAATTCCGTAGCGTAGTTTAGAAGGATAAAGACTCGTTCACTCTGGCGCGACGCGACGCCCGACACAAAGGCACCGCGTGTCGCGCGACGAGCGGCGCCTTTGTGTAGCGCTGTCGCGTCGCGCCTGTCTGTGGGAGCCTTTACGCGGACACACAAAAAGACACGAAACGTGACTTCAATTTATAATATGTATATGTAGATATAGATATAGATTCTTGATCAAAGGGTAATTGAAATAAAATTAATTGTAATTTAAGAAAAGGGTCCCTTTTTATATAGAAAATAAAAATAACACTTTTATCAGACACGGAATTATTGTGAGTGGTTCATAGTTTCGGGTTTAGTTTTGCTTTTGAGTACAGTAGCGAGTCAAAGCGAACATTGATGTTTAGTTGTGAAAACATTTCCATTCCTTTTTGTAACTGAGCAGAAAACGCTTAAAATTACTTCTCTCATAATTAAACACCCAGTAACGTGACCCTATAGTATTATAAATAATCGGCAATGTAGAGATCATAGATAATACCGACACAAAACTCAACAATACCCCTCAAGCGATGCCAACGCATTAACTTAATAAACAGTTTTCAACGATAACCAATTATGATTGCTCATCGATGAAGGAAAACGTGCATGAACAAAGTTACCATAAACAAGTGACGGGTCATCGACAAAGAGCATATATAATCACTCCGTCTAAGACGTCTGTCCTCGGCTATCAATGGATTCACCGTAGCGTTCTATGATCGAGCGCTGACAGCCCACAACAATTATTTGACAGTTGACGTTTATAGCATAGACAAACGAGTAGTTTCTTCAGGCAATGGTCAGTGCATTGTGCATCGGTAATGTGAAACACACGCGAGGAATTGAAGCTTTGATGACTGTAATAGCTACTGATTACTATTCTGTATGGCTACTTACCGTTTACGAATGAAATTAAGTTAATTCAATTGAAATCGAAAGAGCTATTAAAGTTGCAGTAAGCGGTTGAAACATGCCAGCCATGAATATTTAAACATCACAGTTCTAGAACTGCGATGTTTTAATATCTAAAGTGTACCTACTGCATGATTACATTTGGGCTTGTATTTCAAAAATAACTTATTTTAAATAGGGTCTTCTATCAAGCATCTACAAGCTATATTTTCCTGTTGATTTGCGTAAAGCCCAAAAACTCATTGATTGGACCAAATTCACAAGTTGAGCACTTGTTACCGATCACTTGAACAGCCCTTTTATCTTGTCCGGGAATTTTCCCGCAAATCGCTTTGATATCGAAAAAGAAGCCGTGCTCTGTTATTTATGGGACGCATACCCAATTTCAAGCAATACTCGATTAGCACATCAATATTTCATACGTTAATTTTTTCTTGTTAAGTACCGCAGCAAACCTTCTCATATTATTTCTGGACATGATTACTTTAAATGACTCAGCGAAGACGGGCAATTGCATGTAAACCTTTTCCTCAAACACCCGAATGTTTATTAAATACCCTTCACATTAAGCATCATTAAAGTCTCACAAAAAGGAGAAGGTTAAACATTTCGCGCTTATATTAAGTGGTTCGGATCCGAGCGATCCATATATCTCTCGCAAACCGTAGCATTGTGTTACATAAATAAAAGCGCTAAACGCCGGCTTATTGTCTATTAAGAATTACTTTTCTGGCGGCGCGGGCGGCGCACACAATGGGCCGGCGCAGCACAAAGCATCGGCGATGGTTATCGTTCCGCGGGTACATTAATACGCAACGAACACGCCCCGATCACGAAATACTAGATCCGTTTGTGTTATGATACGTATTTGTGTCTGTTGCTTGCTCTTTATTTTCACGCCGTGTTAATATATCTTTATACGACCTTTGAGGCGCCTGGCGCAGCCTCTCTGTTCGACGCTCAGAAATAGCTAGTGGTAAACGAAACATTGTTTTCAATGTGAATTGTTGGCCTGTAATCGTAAGGTGCCAGTAAATGTTTTTGATATTGGGCTTATATCTATAGGGGAGGAAGAATAGTATAGACATAAACAAAGCCGCGATGCACAAGTAACCATAATGTATTCTTCCGTGCATAATCTGTACCGCGAGAGATACGGTCGCAGTCCCCGTTTGTCAATTATTTGTATTACCGACGATTGGAAATTGAGCGTATAAGTAATACCGTAGAGACCGTATCATTGCTAAAGAATCATTACGTTGGGAGACATTGTTATGTCCATAGCGAAACACGGAAAAGACATATTATATAGCATGAAATGGAGAGGCCATTTCGTATACTCAATTTAACGTCACATATAAGAATTACAAGCTATTCGGCGTAGATCCAGAACTGCATGAATGATTGCAGGAGAAATACTGCTATCCGTTCCTCCATTAACAAGATGCGCGTTTCTACTTGATCTTTTTAGTGGTACCTACTTATTTCAATTGGAGATGACCGATTATTTATTACATCTTAGTCGTCAAATTAACTTCAGGTTCTTAGCGAGCGGCTTATTCAAGAGCAAACCACGATTATGTCATACGATGCCGGCATTGGCGGCTTCTCTGTGTCGATGCTAATTTAATTGTTTTACATTACACCGCTATTACTTCATTAATTTACAGGGAAATAGTTAAATGTCGAACGATTAAAGGGTGACAAATATTCAGAATTTCTCGAAAATGCCTGGTAAATCTCTTTTTAGTTCCACAATAAAGATTGTTTTTGATAGTAGGTACTTGCGTACAACGATGACGACCTTTATTCAAAAAAGGGCAATCATCAATGAATCCCTAGTCAACTTTAATTTCATAACATTATCTTATAAATAATAAATCCTTATTATAATTATAAAACTCGGGACATATGATTAGAATATGCCATAAAACTTAGGTCTGTAAGAAGCAGCAACAAAAACCAATTAGCCATGGTCTAATTTCGGCCTCCTCTAAACGCGTTCATTCAACCTAAATCACAAAAGATTTTATTATATAATTGGTGCGTTTTACAACAAAACTCAATGAGCGCGCACGACACAATGTTCCCAGAATTAAGTACAATAAATATGTAAACGATACCACAAAACTTCTGTGTGAAGAAAAAAGGCAAGTTGGAAACTTCCCGTGTCTTGACCGTCAGCGTCTTCACATACATTGCATTTTTCCTAACCACGTGCGGGGCCGGTTCTCTAAGCCAAGAAGCGATAGATGTTCTTCTACTAGAAAGAACCGCCGCTAGCGAGGAATCATAAATGGTTTCACACACCTGTGCATCGGCCGGCAGTTTATGAGTTTATTGCATTACACCTCTCGGCTTAGGATAGACCCCCGCTGGTAATTGCTCTATGAAAGCCTCATAAACGAACGGTTTATTAGTCAAAAACATTGGTCGCATATTATTAGATACAAATAGTTCAATTATCTCGAGTGTCCCTATTATAACGTAACACGTAAGAATTACGTTGCATCAGATAAGTTTCGAATTAGTTGCGTCAACTCGACCCGAATTAAACATACACGTTTGACTTTTTGTCGCTCGGCTTATGTTTACCTACCTGCTTACTCAAAAGGTTTTTTGCTGCTTTATTACCTTTACAAACCGAAAATCCTATTATTTGAATGAAACCCAAAGCAAATAGAAGAAAAAGCGCTTTTCAATGTGGCCACACCGAGGCCGCGCTGACAATGGCAACAATGCGGCCGCGGCTTGAGCCGGCGTAATCTGTTCGTCATTAATAAGGGCTCTTCACACGTTCAGTGTTAACATGACAAATGCAAGCGGCGCTCACAAAGCCGCGCGGGCGCCCCGCTACGCGCACCATTATCATTTACACCTTACCACACAGATCGGCGCTGCGCAGCCGCACCATTGCTCCTTATGGACTTTGTTATACTGTGCGTTCTGTATACTTTGCTGAGTGCGCACAGCTTTAGGTATTGAATAAATTGGTTTATTTCGTTTAAGAGACTGACAACAGCTAAACCGCGGTCACTTTCGGACTGTATAGAAAAGAAAGAGAAGCGCGATGACACAACACTGGTAATTTATTGCAAAATATGAAGCAATTATCGATTTACAAAAAAACTACTGATTGGACTAAAAACTTAAAACACTATTACGTTAATATGTTGCTTGTAGAATAATCTGACAAAAAATCAGAATGATTGCATGTATATTGGTATGGTTTTTAATCGTTAAAAGAAATTTTTAGAGGCATTTTCGTGATTTTTTTCTATCGTATCAAAGTAGTTGTATTAAGTTTTCAACACACTATCTAACTAGCATATATCCTGAAGAAGATCATATATTTTTCTGATTTTGTTTACTGCAGTGGATCATATACTTTTAGGCACTATAAAATTAGCATTTAGGTCCTGCAGTCCCCTTAAAGAGTTTTTTTAAGAGCTCTACAATTTACAACAGCTGGACACATCCTCGATACTACAACCCACCTCGATAGCTATATTATTAAATACATTATCGTAGCTGAAGATTAGTATTTACGAAATTACGTTGGTTTTAAATTCATTATAAACCCTTGTTTTCCTTTATGAAGCCATCATTTTTAAGTTTTTAATCCTTATTTTGCTAATAACTATAACTGTCGCGATAAAGTTTTAATCGCATAAGTGGTAGTGCGTTCACTTGACCGGCCGGACCGGGCTATCGGACCGGGGCACACGCGAGTGTCCGCTCGATGTATGTAAAGACAACTCTAGTATGTCGTGTCGAGCCCTCGCCTGTCTGTCCCGGGGCTAACTGCAATTATTGCAAGTAGAAAATTAAATTAACACACACGCACATCGTGTAACTCGGGGGAGGGCAAACGTCCAAGTAAACATGATCTCCGAATATCAGAGCTGTGCCCCCTCCGTAGGTACCCGTGTGCCCCTGCTGAGGGGGCGAGAGAGGTCTCGCAACAGTGGTTGACTGGTCAGCCATTTTGCTTAGTTCACTAATTGTAGGCCCTTAGTAGTCATTTCATCGCTCACTACGAGGGACGTCTTTGTGCTTATTATAGTACACTGCGGTTTGTATTTTTCGAATTAGCACTTCCATGGCTTCCGTTGTTTTCTGTGCTTCATTGTTATACATAATTATTAGGTGTAATAGAACACATATGGGATGAATACAACGACTGCTCGGTCAGTAGAAGCTTTTATGTTTGACCAACTCTAATGTAACAATAATTACATTGCAACTGTATTGTGTAGGTACTACATGTTTGTCGGTTGTAGGCTCCTTACAAATTGTAGAAGTTACTGGAAGAAATGCAACACCAATCTTTTAACTAAATTCTTCTTATTATACCAAGTTTTAACAAAAGATTCATATACATGTTATTATACATATTAAATAGGTAGTTAGACTTTGAAATAATCGGGTAATTTATATTCAGAGTACAAAGTTCATCAAACCGAATCGAATAAGCTTTTCACATTTTATTTGATTTTTAGAGGGAGTCGAACCACAGTAGTCCACAGGCTGTTAGTGCTAGCATCAATTATATTACGTCGGAATTCTCACATACAATCCATTAAAGGCCAATGCAACTCTTCCCTAGAAGCTTGTCCAACATGAGTCATGAGATAGCAACGCTCTCACACGCATTAAAATCGTATCCTTTTCAGTCAGGAATATACCAACATAAAGTTCTACGCATGCCCATTTGTTATAATTCGCTTTACTAATTCAATTAACA
This sequence comes from Dryobotodes eremita, assembly GCA_917490735.1. Classification (NCBI taxonomy): domain Eukaryota; kingdom Metazoa; phylum Arthropoda; class Insecta; order Lepidoptera; family Noctuidae; genus Dryobotodes; species Dryobotodes eremita. Next base: position 18,257,873 of record OU823243.1, on the reverse strand, counting down.
ATGGCGGATTGAAATTATTTCAAAATATAAGATAACGCAGCATGTCAACACGTTACACAGTTCCATTTGTAATGAACAAAAAATCATAAAGTGTCGACTCAAATTGAGCGTAGCAAGTTTTTAATTCGGCCCAGAGTCTCGAATATATTTTTTAATCGAGACCATGCTTGATTGGAACCAATCAAATGATGTAATTTACAACTTGTGTTTATATCGGAGCCTGTCCAGTGTCCGAGGAGTGTTTTACGCTGACCTTGACCTCGTGTGGGATGCTGAGCGGGTCGAAGAGTTTAATCCTTCGTGACGAATCGTCGGTTAGCCACGCTGTATACTGATTGGATACCTAATGAAAAGCACGTCGAATGGAATGCAGTGAATAGACCAGTGGGTATCGGGGCTGCGGCAGTTTATCCCGGAATGTGGGCAACGTTTCCAAAAATTAAGCAAATCAAAGCCTTTTTAATTGGTTTCCCTTTCTCACTTTCTCGTAGATTCGCATTTTGCGTCATCCAAATAAAAAAATGTAGCAGATACAAACAAATTACACGTCGAATGTTTTTTATTCCGTAACCACAATCTTGGCTGGGTTAGTTCGCCATTAGGTAAAATGATTTTCCGAAACACCTTTGGTCAACTACAACTTCTGAAATAATCTGTTAACTATAATTTTTTATTCTTTGAAACTGTTCAATGTGCAATAGTATTTATTATGCTTGCTACAAGTAAATAAGAACCCACCACTAATTATTTTGTAATAAATTGCACTAATTATGCATTTCACAACAACTACCCACCTACTAATAATCATATAGGAATTCATATTACATCAAGTGCTCATTATGCTCGCTCATTACTTCGTTCTACTTACCTTATTACTCCAATTAGGCTCCAACATTCATCTATCATCAATTATCGGGCCATTAACCTTGATTAGTTGCAAGTTTTATAAATCAATGGCCAATAACTCAGTTGTAGGACAGTAAGTTACATTCTGATACCTTGAGAATATTAATTAGTGTGATATCAATCTATGGTGAATGTGCGCCCGGATGTGGACTAGCTATCAAAATAAAAATTAGACTGTTGAATAATTATAACACCTTATACGTCCGTCTGTAGCGATGTAGTTTTATTGCTCAGTTTACGTCAGTTAAATGCGAAACAATCCAATATAAAATAACGATCTTTAAATAACTATGTGTTCCATTCAAGGTGAATCTATTCACTTCTGTTAATATAACAGATAGACCATGGCACAATCGGAGGTAATTTGTCATATTGCCAATCATCGACCGCGCCTGCGCCTGCGTCGGCCGGGCTGAGCCGCGCTCGGGAGGGCGCAGCGTTTATATTACAAACGAAACAAACACTGTGTAGGTATATAAATAATGATAAAAAAGCTGAAGGTTGTTGATTAACCCGATAATATCGCGAGATTGCGGGCGGCGAGATTGTTTTATACTTAATCAGCTGTTGCGGTGTCAGGAAAGCCATAAAGCGGCGAATTGGCCGAGATGCGGGCGAAATGTGATAGAATTAATTCTCAAATTGCAGGTTCGCCGCTCTCAAAGCCGAGCCTGTTTTTTATTATTATTTGAGCTCGGCCGTACTCTGTTATTTGGGCATCAATTTGAGGCGTATTGCACCTGCTAACCTCTTTAAATATTTATTATTGTGCGGACACACCGTTCACGAATTTGTGTAGATAATTTGAAAACTATTTTCGGTGTTGGGAAACGTTCGACAAAGTTTTTCAATTATGTATGTAGAATATAACAGCTGTTTGTAAGTTGGTTGTATTTAGTATCCAAGTTTGTTGTAGGAAAATATTAAAAGTGTAAATAAACAACACGTAGGTAGTAGTAGTTTTGTAACTTTGCTGAACTATACCAACTCACCCTGCTATATCATACATTCATCCACAAAACATAACGCAGTTTGATATCTTTTTTGTAACTTATATCTATAAATATCAATTGGCATAATAATATCATTAGTGTGGCTTGCATTGTGCCCGCCCATACGTTTTGTATCGTTTTGGCTGTTCCCTACATCCGGTCGCATTTTGTACAATTTTGGGGGAGCGCAACGCGAATAAGGGGCAGGCCACATGGAAATGTAACTGTAATTGATGTTATGTTTTAAATACGTATGTCAATCATATTCGTTAAATGATTGTGACCTTTTTTGTTGATATGTAAATTGAATGATTTGCTTAATTCGTGAAATTTACAGAAATGATTAAATCAGAACGTCGCTCGGTTCACTTTATTTAAACGAAATGATTTGATTCGAAAATTCTTTATACATTTCTGAAAACGTGATATTTTAACATGCATGTAATGTTTATAACAATACATTGGGTCTATCGAATCGTTGATTGCAGAGGACGCGGGACGCGGGTGGCGCGCACGCGAACCGAACGATCGAAATTCGATTACAGACAATTGACCAAAATCAACCGGAACAGTGCCGTGGATATCCACCGATAGTTCCGATACAGCACGCGTTCTCGATTACCAACCAAATCGATTCGAGCGGCACACACCGAGAGCCGTACACACACCATTACCGACACCCGTGCCGTGCACATTCCACTATTAAATAGAACGTTTTTGTTTAAATCCGAGACGAATCGGAAATTTGAATACTGTTGTTATTCCTCGGCTCGTCTTACTTACGGTTTTTATTGTGCTCTATCATGCGACGGGAGTGCCGAATGTGTTTATTGATTCACGGTACGTCTTCCGAGTTTTCTGAATTTCACACTATACTTTACAATTATGTTGGAGGCTTTCTTAATTGCCTATCAATATACTATGAGATTATTCCGTGTCTAATAACGACAATATGTAACATTGTATTTTTGGAGAGTTGCTAGGTGTATTGTTGTATTTCTGTGTACATAGATATCGTTACTATTATTACTTTACAGATATATTTTAATACCGTGACTCAAAAGTGTAACAGAAGACATTAATAACAAAACATTGCACACAATCTACCCTTGCAGTACTGCTGACAAACATTGTATATATTTTGTTATTGTTATGCTCAAATCGCTTTTTTCCAAAATGCGAGTCTTGCTTCACGGCGCGTTACAAAATCATAAAGTAAAATGAAATAATGTTTGTTGTGACAGCGCTTCCCGCATGACAAAACGGGCCCACTTATTTCAGATAACAATGTAGTAAATATAAGTTTAATGACCGTGCATATAGTAGAAATTACTCTTGAAGATACATGCGGCGTCTGTGGCGACTATGTCCTGTAGCTCATGTTGACATGTCTCATGTTTTCATGTATTATCATTTATGATTTGCCATTTCCTCGATAAAATCGTAATCGTGCATCATGTACTGATGTAAAACGCTTTGCGAGAATACATATTAACACAAGTTACAAAAAAAAGGAACTGAAAATAAATCATCTAGAGCAACTATTTGCTGTAGATGATTTATTTTCAGATTTGTTTTTATTTATATATAAAAACAAAGCAGCTGAAGAACATTTTGGGACTGCTACGAGGCTACGACATTCGTAGCACTGCTACGTTTTTGCTTCCGTTTTGCTTCTTATTGCTAATAGTAACAATTACGAGATAGTGGTTCCTTCGCAATTCTATTGTCATAGCATACCTTTATAAACGCAACACAATAACTCAAGTACAAATATCAAAACCAAATACAACAAAACCGCAAGACGTTACCCGCATGGCGGTGCTCGCGTCGAGAAATTTGTCACGCTGTGAAATACGGAGCGCAAAACGAAACGGAATTGAATTTATTTTGCCCCGATGCGGTATAACGATCTAATAAATCGGGAGGATGCGGCCGTAAGTCAGGGTTCACCGCAGCGCTGTAACTCAGGCGCGCAATGTGCCGCGAAATCAATAGAGCTGACAATAAGACCCGCGGAAAAACTGCCAGCTTGTATTATTTGTAGCCACATTCAAGTCTTTTATGGAGCTGTCAAGTCTATGTAATCGAACTGAATTTAAAGCGAACAGGAGCTCAGATGGTTTCCGTTATATACTTTATATGGCGGCTCTGTGGGCTGCTCCTATAAATATATTTTATCTGACATAAAAGTCAAGCTTACAGTACTTTATAAACAGTAGTCTTAATCTTAAACATCAGTACGTAAGTACAGGGATATTTTGACATGAGCCAGTGTAAATTTCAGTTAGATTACAAGCTGTCAATACTGAGAGGCATTCGTACCGCAAATCGAATAAACTTAATGGAAACACGGCGTGCAATCAAACGGCAAGAACAAGCATAAATTTATTAACGATGCTGAAATATCACCACATAAATCGCTATCTCGCCTGTCAGTTTATCGACAATTATTCTTAATTGGATTATGAAAGCGGTGTGCGCTGTCGTGGTGGGCCTAGAGAACGAGTGATGAGCGTTTACAACAAGAACTAAGTGGCGAAAGTAGAAGAAATGCGAATTTGTACCAACAGTCTGTATTAAACAAAGATTTTCGATTTAAATTAATAAAAAGTCTAAAACTCTAGTCTAACTACTGTGGTGATACTCAATGTGGTGTTTAATTTAATGCTTGTAATACATGCTTTATCGAGATAAAGTAAGCAGTCTCTATAAATGCAACCCATACAAGAATGGTAAACCACTTCATTATAATTATCGATGCATTTGTTGGCTGTAACTGACAAACATCACACATAAACAAGTTGCCTCCCATACATATTCCGCTGTCGCTGATCGCTCGTGTCATGCGCAGCTTTCTTGTGCGAGCAGGCGCCTCGCTGATCTCGCGGAGACACGACCAGTGCTTCCCATTGGCGGAGGAGAAAGGGGCGGCCCTCTGCGCGAGCGCCACCGCCTCGTAGACACTCTCTAAGACTAACACTGCATAACAAGGGCCAGAAGACCCAATTATGCAAATGCAGAAAATGGGCTACAATGACAAATGTAGGTACTGTAGCCACAAAGTTATTAAAAGATTTAGAGTAGCAATTTCACAAATTATGATCATGGAAATCCAAAGAGTGTCCACCACACTGTCCGTGTCCGTGTGTGTGTATGTGTGTGTGTGGGGGTGTGTGTGTGTATCGGGGTGTGTTTGTGTGTGTGTGTGTGTGTGTGTGTGTGTATTGTGTGTGTGTGTGTGTTTGTGTACCAGAAAGTAGGAGTTAAAAAAGCTGCGGTAAGATTAAGTAGAGTCATAGGGAAAGTTTCAGCGTGCGGAACGACCATAAAACATTGCTTTTTAAACTTGATTTTCTTTAAATACTTGTAAGGGCTGCTGTCTAAGCTTTTGTTTTAGGCATAATCAGCCTATAACGTTCCCACTGCTGGGTCACAGGCCTCCTCTCTGTGAAAGGGAGTGGGCCATAATACATCACGCGGGCCCAGTGCAGGTTGGTAGATGTCACATGTTTCCGTCACCGTTTTGAGAGCAGTGGTGTTGAAATAAATTACACAAAGTAAAGCGCCTGCCTGGATTCGAAACTAAGACCTACAACTCGTTAGTCGGGGCCGCTATCAGACTGGGCACCACTGTTTCTTGTTTCAAGTACACCTTCTGTAGTCATCCATCGTCTCTGCGTCACATTGCCTCATTTATCCTACTTAGTTGCTAATCGTAATTCAATTACATTCCGACTCATTTTACGATCTGATTAACGGCTTAACTGTCGTCACAGTAAACATTGAACATCCAGTTAAGTTAATTTGCCAGTTCGGGACCGTGTGAGAAGCATCAGACTGTAATAAAGCGAAACTTAACTGCAAATTGTTAATTAACTAAATTGAAGATTAATGGAAACCTGTAATTAATACATTACTAATTCACGATTAAGTGTATTCGTTAGTTAAATAAAGTTTATTGTTCAGTTTGGAGCGGCTTATAAAAGACAATAATGACTCGTGATTCTGACTTTTTTGCTCTATTCCTGTCACTATTGTTTTATATCTGCGGCCTTCAGATGTTTTGATGGCTTAATCTTTTGTGTCTGTTTGTAAATGGTGAAAAAATTAATTGCTTCATTATCATCATCTACAATAAATTTTGACCAGAAACACAGTTTTATGTTGGTAATTGTTCGTGTGTTCTTACAATTTATACGTTCGCATAATAAATGCATGAATTTGATAAAGGATAAAACATACAAAGGCGCATTTGTTTTTCTTATGTTTTCACTGAGGGATAAATTTAAGGAAATAAACATAATGACAGTCGCATCGCAATATGTATAAGAGAACCTGATTTATGTAAAAAAAAAATATTAATCTATATTCCAAACACAGCGACGTGCATAACATTAATACTAGAAACAAAAATTTACTTATTGTGCCCTCGACTAGGCTCCAAAAAATTAGTAATTCATTTAAGTGCCAAAGTATACGTTTTTACAACAAACTCCCAAGTCTTGTTAAAGAACTGAGTCTCAATAAATTTAAATCTTTTATTAAACAGAAACTCTGTCAAAAAGGTTTCTATAAAGTTAAAGATTACTTGGATGACAAAAAGGCTTGGGATTAACTAAGCCACTTCAATGTACCCCCAAGCAACAATCCATTTTATACTGTGAATGAGTGTTTTAGAATTAATGATGTCCTTATATAATAACTTATGGTATTTTTGATGACTTTTAAAGAGTAAACTGTCTGTGGATGTGAGTAGCATTCAGGCTACATTGATTATTATTTTAATATTGTGAATGTGAAGACTATGTGGGTCATTGTTGCTTTTTTTCTTTTTTTCTCTCTCCTCAGTTAATTTTAATCATGGTCTGGCAGTTTGAGTAATTTTTGTGGCCTACCCAAATGTCTTTTCTTTGGTATTGTTCGTCGAATCGTTGAGCTCCTTAAGTTCTGAGTTGAGCTACACGATTACTGACAAATGCGTGCACTGACTGGACAGGTCCACTCAATCTGTGTAGTTTTTCCTCAAAAGACCATCTCAGACACAAATCTACATGGTCTTCACATGATCTGACCAAGATTATGTCTGGACTTTAAAAGAGACTGTGACCTCTGAGTTTGTTTCGGCCTTTCTTCTCAGAGTAGTCAGATAGGAAACGCCGACCTCATCTAGTTTTTAAAATATGATTGACGTGTAAAAGTGTTTGTTCAAACCTACTTACAGAAATAAAATCATTTATCATTTATCATTTATCATTTGTTTTTTTTTTATCGTTTAATTCAAATGGTGAAACGCTATACAGAAAATTGTGTCTTTGCTTACCTAATCTTAACCTAAACTTCTTCATGGTTATGTATTGTGTAACCACCATAGTTGGCAAAATCATAATAATTGGGTTTATTTAGTTTCTACAACACTGGCAATAAATTTATAAATATTTTTTTATAACACAAAAATAAGTACCTAATATAAGGTATGGTGTATTCTTTTTCTCGTATTAAACCTTACCATTTGAAGCTGTTAACATGCATACAACCAACATCTCACGCTTTTTTCCCGAGGGGGTAGGCAGGGACTATAGAACGACACCTGCTACGAGCCTACGAAAACGCCTACGAATATTTTCCGCCAATAAAAGATACAAACGCACTCTCTTTTTTTTTGTAAGTTATTCAGTGTTGTTTTAAGGTTCCGTTCCCAAAGGTTGCCAACAGGATCCTATTACTAAAGCTCCGCTGTCCATTCGTCCGTCTGCACAGGGCTGTAGCTGTAAAACCGTAATAGGTAGACACTTGACATTTTCATTGTGTAACTACTATGGCAGCTATAATAACCAATAAAATAAAGTTAAAAATTAAAGGGGGGCCCGTACAAACCACGTGTTTCTTTTTTATTAAAGTTTTTTAGTGTTAAATATTGTACGGTGGTACGGAACCCTTCGTGTGCGAGTCCGACTCGCCCTTAGAAGATTTTTTTCTTTAATTAATTTTTCACTTTTAGAGAATAGGTACCTAAATGATCTAGATATTCGACCATCTGGGCTCAGTGCCATTATGTCGGCTCTGTTTCTCATCTGCAAAGAAGAGAAAAAATATTATTAGATCGCAACTGAGTTCATAAAAAAATATACAAACAAACATAAACCTTTTCACAAAATTCCACATACAATTCAAGTTTTGTGTTTTAACAAAAAAGGCGATTCACACACAACCTCTTTACTCACATCAAGTACCGCGGAAAACAAAGGCTTATTTATGAAATTCTTCAGAGGATCGTACACAATTAATAGCGGCATAATAAAACACAAGTCAAAGCCCGCCGGCGCCGGCAGGGACATAACATTAACAGGCTAATGGGTTAAGATTATGATATTTACGGCTACATGCGGCCGCCTTAAGCCGCGGACCCACTAAGCGTTTACGCGCGGTCGCGCGGTAATAGAAACTTTTTACTAGCCGTGCGAGCCGGCGATATTGAATTTTGTGAGCCTTTTTGTCTTGGTGACTTTATGTCCGATGTATGCTTTGCTCATCCCACGTAGTATGACAGTAAAAGTTGTCTTTGTTCTGTAGTTTTATAGCTCTCTATTTATTTGAAGTCCATCGGATCTGCCATAACAGGAATGCTTTGCTTTTACTGCTCTTGTGGAAATTCTTATTAGGATAAATAATACAATAATATAATTTTTTGATAGTTCTATAAATATACCATCACATCCACCATTACCACCATTTTCATGATGTGGTGGAGAAAAATTTATTCATACTTAAAGCTCTTTTTTTAAATACAGCTTCCGAAGATTCCAAATGAAATTAAAGTGGAATAATACAGTTCACACAATTAATATAATTCATCTAAACGACGTAAACAATTAGATACCGTGAGACTAGTAGTTACACTGAAAAGTTGGAGTATTGTGGAGCAAGACCGCACCTTATGCAAATGAGGCGGCGGCGGCCAAAGTGTTGCCTAAATATTAGTTTAATATTTGGAAGATTGTATCACGGCCGGACTAGAACAGCGTTGTAACTCGTTTTTTTAGTTACCACTTGGAAGTCCAAGGGATTATAAATCGCTCAAACAATTGCAATTACTTAATTTAAATAGTTTGCTAAGAATAATGTTTGCTTTCTTGGGTCTCATTCGATTAAATTACACATTATGCTTCATGTTTGTTCTTCATTGCTTAGTTTGATTTAAGTAAAGGTAAATTTTAAAGAGACAGTGGTAAAGAAGACAGGTGAATACTTAAAACAATATTGTAAGTACTTAATATTCACAATCACTCTTAAAGGAATGTCCTTAATAATGAAATGGCATAGGGAAACTATTGAAAATGATTATACTTCACGTCAAATAAATACAATCCGAGACTGACCAATAAAACGATAGACTATAGGAAATACGCACTAAAATAGATTATTTAGTTTTCAAGTTACAACGCTTGGACGTCAGTATGAATAAATTATGTAAATAGTATGAGGCGGGCTCTCGCTTTCTTGTAAATGATTTGGCGTTTTGCGTCTAATGGTCGGCTGACCGACGGCGACGGCCAGATCCACGCGCCCGAATCTACATATTAGTGCCACAAATTATTTAATTGCTATTTATAACGTCGCTCTGTTTACACGCGAACTTGAATACATGCACCCGAGCATGACTGGATGAATCAACAACGGTAATAGGAACTAGAAAATATTGCCGAGAAAACATAAGTAATACTTTTGACACAATTAAATATTTTCCATCATCGATCGAATGAGCCTTAGAAAAATATTTGTTAAATAAATTACAAGTTCAACATCAGACAATGTATCTACCTAATTACAGTATGTTGTTACTACACCTAGAGTGTTACAGAATGGTTTTAATTAAAAGATAATGATCATCATGATTTTGTAAACATTTTGCACGGCGAGCTCTTTATACGGGCACTATTATCAAAACATTACGGCAATAAGTTTTTACATTAATCCACTTTTTCCACATCGGTCCCGTGATTTTCGTCAAACAGGTCACGCGTAATGTTTCCATAATTTTGATGACGGAGTGATTGGTTATGGTCTCAAAACCGAAACCATTAAGTTTGCATTCCGGCGGACGTTCGCGGAGAAAAAGAAAACGCCGCGGCCCGTGGTGCAAACAGGGCGGGCCGGTACTTTACTGCGCCACCTCGTTCCGAAAGTAGTGACAAATGGTGGCGGCATCTTTCATCTCCTTGCTTTTTCAACATCGCCACGCTTAAATATCGACCCTAACGATCAGATATAAGGCAGGAAACCCCCCGAACAACTACAGTGATTAACGAAATGATAACGCAATAATGAAATTCGGAAATAATCGCAAATAGCTTTCGAGTGGCTCGAGGGCGGGCCGCGTCTACCTGAATTGAAAAGGCCATTGAAGTATTGCAAATAAATTAAGTGTATTTTTCTTCACAGAAGCGTTTCATTAATTTTTGAATTATTTAAATGGCTCCACGCGGCGCGTCGTCGCACAAGCGTCCGACGTGGAAACGACTGTCATATAATGATAAATTCATAGCATATCCAGTTATTACACAAGGACTCCGCGTAAGGTATGGTTAACGTGCTCACGGAGCTCATGCATCATGCATGCCGCGGATATTTGCGAAATTCACATTGTACTATAATGTGTGTGCAATCCGGTGGCTATTGTCTAAGGCCGATTATTTAAATGGCGACGCATTAAATTGATAGTGCATCATATACGATAATAGTCCCTAATACGAGATAATTACAGAGAGGAAGCTCGCTGGCTCACAGTAGTCGATGAAGATATAATTCTTCGTTGAATTAATGAGGGCGTCGTGCGTGATGCATCAGTTTGTCGTGCCGCATGTAGTACGCGGTAGACGCCGGCGCGGCGTCGCGTCGGTGTGCGCGCGGCAATCACTCGGCGCACTCACATAAGTGGCGCGATTTGATAGCTCTGAGCATTCACAATTGCTTGCATGCGATGTGACTCCACTAATTGAATACACATTGTATCATTAAATTACTCGGTAGCACGTACACGGTATGCGTTTAGTTTTCCTCTACAAGAACTTAATAAAGGACTATATAGCTAGCCTACTAGATTGTTTCTTAATTACTAACAACGGTTACTGACAGGTTATTAAATTTATTATTTATAACTCACACCTTCTGTATTAGATGAAATAAAACTTAACCGTATAGTTTTTTTAAATGGAATTAAAAGTTCTCCGTAGTGGACGCATAAGGTAGCCTCAATTGATGGGCACGAGCAAATTAAATTCAGTCGTTCCCCTTTGTGTGCGAAAGTTGTGTGCTTTAGCAGCAACTGCTAACAGCTAATATCTACATATTTACCTCGACGTATTTCTGTTCGTTCATAAATTACTGCACTTCGTAATTTAACTTGTGACACGTAACACGATGTTTTCAAACATTGAAGATATATTGCCTAAGTGCACTCAACTTGTTCTTATAAATATGGCTACTTTAAACATGCATGGAATATGTACTTTACCTGACATAATCGATAACAGGCTGGTGCGAACATTTGCAATTAAGTAAATACAGTTATTAGTTAGAAAATACGTTTTCCAATATGTTCTACTTATATATTCTCACATGACAGCTACTGATCTGAATACGTAATGAAGAGAAAGTATAATAATGTGCAATAGGGCCCCTCGTCTGTATCATGGATTGATATATTGACTTGTGATGAGAAATGAATATCAATGTCAATCATAATATTTTATTATATGACACTAATATTTAATTAAAATGTCGTATATATCAATGATGAATTACATACAATCGTCGCTTCTGTTTCCTTTGCTATCATGGTACTGATGGAAGATATAATGTTCTAATTCGTTGTGAATTTATGATCACGAATACAAAAAGGATATAAACATTCCTTTTCGTATTGGTGATCATAAATTCACAACGAATAAGAACATTTTATTTTATAGTTGCAGCTACGTACTTTCCGTAATATTTGCGAGTTTTCTTCATTTTACATGTGCTAGTTGAATGGAAAACTACCCTTGGAAAAAACAGCACATCTAGTAGGCTAGAAAGCAATAAACTGTCAGCGATTCAAAGAGAAATATAATTTATAAGGTTCAATGTAGTTCCCAACTTTTCTATTCCCTTGTAGCAAAGTACATGAGTAGGTGTTTACGATGCCTATCTATGGTCAGTCACAGCAACCATTTATAATGTTTAAAAATCGCATCTCATCGTGCATAAGTAATGACAGGTTGGTTATCGCCGGCCGCAAGCATTATAACAACTCGTTTCCTCGGTGACTCTTAATTGCCGCTTACAGGGGATAATAAGCAGATATATACTCCATCTTTTACCTTCCAATGAACAGCAAGAAAATAAGTAACGATAAACAGCCTATTTAGCCACTTGTCGCGGTGATTTGTGGAATGTGCTGTTTTTCTTTGCTTTGCATGAAAAGTTTTCGATTGTGAGCAGGAGTAGAGCCTGTAATGTCGTATTCTGAACTTTCTACAGTAGTATTGGCATCAGTATTTTCAATGCGAGAGTAGAATTCTGATGTGCCTCTATTATAGAAGTCAAAAAACTTTAGCCTCTGTATATAGTTAGGCACTTTTCATTTCCGTTTGCACATTAAGTTTCGCTCTTCCTTCAACGTTGGCGTAGCGCCACAAATTTCTTAAAATTCCACAACATGAGTGTCTACCAGCCCTGGATGTTCTCAAGTTACCTGCATTAGTTATTAAGCGGGCCCTTTGCAGTGTATCGCGCAATCTCGCCGGTAATTGCCGCTTTACCCGCGACGTCGAAATTTTAATTAGTTGGCGAAAATAAGCGGGCAGGAATGGCGGCTCATCCATCACGGGATCAGTTGTAGTGGAACTTGTTTACACTGGACGTGCTCTAGTGTAGTTGTAGACTAGTAATTATGATGCCACTGATATCGGGGATCGATTTTAATTGAGCTTGTGATGGTTTATACTAAGTTATTTGAGGCTTTATAAAATGAAATGTATGAAGTCTATTAATAGTACTCATACTTTAATACCACGTTGTCCAGATCAGGGGTGGCGTTTTGACAAATCCGTTTATCCCTAGTGCGCCTCTACGACTCCTGCGGCATATTATTACCTATCTGCCTAATAATTTGCGTTTCTCAAAATAGGTTCAAAGTAAAATAACTCTTGGTCACTTAGTTATCAAACAGTTTTTATCATTCCAAGATGGTGATACGTTTAAGAATGTAATTAGTAATCATACTAATAATTTGTCCTGCGTAGGCGCCGCGTAGACGCTTACTAGATGCTGCGCAGGCGCTAACTAGACGGAACAGGTTCAAACCTAACGCAATCTTACCAGAAAAATGAGCAGTAAATCAAATACAAAAATAAATAAATAATTTAAAATAATTAGCAGCGCGCGCACGTGTGAAGTACATCGAAGAATATATGAAGTTCAAAAAGAACCGGTTCCTAAGCTAATAAGTTTGCAGTTTCTATAGCACGCTGGTAAAGTGTCGACACTTGAATAAATATGCAACAGAGACCAATGATAGACTTTTTGTTCTCTACTTGGCGTCTGCAGGTATCGTCTAGAATGTTGGTCCCTACCTTAAGGCCCCCAGTCAGGGGCAATAAAACCTTATAGACTTAGTGGCGGGGGCGGTATAGAGTGCATTTCTTATTGTGGTTCTCAACTTAGGGCATCGTTGGGATCGGCTGATCAGGGATAAGCTGGGTCAGTTAAGGATTACTTAGAGGCGCATTTAAAGCTACAGCAGGGGCTGGCCTGCACAAGGATCGGGGCAGGCTTGCGGGTCATTACTGCATGCCATGGCGACATCCGCAAGGCACCAATAAAATTGTCTAAAGACCCCGTGTAACGCCACGCACAAATTGCAGCACCCAGAGTTATTGTATGAAGCTCGGTCTCTGTTAACACACACACCACTCATTCGTGTGGTTTTATCGTGCTTATTTTCTACGCAATAAATACAGGTTCCAGTTGAAAGTTAATCAAATACAAGCTATTCTGGGGGAAACAGTCTTTTACCATGTATGGACGGGCACATACTCGATGCTATATTACAATAGTAATTGCTAACTAGATACTCGTGATAATATGTCAGATATCAATGGAATGAATAAATTTCATAAGAATTGAGGTTGTTGCAAACGATTAGTTATCATATTTATTATAATAAACATTTACGTTTTTATATCAATTCATTTTAACAACGCTACAAAAATTGCATTTTATGGCAGTAATTTTAGTATTTTTATTGTGAGTTGTATTGGGGTTGAGGTGGACTACGTTTTATTTCAGCTTGGTTTTGTTTTGATGTGTTTTAGTGATGATCAAGGCCAGCAATATAAGCGATTATTCATTGGCCGCCCATAAAAATCAAACTAAAGATCGTTAAGACTGCGTTTTTCTATTAGCTTTTCTGGATAATATGCTGTATGCAAAACAAGAGAAGCTAATATTTCGCAAACAAATATTATAGAATATTACACATTTTTGTATTTGATTGATAAAAAAACATATTTTTTACACAATTACTGTTACTATTATTATAAGACTGTTAGCTTACAAACCAATAGAGTCTAGATTATTATTGCTATACAATTCTAGGTTGATTTTTACTCAATAAATCCCAGCTAACCAGTACCTAGGTCCCGGGCTTAACAGCCTAGTCGGTACACGCACCCGCTAATGAATATGCGATATTTTAATTGAAAGGAAAATAATTACAAGTGTGTCATGAGATTTCTCCTTTAAAGTCGTGTCGCTTTTATTTACATCTTTTGCATACGCATACGATCTCGATAATGCCCTATTCTGGGGTAGAGTTGTAGTATGCCTAGCGAATAGTGGACCAAGTTGTTGTTGGTGTTGTAATTTGTTGTAATTTTATGGTATACGGTCACCAAATTTGATAAGTAACCAGGGTCGTCGGATATAGTTGAAGATTAGTAAGAAACCGATGGATATTTACGAATAAAATCTAACTTAATTAATAGAAAACAAATAGTTAATTTATCAAATTAAATTTCATTTGAAAACATCCATCGGTTTCTTACTAAACTTCAACTATATTCGACGACCCTGGTTACTTATCTCTTTTGGTGACTGTGCAATAAAGAGTATTTCTATTATATTCTATTCTACCCCCTGTTTATGTGTATTGGCACTGATACGTGAAGGCTAACTGGGTTCACGTTCTTCAACCTGCTTGAACATCAAGAACTAAGAAAGAGGAAAGAGATAACACCTGCTTTACGAAAAGACCTACCTAGTTTCTCGAGTGGGCTAGGGTCCCATCATTCCCCAAAAGGCAGGAATCGGACAGGGGGCTGCAAAGTTGACTGGAATTGAAAATAATATGTGAAAGTATGACGATATTTGATTCAAGCAATAAGCATCCATTTAGCTACATTCGACTTTTAGAGGTTGTACGATTTCCAACTATTTGATTGTACGAATATTACCTTTTAGGTTAGGTACTCTTTAACCTAGTTATTTATAAATATGTTTTTATAATTGCTTTATTTGTGTTGGTGCAAGTTTGCAAAAAATATCTAAACACTGTGTTTATGACATTTTGAAACAACATAATTTACCTCTTTACTAACAGCAATAACTTAAAACTGCAACGTTTTTCGTATTTAAACATTCATAGCGTGTTGCCAACTATCAAATATAATACAGCAACAAAAAAATGAATAGGATCTTAATTTCCGTATTAAGAAATGAAAACGTATATTATTATACGTAAAACATTTAATATAAAATTATGTGAAAGTTTGTTAAAATGTTAGCTACTTAATCTAAACTAATATTATAAGATTAGATTTTTTGTATATTGGTTTATTACGCTTTCATGCTAAAACGGCGGAACAGATTTGGGTGAAATTTGGCTCATAAAAAAAATGTAGACCATGACCTGGATAAGGACATATGTTACTTTTGATCTCGATGTTCCTACGGGGTCGAGACTTGTGCGCGTGAAACAGCGGGGCGCAGCTAGTCACTTAATAAAAGGCTGAACGGATGTTGATGAAATTAGGCCCATACTTGGACCATGTATTTTGTATGCACTGATGGGTTAAACCAAGTCACATGTCTATTATTATATTTTTTATTCGAGATCATGAAGTAGTTATTCCTAGAATGCAAGTGAAACCACAGGCAATACTTTAACATATTCTTCACCAGCGACCCGCCTCTGGTTTGCACGGTCTTTACGACTTGACAAAACATCGAGATTTCTTTAAAGTTCCGGAATAAATTCCCAAACTGATGGTGAAAACTGCATCTAAATCCATTGCGAAATTTGGAAGAACAACGCGGTCACACAGACTGACACGAAAAGCGACTTTAATTTATAATATGTACCTATAGATAGAGGCAGCAATATATAGAAGACTAGCTTCTGCTCGCGGCTTCGCCCGCTTGGATGTTGGAAATTATCCCACGGGAACGTACTACCGGGACAAAGTAGCCTGTTATGTCCTTCCCCAGGATGCCATATATCTCCTTGTCAAATTTTAACGAAATCCGTTCAGTGGTTTAGGCGTGAAAAGGTGATACAAACAGTTACTTTCAAATTTATTATATTAGTATGGATATAGGTATGGAAGTACCTAGTTCTGATGGTGGCAGACGTGTTCTGTTTTAGCGAAAACTGCCACTTAAAGACAGGCACACACATGACGCACTTACCTTTAAACAAGCAACTGATGCATACGTGTGACTTCCTCCGTGCTATCTATGAATATCTAATAAGATTCGTACCGACTTAACTGTACAATTATCGGTAATAGGTAGCCGTAGAAGCTGCGAAACGATTTTGTCCTTGTCTATTGGTTAAATTATCTTGGCTAGTATAGCCAAAAAGATAACTTATATACTTGAAGCTAATTAAAGCTAGCTAAAGTTTTGTGAGAAGGACAATCACTAAACATTAATTTGGGGATCCTCTTTTCATAATACTATTTATTCTGTCTTCTTCTCTATTGTATTTTAACTACTAAAACTAGTAATAATTATAATATGGTTTACTTACACGCTGGATAATTGTTTTCCGAAAATGAAGAATATTATTATATCGTTTATTTATTTTCATACTTATTAAATACATTTTTAAATATTTTTATAATAACATTAAAAAACCATTTAAAAATATAAAAAATAGTGGTCCGCCGGTACCGGAGCAGGGTCAAAGCTACCGGTGGTTAGGACTCCAAAGACAGGAACCTCTTCACGATGCGAGCCGTATCGAGGAGTACTGCCTTCTGAACCAGGCCTTTGATCCAACCGCTTAACGAGAGCCTCGAGAGATGTTAATCGAGGCTTTCGGCCATCAAGCCATTGGCCGACACAGCGATCAGCACAATGACAGCCGAGCTCACATTCCACGTGTAAACATGTTATTTATTATAATGCTTTTCCAGGCCATTTTTTGTTCTGATAAGTTTGTTTTGTTTAAGAAAGAAAGAAATAATTTATTTGCTGATAATGTAGGTATACATATAAGTTCGAATATTTATTAATTGTCCCGATACATTTTACCTTATGACATGCAAAATATTAGGTTTGAATTAAGTAGTAATATAGATACAGCTGTTACGATTATTATTGGCCCTAGTCGAATTTAATAGGTAGTCACAGATCAGATTTAAAAAAAAAACAACACAAACAATGTCGCTATTATACTCTAAAACATTCTAAATTGCAAAGGTAACGTAAATTTATCAATAATATTTTCCTATATAGTTTTGTCATTTAAAAATTCTTTATTTGTGTAATAACATTTCTCGAGCAATAGATTTGTTAATTGTTTAAAAAAAAAATGATGGGTAGGTCTTTTAAATTTTCAGGTAATTTATTATATATAAGCGGTCCCATGGAAAGGGTGCTATTTTTTAATAAGGCTGTTTTATACCACACCTGTGCACAATTAGTTTTTATACTGAGTCCTCATTGGTGCTGTGCGTTGTCTTATGTCCATCATTGAGGTAAATATGTGTTTATTTAATTTAACGAATAGGGCAACTTCTAGTATATATAAACAAGGTAATGTCAGATTTTTTTGTGATATAAATACAGGTTGACAACTTTCAGTAAACTTAAGACCTGTCATTGATCTAAGACATCGTTTTTGGGCCCTAAATATTCTTACCCTCTCACTGCAGTTGCCCCAAAATATTACACCGTATCTCAATAATGAAGCAACTAATCCATGATAGGCTACAACTAATGTATTTGTGTTTAGTTTATTTGAGAGGTTATAGAGTACATATGAAGATTTACTAAGTTTTTGGCACACATTTTCAGCATGAGATTTCCATGTCAATTTGTCGTCAATCTGCACTCCTAAGAATTTAGTCACTGAAGTTGTGTCTACGATTTGGCCATTATATTCAGTAATTACTTTTTTTGGCTGTAACCTCTGGTGAAAATGCATGACTTTAGTTTTTTGTAAATTTATGAATAGATTATTTTTATTAAGCCAATCTATTATTGTTTTAAGTGTGCTATTTATTTCATCTTCGTAGTTCGTCTCGTTCATACATTCGACTAAGCAGTGCTGTCGTCGGCAAATAATGTCATTGGCTGTCGAATTTGACGAGGTAGGTCATTAATATAAAGTAGAAACAGTAACGGACCGAGTACACTGCCCTGTGGAACTCCAAACTCTGTTACTCTGCTACTGAATAGGTATTTCAGTTCACGCTTAGTTTTAGTAAAGATTCTCGATAGTTCTGTGTACTGTTTTCTATCCGTGAGATATGACTTAATTAGGTTTAGCACGTTTCCTCTTGTGCCATAATCACTAAGTTTATTTAAGAGAGTGTCATGTTTTACATAATAGAATGCCTTTGTCATGTCTGTGAGTATTGCACATAAAGGGTTCTTTTTATCCACATTATTCATGATTACTTTCAAGAGATCGAATATTGCCGTGTTGATATTTTTATTTTTTTCGAAAGCCCTTTTGTTCTTCACAGAAAATGACATTTTTAGCTATAAAAGTGTAAATAGATTCATATATGATTTTTTCAAAGATCTTAGAGAATACTGAAATAAGAGCTACAGGTCTATAGTTTGTCATGTCTTCGAAACTTTTTTTATTTTTTATGTTTTGTATCACACGTGTAATATCTTGGGGCCTACCGGCTACATAAACAAAGAATTACGGGTTTTGGTAATTGCAGCAGCATTTCCCGTACAATTACTGGATACGTCATGTATTTGGTCAATAAAAAAGTTATTAAATGATTCAGAAATCTGCCTAGGATCTTTTATTAGTTTGTTTCCTTCCTTAATTTGCAAAATCGTTTCTTTAATTAAATTATTATTATTATTATTATTTGCCATTTTGATTTCTTTATTGAGCTATTAATCAAATAATTATGTTGAGTTCTTTGAGTTAGTTTTACAATCTTTTTAAGTTTCTGTGCATAGTTTTGAAATTTATTTTTAGTCTCGCTTGTAGGTGATTTTCTGTATTTCCATAGCATATTCCGTTGTTTTTTGCTACAAATCCGAATTCCGCGTGATAGCCATTATTTTTTTTTATCAGATTTTACAATTTTTTAATTGTATTGGGAAGCATAAGTTATATGATAGACGAAAGAGATCAATAAAATTATTATATGCATCATTAGGGTCATCTGTTTCAAGTACTTCTGCATTCTTAGGCATTGAAAGTGCATTTTAAACAAAATTAAATCTTTTCTGGATAAGTTACGCGTTTGAATTCGCCAGGAATTTATTGTACATGTTTTGTTTACCGGTATTTTTAAAATTTGAGCGGTATGGTCCGATAAACCGAAGTCGACTACATCGCTCATACAATTTTGTTTGGAATTGTGGGCAAAGTTGTCTAAACACGTGTGGCTTTTTGGTCTAGTTGCTTGATTAATCATTAACTTTAGATTATAATTCAACGGTAAATTTTCAAAGTCCAATGTAAAGTTTTTCTTTTTTCAGTGTGGTGATGTTGAAAGTGTTAAAAAGAACGTTAGGTATATTGGACATGTCAGCACCATTGACGGGCTCCGATAGGACCGATGCCTGCCGGGGTCGCGGATTGTTCGAAAGAGTTGCCGTGGCCCTGGCGCACAGGCAACTGAAGGAACACGGGTGGGTTTTAGTCAGTAAGAGTCTGACACGCCCTTCCGCTCCGCCCAGAGCGGAAGAGGTCATTTGATGATTTCCAATCCAAAAAAAAAAAAAAGTTCTATATTGGACATTGCCACGTTCGTCTAATAGTCGCAAAAGCGAACGCTTATACCATTCCCCTGCTCATAGTGCCTGGGTTCGACTTCCCGATAGGGCAAACAACTTTTTTTTTCATGTTACAGAACTCCCCAGTAGCTGACCGAAGTCTAGATTTATACCCGGATAATGGTAGACATTACAATCCGGATAGCAACATGAGACTCAAACAAAAGAGACTTGATCATTGACAAAATGAGGTACGTACTGTACACCTAACTTTAAATGATAGATGTTTTAATAGCAATAAAATATGTATGTCAAATTAGTAACAAAACAGTAGTCAGTATAGTATTGGTGCTATAAATGCTTATAACATCTCCACATAACGTAAGAAATAAATGCGTTCTTAAAAAGACATAACATCTAACGCTTGATATTAACTTGGTAACGACCTTATAAACCGCGGTATAAACAAAAATTGTCGACGCAGGTATCAAAAACTTTAATTGGATGGTACAAAATCTAATCAAATTTTACTAGCGGGCAACACACAGCTAATCAAAAATAAACATAATTTCGTAATCACACCGAAGTAACATGTTTTATTCATTACTATAATTGTTTTAATGACGTGCCTCACACTAATTGAACTTGCGAAGTTAAACTAGCAAAAGTCGTAAAAAACACATTGATTGATAATTTAATTTGATTATAAAATTATATCTTAATCCTCCAAAGTCTTGATATTGAAATATTGACATTTAATTTGGATGCTTTATTATTTTTTATGATAGTTAAAAGTTAAAAGTCATCATCCACGTTTAGTTCGAGCTGAATTTAGATTTCTATTTCGACAATAATAACTGTAGCAAAAACAGGCCGAATTAATTAATGAGGAAAGTTAAAAAAATACAATTAAGTAAGTCTGTATTGTCAACAAGACCAAGTATGGGCAATTTACGCACGTACTATTCGTAAACATGTTTTTGATTTACATATGCGACTAATTTAATGAATTGTTTTTGGGCTTCTCATTCCTGTTTGTGTAAAAAAAAATAACAAAAACAGGATAAACTTACCCAATACATACCAACAGTCACACGTGTAAACATTATTATCTGCAGTATTAAATAAATTCAACGAGGTAAAAGGAACTAGCGTTGTTTGATACAAATTGGAGAAAGTATAGTACCTATTATTGTGTAGTTAGTATAATACGAATGTGTAATTAATATGACCTAATAATATTTGGTTTCCATTACCAAATGAAATACCTATTTGTGAACATGGGCTTTCTTACAACCTCTATAATTACCGGATATCCTGTTCCATGGGTTTGTTGATCATAAATAAATAGAAAACAATGAATAATAACTATCATAGATACTTCCTTAGTAACACCGACTAAGCCGCTAAGCCGTTGGTCCTGCGCCTGATCTCTCTCCGGTTGTGTAGAAAGTAGTGTTCGGCGCTATGGTGACCTAACACATCTTTCTCGTATTGCTAGGATATGGTATATGTATAAGGTAAAAGAAAAAGTCTTGAAATATAAAGGAAATAGCTATATTGAATCACTACAACAGTTAGTTACAAGAAATGGTAAACTGTATCACTAATTTATTGGTAAAATGTATGGTAAAATGGTTGTATCTACATCGCCACATGCGAGCTACACGTCACACTGTCGTCACGCAAAATCCTGCATCGCGCAAGCAGAGTTTACCGCGCAACTAGCATATGTACAACGTCCCGACATCAAACGTCGGGCAGTTGCCCACCAGACACGACACCCGTCTGGTCGGAGGATCCTCCCTTTTCTATGGAGGTATAAGTGAACTTTACACCCTGTTCCTACTGGATGTCAGTGCTGTGGCGCTGCGTTATGCTTCAGTGCGTTGGATGTGGTACAGCGCTGGATTAAGGCTGACTGCTAGCGTCGACCAGGAGAGGGATTAAGAGCTCTTCTTGTTGACCGGCCGAAAGTGCAGTGTGGTGTGACAAGGTTGCTTGATGAAGCTGAGGGTGTTGACCAGGTATGCGCGGTCGCTGCATGCTGGTGGTCAGGATACCCGTGGAAGATGTGAGTGCTGGCTGTGTGTCTCGCCGCTCGAAAGCTTGAAGGAACTGATGATGACGTCACGCTGATGAACTTGCACGAAGGCTACGCTAACGTTTATTTTTCAGGGTCACCAGTATAGAGGTATGAGGAACAGGGTGTAAATTTCACTCATACTCTATAGAAAAGGGAGGATCCTCCGAGCAGACGGGTGTTGTGTCTGGTGGGCAACTGCCCGACGTTTGATGTCGGGACGTTGTAAATATGCTAGTTGCGCGGTAAACTCTGCTTGCGCGATGCAGGATTTTGCTTGACTTCAGTGTGACGTGTAGCTCGCATGTGGCGATGTAGATCCCGCTACATGGTAGTAGTAATGGTTTTGAGTACGTGATGTCTCTAATGAGATCTAAACGCAAACTAGTCGACATTTTAGTGAATGAGCGAATGTGCATACTTGCGTTCGATGCAATTATGCATTTTTGTTGAGTGTTCGATTGAAACTCGAACAGGTTGTGTCGGATTGCTGTCCCATCGCACTATGAGAGTGAGAGAAGAAAAAGAGCAACTATATCTGCGCACACTTGTGCACTATAATATTTCCCGCGCCGAAGGCTAGTCTCCGCTGAGATTGGTCGTCATGGCCGAAATTCAGTCTGGAGGAATATTATTAGTAATACCGCGACTACCACTCGAAGTAAATCTCCTAGCGTAGTGTTAGTGACAATAATTATTTCTTTATGGTTTCTTTTCAGGGCAAGACTCCTCTCTCCACCATCCTCACTTTTCTGTTTAGTTGAAATCAAGCTCATCCCTCTGTTTATGATTGCATCTTTGCTTAGTAATGAGAAAAACTTCTTACAAAAAAACAACCAACTTAAAAATACTACTATAAAGTGATAAACAAAATTTTTTGCCCATTTTTCGTTTGGCTTGATGTGTACCACAAATTAATGTACCAGTTCTGGCTATGTAAATATGATAACAGCATCAACTTATAAGACGTGGATTAAAAACATATTATTGAAGCTAACTTATTAACTGCTCAAGCAAAGTAAATGTATATGGGACCACGACGACGCGGGCTTGCTCTACCAAATGCAAAAAGATACACGTAAATCAAGTAATCACGGAGAAATCGGAATACAAAAATTAAAAAAGAAAACAGCCTAATGCATAATCTATTCTCCTCCTTTTTTGTACTCCATTAAAATTCCTAAAATTCTAAATACATTAATTAAATATATTAGCGTATTAAGCGCATTAGTGTATTATTAGTTTTTTTTTGTGTATTTGTTGTGTATTTGAAGCACACAGCAGTTTTCCGCTTCTATCAGCTACAGAAGGGTCTGTCACAGGCAGACTACGGGACTGCTGCTCGTCTAAAGCCAGAGGAAGTTATCCTGACAAGTTATATGATTTGTATGAATATTCTGACAATGTCAACAGTTGCTCAAAGTGCAAGTGTTAGAGGTTGTGTTTAAAGAGTGGCTGGCTAGACTCTAGAGTCAAGCACATACGCATAAAGAAAGATGACGACAACCAGTGATGGCATCGCCCTGCAACAAAGCCCCGAAACTACACTACTTTCAAAAGCATTACAACATAATACTCACAGAAGAACAGTGTCACTACTCAGGACCGAAAGAGTTGAGTTGAGTTGTAAAAAAACGTTTATTTTACCGAGACGAAAAAAAAAACTTTGAAAGAAAACATGAAAACAAACAGTATTTTTTTTTCTGGATTAGGTTTTTTTTTCAAAATTACCAAAATAAATTTTTTGTAAGATGGTTATCGTTAAAAATGAGCTTATATTAGATTTATTTTGGTTTATAAAGAAATACCATTAATTTTTTGTTAAATACATATTACATAAAAATCACATTGCTTGGTGGGCAGGACTTTGCAAATCAACTGCTTTATCTAAAGTAGCCACAAACTTTTTCTCAGTTCCTACTACATCGGCAGCGTACGAGAGAACATTTAGTACGTACAGCGACATTCATACCAAAAAACGTAATAGAAAATAGTGTACATTGCTCACAATTATCATTGCAATCAGTACAATCAGCAACAATATCCACACGAGCAGAAATAATCAAAGTTCCTGGTTGATTATTAATTAATTATTATTAATTATTATTATTATTATTAATTCCTATCAGTTGATTCAGAATCAGATGAAACAAGTAAAGACACAGAACATGTCAGTTATTCCGTTGTCGATAACACAAGCGAAGCTACCGATATCGATACAGATGATTGTAGCACTGATGAACGTTTAAGTATTTTATAAGTTCATAATAAAACGAGTATGTACCTCTATTTTTAATTTCTAATTTCAATGATTTAAAGATAATTTGACTTGAATTAAAAATAAAACAATCATAGTAAGTTTTATTCTATTTTATTTAACCTATTTCACTTTTTATGAAAAAAAAAAACCAAATGTAGAAAAAAAAGACGGTGCCAAGTTCTTTTTCATGTCTTTTTCAAGGTTGTGAAAAAATACATTTGTTTTTTTTTTAAATTACATCTCTAGTTGAGAGTATACACAGGCGGATCAAAGACCGACTCCGGAACCGCAGTCGGAGTTTTCTCGCATAACTTTAACATAAACATATCCAGCCCGCTGGGAATGTTCAACACCGTCTATCAGGCGGAGTGTGTGGGCATCATACAAGCGGTGTACGCGTGTAAGCGACATCCATAGACGTATACTCTCCGACCGCGCCTCAGTCCTCCAATCCTTGGGGAGAAAATACATTACCTCGAGTATAACACTAGAATGTCACGATGCTCTAGAACGAGTAGCGGTATCTAACCGCAACACAGTGACACTACGAGTACAATGGATAAAAGGACACAGTGGATCACTGGGTAACGACGCAGCTGACGAACTGGCTAAAAGAGCATTCAGCGCGTCAGTTTGTGGACCCGAACCCATCGTGCCTACCCCCTTCAACCAGCTACACAGGTGGCTACAAGAGTTCAGCGACACATAATTGAAGAGGTGGTGGGCCTCGACACAAGGCTGTAGTTAGTCCAGGAAAGCTATGCCATCCTCAGATGGCAAGCTAACCAGATGTTTATTACGCCTGGACAGAAACGGCCTGCGCCTGGTGACGGGGATTATCACGGACACTGATCGCTAAACAAACACTTCCACAATAGGCATAACGGACAGTCCTCTATGCAGGGCTTGCATGGAGGTTGAGGAAACCGTTGCGCATATATATGTTCTGTGAATGCGTAGGCGTCACCCAGGTTAGGACATAAACCCTCGGGGCACCCAGATCCTACACAGATGCTCTCAGCAGACCAGGAGAGATCATCAACTTCATCATCAATCTTCTGGAGGGAGGTGGGCTGGTTGGAATAACCACCGACGGCCGCCGTGGCCCACGCACAATGGTCCACATGAAGGACTAACTGCGGAAACCAGAACCCCTGAAATAGAAGAAGAAGAAGAATAGTGGCTGGTTGTCATACGTTTTCACTTGATTCATATCGACACATAATCATTTCATATCACTAATAAGGAGAGGGGCTACAGAGTCATGATGAGCAGTTGTCAGGTCTGTAATCAATTAAACTATCATTTCGGTTTTATGTTCCTGAACATCGAATTCAATTAAATGTGTTGTGTGCGAGTGACTTTGATGACTAACGACTGCCGCTTTTTTGATTGGCAGGAAGACGGCTTTGTTAATAACAAAGTGTTCAAAGCGCACTTTCGATTCATTAATCTCATCAAAACAATGAAATTAAATAATTACACTAGCGCAACGAATCGTGACCGCGTGCTGCCAATAAAAACTTGACTACAGTGCGATTATCCGATTACACACATAACGCTCTAATAACAAGGTGGTGTCTGAAACAGGACCATTTAACAATATTGTCTCTGACCAATCGGCGCGTGGTGCGAGTGCCGGCGCGTCGAGCACCGCGCGAGCGTGTCACTGCGCACATTTGCCGCGTGTTATTGCCGCCTCGCACGACTTTGCCGTCATTTGTATGAGCGTAAAGAAGGCGCTCGTTTATCGAGAGAGCCACGAACAAAAGCGCTTACGCCTCGTCTTAATTAATATGATTAATGAGCCGAGGCCGCGGCGCGTTTTTGAACTCGCGTTTCTGTTGTAATCGAGAAATAAATTAATTTTATTAGTAGTCCTTCCTAATAGAATACGAGCGCCGAGGGCCGCGTCGCTCCCAAACGACTCTGACGATACCGTGTTTTCCCGGTTCGTTACGTTTCTCTAATTTAAAAATTGGGCGTTAAAACTCACCGATTATAATTTAAATTTATGACATTATGCATACTATAAAGGCATATAAAAAGGAAATTGTGACGCGTTATAGTGGGGCATCACTAACAAGGCACATATCTGAACACACCTTAATGACTTTAACTATAATTTCATTTCATTAAAATAATTTTATCAAACTACTACTTACCCACCATCACTTTAGTTTCATTAATATTAACATAATTTTATTGCTCGTGTCCGAGTCAAAGCACTAATTTATTACAGCTATGAATCTGCGTCACTTCTATGTAGGTATGCGTCTTATACCTAGAGCTACACATTAGTGGTAAAATAATTTGAAACTATTAGAGGAATTCGCAGTAAAACAAATAGTATTCGCGCAGACGTGTTACCCTTACAAAACATAGGTATCTATTTATTTTCCCATGTTTCTAAGCTAACGCGGTGTCGTTCAGTCAGCGATGGAGTTTGAGTTTTGTGCGGTGATGTTAGGGTGCACATCGGGAGTGCGCGTGCGGCGGCGCGCTCGCGCCTCGGGCCGAGATCGTGGCGGAGATAATTAGAGGCCGCGGCTCTGTGGGAGCCATAAAAACGGCAAATTGACCGGCGGGATAACCAGAAAGGCACAATGTGTTAGATAATAATTTCCAAATTACAGGTTATGTTGGTTCGCGGGCGAGACTCGACCGGCTCTTTTTCCTCGGACGCCGACTGAGGTGCTAAGGGCAGGCTAATTATTATTTGGGTATCAGAGCGAGGATTTTAGTGCAGCTGCTACCTGTATAAATATTTATTATTAAAAAAGATCAAACGCTAATTTCGATGGAATCCAATTTTTTATCAGCCAATTAATGCTTCTACAAATAACTTATCAACATCATACATTTATAAATATACGTTCGTACGACAAGAAATTAACAGTCAAATGATAACAATTAGCAGTATAAATAAATTAATGAGGAAAGTTATGCACACTATCTTGGACAGGTTTTTAAAATGCAAGTGCATTGTGCATTTTTCCAGTCTATTTTTGGTAAAAATCTGTAGGTACCAATATAATAGCCTACCGATGCGGATGACTACTTCGACGCCAAAGTGTCCTTTTGTCTTTGTATTTATTTGTATAGTTAGTTAGTTAGTTATTTAATTTAGTACCTAGTGTAAATAGTTAGCTGTGTTAAATATTGTAAAAGATATATATAATAAAGACAATTTTGATAGTTCACCTAACAGTAAAATGAGCCAACGTTACATATAAATCCCACAGTCCACAAAAAACGAGAGTTCAAACTCCTAAAGCGAGTAATTATAAAAAGCAAACCATAGATTTTAAACACTATGAAAATGGCGCATTATCAGTGCAGAACCCAAGCAATTGAATCTACAGACAAGCAGACGCTACATTCCGATATAATATGGAGATGGTCCCCAATTCCTAAGAGCTTGTAAGACAATCGATGGCAGGACAGGAGCGCGGGGCGCCGGGCGACGAGCGCCGCCATTGGCGCCCGGGCGCTCCGCCCCACGCCTCCGACGACTCCTAGATTAATGTTTTGTTAAAGGGAGCATTATCTCCTAAGATGTGATGAAATATGCGAGCTGCAGCATCCGACACGCTAATGCGGGTAATGCCGCTCGTGAATCCATCCTTGTTTGCAGTGAACGAATGTACTTTAACTTAAAATTTCTGTAGTTTGATTTCAGATTAACTTGGGAAGTTGGGATATTTATTTAGATTTTATTTAGATATTTTCTGTGTAAAGCAGGTATCTAGATTATATCTATTTACATTGGTGTTTAATTAAGTCATTCTGTTCTGATCTCTTGATAGAATAGGATTTTTAACATGACTATTATATAGATTAAAAGTGTAGCGGCATCTACAACGCCACATGCGAGCTACACGTCACAATAACGTCACGCAAAATCCTGCATCGCGCAAGCAGAGTTTACCACGCAACTAGCATATATACAACGTCCCGACATCAATCGTCGGGCAGTTGCACCAGTCACAACACTCGTCTGGTCGGAGGATCCTCCCTTTTCTATAGAGAATGAGTGAACTTTACACCCTGTTCCTCATACCTCTATAAAAATAAATAAATGACGACGACAAACTGAGCTACCTACACCTATAGGTAATTAGGTACTGTAGAGGTTACTTATACCTTCCAGTTTTATTACTATATAAGCTGATTTTAAATCATGAAACTAATTAATTTAAATTAATTTAAAAACACTAAATTTCAAGTCACGACTCTCAAATTGTAATTTTCTATTTTTAAATGCTTTTATAAATTAAATAGTATCTAAGCAAAATAGTTTTTTTTTTCTTCAAACTGTTTTGACTATCAAATAAGAAGTATTAGATTAAATTACAACCTCCTCTTCAATTAAATTATAATCACTGGCTTAAATTGGTAAAAAATATGAGGATACTATTAACTGAACTTATTATTTGATCAACACATAGATACAATCATGAATAAAGCATCAAAGTCACTAGGGTTCATTTTGAGAGTCGGTTGAGTTCAGGAGTGGGTGTATCAAAACCATTAAAATTCTCTACTGTACTTTTCTTCGCAGTCATCTCGAGTACTCGTATGCCTCTCAAATTTGCACAATAACATATACATCAATCGATTGGAAGGCATTCAAAGAAATTTTTGAGGTATATTCAATTCCGGTCTAAAACTTATTCTCCCACTTATCTCCTACGCTGTAAAAGATTCCATCTACTTCCTCTTTCTGAACGTAGAATAATTGCAGACTTGGCATTTTTATTTAGAATTGCTAACGGTTCAACCGAACTTCCCGAATTGCTGAGCAAAATTGGACTGCGGATTCCTTCTGGTTTTCTGCGCAATCCTTATCTGTTGCATACTCCTGTGGTAGGAACGAATAACAGACGAAATTCATACTTAATAAGAGCGAGCCATACGTATAACGCGGTCTGCCGGGGCGTCAACATCGATGTTTTCAGTACCAGCATTTCAAAATTAAAAAGGACTCGTTTTACTTTCTTCTTTGATAACGTAAACTAATTAATATTTTAATTTACGCTGTTTGAAACACATTTACTTATCAAATATTATTGTTTATATGGTCTCTTCTATCTGTGAAAACTTTTAATTGACCTTATTTTTGTTACTCTTAATCGTGTGAAATTTTTTTGCTGTAAGTTTTCCTAAAACTGTAAAATAAAATAAAATAAATAAACTGTCAGTTTTGTTTTTAATTTTTTTATTGCCTATTGGCCTCCAAATATAACAAAAGCAAGTAGCCAGTATTCATTTTATTAAAGCATTTTTTTATTAAACAAAAGAGTATTTATCTATAAATATAATAAAATGGTAGCGAAGGCAAAAGTGTATATTGAATATTTTCGAAAAAAGTAATTCCTACGAGGTCTGGGAACAATTCAAATGCCGAAAATATAGTTTATAGAATTTTTGTCTGTTTATCTGTTTGTCGGAATGTATGTTCCATGCATCACCCAAAAACCAGATATATGTTGTCCAAAATTTGCATAGATGTTCCCTATAAGTCTAGTCAGTCTGTAGGCTATAAATTATCACGCTATTTGCTATAGGGGATGAGCAATATTGCAATTTGTTCGTACTATTCTATAGTTTACCGCAAATTGTAAAAACGACCCAAAAAGTTAGAATATAGCAGATCTGATAGTTACAGATTTAACCTTTTAAATGATTATCATCACGCTATACGTTTATGAAGCCAAGCAGTCAATTATGACATATACAGGGTGAATTTTTGAGATGGGGCAATAAGGGCAGGTACCTTAACCGTTGTCACTACAAGATAGCGGTCTTGCACGGAACGGATTGTTCGAAAGAGTAACCGTGGCCCTGGGGCACAGGCAACGGTAACAGTAACTCTTTCGAACAATCCGCGACCCCGGCAGGCATCGGCCATATCCGACCCCGTCAAAGGTGCTGACATCGCTTTGAGGCCCGCGTGGAATACGACGCGCCGTCGACCCGGGCCTGGTCCTTACCGTACCGCGAGCTACCCATTACTCGCCGTCCGCAGGCCCGCGCCTACGGCGGCCGAGAATTGGCTATTGATTCCCGACGTCCTGGACGTCTCCTCCCGTGGCGATTAGAGGCGTGAGAGCGCAACGATTGTCTCACCCTCACGCGCTCCACCTCCTCCTTCGCAAGCATTACTGCTTCGCAGAAGAAGGTGATGACTTCCCATGCTCTCTCACTCCGTACTATGGCCGGACGCAAGAGATAGCCGCCACCGATCGCCCCCACGAGGACACGGTGGTGCTCTGCCCAAGCCAGGCAGACCTTCACCATATGCTCCGCCGTGTCCTCCAGGTGATCCATACAGTGGTAACACCCGGGCGTTTCCTCCCGCCTTATCCGAAACAGAAACCTCCCAAAACAGCCATGTCCGGTGAGGACCTGCGTCAGGCGGAAGGTGGGGACGCCGTGGCGTCTCTCAAGCCACTCCTCAAAGAGGTGACTTGCCGCCGCAATTATGGCGTGCCCATTCTGAACCCCCCTGCGTTGTTTTTCTATGCTAGGGGGTCTAGAATCATTTGCTGAAGTCATGGTTTCAGTTTGCACGTTGATGTCCCTGCCACCTTGTATAAGAACGGCTATTTTAGTCAACTTTCAACAAAGCAAATAGCTTAGCGACTGCTTTGCAAACCTAAGTTCGATTCCCAATTTCTTTTAATTTTTTGTACTTCTGTTTTTACATTTTGTTATACTATTATTATGATAGTTCGTAGAATGTACACAGAAAAACATGAAGTTTAGGCCTCTTCTGTCACTTTTGGTTATAAAATAAATAAATGTCTACTGGTTAGGTGACTTTTAATGAAAATCCCGTGTGTTCACAATCTACTGTTATATAATTTTAGTGATAGCTGTTTGTCTGGAATAATCTGTAAGACTGCATCAGTCAGTGTATCAGTGTTGTGTAATTAGGTAGTATATGCAGGAACGCAGGCGTTAATTAATTCACTAAAACGAAAATTTTCGCAAGCAGTGGGAAATTGCTACTGAAGGCTGCGGGTGTCGACCTCAGGACGAGATGCTTCTCACATGGACAACTCTACGTCGCTTGCTCCGCATCACCAGTCCTGACTCTCTGTATATTTTGTTTGCTGAGACCAAAACTACAAACGTAGTATATAGGAACGTTTTATAAAAATGTGGCTATTATTTTAGTATATTGTGGTATCTTACGACTTTCACCCAAACGAAGTTGTGGGGAGAAGCTAGTTCCTTATAAAATAAAATATTTTTTCATAAATAATTGAATCAGTCTGAACTTTACTATATATTTTTGACCTATTTTAATAAGTTAGCGTAGATACTGCAACCGAAACCACTGACCCGAAATCAATTGGGATAAGGGCAGACGAATGATGAGCGTAGACACTGGAACTCGTAACAGAACTTTAAGTAAAGAAAATAAACCTATTACAATTTCTTAGGATTTCGGAACGAACTAAATAAAACACTTACCCAATTACTTAAAACACGAACTAGCTTTTCTTGTCTTTGACGCCTTCTGATATTTATACACTAAAAGAAACTAAGTACACTCTTTTTTAAAGGCTGGTTAATAATTTCAAGACCATCAATGTAATGAAACAAAATTAGGAACCTCATTTGCGCTAACCAACGGGCTACACTTGACTTCGTCTTTTCAACCTAAGAGCTTAGACAGAGTGACATTTATCAGCGATAACAATGATGGGAAACCCATAAATGTTTTGAATTGACATAAGCTACTGAAAAGCTACCGAAAAGACTTTGCAACAGGATTGTATTACAGTCCTGTTGAAAGTCTTTGCAGATAAAAGAAACGCTTTAAAAGCGATTGCCACTTGTCTACGTCCTCTGGGTGATTTTTCACTGACGCCTCTGCCTTAGATATCATCAATTAGTAAAAATAACTTCAGCCAATTCTTTTGAATTAATTCTTTTCGCATTATGAGAAGACAAACCGACATTCAGGGTTTTTAAGGAAAATTAATTATTTCAGTCGATATTAAACCCGTTGTGGTTTTATTGTCAGCGCTAATTAACAGATAGGTAAATAATTGTTTTAAATTATTATTATCTTTACTTTCTTTTAGTCGACAAAAACAACATAACTTGCAATCCAACTCTTCTCTCTTTTCTGCGAGAATAAAACTATAGAAAAATTACTAAGTTAGTGTAGGTACTTGTAATTAGGACATAAGTAATTTGCTGCTATTACATTATTAATCCAGAGATAATTGTGTGGTTCGACTGTTTTAATAGACAGGTAGGTATAAGAAAAAGGTACCTTTACAAATTAAAATGGCGTTTTAAGCTACCGCTTGGACCTAATGACTTGAGAAAATTCTGTGCCACAAGCACAGACAGGGCATTTAAAAAAAAATAAGAAAAAAATATATAACACAATGCGTACCTTTGCGTATTATAAGCCACATCGTCTCAATTCCACGTCGCAGCAGGGTCTGCTCGTCTCCTTACAATCAGCAGATTCTATCCAGTTACGTCACGTAAACCTCAGTTCTAAGATTGTTTATCCACCAATTTCTCGAGATGGGACCCAATACAATTGTATTTGTCAATGATAAATGGTCGCGCGCGGCGCTTTTCATCTCATTCGGTCAAAGGCGCCGCCAGCGACAGACGACAGGTAAATATAAATTCTAATACGAGACGCATAAGGTTTATTCCTGTTTGCACATAAATAATTACAACACAGGACTAAATGATACGGTACTAATCAAGGCCGGGAATAAACGCGGATAATGCGGTTTAATATCGTTTGAAAGGAACCTTTCGGCGGGTAGTCGCATTCAGCTATAATGAGTTTATTCAGAGTTTTAATCGAATGAATCACGGTAAGCAAATAGTGGTTCAAAAGTATCAAGTCGGGGTCGGCTCAGCGGCACTCCGCTAGTTGCCTTTTCAATTTGTATACCAATGATAGACGGAGGTCGTAAGATCCTAAATTAGAAAAATATTCTTTAATTTTTTTGAAGTTCTGATATATTTGATACGAGTTTTTATCATTATAATATGTTGTGTTCATAAGATGATTTGAGCTTTTAGGGGACTCTTGAATCATCTTCTTATTTCTTTCGTCTTAAGTCAATTTCAGTCGGTTTGCATTAATTATGTTTTGATAAAAATCTTGATAATGGCAATATGCATTTTTATAACAACTATTTCAACAGCGGATGATAAAGCCCGTGCTTCCAGTGCACTTTTGTGGGAAACGACAGGATGTTTAAAGTTTTGTCATCACATCTTTTTAACTTACTAGCGTCTGTTTTTGATGAGACTTAACCTATGTGGGAAAAAACACAGTCTTTATCAAATAAGTACCTCTTTTACAAGTTGCAAATAATGCAAAGGTGATTCCCTCAGTCTTTCGTACAAACTAATCATTACTCTCCAGTCTCTAGCCACTGAAATGCTGAAATGCCTTCTTCGATTATTAAACGGGAAGCACAAAAAAGTTTGCACATTATGAGAAAAGACTGACAACCTCTTTTCTGACGAAATAACTGGCTGATTATCCCAAAAGTATGGGCAAAGATGCCATAAAGTTATGGAAATAATAATGTTTTTTTTTTCTATCGTTGTGTGACACTTTGAATGGCCTGTACACAGAATATATTTATATACTCCTGGTCTGTATTAGTGTACCTACGATATCAAGTCAGTTGTTTAGTACATACTAATTCCATGGGGGCTCTTCATACGAATATTGCAATAAAACCTATTGCGTCCCGTAACTTTGTACATTTAAGTGATAGAATAATAGCATAATTTTTGTATTCTTGATTCAAAAAAGTTGTATCCATAGCTGAATAGATAAGATTTTATTTAATTTAATCTGTATTTTGGACAATAGCTATGTTTATCTTTAACAATAATTTTATTCAAACAAAAAAGTTCATGTCGTTTGTCCGCATTGGTGGTCTAAACAAGTACGGTAAGTGCTTTTAATATTTTCTACAATGTTCAAATTGCATTACAAAGCGTATATAAGAGGGACTTTAACTTTCACATCGTTTAAACGTTTTTACATTCGATGTTACCATAATGCGAGTTAGAAATCCAACTCGAGCACTAAACGTTAGACCGAATATTCGAATGCATTCAACTTAATGACGATACACATTAGGTAGTACGAAAGTTAATGTCTTCAATATCAGAGTATATTATACCTACCCTATGTGGTGCATGGTTATAACACGATACAACTAAAAGGTTCCGTCGGCGTGTATAGAGGCATGAAAGAACAGGGTGTAAAGTTCACTCATACCTTCATAGAAAAGGGAGGATCCTCCGACCAGACGGGTGTTGTGTCTGGTGGGCAACTGCCCGACGTTTGATGTCGGGACGTTGTGAATATGGTAGTTGTGCGGTTAACTCTGCTTGCGCGATGCAGGATTTTGTGTGACGTCAGTGTGACACGTAGCTCGCATGTGGCGATGTAGATACCGCTACACATGATTCGGAAAACACAATTGCTTTTGAACTAGTATAACTTAAGTTAAGACCCCTTTGGTATTGATAGATTCAAGAATGTTCAATGCTTGGGGGAGCGAAAATAAGCAATAATGCTTTTATTCGTTTTTGTCGTTTGATTAAGTACATTTAGACTGCGTCGTACTATACCTACTGGGGAGCATGGTTGGAGGTGTGTCGATGAAAACGCTTTTGATTCGGCACGGCCGACGTCCGTGACATTGCCGCTAAGAGCACACACCATGTTAGATAAAAGATTAACGATGGACCACCTCGTGTGAGCGACGCTCGTTTGTTTTCAATAAACTTTCACCGCGCACTCTTAGACTCGACTATTATATTTTATTGCTCAATGGAAGGCTCTTTGCGATGTGAGGTTAGGCTGAATAGGCAACAACTTGCATTGTTTTTTGTTAATTAGAATATTTGCTGGGATAAGCGTTACTGATCTACATATAGGTATACTTGTGCATTTTACATGCTCGCTACACAGTAAGAGAGCTTTGTGGCCACTACACTACACAGATCAACTCATCCTAAGAGGTTAAATGGTAGAGACGATTTCATCCATGGCAAATTTCAAGACTAGAGGAGGCTTGAAGCATGATAAGTTCTCCCTGCCAACAATCAAATAACTTCGAACTCCATTTGATCATTGTTACAGGTAGACATTATCTTGCGGTGTACTAGTGTATACCAGTCTGTTTACCTGGTTGATGGCGGATATGTTTGCGGATATGTATACTGCGTTGTACTGATTTTCGTCACTATTTCCTAAGATCGTTTTTAGTACTTCCGTTTCCCTTTACGTAAGTTACTAAAATAATTAAGCCACCATCGGATATTTATGAAATCTGATGGGTTATTGGTAGGAAAATAAGAATATTGTTTAAGATGAGAACAGATTTAATTAATTGCGGTAGAGCAGACACAGTCATGAGTTCTAGTTTAGTCCAGGTACAAAAAGAAAGATGACAAGTATGACAGGTGTGTCAGACAGATGACACAAACAGATGAAAATGACATTTACGTTTAGTTTACTTATAACCTTCAACAAAATCAACCAATATTGTTCGTAAAGAGCCTAGAAAAAGGAACTTTTTCCAATACGTACCGTTATGAAAATGTGAGGAAATCTTAGCGGGCGACCGTGACCCACGCGGTAGTTCAGAGAAACAATAAAAATTAACACAGCGACCATTTCCTGGAAACATTAACTTGCCTAGCTTTTGTTTATAGGATATTATTACAATGACGATTCTTACAGCTTTCATAAGTATCCATTTTAAAACTGATGTCCATTGTTGAAGCTCAAAGAGACAATGAACAATTAATGAAGTAACGGACACGACGTGACCACGAAAACTGATAAAATTATTGTTGATATGCAAATGTGGAGTTGAAGTAAAATTTATAGTGGCGGGCTTGTGCCTGACAATGGCGGGCGGACCGGCGGCGGCGCGCGCGCATTCACAATGCGGGTGCCGCTTCTTGCGGCTTTACTGCCGCCAATTACTGTTTATCGCTATTTTTACATCGCGAACCGGGTATTTAGTAAACATTGTCTGGCCTATTGTTTGTGTCACCAGACCCTCAGTACGAGTAATTGTTACATAGCTGTTAAAGTCACTCAAGCCACACGAATAAAAATAATGGTTGGTACTGGTACCTCTATTACTCTACCAACCTCTAATTATTTCTATAAAGACTCGTGTAGAACAAACGGTCCGACAAGAATCAACATGATAAGTTTTAGTAAATTACAGTTGTCAGTAAAGTACCGTACCTAAACTGTCTTTTTAAATCGAAGATAATATAAAACCGAGTTAACCCCTGTAATTAGCGCTCATCCCGCGCCGCCGCGCCGCCAAATGGTCTGCCAGCAATCAATTAAAACAATATTTGAAATAGTGCTCCCAAAAAAATTAAAAGGAAGTTCTCAGGCTATAAACATTGGGTATTATGTGAGCCGCGGTGTTGCTGTCTCGCACTGGCACGTAGCGGCGTACCGCTCGCGTTGCGCCGGCGCGTCTACGCGTACCATATTACCGAGGAGGATGCGCGCCGCAATGAATTATGAGCCAGCCGCGTTACCGCCAAAGCCTTATTTGAGGGAACCAAAGTAATTAACTTCGACTTAGTTAACATTATGACTTTGAAATTATTTTCAAGTTCTCCAAATTTAAATTCGTCGTACAGCGTAGCAGTGTGCTACGCCGTAGCAATCGCAAACATAAACGAAAGATAACAGTTTTATTGATTTGGCATTGGTTTATTTTGTCTGTCAATCGTATGTATGAACCGTTTGATGTTCAATACTCATTATGAAAAGTTGTTATAGACAGATAAGTCATGTATGATATATCGTGTGGTCCAATTAATAAACTTGTTAAGTTGCCCACAAAAAAAATGGTAGTTGACCGTATTTAGATTGTTAACAAATCGAAATAAGGGACCACAGCAACAATAGGATTGAGCTTTTTGCCATATTGTGACATTTAGGCTTTTAAATAACTTTAGTTTAATCGCATTATAACAACCGTAGAAAATATGCTGAATCATCAATGGAGTGCGACTAACAAGACTACGACTAGCACTTAATTAAGCCCTATAAATTAGTTGTTTTAAAC
Organism: Dryobotodes eremita; assembly: GCA_917490735.1. Taxonomy (NCBI): domain Eukaryota; kingdom Metazoa; phylum Arthropoda; class Insecta; order Lepidoptera; family Noctuidae; genus Dryobotodes; species Dryobotodes eremita. The sequence goes on along the minus strand of OU823243.1, from coordinate 18,220,259 downwards.
TGAGATGGAAGTTGCCTGACACATTTTAAATATTTCAGTATCGAATAGTTTCAAACTAATAAAATGATTACTTACTGTTTACGTGTTGTTAGTTGTTCGATCAGTAAAATCCCTTGTCACTCAGACCGCGCCGTGTGAGAGTCAGTGGAGCCGCTAATCGAGTTTGTCGGCCGATGTTATCTCTAAACCATACGTTAATAGTACCAACGCCTCTGGATGCTGCCAGCCACGCTTACTCATGGACCATGGTACACACACCGACGATGCGTTTTTGTTTCAAATTGCTATCACTATTGTGTTTTGTTTAGTTCCTGCCAGGATTTACAGGGTTTAGAACGTCGAATCGCACTTTCGTACTTTCTATTGAATATACTTCACAACTAAATTCAACCAACTATTCAATCATTATATCATTTACCTGTAGGTGTTTAGAATAATTAACATACACGGTAATTTTATAGAATAGAATAGAATAGAAGACTTTATTTCAGACATGAGTCCATTGGGTTAGTAACAATTTTACTTAACTTCTAGTGTTAGTTTGTTGGTGTGTTGTGTGTAGTGTGTGTTGTCTGTGTGTGTGAGTGTATTCTGAGGTAATTATTTTAAGTATTTATTTTCTGTATTTATATACTGAACTGAGTAACATCTGTTTTATTTTATTGTTAGGCTTAAAATAGATAATAAACAAATATAAGCAAGGCACTTTATAAACACAGAGGCGATAAATTCAATTTAAAAACATGAACACAGAGTATTTAATTACAAAAACACCACCTATTATTATTTATTATCGTTTCTAAATTGGGTTAACGTGTCAGAATTATATCAAATTGGTTCTACTAGCCGGAAGCAATGCTTTACTGTAATCCCACAAAAGAATCCATTTGTTTTGAATATAATAGCTATTGTTCTAAAACGCTCCAGAATATAATCACGACATGTTGATTTATTATGGAATTTATACTAAAGTACCAGCTGGAGTAGTGTTTGATTTCAAAACCTTTGGAAAGCCAGCTCTGGATCATTTAAGACACGTCGTTCAAGTCTATTATAAGCCTTATATTACTTTGACTGTTCCTTAAATCGATGATATATTGTAGTATGCCTTTAAGACATTGTAAAGGAGAAATGCTAGTGCACGGTGCTCGAACCAATATTTTTTCAGTAGTAAGCCTACCCTTCAACGTTGACAATGAATTCATAAAGTAGTTTATACGCCTTAATAACCGGGCACGTTCACAATACTACCTAAACGTATATTATTACAAGTAAATATAAAAGTATATGAACAGGATGCATAATGAATAGGTGCTCAGAGCTGTCTCAAACGAGTGGATGGCATGCCAGTACCCCCGGCAGCATCGCGCCCCTCATTCATACAACTCACTTCCACCAATATTTTCTCTCAAAAAAAAAACGTATTTTTCTTGAAATATTTAAATTTCGATTGTTTCCATTCTTTTAGCGTCCCTTTTATTGTAAGGGTGAAAAGGAAAATGAATAGATGATGTTGCTGCTTATTATTCATTGTTCAGAGAGCGAGGGGAGGGCTGAGAGCTTTTCTTGGCTCCGTGATTTAGCTCATTTTTTAAGTAACAAAACAAGTAACCGACCCTGTTGGAAAAATGCGCATTGTGAAAAAAAATAATGGCAAAAGTGACATTGGTTTATGCAAGTCTATTAGCCACCAAGAATAATTCTGTAATATCACTAAACTCCATTAAAGTAGATTGTTCTCCTTTTCACCACTTCGAAAGGTCTCCGATGTGTTTCTGGTTTAAGAACTTTATTTCCTCATAAGAATTAACAATAATTCACTTACTGAGAAACAAGATTTACAATTTATGTTTAAATAACAAGCGTACAGAAAAAATAATTTTTAACGGGTAGACACATAACACAATGAATATCACCAACCGAGCAAACACGGATACAAAAGTAAAAGTTACAACATACTAGATGTGGCATACAAGGCAGCGTACTGACCAATTGAATATTATTATTTTATTTTTGTATTAGTTTTAAGTTTTTAGATTTTTGAGTTACTCATAATGTGTGATTTTAGTTGTTTTTTAAACGTAGACATACTTTTCTGTTCTTTTATAGCCATCGGTATTTTATTGTACATGTTGACACCCTCATATTCAATGTTTCTTTTTCCGTAATTAACTGTTCTGGGTGGGCGCGTTACTAAGTAGTTGGAGTTTCGAAGTCTGATTTTTTGGACTTGATGTTTTTTGGTAAAATTTAGCGATGTATGAATATCCTTATGAATTATTTTACGTATTAGAATACACGTATAGTACATGTATGTTTGGGAAATGGTCATTATTTTGGTATCTTCGTATATCTTATGAGTAGGCGTTCGAAATTTGTAATTGAATAAAATTTTGATTAATCTATTTTGTGCTGTCTGTAGTATTCCTAGAGTGGTTTTAGCTGCGGTCCCCCAGATTTCAATTAGGTAGTCAATGTGTGGTTTAACTAAGGAATTATATATTATGTATCGAACTTTCTGAGGAAGACACTTCCTTAAACTGTGAAGAGCTCCTGTAAGTGATATTAGTTTACATCTGATTTTATCAATGTGCGGCTTCCAACTCAGGGAGCTATCTAAAATTAAACCTAGATATTTTTCTTTAGTTTTTCTGTGTATTATTTGATCATTTATTTTTAATTCTATATTATCCGTAATTTTTTTGTTTTTTGGAGCTATTATAACATAATTAGTTTTTGTGGTATTAATGGTTAAGAGATTAGTTTGGAACCAGTCATTGAGAATGTTAAGGTCCTTTTGGATATGCGGTATCATAGTTCCGATCGAGTGCCCGAAGTAAAAAAGACTTGTGTCATCTGCGTAAAGTGAGACGTCACCTTTAAGGCCAATTTGGGATATATTATTAATATAAATTAGGAACAAAAGTGGTCCCAGAATTGAGCCCTGAGGTACACCGAAATTGACAAGATTTGAACCACTTTGGGATTTACCCATTTTGACTATTTGCTTACGATTTTGTAAATATGACTTAAAGATTTGTAGAGCTTTGCCTGTGATACCAATATGAGACAACTTTTGTATTAATAGATCGGGACTAATTGTGTCGAAAGCTTTTTTCAGGTCGATAAAAATACCTAAAGCTGTGTGTTTTTCATCGATTTTGTTTTTGATTTTTGTTATAAGATCAATAGTTGCCGAAAGAGTATTTGAATGAGGTCGAAAACCGTATTGTTTGTGATATAAGAATTTTTTTGATTTAAGAAATGTTTCCAAACGGTTATATAGAATTTTCTCAAAAATTTTCGAGATCACAGGTAGTACAGAGATTGGACGGTAGTTACAAGGATCAGACTTACTTCCAGATTTATAAATTGGGATAACTTTAGCCATTTTTAAGCCATCGGGAAATATGCCCCGATCCAGACATAGGTTAATACACGTTGTAAGTTCATTGGATATTAGATTTTTTACACATATTATAGATTTTGTACTCACGCCATCAATGCCAGAACTAGTATTTGGGTCTAAATTGTCGATTATTTTTAATATTTCATCCGTGGTTGCAGGTGTAAGAAAATTAAGTTCTGATTGGTCACTGTCTTCAGATTCTTGATGATGTTGGTTTCCCTTAAACTTGCTAGGGATAAGGTTTGCTAGAGATGAACCGATGGATGAAAAGTAAGAGTTGAGGGATTCACATATTTCCTGTTGGTCTGTAATAGTGCCAGACTCAGTCTCGAGCTTTTCTGGTCCAGTCTTATCTTTTATTTTATTTTGGGATAGATCGTTTATTAATTTCCACATTTTTCGAGGTTTCGTCATATTATCTTTAAAACATTTATAGTAGTATGTGTTTTTCGTATTTTCTATGGTGTATGCTACCCTAAATTTGGTTTTTTCGTATACTGATTTTAATTTCATGTCTGTTTTATCGGTTTTATATTTTTGCCATAACATGTTCCTATTGTTAATATCATGTATTATTTCTTTTTTTATCCAATCTTGTCTTGGAGGATTTAATACTTTAATTTTTGTGACTTGACTCTTTAGTAAACAAGATTGTAATTTGTCCGATAATCTCTCGTAAGTCAGTTCTACATCGTCGGTACTAATTATACTGTCTTTGAAACACTTATATAATTTTGGGTAATCCAATGCAGTGTATTCTGCTTTCATAATAGGGGGAGGTTCATAATGTTTTATCTCCAGAAATATTTGCTTATGGTCGGACATCGCAGATTCAATCATAACCATATGAAAGTTATTTTCTTGTAGGTTGGTGGAAATATGATCTAGTATGGTTTTGGTTGTAGTTGTTTCGCGGGTACAGTGTAAACGATTAATTTTATTCAATATTTTGAAGTTACTTTCTTTCAGTGTGTTCTTGTAGTTGCGTGTTGCTCGGTCTAGGTTAAGCAAGTCCAGGTTAAAGTCGCCAAATACTATTGCTCTCTTCTTCCCTTGTAACTGTTGCGAATAAATCTCAAGGAAGTTGTTAATATTAATTTTATCAGGTTTGTATACGGCACCAATGCTCAAGGAGAACTTCTTCACATACACCCAGAGGTAGTGAGAATTGTCTACACATAGTTCGTCCATGAGATTGTGTTTTAAATTGTCGTGGACGAATATTGACACACCGCCGCCTCTTTTATTTTTTCTGAAGTTAAAGTAATGTGTGTAACATGGAATATTGAGCCTCTTTATCTCATCTTCACTTTTGATCCATGTCTCCGTAAGTACAATAATGTGCGTGGTAGCTTGTAAAGATGCTATTATACATTTTAACTCGTCGAACTTTCCTGGCTTAACTATACTACGCGCATTAGCATAGAAACAGTTCAAAGATTTTTTTGTTGAGTTTATTTCGGTGTATTTGTTCGTAATTTGATATGATATTCTTTCTAGTTTTTTGCAGTTGTCGAGACAGATGAAGCTGTTTGTTCGGTTGTTGAAACGATTTTTGGTTCTCCTTTAATATATTTGATGATTAGGTTAGTTTCGCCACTAGAAGTACGTTTTTGAAGCTCGTCTTTTAAGTTTCGCATATATTTTCGCTGATGTGGAGTTTGGTCGGAATAAATTTTGATGTTATCGATGTGCAGGTTATTTCTGTTGCGTAGTATAGCTATCGCTGTTTCCTCAGACGAGAAGCATACTTTAATTGAGCGGGTATATTCCGGCTTGTACTTTCCAAGACGTATGATTTTCTCTGGTTGTGGACAATCATTATATGCAAGTTTTGTTAGTTTTGTAATTTCAGCCTTATCGTGTTCTTGTCGTTCGATTGCTGAACTGATTTTAGGTTCAGGAATACCAGAGACTACAACATTCCTTGCTCGTTTATTTCGTTCTTGAATTTCACTCACAATTTCCTCATAAGTTGTAGCCGTGTGATTTGAAGTCGGTTGCGTCATGCATTTGAGGTTGTTGACGTCAGTTTCTAACATCATAACTTTTTTTTCAGTGTTTTCTGTGATGGTTGTTAGGTTTGAAAGTTTGTTTTTTATATCAGTATTTTCCATGGTGATATTTTCAATGGTAGTGCTGATATTGCCCACTTCATTTTTTATGGCAGTAACATCTTGACAGAGCTTATTGGTATTTTCTGCTTGTTCACTTTTAGTCGTCTTTAGAAGTAACAACATCTCGGACATTTGCTTTCGCAATTCAGATAACTCGGTTCTTATCAAGTCATTGTCATCAAGTAATTTTCGTTTATTACGGTGGGTAATCTGTGGAGTGGTATCTGTATATATTTCAGACAAATTCGGTTGCGATCCTCCAAGTCTTTCGTCGACGCCACTTCCAGTTGGTGAGCGTAGTACACTCATTGTGTATCTGTGTTAAGCGGTACTCACGTGAAAAGAACGTGCACTGCTAGGTGTGAAGAACACAAAAAATAATGAACTTGTCTCTGTTACCCGAGGGGGTGAAGAGAGCGGCGTCGCGTCGATGCTTCCGATCCGTAGCCGACACTCACAAGAAATTAGTTGTAACTTGGTCACCGTTAGTTAAGCAAAAGGAATACTATATTACGATTACTTAAGATTCAGTATGAGTTGATGAATATTAAATGAGTTTTTAAAATAATTTGTAACACGTCTGCTCTGTACGCAAGTTTAAATATTATATGTGTTTAACCCATTGTCTAACTGTTTCGACACAAAAGCGTCGGTTTTCAATCATATCAAAAGCTTTAATGAAGCTCGCCATATTTTAATCCAAACATTCAATACAAAGCCGATAGAATCGATCGGCCACGCTCATAATCAAAAGTCCGTGATGCAACAAAAAACTAATTGACAACAATCAACACTGTTGCAACAAAAAACAATATTTTCTATCATTGTCATTAATAATAGTTAGAAAAAAGTCATTCACACCTTGGTGCGCGCTAACATGACAAATGCGGGTGTCGGCGGCGGGGCACAAAGCGGCGAGGTGCGCGCGCGCCGCGGGGCGCCGCCCGGCTCTAAATATTAATTATCTACAACACTACGAACACCTTTTAGGAGATTATCGCACTTTTGTGTACCGTAATGTAACAATCTTTAGATCTAGATATCGCTCGCCCAGCGCCCTTGTTGTGACCGCTCCGTATCCGGCTCCACCAAGCACTTACAATACACGTTTGTTTACACATTCAAAGCCACACCAAATAAAATACATAACAATGTCAGTATAATGACTTGTTAAATCTAGGTAATAAAGTTATTTCTTATAATTCCTTGCACCTTCACTAAGTATGAAGTTTATGTCAGAACGATACAGAAGTACATAAAAGTAGAAGAAGTAATAGTTCTTACATAAACTTCCTGAACGTACATATTTACATCCGCCATGGTTGCATCATTTGAGTGATAGAATATTAAATTAATTTTGCGGTTTGTATAAAAGTTGCGTGGCCTCAAGCGACAGCACCATGTGGCGCTGGTCTGCCAGAAGGACTGAATTCTAAAAGGTACCTACAACAATATCAAATAATAATGGTAATCGCCCCGGGGCCGATTGGACGATTATCAGGCCATTGTGTCCGGCCGTTTAGTAATCAACGACAAGATTGCGTTCTTTATGTGACTGTTAATATATTGACCACAAACGCAAAGAACACAGAACTGAACAGATTCAAACAAGATATACTTATTTACAAATGGACCGACTGAGGGCTACTGAACACGCAAAACTTCTATACCCGATGATTTATTGGAAGCGCCATAAATAACAAACCTTTATAAATCTTATGGATCTCAAAATATTTTAATGCAAAATGACCTTGCATTAAATCGTAAATATGAACTCAAAAGGATTCCATTATTCCCCGCGCCAATACAAGCGGGCGATAAAACGTATCGCTTGTTGGTATAAAATGCGTAAAACCTTAAAATACACATGTGAACGAAGAATAAATTACTTTTAATATTGGATATCTGTATATAGTGCAAGGGTAATGAATATTGTATTACTGCTCCGGACAACTTGCTCGGAGACAGAAATATATTCAAAGCTTTGTGCGGAGTCGCGATCTTTCGCATCGTGAACAAAATACACTCAAATCTGACAAGACAAACAGACAACCCGAATCCTTATTTAGGAGCACGTAATCCAACCGAGACGCTAACTGAATCGTACGCGTGAGATTTATAATCTCAATAGCATGGCAAAGAGATCAATGCCACCGTCTCAACAACAGTCGGAGCCGCGACGTAAGCCCTGACAACTAGTCAAATAAATAACCTTCAACAACAAATATTGTAATAACCGAACTCACGAGGCAGCACATGAAATGATATTGCCGGACACAAACCAAATAAAACTGTGTCCAAGCAGTGGGGCGTTTAAGGACTAATGTCGCGTTACACTAAATACTAACCAGAATAAAGTTTCTTTAAATCCCGACGAAGTGATATACAATTTGGTGTCGCGAGCGATTCTCAATTTTGATCAAACAAAATAAGAAACAATTTTGTTTGTGAACTCTAAAAACGTAAATTTTTATGGGTACATTAAAGTTAAGTGGGAAATCCGAAAAGGAGTGTTAAAACTCCAGCGAGCAGATGGCGGCGCGGCGTTGATACAAACTCAATTATTTACACTCAATAAAAAGGACGTTATACGAGTATTAGAAAATAACCTGCTAAACAGTCAGATGAGCGTTCGAGGCAGGACGGCTATTTACGAGTTAAGAAATTACCAAGAACTATAGATCAAGGCATTCGTATTCATGTTCCGTATAAATACATTTGTATCTTTATGTTATTTTCTAAAGTTGATTAACCACCATTGCTGAATAGATATTTTAAGTCCAAGATTTGAATCTATTCTTTTCATTTGCAAAAGCCTCTATTGAATTAAATGTATTCGGTTAAAAAAGTTAGCTTGATTCTTAAATGACGCAAGCGTACCTAGCAGATAACTTTGGTATTCCTGAATCTCACCAACACAAAAATTTTAAAAATCCGTGTAAGACCCGATACGTATTAAAGCACCATTCTTAATGCACCGTGCTTAATCATATTGAGCTTTTATGACGTCCTTGATTCGGTCACGGCAAATATAACAAATGTTGGTAAAAAGCCCAGGTAGACGCAAATATTTGTGAACAATTTGTAGAATTCACACTTAATAACAAGGTGGAGGTGTTTAATTTTTTTCGCCGTGTGTCCAGGCGGCGGCGGTCATAAAGGATCATCATTAGGAGATCCTAGTGAGCGAGGTGCTATGATTGACTCCATGGGATATTGCAACAGGTGACTGCGATCGCTGAGATAACAACCATATCGTGTCAAACTTTTTTGTAAAAATGTTTGAAATGTTAAAACAGATCATCGTCACCGTCGCAGATATATCCCACACATGCGTTGCCGATAACATAATTCAAGCTTCCATCATCTTATCATCTTCCTAGCCTTTTCCGAAATATGTTAGGGTCGGCTTCCAGTCTAACCGGATGCAGCTAAATACCAATATCTTACATGGAGCAACTGCCTATCTGACCCCCACAACCCAGTTACTGGGTTATACAATACCCCGTGTTATGACAGGTTTTCAGACTTCTTTTCTTTTCTTCTTCTTCTTTTTTTTCCGGGCTTCTAACGACTTGTAACGAATGACAAAGATCCATGAGTGGCAGTCGTGACCAACGGTTTAACGTGCTTTCCGAGGCACGGAGGTCGGTATGTAAAGATGGTCACCCATCCACGGACCAACCGCGGCAAGCATAGCTTAACCTGATCGATCGACCTGTGCGGCTGTTATTACTTAGCCACGAGCTGATATAAAATAATTCAAGCTATATACATATATGTAGGGGAGCAGATCGAAAGGAAACTTGAAAATACGTTTAACTTATTTAAATTAAAATATAAATAAAAAATACACTTAATAATAATAATGTTTATTTACTCAAAAATAAAGCATTGTTTTACACGTTAAAAAATACAATTTTACAAAATAAGTACTATATCTACAAACGTGTGGGTGAGCACTGCTCTCCTAGCTAGGTTATGAAAACCTATTAACGAGAAGCAGTCCGGTCCCTTAAGGTATAATGACATAAAGGTTACATATATTTCTTAGCTCGTTTACTTCATCTTGATCGTATCATTCTATATCATATCCTTTCAAATATTGAGCTCTCTCCTGTTTTATGTTTTTTTTAGATAGCTACAGACCATTCAGATAATATCAATAGATAAAGCTGCTGCTACTTTATGAAAATTTCCACATATATGTATATAAGGTGTATCTATTCATACACGAAATATCTGAAGGGGTCATTGTACTCATTATTATGAACAACTTTTACTATGGGACCAAACCTGAAATCTCGAAAAAAAAATCTGCCGTTCCATACATTTTAACGAGTTCTGCGAACATAAATGTAGGGAACAGCAGATTTTTTTTTCGAGATTTCAGGTTTGGTCCCATAGTAAAAGATGTTTGTTATGATGAATACAATTACCCCTTAAGAGATTTCGTGTATGAATAGATACACCTTATATATACAGAATATTATTCAAGCTTTACTAAGAATTTTCCCAATAAGAAATTATTCAGAGCCACAGTCGCAATACTCACTAAGCCGTGCGTTCTTTTTCTTTTGTTTTTCTTCGTAGTTCTTCAACGTAGCATTGCAACAATTGTATCTATCAATTGTTAGCCAAACAATTAGTAATAAACTTATAAGTTGTGGTATATAAAGTTAAATATATATACGCGTGTATGTACCCAATTAACCAGTTAGATAAGGAAGTAAAACTGATATCCATTCGTTTTGTAATCGACAATTCCTTTGTTTGTTCGCACATCACTCAAAACTGCTGAACGAATTTAAATGGGTATTCGTAGTTGTTTTACTTAGAGCCTGGGAACGAAATCACCATGGTTCGTCTCGCTATAATATTAGTACCGATGAGTGGAATTTGCGTCAGTCATGTAGAACACCATATGTCAATATCGATTTTACTTCACATTGTTTCCTATATGATCGCATTCAATGGAACACAATACGACATCAGTGTAAACTTCCCACTGAAATTATACCTTTTAGACACAATGGCACATTGATTTGAAAGATAGTTTTATATTACCTACGGTATTGTTTTTATAAACAAGATTACTTTTTTTAGGTAATTATTATCTGATTTATTTCGCAGTCCAAATGTTTAAGTTACACACTTAGTCCCGCTGGCACCACAAATCGCTAAATGCGTTTAAGGCTAAACATGTTTAAAACATGATTCTGTCTTTGTCATCTTCAAACGATTGACAGAAACAGAACGATGTTTTAAATATGTTTAGCGCTACATACATTTAGTGATTTGTGGTGCAATCGGGCCTAAAAAGCTTAGGCGGTGACCAAGAAACCGTCAATTCTCACTTACAACCAAATCAATGTTTCTTACAGTAGCACCGATCAACCACTTTTCCTATTTCCCCTTCATAAAATGCGAACAAGGAAGAATCTCGCTTCATACTCTAAAATAGGGTCAAGTTGGCATAAAAGAATTGTAATTGAATTTAAACCACAATGATACAGTTATTAATTATTTCATTGTGTAGAATCATTTTAAAATAACGATTTAATCGTACAGTTTGTCGTGTCATGTCTGTAAAATCGCGTCGCCGTGACTAAAAGACAGTACAATACTATTGTAATTGTGTGTAACCCCTGCGCACTGCTTGTGACGCAACTTTTATAAACTTTTTACTGAATGATTTATAACTGAACACGTCGTTTAATTGTAATTTCTGTGTGAAATATTATGCGCAATATTTTTGTTATTATTTGGTGGTTATAATTTGTCAGGGTATATTTCATTGTCATAAACATTAATGTTTAAAAATGAAAATCAAGTTATTTAGTATAACTAAGGAAACACCATTTAAAGAACAATTAACATTTCGGTTCTATGTAATTCATTATCTACTTAGCTACGGCTGTTAAATAATTTGAAAGTATGTACGTTTTCATACCTTAGATTGCTATGTCTCGTTTCTGAAGTAGAATAAGCAGACGTACGGATCGGCGCGACCATAATAAAATATCAGTGTTGTAAAATCGTAATGCCGCAAAATGCTATAGTGATTAAACCATTATAATGTATATGTATGCCTAAAGACGTTCGTGCTATAATTATACGCAAGCTTACATTAATAAAATGAATTCGTTTCGGGCTCGGCTTATTGTTACCAAAGAGGCCATTTTAGATTTTATGACTGCTGAACGTTTCTGCCTGAGCACAAAACGATCCTTCCCATAGCACACAGACATATTTGGAATACAAAGCACCAGGATTCACCTTGCGGTCCTGTACCTTATGTGTTACGTTAATACCTCTAAATTATATAGGAGACGCGTAAGTGACGCTTCTGTCTTGTTGTTGCGCGACCAATTGAATTTAATGGACCTATTTGCGAAGACGCCGACAATTTGGCGAGACGTGGTTAGCCTGCAGATCGACGGAACGATGTACACCTCTATTACATCTATCGGCGGCGAGATGAAAGACAGTGCCTTACTTACAAATGACGTGATTCCCGAGACCAGATTACAGCAAAATGAAAAAACTGCACGTGAGTGGATCTAGTTTATCACATACACTCAACCTACCTACAGGAAAATATATTGCTCTTTTTTAATCAAGTTGCACATTTGTTTACAAACATGTTACTTTGTTTCATGATTTTTAATGCTTCAATAATTTTAAAGCTAAGTAAAAAATAAGCATAGGAAGCAATCGTCATTACATTTTCATACACCTTTGAAAGCCCGTTACGTTTGATGATTCATTAACCTCTCATTAAGCATGGAATCGGAGTATCGCAAACAGTCGTAAAAGGCGCGCATTAACTTCTGCCATTAACATACAGACGACTTCATTTTAACTGCCCCAGTTATTAGATATTCCGACTACATTGTTGCTGTTCCTTCCAAACGCGTTATAAGGGATTAACCACAGTAACCTGGGACATATCAGTTTAGCACCATATTTAGGTAACACCAAATCTGATAGGGTATAATAAATAATTTTTCTATGCCTTTCAAAGAAACAGAAAATGACAGTTTGATTCATATATTATATGAATCAAATTTGTCGCTCGGCTTTGTGTGGCGCAAAGCGCTACAAAGAGTTATAACCAAAATTCTAACTTTTTATACTTCGGTGAGTGTGCCCAAAAACTCCACGACCTCATTCCATCGGCCCCCTTCTACCATCGCACATCTAGACGCACTGCAAGTTACCATCCCTACCTAGTTGCTATTCCACCAAGTCGCACTAAGTGTTTCCAAATATCTTTTATAATGCGTACAGCAAAAGAATTTAACTCTCTACCTGCGTCTGTACGAGTATTTCCGAACACATACAACCCAAATCTCTTCAAAGTGAGACTGAACAGGATCCTTCTGCGTAAACTTACTCCATCGTCGACTTTGTCTCTGTCATCTCTGACCTAGACTAGAGTCAAGAGCAAACTAAACCCACAAAAAAAAAAATGTGCCAGATATGGTTCACTAATGTTTCACCAAAACACCATTGACAAATTTTTAGTTTACAACCAACGTTTCGTATACTATTTATTTCACAAACAACTTATTCCGCAAATGTTTTATTTTATAAATACTCGCTTTATAAACATTTATTTGGCAAATGCTTCTCTTTACAAATGTTTCGGATGATATTTAATCATTTATACATTTTTCATTTAATATTAAGATTCTTTTGGAAAAATCACGTTTATACAAATATCATTTTCTAAACCAGTAACACAATATTTGAAATGATTTATTTATTTAACCATTTATGTACACACATAATAAACAGACAGGAAGAAAGGAACAGAAAAATACGTACAAAGGTGATGCTTATTTCTAAAGAAATCTCTTCCAGCATACCTGCGATAGGAGAGTATATTAAAGAGATGTAGACAACTCTGGACTCTGGACTCTCTGTGATTATGGAATATGGAGCAGAAAATAACATAGATACTAAGCCAAGAATTTGCAAATTAGATTTTGAAAAAGCGGCTATCTTAAGCTTGCGATCAAATTTTTAAAACGTAATCCTACATGGTTGCAATTCCATTTGGGTCACATAATTTACAAGCAAGTACTGAAGTTCTTTAAACCTACTAAAGTATTTTTTTTATCTAGTCGTTTCTGGCACGCACCGGCCGCTGCCGCGGCACCGCTCGCTTCGCTCGCTCGGCTCGTGCGTAGGGATCACAGTTTTAACCTAACCTAACCTAACCATTTTTTTTTAAATAATTTAACTAATCTAACTAGTTCGGTTCCGGGTAGCCTACTAAAAATAATCTCTTTTTTTCTATTAGCGAAAGTAGTTTCTGGCATATAAATTTGTGCTTAAGTATAGAAAACATACCCGGGCCTATATTTTTTATCTAAGAATTCGTAATAATAAGTCAATATGCAAAACGTTTTTATTCCAAAAGTTATTATATGAGATGAAATGAAAAAACAAATGAATTTTTTGTCAAAACATACGTTATAAAAAAAAAATGCCTATAATTATTTTCATAAGTGAATTATTTGGCAAACTTGTTGTTGTATAATGATGAAATGACAAATCAGTTTTTTGCCAATCGTTGCTTGTAAAGTAAAAATATATAAATTCAATTTTGGTGAACAGACAGGACACCGCCATAAATACATGTTTATTGAAGCTAAGAAGTTGTAGATACTGGTCCACTCTTGGCATCAAGATCGTATCAAATGCAAAAAGGTTTGATATTCTTTTTGCTACCTTTAATCCTAAGCCCTAGTGTATAGGGCTATCCAACTTCTGATAGGTGATCGGATCAGGTCTGACCAACCTCATCAATTTGTTAATTATTTCTCTTGTAAGGCATCATAATTATTTTATTATCTGCAACATGAAGCTATCACTACTAAGTCTAGGCGTTTAACTCCTCATGCCTCTTCAGGTTTTCTATTTTTTTTTATTTAGCTGGATTTAGGTCCTCTTTTGTTTCGCTTCATAGTCTGGAAAATAAAGAATCGGCCTGTTTATGTTTTCAACCTTAAAAGCTGTCCTCAATTCATCACAACGTAGGGACTACAATTGCCTCATTTAAGTAAATTCAAAGTCAAAGTGTTTCAAGCAAGTTAAGGTACTCGTTTGGGCATATTTAGAAAATACATAGAAACAAATATTGTTATGCATAGACTATTATTAGGTACATAAAAAATATTGTGAATACCTACAAATTGTAATCAATGTACCTATGTACCACTCACAATCGTTTCATGGCATAGGTCTAGTGGAAAAAGTAGTTCAGCAATTTTTGTCTTCAGGGACTGATGAATCATTCTTAAATCCTTTTGCTCACGGACATCAACGCACATCCTAATACCGCTAATTTCTAGAAGCATGATTTTTTTCACAAAAGTTCTTTGTAATAACAAAAGTGCGTACTAAATTTTTCACAAAAGGTCCTTTTATAACAAAAGTGCGCACTAAAGTAGGATTTTCGAAAATGTATCCCCTAAAGGGGAAGAAAGTTTGTATGGAAGTCCGATGGGAAATCCCATCGGGCACACGGCTTGTCCGTCTATAATTTCATACCAATTTACCTAAAACTTGCCTGAAAAAGTGATAAACTTGTAAGCAATTTGTGTATTATTTAACAGTTTATCAGTTTCATATTCTTATTTATCATAAAAAGACATTATAATATTGGCTTTTCATTGTTCGTGGCCAATTTTATGTGGTCAATATCCGTATTAGGAAGACAGTTGGATTTTAAGAGATAGTATTATAATACCTACATAATCTGCCCATTAGCGCTTTTCTTAACTTGATGCTGACCATACCGTTTTTTTTTTATCTTGATTGAATTCTCTATCCGTTTCCCTTCAAACGGATAGAGTATTCAAACAAGAAAAAAAAAACAGTTGGTATGATCAGCATCGAGTTAGAAAAGCGGTAATGGGTTTACTTATTCACTAATTGTGCCAATTCAAAACTTTGTAATGCATTATAAAATTTAGCCATTTCTTTTCCATAAAAGGCTAAGTCTTTTTTAACATTATTAATGTATTTTTTCTGTAAAGCGTTTATTAACACAGTTCTAGTACCTTTTAATGGAATTGAAATGTAATATGTAGTGTCAATAATGAATTCCATTAGTGCATGAGCACTTGCGCCTACGCCTAATCAAATAAGGAACTAAAAGTGAGCCTTATAACGTTTGATTCGTTGAATGATTTCTTATCATACAAAATACATTATAGATGAACTACTGTAATAAAAAAATGTATGAGAATAATAGTTACCATCAACTCGCTCAATCAATATGATTCGAACTTCAATCATCTCTAACAATCTGAATATGATTTTGAACTTGAACAACTTACTTTAAAGTTTGCTTTCCATTTTCCTCAGAAAAAGCAGGATAAAGAGATTAGCATGCCTAAGATTAGAATCTACATACAGTCAAGTAGGCAGATAACGTTTGATGACACGGCCTTAAGTATAGGTCTTTGGTTAATTTATACAAGCAACGCGTCATCATTTACACCTGATCGCTTCGTTTCGAGCCCCGTAGCTACTCCGGTATTACGGAACCCTGGTATTTTAGCCGCTCCGAGCCATGGCGGAGATCTTAGCGATGCGGGACTGACTAGCCTTCCATCCACTTAGAGGGACTGGTCACTTGAATTGTTTCTTATTTTTCTAATAAGAGTATTTTACTGAACACTTATAAAAAATGTGAGTGGCATTCATTATGACCCAAAAATATATTAAGCTACTGTGCTGAAATTATGTTACTATGTATTTCAGCATAAGCATATCTTACACGGAAGTAAACATAACTAAAAACAATATCTTTAATTTAAGTTTTTCAATTTCAGACAGTTTGCATGCATTCATACTTAAAGCACTTTTTATCAACCACCTCAGTAAAAACTTGATGTATATGGTGAGCTAAGATGGAAGCTCGGTGTGTAAAGCTCTGCGCCCGCGCATGCAGCTAGATAATGACTGCAAACTGGAGTTGCTCACAGATCACCGTAAGTACTGTAAGCGCACTTACACATTCAAACTGACTAATCGACACAGATTATTTTAATTTATTTATTGAGAGGTGCCAATATAATCTTTAAACAAAATCCGTTGGAATTTCGTCTATAAGAAGCTAGTTTCTTACACAAAGTAATCTAAAATAAATGACTGATTTATTTGTATCATATCGATTAGTAATCTCTTATTATTATCCATCGATTTGGCCAGTCATACCATAAGTCTTTAATAATATGAAGCTTCTGTCTATTTTATAGAAATAATGTGTGAGTGGGTATCAGCACTAGACATCATTTCTTTCTATTTCTCTCCCGCACCATCAGTAAGTATCTACTACTTTAATCATTGCAATTTCGAAACAAGCTCAAGCTGTTGTCGGTGTCGAATAAATTTTGTATAATGTAAACGTGATAACAATTTAAATTCCTCTGTAACGGGTCCGGAGCCGACAAAAACAACAAACAAACTTAGAGGCACGCGATTGGCGGCGGCGTGGCGGGGCGGCGCCCGGCGCGCGGCCACTCCCGCGAGTGCGCGCAGTCTCGCTCACTCACCCAGTCCTTATCTTCCACTCCGCTGTGAGAGACGTGTCGCCCAAGTTTTTCTTCGGAGGTGACAAACTTGACATAACAGAACAGTATTGTGCGGAAAGATGCCTCGGCCTACACGTGAGTCCTACGGTGATCAAAAACCACCCTTTTCCTACATAGCCCTGACGGCGATGGCGATCTGGAGTTCCCCGGAGCGCATGCTGCCACTGTCGGAGATCTACCGGTTCATCACGGACCGCTTCCCGTACTACCGGCGCAACACGCAACGCTGGCAGAACTCGCTGCGGCATAACCTCTCCTTCAACGACTGCTTCGTGAAAGTGCCGCGGCGCCCGGACCGGCCCGGCAAGGGCGCCTACTGGACGCTGCACCCGCAGGCCTTCGATATGTTCGAGAACGGCTCGCTGCTCCGCAGGCGCAAGAGGTTCAAGCTGCACAAGGGAGAGAAGGACAGTTTGAATGCTGAATTAGCGGCGTTGGCTAGTTTCAATAGAGCGTTCCTGGCGCGACAGGCGGGTGCTCCTCCACCCCCGGCGACGATGCCGAATACGAGTATGTACAGCCCAGCATCGACGTTCATTTCGAGGCCCAGTCCAGAGCCGACAGAGGCAGTGGACACGACAGCGCTGCTGCCGCTGGGTCCGCGGCCGCGCAGAGCCTTCACAATCGACGCGCTGCTGGAGCCGGAGCCTCGGCGCTCGTCCCCCTCCCCCCCAGCGCCGCCGCCGCTGCCGCCGCACTGCCCGCTGCCACTGCCGCCGCCCTACCTGCTGGCCGCGCAGAGGTACCACGCCGAGCTGCTTGCCGGCCTGCAACAGTCCTGCTTGCCTCCTTTATGGACATGGCGAGATACAAGTCAATTCTCACATTATACGCTTAATTCATGAATGGTAAGTTCTACTTATTTAAGTCAAATTGGACTTCCACTGTTGGCTTTGTGTGTCTATGTACCGCTAAAGTCTGTTGTCGAATATAGCCATAATCCTCGAGGTTCAACAACGGAATGGTTATCGCAGTAAATTGATCGATTTTAAGTAGCCAACTCCCCATCCCTATTTAAAATAGGGGGTTTTACGAATTGGTTTTTAACATAGGGTACCTTAGGAAGATAATGCGTAGACAACAAATAAAATCACCAGGCTCACTGGTTAAAAAACGGTTTCATAAAGGATTTAATTGATTTAAGCCACCTAACTGTATTTTGAAGGTGTACTAACTAATTACAAACGTATTTCATCAACAGTTCTGCACAATCTTCAACTTCTGATTGACCTGAAATAAAATACAATACAATTGGTTAAAGAATAGTGTTACTGTAGAACAAATTAATACGTAGCAAGGTTTCTCAAAAATATTGAGTTTCGTGGAGCCATCATAATATTATTGTAATCAGATGATGGTCTTCGCATCTCTCCTGAAGATGATAACAGTCTACTTACACGCAGCAATAGGTGCGTAAGATATTGCTTTCCGCCCCATTTACACGATGCAAGTTTTCTGCATATAGCATACAACAATATTTAAGCAACACCCAACATCGCCTAAACACTGTTAATACGGTACAACTGTTATCGTTACTTCTACTTAATGTATTATACAAGCAATAAAATTACAACTTATATCGCAACTTAAATTAATGAAAACTTCGTGGAAATTGTTCTACCTGAATCGCATCGCACCGTCGCTTCGCGTTTATAAGCTATGGTTCGAACTGTATAATCTTGACACTTCTTTTCTAAGCCTATCATAAGTATCTTTGTAAGGGTGATATAAAAATCCGCTTATATATCAAGATATTGTGGATCTGAACATTACAAATGTCATACATAGCCTTCACCAATGACAATCGGTGAAGGCGAACATTGTGAGAAAACCTGGACTTATAGTCATTATCATGGTCTGAAATGGCCTACACGCAGTGATCTAGCGCGAGGATTATTGCTTGTGCCTTTTCAGTATGAGAAGTGGCTTTTCCCTACAATAAGTCATTTTATTACGAGCCAATATAAGTATAGTTTACTATAATCACAAAACTTCCAAATTTCACACATAAAAACAATTACTCAGGTATAAAAAAACTTCTGTGCAATAGTATTTACAGAGATAATTACTTCTTCCAAACCGCATTATTTTATTTTAATAAGCAAAAATGAAACGGTAATATAAAATTTAATTCGCTAATGACTCTACCTCAATTTTGCGTTTGTTATTTTATGTTAAGTTGAGGAGGTAATATCTAAGTGAATGCGAAACATATCAACTTATTTCACTTACCTACTATTCTTACTTAGCAGTGTTTCAAAACGTTAACGTATCAAAGTGATTGCGTCAAGTTTTAAAGCACCATATGTCTACAACATGAAAAGTACTCTCATAAAACAAAGCTTTATCAAAGATGCGTCTATTTTGAATAGTATTCTTACCAAATTAAATAACTTAGGTATTCGGATAACAAAATTAACAAAAATATGATGCACTCACCCCTAACTTTCGACATGAGGAGCAGAATGATTAAACAGATAATTACCTAAGACTTAACTACTTAGGATCTTTACCTACCTTCTTCCTAACTTTCGGGTTTTTCAAATCTTGTCTCAATACATTACATGACATCACTAGGTATATTCATCGAATGCTTAGGCAGTTGGTGCTCCCAAATTTAAACAGTTATTCAAAAGTTGAAAAACCCAAAAACACTGACCGACCCGAGTATTCAAACCTGCACTTGACACTCAGCAGTTGCGCATACGACCACTCGACCCAGGAGGCAGTCCAACTAAAAAACTTGAAAACTTAATCTGTAAATAAAAAGTAAATATATACATTATAAAATAAAACTTCTATGTAGAATGTTCTTTTGCCGCCAACGTACGACATCAAATCATCGATATGATGTCGTTCCGTTTCGTCATTCATTGATGAAATGTCAAAGGCCACATCGGTTTTAGAGTTATTATATGATTTTATTTTACTTATTACCATTTTTACGATCATTTACTATAAACGAATGAGAATATATAGAAAGAGGAAGAGGTTCAGGACAATAAAATTGCATTTTGTCATTTCCCTTTAATTTTAGCTAAACGTTATGTTTAATATGTAACCTGTAGGCTATCCTTAAAATATATGTTAGGTATGTGGTCTGTTTGACCATTAAATTATTATTTACCTGTAAACTTTATAAGGTCAAGTACCTACATTAAACACATTACCGTTCAATATGAATATCTAAACCGTTTGATACAGGGCTCATAATAAAAATATTTGTATTGAAATTATAAATAGATAAAAGGTATTTTATCATTACCGTGTCCACTTTTGTAGTTAGGTATTATTTCTTTTATACATTTTTAATTAAATGTTCACCTCTAAATACATACTGTAATATTTTTCCTATGGCGGGTTTTGACAATAAAGACCTGTTTTAATTTTACCTAAAACATTCTGGAATAAATAATTTGAATAATGAATAATCTTTCGATAAGTTAATAATAAGTTTTAGTATGGGCTCGTGGCTAAGTAATAACATCCGCACAGGTCAATCGATTAGGTTAAGCTACGCTTGCCGAGGTCGGTTCGTGATTGGGTAACCATCCCTCCGTGCTTCGGAAAACTTGTTAAGCCGTTGTTCCCGACGGGCATTTGTAGAATTTTGACAGTCGTTATGGGCAGTCAGAAGCCAGAGAGTCTGATCACCAGTCTTATCAAGAGTAACTGGGTTTTAGTGGTCAGATAGGAAGTAGCTCTATGTAAAATTCAGCAGCATCCGGTTAGATTAAAAGCAGACCCCAGAATAGTTGAGAAAAGACTAGGCAGATGATGATCTACTGCCGTGAGTAAAATACAGTTGTTAATGAATAGATACGCAAATTAGCCTCATGTCCGCTACAAGGGAACAGTTACCGCTACCTATTTACCTGCCACACCAAGGCGCTCTAATGCTTTGCTAATCTAAGAGACAAAATATAAATGTCTCCCTTGTGTCTAAAAGATCGGTAGTTGGTAGCCATACAAATTCAGCTGAAAATCAGATGCGTTAAGGGGTGCCTGAAATTGTGTAGTGACAGTGCATCCCCATAACAAACTGTATCCTTTAGTTAGATAATTGTTTAAGAAACATGCGTGTTTACCGTACGTACCTACTTGTTACAGGTAGGTATTTACCATTGTACCTATATGTACTACTTAAAGAGTCGTAACCAGTGACATAATTTAAGTAATCCTGGCGCATATGTCGCAGGCCTACACCCTAGCTACTATGTTACTGTATTTCTAGTCAGAATATGCAAACGCTGCTCATGCCATGGTAGAAATTCTAGCCAAGGCATATGTAAACTAGCTCGTGCCGATACGAGATTTGAATAGAGTTGGTCAAGACTAAAATCATAGAATTTGGTCTCCAAAATGTAAATTAGAATCTATTTTCAATACCTCATAAACCTTGGCGTTCTATTACCGTTATATTTTATAAAATTATTTGCAATAAAACACTTCATATTTGCGAAATTCTATATTCACTTCATATTTTGATTGCGATAATCAAAAATGTCTATTAACAGAAGAATCGCCAGTTTTATGTTAACTGTTATGTTTTATTTCTCTTAATAACACAATTAGGAAAGTTATATCTTTGATAATTGAAATTGCGACATTTCACTGGACTGTTTTTCCAGAACTTCCATTAATACTTCTTAATTTGTATGTAACTATGGATCACATACAATATTTAATGGATAACATTAAATATTTGTACTACATAGCTTATAGAAACTCAGAAAATGTTGGTATCATTAAATAATGACTTGGCAGACACTGACCACCAACGTTTGATGACTTTGTGTGTTTCTGAATAGTAAGAAAACTATAAAGTACAAATGAACCGGCCGCGCCGTCAAAGCTCGCGGCACAAAGCGCACGGGCCCTTTATCATGCTAAATGCCTTACAATGTTCTTTCAACACCACTACAAATCTCGATTATAGATAAAAACATTTCTTCTAAGCACTTTCTACGTATTTTATTTCATTGCATTATTAAAATTCAGTAAATTAATAATTTCTTATTAGACAGCGGTGAATAAAACGATTGTTTCATAGAATTTATTGAAAAATAAATACTTATAAGGAAGGTGACAGGTTCAAATCGCATTGTTAAGGTAACATAAATAGAAATAAACTGTGTCTTAAACTAAGAAATCTTGTGACTTTGTAGTATGTGTTCTAAGTTGTAAAGATCTTTTCAATTTCAATTTGATTTAACGTTTAAAAGATTAATGTCTGTTTTCTTTGTCCACAGATGTCGCAGATGTGTATAGACAGATCTCAGAGGTAGCTCTAGTTATAAGAAAATGTCTAGAGACAGTTCATGTATGCAAGTAAATTAGTTAGATGGTTAGTGACTTGGGACTACTTGTGCAAGTTCGTTATCAAGTGACGGCTAATATACGTATGGCGATATTAAGGTGAGTCACTACATACCTATTTCAATTTATGACGCTATTTACGACTTAAAACATTGCCCATTAACGTACGTATATATCACTGTTAAATTCCCCATCGACAACTTTACGGGCGCTTTCTTGAATATGAAACTTGAAACCTAGCCGAAGATGAAAGCACGAGTGAGCTTTCGATAAGTAGGCAGGAATAAGTAAATGTAGGTAAATAAGGGAGTCACCGATATTCAGCATTTTAGAAGACCACAAAATGTGATGGTATCATCCTTTTGTCAAGGACGTAAGAACTAAACAAGTAAATAGTGTGGGCGCATCGTAACTTAATAAAATCACAGTCTATGAAGAATCAGACAATTTACCGAAACAAGCAGTTACAAACATAAATTTTATTGTTTCATTTTATCTACGGAGTTTGCGGAAATATTTTGTTCACGTATTATGTATAAATACTTACTTATCCGTATTCATTATCCGTCCGCCGTTCTCAAGCCTAAAAACGAAGTCAACATGAACAAGAATTCGATGTTTATGTGTCAAATAGTCAAATAGTCGGTGAAACTAGGCCATCAATAGTGACGAAAGCCTTTCGTCACTCATGTTAGACTAATTTCATCGACGATCACAAAGCAGGACCCTGTTCTAACGATTTTGCTTTTGAATGCACTAGGTACCTGATGCGCGTAAAACATAAAATTGTGAACTATGTCTGTCGATGATAATTCGAAACTGTAAGACCATTTACAGCATGTTTTTTTTTTTAAACTTGGTGTAGTCTTCTGTCAACAAATCTGCTGTTAAATAATTTTTTTGTTGTAATGACTCGTTGGCGTAAGAAACAATAGCCAATAAAATCTCACTTGACATGATATTTTCTAAAGTTTAATTTGAATATTAATAAATCGTCTTAATTAGAATTAATTATGACCATTAGAAGTATCTGGATATCGCCTTTAATCTTGGGAAGACACTGGTGTTATATATGATGTAAAGACATTAGAATATCTCAGAATTATCCAAGTTGCAGAACTAAAAATGCTATGCTTGTTCAGTGCGGAGGTAGTTGCAATAAAGCTGTAAAATATACCATAGTGTAGAGAGCTGCGGTAGATGAATCAAAAGGAAGGAGAAAGCATTATTTTATTTACCCTTCCTCTTCATTTAGAGTCATTCGGGGCATAAAGGCACTTTTCCTTATAGTAATAATAATAATATTTATTTGATTAAAACACGGTATAAAAAGGTGTTACAATACAAAATGGGATCATTTATGTTTTGCTTATAATTAAAAATTGCTTGCATGCAAAATTGTGCTGTCAACGTTTGTGTTTTAGAAACTCCTTAATAGTATAGAAATTATTTTCATGCAACCAGTTGTACAATTTAATTTTAAATAGTCTACAATTCAATACTTTTAATGTCTTTGGTAAATTATTATATATCCGCACACACATAGCTACACAATTTTTATTATATTTAGCATACCTAGGCAGCTCATCTAGTACAAGTGTGTCTCCACTAACAGAAACTATAAAAATATTAGGGTCATTTATTTGTGCTATCTGTAGCATAACTATTAGGCTTATAAATTGCAACAAATATTCGACGATAGATCAAATGGTTTATTGCATATTAAGATAATATTTGCCTTGGTCAGGCTGCGTACCTTTGCGCCAACTTGTGGGTAAAAATACGTAGTAATTTGGGTAAAAGTACGCATGTAGCAAATAACTACACATTTTAGTATAATAAAAGAAAAAAAACCTATTCAGCTGCTTATCGTTTACTTCTTCCCTTCTTCTATTAGTTTTTTTCCCCGGAGTTTTTTACAAATATATTTGCGTGGAATTATGTCGCACTCTGAAACAAATAAATACTTATAATATATAAATAAAATAGCTACTTGATGAAGAAAGGTAGTGTTCTTTTTTATAATTTTTGATACTAGTTTAAAAGTTTTTTTTAATTCCTTGTTAAGTTTGCAGATCTTTTTTTTTTCTGGTGGGAAATCATCAAATGACCTCTCCCGCTCTGGGCGGAGTGGAAGGGCGTGTCAGACTTTTACTGACTAAAACCCACCCGTGTTCCTTCAGTTGCCTGTGCGCCAGGGCCACGGTAACTCTTTCGGACAATCCGCGACCCCGGCAGGCATCGGTCCTATCGGACCCCGTCAATGGTGCAAGTTTGCAGACCTGACGTCCGTACTTATTGCCCCCGTACTTTTACTACATTCGGCCATTACAACAAAAAATCTTATGAGCTCAAATTCCAGTGAGCGTGAGAAAAATATTGAATAAGTACATTTACAAAAAAAAAATTACTTATCTTTAAAAGTACGAATGCTCCACTTCCAAAAACTTTTCCCAGTACAGAAAAATTACGGAATCTTATGATGATTTAATTTTTTTTGCACTTTGTAACGGAAACCCGACACGCACCGTTCCGCGGCTTATGGCACAATATGGCGGCCCTTGCGCACATATTCTCAAAGAACCAGCGTCTCCGCCCTTCCAACCCCCTTAGAGAAAACAGCACTGCGTACTTTTACCCCGAATTACTCTACCATAAGAGGATTCAGCCTCCTCCTTCCCTTCTCACCTTCTTCTCTTCTCACATACAGGCTGAACCCTCTACCATATAGGAAGGAGAAAAAGAGGGAACATTGATAGGAATGTCCAAACGTATCTCCAACGTAAATAAGTAATTGAAACAAGGTGAAGTAACTGAACGCTTACAGTAACTAGAGCATTATTAAATTGTATTGCTCTAATTAATGCTAACAGCGTTATCCCAAAGCGTATAATTTTGTAATTTATTTACAAATACAATTACTTAAAACTAGTATTAAGACAGTTTCTAAAATAAGCCGTAAGTTACGGTATAATTATAATAAACAGCGCTGTTTGTGTAAATTATTGTGATACCTAAACATGAATTAGACAAGATTTTCTTTTAATTTCAGGTATTGGCACGTAAGGACACAGAATTTCATTTGGACGCCAATCAGAACGATTCCCTACATTTGCTACGTAGACATTATAATTGTAAACTGTGATATAGGTTTAATATGAACTGTTTGTAAATATGTACAGATTTAAACGGTATTATATGGAATTAACAACTATAATTTATTGCTGTAGATATTAGTGAAAGAAAATATAGAAAAAACTGTGTTAACTGTTCTTCAGTGTTTTATTTTAGTAACCGACTGCTTAAATCACTTGAATTGTTCATAATAAATAACCTAAAATAGCTTCTAAAACTTTTCAAAAGTTTTCATATAATAGGCCCTAACAAAAGATAAACTGGTAATTTTATAATAAAAGAGCTTTATTTCCCTACGACATCGTCATATCAACTATTACCATCATGAAATGATAGTACATAGTTTTCAACATACCTGAACCTCCTGGAACTATATAAAAATAAAAGAACAACAAGACTTTCAACATGAAAGGTGACAACCCTGACCGACTGACAGATTGCAAGCCTATGGAGCACACTGCTCTTTTATATTGTTGTCACAGCCATCAGTGTGGCACGACAAGCCACTGTTATAATCAAGTAGAATAGATTTCTACCCTAGAGCATTTAGCGTTTTACAAGACACATCTTGTTAGAAGGTTTAAAGAGGCAGGAAAATGTCATGATGTTATTGGGTTTATACGTTTTAGGCGTACCGAGTTATTTAGGCACATGTGAACTATAATTAAACTGATAAGTGCTGGATTTCAACAGTTAGCAAACCACAAAAATGAAAAACAATATGTTTTGGTACCAATTTAAACGGATAAACTCTGGTATTTTTAATATATGTATCATAGGTGCAAGTACTGTAAGGTACAAACACAAAAGTTGATGCGTGTGTTATTACTATTAATTTAACCACATTTAATCATTAATAGTACCATATTGTGTGGTTTTCCCCTTCAGCATTCGTTATTTCAATTAAAATTAAATTATAAATTAATATACATATTTTCAGTATTTTCATTTATTTTATTTTTTTAAAGCTGCCAGAATTCTGGAGAAAATATTAAAAAAATGTCTTCCTGAGAGATGAAAATTGTAAGCAATGAAAAGCTGTTTAAGAAATTTTCCTGATTTTAATTGCTAGTCATATTCATTTAAACACATATAGATTGTGTATTTTCGTTTTTGGCCACCGACTTCCGAAATCAAAGTTATTTACACGTTTTTTAGTGTTTTTTTGAAAGTCGGTTGTTTTTTTGTAAAAAAGTTTTTATTTTTCACTTTTTAGTTGTGGTACCTACCCCACATACATTCGTATACCACTACTTGATATGTAAATAACCGTGACAGGAAATTATTATAACATCATCAATATAAACCAAGTGGAAAAAATACGCATTATTAGGGATAACTCACAAACTGCTAGCCAGTACTTTATCAAATTTAAATGGGACCACATGTGAAGCACCAGCTTTCAAATAAAAAAAGAATCATCCAAATCGGTTCACCCAGAAAAAAGTTCTGAGCTAA
Organism: Dryobotodes eremita; assembly: GCA_917490735.1. NCBI lineage: Eukaryota > Metazoa > Arthropoda > Insecta > Lepidoptera > Noctuidae > Dryobotodes > Dryobotodes eremita. The sequence goes on along the minus strand of OU823243.1, from coordinate 18,193,206 downwards.
CAAACATAACAAAAAAAAAAAAACTCGAATTGAGAACCTCCTCCTTTTTTTGAAGTCGGTTACAAAAGAAAATAACATATAAAACTATTTGAAATGTAATAAAAACCAGCCCTCCGGTGTAGGTTACAGGGTCTAAATTTGTACTTTTTGTCAACGTATTTTTTTCTAGTTTTCCACATTGACATAATGAATAAAACTTTTTCATTTGTAAGAAAATCGAACCTTCACTTAAAGTTCCATTCATACTAATTGCTTTGAATGGATAGGCGCGGGTATTATAATATACTCTTTTGTGAAAAAATATCAAGATTTCCCGCCTGCCCGTTCCTCCAACGGGCAACAGAACTTCAATGGAGTCAATGCATAATGCGATTTTAATTGCTTTAACGATTATGTGAATTATGAGTACGCAGACATTTACCAAATTAGTTACACCCAAGCAAGATTTATACAAGACTGGGCATTGTCGTAAGAGCTTAGGAACATTAATTCGAGGCGTGAAACCACGATTTTGTTTTTGAAGATAACTTTAATTTTGTTTTGCAATAAATAGATAAAATGGAGCTTCTCAATTGCCAATAAATTATAAAATATATCATCTTATTGCCAATACCAATTTTCTGTTTGCTTCTTAACATTAAGGGTTTAGGCAGATGCCTCCGCTAGGTTTTGTAGACAAAGTTAAATGAAATGTAAAGCAATCATAGAAAACTAAAACGGTAAAAGACAAGCTGAACATTGACTTGACGTGACATCATATTGAATGGAGAAAAACTAGAATTTATTAATCAGACGGTTTTCCTGGGAATCACGCTAGACGGGATATTACAATGGGGACCCCAAATAACATCTCTTGCGGGGCGGTTAAGCTCGGCCGCCTATGCTGTTAGGAAGATAAGACAATTAACACATGTAGAAACCGCGCGTCTGGTCTATTTTAGCTACTTCCACAGCATTATGTCATATGGCATTTTACATTTTCATTTTGCAAAAGAGAGCTGTCAGGGCAATTTACAATCTACGTCGTCGCAAATCTCTTAGGGAACTATTTAAAAAGATTAATATTATAACGGTACCTTGCCAATACATTTATGAAAACATTATGTTTGTAAAAAAAATCTACACCTTTTTAATAAAATAATTGATAGACATAATTTTAATACTAGAAATAAAGATAAAATAGATCAACCATTTTTTTTATATTATGTAAAGTACCTACATCTTTTATGGGGTACTGCGTTAAATGTTACAACAAAATACTTTGTGATATATTGCAATTAAATGAAAGAAAATTTAAAACTCATATTAAAAGTACACTTTGTAAACAAGCATATTACAAATTGGAGGATTATAACCTAGATAAGAATGCTTGGAAACATGCTGGTCCTGTTCCATAGGACAATCTAGAGTCTAGACAAAATCAAACTGGTTGCTAATTTAATTGTATAATTTATAATTTTTATGACATTGATTTTTATATTATGTAACTACTTTAATTCACACGCTAAATTATTACTTGTTAAAATTTTGGAAAAATCATCTACTTTTCAATATTTGTAATTATGTGAGCACCATGTATCTATCACATAATTAATTTAGCTTATATTGCTTTATATTTAATTATTTTACCTATTATGGTATATAATTTTATTCTAGGTGCATCGTCTTCACATATAATTATATAATTAATGTGTACATAATATTGTAAAACATTTTAAAAGAGTAACGGTGGAGTTTTTTGCCCATTCTTCTTCATACGAAACTACCATTTGGAAGGGCCAACTAGAATCAATTCTATTTTCTTGTAAATTTTGACGTTCAAGTGCCTTTTATGTGCCTATTTAAAATAAATGATTTGACTTTGACTAAACGTAAGTATATAAATATATATGTAAAAGTAACTTACTAGCATATTTCTTCAGGTAAAGTCGAATCTATAAACTGAAAGCGAGGAATAAGTCGTGTGTACCTAATAGCTGAACTGCTCTTTGGACAAGTTCAGTTCCAGCAGTTGAACTTAAGCCGTCATAGTTGAATTCAGTACATTTTAAAAGTACGTTAACAATTTTCCTTCCATCTAAAACGTTTTGTAAGTCATCTTTCCTTTTACATTTCCTCATTTCATGACAGTATTGAGGTAATTATTAATGCAATATATGGATATCAAAATATTTAAAGGATGTTATTGTAAGGCCTGTAGATAAGAGTTTTAGAGGAAACGTTAAAGTCTAATGGTTAATTGGTACATAGGTTTAAATAGAGAGCAGTGGTGGCCCAGTGATATCGGCCCTGACTTACGCGTTGTAGGTCATGAGTTCGAACCCAGGCAGGCACTTTACTTAGTGTATTTCATCACCACTGCTCTCAAAACGGTGAAGGAAAACATCGTGACGAAACCGGCATGTCTTAGAACCAAAAATTCGAAGTCATTTGACATCCGCCAACCCGCAATGGGCCCGCGTGGTGGATTATGGCCCACTCCCTCTCATGGAGAGGAGGCCTGTGTCCCAGCAGTGGGAACATTATAGGCTGGTTATGCTAGGTTTCAATAACAGCTAACCACATGACATTAAAAATGTCTAAAGGAAATGACGTCGAAGATATAATTAAGAACTGGCCACGTGCGATTCGCGTTTGCGCGATTAGTGTTCTGTATTTGTTAATATGTCACATATGTAAGTTGGTACATATTGACCACCACAAAACAGACAAAACGATCACTGCAGAATGAACCCGTGAAAATCTTCTTTGTATTTTCAGTTTTTTCTCAACGTTCGTGATTTTTTACTGATTAATGCTTTTGTATTTATTTTAGTATTGGCACACAAAGACCACTTACCCTGTTGGATTGATGCTTCAATAAGCTTTAATTTGTAACCCTACACGAACCTCTCAAAAAAACTCCGTGAAACAAGTTTGAACGGTTTAAACGTTACGTCTGTAACTCAGCAGTAACAAATCAAAGAAATCTAGCGTAATTCCCACAAGACCACCCGATTAGTAGGTAAAATAAAAATAAAAATTGTCAACATATTTACGCTAAAATCGTTACCTCATTAAAAACGTCACACAGTAACAATACCACATGTTAATGTCCAGCGACTTGTTAAAACATGTCAACATTTGATGCCTAGAGTAAAGTTGTGATTACCTAAATAAATAGTTGATAAACATACACTCAACAGTAGGCAAATTCAAAAATATGGCGAATTGTATTACTATTGGGATATGCCTTTGAGCACTACGAATCTCAAGTTAGACTCCCCCGGCATAATCACATGCAATATATCTAAAAGAATAAACACCATAAAAATCATCATTTCATACTGAGCAAAAAGACGTTACTGGTTCAGCTCGGTCATGCGTGACACTTGCCCTATCCTTCGATCTGTGAATCCGGTCAAAACACCACCTTATCACTTCCTTGCGATGTCCTCACTAAGGAACTGCTTCAGGTAAACGGCAGTTACTACATAGTACTTATATATTGCATTGTATTATACAACGATGGATATGAGATTTGTGTATGTAAACGCACCCAAGATACAGAAAAAATCATAGAGTGAAGCTATGCTTAAAAACATCATAATAAGGCCCTCTTGTAGTGCGGTGTGTCTTGTAGTGCGTCTCGGCGGGCACTGGCCGGCCGGTGCGAGCACTTGAACTGCTAGATTTTTAAAAATAATACGGATTTTAAAACGTGTTCTCAATATGCCATAAAAAACAATACGCCTAATCTTTTGATATAACTTTTACATGGTTTCATGATGGAATCTCTTCAAGGTTTAAATAGCAATTTAGTGTCATCTTAATGATTTTTTTTTAATGAACCTATTATTATAATTCACGTTTCTGTCTTCACATAGCGCTTAATCGCATGTTCAATTTTCCTAAAATATTTTTTTTTGTGCAATCTTTATTTTGGCTAGATTTACAGAGGTTTAAGAAAGTTAAAAAGTACTGCAACCTCGCCTTAAGCAGCGGGGTAATAGCGTAACACACATAAAATGGCAATTAGTCGCAATGCCTTTGACTTTGACAGTTCAGCCACGTTCATTGCGTTATTTACGTTGTTGAGCAGACGAATTTTTTAAATCTATGATGCAATGGATGTCAAAATGAAAGGCATTACGTAATTACTCCGCAGGTTGCGCTAGAGACAAACAAGGCATAGTATTTGTTAGTAATTTAAAGCGATCACTCAGCATTACAGAAATATATGACATCCTTCTATGCGAGCGATGAATTTTAGACATTCAAAATTGTTAGTTTTAACAGATTATTTGTGAGGCGGAAGGATGTTGTAAAAAGCTGGAATACATCAGTGATATTGTTACATTCCTTTCACCCCTGGAACCAGCCACCGGCAATCCAGCTTCCAACCATGCGGGCTGGCCTATATTTCCACTGCGGCATCACATATCCATCTAAAGGTCGAGATTTGAAGAGTCGTGAAGAGTGGAACACACGGATATCGAGGGATATGGCTTGGAGGCGTGGCACATGTCGCCTCTGTTGGGTCATACTGACCCAAAATACGCATGACTCGGTGAGCATCGTTTAGTCAAATGTTTGCGTCGGAACGTGTAGTGTGATATCATATTTTTACAAAATGCCGAATTGTTCCGTCCTTATTTGCAAAAATAGGACAATTACAACAAACCTTAGGACAAGTGGCGTGTCTTATCACCGATAAGTATAAAATCACTGAATGAATTACAATATTTAAGGATTTTACAAATTATCTAGTTGTGAAATATTTTTGACATGCGTCAGCTTATTGCCTAATGATTGACGCATGTCAAGGCGACGCATTAGTGATGCGCAGCGCTGAGATGTGGATATCGATAATTGTTAGTTATTCTAAATCAAAACTTATATTAAGAACCTGCGGGGTAATTACGTAACACACTAACAGTAGAGATGGGTTTCATTTTGACAGTTCAACAACATTCATTGCGTTATTTACGTTGTTGAGTGGACAAATTTTTCGAACTAATGAAGCAATGGATTAGCATTAAGCTTCAAAATGATCCAGATTGTGATAGATAGTGTGTTACGTAATTAGGGTGCTGTTTTACCAGAATGATCATATTTTATTTCAGTCTCCCGAAAGATCCAAAAACTAAAAATAAATGGATAGATGCAACAGGCAGAGAAAATAATTGGTTCTCCTCGAACCAAAGTGTAATTTGTTCTTCCCACTTTCAAGAAGATTGTTTTAAGCCATCCGCGAAAAAACGCAGGTTTTTTGAGTGGGCTGTACCTACACTCAAATTAAGATACATATTTGAAACTGTAAGTTAACTTTTATTGCATGTGCAAAAGTTTTAGGCAAACCAATTGTCTTCATTCTCCAAAACTATATGTGCTGCTGTGAAGTTTTTGCGCCACTTCTTCTCCCCAGCTAATGCACTAGGAAGTGGTGAAGGGCGGGTGTTTTTGGGGGGACTGTCTTATGTAATTTTGATGTTTGAAAAGTGCTGAGTCTCAGCCTAATTTAAATAAATGACTTTTGATTTTGATTTTATGTTCAATAAGTACCTATATGAATTGTTGTTTTGTGTGTGATAGTTGAATAATTTTAATTTAAAGTAAGAGAGAAACTGAAGAAACTGATTTCCTTAAATGTTATTTGCAAACGAAAATATTATATTTTTACTTGTTTTGTTGTTATTGGTGTTTTAATATTCCACATCGAAAAGCAGAAAAAATAAACGATACAAAATACGTCCAAAACACACCTCCTTTTGCAGTCGCTTTTCATCGATATTTTTATCGATCACATATTTATACCAACCCTGTTCCCTAGTTGATGCTACAGTTACATGTGTGCATTCAGTGACTGTATCTATACTTTCAAGTGCCCGCCTCTTTTGAGCATATGTGCAATAAAATACCTCAAAAGTGTTGCGCATATTTTCTTACTTGTGTGCGAAAAAAGCATCATGTGTGTTGTATCTATTTCTTTTGTTTATGTGTGAGTTTCAGGAGTGGGGAAAAGGTGGCGACACTTAAACTTGAGCAAATATAGACTAAAGGCATATCTCTCGGATATCTATGGTGGAACATCAGCAGCTGACCGACGACGCTCATGAAAAAGACGATTTATGAAAAATAAACTAGGGATTTATGAAAAATAACTAGGAACTAGCAGTTTGCTGTAACAACAGTGTTCCATGTATATTGTTTGAGAATATGTAGAATATTTGACTACTATCAAAAATATAAATTAATTAATACTTATTTTAAAGATGTTACTAAAAAAGAGGACTTACAAAAAAATATTACATTGCTGGAAAAATGAAGAAATTACCCACTTTTGAAATTATTCTTCTATCCTTGTCACGCAAAACGATCATTGTACTGAAGTTACTATGGCGTTCCTGTGTCGTGACGTCAGTTGCTAATAATGCTGTCTCTGTCTAGCGTCGACTTTAAAACGCCAAACATAAGACTTCGCCATTTTTTAAGATATTTTATTTTTCAAAGTTTCGAAAAGCAGTCGGATAGTACATTTCATACGTCGAAAAGATTCGAGAAAGAGATTTTGAGTAAATTACTACCTAGATATGAGGGCCGATTGCGTGGCAATCGCTTTCAAAGCGTTTCGTATGTTTTTAGAACGACTTTCAACAGAATTGACATTAGCTTTTCGGTAGCTTATGTCATCTTTATCGCTGATTGAATGTCACTTGGTCTAGGCCCTCAGTACCTAGTATTATTGTAAACACAGCCAATATCCTAACTTCCTAACTGATATTATAAATGCGAAAGTAAGTTTATTTGTTACTTTTTCACGCCTAAACCACTGAACCGATCATCCTGAAATTTTGCATATATGTTGTCAGGTGTACTGAAACGGACATAGGGTACCTTTCATCCCGCAAAAAAGTACTGTTCCCGAGGAAAACAACAATAACGTTCTTATGATAATAGATGGCGCCACGAGTCTTTCGAATCATGATTGAATTATAACCCGAATTTATAGTCAAAGTCTAAATTAACGCGAGCGAAGCCGCGGGCAAAAGCTAGTAACTTTAATAAATTACCAGCCTAAATAAACTACTCTTTCTGTTTACATACCTACTACCTGCGTAGCATGACCACTTCTATCTCTACTCTACGAAACTCTCTATTTCTTAACAAAAGTCATTATTTTCTTGAATTTCGACATCGCGCCGTAGAAATCTTTCTACAATCTGTCATTTTGTCTCCGTTTCTTCCATTTCTATAGTGGCCATGCTACGCATGCTGGAGGTAGGTACTTACAGAGTCAGTACACTAATTGCATAACTTTCTTAATGCGAAACCTCTTTTAATCCTGAATACGGATACGACAGATTATAAAAAAAATAGAGTGTGGTAATAAAATCGATTAATTTGTATTAATAGAATAACTAAAACAGCAGTAGAAAGGTTGTTTAACTAAACGATATTATTAAATCAAAAGCTGAATCAAAGGCTTACGTAAAAATATGTATAGCTCATCGCTTCAACTTATCATATTTAGGTAGTAAATACTTTTCTCTATACATGATAAATGATAAATGATTTTATTTCTATAAGTAGGTTTGTACAAACACTTTTACACGTCAATCATGTTTTTTAAACTAGATGAGGTCGGCGTTTCCTATCTGACTACTCTGAGAAGAAAGGCCGAACCAAACTCCGAGGTCACAGTCTCTTTTAAAGTCCAGACATAATCTTGGTCAGGTCCTGCGAAGACCATGCAGATTGGTATCTGAAATGGTCTTTTGAGGAAAGAACCACACAGTTTGAGTGGACCTGTCCAGTCAGTGCACGCATTTGTCAGTAATCGTGCAGCTCGACTCAGGAAGTCAGGACTTAAGGAGCTCAACGATTCGACGAACAATACCAAAGAAAGGACATTTGGGTAGACCGCATAAATTACTCAAACTGCCAGATCATAATTAAAATAAAATTAGAAAAAAAAAGCAATTACCCACATAGTCTTCACATTCACAAAATTAAAATAATATAAATCTTTACAAGTAAATACTCATGTCATTGTATATATAAAATTTATCAATGTCAATGTGTATATATAAATTCGGTAATAATGTTTGAAGATCATGTAGATCGGTGTCTGAAATGGTCTTTTGAGGAAAGAACCACACAGATTAAGTCGACCTGTCCAGTCAGTGCACGCATTTGTCAGTAACCGTGCAGCTCAACTCAGAACTTAAGGAGCTCAACGATTCGACGAACAATACCAAAGAAAGGACATTTGGGTAGGCCGCATAAACTACTTAAACTGCCAGACCAAGAATAAAACTGAAAAAAATTACCCACATAGTCCTCATATTCACAATAATGAAAATAACATAATACTTTTTATAGTAAATATTCAAGTCTAAAAAGAGTTAGCAAACTAAAATCAACATTCACTGTGTAAATTTATTGGAGCAGCTCAATCCCAAGCCTTTTTGTCCTCAATATAGTCTTTCACAGTATAGTAGGCTTTCTGGCATAATTTCCGCTTTATAAAAGATTTGAATTTCTTAAAGCTTAGATCTTGAATGTGGCTAGGAAGTTTATTATAAAAACGTATACATTGGCATCTAAAGGAGCCACCAATTTTCTTGAGTCTGGTTGTAGGAACAAGAAATTTGTGTTTGTTCCTAGTATTTATAACGTGGATATCACTGTATTTTTTAAACAGATTCATATTTTTACGTGCATACAAAAGATTTTCATAAATATACTGAGAAGGCACAGTAACAATATTAATCTCTTTAAATTTATCTCTGAGGGAGTGTCTGGGACTTAATTTATAAATTGAACGAATTGCCCTTTTTTGTAAAACAAAAATTGTCTGAATATCGCCGGCATTTCCCCACAACAGAATACCGTACGACATCACACTATGAAAATAACTAAAGTATACTAAACGGGCAGTCTCTAAATCAGTTAAATCACGAATTTTATCAGGCTGTTTATCATATGGAGTTATTTTTTAAAGAATAACTCACTCCAAATATCCCTACTTTAACCAGACTCATATTGCTCAGTACTAATGCTAATTATAGCTAATTGAAGGTCTAACGAAAATGAACATACATGCCTGAAATAGACATGTAGTCGCCATTCCTGAAGGTAAAACAACAAAAAAATTGGTTTGATCGTAATTAACGATTGGTTACCAATATGGGCAGTAGACATAAAATTATTAACATTTCTAGTTTTTAATTAATAAATGACACATTGCAATTTCCTGTTTTTCAATTTCAAATATTAGGTTTAATCTGCTAAAAAGAAAGGAAAAATATATTCTACATAGCATGTAAGTGGTCGGGTTAGAAAACTTATACACATTTTCAAAAAACGGGCCGGGTTGCTCGCAACACAGTTTTGAAAATGCTTTATCATACACACTGCCAATCTGTTCTCAATTACTGCGTTATAACATGGGGTGTAGCACATAAGACCCATCTAATGAAGGTGGAGCGCGCTCAACGGGCTCTTCTCAAGGTAACATACAAGAAACCAATGTGCTTCTCGGCTGACACACTGTACCAAGAAACTGATGGTGTTCTTCGTATGCGCCGATTCTACATTATGACAGTGGCACTAGGGTACCACAAAAATACCCATATCGCGTTAACATACACCAAAGTGTGCCCTCTAAAGCTACGACTTCACTACGCTGCCGAGCGACCATTTTGTTTTGAGCAATTGTTTGATGTTCTGCGAATGTTCGCTCAAAACAGAAAACATCTGTTTTCACATCAACGAGAAAACGAACACTAGTTCTAAACAATAGCTCGTAAAAAATCGGATGATTCGGGCACCAACCGAGCACATCCAATGCACAGAACAACTGCTCGCTGGCCGATGACGTCGTTTTCACTGAATGAATGAGCGAGCGAGCAATCGTTCGCCGAGTCCAACCGATCATCAGTGAACAAATATGTTCACTCACTCAAGTGTTTTCATTTACGGCGTGAAGAAACGCTTGCTCGCACAGAACCGTTCAGAACGCTAAGTGAAAACGCAGCGTTAGAAATGCAAATAATCCCAAATGGCATAAACCTAAATGTAAACAATTTTTTGGAAACAGATGCTTTCTTTATATGTGACCATTTATTTACAGTAAGCTCAATAGTGAAACGGTTAAACCTAATCATTGACAATGACAAGAAATAAGTGCAAAAATCACGTTTAAAATTTTTCTGGCATGAATGGACTATGAAAGCGCAGAGAAGTTCCTTAACTCACACATTCATCACAATAATACAAAAAGGTTCATTTGGACCAAAATAGCGAATACTTATTCTGTCCCCACTTTGGCGGATTTCCTGTGTCTAAACGGAGGGGGATTATTCTTTCATTGGTATATCCATACCTTCAGAAATGTTAGGGATGTCAGGAAAGGAGTGCTCTTACCCTTTTTCTTCTTCTTCTTTACGGTTTCTGGTTTCCGCACTTAGTCCTTCAGGTGATGGACGGGCAAGTGACTGTTAATAAAAAAACCGGCCAAGTGCGAGTCGGACTCGCACACCGAAGGTTCCGTACAAACCTGTAGGTATATAGGTAAAAGTTATGGTATTTTTATTGCTAAATGAAATCCATAACATTACAATGTGGAAAACTGGAGGAGCATAAATTTAAGACAAAGGTCTCTTTATCGCTTCAGTAATCCTTTATTATATATTAACACATATCATTTATTTTATAATATAACTGAAATGCCTACACCAGCCTTGAAGCAGCCTTGCAAAAGTTCTTTTATCAAAGTTATTTATTTACAAAGTTTTTTAGTCACTATTTAGAAATCTGGTCCAAAAATACTAATTAAGTATTATATTTGAACCTTATTATGTGATGTAACAAAAAATATAAGGTTTTCGGAATTTTTCCTTTATGTGTGCTATAAAATGTTGTTTCATGCCAAATTTCAAGATTCTAGGTCGACCTGAAGTATCCTTTAGGTTTTGATTCCCTTGCGAGTAGTTGCGAGTTTCAAAATATGCGGCTTAAACTGCTGTTTCTTTTGATTGCGTTGACATAGAAGTTTGATTTTGTTAGAACTTAAAGGTATTATAGATTTGAGTATTTGATATGAATTTCAATATAATACCACTACGCGTTCATGAGGAAAGGGGTAGTAAGTTTAAAATTATTAAAAATATTTTTATTATATGATGTTACTAAAAATATATGTTTTTCGCAATTTTTCCTTTATCTGTGCTATAAGAAGTTGCTTCGTACCAAATTTCAAGATTCTGAGTTTACGGGAAGTACCATGTAGGGTTTGATTTCCTTTCGAGTGTCGAAAATTTGCGGCATAAACGGCTGTATCTTTTGATTGCGTTGGTTTAAAAGTTTAATTTTTTCACAGCTCCAAGGGACAGTAAACCTCAGTATTTGATATAAATTTCAGCTTGATAACTCCACGCGTTCCTGAGAAAAAGGGTCTTGACAGACGGACAGACGGACAACAAAGTGATCTTATAAGGGTTCCGTTTTTTCCTTTTGAGGTACGGAACCCTAAAAAGATAAGTAGGCTAACAAAAGTTAATGATCGAACTTTGTATTATTTCGTTTTGAGCAAGACTTCTAAAGAAATAATGATAACGCAAGTTTACTTATAACGATGAGAAACATCTTTGTATTGAAATCGTTTTTTTATTTTTTTATTTCATTGGATGGTAAACAAGCCGATGACCCATCGATGGTAAGTGGTCACTCCCAATGGTCCTCTGCAGGAGTCCGCGTATCCGTGGTCTGCCCCTTTTCAGTTTATTTAATTCGGAGGTATCGCAGTTGCATACCTCAGAAAGCACGTTAAGCCGTTGGTCTCGGCTGTCATTCGTGGATCTTTGACAGTCGTTACTGGTCGTCAGAAGCCCGAAAGTCTGGCAACCAGTCTTACCAAGGGGTATCTTATTACCCAGTAACTGGGTTGTGGAGGTCAGATAGGCAGTGGCTCCATGTAAAATACTGGTATTTATCTGCATTCGGTTAGACTGGAAGCTGACCCCAACTTAGTTGGGAAAAGGCTAGGCAGATAATGATGATGAGGTATCGCAGATGCGTTGTATTCCCAGAGACAAAAAACTGGAATGTCTTATTTGCATGTCACCCATACCCTTTCCAACCGGGACAGAGCAGGCGGCAGAAATAGGCATAGAAAGAAGAAAGAAAAAGAAAAACAGGTTTATTTGTCACAGAAACACGTGCATACAAAAAAGATAATTAGCTCTGGTAACAATGTAAAATAAAAATAAACAAACAAACTAGATCTATAATCACGAGCACAAAACAGAAATAGTCGATAGCTGCACGTCATGACTGTGACAAGAAGGCTTCCACTCAGCATGATGCTGTGCTATGGGGGACCCACAGCACAGCGCTGATTTTCAGTGGTTACCCAAAAAGGACGTACGGAAACCAAGTCAGGTTTAATGATTGGTAGTAGGTATATGTAACAAAATAAAATAAAACAAACAGTAAGCACTAAGAATAAAAATCAACCACATAAACAACCAATTATATGAACAATATTATTAAATAACATAAACATTAAACAATTTATATTTTATAGGCATTGCCGTGTGTTCATATACAAAGTACCCACCCATATTACACAAGTGTAGTGTACATAGTGTCGTGTCAGTACTTCCTCGGACGAGCTACTTGACAAAGAGCTCAACTAATCCAAGTACCTTTTTGACGAGAAAGAGAAATTCCAAACAGTAAATTCATTGTATCAAATAAAGTTATAATTATAAAAAAAAACACGTGTGGCACTCGGGGACTGCCGCGGTAAAGCTATTGCATAGCATTTTTTATCAACTTATGCAATCTGCTTACGTATTCATCCGATTTCGGAGCAGCTCGTCTCGATCCGTGCGAGCTTCGTACAGTCGTACCATATACATACACGTTAAGCGAACGCTCGGCCGAGCTACATGGTAGGCGGAGTGGGGGGTGTTAGGTTTTATTTTCGTTACGGAATTTCTTGATTCGGTCGCCGCGCTCAAAGCCCGCGATAAAAGCTATGCAATGGCTTAAACAAATATGTGTTACTAAAATAATAAACGTATTATTATCATCCTTATAGCTAGCGATAGGGGTCTTCACGTGATTTCATGAAAACATTCGTTTTATCGAAATATAACGGACCCTGCTGTTTTCTTTAGAATGGAATAGTAGATTGTTATACAAGGGTCGAAAGGAATCAATTCCCATACGAGGTAATTAGACGCCCGAGCGTAGCGAGGGCGGCTATAGTCCGAGTAGGAATTGATGACTTTCACCCGTGTTAAACACTCTATTTTTCATTTCGAATTTAAGGAAAGTAAAAACAGTAGTTTTTCTAAAATGTCTATCAATAATTAATGCATGAGACTCATTTTTAATCAAATATTAGTCTCTAAAACTGATATTTTGAATTTCGGTACAGCATACAGTTTTTTTTTTTTCTTGTGGCTTCGCACTCTTTGTGCATTCAGTCAATGTCACGTTTAGTTTCTTTAGTACGAAGAAAACAAACTTAGGAAAGTTTACAGAGTTAGTATCCCGCAAAAATATATAGTCTTTTAAAATTTTAAATATGGAACACACCGTGTCACCGCCGTGGGCCGTCCCGCTTAAGGTGGATCCACAGTTGTAGCCCGCCAAATTCAAATATTCTTTGGTTTTTTACAAATTGCAGCTCTGTGTCAGTTGCAAAAAACGTAAGTAAATTTGAATTTCGCGGGCTACCTTAGCGCATCCCCCTTAATAGGTATTTTTTTTGTTCACACTGGCTGTTTATACACTCTTAAAGCCCCGGCATTTCTTTTAATAGATATTTTACTTAATTATGTTAAAACTTTCGTAGTCGACTACCTAACCAAATTTAGTTCTATTTTTAAAATTCATTCCCGCCATAGAGAGGGAAGCAATTACTATGAGTTTTTCCCGCCTAAGACGGGGAGCAGCGTCTTCCACCCGCTACTCGGATCAAACAAACACTACTTTCCGTGTATGAGAAATGAAAACAAATATACCTACCTCATTCGTTTATTCAATTAAGGACAATGGTCAAAAATAAACATTTGATCTCGTTCTATATTGGTAGTTTCAATACCTTTATGGGCGCAGCCTGTGGTTATAATATAATAAACATAATAACAATTTACTCATTATTCTCTTCCTAAAAAGGAGCAGATCCTTAGTTTTTCCACGTAAATTCCCCATCGATAACGTTACCCATGCTGAAATATGGAATTTCACAAACAAATACGATAACGCTTAAATTGAAGAACTAATTCATACAAATGGTAGACCTACGACCGGGTGAAGGTCGCGTGAAAGGGCTGGACAAGGAAAGCACTGGAACAGTCGTTATCTGCGAAATTAGAAAGAGGCTTCTTCCTATCAAAAGAACGCCTGTCCACTAATAATGTAATTAAGGGAGGTTAATAATAACATGGTTGCTCGAGAACTGGCTTTTATTGCACCGCTTCCAGGTTCACAATGCTATTTATTGAACACGCGTGCTATTTATTTTGTTTTCCTGCTCTTTACATTCGCTCTCCTTTATCAAGTGGGACAGCAGCAAAAATGCCCAGTCAATATCTGAGAGAGTATTTTTGACATAAGTTCAATGAACTGGCAAATAAAAACAAGCCCAGCACAGCGTAGTCCTAAGCGTGATTTTTAAGAGGGCGCACAACGGTCAATTTGTGCCACTCCTTTAAAAAAATGTTATCTTGTGACTGAGAAGGAATTATGAATAACGGCTTGTAAAGACCCTCGGTAAGTGTCTAAAATTTTCTAATACCTGGTATAAAGTTTCATATTGAGACACGAAGCAACAAAATACGATCTAGAGGAATGTGGCCGCTTTTTGTTAGATCGAATTTTGTTGCGTCGTGTATCAATATGAAACTTTATAATAGGTATTAGACAATTCTAAACACATTTACCGGGGGTCCTTACAAGCCGTTATTCATAATTCCGTCCCAGTCATGTGATAATATTTATTTAAAGGAGCGGCGCTAGTGGACCGTTGTGCGCCCTCTTAAATATCTATTCTATGTTATGTTAAGTTTTTGGGATCAGAAACGGTTTGAACATAAAAAAGTAATAGTTTCAATAATTCAATATTTTATTAACCGAAATTATTACTTTATGTATTGCCTAGATCGGGCAAAGTGTTATTTGGTTTTTCCGTCAGGGATTTCTCAATAGCAGCCCGGAGTTTGGATTTGTGCCCAGTTGATAGCAATCGGCTCGCCCATTGTCAAATGGGACTTTAAAATAGCTGGCAAAATGTAGGTGTACTATTGGTAGGTACAATTCTGCCTAACCCTTCGGGAAATACAAGCTTGATGTTATGTTATGTTTTGTTATTTCTATTTAGCAATTGAATCCACAACCTCTCATTCTGCAACCGCACTTATATCCACAGCCAATGAGCCTGTAACGAGTCTTAATTAATCTAATTATGAATTTAAGTTAACCCACTTGAATATAATTAATTAATTAAATATCAAAGCTAAGCAACATTAGTTTATTCGTGTGGGAAAGTGTTGTAGAACATTTCCGGTGTTGCAGTCTTAAACGACTGTAAATTGATGATAGCTTTGTATGAGTCACTTCCTGGATAAGGTTATAAGGCGTTATTAATATTTATCTACATATCATACAGGATTATCCATTCTACTATCCTACTAATATTATAAATGTGAAAGTTTGTATGTTTAGATAATTGTTACCCAATCACGCAAAAGCGGCAGAACGGATTTGGGCACACAGATATTTTACAAGTACGTTTATCCCGGTAAATGACATGCCTTAACGACTGTTAACAATTTATGTTAAAACTAAATTAATCATTCATTTGTTTATGTCATCTCTGACCTAGACTACAGTCAAAAGCAACACCATATTTTTTTTTTTTTTTCTGTTTTCTGTATTGTTCATTTCTCTGCGGACCCATTTCTGAAGTCCACGCAGATGAAGTCGTGGGCAGAAGCTAATATATATCATGAAGGATTATAGGTAACTAACCTTTTTTTAACCTTAATTCTGCAACTGCCGGAAAAATCGTCCAACATGTTCTTCCAGGTACTCTTTTATTGCGCCATATTGCCTACGATCCTCACGCCACCCTTTCCTAAGCCTATCTCTGTAGAGCCGTCTATCTTCAGGGCACCCAATGTGTGGAACCTCTTACCAAATCATCGTTTACTGAACAAATTACTGTACAGAGTATTTCAATAGCAGTTGGGGTTGGCTTGGGACAGTTGTATGTCCAACAGTGTTTTGCTATAAGATGGTTGAATGATAAAGTCAAAGTCAAAGTCAAATAATTTATTTCAAATAGGCACATAAAAGGCACTTTTGAACGTCAAAATTTACAAAAAAAATAGAATTGATTCTAGTTGCCCCTTCCAAAAGGTAGTTTCGTATGGAGAAGAATGGGCAAGAAACTCCACCGTTACTCTTTTAAAATATTTTACAATATTATGTAAGTTCACGTTAATTATGTAATCATATGTGAAGACGATGCACCTAGAATAAAATTACTATACCACAATAGGTAAAAAGAATTAAATATAATGCAAAGGCAGGTAAATTAATTATGTGATCGATACATGGTGCTCACATATTTACAAATATTGAAAAGTAGATGATGTTTCCAAAATTTTAACAAGTAATAATTTAGTGTGTGAGTTAAAGTAGTTAAGTACATAATGTAACAATCAATGTCATAAAAATTATAAATTATACACTTAAATTAGCAACCAGTTTGATTTTGTCTAGACTCTAGATTGTCCTATGGAGCAGGACCAGCATGTTTCCAAGCATTCTTATCTAGGATATAATCCTCTAATTTGTAATATGCTTGTTTACAAAGTGTACTTTTTATATGAGTTTTAAATTTTCTTTCATTTAATTGCAATATGTCACAAGGTATTTTGTTGTAACATTTAACACAGTACCCCATAAAAGATGTATGTACTTTAGATATACCTTAACATAAATACAGCTATGTGTTATAAGGAACTGCCCCGTTGGTCTAGTGGTTGCAAGCGCGACTGCTGAGCGTGGGGTCCAGGGTTCGATTCCCATGTCGAGCAGAGTGTAATTAGATTTTTCCATTAGAAATTTCTTAGTAACAGCCCGGAATTTGGAAGTTTGCGGTGTGATACCCCCGTGCCTCGGAAAGCACGTTAAGCCGTTGGTCCTGCGCCTGATCTCTCTCCGGTCGTGTCAGATTGCCGTCCTATCGGACTATGAAAGTGAGGGAAGTGAGAGTGCACTTGTGTCTGCGCACACACTTGTGCATTATAATATCTCCCGCGCCGAAGGCTAGTTTCCGTTGAGATTGGCTGCCATGGCCGAAATACGGTCTGAAGGACTACATATATATAAGGAACCAAGTCCTTAATCCAAAAAACTTCTTTGTCCATGTAAAAGTATCAGGCAAAAACTCCTACTTTAAACTAGCAGTTGCAGTAGCACAGTCGCTAGAAAATAGCCATAGGCACCCCATGAGTGTCCATAGTTATTTCATGAATCAAATTAAATATGAACAAGTATACATCCAAACGACGATGATAATGAGAGACTATTCTATGAAGCTTCATCTCCATGCCACCCAACTAACCTATTTTAATTACCAACTGAGTACAATTGATAGGAAGAAACAATGATCACTTGTTTAAAAAATCGCTGCAATAAAGTAAAAAGCTACGTAGCAACTACGCATGATGCAATTAGAGCTCGTAGCGGTAAAAATAAAAAGTCGTAGGCCATAGTGCGTTCGTAGCAATTGTCTACGAGCGGCGTAGCACTAAACTATGCAGATGTAGTTAAACTTTGCAGGAGGATGCGTATTTGACTTTTATTTTATTTTAGTTAAATGAAATAGTTAAAAATATTTTTTTGGATAATTGTATTTATCCGCTTACGGAATATGTTTAAAAATATGACATAAATGATGATCAAACCTTTTTCCTAGATCTTTACAAAACCATCTGATAACTATTTTTATAAAGGCGTACGCGAAGTCAGCAAGCTGTTCAGTAATTTGAAATTGTTATTTGTGACTTTGTTGTACTGATATAGCTTATTTCAGCAGTCACCATTAAACCCATTTTTAAAGTCTAAACTTAATGAGTTTAGCTTTCCGTAAGTATTGCAACATCACGCGTCTACTTAGAAGTGTCATTTCAGCCCATCCTTACATAAACCGCATGAACAATAGTCGTAGGTAATGCCTAGGTGTTGTGTAATTGTTAACGCGACCCTCCTTAACATCCAACTCATTCAATGGCAACAAAGCTCAGCTCCATAAAACATCGTAAGTCATGGCTCAGCATCGTCGGCGGCCGTCCGACAAACGATATGTCACGGCACGTAGTACAATGCAAACAGTCGGCGTCTGTGTCGGCGCTTGTGATGCTCTGTGCCGGTGTCACAACACTCGCGACACACAAATGTGGCGGCCGCGGCGCCGCGACTAATCGCGCGACAATACGCCGCGCTGGCCCGCTATGCCGCACCGAGCGATCAAAGACCAGCGGTGGCGACAAAGCCTTTGTGCGCGGGCGGTCGCTCTACCACAACCAACATGCACTACCTCCACCACTCTAGAGCTGACCCGACGAGCTAGTGCGGATACGCAAATAGGCGGCCTACGTCGCATCAATTAGTTAGATTTATATCAACACTCGTAACACAAGTAGTATATACGCGCCCGAGATACGATCTGTTGATGCAGCATCGCCGCGATTGCGAATCGAACTCAATCAACTGTCGGGTTTTATTAATCTATTCTTCATTAGACACTACCGTCTGATCTGCCCGCTTTCAATTGAAACAATATTTAATGCTTTGCCGGCCCAGGAATAAAATAAAACGGTAGAACCATAAACATTCCACATTTATATTCGACCTCTGCCGGCCGGTCGGTGATGCGTCTCCGTCGCACGTGGCGCTGCGTCCCGCTCGCGCTGCGCCGGAGCGTCTGCGGGCTCCGCGCACCTCTCTGTTTAAAGATCCGAGAGGGAGATAAAAATTGTATGGCTCATAATGTTTTAACAGTCTCATCGTTTGAGCGCATCAAGCCGAGGTCCAATTTAATTTTCATCCTCGGGTTAGTAATAATTGAGTCGATTCGTTCTATGCGGCGAGGAGTTAGCGCAGAAGCCGACGCGTCTGCTTTAGGCCCACGTAATCGATTCCTTTTAATTGATTATTTCGACTCTCACATCTGGTAGAAACGAGTACATTCCTATTCAAGTGTCTATAAATGAGAACCAATCTCCATTACCATTAACTTTGTACGAAGGTTAATATATTTCACGATTGATCAATCAGGTATTAGTTTTAAATTATAAACACCTCTACTGGCATCTAAGCTGCTAACACAGCAATGTCAGTGGACTGCGAGGTCAACGTAGGTTAAATTGTTTTATTTGTATTTCTAAAGTTGATGCTGAAACTTTTTACATTCTTTAAATAAAAAATAAAGGGAATTTTGCGATGTTATTATCTCACACACAAGAATTGGTCACAGTCGTCAACAATGGCAGCCATACAGGGCTCCGGCGAACCACCTACATCACAGAGAACGTCTGTCGGCGAGCCACAAAGCCTCTTCACATATACAAATAAATAACATCGGAACAACAAATATTTTAATAACCAGCTCTAAAGAATTGTTGAACGCTTCGTTACGAGTACATGCGTGACACACAGGGCCGTCGCTTGTCGCGTAGCGGCGCGTACGCCACCTGCGTACCCTCACTACGACGACACCCGCTCCGCAAGCAGTTGTCGCCCCAAAGCACACATGCCCAAGTACCGATTTTGTATACAGTTTTGCACGTGCAGATACGTAAACATGGACAGACGATATGACCAATGTCAGAATATATGGATTCAGTGGTGAATAGCGTTCTTTTAGAAAACATAAAGTTTTATAGCGACATAAGAAAGAGCGGATGGAAAATTGGAAAGGTGAGCGTGAAATGTGGCAGATGTGTCGCCATAAAACGACAACGCGGTCTTCACTCGTATCTCTACTACACTCATAATACTTATACCATAGCGCGAGACTATACTGGACTGCCTGCTGTGAAAATATGGAAAATAAACATAATTATACCTATAATTACAACAGAAGCTTATAGCAGATAGAGACTTATAATTTAATATACATAAATACAGTAGCTTTTATACATTCAAATTCAAATACATTTACCCTTCATTTGCATTGGTTATATAACCCGGAAATTAATTAAAATTGCTAGTAAATACGAGTTCACGTCAAAATTGCGCAACGCGGTATTTAGGTCCGTTATATCTCCTGCACGTTAATATATTACATTTGATAACACCTAAGAAGTAATAAAAATACTTCGACATATAATATGATTTATGTTGTTGACGAAGCGCAGTCGAAGTCATTACTAAAAATCTGTCTGTGAGTCGAGTCCGGTATGGTTTAGTAGCAGCGGCTCTCAACACGACCATCTTTTATTATTTTTCATTAGTCGTTATTATCGTTTATAGCTTCAAGATCATTAAATAAGACAGGAAAATGACAATCACACTACTTAAATACGTAATCAAAACTTTTATTTGTTGTACCTGTTCGTCTGTATTTCATTCTCATCTTCTTAGTTAGGAACACAAATATATCCAAGTTTGCCAGATTATAGGACCAGTCTGCAACACAACCCACATTTGACATAAAGAACAGTATTTTATAATGAGAGTCTCCATCATAATGAATATGTAAATATTGGACGTCTCTGTGGAATTGCTTAATTAAGTGGATATTAGGCCACTGATGTACAAGGTCTGTTGAATAAAATAAATATCAGACAAAACTAACCAACTGGCTACCCATGGAGAGTGACAAGTATTTTGATATTGACAATAAAGTGATATACTAATATATCTTACGAGTATCAACCTAACACATAATTCTGAAATACGGATGAATTTTCTATGCATATTGACTGCCAGACACAGCGCAGGCTTAATTAAATGTGATAGAAATATGCAGTCTGAATATGTTCCTTAGAGTCTGTAAACACTTTTGTTTTCTAAACAATATGTAGATATGTCATTTCAGTAGCAGGTGTATATTTAGTGTGTTTACTTTGTACTATACACGTGCCTTACTTCATAAATAATGTGGTTAACAATATAAATACCTACATGAAGTATAGTAGAAATATCATGAATCATTAGTTAAGTATTTATTTAGTCATACCTGATACCTACCTCGTACGTCATACATTTTGGTTAGAACAAGATTGTTCGGGCCGGAAGACATATTTTAATATTATTTTACGAAAACTGAAAATAATATGATTCGGGGAAATACCAGGAAAAAAATCAGTAGTATTCGAACTGAAAAACATTTGAACAATTTAGGTAGATAATAATTGTATGGTTTTGATGAATATTTTACTCGTCTTCGCTCGAAGCGAATATCCAACAAAAGGCGTCGACTTCGCGTTGACGTAGCGTAGACGCTACAAAATACGTACGCTGCGCCAGCGCTGCGTAGACGTGATGGTACCAAAACTACGTCCCGTTGCTGCGCGTTGCCGTCGCGTTATAAGACGTTTGCTTGATTTCAACATAATCGAGGCACAGATGAAATAGTGACCCCGCTATACAGGAAAATGGCAAACTGTAACCATGAGTTGAGTCCAGTCCCCCTAGCGGAGAAATTTGTAGTCAGTTATCAATAAAAAAAATCTGTTTCATAGAAAAATGCGTAGTTTGTACGCGGTCAAAATGTATCGATCAGCATTTTATTTTTTAATTAACCTACGATTAATTTCTGCGCTAAAGGGTCTAAAATTATATGCTGAATTCATGGTTACAGTTTTCGCAATAGTGAATTTGTTTCCCTGTATAGCGGGCTCACTATCTCATCTACGCCTGAAGTCTATTTGAAGCATATTTTAATTAAACAACATAAACTGACAAACTTTTTTTTATACATTAGCACAATCCCTTACGATCATCAACATTAACAGCAATCAGTCAGGTAACCGATATTACATGTGATCCCTTGTTCGGCCTTTTTGACGCCACCCACCCCTAATCTTACAAAGACTGTTACGTCATCATTTCGGCGGCGTACATAAATGGAATGGATGATACAAAAAATATATCATTTGTAATTCATTCAAATGTTATTGTTAAGCTCTGTGGGTTTTAGGTTCTATTAGGTATTATTAACTTATCGTTCATTAATTACCTACTAACACACATCTTAATAACTACCAGTAATTTTCTTTCGTGAAAATTATTTTGCGAAGGTCAAAACTTTCAAAAATGCCCGTTCGTCAAATTGAAATAAATTTATTTTGATTACTTACTATCGGTTAGTTCGTCTTTTATAAGACCAAATCGCTCTTTAGAGACAGTTGTAAAAACTTAGTCAAGTTCTTTTAAATCCGGAAAATATATTATTATTAATTTAAAGAAACAAACTTTTGCTACGTAACTTCAGACGAATTCATAAATTCAAGAAAACTATCTGGAATTTATAAAAATACTTTCAATTCAACAGACAGATGGTACTCGGCATTGCATGAGCTTTCAATAAAACAATACAGCCGGCTTCGTAGTGTAGTTTCATGGCGAATTATTTGATATCTGCGCTTGCGCGGCGAGGGGTAATAAAAAGTGTGCGAGGTCGGCAGACATGGCGGCGGAGGAGACCAGACGGGGAGGCACCGATTCAGGTGTGTCACTGTATAAGCACAATAAATTACATATCAACGAAGATTTAAGAAGAATCCTTTGTGATAAAGCTTGAATTAATAATATCTCCAGTACTTATACGCAAAGTGAAAAAAAAAACTACCGAGCATTGTTACTTAGTATATATCTCTACCTATCTGTGTATTTTTTGTGATCCATTGGAAGAGATTATGTTAGCGACACAGTCTCTTCCAATGGAAATCCTGTTATAGAGGTAAACATGTAGCTACCGAACAGTCATTCATACGTTCATGCAGGCCCTGCAAACATAAACAAAGCCGATGTGAGCAAATTAGAAAACTCACTTAACACCTTACTGTTCAGTTCTCATTAACTTGACGAAACAAAAAAAACAAGCCCAAGGAAAAGCAATAGCTGATCGTAATAGCTTCGCTTACAAATATCGATCACGAAATAGCCCGCTTTCATCTCACAAAGTTTTTCGCGTCTTTTTGGCCCCGAATCCATCAATTCTCGTGATGGATGGACCATTGGACCCTACTCGGGCAATCGAAATTCAAATTCGCTAAATCTTCCCACACGGCATCGAAAACAGGTCGGGTCGTTAACAGTGTACGCACGCCGAACCGAACCTTGTGTTTCTGTTTTTTTCTGTTTGCTCTGGAGATATTCGCCCCGGGGCGGTGCGGGGTGTGAGCAGGACGCGCGGGGGTGTAAGGGGCGTGCGGGGCGGGGGGCCCGGGTCGGCGCAGACGCACGGGCAGCAGAGGCGTGATTACAGGGCTGTGCGCAGCTAATCACTCCAGCAACACGGCCCGAACGATACGAGACCTGGTATGGCTGACAGAAATTTACCAGTCTTTGTATTGGTTTGAAGTTTCGAAAAAAATTATGAAAATACATGTTCAGGATTTGACTCTAGAATAGCTGTTGTAACATAAAATCTACAAGTAAATCTTACACATAAGTTTATGTTTATATTTCTATTGTCTGACCTTACAGAATTAAAAATTGCCCCACTCAAAATCCCACATACACTCCTACTTAACAAAAAATTCATCCCGTACTTTCTCGCTGCCATGCGCGTCCGTCCAGCTCATTGTTGTTAATAACAAACAAGACAAAAGTCCGCCGCTAACTGCACACGTTTCTCCACATCGCGCGTTTTTACCGGCGCGGCTCGATAACGCATGGAAATATGATGTGCCTTGTCCCTTAAGACCAGACACGAAGATTGCTTAAACAGTTTCAAACTGCCTATCGAACTTGTTTATGCCTTTGTAGACTTGCCCTTTTGTTACTTTTGTATGGAAGTCGCATATTTGTTGTGGGTGTGGGAGATAATTTGGAATGTATAGCGTTCATCGTGCTGGTAAAGTATAAATGTGAGAGAAAGAGGTTGTGTGTAATGAGGTTGTTTCACGTGCCGACAAACGTAATTTTAAGTAGTGCTACGAGTTAACGGCCTACGGCTACGGCTCTTTGTAGAGATCTGAAGAATAATAAAATTGTATGACATTAGTACGTAGGTAAGTACTATAATCTTAGGTACTAAGTATAAAAGAAGCATTGTAGAGGTAACTGGTGAACACCAAGCACTAAAAGATCCTCAGAATCAGTAAACTTGATGCCCTTCACAGACAACCTGTCGGGATTAAATTAAAGGTATATTTGTTTTATTACACAAGCCTTCACCGAAGTCTGTATAATTATGTATATCAGCTACCTGTTTACATAACCCCCAAAATAATATTTATTGCCGCCTCTAAATTATAAAACCCATTAATTTTAAATCGAGCTAGACATAAATAGATTGACATTTAATTCGATATTCTGATGAAATGATACTTGAACTTATCGGTTAACGTCGTTGCAGAGGTAACCTATATCATATGTCAAAATCGTGCATCGATTGTCGATCTACGTTGTTCGATAACCATATTTATAATATTTATAATGCTCGTAAGTAACTCATATATTGTAGGTAAGTACCTACACTTTTACAGAATTCCTTAGCGAACAACATTTTGTAAAGCGTAAAGCCTTGGATTGAAACGTAATACAGTTTTCCGGATTTCAGTAGGCTTAGCTTTTTTTTTTTTTTTGGTTGGCTTTGCTTGCTTTGTTTTTTTTTTTGGTGTAGTTTGGGTTTGGCTTTGCTTTTTTGGTTTGGCTTTTTTCGTTTTTTTTTTTGCTATGGCTTTTTTTTGCTTTGATTTGGTAGTGCTTTTACGTATCATCGACTCATAGTTTCGGTGCCAGAATGATCCAACATACACACACACACATATCACACTACTCTAGTTGAAAAACAAAAAACTCTGCAAATGTCCCAGTACCATGGGATGTGAGGATACGTCTTACGTAATATACCAATAAGTACTTGTTAAAATTTCATGGACACGGTTACTTACGTTGTGAATATTTATTGAATAAACATATATACAGTAATATGTATTACCTATGTATACATAATATAATGTAATGCACACCTACATGTGTCTAAGTACGTGACTATCATCGCAATGTAGTATAAAAACACACATCATTGTAGTCTGCAACAAACAAACATCGGATTATATAGTAGGTTTACATAACGATTGTTTTCTTTACGAGGAGACTTAGCTAACACTTAAATGTCAGATTGTGCTACCGGAGCTACTAATTTACATAGAACAGACAAAAACTTGATCCCCGTCTATAATAATAGCCGTATTTTAATCTAGCTAAACATAATCTCTGGTAATTTTAATACCAGTTTTTGTTGTGCAAAATTTACCGCGAATTTATGCAATTAGATGTTGTTCTCCTGTCTCAAGCGCGATCTCTTAATTAAATTTTGTATAATGTCGGACACAATTTATGTTAAACAGAATAAATCAAGAGATATATTATATATAGGCGTAATAAATAAGTACGCTGACATCGACACAACAAGCAGTTTACATAGAACACTACGTTAATGTAAGCAAAACGAGGATAAACAAATAAAACTTTAAGAAGTTAATGATTATGTTTCTAATTTATAAATAAAAGTTGAAATAATATTTCGAAAAATAGTGAGAGCTCTACGATAGTTTTGTTATTCAGATTCTAAAATACTATTAGAACATTGAAACGTTATGTCAACTATAATAAATAATGATAAATCTCATTCTAATCTCATATAAATAATCGTATCAGTACGTAATAAATGCACATTCTAATTTTGATCAGCAATCATTATACATTTAGGTGCGTCGTCGGAGCCTGAGGCCGCTGCGCCCGCGCCACTGCGCCCGCGCCACTGCGCCGCCCGTCAACGCGACAGGCGTCAGCAACGCTTGTCAAATGTCAACATTTTAAAGCCACAATATTGAAGCAATTTTAATTCAATCGTGCGACATTCTGTTCGCATTGAGGCGGCTCTGCGGTCGCACTCCTACTCATTACGACTTCATTTTGTTATAACAACAATGCAAGCCCGCGTTTTGCGTTTTATTCATCGGCCGAGCTTGACAGCGCCTTTGTGTGGGAATCAATCTTACGTCGCTTGTAATGATGCAAAATCGGTTCCACTGAATGACAAAGAAAGAAGCTGCCGCTAATGTTGTTTATTCGTTTTTTTACCCACGGAGTAACTTATTGAATAAAAATTTTACGGTGTTCTATACAATTTTACTTTTAGTTAAACATGCATAATGCCGTTGATTACTATTAAAAGCACAAAATTATATAGTAAAACGTCGGTATTTTACGAACATGTTGTAGATGCTCAGTGCTTTGACTTGTTCACACTAATTATTCTGCATAGCAATAATTTATAATGTTCCCATGGTCTCAGCAATGAGAGGATAATCTCAATAATAACTTGATCAATGATCGGAGTCATCTCTCATTAAAATGTATTAACTCAACGACAAGTAATTGAAGTAATCACTATACAAGACGCAAATAATACCGAGTGCTCAGGTAATTGTTATGTAGTTATGTTTACCGTAATATATCAGATTTAGACACTATTATGAATACTTCTTCGACAGCTTTGCATTTTCTTGATTTATTAACGGGGTCTTCTTGAAGGTTCATTAAAGTTTTATGAATACTGGATCAATGACTGACTAAGTTCTTATTTTTTTTGGGTGTGAAATCCTCTCCCGCTCTGGGCGGAGCGGAAGGGCGTGTCAGACTCTTACTGACTAAAACCCATTCGTGTTCCTTCAGTTGCCTGTGCGCCAGGCCCACGGTAACACTTTCGAACAATCCGCGACCCCAGCAGGCTTCGGCCCTATCGGACCCCATCAATGGTGCTGACATCTCTTAGAGGCGCGCGTGGAACACGACGCGCCCGCGACCCGGGCCTGGTCCTTACCGGACGGCGAGCTGCCCATTGCTCGCCGTCCGCAAGCCCGCGCCTACAGTGGCCGGGAGTAGGCAATCGACTCCCGACGCCCAGGGTGTCTCCTCCTGCGGTGACTAGGGGCGCGAGGGCGCTGCGATTGCCTCTGCCTTACGCGCTCCGCCTCCTCCTTCGCGAGCATTACTGCTTCGCAGAAGGAGGTGACGGCTTCCCATTCCCTCTCGCTCCGTACCATGGCCTGAACCAGGGCCGGACGAGAGAGGTCGCTGCCGCCGATAGCCGCCACGAGGACAAGGCGGTGCTCCGCCCAAGCTGGGCAGACCTCCACCGTATGCTCCACCGTGTCCTCCAGTCGATCCACACAATGGTAACACCCGGGCGTTTCCTCCCGTTTTATCCGAAACAGGAACCTCCCAAACAGCCATGTCCGGTGAACTGATTAAGTTCCTAATATTACGAATTCAACTAATTGCTAGGAGACAACATTCGCACACAGTTACAACTCTTTCATAGATCATAAATCATCTTCTTTTGAAGATATGTTGAAGCTTTCCGCTATGAAGGAAGGACCAGAAGGGAAGAGATAATTGATAAACGAAGATATACATAAACGATACAAAGATGAGACGATATAATACAAGCGAGTTACATTGCACAAAACCAAATAAAGCCTGAATCTGTAATAATCACTAACTAATTGAAATAAATTGATTAATCTGAATCAAGGTTAAATATTAGCCACGTCGTAGGTTAATAGACCATACATTATCTGCCTAGACTGTTCCTAGATATTACCTGGTCCGTTGAGATACCTTAGTCAAAGCCTGAATGGACTACAGGATTAACCAGGCTACCTAGGAGCGAACCTATATCACATAATTATATATCATAGTTATTTGCCCCTTGGCTCAAAATAAACACGGTACATGTCCGTAGAAAATTACCATTAAATTAAAAGTACATGGTAATAGAAACTCTAAATGTCTGGCGGGTTCCTGCGGTAATGCTCGCAATCATCAGTGATTACTTAGAAACTAATTTGTGGAGGCGGCGCGAGGTGCGCGGGCGCCACTGAAGGCGTAATGTGCAAATAAAGACAGGGTGCGAGTCGGCTTCGACGCACGCCGTTTGTCAACCAACCTGTTTCTAGTCTGTTTGTCAATATTTGTTAGAGGTACCCTGTGTATACAGGGGGATTAGGTGGTTAGTGTCAATATGTAGTCAGTGTGTTGGCTTTACTGGAATACTTGCCTCATGACTTTGTTTGTCTCTTACTTATCCGGTAATATCAGGTAATAACTGGGATGTCAATAAAAGCGGAGATTAGCGATAAACTGTTTATTCGGGTCACAGTACCCGACACTGTTTATACTAATCTAATATAAACATCATTTGGTTGTCACAATATATTAGTTATATTTCAGGGGCAAATCCCGTAATTTTAAGAACTTTGGCGTACTACTCTCAGTCTCAATCTATCAAAAAAATCATTGATCGTCGATAAGATGAGATTGTGACCAGCAATATTATTGCGTAACACACTATTAATCACAATCTGAATCATTTTTAAACCTATTCCTAATCCTCCGCTTCGTATGTTCGAAAATGTTGTCTGCTCAACAACGTAAATAACGCAATGAATGTTGTTGAACTGTCAAAATGAAAGCCATTCCTACTGTTAGTGTGTTACGTAATTACCCCGCAGATTTTAAACGTTTTTAAGTATTACAATTGGTTTTCAAACGTACGAGTATGTCAAGTAGTTACCCTCGTGATTATTTGTAGCTCCTGAAGTTACCTTGCGTGGCCATTCTTGGCAATTTATTTTTATTCTAATATATTGTACCTCTACCTCCTTTAAGGCTTTATGTTGTAAGTTGGGGATAACTTATGTATGCGTTTGTGGTGGTGCTGAAGGTAAAAAGGAACTCATACCATACCGTACCAGTAAGTTCTAAATCTGTGCATGTAGCAGTTAAGCAATGGAGATTAGTTTAACGATAGGTACTTGTAGTAAGTAGTACCTAAGTAGGAGCTGCTTTTTTGTATTGATTGGCTCAGTTAATTCCTACGGTTATAGTTACTTATATATTACCTAGCGGTCTGTGCATCGTAAGGAAGTAAAAATATTATAGCTGATATTACAGCTCGACTAATGATCTTTTATTGGAAAAACAATAAAAACACTTCCTATTTGGGTCAAAGATGTTACTGAACTACATTATCTACAGATTTAAGACTCCTTCAAGCAGGCGCGACACGCGACGCGAATCGCACGCGACGTAAAGGCACCGCTCGTCGCGCGATAGGCGGTGCCTTTGTGTCGGAGCCCCCTTAAATATTTATTTTATTCTGCTTTTTAGTATTTTTTGTTATAGCGGCAACAGAAATACATCATCTGTGAAAATTTCAACTGTCTAACTACCACGGTTCATGAGAGCCTGGTGACAGACGGATAGACAGACGGACGGACAGCGGAGTCTTAGTAATAGGGTCCCGTTTTACCCTTTGGGTACGGAACCCTAAAAATGGGCATGAAAATTAAAAAATATTAATTACTTGGTACAAAAGACATAAACGAGAATTTTCTCATTAGTTTATTTTTTATTTTTAGTTCCAACCTGTATACAAAGATACTTTTTGTCATTTAACTCTATCCTTAACATCAGGATACGTGAGATAACCGTTGAATTATATTCTACTTTAAACAAATCGTCATCTGCTGTCCTCAGACGTATAATCAAATTGTCATAAGTAGACGAGCTTATATGTTTAGGACCGCATCCTTTCGCTTTTTTACCAACTTTTTTGTTGTTTCAAAGCTAAGCGGTACCTATGCTGTTATTTTCACACTAAATTAACAAAACTCGTAACGCAAAACTAGTGTCAGTTTCGAAACACGTCATTATGGCATCAGTCGTGAGCACATCTAAGCAAGCCGACTCCATCAGGAGATTGCAGGTTACGCGAGAAAATAACAGCTAATAACTCTGTTTTTATAACAAGAAAAAAACAATTGTATGTATGCAAGAAAAACCTGAATGATACCAATAGTGATGCTGGATCAATCGATCCTTTTATTAATCCAGTAGTTATCAAAATAAAAAGCAATCAACATCTCCGAGTTCACTAATTATAAAAAGCAGAAACGGTAGTTAACATATTTAGTTATTGAACGTTTATAGATCCGTTAATTAATTGCAATAAAAACTAATAAAATCTACACTTTATCACTGTTGTAGAAACGAAAAATAACTTACACAATTACACGCAATTTAGTAATGATAAGCACTTAAATTTATGCAAATGTTTCTTTCAACTAATTGATAGACACCATTTATTAGTTCGCGTGCAAACATTAAATAAATCGCTGACCAGTGACTAACATAAAGTTACCAACCATTTGTCTAATGGATATCGATACCCACTTCCTTGCATGCAGCTATTACCGTTCTGAGAACTTTAATCACGAAACAATTATAAACAATCGCTGAAGAAATAATGACGGAACAAAAAATATCACTACAAGTGAAACTACACAATATTGTGCATGTATCATGTCTACCCCAAGTAATTAAAACATTAAACACATAAGTTATAGAATGTATGTATAGGTATATCGTGATAAAACAAAAACTAGATACAAAAAACGAAAGCTTATATTGCTCATTCAAAGGAACCCAAATATGATGAGACTACTCGGGGCTGCGCGGCATCTTTCCGTCACAAAATGGCTTATTACAAGGTAGGAATGCAACAATAACAAACAGGAATGAATTAACAATAGTTACCTACGTGTCAAGTCCCACACACTCGGCATTACAAACATGCTACAAAAAAGAGGTCGCATCCTAAACGCACGTCACAAAAACTATGATGTACAAAACGGTATCGGGCGGCAAGTTCAAACGCACCGGCCACCACTCATTTCACACCATCAGCCGGCCGCCGGCAAGCCATCTTCTACCCTGCCATACGTGACCTAATGACAACTTGACCACGGTAAACCACGCAACTGTCGCACACCACGCACAACAATATAGACTCTATCCGCAAGGACATAAAGACGCAAGTGCCACCCCAATAACTTACAGTTAGGCCTTGCTTTACAGTTTTCCCGATAATGGAGCAGACACAATGCCAGATTTGTGCAAAAAGTGCTTTTAGGAAACAATTAGCAGTTAATGATTTAAGAACAGTCTATCTTGGTTCTAGAACGATGATTACTCAGTGCTTTCCTCAGCCGTATTTTAGGATTCCGTACAAGTATTACAAGTAAACATGTCAATATATATGTTAACGCATAAAACCATGGATTTTTCCTTTTAAATTACCCATAAACACCTTAAACTCATTTGATTGTATAAAAACACATTTTTGACAATCAGGCGATGAGTTATAGTTGTAAACAAAACGTAAATACTTTGTTAGTTCAGTACATTTGATCCCTTACATAGCACTACAGGAAAATGCTGCTACAATACGAAAATTAGTGATTTTACATTTTACCAGCTTTTATTTTTTCGACTGATTTTCTTGAAAAAATATGCCGCACATACAGTTAAAAATAACTTAAAATGGACGAGAATGGCGGCATCTCAAATATTATATGTGTAATATTATTACGTACCTTTGTACGTATTTTTCTGTTCCTTTCTTCTTGTCTGTTTATATATGTGTGTACATAAATGGTTAAATAAATAAATAAATAAATAAATAACTTAAAATAAAATCTTTGCAGCCGATTACTTCACTAAATTAGGATCCTGACGTTTCCAGAGTTGCAGGGAATCATGTTGTCTAACTACTGATTGAGGTTCATGGTCCTGGACTAAGGGACCTAAATCGTAGTAGATTAGAAAATGTACAGGAATCACCTAATTACATGCTTAATAAACAAGTTATCTAATGGACACGAACACCGGATGTGTCCGAAGGGCTTCCAAATAGAATTGATTTTTCGTAGGAAGTTATTACAAAGTACCAACTTCTTAATAGATAATTAGGTAATAAAATAATGTATTATGTAGCCTAAAGTTGAATGCAGCGTGAGACGTCAGAAACAGTGTTGGCGGAAACGAGCGATAACGCATGACTGAGCGACGCCATTATGGTTTCGTCACAACCAGCCATTTAACAAGACAAGCTTACCGAATTTCACCAAGTTAAATGTTTATTGTAAGTAATTAATTGGAAATCTTAAAGACTGCTAAACAAGGTGTTTGCAATTATACTTATTTGTGTGCCAATAGTATGGCCTTGTTTTTCTTTTTAATTTCAATAGATTTTTTGTTAGTTTTCCTGTTAAAATTGCGCATTGTTTATCGTTGGGGCAAGTATTTTTGGGCAAATTGTTTGATTATGTCAATGTTCAGGGTTTTTATGTGTGTCAGTATGTTTACAAACTCCGTTTGAGTCATTATAAGCTAGGCCTCTTTGACCTGTGAGCACCTGACAACAATTAAATTATAACAAAATCTAAAGCTCTTGAATGCGGTTTAACTTTGCCGATCGTGTTCATTTTCATTGGTAAAATTCGCTTTAAATGTCATTATGCCTTGTAAACCACACGCGATTATTACAATACTAACTGTGCCCGCGAATATATTTTTTCAACTAAAAAATTATCACTGATTACTCTCCTGTGGTGTCCCTTTTCGCTGTTCTAGAGGCAAGGCAGAGTTTCATCTCCATTGTAGATATAGAATTTCATATAAGGTATAGTAGTACCCATACCGGTTAAGATTGTAGAAAAGACAGAGTTTGTGGTCTAATAGGATGTCTTTATCCTGTCCTAAATTCAACGCACATACCTATATTAATTACAAAATAATGTTTTTGATCAAAGGTATCAGCTAGGTACATGTAAAACAGAATGGAGTTCCAGATGATGTTAATGGGTAAACTTTATCAAATAAGAAATGCAGATCATCTTCATTTTTCATCAAGATATAAACTTACTTAATGGTTATGGTGAGCTCAGCACTAACAGATTCAAGACTTAGTCTGGATTTAAAGGTTGGTTAAGCTCCGGCCATCACCCATTTTCAAGGGAGCTACGTTTCAGCTCACCCAGAGCAAGCGCGATATTTTCTTGGTCCTATTCTCGACCGGGACTCATCGGGCGAGGGGGTTATTATCCAGATAATGACTTCTTTACTAGCTCAGCAGCTAAATCAGCTACCACTAAACCAACTCAAGAGCAGAGATAGTAAAAAACAGGATAAGAAAGAGTATCTAAGACAACACATAATCAAAACAAGGACAAATTATAAATAGGTGCTTATAAATCAGGTTTCGGCCAAGAGTTGTAGGGTTGGGGGCGTGCCTTCGATACAATCGCCGGAACCACACGGCGGGACGCCGCGCCATGACGCCGACATCCACCGACATTCGCCGACACTCGCCCATTCACCGACACACACCGACACCGGTGACAATACTCCGACACCTTGATCACCATAACGACATTGTTCTTCCTCTATTGGACGATTGATACGGAGAGATGTGACATACATCTGTTTATATTATATTGATAGGCCGATAAACATGAACAAAGGGATTTGAGTGTGTATCCGTTTAAAAATAAACGACGACGTCTAGAGTTTGTTTCAATGATTAAATTGAAAATCATAATTACTATTATCTATATCTATCTCTATATCGTATTTCTTCTATTCACTTTAAATCTCCACATTTTCTAATCTTTAAAGCACGTCTTGCAAATAAAGTGGAAAAAGCCTCTTGCCACGTTTCAGAGACACCTTTAATGAAAATCATGGAAAACGTTTGAGCATAAACATCTTACATGAATCAAATAATTTGTTCTCACAATACTCTCGAACACAAATGAATAAGCAATCAACAGATGCCAAGTTATTCAAAAGTGTTGATTATTAAAGTAAGCAGTGATTAAAACAAAATCATAAATTAAAATAAAGTAGTTGAAAACAGGGGATACGAAGATCAGGATGTATATTAAAGTATTGAAATTAATAGCTTATACAATTAAATAAAGTAAATTAGCAATTATATAAAAGAAATAAATTACATAAATTGCGAAGATTTGATTAAAACAAAAGTTTGTAATTAAATAATAAATTCAGTGATCATGAAACACGACACCGCGGCTTCATCTACACTGACAACTAATAAACTACACAAGTAAATGGAAAAAGAAGCTGCGTCTACTTAGAATTCAGCCAACGTGCTTATTGTACAAATTCGAAGCGGATATCGTTAGGTATAGGACCAAAAATTCCGTAGCGAATTCACATTTAACCCAGATTCCTGATTAAAACCTTTTTGGGGGCTGAACTTGAACCCTACATCAAAGAATTAAAGTTCAGATTGATTCGCCGATAAATTCGGGAAAGGCTCGAGGCGATGCCGCGGCAGATATAATTAGCAGTTACGGTGTCGGGAAAGCTATAAAAACGGCAAATCGAGGGACGGACGGATAGGCACAATGTGTTAGATATTAATTTTGAAATTATAGGCTAGCGTTGCATGCAAAGGTGTTCGGAGCAAAAACATCAACAGAAGTGCTAAGAGAGGACGATTATTATTTTAGGTTCGTATAATAATCCGTCCCAAACAGCTGCCTCTACAAATATTTATTGTTTGATATGTGATTTAGTTTGTTTGTAAAAACTTCGTAAGTAAACACCTCACACTCAGACAAGGAAAAAACTGTTTAACCCGTCTGACTAACACAAGTTGGCAAATACTGTATTGTTGTCGGCCTATTTTATGTTTTGCGTTTGTTATCATTTCTTGCTTCTTCGTCTTCCCAGGAAAATACTTTATTAATGACAAGACTTCATAGTTAAACTCCAAAGGTTAGATTTCAATTAAATTCTTAGTTTCAAAATGTATCCGTAATTTCGCCCAGAAGTACCTCTTGTTGCCTAGTTTTCATTCTCCTCACTTGTGGCTTTTCTGCTTCAGATTGATAATTAATAGCTTCATAATTAAGTTTCATCATTTTAATTTTCCATGTATCCCACATGGAGGTCAGAGTATTAACTGGACGACTTCATTTTTAATTTATATAAATAGTTGATTTTCCGTACCTATTTATGAGCATATCTTAATTAGGATTAGGCAGTTATTTACTTTCGATTTTTCCGACAGTAAAACCCAACCAAACTTGCTCATGCCTATAAATAAAATGTTATTGCATAGGTAGTTATGGCATTTTGTGTAAAAATATTAAATTATGACATCCTTTTCCGTAAACATGCTGTCGGTTTTAATTTTATTGTAGGTAATATAATACTAATGAATATCCTAATTTTTAGGTGAATTCTTCATCTGGCTAGCCATTTCCCAACTATGTTGCGGTCAGCTCCCAGTCTAACCGGATGCAGCTGATGCCAGTATCTTACATGGAGCGACTGCATAGGTGAACTAAAATCTACTATATTATTATTATGTAAAAGTTTTGATCTTTGTTACTCAATCACGGCAGAAAGCGTTTGGGTTTTTGGTACATAGGAAAACCATAAACCAAATCAAAACATAATAACATTACAGACTTGAAATAGAAAAGTTTATTCGCATAGAATGTGGGGTATAAAAGTGAATTGTTACAAAAAAGATACATTCCACCATTTAACATACAAAAATTAGTACAATATTGGTGACTTTAATGGTATATTTTACTTCATACCTTATTATCTATTTGTATGGAGTAACTAGGTACATACTTCAGGAACTCCCCAAGGATGCGAATGTAACCATGGGCTAGTAGAGGTACTAACCTAATTAAATCCAAAATATGAATACTGTGGGTCACATTCAGTGATTCAGTACAATTAAGGCCTTGTTCTATGAACAGGATATATCTGGTCATGTCTCCTCAATTAATTTAGATTCACAATTCCTGTCCATCATTACATAGATATTATGATTAAATTCTCTCACTCTCATAACCTGTAAGTTTCATGACAACTTCTTAACTTTTTAGTACGCAAAAACAGTGTCAATTTCAAGGCTCAGGTAACCTGTTTTAATATTATAGAGATGTTTTGTGAAGTCGTCATAGCCTGATAGAACAATATAGAAGACTTAGATTTGAAACATTAGTTGTGGATGTGATGATAAATATGAAGTATTAAGGAAAGTTTGAGTAACAATCCTATCTAGACATGGTTTAGTTAGGATAGGTTAGGCTTTCAATATTCTAGCTTGACAGCATGTCGACAGCCTGCCAAGGTTGGCGGACATTCAATAAAACTAGTTTTTTTTAGTTTTTGATCAAGATAAGGGTTACTGTAGTGTTCACAGACCTACGTTTTGACTTTTTAAGTAGGCAGCTACGTTGGACCAACTTTCATAAAAAGAAGCAATCCATTTTAGAGAAAGAATTTCTATAAATATGAGACATTTTGTATTAAAAATGTTGCTAGATATTTCCTTACCTTATATCAAATTAATACAATACTGAATACACATAATTTAATGTATGTTAAATACTTAAATTGCCCAACAATGAACATTTCCTGTAGAATAAGCGAATTTATTCAAACTTGACATACTCGTATCTATTTATGAAGCGTGGGCCACGAAAGCCTACATGTTTGTGGGTGACATCACCACATAATATATAGGTATGTTTCTACATGGTAGGTATATAAGTAAAGATGTGCTCACTCAAGCAAAGATAGCCCATGTGAGTGATAATATTTATCACAGGAATTTCTAGGCATTTTTTTAGATGTTTATAAATAAATAAATAAATAAAACATTTATTTCAGGCAAAATGGCCCATAGACACATACCTTACAAACTAACATATATAAAGTATAAACAAAACTTGTGTTAAAAATAGCTTAAAACTATGTTAGTAGCATTACACTAGCTTGTCCTTGAGCTGCTTTGTGGTACTTGTCCACGGAAGCGACGGAACACCACGTCCTGCGGCCAAAAGTCTTCTTGCATGACGACGGACAGGTAACAATTCGGTACTTGCACCACGAACGCCTTAAAGTTGACGTTGCGTTGAGACTCCAGTAACTGCACCCTCGACGTGTACCTCGTCGTCTGGCGCACGTACTCTACGATGTCCTCCGCCTTAGTGGTGTAGTGTAGGCGGGAGATGGCACGCAAGCTTACTTCGGGCACCCTAGGAGCTTTGCCGCAGCGGTTCTTGTTCGTTCGAGACTGGCGCTTCCTCCTTTGCACTGTATACAACACTGTATACACTGTATATATATGTATGTATATACAACATAATATTTTAAAAGTCATGTTTTAAAATTACTCATGTTTAAATAGTTGATGACTTAATATGTAACGTTCATTTAACGGCGACTCATTCCAAATTTAATTATTTCTTTAAATAATTAAAAAAAAACCGTTTTGTAACCACCATTTTTGTGAATAAAAATTCGTGAAATATATTTAGCCAGTTATGTTATTGAATAATGATCATCACATAATTGTTACGTATGAAATTGTTTATAATAAAAATACATGTTTAACCTATCAAGTCTACTTTTATTAATATTTACTACATTCCTGACCCATACCTACATAAGCCCTATCTATCATTATGCTAACAACGAGTTTCTTTTTAATAACAGTCGAATTATCAATTCGACTATTATCGAAAGAAACTCTATTGTGATCCTTCAGTACTTTTAGTTATAAGTTGTCATTTTACCATTCTTATTTCTAACAAACCGTTTGCCTGCCCAATGGGATTTCGCCACACAAACTTACGTCTCCTATTTAGCCCTTTTAGGGGATTGTATTTTCAAAAGTCTTTTCTTGATTCTCACTTTCGATACATAAGGAACTGTTGTGCAAAATGTCATGCTTCTAGACGACGCCAATTATGCTGTGCGTGGTCTGTCAGTGAAAAAGTATAATATCGGCAGCCAAGTGCTTACCTCGTAGAACGGGGAATTCCCCAAATAGATATAGCATGAAGTCGCAAATTGGTCACCCGGGCTTGTCTGTGTATTTGGATAAGACTTGGAAAGTTGTCTTGTTGAGTTTTGATGCGGTTACCCTCATCATACAGAGCAATTCTTGGGCAAGATTAAAACCAGACTGAAGATATAACCATTATTTCCGAAGTCAGGGCCGTTACTTCCTTTTAAAATAAACGGGAATTTGTTACATTTCCAAAAAGCCTGAAATAACATATAATTCAAAGGGAACTTAATGTTTTTTCTGCACACCCATGTCTATATTTGCTATTTCTTTGAGTTGGTCCAGGTCCGGGTCCACATGTGACTGTTCCTAAATTACCCTAGGTTAATACAATTTTCGTTTTCCCACATTATGTTAATATTCGTGTCAAGATCGGCTTTCCCTTGTACTTGAGTCTGCTTTACTCAAATATACCAATAGTTTACCAAAACATTTATCTTGATCGTCCAGTTAGGTAAGTATCATAATTATATTACAATCCTACTTACCCTTCAGGATAGCCAGTCTTTAAGATATTTCCTACTGACTTTTTTATTATAAAATAACGTCTACACGTAGGTAGTGAAGTAAGCATAGCCGAAAAAATAATTCGATACACGTACGTATTTCCTTACTTAATTAATTGCAAAATAAAATGACGCAGGTTGCCTAATTTAAATTGCACTTTTGCTAATGCATCGGTACCTAACAACAAGTTGCGTTTAATTCATGACGGGTAACAGGGGAGAATGGAAGAAAAGTAACTGCGCCGATACCTTAGTAACATCTGACGAGGGCAGGTAAAAGCAGAAGACATCTCCACAGTCAATGCCTATATTCTATAACTCATTGGGTATCAAATTCTTTTGTCAATATAATTGTATTGTAGTCGAGATTTATTGATAAGTATTTGCTCTTGAGTAGCTAGTGTTGGGCAACTGAATATATCAGAAGAACTATGCCCTAAAATACCTACTGCCTTTTTTTCAATGCACTGTATTTTCAGAAAAATTAAACGGCTGATAGGTTTATACAATACAACTTTTTCTATATAACCTGAGATAAACTTAAAAGTATTTTTGGTGGCCGTAAATACAGAAACTCTAAAAAAAGTATTTTGTTTGGATTGCATGTTTATTTGTACTAGGTAGCATGTAATCTGCTAGGAAATAACAAACCATAGATACCCACCTACGCATCTATATATCAGCGGGTTTATTTCCACATTTCAAGTATAAGGTCCAATGCTCTGCTATAGTAACCAAACAACTGCCTTTATTTTATTTGATCCAAACGATTAATACCAGTAGTTATTTTATCATACCCTAACCAATAAGATATTCAACAGAACGTTTTATTGCCCTGTTTTTCTCAAATCCTAATTTCATAAATTGATCCTACAAAAAGAACAGAAGAATGGAACCGCTCTATTGTGTCCTCCATCATTAGATTAAAGGTTTTTCACTGTGAAAGAGGGTCAAAATGTTGAACAAGCCTATAATGCGCATTATGGTGTGTAACGAGCCGGCGGGTGAGTCAGCACAACAGGCCAATATCAGGAACTATGAGCCCACGAGCGTGGCCCGACGCGCCGCGTTACACCGTGAAACAGACCACCAGGAATACCCCTTTTTACAATTTTGTACCACTTTTTTTGTTTTACCCCACACGAAGAATATCTAACCAATCAAATTGTATGTATACCCCTGGTTAATCTATATATTGCAAATGGTAAATGTCTGTTCTGTTTTTAAAAACAGTGTAGTGGAACATTATTATGTTAAAATTGAGAAATTTGGAAAGAAAAAAGTGTATTAAATAAAACCAGGAAATATAATGAATTCCATTTAATATTCCTACTCAATACTTATAACAATTTAACCAATATTTACACAAATAATTTGATCTACACTATGAACAGGAAAAGATTCAGTTCTCATCACTAAATAAATAACAATCTTATTCTAGGTCAGCTACTTCTCATAAAACAATATGCTTTTTCATTTACTGCTACTAATAATATAATTTATTCCTATTAGAAAAGAAAGAGTGATCCGTGTCTAATTATAAACCACGGCATAGTTTGCATTTTACCAAATATTTGTAACATTGTCTGCCGTCATAGTCACTTACTTGCTCTCTGAGTTCGTTATTTTATATTTACACGATTTTTTTTACAATGATAAGGTTTTTAAATAACAGCTTTTCACATCTTTCGTTTATCTAATCATCAATAGTTTACATAAACCTTAAAGTGAGATCACTTAAAACACGATGATGATCCGCTCTACGTGAGATGAATCATCTGCGGAATGTTCAACAGTAGGCCAATCGCACTTAGCCTCGATGTTACTCGCTTTAAGATAATAAATAGTTATAATACTAAATGCGTTGTCTGTATGTAGTCACTATTGCCTACCTAGTGATTTATTTACAAACCAGAACACCAGCCCATGGTAGGGACCCATGAACTGAATTAAACAGCCGTTTTACAAGTGTTGAATTTAAAACTTTAACAATTAAATACTACAAAACGAATGTTCCACATAAAAATTTAAACACTATACAAAATGATGAATACTAGTGGTGTACTTACAATCTAACATTGCACGAAACATTGCCGCAGCTAGGGTGCGCGCGCGGCGGATGTCACGCGACGGGCAGCAGCGGCGGTGGCAGATAGCAGGGGCGAAGTGCGTGCGCCGCCGCCAGCAGCTCGGCGTGGTAGCGCACCACGTACGACGGCACCGGCACCAGCACCGGCTGCGGCGGTGACGGCGACGCGCGTGGCTCGTCCGGCTGCAGCAGTGCCTCGATCGTGAATGCTCTTCGTGGCCTCTCGCGTGGCAACATGGTCATAGTCGCCATCTCGGGCAGTTCCGCCGGCTCTGGGCTTAGTTGTGGACCCAGCGGTGGACTGTATAGACTGGCACTTGGCATAGGCGGTGGCGGTGCACTCGCTTGTCTCGCCAAAAATGCTCTATTAAAACTTGCCAACGCCGCTAACTCTGCGTGCAGGCTCTCTTTGTCATCTTTCAACAGCTTGAACCTTTTGCGCCTGCGGAGCAGCGAGCCGTTCTCGAACATGTCGAAGGCCTGCGGGTGCAGCGTCCAATAGGCGCCCTTGCCGGGCCGGTCCGGGCGGCGCGGCACTTTCACGAAGCAGTCGTTGAAGGAGAGGTTATGCCGCAGCGAGTTCTGCCAGCGCTGCGTGTTGCGCCGGTAGTACGGGAAGCGGTCCGTGATGAACCGGTAGATCTCTGACAGCGGCAGCATGCGCTCCGGAGAACTCCAGATCGCCATCGCCGTCAGGGAGATGTACGAGTACGGAGGCTTCTGGTCACCGTAAGATTCACGCGAGGGTCGCGGCATTGTCACTTCCCCCGAAGTCCCGAGAGGACAAGTCAATGTTATTAAAGTTAAAAGCAACAACACACGGATGTACGAGCACGTCAGTCCGATGCGAGGTGTGGAAAGGAACTGAGGCGCGGTGCTCGCCACGCTCGGCCCGCCCGCCCGCTGTCGGCCGGTCGGGGCAGCCGCAGAGGGCGCACGCTATTGGCGCGCACGACATCCAATCGGGCTCCGCCACTTTCAGGTATGATGTCGGCTTTCGCTCCACTAACAAGGAATTTAAATTGATATTATGTTTATATTGCCTCCAAAATCTTTTGTGATGACACCGCTTTTTATTTAGCATATGTAAATTACGATGATACAGAAAAAGAGATTTGAATTATACACAGATTTAAAATGAATGAGTATTATTAAAATCCTTCGCATTGTAATTTTATAAGCGAAATTAGGCAGTAAGTATAGTATTAAGATGATATGAGTGACCTTTTGTCTATAAGTGTCTCAGATGACTATTATGTAAGTAGAATACTTGAATTATTTACTAAAATATATATACTCAACATAACCAAAAAAAAAACATCTGTTTGCGTGAACACTAGTTTATAATATCTACTAATCCAGGAAAACGAAAAAGATAATGATAAACCACGAACACATTTAGAACGTTACATTATTTATTACATCAACAGTTTACATACGTGACTTATATTCACGATGGAGGAAACGAGCATGGCTTGTCAAATCGATATCCCCTAATAACATAAGAAGCCAAGGACTAAATCGTGTACCTGACGGTCTCCAAGTCACGGGGACAATAAAATAACCATATTGTTATGACTCCAGTGTTACATTTACAGCCTAGTTTTAGTATTCATAATGCCAAATAGCTTAACAGCACCAACTAGCCTAAATTATGATGTATATTAACATCAAATTCTTACCTTGGGATTCGTAAAAAATAGCTTTCTTATTATTTAGCTAGTAACTGTTGTTTTTCTACATGAAGGTATAAAACATTATACAGTGATTACTAAAAGCTTTGGAACATTTTTAATGATGCCTTGTTAACAACAACGGTACATCAAACTTAAAGCCATGTGTATTCATAAGTTTGTTGGCGTATTTCAGAGCTACATTACTATGTTAGATTGAGATGATAGGTCTGTTTACATTCCGGTCTTGTTCAAATGTCATCTTTGAAATAATGACACAAAATCTTTGTTTTTAGTAGTATATGTTTCTGCTATATATTCTAATGCCCAAATGTCCATCACCTTTACCATTATGACCATTATACCATTATGACTGCAATTTGTTATATCGAATTCTGTTCAAGAACCAAAACGAAACATAGGTCCTCTGAGTACAAAATAATTTGTATGGAGCCATGCGCCCATTTCGAAAATATCAGAAGTCGTCATCGTCTGCCCAACCTTTTCCGAACTGGGTTAGCTTCCAGTCTAACCGGATCGGATGCAGCTTAATACCAATATTTTACATTGAGCTACTGTTCATCTGACGTCCACAATCCAGTTACTGGATAATACGATACCCCTTGGTAAGAGTCATTGTAAAAATTTGGGCTTCTGACTACCCGTAACGGCTGTCAAAGATCTACAAGTGACAGCCGGGACCAACAGTTTAATGTACTTTCCGAGGCACCGAGAACATCGGAGGGATCTCGATATTTAATGGATGGTCAACCATCTTTGGAACGATGTCGGCAAGCATAGCTTAACCTTTAATGGACCCGTACCACGAGCCCCTCGAAAATATAAGAAGTCTTAGGTATTTATTACTTACAGAAATCTTATTAGAAAACTTGAGATTAATAATAAAGGAGGAAGAAAAGCAGATGAGCTTGTTGTTGAATATCGTTACTCTTATTATATCGTAATTTAAATAGTATTAACCTGGTGCATCAAAACATTCAAGGGTTTTTGAACAAATATTTAAAAGTAGAATTATTCCTGAATTGTAGCAATATAG
Source organism: Dryobotodes eremita (assembly GCA_917490735.1). Lineage (NCBI taxonomy): Eukaryota > Metazoa > Arthropoda > Insecta > Lepidoptera > Noctuidae > Dryobotodes > Dryobotodes eremita. The sequence continues at coordinate 18,149,873 of OU823243.1, read as the reverse complement.
ATATTCTTTGTATGACAGATCATTGTCTTAAAAGCCACCAGTTCATGTTCAATTTTAGTAATCACCAGGTTAGTAGTTCGTTCAGCAGAGTAAATGCTGTATATGGTGGCTCATTAAGTCTAGTAAATAACCAGCTTAAATTAAAAGACCGTATGAATATTGCGAACCTCTGTGTTGAGCGGAAAATTGAAATAGCCTGTATAAAATTGGAACAGTTTATTATATTAAGTGTGTACAGACCTCCTTTAAGATTTTATGATTGTTTTGAAAAGGTTATGGATTAGGTGTTGCACAAAATCTGTAATTCAAACAAGTCTGTCACTCGTGGTCATTATAATGTTAATTTGTTAGAAAATTCTAGGTTAAGTACGAAAATTATAAGTTTGTTTCAGTCATATAATCATGCTAACCAATTTTTGGAGCCCACTAGAATAACTCCCACTAGTGCCACATGCCTAGAGAACATTTATACAGATGTTATATCAACCCACAAAGAAATTATTAATTTAATAGACTCAGATCATTGCGGACTATTGATAACCATTCCAAATCTAAAACAAAAGTTACTAAATAAGATACGGGTAACAGTGAATTAACCCAAAAACTACTAATCGCTTGGAAACATTTATAACTAAACTTTTGAGTAAATGACTACTATCGTTGACTAATGATGACCCTAATCAACATTATAATGCTTTTTTTTTCCATTTTCTAGTTTATATTAACAAACTAAAAAATGGCGTCAAAAAATTCCTCCGCATCGCTGTCGACTGGTAATGTACCCAAGAGACTGGCGGCATTGCCACGTTGTATGGCAATGCTTAGCCTCTGGCCTAGGAAAAAGCCAGCCCTTGGGTCACGGGAAGTGTCAAACAGGCGTTTGGAGATTTCCTTAAATAAAATATGGGCACTCGGACCCCACGGCCCGAGGGTTTCAACCCCAAACGGCTCGAAAATATAATTACCGACAAGGTTGTTATACTTACGCCGCTTGAGGTTTTCTGCAGCCGCAGCAGCGGCGCCAGCACAGCACGCCGAGACAGGAAGATGGGATGGCGCAAGAGTATCGACACATGTTGCGTCCCACACTAAAGGCCTACCCACCTTCCAGGGAAATAAAGACATGCCGTCCGGTCTCTTGCCATCGTCGCGTGCCAAGCCATTAGGTTCTAATACAGCTGGAACGCCGACGGTGACAAGAGCTCGTCGGATAATGTCATTAATGTTCGCGTGCCGCGGTATGCGACCCGCACTACGGCTGCAAGACAGACCGTGGTGTCCGAGGCTGTTGACTACTTCTCCACAGTGACAGCGATGAGGAGAACAAAAAGGAGCTCCTAGGCGCAGGGAAGCAGCGAGGCGGAAGGTAGTGTCGTCGAATAAAGTTCCTATGTTCGACGACGGTAGTGCATGAAGCCAAAGACCCGACTCCCACTTACCCACAGCCAGTAGGCGCGCACGCTCCACAGTAGTAGCAGACGTGTCAATTAAATTATTCTGTACTACTCTGCAGAGTGGCTCATCCCACCGTCTCTGGGAAGATGGATTGTCGGGTGGATCTGAATTCGGGCAAGCGAGACGCCAGGCATCTATAGCCTCGGTGAAACATGGCACATCAAAATCAATCAGTGTGGATGCTAGGATTTTCCTGATTAATTTCTCAGTGCCGTAAACCGAGGATATGTAAGCCGGTAAACTAATACTAGCAATTTTGCGGACGCCGAGGCCTCCCATACGAATGGGAAGAGTAGCTCTTTAATAGTTTTAGTTAGGTTAGGTTAATTAATTAGATATAAGTTGTTATTCATGTACTCAATTAAATTTAAATTAATCAAATGTTTATATTAATGACCTTCCTTACATGATGGCTAACTTATCGGATATAATTTTATTTGCTGATGACACTTCTCTTATTTAAAAAAAGTTAGTAAAGATACGGATAACTTAGATGTCAACGACAGTCTGGCTGTTCTTTCGAAATGGTTCGCAGCTAATAATCTTTTACTTAATGCGAACAAAACTAAATGTCTTAAGTTCTCATCATCAAATGTACCCCAAATGGGTCAAAATTTCAAACTTGATGGCAAGAAACTAGATGCTGTTACGGAAACTGTATTTTTAAGAATTACTTTAGATTCAAAATTGCAATGGGCGCCCACATTAGAGCTCTTTCAGGTTGATTAAGTGCAGCTGCATAAGCAATAAGAAAAATAAGACAATTGACTGATATAGCCATAGCTAGGTTAGTATACTTTGTTTATTTCCACAATATTATGTCTTATGGCGTTCTTCTGTGGGGATCGGCAGCTGACGTAGATTCAATTTTCATTTTACACAAGAGGGCATTCCGCGCGAGCTATAAAATGGGTCCTCACGAGTTTCTTAGAAACAAATTCAAAGAAATAGATATACTAACTCTGCCTTCTCTTTAAATCTTAGAAAGTATTTTGTATGTTCGCAAAAACTTAGGACTTTTCGAAAAAGATGCAATTTCCTTAACACAAATACACGTAGTACAAAAAGACAAGTACGGCATTTCTTATAAACAGTATCCGCTTATGACAAGTTGCCAAAAGTCGTTTACTGTAATTAGCGATGGAAAGATCAAAACCCACATCAAACATATCCTTATCTAAAAACCATATTATAGGATTAAAGACTACGTTGAAGACAAGAAAGTTTAGCAACGATTCCTTCTACACATATGGCTTCCCTGGTACCTCATTAACGGCATCACTATGTATATGTGTAATAACTGCTCCCAAACTACGATGTTTTTTTTTTACGTAAATTTTTTACCTTAATCTTCTCATTATTTGACATTATATACCTACAATTCTAATTTCAACTCTTTACTAATGGATTTTGTAGACAGGATTCAGATTTGTTACAGTTTTAATGGCAATCATGCCATTTGGTTTAAATAAGCTTTTATTTTTATAATTTTATTTATCTTTTATATAAATTCTTTTATATTTTGTGAATGTGAGAACGTTGTAGGCTTAACTTTTAGATTGTAGATTTGTAGACCATTTTCTATTTTGTTAAGTACCTGGTACACTTTGACAGGCCTAAATTGTCCTCGCATGTGTCTCTTAACACTGTAATTTGAAAACATTTTAAAATACTATTATTTTTAAAAGAGTAACCGTGGAGTTTCTTTCCGGCTCTTCTTCATAGGAGACGACTAATTGGAACCGTGCACCTAGCTTCTGACGTTTCATAAGTGCCCATGTAGGTTTATGTGAAATAAAATATATTGATTTGATTTGATTTTAATATGTATTGCACACAATTTGATAACACGTTAAATCCAAATACATTCTCGGTTAATAGTAACGCTTCCTTCAATGACTGGCCCACCGTTGGTATACATAAAAGAAGAAAACGACTTTATGAATTATATGATGAACAGACTTGTATAAACACTGCTGAATTTAATTTATATGTCAACAATTATTCTAAATTATTTAAAAAACGTTTGTAGTATGGCCAAGTCACGTTATTTGACTTCAAAATTTAAAAACAGTAGTAATGTAATTAAAATTATATGAAGTATCATTAATAGTGAAACGGGAAGGTCATGCAAACGATAAAATAAAACATGGTATACATAGGTCTTATTATAGAAAATGAGATCATACATATTTTGCTTAAAATTAAAGCATGCAAACTTAGACAAATAAACAAATTTGAATTTAAAAACATTATAATTTATGTTCAATTTATATTCATGTTTATGTTAAATTATTTTCATTAAGCCATTCATATCATTTCATTTTAATAACCTGCAATTTAATATTTTTAATACATTAGGTAATTTATTATAAACACGTACACACAGCCAGGCAGCTTTTGTTACATTTTGCTAATCTAGGGAGCTCATCTAGTACATGTCTGTATTGGCCATGCCGACTTCGAGAACTTATTTCCTCTGCTGTTTTGATCAATTCTTTATATTTCCTAACAAACATACATGCTTCATATAAATACAATGAAGGTAACGGTAGCAAACCAAGCCTTTTAAATATAGGTTGACATGATTCATCAGATGGAATCCCATATATAGCTCGTAAACATTTTTTTGGGCGACAAATGCGCTATTGTCGTCAGTACTATTTCCCCACATAATTAATCTATACCGGAACGAGGACTTAACATATGCACGATGTGACATCACAGCCGTTTTTATATTTGTTACCTTTCTAATCTGTCTGAAGGCGTATACAAATTTATTTATTTTATTGCATACATTATGCAATAAAAGAAATAAACGTTTAGATGAACGACTACAGTCTTGCTATTGATTACAATATGATTCAATCAGATTTTCAAGTCGCCGCGGCCTTTGAAAATTTATTTGCAGAGATTCCCGTATCGACTTAGTAGTCGATACGGGAATCTAAATAATAATAATCAATTCAGAGATTTAGTAATCTCTAAACTCATCACCCACTGCCGCAGAGTCTTTAAAATTTCATTTTCAATATGTCACCTGTAAAGATATAATTAAATTAGATGTCAAAAAAACCCCAGATTTATGGGGTACTTCTATGGACATTGCTAAGTCGATTATAAATATTGTAGCACCTACTCTATTTGTTATTTTTAATAATTGTATAGACCGTGGTGAGTTTCCTGATCTTATGAAAAACAGTAAAATAATACCGTTGTTTAAACCGGGTAGTACATCAGATCCTACATATTATAGATATATTTCAGTGCTACTTACCTTTAGTAAATTTTATGAAACTTATTTTAGATCAAATGCAAAGATTAAAAAAAAAACATAAATTACATATCAAACAGTGCGGTCGTTCGACTACTGATTTTGAACTTTGAAGATATGTTTATAATGCATGGAAGGATAAATGCGATGCTTTGGGCATCTGCTATGATTTATCCAAGGCATTCGATTGCGTTCTTCATGAAACATTAATCAGAAAGCCCAGAGCACTACGGAATCCGAAACGCCTCTCTGGATCTTCTTACATCATACTTAAGTGATAGGATTCAGAGAGTTGATGTTAACGGAAAAAGATCACCCGGATCTGTAGTAACACTGGGGATCCCCCAGGTCTCAGTTCTTGGCCCATTTTTGTTTTTTATTTATATTAATGAAGTCATTATGAGTGATTATAGTGTTGTTTGCAGACAACAATTCACTTTTATTTTAATTCAAATGTCAGCAGCTGGTTACTGACAATGCAAATAGCGTCCTCGCTAATGTAGTTAACTGGTTTAATGTTAATAAACTACTTCGTAATAAGACAAATCTAAATGTATTAAATTTACGATACCTCATGTTAGACAGGTATAAAGAAATGCGCTTATAAAGGGTGAAGAATTAAATTTCGAAGATACCAGTGTTGGTAGGCATAGCTTTGGATACCAAGCTTCCAAACCAATATAGATAAATTGTCAAAAAATCTTAGCCGCCGCCGCCGTTAGAAAAAATTGCGAATTAACTGATTTAGAGACAGCCCTTTTAGTATACTTTAGTTATTTTCATAGTGTGATGTGGTACGGTATGCTGTTGTGGAGAAATGCCGCTGATATTCGGACATTATTTGTTTTAAAAAAAGGGCAATTCGTTTAATGTATAACTTAGGTCCCAGACACGCCCTCAGAAAAAAAATTAAGGAGATTAATATAATGACTGCCTTCTCAGCATATTTATGAAAATATTTTGTATGCATGTAAAAATAAGAATCTGCTTAAAAATACAGTGATATCCATAATATAAATACTAGGAACAAACACAAATTTGTTGTTCCTATAACCAGGCTCAAGAAAATAGGTGGCTTGTTTAGATACCAATGTTTACGTTTTTATAATAAACTTACTAGCCACATTCAAGAACTAAGCCTTAATAAATTCAAATCTTATATAAAGCGAAAACTAAGCCAGAAAGCCTTTTATACTGTTAAATACTATATTGAGAACAAAAAGGCTTAAGATTGAGATGGTCCTTTTTTTCCGTATGTAGTACCTATACCTTTTTACATAATTATACAATGACATGAATATTTACTGTATAAAGTATTATATTATATTATTTTAATTATTGTGAATGTAAGGAATATGTGGGTCATTGTTTCAGTTTTAATTATGGTCTGGCAGTTTGAATAGTTTATGCGGCCTACCCAAATGTCCTTTCTTTGGTATTGTTCGTCGAATCGTTGTGCTCCCTAAGTTCTGAGTTGAGCTGCACGGTTACTGGCAAATGCTTGCACTGACTGTACAGGTCCACTCAATCTGTGTGGTTCTTTCCTCAAAAGACCATTTCAAACACCAATACACATGGTTTTCACACGATCTGACTAAGATTATGTCTGTACTTTAAAAGAGACTGTGACCTCTGAGTTTGTTTCTGCCTTTCTTCTCAGAGTAGTCAGATAGGATACGCCGACCTCATCTAGTTTAAAAAATATGATTGAAGTGTAACAGTGTTTGTACAAACCTACTTATAGAAAAGATAAATTTATCATTTATCAATTTAATCTCCAGATATTAGGATTATGCCGTCGTTCGTAGCGACGATACAGTTTTCGTTTTCTCAGCGTCATAAAAAAATTACCATAATCGCACTTAAGTTAAGAAGCTAAGCAACCACAAAATGCTAATTGAATATTTAATTGAATAGATATTCTAATTGGTTGCGTGGTTGGTGTTACTTGGCATGCTAATCTAACCTAAATTGTCCAATCCACCAATTGGACTCAGTATTGACTTTTAGAAAGCAAAAACGTTAATAGACGCATCGATCACGAAGTATCGTTTTTATGTTATTTTTTATTGTTATACCGTTTCCTAAATTCGTGAATGGTTGGGAGGTGAACGATCTGCTACAAAAACATGGCGGTGACATTCGTCTGCCCGCGCAAGCACAACTTGGCCATGCTTACATATTTTTTATCATAGATCTAAATAGTAGCTAAGCTCACATTCTTGGAGATGCATGATAATAAGGAGATGAAACTTTGTATACCCTATTGTTCAGATATACCTGCATGCCTTCTCAAATTATGTTTTTTTTAATACATGAAAACGTATCCTCAAATGATAGGTACTACTGTATGTACTATCCCGGTCATCAAAAACAAGTGAATGCGCTTTTGTTTTGTACTGTAAGCCCTGTTTGCAAGTGGTGCAAATCTATTTAGATTGCTATGATAGTGGTACTATGGTTAGGCAAATATTTAATTATTTGCCGAAAACCAAATTTCCCCGTTGTCTGAAATATCACCACTGGTTTGCATGATGAAAACTTTTTTTCTTAGCTTTATAGAAACCCAACTTCAACATTGGCTATTCTATACCGCGCTAGTTCATTTCAGATTGTCTAAAGTAGGTAATACTTCTTTTATGGGGTACTGTGTCAAATGTTATAACAAAATACCGCACCATATTCTTCAACTAAATGAGTAGAAATTTAAAACATGCATTAAACGCACACTATGTAAAAATGCTTGGCTTAATGCTGGTCCAGCTCCACAGCCACGTGGGCTCACTAGTTAAAATTTTAGGGTTTTACTATAAAAACTTAGACACTTGTTGATTATGTGTCATCCTGGCTGGAGACTTTTTGAGTTAATCTTAATGCACCCACAGGATAGTTCGGTTAAGTAGGCAGGACCTCAGAGGTCACAACTACGAGTTGCGAAAACAGAAAAAAAAAAAGAACTTGTGTCAGTACTACGTCAAACTCCATACATAAATGTACTGTTCAAAAGATGTTTAGCCTAAGCAACTGATAAACGCTGTTTTGTGGCAATTAAGTTCATGTTTGGAAGAGATGTTCAATTTTTTAATTTTTTCTGACATTACGAGTTTAATGTAATTTTTTTTTTATTGAATCAAGTTTAATTTTTTTTTAAACTTCAATAGATAATAATGATTATCTTTTCTTTTTGGTAGTAAAATTTTATTCATCTCTCAAATACATAGCAAACTATAGTTTGTATAATTACCCAGGATTTTTGTAATATCTTGATTTAAAAGAATGTCCTTGGAGTTTCTTGCCCGTTCTTCTCCATAGAGATCTACGTTTTGGAATGGGCAACTAGCTTCAAGTACCTGACTAACTGACCGACTCTTTGACAATTCAAAAGTGCCTATAAATAGTTTAATTGAAATAAATGCTTTGAGTTTTATTTTTTTATGTTTTTTTAAATTATATTTCCGAAGTCTTCGAAAAATTTCTTTCTAACAAATTGTAACTCCGAAATCGTGTATAATCATATCAGATTAGTTACGGTCTTCCTCTGCTCTAATTCCTTTTATATAATTTCAAATCGATTTTACTAAATCATAATTCTCGTTTGTTGTCATCGAAATTGCAATTATCCGAAATTGTTCAACTGTAAAATGCTAAAACCGTGACGTTACATTATACCTAAAGGATGGAATCTAAGTGACCAAAAACTTCCCAAAAATTCGAAGCTGATAAGCCGTTGCAGTTATATTATAATTGGAATTAAAGTATCGATACAAATATCTCGGACATTTTCCCATAAATGGGTATTAACCGATTTATGCGTGACAACCTGACCTCAAAAATAAATCTTAACACTTTAATTTTAAGATATATTTCTGGTTGTTGAGGGTGTATTATTAGTCGTTTTAATAACGTCTTAACGCGGCCATGCGAGTATCGTAGGTCCGAGGGCTCGTCGCTCGAATGGTGCGAATCCGTCACGGATGCTTATCGAGAAGGCAGTCGATAAAGGCGGCCTGTCGATGTTTTATTATTACAGGGGTCCGTGGTAATCACGAGCCCACGCTCTGCTTTCGACGAGACCTCGTGGGACTCATTAAACTGTTCGCCAGCGCTTTTACAACAGAAATTGGTTTAGGTACGTTAATTTTCTCCGAATTCGTTGGTAATCGATGAAAAAGAATCGAATGACAATTAATATCTTATATTTATACTTTTGTTGGCTGAAGGCTCGTGGCTAAATAATAGCCGCGCGTTATATTTCTGGTTGACCGGTTTCCCATAAAGCCTCCTTCGTGGCAGGGAGAGCACGCTAAACAGAAATTCCTTGTTGTCATAAGGATGATGTCCGAAGCCTGAAAGTCTAAGATTAGGTCTTATTGTAGAACTTAGCCGCTCCATGTAAAATATTGATATATTGCGCCACATTGCATCGTACCTAGCTGGAACAATTCTAGGTGGATACTGACGTAAATGCTATTTTTATGCATATTATTTTCCCTAAAAGGACCTGTCGTTTCTAATCATTAATTTTGACAATGTAACAGTTAAACCACAATCAAGGAAAACTAAATAATTGGAGCAATTACACAGTATCGGATGCAATTAATTGATTTTCCTTAGTTTTTGCTCCGTACAGTTACTAACTATCAGGTATTCGCATAATTTGCGTCATAATCACGTGTTTAAGTTATTTTTTGATAAAACATCCTGAACAACGAACAAGTTTGGCACTACACGGCAAATATATTTTAGTGACGGCGGCTATTGAGCGGACTCTACACAATTAATTCTAAGCAAGTCCGCAGCAACTCAAAAAAGCTCTCAGGGTGCTTTCGTCATTACTTGCATATTTTTTGTTCCAAGTAGATCGAATTTTTTCGCGCGCCCTCGCGATTTAGCCACAGGGTGATTTATGATAAAAGTTATAAGCGGCACTTTTAATATCAACGAGCCTTTTAAGCCTTGGCCCTTTGTAGATGCCGACGGGGAGATAACCTAATTAACAAACGTTATATATCATTGGCAGAGCGAGCGCAAATATGGGATTTTATTTATTAACAGGTCTCGGAAAAGTGGTAATGTATGTGGGGGATGCGAAGCGGGGTCGTATATTAATGGACTCTTAATTGCTTCTTATCTTGCATCTGCAAGTCGACGAGATCACATTTTGTATGTATAACGTGGTGCAGGTATCGATGGGGTCCGCCTACACCACGCTCGCTGCGGAACCCAAGGCAAGGGCACTCCCCCTAAACACCGCTTGCGGTTTTTTATTGAGCAAAATATACCTACATAATAAGTGTTGTGAGTTATTTGCGAATCCTTTTGTAATTTAAAATTAAACAGTGATTCAATTGGAGACTTAAATACAATATAAATTTTAAATAGGTACCTACTATGTGGGTACGAACCTAGTCATTTAAATTCAATTTATTATTGTTAACCAGCTTTGTTCGATTTAGGTATTAATCAAGGACTTTTGTAAACGAAAATTGTAACAAAAACACATCGACGCTCTATTTTAACGCTCACTGTCCAGAATTCTAATTCTACATTATCTCGATAAGAAACTTAGATAGAACTTTATTTTCTTAAGAAACCTCACATTTAAACAGTGCAGTAAGACAATGGAACCGAGAGCACAAAGTATGGAGCAACTCACATAACGACTCGTTATTGGTAAGCTCGACCAAACCATCCTATAACCGAATAGATCACTGATCAGTAAATCACAACCGCCAAGAAAGTTTCAAGAGAAACTAAACCTTTCTCCTCTCAAAATGAAGGTGGAAATTGTATGTTCCAAAACTTAGTTAATAATTTCCGCTGTAAGGCATACGCCGCATGTCGGCGTTAAAGAGAATCCGATTATTGTTATTGAATTTACATATCTAGAGATTGCATGTACCGGGACACAGAATAAAAAGTTCAATTACTCAACTCTACGGCTAATTAATAGGTTATCAAATTAGTTAAATGATTTATTGTCTCTTGTTGTCCAATTGTGTCTCTAAATGTATTATTAAAATGAACTACATTAGTGTAACCTATTTGGTAACTTCGTTAAATGCTTAATAGTTAATTTGGGGGCGGTAACTACCTCCAAAAATCCAAAAACATAATGCGGTATTTGGAGAAAGATTTAACTACCTCTTAATTCTACATTATCTTGATAAGAACCTAAGTTACTTAGATATAACGTTTATTTCCTTAACAGACCTTACATAAAAGTTGGTAATTTTCATCAGCTTTTCGGCATTTGCTTAATTTTCACACTTCATCTTATTTATGTACCTACCTTTAAGGTATTTTTAAATAATTTGACTTAGTGTTGCTTGCACTGCATCATGCTAAAAAGGAATCATTTAAATAATACCAAATCTGCGTAAGAAGTAGCGGATTTGCTAATTCATCGGCTCGCTCTGCGCCCGCGCCGCGCCGGCCGGCTTATTTAGCTCAGTTGCACGACGTTCATGCTACGCCTCGCAAGCGTGGGATATGTAATTTTGTAATGGAACCTAACGATGCTCATTATCTGTTTAGACAATTTGTAAGTGCCTTTGGTAATTTAGAATTTACTTTATAAATTAGCGAAATTATTGTACACTTATCTAAACTAATTTAATTTACCTTCACGATTTGAAAGGTTGTATTATTTTCATTTATTTATTATGTATAAATAATAAAGGTATTATATTTATTATGCTGATGATAGAATTAAATGAAACTGATTAAGCTGTTTTTTTTTTGGCATGACGGACACAATTTTCTTGATTTTGATAAAAAATTACAATCACGTGAATCCAATAGGGTTAATTAATGTTCATTTTCCTTACAGTGTTACCAGGGCGACAAGAGTTTTGTCCTACATGGTACATAATTATGACTGGACAGGTCCACTCATATATGTGTGGTTCTTTCTTCAAAACACCATTTCAGACACCAATCTACATGGTCCTCACATGATCTGACCAAGATTATGTCTGGTCTTTAAAAGAGACTGTGACCTCTGAGTTTCTTTCGGCCTTTCTTCTCAGAGTAGTTGGATAGGAAACACTGACCTCAGCTAGTTTTTACAATATGGTTGACATGTAAAAGTGTTTGTACTTACAGAAATAAAGTCATTTATCATCTTCCTTTTTGCAAAGATCCAATTTAAGTAACAAGTAGTGCATTTAAGTAAAATTTCAGTAAATCCAAAACCAAATATAATCTCAATACTAACTATTGAACCACTGCTTGTTCCTCCACTGTGACGTAAGAGCGTGGGTAGACGAGCTTCGTGTCAGCGTTCCACCTGCAACGTTAGTGCCCCGACAGACGGGCGTTATTTATGTATGGCGACCTTTAGGAGCCCCTCGAATCATATCTGTTATGAAGCCTCATCAATAAATAAGAAGGAACACAATGAAGAACTATGTTCTAAAAGTAGATGTTAGGTGCGCACCTGTTTTCAGCTCAGGTGTTCAGAATAAGAAATACGTAAATAAAAAAGACTTTTATTGTAAGAATGTTCACGAACATGTTCACAGAAATATAATTGGGAAAACATGTGAGGTTCACACAGTAAAAAATGGGATAACAGTATGACAAAATAATCTTGAAAAGGATGTTTGTATATAGAATTCTCAGAAACAAAATAAAAAAAATTAAAATACCTAAATTAAATAAATGACACAACCGGACTGGAAGAAGTAACGATAAGAAATCTCGTTAGTGCAAAATAAATCATTTTCCACTTATGCATCCAAGAGCCTTATTAAACCATTAACTAATGAAACCATAAAACACAACTGTACCTAGTTTACTGTAGTTTGGTATAACATTAAAAAAAAATAAAAAACAAAACAGTAGAAGTTTATGTTAGTTTTGCTCAAAGCAGCGGCTGAGCAAACGAAGTCGCAGGCACGTCAAGTCGATGTTATCGTGATCCATACACACTACCACATACCGGCAAGAAAATACAAAATTACGACACTTTAATCACTTATTTACTTTACATTGCGGTGCTTAAACATATGTAATAGGTATTCTTCTAAGTAAAGCAGCAAAGGATATCAAATGAAACACCTTCGTTGCTCAACCCTATGTTAGTAATACAGGGGAGCGGAAACGGAAGCGCCAGGTTGTACTGGTAATGAATTTGCGCGGGCGGGCGCCGCCCTACGAAAATAAATTGCCGCATATAGTTTCCTTGTTTTGTTTTAAAACCTCCAGCTGATTTGAATGAATAACGGACTCGTGTGTGTTCTCGAAAGCGTATTGTGAACATCAAATTACAATCGAAACCTCATTATTACTTGAAATAGAATCTTTTTACAGTTAAATCGATGAAAAATTTAGTTTCACACAAAAACATAGATTTCTTATCTCATTGTGCCGAAGCATTGTGCAATCAAAACTGCAATAATCAAAAAATGTATTAACTTCTGAATGAATCTCATAACCGTTAACTGAAATAAATCTCCAATGTATTCATAATTTTTTGTTACAGATTGATTTATGTTATCGTGGATTAAGACTTAGTCTTTTTATAACGTTATAAATTTAATTTGCGCGTTAAAAAACGAATTAAACTGCTCTTTATTAAGCTAAACAAAAAGTGACTCACGTGATGGGTACATAAAAAGGTAACAAAGCGGACCGTTACACGGCAATTGTACGAAATTCAATTTGTGTAGCCGGACCGCACCGCCGCCGCTCCGCACCGCACCGCAGCGCCAAACACTAGCGCCGTGAATAACAATTATTGTGTTGATTACCGCACCGCGCCGCGTCTAATAATTCACTCTATGGCCTAAACTCTGTAATTACGCGGATGGAAACGTCGGCTCACCGTTTGAGATAAAAATCGTAGTGGGCCAGTGTGTGCCGCGCGGCTCCGTTCCTACCGCCGCCCTCGGTAATTGCGGCCTTTCGTACAAACAACATAAACATTTATTTTGTTATGATCAAGCAAACGTTTTGTTTTACACAGATATATACGATATTATTGTGTTACCTCTACTAATGTTTATGCACTCGCCCCTTGGAAAACGTTTACGAGAACGCTCTACTGTAGCAGTCTTATTCTCTTCATTGTGTCGACCATTGTGTGAACGATGCTTCGATTTTATCATTTCTATGACATGTATTTATAATTTGATCTTCATTTATTGCTAATGGCATATAAGAATCTTATAATAATCTTATGTAGGTACCTACTGGACAATACGTAGTTAGGAATAGCACCATCTCTTTACATTTTCATAAGTGACAGAAGATGATTTAAAAATCGACATGGAGAGGTTTCTGGGATGAACGGGTAACGGCAACACACTAAGTAATCGCCATTCAATGATCTAAAAACAAACGATTAGAAGACCTAAGCTGTCTGCACACCAATGCCGACGCTAACCGCTGCGATACCGATCGCGAAACGCCATATTTATTAAAAGATTTTGTTCTCCTACCGCTATGCATTAGTTTATGCTTGTCGACGTCATGGCTGAGATATCCAATACGAGTTAAGTAAAAGTATCCTTACGTAACCTGGTGCGTTTGCAATATATACCTACGGTGGTACCTCTACCTTAGTTACTATTGTTATCTGTGTAACTGGGCAAACTTGTACACGTAAGCACCTTATCAAAAATGACTGACGTAACACTTGTATCACGACTCTGACGTCAAACATGGCACAGGAGTACCAATTCATTAGTAGAATTAATTATTTAAAATAATCAATTGTTATAATAATCCCAACAAAAAGTATTATAATTTTAATTAATAAATTATGACGTTTTTCCTTGCGCATATACAAATATTATTTTTATGGAAAATACTAAACAATCACTAACCAAATATTTAAATGATAACGAACTACATACAGGGAAAAGCCTGATTGACATCAAAGTGTCAAATTAATTATGAAATTACCCGATCAGCCCGCCGTAAGCGCATTTCGAAAATCTAAATCGTGTTTTCAGTTTCAGTCATACCGAAGTCGACGTTGAATATGCCACGATCAATAATAGTTCCCTTAGCGACACGTTTCGCTTTCAAATCGCGTACTGTGGGGCAAAGGGTTAAATGATGAGTGTGTTGACACTGCTAATTACTGTAAAACATGATAGGCCTCTGAGGAAAAAACATAAATAATGTTGCGTGGTGATCACAGATAAAGTTTACCTACTTACTAATACTAATTTGTATAAATGAATCCCTAATTACCAATACCTTTACCTATAACTTTAGATGTGTTTGTTGTCAAACAATCATATTAATGCATGTTTTGTTTACGTATCAAAGCTTATAAGTAGTTGGTAACATGAAGCGTATCATAGTTTCGAATAGTTAGTTTCCGAGAAGGTCTGCTTGCGGCGCGGCGCGGCGAGTTCAAATTACAGGGGCGCACACCGCGCCTGGCCCGAATCTACGCTGCCCAAACAATCGAATTAGCTGTAATGACTCCCACGCACCTACAAACAAGTAGTAGTTTAGAGTTAGACCCCTTTCTGTGCCAGCGACTTTCACTTGTCCGAGTAATATGATATCGTTACAATAGGACATATTGTTATTGATGTCAAGAACTATTGAGATTTGTAAACTTTGTTCGATTGTTAAGGAAAAAGTAAATACCTATTAAGTATTAAGTAATCCCATGAACTGATGTTTCAAAAATCAGAGACACACGTTGATCTTAACATAATATTATTCGGTTCTATTAAAGTTTAATTTACATTAATTACGCTCGTACACCGATACCTATGATTAATGTTCACGAAGCGGCCTAACCTAAAGATAAATTAACGTCATTTTAATACCTACTCCCATACAGGCGCTGTATCCATACAAAAAATCCTATTAGCCGCCCGAGTTCGTCCAAACATTAGACAAAAAGCCGACATCGGCTACATAAATACATATGGGCCGCTACCAATAATTACAGTTTATTATAAAGGGTGAAATAAAGCGCATTCCAAACAAACGAGTACATGGTACATTCGGTAGTACGTGTCACAGGTCGTGTCTAAACTCATCAATCTTGGCTCCATTTAATGTTGGAATAGAACACGAAAGTGATTGTGTGAGTGTGTGAGTGTGCGAGTGTGTGAGTACGAGCCGCGGCGTGAAAAGCTCCGGCGACGAAACAAAACTGGCTCGCGTGCACAATGAACGAGTGAACAAGAACGATGCCGCGCAAATGGAATACGCCCGGCGACGCCATTGTCGATACACAAAAGAAAGGCAATCATTCGACATGAATAAATATCTTTGAATAATGGGGGCCTCGCTGCCTATAATGAAATGTTTTATGTATTGGAATTATCGCGTAAATCGCTTGATATGACGCTACACTTCCTCGTTAATGTTTGATTCGCGGTTTCGTTATCATATTCAGGTTAATCCGCGTAGCGGTTTAGAATTAATATAGGTACCTACCTACTCAGTTAAGCCACAGACTAAATGATATAGTTAAAATTAAAAGCTTGTTACTAAGTAAAGCGTTATACCTACACTTAGTCCACGTTCGCACGGACGTAAAAACATCGCGGTGCGGCGGGATTTTAAAGCGCGCTCGATTTTCAACTCTCGGTGTTGATCATTAAGAATCCAACACAATGCATCCCAGCGCGTCGAAAAAACACAATGTTGGATTTTCAACCCTCAGCGCTAAGCAGTGCGTTGAAGATCCGGTGCGCGAAAAAAACCCGCTGCGATATTTTTACGTCCGTGCGAACACGACTTATTAAGTTGAACGCCTTTAGCAGGTCCTTATTGATAAAATCGATTACGCGCTTATTTGATTCCTTGGGTTTTCTTTCACCTTTGAATTTCGTTGCCAAGGTTTTAGAGCAGCGCTTTTGGGTCCTCAATGTGGCATAGGGTGATGATCATCCTGCGAATGTCAACATTTTCTGAATCAGCTTCCTCTCTTTAACAAAACACAAGAGTTCTTTATAGGGCGAAAGTGAGCGCTAAGGAAGGAAATCCCATCGGGCACACGGCTTGTTGTATATAATTTGTTACCTTTCGAATCATTATGTCCAATTCTTTGAAAGATCCTTATATTTATCTTATTTAAGCTAAAGTTTACGTAAAAATGAGTACCTCAATAGAAACCACTTCCCAAATTGCATCACAATACTATCGTGTAATAACATGGCAATTAATTAGAAACATTAGAACACATAACTAATTACATTTATGAGCCTATTAATTCAAACAATACATAATTAACTGTTCTCAGTAAACAATAGTCATCAAATTTTTAATTTATCATTTTAATCCCAACATTGTTCTTAATTAAGTATCATTCAGGTTTCGTATAATATATGAAGAAACTGCTAACATTTGTGTACTTACCTACAGCTGTTCGGTCATACCATATTTAAAATAGATCCGTAGGGTAAGCGTAAAAACGACTCAAAACTCATAAATAGGTTGACGTCTAAGAAGAATAGAAAAAAAAAGAGAAGATTAGAAAAGAGTTAGAATCTGTTTCGTTACAGGTATCTAAGGATAAATTTTGCGAATGGCTCTTTTCGTTTCCTTCTTGATATGAGGTGGCAACCATGGGTTGGAAGAGGCGAGTTATAAAATGCTAGTGCATTAATTTTTATTAAATAACACTTCTAAATGGACTTCAAAACAGCCGGAACCATACAGCACTGCATCTAGATTTGATGATAAAGGCTCCACAAGCTACCTCGAGAATCTTAAACACGATAGCTTCATTGCTCTTTAATCAAATCACGAAGCGTCTCATCTATCGGTCGCAGCATCCATCAGTTAATTTTTCCGGTGTGTTTCCGAATCTAATAGCATTAATTAATGCTGCGCGGGAGTGCGGCGGAACGAAGCGGTGAGGAGGACTCGGCTCACGCTCCTCCACCAATAAATCAATTTAATCTAATTTAATTTGAGCCAGGCCTCCTCCGGACGAACGATCCGACGGTTTTCGAATAGTCACGCAACCTCTATAAGTTTTTTCAAGCAATCGATTTCAGGCGACAGACATTGCAATATTATGCCAAGTTATAATAATGTTACTATTGATTTCCCAAAATTATATATTTTTTACAACAGATTAAGACTGAGATATCTAACTGATTATTTTATTAAACAACGTAACTTTGTTTTACTCTAACAAAATAAATCCGTAGCGATGCGTAGCACCTCGTAGCACGTCGTAGCATCATTATTAATTTAATCGCAAACTAACTTTTCTAACGTGCATTGTCATACTCGTACCTACAATATATTAAGTTACATTTCAAGATACAGTTGGGTACTCCAAAATAACAATCGGTTACGAAAATAGAATGTATTTATCTAAACAAAGGCTTGGGTCAGATCACGTCTTAACAATCTATTAAGCTAAAAAACCTCCACAACATACGAAAATTCCATCTAAGGCCAGTTTATTATAACAAAAGCTAGCAGACAGGCATTAATTCTTTATTTATGTCCTATTGAAAATGATCCTGAACAACATAGTATTCCTTGATTTCTTGATTCCCGTAGCCCCGTAGGTCAAAGCTCGTAACACCAATATTCAAATACCTACGCTAAAAATACTCACACAATAATTGATACAGAATGAAAAACCACTATTAAATCTAT
The DNA here is from genome assembly GCA_917490735.1 of Dryobotodes eremita. Taxonomy (NCBI): domain Eukaryota; kingdom Metazoa; phylum Arthropoda; class Insecta; order Lepidoptera; family Noctuidae; genus Dryobotodes; species Dryobotodes eremita. The sequence goes on along the minus strand of OU823243.1, from coordinate 18,131,542 downwards.
ATCTCCAATTCTGATCAGCAAATATCGGACGGTTGCAGGCTACTGCTTTAGGTGTATGAAGCAAGTCACGTTTGATGAGATCATGACTAACACATACAAAAAACTTTTTAAACAGTAGCACAATGAACACACCACGTTCCCACATGAATCAATACATTCGGCCGCTATCTAGATACATGCTACCAAATAAATTACTCTCAAAACAAATTAGATCGCTCTGCTACACCGCGTACACCATCATTTTGCGCTTCATTATAACTTAACAGTACCTCAACAATAATAAGACACATCAATAGCTAATTCAATTTCATCTCAACAAATTGAATTTGTTCTACGGTGTGAGCGTACATTCTTGTTCGTACAATGAGTATACCAATAAATAAAAGGCCGAATACCAACAGCAGCTACCGCGGCTAGGACCGACCAGTTCGACCAGCGACCACACAGCTCGTCGTCACGTTTCCAATGAGATCGGTGCCGCGATGACACCCTTGAAATGTTTTTAATAGCGTGATTTATAGAGCAAATTAAACATTTGACTTGGCGTGAATTTGACACTGAGTGGATCGGTCACGCACGGACACTGCGCCCGCGCTGCCTCCGCCTCAAGTACAGGCGAGCACATCCCTCTTATGAGGATAATATTTTTTAATTGTTTCGTTAAACAGGCCCATGTTCGATACTTATAATTAAAGCACAGCACACCTTACCTTTACATGAGTAGGTATACATACCTACTCATGGTGAGGGCTTCCCAAAAAATAAATTGATGCTTATTATTAGTAGAGACCGGATTTTGGCTATTTTTAACACATTTGTTGAATTTTTCAGCCAATCTAAGTCGCATATAATTCAGTCTCTAGTAAAATTAGTAATATAACGCTCTGTGGAGCCTGTTGCTGTTCTGCCGCTAACAATAGTACATACTAAAATATGTTATATTAAAAACGAATAACCTAAAAATAATCCATACAGACACACAGTGACTGGCATAAACATAAGTACACCTTAGGAGTAGCAACTACTGGATACGGAGCCTTCAAAACTTTCCTTGACATGCATATGCATAAAGTAAAACTATATTTAAATTATTGAAAGCTTTTCGTGGCGTTTGATCTCTTCTGTCACCGATAGTACATAGGTATCCGCGCGCGACAGAGCCTCCAGTCCGGTGGTCGCAGCTGATTAATACGCGCCGCTACCGTCTTCCACGGAAGGTTTTTTACATCGGCGACACCGTGCGTGCGCGTGAGAACCGATTTCCACCGCTGTTTTCAGTACCAACTAACGGTATCCGAGAAACCCGCCGCTGTAAAAATAACCCACTGTGAAAGTACCAATACCGAATAAAAACTTGTCTAAATCACGTAGGTCAAACCGTGAAAATACGTTTGCAGTTCTGGGTATCGGCGTGGTTTTGTTAACTTATACAATGTTGTTGTGACAGCCTGTTGGTATTGCGTTTGGCGGCTGTCAATGGCCAAACCATTGTGGAAAATGGAAGAACACAATTTTAAGTACTTATAAAAACAACGTTCTAAAAATGTTGTTTATGTGAATACAAGTGTCTGTAAGATTTTTTTTTTCTTAACACTCTGTTTTTCGTTGACGTCCGATCGATTTTGTTAACCGTTCAGTGGCAAGCTATATAAAATTATGGTTATATTTTTGTGTTACAAAACAGTGTTTTGTGTTGGTGACAATTACCTACTCATTTATTTAGAAACATATACATACATACATACATAAACTCACGCATTCTTCCCATGGGAGTAGGCAGAAAATACAGAACACCATCTCTCACGATCCTTATATACTCCATTAAAAATATAAATAAATAAAAGAGTGGTTATTGGGTGGTAATGTAGAAGCTTTATTGCGCATGACAAGCTAACATCACAAAAGCCCCATCAGATCATCTTTACTTAGTGACAAGACAATCACATGTTTCTAAACCATACCTACTTTACAAGTCTCTCTCATAGCGCACAAATACTAAATACTAATTTAAAAGTGGTTTCAATACCCGTGGGCCAGTAAAACAGGCAGTAAAGTGTGTATTGTAAAGGAGTTCAATCAGCTGCCTGTCGTCCAATATTTGTTATAGGCTGCGCAGCCGCAAGTGCCCATTGTGCGGCAATATGTACCGAGCACTGAGCACCCACTCGTTATACTTTCAGCCCCCGATTTTTAGCTACAGGGTGGGTGGATAGCACAAAATTATTCTCGCGAACCAAAACTAGCCAATGGCCTAATATCATAAATAAAATTTTTAAATTGGAAATCGTGTCATTTATTCAGTCGCCTACGCGGCTACTGCGGTCTACGAAAACGTAGGTATACAGTTAAAGTTTTTTCATGTAAAAGTAATTGCTTGAAAATGAAGAGTCAAAGATCTTTCGAAAGTAATGAGAAGATAGTTATAAACAAAAAAGTAGTAACACTTTAGGGAAGTCGGTCATCATAATCTAATTTTTTGTATACCTAGGCCTAGAACGCCTTTCGCCAAAAATATCACATTAAACAAACACATGTCCAAAAAAATATGTACCAGTAAAAGTCAGTCTACTTCGTCATGGGTTATCCAAAACCAACATGGCCTTTTAGTGTATTTATTTACCTAATGATTCCCAATAAAGGTTTGACGCTTAGGTACTAGGAAAAACGTAGTAGGTATGTGGGTTGCTGTGCGAATTTCCTGTCCTTACTTCTATCCGATTACATTTCTATTTGGATGCCTCGGATATAACTCACTAGAGGTAAGGCGAGCACGAGATCACCTCAGCACTATGGAGGTACCTGCTCTGCATGCTATGCTGGCACGCTTCTTTGTTCCAGACAATTACTGCCGCGGCAGAAAGGACAGGCTGTTTGCTATGCCTCCATGTCGCACCGTTGCACGTGCTAAGTCCCCAGTACCACGGCCGTAGTACTCTGGCCGCACCTAATGACCTCTTGGATTCTAATCAAACAAACGATATCGGTTTGCGTATGAATGGACGAAGATTTTATTGGCATTGCAGAAGTACTGTGAGAGGGATTCATGAAAGTGTTGTACATTTTTATTTTATTTTCTTTATTTGAACTTTATAATTAAAAATTTCTTTTTTTATGTGTATGTGTTTCTGTCTTTAATTATTGTAATTGGGTTTTAACCGTGTTAATTAAAGTTAATAAATAAATAAATTGGGTGGCTAGGCCAGACCACTTTGAACCACACAATAGGAAAGAATTTGTGAACTGAGTCTCAATTGATTTTTAGCAGATTTAAACCGTTTGGATTATGAAGTATTGTTTGTGAGCTCTACTCTACTCTATATTATAGGGTTTAGTCGTTTAGAGTCTAGAATACGAGTTTCGGGGTCAGATGAGTCCGTGAATAAAAAGATACTGTGATGATACTTGGTGAAAGAAAGAAAAATGTTTAGTTGGTCGTGAAATTAAGCTTTTGAATTGGCGTATACGCCTACTAAGCGTATGGTAATGGACATTTACAAACAATACCTACATTGATGAGGTATGAATTACTTATTTGGTTCTTTGCCTAAAGATTCAACATTAGGACCCTATATAACAATATTAAGCGTGCTATGTCTGGTCTGTCATGCACGTGTCTCACAATGTAAATAACCTCTTAGCTCAATTCCGGTAACTTTTAACTTTAAATTTTTTATCGCTTAAGCAGATAATCACGATTTGCATGCATTCAAATTTAGTGAACCTACACCTATTTATTTTAAAACAATATTTTTAATGTAATTTTAAACCTGCTGTATGTTGCATGGGTACCTAATGTAACAAATGCTCTCATATCGGAATTGGCCACGATCTGTCGAGCGAGCATGAGACGTGGTGTGAGGTTACTACCTACCTACCAGTACGTATGATAATAGGCTCGTTCGTTCCACAAGCCCACAACCCGCAATTGTATCGCAAACCTTATATGAATATGGTTATCATGAAAGATCATGGATGGGGTATTAGACATGCTGCTGTTGTCTCTTACACAACTGTAGTACATACTGCTACTATTAAAAAAAACTTTGTCAAAGGAGTTTTTCTTAAGCTACGGTTTTCTACGACAGTGGTGGCATCTACATAAGAGCCGCAGATACGGCTGTTATGAAAATAATGGAAGCGAGGTTCGACTTTACGGTGTGAACAGTGCTCTCCAAGAAAACACCCAAATTTGCTACCTCATGTAACGTTTTAGTGACGTCATTGGATGATTAATGGCGGACGCTATGTGACGGCCATCGCAGTCTTAGGAAACCCTAGCTGCAGTTCGGGAAATTTCTCGAAGAGCGAGAGCTAGAAGTAGGTAAGTAAAATTTCTCGCTAAACCAAACTTCCAGGAAAAATTACAGAAAATAGAAGCATTATCTTGAGGATAGTATATGTATGTATATATTTACCTCAATTTAGGCAAAATTTAATAATATCTTTGATAATAAGTATTAATGTGACGTCACAACAAATTACAATTCCTCTAGATAACGTAGTTTTAATTAGGTAATGTGTCAGCTTCCCCTTTAAAATAATTGGTATTATATTTAATATTAATCTTAATTAAGATAAAGCTACTGAATTATAGGAAATATTTCAAATGGGTACTATTTAAACGCAAATCAAAAAAAAACCTTATTGTATCCAAAAATAATCAGAATTCGAAACAAAATTACTGATTGCACAACAAAATACTCAACTCAAAATATAACTAAATAAGCAATAATTTATATTCGTGGCGCACCGTATCTACTAGGCGAGGCCTCCTATTTCTAAATGGCAATAATAACAAGGCGTAGCCGACGGAGTCCCGCTGACCAACTTCTGGGTGGTTTAAAAAAAAAATAACCACGAAGGGGATGGCGGGGTCTAAAAGACCCCGCCATCCCCTTCTAACCTAATCTGTCCGAGTCGGGGTGCCCCAGGTCCCGAGCTCGCTTCGCTCGCTCTTGCATCCTAAATTCTCCTAGTACAGTAATATTGCATTTTGTACCGATCCCTTCGACATAATTTTTACGTCAAACGGCTGATCGGAGACAAATACATAATACTCACACGCTATGAGTGTGAGACTGTGAGTATTATTTAGGTACACTCTGGTTAATTTACTGTGCAATCAGTATTTAAATGATGGAAATAAATTTAAAGGTGATTATTTATTTGATGTGCAATTAATAATATCCCATTTCAAATTACCTACAGCACTGGAAGACGACGAAAGCAAATTATTTTATCATTTTCAAATTTTAATTTTTTCCGTGGTTAGGCCCCATGTAGCAGTGTTGAAAAGGATACAGATAAAAATATCGCTCTTTTAATTTTTAACAATGAGAAAATCTAGCTAGCCTTCTGTCACCTACTGAATTCCCAATTAACCTAAATAGGTAATTCCCAATGGTAACAATAACACACTGGGTACTTCAACAGACCTTGTTTTTATACTAAATACCAGCTATACCTAAAAATAAAGACAGTACCTAAATAACGCGGCAACCAATCAGTGTGTACCAAAACGTACAGGGTGGCAGTGACATCGACGTGCAACCAACTGTTACCATGGATTCGGTACATGATTCGAAACCCCCATGCGTTTAAATTTTTCGTAGGTTATTTTTTTATAAATTTGGTGTTCCATACATTTTGACCACGTAGGTAATTGCACTTTTCTATGAAACATCAGATTTTTTTTTCGGTAACCGACGAACAATTCGTACTAGGTTTAAAATCATGCACTGAATTCATGGTTACAGTTTGTTTGCGCGTCGATGCCCCTGTCACCCTGTATAAACCAACTCCAACGCAAGTTAGGGTCATGTAACGGTGACATCGATGTTAATTCCTCAGCGATGCACACAAAAGGTGTTCGGCGGCGGGCAGCGGGAACGCCCGGGGGTAAACGGCACTCAATTTAACCATTTCTCTATATTAATTACCAAAACAGCCCCCGGCCGTTGCGCCGACCATAAATAACAAAAAAATGACGTGTACGTCACGCCGGCCGACTCCACCGATTACATTAGCATCCCCCTTCTCAAGCCTAAACGAGTTTAAGGGAGGCGATTTATCACGTTTAAAACGTAACCTCGCGTATAAATTGTATAAAATTCATAAAAGTGGTTCATAGACAACACCTGTCCTTTGGATTTGGTCTTCGTTTTTCCTTGGTTTTACATGCAAATAGAGCATGAGAATAAAAGGATGTAGCCATGCACGTGGGTAGGTCATTTTATAAAGACTTCGTGAATTTTTATGAACCGTTCCTTTTCATAAGCGATGGAATCTCTATAAAATGGGGTTATTATGGTTAAAGAATTATGAAATGATTTCGGCAATTCAATTTAAATTAAGTATAGTTTTATTACATTCAATTATTTGACACTGTTAACAAAACATTATGATAACACAATAAAGCTGATGTGAAAAATCAACAATTAAATATTTTAGATAGAATACAAGAAGAAATTAAGTTGAACATTTGAAAACATTTATTTATATTCTTCTAACATAGTCAATATATAGACATTTCAATATTTACAGCAATTATTTTTCTAACTACACCTAAGGTTAATTTTAAGTAGATATATCTAATATTAATTATTAAATACTACCGATTAATTTACTTTACTATATCCAATTATATTAAGTACAGGTTACAATGCAAATATAAATACCTATGCGAAATAAACCGGAATACCTACGCTTCCTTCTTTCGACATAAGTAGTCTGATGGAACACCTTGACTTCAATCTATGCACCTGGGCATCATTCATTGCACCTTTGTTTTCTCTTTATACATATTGATCTAGTCTCGATTATTATTATACTATAATTAAAATAAAAGGGAACACACAGGGATAAATGGAAAGCTAAAGGAGAGACCTTTGCCCAGCAGTGGGTCAATAAAGGTAAAAAAAAATATTAGTGTAGGTAGGTATAAATTAATTAATTATTAAAAAAGGATGATACGATTGATTCGTTGAAATGATAAAATGCTGTAAGGTTGATACACTTTGTAAAATATAAAACACATGGCTGAATACCAACAGAAGGCCAATTTTTGGCCAATTTTAATTAAATACGTTCAAAATCTAGTTATAATCTAATCAATTCTAAATCAATCAATGTCAAAAATGTATAACAATTTGAGGTATTTTTGACAGATTGCGACTGAGATTAGAATGCAAAAGTTCTTTATAAATACGGGAAATTGCTCTCTGAAAACGTTAACTAGTGTTTATCAACATTGGGATTACAGGTTATTAATTAATGTCCCACCTACTTATAAACGCAACTAGAACACTAAAGTTTCATTAATTGTACCTATAAACGTTATTTTATTAACTAACGCTCATTTTGAAGCACTAATTGCCTTAGTAACACGCTAACATTATGTACACAACACCTAATATTATGTACTAATTAGGTACATTGAAATCAAAAATGTGTAGATAATATTTTGAACGCGATATGATGAATTAATAAATTTATAAGCAACAAGGAGTTCTTATTTTATTTATTTCCATGTTTTCCATTTACTTGGCACTTTGTGATAACCATGCCATGAGCTTGACATTAAAAAAGTAGCTAGGTAAGTACCGTTTTTTGGTGATTGCATATCGGCTGTGCCTAAATAAATACCTAGACTACCTATGGAGCTTTTTCAAATGTAGGTTGAACTATGAAACACTTAATAAAAAAAACACGTAGTTGAATGGTGGATGACTTTGTTATTGTGTTCCATGTCTCGGGCTTTTAAAAACTATTCTGCATAACAATAAATAAATAATATAAACTATAATGTATCTTACCTAGGTATTTATTTTTACAATAACATATCATAGAAACCCTAAATTACCTATAATGAATGCAAAGGTTGCTGGAGATAAAAATGCAGATTATCAACAATGTTCTGAAAGTTAAGTCTTAACTGAAGGTGTTCAAGTGGTGATGGCGGTATGAAGGTGGGCCACATGGCCGCTCCCAGCGCCATTATGTCTGGCCGGTACGGCACCAGCGGCGCACGCGCAACACTCGCGGGCACATCACTAGCCTTGTCCACTCCACTGCTTAACAAACTGTCTATGGAAAACGACTTCCTCCAACTGTCTTTTGTATCCGTCACTGTATAAGAATTGGGAATCACTGGCGCTTCAAACACTTGTTGCAGAGGTGGAACCCTCATATTTAACTGACCAGCAAGGAACTGCTGATTGAAGTTTGCCAACGCTGTCAACTCTGACTTGAAGCTGTCCTTCTGATCCGAGTGCAGCTTGAACCTCTTGCGCCTACGGAGAAGCGAGCCGTTCTCGAACATATCGAAGGCCTGTGGGTGCAGCGTCCAGTAAGCGCCCTTGCCGGGCCGGTCCGGGCGGCGCGGCACCTTCACGAAGCAGTCGTTGAAGGAGAGGTTATGCCGCAGCGAGTTCTGCCATCGCTGCGTGTTGCGCCGGTAGTACGGGAAGCGGTCCGTGATGAACCGGTAGATCTCCGACAACGGCAGCATGCGCTCCGGAGAACTCCAGATCGCCATCGCCGTCAGGGAGATGTACGAGTACGGAGGCTTCTGATCGCCGTAAGATTCACGCGAGGGCCGCGGCATGTTCGACAGTGCTAAATGCTAATGATATGTGTCGGGGCGGCGTGGGCCAGGCGTGGCCCACGGGGCGGGACGCGCGAGGCTCCGCCCCCGCCCACTCTCGCCGTCAGATATGATAACGAGAATGCCACTCGCCGAGCAAACCACATCTCCCCCTGGGACTATCATTACTGACATGATTGACTGTGCACTTACCTCCTGTTGGTTTAAACCAGCATAACGCTAAATAGACGTTTTCAGACGCGTAGCCTTCAGCTTAAATACCTACCTATCGATAAGACGTAAGTAGTTAGATAGAATAAGTACCTGGTCTAAGTACTTAAATTGAGAATAAGTACTTCGAGAATATGTAAAATTACTTGTTACTAATCTTTTTGGTTTAAAAAAAAATCTTCACAGGAATACCAAAAGTAGGACTCGAACTTTAAAATATTGATCTACTAAAATAATAGATATGCATTCTACTTTTATCTAGACTGTGTAGCCACAATAAGTCACTACTAATTTATTACAGTATAGATTTTCCTTTTTATTAGATAATTAATTTCTTCAAGTAATGCAATACGATGCGACAGCGCCATCTGTTATCAAGTAGCAAAAGTAAACACGTTAAAATATTTTCAATATTTTGTTTACACTACATTTTATTTAATACGTATAACAAAAAAACTACTAAAATACTTAGTTAGTATTTTTTAAAGAATTGCTAAATTAACAACGCGCCGTGTTTGAATTGCTAACGAAATCACAACTTTTCTTTTCAAAGGTCATTTTAATATTGGATTTAGCTAAATCGTTTAAATAGAATTCTTGTTCATTGCCTCAGCTACAATAAAACTAATTCGTTTTCAAATGTCACAAACAACAGCTTCGGTAGCCTGCAACACTTAAGTAGACAGTAGGAGTATCCTTACTTTTGAAAACCCGAATTTGGTAGTGACATGCAATCTCCGAAGAGGTACTAATTTTGTAACTAGGCGAAAGGTCGGACTTTAGAACTTATGCAATCTTGAAAGAAAATTGAAAAAATTTGTATAATGAAGATGATAGAGAATTGCATCTAAAAAGAAACAAATAATATTGTAACAATCTTTATTATACATACATAATTCGCTTACACATGATAAATTACGCTGATCAACAATAAAAGATCACAAATCACGGGAGAAGGGGTAAAAAAGTCGTATATAAGAATAAAAGGTTTAATCTAAAAAGGTTAGACTATGTACTTCATTCTCTCTATGTTTCTCTCTTCAATTTGTAAATGTTCACAACTTAGATGTGAGCTCAGGAACAGCCTTGAACAGGTCGGCGACGAGGCCGTGGTCACTTACCTGGAAAAAAGGAAAATAAAATAAAATATTTTTAGTCTTGTTGAGTCTATTTGCAGTGTAGGGATTTGGGTTAAAATGGCTAGCAACCCTAAATATTTATTTTATGTTTTTTCCAATTGACTATATTAAAGAGGCGTGTTGCAAAGTAGGGTTGTCAGACTTTCGGGCTTCTGACGACCCGTAACGACTGGGCAAAGATCGATGACAGCCGGGACAAATGGCTTAACGTGCTTTCCGAGGCACGGAGGGGTTTCGGTATGTAAAGATGACCCATCCACGGACCGACCGCGGCAAGCGTAGCTTAACCTGGTCGATCGACCCGTGCGTGTTATTACTTAGCCACGAGCCCCTGCGAAGATCAAAAGAAAATAGATTTCGCAACTAATGATTTCCTTCCTAAACCAATTTAATAATAGTTAATTTGATAACTTTAATCAATATAAATCAGCGCTTGTTTGTTACGAAGGAGATAAAAGCACTGATAAGAAAATATTCAGCCTTGACTTGTTGATAACAAACTTCATAACATATGGGCTATTTATTACGAATATTTAATTTTGTATTAATATTGCAAAGCAGGTTTAACATTGTTAGGACTGGATGAATTATTTCAAAGCTAGATTTTTAATATTTGTAAGTCTTATCTAGTTAATAAATCTGGCAGAAAGGGTGGACCAGGTTTTTCGATACGCCACTTAACTTTTTTTCTGTGATAAGTAAAAATATGGTTTTGATATCTTTATTTTAGTAACCCGTAATAAAGAACTTATTATTATTATAATACACGTTACCTGAAAGATAGGTGCCTCAGGGTCCTTGTTGATGGCGACAATGGTCTTGGAGTCCTTCATACCAGCCAGATGCTGGATAGCACCGCTAATGCCTACTGCAATGTATAGGTCCTGTAGGAAAACATTACAACACATAAATAAATAAATAATTATGATTATACCTGGAATGTTAGCTATTCTACTTACATACTACACCTTTGATTTTGTAGTTTCGAGTGTTACTTAATACTGAAGTTTAGTCCAGAGAATACTTTGTCTTTTTGCAATCGCATGTCAGTTTATATAACATTTATTTCTCTTTTTTGCCAATATCTTAAAACTTTATTATGATTATGTAGATTAGATAAAACAATGAGTAACTTACAGGGGCAACAATCTTGCCGGTCTGACCGATCTGCAGGTCGTTGGCGACGAAGCCGGCGTCGACGGCAGCTCTGGAGGCACCCACCGCGGCGTTGAGCTTGTCGGCTAGATCATACAGCAGCTTGAAGTTTTCGCCTGACTTCAGACCGCGACCTGTAAGAGAAGTTTCTTGTTTATAGAACAATACTACTAGAAGCAGTTTAAGACAGAATAATTGTTGATTCTATTTAGAATTTATTTATTTACCGCCAATGACACAAAACAAAACACTGCTCCTAATTCAGGGTAAAATGTATGTCAGGAGCCATCCTATTGTGCTATTGTAGTTACAATTTTAAATGGAGGTGTTCCACATAAACTCATGGATGTAAAATACTCGATTCTGTTTGGAATGCACTTTGGCTACTAACAAGATTTCCTGTTGGAAGTTTTGGCATGCAGTTCATATAGGATTCCTTAAAGTTCTTATTTATATGAATTTTAAATGAGTTTTCTCACCGCCAGCAACAATATTCTTAGCACTAGTAAGTTCAGGCCGGTCAGACTTGGCGAGCTCCTGCGACACGAACTGGACGAGGTCAGACTTGTAGTCGCCCTCGGGCGCCTTGTCCACCGCCGCGGAACCACCCTCCAGAGGCTCAGGGGGGAATGCCGTGCTTCGGACTGTGATAACCTTGATAGCATCTTTAGCTTCCAAAGTAAGGATTGCATTACCTGAAAAAATAAACAAAAATTGGGCTTGTGTGTTCTGAGTAAAATATAGATTGTAAATTCTACTCTTTACTTAGAAATGCCTAAGAATTATTCTTTTAGTATACAGATTTTGAACTGTATGTCGGTATTGTAAATAATGAGACAAACACAATACAAAAGAGACATCAGTATTCAGCAATTTGATTTTCAATTGTGTTATGTGTATTAATATGAGCATTACTTAAAAAAAAAACTTCAATTACAATGATTTCTGTCATTTAAAATCTCTATAGATATGCAACTACAATATGGTATTTAGTTTACCCGCATAAATAGTTCTAATAAAGGTATTAGGGTCCTTAACACCAGTGATATCAGTGATTGGTGAGACGTCAAGCTTGGCAGCTACTCTAGGCAGGACAGCCTTGCCGAAGGCGGTGGCTGGGGCCAAGATGTGGGTGAACTTGAACTGCTTCTGAGTGGCGATGATGAGGGGTGCTAGAGACTCAGCTGTAAAACCCTTGAATGCATCCCCTTCAGCCACTAGAACTTTGGAAATGCCGTTAGCTTTAGCTACAGCCTCAGCAGCCTGAAATGTAAAATTATTGATAGTGAAAGCAGCTTGATCAGTTCAATGATTTTCATGCACATCTCATGCTTTATTTAATAGTTTGACTTATTTTTGGCAATATTTTTCAATATACAATTACGAACTCCTTAATAAACTCTGCTTATAAAAGTAAAATAACTTTTATACGCAGAGTTTATTAAGGAGTTCTTGGAGAGGAGATCTTGAATTATTTCTAAATTGAATAAAAGATGACCAACTTACAGGGCCACACTTGGTACCAGCCACGAGCACGGCAACATCTCCTCCGATCTTCTTGGCAGCACTCAAAGTGTTCTGTGTGGCCGGCGAGAGGACTTCATTGTTGTGCTCTGCTATGACCAAAGTGCTCTGCAGTCGCCTCAACTGAAAGCAACAGTATTTGGAAAAACTTCACACACAGTAGAAGAGAATCTCAGGTAGTGTAGCTTGATTCTTCCTGCCTCAAAAGATAGGGACACTGATCCTGTCAGTTATTTTTTTTTATATTTTTTAAGTACAGCTTCACGGGAACAATACAGAATGATCATGAAAAAGCTGGCCTCATTACAGATAAAAGGAATCATAACAACACAGAATTTGACAACCTTGAAAATTATTGAAGTAGCTTTTGTACAAGCAGATAATAATTATCTGATGAATAGTTGTTACTACACGAGGAACAATAAGTTCTTAGAGGAACAATAAATTCCTCTAAGAACTAAGTCAGTTAGCTTTCGTTTTATAACATTTTGTCCCTGGAATGTACACAAGGTTACAAATTTAGTTTATAAACCTATTAATTGTACGTAGTTTTTTTTACTAAATTATGAATATTATTAGGTAATCTTTATGGCAAACATGGGAATCAGGAAAATTACTTGGTGGATAGGTAGAAATTAAGGGTCAAGTTTAAAAACGCACTAACCTGTGTTGAATAGAGCAAGTGTCTGCTGCACGGAGAGAACATATTGTATGATTTAATATGCTGTAATATGTACACTAACTTAAATTATCACTATATACAATATTATTTTTCAAAAAGGTTACAAAGTCCAATTCACTGTACTTTACTTCTTTATCTACACATAGACAAAATGTACTCTGTAGACATAGAAATCTCAGTGGTAATTATAGTCCACTTGTCAATGTCCACGCATTTGACATTGACATTAGTGACTAGTAATAGAGATGGGCTGAGTGATGATTTTTCTGTATCAATGACTGCATGACAATGACAAAAGTATATAGGGTGACTGGTAATTAGTGACCGATATTTAAACACATGATTTTACTCATCATAATAAACAACTTTCCCAAAGAAACAATTTTTTTTTTTTAAACTTGCACTTGTCGGCATCACCCCAATAGAATATTGAGTACATAACAAGAATGATACACCATCAGCTGTAATTTAATTTAGTTACATACAAACAAAAAAATGAATCCTCTTTTACCATGCATTATTTTTTTTTCATTAATTTAACAACGGACCGCGCGCGCGCTATCAGCTGTGAGTTGCTTGACCCCGTTCTGTCTCGTGATACATGTAGCTACCTACTACCGTACCGTGTAACAACAGTGCGAAGGGCAGAGCGCGCACGTGACTCGCGACCGCACATCGTCGACGGAGACGCCACCGTCCGCCGCGGAACCCAGCATCCGTGTACCTACCTAGATAGTGTACATGTTCAGGTTGTTGCTAAGTTAACAACAAATTATACAAAAAAACGCCGTGTTTAACTGTACTCCACTATTAATATCCAACGTAAGGCTGCATAATACTAACAAGATGCGGGCAGTCTCACGCTATCAGCTGTTAGTTCCTTGACCGGTAACCCCGTTCTGTCTCATGTAGGTAAGTAAGTAGCGGTAGCGTATCCCCGCCACGCGCCGCGCCTTGCGCTCCTGTGACGCAAACACAAACAGTCACCCCCGGAAGCGCGTCGTTTACGCATGTTGCAAATTGAATCGCTCGCACAAAATAACTTTAACAATGCGCGGTGTCGAGTATCGAGTCAGGTAGTGAGTAGTGGCGTCCAAACCACCTATAAACATCGTGTACATAACAGAATAAACGTAAGTCCTGAAAATAGTTTGTTTAGAAAAAAATAATACATTTGTGGTAGCGCGCGCACGTAAAGTACCTACGGAAATACCTACTAGTTAATTATTCCCTTCTCACCGTCCCGCAAACGGATAAACGTTCATTCACATCTACCAGCACGCAGCGTGTTCAGCCAGCACGCGCGCACGCAACGTTGCAGACACCAAATACACTCGTAGGTGTTCATGCGGGTACGTATTAAAATCCCGAAATTTCATAATAACTATGACTGAAATACCGACGTCCAAAACAACGAAATTCAAAATACCGAAAGTATTAAATGCCGATAGCCGTTATATCGAAACATAAAATACCGATGTCCATATGCCCGAAAGGATGAAACCCCGAATGGATGAAATCCCGAATGGACAATATACCGATGGATGAAATTCCAAAGGGCGGCGACGTAGTTCCCGCGATTACTCATAGATGGTACTACAACACAGTTATGACGTTTACGTAATCTGTGGTTTTGTATTTATTTACTGGAGATTGTGTATATGTCGATTGGATGATTTGCTAATTCGAATTTTCGCGAAAATCCTGGGGCTATTGCGAAAACACGGATAATTAGCCAATGGTAAAAACATTTCTACGAGCAACTTGGAAGTAGCGCTCGCCGGCCGCTGCCGCGGCACCGCTCGCTACGCTCGCTCGGCTCGCGCGCGGTTGGTCACAGTTTTAACCTAACCTAACCTATTTCACCCAATTCAAAATTACGAATCATACAATCTGCCACAGAAATGTTTTTACCATTGGCTAATTATCCACTCGCAGGCAAATTGTATGATTCGTCATTTTGAATTGAGTGAAATAGGTTAGGTTAGGTTAAAACTGTGACCAACCGCGCGCGAGCCGAGCGAGCGTAGCGAGCGGTGCCGCGGCAGCGGCCGGCGAGCGCTACTTCGAAGTTGCTCGCAGAAATGTTTTCACCATTGTCTAATTATCCGTTAAATTTAATAAACTGTAGGCGAGTCGTCCATTAGGTATTTCATACCTACATAGTTGAAATATCAAATATCTTAAAAAAATCATTAGATAATTTAATTTGTAATAAAGTGTTATTTTTTTCCTAATTATACGTATGATTATCATTTAAACTTTTGTTTTAATTATATGTTATTGGTCCTTCTTTTTGTTGGTGCTTGCTCCTTTTTGTCATAGTCTTACAGATTTTAGGCTTTGGGATGTAATTTCGGGATTTTGAACTTCGGGATACAGAACTTCGGGATTTTAAGCTTCGGTATATGGATCCTCGGGATTTTAAGCTTTCGGGCACATGAACTTTCGGGATTTAAAACTTTCGACCAAACAATCGTTCGGCGTTTAATTTTTCGGGATTTCATCCATAGGTATTTTAAAATACGGTCTTTTAAATTTCGGTATTGTAATACGTACCCGTTCATGCCTACCGGCACACGGCCGACAGACACTCACAAACGTGTGCATTATTATTATTATTCTATCTACGATCACTTGATCACTCAAATCGTAAGAAAACTAACTAATTCGGGTGTAATTGGGTTATTTTTTCATTATTCATATTGCTGGTGCGTTTCGCATTCATGTGAAAGTGAGATGCATACGGTCGCCGCCGGCGGCTGTATTAAAGGAGTAGGTCTTTCAGGCACGCCGCCACACCACCTCCACCACCGCCGACCGCTCCGCGTGTTTATGCCATCCACTCCGCACCACCGCTGCACCGTCGTCGTCGGCGGACTCAACGCCATTACCTACACTTTTTTGTGGGAATTCTGACGAATCGTTTGTTCATTACTTTAGTAATGCGGGTGAATAGAACTCGCATTTATCGCAGTGAAGTGATATACCTACACTGCGTACCTACGTAAACGGCCACGCGGCCGCCGCACCGCGGATTTGCGTCGGCGTTGCGTTGTGTCGGTCGGCGGCACAGGCCTCCGCGGCTGACGAAGCACGTTAGCGTGGGCGCTCCGGCCTACTGTACTGACTGTTACACGACACGATAAATCGCGGGCGAGTGAGAAGTCACTGTTGTTTTAATAAATAAATAAGTGCGATCCCCTAGACAGTTTTGTCATTTCGTTGATTATTTATTAATAGGTACCTATAATAACTACTACTTACTACAACTCTAGCAATACAGAATGGGGTCAAAAAACTATCATGTGATAGTGTCGTGACTACTTTTACCGGGATCGCCTCCGATGCCTAGATAGGTATTTCGTAGTTACGCGGCCATACGTTGCATCTTAAAAATGGAGTACCTACTGTTAAACACGGCGTTTTTTTGTATAATTTGTTGTTAACTTAGCAACAACCTGAACATGTACACTATCTAGGTAGGTACACGGATGCTGGGTTCCGCGGCGGACGGTGGCGTCTCCGTCGACGATGTGCGGTCGCGAGTCACGTGCGCGCTCTGCCCTTCGCACTGTTGTTACACGGTACGGTAGTAGGTAGCTAACCATGACATACCGAGACCCCTCCGTGCGTCGGAAAGCACGTTAAGCCGTTGGTCCCGGCTGTCATTCGTAGATCTTTGACAGTCGTTACGGGTAGTCAGAAGAACGAAAGTCTGACACCAGTCTTAAGAGTCGTGTTACCCAGTAACTGGGTTGTGGAGGTCAGATAGGCAGCTCCAAGTAAAATACTGGTATTCAGCTGCATCAATTTAGACTGCAAGCTGACCCCAAATATAGTTGGGAAAAGACCAGGTAGATGGACGGAGGTAGCAGGCTATTAACTGCGCGGCCGGCCGCCCTATCTGCGTAACACAATTTCTTTCTCAATCCAAAGGATTTTGAATGAGATTCCTAAACCATTGCTTCATATGTTTGAAAAATTCAGACGAATTCTCGAGCAGACGCTCGACGACCGAAATAACGCAATGAATGTTATCGACTTGTCAAAATGAGAGATATTCCAATTGTTACTGTAGTGTGTTACGCAATTACCCCTCTGCATGCGTACCTAGCATGTATCATATGTACATGTATCACGAGACAGAACGGGGTCAAGCAACTCACAGCTGATAGCGCGCGCGCGGTCCGTTGTTAAATTAATGAAAAAAAAATAATGCGTGGTAAAAGAGGATTCATTTTTTTTATTTGTATGTAACTAAATTAAATTACAGCTGATGGTGTATCATTCTTGTTATGTACTCAATATTCTATTGGGTGATTGGCGACAAGTGCTAGTTAAAAACAAAAAAAAAATTGTTTCTTTGGGAAAGTTGTTTATTATGATGAGTACAATCATGTGTTTAAATATCGGTCACTAATTACCAGTCACCCTATATAGACGACGGGAACTATGAGTAAATCATCTATGATTTTTAGTTGAGTTTAGATCACTTCGCTTCAATTATAAATCCCTGAAATGATCGCAGAACGGCTAGGTGAAATTATCATTAGTAACGCGTGACGCGCAGCCTGGCAACGTCACAATTCGCCCAAGATGGCTCTTCCAAATCACCGAAGTTCACGTTCATTCAAATAATGATTCAGGGCTTGATGATTTTGTCGCTGTCATTGCATGATGATTCATGATTTTAAAATATCGATGATTTTTACATGTGACATGATATCAGACTCATCTCTAGCTAATACTGACTAGTGGTACAAGCGGCATTTAATTTAACTCATTCTTACATCTTTGAAGTTCCAGCTAGAGAAAGAGACCAAATGATATGAAGTGAGAACGCATATTTTTTTTGACGTTTAGAGCTAGAGTTCCTCCTCTATATGTTTTGTAGACTGTTTCGTCTAGAGTTGTAACCACAGGCAGCACAAGCTCGTAAAATTGCGAATTGACTAAAAAAAATACTTTTATTGCGCTCACAAAAACACAACAGTTTTCAGATTTGAATTTTCGAGTGTCCAAGCTGTCAGGGTATATATGTTCTGTGGTCCAAGCTGGCAGAAAAGTAAAAAAAAAATACAAAAAAAGAAATGTTAGCAACCCTAAACGTAAAAGTGACAACTCAAATGTAAACTTTTTTAAACCAACACTTGTTTCGTTGAGCTTGTGATTTCTTTCGTAAATTTAATTTTGTCCAAATTGCACCAACTAATCTGCATCATTTGCCACTGCCACTTAGCCTTGCCAGTATTCTAGTAGCTGTTACTACAAACAGTTGTTGACTTTGCTTTTATTTAAATTAAATTATTTTACTAAGAAATAATGACACCAACACCGCTACCAATAGTTTCTATAACCAGGCGTGAAACCTTTAGTTCCTGCCACAGATTGCACAGGTAAGCATAATTATACAAAGCGCATAATTACAGTATTACAGTTATCGATATAGGTATTTATTCAAAGTAATTTGAGATGGTTACACAGTATGCAACAAGTTCGGCATAGATTCCGTACGGCGACTACCTATATTATTGGCGACGCATAGTAACTTAATAGCGAGGACTCGTGGTCCCTGCCCCCGAGGTTGTCAATTCCTTCATTTTGTTACAATTCTAGAACTTTTTCACTTAGATAATATTTTTTGTAGCAATAAGGTACTTATTTAATTAAATTGTTTCAGTCCATTTTTGTCTGATGAGGAAAACAAAAAATTATATGGAAAGTGCAACAACCCAAATGGACACGGACACAATTATGTTGGTAAGTCTAGATGTGACTTGAACAATTCAAGAGTTATTGGGTCACAGTTAAACTACCTTGCCTTTTTTAAAATTAATTATATTAATTTAAACTCTTTTTTATTACAGTTCTGGTGACAGTTAAAGGTCCTGTGGACCCTACCACTGGCATGGTCATGAATGTGCATGAGCTCAAACAGTACATGCAGGTCGCAATCATGGACCCACTTGACCATAAAAACTTGGACCATGATGTACCATACTTCAAGGCTCAGGTAAACATCTTTATGAAGTAGTTACAAAAATTGTGTAATTAGAAATATGATTCACAGCAACAAGTAATCTATTTTTAATTACATTGTGAAAAGTTGTGTAATACTTTAAGAGCAATAAGGTTAATACTTATCTTGAGTCTCTAAACAGTTGTTCACTTTTAGTGATTGTCAAGCAATTTTTTATTACAACCTTTGAACTCTTCATAATTGATTAAGATTGATTTCCTGTTTCCATAAACATGTGAGCTAACTTTTTTTTTAGGTAAGCACAACAGAGAATGTGGCAATATTCATTTGGGAACAACTCCTGAATGTGATGGAGAAGCCACAGTTGCTCCATGAAGTGAAGATATTAGAGACTGAGAAGAACCATGTGGTGTACCGTGGGGGTAGCACTTATCCTAGAAAGAAGTTTGACTCATCTGCTCTACATCCCAACCAACATCATAATGTATCCTCTGACTCTGACTAATACAATAAGGTTTGTATTATAAAATGATTATAATTATAAAACTATATTTTTATAAAATAGTGTGCATGTTAATGATTATGGATCTGATTATACTATAATGTTGAAATTAAACATTCCAGCCTTATATTTTCGTCTATTATTTAAATTGTGGGTACAGGAGGCATAATTAAAAAAAAAAAATTAAAGTCACCAAAATGTTTATTAAGTAGGCATTCCATCTTTATAATTTAGATCGAAAATAAATACATTAAAATAATATAAATCAGCATTTAAAACTAGAAAGGATGTTACATATTCAGCTTTTGCTATGCCATACACCAGCAGCGAAGGGTCAATTTTTGTAAGAGGTAAAACAGAATACATCTCTTTAATGCAATTAAGTACATTATTTGTCTATAGAATACTGACTGTGCCATTTTTCAAAGGGAAGCTGGTAGGAATCAAGTTGTATGGAACCTTTGCCACTGCCATACACATTACACATTATAATACACAATATTATAGCTGAAGCTGGAATCAAATACTAATGTACTGTATGTGTATGGTCACATTGTTTAAAATTCAGACTAATAAAAATCACGTAAGTTATGAGTTTGTGCTGGTATGGTGTTATTTCACACAATAATTTAGCATCAGCAAAAAAATTAGATTCATAGTAAAGTCATACATCTATCTATCTATATAAATAAAAATCAACATTTGTTTGTTTGCCTTCTATGGACTTCGAAAGGGCTGGACCGATTTTGATAAAACTTTGGTGAGTTTTTCTGCATACGCCCGCGAAGGTTTAAGGGTAGGGTAGGGATAGGACACCACACAAAAGATTCGCGCCCGGGCAGCTAGTATATAATAAAAATAAATATTTTCGCTTTCATTTAGAATAAACCAAACACACCTTTACAGTTTTGGCAGATAATTAAAGACCTTATGCCTAATGTAGGTAAAAGATAGATGATTAATAAATACCATAAAGTTATTAAAGTTTTAGAATGAGTCGGTAATACTTCAATTAATAACATCATCAATATCAGAAACCAAATATGATCCACCACAGAGTCCAGTTTCCTTTTCACATAACTAATTTTTAAACTCCACATAAAAAAAAATCGAAAAAAGTCTATGGATTTCTCGAGGGAATGCCGAGTATATTTGTGTTATGTCAATTTATTCTGATTTTACATTACATATGTTTTATAGCTGATCTTGGTATGGCAGGCACCTCACTTTGTAAACCTAATTCGAAACCTTGCTGATGCCATGACGTTTAACTGTCAAAAACTCAATATTATTTATTTTCATGTTATACAATAAATTGTTTAGTGTTTCCAACAAAATAATCTTAATACATTCCATCATAACATCAATATCACTGTTATTTTGTACTACCCATTGTTTCAAATTTACAATCTAACAGTACACAAAATAAGTAGCTACACACTTAAAACTATCCTACATTAATATCTCAGATATATTTGACATCACATATTTTTATGTAATTTTTTTACATATACTGCTTTGAAAGCCGTGTCTTTCTAAACATTTTCTGGTTTATTTTACTGAACGGCCACTGATCGTTTGAGCGACTTCTTTGAAAATGTTTATATTTTTTTGTCATTTAGTTATAAGTAAATACAATAAAATGTATTTAATATGCAAAACAAAAATTAAAATATTCTAATGTATTTAAAAACAATGACTAAAAAGTAAAAATATTATTTAAAAAAATTAAAATATCATATAAAAAAAAGAATAATTTTATATAAAACAGTACAATACAATCACAGTCAACAGCTGTAGAAGGTTAAAATAAAATGTATTTAATATGCAAAATATAAAATTAAAATATTCTAATGTATTTAAAAACAATGACTAAAAAAGTAAAAATGTTATTAAAAAAATTAAAATATCATAAAAAAAGAAACATTTTATAAAACAGTACAATACAATCACAGTCAACAGCTGTAGAAGGTCAATCTACTAAGATATCATATCAAATACAACTTTTAAAAATGACAAAAAGATTCATGTGAACTGGTCACATAATTGGGACAAACAGATTACAGATATCTGAGTCGAGCTACACACTTGTTCGGGTCGGCATGGTCCGGCACGATTCGGCACAGCCGGTTGTGTCAGTTCGATTTTGCCGCCCGGCCTGTACTGAATCACCTAAGTTCAGTAGTACAATCATAGTAACAATTTCGAATTGTTATTAATAAAAATGACTAATTACTAATGGTCATAAAAGCGTCAAAAATATATATTTATTCTGCCGTAATAAAAATGAACATTTAATGCGATCTATGTACATGTTTTTGTTGTTCGCATTATGTCAATCTCTTCAACTGTGCATTATAAACTATCATTTCAATAAGGTCAAATCAAAGTTGACAAGTTAATCAGCCTTCTAAGAACTGCGGTATGTTCAGACCCTGAAACTAAAATGACTAGATGGCTAGATTTTTGTCCGTTTTGTATGGATGTTTCATGGTTATGTATGGGATGCCTAGTTCGAAATCGTTTACTGGCCAGTACTTGAGTTGTGGTTTCTGTTCGGGGCTCTCTTCATTGACGTTGAAGTAAGCGAAGAGTACGAGAGCAGTGTAGCCGGCGATGAAGATGAGTACGTGCCACACGCCATGCATGTAGGGGAAGTCGATGGATAACCACGCGTCGCAGAACATGCGGTCAATGATCCAACAGAATATTGCCAGAAGACTGACGGCGACGCAACGCAGACCAAGGCGATACACGCGCGAACATTTCACTCTAGAATAAAGAAGTTATTGATTAACACCACTATTACATAATGATGAAAAAATTAATTGCCAAGAATGTCTTTGTGGTCTAGTTGAGGAAAGGGCGACTGCTGAACGTGAGGTATTTGGTTCGATTCCCAGTTCCAGCAGTCTTATTGGATTTTTTCAGAGTCCGGCCTTAAACATAACTAGCGAAATTTTGGTGTTCTCCTAGCTCCCCCAACCTGAGTGATCCTCTCTATTGGGGTATACACACATGATGTTATGTTTGATGTGAGACGTGAATGACTACATAAAGATGTTATACCGAATGTTCATAAGTACCTGGTCAGCTCTCCATATAAGAATCCAAGAGCAGGCAGAGCGAGAGTCATCAACGCAAAGGCGTTAGCTGCCGGGTGCATCACTAGGAAGCCAGTGGATAGCACCGACGCCACGACCGAGTAGATAGCCAGGCGTCGTCTGAAAGCAAACAAAGGATTATCTTATAATAATGCTATTCAATAACGATTACCCTAGTAACATGCCTTCGCGCAATCAGAACGCATGAATCATACACTATCTCGTCATGCCAACCCGTTCACAATAGGTTTAGTTGCTAATAGGGTTTAATACTGCACAACAGACTGAATGGCCACTGCTGATATAAGGCCTACGAAACGCACGAGCTACTGTTTCCATCGATTATCCGAGACTAAGTAAATGGTCATCTAATCTTATTTATATTCTGCACCTTTTATTTACACGTTTTGTGAAGTATGTCAACAATATAATAGTTTGGAATGGCTCGGAGCTATAATAATTAAGTACTCGCAGCAGCATGGAATGTTTGTTTAATAGCTCACGCGAACTAATATCAACGATGTTTATTATCAACTTGAGTAACAAATGACCTAAAAGCTTGTAAATTGTCAACTTATTTATATTTACGTACAATAATATAGAGAAAAAAACCGGCCAAGTGCGTCTCGGACCACACACAATGAAGGGTTCCGTAGTTGGGATGAATTTATTCCAAGAACATACCTAACATTGTAGTTGAAAAACATGTGCTCCCATACGTTCCAACCGCAAATGTAAGTTGGTCGACTATTACTCGGTAAACTTGCAAAGCCTGCTTGCCTGCTTAGCTGTGATAGTTTTCCTTTAATTTCGTTATACATATAAACTATGTACTGCCGTGATTTTTTTTGACATAAATATCCAAAAGCAACCATTTAGCTGGCGGGGGGGGGGGGCACTTGACTGTAACAAACATTTGCAATTTAAAGCTAAATTTTACGCAAACGGATCCCTAAATTGAAAAATTGTTTTCACAGATCAGGGTGATTAATATGTATATCCATGCCAAATTATAGCTTTTTAGTACCTAAGAGTCTCTGAGCTAAGCTGCAGGCGGACATGGCGAAACTATAAGGATTCCTTGTTGACTACGGAACCCTAAAAAGGATTAACTTTGCCAGTTAATCCTTCACTCCTACAAATCCAACTTTACAAGTCTTGTAAAGTACCTACCTTAAAGTAGAATCCTTAGTATACATTAGACATGTATAAATTATTACTTGGTTAGTATATATTGGAGCTATTGATGAATCTCGTGGCAGTGGTAAGCACGAACTTGGCTCGTGCAAATGGAGTCCGACCACGGTCAGTCAGTCACTGTCAGGACATGATTCTCTAATTAGGAAAAGCCCCATTCGTACCTACTTAGGTACATTCACGTGTTCCTTTGTTAATAGCCGCATTTGCACTGATGACACATTAAAACATTTTTTCACTGCTCGAGAATGTCCAATTATATGTCATGCAAACCTAACCTAAAGTACATAACCATGGGGTCTAGCCGGACATTAATATTGTACTGAATTTCATTATGACCCGCTGCGCGCTGGTCATTAATGTGATTTTTTGGAACATTGGAACCTCAAATAAAAATCGCATAGGTACAGTTCGCGCAAAACTTAATGAGCCCTCTGAACATGGCCTACGTTCAGAGGGCTCATAAAGTTTTGCGCGAACTGTACAAACATTTTCCATAGTACATACTAATCCCATGCATTTACCATTGAGACCTGACTAAAATAAAATATTGTTCGAACCGAGAGTCAAATACAAATTTAAAAAAAAATAGAACAAATTAAAAAAAAAGCGCGAATACTGCAAATCGCTCCTTAAGAGAGTATATAATATGTTCTGTGGCTTTGCTGAACAATAAATGCTCACAAAAATGTCGAGTGACGATAGTGATTTGACTCCGGAGTGCATTAAATCCGAAGCCATTGGCATTGCCAACAATCTACTCCCAGAAAAGTCCAAGGAATCGTACATGAAAGCCTACAACGATTTTTACAAATGAACTATAACAGGCGTCAAGTCTAAGTACGTTTAGTCTGCTTCCAGCAGTTATCATGTAAAAAGTAGCTTAGGGTGCATCAATTCGATGCTCAAATCAACAATAACAATTAAACATAATATTGAAATTAATACATACTTACACCAAATAACTGGCATTTTTAAAAAGGAAATCGGAAGAAAATCGTGCTAAGAATTCAAAAGTTTTTATAGCTTAAAATGTGGAAAGGTTTCTAAATGAAGCCCCTGACCACTGCTTTCTTGCCACAAAAGTAAGTACCTACCTAATTATTGAATTTTTAAGTAACTAAAATAGCTACATACTTATACTTACTAGCGACCCGCTCCTGCATCGATCGCTTGTGTGTGTGTGATCTATTGAAGCGTTGCGTAATTTTTCGACAAGCCAAAATGTCGAGATTTTTGTGCTCTATCCAAGCTAAATATTATTATAAACCTTCGTTTGGTTTACGTGTCTATTATTACAATTATATGTGTCAATCAAATCTAAGAAAGTGTATAATTTGTACCATAAGAATTAATATACTACTTATTAAGATATTAAAGTACGTAACTTACCTTTCTACCTGTCTATTTTTGTTACCTGATTGTGGCCTTGATTTTTGTAGTGAATGGCGCTAGTCGTGGAAATGAACTGTTATACATTAAAATCGAAGATATCGAAAAACATTCAGATTGATTGCTGGTAAATTTGCCAGATACAAAATCAAAGAAAGAACGGTCATTCGTAGTCTGTGGAGAATACGTTAGAATTGTCTAAAAGAACCAAGCTCTACGCCTCTCTAATATAAACACTAACAGATTTTTTGATCTAGCCCGCTGCCTCAAGCAGCACCTTCACCAACTTTCACGATCCAAAATTATCCTCAGCAGACCCAAGTTTCTGAAACTTTAAGTACTCAACAGCAATACACAAATAAACTATACCTTCACTTCAATAAATGTACCGAATAAAAAAAAACATAACTTTGTCTTTCCACAACTGCACCCTAATTACGTAACACACTATCATAATCTGAATCATTTTGAAACCTATTGCTAATCCATTGCTTCTTAAGTTCGAAAAATTGGTCTGCTCAACAACGTAAATAACGCAATGAATGTTGTTGAACTTTAAAAATGAAACCCATTCCTACTGTTAGTGTGTTACGTAATTACCTCTGTCTAATGTATCAAACATCACTTTTAACATTTGTTTTAAATAGATATACTAACTGTTAGTGTAATTTTAATAAATACTACGATTCTAGTACCTACTATTGCTTTTTATTGTCTCGTAGATGGTGTGAAAAGTAGAGTATCCTCCTCGGGGATAAACGTGCCTTCATCTTGGGCGAGCTTGAATCCCTCGCTGCAATCAGGATTCTCGTCTTAACTCCTTCACTTTGCTCGGGAGTTAAAACTAGAATCTTTCGTTACGCTCGGAATTCAATACGGCGCCGGCGCCCGCCACATAAGACACTGCTTTATCCCCTTGGTGCATAATCTACTATAAGAAACGAGTGATTCAAATGAATAGAGTTGCAATCGTAGGGTTCATGCAGTAACGCAATTGAAAGTCAAGCTTTATTTGAGGCTCCAATGTGTCGAATCGATAGGCGCACTCTTTTCACCTACGGGACGGAACATAGATACATTTATACCCCATTTATTATAGCATTAGAAAAAAAGAGGCTCGTAGAAGCAGGAGTGCAAAACATTTTATTTCAAAGCTATCTAAAACCATTTTAATTAAAAATTGTTTTAACATTACTGTGATAAATTAATCTTAGGTAATTTTTTTAACTATATTTTATTACATTTTACATTATCATTTTATTTTTATAGCATTAGCCGACCAAATAAATTCGGACGGAACTCCGCTAAAACAAAACTGAGTCGCGTTTATGCGTGTGTTGCCGTTTGCGCGCGTAACGGGCGACGTGTCCGCCGACTAATGTGTGAATGTGTGCGTACAGCGGCCTGTACGTACAGCGAGCTGGCCGACTTGAATGACACAGTTTTTTGTTAGCGAGACTGTCCCACTTTTTTTGTTCATCCATGGCAGTAACATCAAATTGGCATTCGGCGATTAGCGATTTAGCCGCTTTTCGGAAGCTGAATAGATACTGTGAGTGGATGCTAAAATCCGCACACATTCTGATGCCAGTAGCCGCTACTGGCATCAGAATGTATCTTCACATAATCAGCCTATAACGTTCCCACTGCTGGGACGCAGGCCTCCTCTCTTCGAGAGGGAGTGGGCTGTAATCTACCACGCGAGCCAAGTGCGGGTTGGTATGTCAGATGTCTTCGAATGTTTGGATCTAGAACATGCCGGTTTCCTCAC
Source organism: Dryobotodes eremita (assembly GCA_917490735.1). NCBI lineage: Eukaryota > Metazoa > Arthropoda > Insecta > Lepidoptera > Noctuidae > Dryobotodes > Dryobotodes eremita. The sequence continues at coordinate 18,104,278 of OU823243.1, read as the reverse complement.
GATGTTTTCCTTCACCGTTTTGAGAGTAGTGATGATGAAATTATTTACACAAAGTAAAGCGCCTGCCTTGGTTAGAACCCACGACCAACAACTCTTACGAGTTGTGGGTCGTGGTGGGACTTACGTCGGGGTCGATACCACTGGGCCACCACTGCTCTGTATGTGTCTTCAGTTCAGACGAATGGTCCCCGCGTCTCAGTAGCGGGGACCTAGTGAAGCTTTGGCATCTGCAGAACATGCGCAATTTTGTTACCACGCTCAAGCGTGAGTCGCCAAAACGATGCAGCATTAATGAAGTAGCAAATTGGCGATGCTAAAAGAAGCATGTCTGCGAAGCCCCTTACTGCCGATCCAGTTACATATTTTCATACTTTTGAAGAATCAAGCCTTGCTATGAAAACAAACTACGATAATATAGGTAACATTCACTGCATTTTTATTTAGATAAGGATTCTCTATAGAATGACGCAAGCATGCATTGATGTACCTAGATTGGTACCTACACTACCTATTATACTACCTTGGGTTTGATTTTGTTCCTACCTAGTTATCGTAGGTTTTTATAACGCGAGAAAACAAAGTTATTACCGAATTTTTATTGCATCGCAATTAGTGAAATATTTATTCGTTTTAAGTATTTATCAAAAATTATAGATATTTTACGTAAGTACTTACTTGTAATATTAGGTACTTAACTATGTATTTATGAAAATATATTATTTTGAAATTTCCATGTCGATGACGCAGCGTAAATATATGATGCAATAAACGCTAAAGTAGAGCATAAATTATGTATGTTTTGTAGCTCTAATTACCAAATTCACATTCTCTTTATCACAAAATGTGTGAATTTGCGTTAATTCATGCTCAGAATAGGTCAGTACTAATTTGTTTTTTTAAGAACAAGGAAGTAACACTTTGTAGTAAACAACAACAAGAATGGAGGGCCTCTTACTTTTGCGCACAATTCATAGGTTAAGTAGGTTTTTCTTTTTTAGTTTTTGCGTTTTTGATGCAAAGGTATGTGAAGTAGGTATATAATATGTTTAAATAAAGATTGCAACTGCTGCAAAGGGATATGGAAAGAGTATAAATATTTAAATTGATGAATGGTTCACATCAAAATGTTATCAATACAGACTTCTTTATAATGGTTTCATAATTCACCATATGCACAATTATTTCATAATATTATGTACTAGGTTATTATTTAGTAGGTACTCAACTCACCGGTTACCATCTAAGAATGTTGGGAAATGTCTCTTTGGCAAGAACATTGCGAATGCTGCCATACAGACCCATAGAATAGCCAACTCATCCATAAGCTGCCCTGAAAAAGTAAATACCTATTTTAAAACACCTATTTCTTAGAAACCTCTTTGTTATAAACTGTATTCTGCTTCTTATGTCTCAGTTTAGGTGTGAGTCATTTAAACTCTGCATCTATTTGAATAATTTTTGTCAGAATGAAAATAAGAAGCAAACTTGATTGTTATTGTTACTAATATTTTGTGAAATAAACACTGTTATCTGATATTTTATTTAGATTTACATAGTGTTATTTAATTGAAATAGGGGCATCCAGATGTTCAACATACCTACTAACACATTTTTACATTGTCATAATAATAATAGTTACAATACATTTATTGAAACCATATCTTGATATAGGATAGCAAACATGTTTGCATTAAAAAACCTGATGAATTCAGTAACATTACTATTGGAATTTTATGACTAGGCTACAAAATAATAATAAATTGAATAAATAGCTTGTGATCTTACCTACTAAACTCAAGGTGGCATGGAAATAGGCAGAGCTTATACCAACCACCATCAACAGAATCCAGAGGACATTGATTGCTGGGTTGAACAACTTTGAATACTCTTGGAACAGGTGAATCAGCACAGGTGGCAACAGGAAGAACAACACATTGCTAATCTAGAAAGAGATAACAACTTATAAGTATGACATTGCACACCATTGAATGCAACCTACCGAATAGGTTGAATAAATTAGAGGGCCAGGTTCATTGACCATTTTGGGCAAGCATGCATGACTAAGCAATGCCAGAGATTTTTACAGATAATAAGTACTATAACTCTCATTAATACTTCTTTATATTATTCCAAGGCCATATAACGGTAATAATATAAAAAGTACAAAATAATAAATGCGCCAAGAAAGAAAATCCTTTGTCTGTGCTCAGACTAAAAATAGAAAATGAGAAAAATACTTACTGTGTTAACAAATTCGGCTATTACCGGTGAAATAGAATAGTTTGATTCACACCAGTCTACCGGTGAACTTCCACGTTGTAGATGCGACCACATTGTTTTTGATATATAGATTCTTTGTTTACAATCTTTTAATAAAAATACGCACAAAAAAAGGTAAAGTGTTCCAATTAGATGATATAGGACGAAAGTAAATCGAACTTACAATGTAAAAACATTTCGTTTTGTATTTTCAAGTCGATTTATTTAAAATCCAGTTAGATTACGATAATTTTGTTTATATACAACGAAAGAACAAAATACACGTCTGCTCCAAAATCAATGTTGACTTGGCACTGACAGTCACTGTGCTGACAGTGTCGCGCACTCGCGCGCGAGTGACAGTAGTAACTGTCATGTAAGTAGTGACATTCTCAATGACAGACTGATGGACAGCCAGTTACAGTTCAATACCATGGACTTAGTATGTACCTAATAAAAAAAGATTTTAATGTATGTATGTACAGCTTGCTCGGTATATTATATTATCATCATTAGACAGCAAACTGATACGTTATCTTAGTTCATACCACCCTCCTGGCTGCATGTATCACATTAGGAATCGGTTTAAAAAAAGAACAAATAAGCGCGCAGGGTTATTTTATTACTAATTAGCGTAAAACATCCCTGGACGTTGTCAACGTCTCATACGAATTATCGTTAGATTTAACATTTAACCACATTGCTTCCATCTTTAGATATCCTATACATGATGTCTGCTTATCTACCGATGCCATAACACCAGAACAGCAGAACTATACGAATGCGGTAGACTCCAGGCCATATAGTTTGCAGTTTTGCAATAACTACCTGTGGTAATAGACCATTTTCGTGGCTGTATAGATCTTCATTTATGAAACACTTTAGGACGGTGACATCTATATTTTCCATAGTTTGATACAAAATTGTCTGTCAGTGAATATTTATTTATTGCAATATGAACTTGCGGTAATTTTTAGGATAAGCTTTCGACTAAATTATAGAGTTTCCAAACAGTACTTAGTAGGAAACAAATCTCACACTTAATCGCAATGGCTTATAATGGTTCACATCAGAATCAAGGTAAGCAGCAGAAAACAATATGCAATAGGTTGTACCGTTTTATGTATAACAGCGCTGAACAGATTGTAGATAACTTCTAGTCTATTACTTTAAACTGAACGAATCATCGACTAAAAAAGGAAGGCAGCACGCTTAACTGGATATGAAACGTAAGTTCCTGCAGGTGACTCTACAGGTACCTAACAGACTTATTCAAAGTCTTAAATAAAACTTTAACTTGATTTTCATCATCTCAGAATAAAACAAAATATAGGTACCTACCTATATGGTCCCCAGCATTAGGTAGGTACATCTGCTAAGTCCGGAACTCCTATAAAAGTGATATTATTAGTTGAGTAATTAATTCCCTGTTATTTTATAACAAAATGTACTTTGGACTATTGGAAAACTTGTCACGATCCGGTAGATAGGCATAGGAACACACCTACACGAAATCCTACACCAAAACTGTTTGTCCAACTACTATCTCCTGTCATGATAATGTAAGCGATGAGATGTCGATGATGTGATTTTTGATGGCAGATTGGCAAGTACACGTTTGCCTAGAAGTAACATATTCACTCGAGACTTAAAATATTTAGATTAGGGAGGTACCTATACAAAACAATCGATTCAGTAGGTAGCTACCTACCTAAAGGTATGGTAAGGAGTTCGTCTACCATTTTAATAGAATTCTATCAGTTTTATGTACATATTCCAGATACCGAAGTTTTACTAGCAAAAACAGAACTCGAAGGTGAATCAATGGATCATAAAAATCTCTATTACGTTGCTGACTGCCTTAACGTGGATGTAAACGTTCAAAATGAAATTTGGCGTGGTAAAAAACTCCGTGAAAAAAAACCAAAATCAGAAGCAACGGAAAATGAATACATCGTACCTAATATCAATTTTTTTGAATCTTTTGTAAAGCAACCGCGTGTAAGGTGCTGTGACCTCCTCATTTTAATATTTAGATAAGTCCCTAGCATACGCACTTAGATATAACATACCTAAACGAGAGAGATTCACTATTGTTAAGAAAAATATTGCATTTTTATTAAGTTTTTGGTTTATCTGTCATGTTTGTATAAATCATGATGGTTCTATATGAATAGGTACTAACAATATAACTGAGCATTTACCTACGTCTTCTTATTATGCCGAATTTAGGATGGCCTAGCCTAGGCTCAAACCAATTAGAAATATAGGTAGGTATCTAACTAGATTATTATTTTCCTTCGCAGGAGAAGCCACTTAGAAACCTTCAAAAACAATACACGCCAAAGTACTCCTAGATCAAGATGTCCTTGTACAAGAACAACCTCTACTACAAGTAGTTATTTGGTGATCAACAGAATTTCAAGAACAAATACCATACAAACGAAGGCCAAGAAAGGTAAAAGATGTCCCATGAGGATAGCCGAACTGGCCGTACCAACAAAACGACAATGTATTGAAACGTGGAGGAATAAATCTGATGTATTACCTGGATTTATGGTACGTACGATCTACGTACAATCTACCTATTCTAAGGCTACGTTTACGATATTACGATGCAGTGTAATGTGAGCAGCGTTGTGCGATGCCTAAAGTGTGCACAGCGCACGCCTCGAGAGAGTACATTTTAGAGGCTATTCACGCATAGCTTGAATCTCATTCTGACGTTCCAGGTAGAAAGATTGAAACAGCATGTTATGGACCAGAGACCAATTGTTAAAATACCAGAAGCAATATATTGTTTCCAAAATGGAAGACGTGTGTCATCAAAAAAGTAATACCGAGTTAGACCTCTCTACAGACAAACCTGTCTACGCCTTACCTTCCATGGCGCGCCCCTCGACAGTCGACTGTTTTTATTAATACCAAAATTTGTAGGCATCATCAATGCATAAATATTGTAGTGTGCCTACCTAACTAAGCTGTTCTTCTCTACAGGTCGCATTTCTCAACCGATTCTCGTGAAATATTGTGTTCAGGTTCGATACTAACAATTATATCTTTTTTTTGTCGAATCAGTTTTTCAAAATTTTGAAAATGGCAGAGATAGGCATGGGGGTTGAAAACGTAAAAAAAATTATACACGGTGACATATGAATCACAGTTTTGGTAGAACAACCGTTGTACAGACCATGGTCTACTACCTACCATTCTATAGCATCAAATACATTATTAAAACAAACTAAACTAGGCGTTCTCAAATTAGTCTTATGTTACTCAAACGTATTCAAACATTAACCGTAACATCAAAGTACTCATCGCGGTAGCGATTTATCATTCAAAAGAGTTATGAGGAGTCCACGTGGACTACAAGGATGTCCGGCCAATGCGGGCCGAAATGCATATAAATCATTAGCCAATGACATGAAATCACGCAAAGTACCGCTCCGCCCATTTCTTTTATTGACTGCCGCGGTCCGCCTGAGCCGCCCGGGCGGTAGCCATTCTACCGAAATCTCTCGAGCGAGCGACGTATATGCATCCGATGTATTTACGTCACAAGCACGAATCGCACGTTTTTATGTGAAAATGAGTTCTAACTATTCGAATGTGGAGTGGTTGGATATGGTGCGATTTTACGCAATTTTTGGTGACAATCTGGCGCAAGGTAGGCGCATGTACTCTGTAACCTGGTTTTGTGATGAGTTTTTTGTCTTGTTCCTATAATATCCCAATAAATAAATAATACCTAATAATGTCACGTTAGATAGGTACAATAGGTACCCGTACCTACAGGAAAGAATTAAAACCATGTCTGATAGTACCTCGTTGCTCGTTATTGCTTTGGCATAGCCCGGACGCATCATATCACACCGTATTTAAATGAATTAATGAACACAATATAATAAAAATGGCTGCACGACACCGAGCGACGCGGAGGTAAGGGTGGGAGCGAGACAAAAAGCTAAACACTGGATATTCTTGTGTAATATGGGTGGGTACATTGTTTATGAACACACGGCAATGCCTATTAATTAATAAATGTTTATGTTACGTCTCGCGTCGGTGCAGTGCGTGAGTGCGTCGCGTCGTGCAATCGTGCATAGCCAAAAAATACCTACCAAAGTTTAACATGGGAAAAGTTTAACATTTAGACCTTGTTTTTTTAGCCATGGGCTAAAAAACAAGGTCTGGCACTCCGAGAGTGACACAAGATTACGTCACTATCCAGTTACCACTTTATTGCAACAAAACAAGAAGTATGGAAACATTTTCAGTCACCATTCTGTTAAAAAATATACATCAAGCATTTAAATCGTCGTTTTGTTTTTCTAATCAAACGAAACAATTCAATTTTTAAACTTATACCGACGTAATTGTTAGTTAAAACCTCATTGATTTATCGGATTCGCACAGGTAATAAAGGCGGTTGGGGAGTTATTATGACACACTACCGGTAACACAGCGGTGATGACGTAGGCTTGTGTCACCCACGTGATCACTGTGTCTCGGAATGCTATACCTGGCGAAGTATATTATTATACCATGAACATAGCCAAAGCCATACCAAGCCATAAAAATCTGTTTTAAAGTAGCCACTTATCAGAGATAAAATACCTACCGAAGTTAACTTTTAACCTTGGTATTTTCTAGTAAGACGTACAAAAATAAGTTCTAACTAAATTTCGTTTATGGACTGTACATTTCCCTGTGAACAATGCTGTGTCCCGTACGTGAGCCGCGCGCCACATAGTCTGGGTTGTAGCGAGTAACGATAATCCCGAATATTTTACTTTGTCTCTTTTATGTTTTTTTTCGAAAACCAATGAAGTTTTATTTTTTATTGGATGCTATAGAATGGTAGTAGACCACGGTCTGAACAACGTTTGTTCTAGGAAAAACTGTGATTTAAATATCACTGTGTATTTCAGCCATTTCGCGCTTTTTGTTTTAAAGTGCGCGATGCACATTTATTCAGTTTTAAACTATGCAAAGACTGACTCGCGAGGTCTTTAGCTCACAGAGCCAGTAGTGATCACTACCTACTCTATTCATCACGACGACGTCGGGTGCCCGCGGCTTATCTACAGAGTGGCAGGGACATCGCCGTGCAACCTGTTACCATGGATTCAGTACGTGATTCTGACACCTCCTGCGTTGAAATCTTTAATCGGTTTTTTTTTTTAAATTTGCTCTCATACACTTTGACCGCGTAGGTACTTATTGCACTTTTCTATGAAACGGCTTGATTTTTTTTTTTTTGGTAACCCACGTAAATTTTCTTGGCAAGGGAGTCTAGAATCATGTGCTGAATTCATGGTGTCAGTTTGCGCGGCGAAGTCTTTGCCACCCTGTATATGCAAAACCTTTCTTAGAGTACCTACCTATTTGCACAGGGTCGGCATTTGGACTGCGCTTTATATAGAATTTATATTCTGTATAGAAACTTCAATCGACTGCGCCTAAAGTGCAATGTTACAGCTAGCTTTTAATCTAAATGCAGACCGGCTGCATAGGCACAAATTTTTCACGCAAATGTGTTAGTCGTACGGTGCCGCGTGTGAGGGGTGCGTCATTTTAGTTTAAAGCTGCAAAATATAAAAATGTGTACCTGTACGACTTGTTACTTATCTCTGTCTGCAGTTGCTCTTTCAGAATTCTTTCAAGTAAACATGAACCCAATGAAACCCTGAAGCCCAGTCACCAGATGGACACAAGGATGTTATGCATAGTATTTGCACATAAAGTTGCTAAAATATTAGCCAGACCGATAAATGTAACGTTAAACTCGGAGTAAGTCCTCGAACCTTAATCCCATAGCTCTCGGGAAGAAGGCAGATATTTAGTATGGCAAACCAGAAATCCGAACAGTAATAAGCTGGGTCCGCACCTGGCGATCCAGGCGATCCAGTGCGCTCCGATCGGGCGCGGCAGGAGCGCGATCCAAATACGCGTTCCTCGGTGTGAACGTGCCGCGCGCGATTCGAGCACACGCGATGGAGTGCGCGCTCCGTGAAGCAGCCGATCCGAGCCCTGTCGGTTTTTTGACAATGCTCAAAGGCAAGGCGACTCAGTCGTTTAGCGCGCTCCGTGTGGACGGTTGTGTGTGGATCGGACGGGCAATCCTTAACGAACGTGTGTTCAACTGAACTTAATCTAGCTAAAATGTAGATCGGTACTGGAGCGCGCGGCAGGATCGCGGGTTTCTTAAAGCCGTGTACGCACGTACGAACACGAACATAGTGAACACAAACATAGTGAACACAAACATCAAACATGAACATTTGATTTGTACGTATGGACGGCATATTCGAACACGAACTCGAACATAGTTCGAATCGAGTTCGCGCACAACAGTTGTGAACTCTATCTCAATAGCCATGGTGGCGCCGTTGGAAGTGGTCGATTTTGAAGTAGATCCGCCAAGTCATATACGAACAGTTTTGTTACGTAACATTTATTAAAGCTATTCGAACACCGTCCTTAGGGAACATACAAATAGGTTCCCCGTAAACATGTTTGACGAAGAGAGTGTTCGATGTTCATTAGTGGTACACACGTGCGAACCAAGTTGTTGCGTATCATGCAACGCAACAAATTTGTTCGTACGTACGTACACGGCTTAAAACGGATCGTCCGAAAGAATCTCCGATCCACGATTGGCTCCCAATGATCGTGGACCGTGGAGCGCCTATCCAAATTTGGATCGTCCGGTATGCACCCAGCTATTTATCATTCGTCAGGCGCCGACGTCTCGCTCTAGTTATCTAGTAATATAATAGGTAATCTGTGCTTCATTGGTAAGCGTCCGTAGGTACTTTCGTCGGTAGGTAGACCTACAACATACGACTCACAAAGGCACTTTACTTTTATTACTGATCTTAAGTGTCTGTTAGTAACCGAGATCACTGTATAATTGAAATAAAATTGTTTGCTAGAGATCATAAAACAAGTACCTACAACTTTCGTCTCTTTTAGTTTGAAAAGGTTGTCCACAATAGTATCCAGTGACATTGAAGAAATAATGTCTAAATGCCAGTGTACCACTAGTAAGGGACGGCAGTTTAAAGCGATTCATACAGACGTATCGAATAAAGTAAGTATACTTTTTTTTTTTAATTCTATTATTTGAAGGAGTACCTAGATATTAAGATACTTAGCTACTTAAAAATGTTTCCTGAGAAGTAAGTACCTACATACTTTGCATTCGTGTCAAAGATTTTAAATTAACTGGCTCATTTCACAGATTACAGTTTGGATAACAGGTATTCTCGAAGATTTATCTTATAAGCTACTTGAAGAAGATTTGAGAGGTACCTAATTATTAATTGAACTATTTCTAGAAAGATTTTATTTGGTTATTTTGACCTTAGACAACTTACATTATTGATACCTATTCGATTAATAAACACCTTGTACATTGCTCTGCACCCCCGACAGGTATGGGGCCATCCATCAATTATGTTACACGAATTTAATGTTTTTGGAAGCCTCCCCCCTGTCCTTGCCACAGGTGGTCATATTTGTATAACCCCCTCCCCTGGTGTCACATATTTTGCAATTTTAATTTTAATCTTATAATAATACTAGCATCCCGCCCCGGCTTCGCCCGGGTAGCAAAGCATAATATAATATAGCCTATGTCACCCGGAGATAGTGTAGCTTACCAACAGTGAAAGATTTTTTGAAATCGGTTCACTAGTTTGGGAGCCTATTCAATACAAACAAACAATCATATCTTTTCTCTTTATAATATTATTTCACTGTATTTCGTTTATTACAAAATAAATTTAGGTTATACCTTAGCCTCAGCAACACGTGGTGGTTATGCTATTAAATTATAGCTTATATGAAACGTTTGTATTTTTAACATAGCGCCATCTATTGAATACTTACTTAATCCAGTCAACAGGTATCGCCATCTGTTAGAATCGTTTGGAGCTAACAGATAATTGTGACTGTTAAATAATAGACAAATAATTTGCAATAAAATAATATTGCGACTATAAATTGAGATGTAAACTATCCTATCTTTCAAGTTGGATCAAATTGCACACGGTGTGCAAATCAAATTTAAAATCGGTTCAGTAGTTTAGGAGTCCATCACGGACAAACAACGAAACACGTAATTTTTATATATAATAGGTCTTTACCTATGAAATTGCCGTTTTGTATGAAAAAATTTAAACGAATTTTTTTCATGAATTTTTTATTTGTATTAATCGAAGTAATCACCCATGCAATCAATGCATCTTTGCCATCGCAGTGGCAGTTTATTGATGCCCTTCTTAAAGAAATCAGCTGGACGGGAGGCAACAAATTCTTCAAAGGCATTTTGTACTGCCTCTCGGGTATTAAATTTTTTTCCCGCTAAGAAGTTATCCAAATTCTGGAAAAAGTAGTAGTCTGTAGGCGCAAGGTCTGGTGAGTAGGGCGGATGACGGAGAGCTTCCAACCCCAGTTCTTGCAACTTGGAGACCGTCTGCTGTGCAGTATGAGGTCGCGCGTTGTCGTGCAGGAGCAGCGGAGACGAGCGATTGACCAATGCTGGTTGGAGATGCGCCAGCTTCTCCATCATTGTGTTCAGTTCTTCACAGTACACATCTGCAGTAATGCTCACCCCGTTTGGTAAGAAGCTGTGATGAATCACACCGGCGCTAGACCACCAAACAGTGACCATCACTTTTCTAGGGGTAAGTTTTCGTTTAGGGCATTGTTTAGGTGCTGAACCAGGATCCAACCAACTTGCTGAGCGCTTACGGTTATCAAACAGAATCCATTTTTCATCGCAGGTAACAATGCGGTTCAAAATTCCTTCATTTGTGTGTCTGTTGAGCAGTGCAAGGCACGTCTCGACGCGTACTTCGCGCTGGCGATCATTGAGTTCGTGGGGCACCCATTTGTCAAGCTTTTTTACCTTGCCAATTTGACGCAAATGGACCAATATTGTTTTGACGCTAACGTCGAAAGCTGCTGCTAATTCAGCCGTAGATTGTGTATCATCAGCTTCCACAATCGCCTTTAATTCGTCATTGTCGACCAAAGTCTTCGGACGACCGCGAGGTTCATTTTTCAGGTCGAAATTTCCAGAACGGAAGCGAGCAAACCAATAACAGGTGGTGCGTTGGTTTGTAGAGTTAGCTCCGTAAACGTCGTTGATGTTGCGTGCCGCTTGTGCCGCGTTGCTGCCACGACGGTACTCATATTCCATAATTACTCGAATTTTTAACGTATCCATGATGACGAAAAAGATTGAAATGCGATGAAAATGTAACACTAATCAATAAAGAAATGACTACTTTTAGAAAAAAAAATCCATGTTTTTAAAATAAAATTAATTTGAAATTAGAATTCATAGCCAAACAAAAATTATTTTGATTTGAAATGGCCAGTACTGCAGAACGGCAATTTCATAGGTAAAGACCTAATATAAAGATTAATAGAGCTGGTAATATTTTTTTTAAAATCGTTACAGTTGTAGTTCAGAGAGTTTTAATACTTTAGATTGATACATGTGACGTCAGGATGCCCCCCTTGTACCATAATCTCACACTTTGTTGACCCTCGTAATTTATGGATGGACCTATCGGCTCGCTATCACTCAGCGGGTCACGTCAACACGTGCATGTCCTGGAACCGTAGTTTCTTAGACGTACCTACCTACTTCTAGAGAAGTTTATTACATTCTAATAAACATTAAAGGACCCCGCACAAAATGTTAAGAAAAAGCCGTTCGGCGAATTTGGCTTAAATTTTGGTACAATATAGCCTGTAACATGCAGCACCCTAATTGCGTAACACACTATCAATCACAATTTGAATCATTTTGAAGCCTATTGCTAATCCGTTGCTTCATATGTTCGAAAAATTTGTCTACTACTTGTAAACGAAGTAGTTCACGTTTCGAAAAAAAGTTTAAAAAAATTGGAACTTTGACCGTCAATATCTCCATAACCCAGGTTTCTAGGCACAGTCCAAAATAAAAATATGATCATAATGGCGGGGAGTACAAGTTAAGGCTACCACAGGCAGGCCCGACGCCACAGCGCCACACAAAGGCGCCGCTCGACGCGCGACACGTGGTGCCTTTGTGTCGGGCGTCGCGTCGCGCCAGTGTGTACGAGCCTTTACTCTCGGGACCCGTTATATATAGCTCAGATATCTCGATGTTTTGACATGGTCACCACATCAGTATATTGCTCCCGTGCTAGTCTAATATAAAACTAAAATAAGACCTCTGAAAATTCCTCGGTATCGCTGTCGACTGGTAGCGCATGCAAATGACTTGCCACGTACAACGGCAATGCTTGCCTCTGACCGAGGTTAAAATCAGCCCTTGGGTCACGAAAAGTGTCAAGTAACCGATTAATAATTTCTTTAAGAAGGAGATGATCCCTCGACGTAGTTATTATACATAACCCGCTTGAGGCTCTCCGCAGCAACAGCGGCAGAAGCAGCTCAGCACGCCGAGCTACATTAGGCACTAGCATCATGTACACTTTACTTACTTACTTTACAACATTCTTAGCAACGGATACTTAACGGTTTCATTGTAAAGGGTGAATCCCATAACCTACCACAAGATTGCCGTTACATGAGCGCATGCGTCAAGAGTTCTTACTCCAGCTTTACAAGTGCAGTAATATCATTTTGTACTATTGATTGAATGCCCAATCGATTTAATGGTGAAATGGCGTGTGATCGGAACGGACCCTGCATACCATGAAAATCATTATCCAACTCATTAAGGAGCTGAGATTTGCGTCATTATTTACACGATTAGAAAAGTTTGGTCTCTAATATAGCCATCGTGCAACTAACAACGAAAAAGTTTTTTTTTTTCAATGAAAACAATGCCACTAAGGCAAGGCCTTGAAACAACTACTGTTTTCGATATTTAAATAAGTGCAGTCGTTGTACATTATTACTTTTGATTCCTGAGGAGTGGGATTATATTATTTTAGCAAAATGAGATACATTTATCCCTACATAATCCTGTCTCTTTATCGCTTCAAAGCCTATATTATCGCGGACAAAGCGTACTACCAAAGAGTGTCTTACTGTAGTAATTGCAAAGCTTGTCATGATTTATAATTAAATAAAACCCTCAACAATTCTTCACTAAGGCCTTGTCGCAGCTTGCACAGAAAGCACAGTCTTTCTCCTTTACGTAATGCAATCCACCTTGCACTGGTATAGAATCACCGTGATTATTAAAATCAACAACAACAACGCAGCGTAGTGTTATATAGCGTACTACAATCGTCACAGAAATGTTCGAGAGATAAATATAGTAATCAATAGCCTATAGCGATTACTGCGTGAATACGCTACCGTCGCGATCGTTGTTCCTACGAACCCTAACCACGAACACGACGATAAGCCAAGCTGGACAAACGTCTAGTGCATGGACACCCTTAAGTATACATGTCTGCACGTCATTCACATGTCACCTGTTGTTGAAATGTAACAATTGTAGACTGTAATTATTTCTAAAGGTTTAGCAAAATTGGCCGGACGACTTGTCTGCTATGCGAAATGTGTGATTTACTCGTACATCTCAGCCTACCCCGTCATAGTATACAGACAAAGAGTTAATAAATTGGACCTTGTTGTGATTGCAGTGATCGCTTTTTGTTTATATCTCTAAAAATGGTCATTTTTTTTTTGCGCCCTTTTGGACTTTTATCAGCATGTTACAGGCTATATTGTACCAAAATTTCAGCCAATTGGCCGAAAGGCTTTTTTCTTACATTTTGTGCGGGGCCTTTCTCACAATGATACGAAATTGTGTCAACCTAAATAATTATAACGAATAGCTAACAATCCATCACGAGATAGTTCTAATTTTTTTTCAACTTTTTTATTATCTTCTTATTTTCTTTATTTTTAGTCAAAATGGAAACTGAAGCTCAAATAAAAACAATACTCAAATTTTCTGAGCGGTTTGCTACGGCTATTCAAACAATTATAGGGCAAGAAAATGATATGAAATCGACAGGTTTTTACTGTTTCGTTACCTTTACTTACTATTAAATGCAGGTACAAGACACTTGTCTGCTTTTAAAGTAATGCATAATTATGTGCTTTTTTTTTCGAGTAATATGAGAGTAGTAGGTAAGTAGCTATAAATTTCGAAACATTCACAGATTTGGAAGACGAAGAAGGCCCAGTATTGGACTTTATTGACGACGTAATTGTTAATGTTATGGTGAGTGAAAATATTAGAACATGAGAGCATTCCTAACATCACGAGAAAACAAGTAGATAGGTGAAGAATAGTTTCGCGACAGCAAGGGAGAGCGGAGGAAGCCATGTTAAAATTTAAACAGATCTGATGGATTTAATGAGACATAATATGTACACGTAGATTATAAATTAAGTAATATTAATTACCGATTTTATGAATTACCAACAGAATGTCTGCGAACCGCCAAAACTGCACATTGACTCAGAATCTGATTTGTCTGACTCTATGAAAGACGTCCGATTGGGAGAAGAATCGGAAAAACCAATCGAGCCAATTGAGTCTTCGGATAATAAAATGTCGGAATTAGAAGAAATATTCAATTCAGAAACATCCACACAGGTTTTAACTGAACAAACTGATGATGGTAACGAAAATGTGACGGATTCAGAACATTTCCGAAACGAAATTAGTAATATAATCGATTATATTATTACCAAAGAATCTGGGGATGATATGAGTAATGGTTCAGGGGATGACATAGAAAATGGTTCAAGAGATGATATAGAAAATGAGGAAATTTCAACTTACGCAGACGTGGAACACAATACAAATTACGAGAATAATGAGGGAATCTCACCCGAGCCAGGAACAGAATATGATGTAAATGACGAAATTTTGCCCGAAGCAGAATTAGAACATGGGGTAAATGACGAAATGTTGCCCGAGGCAGAAAAAAAACAAGATATAAAAGACGAGAACCTTGATAAAATCGTTGAAAATGCACCAAATGTAGACCAAAATGACAAACCTAGCGATAGCACTGCAGAAACTCATTCAAACGTGAGTGAACGTTTCGAAATATTTAACGATGATTCTGATGATGACAAGAACAGCAAAAAAGTAATGTTTCCTAAAAAAGACATGGGTAATTTTATTTTTTGTTTCTATAATTTTATTTTGTTATTAATAAGCTTGCCATGTGGAAATGAAGCCACAGGAATGTGCTATTATTATAGTTTAGAAAGGTGTTTTATGTTTGTCAATTAAGAAAGAAATGCATAAATTGTTAATTACATTTCAGTGAACCCAAATAACCCTGCCGACCAAATCAAAACCAGGTACCTAACAATATTAATTTTCACCATGGAATATTCCTACACACGAGCGGCACGCGTCAACGGCTGAGGCAACTTGCGTCAACAGCAGCCGCCGACACGTCGACGGCGGGCGTCGACACATGTCGACGGCTGTAATTGCTGCTGCCGTTTACGTGTGCCGCTCGTTTGTATGCACATTTAGGTAGGTAAAAATATTGCCGGGGAAACCCAACAAATTCAAATGTCCAGGATGTTATTAGTAATTTACAGGTTGTATGTTGATCAAAATATGATTCGCGACCGAAATAAATGTGTATTTAGGTATGGTATTTTTGTCTCACGAAGCGAGACGCGGTTTTCTTGTGGTAACCAAGTGTACAAACACACTGTGAATGTGTGCGTGAAGACGAGTACCGTCAGTACATAACACGCACACACACACACGCAATTCCTACTTCGCCATTGTCTCGGGCGGTACCGAAGAGCTCCTGCGCTTACACAAACATTCACAGCGTGTTTGTACACTTGGTAAACACAAATAAAGCGCGCGTCTCTTCGTGAGATAAAATACAAATTATACAAAATTATAATAATTAAAATCATTAATACAACTCTCCAAATTATTGGCATCAATGGTCAAGAAAAAATATATTTCGTGAGCTACCTTAGCGCATCTCCCTTAAAATCGAAACTATTTTAAATGTATTATATGTTATAACTTGGATGAGCACACCCACATCACTAGACGTTCACAAATTCAATTAAAACTGGACTCGTTTATTTAAGCATTGCGGAGGAACCGGCACCTAAACCCGATGAACATAAACAAGCCCAATGGAATCCTCAAAATAATAAGTCTAACATCATGTTTGCTGAACCCAATCAAAAACTCCTTAGTAAGTAAAAAAGTTATTATGAATAACATAACATCACGCCTGCATTCCCCGAAGGGTTAGGCAAAGGTGCACCTATAGTACACTCACATTTCGCCAGTTATGTTTAAGTCACATGTAACAGGGGGCGAGCTATTGCTATCAACTGGTCACAAATCCAATTATAATGAATTTAGGACTTATATTGTAGTACCTGAATACCATGTAAAATACTGGTATTCGGCTGCATCTGGTAAGACTAGGTAGAAGAAGATTGTAGTCATTAAGAGTGTCGCCATTGTTATTATAAATAAAAATTTTATCAATGGACCTCCTAGAAAAGAAAATACAATAGCTCAAATATCCATTCAACTTCTATTTCTAAGCAGAGTCTAAAAGCACTTTGACATTGTTAGGAGAGTTAGAATGGAAGCGTCAATACCTATCTTAGCAAATCAATCGAAAGCTCGTGTAATAATAATTTCGACACTTAGGCCCGTATTACAAAACGTCACTCAATACTCAAGCATCACTTAAAACTAGTTTCAAGCCATTTGATTGGTTGAAACTAGTTATAAGTAATGCTTGAGTATTGAGTGACGTTCTGTAATACGGGACTTAGTCGTGCACCCCGGCTGTCATGCAGAAGTATGTACTAAAAATACAATCTGTTGCTTAAAACCGATGACCTTTCTCATTCTTTTATTCTGATCTGAGTGTAAACGCAGGTTATGCAGATGAGTCTTGGCCTGCTGATTTAGGCGATAAACCAATGTTGAAAGTCAGCGAAAGTGCAAGTAAATCAGTTTCATCTCTTGGAAGAATCACTGAAAATGATGAGAAGCAAATGTCGTCACCAGAAGATGAAGATAGTATGACCGACAAAGGAACGGGTGATACAGTATTACAAGCAAATGATATTATGGAAAAATTGGACAACATGCTTCCAATCGAAAAACATTATACAGCAAGCCAACCAAATGAATCACTGATAAAAGAATCCATAAAAACTAGTACACCGGAACCCGGAGAGACACAAGTCGATTCAAAAATCCTAGAAAAAAAAGATATTGGCAAAACTATATCCGTTCCAAAAACATGTGATGATATACCTGGTGATGAATCGTCTACGCTAGAAAAATATCAAACTGACAGCGGGGAAAGTGAGCTCATACGAAAAGGAAGTACAACTTATAGAACAGAGGATGATATAATACCTAGCCACAAAAGTCAATCACAAGTGGATTATGGTTGGAGTGAGTATTTAACTTTGCCCCGTTTTGTAACAAAAACTACTTTATGACTGGGGCACATGCAGCAGCTAGCTGGTAGGTAAAAGGGTAAACATTTCGGGGTAAATAGGAGTTGCAACAGGTTATGTGACACAATCAGAGGTCCAAGTGTTACGATTTTCATGAGTTATGTTATGAACTCTCATTTTACGAGGCACTTGGGGTTGAAAGCTGCGGGTGGTGGCGAATATCACCCTTTGCACCGACGAACAAAGTACTGCTGACACATTGTCATGTTTATAGACCCTCACTGTGTTGCAAACAAGCTGCTTTTGATGTAGAGTAGGTAGCTACGTTCTGTTTTAAAACTAATGTAATTTATCATTCAACAGAGGTCCATCCCAAGACAGCACCTTCGTGGGTAATTTCGTGGGACCAGGGTCGCGGTGAACCAAGTGAGGATTCTATACCAATTCAAAGTAAGTACTTCATAATAAATAAATATATAAATACTAGCTTTTGCTCGCGGCTTCGCCCGCGTGGATAAACAATATCCTACGTGTTAATCCAGGTCATAAACTATCTGTGTTCCAAATTCCATCCAAATCCGTTCATAAGTTTTTGCGTGAAAGAGTAACAAACATCCATCCACGCATCCATCCATCCACCTATCCATCCACCCATCCATCCACCCATCCATCCACCCATCCATCCACCCATCCATCCACCCATCTATCCATCCATCCATCCTCACAAACTTTCACATTTATAATATTAGTAGGATAGAACTAGCTTAAGCCCGCGGCTTCGCCCGCGAGGACGTCGGAAATAATCCCACGGGAACGCACTACCGGGATAAAAAGCATCCTATGTCCTAACCCAGGTCATGCCGTCATGGTCTACCTGTGAATTTTATCGAAAAAACAGACGGACAGAGTTACTTTCTTATTTATTAATATTATTTAGTATGGAATCGATTTATTTAAGTAGATATTCTCAATGCGTCATGAATTCTGAGTGATGGAAATTGAAAATGAAAAAACTGCAATAAGTAGGTAGGTAATTAATTTTGTGTCCTACATAAATGCAAGCGCAACAATGGATTGAGTTTGTTTTCAGTAAGGCCTACTATGGTGAGAGAAATTGAACTGCGCAAATGGTGCAAGGAATTGGACAAAGCTTTTAGAAATTTAGAAATGTGGAGTAATTGGATAAGTGCCACATGCAAAGAAAGTCTCTTCGTATTGCAACAAAAAGGTAACATTTACTTGTCTAGTATTAGTAACGATGTATTAGCAAAGACTGGTACATGCGAATTATGATTATAATTTCAGAATCTAATTGTCCGGCTTTGGTTCACAAAAGTGCAATCAATTGGATTAGACTGAAGAGAAATGTTCATAAAGATGCGCTTCTATGGACCAAATTGTACCAACGTACGGACAAAAATTTTAAAAGTTTGAAAATGAAATACAATAACATTGAGGTGAGCATCACAATACGATTTAGATAATGAAAAAAAGAAAGACATATTGCTTTTTTTTTGTTGTTTTAGTTTTCGTCGCCGAATAAAGTGCCGTCGGTTTTAAAAAGAACCATTTTCGAAAAGATGCGCGAGTTTGAGCAGCTTAGTGTGAAGTTACATAAAATGGTAGGTATGCCAGATATTCTTCATAACACTGTAATATCCTAATGCCTAAATATTATTTTGACTGTATAGAATATATATCTTTATTTTTTTTTTCAGATTGTGGCAGCTGAATACTGTGCAATGTGCACTTGTGATAAAACTAAATCTAAATACCATTCGAATAAGGAATACCTAGGTTACAGAACCAAATACGTAGAAAGATATACATAATTCATTCGTTTAGAAGTTATAGGTACTTACTATGCGTAATAAAATATATTAGCATATTGGATATTAATAAAACTAACATAAAAAGTGTCCCAATAGATTGGTATATTAAATCTTATACATAAATATTCGTATTACATATGGTTACATGAGGCGTTCACTTAAAGTGGACATTGATTTGATTAAAATCATATTTCCGAACGTTAGAATCTCGACAGCCAGCGAATACCCACTTGCCGTTAAACGCCAGGTCTCTGATGCCATCGCAGTCTGAGCCAGTTAACTGAACTCGAAGCTTAGAGGCTCCTTCATCCAGCGACAACACAGTACAAGTGCCGTCTTGCCGGCCGACAACGAACATGTGATTCGTCAGTGCTGCCATGCTGAGTACTGGGTTGGCAGATTCATGCCATTCTATTAGTACAGAGCCATCTTGAAGATCTAATTTTGTGACCTGTAATAATAATGCTGTTTTGGAACGTTCTAACATAAGATACAAAGAGAAGCAGAAGGCTATTTAGTTCCATTATGGCCCTTAAGCTTAAAAAGCTTAATTATTCATTTCTTTTGTTTTTTTAATACGCTTAGTAATAGCGAAACCGCATACCGCACGACGACATAAGAAATTAGTGGGGCATAAAATATTTGTGTTAAAAATAAACCAAATATAAATTACCTTTCCATTGCTACAGCCCACAATGACGGCCTGGTCCAAAACAATGACGGCGTTACAAGCAGAGTCCAGTTGCTTGGTGTAGAGCTGTGCTCTCTTGGCCACATGGGCACAGACTACCAGTCCACTCTCACACCCAACTACTAACAGCTTATTATGAGTGCCAACCTGGAATTTTATGTCACAATTTACTGTAATAAAGTCCATTTTTGAACGACAGTTCAGTTTTTTTCAATCTATCAGCCTGTTTTTTTCTTTAATTGTAACTGGAAGACAGCTGATATCGCAGTTTTACACTGCTTAGGCAAAGTTCAAATTGAAAGATTTTTTTGCGCATTACAACTAGTAAGGATCAATGCGCCATCGAAAATTGTGCTAAAGGTTACTTTAAGCGCCAACGTAAATTGCGCTAAGAGTTACTTTAAGCGCCACAGTAACTTAAGCTAAGGGTTACTGTAAACGCCATCATAATGATTAATCCAAGGGTTAACTGTAAATGCCAGCCATCGTTAATTAAGCTAAAGGTTACTTGAAGCGCCATCACAAATTGCGCTTCTTCTTCTGTCCTTTCGCCACAAACCACAAAAGAATAACTTATGCTATGGTACAAACATTAGCCAGTCACCAAGATGGTAGATGAAGGCAAATTATAAGGAGCAAAATAAATTATATTCACCTCTCTCTCATTTTCTACTTCCACTTCCTCACTAGTTGTTGCGACGGCACAGCAGTTGATCTGCCCATGCCCTTCAACAACATTGTCCAGGCATTTCGATTCACCAACATCCCATAGTTTTGCTGAACCATCCCTGTGAATCGAGAACAAGCCAAATTAA
The DNA here is from genome assembly GCA_917490735.1 of Dryobotodes eremita. Taxonomy (NCBI): domain Eukaryota; kingdom Metazoa; phylum Arthropoda; class Insecta; order Lepidoptera; family Noctuidae; genus Dryobotodes; species Dryobotodes eremita. The sequence goes on along the minus strand of OU823243.1, from coordinate 18,083,261 downwards.
TTCATTGAATATTAATGTTTTGTAGGGAGGGTTACATTTGAAAGATGATTTGACTAGAAAGTGGTTTAGGACTGAGATGATGGCTGATATAACCATGCCATTTAGGTAACGAATAAAAAATGGGCTAATCATGCCCTCTCACTTGCACATTGTACTGCTCGGTACTGTGCGAGTGAAAGGCATAATAAGCTCATTTGTTTGACCGCCATTTTCAATTCCTTTCTTTAATGGCGCGGATTATAGGTATTATGTAGAGGCAAGCATACTGCGCCACCCCCAAGTTAAAATTGGCGGAGGCACAGGAGAATGATGATCAGGATGATAAGGTAGAGGGGTAGGTACATTTCATAATATTTCTTGAACAATGGAGAAACTTAAGAATTGTCAAAATATGGCATACTTGCTAACAGAAACAACATTTCTTCCTTTTTCAATTATACAGATATCAGATACGGCCATAGTGTGTCCTTTCAGAATGACTGGATTTATGCCAGACTCGGCGGACCATATTCTACAGGAACCGTCAGCTCCACCAGACAAGACCACAACGCCGGATGGAAAAAATCTGCACCGGTACGCTGGGCCACCGTGACCTTTCAGTTCCAGGCTTACTTCACCTGAAAACAATAAAACATTTATTTGTTTAAATAAAAAATGAACCAGCGCCCGCGCCGTGCGTGTAAGACCAAATGTAAACAAAGCCAAAGGAAAGCAGGTGGTGTTTGGTAGTTTCTGCCTGCCATGGAAAGAATGCGTGAGTTTATGTATGAACGAGGGGCGGTCAATGTTTTCTCGGTATAAGGGTGAATTACTAATGATGTGGGTAATTTGATTAATTAATTAATTTATGAGATTATCTAAGGGTATAAAGGTAAAATTTCATATAGTTGCAACCATTAGTTTGCTAGTTATTCTTAGTCAACGACAACTGGAATGGCTAACTTGACAATGTTGAAGAAAATCGAGCATCGCGCTATTATTAAATTCTTACCAAACAAGTAAAAAGGCAAAAATCTATTCACGAAGAGATGGTGGCAGTTTACCAAGATTCTGCAATTTTGTTATCTACGGTTCAAAAGTGGTCAAGTGAATTTAAAAGGGGCAGAGAGAGAGAGAGTATTGAAGACGACACTCGCTCGGGCGGCCCGGTTACTGCCTCTACGGATGAAAACGTGAAAAAAGTTGAGAAGTTTATAGTGGTGGATGCCCGAATGAAGATGGACTACATCTCTGTTGGTACCGTGCACACTATTCTTCATGATCTGTGGTGAAGTTCCATTAAGTATTTTCGATAGAATTGTTACTGGAGATGTAACCCGAAATTAAGCAGGAGTCTATGCAGTGGCAAAAGAAGGGTACTGCCACAGATTAGGACAGATAGTTCACTCCATAGTAAAATATAGATACCTAACGCTATAATTACGTACAAAAATATTACAGGCGGTCGTGCGTGCTAAAATGTACCTGTATAAACGCTAAAACCGTACCCTAAATGCTAAAACGTACCAAGGCAGCTGTGCGAGATTGTGGTTTTGAAGAAATTAACCAACCATCCTATAGCCCAGACCTAGCCCTAAGTAATTAAGTATTATTTGTTCCCTAATTAATTTGAAAAAAAGACCTTCGTGGGAAAAGATTTTCCAACGATGAAGAGCTAAAGGCGGCAATGAATACGCGTTTTTCAGAGAAAGAAAAGTTATTTTTTACATGCTATTGAAAAGTTAATTTCGAGATATAATAATAATAATCATTTACTTTTTCAGACTACAAATGAGACCCATTGTGTTAGTAACAATCTTACTTGGCCTATGTTAGTACTTAATAACTAAAGCGGACTATCTGCCCGGGGGGCTATCGAGTGCAAAGAATGAATTGAGGTAATGAGGGGTTAAGTACATTGAAAAATAAAAATAATTTTAATTGAATTTAGGTTTTTTTTTTCATGCTGACACTGAGAATACATAGGACACCCCTCGTATGTCTGTTTAAAAAATCTGTCCCAGTCCTATTACATGGTAAACTCAGCCAAAACTTTTGAAGAGTTTCAGAGTAAACAGAGTGAGTCTTTGATGTGGGAATACAAGACAAAAACTGTAAATTTGAGAATCTATTTGAATACAACGGTAAAAGAAGGTTGATTCTATAAATAAAAACTTGATATCCAGAGATTTAAAATTATAGCTTGTAGAGAATTTCAGAATTGTAAAATGTGTGTCCATGTGGCAGGTAGTATGCAAATCCTTTATTTTGACTTTCTGGACAGTTTAAGGTTTAAGATAGAGTTGAATGTTGACCTCTGTTAACCCTTTCACGAGCGTTGGCAAAATATTTGCCACAGCGGTATTTTGAATCTGGCGCATAATCGATTTGGCAGAAAATATATAATATGAATATTTTTAATCGACATTCATAAAAATTTCAAAACAAATATATTGCCACCCCCCATAAAAGTAAATAGGGATATCTAGGGGGAGGAATTGTTCAGAAATGTTTTGTAGGGGGCCTCTAACTACGTCATCACTCATTAAAACAAAAAAAAACGACGTACTTCATACTACCCGTTAAAGGGTTAAGACATAAAATGCAACGAATATTGGTGTCTATGATAATGCTTATTTAATACACCAGTGTGTTAACTAAACAATCTGCAACTTACATGTCCTGCTATCCCAAACCAACAGTTTATCTCCTTCACAAGATGACACAGCCAATGCATTGTCTGCAACTGCTACTGATAAAACTCCTTTACTGTGTATTTTGTGAGCTTTTGTGGGTGCTACAAATGCAACTTTTAGATCAGAGGGCACATGCTTCACTACCAGACTCAATGGCCCATGAGAAATGTACTGATAATTATCTGAGAAATTAATTTTCACTTTCCCATCACTTAAAGTAGTTGTAAGCTGATCATGGACACTTATTTCATTCAGTTTTTTCGACGATATCCAAGCACCGCCTCTGGGCAATCTGTAATTATTTTTTAATAATACTATTACACAAAACATAATTCTATGAAGCTCTATGAACATAATAGTTATGCAGATGCTGACAAAGTTGAAGGATAGGAAGCCCTCATTTTTCACAAAATGAGTTTGTAAGTAAGGTCACCATCATTCTCCTGCCCTTATACCAATTTATTTGAGGTCGGTGCAACATGTATTTATCTTAGTAAGTATGGTACATAATAGTTATTGAAAAAAGTAAATGACATACTGCTTGTTCTTTGGTTCTGCTGGAAACCGTAAACATTGTCAACAATCTTAATTATGTAAAACAATCCAACAATACGTCACATACCTAATTGATTTCATAATAGAAATAAGGTAGGTACTTGCGGTTAATTTACCTTATAACATCGTTCCAGTCACATTGGATTGTAATAACCGGCAAATGATTCGACATTTTACTGTATTATTTCTTGTAATACTCTACGATGACCACGACTATTTGTTATGGATTCCACCAATAGATAAGTTGTCCTGCACCACAAGATATCTGAATAGAACACACATCAAAATTCAGTATTCTGGATTAGCAAAATAATGAGTTGCTTAAATTACAAATCAAAATAAAACTACAGCTGACCGATGACAATATTGACAAGTGATGTTGTGTTGCCAGTAGCTCGAATTATCCACAGCAAGGAACATATTTACTCCACAGACTACTAATATTAGGTAGAGCAGCTACTGAATGGTCTTACTGGCTTTTGGTTATATCAATACTGGTGATAAAATAATACGGTTGATTGTTCTCTAGCCATAGAAACCCGGATCCATTGATAGAGGATTAAAATTAGGATGCTAAGGGCTGATATTTCCAACGCTAAATATCTTTATCCGAGGAATAACTTCGATTTTTTTGTCGATTTTTCCTAACAATCAATCGATACATTTTGTATCTGATCTAGGAAAATGAATAAATGCTTTAGGGCTAGAAGGCATACAAATTGCGTTTTGTATAGAAAATATGCTAAACCTTAAAAATTTCTTCAGATATAAGTTACATGACGAGTGAAGACAAAAAAGAATGGGCTCTTACTTAAAACACATTGCTTGAAAAATAAAAGACAGGACACATAGAAAAGTTAACTGCAATATTGCTACGTTTTGATAAAAAGTCAACATGCAGTATAAAAATACCATCTCAAATTAAGACGTTTTTATACCGAATTGAAAGAAAGATTTCCCTATCTTTACTGTTGAAAAGAACTATTACGAACTGGGACCATGCCATTGATTCATCATCGGCTACTGTATAGTCGGTCTATTAAATAATTGGATTGTCGACCTTGAGAATCAAGAAACTGGTTGCAGCCCATAATTGAGGACCGCGAGTTTGCTTTTGAAATGAAACACTTTTGAAATACATTCATGTGAAGTGTGGTTAGTGTCAGTCAGTGTCCTTTACCCAATGTCTCAGTATCGAAAATCGATTAAAACAGTATCGATACATAGTTGTCAAAATTCAGAAATTGCCATTGCCAGTCTCTAATTGATGTAGAATGGGAAGGTCTGTGTTTTGGATAAAAGAAACAAGTTAAAAAGTGGGCGATTTCTTTTAAGTTTGTACAATATTTGGAAATAATTATTGAATAATCTCGACTTTATAACTATCAATTAATTGTTTAGAAATATTATGCATTATTTGCAATAATAAAAATGCATTTTTCCATTCCTGATTCGCAACAATTTCATGATGACAATGGGATCTCTTACACGGTAATATTATTTTAACGAATAAATTGTTTGTTTGTCTTTATTTAATGTAATATAAAATCTATTGTGTCCGATTTTAGTTTGAAAAAACGTCGGGAGTCCAAAGTTGTAATTATTTCTAGTCGTAACAAATGTTATGTACCTTCTTACAAAATACAAGTTATTATTTATTTATTTATCAAATCATTTAAAAGAATGTTTATTATTTATAATAAGACTGGTATCATTATTTTCTTTTGAGCTTACAGGTGGATTTGTTATTGTTTGGTATGTGTACAAAATATAATAAATTTTCAATCATGACTTAACTTTGCTGTTTTTAGGGCTACAACATACACATCGACAGTGTCTTCCATTGCACAGCTCGATATAAACAACTGCTTAGTCTCCATGAGCAGCTACAGGCACAAAACCCTTATGTTAAATTACCACAATTCCCACCAAAAAAGTTGTTCCTAACTAGCTCTCAATTGGAAGAAAGGAGATGCTTATTGGAAAAATACATGCAACTTGGTAAATATTCGTATTATATTATTATTGATATAAAATGCTATTGACTTATCAATCAAGCCTTCACTAATGAAAAAGAATCATCGGTCAGTGGGTTGTCTTAGGGGCGGATCTATTGTTGTGCAACCCTTGAGGGCCCAATACTCAATAGAATAGAATACTATAACACTACAATATATTCTAGGCATACTTTTGGCTATCAAATACTACATTTTGGTAAAAAAAAACCAGATCTAGAAATGAATATGGACTACTATTAGTAGATTGCAGCATTTTTACAATGTTTTCAATAACAATACAACAATAAAATGACATTAAGATAATGCTAGAGATATATTAAGGAAAAATATTGCACATTAAAACCTCTTAAAACATGTAACCTCTTTTTCAGTTGGCCAGAATCCCTTGTTTACGACATCCGACCTTTTGATAACATTCCTGTTTTCGGCTCAACAAGAAACACATTGTGTTAAAATGCATGAGGTAGAAATTGAAATATTACTCATGAACGGTTATAGAATACCATTGTCGGTGTCATCTACTGATTCATCAAACACAATATTAGATATTGCATGCAACTACATTAACCTGCCAAAGGAGTTGGTGAAGTACTTTTCCTTATATCTTTTTAATTGGAGCTGCGCGAAAGACGGACAACCAGCACTGAAAAAGTTGGAAGAATATGAATCTCCATATATATCTCAAAAGTATGTTAGGCCAGAGGATAAAATTGTATTGAGGAAGAGGTAATTATAGTTATTGTTATCAAATACCTGTTCTTAAAATATACATAAGCACTTCTATAAATTATATTGTTTGTTACAGCTACTGGGACCCATGTTATGATGTTAATTTAATGGTAGACAGGGTGTCCTTGGACCTATTGTATCTACAAACAATAGAAGACTTGGATTTGGGGTGGCTAACAGCGGAACCAGAAACTAAAGAAATGCTTTCTGCACATGAATCTAAGAAACAAAAGAAAGAGGTAGGTGAGCTTCATACTCATAGTTACCTTTATATTTTTCTCATGTTATCTGCAATCAGCTTTCTAGCCCTAATCAGATGCAATAATGCAATCTCACAAAGGGGCTCAAGAGAGGGGGTCCATTGCACACACGGTGGAGCATACAGTGGAGGTCTGCCCGGCTTGGGCGGAGCACCACCGTGTCCTAGTGGCGGCGGTCTCGAGCGTCCGAACCTGGTTCAGGCCATGGTACGGAGCGAGAGGGAATGGGAAGCCGTCACCTCCTTCTACGAAGCAGTAATGCTCGCGAAGGAGGAGGCGGAGCGCGTGAGGGACAGGCAATCGTTGCGCCCTCACGCCCCTAGTCGCCACAGGAGGAGACACCCTGGGTGCCAGGAGTCGATTGCCGACTACGTAGGCGCGCGCTTGCGGACGGCGAGCAATGGGCAGCTCACCGTCCGGTCAGGACCAGTCCCGGGTCGACGGCGCGTCGTGTTCCACGCGCGCCTCAAAGAGATGTCAGCATCAATGACGGGGTCCGAAAGGGCCGATGCCTGCCGGGGTCGCAGATTTTTCGAAAGAGTTACCGTGGCCCTGGCGTACAGGCAACTGAAGGAACACGTGTGGGTTTTAGTTAGTAAGAGTCTGACATTCATCATTTTGATGACACCCAAAAAAAAAAAGCCGTCTGTTGCACATTTACAATTCGTTATTTTAGTGTCTTTTGTATTGTACCTACTCACATAATATGTCTATGTCAGTAGAAGCAAAGATAAGATGATAAATAAAAGAGAAATTGGTTTTATTTTTGTCTACAATGCTGTGCAAGAATTCTCTTCACACCTAAGTTTATCAGTAAACAATAACTACTTTAAAGATTATGGTTTGTGTTCATACTTTCACAAGCACACTACAATGTGGAGATACTATAAACATCTTTATCTGCAAGAATGTTGGGTCAATTGAGTTGAGAGCATTCCGTTTTACAAACATGCATAAGCAGATAGGTTTATCGAATAACTAACACTTCGTCCGCGCGGATTTAGTACTTCCCCTACGAACTTTAACATCCCGTCTACACGTTTAAACGGTTGTTTTGGAAAATTAATCAATACGATCTTTATTATTTGCCTAAAGAGTAAGTATTTGTGCCAAGTTTCAAGTTTCTTAACCAAAGGCATGAAATTCGTACAAAACTGTTTACCCCCTTTAGGAGTTGATTTAAAAATAATCCTATTGTGCGCATCATTTTTTTGTTAAAAAAAATATTCATACCAATTTTTGAGTTAATCGAAGCAATCCACAATATGCGCTCCCCTTAAAATTTGAAATCAAAAATACGTGATTCTTTTTTTTACGAAGATTGTTAATGCTGAGTTTCTAATTCATAAATTTTATAAGACCGCGCGGTAGATTTTTCCATTCAAACTTTAACACCCCCAAAACCAAGTTTTGAAGATATAATACTTGAGCTCAATCTTTTATTTACTTAGGTAAAGTGCCAAGTTTCAAGTGTATAAACCCAAGGAATAAGATTATTCATACAAACGAATTCCCCCCTTTTCACCCCCTTAAGGGTCTATTTTCGTACAAAATCGTTTCTTAGTACACCCCTTCTATTCGTTTTACACTACAACTACTGTCCAAAATTCAAGTTTCTATCTTTAGCAGTTTGGGCTGTGCGAGAGTCGACAGTACGTACATACCCTTTTCTTTGATACATATAAATGTACAGATGATTATAATGTTAGTTTTTCGGATTAAAATATATTTAGCGTATCAAATCGTAAATAATTTCCATGAAATTGATCCATACTAATATTAAAAATGCTAAAGTAACTGTCTGTCTGTCACCTTTTCGCGTCTTAACGCGGGATTTGGATGTTTGGCACACGGATAGACCATGACCTGGTTGAGGACAAACACAGACAACTTAGCCCCGTAGACACCTCATTAAGAACATTTTGTTCGAATAGACTATCGCCAAAAGTCAGGGGGGGCCGAGGTGCAAAGAGAGCTGTGATTGGCTATTTCATTGTCACATGTCATACATCAAATGACTCATAGGACGGCTTAGGGTTGTATGAGACTCGATATTTTTATCGATAAGCAACACTTGTAAGTACTTAGATTTATTTATCTATTGAAAAAGGTAGACCGATCAAATAAAATCTCACATTATAGTACAGAGATACTACGTATAATAATTCGTTATACCTAGTATTTATATCTAGGTATACTTAATTCAGGAAATATTTTTGCATCAAACAGAAAATAGTTTTGGAGAAGCACGTGCCACGTTTGCGCCAAATTCCATGCACTGAGTGTATTAATTAGTGCCAAAATATTTCGGGGCTAAGTTGTCTGTGAGGACAAAGAATACTTTTTATACCGGTTTAAAAAAAAAGATCCCGTGGTATAATTTCGGACTTCCACGCGGGCGAAGCCGCAGGCATAAGCTAGTTATACATAAATGTAGCTAAGCGAATTTTATATTATTATATTTAGATTGATTTTGACATGGAATAGTAGAGTATCAAAGTAACATGATTATGTAGAAAATAAAATAGGTGGTAAGTTAATTAAGAAAATATAATTTTCCAGTTTATAACACTTAAATTCAGTTGAAATTAATGGCGATTTGTGGTCATATTCATAGTCACAGCATTTTATGCTATTTCTTTACATACTCCTACTCTATCACATATTAAACGTATACAAGCTGCAGATTAGTCAGTAATAATAGTGTAGATTATGTCATCAATAACTGATATCATGCAAAGTAAATAAAATGAATCACAACTCATCAATATGATTATATCACCAAGTTTTACGTTGAATCAATTGAATGGACAGAAATACAGTCATCTGTTTCAATAATTTAATCAATGATTTTACACTCCCGGTCACCTGAATCGAGCCACTATGCAGGAATATTTTAAATAACGGTAAATGAAATAGAAAAAAGTTGTTTTGAAGCCAGAGCCAGTCATTCACTACCATTTCTGTTTATCATTATTCCAAATTTGAAAATTGAATACTAAATAAAAAAACAGTTACAATTGCAATAAGTCGTTTACGTTTGTCAGGGGCAAAATTTGTGTGGAATTTTTGAAGAAAACAATAGTTCACATAGAGAAAATATTTATTTAGTAACTTGTGTTACCTCCAAGACCATTTACGACGGCCTTTACACGGTTCCGCATGGAATTAATTCATGTCACTATGACGTGCTGTGGAATGTTCTCCAATGCTTCCAAGATGACAGTTTTCAGCTCCTGCAAAGTTTCTGGAGCTGGTTAGTTAGCTCTAATACGCTTCTGCAGCTCTTCCCATAAGTGCTCCATTGGATTAATATCAAGGCTTCTTGCTGGTCATTCCATTACTGCGATACTAACGTCATGCAGGTATTCTTGAACAATACTTTCAGTGTGCGCCCTTGCTTCTATCTTGCATAAAACTGAAATCGTAGCCCACAAACTCAGCATGTCATCACATGAGCCTCTAGACATTGACGAATGTATCGGTCGCTATTTAGTGGTGGCAACCGTGGTCCCGTCACAACCTCAAGGCCAGTTTTTCCTTCGGTGGAAATTCCGCCCCAGATTGTTCATGACCTACCGCCGTAACTCACCTTCTCTTCAATGCAACATTGCTGAAAACGTTCTCCCTGTCTTTGGTAGACTTTCCTACGTCCATCATTGCAACACGGCATAATCTTGGTGTCATCCGTATTAAGAACCTGGCTCTATTGACGTTGAGTCCAATGCAAATGTTCGCGTGCAAACTGTAGGCGCGCCGTTCTGTAAGCTGGTGTCAGTCTGGGACCATTGACTGGCTTATGAGGTTTCAGGCCACGTTCTTCGAGTCTCCTTCTGAAACAGTTCGCGCGCAAACAGTCAGTCCTTGAAAGTCTCGAAGCTGTTCTTTTGGACCTGTACTGAGGTCAGATGACAATTACGCAGGCTGGTGGTAAAAATAGACCGATCTAGTCGTGCTGTAGTCCTCCTGGACGGCGCACGAAGCCAGTTTCCAGGTATCGATGGTAAATTCTCTGAACGGCGTAACGAACTTACATGAAGTTGTGCACTTACGTTTCGCTGATTAAGCCCAGACTGAAGAAGTGCCACAGCTTTCGCAGCTACTTCAGGTGCAGTATCCATAATTGTAACCTTAGAATAGATGAAACACTAAGGAAAAACCTTTTCGATAGGTACGCTTTTTATACAAGAGCGACCAAACTCCAATTTTCTTCTCTTTTTCTAATTCGTGAATTCTAATTTGTAACAATGGTCATACGGAAATGATGGCTGGTATGCCAGCTTCAAAACTGCATAAACACATTTTATCTGACTTATCATAATTTTGATGCCTATACACATAAGATCACACGGTGGACTGATTTAGGAGTCCGGGAGTGTATTTCCTTTCCTGTAACTAGCAAATGCATTTTGACACCAGCTTTACCATACTACAGCGTAAATTCTTTGTATCTGTTAAGTGTTCGTATAAATATCGTCATTATTTTCAAGCATAACTTCTCTGAATTACTTAAAAATGGTACACCTGTGGCTGCAATTTCTCTGTCTTGCCTTTAACTATTTTATGTATTTTCTAACCACCACACTTCTGAGCATCATGTGTTTTTAAAATTTAATCCCCACTAATGTGGATACTATCCCCACCCCGTTTTGTTGATTTTGGTAAAAGCGACTAAAGTAGGCATTGCCTACATAATGGACGAGAATGATGGATAGGCGCTTTATGCCAAGTCAAAGTCAATTTATTTCAAATAAGCACATAAAAGGCACTTTTGAACGTCAAAATTTACAAGAAAATAGAATTTTTTCTAGTTGCTCCTTCCAAAAGGTAGTTTCTTATGAAGAAGAATGGGCATAAAATAAAAAAATAAGTGTACCAAGCATGACGATGATGGCAACTTATTTGGTCCCAGGTGTCCCGACCTTTTACTAAAACAGTCTATAAACAAGCCCATGTTCTACTTCCACACTGACATAACACAATACAATATTCCAGTACATAGAACTAGCAAAATCGTTGCGGCATTACGGAAGAATACCGGCAGGGGAGGCAGTGACGGAGACAAGTAACGTAACGGACGGCGCGCCTGAAGGCACGTGTCGCGTGCGCGTGTCCCTTGCGTGCAAGGAACTCACGCTGTTGACCCTAACGCCCCCTGCACGGGAGCAGCGGTACAAGGTCACCAGGATGCGATGCTGGAGAATCACTACCTTACATGCTGTGAGTATGATCTGGATATTTGCCCCTTTTTATAAACGTTGCTTAAAGTTAAGAGACGCTTAAATGTTAAGCCTTTTATTCATTAAAGTTGCTTAAATTTAAGAGACGCTTAAACGTCAAAAATTTTGGTTAAACAGTCTCTAATAATTATTTAACTTTAAACAACTTTTTTAAATAAAAACCTAGTTGTTTATTTGTCACGCTTGTGTTTTCAAGGACGCATTACAGGAAAAATAATCAATGTTTTATTTATTGATGTGACGTCATCGGTCATATCAATTGTACATATTTTGATGACAATATTCTTTGGTACCTAATTAATACCGATGCATTTTCCCGGTATAATATCCTTTTTTTTTTCTACCGCTTGTAATTCCTGTTTATTCGAATTGAAAGGTGGAGATGCAACCTAACTTTTCGCAAGATGCAGTCCTTTTGATTATTGGAACAACAACAACAAGTTGGAAAGTCCGATGCATCATACATTATAATGATTCATGGTTTTTTTTTAAGTTTTTTGTCAGGGACGGTCAAGGTGCTAAAAAAACTTGAAAAATAAATATTAATTTGCCGGCAAGTAACAGGTTGCTAAATTCTCCGAAATATTGGTTTGTTTGAGCTTGGGGCTTCCCTTAGCCTCAGCAGTGGTTAGTTATGGTTTAGTTCATTAGCTTATTTCTCAGTAACAGCTTGTATTTTTGATTAGTGCAAGATTAATGGCAATGGTCTTGCCTTCAACACACACACACACACACATGGGATTTATAAAATAACTGGCGAAATGCGCCTCTGTCGACCCCTTCAAGGAATGCAGGCGTGATGTTATGTTAATAACTGCTCGCTCGTACGCATAAATTAGTGAAATATTATCGTTTGTTCCACAGCATCGTGTTATACTGATTACTTGTGTAAATTTGTGTTGATTAGTAGGTGCATATTTATTTATTTATTTGGTAAAAACATGCACAACATAGCAGACCCAGATCCAAGTTATTGTACAGTAAAATTTCAATAAAAACAGACATATATACAATAAGAAAGAAATAACATAATTGTTATTCCTTCCTTATTGTAAATTTGTCTGTTTTTGGTAATTTCTGTAATGTTTTGTTACTGTAATTCTTTTGTAATTTCTAATGAAATAATACACAAAAATAACTAACAAAACAAGTAAAACTAACAAACAGACAACCAAATAATATTGGCAAAAAAAAACAAGAACTTCTCTATCGTCCATCATCTCACAGAATCTCAAACGTACGTCTATCCATCTCGCGGCGGTATTACTATTAGCTAACAACTACACATAAAACTATAAATAGCGATATATTATTCATTCTGATTACATCAACCGAGACAAGACTCAACTCGATTACTGTTATCTGTGGTTTAGGTATCTCGAAACAAAAACTTAATTGTAATATTGACTTAGGTCAGTATGCCCTTCACTTGGTTGGAATTGTAAGACCAAGATATTGTTTTATTTTATTTTCTTAGTAACAATGTGTTGTTATTTTTTGTTGAAGACATTAATCATTTTTATGTGTCCCTAGCTGACCCGACGTTGTCCTGTCCAAATTTCAGTAATTCATACAAAATCCCATAGAATAATAATTTTCAGTTTTTCCCGAATTTGAATATTTCCCGGGAAACTTTTCCAATTTTTCTTTACATATTTAATTTTTATTTATATAGATTAACACAAAATTATATTATTGCAGATTGAAAAGACACACACTCAAAATGGTCATGATTCCCTTCTAGAAGATTCTAACAGGAACTTTGAGCTGTCTTTTGAATACCTCATCAGTAAAGACAACTTGAAATGGATAACCTTGAGGACGGAGCATGCAACATTTATTAGTGTTTGTTTGCAGGTAATCAATTAAACTTCTATTTAGCTCTTAGGTATTATTAAAAACTGCTAAAGGTCAAGATTTTATGAGTTTTGTTTGAACTTTAAATTATTTTAATCCATTGAACGCCACGACCTTTTGAAAAATTCATCAAGACGCCGATTTTATATAGTCTTAAAATCAAGCGATTTATAACTCTGATATTTATTTTCGTTAAAACAAGTCTGTGTTTAACTCCATTCCTTTTTTTTTATTAAGCCTTTTAATTTTCCAAAAATTACATGAAAAATTCATTACATATTATTATACATTTGTTTCTAATAAAAATTTGTTTAGTAATTCATTCATAATAATTTAAACATGCATTTTAACAATAATTAGATAAATAAAAATAGATTCATAAATAAATAAATTGATTGAATAAAATAAAATAAATAATCTATTCTTCAATTATTAAGATTGGGTGCCCATTTAAGGGCGAAGGCCTCCTCCATCTTTCGCCATTCCTCTCTATCTTGTGCTATTCTAGTCCAGGTGGGGCCAGTCATGGCTACTTGGTCCTTTCCTTTACTCATCATGATCTACCTGCCCTTGTCCCATGCTACTTGAGGTCTGCGCAACACGTTTCCTTCTTCCATTTTCCCCTGTCATCCGTCACTCTATCATTTACTCCCTTCTCTATCATATCATTCCTCAACCGAATATCCATCCATATTTTCTTTGGCCTTCTTCTCCCTCTCCATCCATCAACAATTGTATTCATCACTCTTTTAGTCACATGAGTTAGATCCCCCTCATCACACGCCCTTCACAACTCTTCAACCTTAACTCATCTTGTAATTCTGTATTTCAGTCGATAGTGGATGAGTTGATGCGTCAGAAGGAGGGCGCGGGGCCTGTGTCACCGCGGTGCAGTAAGCGCGGCAGTCTGACGTACTTGCGACGTGACGGCTCCAGTCAGGTCATCACACCATCTTCCTCCAGCGATACTCTTAGCTCTACTGTAAGTATCCATAATCTATATTATAAATTCGAAAGTAACTCTGTCTGTATGTTACCTTTTTACGTCTAAACCACTAAACGGATTTCGACAAAATTTGGCAAGGAGGCAGATGGCATCCTGGGGAAGGGTATAGGCTACTTTTTGTCTCAAAAATAATCCTGTAGGGTATGAAAGTTTCTTAAGTTAGGACGAAAATTCTAATTCATGCTTTTGGTAAGAAAAAAGAAATAAAGTCTTACACCGTTTTTGTAAAATGATCTCCCAAGAGGGTTAAAATAGGGGATAACTTTAAAATTCACATGTAATATTGATATTTTTGTGTACTTCTTTTAAAAAGACTATTGGAAATGTAGTCATAGTCCGTAAATTCAGCTAACATTTAATCTTTATTTCATTATAATCAGTTTACTTGGTCAACAATAATTACAATTTATTATCTGTCTGTCTGTTACCTTTTCACTCCTTAACGGCTGAACAGATTCGGATGAAAGGCATACGGATAGGCCATGATTTATATTAGCACATAGGATACTTTTATCCCGGTAGTACGTCCCCGTGGAACGACATCCGATATCCACGCGGGCGCAGCCGCTGGCAAAAACTAGTACATAATTATGAATTAAAGTCGTTTTTCGTGTCTATCTGTGTGACCGCGTTGTGCTTTTGAAAGCCCGTGGTTTGAACCACGCAACGGATTTTGATCTTTTTTCACCATTATTTAGAGAATTTATTCCGGAACTTTATAATTATGTATAATAAATATTACACTAACGTTATAATAAAGAAGTCATGGTGTTTAGTCAAGTCGTAAAAACTGTGGCAAGCAGGGGCAGGTCGCTAGTCATAATATGAAGCGGAAAATGCTTTGTTATGTGGTCAGAGTTTGTTAACATCAAACTGTGGCCAGATTTTGATAGCATTTCATCACCATCATCATCCACATCCCCACTTCACCCACTGATGAGCTGAGGCCTCTCTTTTCTTGCGCCAATCCCCACGCTCCTGTGCCAGCCTCATCCAGGTGCTACCCGCGATGTTAACAATATCGTGCGCCCCACTCGACGTCGGACGACCGACATTTCGTCTTCCAGTCCTTGGACGCCACTCCGTCACTGCCTTACTCCACCTGTCGTCACTGCGCCTTGACAGCATGATAGCATTTAGTTCACCTTAATAACAGTACTAGAAACTAGAAACACCATGGAATATTAAGGTTGCACTAGTCGACGGCTCGAACTGGTGGGAGTGGCTAACATATGCAAGCTATTTAGTCTATTTATTTTATTTATTTAGTGAAATAGACGATGTTTTATAATGAAATCGAGCGTAAAGTTTCATGAACAGACCTATGGGCGTATAAATATTATGAAAAAAATCACTACTGGATGTATGTATTTATTCAAAATAGAGTTATTTGAAATCCGAATCCTAACTAATATTATAAATGCAAAAGTAAGTTTATTTGTTACGCTTCCACGCTAAAACGGCTGAACGGATTCGGATGAAATTCGGCACACAGATTGACCATGACCTGGGTAAGGACATAGGATCCATCGTGGATCTCAGACGAATTCGCGGGCAACAGCTGCTATTCTTGAAAAAAATATTATTAATACTCGTATAGTACTGTAGCAATTTTGTCATTTTCATACTCCGGGAGTTATTTATTTACGCCCAAAGATGCGTTGAAATATGGTAGTTTTGACGCTCATAACTTTCAAATAATTTTTTTTTAATTCTTTTTCCGTACAGTAAATGACTAGACAAGTAGATATAATTTTTATTTTTTAATGTACACTGTCGAAACAGTACGACACCATACGAAGTGTCCAGTCGTTGTGTCCATACGACGTTAGTATGCAAGAATGACTGACTAGTGTAACCTTAAAAGCGGGCGCAACCGTAACGCAGGTTAGATTACATAACCTTATCCAGATTATACTGGACCTAGAGTGAGGCCCCCATGCACCGCCAATGACTAAATGCATTTGACGCTAAAATAATTTAAAACACCGTTCTATTTCAGTCAATCATTTGAAGATGACAGATACAGAATGATGTTTTGTAGCGCAAGTGGGCCAGAATTTTGGTCCTAATGAATGACGCCATAGGGGCGAATGCAACATAGCGAACGCTCCACATAATAAGCACATAATGATGTCCGGTTTCAATTCGCGTTTTTCGTTTTCTATTTCTAATTTATTCCTGTTGTTAAACAACACTTCTGGTCTTTTCAGAACGGAGATTCATCCGTTAGTTCGAGAGAAATCTTTTCTGTTCGGAAGTTGACAGAAAAGTTTGCGACTGTCTCCTTCAAGCCCGGCAGGGAATGCGTAGAGAACAACGCCTTCGAAGCCATAGGGGACGAAGAACTATAAGGGCTTCCTCTTCACTCGAATTTAACTACAATAATGTTTTCCAAAGAAAAATTAACACTCGGAAACAAAGTTGCCAATAATGTAAAAAAAAAACATGTAAAAATTGTATACATATGTCGTATTTGTACAGAATATTTTTTTATCTAATAGTCTTTATAGTACTTTATACATTTTACCTACTATTATAAGTACTCGGCTATGAATACTGTTTATATCAAATTTTACGTCATATCATAATTATTGAACATTCTACTTGCCATATTATGTAAGTCATGTTCTAGTTACTAAGTAACATTATTATTTCTTCTTGTAATATAATTGCTCATGAATTATTTTCATAATCATTGTATTATTTTCTTAAGTGAAGATCGTTTATTGATTCTACATTGTTAAATTGATAGTTTTAAGATTTTATTATGGAGTAGAGTATGCTTTGGCAGATACCGAAGTTATGATAAATAATGAAATTGAAACCGACCGGAAAAATGGCAGTCCGTCCCATCCAGGTTACTCACAGAAAGTATGAAATTATGAAAATTAATCATGCAGAATTTAAATGAATTATGTAATAAAAATAGTTCTTATGCCTTCGTTATTAAATTCTCACTGCCTTCGAGATTTCCATAAAGTTTTGTAGTATCTTCTCCATATTATCTTGCCTATGGTTTGAACAAGTTAGACATTAACTTTATTCTATAGTGTACAATATACTGTTTTTAGAATCATATTTTGTTTACAATGTATGTGTGCATTTACTCGTCAGAAACGTAGATTAAATTTTCTTCTGACGGTATCATCGGTATAAATTACGTTTTCCAACGCACTTCAGCAGTAACACTTGAAACTACGAAAGTCGCCCTTACTGCCACGCAATAAAGGCGCTATCAAAGTTAAACTGTTATAATGGATGTGCGGTTGACTGTACGAATGTATGTATAGTCGACCCCGTAATTGCTTTACCACCGCATGGTTGAATGTTTCTTGCACGCATAAAACTTCAAAGTTTATTTTTGGTTTAAGACCAATGCGACACTAAGGCCCGTATTACAGAACGTCACTCAATACTCAAGCATTACTTAAAACTAGTTTCAACCAATCAAATGGCTTGAATCCGGTTTTAAGTAATGCTTGAGTATTGAGTGACGTTCTGTAATACGGGCCTTAGATGGTTTCAAGTTATCAACCTTAGTGAAGTTTCGATATACTGGGAGCTTTTGTCAAAAGTGGTAAATCAATTGCGAGGTCGACTATACGTGGTAGATCTCACTTAGGGGGTTCGAACCTTTGTGGCATATGTGACCCGCCGCCATTTTGTTTTTGTTTTTTTAAAGCCGCGTACGATGGATGTAGTTTATATGGGTAGGGGACACTTATACAAACAAAAAATGTGAGTAATATGGTACCCTAAACTATCACGTTCCCGATAATTATATAATATAAGTGTCCTCTACCCATGTATACTACTTTCATAGTGCGCGGGAAGTTTGAAAAAAAAATGGCGGCGGGTGGTTAAGCCAGCTTCCATAGAAAAATGTTCGAACCCCTGTGTATAAATTTTTATAGGTATTTTACTTTCTAAGAGATCTGAACCAATTTTCTACAATAATATCATATAGCATAGTTCCACAGAGCACGGAAACGCCTCGGAGGCCGCTGCTAGAGGCGCCATTGTTAACACTTTCAATACAAACCAAGCGCGTCATCGTGTTTCTCGACACAAATTACGTTTAGAAACTGATGGATTTGAAGGCGGTCGTGACAGAAGTTGTACGCTCTACGCCACAAATTTTATTAGTACGGCCTTGTCTAGACGCTGCCGGTGCTGAGATTCCGTGCTCTGTGCATAGTTCTAAGATAGACGTTATAGTGGTATACATAAGTAACGAAGTTATCAAATGTAATAACTACTCTTAAAATAATCTGAGCAAATACAGTAATAATATTAGATTTAACAGAGTGTTTGACACTAATTACTACAAAAATTCGGAGCATTTAAGGACATAGGCCGTGTTATAGAAAATATTTTGTACTTTTCTTCAGAAAATATCCTCCTTTCCTAAAACTTTAAAGATTTATGTCATCACTGGCCTTCCTAATGTTAATCGTTGTCAAACACTCGTTAGCACACGAAACATTTGCGGCAGTTTGTCGGTAATTTACCACTTTTCCTCAAGTTCAAATAAGTCAAATTCATGTATAGTAACTTAATGGTCAAACATTTGTGTACAGAATTAAGTCTTCCGTAAATTACGCGTACTTGTAAAAGGGTCTATTTATACATACCAAGACCAAGGCTCGCTTCGTCCGGGCTCAGTGTACCGTCAGGAATGGGAAAAAGATTGTTGGCACGCATTTTGTATTTACAAATTGAAACTCAATTTCAAAGCATTTATTTCAAATAAACCGATTACAGATACTATTGAATTGTCAAGGGTTCGGTCAGTCAGAAAGATGGAGCTAGTGCCCCATTCCAAAGCGTAGTAGGTTCCTACGGAAAACAACGGGCGAGACATAGAAGTATGAAGATGTTCTCACACTACACACAGGGCAGAACATGTTCTAACGTACAAGAACACAGCCCGTACCGTAGTGCAGAAGGTCCTAACATAGAATGGAACAGTTTATATATCTTAAGACTTCCCTTTTCTTTTTTGGTGCAGTCTGAGGCCTGAATTTTAAGACGGAAGTAGGTAGCTGCTGCGCATTTTATATAAAGACATTTTCTATCTGATTTCCCGTTGATGTTCACTTTTATCTACATGTTTATTTTAGTAAGTTAAAGTCTTTCGACATAAATAAGTACTAATTGATGCATCTTGGTTTTGTTTTAACTTAAGACACTTTGATTATTAATAAGTAAACCAATCTTGAAATTGTGATTTGATACGCATCTCCAAAGGAATTATGACAAGTTTTATAATAATTCTAATAAATAATGTAATCAAATCAAAAACAAATGTGTAATGTAATCAAAATTAGCGTTTTATTAAAATAATAAAATATTAGTCTTCTACATGGAACAAACTGGAATAAAATCTCATTCTGGTCAACAGCAGTACTGTTTACCATACCTACCTATGCACATTTTAGCAATTAATTTTTATACTTATTTTATTTCATTTTTTTTTTTAATAAGCAAATCGTTATCTTTACACACTTTGCTCAACGATAGAAAGACAGGAAGAACACTAGGAAAAATTTGCATTACCATCAGTTATCTACGATACCGTAAATGCCAATTGTTGATTTGAAAACTTGGAATTTAATTGTTGTTATAAAATTCGTGTTATATTTTTAAAGGGACCACATATTTATGTAATATAAAAATTAATCTTTCTTAGTGGCCATAATATATTTTGTTGCCATACTTTGTTTTTTTTATGATTCTCCTATTATTACATTCTTCAAATTCTGAATTTTATTATTATTTTGTAATTTGTAAATTTAATAAAATCGTTTATATAAATTCAGGTGTTTTAACTACTATGTTATTGGTCAGAAGCGGATCCAGTCCTCAAAAAACCGGTCAAGTGCGTGTCGGATCACGAACAATGAAGGGTTCCCTAGTTGGGATGAATTTACACACATCGATTTACGTCACGGTCAATTCTCCAACTGCAAATATACCTAAGTTTGTAACCGCAATTTGTTTGTTTAATGTGATTTAACTACAAATTCACGATTTTTGGAGATTTCCCTTTACTTACCTATGCTGTTAGACTTTGCTTCTTGCCTATTTATGAACAAATTGATGTGGTTTATTATCAGTACGTAATAGAATCGTACTATGTGATGATGAGTCATATTTACTCAAAACACTCCGTCAGTGCTTCAGATCCGCATAGACATAGGCACCCTCCCACCTCCCCCCCGCCGAGTAGTTGAGGCAAGGAAAATAATCATAGTAATATACATAGTTTCGATGTCTGTAGGGAAACCGTATCTAAACCCTTGTGCAAATGGACATCAAAATTTTTGATGCTTTGCACAATTTAAGTATATCAAAACCATAATGATTATAAGTTAACCATATAAGTCCATAGACCACTTTTGTCCAGTCTCCTTTGGTAAGGTTTTATGCTCGCTCACAATGTGTGTCTTGCGTACGTACATAAGCCTACCGACCTCAAATAGGGTAGTCGGCATGCCCACCGTGCCCATCAGAGTACCTACTTTTATAAATAGATGCCCACAATAGGCTTGTTGAAAAAATATCAATATATCGATATTATTTTTTCGATGTATCGATATTTTTGAGTGATATTTATTGTTCCGATATATCTATGTATCGATATAAAATTCCATGTATCGAAAAGGTATAAATATCAATATTTTTTATGATTAAAAAATTCTATAGCCGAGCACATAAATCAAAGAGTTATTCTTATGTCTGTATCAGATAAATATTGGTTTGATTAAAAAATAATTAATATTTTTTATCGTTGTTCTTGATTTATTATAAAAACGATGTCTATTGATTAGTATTTATCTAGTAATGTACGATGATTGAAGTAGATTAGGCCAAATAAATTAATTTTTAGAGCGCCAATATTCTCTGTCAAATCATACCGATATATCGATAGTTTTTAATAAAAATATCTGTATATCGGAAGCAAACAATCATAAGTCACATTAAGCTAATTATTCAGTGCACATGTTTTAAGTCTCAATTTGAACACTACTCATTTAAGTAACTTGACTACATAATTGTGTGAACTTCTAAGTAAAATTTTATTTATTGTTTAAAAGTAGGTGACTAAGTAGTTTTTTATTACAAAAAGATATTAATAAAAATATAATTAATTAATTAAATAATGGACTTGGGATATGCTACCTCTAAACATAAAAGATGAACTTTCATTATTTACATGTAATAACAGAATATCCTAAGTCCTGACTCACAATAAAAATCATGTTTCATTAATCAAAAGTTTTATTCATAATCATTATCGTCGTCGGGAAAGTCCGATGCAGTGGAAGATTCTGGCAATTTTTTATAATAGTCATGACAATATGACGGTAAATATAACAGTAAATCCTGGATATCTTTATATTTTTTGCTTGAAATTGGAATTAAGTTTTGGTTCATATTTGTAAACTTCCTGGAAAATTCAACTCCTTCCTCTTTTGACGCCTTAAGTCGACCATTTTAAAATTTTCATTATCAAATGAGTTTTTATAATATAAAAACCCAAAGTTTTCTTTTCGAACTTGCAATGTAACTGATTTTGAAATTTGAAATGGTTCTTTATCAATATTAATTTTTCTATTAATGAAAGGACCATTCGTAGATAATAAATCTTGAAAATGTTTAAAATCTTCAAGTTCCATGTTGATGACTGTATATTTGTTAGAACATTGCCGAATAAATTGTTGCCAATCCCAAGGTGTTAATATTGTTAGAGTAGGTAATTTTTTGCGTTTTCTCTCAATATTGGCATGTACAGTATCTGCCTCCATATGTGTGTGTCCTTTTAATAAAAATTTTAGTTCTATGACTTTCAACTGAGAAAACTTTTTAAGAAGGAAAAACATGCACATGACAACACAAATATTCTTATTTTGACCATAACAGTTATCTGACCATATGGTCATCTGTTCAATATCTGATCCTGGTATGTTTTTAGTTGCCCAGTTTAAGATGCCTGAAGCTATTTCGTTTCCACCCCTTTGAGCTTTAGATTCATCCCACATGAAGCAAAATGCAGAACTGTCAGAACCATCATAAATAGTGTAATTTAATGCCCAAAGTTTTCTCTTATAGAAATTAACTCCATTTGTTAAAAAAGGAGTTGGTAAACATTTTTGTAGGTCAGCAGCTAATACTCTGTGTTTACTATTACATTTCGCTTCAGTCATATCCTGGGATTTATGTTTGTATCTTTTATCAGCTTCAGTTAAATGTAAATCCTTTTCTATTTCCAGAAGTTGTTTTTCAGGGCCATCCTCCATCCCTTTAAGCTTTGCTGAAAACATATCGCAGTCGTCACAAGTATCTACTTCTGGCGATTTGAACGTTAAATTAAACTTTGTGTTGAATATTTCACGATATAACCAAGATTTAGCTATCTTGGAAATTTGAACATTATTTTCGAAAAACAAACAAAACTATCAAACTAAACTAAAAACTATCTAACTTCAAACTATCCTATTTGGACTAAGGATGCGTTCGTTTTTTATAATTGAGCGACACAAAAGCATAAGTCCAGATGAGATAGTATACCTTTGTAGTGATCTGGACTTAAAGCATAATACCGAATTCGAAAGTTTGGAATTTTTGTTTATTGGACTTAAAATAGTATACCACTAAGTAGATCTATAAATGTTTGTTTCAAGGACATTACTAAGTGAATGTCGAAAAAAATGGACTTAGGATAGTATACCTCCGGTATACAGATATCAATATCGATATTGATATTTTCAAAAAATATCGATACAATATATGTCGATATTTTATTGCATTTCCGACATCCCTAGCCCACAACGGTGGATCCGCGCTTGTTATTGGTGTCGTTTATTCGGTAGTAGAGGTGGTCTGTAACAGGTAAAATTAGAAACCTGTTTCACCTGTTTCAGTTCCAGGGAAGTAACAGCTCCAAAATAACAGCCTGTTCCAATCTGTTACATTGCAAAGACTATCTTTGATTGCAACAGATTTATAATATAGTAACTAGTTTAATTCAGTACATGTTTCTGAAATAAAAACTAACCTTCATACTTTGACAGGCTTCTTGATTACATGCTCATATTGAAATTACTATGATCTAATATTAGGAACAAACATCCCCAACATTTACCCACTTTTTCTTTTTTCCCCGAACGATCTCTAAATAGCGCTTTCTCCCCAAAATTGAGAAATAATACTCAACCGGGATACACTTACAGCGAGGAACCATAGATTATGTGACTTTTGTTGCACGTTTGGGTACATACCTAATCGATCAATATTACAATTCAATTTTTATCCAGGCAGAGAAAAGATGCTATCACTTTCTAGTACAATAAGCCAGAAGAGAAAAGAACTTGTTCCATACCGTTCCAGGTGTTTCGTTTGAATCTCTCTCTTTCTAAGTAAACATCTATACTATACTCCCCTATACTGTTGACCCCGAAAATGAACGTCAGCGCAGCCTTCGAGCAAGTACATCAGCGTGACGTCAACATCACTTCCTTCAAGCTTTCGAGCGGCGAGTCACACAGCCAGCCAGAACCCACGGCTTCCACGGGTATCCTGACCACCAGCATGCAGCGACCGCGCATACCTGGTCATCACCCTCAGCCTCATCAAGCAACCTTGGCACAGCACACTGCACTTTCCGCCGGTCAACAAGAAGAGCTCTTAATCCCTCTCCTGGTTGACTCCAGCAGTCAGCCTCAACCCGGCGCTGTACCACATCCGACGCACTGGAGCATAACGGAGCGCCACCCCGACTCACTGGGATACCACCGCAGACAGTTCCAACTCACGGTGAACTATGCGGTACTCGGTTCCGACTCACCGGAACCTCACCTGGCCCTGGCAAGCATCGCAATATACAGGACTCAGCCCACTATCGACCTCCGGTCTCCGGGGGGGTGATGTAGCGGCATCTACAAACGCCACATGCGAGCTACACGTCACACTGACGTCACGCAAAAGCCTGCATCGCGCAAGCAGAGTTTACCGCGCAACTAGCATATATACAACATCCCGACATCAATCGTCGGGCAGTTGCCCACCAGACACGACACCCGTCTGGTCGGAGGATCCTCCCTTTTCCATGGAGGTTCGAGTGAACTTTACACCCTGTTCCTCATACTTCTATACTGGTAGATAGAGAAGACCTTGTTAGGTTACACAGATTCACAGATACACACACTAGTAGTTACGGCAATGTTTCTGTTGTAGGTTGTTATGGAACTTGTGGAACAGACGAAACAGGCAGGAACTGTTTTTTGGGTTTTGAGAGATCTGTTCCATGTTGCTACTTTTAGAAACCTGTTTTTTTATTGTTTCGATAAATACGCCTCACTCCTATTCGGTAGTCCTTTATGTGGGCACATGTTAACGTGGTTACTCTACAGGAAATTAATTTAGAATGGCCAACTAACTCTATGTATGAGGTTGTTCAATGTACTGTAAAACAATAAAGTAGGTATAACAGCTACTCGCCTAGTAGGTACAAGACAATAGCACAACGATTGAGGCGCGGGCTGGCGAGTCACAATCATGACTTCACCCCCTACCGTTTGTTGCACTATTTATTATTGCAATATTTCGAGAACCTACTCCTAGCGCAATTGAGGAGCGTTTTCACAAAGCGATACATCGTTTTTTTTTTATTTAACGGCAATTTCATTTAACGTACTATATCTAAACCCTAATTAATAAATAAATGACTTTATTGACAAATAAATTATTTTACGATGTATCGTTTTGTAAAAACGCTCCTCAATTACGATAAGCTCAGTTGGATTGGAGAGGTTAAAAAGCAGAATATTTAATTGCAAACGACAATCTCTAGGGCCGGCGAAGGCCTGGCGAAGCGTAGCGCGGTTGTCACTAACAAACAAATATCAGGATTGCGTTCCATACCTTATGCTAATTGGTACTTTTGGTTTTTGTATTGGTTACTCGTAATTCGGCTGGCTTTATAGTCAATAACAAATAATCTGAAGCGCACCTTTGTCGCTGCGCTCTCGGGCTAATTGAAATTTGTTTTCAACTAACGTAAGGTCTACATTTGTTTGGCAGTGTCAATCGCGTTTCGCCAGGTCTGCCCTGGCCCTAATACACACAGTCCAGTTTTAAGTTATACAATGAATTTATATGCATCAGTATTCTAAAGCAAAAGTTCATCTTGAAAAAACAAAAAATAATTATTTAATCAAATTAATTATAAGAATAATTTAGGGAAACATTATTTACAATTTGAACATTGCTAAATTTATTTAAATAATAATACACCAGACATTACATAACAGTAACTATTTAATAATTCTTCTCCCAGTTCTCGCGCTCTTCTCTCTCCTTCTTCACTTGGTCTACAACAGGTGAGAGGTAGAGTTTGTCTTCCTCCCACTTGGTCCACTCTTCTTTGGGAAGGATGGTCTTGGTAAGGGACAATTGCATGGCACGCACAATGCGGAAGTTGCGCTCATCAACCACATGTTCGGGAATGCGGCGAAGTGCTTCCGTGACATCTTCGGTCTCATGGAGGCAGTCGTCACGGAGGAGACCTGTAACAGGTTATTAATTTGTGTTGAGAATAAAATCACTAAGCATATGGCTTTGGTAGTATTTCCGTATGGTAGTTTGGATAACACTCTTTAGTATACAACACAATTGTAACTTTTCTTTAACTTAGTTTCATTTTTCTAGGAGTTTAGAAAAAAAAGCAGCACACTGAGATAGCAACAATAGAAAGTAATATGGGAGCTCTGAGATGAGAGTTCAGGATTTTTCATGTATTCTTTTTCAGTTTTGCTGATTTTAAACATCTGGGAGTCTGGGCTACATAAAAGTTTCTTTCAAATGAATCAGGGGGCCTACTCTCTAAGTCCATCAACGAAGATACGCATCCATCCGAAAGTAGTTTGATACTTAGAAGTGAACCCTACTCTCGATTTAAAATCTTTTTCGTATCGGCAAAAACACATTGGGAGTAAGAGCAGCTATCAAATCGTTTTGTACATTTTTGTTCAGGCCCCAGACTTATCTTATATCCGTAAGTGATATGGAGTAGGAATTGTCTGTAACTTCGGCCGAAACTACGGGCCTCGTGCTTAGGGAGTATACCCCCTGGCATTATAATGTTATTAGCACTATCAAAACAGCAATACATATTGTCTCAAGTTTTATCTACATACAGGTTGTCCTTCATTATGTGCCACCTTTATGGCTGTCAACAATACTTAAGGCCACTTAAGGAAATCATTAGACCACGAAATTGAGTAGACATACAGTACTTTATCATACTGTCCTCACGTTGTTTACATAACAATTTTTGGTATTATTTCGATTTGTTCCAAAGTCTATGGGTAATCATTAAGGATAATGTTTAGAAACGTCATACACATTTATAACCTGTACAATAATCATCGGAGATATGTGAACCTAAGAGCATATAAAGTATACGCAAAGTAATAAACTATAATAGGTAGGGTTAAACGTACCGTATCTGTTAAATCCAGACATGTTGTAGGCCCATTTTTTCATGTTGTCTGAAAATAAATAAGTTATATAACAATATTTTAACTACTGTAATGGTAGTAGTATGTAGATAATGTTGTTGAATACATTCTAGCAGTAATTTATATGTTGTACTCACTGAGGGCAACTGCAGTGGTCCTAAAGGCCATTTTTTTCAAAGCTGCGAATCCTCAGTTGCTGAAATTATCACAATTCGATCGAAGTACGACCGTCAGACCGTGCTTTTTGCGTTCAAATTCCGTCAATCAAAATGACATGAAACATGACATTGACACTATGTAAATGACACATGGATTTGTGTTGCTAGACATTTAAACATAAATAGGAGGTACTTTGTCGCCTTATGCAGCAAAGTGCGACTGTTTAAAAGAATGTTGACAAGAGCAAGTTACAGCGAGCTCGAAAATGTAAGTATACCGCTTCGTAGGGTTTTTATGTGACGTTCTTTTGACTATTCGTACAGAAATAGGAGTTACTTTGTCAATTTAGTTATACAAAACAAATTGAATAAGAAAAATAATAATAAAATTGGCAGATGTTAGAGCGAACGAAGTGAGCTCGAAAATTTCTACTATAACTTATTCTTACTGAACATTTCAACCTTTTTAAGGATTTGATCAAAAACTACTTCTCAAGATTTGGGCCCGGGGGGACCGACCTTGCCCCCCCTCCCCCTTTGTCCACTAGTGGTCAGTGGTAAAAAAACCAGTGGCTTCTTATTCTTCTTCTTATGCTAGGCCAGCTTAACTCTACATGTCAGTAGCGCCCCCAGTAAGTCCCAATTTTAAAGTATAGTACGGCCACAGTAACACAGTTGCTTTTGAGAGGCGCGCGCTCTGGTGCACCCTATGGTATGGCTGCCGGAGATCTGCCGGAGATGCTGGTGCTTAAACGGAAATAGGTTGTAACATGATGAGGCATCAGATGCTCGCCCTTTTCCAAAGCTCCAACGCCCAGCACCAATAATGATGCGAGGATTTTAGGGATTTTAGCGTCAGTCCTAGGTTGGTGATCTTGCCATGAGGTTCGCCACTACTAAGGAAACTGTACGGTATTCTTATTAAGTCTCGCTGATGCTATCGCTTTCTTGTGGAGTCTTCGTAGAAATGAAACGTTATGGGCTGTTGGGGTGACGGCGCGGCAATCCGTGACTGGTGATTTGACTTCGTATTTTTGACTGCAGTCACATAAGTTTACAAGATCATTTCTAAACTGTCCAAGTTTAGAGCTTACATCAGTGGAATCACAAGTGGAATGTTCACGAAATATTACACGAAACAAGTACCCCATTGATAAAAGTAGTTTCTACCACTTTTTAAACAATGTGCCACATTGTTTAAAAAGTGGTAGAAACTGAAATATCCACCTGATCAT
Organism: Dryobotodes eremita; assembly: GCA_917490735.1. NCBI lineage: Eukaryota > Metazoa > Arthropoda > Insecta > Lepidoptera > Noctuidae > Dryobotodes > Dryobotodes eremita. The sequence goes on along the minus strand of OU823243.1, from coordinate 18,055,001 downwards.
ATCCACCTACGATACCTATAAATTACTTAAGTAGAAAAAGCACCCAACCGTAATTAACTTTAAAAAGTAGTTTATTTGAAGTTAAGGTAGAAAACTGAAATGACAGCATCAATGTACCACATTCAATGTGGTAGAAGCCAAATGAGTACATTGATGCTGTCATTTCAGTTTTCTACCTTAACTTCAAATAAACTACTTTTTAAAGTTAATTACGGTTGGGTGCTTTTTCTACTTAAGTAATTTATAGGTATCGTAGGTGGATATGATCATATAAGGTAATTATATTGTTTTGTTCCTTGGGCTCCTTTGGTTCTAGTTCTTTGGCTGTATATTTCACAGCTGTTTTTGGCAGGTGTTGCCATCAAGCTGGATTATGTCAAACCACAGACTACATATAGATACTACGGGTCAAACAAATGGTGTTGTCAATAATGGGTACGTTCCGAATTGCACTGTAATCGATTTGAGCATGCTTACACACGTTTCGAATTAGTGTGAGCACGATAACGGTGTCCCGTGAATCGTCATAGATGATGTCATGACATGCGCCATCTTGTGATAACGCCGACCATGCCTTTTATTAATATCATCGTGAGCGCTGTCAAAAATGACAGTTGTCCGTTGTGCTAGTGAGTTGTTTTGAGTCGTATCTTTGGTCTCATACATCTCAACCAACAAAGCAGAACTGCCAATGCGTAGAACTTCCATTTTCAAAAAAATATCCTGTCGGTCTTTCTTTCTTGTGCAAGGTTTGGGGTTGACGTTGAGCGAGCACTATGAGCGCGTTCACTAGTTGATAGCTCTCAGCTGTCATCTAAATCGGAACTCAAATTATTGATGTGAGCGATTAAGGCATAATTCGGAATGTAGCCAAAGTCAAGTCAATGACTGTCATGATTAATGGGTGATTGTAAAAAATGATCAAAAACAATGATATTATATAGTAATTTTCCAAACGCAATTTCTGACTTGTAGTTTGTATTATGGCTGAAAAATCACCGTACTGAGTTTGGTGACACTCAATACTATATAATTTACGCACTGTCATTAATTGGAAAATAAAAATTGTAAAATGAAATGGTATGTACGTCATAAAATACTTTGCAATAATAATAATTGTGGTTAGAAGTTACACACGACTTATCTGTTATAATATTAAATGTCCAAGACAAGTGTGATAAGGTTGCGTGCGCGTGGCTACTTCGTGCTTCTTATCAAGTTGTTTGTTTTCTTGTCTTGGACTGAACTTCGAATGACCTCGCTCGACCTCCTAGTCCCAGTCCGCTTATCATTATGAGCACAGCACGAATAAAATGAGACGGCGGAAGGTATTTCATTTAATTCATCAGATATCGTGGCGCGATCACATACTGTTCTCGGTTCTTACTCGACAATCGTCTTTGTAATACATTGTCGTTGTGTAGTACGCGTATAACTCTGCTATCATCTTGAATCCTTTCGGGTTTCATATTCGTGTGTAATAGTGTAGTGGTTTTTTTGTTCATCCTGCATTCAAGAAGAGGAATGCCAAGTGACTGTCGAGACTGTTTGGGAATTCGTTATCGAATTAATACCCTGCACCAAACGTGGAAGTGGCTGCATCAAACAATTGCCCTTCACGAATATCTGATCTCCCTCTCTTCGGCTGATACTGACGCCTGCAGCTGTTCTATGCACTAGGTTATAATATTATAGAGACTATTTGAACTGTTATTAGTCAATTTATTTAGGTAACAATAACAATTAAATAATTAACGTTTAACAAACTGTGGTTATAAAGTTCATACAGAAAAGTATCCGTTTGACAATTAATTTTGATAACATAACATTTAAAGATGGCTCAGACAATGATGAAGAAGATAGTCGCAAGCAGTGCCTGCCTTGTGGTGGGTTTAACAAGAAGAACCAGCTCTCGTAGCTTGGTAACTGCAAGCAAGAACTTGAATGCGAAGAAAGAACGCGACTTGCCGACTGAGGGGGAGATCACCAAGTCTGTATTCATGTCTCAATCAACTGACATCTATACTAACCTGGCTTTTGAAGACTGGATGTACCGTAACATGGACTTCACTAATCACCATGTGATGATGGTTTGGCGCAATGAACCTTGTGTTGTGATTGGAAGACACCAGAATCCATGGTTGGAAGCTAATGTCCCACTTCTGAGTGAGAGGGAGTTAGCTCTAGCAAGACGCAACAGTGGTGGTGGTACCGTGTACCATGACCGTGGAAATCTTAACATCACATTCTTCACCCCTCGTGAGAGATACGACAGGAAATACAACTTGGAGCTGATCAAGAGAGCACTCTTCAGAGGATTTGGGATCAAGTCCCTCATCAATGAACGCCAAGATTTGATTGTTCGAGATAAATACAAAGTATCCTTTTTAAATTGAAATCAGTGTACACCAAATAGTTTTATTTTAACAAAAATGTTATAATTTTTTGTAAGATTTGATGCATTATGGAAATCTTTAAGCTTTTTAGAGATTTATAATTATAGTACTTGCCTTACATATATTAATGCAATGTTTAGGAGATTGCTTTGCCACACCTTGTGATGGGTTCCTTGCTCCTGTTACTAAAAGCACTGTGTGATTAAAAACAATGAATCAGTATGGGTGTTGCAAACAATTTAATATCACAATGTAATATTTGAAGTTTTCGGAATTTATGTTTACAATGATATACACAAACTAGTTTCCTTAATAACAATTCTATCAGGTATCTGGAACAGCTGCAAAGCTAGGCCGTCTGACAGCGTACCATCACTGCACACTACTAGTCAATGCCAACAAGGCAGATCTCAGCCGAGCCCTTGCTAAACGAGAGGTGAGTAAAACTACTACCGCCGAAATAAAACCGGAACATACCTTTATTCTACATGTGACAGCTTCTGAGAGATGAAACTTTAATAGTTGGACCGTTTTGACAATTTTATTTATTAAACTATAAGCAACATAAAGAGAACAAAGACGTACTTTTGATACTGCCATTATCTAGTATGATTCTTATTGGAATATGTGCAAAACCAACAATAAGGTTCCATTCCTCAGTTCTTGTCACAATTTTCTATCTCTATTGCTCTTTGACTTTTTTGAACTAACTATCTTTAAAATAACCGTTATTGCTTATGTAGTTTTATTAACATTGTTTGGTAGTTGACTTATTTTTGCTATCTGTAAATTTTTATCTCTTTTTATTTATTTCATCAGGCATTCTGTATAACAGTTTAAAATGTATTTTTATTTCCTACTTTAAACGAACATCACTTTACTATTTTCTCCTTTAAAACTTTCCAACATTACTTTTTATTAAATATTCCTTAAAATTTAAAATGCAAGCATAGTTAAATTATACCTGTATGTATTCAGTATGCTGGTACTAAGCAGAGGCCCAGTATGCTTTTTTGCATATTCAGTAATGTCACAGGTCGGACTTGTTGCATTTCATTGTTTACGTGTGATTCATCACTTTATGTAGTTGGGGAACAAAAGCGTCAAGACTGAATTGCACACGACCAGCAATATTCTAGATTACACAATGTTTACCAAAACAATTGTATTCATAAAATTCATTGTTTTATTAACCTTTTAGTAACTTGTTTTTTCACTAACTCTTTGTAACTGACCTTGACCTGATAGCTCCCTCCAGTTTATAAGTTAAGGACCTTTTAATTCTATTTAGCATGGCATACAGACTCAGGCGACTGCTTCGACGCCCTCTGAGGTGGCCAATCTGTCGGAAGTGGACAACCGCGTCACCGTGGACAGTCTGCAGAACGCTGTGGGCTACGAATACCTGCGCACGGCAGCCCTGAGCCTGCAAGACGGGGGCACCAACCAGATCTCAAAGCAACGAGGCTTCCAATTCGTCAACCCTACTAATGACTGGTTCCCAGGTACGTTATTGATCATTCAACAAACAGTTCCCATGATTCAATTTTTTTTCTATTGTAAAATTATTCGACCAATTTTCGTTTCATAACTTGATATAATTTGGCAATTAATTAATTATAACGTTTCCCCAGGTCTTGCGGACTTAAGAAACGAGCTTCAATCTTGGGACTGGTGCTTCGGCAGAACACCCGTGTTCACAGTGAGTCGATCCTTCCCCGTGCCAGCGGAGCTGCTGGCTCCGTCCAAGGTTTACTCTGCGACACAAGAGCTGGTCATCACCATGTCGGTTGAGAAAGGTCTTATCGATGACGTCACCCTCAACATCCCACCAGGTCTAGTTGAGTCTGGATTCCACGGAGAAGCGTCTGTCATCACTCACCTTAAAGGAAAGAGGTTCACCTCCGAAGCTCTCTCCGCGTTGCAAGACGCCATGCTGACGCGTCACTTGAGCAGTGACGTCAGAAAGTTGGACGAAAAAGAACAGTTTGTCGCGAAGTGCTTCGACCAAGTGGTCAACACAGTGTAAGGCTCACTGTCTCAGATTATGTACATTTAACGTTGTAGGTGCTATGAGTACTGCATGTTAGAATAAGTATCATTAAAGAAAATATTGTGGAGTGTTCAAGGTAAGCATTGTTTAATATTTTCGTGTTGAATAGAATGTATAGTCATCTATAATTGTCAACATGAAAGAATTGTAATAATGTAAAAAGTCTGTAAATTGTAATGATATTTTTTATACAATTGAATGTGTTAACCTAACTAACGTTATACTTGTTAGCTTCCTGTCTCTTCTAATAACTCCTCAATGCTTGTTGACATAATATTTTTCTTCGATATTAACTTCCAGTCTGCTTTATTACATTACTTACGTGTTTTTTTTAGTTTAGTATTATATTTATAAATATCTAGACTCTAGCGTTATATTGTCGGTGTATTTTGAAGGATTGTGAATCTCCTACCACAGAAATATGAAGGCCTGCTTATTTTCACCACAATATTACGCTATCGGGCTAGAGTTTGTTCACGCGAGTCGCACCCTAGTGCCGAACGCTACAAGAATGCATCATATCATTTGTTTTAATTAATTAAATTATAATTTTGTTACAGAATTAACGTACCCACGTAATGTTACTTATCAAACATTTTATGTAGCATGTATTAACTACTGTATTGTGATCATTGTGTAGACTTTTGACTAATTTACCCATTTCATAATCTACGCAACCTAGTTTTCGTAACACCACTCCGAAACGGGGACTTTTTTGTATGAAATGGACTTAGAATAATTTAATATAGGTAACTTTAGTTTTAATATGTAGTTATTAAGTTTTGTTTAATGATGTCCAAAAGATTGCTTTGTAATAATAACAACATACCTAGTTTAATGCGCCAAGTTTTGAGTTTCGTGACTCATCAGAATTATTTAGTTATAAAATAATGTCTTAAGAAATTGGACACCGATTTATGTTATTATTATTATTAATGGGATTTGAAAGTTAACTCATTGAAATAAAAAAGTATGACAAAAACTACCGTTTTTTTTTAAACTCTTAATAACGATTTCGATCTAAGTGTAAAATGGCAAAAAATTGCACAGAATACTAATTTAGGTGTTACACAATATTAACCTGACAGGTGGCGATAACAAAATATAACATACTCGACTCATCGACTGATGAGACGTCTCGCAAGACAAAAGCATATGCAAATATACGCCAAAGCCTTTCAGATACCTATTCAAAGAAATCTCGCTGCAATCAGATTAGCCCAAACCATATCAAAGCGATGGATTTGTCGCGGAAGTTACACAACAAGCGTCTTCAACTTGAATCAGCATTGTAGATATCACCAACATTAATCAATTATTTAAGTTATTTTAAGTGGCTGGAAATAAATGAGAGACGTCGCGGTAAAAAGCTGTAGAAGACCGTCGGTGTAGGCGCACTATGCATACAAATCAACGCTATACCTACTAATGGAAACGTGCACTTGTCCTCGCACAACTAAAACTCGCTTGGAGCCTGGGCTCTTCCTCTCGCTTTCTGAAGAACCGCGGTGGTGGTCGGCGTCCGCGCAGGCGCAGCCAGTCTGCGTTCGTTCACAGAGGCGCGCGCGCATTCGCCGCCATATTGTATATACATACGTTACCATGACGACCGCGTAAACACGAACTCGTACATAAGTTTTGATTGAACTTTACCGGTAAAGTTTAGTTTACTTGTCGGTTGTACTGTCAGACTGAAAGTGTTTGTGAGTCAGTTACTGTATGATTACAGGGTTTACCTGTAGTTTTTTAACAAATAAAAGTAAGTATTAAAGTTGTTTATTTTTATTTTAAACCCTTGTTTACATTTTACAGGTGGGTAGATATGTACCTACCTATCTCGCGTGCAATGCTATTTAGCGGAGAATAATTACGTAATTTAAAGAATCCTGAATAAAACAATATTTTTTGTTTTGTATAAGTTTCTTATTGCTAAAACTTGATAGTCCAAAGAACTTAAAATAAGTCTCTTTACAAGATGTTTCGGGACCAAACACAAGACTACAGCTTTTTTTTTCTTAAAAATATTACTTATTCCCAACAGCCCTAATTTGTGTAGATACCTACATACAGGTACCTAATAATCTTGAGAACTCAAAAAAGGCTACCTGAGAATTAAAGGAAGGTAGGTATAAGTATTTTATTTTATTCACATTATTTAGGTAGATACTTACTACAAAATTTGAGGTGAAGGTTGAAAGTTTATCTATTCATGTTTGTACTTAATTATATTTTCTCTAGACACTGGCAGATTAAATTAAAAACACCTTGGCTATGTTCATTGTTCCTTTAATTTGGTTATATAATTGAAAATATAATTATCTCAGTCCCATGTAGAGAAAGAGATACCGGTCTGCTAAGCCATATTTACTAGTTACCTACTTATTTATTTAACTTATTTTTTACGTACGCAAATATTTTTTAATCTGTTATCTTAGTAGGTAATGGTAGGCAGATTTGTGAATGCGGACAGTTGCTATAGTGATGATATCAAGAAGTTCTTAACCGGGCATCGAACCCACAACTTCCGTGCACAGCAGACGCGCATGCGATGATTTTATTAAATTTATTAGGGGGGAGGTATTCGAGGAAAAGATGATTCCTGAAATTACTACTTAGGGGATAAGTCATGACATGAGCCATAGAAGTTCGAACCCTGTGGATTCTATGCTAAATTGTAGGCATAAATCGAATGACGGACTAATAGCTCTTCTGACAAATGATTAACAGCATATCTATTTTCAAAAACCTAATGAGTCTAATGAACCTAATAAATGCCTTTAGAATAAATGGCTCATTAGGTTTTTGAAAATAGGTATGCTGTTAATCATTTGTCAGAAAAGCTATTAGTCCGTAGTTTCAAAATGGCGTTCCCTTCACATAAAAACAAGCACAAAGAATTGATTATAAGTAATAATGATTTAGCTAGGTGGTTAGTGCCGTTGTGTCTAATGTCCTTGATTATGATGAATTAGCTACTTTTCCGCTTAGAAAACGGGCATCCTTTTTATTCCGGCGAGTCGTTATCACGCAGACTGAAGAAACGATTTCATAGGGATTGCAAAACAGCACATCGCTATTAATTTCTTATTAGTTCTGAACCGTTAAAACAGTTTAAACTAGGTAATTATATTGCAATTACACATGTTAACTGTTTACCAGTTTCCTACTCAATAATCACTAATAGTAGGTACTTACATATACCTACCTACTGAAGAACTTGCATTTTCCGGTAATATTAAGTTCGGGGACTTTTCTCGGACGACTGAGAACCTCTGTGCTTCTGAAACAAGACTAAAAGTAGATGATTGTGTAGCCACTGACGAGACGTTAGCGTAGTTCAAGTAGTCTTGTATATTTTTATTCAGATAAGAAAAATGACAAAGTGGCTTAGTAGAGCGTTGACCTTTAATGAGATAATTGGCTTGTTTATCAGTTAGACTTAGACCAATGAGCATCCACTTGGTCTATTTTATTCTTAGCCAATGTACTCTTGACGAAAGGCAAGCCAATTTTTTGATGGACCTTTAAGTATCTGATCGATATAAAAAAAAAAACAAGTAGATAAGTAAGATACCATATTAGAGCGCAACGAAGTACCTATGTTCCACTAAACGTAGGCGTTAGTACATATTCGACCATTACATATTTATATAGGTCGCAAGATTAGCTGACAGTTAGCAACAAACATGGGTACATCGGTATGCGTTGCACAATTATTGTCGGTAACATCTCATTACGTAAGACTGGACATGGATTCTTCGAGCGAACGGCTGCAGATGTGTCTAAGTACTTAGGTAATGGCTACTGTGTACATTTTTGGAAACAATAGACTCAAGCTCCTTATAGTGATTGAACCCATTTAATGCTGAATTTATTGAGCTATTAATTGAAAGATTACGTTTTTTTTGTAATGTAGGTGTAGGTAACCTATTATGTTTATACATTATTTAATTCAAACACGCTTGCTAAATAATGTTGTAATAGCATGCAGTCGGTCGCTTCACAGCATAAACTGAACTGTATGTGCTGATCAGGATCTAATACTAAGGACCTTAGGTTGGGCAAAGATACCTACATGCTAAAGCGTTAATTGGCGCAGATAACCACATATGTCTATTTTGTTGGTCGGGGCTGTAGAAATTACAATATTGGCAGTATTCCGGATTACCTGATATTGTGACTGTTGTGAGTAGGTATACATTTTAGGTACCTATGTAGAAATAATACTTAGCAGGTGTATAGATACCTGCTAAGTATTATTTCTATATAGTCATCACACATGGTCAAAGTCATTTCTACATAGTTCCCCTGAGACGCGAGATAAACTAAGACAGGAGATACCTGTATTTACACATTTGCACAAGAGGCAATAGCTCAAAGACTGATGGGTAGTACTCGTACGAGGAGTCGGAGTTCGAACGTCATCAGTTGTACCATTGATATGAACGTGAATCCACTTTTATCACAAACGTATCATGCTAGCTTAGTCCGAGGGCTCAACCAGAACACTACTAAATTAGCAATGTACAGCCCACATTGTTAATAGATATTATTCTAAAAGCACAAAGTAGTTGTTATAAAAACGTAAGATGAAAGTCAGGTCACCAGGCTGCGATAGATTCGAGCAGGTTTCGACCTCTACACAGATTCTTTTTAAACGCCATTCTGACTGGAAAATAAGATAAATCTTAACAATATTTTCAATATTTTCTACCTTTAGCTCTACCTTGCCAACTAAAGTTTAAGTTACCTACGTTCTATAGAGGGTAAGTGTACATCGGACTATAATTGAAGTCGTTAGAAACTTGTAGGAAGCACGTGCAGCGTGCACAATCGACTTTCACCGTGCAACATCTTCATAGTGCATTTAAGCGTCTCGTTACAATAGCCATTTAAACTTATTATGTATGTAGGCTACTTATTCTGTATTCATCTTTGCTGTGTTTCTGAAGTCGTTTCAAAGTTATGCTACTTAGTCCAGAAATTGTCTAAAATAATTATTTTTCCATCGACTTTTGATTCAAAGCCTGATTGAATTAGGTCACCACTTCCCTGATCTCGCCCGCGATGTCTTAACTCATGTACCAAATAACTTTTTGTGGTTTACAGAAAAAATAACAAAACATGACTTCGTTCTTCAATCTTATCTGATTCAAGTAAGTGCGCAATGATTTTGGTCCAGTCACGCGCTTATACTACGTCTGTACGCATAAGTATGAGATATTAATTAGTAGTGAAGAAATCGCCCCGTAAATATCAGTTGCATCGTTACCGTTTTATATAAGCTCTGCTCGGATTAATTACTTTCTACAGCGCTGGATGTAATGCCGTGGGAAGCAATTGCTTGGTCCTGAAACTGTCTAAAGCATATATTAAAGTGGACACTATTCGTATGTTAGACACTGATGGATATTTGCCTTCGCATTGGGCAATCGTACAGCATAGGCGTTTGTCGAACGTCTGCGAAGCGGTGAAGCTGCTGCGAGTGCGTGCCTGTGCATTTATTAAACGTCTGAGATACGTATGATATGCCTGCGAAACACACTATGCGAAATGTCTACGACACTCCTACGAGCGCTCTACGTTACGTCTGCGAGGCGCCTACGAGACGCCTGCGAGACGTCTACGAGACGCTTAAGAGACGGCTACTAGATGCCTACGAGATGCCTACGAGACTGTTACGAGATGCCTACGAGGCTGCTACAAGATGCCTACGAGACTGCTACGAGATGCCTATGAGACTGCTACGAGATGTCTACGACATACTAAGAGACGTCTACGAGATGACTTCGTCTAACTAATAATTACTCTGGACAAACACGTTGTCTTTGTGTTCTTATTAGTATGCCTGAGGACTGCATTCTACTGAATATTGTTGGTAGAGTGTAGATCTTGTCTAGCAACTTTATTATTGCAGAGCAACTACATTTTTATAAGCATTTCTATGGATGTCCTTTGGCCAGAGTACCTAATATTTAGGGCTCATAATCATAAGAAATCGCTTCTTTTGAACCGATTTTATATTTAATCATGTAGTTGGTACCTCAGATACGTAGAAACGAACATAAAATTATTATGCAGTTGTGTCCAAAATCAAAAGTAATAAAATTGACAGTAGGTATTTGTTTTCTAACATTATCCATTCGTTAACGCACATAATATTTAAAAAGCATCCACTGTCCATTATGATAAAATGTTAGATTTTTAACGAAGCTTCGGTCAAAGTTCAATGTTACTTACATTCGAATTCACGAGTCTTGTTAATACAGTCGTGACGTTACGGCCATCCGTAAGTAACTATGGTAAAATTTGTATGATTGCGCACAATCATATAAATTTTTATAGAGGTATATTGATGGCCAATCAAAGCCGTGAAACGTTATTAGTGATTAGCTATTACGTGAGCTTATGGTTTTAATTTGAATGAGTGAAATGCTTTTAATGGAGCGCTAGGATATGAAATGGTTTTCGGATTATGATTACTTGGTAGTAATAATTATTTATATTATTGAGTGTTACAATTGCAATTGTTTTTCAGGTAGCCTTAGAACTGTACAAATTGCATAACAAATAAATAAGATCAAGAAAAGGAAGATCGAATGTGTGTAATCTTGTCATGTCAAAACGATAAATTATGAACTAATATTCTACATGCGTCCATTAAAATTGCATAATAGGCTTACTTATACGAGTACTCAGTAGATGATAGGTTGTTCCTAATTTAACTTGGGCTGTATTACGGTTGATTATGACGACTTTAGGACTAACTGTCTATGTCTTATTATTATGACGAGTTTAGGAGTAACTGTCTACGTCTTATTATTATGACGACTTTAGGACTAACTGTCTACGTCTTATTATTACGACTTTAGGAGTAACTGTCTACGTCTTATTATTATGATGACTTTAGGAATAACTGTCTACTTCTTATTATTCAGTAAACAATAAAATGTTTAGTATAGCTCAGCTCTGTCTATATTTGCTTGCTTACAGGATATTATGTGATTGTAAATTTTACGATGCGGTGTTGATGTTATTATAACGCATACATACACATACATAAACTCACGTAACTCACGTATTATAATTATCAAAATTATTATAATTACAGAGTCAGCTGTCCGCATATGACTGATTAATTAATAGTGCAGTCAAGATTTTAGATATCTAACCCAATTAAATTATGCATCCGTTGATGTTTATCTATCGGTTTTTATGCAGTTTTTTTGTGGTTTGTCGTGACAAAATAATAATTAAAATATTTATGGTGACATCAAAAATCTTTTGTAAGAAATAATAAATTAGAATTAATTAATCAACTTTAATACAATATTGTCGCAGTGGTACGAATAATGTCACCTATAAACATTCTATTTTCTGAAATAGTTGGCCTCTAGGCAAAATATACGTATAGATTTGAATATTAAGCAAATCGTTAAATATTGAAGAACTCTTGTTCTTATATTATTAGCTATATTTTATTTTTGTATTGTTACAGAACTGCAGAACTAGCTTAAGAAAACAAGATGGAAATGGAGAAGGACAAGATTGTGTTTAAGGTAAGTTTATTTTAGCCATTTTAAACAATATACCCCTTTATTTATGAATGTTGCTTAAAGTTAAGTAGTGATTAGGGACTGTTTAACCATACATTTTTTAAGTTTAAACGCATCTTAACTTTAAGCAACGTTTATAAATAAACCCCTTAGTGTTCAATACACGAGCGGTACGCGTCAACGGCAGAGGCAACTGCAGCTGTCGCTGTCGATCCGGACGCTAAAAAAAATACTGAATACTTCTGTCAAAAATATCGTATTTGAAAATAAAATATCGTACTTCCATCAACTAACTTAACTTGGCAAAATAGAACAATTTATTTTATTACAAAATGGTTACTAGAGGTAACTTTTAGTCTGGAATTCTGGATTAGCTAGTCGTAGTTTTATTTCAGTTTTTTGTAGAGAAATCACTCAAAATTCACAGCTCAAAACTCATTATCTGTCAGTAATTAATTGTTGGCAACATTTTAAAATTCTTTGAGGAAATACTCTACTCTGTGCGACTGTTTTAGCACAGATTATTTGGTTTTGATAAACGACAGACCTTAATAGGTCTAGGATAAAGGAACTTAATAGTTATAATATAATATGGCTGTGGTATCGATGGTTCACCAACAATGAATGGACTAGTCAGCCATAAACTGGGGCATCGTTTCATTAAAATGTTTGATACAATCGTTTCTTGTCAAAACTTGCTATAAAAATGCCTTGATTAATGACCCTATTGCTGTTTCGCTCTGTCAAAACACTTTATTATGCATACGAAAGAGATAGAGCTATAAAAGTCGGTGTCCTTTAACTAGTGAAAGTAAATAGTTCATGGTCATTAAATTATCGTATTTTTGCATACGATCCTGGAATAAGGTTTGTAAATCGTATCTACCTATCGCCAATTTATTGTACAAATACGATAGTTATCACGAAATCCAACACAGCCGTCGACACGCGTCGACAGCAGCCGGCGACAGGCGTCGACGCTCGATGTCGACGCATCCGCGGCGGCTGCAGTTGCCTCCGCCGTTGACACATGCCGCTCGTATGTATGAACACTTTGGTACACTTTTAAGGGTTCCGTACTCAAAGTGTGCCAATTGGACCCTATAATAAGCCTCCGCTGTCCATCCGTTCGTCCGTCTATCTGTGAGTTTGTTTTTATCTTGTGCCATCGTTGTCAAGAAAACTCGTGAAACCGGTAAACATCCGTGTCGGGAGATTTTTTCGTTTTTTTTCCGAATCACATTGAACCAGTCAGCCGGTGGCACGGATTATTTACTGGGACGAGCTAACCACACTACTTTTTTATATGCGGTTTGGTACTGAAATGTTTTAGAGTAATGTTTTCGTAAATTAGGTCTAACTATGTAGAAATATTTGTAAAGATAAACAAAATGGTAATAATGGCTAAAGAGTTATCCGCTTCCGCATGATTTCAGTCACGAATAGACCACATCCGTAAGAGCAGACACTTTTAAATGATGTCGGAAGAGTAAATCATAATATAAAGAGAATTCACTAATATCCTATTGCAATTCTTGACATTGTCAATGAGCCTTCGTTGTAGCTCGGACTACTTAAAGGCGCGTTCCATAAATAAAGGCTAACACAGTGTTATTAAAAGCAACGCTAATAACAGTGTCATTTATTATATCAAAACCACTTAAAAGGCACTTGTATGAACTTCATAGACAATAGAGCAGTTTGTATGCAAATTAGATTGCGCACATTATTTCTAAGGTAATTCAACCGCGTAGGCATGCGTTTTCGTGATCGCAATTTTTATCTCATACGTCTATCTGTTAAGTTTATTTGTGGAAATTGTGTAAATTCACGTACACCTGTGGTCAGCAATCACTGGTTATGTTGCAATAATAGACCGACTGTACTCCATGCCTGCGTGCGACCGACGCGACGGGTTGCGGAGGCCGATTCTATTAGCGGACCAATGATGAAAATCTTTCGACAGTTTCTATAGATAGATTCACACTTTCAACCAATCAGAATAATCCGGACTTCTATTTCCTTAAGGATAGTTATAGTGTTTATTCAGCACACCAGCATCAGCCTCCGTAGAATTCCTCAACCCACCGTGGTGTGTCTTAATAGGACATGTCGTGCGCTTGTGACATTCCACTCGTGCCATACCTACTCATTAGTCGTCATCAAGGCTTCCCGTTCACTATTGTCGTTCCTAGCAGGTCCTGTGATCGCCTTCATGCGTGTTTACCCTAATGTTATTAACCTTCGCGAATTAAAACAAGCTTCGTTCAGTCTTATCGACGGCGCGGCCATTACTTATGTAATCTGTATGGTGTTAGAATGCAATCATCGTTAGCATTTAACCTACAATCAGCAATACAAGTGTCGTGTCGTCGAGCGGCAAGCGTATTCATTTGTTTCTCACATTTTTGTTGTTTCTTGTACTAGATTCGCCGAGATGATTGTGGGAAAGGTATTTGTCCCCATTCGTTTTTGTTCGCTTCGAACCGAACGTCACGTTAGTGTGGTAGGTTGTAGCTGGTTATACCGCAGCTGCTAGTGACGTCGCCTTGATGATCGGCTCGACATGTGGAGAGATCGAAACAGGTTCGATGTCACGGCTGTTGTCGTGGGTCAAGGTGTCCGTAATCAGGCGCCGATCCCGAATACAAGTTTAGAGGAAAGAAGGTCACGTGCTCAATGGAGAAAATTGCTGCTATACCTAACTTTATAACAAAGATTTTTTCAACACCTCCACTGTGCTTTGTGATCTATCGAATATATGAATAAATCAACACGTCTTTAATATGTATGAAGTCCAACTTTAGGCTATGATTTCTCGTCGTTAGCTGTCGACAGTAGCCGTAGTATTTTTTTTATCAGCCACATTTTCTAAGCAGATAATGTAATTTAGCAACGCTTGTAATAATTTAATCACGTACAATAATAATCAATGAGCGCGCAAAAAGCGGGCGGAATGTTAAAATATACAAGAGCGTATGATTGACTGGATCGCTTAGTTCCGACAGGACGTTTTTAGTAGGTGTTTTTTAGTTGTACCGTGGTAATATTAGGTGTGGTTGGGCAAGCGGAGCGTGATCGTCGGCAGCTCGTCATCCGGCAGGCGGGTGGATCGACCACGACGGCTTCGTGGCTCCACGATGTATCTAATGTAACCGAACCGGCGCCGGCGTTCAAGCTCTGACACAACTTTGACACATTGAAGATGACGTGACATAGTAATCGGACCTACCAAGGCTGATATTATGGTATTCTGAAGAGCTGTAGTGTCATGTCAAGTTATTTCTACTTACGTTAATAGTTAATTAACGTTGCTTTATATGTGAATATGAGTTGAATGCAATCGATCATAGAGCAAAATCTGAATGCAAGCCTCACTCAGAATTTGGTTTCATTATAAAATTGACGTGGTCTTTTAAGCGGTGCAAAAGTTCTTCGTATTTGTATAGCTACACAAGTACCTACAAACTTGTAAAAGGGGTAGAGCACTGCGTGACTAATAGTAGTCAAATATAATTGTGATACCAGTCTCTTCGACAAGTTTCGGAACAATCATGTATATATAAGTATAAGTTATATCATGTATAAGTTCCAATACATTCGCATATTAATTACTTGTAAGGTGTATAGGTCTATTGTATTCTAATTTATCTAGCCTGTTCGTGATACGAAGGCTGATCTCGTCACGACTGTGTCCCGGTGACAAAGCAAGATAAACTTGGATCAGCTACTAATTCATACATGCACCGAATGATGGATGTATCAGACATGCGCAACTCATATTATTCAATCATCTGTTAGGTGTTAATATTGCTAATAATTGCTTCCGCCAACGATTACCTATCACGTTACTTACCTAATTAGATAAATTACAAAACTGTTCATTTATTACGTACTTTAGTGTCTTAAATAAGGCTAGTAGAGCTACAAATCTGAGTTATGAAGTTGGTTGGCTGTTGGCTGGGTGAGTTATGTAAATACATAGATAGATAATATTATTTTAGCGGATGTTTTTCTTCCTGTCCGTTTGAGTGGTGACATTTATATCTTGAGTGGATGATACACGTTACTAAAAAGTCCTTTCACTTTCAGTGGCCTACCCGCGATCGAAATCATTTTTAAATACGTGTCCCTTACTTGATAAATAAGATAATATTAAATAGGTATATTTTATCCAAGATTATTTGGAATTTTCGTGATGCTTCACAACGATTGTTGATTTATAAAATATTGTTTCCATATAAGTACAAATGAAGACTTGATTTAGCCGATTGTCTGTCAAATCGGTTTACGATTCGGGACAAGTCACGTTTCTGCTATTATGTGTTTCAATGTCAGAACCTCAGAACATAATAGATCAGTAAATTCAGTTCATATTTAATAACGGATTTCTTGCGACTTCATAATGGAATCTTTATGCGTGACCCTGACATTTCAAAGGCGTTTAGGTATTTTTTCGGTTCAGTGATTACTGAGAATTACTTGCCCTTTTATAGAGATGCATGATGTAATTGTAATTGTAGGAAATCCCGTCATACAGTTTAGTTATATATATAGAATACTCTTTATTACGTACACCATAAAAATTGCAGATATAAATGCAGAAAGGATGATGCCACAAAATGTATGGAAGCTGGTACCCGCTCCATTAGGAATAAATTATATATCGTTAGAAAGATATTAAGATTTAGTACAAGAATTCCAATAACTCTTGTCTTGATTCCTTGTCCGACCTGAAAAATACAGGCTGGAAGTTATAATACAGGCAGGCAGAGACGAGGCAGTAAGGGAAGCTACCCTAACCGTTGTAGCTATAGAAAATGTTCTCAGGAGATTGTCTTTAACTTCTTGAGTAATTGCTAACCGCATTCACAGATTTTGGAAAAATAGTACAGTCAGCTAGAAAAACGTTAATTCTTACATTTTATTTTTATGTTGCCAATCGATGTAGTTTTAAATAAAGATTTAAAGACACTTTTGGACCAACTGAGGTTGGAGTAATAGAAAAGTCAGAAATCGCATAAAACTTTTCCCGTACCAATATTTCGTAGTAATCGATCATCTTATCCACGATTTTTTACGACGTTTACTATTAGTTAACGTATGTAATGTATTCATTCATCACCTGCCTAGTCTTTTTCCAACTATGTAAGGGTCATCTTCCAATCTAACTCGATGCAGTTGAATATCAGTATTTTACATGGAGCGATTGCTTATCTTACTTCTTGCCCAGGCACTGGGTAACACTTAACCCATTGGTAAGACTGCATAACAGACTTTTGGACTTCTGACTGGGTTGTCAGTAGCCCAAAAATCTCTTGACAATCGTTACGAGTATAACGATTGTTAAAGATCTACGAATGACAGCCGGGTCCAACGGCTTAACGTGCTTCCCGAGGGAGGGAGGTGTCTCGATATGTAATAGATGGTCACCCATCCACGAACTGACCGTGGTAAGCCTAGCTTTACCTTCGATCGACAGCCATGCGGCAGTTATTAATTAGCCACGAACCATAAGTAGATAATGTAATGTCATTTAATAAAACATTTTTCAGTCATCGTCTACTATGACATCTCCAAGAAATAAAGCAGAGGCTGTAAATCCGCATACCTGGGGTACACTAGGTACCAAACAATTAATATTATACGAGTACAAATACCTGTGTACACAATGCGTCTTCCAGTTAAGCATGTATGTATTATTGTTATCATTATTAATTCATAAGTAACAGTAGTTCTAGCTACATGTCGTGACTGAATGTGAACACTTAAGAGCCAAGTATCTTCACTAATCCCGTAATCAGGTACATCTTCCAATGTATTTTCCCTTTAAACTTCTATTTGCTAATTATAAAGTTGTGTTAATGTTGGCTGCAGTTCTTGCCAATTTCGTTTAGTATGCTTCCAAATAGAGAACTTGTTGTTCAGTGCTCGGAAAATCCAAATCGCTTGCCTCAAACCTAAAAGTTCTTCTACTATTCTAACGCAACAGAGAGCCTAGACAAATTACATTTGCTTCGGAGTGATTCTATTTCTACAATCCCTATCGCTTTCGCTAATGTTTCCATCATACGAATCGAATAAGTACTACCGATAACGCTTGTCAAAAAGTGCCACTTGGCTACGCATCTCTATAGAAGTAATCTTTCGACGCTGTCGATTCGTTTCATAGAATCGAATGATGTTGACATTGTCTAGCTAATTTCTATTCGTTGACCTATAATCACGTGCCATTTCGATAGCTTATGTCAACCCCATACATTTTTGGCTTTTCTACTAGCGTCATCGCCAAACGAATGTTACTTCGTCTAGGCCCTCAGGTAACGAAGTCCAAGAGATAGCCGGAGGCAACAAGAAAAACTGTAACCGGAGTCCATAGTGCGAATACCTAAACAGTCGCAGAATAGTAAGAATCGGAGCGCAGTCACACACTATACAAACGATTCACTGACTTTATTTTCCGTCATTTAATGATTTTTGTAACCAAAATATCATAACATTGGTCTTAGGATTTACAGGACAACCGTTACTTTGGAGCCGTGCAGGTCATCATCACACACATTTCAGCCCAGCATCGGATCAGCAACGCTTCGACTCATCAACACGTCGCCAACCAGGCAGTACGAGTATGAATGAAGTTTCATGGCGACGCCGATTCGGTGCCAAGTTGAAAGCTGCAAGCTATATTTTGACGAAACTGCTTACCGATAGAAAACTCAAGATTTACCGTTCGATAAAAGGGGGAGGAGTAAACCCATAATCGGTTACTGGGTAGCGTGTGACGTCGACGCATTCCCAATGATGCTTAAAGAGCAGTGAATTATGAAATATCAGAGAAAAAAAACTTATTTATGTATTGCTAAAACTGAGATGTTTGCTACAATATAACTCTGAACGGACAAGGATTTGGAATTAGGCTCCAGAGTGACTTCTATTCAGTTTAAAAAGAGCTATCCAACGGTGTATTGCACATGGTTATCGGAGGGAGATACCAAAATAAGCATCATCCTTTTACAAGGGGTGACGCAATAGGCGGTCTTATCACTACTCGTAAAACCGATATTTAAAAGAAAAACTTTTGATGAATCAAAGGCTCCCGCAGACAGGCGCGATGCTAGAGCGTGACGCGACACTAGTAGAACTATTTATTTGAAAACTTAATGGAAATTGTCCTACCAGAATCGCGTCGCACCGTCGCGTCTCGCCTATCTGCGGGAGCCTTAAGGGAGAAGGAGAGACAATACTGCAGATAGTCTGCGTTCTACCTACCACTGTACCATGTCTGTGGTGTATAGTTTGCGAGGTAGCTTTAGGAAATACAGTTCGATACTTTGAAATCAAGGTAGTTATTTACTCAAACGTCATTTCCTGTTACATTCCGCAATAAAATTTCCTTTTGGCACAAAGTCCGTAAAATAAGTTGATAGCTTTCATTAATTGCCTACGTTTTATAATAACCTAGTGATAAGGGTCTATCGCTTGGGAGATCGGTATTTTCCGTTCCTTTGTTGCGAATACTTGCGAACTTCGAACGTATTTAATTAGCTAGTGATGCTAGTGTAATTAATAGATAGTGCATTCACTGCTGACGATTTCCTACATTTATGGGCATATAGCCTTCTTACATTATATATAGAACACGCCCATACGTCTTATTTGTTCGGTACTTGTATCCGGAACTGATCGCCGAATATTGATAGACGTACCTAAATAATTGTTTGGTATTTGCAAATCATCTCGCCTTTTATCTTTGTTTTGTTAGGTTTTTTTGTTTGTTATTTGATGAAGAGCAAAAAATTGTTATTAATAATACACGTTGGATTCTAAAGTCTAAGCTGTAATCTTTGTAAGAGAGAAAAAAAAATTTGGCGAAACCCTTACTTGAGCCCACTTCTGATCTATTCCATAAAAAAATACGGAATTTATTGTGGTAGTTAGAATTTCAATCAAAACTAGTGACTATACATAGATACATTCTATAAGATGAATTTAATAACGTTATGCAAATAGTAGTTTAAAAAACTTAGTAGATTTAAAAATAAGGTCAAAATGTAGAGGCGTTGTAAGTTTTTATCTACTTCACCCGATGAAGTGTATATACGCACTAAGCAGACATGTCTATTGAAACAAGTCACAGTAATCTATCTATAAAAGTTCCAATAGTCCTCAAAGATAAGAGCTGTCATCGTGAATTATGAATGGAAAGTCTTAGGGCTCAATGTCTCTAACTTGTTCATTTCTCTGGTCATTTGATCACATGTCCGGTATCAGTCCGGCCTACTTGCAGGAGATGGCCTTATCTGATACGAGCTGTTTATAAGTAGGTACCGATTTGTAGATTGTGCCAACATATCAGCAGGTTTTACAAACATTACCTACGTTATATAAACCGATTATTTATACACATAGACTGTTTTAATTAACCTAAATACCTTATCGTATTTTATTTTAGATTCGGTGAAGCAGAACGAGATAAACATTATTATAATTATCAGTCTGATATTATTCTTCTTTTTATTTTCCAGATCATCTATTGTTGATTGATACCTAATATGGTGTGGAATGTTTTGTTTTGATCGTGTAGAACTTGCCTATTGTAATCGCTTAGCATAAAATTCTTCAGCTAAACCGGCAACAAGAAAACTATCAATAAACTGATTGAATCTTGTTCGTAAAATTTATGATTGCCGTAAAATGACGCCTCGTTTGCATTAGGTACATTAAAAAAGTAAAATATTACTTCTGGTTCTATTGTTACATGATATTCTTCCAATTTTCCAACTTTAATGTTCTTTTTCGGGTCGAATGTCGTCATTAAACCGTATGTTAAACTTACATGTATGTATGACAGCCACCTGGCCAAGTCTCGATACAATATATAGTGGAAGTCTCAGGGACAATGTTGTACAATATTGTACAATGGCCAAATTGTGAAATGTTCCTGTTTGTTAACTGCCCATTAGTACTGGGACATATCATTTATATTAACCAGTTGACAACGTATTTAACCCATAAACATTTGATTTAATGACCGTCCTCCGTGTAATGGGAATTTAATCATGAGCAGTTAATATTTTCGAAGGGCGTTCTTTGCACTTTCAAATGCAGTAGGTACCCATACAATTAACGCAGTGGGAATAATAACAGTTCTGTGACTGAATTCGAGAAAAAACACGGAAGGTAAAGCCACAGATGTTTATTCCTGAGAGGTTCGCCAAGAAGTCGGTCGATTGTCAATGAAACATCAACTCCTCCATAGTTAGTGGGTGTTTTACATATGGCGGACGAAGTCACGGACGAAAGCTGCTATAAAGTATTAAAGAAACTGCATCCCTTATTATGAACGCGACGTGATTCAGATCCAACTATAGATTACCTAACTTTATCCAGGCTCCTGACACATGATAAGCCACAGAACTCGTCTGTGATTCTCGTAAACTTTCTTCAAGATCTTACCACACGCTTGATTGACAAGTCTACTGACTATAGTGGCTTCTGACTAGCGGCTACTGGCTAGTCAGCTGTCCGGCCACTTTTCCTGCACCACAACATGATATAGAAATTTAATAATGTCTCTGTTACATCTGTCATCGACAACCACTAATCATATCTATCAATTACTCGATACAGCTACCTACTTCTGCTAATTTAGTGAATACAAGTTCCTTTGCGGATGTCGTACTGTGTCGGCACTCTTAAAAGGAAATAACTTACATATATATATTTGTGATATTTCTATACTCTTGTTGTGTCACTAAGACACAGGATGTGCCTAGTTTGGGACCCGCTGCTTAATCATTATAAGTCTTCTATTAGTGAGAATTTCATACCATGCTACTTTTATATTTGAGAACTTTGTGTAAACTAAAAATGAATTTGAATTTGGAATTTATTTTTTGCTTATATATTGCATCGAAAGTATTTGTCAGTCCTTAATTGGCTTTTGAGTGTTATTGCAAATTGATATTTCGTTTTAAACACGGTGTTCTGGCCCAATAAACTTAATGAAGTAAGTACGGTCGGTAAAGTTAAGTTATAACATAACAGGCTTTAGTATCTTTTTATTGAACCTTATTATTATTGCTAATTAAAGAGCAAAGGTCTTCTCTGAAAACGAAGATTGAATAATGGCCAGAGGGACTTTTTTACGAGTTCGATTATGTGGATACTTTAAGGCAATTAATAATGGATTCTTACTTATAAGATATAGGTTTATGATTAAAAGGTTGTTAAAGAATCGAAAACAACTAAAAAGGCTTTCATGTGAACTAGAATGTTATATCTAAGATATACAAACGAAATCCCTAGTATAAAAAATTAGAATTACGCCTTGCTCACCTTCATAAAATTGTTTGGTTGTACATCACTTATGTCTCGTAGCACGAATGCAACAACAACATAAAAACCAAACAAGTTTCACATACCTATTTGTTTTTATTATTTACCTATGAGTAAATGTATGTAAACAATTTCATGAGTGTGCTGTTGCTTTTGCGCATTATATTTTACTTAACTTCTTATCTATGTTAATGACACGCACTACTGTAGATCGGTTAAAGACATTTGGTTTTAAAACTAGCGTTTGATACGGTTCGGTGTGCCGTTCTATCAGCGACCACCATGATGGAAACGTCAAAAATGTATGGGACTGACATAGGCTGCCAAAAAGCTCGAAAAAAAAAACAAAAAATAACTAAATCGTCGTTGTGTGGTAGGTTATGTATAGCACTTAACATAATGTGATGATCGTGGCAGTATTACCTCAAGCCTGCAATTAAAAGTAACTAAGCTCAAATTCTGTAGTCAAGTTGATGATACCTAATTAAATAAATGCAAGGTATGTGCCCCTACAATGCAACGTACTACTACACCTACCTACAATACAACGCACTACACTACTTCGTTTTGTAAAAACATGTTTCAAGAGAACGGAAAATGGCGACAATATTCCGGATTCTTTATGTAAAAAACGTCTTTCTCATCCTGGCTTTTAATTTCGGTAAGAATGCGACTTTATTTTTGGCTTCCGTTCCCAGTCTTTCTTATGGCAGTTTCAAACCGACGAAAAAAAAAGGAGGAGGTTCTCATGCCGACCCGTATATTTTTTTTGTATGATCTCCCATAACTTTTGTGTTAAAACGAAATCTTTGCGCAGCTTTTTGTGCAGCACATGATTTTCTTAAGACTTAAGTCGCACAGTCAGACTGCTTTTGTGTTATAATACAGCTGTGGAAAACTATATATTAATTAAAATAAGTTTATATGGTCAGAGCTAATTCTAGAGAATAGTTCCGCAACTTAGCAGTATTTTATCATCATATATGACTTAGAAACGGATACTGCGTGTAATGTCTACTACTTCTAACAGCTGTAGGTATATATCCGTCTCGTATTAACAGATATTTAAGTCAAGACCTGGCCTCCCTCCTGGGGTTATCAGACTAGATAAAAGTGCCCCCGATGTGCGCCAATCAGTGGTCGCGACACCCGTCCTACATAACGATGTAGGTACCTTATTATAATATGCGATACTATTATGATACCTACAGTTATTTTAAGAATAAATTACCGTTTCAATTAAGCATCTCGGGCATAGGTGATGTTTTCATACAGTGTGGAAAGTTCTAAAGATATTTTTAACATATTTAACTTTCAAAGTGACCCTAGATGAGAGTAATAATTATGCTCCACAGGGGCAAGCTATCGCATACGTAATTGCGAGTATGCATTGAACAAATTACATCTTTACCCCAATCCTTTTGCTTGGGGAAAATTGAAGCGATCACAAATTTCATGGTCTACATTTATATCTGTAATTTTTATGGTGTACATAATAAAGAGTATTCTATTCTATTCTTTAAAGTTCCTATGACTAACCCGAGACATGGAAACACTTCCACTTCCAACCTTTTAACTACGAATTGCGTGACTTTTGTCACATGGTCATGCAGTACCAACATGTCTAATATTATCGGATAATCGGCGGTCCAGATAATATTAACATTTATGTAACGTCTTGTGGCAACCTCTAGCTCTTCGTGGGACGACGATACACTTTATTGTTTTTCTTTTAATATATTGCGTCGGAATGCTCGTCTTGTTATAATTGATAATTGTGGTTTATAAATCACGAGTTAGAATGTTAGATCCATGTCAGGTTGAGACAGAGCCCCGGGGCAGAGTTGTAAAGCCATATAATCTTCATTAGGCAACAAGAACGGGTCATCACTCACAAAATGTACATGTCAACAGCGACCAAAACATTGTGTACTGTTGCAAGATACCACAATCTATAATAATAAGTAATTTTGTTCTCGAAGGAATTTCTATATGAGTACGTATAAATAATGACAAGGGAATCATTAGCGATTATTATAGAAAAAATTACATTTTATAAAGAGGTCCGATAAGGTAGTATTAGGTGATAGGTAGTTTCCGATAGACATTGCACTGAGAAAGTGACGTAAGGAAAAGATTAATTTGGGGTTTTTTTATATCATTCAACGACCCATACATTTCATGCCTGTAAAAGCAAATATAAAACTGATGCAATGAATCGTAATGATTTTGAAATAAACCCCTTATTAGTCTTAACAGCAACGTATAATTTGATTTATTTTTAACAATGATTCTATTGGTGCAAATGATTTGGGAAGCAAAAAGTAAATGATGAGCAATGGGCCGGGTCGCGTAACGTTCGCTTGCTAAACGAGCGACTTGCACAACAATACTGGTTACCATAGCATGCATTGACCAGTGATCAGTGAACCTACTATCGAAATGTCATGATGTGCAAGTACTACACAAAAGGAACTGCTTATCTCTTCATCTTTAGGATGTCCTAACGTCGATCTGGTCAGTATTCACTTTGCTTAAATGAATTGTGTGGCAAGCGCAGAACCACGTTCTTGTTGCATAAAAGGACGAAGAAAATAGCAAATTCGTGAGATTTTATTTATGCAGATGTTGTTTAATCTCTTAAAAAAAAATATAATGCATTGTTTGCTTATAAAGAGATGGAAATTTTGGTGACAGTTAAAAGTACATACTTACCGTAGATGCAGCTCTATACTAAAGCTATCTATGGCCAGTGTTCACCCAGGCTTATTCCGGCCCCATTTTCAAAAGTCACCACCCTGGGTGTCCCAGGTTGACCAGCATATAGCCACAGCTAGCTCTTTTGTTAGTAGGTACCTAAATCTATTGAATCTAGCGAATATACTTAATAAAGAAAATAAATAATGAATAAGATAACAATCAAAATCCTAATTACAAAAGGAAGTTTGATATAATCAGAATTGTCAGACTGAATCGCAACTAGATTAGTACAATCGACCTACCTTATTTGATATCTCTCGCTATCTCATTGCGTGCAAATAGGTATATTATTTACAATGCCAAAACAACATATATTTAGTTGATTCTTTATCTCCAGACGGACTGTACTTAGCGAATATCGAACGTAGATGGCAGATAACAAATAATTAGTTCACTGTTTTTTGGGTTTTGCTGCTTTATTTTCACTTTAAAAACTAATAAATTCTATTCATCAGCAGAAAAAGTATTTTGCACCTATTTCTGTGCTCAAGATACGTAAAAAAAAAGTTCGACCAATCCAGTACACTGTTGAAATTGTACTGTTTTTTTGTGGATCCTCATTTATCAGAGAGCACCAGTTTCTTTAGTAGGCATTGTTATAGTCCGTAATCAAAGTAATGTTTAAAAAAATAGTGAGAAAGAGGCATTGACTCATTTGTCATAATTAGCTACGCCCAAGCTTGCACGTAGCTATCTATCTGCAGGGTGAGTAAACTCTTGCAATTCATTTCATCAGGAATTGAACGTGCAAAACCTGAAGCTATATGAGGTTTTGCACGTTCAATTCCTCCAATTACACGGAAATGATCCTGCAGATAGACCAAATTATTGCTTGTATGAATAATCTATTAGATGTCTATCTATACATAAACATATGTGCAAAGGCGATAAAGACCAGAATTATCGGGAAAATATGACCTTCGAGACGGCTCTACGAATCGTAAAAATCCTTTTGTATCAATGTTATCAACAGTTACTATGCGGTAATAAAAATAAGTCATGTTTTTGTTTAAATATCTACTTCTACAGTCACGAGCTGGTTTATTTTTACGAGATAAAAATATCGCTCACTGTGATATGCCTTTTAATAAGGGTTAAAGTTGATCGGAATAAAAAATAGTGCGAAGTATTTTAAGCGTATCAATTGTTTGTTTGGATAACATTCAGGTTATTCCGGTGAAAAAGACATATCCAGAAAAAAAAAATAGTTTTATCATGTTTACACTGTGAATTGTAGAGCTTATAGGCGCGTTATAATAATCCACAGGATGACAAAAGACGCCATCACATAGTAGTCAGCCTTGGAATATCAGACATATCACATTTAAAAGGAATTGATTGCCGCTTACTTTTTTGAAAATTGCTTAAACAAATGTGAATTAGAGTCTATGTTTCTTTATAAATTCTTTAATATTTACGACATTATTGATGCGTGTTGTAAGATGCAGGAGATCGGTCTGCTGGGCGTGGCCGGTTCTGCGCAGGCGCACTGAACTTTGCCTGACCTCTAGTTACTAGTTTGCTCTTCGGCTAGATCTTTGAAACACTCAATTAGCTTATTTAGTGCACGCGATATACAATTATTAGAACCAGGGCTTTGCAATTAGGGTACAATCTAACAGTAGTTGTAATTAGAACAGTTGTGGCGAGTGATAATGGGTGTCCCAAAAGTACGGATAGGATTTGAAGAGGCGATGTCTATTGGGCACCGAGATCTTGCGATCTGACGCCACTGGATTTCTTTCTTTGAGGCTAAGTCAAAGATAAGGTATACGCCAACGATCCACAAAAAATTACGACTTGAAACGCAACATTCGGCTATTCTGGCTATTGTCGAAATAAGCCGCGAAATGTGTGAAAATGTAATGAAAAACTTTGGCAAAAGAATCGGCATTTGCAAAAATGCCTGTGGCGGTCATTTGGTAGGTATTCTGTTCTAATAAAATTGTACAAGTCTCTTCTTTAAAATAAAATAAAATACCGAAGAAATTCCAATCCGTTCGCATTTTGTTGACAAAACCTAGTATACCAAGGTATGTTTTATTGTTATATATATATAACATAATATATATACCATACTATGCCAGTCTAATAGTTAACTTTCATTAAACTAAGTATGTTTTTGTTGAACAGCTCATGATTCAACTATAAATGCAAATGTAGATTTTGGGTGGATCGAAAGATACATTTTTCCACTCGTACGCAAAATAACGCGCTTGGACGTGGAGTTGCGAACAATTGCCCGATATTCTAATAGAGTACAATATAATACAATACAAATGCAATAGAAAATATTCTCGTAAATATAACAGAGGTGAACTCGTGTTAGTGTTGACAAGGTCTCAGGACCTTGACACGTTACGCATCTAGCGTAGTGTGAGACCTTCAGGGAGCTTCTTTCGATACCATGTCTGATTTGCATATACGGAATTTTGCGATGGCATACATGTATAACGGTAAGTTGTTTATATAGTTATTAATGAGGTCGTGTTGCGCCACAAGCGTGACCCGTACAGCACCCTTTGTAACGGCCGATGCCACGATTCGCTACGGGGATTAAACACCGGTGTCATATGTCACGAGGCCTGCCACCGTTTGCGAAACTCCCAAAACTTGCCTAGCTTAATTAATGGCTTTTAACTACTGTGCAATTATAAATGATTGTCTTCCGAACTTAAATGTCAATAGAATGGCGTTTATGTCCATACCTCTAGAAGAATCGAGCTCTTTAATAGTAATAGTTGACACTTTGACTTGGTTCGTGTGGTGGAAACTTTTTGTAAGACAAGGAAAGTTCGTTACGTGTTTGAAATAATTATTAATATTATGTAGGCTCATATATACTGAATGATTTACAAGTAAAAAATAGATATTACCGTCATTATATCCTTCTCGTAACATGCTTTCACCATTAGGAAGTAGTTACTGAACATATCAAGTATGTTTACATCAATATCGTCTAGTGTTATAATTGCGATTATTCAACGGTCGAAAGCTGTTCAATAAGTTATGAGGATAAATTTAAGCCCACATAAATCACATACTTTCGTTGAACACATAACTATAACGTACGGTAATCGCATGATATGGATCCTTGAAGATAGCATCTTAAATAAAACGTCAGATGATAAATGATAAGTAGCCAACCAAAAACCAGTATTAAAATTGTACGCTGCATAATTTTTTTTAGCTCTTAACATATCCACTCAGCCCCAGTGTTGAAATTGCGCAAACGTAAAGTCTACATACATACAGATTTAAATCGTGAGAACTTAATAATAATTTTGCTTACATAGATAATTACCTAAGTTAAATTAGAATGATTTTGTAAATTATGTGTAATTCTTAATTCGAAAATTTATAGGTCATTAAAATACATTAAAATTGGGTCTCTAAACCAATTTAGAAAGTCGGTATCTGCCAAGTTAGGCAGTCTTGGGCAGTCTTCTCAGAACTTGCAACTTTGTCATAACGTTTGACATTTCAGGCGAGCCGCCACGGTGGTTTCATGACGTCACCCAATATAGATAAGGACGCCCGTCATTTGTCTTCATGGTTCATTGTTAGGGCTATCGGGAAACGTCTTGACCTTTAGAATTTTCCGCGCACTTGCCTCTTGCTAGAAAACGTGTAGTTGCGATGTTACTACGGCCTGTTGCACCAGAACTTCTACTATAACATTACTTACGTCAGCTGGAAGATTATTCTACGTTCGTAATCATTCTACTGATCCGCTTTCACGTTTATCACGTTGAGAATAAACGTTTATTTATGAGATGTAGGTATGTACTAACATGCTACATACGTACTTAAATTGGCTACTCAATACTCAATTCTTTATTGCATGCCATATGTATTACATAGATAGTCTAACAAGGTATAAGATCAATATGGACCCTGTCGGGCACAGCAAAATTAGGAGAGAGGAAGAGGGCTAAGCAGCAATTCAAGCAATTAGAAAGACAAGGAAGGAAAGAGAACGAAAAAGAAAGACATCCATATGAAATCTCCCAATCGCAATATGCCCTTTTAAAGTTATATGAAATTTCTAATACCCAAATAGAAGTATGTACCTTCTTAAACATATACGTAACATTATTTAATCTCATACAAAGTACACAGTAGTCTGACATTACAGTGCAAATAGTAAAACGAAACGGGGGCACCTTTATTTGGCATCATTACATAACAAGATTGATCTTCTTCTCGGGCGTGAATTACTATAGGTTAGTATTCCATTGGAAATGTCATTGTTCTCCGAAGTTCCAGGGCACTAGCTATCTAAGGAAATATCTGTAGCACACGTGAAAGTGAATACAGAACAATGGAATCAAACACAGGTCGAGAAATTAATCGTCGCCCATCTGTCTAAACGAATATGGATGATATACATCACAATGATGGATTGCAGGCATCGATTTACACCAGTACTGTACGCAATTAATAATGGAACCTTCTGGTTTATGTTGCATAAGAATGTATGGCTCAAATAAATAAGTACTTTTTAATTGCAGTGCATATTTTCTTTAGCTTTTCGATTAGTCATGTTGTCAATTTATAACAGCATTTTCACAAGAATTTTGTATGGGTAAGTTATTTGCTCAAAAAGGCTAGATGTATATATAGCATAAAATTGGTTACTTTGTTACTAAATTATCTATTAGGACATTTATGTTTGCAGCTGTAGGTACCCAGCCGCGCCTACTTTCAGTAGGTGCAATAATCAGAAACCAGAACGCATTTACGATAGAACTATTACTCAAGTATGCAATTAATCATTTCGTTCGCGGGAGCGTCTCCAATTGATTGTCTTCGACTGGTTTTGTTCAAGGCACTTCGATTGTTCAGCTCTATTAGTATGCCTCGATAGATCGCAATTATCCGTTAATGTCATGCTATGGTTTTATTATCAATTTTGGTCGAGACACCTGTGAAAAGAGATTCGTTTCGAACTTCATTAATCAATTCCTACGATTATTTTGTCCCGGTATTTCGCCGTAAACAAACAGATATGTTGGTATATCCTTAGTGTTTAGTAACAATTACGAAATGTAAGGATAAATCAAGGGGTCTAGCCCTTGTGTCATTAATGCCATGACATTTGTGTTCGTACCAGAACGTGGCCCAACCTGCGCTTGCGCGAGATTCCAACCTCCTTCGTACAGCATTGTAGGGAAACTTAAGATGAATAACATTCACGTGTCGATTATTAAATTAACCAGCCCATTATTATACTGACTGACGTACAAGGTCCTTGACTACTAGAATTTTGTAGGGATTTAAACGTGTATTCGGAATTACGGATGAGTGGTTGCGCCTGTACATTGTAACTATAATTATAGTAGGTATTATGTGATAACACGTGAAATGTCAGGAATTTACAAGCGATGAATTACGAATATCCATTGAATTAGAGGAGCTAATGTATGTAAGAGATAAGCCTTTGTATAGCATCACACCACTCTACGTAAATATTGAATCTTATCTTACATTGGAACACGTTTGCAGAATGTGATAATTGACGTTTGTTTATGTTATTAGTCAAAGGGGGTTAAGAATGGAAAGCTACAGAGATATAGATAGTGATATATATTAATTATCTATAAGTCTTATCTTAATTTGTATTAATCATTGGGAGTGCACGCGGCTGATGCGTGTGCGCTGCTTTGGTGCGTCGCTGTGTACCTACTTGGTATATTGAGAACTGTTGCATATTTGCGTAGTAGGGTGACTTCTATCACGTTGGCATTATGTATCTATATATATGAAGAGTAAACTGACTGACTGACACAACACAGCCCAAACCACAGGAGATAAAAGGATGAAAGCAAGATGATGCACTAAGATAGGATTAGGTACCTATTGGTCCTCGTGGCGGCGATCGGCGGCGGCGACCTCTCGCGTCCGGCCCTGGTTCAGGCCATGGTACGGAGCGAGAGGGAATGGGAAGCCGTCACCTCCTTCTGCGAAGCAGTAATGCTCGCGAAGGAGGAGGCGGAGCGCGAGAGGGAGAGGCAATCACTGCGCGCTCGCGCCCCTAGCCGCCGCAGGAGGAGGAGACACCCTGGGCGTCGGGAGTCGATTGCCGACTCCCGGCCACCGTAGGCGCGGGCTTGCGGACGGCGGGCAATGGGCAGCTCGCCGTCCG